>CATKUM010000053.1:0-2611442 GCA_949786405.1 Onychomys arenicola | reverse complement strand
CTCTGGTCTGTTTTGGCTTCAGAAACGGAGTTAAACCCCAGGATCATCTCTTCCTACAAGCAAGAATTCATTTCTGGTAAACCAAGTGAAATTTCGGCTCAAATGATTTTACACAGTTCTAGAACCCAGCGCGATTTTCACTATTAACTTAAGAGCATTTATGTAAGAGGAGCTGTGGTCTGTATCAGTTTCATAAGCAGAGGTGGAGTACATATGGTCCATATGAGTAGGAAGCACAGTTCTTTACTTCTGGGCGTGCTCATGGTTCTTACTGTATAGGAGAAGCTGGAAAGAAGAGGATGATTCTTGCCTCAAAACAGAGTGTTTTTCAGGGTTGAGAATTATGGTCTGAATTTGCCTTCAGAAACGGGGTTAATCCCCAGGATCTGTGTCTTCCTACAAGCAAGTGTTCATTTCTGGTAACCAAGTGAATTTTCGGCTCAAATGATTTTACACAGTTCTAGAACCCAGCGCGATTTTCACTATTAACTTAAGAGCATTTTTGTAAGAGGAGCTGTGGTCTGTATCAGTTTCATAAGCAGAGGTGGACTACATATGGTCCGTATGAGTAGGAAACACAGTTCTCTTTTTCAGGGCATGCTCATCGCACTTGCTGTATTCGAGATGCTGGAAAGAGGAGCTTGCTTCTTGCATTAAAACAGGGTGTGTTTCATGGATGAGAACTCTGGTCTGAATTTAATACACAATTGGAGTTAAAACCCATGATCTGGGTATTCCTGCCAGCAAGAGTTCATTTCTGCTACACCAAGTCAATTTTCAGCTCAAACGACTTTACACATTTCTAGAATCCAACGTGATCATCTCTATTAACTAAGAGCATTTATGTAAGAGGAGCTGTTGTCTGTACCATTTCATAAGCAGAGGTGGACTACATATGGTCCGTATGACTCGGAAACACAGTTCTTTTTTTCTGGGCATGCTCATGTTTCTTGCTGTGTTGCAGAAGCTGGAATGAAGAGGATGCTTCTTGCGTTAAAACAGACTGAATTTCCCTTTAGAATCGGAGTTAAACTCCATGCTCTGTGTCTTCCTACAAGCAAGAGTTCATTTCCGGTAAACCCCGTTATTTTTTGCTCAAATGAATTTACACAGTTCAAGGAAACCAATACGATTTTTACTATTAACTAAAGAGCCTCTATGTAAGAGATGATGTGGTTTATATCAGTTTCTTAAGCAGAGTTGAACTAGATATGGTCAATATGAGTAGGAAACACAGTTCCTTTTTTCTGGACATTCTCATGTTCCTTGCTGTACTGAAGACGCTGGAAAGAAGAGCATGATATTTGCGTTAAAACGGAGTGTGTTTCATGGATGAGAACACTCTGCTTAATTTCCATTTAGAATCGGAGTTAAACTCCACTCTCTGTGTCATCCTACAAGCAAGAGTTCATTTCTGGTAAACCCAGTTATTTTTCGGCTCATATGAATTTACACAGTTCAGGAAGCCAATACGATTTTCACTATTAAATAAAGAGCATCTATGTAAGAGATGATGTGGTTTGCATCAGTTTCATAAGCAGAGTTGAACTAGATATGTTCCGTATGAGTCGGAAACACAGTTCTTTATTTCTGGACATGCTCATGTTCCTTGGTCTATTGCAGACGCTGGAAAGAAGAGCACGCTTCTTGCATTAAAAAAAACTGTGTTTCATGGATGAGAACACTGGTCTGAAATTCCCTTCAGAAATGGAGTTAAACCAAATGCTCTGTGTCTTCCTACAAGCAAGAGCACATTTTTGGTAAGAGTTGTGAATTTTCGGCCAAATGAATTTACACAGTTCACGAAACCAACACGATTTTAACTATTAACTAAAGAGCGTGTATGTAAGCGATGCTGTGGTTTGTATCAGTTTCATGAGCAGAGTTGAACAAGATATGGTCCCTATGATTAGGAAACACAGTTCTTGTTTTCTGGACATGCTCATGTTCCTTGCTGTATTGCAGATGCTGGAAAGAAGAGCATGCTTCTTGCGTTAAAACAGACTGTGTTTCATGGATGAGAACACTTTTCTGAATTTCCCTTTAGAATCGGAGTTAAACTCCATGCTCTGTGTCTTCCTACAAGCAAGAGTTCATTTCCGATAAACCCCGTTATTTTTTGCTCAAATGAATTTACACAGTTCAAGGAAACCAATACGATTTTCACTATTAACTAAAGAGCATCTATGAAAGAGATGATGTAGTTTATATCAGTTTCATAAGCAGAGTTGAACTAGATATGGTCTGTATGAGTCGGAAACACAGTTCTTTTTTTCTGGCCATGCTCATGTTTCTTGCTGTTTTGCAGATGCTGGAAAGAAGAGGAGGCTTCTTGCGTTAAAACAGACTGTTTTTCATGGAGGAGAACACTCTGCTCAATTTCCATTTAGAATCGGAGTTAAACTCCATGCTCTGTGTCATCCTACAACCAAGAGTTCATTTCTGGTAAACGCAGTGAATTTTCGGTACCAAATGAATTTACACAGTTCACGAAACCAACACAATTTTCTCTATTAACTAAAGAGCATCTATGTAAGAGATGCTGTGGTTTGTATCAGTTTCATAAGCAGAGTTGAACGAGATATGGTACATATGAGTAGGAAACACAGTTCTCTTTTTCTGGCCATGCTCATGTTTCTTGCTGTATTGCAGATGCTGGAAAGAAGAGCATGCTTCTTGCATTAAAACAGACTGTGTTTCTTTGAGGAGAACACTCTTCTGAATTTCCCTTTAGAATTGGAGTTTAACGCCATGCTCTGTGTCTTCCTACAAGCAAGAGTTCATTTCCTGTAAACCCAGTTATTTTTCGGCTCAAATGATTTTACATAGTTTAGGAAACCAATACGATTTTTACTATTAACTAAAGAGCATCTATGTAAGAGATGATGTGGTTTGTGTCAGTTTCATAAGCAGAGTTGAACTAGATATGGTCCGTATGAGTAGGAAACACAGTTCTTTTTTTCTGGGCATGCTCATGTTCCTTGCTCTATTGCAGATGCAGGAAAGAAGAGCATGCATCTTCCGTTAAAACGGAGTGTGTTTCATGGAAGAGAACACTTTTCTGAATTTCCCTTTAGAATCGGAGTTAAACTCCATGCTCTGTGTCGTCCTACAAGCAAGAGTTCATTTCCGGTAAACCCAGGTAATTTTCGGCTCAAATGAATTTACACAGTTCATGAAACCAACACGATTTACACTATTAACTAAAGAACATCTATGTAATAGATGATGTGGTTTGCGTCAGTTTCATAAGCAGAGTTGAACTAGATATGGTCTGTATGAGTAGGAAACACAGTTCTTTTTTTCTGGGCGTGCTCATGGTTCTTGCTGTATTAGAGATACTGTAAAGAAGAGCTTGCCTCTTCCGTGAAAACAGATTGTGTTCCATGGATGAGAACACTGGTCTGAATTTCCCTTCAGAAACGGAGTTAAACCACAGGATCTGTGTCATCCTACAAGCAAGAGTTCATTTCTGGAAAACTATGTGAATTTTGGGCTCAAATGATTTTACACAGTTCAAGAACCCAAACCGATTCTTACAATTAACTAAAGAGAATACTTAAGTGGAGCTGTGATTTGTATCAGTTTCATAAGTAGAGTTGAACTATATATGGTCCATATGAGTAGGAAATACAGTTCTTTTTTTCTGGGCATGCTCATGGTTCTTGCTGTATTAGAGACGCTCGAAAGAAGAGCTTGACTCTTGCGTTAAAACAGAGTGTATTTCATGGATGAGAACACTGCTCTGAATTTCCCTTCAGAAACGGAGTTAATGCACAGGATCTGTGTCTTGCTACAAGCAAGAGTTCATTTCTGGTAAACCAAGTGCATTTTGGGCTCAAATGATTTTACATAGTTCACGAACCCAACGCGATTCTCACTATTAACTAAAGAGCATTAATGTAAGTGGAGCAGTGGTTAGCATCAGTTTCATAAGCAGAGTTGAACTACGTATGGACCATATGAGTAGGAAACACAGTTAATTTTCTGGGCATGCTCATGTTTCTTGCTGTATTAGAGATGCTGGAAAGAAGAGCTAGCTTCTTGCATTAAAACTCAGTGTGTTCCATGAATGAGAACACAGCTCTGAATTTCCCTTTAGAAACGGAGTTAAACCACAGGATCTGTGTCTTCCTAAAACCAAGGCTGCATTTCTGGAAAACTTTGTGAATTTTGGGATCAAATGATTTTACAGAGTTCCCGAACCCAACGCAATTCTCACTCTTAACTAAAGAGCATTTATTTAAGTGGAGCTGTGGTTTGTATCAGTTTCATAAACAGAGTTGAACTACATATGGTCCGTATGAGTAGGAAACACAGTTCTTTTTTTCTGGGCGTGCTCATGGTTCTTGCTGTATTGGAGATACTGTAAAGAAGAGCTTGCTTCTTCCGTTAAAACAGAGTGTGTTCCATGGATGAGAACACTGGTCTGAATTTCCCTTCAGAAACGGAGTTAAACCACAGGATCTGTGTCTTCCTACAAGCAAGAGTTCATTTCTGCAAAACTATGTGAATTTTGGGCTCAAATGATTTTACACAGTTCAAGAACCCAAACCGATTCTTACAATTAACTAAAGAGAATACTTAAGTGGAGCTGTGATTTGTATCAGTTTCATAAGTAGAGTTGAACTACATATGGTCCATATGAGTAGGAAATACAGTTCTTTTTTTCTGGGCATGCTCATGGTTCTTGCTGTATTAGAGACGCTCGAAAGAAGAGCTTGACTCTTGCGTTAAAACAGAGTGTATTTCATGGATGAGAACACTGCTCTGAATTTCCCTTCAGAAACGGAGTTAATGCACAGGATCTGTGTCTTGCTACAAGCAAGAGTTCATTTCTGGTAAACCAAGTGCATTTTGGGCTCAAATGATTTTACATAGTTCACGAACCCAACGCGATTCTCACTATTAACTCAAGAGCATTTATGTAATTGGAGCTGTGGTTTTTATCAGTTTCATAAGTGGAGTTGAACTACATATGGTCCATATGAGTAGGAAACACAGTTCTTTTGTTCTGGGCATGCTCATGGTTCTTGCTGTATTAGAGATGCTGGAAAGAAGAGCTAGCTTCTTGCATTAAAACTCAGTGTGTTCCATGAATGAGAACACAGCTCTGAATTTCCCTTTAGAAACGGAGTTAAACCACAGGATCTGTGTCTTCCTAAAACCAAGGGACCATTTCTGGAAAACTTTGTGAATTTTGGGATCAAATGATTTTACAGAGTTCCCGAACCCAACGCAATTCTCACACTTAACTAAAGAGCATTTATTTAAGTGGAGCTGTGGTTTGTATCAGTTTCATAAACAGAGTTGAACTACATATGGTCCGTATGAGTAGGAAACACAGTTCTTTTTTTCTGGGCGTGCTCATGGTTCTTGCTGTATTGGAGATACTGTAAAGAAGAGCTTGCTTCTTCCGTTAAAACAGAGTGTGTTCCATGGATGAGAACACTGGTCTGAATTTCCCTTCAGAAATGGAGTTAAACCACAGGATCTGTGTCTTCCTACAAGCAAGAGTTCATTTCTGGAAAACTCTGTGAATTTTGGGATCAAAAGATTTTACACAGTACACCAACAGAACATGATTCTCACTATTAACTAATGAGACTTTATGTAAGAGGAGCTGTGGTTTGTATCAGTTTCATAAGCAGAGTTGAACTACATATGGTCCGTATGAGTAGAAAACACATTTCTTTTTTTCAGGGCATGCTCATGGTTCTTGCTGTATTTTAGAATCTGGAAAGAAGAGCTTGCTTCTTGCGTTAAAGCAGATTGTGTTTCAGGGATGAGAACGCTGGTCTGAATTTCCCTTCACAAACGGAGTTAAACCCCAGGATCTGTGTTGATCTACAAGCAGGAGATCATTTCTGGTAAACAAAGTGAATTTTGGGCTCAAAAGATTTTACACAGTACACCAACAGAACATGATTCTCACTATTATCTAATGAGACTTTATGTAAGAGGCGCTGTGGTTTGTATCAGTTTCATAAGCAGAGTTGAACTACATATGGTCCGTATGAATAGGAAACACAGTTCTTTTTTTCATGGCATGCTCAATGTTCTTGCTGTATTTTAGATTCTGGAAAGAAGAGCTTGCTTAGTGTATTAAAACAGAGTGGGTTTCATGGATGAGAACACTGGTCTGAATTTCCCTTCAGAAACAGAGTTAAACCCCAAGATCTGTGCCTTCCTACAAGCAAGAGTGCATATCTGGTAAACCCAGTGAATTTCGGGCTCAAATGATTTTCGCATTTCACAAACCCTAAGCTATTCTCACTATTAACTGAAGAACATTTATGTAAGAGTAGCTGTGGTCTGTATCAGTTTCATAAGCAGAGGTGGAGTACATATGGTCCATATGAGTAGGAAGCACAGTTCTTTACTTCTGGGCGTGCTCATGGTTCTTACTGTATAGGAGAAGCTGGAAAGAAGAGGATGATTCTTGCCTCAAAACAGAGTGTTTTTCAGGGTTGAGAATTATGGTCTGAATTTGCCTTCAGAAACGGGGTTAATCCCCAGGATCTGTGTCTTCCTACAAGCAAGTGTTCATTTCTGGTAACCAAGTGAATTTTCGGCTCAAATGATTTTACACAGTTCTAGAACCCAGCGCGATTTTCACTATTAACTTAAGAGCATTTTTGTAAGAGGAGCTGTGGTCTGTATCAGTTTCATAAGCAGAGGTGGACTACATATGGTCCGTATGAGTAGGAAACACAGTTCTCTTTTTCAGGGCATGCTCATCGCACTTGCTGTATTCGAGATGCTGGAAAGAGGAGCTTGCTTCTTGCATTAAAACAGGGTGTGTTTCATGGATGAGAACTCTGGTCTGAATTTAATACACAATTGGAGTTAAAACCCATGATCTGGGTATTCCTGCCAGCAAGAGTTCATTTCTGCTACACCAAGTCAATTTTCAGCTCAAACGACTTTACACATTTCTAGAATCCAACGTGATCATCTCTATTAACTAAGAGCATTTATGTAAGAGGAGCTGTTGTCTGTACCATTTCATAAGCAGAGGTGGACTACATATGGTCCGTATGACTCGGAAACACAGTTCTTTTTTTCTGGGCATGCTCATGTTTCTTGCTGTGTTGCAGAAGCTGGAATGAAGAGGATGCTTCTTGCGTTAAAACAGACTGAATTTCCCTTTAGAATCGGAGTTAAACTCCATGCTCTGTGTCTTCCTACAAGCAAGAGTTCATTTCCGGTAAACCCCGTTATTTTTTGCTCAAATGAATTTACACAGTTCAAGGAAACCAATACGATTTTTACTATTAACTAAAGAGCCTCTATGTAAGAGATGATGTGGTTTATATCAGTTTCTTAAGCAGAGTTGAACTAGATATGGTCAATATGAGTAGGAAACACAGTTCCTTTTTTCTGGACATTCTCATGTTCCTTGCTGTACTGAAGACGCTGGAAAGAAGAGCATGATATTTGCGTTAAAACGGAGTGTGTTTCATGGATGAGAACACTCTGCTTAATTTCCATTTAGAATCGGAGTTAAACTCCACTCTCTGTGTCATCCTACAAGCAAGAGTTCATTTCTGGTAAACCCAGTTATTTTTCGGCTCATATGAATTTACACAGTTCAGGAAGCCAATACGATTTTCACTATTAAATAAAGAGCATCTATGTAAGAGATGATGTGGTTTGCATCAGTTTCATAAGCAGAGTTGAACTAGATATGTTCCGTATGAGTCGGAAACACAGTTCTTTATTTCTGGACATGCTCATGTTCCTTGGTCTATTGCAGACGCTGGAAAGAAGAGCACGCTTCTTGCATTAAAAAAAACTGTGTTTCATGGATGAGAACACTGGTCTGAAATTCCCTTCAGAAATGGAGTTAAACCAAATGCTCTGTGTCTTCCTACAAGCAAGAGCACATTTTTGGTAAGAGTTGTGAATTTTCGGCCAAATGAATTTACACAGTTCACGAAACCAACACGATTTTAACTATTAACTAAAGAGCGTGTATGTAAGCGATGCTGTGGTTTGTATCAGTTTCATGAGCAGAGTTGAACAAGATATGGTCCCTATGATTAGGAAACACAGTTCTTGTTTTCTGGACATGCTCATGTTCCTTGCTGTATTGCAGATGCTGGAAAGAAGAGCATGCTTCTTGCGTTAAAACAGACTGTGTTTCATGGATGAGAACACTTTTCTGAATTTCCCTTTAGAATCGGAGTTAAACTCCATGCTCTGTGTCTTCCTACAAGCAAGAGTTCATTTCCGATAAACCCCGTTATTTTTTGCTCAAATGAATTTACACAGTTCAAGGAAACCAATACGATTTTCACTATTAACTAAAGAGCATCTATGAAAGAGATGATGTAGTTTATATCAGTTTCATAAGCAGAGTTGAACTAGATATGGTCTGTATGAGTCGGAAACACAGTTCTTTTTTTCTGGCCATGCTCATGTTTCTTGCTGTTTTGCAGATGCTGGAAAGAAGAGGAGGCTTCTTGCGTTAAAACAGACTGTTTTTCATGGAGGAGAACACTCTGCTCAATTTCCATTTAGAATCGGAGTTAAACTCCATGCTCTGTGTCATCCTACAACCAAGAGTTCATTTCTGGTAAACGCAGTGAATTTTCGGTACCAAATGAATTTACACAGTTCACGAAACCAACACAATTTTCTCTATTAACTAAAGAGCATCTATGTAAGAGATGCTGTGGTTTGTATCAGTTTCATAAGCAGAGTTGAACGAGATATGGTACATATGAGTAGGAAACACAGTTCTCTTTTTCTGGCCATGCTCATGTTTCTTGCTGTATTGCAGATGCTGGAAAGAAGAGCATGCTTCTTGCATTAAAACAGACTGTGTTTCTTTGAGGAGAACACTCTTCTGAATTTCCCTTTAGAATTGGAGTTTAACGCCATGCTCTGTGTCTTCCTACAAGCAAGAGTTCATTTCCTGTAAACCCAGTTATTTTTCGGCTCAAATGATTTTACATAGTTTAGGAAACCAATACGATTTTTACTATTAACTAAAGAGCATCTATGTAAGAGATGATGTGGTTTGTGTCAGTTTCATAAGCAGAGTTGAACTAGATATGGTCCGTATGAGTAGGAAACACAGTTCTTTTTTTCTGGGCATGCTCATGTTCCTTGCTCTATTGCAGATGCAGGAAAGAAGAGCATGCATCTTCCGTTAAAACGGAGTGTGTTTCATGGAAGAGAACACTTTTCTGAATTTCCCTTTAGAATCGGAGTTAAACTCCATGCTCTGTGTCGTCCTACAAGCAAGAGTTCATTTCCGGTAAACCCAGGTAATTTTCGGCTCAAATGAATTTACACAGTTCATGAAACCAACACGATTTACACTATTAACTAAAGAACATCTATGTAATAGATGATGTGGTTTGCGTCAGTTTCATAAGCAGAGTTGAACTAGATATGGTCTGTATGAGTAGGAAACACAGTTCTTTTTTTCTGGGCGTGCTCATGGTTCTTGCTGTATTAGAGATACTGTAAAGAAGAGCTTGCCTCTTCCGTGAAAACAGATTGTGTTCCATGGATGAGAACACTGGTCTGAATTTCCCTTCAGAAACGGAGTTAAACCACAGGATCTGTGTCATCCTACAAGCAAGAGTTCATTTCTGGAAAACTATGTGAATTTTGGGCTCAAATGATTTTACACAGTTCAAGAACCCAAACCGATTCTTACAATTAACTAAAGAGAATACTTAAGTGGAGCTGTGATTTGTATCAGTTTCATAAGTAGAGTTGAACTATATATGGTCCATATGAGTAGGAAATACAGTTCTTTTTTTCTGGGCATGCTCATGGTTCTTGCTGTATTAGAGACGCTCGAAAGAAGAGCTTGACTCTTGCGTTAAAACAGAGTGTATTTCATGGATGAGAACACTGCTCTGAATTTCCCTTCAGAAACGGAGTTAATGCACAGGATCTGTGTCTTGCTACAAGCAAGAGTTCATTTCTGGTAAACCAAGTGCATTTTGGGCTCAAATGATTTTACATAGTTCACGAACCCAACGCGATTCTCACTATTAACTAAAGAGCATTAATGTAAGTGGAGCAGTGGTTAGCATCAGTTTCATAAGCAGAGTTGAACTACGTATGGACCATATGAGTAGGAAACACAGTTAATTTTCTGGGCATGCTCATGTTTCTTGCTGTATTAGAGATGCTGGAAAGAAGAGCTAGCTTCTTGCATTAAAACTCAGTGTGTTCCATGAATGAGAACACAGCTCTGAATTTCCCTTTAGAAACGGAGTTAAACCACAGGATCTGTGTCTTCCTAAAACCAAGGCTGCATTTCTGGAAAACTTTGTGAATTTTGGGATCAAATGATTTTACAGAGTTCCCGAACCCAACGCAATTCTCACTCTTAACTAAAGAGCATTTATTTAAGTGGAGCTGTGGTTTGTATCAGTTTCATAAACAGAGTTGAACTACATATGGTCCGTATGAGTAGGAAACACAGTTCTTTTTTTCTGGGCGTGCTCATGGTTCTTGCTGTATTGGAGATACTGTAAAGAAGAGCTTGCTTCTTCCGTTAAAACAGAGTGTGTTCCATGGATGAGAACACTGGTCTGAATTTCCCTTCAGAAACGGAGTTAAACCACAGGATCTGTGTCTTCCTACAAGCAAGAGTTCATTTCTGCAAAACTATGTGAATTTTGGGCTCAAATGATTTTACACAGTTCAAGAACCCAAACCGATTCTTACAATTAACTAAAGAGAATACTTAAGTGGAGCTGTGATTTGTATCAGTTTCATAAGTAGAGTTGAACTACATATGGTCCATATGAGTAGGAAATACAGTTCTTTTTTTCTGGGCATGCTCATGGTTCTTGCTGTATTAGAGACGCTCGAAAGAAGAGCTTGACTCTTGCGTTAAAACAGAGTGTATTTCATGGATGAGAACACTGCTCTGAATTTCCCTTCAGAAACGGAGTTAATGCACAGGATCTGTGTCTTGCTACAAGCAAGAGTTCATTTCTGGTAAACCAAGTGCATTTTGGGCTCAAATGATTTTACATAGTTCACGAACCCAACGCGATTCTCACTATTAACTCAAGAGCATTTATGTAATTGGAGCTGTGGTTTTTATCAGTTTCATAAGTGGAGTTGAACTACATATGGTCCATATGAGTAGGAAACACAGTTCTTTTGTTCTGGGCATGCTCATGGTTCTTGCTGTATTAGAGATGCTGGAAAGAAGAGCTAGCTTCTTGCATTAAAACTCAGTGTGTTCCATGAATGAGAACACAGCTCTGAATTTCCCTTTAGAAACGGAGTTAAACCACAGGATCTGTGTCTTCCTAAAACCAAGGGACCATTTCTGGAAAACTTTGTGAATTTTGGGATCAAATGATTTTACAGAGTTCCCGAACCCAACGCAATTCTCACACTTAACTAAAGAGCATTTATTTAAGTGGAGCTGTGGTTTGTATCAGTTTCATAAACAGAGTTGAACTACATATGGTCCGTATGAGTAGGAAACACAGTTCTTTTTTTCTGGGCGTGCTCATGGTTCTTGCTGTATTGGAGATACTGTAAAGAAGAGCTTGCTTCTTCCGTTAAAACAGAGTGTGTTCCATGGATGAGAACACTGGTCTGAATTTCCCTTCAGAAATGGAGTTAAACCACAGGATCTGTGTCTTCCTACAAGCAAGAGTTCATTTCTGGAAAACTCTGTGAATTTTGGGATCAAAAGATTTTACACAGTACACCAACAGAACATGATTCTCACTATTAACTAATGAGACTTTATGTAAGAGGAGCTGTGGTTTGTATCAGTTTCATAAGCAGAGTTGAACTACATATGGTCCGTATGAGTAGAAAACACATTTCTTTTTTTCAGGGCATGCTCATGGTTCTTGCTGTATTTTAGAATCTGGAAAGAAGAGCTTGCTTCTTGCGTTAAAGCAGATTGTGTTTCAGGGATGAGAACGCTGGTCTGAATTTCCCTTCACAAACGGAGTTAAACCCCAGGATCTGTGTTGATCTACAAGCAGGAGATCATTTCTGGTAAACAAAGTGAATTTTGGGCTCAAAAGATTTTACACAGTACACCAACAGAACATGATTCTCACTATTATCTAATGAGACTTTATGTAAGAGGCGCTGTGGTTTGTATCAGTTTCATAAGCAGAGTTGAACTACATATGGTCCGTATGAATAGGAAACACAGTTCTTTTTTTCATGGCATGCTCAATGTTCTTGCTGTATTTTAGATTCTGGAAAGAAGAGCTTGCTTAGTGTATTAAAACAGAGTGGGTTTCATGGATGAGAACACTGGTCTGAATTTCCCTTCAGAAACAGAGTTAAACCCCAAGATCTGTGCCTTCCTACAAGCAAGAGTGCATATCTGGTAAACCCAGTGAATTTCGGGCTCAAATGATTTTCGCATTTCACAAACCCTAAGCTATTCTCACTATTAACTGAAGAACATTTATGTAAGAGTAGCTATGGTTTGTATCAGTTTCATAAGCAGAGTTGAACTATATATTGACTGTAGGAGAAGGAAACACAGTTCTTTTTTTCTGGGCATGCTCATGTTTCTTACAATATTGGAGACCTTGGAAAGAAGAGGATGATTCTTTCCTTAAAACAGAGTGTTTCTCAGGGATGAGAACTCTGGTCTGAATTTGCGTTCAGAAACGGAGTTAAACCCCAGGATCAGTGTCTTCCTACAAGCAAGAGTTCAGTTCTGGTAAACCCAGTGAATTTTGGGCTCAAATGATTTTTCGCATTTCATGCACCATATGTTATTCTCACTACTAACTAAAGAGGATTTATGTAAGAGGAGCTGTGGTTTGTATCAGTTTCATAAGCAGAGTTGAACTGCATAAGGTATGTAGGAGAAGGAAACACAGTTCTTTTTTTCTGTGCATGCTCATGGTTCTTGCTGTATTGGAGACGCTGGAAAGAAGAGCTTGCTTCCTGCCTTAAAACAGAGTGTTTTCAGGGTTGAGAATTCTGGTCTGAATTTGTCTTCAGAAACGGAGTTAAACCCCAGGATCTGTGTCTTCCTACAATAAGAGTGCATTTCTGGTAAACCGAGTGAATTTTTGGCTCAAATGATTTTTCGCAGTTCACGAACCCTACGCTATTCTCACTATTAACTAAAGAGGATTTATGTAAGAGGAGCTGGGGTTTTATCAGTTTCATAAGCAGAGTTGAACTACATATTTTCCGTCTGAGTAGGAAACACAGTTTTATTTTTCAGGCATGCTCTTGGTTCTTGCTGTATTTTAGACCTTAGAATGAAGAGCTTGCTTCTTGCTTTAAAACAGAGTGTGTTTCAGGGATGAGAACTCTGGTCTGAATTTGTCTTCAGAAAGGGAGTTAAACCCCAGGATCTGTGTCTTCCTACAGGCAAGAGTTCATTTCTGGTAAACCAAGTGAATTTTTGGCTCAAATGATTTTCCACAATTCTAGAACACAACTCGATTCTCACTATTAAATAATGAGCATTGATGTAAGAGTAGCTCTGTTGTGTATAAGTTTCATAAGCAGATTTTAACTACATATCGTCCCTATGAGTAGGAAACACCGTTCTTTTTTCTTGTCATGCTTATGGTTCTTACTGTATTGAAGACCCTGGAAAGAAGAGGATGCTTCTTGTCTTAAAATAGAGTGTGTTTCAGGGATGAGAACTCTGGTCTGAATTTCCCTTCAGAAATGGAGTTAAACCCCAGGATCTGTGTCTTCCTACAAGCAAGAGTTCATTTCTGGTTACCCCAGTGAATTTTGGGCTCAAATGATTTTTCACAGTTCACGAACCCAACGCGATTGTCACTATTAACTAAACAGCATTTTTGTATGCGGAGCTGTGGTTTGTATCAGTTTCATAAGCAGAGTTGAACTACATATGGTCCGTTTGAGTAGAAAACACATTTCTTTTTTTCAGGGCATGCTCATGGTTCTTGCTGTATTTTAGAATCTGGAAAGAAGAGCTTGCTTCTTGCGTTAAAGCAGATTGTGTTTCAGGGATGAGAACGCTGGTCTGAATTTCCCTTCACAAACGGAGTTAAACCCCAGGATCTGTGTTGATCTACAAGCAGGAGATCATTTCTGGTAAACAAAGTGAATTTTGGCCTCAAAAGAATTTACACAGTACACCAACAGAACATGGTTCTCACTATTAACTAATGAGACTTTATGTAAGAGGAGCTGTGGTTTGTATCAGTTTCATAAGCATAGTTGAACTGCATATGGTCCGTATGAATAGGAAACACAGTTCTTTTTTTTCAGGGCATGCTCAATGTTCTTGCTGTATTTTAGATTCTGGAAAGAAGAGCTTGCTTAATGTATTAAAACAGAGTGTTTTTCATGGATGAGAACACTGGTCTGAATTTCCCTTCAGAAACGGAGTTAAACCCCAAGATCTGTGCCTTCCTACAAAGAAGAGTTCATATCTGGTAAACCCAGTGAATTATGGGCTCAAATGATTTTTCGCAGTTCACAAACCCTAAGCTATTCTCACTATTAACTGAAGAACATTTATGTAATAGGAGCTATTTTTTGTATCAGTTTCATAAGCAGAGTTGAACTACATATGGTCTGTAGGAGAAGGAAACACAGTTCTTTTTTTCTATACATGCTCATGTTTCTTACAATATTGGAGACCTTGGAAAGAAGAGGATGATTCTTGCCTTAAAACAGAGTGTTTTTCAGGGATGAGAACTCTGGTCTGAATTTGCATTCAGAAACGGAGTTAAACCCCAGGATCAGTGTCTTCCTACAAGCAAGAGTTCAGTTCTGGTAAACCCAGTGAATTTTGGGCTCAAATGATTTTTCAGATTTCAAGAAACATATGTTATTCTCACTACTAACTAAAGAGGATTTATGTAAGAGGAGCTGTGGTTTGTATCAGTTTCATAAGCAGAGTTGAACTACATATGGTCTGTAGGAGAAGGAAACACAGTTCTATTTTCTGGGCATGCTCATGTTTCTTACTATATTGGACACGCTGGAAAGAAGTGGATGATTCTTGCCTTAAAACAGAGCGTTTTTTAGGGATGAGAACTCTGGTCTGACTTTGTCTTCAGAAAAGGAGTTAAACCCCAGGATCTGTGTCTTCCTACAAGCAAGAGTTCATTTCTTGTTAGCCAGTGAATTTTGGGGTCAAATGATTTTTCGCAATTCACAAACCATACGCTATTCTCACTATTAATTAAAGAGGATTTATGTAAGAGGAGCTGTGGTTTGTATCAGTTTCATAAGCATAGTTGAACTAAATATGGTCCGTATGATTAGGAAACACAGTTCTATTTTCTGGGCATGCTCATGTTTCTTACTATATTGGAGACGCTGGAAAGAAGAGGATGATTCTTGCCTTAAAACAGAGTGTTTTTTAGGGATGAGATCTCTGGTCTGACTTTGTCTTCAGAAAAGGAGTTAAACCCCTGGATCAGTGTCTTCCTACAAGTAAGAGTTCATATCTGGTAAACCCAGTGATTTTTTGGCTCAAATGACTTTTCGCAGTTCAGGAACCCTACGCTATTCTCACTATTAACTAAAGAGCATTTATGTAAGAGGAGGTGTGGTCTGTATCAGTTTCATAAGCAGAGTTGAACTACATATGGTCCGTATGAATAGGAAACAGAGTTGAATTTTGCAGGCCATGCTCATGGTTAATGCTATATTTTAGACTCTGGAAAGAAGAGCGTGCTTCTTCGTTTAAACAGAGAGTGTTTCAGGGATGAGAACTGTGGTCTGAAATTCCCTGCAGAAAAGGAGTTAAACCCCAGGATCTGTGTCTTCCTACAAGCAAGAGTACATTTCTAGTAAACCCAGTGTATTTTGGGCTCAAATGATTTTTCGCAGTTCATGAACCCTACGCTATTCTCACTATTAACTGAAGAGCATTTATTTAAGAGGAGCTGTGGTTTGTATCAGTTTCATAAGCAGAGTTGAACTACATATTTTCTGTATGAGTCGGAAACACAGTTCTATTTTCTATGCATGCTCATGTTTCTTCCTATATTGGAGACGCTGGAAAGAAGAGGATGATTCTTGCCTTAAAACAGAGTGTTTTTCAGGGATGAGAACTCTGGTCTGAATTTTCCTTCAGAAACGGAGTTAAAACCAAGGATCAGTTTCTTCCTACAAGCAAGAGTTCATTTCTGGTTACCCAGTGAATTTTGGGCACAAATGATTTTTTGCAGTTCACGAACCCAACACGATTCTCAGTATTAACTAAAGAGCATTTATCTAAGAGTAGCTGTAGTTTGTATCAGTTTCATAAGCAGAGTTGAACTACATATGGTCCGTATGAGTAGGAAACACAGATCTTTTTTTCTGCGCATGATCATGGTTCTTGCTGTATTGGAGACGGTGGAAAGAAGAGCTTGCTTCCTGCCTTAAAACAGATTGCTTTTCAGGGTTGAGAATTCTGGTCTGAATTTGCCTTCAGAAACGGAGTTAAACCCCAGGATCTGTGTCTTCCTACAATAAGAGTGCATTTCTGGTAAACCTAGTGAATTTTGGGCTCAACTAATTTTTCCCAGTTCACGAACCCTACGCTATTCTCACTATTAAATAAAGAGTATTTATGTAAGAGGAGCTGTGGTTTGTATCAGTTTCATAAGCAGAGTTGAACTACCTATTTTCTGTATGAGTCGGAAACACAGTTCTATTTTCTGGGCATGCTCATGTTTCTTACTGTATTGGAGACGCTGGAAAGAAGAGGATGATTCTTGCCTTAAAACAGAGTGTTTTTCAGGGATGAGAACTCTGGTCTGAATTTGTCTTCAGAAAACGAGTTAAACCCCAGGATCAGTGTCTTCCTACAAGAAAGAGTTCAGTTCTGGTAAACCCAGTGATTTTTGGGCTCAAATGATTTTTTGCAGTTCAGTAACCCTACGCTATTCTCACTATTAACTAAAGAGCATTTATGTAAGAGGAGGTGTGGTCTGTATCAGTTTCATAAGCAGAGTTGAACTACATATGGTCCGTATGATTAGGAAACAGAATTCTTTTTTCCAGGCAATGCTCATGGTTATTGCTGTATTTTAGACTCTGGAAAGAAGAACGTGCTTCATCGTTTAAATAGAGTGTGTTTCAGGGATGAGAACTCTGGTCTCAATTTCCCTGCAGAAAAGGAGTTAAATTCCAGGATCTGTGTCTTCCTACAAGCAAGAGTTCATTTCTGGTAAACCCAGTGAATTTTGTTCTCAAATGATTTTTCCCAGTTCACGAACCCTATGCTATTCACACTACTAACTAAAGAGGATTTATGTAAGAGGAGCTATGGTTTGTATCAGTTTCATAAGCAGAGTTGAACTACATATGGTCTGTTGGAGAAGGAAACACAGTTCTTTTTTTCTGGGCATGCTCATGTTTCTTAGTATATTGGAGACGCTGGAAAGAATAGGATGATTCTTGCCTTAAAACAGAGTGTTTTTCACGGATGAGAACTCTGGTCTCACTTTGTCTTCAGAAAAGGAGTCAAACCCCAGGATCAGTGTCTTCCTACAAGTAAGAGTTCATTTCTGGTAAACCCAGTGTTTTTTGGGCTCAAATGATTTTTCGCAGTTCAGGAACCCTACGCTATTCTCACTATTAACTAAAGAGCATTTTTGTAAGGGGAGGTGTGGTCTGTATCTGTTTCATAAGCAGAGTTGAACTACATATGGTCCGTATGAATAGGAAACACCGTTCTTTTTTTCAGGCCATGCTCATGGTTATTGCTGTATTTTAGACTCTGGAATGATGAGCGTGCTTCTTCGTTTAAACAGAGTGTGTTTCAGGGATGAGAACTCCGGTCTCCATTTCCCTGCAGAAAAGGAGTTAATCACCAGGTTCTCTGTCTTCCTACAAGCAAGAGTACCTTTCTAGTATACCCAGTGAATTTTGGGCTCAAATGATTTTTTCGCAGTTAACGAACCCTACGCAATTCCCACTATTAACCACTGAGGATATATGTAAGAGCAGCTGTGTTTTGGATCAGTTTCATAAGCAGAGTTGAACTACATATGGTCTGTATGAGTAGGAAACACAGTTCTTTTTTTCTGGGCATGCTCATGTTTCTAACTATATTGGAGACGCTGGAAAGAAGAGGATGATTCTTGCCTCAAAACAGAGTGTTTTTCAGGGATGAGAACTCTGGTCTGAATTTTCCTTCAGAAACGGAGTTAAAACCAAGAATCAGTTTCTTCCTACAAGCAAGAGTTCATTTCTGGTTACCCAGTGAATTTTGGACTCAAATGATTTTTCGCAGTTCACGAACCCAACGCGATTCTCACTATTAAATAAAGAGCATTTATGTAAGAGGTGCTGTAGTTTGTATCAGTTTCATAAGCAGAGTTGAACTACATATGGTCCTAATGAGTAGGAAACACAGTTCTTTTTTTCTGCGCATGCTCATGGTTCTTGCTGTATTGGAGACGCTGGAAAGAATAGGATGATACTTGCCTTAAAACAGAGTATTTTAGAGGGATGAGAACTCTGGTCTGAATTTGTCTTCAGAAAAGGAGTTAAACCCCAGGATCAGTGTCTTCCTACAAGAAAGAGTTCATTTCTGGTAAACCCAGTGATTTTGGGGCTCAAATGATTTTTTGCAGTTCAGTAACCCTACGCTATTCTCACTATTAACTAAAGAGCATTTATGTAAGAGGAGGTGTGGTCTGCATCAGTTTCATAAGCAGAGTTGAACTACATATGGTCCGTATGAATAGGAAACAGAGTTCTTTATTCCAGGCCATGCTCATGGTTATTGCTGTATTTTAGACTCTGGAAAGAAGAGCGTGCTTCATCGTTTAAACAGAGTGTGTTTCAGGGACGAGAACTCTGGTCTGAATTTCCCTGCAGAAAAGGAGTTAAATCCCAGGATCTGTGTCTTCCTACAAGCAAGAGTTCATTTCTGGTTATCCAGTGAATTTTGTTCTCAAATGATTTTTCCTAGTTCATGTACCATATGCTATTCTCACTATTAACTAAAGATGAATTGTGTAAGAGGAGCTGTGGTTTGTATCAGTTTCATAAGCATAATTGAACTACATATGGTCCGTATGAGTAGGAAACACAGTTCTTTTTTTCTGGGCATGCTCATGGTTCTTGCTGTATTGGAGACGCTGGAAAGAAGAGCTTGCTTCTTGCCTTAAAACAGAGTGTTTTTCTGGGTTGAGAACTCTGGTCTGAATTTGTCTTCAGAAAAGGAGTTAAACCCCAGGATCAGTGTCTTCCTACAAGAAAGAGTTCAGTTCTGGTAAACCCAGTGATTTTTGGGCTCAAATGATTTTTTGCAGTTCAGTAAACCTACGCTATTCTCACTATTAACTAAAGAGCATTTATGTAAGAGGAGGTGTGGTCTGTATCAGTTTCATAAGCAGAGTTGAACTACATATGGTCCGTATGATTAGGAAACAGAATTCTTTTTTCCAGGCGATGCTCATGGTTATTGCTGTATTTTAGACTCTGGAAAGAAGAGCGTGCTTCATCGTTTAAATAGAGTGTGTTTCAGGGATGAGAACTCTGGTCTCAATTTCCCTGCAGAAAAGGAGTTAAATCCCAGGATCTGTGTCTTCCTACAAGCAAGAGTTCATTTCTGGTAAACCCAGTGAATTTTGTTCTCAAATGATTTTTCCCAGTTCACGAACCCTATGCTATTCACACTATTAACTAAAGAGGATTTATGTAAGAGGAGCTATGGTTTGTATCAGTTTCATAAGCAGAGTTGAACTACATATGTTCTGTTGGAGAAGGAAACACAGTTCTTTTTTTCTGGGCATGCTCATGTTTCTTAGTATATTGGAGACGCTGGAAAGAATAGGATGATTCTTGCCTTAAAACAGAGTGTTTTTCACGGATGAGAACTCTGGTCTCACTTTGTCTTCAGAAAAGGAGTCAAACCCCAGGATCAGTGTCTTCCTACAAGTAAGAGTTCATTTCTGGTAAACCCAGTGTTTTTTGGGCTCAAATGATTTTTCGCAGTTCAGGAACCCTACGCTATTCTCACTATTAACTAAAGAGCATTTTTGTAAGGGGAGGTGTGGTCTGTATCTGTTTCATAAGCAGAGTTGAACTACATATGGTCCGTATGAATAGGAAACACCGTTCTTTTTTTCAGGCCATGCTCATGGTTATTGCTGTATTTTAGACTCTGGAATGATGAGCGTGCTTCTTCGTTTAAACAGAGTGTGTTTCAGGGATGAGAACTCCGGTCTCAATTTCCCTGCAGAAAAGGAGTTAATCACCAGGTTCTCTGTCTTCCTACAAGCAAGAGTACCTTTCTAGTATACCCAGTGAATTTTGGGCTCAAATGATTTTTCGCAGTTAACGAACCCTACGCAATTCCCACTATTAACCACTGAGGATATATGTAAGAGCAGCTGTGTTTTGGATCAGTTTCATAAGCAGAGTTGAACTACATATGGTCTGTATGAGTAGGAAACACAGTTCTTTTTTTCTGGGCATGCTCATGTTTCTTACTATATTGGAGACGCTGGAAAGAAGAGGATGATTCTTGCCTTAAAACAGAGTGTTTTTCAGGGATGAGAACTCTGGTCTGAATTTTCCTTCAGAAACGGAGTTAAAACCAAGAATCAGTTTCTTCCTACAAGCAAGAGTTCATTTCTGGTTACCCAGTGAATTTTGGGCTCAAATGATTTTTCGCAGTTCACGAACCCAACGCGATTCTCACTATTAAATAAAGAGCATTTATGTAAGAGGAGCTGTAATTTGTATCAGTTTCATAAGCAGAGTTGAACTACATATGGTCCTAATGAGTAGGAAACACAGTTCTTTTTTTCTGCGCATGCTCATGGTTCTTGCTGTATTGGAGACGCTGGAAAGAATAGGATGATACTTGCCTTAAAACAGAGTATTTTAGAGGGATGAGAACTCTGGTCTGAATTTGTCTTCAGAAAAGGAGTTAAACCCCAGGATCAGTGTCTTCCTACAAGAAAGAGTTCATTTCTGGTAAACCCAGTGATTTTGGGGCTCAAATGATTTTTTGCAGTTCAGTAACCCTACGCTATTCTCACTATTAACTAAAGAGCATTTATGTAAGAGGAGGTGTGGTCTGCATCAGTTTCATAAGCAGAGTTGAACTACATATGGTCCGTATGAATAGGAAACAGAGTTCTTTATTCCAGGCCATGCTCATGGTTATTGCTGTATTTTAGACTCTGGAAAGAAGAGCGTGCTTCATCGTTTAAACAGAGTGTGTTTCAGGGACGAGAACTCTGGTCTGAATTTCCCTGCAGAAAAGGAGTTAAATCCCAGGATCTGTGTCTTCCTACAAGCAAGAGTTCATTTCTGGTTATCCAGTGAATTTTGTTCTCAAATGATTTTTCCCAGTTCATGTACCATATGCTATTCTCACTATTAACTAAAGATGAATTGTGTAAGAGGAGCTGTGGTTTGTATCAGTTTCATAAGCATAATTGAACTACATATGGTCCGTATGAGTAGGAAACACAGTTCTTTTTTTCTGGGCATGCTCATGGTTCTTGCTGTATTGGAGACGCTGGAAAGAAGAGCTTGCTTCTTGCCTTAAAACAGAGTGTTTTTCTGGGTTGAGAACTCTGGTCTGAATTTGTCTTCAGAAAAGGAGTTAAACCCCAGGATCAGTGTCTTCCTACAAGAAAGAGTTCAGTTCTGGTAAACCCAGTGATTTTTGGGCTCAAATGATTTTTTGCAGTTCAGTAACCCTACGCTATTCTCACTATTAACTAAAGAGCATTTATGTAAGAGGAGGTGTGGTCTGTATCAGTTTCATAAGCAGAGTTGAACTACATATGGTCCGTATGATTAGGAAACAGAATTCTTTTTTCCAGGCAATGCTCATGGTTATTGCTGTATTTTAGACTCTGGAAAGAAGAGCGTGCTTCATCGTTTAAATAGAGTGTGTTTCAGGGATGAGAACTCTGGTCTCAATTTCCCTGCAGAAAAGGAGTTAAATCCCAGGATCTGTGTCTTCCTACAAGCAAGAGTTCATTTCTGGTAAACCCAGTGAATTTTGTTCTCAAATGATTTTTCCCAGTTCACGAACCCTATGCTATTCACACTATTAACTAAAGAGGATTTATGTAAGAGGAGCTATGGTTTGTATCAGTTTCATAAGCAGAGTTGAACTACATATGTTCTGTTGGAGAAGGAAACACAGTTCTTTTTTTCTGGGCATGCTCATGTTTCTTAGTATATTGGAGACGCTGGAAAGAATAGGATGATTCTTGCCTTAAAACAGAGTGTTTTTCACGGATGAGAACTCTGGTCTCACTTTGTCTTCAGAAAAGGAGTCAAACCCCAGGATCAGTGTCTTCCTACAAGTAAGAGTTCATTTCTGGTAAACCCAGTGTTTTTTGGGCTCAAATGATTTTTCGCAGTTCAGGAACCCTACGCTATTCTCACTATTAACTAAAGAGCATTTTTGTAAGGGGAGGTGTGGTCTGTATCTGTTTCATAAGCAGAGTTGAACTACATATGGTCCGTATGAATAGGAAACACCGTTCTTTTTTTCAGGCCATGCTCATGGTTATTGCTGTATTTTAGACTCTGGAATGATGAGCGTGCTTCTTCGTTTAAACAGAGTGTGTTTCAGGGATGAGAACTCCGGTCTCAATTTCCCTGCAGAAAAGGAGTTAATCACCAGGTTCTCTGTCTTCCTACAAGCAAGAGTACCTTTCTAGTATACCCAGTGAATTTTGGGCTCAAATGATTTTTCGCAGTTAACGAACCCTACGCAATTCCCACTATTAACCACTGAGGATATATGTAAGAGCAGCTGTGTTTTGGATCAGTTTCATAAGCAGAGTTGAACTACATATGGTCTGTATGAGTAGGAAACACAGTTCTTTTTTTCTGGGCATGCTCATGTTTCTTACTATATTGGAGACGCTGGAAAGAAGAGGATGATTCTTGCCTTAAAACAGAGTGTTTTTCAGGGATGAGAACTCTGGTCTGAATTTTCCTTCAGAAACGGAGTTAAAACCAAGAATCAGTTTCTTCCTACAAGCAAGAGTTCATTTCTGGTTACCCAGTGAATTTTGGGCTCAAATGATTTTTCGCAGTTCACGAACCCAACGCGATTCTCACTATTAAATAAAGAGCATTTATGTAAGAGGAGCTGTAATTTGTATCAGTTTCATAAGCAGAGTTGAACTACATATGGTCCTAATGAGTAGGAAACACAGTTCTTTTTTTCTGCGCATGCTCATGGTTCTTGCTGTATTGGAGACGCTGGAAAGAATAGGATGATACTTGCCTTAAAACAGAGTATTTTAGAGGGATGAGAACTCTGGTCTGAATTTGTCTTCAGAAAAGGAGTTAAACCCCAGGATCAGTGTCTTCCTACAAGAAAGAGTTCATTTCTGGTAAACCCAGTGATTTTGGGGCTCAAATGATTTTTTGCAGTTCAGTAACCCTACGCTATTCTCACTATTAACTAAAGAGCATTTATGTAAGAGGAGGTGTGGTCTGCATCAGTTTCATAAGCAGAGTTGAACTACATATGGTCCCTATGAATAGGAAACAGAGTTCTTTATTCCAGGCCATGCTCATGGTTATTGCTGTATTTTAGACTCTGGAAAGAAGAGCGTGCTTCATCGCTTAAACAGAGTGTGTTTCAGGGACGAGAACTCTGGTCTGAATTTCCTGCAGAAAAGGAGTTAAATCCCAGGATCTGTGTCTTCCTACAAGCAAGAGTTCATTTCTGGTAAACCAAGTGAATTTTGTTCTCAAATGATTTTTCCCAGTTCACGTACCATATGCTATTCTCACTATTAACTAAAGATGAATTATGTAAGAGGAGCTGTGGTTTGTATCAGTTTCATAAGCATAATTGAACTACATATGGTCCGTATGAGTAGGAAACACAGTTCTTTTTTTCTGGGCATGCTCATGGTTCTTGCTGTATTGGAGACGCTGGAAAGAAGAGCTTGCTTCTTGCCTTAAAACAGAGTGTTTTTCTGGGTTGAGAACTCTGGTCTGAATTTGTCTTCAGAAACGGAGTTAAAAGCCAGGATCTGTGTCTTCCTACAAGAAAGAGTTCAGTTCTGGTAAACCCAGTGAATTTTGGGCTCAAATGATTTTTCGCTGTTCATGAACCGAACGCTATTCTCACTATTAAAAAAAGAGCAATCATGTAAGACAAGGTGTAGTGTGTATCAGTTTCATAAGCAGAGTTGAACTAAATATGGTCCGTATGATTAGGAAACACAGTTCTTTTTTTCAGGCCATGCTCATGGTTCTTGCTGTATTTTAGACTCTGGAAAGAAGAGCTTGCTTCTTCGTTAAAACAGAGTGTGTTTCAAGGATGAGAACTCTGGTCTGAATTTCCCTGCAGTAACGGAGATAACCCCCATGATCTGTGTCTTCCTACAATAAGAGTGCATTTCTGGTATACCTAGTGAATTTTGGGCTCAAATGATTTTTCGCAGTTCACGAACCCTACGCTATTCTCACTATTAACTGAAGAGCATTTATTTAAGAGGAGCTGTGGTTTGTATCAGTTTCATAAGCAGTATTGAACTACATATTTTCTGTATGAGTCGGAAACACAGTTCTATTTTCTATGCATGCTCATGTTTCTTACTATATTGGAGACGCTGGAAAGAAGAGGATCATAATTGCCTTAAAACAGAGTGTTTTTCAGGGATGAGAACTCTGGTCTGAATTTTCCTTAAGAAACGAAGTTAAAACCAAGGATCAGTTTCTTCCTACAAGCAAGAGTTCATTTCTGGTTACCCAGTGAATTTTGGGCTCAAATGATTTTTTGCAGTTCACGAACCCAACGTGATTCTCTCTATTAACTGAAGAGAATTTATGTAATTGGAGCTGTAGTTTGTATCAGTTTCATAAGCAGAGTTGAACTACATATGGTCCGTATGAGTAGGAAGCACAGTTCTTTTTTTCTGGGCATGCTCATGTTTCTTACTATATTTGAGATGCTGGAAAGAAGAGGATGATTCTTGCCTTAAAACAGAGTGTTTTTCAGGGAAGAGATCTCTGGTCTGAATTTGCCTTCAGAAACGGAGTTAAACCCAAGGATCAGTGTCTTCCTACAAGCAAGAGTTCATTTCTGGTAAACCCAGTGAATTTTGGGCTCAAATGATTTTTTGCAGTTCACAAACCCAAACTTGATTCTCACTATTACCTAAAGTGCATTTATGTAAGAGGAGCTGTGGTCTGTATCAGTTTCATAAGCAGAGGTGGACTACATATTGTCCGTATGAGTAGGAAACACAGTTCTCTTTTTCAGGGCATGCTCATCGTACTTGCTGTTTTTGACTCTGATAAGAAGAGCTTGCTTCTTGCGTTAAAACAGAGTGTGTTTCAGGGAAGAGAACTCTGGTCTGAATTTCCCTTCAGAAATGGAGTTAAACCCCATGTTCTGTGTCTTCCTACACGCAAGTGCTCATTTCTGGTAACCATGTGAATTTTCGGCTCAAATGATTTTACACAGTTCTAGAACCCAAGTCGATTATCACTATAAACTAAAGAGCATTTTTGTAAGAGGAGCTGTGGTCTGTATCAGTTTCATAAGCAGAGGTGGACTACATATTGTCCGTATGAGTAGGAAACACAGTTCTCTTTTTCAGGGCATGCTCATCGTACTTGCTGTATTCGAGATGCTGGAAAGCAAAGCTTGCTTCTTGCATTAAAGCAGGGTGTGTTTCATGGATGAGAACTCTGGTCGGAATTTCCTTCATAATCGGAGATAAACCCCATGATCTGTGTCTTCCTGCCAGCAAGAGTTCATTTCTGCTACACCAAGTCAATTTTCGGCTCAAATGACTTTACACAGTTCTAGAATCCAACGCGATTATCACTATTAACTAAAGAGCATTTATGTAAGAGGAGCTGTTGTCTGTATCATTTCATAAGCAAAGTTTAACTACATATGGTCCATTTGAGTAGGAAACGCAATTCTTTTTTTCTGGGCGTGCTCATGTTTCTTACTGTATTGGAGACACTGGAAAGAAGAGGATGATTCTTGCCTCAAAACAGAGTGTTTTTCAGGGACGAGAACTCTGGTTTGAATTTGCCTTCATAAACCGAGTTAAACCCCAAGATCAGTGTCTTTCTACAAGCAAGTGTTCATTTGTGGTAATCCCGGTGAATTGTGGGCTCAAATGATTTTTCGCAGTTCACGAACACAAACATGATTCTCACAATTAACTAAAGAGCATTTATGTAAGAGGAGCTGTGGTTTGTATCAGTTTCATAAGCAGAGTTGAACTACATATGGTCCGTATGAGTAGGAAACACAGTTCTTTTTTTCAGGGCATGCTCAAGGTTCTTGCTGTTTTGTAGACGCTGGAAAGATAAGCTTGCTTCTTGCATTAAAACAGGGTGTGTTTCATGGATGAGCACGCTGGTTTGAAATTCCTTCACAAACGGAGATAAAACCCATGATCTGTGTCTTCCTGCGAGCAAGAGTTCATTTCTGCTACACCAAGTTAATTTTCGGCTCAAATGACTTTACACAGTTCTAGAATCTAACGCGATTATCACTATTAACTAAAGAGCATTTATGTAAGAGGAGCTGTGGTCTGTATCATTTCATAAGCAGAGTTTAACTACATATGGTCTGTATGAGTAGGAAACGCGATTCTTTTTTTCTGGGCGTGCTCATGTTTCTTACTGTATTGGAGACACTGGAAAGAAGAGGATGATTCATGACTTAAAACAGAGTGTTTTTCAGGGATGAGAATTCTGGTCTGCATTTCCCTTCAGAAACGGAGTTAAACCCCAGGATCTGTGTCTTCCTACAAGCAAGAGTTAATTTCTGGTAAACCCAGTGAATTTTTGTCTCAAATGATTTTTCGCTGTTCACGAACCCAACGCTATTCTCACTATTAACTAAAGAGGATTTATGTAAGAGGAACTGTGGTTTGTATCAGTTTCATAAGTAGAGTTGAACTACATATGGTCTGTATGAGTAGGAAACACAGTTCTTTTTTTCTGGGCATGCTCATGTTTCTTACTATTTGGAGATGCTGGAAAGAGGAGGATGATTCTTGCCTTAAAACAGAGTGTTTTTCAGGGATGAGAACTCTGGTCTGAATTTGCCTTCAGAATCGGAGTTAAACCCCAGGATGTGTGTCTTCCTACTAGCAAGAGTTCATTTCTGGTAAACCAAGTGAAATTTCGGCTCAAATGATTTTACACAGTTCTAGAACCCAGCGCGATTTTCACTATTAACTTAAGAGCATTTATGTAAGAGGAGCTGTGGTCTGTATCAGTTTCATAAGCAGAGGTGGAGTACATATGGTCCATATGAGTAGGAAGCACAGTTCTTTACTTCTGGGCGTGCTCATGGTTCTTACTGTATAGGAGAAGCTGGAAAGAAGAGGATGATTTTTGCCTCAAAACAGAGTGTTTTTCAGGGTTGAGAATTATGGTCTGAATTTGCCTTCAGAAACGGGGTTAATCCCCAGGATCTGTGTCTTCCTACAAGCAAGTGTTCATTTCTGGTAACCAAGTGAATTTTCGGCTCAAATGATTTTACACAGTTCTAGAACCCAGCGCGATTTTCACTATTAACTTAAGAGCATTTTTGTAAGAGGAGCTGTGGTCTGTATCAGTTTCATAAGCAGAGGTGGACTACATATGGTCCGTATGAGTAGGAAACACAGTTCTCTTTTTCAGGGCATGCTCATCGCACTTGCTGTATTCGAGATGCTGGAAAGAGGAGCTTGCTTCTTGCATTAAAACAGGGTGTGTTTCATGGATGAGAACTCTGGTCTGAATTTAATACACAATTGGAGTTAAAACCCATGATCTGGGTATTCCTGCCAGCAAGAGTTCATTTCTGCTACACCAAGTCAATTTTCGGCTCAAATGACTTTACACATTTCTAGAATCCAACGTGATCATCTCTATTAACTAAGAGCATTTATGTAAGAGGAGCTGTTGTCTGTACCATTTCATAAGCAGAGGTGGACTATATATGGTCCGTATGACTCGGAAACACAGTTCTTTTTTTCTGGGCATGCTCATGTTTCTTGCTGTGTTGCAGAAGCTGGAATGAAGAGGATGCTTCTTGCGTTAAAACAGACTGAATTTCCCTTTAGAATCGGAGTTAAACTCCATGCTCTGTGTCTTCCTACAAGCAAGAGTTCATTTCCGGTAAACCCCGTTATTTTTTGCTCAAATGAATTTACACAGTTCAAGGAAACCAATACGATTTTTACTATTAACTAAAGAGCATCTATGTAAGAGATGATGTGGTTTATATTAGTTTCATAAGCAGAGTTGAACTAGATATGGTCAATATGAGTAGGAAACACAGTTCCTTTTTTCTGGACATTCTCATGTTCCTTGCTGTACTGAAGACGCTGGAAAGAAGAGCATGATATTTGCGTTAAAACGGAGTGTGTTTCATGGATGAGAACACTCTGCTTAATTTCCATTTAGAATCGGAGTTAAACTCCACTCTCTGTGTCATCCTACAAGCAAGAGTTCATTTCTGGTAAACCCAGTTATTTTTCGGCTCATATGAATTTACACAGTTCAGGAAGCCAATATGATTTTCACTATTAAATAAAGAGCATCTATGTAAGAGATGATGTGGTTTGCATCAGTTTCATAAGCAGAGTTGAACTAGATATGTTCCGTATGAGTCGGAAACACAGTTCTTTATTTCTGGACATGCTCATGTTCCTTGGTCTATTGCAGACGCTGGAAAGAAGAGCATGCTTCTTGCATTAAAAAAAACTGTGTTTCATGGATGAGAACACTGGTCTGAAATTCCCATCAGAAATGGAGTTAAACCAAATGCTCTGTGTCTTCCTACAAGCAAGAGCACATTTTTGGTAAGAGTTGTGAATTTTCGGCCAAATGAATTTACACAGTTCACGAAACCAACACGATTTTAACTATTAACTAAAGAGCGTGTATGTAAGCGATGCTGTGGTTTGTATCAGTTTCATGAGCAGAGTTGAACAAGATATGGTCCCTATGATTAGGAAACACAGTTCTTGTTTTCTGGACATGCTCATGTTCCTTGCTGTATTGCAGATGCTGGAAAGAAGAGCATGCTTCTTGCGTTAAAACAGACTGTGCTTCATGGATGAGAACACTTTTCTGAATTTCCCTTTAGAATCGGAGTTAAACTCCATGCTCTGTGTCTTCCTACAAGCAAGAGTTCATTTCCGATAAACCCCGTTATTTTTTGCTCAAATGAATTTATACAGTTCAAGGAAACCAATACGATTTTCACTATTAACTAAAGAGCATCTATGAAAGAGATGATGTAGTTTATATCAGTTTCATAAGCAGAGTTGAACTAGATATGGTCTGTATGAGTCGGAAACACAGTTCTTTTTTTCTGGCCATGCTCATGTTTCTTGCTGTTTTGCAGATGCTGGAAAGAAGAGGATGCTTCTTGCGTTAAAACAGACTGTTTTTCATGGAGGAGAACACTCTGCTCAATTTCCATTTAGAATCGGAGTTAAACTCCATGCTCTGTGTCATCCTACAACCAAGAGTTCATTTCTGGTAAACGCAGTGAATTTTCGGTACCAAATGAATTTACACAGTTCACGAAACCAACACAATTTTCTCTATTAACTAAAGAGCATCTATGTAAGAGATGCTGTGGTTTGTATCAGTTTCATAAGCAGAGTTGAACGAGATATGGTACATATGAGTAGGAAACACAGTTCTCTTTTTCTGGCCATGCTCATGTTTCTTGCTGTATTGCAGATGCTGGAAAGAAGAGCATGCATCTTTCGTTAAAACGGAGTGTGTTTCATGCATGAGAACACTGGTCTGAATTTCCCTTCAGAAACTGAGTTTAACCAATGGATCTGTGTCTTCCTACAAGCAAGAGTTCATTTCCTGTAAACCCAGTTATTTTTCGGCTCAAATGATTTTACATAGTTTAGGAAACCAATACGATTTTCACTATTAACTAAAGAGCATCTATGTAAGAGATGATGTGGTTTGTGTCAGTTTCATAAGCAGAGTTGAACTAGATATGGTCCGTATGAGTAGGAAACACAGTTCTTTTTTTCTGGGCATGCTCATGTTCCTTGCTCTATTGCAGATGCTGGAAAGAAGAGCATGCATCTTCCGTTAAAACGGAGTGTGATTCATGGAAGAGAACACTTTTCTGAATTTCCCTTTAGAATCGGAGTTAAACTCCATGCTCTGTGTCGTCCTACAAGCAAGAGTTCATTTCCGGTAAACCCAGGTATTTTTCGGCTCAAATGAATTTACACAGTTCACGAAACCAACACGATTTACACTATTAACTAAAGAACATCTATGTAATAGATGATGTGGTTTGCGTCAGTTTCATAAGCAGAGTTGAACTAGATATGGTCCGTATGAGTAGGAAACACAGTTCTTTTTTTCTGGTCATGCTCATGTTCCTTGCTCTATTGCAGATGCTGGAAAGAAGAGCATGCATCTTTCGTTAAAACGGAGTGTGTTTCATGGATGAGAACACTGGTCTGAATTTCCCTTCAGAAACTGAGTTTAACCAATGGATCTGTGTCTTCCTACAAGCAAGAGTTCATTACTGGTAAACGCAGTGATTTTTCGGCTCAAATGAATTTACACAGTTCACGAAACCAATACTATTTTCACTATTAACTAAAGAGCGTCTATGTAAGAGATGATGTGGTTTGCATCAGTTTCATAAGCAGAGTTGAACTAGATATGTTCCGTATGAGTCGGAAACACAGTTCTTTTTTTCTGGGCATGCTCATGTTTCTTGCTGTATTGCAGAAGCTGGAATGAAGAGGATGTTTCTTGCGTTAAATCAGACTGTGTTTCATGGAGGAGAACACTCTTCTGAATTTCCATTTAGAATCGGAGTTAAACTCCATGCTCTGTGTCGTCCTACAAGCAAGAGTACATTTCTGGTAAAAGCAGTTAATTTTCAGCCAAATGAATTTACATAGTTCACAAAACCAACACGATTGTCACTATTAACTAAAGATGATCTATGTAAGAGATGATGTCGTTTGCATCAGTTTCATAAGCAGAGTTGAACTAGATATGGTCCGTATGAGTAGGAAACACAGTTCTTTTTTTCTGGGCATGCTCATGTTCCTTGCTGTATTGCAGATGCTGGAAAGAAGAGCATGCATCTTCCGTTAAAACGGAGTGTGTTTCATGGATGAGAACACTGGTCTGAATTTCCCTTCAGAAACTGAGTTTAACCAATGGATCTGTGTCTTCCTACAAGCAAGAGTTCATTACTGGTAAACGCAGTGATTTTTCGGCTCAAATGAATTTACACAGTTCACAAAACCAATAGTTTATATCAGTTTCATAAGCACAGTTGAACAAGATATGGTCTGTATGAGTACATTTCTGGTAAAAGCAGTTAATTTTCAGCCAAATGAATTTACATAGTTCACGAAACCAACACGATTGTCACTATTAACTAAAGAGGATCTATGTAAGAGATGATGTCGTTTGCATCAGTTTCATAAGCAGAGTTGAACTAGATATGTTCCGTATGAGTAGGAAACACAGTTCTTTTTTTCTGGGCATGCTCATGTTCCTTGCTGTATTGCAGACGCTGGAAATGAGAGCATGCTATTTGTGTTAAAACAGAGTGTGTTTCATGGATCAGAACACTGGTCTGAAATTCCCTTCAGAAATGGAGTTAAACCAAATGCTCTGTGTCTTCCTACAAGCAAGAGTACATTTTTGGTAAGAGCTGTGAATTTTCGGCCAAATGCATTTACACAGTTCACGAAACCAACACGCTTTTCACTATTAACTAAAGAGCGTGTATGTAAGTGATGCTGTGGTTTATATCAGTTTTATAAGCAGAGTTGAACTAGATATGGTCTGTATGAGTCGGAAACACAGTTCTTCTTTTCTGGCCATGCTCATGTTTCTTGCTGTTTTGCAGATGCTAGAAAGAAGAGGATGCTTCTTGCGTTCAAACAGACTGTTTTTCATGGAGGAGAACACTCTGCTCAATTTCCATTTAGAATCGGAGTTAAACTCCATGCTCTGTGTCATCCTACAACCAAGAGTTCATTTCTGGTAAACGCAGTGAATTTTCGGTACCAAATGAATTTACACAGTTCACGAAACCAACACAATTTTCTCTATTAACTAAAGAGCATCTATGTAAGAGATGCTGTGGTTTGTATCAGTTTCATAAGCAGAGTTGAACGAGATATGGTACATATGAGTAGGAAACACAGTTCTCTTTTTCTGGCCATGCTCATGTTTCTTGCTGTATTGCAGATGCTGGAAAGAAGAGCATGCTTCTTGCATTAAAACAGACTGTGTTTCTTTGAGGAGAACACTCTTCTGAATTTCCCTTTAGAATTGGAGTTTAACGCCATGCTCTGTGTCTTCCTACAAGCAAGAGTTCATTTCCTGTAAACCCAGTTATTTTTCGGCTCAAATGATTTTACATAGTTTAGGAAACCAATACGATTTTCACTATTAACTAAAGAGCATCTATGTAAGAGATGATGTGGTTTGTGTCAGTTTCATAAGCAGAGTTGAACTAGATATGGTCCGTATGAGTAGGAAACACAGTTCTTTTTTTCTGGGCATGCTCATGTTCCTTGCTCTATTGCAGATGCTGGAAAGAAGAGCATGCATCTTCCGTTAAAACGGAGTGTGTTTCATGGATGAGAACACTGGTCTGAATTTCCCTTCAGAAACTGAGTTTAACCAATGGATCTGTGTCTTCCTACAAGCAAGAGTTCATTACTGGTAAACGCAGTGATTTTTCGGCTCAAATGAATTTACACAGTTCACGAAACCAATACTATTTTCACTATTAACTAAAGAGCGTCTATGTAAGAGATGATGTGGTTTGCATCAGTTTCATAAGCAGAGTTGAACTAGATATGTTCCGTATGAGTCGGAAACACAGTTCTTTTTTTCTGGGCATGCTCATGTTTCTTGCTGTATTGCAGAAGCTGGAATGAAGAGGATGTTTCTTGCGTTAAATCAGACTGTGTTTCATGGAGGAGAACACTCTTCTGAATTTCCATTTAGAATCGGAGTTAAACTCCATGCTCTGTGTCGTCCTACAAGCAAGAGTACATTTCTGATAAAAGCAGTTAATTTTCAGCCAAATGAATTTACATAGTTCACGAAACCAACACGATTGTCACTATTAACTAAAGAGGATCTATGTAAGAGATGATGTCGTTTGCATCAGTTTCATAAGCAGAGTTGAACTAGATATGGTCCGTATGAGTAGGAAACACAGTTCTTTTTTTCTGGGCATGCTCATGTTCCTTGCTGTATTGCAGAGCTGGAAAGAAGAGCATGCATCTTCCGTTAAAACGGAGTGTGTTTCATGGATGAGAACACTGGTCTGAATTTCCCTTCAGAAACTGAGTTTAACCAATGGATCTGTGTCTTCCTACAAGCAAGAATTCATTACTGGTAAACGCAGTGATTTTTCGGCTCAAATGAATTTACACAGTTCACAAAACCAATAGTTTATATCAGTTTCATAAGCAGAGTTGAACTAGATATGGTCTGTATGAGTACATTTCTGGTAAAAGCAGTTCATTTTCAGCCAAATGAATTTACATAGTTCACGAAACCAACACGATTGTCACTATTAACTAAAGAGGATCTATGTAAGAGATGATGTCGTTTGCATCAGTTTCATAAGCAGAGTTGAACTAGATATGTTCCGTATGAGTAGGAAACACAGTTCTTTTTTTCTGGGCATGCTCATGTTCCTTGCTGTATTGCAGACGCTGGAAATGAGAGCATGCTATTTGTGTTAAAACAGAGTGTGTTTCATGGATCAGAACACTGGTCTGAAATTCCCTTCAGAAATGGAGTTAAACCAAATGCTCTGTGTCTTCCTACAAGCAAGAGTACATTTTTGGTAAGAGCTGTGAATTTTCGGCCAAATGCATTTACACAGTTCACGAAACCAACACGCTTTTCACTATTAACTAAAGAGCGTGTATGTAAGAGATGCTGTGGTTTATATCAGTTTCATAAGCAGAGTTGAACTAGATATGGTCTGTATGAGTCGGAAACACAGTTCTTCTTTTCTGGCCATGCTCATGTTTCTTGCTGTTTTGCAGATGCTAGAAAGAAGAGGATGCTTCTTGCGTTCAAACAGACTGTTTTTCATGGAGGAGAACACTCTGCTCAATTTCCATTTAGAATCGGAGTTAAACTCCATGCTCTGTGTCATCCTACAACCAAGAGTTCATTTCTGGTAAACGCAGTGACTTTTCGGTACCAAATGAATTTACACAGTTCACGAAACCAACACAATTTTCTCTATTAACTAAAGAGCATCTATGTAAGAGATGCTGTGGTTTGTATCAGTTTCATAAGCAGAGTTGAACGAGATATGGTACATATGAGTAGGAAACACAGTTCTCTTTTTCTGGCCATGCTCATGTTTCTTGCTGTATTGCAGATGCTGGAAAGAAGAGCATGCTTCTTGCATTAAAACAGACTGTGTTTCTTTGAGGAGAACACTCTTCTGAATTTCCCTTTAGAATTGGAGTTTAACGCCATGCTCTGTGTCTTCCTACAAACAAGAGTTCATTTCCTGTAAACCCAGTTATTTTTCGGCTCAAATGATTTTACATAGTTTAGGAAACCAATACGATTTTCACTATTAACTAAAGAGCATCTATGTAAGAGATGATGTGGTTTGTGTCAGTTTCATAAGCAGAGTTGAACTAGATATGGTCCGTATGAGTAGGAAACACAGTTCTTTTTTTCTGGGCATGCTCATGTTCCTTGCTCTATTGCAGATGCTGGAAAGAAGAGCATGCATCTTCCGTTAAAACGGAGTGTGTTTCATGGATGAGAACACTGGTCTGAATTTCCCTTCAGAAACTGAGTTTAACCAATGGATCTGTGTCTTCCTACAAGCAAGAGTTCATTACTGGTAAACGCAGTGATTTTTCGGCTCAAATGAATTTACACAGTTCACGAAACCAATACTATTTTCACTATTAACTAAAGAGCGTCTATGTAAGAGATGATGTGGTTTGCATCAGTTTCATAAGCAGAGTTGAACTAGATATGTTCCGTATGAGTCGGAAACACAGTTCTTTTTTTCTGGGCATGCTCATGTTTCTTGCTGTATTGCAGAAGCTGGAATGAAGAGGATGTTTCTTGCGTTAAATCAGACTGTGTTTCATGGAGGAGAACACTCTTCTGAATTTCCATTTAGAATCGGAGTTAAACTCCATGCTCTGTGTCGTCCTACAAGCAAGAGTACATTTCTGATAAAAGCAGTTAATTTTCAGCCAAATGAATTTACATAGTTCACGAAACCAACACGATTGTCACTATTAACTAAAGAGGATCTATGTAAGAGATGATGTCGTTTGCATCAGTTTCATAAGCAGAGTTGAACTAGATATGGTCCGTATGAGTAGGAAACACAGTTCTTTTTTTCTGGGCATGCTCATGTTCCTTGCTGTATTGCAGAGCTGGAAAGAAGAGCATGCATCTTCCGTTAAAACGGAGTGTGTTTCATGGATGAGAACACTGGTCTGAATTTCCCTTCAGAAACTGAGTTTAACCAATGGATCTGTGTCTTCCTACAAGCAAGAATTCATTACTGGTAAACGCAGTGATTTTTCGGCTCAAATGAATTTACACAGTTCACAAAACCAATAGTTTATATCAGTTTCATAAGCAGAGTTGAACTAGATATGGTCTGTATGAGTACATTTCTGGTAAAAGCAGTTCATTTTCAGCCAAATGAATTTACATAGTTCACGAAACCAACACGATTGTCACTATTAACTAAAGAGGATCTATGTAAGAGATGATGTCGTTTGCATCAGTTTCATAAGCAGAGTTGAACTAGATATGTTCCGTATGAGTAGGAAACACAGTTCTTTTTTTCTGGGCATGCTCATGTTCCTTGCTGTATTGCAGACGCTGGAAATGAGAGCATGCTATTTGTGTTAAAACAGAGTGTGTTTCATGGATCAGAACACTGGTCTGAAATTCCCTTCAGAAATGGAGTTAAACCAAATGCTCTGGGTCTTCCTACAAGCAAGAGTACATTTTTGGTAAGAGCTGTGAATTTTCGGCCAAATGCATTTACACAGTTCACGAAACCAACACGCTTTTCACTATTAACTAAAGAGCGTGTATGTAAGAGATGCTGTGGTTTATATCAGTTTCATAAGCAGAGTTGAACTAGATATGGTCTGTATGAGTCGGAAACACAGTTCTTTTTTTCTGGCCATGCTCATGTTTCTTGCTGTTTTGAAGAAGCTGGAAAGAAGAGGATGCTTCTTGCGTTCAAACAGACTGTTTTTCATGGAGGAGAACACTCTGTTCAATTTCCATTTAGAATCGGAGTTAAACTCCATGCTCTGTGTCATCCTACAACCAAGAGTTCATTTCTGGTAAACGCAGTGAATTTTCGGTACCAAATGAATTTACACAGTTCACGAAACCAACACAATTTTCTCTATTAACTAAAGAGCATCTATGTAAGAGATGCTGTGGTTTGTATCAGTTTCATAAGCAGAGTTGAACGAGATATGGTCCATATGAGTAGGAAACACAGTTCTCTTTTTCTGGCCATGCTCATGTTTCTTGCTGTATTGCAGATGCTGGAAAGAAGAGCATGCTTCTTGCATTCAAACAGACTGTGTTTCTTTGAGGAGAACACTCTTCTGAATTTCCCTTTAGAATTGGAGTTTAACGCCATGCTCTGTGTCTTCCTACAAGCAAGAGTTCATTCCCTGTAAAACCAGTTATTTTTCGGCTTAAATGATTTTACGTAGTTTAGGAAACCAATACGATTTTCACTATTAACTAAAGAGAATCTATGTAAGAGATGCTGTGGTTTGTATCAGTGTCATGAGCAGAGTTGAACAAGATATGGTCCCTATGATTAGGAAACACAGTTCTTGTTTTCTGGACATGCTCATGTTCCTTGCTGTATTGCAGATGCTGGAAAGAAGAGCATGCTTCTTGCGTTAAAACAGACTGTGTTTCATGGATGAGAACACTTTTCTGAATTTCCCTTTAGAATCGGAGTTAAACTCCATGCTCTGTGTCTTCCTACAAGCAAGAGTTCATTTCCGATAAACCCCGTTATTTTTTGCTCCAATGAATTTACACAGTTCAAGGAAACCAATACGATTTTCACAATTAACTAAGGAGCATCTATGAAAGAGATGATGTAGTTTATATCAGTTTCATAAGCAGAGTTGAACTAGATATGGTCTGTATGAGTCGGAAACACAGTTCTTTTTTTCTGGCCATGCTCATGTTTCTTGCTGTTTTGCAGATGCTGGAAAGAAGAGGATGCTTCTTGCGTTAAAACAGACTGTGTTTCATGGAGGAGAACACTCCGCTCAATTTCCATTTAGAATCGGAGTTAAACTCCATGCTCTGTGTCATCCTACAACCAAGAGTTCATTTCTGGTAAACACAGTGAATTTTCGGTACCAAATGAATTTACACAGTACACAAAACCAACACAATTTTCTCTATTAAAGAGCATCTATGTAAGAGATGCTGTGGTTTGTATCAGTTTCATAAGCAGAGTTGAACGAGATATGGTACATATGAGTAGGAAACACAGTTCTCTTTTTCTGGCCATGCTCATGTTTCTTGCTGTATTGCAGATGCTGGAAAGAAGAGCATGCTTCTTGCATTAAAACAGACTGTGTTTCTTTGAGGAGAACACTCTTCTGAATTTCCCTTTAGAATCGGAGTTTACTGCCATGCTCTGTGTCTTCCTACAAGCAAGAGTTCATTTCCTGTAAACCCAGTTATTTTTCGGCTCAAATGATTTTACATAGTTTAGGAAACCAATACGATTTTCACTATTAACTAAAGAGCATCTATGTAAGAGATGATGTGGTTTGTGTCAGTTTCATAAGCAGAGTTGAACTAGATATGGTCCGTATGAGTAGGAAACACAGTTCTTTTTTTCTGGGCATGCTCATGTTCCTTGCTCTATTGCAGATGCTGGAAAGAAGAGCATGCATCTTCCGTTAAAACGGAGTGTGTTTCATGGATGAGAACACTGGTCTGAATTTCCCTTCAGAAACTGAGTTTAACCAATGGATCTGTGTCTTCCTACAAGCAAGAGTTCATTACTGGTAAACGCAGTGATTTTTCGGCTCAAATGAATTTACACAGTTCACGAAACCAATACTATTTTCACTATTAACTAAAGAGCGTCTATGTAAGAGATGATGTGGTTTGCATCAGTTTCATGAGCAGAGTTGAACTAGATATGTTCCGTATGAGTCGGAAACACAGTTCTTTTTTTCTGGGCATGCTCATGTTTCTTGCTGTATTGCAGAAGCTAGAATGAAGAGGATGTTTCTTGCGTTAAATCAGACTGTGTTTCATGGAGGAGAACACTCTTCTGAATTTCCATTTAGAATCGGAGTTAAACTCCATGCTCTGTGTCGTCCTACAAGCAAGAGTACATTTCCGATAAAAGCAGTTAATTTTCAGCCAAATGAATTTACATAGTTCACGAAACCAACACGATTGTCACTATTAACTAAAGAGGATCTATGTAAGAGATGATGTCGTTTGCATCAGTTTCATAAGCAGAGTTGAACTAGATATGGTCCATATGAGTAGGAAACACAGTTCTTTTTTCCTGGGCATGCTCATGTTCCTTGCTGTATTGCAGATGCTGGAAAGAAGAGCATGCATCTTCCGTTAAAACGGAGTGTGTTTCATGGATGAGAACACTGGTCTGAATTTCCCTTCAGAAACTGAGTTTAACCAATGGATCTGTGTCTTCCTACAAGCAAGAGTTCATTACTGGTAAACGCAGTGATTTTTCGGCTCAAATGAATTTACACAGTTCACAAAACCAATAGTTTATATCAGTTTCATAAGCAGAGTTGAACTAGATATGGTCTGTATGAGTACATTTCTGGTAAAAGCAGTTCATTTTCAGCCAAATGAATTTACATAGTTCACGAAACCAACACGATTGTCACTATTAACTAAAGAGGATCTATGTAAGAGATGATGTCGTTTGCATCAGTTTCATAAGCAGAGTTGAACTAGATATGTTCCGTATGAGTAGGAAACACAGTTCTTTTTTTCTGGGCATGCTCATGTTCCTTGCTGTATTGCAGACGCTGGAAATGAGAGCATGCTATTTGTGTTAAAACAGAGTGTGTTTCATGGATGAGAACACTGGTCTGAAATTCCCTTCAGAAATGGAGTTAAACCAAATGCTCTGTGTCTTCCTACAAGCAAGAGTACATTTTTGGTAAGAGCTGTGAATTTTCGGCCAAATGAATTTACACAGTTCACGAAACCAACACGCTTTTCACTATTAACTAAAGAGCGTGTATGTAAGAGATGCTGTGGTTTATATCAGTTTCATAAGCAGAGTTGAACTAGATATGGTCTGTATGTGTCGGAAACACAGTTCTTTTTTTCTGGCCATGCTCATGTTTCTTGCTGTTTTGAAGATGCTGGAAAGAAGAGGATTCTTCTTGCGTTAAAACAGACTGTGTTTCATGGAGGAGAACACTCTGCTCAATTTCCATTTAGAATCGGAGTTAAACTCCATGCTCTGTGTCATCCTACAACCAAGAGTTCATTTCTGGTAAACGCAGTGAATTTTCGGTACCAAATGAATTTACACAGTTCACGAAACCAACACAATTTTCTCTATTAACTAAAGAGGATCTATGTAAGAGATGATGTCGTTTGCATCAGTTTCATAAGCAGAGTTGAACTAGATATGGTCCGTATGAGTAGGAAACACAGTTCTTTTTTTCTGGGCATGCTCATGTTCCTTGCTGTATTGCAGATGCTGGAAAGAAGAGCATGCATCTTCCGTTAAAACGGAGTGTGTTTCATGGATGAGAACACTGGTCTGAATTTCCCTTCAGAAACTGAGTTTAACCAATGGATCTGTGTCTTCCTACAAGCAAGAGTTCATTACTGGTAAACGCAGTGATTTTTCGGCTCAAATGAATTTACACAGTTCACAAAACCAATAGTTTATATCAGTTTCATAAGCACAGTTGAACAAGATATGGTCTGTATGAGTACATTTCTGGTAAAAGCAGTTAATTTTCAGCCAAATGAATTTACATAATTCAGGAAACCAACACAATTGTCACTATTAACTAAAGAGGATCTATGTAAGAGATGATGTCGTTTGCATCAGTTTCATAAGCAGAGTTGAACTAGATATGTTCCGTATGAGTAGGAAACACAGTTCTTTTTTTCTGGGCATGCTCATGTTCCTTGCTGTATTGCAGACGCTGGAAATGAGAGCATGCTATTTGTGTTAAAACAGAGTGTGTTTCATGGATGAGAACACTGGTCTGAAATTCCCTTCAGAAATGGAGTTAAACCAAATGCTCTGTGTCTTCCTACAAGCGAGAGTACATTTTTGGTAAGAGCTGTGAATTTTCGGCCAAATGCATTTACACAGTTCACGAAACCAACACGCTTTTCACTATTAACTAAAGAGCGTGTATGTAAGTGATGCTGTGGTTTATATCAGTTTCATAAGCAGAGTTGAACTAGATATGGTCTGTATGAGTCGGAAACACAGTTCTTTTTTTCTGGCCATGCTCATGTTTCTTGCTGTTTTGCAGATGCTAGAAAGAAGAGGATGCTTCTTGCGTTAAAACAGACTGTTTTTCATGGAGGAGAACACTCTGCTCAATTTCCATTTAGAATCGGAGTTAAACTCCATGCTCTGTGTCATCCTACAACCAAGAGTTCATTTCTGGTAAACGCAGTGAATTTTCGGTACCAAATGAATTTACACAGTTCACGAAACCAACACAATTTTCTCTATTAACTAAAGAGCATCTATGTAAGAGATGCTGTGGTTTGTATCAGTTTCATAAGCAGAGTTGAACGAGATATGGTACATATGAGTAGGAAACACAGTTCTCTTTTTCTGGCCATGCTCATGTTTCTTGCTGTATTGCAGATGCTGGAAAGAAGAGCATGCTTCTTGCATTAAAACAGACTGTGTTTCTTTGAGGAGAACACTCTTCTGAATTTCCCTTTAGAATTGGAGTTTAACGCCATGCTCTGTGTCTTCCTACAAGCAAGAGTTCATTTCCTGTAAACCCAGTTATTTTTCGGCTCAAATGATTTTACATAGTTTAGGAAACCAATACGATTTTCACTATTAACTAAAGAGCATCTATGTAAGAGATGATGTGGTTTGTGTCAGTTTCATAAGCAGAGTTGAACTAGATATGGTCCGTATGAGTAGGAAACACAGTTCTTTTTTTCTGGGCATGCTCATGTTCCTTGCTCTATTGCAGATGCTGGAAAGAAGAGCATGCATCTTCCGTTAAAACGGAGTGTGTTTCATGGATGAGAACACTGGTCTGAATTTCCCTTCAGAAACTGAGTTTAACCAATGGATCTGTGTCTTCCTACAAGCAAGAGTTCATTACTGGTAAACGCAGTGATTTTTCGGCTCAAATGAATTTACACAGTTCACGAAACCAATACTATTTTCACTATTAACTAAAGAGCGTCTATGTAAGAGATGATGTGGTTTGCATCAGTTTCATAAGCAGAGTTGAACTAGATATGTTCCGTATGAGTCGGAAACACAGTTCTTTTTTTCTGGGCATGCTCATGTTTCTTGCTGTATTGCAGAAGCTGGAATGAAGAGGATGTTTCTTGCGTTAAATCAGACTGTGTTTCATGGAGGAGAACACTCTTCTGAATTTCCATTTAGAATCGGAGTTAAACTCCATGCTCTGTGTCGTCCTACAAGCAAGAGTACATTTCCGGTAAAAGCAGTTAATTTTCAGCCAAATGAATTTACATAGTTCACGAAACCAACACGATTGTCACTATTAACTAAAGAGGATCTATGTAAGAGATGATGTCGTTTGCATCAGTTTCATAAGCAGAGTTGAACTAGATATGGTCCGTATGAGTAGGAAACACAGTTCTTTTTTTCTGGGCATGCTCATGTTCCTTGCTGTATTGCAGATGCTGGAAAGAAGAGCATGCATCTTCCGTTAAAACGGAGTGTGTTTCATGGATGAGAACACTGGTCTGAATTTCCCTTCAGAAACTGAGTTTAACCAATGGATCTGTGTCTTCCTACAAGCAAGAGTTCATTACTGGTAAACGCAGTGATTTTTCGGCTCAAATGAATTTACACAGTTCACAAAACCAATAGTTTATATCAGTTTCATAAGCAGAGTTGAACTAGATATGGTCTGTATGAGTACATTTCTGGTAAAAGCAGTTCATTTTCAGCCAAATGAATTTACATAGTTCACGAAACCAACACGATTGTCACTATTAACTAAAGAGGATCTATGTAAGAGATGATGTCGTTTGCATCAGTTTCATAAGCAGAGTTGAACTAGATATGTTCCGTATGAGTAGGAAACACAGTTCTTTTTTTCTGGGCATGCTCATGTTCCTTGCTGTATTGCAGACGCTGGAAATGAGAGCATGCTATTTGTGTTAAAACAGAGTGTGTTTCATGGATGAGAACACTGGTCTGAAATTCCCTTCAGAAATGGAGTTAAACCAAATGCTCTGTGTCTTCCTACAAGCAAGAGTACATTTTTGGTAAGAGCTGTGAATTTTCGGCCAAATGCATTTACACAGTTCACAAAACCAACACGCTTTTCACTATTAACTAAAGAGCGTGTATGTAAGAGATGCTGTGGTTTATATCAGTTTCATAAGCAGAGTTGAACTAGATATGGTCTGTATGAGTCGGAAACACAGTTCTTTTTTTCTGGCCATGCTCATGTTTCTTGCTGTTTTGAAGATGCTGGAAAGAAGAGGATGCTTCTTGCGTTAAAACAGACTGTTTTTCATGGAGGAGAACACTCTGTTCAATTTCCATTTAGAATCGGAGTTAAACTCCATGCTCTGTGTCATCCTACAACCAAGAGTTCATTTCTGGTAAACGCAGTGAATTTTCGGTACCAAATGAATTTACACAGTTCACGAAACCAACACAATTTTCTCTATTAACTAAAGAGCATCTATGTAAGAGATGCTGTGGTTTGTATCAGTTTCATAAGCAGAGTTGAACGAGATATGGTCCATATGAGTAGGAAACACAGTTCTCTTTTTCTGGCCATGCTCATGTTTCTTGCTGTATTGCAGATGCTGGAAAGAAGAGCATGCTTCTTGCATTAAAACAGACTGTGTTTCTTTGAGGAGAACACTCTTCTGAATTTCCCTTTAGAATTGGAGTTTAACGCCATGCTCTGTGTCTTCCTACAAGCAAGAGTTCATTCCCTGTAAAACCAGTTATTTTTCGGCTTAAATGATTTTACGTAGTTTAGGAAACCAATACGATTTTCACTATTAACTAAAGAGAATCTATGTAAGAGATGCTGTGGTTTGTATCAGTGTCATGAGCAGAGTTGAACAAGATATGGTCCCTATGATTAGGAAACACAGTTCTTGTTTTCTGGACATGCTCATGTTCCTTGCTGTATTGCAGATGCTGGAAAGAAGAGCATGCTTCTTGCGTTAAAACAGACTGTGTTTCATGGATGAGAACACTTTTCTGAATTTCCCTTTAGAATCGGAGTTAAACTCAATGCTCTGTGTCTTCCTACAAGCAAGAGTTCATTTCCGATAAACCCCGTTATTTTTTGCTCCAATGAATTTACACAGTTCAAGGAAACCAATACGATTTTCACAATTAACTAAGGAGCATCTATGAAAGAGATGATGTAGTTTATATCAGTTTCATAAGCAGAGTTGAACTAGATATAGTCTGTATGAGTCGGAAACACAGTTCTTTTTTTCTGGCCATGCTCATGTTTCTTGCTGTTTTGCAGATGCTAGAAAGAAGAGGATGCTTCTTGCGTTAAAACAGACTGTTTTTCATGGAGGAGAACACTCTGCTCAATTTCCATTTAGAATTGGAGTTAAACTCCATGCTCTGTGTCATCCTACAACCAAGAGTTCATTTCTGGTAAACGCAGTGAATTTTCGGTACCAAATGAATTTACACAGTTCACGAAACCAACACAATTTTCTCTATTAACTAAAGAGCATCTATGTAAGAGATGCTGTGGTTTGTATCAGTTTCATAAGCAGAGTTGAACGAGATATGGTACATATGAGTAGGAAACACAGTTCTCTTTTTCTGGCCATGCTCATGTTTCTTGCTGTATTGCAGATGCTGGAAAGAAGAGCATGCTTCTTGCATTAAAACAGACTGTGTTTCTTTGAGGAGAACACTCTTCTGAATTTCCCTTTAGAATTGGAGTTTAACGCCATGCTCTGTGTCTTCCTACAAGCAAGAGTTCATTTCCTGTAAACCCAGTTATTTTTCGGCTCAAATGATTTTACATAGTTTAGGAAACCAATACGATTTTCACTATTAACTAAAGAGCATCTATGTAAGAGATGATGTGGTTTGTGTCAGTTTCATAAGCAGAGTTGAACTAGATATGGTCCGTATGAGTAGGAAACACAGTTCTTTTTTTCTGGGCATGCTCATGTTCCTTGCTCTATTGCAGATGCTGGAAAGAAGAGCATGCATCTTCCGTTAAAACGGAGTGTGTTTCATGGATGAGAACACTGGTCTGAATTTCCCTTCAGAAACTGAGTTTAACCAATGGATCTGTGTCTTCCTACAAGCAAGAGTTCATTACTGGTAAACGCAGTGATTTTTCGGCTCAAATGAATTTACACAGTTCACGAAACCAATACTATTTTCACTATTAACTAAAGAGCGTCTATGTAAGAGATGATGTGGTTTGCATCAGTTTCATAAGCAGAGTTGAACTAGATATGTTCCGTATGAGTCGGAAACACAGTTCTTTTTTTCTGGGCATGCTCATGTTTCTTGCTGTATTGCAGAAGCTGGAATGAAGAGGATGTTTCTTGCGTTAAATCAGACTGTGTTTCATGGAGGAGAACACTCTTCTGAATTTCCATTTAGAATCGGAGTTAAACTCCATGCTCTGTGTCGTCCTACAAGCAAGAGTACATTTCCGGTAAAAGCAGTTAATTTTCAGCCAAATGAATTTACATAGTTCACGAAACCAACACGATTGTCACTATTAACTAAAGAGGATCTATGTAAGAGATGATGTCGTTTGCATCAGTTTCATAAGCAGAGTTGAACTAGATATGGTCCGTATGAGTAGGAAACACAGTTCTTTTTTTCTGGGCATGCTCATGTTCCTTGCTGTATTGCAGATTCTGGAAAGAAGAGCATGCATCTTCCGTTAAAACGGAGTGTGTTTCATGGATGAGAACACTGGTCTGAATTTCCCTTCAGAAACTGAGTTTAACCAATGGATCTGTGTCTTCCTACAAGCAAGAGTTCATTACTGGTAAACGCAGTGATTTTTCGGCTCAAATGAATTTACACAGTTCACAAAACCAATAGTTTATATCAGTTTCATAAGCAGAGTTGAACTAGATATGGTCTGTATGAGTACATTTCTGGTAAAAGCAGTTCATTTTCAGCCAAATGAATTTACATAGTTCACGAAACCAACACGATTGTCACTATTAACTAAAGAGGATCTATGTAAGAGATGATGTCGTTTGCATCAGTTTCATAAGCAGAGTTGAACTAGATATGTTCCGTATGAGTAGGAAACACAGTTCTTTTTTTCTGGGCATGCTCATGTTCCTTGCTGTATTGCAGACGCTGGAAATGAGAGCATGCTATTTGTGTTAAAACAGAGTGTGTTTCATGGATGAGAACACTGGTCTGAAATTCCCTTCAGAAATGGAGTTAAACCAAATGCTCTGTGTCTTCCTACAAGCAAGAGTACATTTTTGGTAAGAGCTGTGAATTTTCGGCCAAATGCATTTACACAGTTCACAAAACCAACACGCTTTTCACTATTAACTAAAGAGCGTGTATGTAAGAGATGCTGTGGTTTATATCAGTTTCATAAGCAGAGTTGAACTAGATATGGTCTGTATGAGTCGGAAACACAGTTCTTTTTTTCTGGCCATGCTCATGTTTCTTGCTGTTTTGAAGATGCTGGAAAGAAGAGGATGCTTCTTGCGTTAAAACAGACTGTTTTTCATGGAGGAGAACACTCTGTTCAATTTCCATTTAGAATCGGAGTTAAACTCCATGCTCTGTGTCATCCTACAACCAAGAGTTCATTTCTGGTAAACGCAGTGAATTTTCGGTACCAAATGAATTTACACAGTTCACGAAACCAACACAATTTTCTCTATTAACTAAAGAGCATCTATGTAAGAGATGCTGTGGTTTGTATCAGTTTCATAAGCAGAGTTGAACGAGATATGGTCCATATGAGTAGGAAACACAGTTCTCTTTTTCTGGCCATGCTCATGTTTCTTGCTGTATTGCAGATGCTGGAAAGAAGAGCATGCTTCTTGCATTAAAACAGACTGTGTTTCTTTGAGGAGAACACTCTTCTGAATTTCCCTTTAGAATTGGAGTTTAACGCCATGCTCTGTGTCTTCCTACAAGCAAGAGTTCATTCCCTGTAAAACCAGTTATTTTTCGGCTTAAATGATTTTACGTAGTTTAGGAAACCAATACGATTTTCACTATTAACTAAAGAGAATCTATGTAAGAGATGCTGTGGTTTGTATCAGTGTCATGAGCAGAGTTGAACAAGATATGGTCCCTATGATTAGGAAACACAGTTCTTGTTTTCTGGACATGCTCATGTTCCTTGCTGTATTGCAGATGCTGGAAAGAAGAGCATGCTTCTTGCGTTAAAACAGACTGTGTTTCATGGATGAGAACACTTTTCTGAATTTCCCTTTAGAATCGGAGTTAAACTCCATGCTCTGTGTCTTCCTACAAGCAAGAGTTCATTTCCGATAAACCCCGTTATTTTTTGCTCCAATGAATTTACACAGTTCAAGGAAACCAATACGATTTTCACAATTAACTAAGGAGCATCTATGAAAGAGATGATGTAGTTTATATCAGTTTCATAAGCAGAGTTGAACTAGATATAGTCTGTATGAGTCGGAAACACAGTTCTTTTTTTCTGGCCATGCTCATGTTTCTTGCTGTTTTGCAGATGCTAGAAAGAAGAGGATGCTTCTTGCGTTAAAACAGACTGTTTTTCATGGAGGAGAACACTCTGCTCAATTTCCATTTAGAATCGGAGTTAAACTCCATGCTCTGTGTCATCCTACAACCAAGAGTTCATTTCTGGTAAACGCAGTGAATTTTCGGTACCAAATGAATTTACACAGTTCACGAAACCAACACAATTTTCTCTATTAACTAAAGAGCATCTATGTAAGAGATGCTGTGGTTTGTATCAGTTTCATAAGCAGAGTTGAACGAGATATGGTACATATGAGTAGGAAACACAGTTCTCTTTTTCTGGCCATGCTCATGTTTCTTGCTGTATTGCAGATGCTGGAAAGAAGAGCATGCTTCTTGCATTAAAACAGACTGTGTTTCTTTGAGGAGAACACTCTTCTGAATTTCCCTTTAGAATTGGAGTTTAACGCCATGCTCTGTGTCTTCCTACAAGCAAGAGTTCATTTCCTGTAAACCCAGTTATTTTTCGGCTCAAATGATTTTACATAGTTTAGGAAACCAATACGATTTTCACTATTAACTAAAGAGCATCTATGTAAGAGATGATGTGGTTTGTGTCAGTTTCATAAGCAGAGTTGAACTAGATATGGTCCGTATGAGTAGGAAACACAGTTCTTTTTTTCTGGGCATGCTCATGTTCCTTGCTCTATTGCAGATGCTGGAAAGAAGAGCATGCATCTTCCGTTAAAACGGAGTGTGTTTCATGGATGAGAACACTGGTCTGAATTTCCCTTCAGAAACTGAGTTTAACCAATGGATCTGTGTCTTCCTACAAGCAAGAGTTCATTACTGGTAAACGCAGTGATTTTTCGGCTCAAATGAATTTACACAGTTCACGAAACCAATACTATTTTCACTATTAACTAAAGAGCGTCTATGTAAGAGATGATGTGGTTTGCATCAGTTTCATAAGCAGAGTTGAACTAGATATGTTCCGTATGAGTCGGAAACACAGTTCTTTTTTTCTGGGCATGCTCATGTTTCTTGCTGTATTGCAGAAGCTGGAATGAAGAGGATGTTTCTTGCGTTAAATCAGACTGTGTTTCATGGAGGAGAACACTCTTCTGAATTTCCATTTAGAATCGGAGTTAAACTCCATGCTCTGTGTCGTCCTACAAGCAAGAGTACATTTCCGGTAAAAGCAGTTAATTTTCAGCCAAATGAATTTACATAGTTCACGAAACCAACACGATTGTCACTATTAACTAAAGAGGATCTATGTAAGAGATGATGTCGTTTGCATCAGTTTCATAAGCAGAGTTGAACTAGATATGGTCCGTATGAGTAGGAAACACAGTTCTTTTTTTCTGGGCATGCTCATGTTCCTTGCTGTATTGCAGATTCTGGAAAGAAGAGCATGCATCTTCCGTTAAAACGGAGTGTGTTTCATGGATGAGAACACTGGTCTGAATTTCCCTTCAGAAACTGAGTTTAACCAATGGATCTGTGTCTTCCTACAAGCAAGAGTTCATTACTGGTAAACGCAGTGATTTTTCGGCTCAAATGAATTTACACAGTTCACAAAACCAATAGTTTATATCAGTTTCATAAGCAGAGTTGAACTAGATATGGTCTGTATGAGTACATTTCTGGTAAAAGCAGTTCATTTTCAGCCAAATGAATTTACATAGTTCACGAAACCAACACGATTGTCACTATTAACTAAAGAGGATCTATGTAAGAGATGATGTCGTTTGCATCAGTTTCATAAGCAGAGTTGAACTAGATATGTTCCGTATGAGTAGGAAACACAGTTCTTTTTTTCTGGGCATGCTCATGTTCCTTGCTGTATTGCAGACGCTGGAAATGAGAGCATGCTATTTGTGTTAAAACAGAGTGTGTTTCATGGATGAGAACACTGGTCTGAAATTCCCTTCAGAAATGGAGTTAAACCAAATGCTCTGTGTCTTCCTACAAGCAAGAGTACATTTTTGGTAAGAGCTGTGAATTTTCGGCCAAATGCATTTACACAGTTCACAAAACCAACACGCTTTTCACTATTAACTAAAGAGCGTGTATGTAAGAGATGCTGTGGTTTATATCAGTTTCATAAGCAGAGTTGAACTAGATATGGTCTGTATGAGTCGGAAACACAGTTCTTTTTTTCTGGCCATGCTCATGTTTCTTGCTGTTTTGAAGATGCTGGAAAGAAGAGGATGCTTCTTGCGTTAAAACAGACTGTTTTTCATGGAGGAGAACACTCTGTTCAATTTCCATTTAGAATCGGAGTTAAACTCCATGCTCTGTGTCATCCTACAACCAAGAGTTCATTTCTGGTAAACGCAGTGAATTTTCGGTACCAAATGAATTTACACAGTTCACGAAACCAACACAATTTTCTCTATTAACTAAAGAGCATCTATGTAAGAGATGCTGTGGTTTGTATCAGTTTCATAAGCAGAGTTGAACGAGATATGGTCCATATGAGTAGGAAACACAGTTCTCTTTTTCTGGCCATGCTCATGTTTCTTGCTGTATTGCAGATGCTGGAAAGAAGAGCATGCTTCTTGCATTAAAACAGACTGTGTTTCTTTGAGGAGAACACTCTTCTGAATTTCCCTTTAGAATTGGAGTTTAACGCCATGCTCTGTGTCTTCCTACAAGCAAGAGTTCATTCCCTGTAAAACCAGTTATTTTTCGGCTTAAATGATTTTACGTAGTTTAGGAAACCAATATGATTTTCACTATTAACTAAAGAGAATCTATGTAAGAGATGCTGTGGTTTGTATCAGTGTCATGAGCAGAGTTGAACAAGATATGGTCCCTATGATTAGGAAACACAGTTCTTGTTTTCTGGACATGCTCATGTTCCTTGCTGTATTGCAGATGCTGGAAAGAAGAGCATGCTTCTTGCGTTAAAACAGACTGTGTTTCATGGATGAGAACACTTTTCTGAATTTCCCTTTAGAATCGGAGTTAAACTCCATGCTCTGTGTCTTCCTACAAGCAAGAGTTCATTTCCGATAAACCCCGTTATTTTTTGCTCCAATGAATTTACACAGTTCAAGGAAACCAATACGATTTTCACAATTAACTAAGGAGCATCTATGAAAGAGATGATGTAGTTTATATCAGTTTCATAAGCAGAGTTGAACTAGATATAGTCTGTATGAGTCGGAAACACAGTTCTTTTTTTCTGGCCATGCTCATGTTTCTTGCTGTTTTGCAGATGCTGGAAAGAAGAGGATGCTTCTTGCGTTAAAACAGACTGTGTTTCATGGAGGAGAACACTCCGCTCAATTTCCATTTAGAATCGGAGTTAAACTCCATGCTCTGTGTCATCCTACAACCAAGAGTTCATTTCTGGTAAACACAGTGAATTTTCGGTACCAAATGAATTTACACAGTACACAAAACCAACACAATTTTCTCTATTAAAGAGCATCTATGTAAGAGATGCTGTGGTTTGTATCAGTTTCATAAGCAGAGTTGAACGAGATATGGTACATATGAGTAGGAAACACAGTTCTCTTTTTCTGGCCATGCTCATGTTTCTTGCTGTATTGCAGATGCTGGAAAGAAGAGCATGCTTCTTGCATTAAAACAGACTGTGTTTCTTTGAGGAGAACACTCTTCTGAATTTCCCTTTAGAATCGGAGTTTACCGCCATGCTCTGTGTCTTCCTACAAGCAAGAGTTCATTTCCTGTAAACCCAGTTATTTTTCGGCTCAAATGATTTTACATAGTTTAGGAAACCAATACGATTTTCACTATTAACTAAAGAGCATCTATGTAAGAGATGATGTGGTTTGTGTCAGTTTCATAAGCAGAGTTGAACTAGATATGGTCCGTATGAGTAGGAAACACAGTTCTTTTTTTCTGGGCATGCTCATGTTCCTTGCTCTATTGCAGATGCTGGAAAGAAGAGCATGCATCTTCCGTTAAAACGGAGTGTGTTTCATGGATGAGAACACTGGTCTGAATTTCCCTTCAGAAACTGAGTTTAACCAATGGATCTGTGTCTTCCTACAAGCAAGAGTTCATTACTGGTAAACGCAGTGATTTTTCGGCTCAAATGAATTTACACAGTTCACGAAACCAATACTATTTTCACTATTAACTAAAGAGCGTCTATGTAAGAGATGATGTGGTTTGCATCAGTTTCATGAGCAGAGTTGAACTAGATATGTTCCGTATGAGTCGGAAACACAGTTCTTTTTTTCTGGGCATGCTCATGTTTCTTGCTGTATTGCAGAAGCTAGAATGAAGAGGATGTTTCTTGCGTTAAATCAGACTGTGTTTCATGGAGGAGAACACTCTTCTGAATTTCCATTTAGAATCGGAGTTAAACTCCATGCTCTGTGTCGTCCTACAAGCAAGAGTACATTTCCGATAAAAGCAGTTAATTTTCAGCCAAATGAATTTACATAGTTCACGAAACCAACACGATTGTCACTATTAACTAAAGAGGATCTATGTAAGAGATGATGTCGTTTGCATCAGTTTCATAAGCAGAGTTGAACTAGATATGTTCCGTATGAGTAGGAAACACAGTTCTTTTTTTCTGGGCATGCTCATGTTCCTTGCTGTATTGCAGATGCTGGAAAGAAGAGCATGCATCTTCCGTTAAAACGGAGTGTGTTTCATGGATGAGAACACTGGTCTGAATTTCCCTTCAGAAACTGAGTTTAACCAATGGATCTGTGTCTTCCTACAAGCAAGAGTTCATTACTGGTAAACGCAGTGATTTTTCGGCTCAAATGAATTTACACAGTTCACGTAACCAATACTATTTTCACTATTAACTAAAGAGCGTCTATGTAAGAGATGATGTGGTTTGCATCAGTTTCATGAGCAGAGTTGAACTAGATATGTTCCGTATGAGTCGGAAACACAGTTCTTTTTTTCTGGGCATGCTCATGTTTCTTGCTGTATTGCAGAAGCTAGAATGAAGAGGATGTTTCTTGCGTTAAATCAGACTGTGTTTCATGGAGGAGAACACTCTTCTGAATTTCCATTTAGAATCGGAGTTAAACTCCATGCTCTGTGTCGTCCTACAAGCAAGAGTACATTTCCGATAAAAGCAGTTAATTTTCAGCCAAATGAATTTACATAGTTCACGAAACCAACACGATTGTCACTATTAACTAAAGAGGATCTATGTAAGAGATGATGTCGTTTGCATCAGTTTCATAAGCAGAGTTGAACTAGATATGTTCCCTATGAGTAGGAAACACAGTTCTTTTTTTCTGGGCATGCTCATGTTCCTTGCTGTATTGCAGATGCTGGAAAGAAGAGCATGCATCTTCCGTTAAAACGGAGTGTGTTTCATGGATGAGAACACTGGTCTGAATTTCCCTTCAGAAACTGAGTTTAACCAATGGATCTGTGTCTTCCTACAAGCAAGAGTTCATTACTGGTAAACGCAGTGATTTTTCGGCTCAAATGAATTTACACAGTTCACAAAACCAATAGTTTATATCAGTTTCATAAGCAGAGTTGAACTAGATATGGTCTGTATGAGTACATTTCTGGTAAAAGCAGTTCATTTTCAGCCAAATGAATTTACATAGTTCACGAAACCAACACGATTGTCACTATTAACTAAAGAGGATCTATGTAAGAGATGATGTCGTTTGCATCAGTTTCATAAGCAGAGTTGAACTAGATATGTTCCGTATGAGTAGGAAACACAGTTCTTTTTTTCTGGGCATGCTCATGTTCCTTGCTGTATTGCAGACGCTGGAAATGAGAGCATGCTATTTGTGTTAAAACAGAGTGTGTTTCATGGATGAGAACACTGGTCTGAAATTCCCTTCAGAAATGGAGTTAAACCAAATGCTCTGTGTCTTCCTACAAGCAAGAGTACATTTTTGGTAAGAGCTGTGAATTTTCGGCCAAATGCATTTACACAGTTCACGAAACCAACACGCTTTTCACTATTAACTAAAGAGCGTGTATGTAAGAGATGCTGTGGTTTATATCAGTTTCATAAGCAGAGTTGAACTAGATATGGTCTGTATGAGTCGGAAACACAGTTCTTTTTTTCTGGCCATGCTCATGTTTCTTGCTGTTTTGAAGATGCTGGAAAGAAGAGGATGCTTCTTGCGTTAAAACAGACTGTTTTTCATGGAGGAGAACACTCTGCTCAATTTCCATTTAGAATCGGAGTTAAACTCCATGCTCTGTGTCATCCTACAACCAAGAGTTCATTTCTGGTAAACGCAGTGAATTTTCGGTACCAAATGAATTTACACAGTTCACGAAACCAACACAATTTTCTCTATTAACTAAAGAGGATCTATGTAAGAGATGATGTTGTTTGCATCAGTTTCATAAGCAGAGTTGAACTAGATATGGTCCGTATGAGTAGGAAACACAGTTCTTTTTTTCTGGCCATGCTCATGTTTCTTGCTGTTTTGCAGATGCTGGAAAGAAGAGGATGCTTCTTGCGTTAAAACAGACTGTGTTTCATGGAGGAGAACACTCCGCTCAATTTCCATTTAGAATCGGAGTTAAACTCCATGCTCTGTGTCATCCTACAACCAAGAGTTCATTTCTGGTAAACGCAGTGAATTTTCGGTACCAAATGAATTTACACAGTACACAAAACCAACACAATTTTCTCTATTAAAGAGCATCTATGTAAGAGATGCTGTGGTTTGTATCAGTTTCATAAGCAGAGTTGAACGAGATATGGTACATATGAGTAGGAAACACAGTTCTCTTTTTCTGGCCATGCTCATGTTTCTTGCTGTATTGCAGATGCTGGAAAGAAGAGCATGCTTCTTGCATTAAAACAGACTGTGTTTCTTTGAGGAGAACACTCTTCTGAATTTCCCTTTAGAATCGGAGTTTACCGCCATGCTCTGTGTCTTCCTACAAGCAAGAGTTCATTTCCTGTAAACCCAGTTATTTTTCGGCTCAAATGATTTTACATAGTTTAGGAAACCAATACGATTTTCACTATTAACTAAAGAGCATCTATGTGAGAGATGATGTGGTTTGTGTCAGTTTCATAAGCAGAGTTGAACTAGATATGGTCCGTATGAGTAGGAAACACAGTTCTTTTTTTCTGGGCATGCTCATGTTCCTTGCTCTATTGCAGATGCTGGAAAGAAGAGCATGCATCTTTCGTTAAAACGGAGTGTGTTTCATGGATGAGAACACTGGTCTGAATTTCCCTCAGAAACTGAGTTTAACCAATGGATCTGTGTCTTCCTACAAGCAAGAGTTCATTACTGGTAAACGCAGTGATTTTTCGGCTCAAATGAATTTACACAGTTCACGAAACCAATACTATTTTCACTATTAACTAAAGAGCGTCTATGTAAGAGATGATGTGGTTTGCATCAGTTTCATGAGCAGAGTTGAACTAGATATGTTCCGTATGAGTCGGAAACACAGTTCTTTTTTTCTGGGCATGCTCATGTTTCTTGCTGTATTGCAGAAGCTAGAATGAAGAGGATGTTTCTTGCGTTAAATCAGACTGTGTTTCATGGAGGAGAACACTCTTCTGAATTTCCATTTAGAATCGGAGTTAAACTCCATGCTCTGTGTCGTCCTACAAGCAAGAGTACATTTCTGGTAAAAGCAGTTCATTTTCAGCCAAATGAATTTACATAGTTCACGAAACCAACACGATTGTCAGTATTAACTAAAGAGGATCTATGTAAGAGATGATGTCGTTTGCATCAGTTTCATAAGCAGAGTTGAACTAGATATGTTCCGTATGAGTAGGAAACACAGTTCTTTTTTTCTGGGCATGCTCATGTTCCTTGCTGTATTGCAGACGCTGGAAATGAGAGCATGCTATTTGTGTTAAAACAGAGTGTGTTTCATGGATGAGAACACTGGTCTGAAATTCCCTTCAGAAATGGAGTTAAACCAAATGCTCTGTGTCTTCCTACAAGCAAGAGTACATTTTTGGTAAGAGCTGTGAATTTTCGGCCAAATGCATTTACACAGTTCACGAAACCAACACGCTTTTCACTATTAACTAAAGAGCGTGTATGTAAGTGATGCTGTGGTTTATATCAGTTTCATAAGCAGAGTTGAACTAGATATGGTCTGTATGAGTCGGAAACACAGTTCTTTTTTTCTGGCCATGCTCATGTTTCTTGCTGTTTTGCAGATGCTGGAAAGAAGAGGATGCTTCTTGCGTTAAAACAGACTGTTTTTCATGGAGGAGAACACTCTGCTCAATTTCCATTTAGAATCGGAGTTAAACTCCATGCTCTGTGTCATCCTACAACCAAGAGTTCATTTCTGGTAAACGCAGTGAATTTTCGGTACCAAATGAATTTACACAGTTCACGAAACCAACACAATTTTCTCTATTAACTAAAGAGCATCTATGTAAGAGATGCTGTGGTTTGTATCAGTTTCATAAGCAGAGTTGAACGAGATATGGTCCATATGAGTAGGAAACACAGTTCTCTTTTTCTGGCCATGCTCATGTTTCTTGCTGTATTGCAGATGCTGGAAAGAAGAGCATGCTTCTTGCATTAAAACAGACTGTGTTTCTTTGAGGAGAACACTCTTCTGAATTTCCCTTTAGAATTGGAGTTTAACGCCATGCTCTGTGTCTTCCTACAAGCAAGAGTTCATTCCCTGTAAACCCAGTTATTTTTCGGCTTAAATGATTTTACATAGTTTAGGAAACCAATACGATTTTCACTATTAACTAAAGAGCATCTATGTAAGAGATGCTGTGGTTTGTATCAGTGTCATGAGCAGAATTGAACAAGATATGGTCCCTATGATTAGGAAACACAGTTCTTGTTTTCTGGACATGCTCATGTTCCTTGCTGTATTGCAGATGCTGGAAAGAAGAGCATGCTTCTTGCGTTAAAACAGACTGTGTTTCATGGATGAGAACACTTTTCTGAATTTCCCTTTAGAATCGGAGTTAAACTCCATGCTCTGTGTCTTCCTACAAGCAAGAGTTCATTTCCGATAAACCCCGTTATTTTTTGCTCAAATGAATTTACACAGTTCAAGGAAACCAATACGATTTTCACTATTAACTAAAGAGCATCTATGAAAGAGATGATGTAGTTTATATCAGTTTCATAAGCAGAGTTGAACTAGATATAGTCTGTATGAGTCGGAAACACAGTTCTTTTTTTCTGGCCATGCTCATGTTTCTTGCTGTTTTGCAGATGCTGGAAAGAAGATGATGCTTCTTGCGTTAAAACAGACTGTTTTTCATGGAGGAGAACACTCCTCTCAATTTCCATTTAGAATCGGAGTTAAACTCCATGCTCTGTGTCATCCTACAACCAAGAGTTCATTTCTGGTAAACGCAGTGAATTTTCGGTACCAAATGAATTTACACAGTTCACAAAACCAACACAATTTTCTCTATTAACTAAAGAGCATCTATGTAAGAGATGCTGTGGTTTGTATCAGTTTCATAAGCAGAGTTGAACGAGATATGGTACATATGAGTAGGAAACACAGTTCTCTTTTTCTGGCCATGCTCATGTTTCTTGCTGTATTGCAGATGCTGGAAAGAAGAGCATGCTTCTTGCATTAAAACAGACTGTGTTTCTTTGAGGAGAACACTCTTCTGAATTTCCCTTTAGAATTGGAGTTTAACGCCATGCTCTGTGTCTTCCTACAAGCAAGAGTTCATTTCCTGTAAACCCAGTTATTTTTCGGCTCAAATGATTTTACATAGTTTAGGAAACCAATACGATTTTCACTATTAACTAAAGAGCATCTATGTAAGAGATGATGTGGTTTGTGTCAGTTTCATAAGCAGAGTTGAACTAGATATGGTCCGTATGAGTAGGAAACACAGTTCTTTTTTTCTGGGCATGCTCATGTTTCTTGCTGTATTGCAGAAGCTGGAATGAAGAGGATGTTTCTTGCGTTAAATCAGACTGTGTTTCATGGAGGAGAACACTCTTCTGAATTTCCATTTAGAATCGGAGTTAAACTCCATGCTCTGTGTCGTCCTACAAGCAAGAGTACATTTCTGGTAAAAGCAGTTAATTTTCAGCCAAATGAATTTACATAGTTCACGAAACCAACACGATTGTCACTATTAACTAAAGAGGATCTATGTAAGAGATGATGTCGTTTGCATCAGTTTCATGAGCAGAGTTGAACTAGATATGATCCGTATGAGTAGGAAACACAGTTCTTTTTTTCTGGGCATGCTCATGTTCCTTGCTGTATTGCAGATGCTGGAAAGAAGAGCATGCATCTTCCGTTAAAACGGAGTGTGTTTCATGGATGAGAACACTGGTCTGAATTTCCCTTCAGAAACTGAGTTTAACCAATGGATCTGTGTCTTCCTACAAGCAAGAGTTCATTACTGGTAAACGCAGTGATTTTTCGGCTCAAATGAATTTACACAGTTCACAAAACCAATAATTTATATCAGTTTCATAAGCAGAGTTGAACTAGATATGGTCTGTATGAGTACATTTCTGGTAAAAGCAGTTAATTTTCAGCCAAATGAATTTACATAGTTCACGAAACCAACACGATTGTCACTATTAACTAAAGAGGATCTATGTAAGAGATGATGTCGTTTGCATCAGTTTCATAAGCAGAGTTGAACTAGATATGTTCCGTATGAGTTGGAAACACAGTTCTTTTTTTCTGGGCATGCACATGTTCCTTGCTGTATTGCAGACGCTGGAAATGAGAGCATGCTATTTGTGTTAAAACAGAGTGTGTTTCATGGATGAGAACACTGGTCTGAAATTCCCTTCAGAAATGGAGTTAAACCAAATGCTCTGTGTCTTCCTACAAGCAAGAGTACATTTTTGGTAAGAGCTGTGAATTTTCGGCCAAATGCATTTACACAGTTCACGAAACCAACACGCTTTTCACTATTAACTAAAGAGCGTGTATGTAAGTGATGCTGTGGTTTATATCAGTTTCATAAGCAGAGTTGAACTAGATATGGTCTGTATGAGTCGGAAACACAGTTCTTTTTTTCTGGCCATGCTCATGTTTCTTGCTGTTTTGCAGATGCTGGAAAGAAGAGGATGCTTCTTGCGTTAAAACAGACTGTTTTTCATGGAGGAGAACACTCTGCTCAATTTCCATTTAGAATCGGAGTTAAACTCCATGCTCTGTGTCATCCTACAACCAAGAGTTCATTTCTGGTAAACGCAGTGAATTTTCGGTACCAAATGAATTTACACAGTTCACGAAACCAACACAATTTTCTCTATTAACTAAAGAGCATCTATGTAAGAGATGCTGTGGTTTGTATCAGTTTCATAAGCAGAGTTGAACAACATATGGTCTGTATGAGTAGGAAACACAGTTCTTTTTTTCTCGGCATGCTCATGGTTCTTGCTGTATTAGAGACCCTGGAAAGAAGAGCATGCTTCTTGCGTGAAAACAGAGTGTGTTTCATGAATTTGAACACTGGTCTGAATTTCTCTTCAGAATCGCAGTTAAACTCCAGGATCTGGGTCTTCATAAACGCCAGAGTTCACTTCTCGTCAACCACGTGTATTTTGGACTCAAGTGAAATTACAGAGTTCTAGAACCCAACGTGATTCTCACTATTAACTAAACAACATTTATTTAAGAGGTGCTGTAGTTTGTATCAGTTTCATAACCACCGTTGAACTACATATGGTCTGTAAGAGTAGGAAACACAGTTCTTTTTTTCTGGGCTTGCTCATGGTTCTTGCTGTATTGGAGACGCTGGAAAGAAGAGCTTGCTTCTTGAGTGAAAACAGAGTGTGTTTCATGGATTTGAACTCTGGTCTGAATTTCCCTTCTGAAACGGAGTTAAACCCCATGATCTGTGTCTTCTTACACGCTAGAGTTCAATTCTAGTAAACCACGTGTATTTTGTACTCAAGTGATTTTACAGAGTTCTAGAACCCAACACGGTTCTCAGTATTAAGTAAACACCATTTATTTAAGTTGTGCTGTGGTTTGTATCAGTTTCATAACCAGAGTTGATCTACATATGGTCTGTATGAGTAGGAAACACAGTTCTTTTTTTCTGGGCATGCTCATGGTTCTTGCTGTATTGGAGACGCTGGAAGTAAGAGCTTGCTTCTTGCATTAAAATAGAGTGTGTTTCATGGATGAGAACTGTGGTCTGAATTTCCCTTCAGAAACGGAGTTAAACCCCAGGATCTGTGTCTTCCTATGAGCAAGAGTTCCTTTCTGGTAAACCAAGAGAATTTCCGGCTCAAATGATTTTTCGCCATTCACCAACCCAAACTGATTCCCACTATTAACTAAAAAGAATTTATGTAAGAGGAGCTGTGGTTTGTATCAGTTTCATATGCAGAGTTGAACTACATAAGCTCCGTATGAGTAGGAAACACAGTTCCTTTTTTCTGGGCATGCTCATTGTACTTGCTGTATTGGAAAGGCTGGAAAGAAGAGCTTGCTTCTTGCATGAAAACAGAGTGTTTCATGGATTTGAACACTGGTCGGAATTTCCCTTCCGAAACGGACTTAAACCCCAGGATATGTGTCTTCCTATACGCAAGAGTTCATTTCTGGTAAACCCAGTGAAGTTTGGGGTCAAATGATTTTTCCCAGTTCACGAACCCACGCTTTCTCACGATTAACTAAAGAGCATTTATTTAAGAGGAGCTGTGGTTTGCTTCAGTTTCATAAGCAGAGTTGAACTACATATGGTCCGTATGAGGAGGAAACACAGTTCTTATTTAGGTCATGCTCATGTTTATTGCTTTATTGGAGACGCTGGAAAGAAGAGCTTGCTTCTTGCATTAAAACAGAGTGTGTTTCATGGATGAGAACACTTGTCTGAATTTCCCTTCAGAAACGGAGTTAAACCCCATGATCTGTGTCTTCCTACAAGCAAGAGTTCACTACTGGAAAACCAAGAGAATATTGGGCTCAAATGATTTTACCCAGTTCACGAACCCAAACCGATTCTCACTCTTAACTATAAAGCATTTATGTAAGAGGAGCTGTGGTTTGTATCAGTTTCATATTCAGAGTGGAACTACATAATGTCCGTATGAGTAGGAAACACAGTTCCTTTTTTCTGGGCTTGCTCATGGTTCTTGCTGAATTGGAGACCCTGGAAAGAAGAGCTTGCTTCTTGTGTGAAAACAGAGTGTGTTTCATGGATTTGAACACTGGTCTGAATTTCCCTTCAGAATCGGAGTTAAACCCCAGGATCTGGGTCTTCCCACACGCAAGAGTTCACATCTAGTAAACCACGTGTATTTTGGGCTCAAGTGATTTTACAGAGTTCTAGAACCCAATGCGATTCTCACTATTAACTAAACAGCATTTATTTAAGAGGTGCTGTTTTTTGTATCAGTTTCATAACCAGAGTTGATCTACATATGGTCTGTAAGAGTAGGAAACACAGTTCTTTTTTTCTGGGCATGCTCATGGTTCTTGCTGTATTGGAGACGCTGGAAAGAAGAGCTTGCTTCTTGAGTGAAAACAGAGTGTGTTTCATGGATTTGAACTCTGGTCTGAATTTCCCTTCTGAAACGGAGTTAAACCCAATGATCTGTGTCTTCCTACAAGCAAGAGTTCTTTTCTTGTATACCCAATGAATTTTGGGTTCAAATGATTTTTCCCAGTTCACGAACCCAACGCTATTCTCACGATTAACTAAAGAGCATTTATGTAAGAGGAGCTATGGTTTGTTTCAGTTTCATCAGCAGAGTTGAACTACATATGGTCTGCATGAATAGGAAACACAGTTCTTTTTTTCAGGGCATGCTCATGCTTCTTGCTGTATTGGAGACACTGGAAAGAAGAGCTTCCTTCTTGCGTGAAAACAGAGTGTTTCATGGATTTGATCACTGGTCGGAATTTCCCTTCAGAAACGGAGTTAAACCCAAGGATCTGTGTCTTACACACGCAAGAGTTCATTTCTTGTAAACCAAGTGAATTTTGGGCTCAAGTGATTTTACAGAGTTCTAGAACCCAACGCTATTCTCACTATTAACTAAACAGCCTTTTTTTAAGATGTGCTCTGGTTTGTATCAGTTTCATAACGAGAGTTGATCTACATATGGTCTGTATGAGTAGGAAACACAGTTCTTTTTTTCAGGGTATTCACATGGTTCTTGCTATATTGGAGATGCTTGAAATAAGAGCTTGCTTCTTGCATTAAAACAGAGTGTGTTCCATGGATGAGAACTCTGGTCTGAAATTCCCTCCAGAATCGGAGTAAAACCCCATGATCTGTGTCTTCCTACAAGCAAGAGTTCATTTCTGGTAAACCCAGTGAATTTTGAGTTCAAATGATTTTTCTCAGTTCTCGAACCCAACCCTATTCTCATGATTAACTAAAGAGCATTTATGTAAGAGGAGCTGTGGTTTGTTTCAGTTTCATAAGCAGAGTTGAACTACATATGGTACGTATGAGTAGGAAACACAGTTCTTTTTTTCTGGGCATGCACATTGTTCTTGCTCTATTGGAGACGCTGGAAAGAAGAGCTTGCTTCTTGCATGAAAACAGAGTGTGTTTCATGGATTTGAACTCTGGTCTGAAATTCTCTTCTGAAACGGAGATAAACCCCATGATCTGTATCTTCATACAAGCAAGAGTTCATTTCTGGTAAACCCAGTGAATTTTGGGTTCAAATGATTTTTCCCAGTTCACTAACCCAACGCTATTCTCACGATTAACTAAAGAGCATTTATGTAAGAGGAGCTGTGGTTTGTTTCAGTTTCATAAGCAGAGTTGAACTACATATGGTCCGTATGAGTAGGAACCACAGTTCTTTTTTTCCGGACATGCTCATGGTTCTTGCTGTATTGGAGACCCTGGAAAGAAGAGCTTGCTTCTTGCGTGAAAACAGAGTGTTTTTCATGAATTTGAACACTGGTCTGAATTTCTCTTCAGAATCGGAGTTAAACCCCAGGATCTGGGTATTCCTACACGCAAGAGTTCATTTCTTGTAAACCAAGTGAATTTTGGTGTCAAGTGATTTTACAGAGTTCCAGAACCCAACGCTATTCTCACTATTAAGTAAACAGCATTTATTTAAGAGGTGCTGTGGTTTGTATCAGTTTCATTACCAGAGTTGGTCTACATATGGTCTGTATGAGTAGGAAACACAGTTCTTTTTTTCAGGGCATTCACATGGTTCTTGCTGTATTGGAGACACTCGATATAAGAGCTTGCTTCTTGCATTAAAACAGAGTGTGTTTCATAGATGAGAACTCTGGTCTGAATTTCCCTCCAGAATCGGAGTAAAACCCCATGATCTGTGTCTTCCTACAAGCAAGAGTTCATTTCTGGTAAACCCAGTGTATTTTCCGCTCAAATGATTTTTTGCAGTTCACAAACCCAAACTGATTCTCATGATTAACTAAAAAGCATTTATGTAAGAGGAGCTGTGGTTTGTTTCAGTTTCATAAGCAGAGTTGAACTACATATGGTCCCTATGAGTAGGAACACAGTTCTTTTTCCTGGGCATGCTCATTGTTCTTGCTGTATTGGAGACCCTGGAAAGAAGAGCTTGCTTCTTGCGTGAAAACAGAGTGTTTTTCATGAATTTGAACACTGGTCTGAATTTCTCTTCAGAATCGGAGTTAAACCCCAGGACCTGGGTATTCCTACACGCAAGAGTTCATTTCTTGTAAACCAAGTGAATTTTGGTGTCAAGTGATTTTACAGAGTTCTAGAACCCAACGCTATTCTCACTATTAAGTAAACAGCATTTATTTAAGAGGTGCTGTGGTTTGTATCAGTTTCATTACCAGAGTTGGTCTACATATGGTCTGTATGAGTAGGAAACACAGTTCTTTTTTCAGGGCATCCACATGGTTCTTTCTGTATTGGAGACGCTCGATATAAGAGCTTGCTTCTTCCATTAAAACAGAGTGTGTTTCATAGATGAGAACTCTGGTCTGAATTTCCCTCCAGAATCGGAGTAAAACCCCATGATCTGTGTCTTCCTACAAGCAAGAGTTCATTTCTGGTAAACCCAGTGAATTTTCAGCTCAAATGATTTTTTGCAGTTCACAAACCCAAACCGATTCTCATGATTAACTAAAAAGCATTTATGTAAGAGGAGCTGTGGTTTGTTTCAGTTTCATAAGCAGAGTTGAACTACATATGGTCCCTATGTGTAGGAAACACAGTTCTTTTTCCTGGGCATGCTCATGGTTCTTGCTGTATTGGAGACCCTGGAAAGAAGAGCTTCCTTCTTGCGTTAAAACAGAGTGTGTTTCATAAATTTGAACAGTGGTCTGAATTTCTCTTCAAAATCGGAATTAAACCCCAGGATCTGGGTCTTCTTACACGCTAGAGTTCAATTCTAGTAAACCACGTGTATTTTGTACTCAAGTGATTTTACAGAGTTCTAGAACCCAACACGATTCTCAGTATTAAGTAAACAGCATTTATTTAAGTTGTGCTGTGGTTTGTATCAGTTTCATAACCAGAGTTGATCTACATATGGTCTGTATGAGTAGGAAACACAGTTCTTTTTTTCAGGGCATTCACATGGTTCTTGCTATATTGGAGACGCTTGAAATAAGAGCTTGCTTCTTGCATTAAAACAGAGTGTGTTCCATGGATGAGAACTCTGGTCTGAATTTCCCTCCAGAAACGGAGTAAAACACCATGATCTGTGTCTTCCTACAAGCAAGAGTTCATTTCTGGTAAACCCAGTGAATTTTGAGTTCAAATGATTTTTCTCAGTTCTCGAACCCAACCCTATTCTCATGATTAACTAAAGAGCATTCATGTAAGAGGAGCTGTGGTTTGTTTCAGTTTCATAAGCAGAGTTGAACTACATATGGTCCCTATGAGTAGGAACCACAGTTCTTTTTTTCTGGACATGCTCATGGTTCTTGCTGTATTGGAGACCCTGGAAAGAAGAGCTTGCTTCTTGTGTGAAAACAGAGTGTTTTTCATGAATTTGAACACTGGTCTGAATTTCTCTTCAGAATCGGAGTTAAACCCCAGGACCTGGGTATTCCTACACGCAAGAGTTCATTTCTTGTAAACCAAGTGAATTTTGGTGTCAAGTGATTTTACAGAGTTCTAGAACCCAACGCTATTCTCACTATTAAGTAAACAGCATTTATTTAAGAGGTGCTGTGGTTTGTATCAGTTTCATTACCAGAGTTGGTCTACATATGGTCTGTATGAGTAGGAAACACAGTTCTTTTTTTCAGGGCATTCACATGGTTCTTGCTGTATTGGAGACACTCGATATAAGAGCTTGCTTCTTGCATTAAAACAGAGTGTGTTTCATAGATGAGAACTCTGGTCTGAATTTCCCTCCAGAAACGGAGTAAAACCCCATGCTCTGTGTCTTCCTACAAGCAAGAGTTCATTTCTGGTAAACCCAGTGTATTTTCCGCTCAAATGATTTTTTGCAGTTCACAAACCCAAACTGATTCTCATGATTAACTAAAAAGCATTTATGTAAGAGGAGCTGTGGTTTGTTTCAGTTTCATAAGCAGAGTTGAACTACATATGGTCCCTATGAGTAGGAAACACAGTTCTTTTTCCTGGGCATGCTCATGGTTCTTGCTGAATTGGAGACCCTGGAAAGAAGAGCTTGCTTCTTGTGTGAAAACAGAGTGTGTTTCATGGATTTGAACACTGGTCTGAATTTCCCTTCAGAATCGGAGTTAAACCCCAGGATCTGGGTCTTCCCACACGCAAGAGTTCACATCTAGTAAACCACGTGTATTTTGGGCTCAAGTGATTTTACAGAGTTCTAGAACCCAACGCGATTCTCACTATTAACTAAACAGCATTTATTTAAGAGGTGCTGTTTTTTGTATCAGTTTCATAACCAGAGTTGATCTACATATGGTCTGTAAGAGTAGGAAACACAGTTCTTTTTTTCTGGGCATGCTCATGGTTCTTGCTGTATTGGAGACGCTGGAAAGAAGAGCTTGCTTCTTGAGTGAAAACAGAGTGTGTTTCATGGATTTGAACTCTGGTCTGAATTTCCCTTCTGAAACGGAGTTAAACCCCATGATCTGTGTCTTCCTACAAGCCAGAGTTCTTTTCTTGTATACCCAGTGAATTTTGTGTTCAAATGATTTTTCCCAGTTCACGAACCCAACGCTATTCTCACGATTAACTAAAGAGCATTTATGTAAGAGGAGCTATGGTTTGTTTCAGTTTCATCAGCAGAGTTGAACTACATATGTTCTGTATGAGTAGGAAACACAGTTCTTTTTTTCAGGGCATGCTCATGCTTCTTGCTGTATTGGAGACACTGGAAAGAAGAGCTTGCTTCTTGCGTGAAAACAGAGTGTTTCATGGATTTGATCACTGGTTGGAATTTCCCTTCAGAAACGGAGTTAAACCCAAGGATCTGTGTCTTACACACGCAAGAGTTCATTTCTTGTAAACCAAGTGAATTTTGGTCTCAAGTAATTTTACAGAGTTCTAGAACCCATCGCTATTGTCACTATTAACTAAACAGCCTTTATTTAAGATGTGCTCTGGTTTGTATCAGTTTCATAACCAGAGTTGATCTACATATGGTCTGTATGAGTAGGAAACACAGTTCGTTTTTTCAGGGCATTCACATGGTTCTTGCTGTATTGGAGACGCTCGAAATAAGAGCTTGCTTCTTGCATTAAAACAGAGTGTGTTTCATGGATGAGAACTCTGTTCGGAATTTCCCTTCAGAAACGGAGTTAAACCTGAGGATCTGTGTCTTCCTACATGCAAGAGTTCATTTCTCGTAAACCAAGTTAATTTTGGGCTCAAGTGATTTTACAGAGTTCTAGAACCCAACGCTATTCTCACTATTAACTAAACAGCCTTTATTTAAGATGTGCTCTGGTTTGTATCAGTTTCATAACGAGAGTTGATCTACATATGGTCTGTATGAGTAGGAAACACAGTTCTTTTTTTCAGGGCATTCACATGGTTCTTGCTATATTGGAGACGCTTGAAATAAGAGCTTGCTTCTTGCATTAAAACAGAGTGTGTTCCATGGATGAGAACTCTGGTCTGAATTTCCCTCCAGAAACGGAGTAAAACCCCATGATCTCTGTCTTCCTACAAGCAAGAGTTCATTTCTGGTAAACCCAGTGAATTTTGAGTTCAAATGATTTTTCCCAGTTCTCAAACCCAACCCTATTCTCATGATTAACTAAAGAGCATTCATGTAAGAGGAGATGTGGTTTGTTTCAGTTTCATAAGCAGAGTTGAACTACATATGGTCCGTATGAGTAGGAAACACAGTTCTTTTTTTCTGGGCATGCTCATTGTTCTTGCACTATTGGAGATGCTGGAAAGAAGAGCTTGCTTCTTGCATGAAAACAGAGTGTGTTTCATGGATTTGAACTCTGGTCTGAAATTCTCTTCTGAAACGGAGATAAACCCCATGATCTGTATCTTCATACAAGCAAGAGTTCATTTCTGGTAAACCCAGTGAATTTTGGGTTCAAATGATTTTTCCCAGTTCACTAACCCAACGCTATTCTCACGATTAACTAAAGAGCATTTATGTAAGAGGAGCTGTGGTTTGTATAAGTTTCATAAGCAGAGTTGAACTACATATGGTCCGTATGAGTAGGAACCACAGTTCTTTTTTTCTGGACATGCTCATGGTTCTTGCTGTATTGGAGACCCTGGAAAGAAGAGCTTGCTTCTTGCGTGAAAACAGAGTGTTTTTCATGAATTTGAACACTGGTCTGAATTTCTCTTCAGAATCGGAGTTAAACCCCAGGACCTGGGTCTTCCTACACGCAAGAGTTCATTTCTTGTAAACCAAGTGAATTTTGGTCTCAAGTGATTTTACAGAGTTCTAGAACCCAACGCTATTCTCACTATTAAGTAAACAGCATTTATTTAAGAGGTGCTGTGGTTTGTATCAGTTTCATTACCAGAGTTGGTCTACATATGGTCTGTATGAGTAGGAAACACAGTTCTTTTTTTCAGGGCATTCACATGGTTCTTGCTGTATTCGAGACGCTCGAAATAAGAGCTTGCTTCTTGCATTAAAACAAAGTGTGTTTCATAGATGAGAACTCTGTTCGGAATTTCCCTTCAGAAATGGAGTTAAACCCAAGGATCTGTGTCTTACACACGCAAGAGTTCATTTCTTGTAAACCAAGTGAATTTTGGGCTCAAGTAATTTTACAGAGTTCTAGAACCCAACGCTATTCTCACAATTAACTAAACAGCCTTTATTTAAGATGTGCTCTGGTTTATACCAGTTTCATAACCAGAGTTGATCTACATATGGTCTGTATGAGTAGGAAACACAGTTCTTTTTTTCAGGGCATTCACATGGTTCTTGCTGTGTTGGAGACGCTCGAAATAAGAGCTTGCTTCTTGCATTAAAACAGAGTGTGTTTCATAGATGAGAACTCTGGTCTGAATTTCCCTCCAGAAACGGAGTAAAACCCCATGATCTGTGTCTTCCTACAAGCAAGAGTTCATTTCTGGTAAACCCAGTGAATTTTCGGCTCAAATGATTTTTTGCAGTTCCCCAACCCAAACCGATTCTCATGATTAACTAAAGAGCATTTATGTAAGAGGAGCTGTGGTTTGTATCAGTTTCATAAGCAGAGTTGAACAACATATGGTCCTTATGAGTAGGAAACACAGTTCTTTTTTTCTCGGCATGCTCATGGTTCTTGTGTATTGGAGACCCTGGAAAGAAGAGCATGCTTCTTGCGTGAAAACAGAGTGTGTTTCATGAATTTTTAAACTGGTCTGAATTTCTCTTCAGAATCGGAGTTAAACTCCAGGATCTGGGTCTTCATACACGCTAGAGTTTACTTCTCGTAAACCACGTGTATTTTGGACTCAAGTGATTTTACAGAGTTCTAGAACCCAATGCGATTCTCACTATTAACTAAACAGCATTTATTTAAGAGGTGCTGTGGTTTGTATCAGTTTCACAACGAGAGTTGATCTACATATGGTCTGTATGAGTAGGAAACACAGTTCTTTTTTTCAGGACATTCACATGGTTCTTGCTATATTGGAGACGCTTGAAATAAGAGCTTGCTTCTTGCATTAAAACAGAGTGTGTTCCATGGATGAGAACTCTGGTCTGAATTTCCCTCCAGAAACGGAGTAAAACCCCATGATCTGTGTCTTCCTACATGCAAGAGTTCATTTCTGGTAAACCCAGTGAATTTTGAGTTCAAATGAATTTTCCCAGTTCACGAACCCAACGCTATTCTCACGATTAACTAAAGAGCATTTATGTAAGTGGAGCTGTGGTTTGTATCAGTTTCATAAGCAGTGTTGAACTACATATGGTCCGTATGAGTAGGAAACACAGTTCTTTTTTTCTGGACATGCTCATGGTTCTTGCTGTATTGGAAACCCTGGAAAGAAGAGCTTGCTTCTTGCGTGAAAACAGAGTGTTTTTCATGAATTTGAACACTGGTCTGAATTTCTCTTCAGAATCGGAGTTAAACCCCAGGACCTGGGTATTCCTACACGCAAGAGTTCATTTCTTGTAAACCAAGTGAATTTTGGTGTCAAGTGATTTTACAGAGTTCTAGAACCCAACGCTATTCTCACTATTAAGTAAACAGCATTTATTTAAGAGGTGCTGTGGTTTGTATCAGTTTCATTACCAGAGTTGGTCTACATATGATCTGTATGAGTAGGAAACACAGTTCTTTTTTTCAGGGCATTCACATGGTTATTGCTGTATTGGAGACACTCGATATAAGAGCTTGCTTCTTGCATTAAAACAGAGTGTGTTTCATAGATGAGAACTCTGGTCTGAATTTCCCTCCAGAAACGGAGTAAAACCCCATGATCTGTGTCTTCCTACAAGCAAGAGTTCATTTCTGGTAAACCCAGTGAATTTTCGGCTCAAATGATTTTTTGCAGTTCACAAACCCAAACCGATAATCATGATTAACTAAAAAGCATTTATGTAAGAGGAGCTGTGGTTTGTTTCAGTTTCCTAAGCAGAGTGGAACTACATATGGTACCTATGAGTAGGAAACACAGTTCTTTTTCCTGGACATGCTCATGGTTCTTGCTGTATTGGGACCCTGGAGAGAAGAGATTGCTTCTTGCGTTAAAACAGAGTGTGTTTCATAAATTTGAACAGTGGTCTGAATTTCTCTTCAAAATCGGAGTTAAACTCCAGGATCTGGGTCTTCTTACACGCTAGAGTTCAATTCTAGTAAACCACGTGTATTTTGTACTCAAGTGATTTTACAGAGTTCTAGAACCCAACACGATTCTCAGTATTAAGTAAACAGCATTTATTTAAGTTGTGCTGTGGTTTGTATCAGTTTCATAACCAGAGTTGATCTACATATGGTCTGTATGAGTAGGAAACACAGTTCTTTTTTTCTGGGCATTCACATGGTTCTTGCTGTATTGGAGACGCTCGAAATAAGAGCTTGCTTCTTGCATTAAAACAGAGTGTGTTTCATGGATGAGAACTCTGTTCGGAATTTCCCTTCAGAAACGGAGTTAAACCTGAGGATCTGTGTCTTCCTACATGCAAGAGTTCATTTCTCGTAAACCAAGTTAATTTTGGGCTCAAGTGATTTTACAGAGTTCTAGAACCCAACGCTATTCTCACTATTAACTAAACAGCCTTTATTTAAGATGTGCTCTGGTTTGTATCAGTTTCATAACGAGAGTTGATCTACATATGGTCTGTATGAGTAGGAAACACAGTTCTTTTTTTCAGGGCATTCACATGGTTCTTGCTATATTGGAGACGCTTGAAATAAGAGCTTGCTTCTTGCATTAAAACAGAGTGTGTTCCATGGATGAGAACTCTGGTCTGAATTTCCCTCCAGAAACGGAGTAAAACCCCATGATCTCTGTCTTCCTACAAGCAAGAGTTCATTTCTGGTAAACCCAGTGAATTTTGAGTTCAAATGATTTTTCCCAGTTCTCAAACCCAACCCTATTCTCATGATTAACTAAAGAGCATTCATGTAAGAGGAGATGTGGTTTGTTTCAGTTTCATAAGCAGAGTTGAACTACATATGGTCCGTATGAGTAGGAAACACAGTTCTTTTTTTCTGGGCATGCTCATTGTTCTTGCACTATTGGAGATGCTGGAAAGAAGAGCTTGCTTCTTGCATGAAAACAGAGTGTGTTTCATGGATTTGAACTCTGGTCTGAAATTCTCTTCTGAAACGGAGATAAACCCCATGATCTGTATCTTCATACAAGCAAGAGTTCATTTCTGGTAAACCCAGTGAATTTTGGGTTCAAATGATTTTTCCCAGTTCACTAACCCAACGCTATTCTCACGATTAACTAAAGAGCATTTATGTAAGAGGAGCTGTGGTTTGTATAAGTTTCATAAGCAGAGTTGAACTACATATGGTCCGTATGAGTAGGAACCACAGTTCTTTTTTTCTGGACATGCTCATGGTTCTTGCTGTATTGGAGACCCTGGAAAGAAGAGCTTGCTTCTTGCGTGAAAACAGAGTGTTTTTCATGAATTTGAACACTGGTCTGAATTTCTCTTCAGAATCGGAGTTAAACCCCAGGACCTGGGTCTTCCTACACGCAAGAGTTCATTTCTTGTAAACCAAGTGAATTTTGGTCTCAAGTGATTTTACAGAGTTCTAGAACCCAACGCTATTCTCACTATTAAGTAAACAGCATTTATTTAAGAGGTGCTGTGGTTTGTATCAGTTTCATTACCAGAGTTGGTCTACATATGGTCTGTATGAGTAGGAAACACAGTTCTTTTTTTCAGGGCATTCACATGGTTCTTGCTGTATTCGAGACGCTCGAAATAAGAGCTTGCTTCTTGCATTAAAACAAAGTGTGTTTCATAGATGAGAACTCTGTTCGGAATTTCCCTTCAGAAATGGAGTTAAACCCAAGGATCTGTGTCTTACACACGCAAGAGTTCATTTCTTGTAAACCAAGTGAATTTTGGGCTCAAGTAATTTTACAGAGTTCTAGAACCCAACGCTATTCTCACAATTAACTAAACAGCCTTTATTTAAGATGTGCTCTGGTTTATACCAGTTTCATAACCAGAGTTGATCTACATATGGTCTGTATGAGTAGGAAACACAGTTCTTTTTTTCAGGGCATTCACATGGTTCTTGCTGTGTTGGAGACGCTCGAAATAAGAGCTTGCTTCTTGCATTAAAACAGAGTGTGTTTCATAGATGAGAACTCTGGTCTGAATTTCCCTCCAGAAACGGAGTAAAACCCCATGATCTGTGTCTTCCTACAAGCAAGAGTTCATTTCTGGTAAACCCAGTGAATTTTCGGCTCAAATGATTTTTTGCAGTTCCCCAACCCAAACCGATTCTCATGATTAACTAAAGAGCATTTATGTAAGAGGAGCTGTGGTTTGTATCAGTTTCATAAGCAGAGTTGAACAACATATGGTCCTTATGAGTAGGAAACACAGTTCTTTTTTTCTCGGCATGCTCATGGTTCTTGTGTATTGGAGACCCTGGAAAGAAGAGCATGCTTCTTGCGTGAAAACAGAGTGTGTTTCATGAATTTTTAAACTGGTCTGAATTTCTCTTCAGAATCGGAGTTAAACTCCAGGATCTGGGTCTTCATACACGCTAGAGTTTACTTCTCGTAAACCACGTGTATTTTGGACTCAAGTGATTTTACAGAGTTCTAGAACCCAATGCGATTCTCACTATTAACTAAACAGCATTTATTTAAGAGGTGCTGTGGTTTGTATCAGTTTCACAACGAGAGTTGATCTACATATGGTCTGTATGAGTAGGAAACACAGTTCTTTTTTTCAGGACATTCACATGGTTCTTGCTATATTGGAGACGCTTGAAATAAGAGCTTGCTTCTTGCATTAAAACAGAGTGTGTTCCATGGATGAGAACTCTGGTCTGAATTTCCCTCCAGAAACGGAGTAAAACCCCATGATCTGTGTCTTCCTACATGCAAGAGTTCATTTCTGGTAAACCCAGTGAATTTTGAGTTCAAATGAATTTTCCCAGTTCACGAACCCAACGCTATTCTCACGATTAACTAAAGAGCATTTATGTAAGTGGAGCTGTGGTTTGTATCAGTTTCATAAGCAGTGTTGAACTACATATGGTCCGTATGAGTAGGAAACACAGTTCTTTTTTTCTGGACATGCTCATGGTTCTTGCTGTATTGGAAACCCTGGAAAGAAGAGCTTGCTTCTTGCGTGAAAACAGAGTGTTTTTCATGAATTTGAACACTGGTCTGAATTTCTCTTCAGAATCGGAGTTAAACCCCAGGACCTGGGTATTCCTACACGCAAGAGTTCATTTCTTGTAAACCAAGTGAATTTTGGTGTCAAGTGATTTTACAGAGTTCTAGAACCCAACGCTATTCTCACTATTAAGTAAACAGCATTTATTTAAGAGGTGCTGTGGTTTGTATCAGTTTCATTACCAGAGTTGGTCTACATATGATCTGTATGAGTAGGAAACACAGTTCTTTTTTTCAGGGCATTCACATGGTTATTGCTGTATTGGAGACACTCGATATAAGAGCTTGCTTCTTGCATTAAAACAGAGTGTGTTTCATAGATGAGAACTCTGGTCTGAATTTCCCTCCAGAAACGGAGTAAAACCCCATGATCTGTGTCTTCCTACAAGCAAGAGTTCATTTCTGGTAAACCCAGTGAATTTTCGGCTCAAATGATTTTTTGCAGTTCACAAACCCAAACCGATAATCATGATTAACTAAAAAGCATTTATGTAAGAGGAGCTGTGGTTTGTTTCAGTTTCCTAAGCAGAGTGGAACTACATATGGTACCTATGAGTAGGAAACACAGTTCTTTTTCCTGGACATGCTCATGGTTCTTGCTGTATTGGGACCCTGGAGAGAAGAGATTGCTTCTTGCGTTAAAACAGAGTGTGTTTCATAAATTTGAACAGTGGTCTGAATTTCTCTTCAAAATCGGAGTTAAACTCCAGGATCTGGGTCTTCTTACACGCTAGAGTTCAATTCTAGTAAACCACGTGTATTTTGTACTCAAGTGATTTTACAGAGTTCTAGAACCCAACACGATTCTCAGTATTAAGTAAACAGCATTTATTTAAGTTGTGCTGTGGTTTGTATCAGTTTCATAACCAGAGTTGATCTACATATGGTCTGTATGAGTAGGAAACACAGTTCTTTTTTTCTGGGCATGCTCATGGTTCTTGCTGTATTGGAGACGCTGGAAGGAAGAGCTTGCTTCTTGCAATAAAACAGAGTGTGTTTCATGGATTTGAACACTGGTCTGAATTTCCCTTCAGAATCGGAGTTAAACCCCAGGATCTTGGTCTTCCCACATGCAAGAGTTCACATCTAGTAAACCACGTGTATTTTGGGCTCAAGTGATTTTACAGAGTTCTAGAACCCAACGCGATTCTCACTATTAACTAAACAGCATTTATTTAAGAGGTGCTGTGTTTTGTATCAGTTTCATAACCAGAGTTGATCTACATATGGTCTGTAAGAGTAGGAAACACAGTTCTTTTTTTCAGGGCATGCTCATGCTTCTTGCTGTATTGGAGACACTGGAAAGAAGAGCTTCCTTCTTGCGTGAAAACAGAGTGTCTCATGGATTTGATCACTGGTCGGAATTTCCCTTCAGAAACGGAGTTAAACCCAAGGTTCTGTGTCTTACACACGCAAGAGTTCATTTCTAGTAATCCAAGTGAATTTGGGGCTCAAGTAATTTTACAGAGTTCTAGAACCCATCGCTATTGTCACTATTAACTAAACAGCCTTTATTTAAGATGTGCTCTGGTTTGTATCAGTTTCATAACCAGAGTTGATCTACATATGGTCTGTATGAGTAGGAATCACAGTTCGTTTTTTCAGGGCATTCACATGGTTCTTGCTGTATTGGAGATGCTCGAAATAAGAGCTTGCTTCTTGCAGTAAAACAGAGTGTGTTTCATAGATGAGAACTCTGTTCGGAATTTCCCTTCAGAAACGGAGTTAAACCCGAGGATCTGTGTCTTCCTACATGCAAGAGTTCATTTCTCGTAAACCAAGTTAATTTTGGGCTCCAGGGATTTTACAGAGTTCTAGAACCCAACGCTATTCTCACTATTAACTAAACAGCCTTTATTTAAGATGTGCTCTGGTTTGTATCAGTTTCATAACCAGAGTTGATCTACATATGGTCTGTATGAGTAGGAAACACAGTTCTTTTTTTCAGGGCATTCACATGGTTCTTGCTGTATTGGAGACGCTCGAAATAAGAGCTTGCTTCTTGCATTAAAACAGAGTGTGTTTCATAGATGAGAACTCTGGTCTGAATTTCCCTTCAGAAACGGAGTAAAACCCCATGATCTGTGTCTTCCTACAAGCAAGAGTTCATTTCTGGTAAACCCAGTGAATTTTCGGCTCAAATGATTTTTTGCAGTTCCTCAACCCAAACCGATTCTCATGATTAACTAAAGAGCATTTATGTAAGAGGAGCTGTGGTTTGTATCAGTTTCATAAGCAGAGTTGAACAACATATGGTCTGTATGAGTAGGAAACACAGTTCTTTTTTTCTCGGCATGCTCATGGTTCTTGCTGTATTGGAGACCCTGGAAAGAAGAGCATGCTTCTTGCGTGAAAACAGAGTGTGTTTCATCAATTTGAACACTGGTCTGCATTTCTCTTCAGAATCGGAGTTAAACTCCAGGATCTGGGTCTTCATACACGCTAGAGTTTACTTCTCGTAAACCACGTGTATTTTGGACTCAAGTGATTTTACAGAGATCTAGAACCCAACGCGATTCTCACTATTAACTAAACAGCATTTATTTAAGAGGTGCTGTGGTTTGTATCAGTTTCATTATCAGAGTTGATCTACATATGGTCTGTATGAGTAGGAAACACAGTTCTTTTTTTCAGGGCATGCACATGGTTCTTGCTGTATTGGAGACGCTGGAAAAAAGAGCTTGCTTCTTGCATTAAAACAGAGTGTGTTTCATGGATGAGAACTCTGTTTGGAATTTCCCTTCAGAAACGGAGTTAAACCCGAGGATCTGTGTCTTCCTACATGCAAGAGTTCATTTCTCGTAAACCAAGTTAATTTTGGACTCAAGTGATTTTACAGAGTTCTAGAACCCAACGCTATTCTCACTATTAACTAAACAACCTTTATTTAAGATGTGCTCTGGTTTGTATAAGTTTCATAACCAGAGTTGATCTACATATGGTCTGTATGAGTAGGAAACACAGTTCTTTTTTTCAGGGCATTCACATGGTTCTTGCTATATTGGAGACACTTGAAATTAGAGCTTGCTTCTTGCATTAAAACAGAGTGTGTTCCATGGATGAGAACTCTGGTCTGAATTTCCCTCCAGAAATGGAGTAAAACCCCATGATCTGTGTCTTCCTACAAGCAAGAGTTCATTTCTGGTAAACCCAGTGAATTTTGAGTTCAAATGAATTTTCCCAGTTCACGAACCCAACGCTATTCTCACGATTAACTAAAGAGCATTTATGTAAGTGGAGCTGTGGTTTGTATCAGTTTAGTAAGCAGAGTTGAACTACGTATGGTCCGTATGAGTAGGAAACACAGTTCTTTTTTTCTGGACATGCTCTTGGTTCTTGCTGTATTGGAAACCCTGGAAAGAAGAGCTTGCTTCTTGCATGAAAACAGAGTGTTTTTCATAAATTTGAACACTGGTCTGAATTTCTCTTCAGAATCGGAGTTAAACCCCAGGACCTGGGTATTCCTACACGCAAGAGTTCATTTCTTGTAAACCAAGTGAATTTTGGTGTCAAGTGATTTTACAGAGTTCTAGAACCCAACGCTATTCTCACTATTAAGTAAACAGCATTTATTTAAGAGGTGCTGTGGTTTGTATCAGTTTCATTACCAGAGTTGGTCTACATATGATCTGTATGAGTAGGAAACACAGTTCTTTTTTTCAGGGCATTCACATGGTTATTGCTGTATTGGAGACACTCGATATAAGAGCTTGCTTCTTGCATTAAAACAGAGTGTGTTTCATAGATGAGAACTCTGGTCTGAATTTCCCTCCAGAAACGGAGTAAAACCCCATGATCTGTGTCTTCCTACAAGCAAGAGTTCATTTCTGGTAAACCCAGTGAATTTTCGGCTCAAATGATTTTTTGCAGTTCACAAACCCAAACCGATAATCATGATTAACTAAAAAGCATTTATGTAAGAGGAGCTGTGGTTTGTTTCAGTTTCCTAAGCAGAGTGGAACTACATATGGTACCTATGAGTAGGAAACACAGTTCTTTTTCCTGGACATGCTCATGGTTCTTGCTGTATTGGGACCCTGGAGAGAAGAGATTGCTTCTTGCGTTAAAACAGAGTGTGTTTCATAAATTTGAACAGTGGTCTGAATTTCTCTTCAAAATCGGAGTTAAACTCCAGGATCTGGGTCTTCTTACACGCTAGAGTTCAATTCTAGTAAACCACGTGTATTTTGTACTCAAGTGATTTTACAGAGTTCTAGAACCCAACACGATTCTCAGTATTAAGTAAACAGCATTTATTTAAGTTGTGCTGTGGTTTGTATCAGTTTCATAACCAGAGTTGATCTACATATGGTCTGTATGAGTAGGAAACACAGTTCTTTTTTTCTGGGCATTCACATGGTTCTTGCTGTATTGGAGACGCTCGAAATAAGAGCTTGCTTCTTGCATTAAAACAGAGTGTGTTTCATGGATGAGAACTCTGTTCGGAATTTCCCTTCAGAAACGGAGTTAAACCTGAGGATCTGTGTCTTCCTACATGCAAGAGTTCATTTCTCGTAAACCAAGTTAATTTTGGGCTCAAGTGATTTTACAGAGTTCTAGAACCCAACGCTATTCTCACTATTAACTAAACAGCCTTTATTTAAGATGTGCTCTGGTTTGTATCAGTTTCATAACGAGAGTTGATCTACATATGGTCTGTATGAGTAGGAAACACAGTTCTTTTTTTCAGGGCATTCACATGGTTCTTGCTATATTGGAGACGCTTGAAATAAGAGCTTGCTTCTTGCATTAAAACAGAGTGTGTTCCATGGATGAGAACTCTGGTCTGAATTTCCCTCCAGAAACGGAGTAAAACCCCATGATCTCTGTCTTCCTACAAGCAAGAGTTCATTTCTGGTAAACCCAGTGAATTTTGAGTTCAAATGATTTTTCCCAGTTCTCAAACCCAACCCTATTCTCATGATTAACTAAAGAGCATTCATGTAAGAGGAGATGTGGTTTGTTTCAGTTTCATAAGCAGAGTTGAACTACATATGGTCCGTATGAGTAGGAAACACAGTTCTTTTTTTCTGGGCATGCTCATTGTTCTTGCACTATTGGAGATGCTGGAAAGAAGAGCTTGCTTCTTGCATGAAAACAGAGTGTGTTTCATGGATTTGAACTCTGGTCTGAAATTCTCTTCTGAAACGGAGATAAACCCCATGATCTGTATCTTCATACAAGCAAGAGTTCATTTCTGGTAAACCCAGTGAATTTTGGGTTCAAATGATTTTTCCCAGTTCACTAACCCAACGCTATTCTCACGATTAACTAAAGAGCATTTATGTAAGAGGAGCTGTGGTTTGTATAAGTTTCATAAGCAGAGTTGAACTACATATGGTCCGTATGAGTAGGAACCACAGTTCTTTTTTTCTGGACATGCTCATGGTTCTTGCTGTATTGGAGACCCTGGAAAGAAGAGCTTGCTTCTTGCGTGAAAACAGAGTGTTTTTCATGAATTTGAACACTGGTCTGAATTTCTCTTCAGAATCGGAGTTAAACCCCAGGACCTGGGTCTTCCTACACGCAAGAGTTCATTTCTTGTAAACCAAGTGAATTTTGGTCTCAAGTGATTTTACAGAGTTCTAGAACCCAACGCTATTCTCACTATTAAGTAAACAGCATTTATTTAAGAGGTGCTGTGGTTTGTATCAGTTTCATTACCAGAGTTGGTCTACATATGGTCTGTATGAGTAGGAAACACAGTTCTTTTTTTCAGGGCATTCACATGGTTCTTGCTGTATTCGAGACGCTCGAAATAAGAGCTTGCTTCTTGCATTAAAACAAAGTGTGTTTCATAGATGAGAACTCTGTTCGGAATTTCCCTTCAGAAATGGAGTTAAACCCAAGGATCTGTGTCTTACACACGCAAGAGTTCATTTCTTGTAAACCAAGTGAATTTTGGGCTCAAGTAATTTTACAGAGTTCTAGAACCCAACGCTATTCTCACAATTAACTAAACAGCCTTTATTTAAGATGTGCTCTGGTTTATACCAGTTTCATAACCAGAGTTGATCTACATATGGTCTGTATGAGTAGGAAACACAGTTCTTTTTTTCAGGGCATTCACATGGTTCTTGCTGTGTTGGAGACGCTCGAAATAAGAGCTTGCTTCTTGCATTAAAACAGAGTGTGTTTCATAGATGAGAACTCTGGTCTGAATTTCCCTCCAGAAACGGAGTAAAACCCCATGATCTGTGTCTTCCTACAAGCAAGAGTTCATTTCTGGTAAACCCAGTGAATTTTCGGCTCAAATGATTTTTTGCAGTTCCCCAACCCAAACCGATTCTCATGATTAACTAAAGAGCATTTATGTAAGAGGAGCTGTGGTTTGTATCAGTTTCATAAGCAGAGTTGAACAACATATGGTCCTTATGAGTAGGAAACACAGTTCTTTTTTTCTCGGCATGCTCATGGTTCTTGTGTATTGGAGACCCTGGAAAGAAGAGCATGCTTCTTGCGTGAAAACAGAGTGTGTTTCATGAATTTTTAAACTGGTCTGAATTTCTCTTCAGAATCGGAGTTAAACTCCAGGATCTGGGTCTTCATACACGCTAGAGTTTACTTCTCGTAAACCACGTGTATTTTGGACTCAAGTGATTTTACAGAGTTCTAGAACCCAATGCGATTCTCACTATTAACTAAACAGCATTTATTTAAGAGGTGCTGTGGTTTGTATCAGTTTCACAACGAGAGTTGATCTACATATGGTCTGTATGAGTAGGAAACACAGTTCTTTTTTTCAGGACATTCACATGGTTCTTGCTATATTGGAGACGCTTGAAATAAGAGCTTGCTTCTTGCATTAAAACAGAGTGTGTTCCATGGATGAGAACTCTGGTCTGAATTTCCCTCCAGAAACGGAGTAAAACCCCATGATCTGTGTCTTCCTACATGCAAGAGTTCATTTCTGGTAAACCCAGTGAATTTTGAGTTCAAATGAATTTTCCCAGTTCACGAACCCAACGCTATTCTCACGATTAACTAAAGAGCATTTATGTAAGTGGAGCTGTGGTTTGTATCAGTTTCATAAGCAGTGTTGAACTACATATGGTCCGTATGAGTAGGAAACACAGTTCTTTTTTTCTGGACATGCTCATGGTTCTTGCTGTATTGGAAACCCTGGAAAGAAGAGCTTGCTTCTTGCGTGAAAACAGAGTGTTTTTCATGAATTTGAACACTGGTCTGAATTTCTCTTCAGAATCGGAGTTAAACCCCAGGACCTGGGTATTCCTACACGCAAGAGTTCATTTCTTGTAAACCAAGTGAATTTTGGTGTCAAGTGATTTTACAGAGTTCTAGAACCCAACGCTATTCTCACTATTAAGTAAACAGCATTTATTTAAGAGGTGCTGTGGTTTGTATCAGTTTCATTACCAGAGTTGGTCTACATATGATCTGTATGAGTAGGAAACACAGTTCTTTTTTTCAGGGCATTCACATGGTTATTGCTGTATTGGAGACACTCGATATAAGAGCTTGCTTCTTGCATTAAAACAGAGTGTGTTTCATAGATGAGAACTCTGGTCTGAATTTCCCTCCAGAAACGGAGTAAAACCCCATGATCTGTGTCTTCCTACAAGCAAGAGTTCATTTCTGGTAAACCCAGTGAATTTTCGGCTCAAATGATTTTTTGCAGTTCACAAACCCAAACCGATAATCATGATTAACTAAAAAGCATTTATGTAAGAGGAGCTGTGGTTTGTTTCAGTTTCCTAAGCAGAGTGGAACTACATATGGTACCTATGAGTAGGAAACACAGTTCTTTTTCCTGGACATGCTCATGGTTCTTGCTGTATTGGGACCCTGGAGAGAAGAGATTGCTTCTTGCGTTAAAACAGAGTGTGTTTCATAAATTTGAACAGTGGTCTGAATTTCTCTTCAAAATCGGAGTTAAACTCCAGGATCTGGGTCTTCTTACACGCTAGAGTTCAATTCTAGTAAACCACGTGTATTTTGTACTCAAGTGATTTTACAGAGTTCTAGAACCCAACACGATTCTCAGTATTAAGTAAACAGCATTTATTTAAGTTGTGCTGTGGTTTGTATCAGTTTCATAACCAGAGTTGATCTACATATGGTCTGTATGAGTAGGAAACACAGTTCTTTTTTTCTGGGCATTCACATGGTTCTTGCTGTATTGGAGACGCTCGAAATAAGAGCTTGCTTCTTGCATTAAAACAGAGTGTGTTTCATGGATGAGAACTCTGTTCGGAATTTCCCTTCAGAAACGGAGTTAAACCTGAGGATCTGTGTCTTCCTACATGCAAGAGTTCATTTCTCGTAAACCAAGTTAATTTTGGGCTCAAGTGATTTTACAGAGTTCTAGAACCCAACGCTATTCTCACTATTAACTAAACAGCCTTTATTTAAGATGTGCTCTGGTTTGTATCAGTTTCATAACGAGAGTTGATCTACATATGGTCTGTATGAGTAGGAAACACAGTTCTTTTTTTCAGGGCATTCACATGGTTCTTGCTATATTGGAGACGCTTGAAATAAGAGCTTGCTTCTTGCATTAAAACAGAGTGTGTTCCATGGATGAGAACTCTGGTCTGAATTTCCCTCCAGAAACGGAGTAAAACCCCATGATCTCTGTCTTCCTACAAGCAAGAGTTCATTTCTGGTAAACCCAGTGAATTTTGAGTTCAAATGATTTTTCCCAGTTCTCAAACCCAACCCTATTCTCATGATTAACTAAAGAGCATTCATGTAAGAGGAGATGTGGTTTGTTTCAGTTTCATAAGCAGAGTTGAACTACATATGGTCCGTATGAGTAGGAAACACAGTTCTTTTTTTCTGGGCATGCTCATTGTTCTTGCACTATTGGAGATGCTGGAAAGAAGAGCTTGCTTCTTGCATGAAAACAGAGTGTGTTTCATGGATTTGAACTCTGGTCTGAAATTCTCTTCTGAAACGGAGATAAACCCCATGATCTGTATCTTCATACAAGCAAGAGTTCATTTCTGGTAAACCCAGTGAATTTTGGGTTCAAATGATTTTTCCCAGTTCACTAACCCAACGCTATTCTCACGATTAACTAAAGAGCATTTATGTAAGAGGAGCTGTGGTTTGTATAAGTTTCATAAGCAGAGTTGAACTACATATGGTCCGTATGAGTAGGAACCACAGTTCTTTTTTTCTGGACATGCTCATGGTTCTTGCTGTATTGGAGACCCTGGAAAGAAGAGCTTGCTTCTTGCGTGAAAACAGAGTGTTTTTCATGAATTTGAACACTGGTCTGAATTTCTCTTCAGAATCGGAGTTAAACCCCAGGACCTGGGTCTTCCTACACGCAAGAGTTCATTTCTTGTAAACCAAGTGAATTTTGGTCTCAAGTGATTTTACAGAGTTCTAGAACCCAACGCTATTCTCACTATTAAGTAAACAGCATTTATTTAAGAGGTGCTGTGGTTTGTATCAGTTTCATTACCAGAGTTGGTCTACATATGGTCTGTATGAGTAGGAAACACAGTTCTTTTTTTCAGGGCATTCACATGGTTCTTGCTGTATTCGAGACGCTCGAAATAAGAGCTTGCTTCTTGCATTAAAACAAAGTGTGTTTCATAGATGAGAACTCTGTTCGGAATTTCCCTTCAGAAATGGAGTTAAACCCAAGGATCTGTGTCTTACACACGCAAGAGTTCATTTCTTGTAAACCAAGTGAATTTTGGGCTCAAGTAATTTTACAGAGTTCTAGAACCCAACGCTATTCTCACAATTAACTAAACAGCCTTTATTTAAGATGTGCTCTGGTTTATACCAGTTTCATAACCAGAGTTGATCTACATATGGTCTGTATGAGTAGGAAACACAGTTCTTTTTTTCAGGGCATTCACATGGTTCTTGCTGTGTTGGAGACGCTCGAAATAAGAGCTTGCTTCTTGCATTAAAACAGAGTGTGTTTCATAGATGAGAACTCTGGTCTGAATTTCCCTCCAGAAACGGAGTAAAACCCCATGATCTGTGTCTTCCTACAAGCAAGAGTTCATTTCTGGTAAACCCAGTGAATTTTCGGCTCAAATGATTTTTTGCAGTTCCCCAACCCAAACCGATTCTCATGATTAACTAAAGAGCATTTATGTAAGAGGAGCTGTGGTTTGTATCAGTTTCATAAGCAGAGTTGAACAACATATGGTCCTTATGAGTAGGAAACACAGTTCTTTTTTTCTCGGCATGCTCATGGTTCTTGTGTATTGGAGACCCTGGAAAGAAGAGCATGCTTCTTGCGTGAAAACAGAGTGTGTTTCATGAATTTTTAAACTGGTCTGAATTTCTCTTCAGAATCGGAGTTAAACTCCAGGATCTGGGTCTTCATACACGCTAGAGTTTACTTCTCGTAAACCACGTGTATTTTGGACTCAAGTGATTTTACAGAGTTCTAGAACCCAATGCGATTCTCACTATTAACTAAACAGCATTTATTTAAGAGGTGCTGTGGTTTGTATCAGTTTCACAACGAGAGTTGATCTACATATGGTCTGTATGAGTAGGAAACACAGTTCTTTTTTTCAGGACATTCACATGGTTCTTGCTATATTGGAGACGCTTGAAATAAGAGCTTGCTTCTTGCATTAAAACAGAGTGTGTTCCATGGATGAGAACTCTGGTCTGAATTTCCCTCCAGAAACGGAGTAAAACCCCATGATCTGTGTCTTCCTACATGCAAGAGTTCATTTCTGGTAAACCCAGTGAATTTTGAGTTCAAATGAATTTTCCCAGTTCACGAACCCAACGCTATTCTCACGATTAACTAAAGAGCATTTATGTAAGTGGAGCTGTGGTTTGTATCAGTTTCATAAGCAGTGTTGAACTACATATGGTCCGTATGAGTAGGAAACACAGTTCTTTTTTTCTGGACATGCTCATGGTTCTTGCTGTATTGGAAACCCTGGAAAGAAGAGCTTGCTTCTTGCGTGAAAACAGAGTGTTTTTCATGAATTTGAACACTGGTCTGAATTTCTCTTCAGAATCGGAGTTAAACCCCAGGACCTGGGTATTCCTACACGCAAGAGTTCATTTCTTGTAAACCAAGTGAATTTTGGTGTCAAGTGATTTTACAGAGTTCTAGAACCCAACGCTATTCTCACTATTAAGTAAACAGCATTTATTTAAGAGGTGCTGTGGTTTGTATCAGTTTCATTACCAGAGTTGGTCTACATATGATCTGTATGAGTAGGAAACACAGTTCTTTTTTTCAGGGCATTCACATGGTTATTGCTGTATTGGAGACACTCGATATAAGAGCTTGCTTCTTGCATTAAAACAGAGTGTGTTTCATAGATGAGAACTCTGGTCTGAATTTCCCTCCAGAAACGGAGTAAAACCCCATGATCTGTGTCTTCCTACAAGCAAGAGTTCATTTCTGGTAAACCCAGTGAATTTTCGGCTCAAATGATTTTTTGCAGTTCACAAACCCAAACCGATAATCATGATTAACTAAAAAGCATTTATGTAAGAGGAGCTGTGGTTTGTTTCAGTTTCCTAAGCAGAGTGGAACTACATATGGTACCTATGAGTAGGAAACACAGTTCTTTTTCCTGGACATGCTCATGGTTCTTGCTGTATTGGGACCCTGGAGAGAAGAGATTGCTTCTTGCGTTAAAACAGAGTGTGTTTCATAAATTTGAACAGTGGTCTGAATTTCTCTTCAAAATCGGAGTTAAACTCCAGGATCTGGGTCTTCTTACACGCTAGAGTTCAATTCTAGTAAACCACGTGTATTTTGTACTCAAGTGATTTTACAGAGTTCTAGAACCCAACACGATTCTCAGTATTAAGTAAACAGCATTTATTTAAGTTGTGCTGTGGTTTGTATCAGTTTCATAACCAGAGTTGATCTACATATGGTCTGTATGAGTAGGAAACACAGTTCTTTTTTTCTGGGCATGCTCATGGTTCTTGCTGTATTGGAGACGCTGGAAGGAAGAGCTTGCTTCTTGCAATAAAACAGAGTGTGTTTCATGGATTTGAACACTGGTCTGAATTTCCCTTCAGAATCGGAGTTAAACCCCAGGATCTTGGTCTTCCCACATGCAAGAGTTCACATCTAGTAAACCACGTGTATTTTGGGCTCAAGTGATTTTACAGAGTTCTAGAACCCAACGCGATTCTCACTATTAACTAAACAGCATTTATTTAAGAGGTGCTGTGTTTTGTATCAGTTTCATAACCAGAGTTGATCTACATATGGTCTGTAAGAGTAGGAAACACAGTTCTTTTTTTCAGGGCATGCTCATGCTTCTTGCTGTATTGGAGACACTGGAAAGAAGAGCTTCCTTCTTGCGTGAAAACAGAGTGTCTCATGGATTTGATCACTGGTCGGAATTTCCCTTCAGAAACGGAGTTAAACCCAAGGTTCTGTGTCTTACACACGCAAGAGTTCATTTCTAGTAATCCAAGTGAATTTGGGGCTCAAGTAATTTTACAGAGTTCTAGAACCCATCGCTATTGTCACTATTAACTAAACAGCCTTTATTTAAGATGTGCTCTGGTTTGTATCAGTTTCATAACCAGAGTTGATCTACATATGGTCTGTATGAGTAGGAATCACAGTTCGTTTTTTCAGGGCATTCACATGGTTCTTGCTGTATTGGAGATGCTCGAAATAAGAGCTTGCTTCTTGCAGTAAAACAGAGTGTGTTTCATAGATGAGAACTCTGTTCGGAATTTCCCTTCAGAAACGGAGTTAAACCCGAGGATCTGTGTCTTCCTACATGCAAGAGTTCATTTCTCGTAAACCAAGTTAATTTTGGGCTCCAGGGATTTTACAGAGTTCTAGAACCCAACGCTATTCTCACTATTAACTAAACAGCCTTTATTTAAGATGTGCTCTGGTTTGTATCAGTTTCATAACCAGAGTTGATCTACATATGGTCTGTATGAGTAGGAAACACAGTTCTTTTTTTCAGGGCATTCACATGGTTCTTGCTGTATTGGAGACGCTCGAAATAAGAGCTTGCTTCTTGCATTAAAACAGAGTGTGTTTCATAGATGAGAACTCTGGTCTGAATTTCCCTTCAGAAACGGAGTAAAACCCCATGATCTGTGTCTTCCTACAAGCAAGAGTTCATTTCTGGTAAACCCAGTGAATTTTCGGCTCAAATGATTTTTTGCAGTTCCTCAACCCAAACCGATTCTCATGATTAACTAAAGAGCATTTATGTAAGAGGAGCTGTGGTTTGTATCAGTTTCATAAGCAGAGTTGAACAACATATGGTCTGTATGAGTAGGAAACACAGTTCTTTTTTTCTCGGCATGCTCATGGTTCTTGCTGTATTGGAGACCCTGGAAAGAAGAGCATGCTTCTTGCGTGAAAACAGAGTGTGTTTCATCAATTTGAACACTGGTCTGCATTTCTCTTCAGAATCGGAGTTAAACTCCAGGATCTGGGTCTTCATACACGCTAGAGTTTACTTCTCGTAAACCACGTGTATTTTGGACTCAAGTGATTTTACAGAGATCTAGAACCCAACGCGATTCTCACTATTAACTAAACAGCATTTATTTAAGAGGTGCTGTGGTTTGTATCAGTTTCATTATCAGAGTTGATCTACATATGGTCTGTATGAGTAGGAAACACAGTTCTTTTTTTCAGGGCATGCACATGGTTCTTGCTGTATTGGAGACGCTGGAAAAAAGAGCTTGCTTCTTGCATTAAAACAGAGTGTGTTTCATGGATGAGAACTCTGTTTGGAATTTCCCTTCAGAAACGGAGTTAAACCCGAGGATCTGTGTCTTCCTACATGCAAGAGTTCATTTCTCGTAAACCAAGTTAATTTTGGACTCAAGTGATTTTACAGAGTTCTAGAACCCAACGCTATTCTCACTATTAACTAAACAACCTTTATTTAAGATGTGCTCTGGTTTGTATAAGTTTCATAACCAGAGTTGATCTACATATGGTCTGTATGAGTAGGAAACACAGTTCTTTTTTTCAGGGCATTCACATGGTTCTTGCTATATTGGAGACACTTGAAATTAGAGCTTGCTTCTTGCATTAAAACAGAGTGTGTTCCATGGATGAGAACTCTGGTCTGAATTTCCCTCCAGAAATGGAGTAAAACCCCATGATCTGTGTCTTCCTACAAGCAAGAGTTCATTTCTGGTAAACCCAGTGAATTTTGAGTTCAAATGAATTTTCCCAGTTCACGAACCCAACGCTATTCTCACGATTAACTAAAGAGCATTTATGTAAGTGGAGCTGTGGTTTGTATCAGTTTAGTAAGCAGAGTTGAACTACGTATGGTCCGTATGAGTAGGAAACACAGTTCTTTTTTTCTGGACATGCTCTTGGTTCTTGCTGTATTGGAAACCCTGGAAAGAAGAGCTTGCTTCTTGCATGAAAACAGAGTGTTTTTCATAAATTTGAACACTGGTCTGAATTTCTCTTCAGAATCGGAGTTAAACCCCAGGACCTGGGTATTCCTACACGCAAGAGTTCATTTCTTGTAAACCAAGTGAATTTTGGTCTCAAGTGATTTTACAGAGTTCTAGAACCCAACACGATTCTCAGTATTAAGTTAACAGCATTTATTTAAGAGGTGCTGTGTTTTGTATCACTTTCATAACCAGAGTTGATCTACATATGGTCTGTATGAGTAGGAAACACAGTTCTTTTTTTCTGGGCATGCTCATGGTTCTTGCTGTATCGGAGACGCTGGAAGGAAGAGCTTGCTTCTTGCATTAAAACAGAGTGTGTTTCATGGATGAGAACTGTGGTCTGAATTTCCCTTCAGAAACGGAGTTAAGCCCCAGGATCTGTGTCTTCCTATGAGCAAGAGCTCCTTTCTGGTAAACCAAGTGAATTTTCGGCTCAAATGATTTTTCCCAGTTCACCAACCCAAACTGATTCTCACTATTAACTAAAAAGAATTTATGTAAGAGGAGCTGTGGTTTGTATCAGTTTCATATGCAGAGTTGAACTACATAAGCTCTGTATGAGTAGGAAACACAGTTCCTTTTTTCTGGGCATGCTCATTGTAGTTGCTGTATTGGAAAGGCTGGAAAGAAGAGCTTGCTTCTTGCGTGAAAACAGAGTGTTTCATGGATTTGAACTCTGTTCGGAATTTCCCTTCAGAAACGGACTTAAACCCCAGGATCTGTGTCTTCCTATACGCAAGAGTTCATTTCTCGTAAACCCAGTGAATTTTGGGGTCAAATGATATTTCCCAGTTCACGAACCCAATGCTTTCTCACGATTAACTAAAGAGCATTTATTTAAGAGGAGCTGTGGTTTGCTTCAGTTTCATAAGCAGAGTTGAACTACATATGGTCCGTATGAGGAGGAAACACAGTTCTTATTTAGGTCATGCTCATGGTTATTGCTTTATTGGAGACGCTGGAAAGAAGAGCTTGCTTCTTGCATTAAAACAGAGTGTGTTTTATTGATGAGAACACTGGTCTGAATTTCCCTTCAGAAACGGAGTTAAACCCCATGATCTGTGTCTTCCTACAAGCAAGAGTTCACTACTGGAAAACCAAGAGAATATTGGGCTCAAATGATTTTACCCAGTTCACGAACCCATACCGATTCTCACTCTTAAATATACAGCATTTATGTAAGAGGAGCTGTGGTTTGTATCAGTTTCATATTCAGAGTGGAACTACATAAGGTCCGTATGAGTAGGAAACACAGTTCCTTTTTTCTGGGCTTGGTCATGGTTCTTGCTGAAGTGGAGACCCTGGAAAGAAGAGCTTGCATCTTGTGTGAAAACAGAGTGTGTTTCATGGATTTGAACACTGGTCTGAATTTCTCTTCAGAATCGGAGTTAAACCCCAGGATCTGGGTCTTCCCACACGCAAGAGTTCACATCTAGTAAACCTCGTGTATTTTGGGCTCAAGTGATTTTACAGAGTTCTAGAACCCAACGTGATTCTCACTATTAACTAAACAGCATTTATTTAAGAGGTGCTGTTTTTTGTATCAGTTTCATAACCAGAGTTGATCTACATATGGTCTGTAAGAGTAGGAAACACAGTTCTTTTTTTCTGGGCATGCTCATGGTTCTTGCTGTATTGGAGACGCTCGAAAGAAGAGCTTGCTTCTTGAGTGAAAACAGAGTGTGTTTCATGGATTTGAACTCTGGTCTGAATTTCCCTTCTGAAACGGAGTTAAACCCCATGATCTGTGTCTTCCTACAAGCAAGAGTTCTTTTCTTGTATACCCAGTGAATTTTGGGTTCAAATGATTTTTCCCAGTTCACGAACCCAACGCTATTCTCACATTTAACTAAAGAGCATTTATGTAAGAGGAGCTGTGGTTTGTTTCAGTTTCATCAGCAGAGTTGAACTACATATGGTCCGTATGAGTAGGAAACACAGTTCTTTTTTTCTCGGCATGCTCATGGTTCTTGCTGTATTGGAGACGCTCGAAATAAGAGCTTGCTTCTTGCATTAAAACAGAGTGTGTTTCATAGATGAGAACTCTGGTCTGAATTTCCCTCCAGAAACGGAGTAAAACCCCATGATCTGTGTCTTCCTACAAGCAAGAGTTCATTTCTGGTAAACCCAGTGAATTTTCGGCTCAAATGATTTTTTGCAGTTCCCCAACCCAAACCGATTCTCATGATTAACTAAAGAGCATTTATATAAGAGGAGCTGTGGTTTGTATCAGTTTCATAAGCAGAGTTGAACAACATATGGTCCGTATGAGTAGCAAACACAGTTCTTTTTTTCTCGGCATGCTCATGGTTCTTGTGTATTGGAGACCCTGGAAAGAAGAGCATGCTTCTTGCGTGAAAACAGAGTGTGTTTCATGAATTTTTAAAATGGTCTGAATTTCTCTTCAGAATCGGAGTTAAACTACAGGATCTGGGTCTTCATACACGCTAGAGTTTACTTCTCGTAAACCACGTGTATTTTGGACTCAAGTGATTTTACAGAGTTCTAGAACCCAATGCGATTCTCACTATTAACTAAACAGCATTTATTTAAGAGGTGCTGTGGTTTGTATCAGTTTCACAACGAGAGTTGATCTACATATGGTCTGTATGAGTAGGAAACACAGTTCCTTTTTTTCAGGACATTCACATGGTTCTTGCTATATTGGAGACGCTTGAAATAAGAGCTTGCTTCTTGCATTAAAACAGAGTGTGTTCCATGGATGAGAACTCTAGTCTCAATTTCCCTCCAGAAACGGAGTAAAACCCCATGATCTGTGTCTTCCTACAAGCAAGAGTTCATTTCTGGTAAACCCAGTGAATTTTGAGTTCAAATGAATTTTCCCAGTTCACGAACCCAACGCTATTCTCACGATTAACTAAAGAGCATTTATGTAAGTGGAGCTGTGGTTTCTATCAGTTTCATAAGCAGAGTTGAACTACATATGGTCCGTATGAGTAGGAAACACAGTTCTTTTTTTCTGGACATGCTCATGGTTCTTGCTGTATTGGAAACCCTGGAAAGAAGAGCTTGCTTCTTGCGTGAAAACAGAGTGTTTTTCATGAATTTGAACACTGGTCTGAATTTCTCTTCAGAATCGGAGTTAAACCCCAGGACCTGGGTATTCCTACACGCAAGAGTTCATTTCTTTTAAACCAAGTTAATTTTGGTGTCAAGTGATTTTACAGAGTTCTAGAACCCAACGCTATTCTCACTATTAAGTAAACAGCATTTATTTAAGAGGTGCTGTGGTTTGTATCAGTTTCATTACCAGAGTTGCTCTACATATGATCTGTATGAGTAGGAAACACAGTTCTTTTTTTCAGGGCATTCACATGGTTATTGCTGTATTGGAGACGCTCGATATAAGAGCTTGCTTCTTGCATTAAAACAGAGTGTGTTTCATAGATGAGAACTCTGGTCTGAATTTCCCTCCAGAAACGGAGTAAAACCCCATGATCTGTGTCTTCCTACAAGCAAGAGTTCATTTCTGGTAAACCCAGTGAATTTTCGGCTCAAATGATTTTTTGCAGTTCACAAACCCAAACCGATTCTCATGATTAACTAAAAAGCATTTATGTAAGAGGAGCTGTGGTTTGTTTCAGTTTCCTAAGCAGAGTGGAACTACATATGGTACCTATGAGTAGGAAACACAGTTCTTTTTCCTGGACATGCTCATGGTTCTTGCTGTATTGGAGACCCTGGAAAGAAGAGCTTGCTTCTTGCGTTAAAACAGAGTGTGTTTCATAAATTTGAACAGTGGTCTGAATTTCTCTTCAAAATCGGAGTTAAACCCCAGGATCTGGGTCTTCTTACACGCTAGAGTTCAATTCTAGTAAACCACGTGTATTTTGTACTCAAGTGATTTTACAGAGTTCTAGAACCCAACACGATTCTCAGTATTAAGTAAACAGCATTTATTTAAGTTGTGCTGTGGTTTGTATCAGTTTCATAACCAGAGTTGATCTACATATGGTCTGTATGAGTAGGAAACACAGTTCTTTTTTTCTGGGCATGCTCATGGTTCTTGCTGTATTGGAGACGCTGGAAGGAAGAGCTTGCTTCTTGCAATAAAACAGAGTGTGTTTCATGGATTTGAACACTGGTCTGAATTTCCCTTCAGAATCGGAGTTAAACCCCAGGATCTGGGTCTTCCCACATGCAAGAGTTCACATCTAGTAAACCACGTGTATTTTGGGCTCAAGTGATTTTACAGAGTTCTAGAACCCAACCCGATTCTCACTATTAACTAAACAGCATTTATTTAAGAGGTGCTGTGTTTTGTATCAGTTTCATAACCAGAGTTGATCTACATATGGTCTGTAAGAGTAGGAAACACAGTTCTTTTTTTCTGGGCATGCTCATGGTTCTTGCTGTATTGGAGACGCTCGAAAGAAGAGCTTGCTTCTTGAGTGAAAACAGAGTGTGTTTCATGGATTTGAACTTTGGTCTGAATTTCCCTTCTGAAACGGAGTTAAACCCCATGATCTGTGTCTTCCTACAAGCAAGAGTTCTTTTCTTGTATACCCAGTGAATTTTGGGTTCAAATGATTTTTCCCAGTTCACGAACCCAACGCTATTCTCACGATTAACTAAAGAGCATTTATGTAAGATGAGCTGTGATTTGTTTCAGTTTCATAAGCAGAGTTGAACTACATATGGTCTGTATGAGTAGGAAACACAGTTCTTTTTTTCAGGGCATGCTCATGCTTCTTGCTGTATTGGAGACACTGGAAAGAAGAGCTTCCTTCTTGCGTGAAAACAGAGTGTTTCATGGATTTGATCACTGGTCGGAATTTCCCTTCAGAAACGGAGTTAAACCCGAGGATCTGTGTCTTCCTACATGCAAGAGTTCATTTCTTGTAAACCAAGTTAATTTTGGGCTCCAGGGATTTTACAGAGTTCTAGAACCCAACGCTATTCTCACTATTAACTAAACAGCCTTTATTTAAGATGTGCTCTGGTTTGTATCAGTTTCATAACCAGAGTTGATCTACATATGGTCTGTATGAGTAGGAAACACAGTTCTTTTTTTCAGGGCATTCACATGGTTCTTGCTGTATTGGAGACGCTCGAAATAAGAGCTTGCTTCTTGCATTAAAACAGAGTGTGTTTCATAGATGAGAACTCTGGTCTGAATTTCCCTTCAGAAACGGAGTAAAACCCCATGATCTGTGTCTTCCTACAAGCAAGAGTTCATTTCTGGTAAACCCAGTGAATTTTCGGCTCAAATGATGTTTTGCAGTTCCCCAACCCAAACCGATTCTCATGATTAACTAAAGAGCATTTATGTAATAGGAGCTGTGGTTTGTATCAGTTTCATAAGCAGAGTTGAACAACATATGGTCTGTATGAGTAGGAAACACAGTTCTTTTTTTCTCGGCATGCTCATGGTTCTTTCTGTATTGGAGACCCTGGAAAGAAGAGCATGCTTCTTGCGTGAAAACAGAGTGTGTTTCATCAATTTGAACACTGGTCTGCATTTCTCTTCAGAATCGGAGTTAAACTCCAGGATCTGGGTCTTCATACAGGCTAGAGTTCACTTCTCGTAAACCACGTGTATTTTGGACTCAAGTGATTTTACAGAGTTCTAGAACCCAACGTGATTCTCACTATTAACTAAACAGCATTTATTTAAGAGGTACTGTAGTTTGTATCAGTTTCATAACCAGAGTTGATCTACATATGGTCTGTATGAGTAGGAAACACAGTTCTTTTTTTCTGGGCATGCTCATGGTTCTTGCTGTATCGGAGACGCTGGAAGGAAGAGCTTGCTTCTTGCATTAAAACAGAGTGTGTTTCATGGATGAGAACTGTGGTCTGAATTTCCCTTCAGAAACGGAGTTAAGCCCCAGGATCTGTGTCTTCCTATGAGCAAGAGCTCCTTTCTGGTAAACCAAGTGAATTTTCGGCTCAAATGATTTTTCCCAGTTCACCAACCCAAACTGATTCTCACTATTAACTAAAAAGAATTTATGTAAGAGGAGCTGTGGTTTGTATCAGTTTCATATGCAGAGTTGAACTACATAAGCTCCGTATGAGTAGGAAACACAGTTCCTTTTTTCTGGGCATGCTCATTGTAGTTGCTGTATTGGAAAGGCTGGAAAGAAGAGCTTGCTTCTTGCGTGAAAACAGAGTGTTTCATGGATTTGAACTCTGTTCGGAATTTCCCTTCAGAAACGGACTTAAACCCCAGGATCTGTGTCTTCCTATACGCAAGAGTTCATTTCTCGTAAACCCAGTGAATTTTGGGGTCAAATGATATTTCCCAGTTCACGAACCCAATGCTTTCTCACGATTAACTAAAGAGCATTTATTTAAGAGGAGCTGTGGTTTGCTTCAGTTTCATAAGCAGAGTTGAACTACATATGGTCCGTATGAGGAGGAAACACAGTTCTTATTTAGGTCATGCTCATGGTTATTGCTTTATTGGAGACGCTGGAAAGAAGAGCTTGCTTCTTGCATTAAAACAGAGTGTGTTTTATTGATGAGAACACTGGTCTGAATTTCCCTTCAGAAACGGAGTTAAACCCCATGATCTGTGTCTTCCTACAAGCAAGAGTTCACTACTGGAAAACCAAGAGAATATTGGGCTCAAATGATTTTACCCAGTTCACGAACCCATACCGATTCTCACTCTTAAATATACAGCATTTATGTAAGAGGAGCTGTGGTTTGTATCAGTTTCATATTCAGAGTGGAACTACATAAGGTCCGTATGAGTAGGAAACACAGTTCCTTTTTTCTGGGCTTGGTCATGGTTCTTGCTGAAGTGGAGACCCTGGAAAGAAGAGCTTGCATCTTGTGTGAAAACAGAGTGTGTTTCATGGATTTGAACACTGGTCTGAATTTCTCTTCAGAATCGGAGTTAAACCCCAGGATCTGGGTCTTCCCACACGCAAGAGTTCACATCTAGTAAACCTCGTGTATTTTGGGCTCAAGTGATTTTACAGAGTTCTAGAACCCAACGTGATTCTCACTATTAACTAAACAGCATTTATTTAAGAGGTGCTGTTTTTTGTATCAGTTTCATAACCAGAGTTGATCTACATATGGGCTGTAAGAGTAGGAAACACAGTTCTTTTTTTCTGGGCATGCTCATGGTTCTTGCTGTATTGGAGACGCTCGAAAGAAGAGCTTGCTTCTTGAGTGAAAACAGAGTGTGTTTCATGGATTTGAACTCTGGTCTGAATTTCCCTTCTGAAACGGAGTTAAACCCCATGATCTGTGTCTTCCTACAAGCAAGAGTTCTTTTCTTGTATACCCAGTGAATTTTGGGTTCAAATGATTTTTCCCAGTTCACGAACCCAACGCTATTCTCACATTTAACTAAAGAGCATTTATGTAAGAGGAGCTGTGGTTTGTTTCAGTTTCATCAGCAGAGTTGAACTACATATGGTCCGTATGAGTAGGAAACACAGTTCTTTTTTTCTCGGCATGCTCATGGTTCTTGCTGTATTGGAGACGCTCGAAATAAGAGCTTGCTTCTTGCATTAAAACAGAGTGTGTTTCATAGATGAGAACTCTGGTCTGAATTTCCCTCCAGAAACGGAGTAAAACCCCATGATCTGTGTCTTCCTACAAGCAAGAGTTCATTTCTGGTAAACCCAGTGAATTTTCGGCTCAAATGATTTTTTGCAGTTCCCCAACCCAAACCGATTCTCATGATTAACTAAAGAGCATTTATATAAGAGGAGCTGTGGTTTGTATCAGTTTCATAAGCAGAGTTGAACAACATATGGTCCGTATGAGTAGCAAACACAGTTCTTTTTTTCTCGGCATGCTCATGGTTCTTGTGTATTGGAGACCCTGGAAAGAAGAGCATGCTTCTTGCGTGAAAACAGAGTGTGTTTCATGAATTTTTAAACTGGTCTGAATTTCTCTTCAGAATCGGAGTTAAACTACAGGATCTGGGTCTTCATACACGCTAGAGTTTACTTCTCGTAAACCACGTGTATTTTGGACTCAAGTGATTTTACAGAGTTCTAGAACCCAATGCGATTCTCACTATTAACTAAACAGCATTTATTTAAGAGGTGCTGTGGTTTGTATCAGTTTCACAACGAGAGTTGATCTACATATGGTCTGTATGAGTAGGAAACACAGTTCCTTTTTTTCAGGACATTCACATGGTTCTTGCTATATTGGAGACGCTTGAAATAAGAGCTTGCTTCTTGCATTAAAACAGAGTGTGTTCCATGGATGAGAACTCTAGTCTCAATTTCCCTCCAGAAACGGAGTAAAACCCCATGATCTGTGTCTTCCTACAAGCAAGAGTTCATTTCTGGTAAACCCAGTGAATTTTGAGTTCAAATGAATTTTCCCAGTTCACGAACCCAACGCTATTCTCACGATTAACTAAAGAGCATTTATGTAAGTGGAGCTGTGGTTTCTATCAGTTTCATAAGCAGAGTTGAACTACATATGGTCCGTATGAGTAGGAAACACAGTTCTTTTTTTCTGGACATGCTCATGGTTCTTGCTGTATTGGAAACCCTGGAAAGAAGAGCTTGCTTCTTGCGTGAAAACAGAGTGTTTTTCATGAATTTGAACACTGGTCTGAATTTCTCTTCAGAATCGGAGTTAAACCCCAGGACCTGGGTATTCCTACACGCAAGAGTTCATTTCTTTTAAACCAAGTTAATTTTGGTGTCAAGTGATTTTACAGAGTTCTAGAACCCAACGCTATTCTCACTATTAAGTAAACAGCATTTATTTAAGAGGTGCTGTGGTTTGTATCAGTTTCATTACCAGAGTTGCTCTACATATGATCTGTATGAGTAGGAAACACAGTTCTTTTTTTCAGGGCATTCACATGGTTATTGCTGTATTGGAGACGCTCGATATAAGAGCTTGCTTCTTGCATTAAAACAGAGTGTGTTTCATAGATGAGAACTCTGGTCTGAATTTCCCTCCAGAAACGGAGTAAAACCCCATGATCTGTGTCTTCCTACAAGCAAGAGTTCATTTCTGGTAAACCCAGTGAATTTTCGGCTCAAATGATTTTTTGCAGTTCACAAACCCAAACCGATTCTCATGATTAACTAAAAAGCATTTATGTAAGAGGAGCTGTGGTTTGTTTCAGTTTCCTAAGCAGAGTGGAACTACATATGGTACCTATGAGTAGGAAACACAGTTCTTTTTCCTGGACATGCTCATGGTTCTTGCTGTATTGGAGACCCTGGAAAGAAGAGCTTGCTTCTTGCGTTAAAACAGAGTGTGTTTCATAAATTTGAACAGTGGTCTGAATTTCTCTTCAAAATCGGAGTTAAACCCCAGGATCTGGGTCTTCTTACACGCTAGAGTTCAATTCTAGTAAACCACGTGTATTTTGTACTCAAGTGATTTTACAGAGTTCTAGAACCCAACACGATTCTCAGTATTAAGTAAACAGCATTTATTTAAGTTGTGCTGTGGTTTGTATCAGTTTCATAACCAGAGTTGATCTACATATGGTCTGTATGAGTAGGAAACACAGTTCTTTTTTTCTGGGCATGCTCATGGTTCTTGCTGTATTGGAGACGCTGGAAGGAAGAGCTTGCTTCTTGCAATAAAACAGAGTGTGTTTCATGGATTTGAACACTGGTCTGAATTTCCCTTCAGAATCGGAGTTAAACCCCAGGATCTGGGTCTTCCCACATGCAAGAGTTCACATCTAGTAAACCACGTGTATTTTGGGCTCAAGTGATTTTACAGAGTTCTAGAACCCAACCCGATTCTCACTATTAACTAAACAGCATTTATTTAAGAGGTGCTGTGTTTTGTATCAGTTTCATAACCAGAGTTGATCTACATATGGTCTGTAAGAGTAGGAAACACAGTTCTTTTTTTCTGGGCATGCTCATGGTTCTTGCTGTATTGGAGACGCTCGAAAGAAGAGCTTGCTTCTTGAGTGAAAACAGAGTGTGTTTCATGGATTTGAACTTTGGTCTGAATTTCCCTTCTGAAACGGAGTTAAACCCCATGATCTGTGTCTTCCTACAAGCAAGAGTTCTTTTCTTGTATACCCAGTGAATTTTGGGTTCAAATGATTTTTCCCAGTTCACGAACCCAACGCTATTCTCACGATTAACTAAAGAGCATTTATGTAAGATGAGCTGTGATTTGTTTCAGTTTCATAAGCAGAGTTGAACTACATATGGTCTGTATGAGTAGGAAACACAGTTCTTTTTTTCAGGGCATGCTCATGCTTCTTGCTGTATTGGAGACACTGGAAAGAAGAGCTTCCTTCTTGCGTGAAAACAGAGTGTTTCATGGATTTGATCACTGGTCGGAATTTCCCTTCAGAAACGGAGTTAAACCCGAGGATCTGTGTCTTCCTACATGCAAGAGTTCATTTCTTGTAAACCAAGTTAATTTTGGGCTCCAGGGATTTTACAGAGTTCTAGAACCCAACGCTATTCTCACTATTAACTAAACAGCCTTTATTTAAGATGTGCTCTGGTTTGTATCAGTTTCATAACCAGAGTTGATCTACATATGGTCTGTATGAGTAGGAAACACAGTTCTTTTTTTCAGGGCATTCACATGGTTCTTGCTGTATTGGAGACGCTCGAAATAAGAGCTTGCTTCTTGCATTAAAACAGAGTGTGTTTCATAGATGAGAACTCTGGTCTGAATTTCCCTTCAGAAACGGAGTAAAACCCCATGATCTGTGTCTTCCTACAAGCAAGAGTTCATTTCTGGTAAACCCAGTGAATTTTCGGCTCAAATGATGTTTTGCAGTTCCCCAACCCAAACCGATTCTCATGATTAACTAAAGAGCATTTATGTAATAGGAGCTGTGGTTTGTATCAGTTTCATAAGCAGAGTTGAACAACATATGGTCTGTATGAGTAGGAAACACAGTTCTTTTTTTCTCGGCATGCTCATGGTTCTTTCTGTATTGGAGACCCTGGAAAGAAGAGCATGCTTCTTGCGTGAAAACAGAGTGTGTTTCATCAATTTGAACACTGGTCTGCATTTCTCTTCAGAATCGGAGTTAAACTCCAGGATCTGGGTCTTCATACAGGCTAGAGTTCACTTCTCGTAAACCACGTGTATTTTGGACTCAAGAGATTTTACAGAGTTCTAGAACCCAACGTGATTCTCACTATTAACTAAACAGCATTTATTTAAGAGGTACTGTAGTTTGTATCAGTTTCATAACCAGAGTTGATCTACATATGGTCTGTAAGAGTAGGAAACACAGTTCTTTTTTTCTGGGCATGCTCATGGTTCTTGCTGTATTGGAGACGCTGGAAGGAAGAGCTTGCTTCTTGCATTAAAACAGAGTGTGTTTCATGGATGAGAACTGTGGTCTGAATTTCCCTTCAGAAACGGAGTTAAACCCCAGGAACTGTGTCTTCCTATGAGCAAGAGCTCCTTTCTGGTAAACCAAGAGAATTTTCGGCTCAAATGATTTTTCGCAGTTCACCAACCCAAACTGATTCTCACTATTAACTAAAAAGAATTTATGTAAGAGGAGCTGTGGTTTGTATCAGTTTCATATGCAGAGTTGAACTACATAAGCTCCATATGAGTAGGAAACACAGTTCCTTTTTTCTGGGCATGCTCATTGTACTTGCTGTATTGGAAAGGCTGGAAAGAAGAGCTTGCTTCTTGCATGAAAACAGAGTGTTTCATGGATTTGAACTCTGTTCGGAATTTCCCTTCAGAAACGGACTTAAACCCCAGGATCTGTGTCTTCCTATACGCAAGAGTTCATTTCTCGTAAACCCAGTGAATTTTGGGGTCAAATGATTTTTCCCAGTTCACGATCCCAATGCTTTCTCACGATTAACTAAAGAGCATTTATTTAAGAGGAGCTGTGGTTTGCTTCAGTTTCATAAGCAGAGTTGAACTACATCTGGTCCGTTTGAGGAGGAAACACAGTTCTTATTTAGGTCATGCTCATGGTTATTGCTTTATTGGAGACGCTGGAAAGAAGAGCTTGCTTCTTGCATTAAAACAGAGTGTGTTTCATGGATGAGAACACTGGTCTGAATTTCCCTTCAGAAACGGAGTTAAACCCCATGATCTGTGTCTTCGTACAAGCAAGAGTTCACTACTGGAAAACCAAGAGAATATTGGGCTCAAATGATTTTACCCAGTTCACGAACCCATAACGATTCTCACTCTTAACTATACAGCATTTATGTAAGAGGAGCTGTGGTTTGTATCAGTTTCATATTCAGAGTGGAACTACATAAGGTCCGTATGAGTAGGAAACACAGTTCCTTTTTTCTGGGCTTGGTCATGGTTCTTGCTGAAGTGGAGACCCTGGAAAGAAGAGCTTGCATCTTGTGTGAAAACAGAGTGTGTTTCATGGATTTGAACACTGGTCTGAATTTCCCTTCAGAATCGGAGTTAAACCCCAGGATCTGGGTCTTCCCACACGCAAGAGTTCACATCTAGTAAACCACGTGTATTTTGGGCTCAAGTGATTTTACAGAGTTCTAGAACCCAACGCGATTCTCACTATTAACCAAACAGCATTTATTTAAGAGGTGCTGTTTTTTGTATCAGTTTCATAACCAGAGTTGATCTACATATGGTCTGTAAGAGTAGGAAACACAGTTCTTTTTTTCTGGGCATGCTCATGGTTCTTGCTGTATTGGAGACACTGGAAAGAAGAGCTTGCTTCTTGAGTGAAAACAGAGTGTGTTTCATGGATTTGAACTCTGGTCTGAATTTCCCTTCTGAAACGGAGTTAAACCCCATGATCTGTGTCTTCCTACAAGCAAGAGTTCTTTTCTTGTATACCCAGTGAATTTTGGGTAAGAATGATTTTTCCCAGTTCACGAACCCAACGCTATTCTCACGATTAACTAAAGAGCATTTATGTAAGAGGAGCTGTGTTTTGTTTCAGTTTCATAAGCAGAGTTGAACTACATATGGTCTGTATGAGTAGGAAACACAGTTCTTTTTTTCAGGGCATGCTCATGCTTCTTGCTGTATTGGAGACACTGGAAAGAAGAGCTTCCTTCTTGCGTGAAAACAGAGTGTTTCATGGATTTGATCACTGGTCGGAATTTCCCTTCAGAAACGGAGTTAAACCCAAGGATCTGTGTCTTACACGCGCAAGAGTTCATTTCTTGTAAACCAAGTGAATTTTGGGCTCAAGTAATTTAACAGAGTTCTAGAACCCATCGCTATTCTCAATATTAACTAAACAGCATTTATTTAAGATGTGCTCTGGTTTGTATCAGTTTCATAACCAGAGTTGATCTACATATGGTCTGTATGAGTAGGAAACACAGTTCTTTTTTCAGGGCATTCACATGGTTCTTGCTGTATTGGAGACGCTCGAAATAAGAGCTTGCTTCTTGCATTAAAACAGAGTGTGTTTCATAGATGAGAACTCTGTTCGGAATTTCCCTTCAGAAACGGAGTTAAACCCGAGGATCTGTGTCTTCCTACATGCAAGAGTTCATTTCTCGTAAACCAAGTTAATTTTGGGCTCCAGGCATTTTACAGAGTTCTAGAACCCAACGCTATTCTCACTATTAACTAAACAGCCTTTATTTAAGATTTGCTCTGGTTTGTATCAGTTTCATAACCAGAGTTGATCTACATATGGTCTGTATGAGTAGGAAACACAGTTCTTTTTTTCAGGGCATTCACATGGTTCTTGCTATATTGGAGACGCTCGAAATAAGAGCTTGCTTCTTGCATTAAAACAGAGTGTGTTTCATAGATGAGAACTCTGGTCTGAATTTCCCTCCAGAAATGGAGTAAAACCCCATGATCTGTGTCTTCCTACAAGCAAGAGTTCATTTCTAGTAAACCCAGTGAATTTTCGGCTCAATTGATTTTTTGCAGTTCCCCAACCCAAACCGATTCCCATGATTAACTAAAGAGCATTTATGTAAGAGGAGCTGTGGTTTGTATCAGTTTCATAAGCAGAGTTGAACAACATATGGTCCATATGAGTAGGAAACACAGTTCTTTTTTTCTCGGCATGCTCATGGTTCTTGTGTATTGGAGACCCAGGAAAGAAGAGCATGCTTCTTGCGTGAAAACAGAGTGTGCTGCATGCATTTGAACACTGGTCTGAATTTCTCTTCAGAATCGGAGTTAAACTCCAGGATCTGGGTCTTCATACACGCTAGAGTTTACTTCTCGTAAACCACGTGTATTTTGGACTCAAGTGATTTTACAGAGTTCTAGAACCCAATGCGATTCTCACTATTAACTAAACAGCATTTATTTAAGAGGTGCTGTGGTTTGTATCAGTTTCATAACCAGAGTTGATCTACATATGGTCTGTATGAGTAGGAAACACAGTTCTTTTTTTCAGGACATGCACATGGTTCTTGCTGTATTGGAGACACTTGAAATAAGAGCTTGCTTCTTGCATTAAAACAGAGGGTGTTCCATGGATGAGAACTCTGGTCTCAATTTCCCTCCAGAAACGGAGTAAAACCCCATGATCTGTGTCTTCCTACAAGCAAGAGTTCATTTCTGGTAAACCCAGTGAATTTTGAGTTCAAATGAATTTTCCCAGTTCACGAACCCAACGCTATTCTCACGATTAACTAAAGAGCATTTATGTAAGTGGAGCTGTGGTTTGTATCAGTTTCATAAGCAGATTTGAACTACATATGGTCCGAATGAGTAGGAAACACAGTTCTTTTTTTCTGGACATGCTCATGGTTCTTGCTGTATTGGAAACCCTGGAAAGAAGAGCTTGCTTCTTGCGTGAAAACAGAGTGTTTTTCATGAATTTGAACACTGGTCTGAATTTCTCTTCAGAATCGGAGTTAAACCCCAGGACCTGGGTATTCCTACACGCAAGAGTTCATTTCTTGTAAACCAAGTGAATTTTGGTCTCAAGTGATTTTACAGAGTTCTAGAACCCAACGCTATTCTCACTATTAAGTAAACAGCATTTATTTAAGAGGTGCTGTGGTTTGTATCAGTTTCATAACCAGAGTTGATCTACATATGGTCTGTATGAGTAGGAAACACAGTTCTTTTTTTCTGGGCATGCTCATGGTTCTTGCTGTATTGGAGACGCTGGAAGGAAGAGCTTGCTTCTTGCATTAAAATAGAGTGTGTTTCATGGATGAAAACTGTGGTCTGAATTTCCCTTCAGAAACGGAGTTAAACCCCAGGATCTGTGTCTTCCTATGAGCAAGAGTTCCTTTGTGGTAAACCAAGAGAATTTTCGGCTCAAATGATTTTTCGCAGTTCACCAACCCAAACTGATTCTCACTATTAACTAAAAAGAATTTATGTAAGAGGAGATGTGGTTTGTATCAGTTTCATATGCAGAGTTGAACTACATAAGCTCCGTATGAGTAGGAAACACAGTTCCTTTTTTCTGGGCATGCTCATTGTACTTGCTGTATTGGAAAGGCTGGAAAGAAGAGCTTGCTTCTTGCGTGAAAACAGAGTGTTTCATGGATTTGAACACTGGTCGGAACTTCCCTTCCTAAACGGACTTAAACCCCAGGATCTGTGTCTTCCTATACTCAAGAGTTCATTTCTGGTAAACCCAGTGAATTTTGGGGTCAAATGATTTTTCCCAGTTCACGAACCCAACGCTTTCTCACGATTAACTAAAGAGCATTTATTTAAGAGGAGCTGTGGTTTGCTTCAGTTTCATAAGCAGAGTTGAACTACATATGGTCCGTATGAGGAGGAAACACAGTTCTTATTTAGGTCATGCTCATGGTTATTGCTTTATTGGCGACGCTGGAAAGAAGAGCTTGCTTCTAGCATTAAAACAGAGTGTGTTTCATGGATGAGAACACTGGTCTGAATTTCCCTCCAGAAACGGAGTTAAACCCCATGATCTGTGTCTTCCTACAAGCAAGAATTCATTTCTGGTAAACCCAGTGAAGTTTCGGCTCAAATGATTTTTTTGCAGTTCACAAAACCAAACCGATTCTCATGATTAACTAAAAAGCATTTATGTAAGTGGAGCTGTGGTTTGTTTCAGTTTCATAAGCAGAGTTGAACTACATATGGTCCATATGAGTAGGAAACACAGTTCTTTTTCCTGGGCATGCTCATTGTTCTTGCTGTATTGGAGACCCTGGAAAGAAGAGCTTGCTTCTTGCGTTAAAACAGTGTGTGTTTCATAAATTTGAACAGTGGTCTGAATTTCTCTTCAAAATCGGAGTTAAACCCCAGGATCTGGGTCTTCTTACACGCTAGAGTTCAATTCTAGTAAACCACGTGTATTTTGTACTCAAGTGATTTTACAGAGTTGTAGAACCCAACACGATTCTCAGTATTAAGTAAACAGCATTTATTTAAGTTGTGCTGTGGTTTGTATCACTTTCATAACCAGAGTTGATCTACATATGGTCTGTATGAGTAGGAAACACAGTTCTTTTTTTCTGGGCATGCTCATGGTTCTTGCTGTATTGGAGACGCTGGAAGGAAGAGCTTGCTTCTTGCATTAAAACAGAGTTTGTTTCATGGATGAGAACTGTGGTCTGAATTTCCCTTCAGAAACGGAGTTAAACACCAGGATCTGTGTCTTCCTATTTGCAAGAGTTCCTTTCTGGTAAACCAAGTGAATTTTCGGCTCAAATGATTTTTCGCAGTTCACCAACCCAAACTGATTCTCACTATTAACTAAAAAGAATTTATGTAAGAGGAGCTGTGGTTTGTATCAGTTTCATATGCAGAGTTGAACTACATAAGCTCCATATGAGTAGGAAACACAGTTCCTTTTTTCTGGGCATGCTCATTGTACTTGCTGTATTGGAAAGGCTGGAAAGAAGAGCTTGCTTCTTGCGTGAAAACAGAGTGTTTCATGGATTTGAACACTGGTCGGAATTTCCCTTCCGAAACGGACTTAAACCCCAGGATCTGTATCTTACACACGCAAGAGTTCATTTCTTGTAAACCAATTTAATTTTGGGCTCAAGTGATTTTACAGAGTTCTAGAACCCAACGCTATTCTCACTATTAACTAAACAGCCTTTATTTAAGATGTGCTCTGGTTTGTATCAGTTTCATAACCAGAGTTGATCTACATATGGTCTGTATGAGTAGGAAACACAGTTCTTTTTTTCAGGGCATTCACATGGTTCTTGCTATATTGGAGACGCTTGAAATAAGAGCTTGCTTCTTGCATTAAAACAGAGTGTGTTCCATGGATGAGAACTCTGGTCTGAATTTCCCTCCAGAAACGGAGTAAAACCCCATGATCTGTGTCTTCCTACAAGCAAGAGTTCATTTCTGGTAAACCCAGTGAATTTTGAGTTCAAATGAATTTTCCCAGTTCACGAACCCAACGCTATTCTCACGATTAACTAAAGAGCATTTATGTAAGTGGAGCTGTGGTTTGTATCAGTTTCATAAGCAGAGTTGAACTACATATGGTCCGTATGAGTAGGAAACACAGTTCTTTTTTTCTGGACATGCTCATGGTTCTTGCTGTATTGGAAACCCTGGAAAGAAGAGCTTGCTTCTTGCGTGAAAACAGAGTGTTTTTCATGAATTTGAACACTGGTCTGAATTTCTCTTCAGAATCGGAGTTAAACCCCAGGACCTGGGTATTCCTACACGCAAGAGTTCATTTCTTGTAAACCAAGTGAATTTTGGTCTCAAGTGATTTTACAGAGTTCTAGAACCCAACGCTATTCTCACTATTAAGTAAACAGCATTTATTTAAGAGGTGCTGTGGTTTGTATCAGTTTCATAACCAGAGTTGATCTACATATGGTCTGTATGAGTAGGAAACACAGTTCTTTTTTTCTGGGCATGCTCATGGTTCTTGCTGTATTGGAGACGCTAGAAGGAAGAGCTTGCTTCTTGCATTAAAACAGAGTGTGTTTCATGGATGACAACTGTGGTCTGAATTTCCCTTCAGAAACGGAGTTAAACCCCAGGATCTGTGTCTTCCTATGAGCAAGAGTTCCTTTGTGGTAAACCAAGAGAATTTTCGGCTCAAATGATTTTTCGCAGTTCACCAACCCAAACTGATTCTCACTATTAACTAAAAAGAATTTATGTAAGAGGAGCTGTAGTTTGTATCAGTTTCATATGCAGAGTTGAACTACATAAGCTCCGTATGAGTAGGAAACACAGTTCCTTTTTTCTGGGCATGCTCATTGTACTTGCTGTATTGGAAAGGCTGGAAAGAAGAGCTTGCTTCTTGCGTGAAAACAGAGTGTTTCATGGATTTGAACACTGGTCGGAATTTCCCTTCCGAAACGGACTTAAACCCCAGGATCTGTGTCTTCCTATAAGCAAGAGTTCATTTCTGGTAAACCCAGTGAATTTTGGGGTCAAATGGTTTTTCCCAGTTCACGAACCCAACGCTTTCTCACGATTAACTAAAGAGCATTTATTTAAGAGGAGCTGTGGTTTGCTTCAGTTTCATAAGCAGAGTTGAACTACATATGGTCCGTATGAGGAGGAAACACAGTTCCTTTTTTCCTGGCATGCTCATGGTTCTTGCTGTATTGGAGACGCTCGAAAGAAGAGCTTGCTTCTTGCATTAAAACAGAGTGTGTTTCATAGATGAGAACTCTGGTCTGAATTTCCCTCCAGAAACGGAGTAAAACCCCATGATCTGTGTCTTCCTACAAGCAAGAGTTCATTTCTGGTCAACCCAGTGAATTTTCGGCTCAAATGATTTTTTGCAGTTCCCCAACCCAAACCGATTCTCATGATTAACTAAAGAGCATTTATGTAAGAGGAGCTGTGGTTTGTATCAGTTTCATAAGCAGAGTTGAACTACATATGGTCCGTATGAGTAGGAAACACAGTTCTTTTTCCTGGGCATGCTCATTGTTCTTGCTGTATTGGAGACCCTGGAAAGAAGAGCTTGCTTCTTGCGTTAAAACAGTGTGTGTTTCATAATTTTGAACAGTGGTCTGAATTTCTCTTCAAAATCGGAGTTAAACCCCAGGATCTGGGTCTTCTTACACGCTAGAGTTCAATTCTAGTAAACCACGTGTATTTTGTACTCAAGTGATTTTACAGAGTTCTAGAACCCAACACGATTCTCAGTATTAAGTAAACAGCATTTATTTAAGTTGTGCTGTGGTTTGTATCAGTTTCATAACCAGAGTTGATCTACATATGGTCTGTATGAGTAGGAAACACAGTTCTTTTTTTCTGGGCATGCTCATGGTTCTTGCTGTATTGGAGACGCTGGAAGGAAGAGCTTGCTTCTTGCATTAAAACAGAGTTTGTTTCATGGATGAGAACTGTGGTCTGAATTTCCCTTCAGAAACGGAGTTAAACACCAGGATCTGTGTCTTCCTATTTGCAAGAGTTCCTTTCTGGTAAACCAAGTGAATTTTCGGCTCAAATGATTTTTCGCAGTTCACCAACCCAAACTGATTCTCACTATTAACTAAAAAGAATTTATGTAAGAGGAGCTGTGGTTTGTATCAGTTTCATATGCAGAGTTGAACTACATAAGCTCCGTATGAGTAGGAAACACAGTTCCTTTTTTCTGGGCATGCTCATTGTACTTGCTGTATTGGAAAGGCTGGAAAGAAGAGCTTGCTTCTTGCGTGAAAACAGAGTGTTTCATGGATTTGAACACTGGTCGGAATTTCCCTTCCGAAACGGACTTAAACCCCAGGATCTGTATCTTACACACGCAAGAGTTCATTTCTTGTAAACCAATTTAATTTTGGGCTCAAGTGATTTTACAGAGTTCTAGAACCCAACGCTATTCTCACTATTAACTAAACAGCCTTTATTTAAGATGTGCTCTGGTTTGTATCAGTTTCATAACCAGAGTTGATCTACATATGGTCTGTATGAGTAGGAAACACAGTTCTTTTTTTCAGGGCATTCACATGGTTCTTGCTATATTGGAGACGCTTGAAATAAGAGCTTGCTTCTTGCATTAAAACAGAATGTGTTCCATGGATGAGAACTCTGGTCTGAATTTCCCTCCAGAAACGGAGTAAAACCCCATGATCTGTGTCTTCCTACAAGCAAGAGTTCATTTCTGGTAAACCCAGTGAATTTTGAGTTCAAATGAATTTTCCCAGTTCACGAACCCAACGCTATTCTCACGATTAACTAAAGAGCATTTATGTAAGTGGAGCTGTGGTTTGTATCAGTTTCATAAGCAGAGTTGAACTACATATGGTCCGTATGAGTAGGAAACACAGTTCTTTTTTTCTGGACATGCTCATGGTTCTTGCTGTATTGGAAACCCTGGAAAGAAGAGCTTGCTTCTTGCGTGAAAACAGAGTGTTTTTCATGAATTTGAACACTGGTCTGAATTTCTCTTCAGAATCGGAGTTAAACCCCAGGACCTGGGTATTCCTACACGCAAGAGTTCATTTCTTGTAAACCAAGTGAATTTTGGTCTCAAGTGATTTTACAGAGTTCTAGAACCCAACGCTATTCTCACTATTAAGTAAACAGCATTTATTTAAGAGGTGCTGTGGTTTGTATCAGTTTCATAACCAGAGTTGATCTACATATGGTCTGTATGAGTAGGAAACACAGTTCTTTTTTTCTGGGCATGCTCATGGTTCTTGCTGTATTGGAGACGCTGGAAGGAAGAGCTTGCTTCTTGCATTAAAACAGAGTGTGTTTCATGGATGACAACTGTGGTCTGAATTTCCCTTCAGAAACGGAGTTAAACCCCAGGATCTGTGTCTTCCTATGAGCAAGAGTTCCTTTGTGGTAAACCAAGAGAATTTTCGGCTCAAATGATTTTTCGCAGTTCACCAACCCAAACTGATTCTCACTATTAACTAAAAAGAATTTATGTAAGAGGAGCTGTAGTTTGTATCAGTTTCATATGCAGACTTGAACTACATAAGCTCCATATGAGTAGGAAACACAGTTCCTTTTTTCTGGGCATGCTCATTGTACTTGCTGTATTGGAAAGGCTGGAAAGAAGAGCTTGCTTCTTGCGTGAAAACAGAGTGTTTCATGGATTTGAACACTGGTCGGAACTTCCCTTCCGAAACGGACTTAAACCCCAGGATCTGTGTCTTCCTATACTCAAGAGTTCATTTCTGGTAAACCCAGTGAATTTTGGGGTCAAATGATTTTTCCCAGTTCACGAACCCAACGCTTTCTCACGATTAACTAAAGAGCATTTATTTAAGAGGAGCTGTGGTTTGCTTCAGTTTCATAAGCAGAGTTGAACTACATATGGTCCGTATGAGGAGGAAACACAGTTCTTATTTAGGTCATGCTCATGGTTATTGCTTTATTGGCGACGCTGGAAAGAAGAGCTTGCTTCTAGCATTAAAACAGAGTGTGTTTCATGGATGAGAACACTGGTCTGAATTTCCCTCCAGAAACGGAGTTAAACCCCATGATCTGTGTCTTCCTACAAGCAAGAATTCATTTCTGGTAAACCCAGTGAAGTTTCGGCTCAAATGATTTTTTTGCAGTTCACAAATCCAAACCGATTCTCATGATTAACTAAAAAGCATTTATGTAAGTGGAGCTGTGGTTTGTTTCAGTTTCATAAGCAGAGTTGAACTACATATGGTCCATATGAGTAGGAAACACAGTTCTTTTTCCTGGGCATGCTCATTGTTCTTGCTGTATTGGAGACCCTGGAAAGAAGAGCTTGCTTCTTGCGTTAAAACAGTGTGTGTTTCATAAATTTGAACAGTGGTCTGAATTTCTCTTCAAAATCGGAGTTAAACCCCAGGATCTGGGTCTTCTTACACGCTAGAGTTCAATTCTAGTAAACCACGTGTATTTTGTACTCAAGTGATTTTACAGAGTTGTAGATCCCAACACGATTCTCAGTATTAAGTAAACAGCATTTATTTAAGTTGTGCTGTGGTTTGTATCACTTTCATAACCAGAGTTGATCTACATATGGTCTGTATGAGTAGGAAACACAGTTCTTTTTTTCTGGGCATGCTCATGGTTCTTGCTGTATTGGAGACGCTGGAAGGAAGAGCTTGCTTCTTGCATTAAAACAGAGTTTGTTTCATGGATGAGAACTGTGGTCTGAATTTCCCTTCAGAAACGGAGTTAAACACCAGGATCTGTGTCTTCCTATTTGCAAGAGTTCCTTTCTGGTAAACCAAGTGAATTTTCGGCTCAAATGATTTTTCGCAGTTCACCAACCCAAACTGATTCTCACTATTAACTAAAAAGAATTTATGTAAGAGGAGCTGTGGTTTGTATCAGTTTCATATGCAGAGTTGAACTACATAAGCTCCGTATGAGTAGGAAACACAGTTCCTTTTTTCTGGGCATGCTCATTGTACTTGCTGTATTGGAAAGGCTGGAAAGAAGAGCTTGCTTCTTGCGTGAAAACAGAGTGTTTCATGGATTTGAACACTGGTCTGAATTTCTCTTCAGAATCGGAGTTAAACCCCAGGACCTGGGTATTCCTACACGCAAGAGTTCATTTCTTGTAAACCAAGTGAATTTTGGTCTCAAGTGATTTTACAGAGTTCTAGAACCCAACGCTATTCTCACTATTAAGTAAACAGCATTTATTTAAGAGGTGCTGTGGTTTGTATCAGTTTCATAACCAGAGTTGATCTACATATGGTCTGTATGAGTAGGAAACACAGTTCTTTTTTTCTGGGCATGCTCATGGTTCTTGCTGTATTGGAGACGCTAGAAGGAAGAGCTTGCTTCTTGCATTAAAACAGAGTGTGTTTCATGGATGACAACTGTGGTCTGAATTTCCCTTCAGAAACGGAGTTAAACCCCAGGATCTGTGTCTTCCTATGAGCAAGAGTTCCTTTGTGGTAAACCAAGAGAATTTTCGGCTCAAATGATTTTTCGCAGTTCACCAACCCAAACTGATTCTCACTATTAACTAAAAAGAATTTATGTAAGAGGAGCTGTAGTTTGTATCAGTTTCATATGCAGAGTTGAACTACATAAGCTCCGTATGAGTAGGAAACACAGTTCCTTTTTTCTGGGCATGCTCATTGTACTTGCTGTATTGGAAAGGCTGGAAAGAAGAGCTTGCTTCTTGCGTGAAAACAGAGTGTTTCATGGATTTGAACACTGGTCGGAATTTCCCTTCCGAAACGGACTTAAACCCCAGGATCTGTGTCTTCCTATAAGCAAGAGTTCATTTCTGGTAAACCCAGTGAATTTTGGGGTCAAATGGTTTTTCCCAGTTCACGAACCCAACGCTTTCTCACGATTAACTAAAGAGCATTTATTTAAGAGGAGCTGTGGTTTGCTTCAGTTTCATAAGCAGAGTTGAACTACATATGGTCCGTATGAGGAGGAAACACAGTTCCTTTTTTCCTGGCATGCTCATGGTTCTTGCTGTATTGGAGACGCTGGAAAGAAGAGCTTGCTTCTTGCATTAAAACAGAGTGTGTTTCATAGATGAGAACTCTGGTCTGAATTTTCCTCCAGAAACGGAGTAAAACCCCATGATCTGTGTCTTCCTACAAGCAAGAGTTCATTTCTGGTCAACCCAGTGAATTTTTGGCTCAAATGATTTTTTGCAGTTCCCCAACCCAAACCGATTCTCATGATTAACTAAAGAGCATTTATGTAAGAGGAGCTGTGGTTTGTATCAGTTTCATAAGCAGAGTTGAACTACATATGGTCCGTATGAGTAGGAAACACAGTTCTTTTTCCTGGGCATGCTCATTGTTCTTGCTGTATTGGAGACCCTGGAAAGAAGAGCTTGCTTCTTGCGTTAAAACAGTGTGTGTTTCATAAATTTGAACAGTGGTCTGAATTTCTCTTCAAAATCGGAGTTAAACCCCAGGATCTGGGTCTTCTTACACGCTAGAGTTCAATTCTAGTAAACCACGTGTATTTTGTACTCAAGTGATTTTACAGAGTTCTAGAACCCAACACGATTCTCAGTATTAAGTAAACAGCATTTATTTAAGTTGTGCTGTGGTTTGTATCAGTTTCATAACCAGAGTTGATCTACATATGGTCTGTATGAGTAGGAAACACAGTTCTTTTTTTCTGGGCATGCTCATGGTTCTTGCTGTATTGGAGACGCTGGAAGGAAGAGCTTGCTTCTTGCATTAAAACAGAGTTTGTTTCATGGATGAGAACTGTGGTCTGAATTTCCCTTCAGAAACGGAGTTAAACACCAGGATCTGTGTCTTCCTATTTGCAAGAGTTCCTTTCTGGTAAACCAAGTGAATTTTCGGCTCAAATGATTTTTCGCAGTTCACCAACCCAAACTGATTCTCACTATTAACTAAAAAGAATTTATGTAAGAGGAGCTGTGGTTTGTATCAGTTTCATATGCAGAGTTGAACTACATAAGCTCCGTATGAGTAGGAAACACAGTTCCTTTTTTCTGGGCATGCTCATTGTACTTGCTGTATTGGAAAGGCTGGAAAGAAGAGCTTGCTTCTTGCGTGAAAACAGAGTGTTTCATGGATTTGAACACTGGTCGGAATTTCCCTTCCGAAACGGACTTAAACCCCAGGATCTGTATCTTACACACGCAAGAGTTCATTTCTTGTAAACCAATTTAATTTTGGGCTCAAGTGATTTTACAGAGTTCTAGAACCCAACGCTATTCTCACTATTAACTAAACAGCCTTTATTTAAGATGTGCTCTGGTTTGTATCAGTTTCATAACCAGAGTTGATCTACATATGGTCTGTATGAGTAGGAAACACAGTTCTTTTTTTCAGGGCATTCACATGGTTCTTGCTATATTGGAGACGCTTGAAATAAGAGCTTGCTTCTTGCATTAAAACAGAATGTGTTCCATGGATGAGAACTCTGGTCTGAATTTCCCTCCAGAAACGGAGTAAAACCCCATGATCTGTGTCTTCCTACAAGCAAGAGTTCATTTCTGGTAAACCCAGTGAATTTTGAGTTCAAATGAATTTTCCCAGTTCACGAACCCAACGCTATTCTCACGATTAACTAAAGAGCATTTATGTAAGTGGAGCTGTGGTTTGTATCAGTTTCATAAGCAGAGTTGAACTACATATGGTCCGTATGAGTAGGAAACACAGTTCTTTTTTTCTGGACATGCTCATGGTTCTTGCTGTATTGGAAACCCTGGAAAGAAGAGCTTGCTTCTTGCGTGAAAACAGAGTGTTTTTCATGAATTTGAACACTGGTCTGAATTTCTCTTCAGAATCGGAGTTAAACCCCAGGACCTGGGTATTCCTACACGCAAGAGTTCATTTCTTGTAAACCAAGTGAATTTTGGTCTCAAGTGATTTTACAGAGTTCTAGAACCCAACGCTATTCTCACTATTAAGTAAACAGCATTTATTTAAGAGGTGCTGTGGTTTGTATCAGTTTCATAACCAGAGTTGATCTACATATGGTCTGTATGAGTAGGAAACACAGTTCTTTTTTTCTGGGCATGCTCATGGTTCTTGCTGTATTGGAGACGCTGGAAGGAAGAGCTTGCTTCTTGCATTAAAACAGAGTGTGTTTCATGGATGACAACTGTGGTCTGAATTTCCCTTCAGAAACGGAGTTAAACCCCAGGATCTGTGTCTTCCTATGAGCAAGAGTTCCTTTGTGGTAAACCAAGAGAATTTTCGGCTCAAATGATTTTTCGCAGTTCACCAACCCAAACTGATTCTCACTATTAACTAAAAAGAATTTATGTAAGAGGAGCTGTAGTTTGTATCAGTTTCATATGCAGACTTGAACTACATAAGCTCCGTATGAGTAGGAAACACAGTTCCTTTTTTCTGGGCATGCTCATTGTACTTGCTGTATTGGAAAGGCTGGAAAGAAGAGCTTGCTTCTTGCGTGAAAACAGAGTGTTTCATGGATTTGAACACTGGTCGGAATTTCCCTTCCGAAACGGACTTAAACCCCAGGATCTGTGTCTTCCTATAAGCAAGAGTTCATTTCTGGTAAACCCAGTGAATTTTGGGGTCAAATGGTTTTTCCCAGTTCACGAACCCAACGCTTTCTCACGATTAACTAAAGAGCATTTATTTAAGAGGAGCTGTGGTTTGCTTCAGTTTCATAAGCAGAGTTGAACTACATATGGTCCGTATGAGGAGGAAACACAGTTCCTTTTTTCCTGGCATGCTCATGGTTCTTGCTGTATTGGAGACCCTGGAAAGAAGAGCATGCTTCTTGCGTGAAAACAGAGTGTGTTGCATGAATTTGAACACTGGTCTGAATTTCTCTTCAGAATCGGAGTTAAACTCCAGGATCTGGGTCTTCATGCACGCTAGAGTTTACTTCTCGTAAACCACGTGTATTTTGGACTCAAGTGATTTTACAGAGTTCTAGAACCCAACGCGATTCTCACTATTACCTAAACAGCATTTATTTAAGAGGTGCTGTGGTTTGTATCAGTTTCATAACCAGAGTTGATCTACATATGGTCTGTATGAGTAGGAAACACAGTTCTTTTTTTCAGGGCATGCACATGGTTCTTGCTGTATTGGAGACGCAGGAAAAAAGAGCTTGCTTCTTGCATTAAAACAGATTGTGTTTCATTAATGAGAACTCTGTTCAGAATTTCCCTTCCGAAACGGAGTTAAACCTGAGGATCTGTGTCTTCCTACATGCAAGAGTTCATTTCTCGTAAACCAAGTTAATTTTGGGCTCAAGTGATTTTACAGAGTTCTAGAACCCAACGCTATTCTCACTATTAACTAAACAGCCTTTATTTAAGATGTGCTCTGGTTTGTATCAGTTTCATAACGAGAGTTGATCTACATATGGTCTGTATGAGTAGGAAACACAGTTCTTTTTTTCTGGGCATGCTCATGGTTCTTGCTGTATTGGAGACGCTGGAAGGAAGAGCTTGCTTCTTGCATTAAAACAGAGTGTGTTTCATGGATGACAACTGTGGTCTGAATTTCCCTTCAGAAACGATGTTAAACCCCAGGATCTGTGTTTTCCTATGAGCAAGAGTTCCTTTCTGGTAAACCAAGTGAATTTTCGGCTCAAATGATTTTTCGCAGTACACCAACCCAAACCGATTCTCACGATTAACCAAAAAGCCTTTATGTAAGAGGAGCTGTGGTTTGTATCAGTTTCATAAGCAGAGTTGAACTACATATGGTCCGTATGAGTAGGAAGCACAGTTCTTTTTTTCTGGGAATGCTCATGGTTCTTGCTGTATTGGAGACCCTGGAAAGAAGAGCTTGCTTCTTGTGTTAAAACTGAGTGTGTTTCATGGATTTGAACACTGGTCTGAATTTCCCTTCAGAATCGGAGTTAAACCCCAGGATCTGGGTCTTCCTACACAAAAGAGTTCACTTCTAGTAAACCACGTGTATTTTGGGCTCAAATGATTTTACAGAGTTCTAGAACCCAACGCTATTCTCACTTTTAGCTAAACAGCACTTATTTAAGAGGTGCTGTGGTTTGTATCAGTTTCATAACCAGAGTTGATCTACATATGGTCTGTATGAGTAGGAAACACAGTTCTTTTTTTCAGGGCATTCACATGGTTCTTGCTGTATTGGAGACGCTCGAAATAAGAGTTTGCTTCATGCATTAAAACAGAGTGTGTTTCATGGGTGAGAACTCTGGTCTGAATTTCCCTCTAGAAACGGAGTAAAACCCCATGATCTGTGTCTTCCTACAAGCAAGAGTTCATTTCTGGTAAACACAGTGAATTTTGGGTTCAAATTATTTTTCCCAGTTCAGGAACCCAACGCTATTCTCACGATTAACTAAAGAACATTTAGGGAAGAGGAGCTGTTGTTTGTTTCAGTTTCATAAGCAGAGTTGAACTACATATGGTCCGTATGAGTAGGAAACACAGTTCTTTTTTTCTGGACATGCTCATGGTTCTTGCTGTATTGGAAACCCTGGAAAGAAGAGCTTGCTTCTTGCGTGAAAACAGAGTGTTTTTCATGAATTTGAACACTGGTCTGAATTTCTCTTCAGAATCGGAGTTAAACCCCAGGACCTGGGTATTCCTACACGCAAGAGTTCATTTCTTGTAAACCAAGTGAATTTTGGTCTCAAGTGATTTTACAGAGTTCTAGAACCCAACGCTATTCTCACTATTAAGTAAACAGCATTTATTTAAGAGGTGCTGTGGTTTGTATCAGTTTCATAACCAGAGTTGATCTACATATGGTCTGTATGAGTAGGAAACACAGTTCTTTTTTTCTGGGCATGCTCATGGTTCTTGCTGTATTGGAGACGCTGGAAGGAAGAGCTTGCTTCTTGCATTAAAACAGAGTGTGTTTCATGGATGACAACTGTGGTCTGAATTTCCCTTCAGAAACGGAGTTAAACCCCAGGATCTGTGTCTTCCTATGAGCAAGAGTTCCTTTGTGGTAAACCAAGAGAATTTTCGGCTCAAATGATTTTTCGCAGTTCACCAACCCAAACTGATTCTCACTATTAACTAAAAAGAATTTATGTAAGAGGAGCTGTAGTTTGTATCAGTTTCATATGCAGACTTGAACTACATAAGCTCCGTATGAGTAGGAAACACAGTTCCTTTTTTCTGGGCATGCTCATTGTACTTGCTGTATTGGAAAGGCTGGAAAGAAGAGCTTGCTTCTTGCGTGAAAACAGAGTGTTTCATGGATTTGAACACTGGTCGGAATTTCCCTTCCGAAACGGACTTAAACCCCAGGATCTGTGTCTTCCTATAAGCAAGAGTTCATTTCTGGTAAACCCAGTGAATTTTGGGGTCAAATGGTTTTTCCCAGTTCACGAACCCAACGCTTTCTCACGATTAACTAAAGAGCATTTATTTAAGAGGAGCTGTGGTTTGCTTCAGTTTCATAAGCAGAGTTGAACTACATATGGTCCGTATGAGGAGGAAACACAGTTCCTTTTTTCCTGGCATGCTCATGGTTCTTGCTGTATTGGAGACCCTGGAAAGAAGAGCATGCTTCTTGCGTGAAAACAGAGTGTGTTGCATGAATTTGAACACTGGTCTGAATTTCTCTTCAGAATCGGAGTTAAACTCCAGGATCTGGGTCTTCATGCACGCTAGAGTTTACTTCTCGTAAACCACGTGTATTTTGGACTCAAGTGATTTTACAGAGTTCTAGAACCCAACGCGATTCTCACTATTACCTAAACAGCATTTATTTAAGAGGTGCTGTGGTTTGTATCAGTTTCATAACCAGAGTTGATCTACATATGGTCTGTATGAGTAGGAAACACAGTTCTTTTTTTCAGGGCATGCACATGGTTCTTGCTGTATTGGAGACGCAGGAAAAAAGAGCTTGCTTCTTGCATTAAAACAGATTGTGTTTCATTAATGAGAACTCTGTTCAGAATTTCCCTTCCGAAACGGAGTTAAACCTGAGGATCTGTGTCTTCCTACATGCAAGAGTTCATTTCTCGTAAACCAAGTTAATTTTGGGCTCAAGTGATTTTACAGAGTTCTAGAACCCAACGCTATTCTCACTATTAACTAAACAGCCTTTATTTAAGATGTGCTCTGGTTTGTATCAGTTTCATAACGAGAGTTGATCTACATATGGTCTGTATGAGTAGGAAACACAGTTCTTTTTTTCTGGGCATGCTCATGGTTCTTGCTGTATTGGAGACGCTGGAAGGAAGAGCTTGCTTCTTGCATTAAAACAGAGTGTGTTTCATGGATGACAACTGTGGTCTGAATTTCCCTTCAGAAACGATGTTAAACCCCAGGATCTGTGTTTTCCTATGAGCAAGAGTTCCTTTCTGGTAAACCAAGTGAATTTTCGGCTCAAATGATTTTTCGCAGTACACCAACCCAAACCGATTCTCACGATTAACCAAAAAGCCTTTATGTAAGAGGAGCTGTGGTTTGTATCAGTTTCATAAGCAGAGTTGAACTACATATGGTCCGTATGAGTAGGAAGCACAGTTCTTTTTTTCTGGGAATGCTCATGGTTCTTGCTGTATTGGAGACCCTGGAAAGAAGAGCTTGCTTCTTGTGTTAAAACTGAGTGTGTTTCATGGATTTGAACACTGGTCTGAATTTCCCTTCAGAATCGGAGTTAAACCCCAGGATCTGGGTCTTCCTACACAAAAGAGTTCACTTCTAGTAAACCACGTGTATTTTGGGCTCAAATGATTTTACAGAGTTCTAGAACCCAACGCTATTCTCACTTTTAGCTAAACAGCACTTATTTAAGAGGTGCTGTGGTTTGTATCAGTTTCATAACCAGAGTTGATCTACATATGGTCTGTATGAGTAGGAAACACAGTTCTTTTTTTCAGGGCATTCACATGGTTCTTGCTGTATTGGAGACGCTCGAAATAAGAGTTTGCTTCATGCATTAAAACAGAGTGTGTTTCATGGGTGAGAACTCTGGTCTGAATTTCCCTCTAGAAACGGAGTAAAACCCCATGATCTGTGTCTTCCTACAAGCAAGAGTTCATTTCTGGTAAACACAGTGAATTTTGGGTTCAAATTATTTTTCCCAGTTCAGGAACCCAACGCTATTCTCACGATTAACTAAAGAACATTTAGGGAAGAGGAGCTGTTGTTTGTTTCAGTTTCATAAGCAGAGTTGAACTACATATGGTCCGTATGAGTAGGAAACACAGTTCTTTTTTTCTGGACATGCTCATGGTTCTTGCTGTATTGGAAACCCTGGAAAGAAGAGCTTGCTTCTTGCGTGAAAACAGAGTGTTTTTCATGAATTTGAACACTGGTCTGAATTTCTCTTCAGAATCGGAGTTAAACCCCAGGACCTGGGTATTCCTACACGCAAGAGTTCATTTCTTGTAAACCAAGTGAATTTTGGTCTCAAGTGATTTTACAGAGTTCTAGAACCCAACGCTATTCTCACTATTAAGTAAACAGCATTTATTTAAGAGGTGCTGTGGTTTGTATCAGTTTCATAACCAGAGTTGATCTACATATGGTCTGTATGAGTAGGAAACACAGTTCTTTTTTTCTGGGCATGCTCATGGTTCTTGCTGTATTGGAGACGCTGGAAGGAAGAGCTTGCTTCTTGCATTAAAACAGAGTGTGTTTCATGGATGACAACTGTGGTCTGAATTTCCCTTCAGAAACGGAGTTAAACCCCAGGATCTGTGTCTTCCTATGAGCAAGAGTTCCTTTGTGGTAAACCAAGAGAATTTTCGGCTCAAATGATTTTTCGCAGTTCACCAACCCAAACTGATTCTCACTATTAACTAAAAAGAATTTATGTAAGAGGAGCTGTAGTTTGTATCAGTTTCATATGCAGACTTGAACTACATAAGCTCCGTATGAGTAGGAAACACAGTTCCTTTTTTCTGGGCATGCTCATTGTACTTGCTGTATTGGAAAGGCTGGAAAGAAGAGCTTGCTTCTTGCGTGAAAACAGAGTGTTTCATGGATTTGAACACTGGTCGGAACTTCCCTTCCGAAACGGACTTAAACCCCAGGATCTGTGTCTTCCTATACTCAAGAGTTCATTTCTGGTAAACCCAGTGAATTTTGGGGTCAAATGATTTTTCCCAGTTCACGAACCCAACGCTTTCTCACGATTAACTAAAGAGCATTTATTTAAGAGGAGCTGTGGTTTGCTTCAGTTTCATAAGCAGAGTTGAACTACATATGGTCCGTATGAGGAGGAAACACAGTTCTTATTTAGGTCATGCTCATGGTTATTGCTTTATTGGCGACGCTGGAAAGAAGAGCTTGCTTCTAGCATTAAAACAGAGTGTGTTTCATGGATGAGAACACTGGTCTGAATTTCCCTCCAGAAACGGAGTTAAACCCCATTATCTGTGTCTTCCTACAAGCAAGAATTCATTTCTGGTAAACCCAGTGAAGTTTCGGCTCAAATGATTTTTTTGCAGTTCACAAATCCAAACCGATTCTCATGATTAACTAAAAAGCATTTATGTAAGTGGAGCTGTGGTTTGTTTCAGTTTCATAAGCAGAGTTGAACTACATATGGTCCATATGAGTAGGAAACACAGTTCTTTTTCCTGGGCATGCTCATTGTTCTTGCTGTATTGGAGACCCTGGAAAGAAGAGCTTGCTTCTTGCGTTAAAACAGTGTGTGTTTCATAAATTTGAACAGTGGTCTGAATTTCTCTTCAAAATCGGAGTTAAACCCCAGGATCTGGGTCTTCTTACACGCTAGAGTTCAATTCTAGTAAACCACGTGTATTTTGTACTCAAGTGATTTTACAGAGTTGTAGATCCCAACACGATTCTCAGTATTAAGTAAACAGCATTTATTTAAGTTGTGCTGTGGTTTGTATCACTTTCATAACCAGAGTTGATCTACATATGGTCTGTATGAGTAGGAAACACAGTTCTTTTTTTCTGGGCATGCTCATGGTTCTTGCTGTATTGGAGACGCTGGAAGGAAGAGCTTGCTTCTTGCATTAAAACAGAGTTTGTTTCATGGATGAGAACTGTGGTCTGAATTTCCCTTCAGAAACGGAGTTAAACACCAGGATCTGTGTCTTCCTATTTGCAAGAGTTCCTTTCTGGTAAACCAAGTGAATTTTCGGCTCAAATGATTTTTCGCAGTTCACCAACCCAAACTGATTCTCACTATTAACTAAAAAGAATTTATGTAAGAGGAGCTGTGGTTTGTATCAGTTTCATATGCAGAGTTGAACTACATAAGCTCCGTATGAGTAGGAAACACAGTTCCTTTTTTCTGGGCATGCTCATTGTACTTGCTGTATTGGAAAGGCTGGAAAGAAGAGCTTGCTTCTTGCGTGAAAACAGAGTGTTTCATGGATTTGAACACTGGTCGGAATTTCCCTTCCGAAACGGACTTAAACCCCAGGATCTGTATCTTACACACGCAAGAGTTCATTTCTTGTAAACCAATTTAATTTTGGGCTCAAGTGATTTTACAGAGTTCTAGAACCCAACGCTATTCTCACTATTAACTAAACAGCCTTTATTTAAGATGTGCTCTGGTTTGTATCAGTTTCATAACCAGAGTTGATCTACATATGGTCTGTATGAGTAGGAAACACAGTTCTTTTTTTCAGGGCATTCACATGGTTCTTGCTATATTGGAGACGCTTGAAATAAGAGCTTGCTTCTTGCATTAAAACAGAGTGTGTTCCATGGATGAGAACTCTGGTCTGAATTTCCCTCCAGAAACGGAGTAAAACCCCATGATCTGTGTCTTCCTACAAGCAAGAGTTCATTTCTGGTAAACCCAGTGAATTTTGAGTTCAAATGAATTTTCCCAGTTCACGAACCCAACGCTATTCTCACGATTAACTAAAGAGCATTTATGTAAGTGGAGCTGTGGTTTGTATCAGTTTCATAAGCAGAGTTGAACTACATATGGTCCGTATGAGTAGGAAACACAGTTCTTTTTTTCTGGACATGCTCATGGTTCTTGCTGTATTGGAAACCCTGGAAAGAAGAGCTTGCTTCTTGCGTGAAAACAGAGTGTTTTTCATGAATTTGAACACTGGTCTGAATTTCTCTTCAGAATCGGAGTTAAACCCCAGGACCTGGGTATTCCTACACGCAAGAGTTCATTTCTTGTAAACCAAGTGAATTTTGGTCTCAAGTGATTTTACAGAGTTCTAGAACCCAACGCTATTCTCACTATTAAGTAAACAGCATTTATTTAAGAGGTGCTGTGGTTTGTATCAGTTTCATAACCAGAGTTGATCTACATATGGTCTGTATGAGTAGGAAACACAGTTCTTTTTTTCTGGGCATGCTCATGGTTCTTGCTGTATTGGAGACGCTAGAAGGAAGAGCTTGCTTCTTGCATTAAAACAGAGTGTGTTTCATGGATGACAACTGTGGTCTGAATTTCCCTTCAGAAACGGAGTTAAACCCCAGGATCTGTGTCTTCCTATGAGCAAGAGTTCCTTTGTGGTAAACCAAGAGAATTTTCGGCTCAAATGATTTTTCGCAGTTCACCAACCCAAACTGATTCTCACTATTAACTAAAAAGAATTTATGTAAGAGGAGCTGTAGTTTGTATCAGTTTCATATGCAGAGTTGAACTACATAAGCTCCGTATGAGTAGGAAACACAGTTCCTTTTTTCTGGGCATGCTCATTGTACTTGCTGTATTGGAAAGGCTGGAAAGAAGAGCTTGCTTCTTGCGTGAAAACAGAGTGTTTCATGGATTTGAACACTGGTCGGAATTTCCCTTCCGAAACGGACTTAAACCCCAGGATCTGTGTCTTCCTATAAGCAAGAGTTCATTTCTGGTAAACCCAGTGAATTTTGGGGTCAAATGGTTTTTCCCAGTTCACGAACCCAACGCTTTCTCACGATTAACTAAAGAGCATTTATTTAAGAGGAGCTGTGGTTTGCTTCAGTTTCATAAGCAGAGTTGAACTACATATGGTCCGTATGAGGAGGAAACACAGTTCCTTTTTTCCTGGCATGCTCATGGTTCTTGCTGTATTGGAGACGCTGGAAAGAAGAGCTTGCTTCTTGCATTAAAACAGAGTGTGTTTCATAGATGAGAACTCTGGTCTGAATTTTCCTCCAGAAACGGAGTAAAACCCCATGATCTGTGTCTTCCTACAAGCAAGAGTTCATTTCTGGTCAACCCAGTGAATTTTTGGCTCAAATGATTTTTTGCAGTTCCCCAACCCAAACCGATTCTCATGATTAACTAAAGAGCATTTATGTAAGAGGAGCTGTGGTTTGTATCAGTTTCATAAGCAGAGTTGAACTACATATGGTCCGTATGAGTAGGAAACACAGTTCTTTTTCCTGGGCATGCTCATTGTTCTTGCTGTATTGGAGACCCTGGAAAGAAGAGCTTGCTTCTTGCGTTAAAACAGTGTGTGTTTCATAAATTTGAACAGTGGTCTGAATTTCTCTTCAAAATCGGAGTTAAACCCCAGGATCTGGGTCTTCTTACACGCTAGAGTTCAATTCTAGTAAACCACGTGTATTTTGTACTCAAGTGATTTTACAGAGTTCTAGAACCCAACACGATTCTCAGTATTAAGTAAACAGCATTTATTTAAGTTGTGCTGTGGTTTGTATCAGTTTCATAACCAGAGTTGATCTACATATGGTCTGTATGAGTAGGAAACACAGTTCTTTTTTTCTGGGCATGCTCATGGTTCTTGCTGTATTGGAGACGCTGGAAGGAAGAGCTTGCTTCTTGCATTAAAACAGAGTTTGTTTCATGGATGAGAACTGTGGTCTGAATTTCCCTTCAGAAACGGAGTTAAACACCAGGATCTGTGTCTTCCTATTTGCAAGAGTTCCTTTCTGGTAAACCAAGTGAATTTTCGGCTCAAATGATTTTTCGCAGTTCACCAACCCAAACTGATTCTCACTATTAACTAAAAAGAATTTATGTAAGAGGAGCTGTGGTTTGTATCAGTTTCATATGCAGAGTTGAACTACATAAGCTCCGTATGAGTAGGAAACACAGTTCCTTTTTTCTGGGCATGCTCATTGTACTTGCTGTATTGGAAAGGCTGGAAAGAAGAGCTTGCTTCTTGCGTGAAAACAGAGTGTTTCATGGATTTGAACACTGGTCGGAATTTCCCTTCCGAAACGGACTTAAACCCCAGGATCTGTATCTTACACACGCAAGAGTTCATTTCTTGTAAACCAATTTAATTTTGGGCTCAAGTGATTTTACAGAGTTCTAGAACCCAACGCTATTCTCACTATTAACTAAACAGCCTTTATTTAAGATGTGCTCTGGTTTGTATCAGTTTCATAACCAGAGTTGATCTACATATGGTCTGTATGAGTAGGAAACACAGTTCTTTTTTTCAGGGCATTCACATGGTTCTTGCTATATTGGAGACGCTTGAAATAAGAGCTTGCTTCTTGCATTAAAACAGAATGTGTTCCATGGATGAGAACTCTGGTCTGAATTTCCCTCCAGAAACGGAGTAAAACCCCATGATCTGTGTCTTCCTACAAGCAAGAGTTCATTTCTGGTAAACCCAGTGAATTTTGAGTTCAAATGAATTTTCCCAGTTCACGAACCCAACGCTATTCTCACGATTAACTAAAGAGCATTTATGTAAGTGGAGCTGTGGTTTGTATCAGTTTCATAAGCAGAGTTGAACTACATATGGTCCGTATGAGTAGGAAACACAGTTCTTTTTTTCTGGACATGCTCATGGTTCTTGCTGTATTGGAAACCCTGGAAAGAAGAGCTTGCTTCTTGCGTGAAAACAGAGTGTTTTTCATGAATTTGAACACTGGTCTGAATTTCTCTTCAGAATCGGAGTTAAACCCCAGGACCTGGGTATTCCTACACGCAAGAGTTCATTTCTTGTAAACCAAGTGAATTTTGGTCTCAAGTGATTTTACAGAGTTCTAGAACCCAACGCTATTCTCACTATTAAGTAAACAGCATTTATTTAAGAGGTGCTGTGGTTTGTATCAGTTTCATAACCAGAGTTGATCTACATATGGTCTGTATGAGTAGGAAACACAGTTCTTTTTTTCTGGGCATGCTCATGGTTCTTGCTGTATTGGAGACGCTGGAAGGAAGAGCTTGCTTCTTGCATTAAAACAGAGTGTGTTTCATGGATGACAACTGTGGTCTGAATTTCCCTTCAGAAACGGAGTTAAACCCCAGGATCTGTGTCTTCCTATGAGCAAGAGTTCCTTTGTGGTAAACCAAGAGAATTTTCGGCTCAAATGATTTTTCGCAGTTCACCAACCCAAACTGATTCTCACTATTAACTAAAAAGAATTTATGTAAGAGGAGCTGTAGTTTGTATCAGTTTCATATGCAGACTTGAACTACATAAGCTCCGTATGAGTAGGAAACACAGTTCCTTTTTTCTGGGCATGCTCATTGTACTTGCTGTATTGGAAAGGCTGGAAAGAAGAGCTTGCTTCTTGCGTGAAAACAGAGTGTTTCATGGATTTGAACACTGGTCGGAATTTCCCTTCCGAAACGGACTTAAACCCCAGGATCTGTGTCTTCCTATAAGCAAGAGTTCATTTCTGGTAAACCCAGTGAATTTTGGGGTCAAATGGTTTTTCCCAGTTCACGAACCCAACGCTTTCTCACGATTAACTAAAGAGCATTTATTTAAGAGGAGCTGTGGTTTGCTTCAGTTTCATAAGCAGAGTTGAACTACATCTGGTCCGTATGAGGAGGAAACACAGTTCCTTTTTTCCTGGCATGCTCATGGTTCTTGCTGTATTGGAGACGCTGGAAAGAAGAGCTTGCTTCTTGCATTAAAACAGAGTGTGTTTCATAGATGAGAACTCTGGTCTGAATTTCCCTCCAGAAACGGAGTAAAACCCCATGATCTGTGTCTTCCTACAAGCAAGAGTTCATTTCTGGTCAACCCAGTGAATTTTCGGCTCAAATGATTTTTTGCAGTTCCCCAACCCAAACCGATTCTCATGATTAACTAAAGAGCATTTATGTAAGAGGAGCTGTGGTTTGTATCAGTTTCATAAGCAGAGTTGAACAACATATGGTCCGTATGAGTAGGAAACACAGTTCTTTTTTTCTCGGCATGCTCATGGTTCTTGTGTATTGGAGACCCTGGAAAGAAGAGCATGCTTCTTGCGTGAAAACAGAGTGTGTTGCATGAATTTGAACACTGGTCTGAATTTCTCTTCAGAATCGGAGTTAAACTCCAGGATCTGGGTCTTCATACACGCTAGAGTTTACTTCTCGTAAACCACGTGTATTTTGGACTCAAGTGATTTTACAGAGTTCTAGAACCCAACGCGATTCTCACTATTACCTAAACAGCATTTATTTAAGAGGTGCTGTGGTTTGTATCAGTTTCATAACCAGAGTTGATCTACATATGGTCTGTATGAGTAGGAAACACAGTTCTTTTTTTCAGGGCATGCACATGGTTCTTGCTGTATTGGAGACGCAGGAAAAAAGAGCTTGCTTCTTGCATTAAAACAGATTGTGTTTCATTAATGAGAACTCTGTTCAGAATTTCCCTTCCGAAACGGAGTTAAACCTGAGGATCTGTGTCTTCCTACATGCAAGAGTTCATTTCTCGTAAACCAAGTTAATTTTGGGCTCAAGTGATTTTACAGAGTTCTAGAACCCAACGCTATTCTCACTATTAACTAAACAGCCTTTATTTAAGATGTGCTCTGGTTTGTATCAGTTTCATAACGAGAGTTGATCTACATATGGTCTGTATGAGTAGGAAACACAGTTCTTTTTTTCTGGGCATGCTCATGGTTCTTGCTGTATTGGAGACGCTGGAAGGAAGAGCTTGCTTCTTGCATTAAAACAGAGTGTGTTTCATGGATGACAACTGTGGTCTGAATTTCCCTTCAGAAACGATGTTAAACCCCAGGATCTGTGTTTTCCTATGAGCAAGAGTTCCTTTCTGGTAAACCAAGTGAATTTTCGGCTCAAATGATTTTTCGCAGTACACCAACCCAAACCGATTCTCACGATTAACCAAAAAGCCTTTATGTAAGAGGAGCTGTGGTTTGTATCAGTTTCATAAGCAGAGTTGAACTACATATGGTCCGTATGAGTAGGAAGCACAGTTCTTTTTTTCTGGGAATGCTCATGGTTCTTGCTGTATTGGAGACCCTGGAAAGAAGAGCTTGCTTCTTGTGTTAAAACTGAGTGTGTTTCATGGATTTGAACACTGGTCTGAATTTCCCTTCAGAATCGGAGTTAAACCCCAGGATCTGGGTCTTCCTACACAAAAGAGTTCACTTCTAGTAAACCACGTGTATTTTGGGCTCAAATGATTTTACAGAGTTCTAGAACCCAACGCTATTCTCACTTTTAGCTAAACAGCACTTATTTAAGAGGTGCTGTGGTTTGTATCAGTTTCATAACCAGAGTTGATCTACATATGGTCTGTATGAGTAGGAAACACAGTTCTTTTTTTCAGGGCATTCACATGGTTCTTGCTGTATTGGAGACGCTCGAAATAAGAGTTTGCTTCATGCATTAAAACAGAGTGTGTTTCATGGGTGAGAACTCTGGTCTGAATTTCCCTCTAGAAACGGAGTAAAACCCCATGATCTGTGTCTTCCTACAAGCAAGAGTTCATTTCTGGTAAACACAGTGAATTTTGGGTTCAAATTATTTTTCCCAGTTCAGGAACCCAACGCTATTCTCACGATTAACTAAAGAACATTTAGGGAAGAGGAGCTGTTGTTTGTTTCAGTTTCATAAGCAGAGTTGAACTACATATGGTCCGTATGAGTAGGAAACACAGTTCTTTTTTTCTGGACATGCTCATGGTTCTTGCTGTATTGGAAACCCTGGAAAGAAGAGCTTGCTTCTTGCGTGAAAACAGAGTGTTTTTCATGAATTTGAACACTGGTCTGAATTTCTCTTCAGAATCGGAGTTAAACCCCAGGACCTGGGTATTCCTACACGCAAGAGTTCATTTCTTGTAAACCAAGTGAATTTTGGTCTCAAGTGATTTTACAGAGTTCTAGAACCCAACGCTATTCTCACTATTAAGTAAACAGCATTTATTTAAGAGGTGCTGTGGTTTGTATCAGTTTCATAACCAGAGTTGATCTACATATGGTCTGTATGAGTAGGAAACACAGTTCTTTTTTTCTGGGCATGCTCATGGTTCTTGCTGTATTGGAGACGCTGGAAGGAAGAGCTTGCTTCTTGCATTAAAACAGAGTGTGTTTCATGGATGACAACTGTGGTCTGAATTTCCCTTCAGAAACGGAGTTAAACCCCAGGATCTGTGTCTTCCTATGAGCAAGAGTTCCTTTGTGGTAAACCAAGAGAATTTTCGGCTCAAATGATTTTTCGCAGTTCACCAACCCAAACTGATTCTCACTATTAACTAAAAAGAATTTATGTAAGAGGAGCTGTAGTTTGTATCAGTTTCATATGCAGACTTGAACTACATAAGCTCCGTATGAGTAGGAAACACAGTTCCTTTTTTCTGGGCATGCTCATTGTACTTGCTGTATTGGAAAGGCTGGAAAGAAGAGCTTGCTTCTTGCGTGAAAACAGAGTGTTTCATGGATTTGAACACTGGTCGGAACTTCCCTTCCGAAACGGACTTAAACCCCAGGATCTGTGTCTTCCTATACTCAAGAGTTCATTTCTGGTAAACCCAGTGAATTTTGGGGTCAAATGATTTTTCCCAGTTCACGAACCCAACGCTTTCTCACGATTAACTAAAGAGCATTTATTTAAGAGGAGCTGTGGTTTGCTTCAGTTTCATAAGCAGAGTTGAACTACATATGGTCCGTATGAGGAGGAAACACAGTTCTTATTTAGGTCATGCTCATGGTTATTGCTTTATTGGCGACGCTGGAAAGAAGAGCTTGCTTCTAGCATTAAAACAGAGTGTGTTTCATGGATGAGAACACTGGTCTGAATTTCCCTCCAGAAACGGAGTTAAACCCCATGATCTGTGTCTTCCTACAAGCAAGAATTCATTTCTGGTAAACCCAGTGAAGTTTCGGCTCAAATGATTTTTTTGCAGTTCACAAATCCAAACCGATTCTCATGATTAACTAAAAAGCATTTATGTAAGTGGAGCTGTGGTTTGTTTCAGTTTCATAAGCAGAGTTGAACTACATATGGTCCATATGAGTAGGAAACACAGTTCTTTTTCCTGGGCATGCTCATTGTTCTTGCTGTATTGGAGACCCTGGAAAGAAGAGCTTGCTTCTTGCGTTAAAACAGTGTGTGTTTCATAAATTTGAACAGTGGTCTGAATTTCTCTTCAAAATCGGAGTTAAACCCCAGGATCTGGGTCTTCTTACATGCTAGAGTTCAATTCTAGTAAACCACGTGTATTTTGTACTCAAGTGATTTTACAGAGTTGTAGAACCCAACACGATTCTCAGTATTAAGTAAACAGCATTTATTTAAGTTGTGCTGTGGTTTGTATCACTTTCATAACCAGAGTTGATCTACATATGGTCTGTATGAGTAGGAAACACAGTTCTTTTTTTCTGGGCATGCTCATGGTTCTTGCTGTATTGGAGACGCTGGAAGGAAGAGCTTGCTTCTTGCATTAAAACAGAGTTTGTTTCATGGATGAGAACTGTGGTCTGAATTTCCCTTCAGAAACGGAGTTAAACACCAGGATCTGTGTCTTCCTATTTGCAAGAGTTCCTTTCTGGTAAACCAAGTGAATTTTCGGCTCAAATGATTTTTCGCAGTTCACCAACCCAAACTGATTCTCACTATTAACTAAAAAGAATTTATGTAAGAGGAGCTGTGGTTTGTATCAGTTTCATATGCAGAGTTGAACTACATAAGCTCCGTATGAGTAGGAAACACAGTTCCTTTTTTCTGGGCATGCTCATTGTACTTGCTGTATTGGAAAGGCTGGAAAGAAGAGCTTGCTTCTTGCGTGAAAACAGAGTGTTTCATGGATTTGAACACTGGTCGGAATTTCCCTTCCGAAACGGACTTAAACCCCAGGATCTGTATCTTACACACGCAAGAGTTCATTTCTTGTAAACCAATTTAATTTTGGGCTCAAGTGATTTTACAGAGTTCTAGAACCCAACGCTATTCTCACTATTAACTAAACAGCCTTTATTTAAGATGTGCTCTGGTTTGTATCAGTTTCATAACCAGAGTTGATCTACATATGGTCTGTATGAGTAGGAAACACAGTTCTTTTTTTCAGGGCATTCACATGGTTCTTGCTATATTGGAGACGCTTGAAATAAGAGCTTGCTTCTTGCATTAAAACAGAGTGTGTTCCATGGATGAGAACTCTGGTCTGAATTTCCCTCCAGAAACGGAGTAAAACCCCATGATCTGTGTCTTCCTACAAGCAAGAGTTCATTTCTGGTAAACCCAGTGAATTTTGAGTTCAAATGAATTTTCCCAGTTCACGAACCCAACGCTATTCTCACGATTAACTAAAGAGCATTTATGTAAGTGGAGCTGTGGTTTGTATCAGTTTCATAAGCAGAGTTGAACTACATATGGTCCGTATGAGTAGGAAACACAGTTCTTTTTTTCTGGACATGCTCATGGTTCTTGCTGTATTGGAAACCCTGGAAAGAAGAGCTTGCTTCTTGCGTGAAAACAGAGTGTTTTTCATGAATTTGAACACTGGTCTGAATTTCTCTTCAGAATCGGAGTTAAACCCCAGGACCTGGGTATTCCTACACGCAAGAGTTCATTTCTTGTAAACCAAGTGAATTTTGGTCTCAAGTGATTTTACAGAGTTCTAGAACCCAACGCTATTCTCACTATTAAGTAAACAGCATTTATTTAAGAGGTGCTGTGGTTTGTATCAGTTTCATAACCAGAGTTGATCTACATATGGTCTGTATGAGTAGGAAACACAGTTCTTTTTTTCTGGGCATGCTCATGGTTCTTGCTGTATTGGAGACGCTAGAAGGAAGAGCTTGCTTCTTGCATTAAAACAGAGTGTGTTTCATGGATGACAACTGTGGTCTGAATTTCCCTTCAGAAACGGAGTTAAACCCCAGGATCTGTGTCTTCCTATGAGCAAGAGTTCCTTTGTGGTAAACCAAGAGAATTTTCGGCTCAAATGATTTTTCGCAGTTCACCAACCCAAACTGATTCTCACTATTAACTAAAAAGAATTTATGTAAGAGGAGCTGTAGTTTGTATCAGTTTCATATGCAGAGTTGAACTACATAAGCTCCGTATGAGTAGGAAACACAGTTCCTTTTTTCTGGGCATGCTCATTGTACTTGCTGTATTGGAAAGGCTGGAAAGAAGAGCTTGCTTCTTGCGTGAAAACAGAGTGTTTCATGGATTTGAACACTGGTCGGAATTTCCCTTCCGAAACGGACTTAAACCCCAGGATCTGTGTCTTCCTATAAGCAAGAGTTCATTTCTGGTAAACCCAGTGAATTTTGGGGTCAAATGGTTTTTCCCAGTTCACGAACCCAACGCTTTCTCACGATTAACTAAAGAGCATTTATTTAAGAGGAGCTGTGGTTTGCTTCAGTTTCATAAGCAGAGTTGAACTACATATGGTCCGTATGAGGAGGAAACACAGTTCCTTTTTTCCTGGCATGCTCATGGTTCTTGCTGTATTGGAGACGCTCGAAAGAAGAGCTTGCTTCTTGCATTAAAACAGAGTGTGTTTCATAGATGAGAACTCTGGTCTGAATTTCCCTCCAGAAACGGAGTAAAACCCCATGATCTGTGTCTTCCTACAAGCAAGAGTTCATTTCTGGTCAACCCAGTGAATTTTTGGCTCAAATGATTTTTTGCAGTTCCCCAACCCAAACCGATTCTCATGATTAACTAAAGAGCATTTATGTAAGAGGAGCTGTGGTTTGTATCAGTTTCATAAGCAGAGTTGAACTACATATGGTCCGTATGAGTAGGAAACACAGTTCTTTTTCCTGGGCATGCTCATTGTTCTTGCTGTATTGGAGACCCTGGAAAGAAGAGCTTGCTTCTTGCGTTAAAACAGTGTGTGTTTCATAAATTTGAACAGTGGTCTGAATTTCTCTTCAAAATCGGAGTTAAACCCCAGGATCTGGGTCTTCTTACACGCTAGAGTTCAATTCTAGTAAACCACGTGTATTTTGTACTCAAGTGATTTTACAGAGTTCTAGAACCCAACACGATTCTCAGTATTAAGTAAACAGCATTTATTTAAGTTGTGCTGTGGTTTGTATCAGTTTCATATCCAGAGTTGATCTACATATGGTCTGTATGAGTAGGAAACACAGTTCTTTTTTTCTGGGCATGCTCATGGTTCTTGCTGTATTGGAGACGCTGGAAGGAAGAGCTTGCTTCTTGCATTAAAACAGAGTTTGTTTCATGGATGAGAACTGTGGTCTGAATTTCCCTTCAGAAACGGAGTTAAACACCAGGATCTGTGTCTTCCTATTTGCAAGAGTTCCTTTCTGGTAAACCAAGTGAATTTTCGGCTCAAATGATTTTTCGCAGTTCACCAACCCAAACTGATTCTCACTATTAACTAAAAAGAATTTATGTAAGAGGAGCTGTGGTTTGTATCAGTTTCATATGCAGAGTTGAACTACATAAGCTCCGTATGAGTAGGAAACACAGTTCCTTTTTTCTGGGCATGCTCATTGTACTTGCTGTATTGGAAAGGCTGGAAAGAAGAGCTTGCTTCTTGCGTGAAAACAGAGTGTTTCATGGATTTGAACACTGGTCGGAATTTCCCTTCCGAAACGGACTTAAACCCCAGGATCTGTATCTTACACACGCAAGAGTTCATTTCTTGTAAACCAATTTAATTTTGGGCTCAAGTGATTTTACAGAGTTCTAGAACCCAACGCTATTCTCACTATTAACTAAACAGCCTTTATTTAAGATGTGCTCTGGTTTGTATCAGTTTCATAACCAGAGTTGATCTACATATGGTCTGTATGAGTAGGAAACACAGTTCTTTTTTTCAGGGCATTCACATGGTTCTTGCTATATTGGAGACGCTTGAAATAAGAGCTTGCTTCTTGCATTAAAACAGAGTGTGTTCCATGGATGAGAACTCTGGTCTGAATTTCCCTCCAGAAACGGAGTAAAACCCCATGATCTGTGTCTTCCTACAAGCAAGAGTTCATTTCTGGTAAACCCAGTGAATTTTGAGTTCAAATGAATTTTCCCAGTTCACGAACCCAACGCTATTCTCACGATTAACTAAAGAGCATTTATGTAAGTGGAGCTGTGGTTTGTATCAGTTTCATAAGCAGAGTTGAACTACATATGGTCCGTATGAGTAGGAAACACAGTTCTTTTTTTCTGGACATGCTCATGGTTCTTGCTGTATTGGAAACCCTGGAAAGAAGAGCTTGCTTCTTGCGTGAAAACAGAGTGTTTTTCATGAATTTGAACACTGGTCTGAATTTCTCTTCAGAATCGGAGTTAAACCCCAGGACCTGGGTATTCCTACACGCAAGAGTTCATTTCTTGTAAACCAAGTGAATTTTGGTCTCAAGTGATTTTACAGAGTTCTAGAACCCAACGCTATTCTCACTATTAAGTAAACAGCATTTATTTAAGAGGTGCTGTGGTTTGTATCAGTTTCATAACCAGAGTTGATCTACATATGGTCTGTATGAGTAGGAAACACAGTTCTTTTTTTCTGGGCATGCTCATGGTTCTTGCTGTATTGGAGACGCTAGAAGGAAGAGCTTGCTTCTTGCATTAAAACAGAGTGTGTTTCATGGATGACAACTGTGGTCTGAATTTCCCTTCAGAAACGGAGTTAAACCCCAGGATCTGTGTCTTCCTATGAGCAAGAGTTCCTTTGTGGTAAACCAAGAGAATTTTCGGCTCAAATGATTTTTCGCAGTTCACCAACCCAAACTGATTCTCACTATTAACTAAAAAGAATTTATGTAAGAGGAGCTGTAGTTTGTATCAGTTTCATATGCAGAGTTGAACTACATAAGCTCCGTATGAGTAGGAAACACAGTTCCTTTTTTCTGGGCATGCTCATTGTACTTGCTGTATTGGAAAGGCTGGAAAGAAGAGCTTGCTTCTTGCGTGAAAACAGAGTGTTTCATGGATTTGAACACTGGTCGGAATTTCCCTTCCGAAACGGACTTAAACCCCAGGATCTGTGTCTTCCTATAAGCAAGAGTTCATTTCTGGTAAACCCAGTGAATTTTGGGGTCAAATGGTTTTTCCCAGTTCACGAACCCAACGCTTTCTCACGATTAACTAAAGAGCATTTATTTAAGAGGAGCTGTGGTTTGCTTCAGTTTCATAAGCAGAGTTGAACTACATATGGTCCGTATGAGGAGGAAACACAGTTCCTTTTTTCCTGGCATGCTCATGGTTCTTGCTGTATTGGAGACGCTCGAAAGAAGAGCTTGCTTCTTGCATTAAAACAGAGTGTGTTTCATAGATGAGAACTCTGGTCTGAATTTCCCTCCAGAAACGGAGTAAAACCCCATGATCTGTGTCTTCCTACAAGCAAGAGTTCATTTCTGGTCAACCCAGTGAATTTTTGGCTCAAATGATTTTTTGCAGTTCCCCAACCCAAACCGATTCTCATGATTAACTAAAGAGCATTTATGTAAGAGGAGCTGTGGTTTGTATCAGTTTCATAAGCAGAGTTGAACTACATATGGTCCGTATGAGTAGGAAACACAGTTCTTTTTCCTGGGCATGCTCATTGTTCTTGCTGTATTGGAGACCCTGGAAAGAAGAGCTTGCTTCTTGCGTTAAAACAGTGTGTGTTTCATAAATTTGAACAGTGGTCTGAATTTCTCTTCAAAATCGGAGTTAAACCCCAGGATCTGGGTCTTCTTACACGCTAGAGTTCAATTCTAGTAAACCACGTGTATTTTGTACTCAAGTGATTTTACAGAGTTCTAGAACCCAACACGATTCTCAGTATTAAGTAAACAGCATTTATTTAAGTTGTGCTGTGGTTTGTATCAGTTTCATAACCAGAGTTGATCTACATATGGTCTGTATGAGTAGGAAACACAGTTCTTTTTTTCTGGGCATGCTCATGGTTCTTGCTGTATTGGAGACGCTGGAAGGAAGAGCTTGCTTCTTGCATTAAAACAGAGTTTGTTTCATGGATGAGAACTGTGGTCTGAATTTCCCTTCAGAAACGGAGTTAAACACCAGGATCTGTGTCTTCCTATTTGCAAGAGTTCCTTTCTGGTAAACCAAGTGAATTTTCGGCTCAAATGATTTTTCGCAGTTCACCAACCCAAACTGATTCTCACTATTAACTAAAAAGAATTTATGTAAGAGGAGCTGTGGTTTGTATCAGTTTCATATGCAGAGTTGAACTACATAAGCTCCGTATGAGTAGGAAACACAGTTCCTTTTTTCTGGGCATGCTCATTGTACTTGCTGTATTGGAAAGGCTGGAAAGAAGAGCTTGCTTCTTGCGTGAAAACAGAGTGTTTCATGGATTTGAACACTGGTCGGAATTTCCCTTCCGAAACGGACTTAAACCCCAGGATCTGTATCTTACACACGCAAGAGTTCATTTCTTGTAAACCAATTTAATTTTGGGCTCAAGTGATTTTACAGAGTTCTAGAACCCAACGCTATTCTCACTATTAACTAAACAGCCTTTATTTAAGATGTGCTCTGGTTTGTATCAGTTTCATAACCAGAGTTGATCTACATATGGTCTGTATGAGTAGGAAACACAGTTCTTTTTTTCAGGGCATTCACATGGTTCTTGCTATATTGGAGACGCTTGAAATAAGAGCTTGCTTCTTGCATTAAAACAGAATGTGTTCCATGGATGAGAACTCTGGTCTGAATTTCCCTCCAGAAACGGAGTAAAACCCCATGATCTGTGTCTTCCTACAAGCAAGAGTTCATTTCTGGTAAACCCAGTGAATTTTGAGTTCAAATGAATTTTCCCAGTTCACGAACCCAACGCTATTCTCACGATTAACTAAAGAGCATTTATGTAAGTGGAGCTGTGGTTTGTATCAGTTTCATAAGCAGAGTTGAACTACATATGGTCCGTATGAGTAGGAAACACAGTTCTTTTTTTCTGGACATGCTCATGGTTCTTGCTGTATTGGAAACCCTGGAAAGAAGAGCTTGCTTCTTGCGTGAAAACAGAGTGTTTTTCATGAATTTGAACACTGGTCTGAATTTCTCTTCAGAATCGGAGTTAAACCCCAGGACCTGGGTATTCCTACACGCAAGAGTTCATTTCTTGTAAACCAAGTGAATTTTGGTCTCAAGTGATTTTACAGAGTTCTAGAACCCAACGCTATTCTCACTATTAAGTAAACAGCATTTATTTAAGAGGTGCTGTGGTTTGTATCAGTTTCATAACCAGAGTTGATCTACATATGGTCTGTATGAGTAGGAAACACAGTTCTTTTTTTCTGGGCATGCTCATGGTTCTTGCTGTATTGGAGACGCTGGAAGGAAGAGCTTGCTTCTTGCATTAAAACAGAGTGTGTTTCATGGATGACAACTGTGGTCTGAATTTCCCTTCAGAAACGGAGTTAAACCCCAGGATCTGTGTCTTCCTATGAGCAAGAGTTCCTTTGTGGTAAACCAAGAGAATTTTCGGCTCAAATGATTTTTCGCAGTTCACCAACCCAAACTGATTCTCACTATTAACTAAAAAGAATTTATGTAAGAGGAGCTGTAGTTTGTATCAGTTTCATATGCAGACTTGAACTACATAAGCTCCGTATGAGTAGGAAACACAGTTCCTTTTTTCTGGGCATGCTCATTGTACTTGCTGTATTGGAAAGGCTGGAAAGAAGAGCTTGCTTCTTGCGTGAAAACAGAGTGTTTCATGGATTTGAACACTGGTCGGAATTTCCCTTCCGAAACGGACTTAAACCCCAGGATCTGTGTCTTCCTATAAGCAAGAGTTCATTTCTGGTAAACCCAGTGAATTTTGGGGTCAAATGGTTTTTCCCAGTTCACGAACCCAACGCTTTCTCACGATTAACTAAAGAGCATTTATTTAAGAGGAGCTGTGGTTTGCTTCAGTTTCATAAGCAGAGTTGAACTACATATGGTCCGTATGAGGAGGAAACACAGTTCCTTTTTTCCTGGCATGCTCATGGTTCTTGCTGTATTGGAGACGCTGGAAAGAAGAGCTTGCTTCTTGCATTAAAACAGAGTGTGTTTCATAGATGAGAACTCTGGTCTGAATTTCCCTCCAGAAACGGAGTAAAACCCCATGATCTGTGTCTTCCTACAAGCAAGAGTTCATTTCTGGTCAACCCAGTGAATTTTCGGCTCAAATGATTTTTTGCAGTTCCCCAACCCAAACCGATTCTCATGATTAACTAAAGAGCATTTATGTAAGAGGAGCTGTGGTTTGTATCAGTTTCATAAGCAGAGTTGAACAACATATGGTCCGTATGAGTAGGAAACACAGTTCTTTTTTTCTCGGCATGCTCATGGTTCTTGTGTATTGGAGACCCTGGAAAGAAGAGCATGCTTCTTGCGTGAAAACAGAGTGTGTTGCATGAATTTGAACACTGGTCTGAATTTCTCTTCAGAATCGGAGTTAAACTCCAGGATCTGGGTCTTCATACACGCTAGAGTTTACTTCTCGTAAACCACGTGTATTTTGGACTCAAGTGATTTTACAGAGTTCTAGAACCCAACGCGATTCTCACTATTACCTAAACAGCATTTATTTAAGAGGTGCTGTGGTTTGTATCAGTTTCATAACCAGAGTTGATCTACATATGGTCTGTATGAGTAGGAAACACAGTTCTTTTTTTCAGGGCATGCACATGGTTCTTGCTGTATTGGAGACGCAGGAAAAAAGAGCTTGCTTCTTGCATTAAAACAGATTGTGTTTCATTAATGAGAACTCTGTTCAGAATTTCCCTTCCGAAACGGAGTTAAACCTGAGGATCTGTGTCTTCCTACATGCAAGAGTTCATTTCTCGTAAACCAAGTTAATTTTGGGCTCAAGTGATTTTACAGAGTTCTAGAACCCAACGCTATTCTCACTATTAACTAAACAGCCTTTATTTAAGATGTGCTCTGGTTTGTATCAGTTTCATAACGAGAGTTGATCTACATATGGTCTGTATGAGTAGGAAACACAGTTCTTTTTTTCTGGGCATGCTCATGGTTCTTGCTGTATTGGAGACGCTGGAAGGAAGAGCTTGCTTCTTGCATTAAAACAGAGTGTGTTTCATGGATGACAACTGTGGTCTGAATTTCCCTTCAGAAACGATGTTAAACCCCAGGATCTGTGTTTTCCTATGAGCAAGAGTTCCTTTCTGGTAAACCAAGTGAATTTTCGGCTCAAATGATTTTTCGCAGTACACCAACCCAAACCGATTCTCACGATTAACCAAAAAGCCTTTATGTAAGAGGAGCTGTGGTTTGTATCAGTTTCATAAGCAGAGTTGAACTACATATGGTCCGTATGAGTAGGAAGCACAGTTCTTTTTTTCTGGGAATGCTCATGGTTCTTGCTGTATTGGAGACCCTGGAAAGAAGAGCTTGCTTCTTGTGTTAAAACTGAGTGTGTTTCATGGATTTGAACACTGGTCTGAATTTCCCTTCAGAATCGGAGTTAAACCCCAGGATCTGGGTCTTCCTACACAAAAGAGTTCACTTCTAGTAAACCACGTGTATTTTGGGCTCAAATGATTTTACAGAGTTCTAGAACCCAACGCTATTCTCACTTTTAGCTAAACAGCACTTATTTAAGAGGTGCTGTGGTTTGTATCAGTTTCATAACCAGAGTTGATCTACATATGGTCTGTATGAGTAGGAAACACAGTTCTTTTTTTCAGGGCATTCACATGGTTCTTGCTGTATTGGAGACGCTCGAAATAAGAGTTTGCTTCATGCATTAAAACAGAGTGTGTTTCATGGGTGAGAACTCTGGTCTGAATTTCCCTCTAGAAACGGAGTAAAACCCCATGATCTGTGTCTTCCTACAAGCAAGAGTTCATTTCTGGTAAACACAGTGAATTTTGGGTTCAAATTATTTTTCCCAGTTCAGGAACCCAACGCTATTCTCACGATTAACTAAAGAACATTTAGGGAAGAGGAGCTGTTGTTTGTTTCAGTTTCATAAGCAGAGTTGAACTACATATGGTCCGTATGAGTAGGAAACACAGTTCTTTTTTTCTGGACATGCTCATGGTTCTTGCTGTATTGGAAACCCTGGAAAGAAGAGCTTGCTTCTTGCGTGAAAACAGAGTGTTTTTCATGAATTTGAACACTGGTCTGAATTTCTCTTCAGAATCGGAGTTAAACCCCAGGACCTGGGTATTCCTACACGCAAGAGTTCATTTCTTGTAAACCAAGTGAATTTTGGTCTCAAGTGATTTTACAGAGTTCTAGAACCCAACGCTATTCTCACTATTAAGTAAACAGCATTTATTTAAGAGGTGCTGTGGTTTGTATCAGTTTCATAACCAGAGTTGATCTACATATGGTCTGTATGAGTAGGAAACACAGTTCTTTTTTTCTGGGCATGCTCATGGTTCTTGCTGTATTGGAGACGCTGGAAGGAAGAGCTTGCTTCTTGCATTAAAACAGAGTGTGTTTCATGGATGACAACTGTGGTCTGAATTTCCCTTCAGAAACGGAGTTAAACCCCAGGATCTGTGTCTTCCTATGAGCAAGAGTTCCTTTGTGGTAAACCAAGAGAATTTTCGGCTCAAATGATTTTTCGCAGTTCACCAACCCAAACTGATTCTCACTATTAACTAAAAAGAATTTATGTAAGAGGAGCTGTAGTTTGTATCAGTTTCATATGCAGACTTGAACTACATAAGCTCCGTATGAGTAGGAAACACAGTTCCTTTTTTCTGGGCATGCTCATTGTACTTGCTGTATTGGAAAGGCTGGAAAGAAGAGCTTGCTTCTTGCGTGAAAACAGAGTGTTTCATGGATTTGAACACTGGTCGGAACTTCCCTTCCGAAACGGACTTAAACCCCAGGATCTGTGTCTTCCTATACTCAAGAGTTCATTTCTGGTAAACCCAGTGAATTTTGGGGTCAAATGATTTTTCCCAGTTCACGAACCCAACGCTTTCTCACGATTAACTAAAGAGCATTTATTTAAGAGGAGCTGTGGTTTGCTTCAGTTTCATAAGCAGAGTTGAACTACATATGGTCCGTATGAGGAGGAAACACAGTTCTTATTTAGGTCATGCTCATGGTTATTGCTTTATTGGCGACGCTGGAAAGAAGAGCTTGCTTCTAGCATTAAAACAGAGTGTGTTTCATGGATGAGAACACTGGTCTGAATTTCCCTCCAGAAACGGAGTTAAACCCCATGATCTGTGTCTTCCTACAAGCAAGAATTCATTTCTGGTAAACCCAGTGAAGTTTCGGCTCAAATGATTTTTTTGCAGTTCACAAATCCAAACCGATTCTCATGATTAACTAAAAAGCATTTATGTAAGTGGAGCTGTGGTTTGTTTCAGTTTCATAAGCAGAGTTGAACTACATATGGTCCATATGAGTAGGAAACACAGTTCTTTTTCCTGGGCATGCTCATTGTTCTTGCTGTATTGGAGACCCTGGAAAGAAGAGCTTGCTTCTTGCGTTAAAACAGTGTGTGTTTCATAAATTTGAACAGTGGTCTGAATTTCTCTTCAAAATCGGAGTTAAACCCCAGGATCTGGGTCTTCTTACACGCTAGAGTTCAATTCTAGTAAACCACGTGTATTTTGTACTCAAGTGATTTTACAGAGTTGTAGAACCCAACACGATTCTCAGTATTAAGTAAACAGCATTTATTTAAGTTGTGCTGTGGTTTGTATCACTTTCATAACCAGAGTTGATCTACATATGGTCTGTATGAGTAGGAAACACAGTTCTTTTTTTCTGGGCATGCTCATGGTTCTTGCTGTATTGGAGACGCTGGAAGGAAGAGCTTGCTTCTTGCATTAAAACAGAGTTTGTTTCATGGATGAGAACTGTGGTCTGAATTTCCCTTCAGAAACGGAGTTAAACACCAGGATCTGTGTCTTCCTATTTGCAAGAGTTCCTTTCTGGTAAACCAAGTGAATTTTCGGCTCAAATGATTTTTCGCAGTTCACCAACCCAAACTGATTCTCACTATTAACTAAAAAGAATTTATGTAAGAGGAGCTGTGGTTTGTATCAGTTTCATATGCAGAGTTGAACTACATAAGCTCCGTATGAGTAGGAAACACAGTTCCTTTTTTCTGGGCATGCTCATTGTACTTGCTGTATTGGAAAGGCTGGAAAGAAGAGCTTGCTTCTTGCGTGAAAACAGAGTGTTTCATGGATTTGAACACTGGTCGGAATTTCCCTTCCGAAACGGACTTAAACCCCAGGATCTGTATCTTACACACGCAAGAGTTCATTTCTTGTAAACCAATTTAATTTTGGGCTCAAGTGATTTTACAGAGTTCTAGAACCCAACGCTATTCTCACTATTAACTAAACAGCCTTTATTTAAGATGTGCTCTGGTTTGTATCAGTTTCATAACCAGAGTTGATCTACATATGGTCTGTATGAGTAGGAAACACAGTTCTTTTTTTCAGGGCATTCACATGGTTCTTGCTATATTGGAGACGCTTGAAATAAGAGCTTGCTTCTTGCATTAAAACAGAGTGTGTTCCATGGATGAGAACTCTGGTCTGAATTTCCCTCCAGAAACGGAGTAAAACCCCATGATCTGTGTCTTCCTACAAGCAAGAGTTCATTTCTGGTAAACCCAGTGAATTTTGAGTTCAAATGAATTTTCCCAGTTCACGAACCCAACGCTATTCTCACGATTAACTAAAGAGCATTTATGTAAGTGGAGCTGTGGTTTGTATCAGTTTCATAAGCAGAGTTGAACTACATATGGTCCGTATGAGTAGGAAACACAGTTCTTTTTTTCTGGACATGCTCATGGTTCTTGCTGTATTGGAAACCCTGGAAAGAAGAGCTTGCTTCTTGCGTGAAAACAGAGTGTTTTTCATGAATTTGAACACTGGTCTGAATTTCTCTTCAGAATCGGAGTTAAACCCCAGGACCTGGGTATTCCTACACGCAAGAGTTCATTTCTTGTAAACCAAGTGAATTTTGGTCTCAAGTGATTTTACAGAGTTCTAGAACCCAACGCTATTCTCACTATTAAGTAAACAGCATTTATTTAAGAGGTGCTGTGGTTTGTATCAGTTTCATAACCAGAGTTGATCTACATATGGTCTGTATGAGTAGGAAACACAGTTCTTTTTTTCTGGGCATGCTCATGGTTCTTGCTGTATTGGAGACGCTAGAAGGAAGAGCTTGCTTCTTGCATTAAAACAGAGTGTGTTTCATGGATGACAACTGTGGTCTGAATTTCCCTTCAGAAACGGAGTTAAACCCCAGGATCTGTGTCTTCCTATGAGCAAGAGTTCCTTTGTGGTAAACCAAGAGAATTTTCGGCTCAAATGATTTTTCGCAGTTCACCAACCCAAACTGATTCTCACTATTAACTAAAAAGAATTTATGTAAGAGGAGCTGTAGTTTGTATCAGTTTCATATGCAGAGTTGAACTACATAAGCTCCGTATGAGTAGGAAACACAGTTCCTTTTTTCTGGGCATGCTCATTGTACTTGCTGTATTGGAAAGGCTGGAAAGAAGAGCTTGCTTCTTGCGTGAAAACAGAGTGTTTCATGGATTTGAACACTGGTCGGAATTTCCCTTCCGAAACGGACTTAAACCCCAGGATCTGTGTCTTCCTATAAGCAAGAGTTCATTTCTGGTAAACCCAGTGAATTTTGGGGTCAAATGGTTTTTCCCAGTTCACGAACCCAACGCTTTCTCACGATTAACTAAAGAGCATTTATTTAAGAGGAGCTGTGGTTTGCTTCAGTTTCATAAGCAGAGTTGAACTACATATGGTCCGTATGAGGAGGAAACACAGTTCCTTTTTTCCTGGCATGCTCATGGTTCTTGCTGTATTGGAGACGCTCGAAAGAAGAGCTTGCTTCTTGCATTAAAACAGAGTGTGTTTCATAGATGAGAACTCTGGTCTGAATTTCCCTCCAGAAACGGAGTAAAACCCCATGATCTGTGTCTTCCTACAAGCAAGAGTTCATTTCTGGTCAACCCAGTGAATTTTCGGCTCAAATGATTTTTTGCAGTTCCCCAACCCAAACCGATTCTCATGATTAACTAAAGAGCATTTATGTAAGAGGAGCTGTGGTTTGTATCAGTTTCATAAGCAGAGTTGAACTACATATGGTCCGTATGAGTAGGAAACACAGTTCTTTTTCCTGGGCATGCTCATTGTTCTTGCTGTATTGGAGACCCTGGAAAGAAGAGCTTGCTTCTTGCGTTAAAACAGTGTGTGTTTCATAAATTTGAACAGTGGTCTGAATTTCTCTTCAAAATCGGAGTTAAACCCCAGGATCTGGGTCTTCTTACACGCTAGAGTTCAATTCTAGTAAACCACGTGTATTTTGTACTCAAGTGATTTTACAGAGTTCTAGAACCCAACACGATTCTCAGTATTAAGTAAACAGCATTTATTTAAGTTGTGCTGTGGTTTGTATCAGTTTCATAACCAGAGTTGATCTACATATGGTCTGTATGAGTAGGAAACACAGTTCTTTTTTTCTGGGCATGCTCATGGTTCTTGCTGTATTGGAGACGCTGGAAGGAAGAGCTTGCTTCTTGCATTAAAACAGAGTTTGTTTCATGGATGAGAACTGTGGTCTGAATTTCCCTTCAGAAACGGAGTTAAACACCAGGATCTGTGTCTTCCTATTTGCAAGAGTTCCTTTCTGGTAAACCAAGTGAATTTTCGGCTCAAATGATTTTTCGCAGTTCACCAACCCAAACTGATTCTCACTATTAACTAAAAAGAATTTATGTAAGAGGAGCTGTGGTTTGTATCAGTTTCATATGCAGAGTTGAACTACATAAGCTCCGTATGAGTAGGAAACACAGTTCCTTTTTTCTGGGCATGCTCATTGTACTTGCTGTATTGGAAAGGCTGGAAAGAAGAGCTTGCTTCTTGCGTGAAAACAGAGTGTTTCATGGATTTGAACACTGGTCGGAATTTCCCTTCCGAAACGGACTTAAACCCCAGGATCTGTATCTTACACACGCAAGAGTTCATTTCTTGTAAACCAATTTAATTTTGGGCTCAAGTGATTTTACAGAGTTCTAGAACCCAACGCTATTCTCACTATTAACTAAACAGCCTTTATTTAAGATGTGCTCTGGTTTGTATCAGTTTCATAACCAGAGTTGATCTACATATGGTCTGTATGAGTAGGAAACACAGTTCTTTTTTTCAGGGCATTCACATGGTTCTTGCTATATTGGAGACGCTTGAAATAAGAGCTTGCTTCTTGCATTAAAACAGAATGTGTTCCATGGATGAGAACTCTGGTCTGAATTTCCCTCCAGAAACGGAGTAAAACCCCATGATCTGTGTCTTCCTACAAGCAAGAGTTCATTTCTGGTAAACCCAGTGAATTTTGAGTTCAAATGAATTTTCCCAGTTCACGAACCCAACGCTATTCTCACGATTAACTAAAGAGCATTTATGTAAGTGGAGCTGTGGTTTGTATCAGTTTCATAAGCAGAGTTGAACTACATATGGTCCGTATGAGTAGGAAACACAGTTCTTTTTTTCTGGACATGCTCATGGTTCTTGCTGTATTGGAAACCCTGGAAAGAAGAGCTTGCTTCTTGCGTGAAAACAGAGTGTTTTTCATGAATTTGAACACTGGTCTGAATTTCTCTTCAGAATCGGAGTTAAACCCCAGGACCTGGGTATTCCTACACGCAAGAGTTCATTTCTTGTAAACCAAGTGAATTTTGGTCTCAAGTGATTTTACAGAGTTCTAGAACCCAACGCTATTCTCACTATTAAGTAAACAGCATTTATTTAAGAGGTGCTGTGGTTTGTATCAGTTTCATAACCAGAGTTGATCTACATATGGTCTGTATGAGTAGGAAACACAGTTCTTTTTTTCTGGGCATGCTCATGGTTCTTGCTGTATTGGAGACGCTGGAAGGAAGAGCTTGCTTCTTGCATTAAAACAGAGTGTGTTTCATGGATGACAACTGTGGTCTGAATTTCCCTTCAGAAACGGAGTTAAACCCCAGGATCTGTGTCTTCCTATGAGCAAGAGTTCCTTTGTGGTAAACCAAGAGAATTTTCGGCTCAAATGATTTTTCGCAGTTCACCAACCCAAACTGATTCTCACTATTAACTAAAAAGAATTTATGTAAGAGGAGCTGTAGTTTGTATCAGTTTCATATGCAGACTTGAACTACATAAGCTCCGTATGAGTAGGAAACACAGTTCCTTTTTTCTGGGCATGCTCATTGTACTTGCTGTATTGGAAAGGCTGGAAAGAAGAGCTTGCTTCTTGCGTGAAAACAGAGTGTTTCATGGATTTGAACACTGGTCGGAATTTCCCTTCCGAAACGGACTTAAACCCCAGGATCTGTGTCTTCCTATACGCAAGAGTTCATTTCTGGTAAACCCAGTGAATTTTGGGGTCAAATGGTTTTTCCCAGTTCACGAACCCAACGCTTTCTCACGATTAACTAAAGAGCATTTATTTAAGAGGAGCTGTGGTTTGCTTCAGTTTCATAAGCAGAGTTGAACTACATATGGTCCGTATGAGGAGGAAACACAGTTCCTTTTTTCCTGGCATGCTCATGGTTCTTGCTGTATTGGAGACGCTGGAAAGAAGAGCTTGCTTCTTGCATTAAAACAGAGTGTGTTTCATAGATGAGAACTCTGGTCTGAATTTCCCTCCAGAAACGGAGTAAAACCCCATGATCTGTGTCTTCCTACAAGCAAGAGTTCATTTCTGGTCAACCCAGTGAATTTTCGGCTCAAATGATTTTTTGCAGTTCCCCAACCCAAACCGATTCTCATGATTAACTAAAGAGCATTTATGTAAGAGGAGCTGTGGTTTGTATCAGTTTCATAAGCAGAGTTGAACAACATATGGTCCGTATGAGTAGGAAACACAGTTCTTTTTTTCTCGGCATGCTCATGGTTCTTGTGTATTGGAGACCCTGGAAAGAAGAGCATGCTTCTTGCGTGAAAACAGAGTGTGTTGCATGAATTTGAACACTGGTCTGAATTTCTCTTCAGAATCGGAGTTAAACTCCAGGATCTGGGTCTTCATACACGCTAGAGTTTACTTCTCGTAAACCACGTGTATTTTGGACTCAAGTGATTTTACAGAGTTCTAGAACCCAACGCGATTCTCACTATTACCTAAACAGCATTTATTTAAGAGGTGCTGTGGTTTGTATCAGTTTCATAACCAGAGTTGATCTACATATGGTCTGTATGAGTAGGAAACACAGTTCTTTTTTTAAGGGCATGCACATGGTTCTTGCTGTATTGGAGACGCAGGAAAAAAGAGCTTGCTTCTTGCATTAAAACAGATTGTGTTTCATTAATGAGAACTCTGTTCAGAATTTCCCTTCCGAAACGGAGTTAAACCTGAGGATCTGTGTCTTCCTACATGCAAGAGTTCATTTCTCGTAAACCAAGTTAATTTTGGGCTCAAGTGATTTTACAGAGTTCTAGAACCCAACGCTATTCTCACTATTAACTAAACAGCCTTTATTTAAGATGTGCTCTGGTTTGTATCAGTTTCATAACGAGAGTTGATCTACATATGGTCTGTATGAGTAGGAAACACAGTTCTTTTTTTCTGGGCATGCTCATGGTTCTTGCTGTATTGGAGACGCTGGAAGGAAGAGCTTGCTTCTTGCATTAAAACAGAGTGTGTTTCATGGATGACAACTGTGGTCTGAATTTCCCTTCAGAAACGGAGTTAAACCCCAGGATCTGTGTCTTCCTATGAGCAAGAGTTCCTTTGTGGTAAACCAAGAGAATTTTCGGCTCAAATGATTTTTCGCAGTTCACCAACCCAAACTGATTCTCACTATTAACTAAAAAGAATTTATGTAAGAGGAGCTGTAGTTTGTATCAGTTTCATATGCAGACTTGAACTACATAAGCTCCGTATGAGTAGGAAACACAGTTCCTTTTTTCTGGGCATGCTCATTGTACTTGCTGTATTGGAAAGGCTGGAAAGAAGAGCTTGCTTCTTGCGTGAAAACAGAGTGTTTCATGGATTTGAACACTGGTCGGAATTTCCCTTCCGAAACGGACTTAAACCCCAGGATCTGTGTCTTCCTATACGCAAGAGTTCATTTCTGGTAAACCCAGTGAATTTTGGGGTCAAATGGTTTTTCCCAGTTCACGAACCCAACGCTTTCTCACGATTAACTAAAGAGCATTTATTTAAGAGGAGCTGTGGTTTGCTTCAGTTTCATAAGCAGAGTTGAACTACATATGGTCCGTATGAGGAGGAAACACAGTTCCTTTTTTCCTGGCATGCTCATGGTTCTTGCTGTATTGGAGACGCTGGAAAGAAGAGCTTGCTTCTTGCATTAAAACAGAGTGTGTTTCATAGATGAGAACTCTGGTCTGAATTTCCCTCCAGAAACGGAGTAAAACCCCATGATCTGTGTCTTCCTACAAGCAAGAGTTCATTTCTGGTCAACCCAGTGAATTTTCGGCTCAAATGATTTTTTGCAGTTCCCCAACCCAAACCGATTCTCATGATTAACTAAAGAGCATTTATGTAAGAGGAGCTGTGGTTTGTATCAGTTTCATAAGCAGAGTTGAACAACATATGGTCCGTATGAGTAGGAAACACAGTTCTTTTTTTCTCGGCATGCTCATGGTTCTTGTGTATTGGAGACCCTGGAAAGAAGAGCATGCTTCTTGCGTGAAAACAGAGTGTGTTGCATGAATTTGAACACTGGTCTGAATTTCTCTTCAGAATCGGAGTTAAACTCCAGGATCTGGGTCTTCATACACGCTAGAGTTTACTTCTCGTAAACCACGTGTATTTTGGACTCAAGTGATTTTACAGAGTTCTAGAACCCAACGCGATTCTCACTATTACCTAAACAGCATTTATTTAAGAGGTGCTGTGGTTTGTATCAGTTTCATAACCAGAGTTGATCTACATATGGTCTGTATGAGTAGGAAACACAGTTCTTTTTTTAAGGGCATGCACATGGTTCTTGCTGTATTGGAGACGCAGGAAAAAAGAGCTTGCTTCTTGCATTAAAACAGATTGTGTTTCATTAATGAGAACTCTGTTCAGAATTTCCCTTCCGAAACGGAGTTAAACCTGAGGATCTGTGTCTTCCTACATGCAAGAGTTCATTTCTCGTAAACCAAGTTAATTTTGGGCTCAAGTGATTTTACAGAGTTCTAGAACCCAACGCTATTCTCACTATTAACTAAACAGCCTTTATTTAAGATGTGCTCTGGTTTGTATCAGTTTCATAACGAGAGTTGATCTACATATGGTCTGTATGAGTAGGAAACACAGTTCTTTTTTTCTGGGCATGCTCATGGTTCTTGCTGTATTGGAGACGCTGGAAGGAAGAGCTTGCTTCTTGCATTAAAACAGAGTGTGTTTCATGGATGACAACTGTGGTCTGAATTTCCCTTCAGAAACGATGTTAAACCCCAGGATCTGTGTTTTCCTATGAGCAAGAGTTCCTTTCTGGTAAACCAAGTGAATTTTCGGCTCAAATGATTTTTCGCAGTACACCAACCCAAACCGATTCTCACGATTAACCAAAAAGCCTTTATGTAAGAGGAGCTGTGGTTTGTATCAGTTTCATAAGCAGAGTTGAACTACATATGGTCCGTATGAGTAGGAAGCACAGTTCTTTTTTTCTGGGAATGCTCATGGTTCTTGCTGTATTGGAGACCCTGGAAAGAAGAGCTTGCTTCTTGTGTTAAAACTGAGTGTGTTTCATGGATTTGAACACTGGTCTGAATTTCCCTTCAGAATCGGAGTTAAACCCCAGGATCTGGGTCTTCCTACACAAAAGAGTTCACTTCTAGTAAACCACGTGTATTTTGGGCTCAAATGATTTTACAGAGTTCTAGAACCCAACGCTATTCTCACTTTTAGCTAAACAGCACTTATTTAAGAGGTGCTGTGGTTTGTATCAGTTTCATAACCAGAGTTGATCTACATATGGTCTGTATGAGTAGGAAACACAGTTCTTTTTTTCAGGGCATTCACATGGTTCTTGCTGTATTGGAGACGCTCGAAATAAGAGTTTGCTTCATGCATTAAAACAGAGTGTGTTTCATGGGTGAGAACTCTGGTCTGAATTTCCCTCTAGAAACGGAGTAAAACCCCATGATCTGTGTCTTCCTACAAGCAAGAGTTCATTTCTGGTAAACACAGTGAATTTTGGGTTCAAATTATTTTTCCCAGTTCAGGAACCCAACGCTATTCTCACGATTAACTAAAGAACATTTAGGGAAGAGGAGCTGTTGTTTGTTTCAGTTTCATAAGCAGAGTTGAACAACATATGATCTGTAAGAGTAGGAAACACAGTTCTTTTTTTCTGGTCATGCTTATGGTTCTTCCTGTATTGGAGACACTGGAAGTATGAGCTTGCTTCTTGCATTAAAACAGAGTTTGTTTCAAGGATGAGAACTCTGGTCTCAATTATCCTTCAGAAACGGAGATAAACCCCAGGATCTGTGTCTTCCTACAAGCAAGAGTTCCTTTCTGGTAAACCAAGTGAATTTTCGGCTCAAATGATTTTTCGAAGTTCCCCAACCCATTCTGATTCTCACTATTAACTAAAAAGAATTTATGTAAGAGGAGCTGTGGTTTGTATCAGTTTCATATGCAGAGTTGAACTACATAAGCTCCGTATGAGTAGGAAACACAGTTCCTTTTTTCTGGGCATGCTCATTGTACTTGCTGTATTGGAGATGCTGGAAAGAAGAGCTTGCTTCTTGCGTGAAAACAGAATGTTTCATGGATTTGAACACTGGTCGGAATTTCCCTTCCGAAACGGACTTTAACCCCAGGATTTGTGTCTTCCTACACGCAAGAGTTCATTTCTTGTAAGCCCAGTGAATTTTGGGTTCAAATGATTTTTCCCAGTTCACGAACCCAACGCTTTCTCACGATTAACTAAAGAGCATTTATTTAAGAGGAGCTGTGATTTGCTTCAGTTTCATAAGCAGAGTTGAACTACATATGGTCCGTATGAGGAGGAAACACAGTTCTTATTTAGGTCATGCTCATGGTTATTGCTTTATTGGAGACATTGGAAAGAAGAGCTTGCTTCTTGCATTAAAACAGAGTGTGTTTCATGGATGAGAACAGTGGTCTGAATTTCCCATCAGAAACGGAGTTAAACCCCATGATCTGTGTCTTCGTACAAGCAAGAGTTCACTACTGGAAAACCAAGAGAATATTGGGCTCAAATGATTTTACCCAGTTCAGGAACCCAAACCGATTCTCACTGTTAACTATAAAGCATTTATATAAGAGGAGCTGAGGTTTGTATCAGTTTCATATTCAGAGTGGAACTACATAAGGTCCGTATGATTAAGAAACACAGTTCCTTTTTTCTGGGCATGCTCATGGTTCTTGCTGTATTGGAGACCCTGGAAAGAAGAGCTTGCTTCTTGTGTTAAAACTGAGTGTGTTTCATGGATTTGAACACTGGTCTGAATTTCCCTTCAGAATCGGAGTTAAACCCCAGGATCTGGGTCTTCCTACACAAAAGAGTTCACTTCTAGTAAACCACGTGTATTTTGGGCTCAAATGATTTTACAGAGTTCTAGAACCCAACGCTATTCTCACTTTTAGCTAAACAGCACTTATTTAAGAGGTGCTGTGGTTTGTATCAGTTTCATAACCAGAGTTGATCTACATATGGTCTGTATGAGTAGGAAACACAGTTCTTTTTTTCAGGGCATTCACATGGTTCTTGCTGTATTGGAGACGCTCGAAATAAGAGTTTGCTTCATGCATTAAAACAGAGTGTGTTTCATGGGTGAGAACTCTGGTCTGAATTTCCCTCTAGAAACGGAGTAAAACCCCATGATCTGTGTCTTCCTACAAGCAAGAGTTCATTTCTGGTAAACACAGTGAATTTTGGGTTCAAATTATTTTTCCCAGTTCAGGAACCCAACGCTATTCTCACGATTAACTAAAGAACAATTAGGGAAGAGGAGCTGTTGTTTGTTTCAGTTTCATAAGCAGAGTTGAACAACATATGATCTGTAAGAGTAGGAAACACAGTTCTTTTTTTCTGGTCATGCTTATGGTTCTTCCTGTATTGGAGACACTGGAAGTATGAGCTTGCTTCTTGCATTAAAACAGAGTTTGTTTCAAGGATGAGAACTCTGGTCTCAATTATCCTTCAGAAACGGAGATAAACCCCAGGATCTGTGTCTTCCTACAAGCAAGAGTTCCTTTCTGGTAAACCAAGTGAATTTTCGGCTCAAATGATTTTTCGAAGTTCCCCAACCCATTCTGATTCTCACTATTAACTAAAAAGAATTTATGTAAGAGGAGCTGTGGTTTGTATCAGTTTCATATGCAGAGTTGAACTACATAAGCTCCGTATGAGTAGGAAACACAGTTCCTTTTTTCTGGGCATGCTCATTGTACTTGCTGTATTGGAGATGCTGGAAAGAAGAGCTTGCTTCTTGCGTGAAAACAGAATGTTTCATGGATTTGAACACTGGTCGGAATTTCCCTTCCGAAACGGACTTTAACCCCAGGATTTGTGTCTTCCTACACGCAAGAGTTCATTTCTTGTAAGCCCAGTGAATTTTGGGTTCAAATGATTTTTCCCAGTTCACGAACCCAACGCTTTCTCACGATTAACTAAAGAGCATTTATTTAAGAGGAGCTGTGATTTGCTTCAGTTTCATAAGCAGAGTTGAACTACATATGGTCCGTATGAGGAGGAAACACAGTTCTTATTTAGGTCATGCTCATGGTTATTGCTTTATTGGAGACATTGGAAAGAAGAGCTTGCTTCTTGCATTAAAACAGAGTGTGTTTCATGGATGAGAACAGTGGTCTGAATTTCCCATCAGAAACGGAGTTAAACCCCATGATCTGTGTCTTCGTACAAGCAAGAGTTCACTACTGGAAAACCAAGAGAATATTGGGCTCAAATGATTTTACCCAGTTCAGGAACCCAAACCGATTCTCACTGTTAACTATAAAGCATTTATATAAGAGGAGCTGAGGTTTGTATCAGTTTCATATTCAGAGTGGAACTACATAAGGTCCGTATGATTAAGAAACACAGTTCCTTTTTTCTGGGCATGCTCATGGTTATGGCTGAATTGGAGACCCTGGAAAGAAGAGCTTGCTTCTTGTGTGAAAACAGAGTGTGTTTCATGGATTTGAACACTGGTCTGAATTTCCCTTCAGAATCGGAGTTAAACCCCAGGATCTGGGTCTCCCCGCACGCAAGAGTTCACATCTAGTAAACCACGTGTATTTTGGGCTCAAGTGATTTTACAGAGTTCTAGAACCCAACGCTATTCTCACTTTTAACTAAACAGCACTTATTTAAGAGGTGCTGTTTTTTGTATCAGTTTCATAACCAGAGTTGATCTACATATGGTCTGTAAGAGTAGGAAACACAGTTCTTTTATTCAGGGCATGCACATGGTTCTTGCTGTATTGGAGACGCTGGAAAGAAGAGCGTGCTTCTTGCATTAAAGCAGAGTATGTTTCATGGATGAGAACTCTGGTCTGAATTTCCATTCAGAAATGGAGTTAAACCCCAGGATCTGTGTCTTCCTACAAGCAAGAGTTCCTTTCTGGAAAACCAAGTGAATTTTAGGCTCAAATGATTTCTTGCAGTTCACCAACCCAAACCGATTCTCACTATTAACTGAAAAGCATTTATGTAAGAGGAGCTGTGGTTTGTATCAGTTTCATAACCAGAGTTTTTCTACATATGGTCTGTATGAGTGGGAAACACAGTTCTTTTTTTCAGGGCATTCACGTGGTTCTTGCTGTATAGGAGAGGCTGGAAATAAGAGCTTGCTTCTTTCATTAAAACACAGTGTGTTTCATGGATGAGAACTCTGGTCTGAATTTCCCTTCAGAAACGGAGTTAAACCCCAGGATCTGTGTCTTACTACAAGCAAGAGTTCCTTTCTGGTAAACCAAGTGAATTTTCGGCTCAAATGATTTTTCACAGTACACCAACCCAAACCGATTCTCACGATTAACCAAAAAGCCTTTATGTAAGAGGAGCTGTGGTTTGTATCAGTTTCATAAGCAGAGTTGAACTACATATGGTCCGTATGAGTAGGAAGCACAGTTCTTTTTTTCTGGGAATGCTCATGGTTCTTGCTGTATTGGAGACCCTGGAAAGAAGAGCTTGCTTCTTGTGTTAAAACAGAGTGTGTTTCATGGATTTGAACACTGGTCTGAATTTCCCTTCAGAATCGGAGTTAAACCCCAGGATCTGGGTCTTCCTACACAAAAGAGTTCACTTCTAGTAAACCACGTGTATTTTGGGCTCAAGTGATTTTACAGAGTTCTAGAACCCAACGCTATTCTCACTTTTAACTAAACAGCACTTATTTAAGAGGTGCTGTGGTTTGTATCAGTTTCATAACCAGAGTTGATCTACATATGGTCTGTATGAGTAGGAAACACAGTTCTTTTATTCAGTGCATGCACATGGTTCTTGTTGTATTGGAGACGCTGGAAAGAAGAGCTTGCTTCTTGCATTAAAGCAGAGTGTGTTTCATGGATGAGAACTCTGGTCTGAATTTCCCTTCACAAACGGAGATAAACCCCAGGATCTGTGTCTTCCTACAAGCAAGAGTTCCTTTCTGGTAAACCAAGTGAATTTTCGGCTCAAATGATTTTTTGCAGTTCACCAACCCAAACCGATTCTCACTATTAACTGAAAAGCATTTATGTAAGACGAGCTGTGGTTTGTATCAGTTTCATAAGCAGAGTTGAACTACATATGGTCCATATGAGTAGGAAACACAGTTCTTTTTTTCTGGGCATGCTCATGGTTCTTGATGTATTGGAGCCGCTGGAAAGAAGAATTTGCTTCTTGCGTGAAAACAGAGTGTGTTTTATGGATGAGGACACTGGTCTGAATTTCCCTTCAGAAACGGAGTTAAACCCCAGTATCTGTGTCTTCCTACAAGCAAGAGTTCATTTCTGGTAAACCAAGTGAATTTAGGGTTCAAATGATTTTTCCCAGTTCACGAACACAACGCTTTCTCAGGATTAACTAAAGAGCATTTATGTAAGAGGAGCTGTGGTTTGTTTCCGTTTCATAATCAGAGTTGAACTACATATGGTCCGTATGAGTAGGACACACAGTTCTTTTTTCAGGGCATTCACATTGTTCTTGCTGTATTGGAGACGCTCGAAAGAAGAACTTGCTGCTTGCATTAAAACAGAGTGTGTTTCTTGGATGAGAACTCAGGTCTGAATTTGCCTCCAGAAATAGAAAAAAACCCCATGATCTGTGTCTTCCTACAAGAATGAGTTCATTTCTGTTGAACCAAGTGAATTTTCGGCTCAAATGATTTGACACAGTTCTAGAACTCAACGCGATTATCACTATTATCTAAAGAGCATTTTTGTCAGAGGAGCTGTTGTCTGTATCATTTCATAAGCAGAGTTGAACTACATATGGTCCATATGAGTAGGAAACACAGTTCTTTTTTTCTGTGCATGCTCATGGTTCGTACCTTTTTGGAGACACTGGAAAGAAGAGCTTTCTTCTTGTGGTAAAACAGAGTGTGTTTCATGGATGAGAACTCTGGTCTGAATTTCCCTTCACAAACGGAGTAAAACCGCATGATCTGTGTCTTCCTAAAAGCAAGAGTTCATTTCTGGCAAACCAAGTGAATTTTCGTCTCAAATGACTTTACACAGTTCTAGTACCCAATGCGATTATCCCTATTAACTAAAGAGCATTTATGTAAGAGGAGCTGTTGTCTGTATCATTTCATAACAAGAGCTGAACTACATTTGGTCCGTATGAGTACAAACACAGTTAATTTTTTCTGGGCATGCTCATGGTTCAAACTGTATTCGACACACTGGAAAGAAGAGGATGATTCTTGCCTTAAAACAGAGTGTTTTTCAGGGATGAGAATTCTGGTCTGAATTTGGCTTCAGAAACTGAGTTAAACCCCACTAGATATGGTCTGTATGAGTAGGCAACACAGTTCTTTTTTCTGTGCATGCTCATGGTTCTTACTGTGTTGGAGACGCTGGAAAGAAGAGGATGAATCTTGCCTTAAAACAGAGTGTTTTTCAGTGACTAGAACTCTGTTCTGAATTTCACTTCAGAAATGGAGTTAAACCCCAGGATCTGTGTCTTCCTACAAGCAAGAGTTCATTTCTGGTTAACCCAGTGAATTTTGGGGTCAAATGATTTTTCACAGGTCCCGAACCCAACACGATTCTCACTATTAACTAAAGAACATTTATGGAAGCGGAGCTGTTGTTTGTATCAGTTTCATAAGCAGAGTTGAACTATATATGATCCGGATGAGTAGGAAACACAGTTCTTTTTTTCTGGGCATGCTCATGCTTCTTCCTGTATTTTAGAGTCTGGATAGAAGAGCTTGTTTCTTGCATTGAAACATGGTGTGTTTCATGGATGAGAACTCTGGTCTGAATTTCCCTTCACAAACGGAGTTAAACCCGATGATCTGTGTCTTCCTACAAGCAAGGGTTCATTTCTGGTAAACCCAGTGAATTTTGGGCTTAAATGATTTTTCCCCGATCACGAACCCAATGCTACTCTCACTATTAACTAAAGAGAATTTATGTAAGAGGAGCTGTGGTTTGTTTCAGTTTCATAAGCAGAGTTGAACTACATATGGTCCGTATGAGTAAGAAACACAGTTTTTTATTCAGGGCATGCTCATGGTTCTTGCTGTATTTTAGACTCTGGAAAGAAGAGCTTGCTTCTTGCGTTAAAACAGAGTGTGTTTCAGGGATGAGAACTCTGGTCTGAATTTCCCTCCAGAAACGGAGTAAAACCCCATGATCTGTGTCTTCCTACAAAAAAGAGTACATTTCTGGTAAACCCAGTGAATTTTGGGTTCAAATGTTTTTTCCCAGTTCACGAACCCAACGCTTTCTCACGATTAACTAAAGAGCATTTATGTAAGAGGAGCTGTGGTTTGTTTCAGTTTCATAAGAAGAGTTGAACTAAATATGGTCTGTATGAGTAGGAAACACAGTTCTTTTTTTCTGGGCATGCTCATGGTTCTTGCTGTATTGGAGACCCTGGAATGAAGAACTTGCTTCTTGTGTGAAAACAGAGTGTGTTTCATGGATTTGAACACTGGTCTGAATTTCCCTTCAGAATCGGAGTTAAACCCCAGTTTCTGTGTCTTCCTACAAGCAAGAGTTCATTTCTGGTAAACTAAGTGAATTTAGGGTTCAAATGATTTTTCCCAGTTCACGACCCCAACGCTTTCTCACGATTAACTAAAGAGCATTTATGTAAGAGGAGCTGTGGTTATTTTCAGTTTCATAATCAGAGTTGAACTACATATGGTCCGTATGCGTAGGAAACACAATTCTTTTTTTCAGGGCATTCACATTGTTCTTGCTGTATTGGAGACGCTCGAAAGAAGATCTTGCTGCTTGCATTAAAACAGAGTGTGTTTCTTGGATGAGAACTCAGGTCTGAATTTGCCTCCAGAAATAGAAAAAAACCCCATGATCTGTGTCTTCCTACAAGAATGAGTTCATTTCTGGTAAACCAAGTGAATTTTCAGCTCAAATGACGTTACACAGTTCTAGTACCCAACGCGATTATCACTATTAACTAAAGAGCATTTATGTAAGAGGAGGTGTGGTCTGTATCAGTTTCATAGCAGAGTTGAACTACAAAAGTTCTGTATGAATAGGAAACACAGTTCTTTTTTTCTGGGCATGCTCATTGTTCTTGCTGTATTTTAGACTCTGGAAAGAAGAGCTTGCTTCTTGGGTGCAAACAGAGTGTGTTTCATGGATGAGAACATTGCTCTGAATTTCCATTCAGAAATGGAGTTAAACCCCAGGATCTGTGTCGTCCTACAAGCAGGAGTTCATTTCTGCTAAACCAACTAAATTTTGGGCTCAAATGATTTTACAGAGTACACTAACAATACACGATTCTCACTATTAACTAAAGAGCCTTTATGTAAGTGGATCTGTGGTTTGTATCAGTTTCATGAGCAGAGTTGATCTACATATGGTCTGTATGAGTAGGAAACTCAGTTCTTCTTTTCTGGGCATGCTCATGGTTCTTGCTGTATTAGAGACTCTGGAAAGAAGAGGATGCTTCTTGCGATAAAACAGAGTGTGTTTCAGAAATGAGATCTCTGGTCTTAATTTCCCTTCAGATACGGAGTGAAACCAAAGGATCTATATCCTCCTACAAGCAAGAGTTCATTTCTTGTAAACAAAGTGAATTTTGGGCTCAGATGATTTTACAAGGTCACAAACCAATTGCGATTCTCACTATTAACTGAAGAACATTTATGTAAGAGGAGCTGTGGTTTGTATCAGTTTCATAAGGAGAGTTGAACTACATATGGTCCATATGAGTAGGAAACACAGTTCTTTTTTATTGGGCATTCTCATGTTTCTTGCTGTATTGGAGAGCTACAGAGAAGAGCTTGTTCTTGTGTTAATACAGAGTGTGTTTCATGGATGAGTCCTCTGGTCTGAATTTCCCTTCAGAAACGGAGCTAAACCCCAGGAACTGTGTCTTCCTACAAGCAAGAGTTCATTTCTGGTGAACCAAGTGAATTTTCCGCTCAAATGATTTTACACAATTCTAGAACCCAACGTGATTCTGACTATTTACTTAAGAGCATTTATGTAAGTGGAGCTGTGGTTTGTATCAATTTCAGAAGCAGAGTTGAACTGCATATGATCTTTATGAGTAGGAAATACAGTTCTTTTTTGAGGGCATTCTCATGGTTCATGCTCTATTGGAGAATTTGGAAAGAAGCTGATGTCTCTTGTGTTAAAACAGCTTGAGTTTCATGGATGAGAACACTTTTCTGAATTTCCCTTCAGAAACAGAGTTAAATCACATGATCTGTGTCTTCCTACAAGCAAGAGTTCATTTCTAGGAAACACAGTGAATTTTGGGCTCAAATTACTTTACACAGTTCTCAAACCCAATGCAATTCTCACTATTAACTAAAGAGCATTTATGTAAGAGGAGCTGTGGTTTGTATCAGTTTCATAAGCAGAGTTGATCTACATATGGTCCCTATGAGTAGGAAACACAGTTCTTTTTTGAGGGCATGCTCATTCTCCTTGCTGTATTAGAGACGCTGGAGAGAAAACTTGCTTCTTGCGTTAAAACAGAGTGTGTTTCATGGATGAGATCACTGGTCTAAATTTCCCTTCAGAAACGGAGTTAAAAACCAGGATCTCTGTCTTCCTACAAGCAAGAGTTCTTTTCTGGAAAAAAAAAGAGAATTTTGAGCTCAAATGATTTTACAAATTTCAGAAACCCATCGTGATTCTCACTATTAACTAAAGTTATTTATGTAATAGGAGCTGTGGTTTGTGTCAGTTTTATAAGGAGAATTGAACTGCATATGATCTGTATGAGTAGGAAACACAGTTCTTTTTTTCTGGGCCTGCTCATGGTTCTTGATGTATTGGATCCGCTGGAAAGAAGAGTTTGCTTCTTGCGTGAAAACAGAGTGTGTTTCAGGGATGAGAACACTGGTTTGAATTTCCCTTCAGAAACGGAGTTAAACCACAGGATCTGTGTCATCCTACAAGCAAGAGTTCATTTCTGGTAAACAAAGTGAATTTTGGGCTCAAATTATTTTAAAAAGTTCAAAAACCCAATGCAATTCTCACTATAAACTTAAGAGCATTTATGTAAGAGGAGCTGTGGTTGGTATCAGTTTCTTAAGCAGAGTTGATCTACATATGGTTTGTATGAATAGGAAACACAGTTCTTTTTTGAGGGCATTCTCATGGTTCTTGCTGTATTGGAGACGCTAGCAAAAAGAGCTTGCTTCTTGCATTAAAACAGTGTGTGTTTCATGTATTAGACCTCTGGTCTGAATTTCCCTTGAGAAATGGAGTTAAATCACAGCATCTGTGTCTTCCTACAAGCAAGTGTTCATTTCTGGTAAACCAAGTGAATTTTCAGAACAAATGATTTTACACAATTCTAGAACCCAACGTGATTATAACTATTATCTAAAGAGCATTTATGTAAGAGGAGCTGTGTTCTGTATCAGTTCATAAGCAGAGTTGAACTACCTCCGATCCCTATGAGTAGGAAACACAGTTCTTTTTTTCGGGGCATGCTCATTTTTCTTGCTGTATTGGAGATGCTGGAAAGAAGAGCTTGCTTCTTGCGTTAAAACAGAGTGTGTTTCATGGATGAGAACACTGGTCTAAATTTCCCTTCAGAAACGGAGTTAAAAACCAGGATCTCTGTCTTCCTACAAGCAAGAGTTCTTTTCTGGAAAAAAAAAAGAGAATTTTGAGCTCAAATGATTTTACAAAGTTCAGAAACCCATCGTGATTCTCAATATTAACTAAAGATTATTTATGTAATAGGAGCTGTGGTTTGTGTCAGTTTTATAAGCAGAATTGAACTGCATATGATCTGTATGAGTAGGAAATACAGTTCTTTTTTTCAGGGCATGTTCATGGTTCTTGGGGTATAGGAGATGCTGGAAAGAAGAGCTTTCTTCTTGGGTTAAAACAGAGTGTGTTTCATGGATGAGAACTCTGGTCTGAATTACGCTTCAGAAACGGAGTTAAACCCCCGGATCTGTGTCTTCCTACAAGCAAGAGTTCATTTCTTGTAAACACAGTGAATTTTGAGCTCAAATGGTTTTTCTGCAGTTCTACCACCCAACACGTTTCTCACTATTAACTAAAGATCATTTATATACGTGGTGTTGTGGTTTGTATCAGTGCCATAAGCAGATTTGAACTACATATGGTCCCTATGAGTAGGAAACACAGTTCTTTTGTTGAGGGCATGCTCATGTTTCTTGCTGTATTGAGGAGCGGCAAAGAAGAGCTTGTTCTTGTGTTAATACAGAGTGTGTTTCATGGATGAGACCTCTGGTCTGAATTTCCCTTCAGAAACGGAGTTAAACCCCAGGAACTGTGTCTTCATACAAGCAGGAGTTCATTTCTGGTAAACCAAGTGAATTTTCGGCTCAAATGATTTTACCCAGTTATAGAACCCAATGCGATTATTACTATTAACTAAAGAGCATTTATGTAATAGGAGCTGTGGTCTGTATCAGTTTCATCAGCAGAATTGAATTATATATGGTCTGTATAAGTAAGAAACACAATTCTTTTTTTCTGGGCATGCTCATTGTTCTTGTTGTATTTTAGACTCTGGAAAGAAGAGCTTGCTTCTTGGGTGCAAACAGAGTGTGTTTCATGGATGAGAACATGGCTTTGAATTTCCATTCAGAAACGGAGTTAAACCCCAGGATCTGTGTCGTCCTACAAGCAGGAGTTCATTTCTGGTAAACCAAGTAAATTTTGGGCTCAAATGATTTTACACAGTACACTAACAATACACGAGTCTCACTATTAACTAAAGAGCCTTTATGTAAGAGGACCTGTGGTTTGTATCAGTTTCATGAGCAGAGTTGAACTACATATGGTCTGTATGAGTAGGCAATTCAGTTCATTTCTGGGCATGCTCATGGTTCTTGCTGTGTTTGAGACGCTGGAAAGAAGATGATGCTTCTTAACTTAAAACAGAGTGAGTTTCATGGATGAGATCTCTGGTATGAATTTCCCTTCAGAAACACAGTTAAATCCCAGGATCTGTGTCTTCCTACAAGCAAGAGTTCATTTCTGGTAAACCCAGTGAATTTTGGGCTCAAATGATTTTACAAAGTTCTCAAACCCAACGCGATTCTCACTATTAAGTAAAGAGCATTTATGTAAGAGTAGCTGTGGTTTGTATGAGTTTCATAAGCAGAGTTGATCTACATATGGTCCCTATGAGTAGGAAACACAGTTCTTTTTTTTTTAGGGCCTGCTCATTGTTCTTGCTGTATTGGAGACGTTGGAAAGAAGAGCTTGCTTCTTTCTTTAGAACAGGGTGTTTTACATGGATGAGAACTTCGATCTGAATTTCCCTTCAGAAATGGAGTTAAACCCCAGGATCTGTGTCATCCTCCAAGCAAGAGTTCATTTCTGGTAAATCGAGTGAATTTGGGAGTTAAATGATTTTTAGCAGTTCACGAACCCAACGCGATTCTCACTATTAAATAAATAGCATTTATGTAAGAGGTGCTATGGTTTGTATCAGTTTCATAAGCAGAGTGGAACTACATATGGTCTGTATGATTAGGAAACACAGTTTTGTTTTCAGGGCATGATCATGGTACTTGCTGTATTGGAGATGCTGGAAAGAAGAGCTGGCTTCTTGCGTTAAAACACAGTGTGTTTCATGGATGAGAACACTGGTCTGAATTTGCCTTCAGAAACGGAGTTAAACCCCAGGATCTGTGTCTTCCTACAAGCAAGAGTACTTTTCTGGTAAACAAAGAGAATTTTAGGCTCAAATGATTTTACAAAGTTCAGAAAACCATCGTGATTCTCACTATTAACTAAAGAGCATTTATGTAAGAGGAGCTGTGTTTTTTATCAGTTTCATAAGCAGAGTTGAACTCCATATAGTCCGTATGTGTAGGAAACACAGTTCTTTTTTTCCTGGCAATTCACTTGGTTCTTGCTGCATTGGAGATGCTAGAATGAAGAGCTTGCTTCTTGCATGAAAACACAGTGTGTTTCATGGATGAGAACACTGGTCTGAATTTCCCTTCAGAAACGGAGTTAAACCCCAGGATCTGTGTCTTCCTACAAGCAGGAGTTCATTCCTGGTAAACCCAGTGAATTTTGGTGTTAAAAGATATTTAGCAGTTCATGAACCCAACACGATTCTCACTATTACCTTAAGAGCCTTTATGTAAGAGGAGCTGTGGTTTGTATCAGTTTCATAAGCAGAGTTGAACTAAATATCGTCTCTATTAGTAGGAAACACATTTCTTTTTTTCTGAGCATGCTAATGGTTCTTGCTGTGTTGGACACACTGGAAAGAAGAGGATGCTTCTGGCCTTAAAATAGAGTGAGTTTCATGGATGAGATCACTGGTCTGAATTTCCCTTCAGAAACGGAGTTAAATCCCAGGATCTGTGTCTTCCTGCAAGCAAGATTTCATTTCTGGTAAACCCAGGGATTTTGGGGATCAAATGATTTTTCGCAGTTCACGAACCCAATGCTATTCTCACTATTAACAAAAGAGCATTTATGTAAGAGGATTTGTTGTTTGTATCAGTTTCATAAGCAGAGTTGAAATACATATGGTCTGTATGAGTAGCAAACACATTTTTTTTCTTGGCATGCTCATGTTTCTTGGTGGATTGGAGACTCTGGAAAGAAGAGCTTGCTTCTGGTGTGAAAACAGAGTGTGTTTCATGGATGAGAACAATGGTCTGAATTTCTCTTCAGAAACGGATTTAAACCCCAGGATCTCTGTCTGCCTACAAGCAGGAGTTCATTTCTGGTAAACCCAGTGAATTTTGGGCTCAAATGATGTTACAAAGTTCTGAAACCCAAAGCGATTCTCCCTATTAAGTAAAGAGCAATTATGTAAGAGTAGCTATGGTATGCATGAGTTTCATAGTCAGAGTTGATCTATGTATGGTCCCTATGAGTAGGAGACACAGTTCTTTTTTTTTAGGGCCGGGACATTGTTCTTGCTGTATTGGAGACATTGGAAAGAAGAGCTTGCTTCTTGCATTAAAACAGAGTGTTTTAAATGGATGAGAACTTAGGTCTGAATTTCCCTTCAGAAGCGGAGTTAAACCCCAGGATCTGTGTCTTCCTACAAGCAAGAGTTCATTTCTGGTAAAACCAGGGAATTTTGGGTTCAAATGATTTTTCCCAGTTCACGAACCAAACGCGATTCTCACTATTAACTAAAGAGCATTTATGTAAGAGGTGCTATGGTTTGTATCAGTTTCATAAGCAGAGTGGAACTACATATCGTTCCTATGATTAGGAAACACAGGTTTTTTTTCAGGGCATGCTCATGGTACTTGCTGTATTGGAGATGCTGGACAGAAGAGCTTGCTTCTTGCGTTAAAACAGAGTGTGTTTCATGGATGAGAACACTGGTCTGAATTTCCCTTCAGAAACGGAGTTAAACCCCAGGATCTGTGTCTTCCTACAAGCAAGAGTACTTTTCTGGTAAACAAAGAGAATTTTAGGCTCAAATGATTTTACAAAGTTCAGAAAACCATCGTGATTCTCACTATTAACTAAAGAGCATTTATGTAAGAGGAGCTGTGTTTTTTTATCAGTTTCATAAGCAGAGTTGAACTCCATATAGTCCGTATGTGTAGGAAACACAGTTCTTTTTTTCCTGGCAATTCACTTGGTTCTTGCTGCATTGGAGATGCTAGAATGAAAAGCTTGCTTCTTGCGTGAAAACACAGTGTGTTTCATGGATGAGAACACTGGTCTGAATTTCCCTTCAGAAACGGAGTTAAACCCCAGGATCTGTGTCTTCCTACAAGCAGGAGTTCATTCCTGGTAAACCCAGTGAATTTTGGTGTTAAAAGATATTTAGCAGTTCATGAACCCAACACGATTCTCACTATTACCTAAAGAGCCTTTATGTAAGAGGAGCTGTGGTTTGTATCAGTTTCATAAGCAGAGTTGAACTAAATATGGTCTCTATTAGTAGGAAACACATTTCTTTTTTTCTGAGCATGCTAATGGTTCTTGCTGTGTTGGACACACTGGAAAGAAGAGGATGCTCCTGGCCTTAAAATAGAGTGAGTTTCATGGATGAGATCACTGGTCTGAATTTCCCTTCAGAAACGGAGTTAAATCCCAGGATCTGTGTCTTCCTGCAAGCAAGATTTCATTTCTGGTAAACCCAGGGATTTGGGGGATCAAATGATTTTTCGCAGTTCACGAACCCAATGCTATTCTCACTATTAACAAAAGAGCATTTATGTAAGAGGATTTGTTGTTTGTATCAGTTTCATAAGCAGAGTTGAAATACATATGGTCTGTATGAGTAGCAAACACATTTTTTTTCTTGGCATGCTCATGTTTCTTGGTGGATTGGAGACTCTGGAAAGAAGAGCTTGCTTCTGGTGTGAAAACAGACTGTGTTTCATGGATGAGAACAATGGTCTGAATTTCCCTTCAGAAACGGATTTAAACCCCAGGATCTCTGTCTGCCTACAAGCAGGAGTTCATTTCTGGTAAACCCAGTGAATTTTGGGCTCAAATGATTTTACACAGTTCAAGAACCCAACACGATTTTCACTATTAACTAAAGAGCATTTATGTAAGAGGAGCTGTGGTTTGTATCAGTTTCATAAGTAGAGTTGAACTACATATGGTTCATATGAATAGGAAACACAGTTCTTTTTTTCAGGGCATGCTCATGGCTCTTGCTATATTGGAGACGTTGGAAAGAAGAGCTTGCTTTTTGCGTTAAAACAGAGTGTGTTTCATGGATGAGAACACTGGTCTGAATTTCCCTTCAGAAACGGAATTAAACCCCAGGATCTGTGTCTTCCTACAAGCAAGAGTGTAGATGTATCCTGCTTGTTAAATAAGAAACACAGAGCCAGTTGCAGAGTTTATAACCACGAGGTCAGAGCCAAAGCAGAAAACCTTACCCATCACTGCTTCTGCAGTTCCTCCTCTCCGCAAGAGACCTACTTCTCTTCGTCCTGTCTATTTTAAACACTTTCTGTTCTCCTCACTCATTGGTTGTAAACCCAGCCACATGACCTCCTCATCACTGCCTGTTTGCACAGACCTCCAGGTCTTCTATGGTTGGTATTGAAATTAAAGGCTTGTGTCTGCTATGCTGCCTATGTCCTTGAACACACAGAGATCTGCCTAGCTCTGCCTCCCAAGTGCTGGGATTAAGGGCGTGCCCCACTACTGCTCGGCTTCTGCTCTGGCTTGCTCTGACCTCAAGGCAACTTTATTGACATACAAATAAAATCACATTTCAATACAAATAAAATATCACTATATTTCCCCCTTTCTATTTTAATAAAAAGAAAAAAAGGAAATCGTTATAACTAATATATAACTATTGTATAAACTATATACAAAAGTACAATAACTATATATACCATATATACAAAGAATAAATACCTAAACAATGTTTAGTCCATTTGTAATTGACAAATTCAGAGAAAATAATTCCATTATCTATCCTATTTTGATAAGTCCAGAATGTACCTAATTCACTTTTTATCCTAACTTATATAGCTAACGGAACTGTCTTATAACGTCTTTGAAATTTATACACTTACAGCTCTTAGTGAGTTTTTGTGAAATCCTTAACAAAGATAATTATAACTATAACTAACTGATCTTCAACTCCCTCAGAGACCCAAGAAGGAAATAATACTACCTAATAAAAAAATAAAAACAAGAATTGCATGCAAGCAGCATCAAAAAAAAAAATGTGAGTTGACAGAAACAGCCAGCTGCCTGGACAGTCACCTGAGGTTTCTTCACAGTGTTGGGGCATCATCTTCAGCCTACAGGCCTAGCGTATCTGACAGACTCTTTTGTGAACTAAGATGTATACAAGGTCAACAGTTTGACCTCACATTTGGTGAGAGCAGTCCATGTACCAGAAACACCTGAATTCCCTTAGTGTCATGTCATGATTCAGGATTTTAAATTCTGGAAATTATTGATGTCTTTTCAATTCAGCTGTCCATTTCTCTTGGCTGTGTGTATGTGGCTTCATCTTGGCATCCTGTTCTTCTCCACATCTCTCTATTAAATGCCAGTCTACTATTGAGAGAGGTGAGCTTAGTTATTCCTCAAGAATAACTGTTTCATCTGCTGTTCCATTGCATATCAGAAGCCATTGGCCCACTCCCTTTTCAGCTGCCTTCGAAGAAAAGGGCATGGTACCTTTTACAGATTGCAAAGGTCACTCACTTCAGGGATGGTGCCATATTGTCCTGGCTTCAGAAGACGCCTTTTGTTAAAGCCACAACCACACTTGTTTTGGCAAGAATTGGTAGTCTTTGGTTTCATGTCCTGTCTGTCCTGTTTGTCAGCAGTTGATTCGAGGATACTTTGTTGTCCAGTGGCTGATTTTTGCCACAATGAAAGTTAGCTCCATATGCAGTTTCTTCAATGCCCATATTTTCTCTGAAGTAGATTGGTACTGCCAGGAGCCGTCATGTCTCATAGTCATAGCAAAAAAGAAAAATTCTTAAGTTATTAAAACATTTTAAATGCCATATTCTGTAGATCTCTGAAGGGTTTGAAGATGACCTGTCTATCTAGAATATATCTGTTTGATCTTGAAAACACACCTAATATGACTACAAGTTCAATTGTAATGTCTAACCACTAATTTTCATTTCTATATATCCTAATAGTTGGTAATTACTAACATTCAAGGATTAGCAAATTGCATTACATTGTTAAATGAATGGTATAAATACAATATCTCGAACAAGATTAGAAATACGTATATGGTATATTCTAACAATCTCAATCTCAATAATAATAATTTGTATACAATATAAAACAATCCAATTGAATGTAAAGTATTTAAAACTAGTAATTGTCTTTTTCTTTTTTCTTTTTTTTTCTTAACAAGCACCTTTTGCCTAGCCCTTTTCCTAACCCTTAACAACAACTTGTAACCAACACTCCTAAACAATGAAAACTATCCCAGACCCAATACCCATAAAAAGACCAAAAATCCACCCACCCCACACCACCCCTTTGGGAATGTGGACGTCAAATTCTTAAAATTGCTTCCTGCTGGGTATGGGCGAAGTTATCTTTATTCTGAAAAGAAAAATTTTGGGTTAATTGACAAATTCTAGTAAAGATAACTATATTCTTTGTTATCCATAATGCCAAAGTTCAGGGTTTATCTCAAGTCCTTATTCAAGCAGTCTTTGAAACTGGATCATCTCAGCTAGCCATCCCAGAATTGCTCTAAGCACTTTGTAGTCCAAAGCTGATCTGTAGATGATGTTTGTCAGCTTAGTGATATTATTTTCCACGTGGGAATTGTCATTGTGGGGCCCCATCTTCTTCCTGGAGATTTCATTTGATGTTAGGCCTGGCCGTGATTTCCTGCAGAAAACTGAAAAGAGACTCAAACACAAAGACATGTATAGGCAGTTAATCGAAGCCTTTTCTCTAAATTAATTAGTACTCATATGACCATTACTATTTTAAAGTTTAATATATATATATATATATCTTGTAAATTTTGATATAAAATTCATACTTTAAGAAAAGTTTAAAGAATCAGAATAGAGTCAAAGAATTGAGATTAGTTAAAGAATAGTCCCTTAATTAATTTGTTTTTTCTCCTGTCCCATGTCAGAAGATGGCTCTTTCTTCTGGTATGATACAGGGAGTTTTCATTTTCTTTTTAACAACATGCTTGAGTTTAAAGGAGGAGAGAGCCATTCTCCAACTCCAAAATCAGCTTGAAGCTTTAATTGAACTGGGACTACAAGAAGACTAAGAGTATTACTTTTTTAGAGAAGAGCAGAAACAAACATTTAGAAAGATTTATGAAATTTCATAGATGATATACCAATAGGCCATTTTACTCTTTTTCCTGGGACAGATGGTTTGTCCTTTTTCTTCAGTTGTCTCATTTGTCCAGTGGTCTTCAGATTCCTTAGCCTTCATTCTCCTAAAAGACAAAAACAAAAACCCTTCCCCATGACTAATTTTGGGGAGGTCCCCTTTTGGAAAGTTACATCTGATTAAATGAAAAGGAATGTATTAATGGTATAAGTGAGTTTAAACTGGATGGTCATGTTGGTTGATGAACTATCACCTCTTCTAATTAAGAGGTCTCTCTTGTTCCAATCGAACCTTTATCAGTTTTGATGGTACCCACACCTTATCTTCTCCTGCAGAAACAAAAGCAAAACCTCATCCCCAACGTAACACATGCCCTGGTTTCCATTCTGAGGTCAGCACATCCTTGAAGTATATAGGCTGATTTAATTCTGTTGTTTTTTCTATTAACCAATGTCTCTCTGCAGCTGTTGTTCCTTTCTCATTAGCATTGAGAAAATTCAAAGTTAATAGAGCATTGTGCAGTCTATTTCTTGGGGTTTTTGTTACCCCTTTTTGTTTATTTATCATGTCCTTTAGAGTTCTGTTGGATCTTTCTATAACTGCTTGGCCTGTAGGATTATGTGGTATACCTGTAATATGCTTTATATTATAATAAGCAAAAACCTGTTTCATTTTAATGGAGACATATGCTGGAGCATTGTCAGTTTTAATTTGTGCAGGTATACCCCTGATGGCCATAACTTCTAGCAAATGAGTGATTACAGAATCAGCTTTTTCAGAACTCAAAGCAGTTGCCCATTGAAATCCTGAATAAGTATCGATAGTATGGTGTACATATTTCAATTTTCCAAATTCTCAAAGTGAAACACATCCATCTGCCAGATTTCATTCCTCTGAGTACCCTTTGGGTTACATCCTGCTGGTAGTGGTGTCTGATTGTAGAAGGAACAAGTAGGACATTTCTTTACAATTTCCTTGGCTTGTTGCCAGGTTATGGAAAAATCCTTTTTTAAACCTTTACTATTGACATGATGTTTCTTATGAAATTCTGAGGCCTCCAGCACATTTCCTATCAATAATTTATCAATCTCATCATTACCTTGTGCTAGAGGGCCTGGCAGACCAGTATGGGATCAGATGTGAGTTATATATAAAGGATGACTCCTTTCCCTGATTGTATCTTGTAATTGAATAAACAGTGAAGTTAATTCTGAAGCATCAGGGATAAATTCTGCAGTCTCAATATGTAATACCACTCTTTCAGCATACTGAGAGTCAGTAACTATATTGAGAGGTTCTGAATAATCCATTAATACCAACAGAATAGCATACAATTCCGATTTTTGAACTGAATTATAAGGACTTTGAACCACTTTACCTAAATTTTCTGATTTGTAACCTGCCTTTCCTTGTTTGTTGGCATCTGTATAAAATGTCCGAACTCCGGATATGGGTTTTTCACGTACAATTCGAGGCAAGATCCAATCAGCTCTCTTTATAAGATCAATTCTATTGCTTTTAGGATATTTGCTGTTAATTTCTCCCAAAAAATTACTGCAAGCTCTTTGCCAAGGTTCACTTTCTGTCCATAATTTTTCAATGTCCTCTTTAGTTAAAGGTACAACAATTTCTGCTGGGTCTATTCCTGCTAATTGACGAAGTCTCAATTTTCCTTTCAAAATTAAGTCAGAGATTTTTTCCACATAAGTTTTAAATTTTTTATTTGGTAAAAATATCCATTCTAATATAATATCTTCTCTCTGCATTAATATTCCTGTAGGAGAATGCCTAGAAGGTAAAATAACCAAAATGCAATCCAGCTTTGGATCAATACAATCTACATGTCCTTCATGTACTTTTTTTTCTACCAAGGCTAATTCTTTCTCAGCTTCAGGTGATAATTCTCTTGGACTATTTAAGTCCTTGTCACCTTCTAAGGTTTTGAACAAATTATTCAGTTCATCATTTTTTACCCCAGCAATAGTTCGTAGATGAGAAATGTCCCCAAATAAACTTTGAAAGTCATTAAGAGTCTGTAGGCGATCTCTCCTAATTTGTACCTTTTGAGGTCTAATTTTTTGTAGCTCTATTTTATATCCTAAATAATTAATAGAATCTCCTCTTTGTATCTTTTCAGGAGCAATGTGTAATCCCCAGCCAGGCAATATTTTCTTTACTTCTTCAAACATTCTTTCTAAAGTATCTGCACTTGAGTCAGCTAGTTAAATATCATCCATATAATGATAAATTATAGATTTAGGAAATTTTTTACGTATCACTTCCAAGGGCTGTTGTACAAAATATTGGCACAGGGTTGGACTATTCAACATTCCCTGTGGGAGGACTCTCCATTGAAATCTTCTAACTGGTTGAGAATTATTGTAAGTAGGCACCGTGAAAGCAAATCTTTCTCTGTCTTTTTCTTGTAGGGGTATTGAAAAGAAACAGTCTTTTAAATTGATAACTATGAGAGGCCATCCTTTAGGTAACAGAGTAGGCAAAGGAATTCCAGATGGTAGAGAGCCCATTGGCTGAATTACTTTGTTAATTGCTCTAAGGTCTGTTACCATTCTCCATTTACCAGATTTCTTTTTAATAACAAATACAGGAGAATTCCATGGGCTAGTAGATTCTTCAATATGCTGAGCATTTAGCTGTTCTTCTACCAGCTCTTCTAAAGCCTGGAGTTTCTCTGTTGTTAAAGGCCATTGATGAACCCATACAGGCTTGTCTGTTAACCATTTTAAAGGTAGAGCTGTTGGTGCCTTTGGAAGATCATCAGTTTTTCTGCCCTGTTCTTGTATAATATGGATGGCTGGTGACCACTCATTAGAATAATACCTTCTAATATTTCTCTCAGAAACATGTGCTAGTTTATTATTTATTTCTGAGGTTGGAGGGATGTTAATCTGAGTATTCCATTGTTGTAACAGGTCTCGACCCCATAGGTTCATGGCTATGTTAGCCACATATGGTTTTAATCTGCCTCTCTGTCCTTCTGGGCCTATACATTCGAGCCATCTTGCACTCTGTTTAACTTGAGATAATGTTCCAATTCCTAACAGTTGAACATTTACCTCCTGAAGAGGCCAAGATAGATGCCAAAATTCTGGTGCAATTATGGTAACATCAGCACCTGTGTCTACCAGACCAGACAACAAAACACCATTTATTTTTATTGTTAATTGTGGTCTTTGTTCATTTATAGAAGTTTGCCAAAAAATTTTCTTTATGGTCTCTCCTGAATTTTCTGTTCTCTCTGTCTCAGTTGTTCCATTACTCTGAGTAGCCTGGTTTATTCCAATAGGCATTTGGTCATTTAACTGCTCTGAGTAGGGGTCTCCTCTACAATTGCAGGAAAAGTCTGAACTGGATTCACTGTAGGGGCCTGCCTGAGGCCCCTCTGGGAGTTTCCCAAAGACTGAGGCAAAGTATTACCTTGTCTGTCCCTTGTTGATCTACATTCATTGGTCCAATGTCTTCCCTTACCACACCTTCTACATACTCCTGAAGGAAGGGGCATTCTGTTGCCATTGTTCCTTGAAGAAACATTGTTTCTAGAAGTGCCCTGTTTACAGTCCCTTTTCAAATGTCCTTGCTTTCCACATCCAAAACATCTAACATTCCTCAAACCTCTTGAAATTGCTTCTCCTACCCACATATTATCATGATCATGAGCCTCAACATTAACCGTGTCTCTAATCCAATCTTCCAAGGGTGCAGATCTCGCCATTAACGGCCTGATTATTCTCTTGCATGCTTCATTTGCAATCTCAAAAGCCAAAGATTCAATTATTATCTGGCTAGCTTCTGAATTTGGGACCATTCTCTTTACTGCTGAAGTCAGTCTTTGTAAGAAATCTGTGAACGATTCTTTTGGGCCCTGTATAACCTTTGTAAATGACTCAGTTTTCTTCCCTGGTTCCTCAACTCTGTCCCATGCATTCAAGGCTGCCATTCGACATAGAATTAGAGTTTGCATATCTTATCAACATTGTGTTTGTACTGCAGCATATTGGCCTTCTCCAACAAGCTGATCCTGGAAGATTTGTATACCTCTATCACTACATTGTTTTGCTATGGTTTTAGCTTCCTGTTTGAACCACATTTGCCACTGGAGCTGCTGTCCGGGTTCTAGAACCGCCTGTGCCAGTTCCCGCCAGTCCTGTGGTATAATTCTATTATAAGTTGACCAGGAGTTTAACATTTGTTTTACATATGGAGAATGCATGCCATAAGATACTATTGCCTCCTTAAACCTTCATAAGTCTAACATTTCAACTGGAGTCCAAATATTTTGTGTAGACATTTGACCAGGCTGCTGTTGTATGGTTACCGGATAAATTAAGGGTGATTGTGTGAAAACAGGCTTTCTTTCTGTAACCTTATAATCCAATCCTGAAACAACTTCACTGTTAATTTCTTCTGTCTGAATCTGAATTTCTCTATAATTCATTTTAACAGGTTTTTCTGAAATTTTTTTCCTGGCACTTAAATTGACCATCTTTTTAAATAGTAAAATAAGGATAAGAAGATTAATAATGTACATAATTCGATCAACATTAATCTTATCATATAGTTGTTCCATTACCATACTGCCTAAAATTTCAAACAAAGCCCAATTTACTTCCAATGTACACATAAAACCCATTTTTTTTTAATGTGGAAAAAAATCTCTTTTAAATACTTTCCTTTAAAATATCTGATATAAATGACTTACCAATTCTGCGCAGAACAGTAGAAATCCGAGGGAATTTCCAAACAGCTACCTAGCATCTGAGGTGGGAATCCAGAGAGAGAGAGAAAGAGAGAGAGAGAGAGAGAGAGAGAGAGAGATAGAGAGAAAGCGTAGCCACGATCTGGCTAAAATCTTGAACCCAGCCGCTTCAGTGTTCTGGTCTGAGCAGAGTCAAGCCTGGGCTCTGGCTTCCTTAAGCTCCGACCAACCACATGTACTGGCGTTTCAGCCAAAAGCAGCCTATCTGCAGTTGCGTGTAGCCACTGCAATTAGCGGTAGCTCCCACAGGCCTGAGTTGTTTGTAGCACCGGCTTTTTAAGCAAGTAACTCCAGCTGCGGCGCCTGAGTCCTAAGCTGAGCTAGGCCTGACTTAGACCAGGGCTAAGCTGGAGCAAGGGAGGCAGGCCCGCCCAGGTGGGAAGCCGGACCCACTGCCAAGGCAAGCGGTTTTTTAATGAATTCTTGCCCCATGTTGGGCACCAATTGTAGATGTATCCTGCTTGTTAAATAAGAAACACAGAGCCAGTTGCAGAGTTAAAAACCACAAGGTCGGAGCCAAAGCAGAAAACCTTACCCTTCACTGCTTCTACGGTTCCTCCTCTCCGCAAGAGACCTACTTCTCTGCGTCCTGTCTATTTTAAAAACTTTCTGTTCTCCTCACTCATTGGTTGTAAACCCAGCCACATGACTTCCTCGTCACTGCCTGTTTGTACAGACCTCCAGGTCTTCTATGGTTGGTATTGAAATTGAAGGCGTGTGTCTACTATGCTGGCTATGTCCTTGAACACACAGAGATCCGCCTAGCTCTACCTCCCAAGTGCTGGGATTAAGGGCGTGCCCCACTACTGCTCGGCTTCTGCTCTGGCTTGCTCTGACTTCAAGGCAACTTTATTGACATACAAATAAAATCACATTTCAATACAAATAAAATATCACTATAAAAGAGTTCATTTCTGGTAAACAAATTAATTTTGGGATCAAATGATTTTACACAGTTCACAAACCCATTGTGATTCTCACTATTAACTAAAGAGCATTTGTGTAAGTGGAGCTGTGGTTTGTATCAGTTTCATAAGCAGAGTTGAACTACATATGGTGCCTATGAGTAGAAACACAGTTCATTTTTTCTGGGCATGCTCATGTTTCTTGCTGTGTTGGAGACGCTGGAAAGCCAAGCTTGCCTTTTGCGTTAAAACAGAGTGTGTTTCATGGATGAGAACACTGGTCTGAATTTCCCTTCAGAAACGAAGTTAAACCCAGGATCTGTGTCTTCTTAGAAGCAAGAGTTCATTTCTGGTAAACCCAGTGACTTTTGGGCTTAAATGAATTTACACATTTCACTAAACCAATTCGTTTCCCACTATTAATGAAAGAGCATTTATGTAAGAGTAGTTATACGCTGTATCAGTTTCATAAGCAGAGTTGAAATAGATATGGTGCCTATGATTAGGAAACACTTCTTTTTTTCTGGGCATGCTCATGTTTCTTGCTGTATTGGAGACGCTGGAAAGAAAAGCTTGCTACTTGCCTTAAAACTGAGTATGTTTCATGGATGAGAACACTGGTCAGATTTTCACTTCAGAAATGGAGTTAAACCTGAGGATCTGTGTCTTCCTACATGCAAGTGTTAATTTCTGGTAAACCCAGTGAATTTTGGCTCAAATGAATATACACAGTTCATGAAACCAACAAGTTTCTCACTATTAACTAAAAAGCATTCATGTAAGAGGAGCTGTATTTTGTATCAGTTTCATAAGCAAGGCTGTACTACATATGGTCCTTATGAGTAGGAAACACAGTTCTTTTTTTCTGGGCATGCTCATATTTCTTGCTGTATTGGAGACTCAGGAGAGAAGAGCATGCTTCTTGCAATAAAACAGTGTGTGTTTCATGGATGAGAAAACTGGTTTGATTTTCACTTCAGAAACGGAGTTAAACACCATGATCTGTATCTTACTACAAGTAAGAGTTTATTTCAGGTAAACCAAGTGAATTATGGACTCAAATTAATTTACACAGTTCACGAACCCAACGTGTTTCTCACTATAAACTAAAGAGCATTTATGTAAGAGGAGCTGTATTTTTTTATCAGTTTCATAAGCAGACATGAACTAGATATGGTGCCTATGAGCTGGAAGCACAGTTCTTTTTTTCTGGGCATGCTTATATTTCTTGCTGTATTGGAGACTCAGGAAAGAAGAGCAAGTATCTTGCGTTAAAACAGTGTGTGTTTCATGGATGAGAATACTGGTTTTATTTTCACTTCAGAAACGGAGTTAAACCCCAGGATCTGTGTCTTCCTAAAAACAAGAGTTCATTTCTGGTAAACAAAGTGAATTTTGGGCTCAAATGATTTTACACAGTTCATGAACCCAACGCGTTTCTCACTATTAACTAAAGAGCATTTGTGTAAGTGGAGCTGTGGTTTGTATCAGTTTCATAAGCAGAGTTGAACTACATATGGTCCCAATGAGTAGGAAACACAGTTCTTTTTTTCTGGCCATGCTCATGGTTCTTGCAGTGTTGGAGACGCTGGAAAGGCAAACTTGCTTCTTGTGTTAAAACAGAGTGTGTTTCATGGATCAGAACACTGGTCTGAATTTCCCTTCAGAAACATAGTTAAACCATAGGATCTGTGTCTTCTTACAAGCAAGAGTTCATTTCTGGCAAACCCAGTGAATTTTGGCTCAAATGAATTTACACAATTCATGGACCCAACCCGTTTCTCACTATTAACTAAAGAGCATTTATGTACGAAGAGCTGTATTATGTTTTAGTTTCATAAGCAGAATTGAACTAGATATGGTGCATATGAATAGGAAACACTTCTTTTTTTCTGGGAATGCTCATGTTTCTTGTTGTATTGGAGATGCTTGAAAGAAAAGCTTGCTTCTTGCCTTAAAACTGAGTGTGTTTTATGGTTGAGAACACTGGTCTGATTTTCACTTCAGAAACGGAGTTAAACCCCAGGATCTTTGTCTTCCTACATGCAAGAGTTAATTTTGGTAAACCCAGTGAATTTTGGGCTCAAATGAATTTACACGTTTCAAAAAACGAACGCTTTTCTCACTATTAACTAAAGAGTTTTATGTAATAGGAGCTGTGTTTTGTATCAGTTTCATAGGCAGAGTTGAACTACATATGGTCTGTATGAGTAGGAAACACAGTTCTTATTTTCTGAGCATGCTCATGTTTCTTGCTGTGTTGGAGACGCTGGAAAGCCAAGCTTGCCTTTTGTGTTAAAACAGAGTGTGTTTCATGGATGAGAACACTGTTCTGAATTTCCCTTCAGAAACGAAGTTAAACCCAGCATCTGTGTCTTCTTAGAAGCAAGAGTTAATTTCTGGTAAACCCAGTGACTTTCGGGCATAAATGAATTTACACATTTCACTAAACCAATTCGTTTCCCACTATTAAGGAAAGAGCATTTATGTAAGAGTAGTTATACTTTGTATCAGTTTCATAAGCAGTGTTGAACTAGATATGGTGCATATGAGTAGGAAACACTTCTTTTTTTCTGGGCATGCTCATGTTTCTTGCTGTATTGGAGATGCTGGAAAGAAAAGCTTGCTTCTTGCCTTAAAACTGAGTGTTTTTAATGGATGAGAACACTGGTCTGATTTTCACTTCAGAAACGGAGTTAAACCCCAGGAACTGTGTCTTCCTACATGCAAGAGTTAATTTCTGGTAATCCCAGTGAATTTTGGGCTCAAATGAATTTACACATTTCACGAACCTAACGCGTTTCTCCCTATTAACTAAAGAGCCTTTATGTAAGAGGAGCTGAATTTTGTATCAGTTTCATAAGCAGAGTTGAACTAGATAAGGTGCGTATCAGCAGGAAATACAGTTCTTTTTTTCTGGGCATGCTCATATTTCTTGCTGTTTTGGAGAATCAGGAAAGAAGAGCATGCTTCTTGCCTTAAAACAGAGTATGTTTCTGGGATGAGAACTCTGGTCTGAATTTTCCTTCAGAAATGGAGTTAAACCTCATGTTTTGAGTCTTACTACAAGCAAGAATTCATTTCAGGTAAACCTAAGTTATTACGGGCTGAAATTAATTTACATAGTTCCCAAACCTAACGCGTTTCTCACTATTAACTAAAGAGCATTTATGTAAGAGGAGCTGTATTATGTATCAGTTTCATAAGCAGAGTTCAACTAGATATTGTGCGTATGAGTAGGAAACACAGTTCTTTTTTTCTGGGCATGCTCATATTTCTTGCTGTATTGGAGACTCAGGAAAGAAGAGCATGTATCTTGCGTTAAAACAGCGTGTCTTTCATGTATGAGAACACTGGTTTAATTTTCACTTCAGAAACGGAGTTAAACCCCAGGAACTGTGTCTTCCTACAAGCAAGAATTCATAGCTGGTAAACCCAGTGAATTTTGTGCTCAAATCTTTTTTCACAGTTCATGGACCCAACGTGTTTCTCACTATTAACTAAAGAGCATTATGTAAGAGTAGCTGTGGTTTTTATCAGTTTCATAGGCAGAGTTGAACTACATATAGTCTGTATGAGTAGGAACAACAGTTCTTTTTTTCTGAGCGTGCTCATGTTTCTTGCTTTGTTGGAGACGATGGAAAGGCAAGCTTGCTTCTTACGTTAAAACAGAGTGTGTTTCATGGATAAGAACAATGGTCTGATTTTCACTTCAGAAACGGAGTTAAACCCCAGGATCTGTGTCTTCCTAAATGCAAGAGTTAATTTCTGGTAAACCCAGTGAATTTTGGGCTCAAATGAATTTACACGTTTCACGAAATGAACGCTTTTCTCACTATTAACTAAAGAGTGTTTATGTAAGAGGAGCTGTGTTTTATAACAGTTTCATAGGCAGAGTTGAACTACATATGGTCTGTATGAGTAGGAAACACAGTTCTTTTTTTCTGGGCATGCTCATGTTCCTTGCTGTATTTGAGACGCTGGAAAGACAAGCTTTCTTCTTGTGTTAAAACAGAGTGTGTTTCATGGATGAGAACACTGGTCTGAATTTCCCTTCAGAAACATAGTTAAACCCCAGGATCTGTGCCCTCTTCCTAGCAAGAGTTCATTTCCTGTATACCCAGTGAATTTTGAGCTCAAATTCATTTACACAGTTCATGAAACCAACAAGTTTCTCACTATTAACTAAAAAGCATTCATGTAAGAGGAGCTGTATTTTGTATCAGTTTCTTAATCAGCATTGAACTAGATATGGTGCTTATGAGTAGGAAACATAGTCCTTTTTTTCTGAGCATGCTCATGTTTCTTCCTCTACTGGAGACGATGGAAAGGCAGGTTTGATTTTTGCGTTAAAACAGAGTGTGTTTCATGGTTGAGAACACTGGTCTGAATTTTCCTTCAGAAACGGGATTAAACCCCAGGATCTGTGTCTTCTTACAAGCAAGAGTTCAATTCTGGTAAACCCAGTGACGTTTGGGCTCAAATGATTTTAAACAGTTCACTAACCCACCAAGTTTCTCTCTATTAACTAAAGATCGTTTATGTAAGAGGAGTTGTGGATTGTATCAGTTTCATAAGCAGAGCTGAACTACATATGGTCTGTATGATTAGGAAACACAGTTCTTATTTTCTGAGCATGCTCATGTTTCTTGCTGTGTTGGAGATGCTGGAAAGAAAAGCTTGCTTCTTGCCTAAAAAACTGAGTGTGTTTCATGGATGAGAACACTGGTCTGATTCTCAGTTCAGAAACGGAGTTAAACCCCAAGATCTGTGTCTTCCTACATGCAAGAGTTAATTTCTGGTAAACCCAGTGTATTTTAGGCTCAAATGAATTTACACGTTTCATGAAACGAACGCTTATCTCACTATTAACTAAAGTGTCTTTATGTAAGAGGAGCTGTGTTTTGTATCAGTTTCATAGGCAGAGTTGAACTATATATGGTCTGTATGAGTAGGAAACACAGTTCCTTTTTTCTGGGCATGCTCATGTTTCTTGCTCTATTGGAGAGGCTGGACAGACAAGCTTTCTTCTTGTGTTAAAACAGAGTGTGTTTCATGGATGCGAACACTGGTCTGAATTTCCCTTCAGAAACATAGTTCAACCCCAGCATCTGTGCCCTCTTACAAGCAAGAGTTCATTTCCTGTAAACCCAGTGAATTTTGGGCTCAAATGAATTTACACAGTTCACTAACCCAACGCGATTCTCACTATTAACTAAAAAGCATTCATGTAAGAGGAGCTGTATTTTGTATCAGTTTCATAAGCAGAGCTGTACTACATATGGTCCATATGAGTAGGAAACACAGTTCTTTTTTTCTGGGCATGCTTCATATGCAGAGTTGAACTAGATATTGTGTGTATGCATAGGAAACACAGTTCCTTTTTTCTGGGCATGCTTCATATGCAGAGTTGAACTAGATATTGTGTGTATGCGTTGGAAACACAGTTCTTTTTTTCTGGGCATGCTCATATTTCTTGCTGTATTGGAGACTCAGGAAAGAAGAGCATGCTTCTTGCGTTAAAACAGTGTGTGTTTCATGGATGAGAAAACTGGTTTGATTTTCACTTCAGAAACGGAGTTAAACCCCATGATCTGTGTCTTACCACAAGCAAGAGTTTATTTCAGGTAAACCAAGTGAATTGTGGGCTCAAATTAATTTACACAGTTCAAGAACCCAACGTGTTTCTCACTATAAACTAAAGAGCATTTATGTAAGAGGACCTGTATTTTTTATCAGTTTCATAAGCAGAATTAAACTAGATATGGTGTGTATGAGTTGGAAGCACAGTTCATTTTTTCAGGGCATGCTTATATTTCTTGCAGTATTGGAGACTCAGGAAAGAAGTGCAAGTATTTTGTGTTAAAACAGTGTGTGTTTCATGGATGAGAAAACTGGTTTGATTTTCACTTCAGAAATGGAGTTAAACCCCAGGGTCTTTGTCTTCCTACAAGCAAGAGTTCATTTCTGGTAAACCCATTGAATTTTGGGCTCAAATAAATTTAAACAGTTCACGAAGCCAACGTGTTTCTCACTATTAACTAAAGTGCATTTAAGAAAGGGAAGCTGTGGTTTGTATCAGTTTCATAAGCAGAGTTGAACTACATATGGTCCTATGAGTAGGAAACACAGTTCATTTTTTCTGGGCATGCTCATGTTTCTTGCTGTATTTGAGACGATGGAAAGAAGAGCTTGCTCCTTGCGTGAGAACAGAGTCTGTTTCATGAATGAGAACACTGGTCTGAATTTCCCTTCAGAAACGGAGTTAAACTACATGATCTGTGTCTTCTTACAAGCAAGAGTTCATTTCTGGTAAACCCAGTGTATTTTGGCTCAAATGAATTTACACAGTTCATGAATCTGAGTCTCCAATACAGCCAGAAATATGAGCATGCCCAGAAAAAAAGAACTGTGTTTCCTACTCATACGCACAATATCTAGTTCAACTCTCCTTATGAAACTGATAAAAACACAGGTCCTCTTACACAATGCTCTTTATTTAATAGTGAGAAACGCGTTGCATTCGGGAACTATGTAAATTAATTTGAGCCTGTAATTCACTAGGTTTACCTGAAATGAACACTTGCTTGTAGTAAGACTCAACTCTTGAGGTTTAACTCCGTTTCTGAAGGGAAATTCAGACCAGAGTTCTCATTCCAGAAACATACTCTGTTTTAAGGCAAGAAGCATGCTCTTCTTTCCTGATTCTCCAAAACAGCAAGAAATATGAGCATGCTCAGAAAAAAAGAACTGGGTTTCCTACTGATACGCACCTTATCCAGTTCAACTCTGCTTATGAAACTGATACAAAATAACGCTCCTCTTACATAAAGGTTCTTTAGTTAATAGGGAGAAACGCGTTGGGTTCCTGAAATGTGTAAATTCTTTTGATCCCAAAATTCACTGGGTTTACCAGAAATTAACTCTTGCATGTAGGAAGACACAGATCATGGGGTTTAACTCCGTTTCTGAAGTGAGAATCAGACCAGTGTTCTCATCCATGAAACACACTCAGTTTTAAGGCAAGAAGCAAGCTCTTCTTTCAAGATCTAAAATACAGAAAGAACCATGAGCATGCCCTGAAAAAAAGAACTGTATTTCCTACACATACGGACCATGTCTAGTTCAACTGTGCTTATGAAACTGATACAAACCACAGCATCTCTTACATAGATGCTCTTTAGTTAATAGAGAAAAGCATGATGGGTTCGGGAACTGTGTATATACATTTGAGATGAAAAATCACTGGGTTGACCAGAAATGAATTCTTGTATGTAGAAAGACACAGACCCTGGGCTTTACCTCAGTTTCTGAAAGGAAATTGAGTCCAGTGTTCTCATCCATGAAACACACTCGGTTTAAACACAAGAAGCATGCTCTTCTTTTCAGCATCTGCAATACAGCAAGACACATGAGCATGCCCAGAAAAAAATGAATTTTGTTTCCTACTCATAGGGAGCATATCTAGTTCAACTGATACAATCCACAGCATCACTTATATAGATGCTCTTTAGTTAATAGTGAAAAGCATGTTGGGTTTGTGAACTGTGTAAATTCATTTGAGCCGAAAATTCACTGGGTTTACCAGAAATGATCTCTTGCTTGTAGGAAGACACTGAGCCTTTGGTTGAACTCCGTTTCTGAAGGAAAATTGAGACCAGTGTTGTCATCCATGAAACACACTCAGCTTTAATGCAAGAAGCATGCTCTTCTTTCCAGTGTCTTCAATACAGGAAGAAACATGAGCATCCCCAGAAAAAAAGATCTTTGTTTCCTACTCATACGGGCCTTATCTAGTTCAAATTCGCTCATGAAACTGATACAAACCTCAGCAACTCTTACATATATGCTCTTTACTAAATAGTAAGAAAAGCGATGGGTTCATGAACTGTGTAAATTCATTTGAGCCGCAAATTCACTGGGTTTACCTGGAATGAACCATTGCTTGTAGGAAGACACAGAGTCTGGTGTTTAACCCCTTTTCGGAAGGGAAATGCAAACCAGTGTTCTCATCCATGAAACACACTCTGTTTAATGCAAGAAGCTTGCTCTTCTTTCCAGCGTCTGCAATACAGAAAGAAACATGAGCATGCCCAGAAAAAAAGAAATGTTTTTCCTACTCATACGTTCCGTATCTTGTTCAACTGTGCTTAGGAAATTCATACAAACCACAGGATCACTTACATATATGCTCTTTAGTTAATAGTGAAAAATGTGTTGGGATCGTTAACTGTGTAATTTCATTTGAGCCGAAAATTCATTGGGTTTACCAGAAATGAACTCTTGCTTGTAGGAAGACAAAGACACTGGGGTTTCACTACGTTTCTGAAGGGAAATTCAGACCAGTGTTCTAATCCATGAAACACACTCTGTTGAAAGGCAAGAAACATGCTCTTCCTTCCATCATTTCCAAACAGCAAGAAACATGAGCATGCCCAGAAAAAAAGAACTGTGTTTCCTACTATTACGAACCGTATGCTGTTCAACTCTGCATAAGAAACACATACAAACCACAGAATCTCTTACATAGATGCTACTTAGTTAATAGTGAGAAACATGTAGGGTTCGTGAACTCTGTAAATATATTTTAGCCGAAAATTCCCTGGGTATACCTCAAATGAACTCTTGCTTGTAGGAAGACAAAGAACCTGGGGTTTAACTCTGTTTCTTAAGGGAAATTCAGACCAGTGTTCTAATCCATGAAACACACTCTGTATTCACGCAAAAACCATGCTCTTCTTTCCAGTGTCTCCAATACAGCAAAAAAAATGAGCATGCCCAGAAAAAAAGAACTGTGGTTCCTACTCATAAGGACCATATCTAGTTCAACTCTGCTTATGAAACTAATACAAACCAAGCACCCCTTACATAAATGATCATTACTTAATAGTGAGAAAATTGATGGATTCGTGAACTGTGTAAATTCATTTGAGCCGAAAATTCACTGGGTTAACCAGAAATGAACGCATGCTTGTAGGAAGACACAGAGCATGGGGTTTAACTCCGCTTCTGAAGGAAAATTCAGACCAGTGTTCTCATCCATGAAACATACTCTGTTTTATAGCAAGAAGCATGCTCTTCCTGCCATCGTCTCCAATACAGCAAGAAATATGAGCATGCCCTGAAAAAAATAACTGTGTTTCCTACGCATACGGACCATATCTAGTTCAACTCTGCTTATGAAACTGATACTAACCACAGCATCTCTTACAAAAATGCTCTTTGCTTAATAGTGAGATAAGCGATGGATTCGTGAACTGTGTAAATTCATTTGAGCCGAAAATTCACTGGGTTTACCAGAAATGATCTCTTGCTTGTAGGAAGACACAGAGTCTGGTCTCTTCAGTTAATAGTAAAATCATGTCGGGTTCTGGAACTGTGTAAATTTATTTGAGCTGAAAATAAACTGGTTTTACCAGAAATGAACTCTTGCTTGTAGGAAGACAAAGAATCTGGGATTTAACTCTGTTTCTGGAGGGAAATTCAGACCAGTGTTATCATCCATGAAACACACTCTGTTGTAATGCATAAAGCATGCTCAACCTTCCAGTGTCTCCAATACAGCAAGAAACCTGAGCATACCCAGAAAAAAAGAACTGTGTTTCCTACTCTTACGCACTGTATCTAGTTCAAATCTGCTTATGAAACTCATACAAACCACAGGATCTCTTACATAGATGCTCTTTAGTTAATAATGAAAATCGTGTTGGGTTCGTGAACTGTGTAAATACATTTGAGCCGAAAAATCACTGGGTTTGCCAGAAATGAAATCTTGCTTGTAGGAAGATACAGAGCCTGTGCTTTAACTGCGTTTCTAAAGGAAATTTCATACCTGTGTGATCATCCATGAAAAACACTCTGTTTTAACGCAAGAAGCATGCCCTTCTTTCCAGCGTCTGGAATTCAGCAAGAAACATGAGCATGCCCAGAAAAAAAGAGCAGTGATTCCTACTCATACGGTCCATATGTAGTTCAACTCTGCTTGTGAAACTGATACAAACCACGGCATCACTTATATAGATGCTCTTTAGTTAATAGTGAAAAGTATGTTGGGTTCGTGACCTGTGTAAATTCATTTGAGCAGAAAATTCACTGAGTTTACTAGAAATGAACTCTTGCTTGCATGAAGGTATAGAGCCTGGGCTTTAACTCTGTTTCTGAAGGGAAATTCCGACCAGTGTTCTCAGCCATGAAACACACTCTGTTTTAAAGCAAGAAGCATGCTCTTCATTCCAGTGTCTGCAATACAGCAAGACACAGGAGCATGCCCAGAGAAAAAAGAACTTTCTTTCCTAATCATACTGACAATATCTACTTCAACTCTACTTGTGAAACTGAGAGAAACCACAGCATCACTTAAATAGATGCTCTTTAGTTAATTGTGAAAAGGATGTTGGGTTCGTGAACTGTGTAAATTCACTTGAGCCGAAAAATCACTGGGTTTACCAGAAATGAACTCTTGCTTGTATGCAGATACAGAGCCTGGGCTTTAACTCCGATTCTGAAGGGAAATTCCGACCAGTGTTCTCATCCATGAAACACACTCTGTTTTAAACCAAGAATCATGCTCTTCTTTCCAGAGTCTGCAATATGGAATGAAACATGAGCTTGCCCAGAAAAAAAGAACTTGGTTTCCTACTCCTACGGACCATATCTAGTCAACTCTGCTTGTGAAACTGATACAAAACACAGCATCACTTATATTGATGCTCTTTACTTAATAGTGAGAAAAGCGATGGGTTCGTGAACTGTGTAAATTAGTTTGAGCCAAAAATTCACTGGGTTTACCAGAAATGAAATCTTGCTTGTAGGAAGACACAGAGACTGGGGATTAACACCGTTTTTAAGGGAAATTCAGACATGTGTTCTCATCCATGAAACACACTCTGTTTAATGCAAGAAGCATGCTCTTCTTTCCAGCATCTGCAATACAGCAAGAAACATTCGCATTCCCAGGAAAAAATAACTGTGTTTCCTACACATAAGGACCATATCAAGTTCAACTCTGCTTATGCAACTCATACAAACCACAGCATCTCTTATATAGATGCTCTTTATTTAATAGTAAAATCATGTCAGGTTCTGGAACTGTGTAAATTTATTTGAACTGAAAATAAACTGGGTTTACCAGAAATGAACTCTTGCTTGTAGGAAGTTACAGAGCTTTAACTGTGATTCTAAAGGGAAATTCTGAACAGTGTTCTCATCCTTGAAACACACTCTGTTTTAAAGCAAGAAGCATGCTCTTCTTTCCATCGTCTGCAATACAGCAAGACACAAGAGCATGCCCAGAAAAAAATGAACTGTGTTTCCTACACATACGTACCACAGCTAGTTCAACTCTGCTAAAGAAACTGGTACATACCACAGCATCGCCTACATAAATGCTCTTTACTTAATAGTGAGAGAAGCGATCAGTTCGTGAACTGTCTAAATTCATTTGAGCCGAAAATTCACTGGGTTTACCAGAAAAGAACTCTTGCTTGTAGGAAGACAAAGAGCCTGGGGTTTAACACCGTTTCTAAGGGAAATTCAGACCTGTGTTGTCATCCATGAAACACACTCTGTTTAAAAACAAGAAGCATGCTCTTCTTTCCAGCATCTGCAATACAGTAAGAAACATGAGCATGCACAGAAAAAAGAACTTTGTTTCCAATTCATGTGTAGCATTGCTAGTTCAACTCTGCTTATGAAACTGATACAAACCACAGTGGCTCATTCATAGATGCTCTTTAGTTAATAGTGAAATGCGTGTTTGGTTCGTGAACTGTATAAAATCATTTGAGGCGAATATTCAGTGGGTTTACCAGAAATGAACTCTTGCTTGTAGGAAAACAAAGAGCGTGAGCTTTAACTCCGTTTCTGAAGTGAAATTCAGACCAGTGGTCTCATCCATGAAACACAATATGGCATGAAAGATTAGCATGCCCAGAAAAAAAGAACTTGGTTTCCTACTCCCACGGATAATATCTAGTTCAACTCTGCTTGTGAAACAGATACAAACCACAGCATCACTTATATAGATACTCTTTAGTTAATAGTGAAAAGCATGTTGGGTTCGTGAACTGCATAAAATCATTTGAGGCGAAAATTCAATGCGTGTACCAGAAATGAACTCTTGCTTGTAGGAAGACAAAGAGTCTGAGCTTTAACTCCGTTTCTGAAGGTAATATCAGACCACTGTTCTCATCCATGAAACCCGCTCTGTTTTAAAGCAAGAAGCATGCTCTTCTTTCCAGTGTTTTCAATACAGCAAGAAACATGAGCATGCCTTCAAAAAAAGTACTGTGTTTCCTACTCATACAGATTACATCTAGTTCAACTCGGCTTATGAAACTGATACAAAACACACCATCCCTTACATGAATGCTCTTTAGGTAATAGTGACAAACGTGTTGGGTTCGTGAACTGTGTAAATTCATTTGAGCCTTAAATTCATTGGGATTACCAGAAATGAACTCTTGCTTGTAGGAAGACACAGAGCCTGGGGTTTAACTCCGTTTCTAAATGGAAATTCAGACCAGTGTTCTCATCCATGAAACACAGTCTGTTTTAACGCAAGAAGCTCGCTCTTCTTTCCCGTGTCTCCTATACAACTGGAAACATGAGTCTGCCCCGAAAAAAAGAACTGAGTTTCCTATTCATACGGACCATATCTAGTTCAACTCTGCTTATGAACCTGATACAAAGCACAGCATCTCTTACATAGATGCTCTTTAGTTAATAGTGAAAAGCATGTTGGGTTCATGAAATGTATAAAATCATTTGAGGCGAAAATTCACTGGGTTTACCAGAAATAAACTCTTGCTTGTAGGAAGACAAAGAGTCTGAGCTTTAACTCCGTTTTTGAAGGTAAATTCAGACTTGTGTTCTCATCCATGAAACACACTCTGTTTTAAAGCAGGAAGCATTCTCTTCTTTCTAGCGTCTCCTATACAACAAGAAACATGAGCATGCCCAGAAAAAAAGAACTTAGTTCCTTCTCATACGGACCATATCTAGTTCAACACTGCTTGTGAAACTGATACAAACCACAGCATTTATTACATAGGTGCTCTTTAGATAATAGTAAAAAACATGTTGGGTTCGTGAACTGTGTAAATTCATTTGAGCCGAAAATTCACTGGGTATACCAGAAATGAGCTCCTGCTTCTAGGAAGACACAGAGCCTGGGGTTTTACTCCATTTCTGAAGGAAAATACACACCAGTGTTCTGAGCCAAGAAACACAATCTGTTTTAATGCAAGAAGCTTGCTCTTCTTTCCTGCATCTCCAATACAGCAAGAAACATGAGCATGCCCTCAAAAAAAGAACTGTGTTTCCTACTCATACGGACTATATGTAGTTCAACTCTGCTTATGAAACTGATACAAAACACACCATCTCTTACATGGATGCTCTTTAGTTAATAGTGAAAAACTTGTTGGGTTCCTGAACTGTGTAAATACTTTTGAGCCTTAAATTCACTGGGTTTACCAGAAATGAACTCTTGCTTGTAGGAAGACACAGAACCTGGTCTTTACCTCCGTTTCTGAAAGGAAATTGAGTCCAGTGTTCTCATTCATGAAACCTGCTCTGATTTAAAGCAAGAAGCATGCTCTTCTTTCCAGTGTCTGCAGTACAGCAAGAAACATGGGCATGCCCTCAAAAAAAATAACTGTGTTTCCTACTCATACGATTATATCTAGTTCAACTCTGCTTATGAAACTGATACAAAACACACCATCTCTTACATGAATGCTCTTTAGTTAATAATGACAAACATGTTGGGTTCGTGAACTGTGTAAATTCATTTGAGCCTTAAATTCACTGGGTTTACCAGAAATAAACTCTTGCTTGTATGAAGATACAGAGCCTGGGCTTTAACTCCGTTTCTGAAAGGAACTTCCAACCAGTGTTCTCATCCATGAAACACACTCTGTTTTAAACCAAGAATCATGCTCTTCTTTCCAGCGTTTGCAATATGGCATGAAACATGAGCATGCCCAGAAAAAAAGAACTTGGTTTCCTACTCCCACGGACCATATCTAGTCCTACTCTGCTTGTGAAACTGATACAAACCACAGCATCACTTATATAGATGCTCTTTAGTTAATAGTGAAAAGCATGTTGGGTTCGTGAACTGAATAAAATCATTTGAGGCGTAAATTCAATGCGTGTACCAGAAATGAACTCTTGCTTGTAGGAAGACACAGAATCTGGGCTTTACCTACATTTCTGAAAGGAAATTGAGTCCAGTGTTCTCATCCATGAAACACACTTGGTTTTAACACAAGAAGCATGCTCTTCTTTCCAGTATCTGCAATACAGCAAGAAACATGAGCATGCCCAGAAAAAATAACTTTGTTTCCTATTCATACAGACATATCTAGTTCAACTCTGCTTATGAAACTGATACAAACCACAGCATCTTTTACATAGATGCTCTGTAGTTAATAGTGAAATCATGTCGGGTTCAGGAACTGTGTAAATTCATTTGAGCCGAACATAAACTGGATTTACCAGAAATGAACTCTTGTATGTAGGAAGATACAGATCCTGGACTTTAACGGCGTTTCTAAAGGGAAATCCAGACCTGGGTTCTCATCCATGAAACACACTCTGTTTTAACGCAAGAATCATGCTCTTCTTTCCTGTGTCTCCAATACAGCAAGAAACATGAGCATGCCCAGAAATAAAGAACTGTGTTTCCTACACATATGGACCACAGCTAGGTCAACTCTGCTAACAAAACTGGTACAAACCACAGCAACGCTTACATAAATGCTCTTTACTTAATATTGAGAAATGCAATGGGTTCGTGAACTGTCTAAATTCATTTGAGCCGAAAATTCACTGGGTTTACAAGAAATGAACTCTTGTTTGTAGGAAGACACAGAACCTGGGCTTTACCTCCGTTTCTGAAAAGAAATTGAGTCCAGTGTTCTCATCCATGAAACACACTCTGTTTTAACACAAGAAGCATGCTCTTCTTTCCAGCGTCTGCGATACAGCAAGAAACATGTGCATGCCCAGAAAAAAAGAGCTTTGTTTCCTATTCATACGGACCATATCTACTTCAACTCTGCCTATAAACTGATACAAACAATAGCACCTGTTACATAAATGTGCTTTACTTAGTATTTTGAAAAGCGATGGGTTCATGAACTGTGTATATTCATTTGAGCAGGAAATTCACTAGCTACCAGAAAAGAACTCTTGCTTGTAGGAAGACAAAGAGCCTGGGGTTTAACACCGTTTTTAAGGGAAAATCAGACCTGTGTTCTCATCCATGAAACACACTCTGTTTAAAAGCAAGAAGCATGCTCTTCTTTCCAGCATCTGCAATACAGAGAGAAACATGAGCATGCACAGAAAAAATGAACTTTGTTTCCAATTCATGTGGAGCATTTCTAGGTCAACTCTGCTTATGAAACTGACACAAACTACAGTGTCTCTTTCATAGATGCTCTTTAGTTAATAGTGAAATGCGTGTTGGGTTCGTGAACTGTATAAAATCATTTGAGGCGAAAATTCAATGGGATTACCAGAAATGAACTCTTGCTTGTAGGACGACAAAGAGCCTGAGCTTTAACTCCGTTACTGAAGGGAAATTGAGAACAGTGTTCTCATCCATGAAACATACTCTTTTTTAATGCAAGAAGCATGCTCTTCTTTCCAGTGTCTGCAATACAGCAAGACACATGAGCATGCCCAGAACAAATGAACAGTGATTCCTACTCATATGGACCATAGCTAGTTCAACTCTGCTAATGAAACTGATACAAACCACAGCACCTCTTACATAAATGCTCTTTTCTTAATAGTGAGAAAAGAGATGGGTTCGTGAACTGTGTAAATTCGTTTGAGCCGAAAAGTCACTGGGTTTACCAGAAATGAACTCTTCCTTGTATGAAGATACAGAGCCTGGGCTTTAACTCCGTTTCTGAAGGGAACTTCCGACCAGTGTTCTTATCCATGAAACACACTCTGTTTTAAACCAACAATCATGCTCTTCTTTCCAGCATCTGCAATTTGGCATGAAACATGAGCATGCCCAGAAAAAAAGAACTTCGTTTCCTACTCCCACGGACCATAACTAGTTCAACTCTGCTTGTGAAACTGATACAAACCACAGCATCACTTATATAGATGCTCCTTAGTTAATAGTGAAAAGCATGTTGGGTTCGTGAACTGTATAAAATCATTTGAGGCGAAAATTCAATGCGTGTACCAGAAATGAACTCTTGCTTGTAGGAAGACAAAGAGTCTGAGCTTTAACTCCATTTCTGAAGGGAAATTCAGAACACTGTTCTCATCCATGAAACACACTTGGTTTTAACACAAGAAGCATGCTCTTCTTTCCAGTCTCTGCAATAGAGAAAGACACATGAGCATGCCCAGAAAAAATTAACTGTGTTTCCTACTCATACGTACCATAGGTAGTTCAACTCTGCTAATGCAACTGATACAAACCAGAGCACATCTTACATAAATGCTCTTTTCTTAATAGTGATAAAAGTGATAGGTTCGTGAACTGTGTAAATTAGTTTGAGCCGAAAATTCAATGCGTGTACCATAAATGAACTCTTGCTTGTAGGAAGACAAAGAGTCTGAGCTTTAACTCCATTTCTGAAGGGAAATTCAGAACACTGTTCTCATCCATGAAACACACTCTATTTTAAAGCAAGAAGCATGCTCTTCTTTCAAGTCTCTGCAATACAGCAAGAAACATGTGCAAGCCCAGAAAAAAAGAATTGAGTTTCCTACTCATACGGACCATATCTAGTTCAACACTGCTTGTGAAACTGATACAAACAACAGCATCACTTACATAGATGCCATATAGTTAATAGTGAAAAGCGTGTTGGGTTCTTGAACTGATAATGAAGGGAAATTCAGAACAGTGATCTCATACATGAAACACACTCTGTTTTTATGCAAGAAGCATGCTCTTCTTTCAGTGTCTGCAATACAGCAAGACACAAGCATGCCCAGAAAAAAAAAAAAAAAAACTGTGTTTCCTACTCATACGGATCTTATCTAGTTCTACTCTGCTTATGAAACTGATACAAACTACAGCACTTCTTACATAAATGCTCTTAATAGTGAGAAAAGCGATGGATTCGTGAACTGTGTAAACTCATTTGAGCCGAAAAATTCCCTGGGTTTAGCAGAAGTGAACTATTGCTTGTAGGAAGACACAGAGCCTGTGGTTTAACTGTGAATCTAAAGGGAAATTCGAACCTGTGTTCTCATCCATGAAACACACTCTGTTTTAACGCAAGAAGCATGCTCTTCTTTCCTGTGTCTCTATTGCAGCAAGAAACATGAGCATGCCCAGAAAAAAAGATCTGTGTTTCCTATTCATACGGACCATATCTAGTTCAACTCTGCTTGTGAACCTGATACAAACCACAGCATCACTAATATAGATGCTCTTTAATTAATAGTGAAAATCGTGTGGGGTTCTTGAAGTGTGAAAATTCATTTGAACCTAATTTTCACTGGGTTTACCAGAAATGAACTCTTCCTTGTAGGTAGACACAGAGCCTCGGGTTTTCCTCTGTTACTGAAGGGAAATTGAGGCCAGTGTTCTCATCCATGAAACACACTCTGTTTTAAGCAAGAAACATGCTCTTCTTTCCAGCGTCTGCAATACAACAAGAAACATGAGAATGCCCAGAAAAAATGAACTGTGTTTGCTACTCATACAGACCATATCTAGTTCAACTCTGCTTATGAAACTGATACAAACCACAGCATCTCTTACATAGATGCTATTTAGATAATAGTGAAATCATGTCGGGTTCGGGAAGTGTGTAAATTCATTTGTGCCGAAAATAAACTGGGTTTACCAGAAATGAACTCTTGCCTGTAGGAACATACAGAGCCTGGGCTTTAACTGCATTTCTAAAGAGAAATTCAGACCTGTGTTCTCATCCATGAAACACACTCTGTTTTAACGCAAGAAGCATGTTCTTCTTTAAAGCGTCTCCAATACATCAAGAAACAGAGAAAGCCCAGAAAAAAAGAACTGTGTTTCCTACTCATATGGACCATATCTAGTTCAACCCTACTTATGAAACTGATACAAACCACAGCACCTGTTAAATACATGCTCTTTAGTTAATAGTGAGAAACACGTTGGGTTCGTTTACTGTGTAAATTCATTTGTGCCGCAAATTCACTGTGTTTCCCAGAAAGGAAGTCTTGCTTGTAGGAAGACACAAAATCTGAATCTTATATCCATTTCAGAAGGGAAATTCAGACATGTGTTCTCATGCATGAATCCCACTCTGTTTTATCGCAAAAACAATGCTCTTCTTTCCAGCATCTCCAATACAGCCAGAAACATGAGCAAGCCCAGAAAAAAAGAACTGTGTTTCCTACTCATACGGACCAAATCTAGTTCAACTCTGCCTATGAAACTGATACAAACCACAGCTCCTCTTACATAAATGCTCTTTAGTTAATAGTGAGAAACGAATTGGGTGCATGAACTGTATAAATTCATTTGAGCCACAAATTCACTGGGATTCCAAGAAATGTACTCTGGCTTTCAGGAAGACACAAAATCTGAATCTTATATCCGTTTCAGAAAGGAAATTCAGACCAGTGTTCTCAATCATGTATCCCACTCATTTTTAATGAAAAATCATGCTCTTCTTTTCAGCGTCTCCCATGCAGCAAGATACATGAGCAAGCCAAGAAAAGAAAGAACTGTGTTTCCTCCTCATACAGACCAAATCAAGTTCACCTCGGCTTATGAAACTGATAAAAACCACAGCTCCTCTTACATAAATGCTGTTTACTTAATAGTGAGAAACACTTTGCGTTCGTGAACTGTGTAAATACATTTGAGCCCAAAATTCAGTGGGTTTACCAGAAACGACCTCTTGCTTGTAGGAAGACACAGATCCTTTGGTTTTACTCCGTTTCTGAAGAGAAATTCAGACCAGTGTTCTCATCCATGAAACCCACTCTATTTTAACGCAAAAACGATGCTCTTCTTTCTAGCGTCTCCAAAACAGCGAGAAACTTGAGCAAGCCCATAAAAAAAGAACCGTGTTTCCTACTCATACGGACCATACCTAGTTCAACCCTGCTTAAAAAACTGATACAAACCTCAGCTCTTGTTAAATAAATGCTCTTCAGTTAATAGTGAGAAACACGTTGGGTTCGTGAACTGTATAAATTCATTTGAGCCGCAAATTCCTTGCTTTTCCAGAAATGAACTCTTGCTTGCCGGAAGACACAAAATCTAAATCTTATATCCACTTCTGAAGGGAAATTCCGACCAGTGTTCTCATCCATGAAACACACTCTATTTAACACAAGAAGCATGTTCATCTTTAAAGCGTCTCCAATACAGCAAGAAACATGAGCAAGCCCAGAAAAAAAGAACTGTGTTTCCTACTCATATGGACCATATCTAGTTCAACCCTACTTATGAACCTGATACAAACCACAGCTCCTGTTAAATAAATGCTCTTTACTTAATAGTGAGAAACACGTTGGGTTCGTGTACTGTGTAAATTCATTTGAGCTGCAAATTCACTGTGTTTCCCAGAAAGGAACTCTTGCTTGTTGGAAGACATGAAATTTGAATCTTATATCCGTTTCAGAAGGGAAATTCAGACATGTGTTCTCATCCATGAATCCCATTCTGTTATAACGCAAAAACAATGCTCTTCTTTCCAGCATCTCCAATACAGCCAGAAACATGAGCAAGCCCAGAAAAAAAGAACTGTGTTTTCTACAAATACGGACCAAATCTAGTTCAACTTTGCCTATGAAGCTGATACAAACCACAGCTCCTCTTACATAAATGCTCTTTAGTTAATAGTGAGAAACGAGTTGGGTGCATGAACTGTATAAATTCATTTGAGCCCAAAATCAGTGGGTTTACCAGAAATGACCTCTTGCTTGTAGAAACACAAGATCTTGCGGTTTAACTCCTTTTCTGAAAAGGAAATTCAGACCAGTGTTCTCATCCATGAAACCCACTCTACTTTAACGCAAAAACAATGCTCTTCTTTCCAGCTTCTCCAATATAGCAAGAAACATGAGCAAGCCCAGAAAAAAAAACTGTGTTTCCTACACATATGGACCATATCTAGTTCAACCCTACTTATGAAACTGATACAAACCACAGCACCTGTTAAATACATGCTCTTTAGTTAATAGTGAGAAACACGTTGGGTTCGTTTACTGTGTAAATTCATTTGAGCCGCAAATTCACTGTGTTTCCCAGAAAGGAACTCCTGCTTGTAGGAAGACACAAAATCTGAATCTTATATCTGTTTCAGAAGGGAAATTCAGACATGTGTTCTCATCCATGAATCCCACTCTGTTTTATCGCAAAAACAATGCTCTTCTTTCCAGCATCTCCAATACAGCCAGAAACATGAGCAAGCCCTGAAAAAAAGAACTGTGTTTCCTATCCATAATGACCATATGTAGTTCAACTCTGCTTATGAAACTGATACAAACCACAGCTCCTCTTACATAAATGCTCTTTAGTTAATAGTGAGAAACGAGTTGGGTGCATGAAATGTATAAATTCATTTGAGCCCAAAATCAGTGGGTTTACCAGAAATGACCTCTTGATTGTAGGAAGACAAGATCTTGTGGTTTAACTCCATTTCTGAAGGGAAATCAGACCAATGTTCTCATGAATGAAACACACTCTGTTTTAACGCAAGAAGCATGTTCTTCTTTCCAGCGTCTCCAATACAGCAAGAAACATGAGCAATCCCAGATAAAAGAACTGTGTTTCCTACTAATACAGACCAAATATAGTTCAACTTTGTTTATGAAACTGATACAAACAACAGCTCCTCTAACATAAATGCTCTTTAGTTAATAGTGAGAAACGCGTTGGGTACGTGAACTGTGTAAATTCATTTGAGCCCAAAATTCAGTGGGTTTACTAGAAATGACCTCTTGCTTGTAGGAAGACACAGATCCTGTGGTTTTACTCCGTTTCTTAAGGGAAATTCAGACCAGTGTTCTCCTGCATGAAACCCACTCTGTTTTAACGAAAAAACGATGCTCTTCTTTCTAGCATCTCCAAAAGAGGAAGAAACTTTTGCAAGACCAGAATGAAAGAACAGTGTTTCCTACTCATAGGGACCATAGCGAGGTCAATGCTGCTTATGAAACTGACACAAAACTCAGCTCCTGTTACATATGTGCTCTTTACTTAATTGTGAGAAACGAGTTGGGTTTGTGAACTGTGTAAATTCATTCGAGCCCCAAATTCAGTGGGTTTACCAGAAATGACCTCTTGCTTGAAGAAGACACAAATCCTTTGGTTTTACTCCATTTCTGAAGAGAAATTCAGACCAGTGTTCTCATCCATGATCCCACTCTATTTTAATGCCAGAACCATGCTCTTCTTTCTAGAATCTCCAATACAGCAAGAAACATGTGCAAGCACAGAATAAAAGAACTGTGTTTCCTCCTCATACAGACCAAATCTAGTTCAACTCGGCTTATGAAACTGATAAAAACCACAGCTCCTCTTACATAAATGCTCTTTAGTTAATAGTGAGAAACACATTGGTTTCTTGAACTGTGTAAATTCATTTGAGCACAAAATTCAGTGAGTTACCCGGAAATGACCTCTTGCTTGTAGGAAGACACAGATCCTTTGGTTTTACTCCGTTTGTGAAGAGAAATTTTCACCAGTGTTCTCATCCCTGAAACCCACTCTATTTTAACGCAAAAACCATGCTATTCTATCTAGCGTTCTCCAATACAGCAAGAAACATGAGCAAGCACAGAAAAAAAGAATTGTGTTTCCTACTCATAGGAACCATATCTAGTTCAACCCTGCATATAAAACTGATGCAATACACAGCACTTGTTAAAAAAATGCTCTTTAGATAATAGTGAGAAACGCGTTGGGTTCGTGAACTGTGTAAAATCATTTGTGCCCAAAATTCATAGGGTTTACCAGAAAGGAACTCGTGCATGCAGGAAGACACAAAATCTGAATCTTATGTCCGTTTCAGAAGGGAAATTCAGACCAGTGTTCTCATCCATGAAACACACTCTGTTTTAACGCAAGAAGCATGTGCCTCTTTCCAGCGTCTCCAATACAGCAGAAACATGAGCACGCCCAGGAAAAAAGAACTGTGTTTCCTACACATAAGAACGATAGCGAGGTGAACTAGGCATATGGAACTGATACAAACCGCAGCTCCTGTTATTTATCTGCTCTTTAATTAATTGTGAGAAATGCATTGGGTTTGTGAACTGTGTAATTTCTTTTGAGCCGCAAATTCACTGGGTTTCCCAGAGAGGAACTCTTGCTTGCAGGAAGACACCCAATCTGAATATTATATCCTTTTGAGAAGGGAAATTCAGACCTGTGTATTCATCCATGAATCCCCCTGTTTTAACGCAAAAACCATGGTCTTCTTTTCAGTGTCTCCCATGCAGCAAGAAACAAGAGCAAGCCCCAAAAAAAGAACTGTGTTTCCTCCTCATACAGACCAAATCTAGTTCAACTCGGCTTATGAAACTGATACAAACCACAGCTCCCCTAACATAAATGATCTTTAGTTAATAGAGAGAAACGCGTTGGGTTCATGAACTGTGTAAATTCATTTGAGCCCAAAATTCAGTCGGTTTACCGGAAATGACTTCTTGCTTGTAGGAAGACACAGATCCTGTGGTTTAACTCCATTTTGAAGGGAAATTCAGACTAGTGTTCTCATCCATGAAACACACCCTGTTATAACGCAAGAAACATGATCTTCTTTCCAGCGTCTCCAATACAGCAAGAAACATGAGCAAGCCCAGAAAAAAAGAACTGTGTTTTCTCCTCATACAGACCAAATCTAGTTCAACTCGGCTTATGAAACTGAAAAAAAAACACAGCTCCTCTTACATAAATGATCTTTAGTTAATAGTGAGAAACACGTTGGGTTCGTGAACAGTGTAAATTCATTTGAGCCCCAAATTCAGTGGGTTTACCAGAAATGACCTCTTGCTTTTAGGAAGACACAGATCTTTGGTTTTACTCCGTTTCTGAAGAGAAATTCAGGCCACTGTTCTTATCCATGATCCCACTCTATTTTAATGCCAAAACCATGCTCTTCTTTCTAGAGTCTCCAATGCAGCAAGAAACATGTGCAAGCCCAGAATAAAAGAACTGTGTTTCCTCCTCATACAGACCAAATCTAGTTCAACTCGACTTATGAAACTGATAAAAACCACAGCTCCTCTTACATAAATGCTCTTTAGTTAATAGTGAGAAACACGTTGGTTTCTTGAACTGTGTAAATTCATTTGAGCCCCAAATTCAGTGGGTTTACCATAAATGACCTCTTGCATTTAGGAAGACACAGATCTTTGGTTTTACTCCGTTTCTGAAGAGAAATTCAGACCACTGTTCTTATCCATGATCTCACTCTATTTTAATGCCAGAACCATGCTCTTCTTTCTAGAGTCTCCAATACAGCAAGAAACATGTGCAAGCACAGAATAAAAGAACTGTGTTTCCTCCTCATACAGACCAAATCTAGTTCAACTCGGCTTATGAAACTGATAAAAACCACACCTCCTCTTACATAAATGCTCTTAACTTAATAGTGAGAAACACATTGGTTTCTAGAACTGTGTAAATTCATTTGAGCCCAAAATTCAGTGAGTTACCCGGAAATGACCTCTTGCTTGTAGGAAGACACAGATCCTTTGGTTTTACTCCGTTTGTGAAGAGAAATTCTCACCAGTGTTCTCATCCCTGAAACCCACTCCATTTTAACGCAAAAACCATGCTATTCTATCTAACGTTCTCCAATACAGCAAGAAACATGAGCAAGCACAGAAAAAAAGAACTGTGTTTCCTACTCATAGGAACCATATCTAGTTCAACCCTGCATATAAAACTGATGCAATACACAGCACTTGTTAAAAAAATGCTCTTTAGATAATAGTGAGAAACGCGTTGGGTTCGTGAACTGTGTAAAATCATTTGTGCCCAAAATTCATAGGGTTTACCAGAAAGGAACTCGTGCATGCAGGAAGACACAAAATCTGAATCTTATGTCCATTTCAGAAGGGAAATTCAGACCAGTGTTCTCATCCATGAAACACACTCTGTTTTAACGCAAGAAGCATGTGCCTCTTTCCAGCGTCTCCAATACAGCAGAAACATGAGCACGCCCAGAAAAAAAGAACTGTGTTTCCTACACATAAGGACGATAGCGAGGTCAACTTGGCATATGGAACTGATACAAACCGCAGCTCCTGTCATTTATCTGCTCTTTAATTAATAGTGAGAAATGCATTGGGTTTGTGAACTGTGTAATTTCTTTTGAGCCGCAAATTCACTGGGTTTCCCAGAAAGGAACTCTTGCTTGCAGGAAGACACCCAAACTGAATATTATATCCTTTTGAGAAGGGAAATTCAGACCTGTGTATTCATCCATGAATCCCCCTGTTTTAACGCAAAAACCATGGTCTTCTTTTCAGCGTCTCCCATGCAGCAAGAAACAAGAGCAAGCCCCCAAAAAAGAAGTGGGTTTCCTCCTCATACAGACCAAATCTTGTTTAACTCGGCTTATGAAACTGATACAAACCACAGCTCCCCTAACATAAATGATCTTTAGTTAATAGAGAGAAACGCGTTGGGTTCATGAACTGTGTAAATTCATTTGAGCCCAAAATTCAGTTGGTTTACCAGAAATGACTTCTTGCTTGTAGGAAGACACAGATCCTGTGGTTTAACTCCATTTTGAAGGGAAATTCAGACTAGTGTTCTCATCCATGAAACACACCCTGTTATAACGCAAGAAACATGATCTTCTTTCCAGCGTCTCCAATACAGCAAGAAACATGAGCAAGCCCAGAAAAAAAGAACTGTGTTTTCTCCTCATACAGACCAAATCTAGTTCAACTCGGCTTATGAAACTGATAAAAACCACAGCTCCTCTTACATAAATGATCTTTAGTTAATAGAGAGAAACACGTTGGGTTCGTGAACAGTGTAAATTCATTTGAGCACCAAATTCAGTGGGTTTAGCAGAAATGACCTCTTGCTTGTAGGAAGACACAGATCTTTTGTTTTACTCCGTTTCTGAACAGAAATTCAGACCACTGTTCTTATCCATGATCCCACTTTATTTTAATGCCAAAACCATGCTCTTCTTTCTAGAGTCTCCAATACAGCAAGAAACATGAGCAAGCCCAGAAAAAAAGAACTGTGTTTCATATTCATACGCACCATATCTACTTCAACCCTGCTTATGAAACTGATACAAACCGTAGCTCCAGTTATATATGTGCTCTTTAATTAATAGTGAGAAACGTGTTGGGTTTGTGATCTGTGTAATTTCATTTGAGCCGCAAATTCACTGGGATTCCCAGAAAGGCACTCTTGCTTGCACGAAGACACAAAATCTGAATCTTATATCCTTTTCAGAAGGGAAATTCAGACCTGCATTCGCATCAATAAATTCCCCTCTGTTTTAAGGCAAAAAATATGCTCTTCTTTCCAGCGTCTCCAATACAGCAAGAAACAAGAGCAAGCCCAGAAAAAAAGCACTGTGTTTCCTACTCATATGGACCAAATCTAGTTCAACTCTGATTATGAAACTCATACAAACCACAGCTTTTCTTACATAAATGCTCTTCTGTTAATAGTGAGAAACGCGTTGGGTACGTGAACTGTGTAAATTCATTTGAGCCCAAAATTCAGTGGCTTTACTAGAAATGACCTCTTGCTTGTAGGAAGACACAGATCCTGTGTTTTTACTCCGTTTCTTAAGGGATATTCAGACCAGTGTTGTCCTGCATGAAACCCACTCTGTTTTAACGCAAAACCCATGCTTTTTTTCCAGCGTCTCCAATACAGCAAGACACATGTGCAAGCCCAGATAAAAAGAACTGTGTTTCCTCCTCATTCAGACCATACCTACTTCACCTTTGCTTATGAAACTGATACAAATCACAGCTCCTGTGATATATGTGCTCTTTAGTTAATAGTGTGAAACACGTTGGGTTTGTGAAATGTGTAAATTCATTTGATCCCAAAATTCAGTGGGTTTACCATAAAGGAACTCTTGCGTGCAGGAAGACACAAAATCTGAATCTTATATCCATTTCAGAAGGGAAATTCAGATATGTGTTCTCATCCATGAATCCCACTCAGTTTTAACGCAAAAACAATGCTCTTCTTTCCAGCGTCTCCAATACAGCCAGAAACATGAGCAAGTATAGAAAAAAAGAACTGTGTTTTCTACTCATACGGACCAAATCTAGTTCAACTCTGCTTATGAAACTGATACAAACCACAGCTCCTCTTACATAAATGCTCTTTAGTTAATAGTGAGAAACGCGATGGGTTCATGAACTGTATGAGTTCATTTGAGCCCAAATTCAGTGGGTTTACCAGAAATGACCTCTTGATTGTAGGAACACAAGATCCTACGGTTTAACTCCACTTCTGAAGGGAAATTCAGACCAGTGTTCTCATCCATGAAACACACTCTGTTTTAACGCAAGAAGCATGTTCTTCTTTACAGCGTCTCCAATACAGCAAGAAACATGAGCAAACACAGAAAAAAGAACTGTGTTTCATACTAATATGGACCAAATCTAGTTCAACTCTGTTTATGAAACTGATAAAAACCACAGCTCCTCTTCCATAAATGGTCTTTAGTTAATAGTGAGAAACACGTTGGGTTTGTGTACTGTGTAAATTCATTTGAGCCTCATATTCACTGGGTTTCCCAGAAAAGAACTCTTGCGTGCAGGAAGACACAAAATCTGAATCTTTTGTCTGTTTCAGAAAGGAAATTCAGACCTGTGTTCTCAATGATGAATCCCAGTCATTTTTAACGCAAAATCAATGCTCTTCTTTTCTGCATATCCAATGAAGCAAGAAACATGAGCAAGCCCAGAAAAAAAGCACTGTGTTTCCTAATAATACGGACGATAGCGAGTTCAAATCTGCTTATGAAACTCATACAAACCACAGCTCTTCTTACATAAATGCTCTTGAGTTAATAGTGAGAAACGCGTTTTGTTCGTGAACTGTGTAAATTCATTTGAGCCCAAAATTCAGTGGGTTTACTAGAAATGACCTCTTGCTCGTAGGAAGACACAGATCCTGTGCTATTACTACGTATTGGAAGGAAAATTCAGACGAGTGTTCTCATCCATAAAACCCACTCTGTTTTAACGCAATAACCATGCTCTTCTTTCCAGCATCTCCAATACAGCAAGAAACATGTGCAAGCCCAGAATAAAAGAACTGTGTTTCCTACTCATACAGACCATAGCGAGGTCAACTCTGCTTATGAAACTGATACAAACCGCAGCTCTAGTTATATATGTGCTCTTTACTTAATAGTGAGAAACGAGTTGGGTTTGTGAACTGTCTAAATTCATTTGAGCCACAAATTCACTGGGTTTCCCAGAAATGAACTCTAGCTTGCAGGAAGTCACAAATCCTGTATCTTATCTCTGTTTCAGAAGGGAAATTCAGACCAGTGTTCTCATCCATGAAACAAACTCTGTTTTAACACAAAATAATGCTCTTCTTTCCAGGGTCTCCAACACAGCAAGAAACATGAGCAAGCCCAGAAAAAAAGAACAGTGTTTCCTACTCATACAGACCAAATCTAGTTCAACTCTGCTTATGAAACTGATAAAAACCACATTCCTCTTACATAAATGCTCTTTAGTTAATAGTGAGAAACATGTTGGGTTCGTGAACTGTGTAAATTCATTTGAGCCCAAAATTCAGTGGGTTTACCAGAAATGACCTCTTGCTTCTAGGAAGACACAGATCCTGTGCTTTTACTACATATTGGAAGGGAAATTCAGACCAGTGTTCTCATCGATAAAACCCACTCTGTTACAACGCAATAACCATGCTCTTCTTTCCAGCATCTCTAATACAGCAAGAAACATGAGCAAGCCTGGAAAAAAAGAACTTTGTTTCCTACTCAAACAGACGATAGCGAGTTCAACTCTGCTTATGAAACTGATACAAACCACAGCTCCTCTTAAATAAATGCTCTTTAGTTAATAGTGAGAAACACATTGGGTTCATGAACTGTCAATGCATTTTAGCCCAAAATTCAGTCGGTTTACCAGAAATGACTTCCTGCTTGAAGGAAGACACAGATCCTGTGGTTTAACTCCATTTCTGAAGGGAAATTCAGACTAGTGTTCTCATCCATGAAACATACCCTGTTATAATGCAAGAAGCATGCTCTTCTTTCCAGAGTCTCCAATACAGCAAGAAACATGAGCAAGCCCAGAAAAAAAGTACTGTGTTTCCTACTAATACAGACCAAATCTAGTTCAACTCTGTTTATGAAACTGAAACAAACCACAGCTCCTCTTACATAAATGACCTTTACTTAATAGTGAGAAATGCGTTGGGTTTGTGAACTGTTTAAATTTATTTGAGCACAAAATTCTGAGGGTTGACCAGAAATGACCTCTTGCTTGTAGGAAGACACAGATATTGTGGTTTTACTCCGTTTCTGAAGGGAAATTCAGACCAGTGTTCTCATTCAGGAAACCCACTCTATTTTAACGCAAAAACCATGCTCTTCTTTCCAGTGTCTGCAATACAGCAAGAAAAACGTGCAAGCCCAGAATAAAAGAACTGTGTTTCATACTCATACGGACCATATCTAGTTCAACCCTGCTTAGGAAACTCATACAAACTACAGCTCTTGTTAAATAAATGCTCGTTAGTTAATAGTGAGAAACGCTTGGGTTCATGAACTGTGTAAATTCAATTGAGGCAAAATTCAGTGGGTTTACCAGAAATGATCTCTTGCTTGTAGGAAGACACAGATCCTGTGGGTTAACTTCATTTCTGAAGGGAAATTCAGACTAGTGTTCTCATCCATGAAACACACCCTGTTATAACGCAAGAAGCATGCTCTTCTTTCCCGCGTCTCCAATACATCAAGAAACATGAGCCAGCCCAGAAAAAAAGAACTGTGTTACCTACTAATATGGACCAAATCTAGTTCAACTCTGTTTATGAAACTGATACAAACCACAGCTCCTCTTACATAAATGCTCTTTAGTTAATAGTGAGAAACGTGTTGGGTTCATGAACTGTGTAAATCCTTTTGAGCCCAAAATTCAGTGGGTTTACCAGAAATGACCTCTTGCTTGTAGGAAGATACAGATCCTGTGGTTTTACTCCGTTTCTGATGGGAAATTGAGACCAGTGTTCTCATCCAGGAAACCCACTCTGTTTTAACGCATAAACCATGCTCTTCTTTCCATCATCTGCAATAAAGCAAGAAACATGTGCAAGCCTAGAATAAAAGAACTGTGTTTCCTCCACATACGAACCATACATAGTTCAACTCTGCTTATGAAACTGGTACAAAACACAGCTCCTTTGGTAAATGTGCTCTTTAGTTAATAGTGAGAAAAGCGTTGAGTTTGTGAACTGTGTAAATTCATTTGAGCTCAAAATTCAGTGGGTTTACCAGAGGGAACTCTTGCGTGCAGGAAGACACAAAATCTGAATCTTATATCCTTTTCAGAAGGGAAATTCAGACCTGTGTTCTCAATCATGAATCCCGCTCTTTTTTAATGCAAAAACCATGCTCTTCTTTCCACCGTCTCCAATACAGCAAGATACATGAGCAAGACCAGAAAAAAGCACTGTGTTTCCTACTCATACGGACGTAATCTATTTCAACACTGCTTATGAAACTGATACAAATCACAGCTCCTCTTAAATAAATGCACTTAATTAATAGTGAGAAACACATTGGGTTCATGAACTGTCAATGCATTTTAGCCCAAAATTCAGTCGGTTTACCAGAAATGACTTCCTGCTTGAAGGAAGACACAGATCCTGTGGTTTAACTCCATTTCTGAAGGGAAATTCAGACTAGTGTTCTCATCCATGAAACATACCCTGTTATAATGCAAGAAGCATGCTCTTCTTTCCAGAGTCTCCAATACAGCAAGAAACATGAGCAAGCCCAGAAAAAAAGAACTGTGTTTCCTACTAATACGGACCAAATCTAGTTCAACTCTGTTTATGAAACTGATACAAACCACAGCTCCTCTTACATAAATGCTCTTTAGTTAATAGTGAGAAACGTGTTGGGTTCATGAACTGTGTAAATCCTTTTGAGCCCAAAATTCAGTGGGTTTACCAGAAATGACCTCTTGCTTGTAGGAAGATACAGATCCTGTGGTTTTACTCCGTTTCTGATGGGAAATTGAGACCAGTGTTCTCATCCAGGAAACCCACTCTGTTTTAACGCATAAACCATGCTCTTCTTTCCATCATCTGCAATAAAGCAAGAAACATGTGCAAGCCTAGAATAAAAGAACTGTGTTTCCTCCACATACGAACCATACCTAGTTCAACTCTGCTTATGAAACTGGTACAAAACACAGCTCCTTTGGTAAATGTGCTCTTTAGTTAATAGTGAGAAAAGCGTTGAGTTTGTGAACTGTGTAAATTCATTTGAGCTCAAAATTCAGTGGGTTTACCAGAGGGAACTCTTGCGTGCAGGAAGACACAAAATCTGAATCTTATATCCTTTTCAGAAGGGAAATTCAGACCTGTGTTCTCAATCATGAATCCCGCTCTTTTTTAATGCAAAAACCATGCTCTTCTTTCCACCGTCTCCAATACAGCAAGATACATGAGCAAGACCAGAAAAAAGCACTGTGTTTCCTACTCATACGGACGTAATCTATTTCAACACTGCTTATGAAACTGATACAAATCACAGCTCCTCTTAAATAAATGCACTTAATTAATAGTGAGAAACACATTGGGTTCATGAACTGTCAATGCATTTTAGCCCAAAATTCAGTCGGTTTACCAGAAATGACTTCCTGCTTGAAGGAAGACACAGATCCTGTGGTTTAACTCCATTTCTGAAGGGAAATTCAGACTAGTGTTCTCATCCATGAAACATACCCTGTTATAATGCAAGAAGCATGCTCTTCTTTCCAGAGTCTCCAATACAGCAAGAAACATGAGCAAGCCCAGAAAAAAAGAACTGTGTTTCCTACTAATACGGACCAAATCTAGTTCAACTCTGTTTATGAAACTGATACAAACCACAGCTCCTCTTACATAAATGCTCTTTAGTTAATAGTGAGAAACGTGTTGGGTTCATGAACTGTGTAAATCCTTTTGAGCCCAAAATTCAGTGGGTTTACCAGAAATGACCTCTTGCTTGTAGGAAGATACAGATCCTGTGGTTTTACTCCGTTTCTGATGGGAAATTGAGACCAGTGTTCTCATCCAGGAAACCCACTCTGTTTTAACGCATAAACCATGCTCTTCTTTCCATCATCTGCAATAAAGCAAGAAACATGTGCAAGCCTAGAATAAAAGAACTGTGTTTCCTCCACATACGAACCATACATAGTTCAACTCTGCTTATGAAACTGGTACAAAACACAGCTCCTTTGGTAAATGTGCTCTTTAGTTAATAGTGAGAAAAGCGTTGAGTTTGTGAACTGTGTAAATTCATTTGAGCTCAAAATTCAGTGGGTTTACCAGAGGGAACTCTTGCGTGCAGGAAGACACAAAATCTGAATCTTATATCCTTTTCAGAAGGGAAATTCAGACCTGTGTTCTCAATCATGAATCCCGCTCTTTTTTAATGCAAAAACCATGCTCTTCTTTCCACCGTCTCCAATACAGCAAGATACATGAGCAAGACCAGAAAAAAGCACTGTGTTTCCTACTCATACGGACGTAATCTATTTCAACACTGCTTATGAAACTGATACAAATCACAGCTCCTCTTAAATAAATGCACTTAATTAATAGTGAGAAACACATTGGGTTCATGAACTGTCAATGCATTTTAGCCCAAAATTCAGTCGGTTTACCAGAAATGACTTCCTGCTTGAAGGAAGACACAGATCCTGTGGTTTAACTCCATTTCTGAAGGGAAATTCAGACTAGTGTTCTCATCCATGAAACATACCCTGTTATAATGCAAGAAGCATGCTCTTCTTTCCAGAGTCTCCAATACAGCAAGAAACATGAGCAAGCCCAGAAAAAAAGAACTGTGTTTCCTACTAATACGGACCAAATCTAGTTCAACTCTGTTTATGAAACTGATACAAACCACAGCTCCTCTTACATAAATGCTCTTTAGTTAATAGTGAGAAACGTGTTGGGTTCATGAACTGTGTAAATCCTTTTGAGCCCAAAATTCAGTGGGTTTACCAGAAATGACCTCTTGCTTGTAGGAAGATACAGATCCTGTGGTTTTACTCCGTTTCTGATGGGAAATTGAGACCAGTGTTCTCATCCAGGAAACCCACTCTGTTTTAACGCATAAACCATGCTCTTCTTTCCATCATCTGCAATAAAGCAAGAAACATGTGCAAGCCTAGAATAAAAGAACTGTGTTTCCTCCACATACGAACCATACATAGTTCAACTCTGCTTATGAAACTGGTACAAAACACAGCTCCTTTGGTAAATGTGCTCTTTAGTTAATAGTGAGAAACATGTTGGGTTCGTGAACTGTGTAAATTCATTTGAGCCCAAAATTCAGTGGGTTTACCAGAAATGACCTCTTGCTTCTAGGAAGACACAGATCCTGTGCTTTTACTACATATTGGAAGGGAAATTCAGACCAGTGTTCTCATCGATAAAACCCACTCTGTTACAACGCAATAACCATGCTCTTCTTTCCAGCATCTCTAATACAGCAAGAAACATGAGCAAGCCTGGAAAAAAAGAACTTTGTTTCCTACTCAAACAGACGATAGCGAGTTCAACTCTGCTTATGAAACTGATACAAACCACAGCTCCTCTTAAATACATGCTCTTTAGTTAATAGTGAGAAACACATTGGGTTCATGAACTGTCAATGCATTTTAGCCCAAAATTCAGTCGGTTTACCAGAAATGACTTCCTGCTTGAAGGAAGACACAGATCCTGTGGTTTAACTCCATTTCTGAAGGGAAATTCAGACTAGTGTTCTCATCCATGAAACATACCCTGTTATAATGCAAGAAGCATGCTCTTCTTTCCAGAGTCTCCAATACAGCAAGAAACATGAGCAAGCCCAGAAAAAAAGTACTGTGTTTCCTACTAATACAGACCAAATCTAGTTCAACTCTGTTTATGAAACTGAAACAAACCACAGCTCCTCTTACATAAATGACCTTTACTTAATAGTGAGAAATGCGTTGGGTTTGTGAACTGTTTAAATTTATTTGAGCACAAAATTCTGAGGGTTGACCAGAAATGACCTCTTGCTTGTAGGAAGACACAGATATTGTGGTTTTACTCCGTTTCTGAAGGGAAATTCAGACCAGTGTTCTCATTCAGGAAACCCACTCTATTTTAACGCAAAAACCATGCTCTTCTTTCCAGTGTCTGCAATACAGCAAGAAAAACGTGCAAGCCCAGAATAAAAGAACTGTGTTTCATACTCATACGGACCATATCTAGTTCAACCCTGCTTAGGAAACTCATACAAACTACAGCTCTTGTTAAATAAATGCTCGTTAGTTAATAGTGAGAAACGCTTGGGTTCATGAACTGTGTAAATTCAATTGAGGCAAAATTCAGTGGGTTTACCAGAAATGATCTCTTGCTTGTAGGAAGACACAGATCCTGTGGGTTAACTTCATTTCTGAAGGGAAATTCAGACTAGTGTTCTCATCCATGAAACACACCCTGTTATAACGCAAGAAGCATGCTCTTCTTTCCCGCGTCTCCAATACATCAAGAAACATGAGCCAGCCCAGAAAAAAAGAACTGTGTTACCTACTAATATGGACCAAATCTAGTTCAACTCTGTTTATGAAACTGATACAAACCACAGCTCCTCTTACATAAATGCTCTTTAGTTAATAGTGAGAAACGTGTTGGGTTCATGAACTGTGTAAATCCTTTTGAGCCCAAAATTCAGTGGGTTTACCAGAAATGACCTCTTGCTTGTAGGAAGATACAGATCCTGTGGTTTTACTCCGTTTCTGATGGGAAATTGAGACCAGTGTTCTCATCCAGGAAACCCACTCTGTTTTAACGCATAAACCATGCTCTTCTTTCCATCATCTGCAATAAAGCAAGAAACATGTGCAAGCCTAGAATAAAAGAACTGTGTTTCCTCCACATACGAACCATACATAGTTCAACTCTGCTTATGAAACTGGTACAAAACACAGCTCCTTTGGTAAATGTGCTCTTTAGTTAATAGTGAGAAAAGCGTTGAGTTTGTGAACTGTGTAAATTCATTTGAGCTCAAAATTCAGTGGGTTTACCAGAGGGAACTCTTGCGTGCAGGAAGACACAAAATCTGAATCTTATATCCTTTTCAGAAGGGAAATTCAGACCTGTGTTCTCAATCATGAATCCCGCTCTTTTTTAATGCAAAAACCATGCTCTTCTTTCCACCGTCTCCAATACAGCAAGATACATGAGCAAGACCAGAAAAAAGCACTGTGTTTCCTACTCATACGGACGTAATCTATTTCAACACTGCTTATGAAACTGATACAAATCACAGCTCCTCTTAAATAAATGCACTTAATTAATAGTGAGAAACACATTGGGTTCATGAACTGTCAATGCATTTTAGCCCAAAATTCAGTCGGTTTACCAGAAATGACTTCCTGCTTGAAGGAAGACACAGATCCTGTGGTTTAACTCCATTTCTGAAGGGAAATTCAGACTAGTGTTCTCATCCATGAAACATACCCTGTTATAATGCAAGAAGCATGCTCTTCTTTCCAGAGTCTCCAATACAGCAAGAAACATGAGCAAGCCCAGAAAAAAAGAACTGTGTTTCCTACTAATACGGACCAAATCTAGTTCAACTCTGTTTATGAAACTGATACAAACCACAGCTCCTCTTACATAAATGCTCTTTAGTTAATAGTGAGAAACGTGTTGGGTTCATGAACTGTGTAAATCCTTTTGAGCCCAAAATTCAGTGGGTTTACCAGAAATGACCTCTTGCTTGTAGGAAGATACAGATCCTGTGGTTTTACTCCGTTTCTGATGGGAAATTGAGACCAGTGTTCTCATCCAGGAAACCCACTCTGTTTTAACGCATAAACCATGCTCTTCTTTCCATCATCTGCAATAAAGCAAGAAACATGTGCAAGCCTAGAATAAAAGAACTGTGTTTCCTCCACATACGAACCATACATAGTTCAACTCTGCTTATGAAACTGGTACAAAACACAGCTCCTTTGGTAAATGTGCTCTTTAGTTAATAGTGAGAAAAGCGTTGAGTTTGTGAACTGTGTAAATTCATTTGAGCTCAAAATTCAGTGGGTTTACCAGAGGGAACTCTTGCGTGCAGGAAGACACAAAATCTGAATCTTATATCCTTTTCAGAAGGGAAATTCAGACCTGTGTTCTCAATCATGAATCCCGCTCTTTTTTAATGCAAAAACCATGCTCTTCTTTCCACCGTCTCCAATACAGCAAGATACATGAGCAAGACCAGAAAAAAGCACTGTGTTTCCTACTCATACGGACGTAATCTATTTCAACACTGCTTATGAAACTGATACAAATCACAGCTCCTCTTAAATAAATGCACTTAATTAATAGTGAGAAACACATTGGGTTCATGAACTGTCAATGCATTTTAGCCCAAAATTCAGTCGGTTTACCAGAAATGACTTCCTGCTTGAAGGAAGACACAGATCCTGTGGTTTAACTCCATTTCTGAAGGGAAATTCAGACTAGTGTTCTCATCCATGAAACATACCCTGTTATAATGCAAGAAGCATGCTCTTCTTTCCAGAGTCTCCAATACAGCAAGAAACATGAGCAAGCCCAGAAAAAAAGAACTGTGTTTCCTACTAATAGAGACCAAATCTAGTTCAACTCTGTTTATGAAACTGAAACAAACCACAGCTCCTCTTACATAAATGATCTTTAGTTAATAGTGAGAAACGTGTTGGGTTCGTGAACTGTTTAAATTTATTTGAGCCCAAAATTCTGAGGGTTTACCAGAAAAGACTTCTTGCTTGCAGGAATTCACAGATCCTGTGGTTTTACTCCATTTCTGAATGGAAATTCAGTCCTGTGTTCTCATCCATGAATCCCCCTCTGTTATAACGCAAGAAGCATGCTCTTCTTTCCAGCGTCTCCAATACATCAAGAAACACGAGCCAGCCCAGAAAAAAAGCACTGTGTTTCCTACTCATACGGACGATAGCGAGTTCAACTCTGCTTCTGAAACTGATACAAACCGCAGCTCCTGTTATATATGTGCTCTTTAATTAATAGTGAGAAACGCGTTGGGTTGTGAACTGTGTAAATCCATTTGAGCTGCAAATTCACTAGGTTTCCCAGAAAGGAACTCTTCCATGCAGTAAGACACAAAATCTGAATCTTATATCCTTTTGAGAAGGGAAATTAAGACCTGTGTTTTCATCCATGAATCCCCCTCTGTTTTAACATAAAAACAATGCTCTTCATTCTAGTGCCTCCAATACAGCAAGAAACATGAGCAAGCCCAGAAAAAAAGCACTGTGTTTCCTACTCATACGGACCAAATCTAGTTCAACTCTGCTTATGAAACTGATACAAACCACAGCTCCTCTTACATAAATGCTCTTTAGTTAATAGTGAGAAACACGTTTGGTTCATGAACTGTGTAAATTCATTTGAGCACAAAATTCAGTCGGTTTACCAGATATGACTTCTTGCTTGTAGGAAGACACAGATCTTTGGTTTTACTCCGTTTCTGAAGAGAAATTCAGACCAGAGTTCTCATCCATGAAACACACTCTATTTTAACACAAAAACCATGCTCTTCTTTCTAGAGTTTCCAATACAGCAAAAAACATGAACAAGCCCAGAAAAAAGGAACTTTGTTTCCTACACATACGGACCATATCTAGTTCAACCCTGCCTTGAAACTGATACAAACCACAGCTCCTGTTAAATAAATGCTCGTTAGTTAATAGTGAGAAACGCTTTGGGTTAGTGAACTGTGTAAATTCATTTGAGGCAAAATTCAGTGGATTTACCGGAAATGACCTATTGCTTGGAGGAATTCACAGATTCTGTGGTTTTTCTCCATTTCTGAAGGGAAATTCAGACCTGTGTTCTCATCCATGAATCCCCCTCTGTTATAATTCAAGAAGCATGCTCTTCTTTCCAGTGGCTCCAATACATCAAGAAACATGAGCAAGCCCAGAATAAAAGAACAGTGTTTCCTACTCATACGGACCAAATCTAGTTCAACTCTGCTTATGAAACTGATACAAACCACAGCTCCTCTTACATAAATGCTCTTTAGTTAATAGTGAGAAACGTGTTGGGTTCATGAACTGTGTAAATTCATTTGAGCCCAAAATTCAGTCGGTTTACCAGAAATGACCTTTTGCTTGTAGGAAGACACAGATCCTGTGGTTTAACTCATTCTGAAAGGAAATTCAGACTAGTGTTCTCATCCATGAAACACACACTGTTATAACGCAAGAAGCATGCTCTTCTATCCAGCGTCTCCAGTACAGCAAGAAACATGAGCCAGCCCAGAAAAAAAGAACTGTGTTTCCTACTAATACGGACCAAATCTAGTTCAACTCTGTTTATGAAACTGATACAAACCACAGCTCCTCTTACATAAATGCTCTTCAGTTAATAGTTAGAAACGTGTTGGTTTTGTGAACTGTGTAAATTCTTTTGAGCCCAAAATTCAGTGGGTTTACCAGAAGGAACTCTTGTGTGCAGGAAGACACAAAATCTGAATCTTATATCTGTTTCAGAAGGGAAATTCAGACCTGTGTTCTCAATCATGAATCCCACTCTTTTTTAATGCAAAAACCATGCTCTTCTTTCCAGCGGCTCCAATACAGCAAGAAACATGAGCAAGCCATGAAAAAAGACTGTGTTATCTCCTCATACAGAACAAATCTAGTTCAACTCAGCGTATTAAACTGATCAAAACCACAGATCCTCTTACATAAATGCGTTTTTGTTAATAGTGAGAAACGCGTTGGGTTCGTGAACTGCGTAAATTCATTTTAGCCCAAGATTCAGTGGTTTTACCAGAAATGACCTCTTGCTTGTGGCAAGACAAGATCCTGCGTTTTAACCTCATTTATGAAGGGAAATTCAGACCACTGTTCTCATCCATGAAATACACTCTGTTTTATCGCAAGTAGCATGTTCTTCTTTCCAGCGTCTCCATCACAGCAGAAACATGAGAAAGCCCAGAAAAAAAGAACTGTGTTTCCTACTCATACGGACGATAGTGAGTTAAACTCTGCTTCTGAAACTGATACAAACCGCAGCTCCTGTTATATATGTGCTCTTTAATTAATCGTGAGTACCGCGTTTGGTTTGTGAACTGTGTAAATCCATTTGAGCCGCAAATTCATTGGGTTTCCCAGAAAGGAACTGTTGCATGCAGGAAGACACAAAATCTGAATCTTATATCCTTTTCAGAAGGGAAATTAAGACCTGTGTTCTCATCCATGATTCCCCCTCTGTTTTAACATAAAAACAATGCTCTTCATTCTAGTGTCTCCAATACAGCAAGAAACATGAACAAGCCCAGAAAAACAGCACTGTGTTTTCTCCTCATATAGACCAAATCTAATTCAACTCGGCTTATGAAACTGATAAAAACCACAGCTCTTCTTACATAAATGCTCTTTAGTTAATAGTGAGAAACACGTTGGGTTCGTGAACTGTGTAAACTCTTTCGAGCCCAAAATTCACTGGGTTTACCAGAAATGACCTCTTGCTTGTAGGAAGACACAGATCTTTGGTTTTACTCCGTTTCTGAAGAGAAATTCAGACCAGTGTTCTCATCCATGAAACACACTCTGTTTTAACGCAAAAACCATGCTCTTCTTTCCAGTGTCTCCCATACAGAGAGAAACATTAGCAAGCCCAGAAAAAAAGAACTGTATTTCCTAATCATACGGACCATACCTAGTTCAACTCTACTTATGAAACTGATACAAACTACAGCTCCTGATATATATGTGCTATTTAGTTAATAGTGAGAAACGCGTTGGGTTTGTGAACAGTGTAAATCCAGTTGAGCCGCAAATTCACTGGGTTTCTCAGAAATGAACTCTTGCTTGGAGGAAGACACAGATCTTGTGGTTTAACTCCGTATCTGAATTGATATTCAGACCAGTGTTCTCATTCATGAAACACAGTCTGTTTCAGCGCAAGAAGCAGGCTCTCCTTTCCAGCGTCTCCAATAGAGCAAGAAACATGAGCAAGCCCAGCAAAAAAGAACTCTGTTTCCTACTCAAATGGACCATATCTAGTTCAACTCTGCTTGTGAAACTGATAGAAAACATACATCCTGTTATATATGTGCTCTTTAGTTAATCCTGAGAAACTTGTTGAGTTTGTGAACTGTGTAAATTCATTTGAGCCGCCAATTCACTGGGTTTATCAGAAATGAACTCTTGCTTGGAGGAAGACACAAATCCTGGATCTTATATCTGTTTCAGAAGGGAAATTCAGACCAGTGTTCTCATCCATGAAACATACTCTGTATTAACGCAAGAAGTATGTTCTTCATTCCAGCTTCTCCAATTGATTAAGAAACATGAGCTAGCCCAGAAAAAAAGATCTGTGTTTCCTACTCATACCGACCAAATCTAGTTCAACTCTGCTTATGAAACTGATACAAACCACATCTCCTGTGATATATGTGCTCTTTAGTTAATAGTGAGAAACGCTTTGTTTTTGTGAACTGTGTAAATTCATTTGAGCCCAAAATTCAGTGGGTTTCCCAGAAATGAACTCTTGCTTGCAGGAAGACACAAATCCTGTATTTTATATCCGTTTCAGAATGGAAATTCAGACCCGTGCTCACATCCATGAAAATCACTCTGTTATAACGCAAGAAGCATGCTCTTTTTTCCAGCAGCTCCAATACAGCAAGAAACATGAGCAAGCCCAGAAAAAAAGAACTGTGTTTCCTACTCATACGGACAAATCCAGGTCAACTCTGCTTATGAAACTGATAAAAAAACACACATCCTGTTACATATGTGCTCTTTAGTTAATGGTGAGAAACGCGTTGAGTTTGTGATCTGTGTAAATTCATTTGAGCTGCAAATTCACTGGGTTTACCAGAAATGAACTCTTGCTTAGAGGAAGACACAAATCCTGGACCTTATATCCGCTTCAGAGGGAAATTCAGAGAAGTGTTCTCATCCATGAAACACACTATGTATTAACACAAGAAGCATTTTCTTCTTTCCAGCATCTGCAATACAGCAAGAAACATGAGCAAGCCCAGAAAAAAAGAACTGTGTTTTCTACTCATATGGACAAATCCAGTTCAACTCTGCTTATGAAACGGATGCAAACCACAGCTCCTCTTACATAAATGCCCTTTAGTTAAAAGTGAGAAAAGTGTTGGGGCCGTGAACTGTGTAAACTCATTTGAGCCCAAAATTCAGTGGGTCTACATGAAATGACCTCTTGCTTGTAGGAAGACAGAGATCCTGTGGTTTTACTCCATTTCTGAAGGGAAATTCAGACCAATGTTCTCATCCATGACACCCAATGTGTTTTAACGCAAAAACCATGCTCTTCTTTCCAGCGTCTCCCTTACAGCAAGAAACATTAGCAAGCCCAGAAAAAAAGAACTGTGTTTCCTACACATACGGACCATACCTAGTTCAACTCTGCTTATGAAACTTATACAAACTACAGCTCCTGTTATATATGTGCTATTTAGTTAATAGTGAGAAACGCATTGGGTTTGTGAACAGTGTAAATTCAGTTGAGCCGCAAATTAACTGGGTTTCCCAGAAATGAACTCTTGCTTGGAGGAAGACATAGATCCTGTGGTTTAACTCCGTTTCTGAATCGAAATTCAGACCAGTGTCCTCATTCATGAAACACTGTCTGTTTCAGCGTAAGAAGCAGGCTCTTCTTACCAGCTTCTCCAATACAGCAAGAAACATGGACAAGCCAAGTATAAAAGAACTATGTTTCTTACTCATAAGGACAATAGCTAGTGCAACCCTACTTATGAAACTGATACAAACCACAGTTCCTGTTATATATGTGCTCTTTAGTTAATCATGAGAAATGAGTTGGGTTTGTGAACTGTGTAAATTCATTTGAGCCTCAAATTCACTGGGTTTCTCAGAAATGAACTCTTCCTAGAAGGAAGACACAGATCCTGCAGTTTATCTCTGTTTCTGAATCAAAATTCAGACCAGTGTTCACATTCATGAAACACACTCTGTTTTAGCGCAAGAAGCATGCTCTTCTTTCCAGCGTCTCCAATAGAGCAAGAAACATGAGCAAGCCCAGCAAAAAAGAACTGTGTTTCCTACTCATATGGACCATATCTAAGTTCAACTCGGCTTATGAAACTGATAGAAAACACAGATTCTGTTATATATTTGCTCTTTAGTTAATCTTGAGAAATGTGTTGAGTTTGTGAACTTTGTAAATTCATTTGAGCCGCAAATTCACTGGGTTTCCCAGAAATGAACTCTTCCTTGGAGGAAGACACAAATCTTGGATCTTTTATACATTTCAGAAGGGAAATTCAGACCATTGTTCTCATCCATGAAACACACTCTGTATTAACGCAAGAAGTATGTTCTTCTTTCCAGCATCTCCAATTGATTAAGAAACATGAGCTAACCCAGAAAAAAAGAACTGTGTTTCCTACTCATACCGACCAAATCTAGTTCAACTCTGCTTATGAAACTGATACAAACCACATTTCCTGTGATATATGTGCTCTTTTGTTAATAGTGAGAAACGCGTTGGGTTTGTGAACTGTGTAAATTCATTTGAGCCCAAAATTCAGGGGGTTTCCCAGAAATGTACTCTTGCTTTCAGGAAGACACAAATCCTGTATTTTATATCCGTTTCAGAATGGAAATTCAGACCCGTGTTCTCATCCATGAAAAACACTCTGTTATAACGCAAGAAGCATGCTCTTTTTTCCAGCAGCTCCAATAGAGCAAGAAATATGAGCAAGCCCAGAAAAAAAGAATGGTGTTTCCTACTCATACGGACAAATCCAGTTCAACTCTCCTTATGAAACGGATGCAAACCACAGCTCCTCTTACATAAATGCCCTTTAGGTAAAAGTGAGAAAATTGTTGGGGTCGTGAACTGTGTAAACTCATTTGAGCCCAAAATTCAGTGGGTCTACATGAAATGACCTCTTGCTTGTAGGAAGACAGAGATCCTGTGGTTTTACTCCATTTCTGAAGAGAAATTCAGACCAATGTTCTCATCCATGATACCCAGTCTGTTTTAATGCAAAAACAATGCTCTTTTCCAGCGTCTCCCAAACAGCAGGAAACATTAGCAAGCCCAGAAAAAAGGAACTGTGTTTCCTACTCACACGGACTATACCTATTTCAACTCTGCCTATGAAACTGATACAAACTACAGCTCCTGTTATATATGTGCTATTTAGTTAATAGTGAGAAACACGTTGGATTTGTGAACGGTGCAAATTCAGTTGAGCCGCAAATTCACTGGGTTTCCCAGAAATGAAATCTTGCTTTCAGGAAGACACAAATTCTGTATCTTATATCCGTTTCTGAAGGGAAATTAAGTCCTGTGTTCTCATCCATGAAACACAATGTATTTTAACGCAAGAAGCATGCTCTTCTTTCCAGCGTCTCCAATACAACAAGAAACATGAGCAAGCTCAGCCAAAAATTACTGTGTTTCCTCCTCAGACCAAATCTAGTTCAACTCTGTTTATGAAACTGATACAAACCACAGCTTTTCTTACATAAATGCTCTTTAGTTAATAGTGAGAAACGCATTGGGTTCGTGAACTGAGCAAATTCATTTGAGCCCAAAATTTAGTGGGTTTACCAGAAGTAATCTCTTGCTTGTAGGAAGACACATATCCTGTGTTTTAACTCCGTTTCTGAATCGAAATTCAGACCAGTGTTCGCATTCATGAAACACACTCTGTTTTAGCACAAGAAGCATGCACTTCTTTCCAGCGTCTCCAATAGAGCAAAAAACATGAGCAAGCCCAGCAAAAAAGTACTGTGTTTCCTACTCATATGGACCATATCTAGTTCATCTCTGCTTATGATACTGATAGAAAACACAGATCCTGTTATATATGTGATCTTTAGTTAATCATGAGAAACATGTTGAGTTTATGAACTGTGTAAATTCATTTGAGCCGCAAATTCACTGGGTTTCCCAGAAATGAACTCTTGCTTGGAGGAAGAAACAAATCCTGGATCTCATATCTGTTTCAGAAGGGAAATTCAGACCAGTGTCCTCATCCATGAAACACACTCTGTATTAACGCAAGAAGTATGTTCTTCTTTCCAGCTTCTCCAATTGAGTAAGAAACGTGAGTTAGCCCAGAAAAATAGATCTGTGTTTCCTACTCATACCGACCAAATCTAGTTCAACTCTGCTTATGAAACTGATACAAACCACATCTCCTGTGATATATGTGCTCTTTAGTTAATAGTGAGAAACGCTTTGTTTTTGTGAACTGTGTAAATTCATTTGAGCCCAAAATTCAGTGGGTCTACCAAAAATGACCTCTTGCTTGTAATAAGAAACAGATCCTGTGGATTTACTCCGTTTCTGAAGGGAAATTCAGACCAATGTTCTCATCCTTGATACCCAATCTGTGTTAACGCAAAAACCATGCTCTTCTTTCCAGCGTCTCCCATACAGCAAGAAACATTACGAAGCCCAGAAAAAAAGAACTGTGTTTCCTACTCATATGGACCATACCTAGTTCAACTCTGCTTAAAAAACTGATACAAAACACAGATCCTCTTATATATGTCCTCTTTAGTTAATCGTGAGAAACATGTTGAGTTTGTGACTGTGTAAATTCATTTGAGCCGCAAATTCACTGGGTTTCCCAGAAATGAACTCTTGCTTGCAGGAAGACACAAATCGTGTATTTTATATCCGTTTCAGAATGGAAATTCAGACCCGTGTTCTCATCCATGAAAAACACTCTGTTATAACGCATGCAGCATGCTCTTTTTTCCAGCAGCTCCAATACAGCAAGAAACAAGAGCAAGCCCAGAAAAAAAGAACTGCGTTTCCTACTCATATGGACAAATCCAGTTCAACTCTGCTTATGAAACTGATGCAAACCACAGCTCCTCTTACATAAATGCACTTTAGGTAAAAGTGTGAAACGTGTTGGGATCGTGAACTGTGTAAACTCATTTGAGCCCAAAATTCAGTGGGTCTACATGAAATGACCTCTTGCTTGTAGGAAGACAGAGATCCTGTGGTTTTACTCCATTTCTGAAGAGAAATTCAGACCAATGTTCTCAACCATGATACCCAATCTGTTTTAACGCAAAAACCATGCTCTTCTTTCCAGCGTCTCCCATACAGCAGGAAACATTAGCAAGCCCAGAAAAAAAGAACTGTGTTTCCTACTCATATGGACCATACCTAGTTCAACTCTGCTTATGAAACTGATACAAACTACAGCTCCTGTTATATATGTGCTATTTAGTTAATAGTGAGAAACATGTTGGGTTTGTGAACGGTGTAAATTCATTTGAGCCACAAATTCACTGGGTTTTCCAGAAATGAACTCTTGCTTTCAGGAAGACACAAATTCTGTATCTTATATCCGTTTCATAAGGGAAATTAAGACTTGTGTTCTCCTCCATGAAACACAATCTCTTTTAACGCAAGAAGCATGCTCTTCTTTCCAGCGTCTCCAATACATCAAGAAACATGAGCAAGCCCAGCCAAAAATCACTGTGTTTCCTCCTCATACGGACCAAATCTAGTTCAACTCTGTTTATGAAACTGATACAAACCACAGCTTTTCTTACATAAATGCTCTTTAGTTAATAGTGAGAAACACGTTGTGTTCATGAACAGTGCAAATTCATTTGAGCCTAAAATTTAGTGGGTTTACCAGAAATGTTCTCTTGCTTGTAGGAAGACACATATCCTGTGGTTTAACTCCGTTTCTGAATCGAAATTCAGACCAGTGTTCGCATTCATGAAACACACTGTATTTTAGTGCAAGAAGCTTGCTCTTCTTTCCAGCGTCTCCAATAGAGCAAGAAACATGAGCAAGCCCAGCAAAAAAAGAACTGCGTTTCCTACTCATATGGACCATATCTAGTTCAACTCTGCTTATGAAACTGATAGAAAACACAGATCCTGTTATACATGTGCTCTTTAATTAATCGTGAGAAACGTGTTGAGTTTGTGAACTGTGTAAATTCATTTGAGCCCAAAATTCAGTGGGTTTACCATAAATGAACTCTTGCTTGGAGGAAGACACAAATCCTACATCTTATATCCATTTCAGAAGGGAAATTCAGACCAGTGTTCTCATCCATGAAACACACTCTGTATTAACCCAAGAAGTATGTTCTTCTTTCAAGCTTCTCCAATTGAGTAAGAAACATGAGGTAGCCCAGAAAAAAAGATCTGTGTTTCCTACTCAGACTGACCAAATCTAGTTCAACTCTGCTTATGAAACTGATACAAACCACATTTCCTGTGATATATGTGCTCTTTTGTTAATAGTGAGAAACGCGTTGGGTTTGTGAACTGTGTAAATACATTTGAGCCCAAAATTCAGTGGGTTTAACATAAAAGAACTCTTGCTTTTAGGAAGACACAGATCCTGTGGTTTTGCTCCGTTTCTGAAGAAAAATTTAGACCAGTGTTCTCATACATGAAACCCACTCTGTTTTAACGCAAAAACCATGCTCTTCTTTCCAGTGTCTCCAATACAGCAAGAAACATTAGCAAGCCTAGAAAAAAAGAACTGTGTTTCCTACTCATATGGACCATATCTAGTTCAACTCTGTTTATGAAACTGAACAAAACACAGATCCTCTTATATATGTGCTCTTTAGTTAATTGTGAGAAACATGTTGAGTTTGTGACTGAGTAAATTCATTTGAGCTGCAAATTCACTGGGTTTCCCACAAATGAACTCTTCCATGCAGGAAGACACAAATCATGTATTTTATATCCGTTTCAGAAGGGAAATTCAGAGCCGTGTTCTCATCCATGATAAACACTCTCTTATAACGCAAGAAGCATGCTCTTTTTTCCAAGCAGCTCCAATACAGCAAGAAACATGACCAAGCCCAGAAAAAAAACTGCTTTTCCTACTCATATGGACAAATCCAGTTCAACTCTGCTTATGAAACTGATGCAAACCACAGCTCCTCTTACATAAATGCCCTTTAGGTAAAAGTGAGAAACGCGTTGGGTTCGTGAACTGTGTAAATACATTTGAGCCCAAAAATCAGTGGGTTTACCTGAAATGATCTCTTGCTTGTAGGAAGACACATATCCTGTGGTTTAACTCCGTTTCTGAATCGAAATTCAGACCAGTGTTCGCATTCATGAAACACACTCTGTTTTAGCGCAAGAAGCATGCTCTTCTTTCCAGTTTCTCCAATAGAGCAAGAAACATGAGCTAGCCCAGAAAAAAAGATCTGTTTCCTTCTGAAACTGATACAAACCACATCTCCTGTGATATACTGCTCTTTAGTTAATAGTGAGAAACGCTTTGTTTTTGTGAACTGTGTAAATTCATTTGAGCCGCAAATTCACTGGGTTTCCCAGAAATGAACTCTTGCTTGCAGGAAGACACAAATCCTGTATTTTATATCCGTTTCAGAATGGAAATTCAGACCCGTATTCTTATCCATGAAAAACACTCTGTTATAACCCAAGAAGCATGCTCTTTTTTCCAGCAGCTACAATACAGCAAGAAATATGAGCAAGCCCAGAAAAAAAGAACTGTGTTTCCTACTCATACGGACAAATCCAGTTCAACTCTGCTTATGAAACGGATGCAAACCACAGCTCCTCTTACATAAATGCCCTTTAGGTAAAAGTGAGAAACGTGTTGGGGTCGTGAACTGTGTAAACTCATTTGTGCCCAAAATTCAGTGGGTCTACATGAAATGACCTCTTGCTTGTAGGAAGACAGAGATCCTGTGGTTTTACTCCACATCTGAAGAGAAATTCAGACCAATTTTCTCACCCATGATTACCAATCTATTTTAACGCAAAAACCATGCTCATCTTTCCAGCGTCTCCCATACAGCAAGAAACATTAGCAAGCCCAGAAAAAAAAGAACTGTGTTTCCTACTCATATGGACCATATCTAGTTCAACTCTGCTTATGAAACTGATACAACACAGATCATCTTGTATATGTGCTCTTTAGTTAATCGTGAGAAACATGTTTAGTTTGTGACTGTGTAAATTCATTTGAGCCGCAAATTCACTGGGTTTCCCAGAAATGAACTCTTGCTTACAGGAAGACACAAATCCTGTATTTTATATCTGTTTCAGAATGGAAATTCAGACCCGTATTCTCATCCATGAAAAACACTCTGTTATAACTCAAGAAGCATGCTCTTTTTTCCAGCAGCTACAATACAGCAAGAAATATGAGCAAGCCCAGAAAAAAAGAACTGTGTTTCCTACTCATATGGACAAATCCAGTTCAACTCTGCTTATGAAACTGATGCAAACCACAGCTCCTCTTACAAAAATGCACTTTAGGTAAAAGTGAGAAACGTGTTGGGATCGTGAACTGTGTAAACACATTTGTGCCCAAAATTCAGTGGGTCTACATGAAATGACCTCTTGCTTGTAGGAAGACAGAGATCCTGTGGTTTTACTCCATTCCTGAAGAGAAATTCAGACCAATGTTCTCATCCATGATAACCAATCTATTTTAACGCAAAAACCATGCTCTTCTTTCCAGCGTCTCCCATATAGCAAGAAACATTAGCAAGCCCAGAAATAAAGAACTGTGTTTCCTACTCATACGGACCATACCTAGTTCAACTCTGCTTATGAAACTGATACACACTACAGCTCCTGTTATATATGTGCTATTTAGTTAATAGTGAGAAACACGTTGGGTTTGTGAACGGTGTAAACTCATTTGAGCCGCGAAATCACTGGGTTTCCCAGAAATGAACTCTTGCTTTCAGGAAGACTCAAATCCTGTATCTTATATCCGTTTCAGAAGGGAAATAAAGACCTGTGTTCTCTTCCATGAAACACACTCTATTTTAACGCAAGAAGAATGCTCTTCTTTCCAGCGTCTCCAATACAGCAAGAAACATGAGCAAGCCCAGCCAAAAATTACTATGTTTCCTCCTCATACGGACCAAATCTAGTTCAACTCTGCTTATGAAACTGATGCAAACAACAGCTTTTCTTACATAAATGCTCTTTTGTTAATAGTGAGAAATGCGTTTGGTTCGTGAACTGTGTAAATTCATTTGAGCAGCAATTTCACTGGGTTTCCCAGAAATGAACTCTTGCTTGCAGGAAGACACAAATCCTGTATCTTATATCCGTTTCAGAAAAGAAATTCAGACCCGTGTTCTCATCATCAAAAACACTCTGTTATAACACAAGAAGCATGCTCTTCTTTCCAGCAGCTCCAATACAGGAAGAAAAATGAGAAAGACCAGAAAAAAAGAAGTGTGTTTCCTACTCATATGGACCAAATCTAGTTCAACTGTGCTTATGAAACTGATGCAAACCACAGCTCCTCTTACATAAATGCTCTTTAGGTAAAAGTGAGTAACGTGTTGGTTTGTGAACTGTGTAAATTCATTTGTGCCAAAATTCTGTGGGTGTACATGAAATGACCTCTTGCTTGTAGGAAGACAGAGATACTGTGGTTTTACTCCATTTCTGAAGGGAAATTCAGACCAATGTTCTCATCCATGATACCCAATCTGTTTTAACGCAAAAAACATGCTCTTCTTTCCAGCGTCTCCCATACAGCAAGAAACATGAGCAAGCCCAGAAAAAAAGAACTGTGTTTCCTACTCATTCAGACCATATGCAGTACAGCTCTGATTATGAAACTGATACAAACCACAGCTCTTCTTACATAAATGCGCTTTAGTTGATAGTGAGAATCTCGATGGGTCCTTGAACTGTGTAAAATCATTTGAGCCCAAAATTCACTTTGTTTGCCCGAAATGAACTCTTGCTTGTAGGAAGACACAGATCCTCTGGTTTAACTCCGTTTCTGAAAGGAAATTCATATCAGTGTTCTCATCCATGAAACACACTCTATTTTAACGCAAGAAGCAAACTCTTCTTTCGAGCATCTCCAATACAGCAAGAACCATGAGCATGCCCTGAAAAAAAGAACTGTGTTTCCTACTCGTATGGACCATATGTAGTCCAACTCTGCTTATCAAACTGATACAAACCACAACTCCTCTTACATAAATGCTCTTTAGTTAATAGTGAGAATCAGGTTGGGTTCAAGACTGTGTAAAATCATTTGGGCCGAAAAAACACTTTGTTTACCAGAAATGAACTCTTACTTGCAGGAAGACACAGATCCTGGGGTTTAACTCCAATTCTATAGGAAATTCAGACCAGAGATCTCATCCATGAAATACATGCTATTATAACACAAGTAGTATCTTCTTCTTTCCTGCGTCTCCAATACAGGAAGAACCATGAGATTGCCCAGAAAAATGAACTGTGTTTCCTTCTCATTCGGACCATATGGGGTTCAACTATGCTTATGAAACTGATACAAACTACAGCTCCTCTTACATAAATGTTCTTTACTTAAAATTGAGAATCGCGTTGGGTTCGTGAACTGTGTAAAATCATTTGAGTCCAAAATTCACTTTGTTTAACAGAAATGAACTCCTGCTTGTAGGAAGACACAGTTCCTTGTGTTTAACTCCGTTACTGAAGGGAAATTCAGAAGTGTGTTCTATTCCATGAAACACATGTTATTTTAACGTATGATGCATCCTCTTCTTTCCATAGTCGCCAATACAGCAAGAACATTGATAATGCCCAGAAAAAAAGAACTGTGTTTCCTACTCATGCGGACCATATGCAGTTCAACTCTGCTTATGCAACTGATACAAACACAGCTCCTCTTACAGAAATGCTCTTTGGTTAATAGTGAGAATTGCGTTGGGTTCGTGAAGTGTGTAAAATCATTTGAGCCCAAAATTCACTTGATTTACCAGAAATTAACTCCTGCTTGTAGGAAGACACAGATCCTGGGGTTTAACTCCAATTCTATAGGAAATTCAGACCAGAGTTCTCATCAATGAAACACATGCTGTTTTAATGCAAATAGTATCCTCTTCTTTCCTGCGTCTCCAATACAGAAAGAACCATGAGCATGCCCAGAAAAATGAACTGTGTTTCCTTCTCATTCAGACCATATGGGGTTCAACTATGCTCATGAAACTGATACGAACCACAGCTCCTCTTTCATAAATGTTCTTTAGTTGATAGTGAGAATCGCGTTGGGATGATGAACTGTGTAAAATCTTTTGAGCCCAAAATTCATTGGATTTACCAGAAATGAACTCTTTCTTGTAGGAAAGCACAGATCCTGGGGTTTAACTGTGTTTCTGAAGGGAATTTCAGAAGAGTATTCGCATCCATGAAACACACTTGGTTTTATAGCAAGAAGCATCCACTTCTTTCCAGCGTGTCCAATACAGCAAGAACCATGAGCATGCCAAGAATAAAAGAACTGTGTTTTTTACTCATTCGGACCATATGCAGTTCAACTCTTCTTATGAAACTGATACAAACCACAATCCTCTTACATAAATGCTCCTTAGTTAATAGTGAGAATCAAGTTGGAATAGTGAACTTTGTAAAATCATTTGAGCCCAAAATTCACTGGGTTTACAAGAAATGAACCTTTGCTTGTAGGAAGACACAGATCCTGGGGTTTAACTCGGTTTATGAAGGGAAATTCAGACCAGTGTTCTCATCCATGAAACACATGCTGTTTTAACGCAAGAAGCATCCTCTTCTTTCCTTCGTCTCCAATACAGCAGGAACCATGAGAATTCCCAGAAAAAAAGAACTGTGTTTCCTATTCATACAGACCATGTGCTGTTCAACTCTGCTTATGAAACAGATACAAACCACAGCTCCTCTTACATAAATGCACTTTAGTTAATATTAAGAATCGCGTTGGGTTCGTGAACTGTGTAAAATCATTTGAGTCCAAAATTCACTGGGTTTACCAGAAATGAACTCTTGCTTGTAGGAAGACACAGATCCCGTGGTATAACTCCGTTTATGAAGGGAAAGTCAGACCAGTGTTCTCATCCATGAAACACATGCTGTTTTAACGCAGGACGCTTCCTCTCCTTTCCTGTGTCTCCAAAACAGCAAGAACCATGAGAATGCCCAGAAAAAAAAGAATTGTGTTTAATATTCATACAGACCATATGGAGTTCAACTCTGCTTATGAAACTGATACAAACCACAGCTTCTCTTACATAAATGCTCTTTAGTTAATAGTGAGAAACGCCTTGGTTTCGTGAACTGTGTAAAATCATTTGATCCCAAAATTCCCTTGGTTTACTGGAAATGAACTCCTGCTTGTAGGAAGACGTAGATCCTTGGGTTTAACTCCATTACTGAAGGGAAATTCAGACCACTGTCCTCATCCATGAACCATACTCTTTTTTAACGCATGATGCATCCTCTTCTTTCCAGAGTCTCCAATACAGCAAGAACCTTGAGAATGCCCAGAAAAAAAGAACTGTGTTTCCTACTCATACAGACCAAATGCAGTTCAACTCTGCTTATGAAACTGATATAAACCCCAGCTCCTCTTACATAAATGCTCTTTAGTAAATAGTGAGAAACGCCTTGTGTTCGTGAATTGTGTAAAATCATTTGAGTCTTAAATTCACAGGGTTTACTAGAAATGAACTCCTGCTTGTAGGAAGACACAGATCCTGTGGTTTAACTCCGTTTCTGAAGGGAATTTCAGACCAGTGTTCTCATCCATGAAACACAGTCTGTTTCAACGCAAGAAGCAAGCTCTTCTTTCCAGCGTCTCAAATACAGCAAGAACCATGAGCATGCCCAGAAAAAAAGAACTGTGTTTCCTACTCATATGACCATATGTAGTTCAACTCTGCTTATGCAACTGATGCAAACCACAGCTCCTCTTACATAAATGCTCTTTAGTTAATAGTGAGAAACCCGTTGAGTTCATGAACTGTGTAAAATCATTTGAGCCCAAAAGTCACTGGGTTTACCAGAAATGAACTCTTGCTGGTAGGAAGACACAGATCCTGGGGTTTAACCCAGATTCTATAGGAAATTCAGACAAGAGTTCTCATCCATGAAACACATGCTGCTTTAACGCAAGAAGTATCCTCTTCTTTCCAGCGTCTACAATACAGCAAGAATCAAGAGCAAGCCCAGAAAAATGACCTGAGTTACCTACTCATTCGGACCATATGCGGTTAAACTATGCTTATGAAACTGATACAAACCACAGGTCCTTTATCATAAATGCTCTTTAGTTGATAGTGAGTATCACGTTGGGTTGCTGAATTGTGTAAAATCATTTGAGACCAAAATACACTTTGTTGACCAGAAATGAACTCTTGCTTGTATTAAGGCACAGATCTTGTGGTTTAACTCTGGTTCTGAAGAGAATTTCAAACCAGTGTTCTCACCCATGAAGCACACTCTGTATTCTCGCAACAAGCAAGCTCTTCTTTCCAGCGTCTCCAGTACAGCAAGAAACATGAGCATGCCCAGAAAAAAGGATATGTGTTTCCTACTCTTACGGACCACATGTAGTTCAACTCTGCTTATGAAACGGATACAAACCACAGCTCCTCTTACATAAATGCACTTTAGTTAATAGTGGGAATCGCGTTGGGTTCGTGAACTGTGTAAAATAATTTGATCCCAAAATTCACTTGTTTACCAGAAATGAACTCTTGCTTGAAGGAGGACACAGATCCAGGGGTTTAATGCTGTTTCTGAAGGGAAATTCAGACCACTGTCCTCATCCATGAACCACACTCTTTTTTAACGCAAGAAGCAAGCTCTTCTTTCCAGAGTGTCCAATACAGCAAGAAACATGAGCATGCGCAGAAAAAATGAACTGTGTTTCCTACTCATAGGGACCATATGTAGTTCAACTCTGCTAATGAAACTGATACAAACCACAGCACCTCTTAAATGAATGCTCTTTAGTTAATAGTGAGAAACGCCTTGGGTTCGTGAACTGTGTAAAATCATTTAATCCCAAAAATCCCTTGGTTTACCGGAAATGAACTCCTGCTTGTAGGAAGACACAGATCCTTGGGTTTAACTCGGTTACTGAAGGGAAATTCAGATCTGTGTTCTCATCCTTGAAACACATGTTTTTTTAACGCAAGAAGCATCGTCTTGTTTCCTGCGTATCCAATACATCAAGAAATATGTGCATGCCCAGAAAGAAAGAACTGCGTTTCCAACTCATAAGGACCATATGTAGTACAACTTTGCTTATGAACCTGATACAAACCACAGCTCCTCTTACATAAATGCTCTTTAGTTAATAGTGAGAATCGCGTTGGGGTCGTGAAATGTGTAAAATTGTTTGAGCACAAAAGTCACTGGGTTTACCAGAAATGAACTCTTGCTTGTAGGAAGACACAGATCCTGGGGTTGAACTCCATTCCTAATGGGTAATTCAGACCAGTGTTTTCATCCATGAAAAACACTCTGTTTTAACGCAAGAAGCATGCTCTTCTTTCCAGTGTCTCCAATACAGCAAGAAATATGTGCATGAACAGAAAAAAAGAACTGTGTTTCCAACTCATGCGGACGATATGTAGTTCAACTCTGCTTATGAAACTGACAAACCACAGCTCCTCTTACTTAAAGGTTCTTTAGGTAATAGTGAGAGGCACGTTGGGTTCGTGAAATGTGTAAAATTATTTGAGCCCAAAAGTCACTGGGTTTACCAGAAATGAACTCTTGATTGAAAGAAGACACATATCCTGGGGTTTAACTCCGTTTCTGAAGGGAAACTCAAACCAGTGTTCTCATGCATGAAACACAATCTGTTTTAACGCAAGAAGCAACATTGTCATTCCAGTGTCTCCAATACAGCAAGAAACATGAGCATGTCCAGAAGAAAAGAAGAGTTTCCTACTCATAAGGAGCATATGTAGTTCAACTCTGCTTATGAAACCGATACAAACCACAGCTCCTCTTCATACAGGCTCTTTAGTTAATAGTGAGAAGCGAGTTGGGTCAGAGAAAGGTGTAAAATTATTTGAGCCCAAAATTCACTGGGTTTACCAGAAATGAAATCTTGCTTGTAAGAAGACACAGATGCTGGGGTTAACTCCGTTTCTGAAGGGAAATTCAGACCAGTGTTCTCATGCGTGAAACACACTCTGTTTTAACACAAGAAGCAACATTGTTTTTCCAGTGTCTCCAATACAGCAAGAAACATGAGCATGACCAGAAGAAATTAACAGTTTCCACCTCATAAGGAGCATATGTAGTTCAACTCTGATTATGAAACTGATAAAAACCACAGCTCCTCTTACCTAAATGCTCTTTCGTTAAAAGTGAGAATCGCGTTAAGTTCGTGGAATGTGTAAAATCATTTGAGTCTTAAATTCACTGGGTTTACTAGAAATTAAATCGTGCTTTTAGGAAGACACAGATCCTGTGGTTTAACTCTGTTTCGAAGGGAATTTCAGACCAGTGTTCTCATCCATGAAACACACTCTATTTCAACGCAAGAAGCAAGCTCTTCTTTCCAGCATCTCAAATACAGCAAGAACCATGTCCATGCCCAGAAAAAAAGTACTGTGTTTCCTACTCATTTGGACCATATGCATTTCAACTCTGCTTATGAAACTGATACAAACCACAGCTCCTCTTACATAAATGCTCTTTAGTTGATAGAGAGAATCACTTTGGATTTGTGGAATGTGTAAAATCATTTGAGCCGAAAATTCACTGGGTTTTACTGAAATGAATTCTTGCTTGTAGGAAGACACAGATCCTGCGGTTTAACTCTGATTATGAAGGAAAATTCAGACCAGAGTTCTCATCCCGGAAACACATTCGGTTTTAAGGCAAGAATCATCCTCTTCCTTCCAGTGTCTCCAATACAGCAAGAACCATGAGCATGCCAAGAAAAAACAACTATGTTTTGTACTCATACGACCATATGCAGTAAAACTCAGCTTATGCAACTGATACAAACCACAGCTCCTCTTACATAAATGTTCTTTAGTTAATAGTGAGAAACCCGTTGAGTTCATGAACTGTGTAAAATAATTTGAGCCCAAAAGTCACTGGGTTTACCAGAAATGAACTCTTGCTTGTAGGAAGACACAGATCCTGGTGTTTAACCCTGATTCTAAAGGAAATTCAGACAAGAGTTCTCATCCATGAAACACATGCTGCTTTAACGCAAGAAGTATCCTCTTCTTTCCAGCGTCTCCAATACAGCAAGAACCAAGAGCAAGCCCAGAAAAATGAACTGAGTTACCTACTCATTCGGACCATATGCGGTTAAACTATGCTTATGAAACTCATACAAACCACAGGTCCTCTATCATAAATGCTCTTTAGTTGATAGTGAGTATCACGTTGGGTTGCTGAATTGTGTAAAATCATTTGAGATCAAAATTCTCTTTGTTAACCAGAAATGAACTCTTGCTTGTATTAAGACACAGATCTTGTGGTTTAACTCTGGTTCTGAAGAGAATTTCAAACCAGTGTTCTCATCCATGAAACACACTCTGTTTTCACGCAAGAAGCATCCTCTTCTTTCATTCACCTTCAATACAGCAAGAAACATGAGAGTGCCCAGAAAAAAAGAACTGATTCCTATTCATACAGATCATATGCTGTTCAATCTGCTTATGAAACTGATACAAACCACAGCTCCTCTTACATATATGCTCTTTATTAATAGTAAGAATCGCAATGGGTTTGTGAACTGTGTAAAATCATTTGATCCCAAAAATCACTTGTTTAACAGAAATGACCTCTTGCTTGTAGGAAGACACAGATCCTGGGGTTTCATTCCGTTTCTGAAGGGAAATTCAGACCAGTGTTCTCATCGATGAAACACACTCTGATTGAACGCAAGGAGCAAGGCTCTTCTTTCCAGCATCTCCAATACAGCAAGAAACATGAGCATGCACAGAAAAAATGAACTGTGTTTCCTACTCACACAGAACATGTGCAGTTCAACTCTGCTTATTAAACTGATACGAAACACAGCTCCTCTTAGATAAATGCTTTTAGTTAATATTGAGAATCGTGTTGTGTTCGTGAACTTTGTATAATCATTTGAGCCCAAAATTCACTGGGTTTACCAGAAATGAACTCCTGCTTGTAGGAAGACACAGATGCTGGGGTTTAACTCTGTTTCTAAAGGGAAATTCAGACAAGTGTTCTCATCCATGAAAAACATGCTGTTTTAAAGCAAGAAGCATTGTCTTGTTTCCTGTGTATCCAATACATCAAGAAATATGTGCATGCCCAGAAAGAAAGAACTGCTTTTCCAACTCATACGGACCATATGTAGTACAACTTTGCTTATGAACCTGATACAAACCACAGATCCTCTTACATAAATGCTCTTTAGTTAATAGTGAGAATCGCGTTGGGGTCGTGAAATGTGTAAAATTGTTTGAGCACAAATGTCACTGGGTTTACCAGAAATGAACTCTTGCTTGTAGGAAGACACAGATCCTGGGGTTGAACTCCATTCCTAATGGGAAATTCAGACCAGTGTTTTCATCCATGAAAAACACTCTGTTTTAACGCAAGAAGCATGCTCTTCTTTCCTGGGTCTCCAATACAGCAAGAAATATGTGCATGAACCAAAAAAAAGAACTGTGTTTCCAACTCATGCGGACCATATGTAGTTCAACTATGCTTATGAAACTGATACAAACCACAGCTCCTCTTACATAAAGGTTCTTTAGGTAATAGTGAGAAGCACGTTGGGTTCGTGAAATGTGTAAAATTATTTGAGCCCAAAAGTCACTGCGTTTACCAGAAATGAAGTCTTGCTTGTAAGAAGACACAGATCCTGGGGATTAACTCCGTTTCTGAAGGGAAATTCAGACCAGTGTTCTCATCCATGAAACACACGCTGTTTTAACGCAAGAAGCATGCTCTTCTTTCCTGCGTCTCCAATACAGCAAGAAGTATGTGCATGCCCAGAAAAAAAGAACTGTGTTTCCTACTCATACAGACCATATGTAGTTTGACTCTGCTTCAGAAACCTATACAAACCTCAGCTCCTCTTACATACAGGCTCTTTCGGTAATACTGAGAAGCGAGTTGGGTTAGAGAAAGGTGTAAAATTATTTGAGCCCAAAATTCACTGGGTTTACCACAAATGAACTCTTGCTTGTAAGAAGACACAGATCCTGGGGTTTAACTCCGTTTCTGAAGGGAAATTCAGACCAGTGTTCTCATGCATGAAACACAATCTGTTTTAACGCAAGAAGCAACATTGTCATTCCAGTGTCTCCAATACAGCAAGAACCATGAGCATGTCCAGAAGAAAAGAACAGTTTCCTACTCATAAGGAGCATATGTAGTTCAACTCTGATTATGAAACTGATAAAAACCTCTGCTCCTCTTACCTAAAAGCTCTTTAGTTAATACTGAGAATCGCGTTGGGTTCATGAACTGTGTAAAATCATTTGTGTCTTAAATTCAATGGGTTTACTAGAAATGAACTCCTGAATGTAGGAAGACACAGATCCTCGGGTTTAACTCCGTTTCTGAAGGGAATTTCAGACCAGTTTTCTCATCCATGAAACACACTCTGTTTCAAAGCAAGAAGCAAGCTCTTCTTTCTTGCTTCTCCAATACAGAAAGAAATATGTGCATGCCCAGAAAAAAGTATCTGTGTTTCCTACACATATGGACCATATGCAGTTCAACTCTGCTTTTGCAACTGATACAAACCACAGCACCTCCTACATAAATGCTGTTTAGTTAGTAGTGAGAAACCCGTTGAGTTCATGAACTGTGTAAAATCATTTGAGCCCAAATGTCACTGGGTTTACCAGAAATGAAATCTTACTTGTAGGAAGACTCAGAACTGGGGTTGAATCCCGATTCCATAGGAAATTCAGACAAGAGTTCTCATCCATGAAACACATGCTGCTTTAATGCAAGAAGTATCCTCTTTTTTCCAGCGTCTCCAATACAGCAAGAACCAAGAGCAAGCCCAGAAAAATGAACTGTGTTACCTACTCTTTCAGAGCATATGCGGTTAAACTATGCTTATGAAAGTGATACAAACCACAGCTCCTCTATCATGAAAGCTCTTAAGTTGATAGTGAGAATTGAGTTGGGTTGCTAAATTGTGTGAAATCATTTGAGACCAAAATTCACTTTTTTAACATGAAATGAACTCTTGCTTGTAGGAAGACACAGATCTTGCGGTTTAAACCTGGTTCTGAAGACCAATTCAAACCAGTGTTCTCATCCATGAAACACACTCTGTTTTCACGCAAGAAGCATCCTCTTTTTTCATGCGTCTTCAATACAGCAAGAACCATGAGAATGCCCAGAAAAAAAGAACTGTGATTCCTCTTCATACAGATCATATGCTGTTCAATCTGCTTATGAAACTGATACAAACCACAGCTCCTCTTACCTAAATGCTCTTTAGTTAATAGTGAGAAGCACGTTGGCTTCCTGAAATGTGTAAAATTATTTGAGCCCAAAAGTCACTGGGTTATCCAGAAATGAACTCTAGCTTGTAGGAAGAAGCATGCTGCTCTTTCCTGCGTCTCAAATACAGGAAGAAATATGAGCATGTCCAAAAATAAAGAACTGTGTTTCCTACTCATATGGACCATATCAGGTTCAACTCTGCATATGAAACTGATACAAAATACAGCTCCTCTTACATGAATGCTGTTTAGTTAATAGTGAGAAACGCGTTGGTTTCATGAACTGTGTAACTTCATTTGAACACAAAATTCACTTGGTTTTCCAGAAATGAACTCTTGCTTGTAAGAAGCCACAGATCCTGGGGTTTAACTCCGTTTCTGATGGGAAATTCAGACCAGTCTTCTCATCCATGAAACACACGCTGTTTTAAGCCAAGAAGCATCCTATTCTTTCCAGAGTCTCCAATACAGCAAGAACCATGAGCATGCCCAGAAAATAAGAACTGTGTTTCCTATTGATAAGGACCATATCTAGTTCAACTCTGCTTATGAAACTGATACAAACCACAGATCCTCTTACATAAATGTTCTTTAGTTAATAGTGAGAAACGAGTTGGTTTAGTGAAACATGTACATTCATTTGAGCCCGAAATTCACTGGGTTTAACAGAAATGATCTCTTGCTTGTAAGAAGACACAAATCCTGTGGGTAACCCCGTTTCTGATGGGTAATTCAGACCAATGTTCTCATCCATTTAAAACACGCTGTTTTAACGCAAGAAGAATGCTCTTCTTACCTGCGTCTTCAATACAGCAAGAAATATATGCATGCCCAGAAAAAAAGAACTGTGTTTCCTACTCATACGCACCATATCTAGTTCAACTCTGCTTATGAATCTGATACAAACCACAGCTCTTCTTACTTAAACACTCTTTAGTTAATTGTGAGTAACGCGTTGGGTTCGTGAAATGTGTAAATTCATTTGAGCACAAAATTCACTGGGTTTACCAAAATGAACTCAGGCTTGTAAGAAGACACAGATCCTGGGTTTTAACTCCGTTTCTGAAGGGAAATTCAGACCAGTGTTATCATCCATGAAACACACTCTGTTTTAACAGAAGAAGTAAGATTGTCTTGCCAGTGTCTCCAATACAGCAAGAAACATGAGAATGCCCATAAAAACGAACTGTGTTTCCTACTCATAACGAGCATATGTAGTTCAACTCTGCTTATGAACCTGATACAAAATACATCTCCTCTTACATAAAGGCTATTTATTTAACATTGAGAAACGTGTTGTGTTCATGAAATGTGTAAAATTATTTGAGCCCAAAAGTCGTTGGGTTTACCGGAAATGAACTCTTGCTTGTAGGAAGACACAGATCCTGTGGTTTAACTCTGTTTCTGAAGGGAAATTCAGACCAGTGTTCTCATCCATGAAACACACTCTGTTTTAACGCAAGAAGCAAGCTTGCCTTTCCATCATCTCCAATAGAGCAAGAAACATGAGCATCCTTAGAAAAAAAGGACTGTGTTTCGTACTCATACGAACCATATCTAGTTCAACTCTGGTTATGAACCAGATTGAAAATACAGCTCTGCATACATGAATGCTCTTTAGTTAATAGTGAAAAAGACGTAGGTTTCATGAACTGTGTAAATTCATTTGAGCCAAAAATACACTGGGTTTACCAGAAATGAACTCTTGATTCTTAGAAGACACAGATCCTGGGGTTTAACTCCGTTTCTGAAGTGAAAATCAGACCAGTGTTCTCATCCATTAGACACATGCTGTTTTAAGGCAAGAAACATGCTCTTCTTTCCTGCGTCTCCAATACAGCAAGATATATGAGCATGCCCAGAAAAAAAGAACTGTGGTTCCTACTCATATGGACCATATCTAGTTGAACTCTGCTTTGAAACAGATCCAAATTACAGCTATTTTACCTGAATGCTCCTTAGTTAATAGTGAGAAACTGGTTGGTTTCATGAACTGTGTAAATTCATTTCAGCCCAAAATTCACTGGGTTTACCAGAAATGAATTCTTGCTTGTACGAAGACACAGATCCTGGGGTTGAACTCCGTTTCTGAAGGGAAATTCAGACCAGTGTTCTCATCCATGAAACACACGCGGTTTTAACACAAGAAGAATGCTCTTCTTTCCTGTTTCTCCAACATCAAAAAATATGAGCATGCCCAGAAAAAAAGAACTGTGTTTCCTACTCATACGGACCATATCTAGTTCAACTCTGCTTATGAAACTGATACAAGCCACAGCTCCTCATACATAAAAGTTCTTGAGTTAATAGTAGGAATGTGTTCGGTTCGTGACATGTGTGAATTCATTTGATCAAAAAAGTCACTAGGTTTACCAGAAATGAACGCTTGCTTGTAAGAAGACATGGATCCTCTTGTTTAACTCCCTTTCCGAAATGAAAATCAGACAAGTGTTCTCATCCATGAAACATACGCTGTTTTAATGCAAGAAGCTTGCTCTTCTTTCCTGCGTCTCCAATACAGCAAGAAATATGAGCATGCTGAGAAAAAAAGAACTGTGTTTCGTACTCATACGGACCATATCTAGTTCAACTCTGCTTATGAAACTGATACAAACCACAGCTCCTCTTACATAAACGTTCTTTAGTTAATAGTGAGGAATGCGTTCGGTTCATGAAATGTGTAAATTCATTTGAGCCCAAAATTCCCTGGGTTTACCAGAAATGAACTCTGGCTTGTAAGAAGACACAGATGCTGGGGTTTATCTCCGTTTCAGAAGGGAAATTCAGACCAGTGTTCTCATCCATGAAACCCACTCTGTTTTAAGGCAAGAAGCATGCTCTTCTTTCCAGCGACTCCAATGGAGCAAGAACCATGTGCATGCCCAGAAAAAAAGAACTGTGTTTCCTACTCATACGGACCATACCTAGTTCAACTCTGCTTATGAAACAGATACAAGCCACAGCTCCTCATACATAAAAGTTCTTTAGTTAATAGTAGGAATGTGTTCGGTTCGTGACATGTGTGAATTCATTTGAGCCGAAAAGTCACTGGGTTTACCAGAAATGAACTCTTGCTTGTAAGAAGACACAGATCCTCTTGTTCAACTCCCTTTCCGAAATGAAAATCAGACAAGTGTTCTCATCCATGAAACACACGCTTTTTTAATGCAAGAAGTTTGCTCTTCTTTCCTGCGTCTCCAATACAGCAAGATATATGAGCATGCCCAGAAAAAAAGAACTGTGATTCCTACTCATATGGACCATATCTAGTTGAACTCTGCTTATGAAACAGATCCAAATTACAGCTCCTTTTACCTGAATGCTCCTAAGTTAATAGTGAGAAACGGGTTGGTTTCATGAACTGTGTAAATTCATTTGAGCCTCAAATTCACTGGGTTTACCAGAAATGAACTCTTGCTTGTAAGAAGACACAGATACTGTGGTTCAACTCCATTTCTGAAGGGAAATTCAGACCAGTGTTCTCATCCATGAAACACACGCGGTTCTAACGCAAGAAGAATGCTCTTCTTTCCTGTTTCTCCAATACATCAAGAAATATGAGCATGCCCAGAAAAATAGAACTGTGTTTCCTACTCATACGGACCATATGTAGTTCAACTCTGCTTATGAAACTGATAAAAGCCACAGCTCCTCTTACATAAAGGTTCTTTAGTTAATAGTAGGAATGTGTTCTGTTCGTGACATGTGTGAATTCATTTGAGCCCAAAAGTCACTGGGTTTACCGGAAATGCACTCTTGCCTGTAAGAACACAGATCCTCTTGTTTAACTCCCTTTCCGAAATGAATATCAGACAAGAGTTCTCATCCATGAAACACACGCTGATTTAATGCAAGAAGCATGCTCTTGTTTCCTGCGTCTCCAATACAGCAAGAAATATGAGCATGCTGAGAAAAAACGAACTGTGTTTCCTACTCATACGGACCATATCTAGTTCAACTCTGCTTATGAAACTGATACAAGCCACAGCTCCTCTTACATAAACGTTCTTTAGTTAATAGTGAGGAATGCATTCGGTTCATGAAATGAGTAAATCCATTTAAGCCCAAAATTCCCTGGGTTTACCAGAAATGAACTCTTGCTTGTATGAAGACACAGATCCTGGGTTTAATTCCGTTTTTGAAGGGAAATTCAGACCAGTGTTCTCATCCATGAAACACATGCTGTTTTAACCCAAGAAGCATGCTCTTCTTTCCTGCGTCTCCAATACAGCAAGAAATATGAGCATGCCCAGAAAAAAAGAACTGGGTTTCCTACGCATACGGTACATATGTAGTTCACCTCTGCTTATGAAACAGATCCAAAATACAGCTCCTCTTACGTGAATGCTCCTTAGTTAATAGTGATGAACGTGTTGTTTTCATGAACTGTGTAAATTCATTTGAGCCCAAAATTCACTGGTATTACCAAAAATGAACTCTTGCTTGTAGGAGGACACAGATACTGGGGTTTAACTCAGTTTCTGAAGGGAAACTCAGACCAGTGTTCTCATTCATGACACCCACTCTGTTTTAACACAATAAGCGTCCTCTTCGTTCCAGCGTCTCCAATAGAGCCAGAACCATGTGCATGCCCCCCCCCAAAAAAAAACAAACTGTGTTTCCTACTCATACGGACCATATCTAGTTCAACTCTGCTTATGAAACTGATACAAACCACACCTCCTCTTACATAATGTTTCTTTAGTTAATAGTGAGGAATGCATTCGGTTCGTGAAATGTGTAAATTCATTTGAGCCCAAAATTCACTGTGTTTACCAGAAATGAACTCTTGCTTGTAAGAAGACACAGATACTGGGGTTTAACTCCGTTTCTGAAAGGAAATTCAGAACAGTGTTCACAGCCATGAAACACATGCAGTTTTTAAGCAAGAAGCATGCTCTTCTTTCCTGCGTGCCATATAAACAAAGAAATATGGGCATGCCCAGAAGAAAAGAACTGTGTTATCTACTCATAAGGCCCATTGTAGTTCAACTCTGCTTAAGAAACTTATACAAACCACAGCTCCTCTTACCTAAAAGCTCTTTAGTTAATAGTGAGAATCGTGTTGGGTTCGTGAACTGTACAAAATTATTTGAGCCCAAAAGCCACTGATTTTATCAGAAATGAACTCTGGCTTGTAGGGAGACACAGATACTGGGGTTTAACTCCGTTTCTGAAGGGAAATTCAGACCAGTGTTCTCATCCATGAAACACACTCTGTTTTAAGGCAAGAAGCATCCTCTCCTTTCCAGAGTCTCCAATAGAGTCAGAACTATGTGCATGCCCACAAATAAAGAACTTTGTTTCCTACTCATTCGGACCATATCTAGTTCAACTCGGCTTATGAATCTGATACAAACCACAGCTTTTGTTACTTAAATGCTCTTTAGTTAATAGTGAGAAGCTCCTTGGGTTCGGGAAATGTGTATATTCATTTGAGCCCAAAATTCACTGGGGTTACCAGAAATGAACTCAGGCTTGTAAGAAGACAGAGATCCTGGGTTTTAACTCTGTTTCTGAAGGGAAATTCATACCAGTGTTCTCATCCATGAAACACACGCTGTCTTAACGCAAGAAGAATGCTCTTCTGTAGTTGGAGTTTTCCTGCCTGGCCCAGTCAGGACAAATCTCTCTTATCTGACAGTCCCACAGTTGCTCAGACCCAACCAAGAAAGCACACAGAAACTTACATTGTTTACAAACTGTATGGCTGTGGCAGGCTTCCTGTTATCTACTTCTTCTATTGTAAATTAACCCATTTCTGTTAGTCTCTACTTTGCCAAATGGCTTTTGGCTTACCAGTGTCTTTACACGTTGCTTTCCATGGCAGCGGCTGGCGGTGTCTCTCTCAAGTCTTCTACTCCCCAGAATTCTCTTCTCTCTTGTCCCGCCTATACTTCCTGCCTGGCCACTAGCCAATCAGAACTTTATTTACACAGAGAAATATCCACAGCACTCTTCTTTCCTGTTTCTCCAATACAGCAATAAATATGAGCATGCCCAGAAAAAAAAAGAACCGTGTCTCCTACACATACGGACCATATGTAGTTCAATTCTGCTTATGAAACTGAATTAAACCACAGCTCCTCTTACATAAAGGGTCTTTAGTTAATAGTGAGGAATGAGTTCGGTTCGTGAAATGTATAAATTAATTTGAGCCCAAAATTCACTGGGTTTAACAGAAAAGAACTCTTGCTTGTAAGAAGACACAGATCCTGCGGTTTAACGTCGTTTCTGAAGTGAAAATCAGACCAGTGTTCTCATGCATGAAACACAGGCGGTTTTAACCCAAGAAGCATGCTCTTCTTTCCTGCGTCTCCAATACAGCAAGAAATATGAGCATGCCCAGAAAAAAAACTGTGTTTCCTACTCATACGGACCATATCTAGTTCAACTCTGCTTATGAAACTGATACAAAATACAGCTCCTCTTACATGAATGCTCTTTAGTTAATAGTGAGGAATGCGTTCGTTTCATGAAATGTGTAAATTCATTTGAGCCCAAAATTGCCTGGGTTTACCAGAAATGAATTCTTGCTTGTAAGAAGACACAGATGTTGGGGTTTAACTCCTTTTCTTAAGGGAAATTCAGACCAGTGTTCACATACATTAAACACATGCTGTTTTAACGCAAGAAGCATGCTCTTCTTTCCTGCGTCTCCAATACAGCAAGAAATATGAGCATGCCCAGAATAAAAGAACTGTGGTTCCTACTCATATGGACCATATCTAGTTGAACTCTGCTTATGAAACAGATCCAAATTACAGCTCCTTTTACCTGAATGCTCCTTAGTTAATAGTGAGAAACGTGTTGGTTTCATGAACTGTGTGAAATCATTTGAGCCCCAAATTCACTGGGTTTACCAGAAATGAACTCTTGCTTGTAAGAAGACACAGATCCTGGGGTTGAACTCCGATTCTGAATGGAAATTCAGACCAGTGTTCTCATCCATGAAACACACGCGGTTTTAACCCAAGAAGAATGCTCTTCTTTCCTGTTTCTCCAATACATCAAGAAATATGAGCATGCCCAGAAAAAAAGAACTGTGTTTCCTACTCATATGGACCATATCTAGTTCAACTCTGCTTATGAAACTGATACAAGCCACAGCTCCTCTTACATAAAGGTGCTTTAGTTAATAGGGAGGAATGAGTTCGGTTCGTGATATGTGTGAATTCATTTGAGACCAAAATTCTATGGGTTTAACAGAAATGAACTCTTGCTTGTAGGAAGACACAGATACTCGGTTCAACTCCGTTTCTGAAGGGAACTCAGACAAGTGTTCTCATCCATGAAACCCACTCTGTTTTAACACAAGAAGCATCCTCTTCATTCCAGCGTCTCCAATAGAGCCAGAATATGTGCATCCCCAGAAAAAAAGAACTGTGTTTCCTACTCATACGGATCATATCTAGTTCAACTCTGCTTTTGAAGCTGATACAAACCACAGCTCCTCTTACATAAAGGTTCTTTAGTTAATAGTTCGGAATGCGTTCAGTTCATGAAATGTGTAAATTCATTTGAGCCCAAAATTCCCTGGGTTTACCAGAAATGAACTCTTGCTTGTAAGAAGACACAGATGCTGGGGTTTAACTCCATTTCTGAAGGGAAATTCACACCAGTGTTGTCATCCATGAAAAACGCATGGTTTTAACACAAGGAGAATGCTCTTCTTTCCTGTTTCTCCAATACATCAAGAAATATGAGCATGACCAGAAAAAAAGAACTGTGTTTCCCACTCATACGGACCATATGTAGTTCATCTCTGCTTATGAAACTGATACAAGCCACAGCTACTCTTACATAAAGGTTCTTTAGTTAATAGTAGGATTGTGTTCGCTTCATGATATGTGTGAATTCATTGGAGCCCAAAATTCCCTGGGTTTACCAGAAATGAACTCTTGCTTGTAAGAAGACACAGATCCTGGGTTTAACTCTGTTTCTGATTGGAAATTCAGACCAGTGTTCTCATCCATGAAACACATGCTGTTTTAACGCAAGAAGCATGCTCTTCTTTCCTGCGTCTCCAATACAGCAAGAAATATGAGCATGCCCAGAAAAAAAGAACTGGGTTTCCTACGTATACGGACCATATGTAGTTCAACTCTGCTTATGAAACAGATCCAAAATACAGCTACTCTTACGTGAATGCTCCTTAGTTAATAGTGATGAACGTGTTGTTTTCATGAACTGTGTAATTTCATTTGAGCCCAAAATTCACTGGTATTACCAAAAATGAACTCTTGCTTGTAGGAGGACACAGATACTGGGGTTTAACTCAGTTTCTGAAGGGAAACTCAGACCAGTGTTCTCATTCATGACACCCACTCTGTTTTAACACAATAAGCGTCCTCTTTGTTCCAGCGTCTCCAATAGAGCCAGAACCATGTGCATGCCCCCCAAAAAAACTAACTGTGTTTCCTACTCATACGGACCATATCTAGTTCAACTCTGCTTATGAAACTGATACAAACCACACCTCCTCTTACATAATGTTTCTTTAGTTAATAGTGAGGAATGCATTCGGTTCGTGAAATGTGTAAATTCATTTGAGCCCAAAATTCACTGTGTTTACCAGAAATGAACTCTTGCTTGTAAGAAGACACAGATACTGGGGTTTAACTCCGTTTCTGAAAGGAAATTCAGAACAGTGTTCACAGCCATGAAACACATGCAGTTTTTAAGCAAGAAGCATGCTCTTCTTTCCTGCGTCCCATATACACAAAGAAATATGGGCATGCCCAGAAGAAAAGAACTGTGTTATCTACTCATAAGGCCCATTGTAGTTCAACTCTGCTTAAGAAACTTATACAAACCACAGCTCCTCTTACCTAAAAGCTCTTTAGTTAATAGTGAGAATCGCGTTGGGTTCGTGAACTGTACAAAATTATTTGAGCCCAAAAGCCACTGGTTTTATCAGAAATGAACTCTGGATTGTAGGAAGACACAGATACTGGGGTTTAACTCCATTTCTGAAGGGAAATTCAGACCAGTGTTCTCATCCATGAAACACACTCTGTTTTAAGGCAAGAAGCATTCTCTCCTTTCCAGAGACTCCAATAGAGTCAGAACTATGTGCATGCCCACAAAAAAAGAACTGTGTTTCCTACTCATTCGGACCATATCTAGTTCAACTCGGCTTATGAATCTGATACAAACCACAGCTTTTGTTACTTAAATGCTCTTTAGTTAATAGTGAGAAGCTCCTTGGGTTCGGGAAATGTGTAAATTCATTTGAGCCCAAAATTCACTGGGGTTACCAGAAATGAACTCAGGCTTGTAAGAAGACAGAGATCCTGGGTTTTAACTCTGTTTCTGAAGGGAAATTCAGACCAGTGTTCTCATCCATGAAACACACGCTGTTTTAACGCAAGAAGAATGCTCTTCTGTAGTTGGAGTTTTCCTGCCAGGCCCAGTCAGGACAAATCTCTTATCCGCCAGTCCCACAGTTGCTCAGACCCAACCAAGAAAGCACACAGAAACTTACATTGTTTACAAACTGTATGGCTGTGGCAGGCTTCCTGTTATCTACTTCTTCTATTGTAAATTAACCCATTTCTGTTAGTCTCTACTTTGCCAAATGGCTTGTGGCTTACCAGTGTCTTTACATGTTGCTTTCCATGGCAGCGGCTGCCGGTGTCTCTCTCAAGTCTTCTACTTCCCAGAATTCTCTTCTCTCTTGTCCCGCCTATACTTCCTGCCTGGCCACTAGCCAATCAGAACTTTATTTACACAGAGCAATATCCACAGCACTCTTCTTTCCTGTTTCTCCAATACACCAGAAATATGAGCATGCCCAGAAAAAAAGAACTGTGTTTCCTACTCATACGGACCATACCTAGATCAACTCTGCTTATGAAACTGATACAAACCACAGCTCCTCTTACATAAAGGTTCTTTAGTTAATAGTGAGGAAAGTGTTCGTATCGTGAAATGTATAAATTCATTTGAGCCCAAAATTCCCTGGGTTTACCAGAAATGAACTCTTGCTTGTAAGAAGACACAGATCCTGGGGTCTAACTCCGTTTTTCAAGGGAAATTCAGACCAGTGTTCTCATCCATGAAACACACGCTGTTTTAATGCAAGAAGTATGCTCTTCTTTCCGGTTTCTCCAATACAGCAAGAAGTATGAGCATGCACAGAAAAAAAGAACCGTGTTTCCTACACATACGGACTATATGTAGTTCAACTCTGATTATGAAACTGAAATAAACCACACTTCCTCTTACATAAAGGCTCTTTGGTTAATAGTGAGGAATGAGTTCAGTTCGTGAAATGTATAAATTAATTTGAGCCCAAAATTCACTGGGTTTAACAGAAAAGAACTCTTGCTTGTAAGAAGACACAGATCCTACGGTTTAACCTCATTTCTGAAGTGAAAATCAGACCAGTGTTCTCATCCATGAAACACACGCTGTTTTAAGGAAAGAAGCATGCTCTTCTTTCCTGCGTCTCCAATACAGCAAGAAATATGAGCAAGCCCAGAAAAAAAAACTGTTTTTCCTACTCATACAGACCATATCTAGTTCAACTCTGCTTATGAAATTGATACAAAATACAGCTCCTCTTACATGAATGCTCTTTAGTTAATAGTGATCTAAGCGTTTGTTTCATGAAATGTGTAAATTCATTTCAGCCCAAAATCCACTGGTTTTACCAGAAATCAACTCTTGCTTGTAGGAAGACACAGATACAGGGGGTTTATCTCCATATCTGAAGGGAAACTCAGACCAGTGTTCTCATCCGTGACATCCACTCTGTTTTAACACAAAAAGCATCCTCTTCGTTCCAGCATCTCCAATAGAGCCAGAACCATGTGCATGCCCAGAACAAAAGAACTGTGTTTCCTACTCATAAGGAGCATATCTAGTTCAACTCTGCTTATGGAACTGATACAAAACACAGCTCCTCTTACATAAAGTTTCTTTAGTTAATAGTGAGGAATGCATTTGGTTCGTGAAATGTGTAAATTCTTTTGAGCCCAAAATTCACTGGGTTTACCAGAAATGAACTCTTGCTTGTAAGAAGACACAGATACTGGGGTTTAACTCCATTTCTGAAGGGAAATTCAGAACTTTTTCACATCCATGAAAGACATGAAGTTTTTAAGCAAGAAGCATGCTCTTCTTTCCTGTGTCCCATATACACCAAGAAATATGTGCATGCCCAGAAGAAAAGAAGTGTGTTTCCTACTCATAAGGACCATTTTAGTTCAACTCTGCTTAAGAAACTTATACAATCCACAGCTCCTCTTAACTAAATGCTCTTTAGTTAATAGTGAGTAGCGCTTTGGGTTCGTGAACTGTGCAAAATTATTTTAGCCCAAAAGCCACTGGTTTTACCAGTTATGAACTCTTGCGTGTAAGAAGACACAGATCCTGGGTTTTAACTCCATTTCTGAAGGGAAATTCAGACCAGTGTTCTCATCCATGAAACACACACTGTTTTAATGCAAGAAGCATGCTCTTCTTTCCTGTTTCTCTAATACATCAAGAAATATGAGCATGCCCGGAAAAAAAGAACTGTGTTTCCTACTCATACGGACCATATCTAGTTCAACTCTGCTTATGAAACTGATACAAACCACAGCTCCTCTTACGTAAATACTCTTTAGTTTATAGTGAATAGCGCGTTGGGTTCGTGAACTGTGCAAAATTATTTGAGCCCAAAAGTCACTGGTTTTATCTGAAATGAACTCTGGCTTGTAGGAAGACACAGATACTGGGGTTTAACTCCGTTTCTGGAGAGAAATTCAGACCAGTGTTCTCATCCATGAAACACACTCTGTTTTAAGGCAAGAAGTATCCTCTCTTTTCCAGCGTCTCCAATAGTGCCAGAACCATGTACAATCCCACAAAAAAAGAACTGTGTTTCCTACTCATACGGACCATATCTAGTTCAGCTCAGCTTATGAATCTGATACAAACCACAGCTCTTCTTACTTAAATGCTCTTTAGTTAATAGTGAGAAGCTCCTTGGGTCGTGAAATGTTTAATTTCTTTTGACCCAAAAATACCCAGGGTTTACCAGAAATGAACTCGTGCTTGTAGGAAGACACAGATATTGCGGTTTAACTCCGTATCTGAAGGGAAACTCAGACCAGTGTTCTCATCCATGACACCCACTCTATTTTAACACAAGAAGCATCCTCTTCGTTCCAGCGTCTCCAATAAAGCCAGAACCATGTGCATGCCCAGAAAAAAAGAACTGTGTTTCCTACTCATACGGACCATTTCTAGTTCAACTCTGCTTATGAAAATGATACAAACCACAGATCCTCTTACATAAAGGTTCTTTAGTTAATAGTGAGGAATGCATTCGGTTTGTGAAATGTGTAAAATCATTTGAGCCCAAAATTCACTGGGTTTACCAGAAATGAACTCTTGCTTGTAAGAAGACAGAGATACTGGGGTTTAACTCCGTTTCTGAAGGGAAATTCAGACCAGTGTTCACATCCATGAAACACATGCAGCTTTTAAACAAGAAGCATGCTCTTCTTTCCTGCGTCCCATATACAGCAAGAAAAATGTGCATGCCCAGAGGAAAAGAAGTGTGTTTCCCACTCATAAAGACCGTTGTAGTTCAACTCTGCTTAAGAAACTGATACAAACCACAGCTCCTCTTACCTAAATGCTCTTTAGTTAATAGTGAATAGTGCGTTTGGTTCGTGAACTTTGCAAAATTATTTGAATCCAAAAGCTACTGTTTTTATCAGAAATGAATTCTGGCTTGTAGGAAGACACAGATCCTGGGGTTTAACTCCGTTTCTAAAGAGAAATCCAGACCAGTGTTCTCATCCATGAATCACACTCAGTTTTAAGGCAAGATGCATCCTCTCCATTCCAGCGTCTCCAATAGAGCCAGAACTATGTGTAAGCCCACAAAAAAAGAACTGTGTTTCCTACTCATACAGACCATATCTAGTTCAACTCGGCTTATGAATCTGATACAAACCACAGCACTTCTTACTTAAATGCTCTTTAGTTAATAGTGAGAAGGTCCTTGGGTTCGTGAAATGTGTAAATTCATTTGAGCCCAAAATTCACTGGTATTACCAGAAATGAACTAAGGCTTGTAAGAAGACACAGAACCTGGGTTTTAACTCCGTTTCTGAAGGGAAATTCAGACCAGTGTTCTCATCCATGAAACACACGCTGTGTTAAGGCAAGAAGAATGCTCTTCTTTCCTGTTTTTCCAATACTTCAAGAAATATGAGCATGCCCAGAAAAAAATTACTGTGTTTCCTACTCATAAGGACCATATGTAGTTCAACTCTGCTTATGAATCTGATACAAGCCTCAGCTCTTCTTACATAAAGGCTCTTTAGTTAATACTGAGGAATGTGTTGAGTTCGTGATATGTGTAAATTCATTTGAGCCCAAAAGTCACTGGGTTTACCAGAAATGAACTCTTGCTTGTAAGAAGACACAGATGCTGGGGTTTAAATCCGTTTCTGAAGGGAAATTAAGACCAGTATTCTCATCCATGAAACACACGCTGGTTTAATGCAAGAAGAATGCTCTTCTTTCCTGTTTCTCCAATAGAGCAAGAAATATGAGCATGCCCAGATAAAAAGAACTGTGTTTCCTACACATACGGACCATATGTAGCTCAACTCTGCTTATTAAACTGATACAAACCACAGCTCCTCTTACATAAAGGTTCTTTAGTTAATAGTGAGTTATGCGCTTGATTCGTGAAATGTGTAAGTTCATTTGAGCCCAAAATTCACTGGGTTTACCAGAAATGAACTCTTCCTTGTAAGAAGACAAAGATCCTGGGGTTTAACTCTGTTTCTGAAGGGAAATTCAGAACAGTGTTCACATCCATGAAACACATGCAGTTTTTAAGCAAGAAGCATGTTCTTCTTTCCTGCGTCCCATATACAGCAAGAAATATGTGCATGCCCAGAAGAAAAGAAGTGTGTTCACTACTCTTAGGGACCATTGTAGTTCAAGTCTGCATATGATACAGATCCAAAATACAGCTCCTCTTACTTAAATGCTCTTTAGTTAATAGTGAGAATCTTGTTGGGTTCGTGTAATGTGTAAATTCATTTGATCCCAAAATCCACTGGGTTTACCAGAAATGATCTCAGGCTTGTAAGAAGACACAGATTCTGGGGTTTAACTCTGTTTCAGAAGGGAAATTCAGACCAGTGTTCTCATCCATGAAACACACTCTGTTGTAAGGCAAGAAGCTTCCTCTTCTTCCAGGGTCTCCAATACATTCAGAATCATGAGCATGCCAGGAAAAAAAAACTGTGTTTCCTACTCATACAGAACATATCTAGTTCAACTCTGCTTATGAAACTGGTACAAAATACAGCTCCTCTTACATGAATGCTGTTTAGTTAATAGTGAGAAACGTGTTGGTTTCATGAACTGTGTAAATTCACTTTAGCCCAAAAGCCACTGGTTTTACCAGAAATGAACTCTTGCTTGTAGGAAGTCACAGATACTGGGGTTTAACTCCGTTTCTGAAGGGAAACTCAGACCAGAGTTCTCATCCATGAAACACACTCTGTTTTAACACAAGAAGCATCCTCTTCGTTCCAGCGTCACCAATAGAGCCAGAACCATGTTCATGCCCAGTAAAAGAACTGTGTTTCCTACTCATAGCGACCATATCTAGTTCAACTCTGCTTATTAAACTGATAGAAACCACAGCTCCTCTTACATAAAGGTTCTTTAGTTAATAGTGAGAAACTAGTTGGGTTTGTGAAATGTGTAAATTCATTTGAGCACAATATTCACTAGGTTTATGAGAAATGAACTCAGGCTTGTAAGAAGACACAGATCCTGGGGTTTAACTCTGTTTCCGAAGGGAAATTCAGTCCGTTGTTCTCATCAATGAAACACATGATGTTTTAAGGCAAGAAGCATCCTAATCTTTCCAGAGTCTCCAGTACAGCAAGAAACATGAGCATGCCTATAAAAAAAGAACTGTGTTTTCCACTCATAAGGACCATATCTAGTTCAACTCTGCTTATGAAACTGATACAAAATAGAGCTCATCTTACATGAATGCTCTTTAGTTAATAGTGAGAAACGAGTTGGTTTCATGAACAGTGTAAATTCATTTGAGCAAAAAATTCACTGTGTTTACCAGAAATGCACTCTTGCTTGTAAGAAGACACAGATCCAGGGGTTTACCTCCATTTCTCAAGGGAAATTCCGACCAGTGTTCTCATCCATGAAACACACTCTGTTTTAACGCAAGAAGCAAGCTTGCCTTTCCATCATCTACAATAGAGCAAGAAACATGAGCATGCTTAGAAAAAAAGAACTGTGTTTTCTACTCATAGGACCCATATGTAGTTCAACTCTGGTTATGAAACAGATGCAAAATACAGCTCCTCTTACTTGAATGCTCTTCAGTTAATAGTGAGAAACACGTTGGGTTCGTGAAATGTGTAAATTCATTTGAGTAAAAAATTCACTGGGTTTACCAGAAATGCACTCTTGCTTGTAAGAAGACAAAGATCCAGGGGTTTACCTCCGTTTCTCAAGGGAAATTCCGACCAGTGTTCTCATCCATGTAACACATTCTGTTTTAAAGCAAGAAGCATGCTCTTCTTATCTGCCTCTCCGATACAGCAAGAAATATGTGCATGCCCAGAAAAAAAGAACTGTGTATCCTACTCATACGGACCATATGTGTTCAACTCTGCTTATCTAACTGATACAAACCACAGCTCCTCTTACCTAAATGATCTTTAGTTAATAGTGAGAAGCACGTAGGGTTCCTTAAATGTGTAAAATTATTTGAGCCCAGAAGTCACTGGGTTTACCAGAAATGAACTCTTGCTTGTAGGAATACACAGATCCTGGGGTTTAGCTTCGTTTCTGAAGGGAAATTCAGACCAATGTTCTCATCCATGAAACACACTCTGTTTTAACGCAAGAAGCAAGGTTGCCTTTCCATCATCTCCAATAGAGCAAGAAACATGAGCATGCTTAGAAAAAAAGAACTGTGTTTCCTACTCATACGAACCATATCTAATTCAACTCTGGTTATGAAACAGATGCAAAATACAGCTCCTCTTACTTGAATGCTCTTTAGTTAATAGTGAGGAACACGTATGTTTCATGAACTGTGTAAATTCATTTGAGCTTCAATACACTCGGTTTACCAGAAATGAACTCTTGATTGTTAGAAGACACAGATCCTGGGGTTTAACTCTGATTCTGAAGGGAAATTCAGACCAGTGTTCTGATCCATGAAACACACTCTGTTTTAAGGCAAGAAGCATCCTCTTCTTTCCATAATCTCCAATAGAGACAGAACCATGTGCATGCCCAGAAAAAATGAACTGTGTTTCCTATTCATACGGACCATATCTAGTTCAACTCTGCTTATGAATCTGATACAAACCACAGCTCTTCTTACTTAAATGCTCCCTAGTTAATAGAAACGCGTTGGGTTCGTGAAATGTGTAAATTCATTTGAGCCCAAAATTCACTGGATTTACAAAAATTAACTCAGACTTGTAAGAAGACACAGATCCTGGGTTTTAACTCCGTTTCTGAAGGGAAATTCAGACCAGTGTTCTCATCCATGAAACACACTCTGTTTTAAAGCAAGAAGCAAGCTTGTCTTTCCAGGTTCTCCCATACAGCAAGAAACATGAGCATGTCCAGAAAAAAAAGAACTGTGTTTCTTTCTCATAAGGACCATATGTAGTTCAACTCTGCTTATGAAACTGATACAAACCACAGCTTCTCTTACGTAAATGCTCATAAGTTAATACTTAGAAACGCGTTGGGTTCGTGAACTGTGTAAAATTATTTTAGCCCAAAAGCCACTGGTTTTACCAGTTATGAACTCTTGCTTGTAAGAAAACACAGATCCTGGGGTTTAACTCCGTTTCTGAAGGGAAATTCAGACCAGTGTTCTCATCCATGAAAAACACTCTGTTTTAACGCAAGATGCAATATTGCCTTTCCAGTTTCTCCAATACAGCATGAAACATGAGCATGCCCAGAAAAAATGAACTGTGTTTCCTACTCATAAAAACCATATGGAGTTCAATTCTGCTCATGAAACTGATACAAAATATAGCTACTTTTACATAAAGGCTCTTAGGTAATAGTGAGAAACGCGTTGGGTTCGAGATATGTGTAAATCATTTGAGCCCAAAGTTCACTGTTTTTCCCTGAAATGATCTCAGGCTTGTAAGAAGACACAGATCCTGGGGTTTAACTCCGTTTCTGAAGGGAAATTCAGACCAGTGTTCTCATCCATGAAAAACACGCTGTTTTAATGAAAGAAGAATGCTCTTCTTTCCTGTTTCTCCATTACATCAAGAAATATGAGCATGCCCTGAAAAAAAGAACTGTGATTCCTACACATACGGACCACATGTAGTTCAACTCTGCTTAATAAACTGACACAAACCACAGCTCCCCTTACATAAATGCTGTTTAGTTAATAGTGGGGATTGCATTCGGTTCGTGAAATGTGTATATTCATTTGAGCACAAAATTCACAGGGTTTACCAGATATGAACTCTTGCTTGTAAGAAGACACAGATCCTGCGGTTTAACTCCGTTTCTGAAATGAAAATCAGACCAGTGTTCTCATCCATGAAACACACGATGTTTTAAGGCAAGAAGCACGCTCTTCTTTCCAGCGTCTCCAATATAGCAAGAAATATGAGCATGCCCAGAAAAAAAGAACTGTGTTTCCTATTCATACGGACCATATCTAGTTCAACTCTGCTTATGAAACTGGTAACAAACCACAGCTCTTCTTACCTAAATAATCTTTAGTTAATAGTGAGAAGCACGTAGAGTTCCTGAAATGTGTAAAATTATTTGAGCCAAAAAGTCACTGGGTTTACCGGAAATGAACTCTTGCTTGTAAGAAGACACAGATCCTGGTGTTTAACTCTGATTCTGAAGGGAAATTCAGACCAGTGTTCTCATCCATGAAACACACTCTTTTTTAAGGCAAGAAGCATCCTCTTCTTTCCATCGTCTCCAATAGAGCCAGAACCATGTGCATGCCCAGAAAAAATGAACTGTGTTTCCTATTCATACGGACCATATCTAGTTCAACTCTGCTTATGAATCTGATACAAACCACAGCTCTTCTTACTTAAATGCTCCCTAGTTAATAGAAACGCATTGGGTTCGTGAAATGTGTAAATTCATTTGAGCCCAAAATTCACTGGATTTACAAAAATTAACTCAGACTTGTAAGAAGACACAGATCCTGGGTTTTAACGCCGTTTCTGAAGGGAAATTCAGACCAGTGTTCTCATCCATGAAACACACTCTGTTTTAACGCAAGAAGCAAGCTTGTCTTTCCAGGGTCTCCCATACAGCAAGAAACATGAGCATGTCCAGAAAAAAAAGAACTGTGTTTCTTTCTCATAAGGAGCATATGTAGTTCAACTCTGCTTATGAAACTGATACAAACCACAGCTTCTCTTACCTAAATGCTCATTAGTTAATAGTTAGAAACGCGTTGGGTTCCTGAACTGTGTAAAATTATTTTAGCCCAAAAGCCACTGGTTGTACCAGTTATGAACTCTTGCTTGTAGGAAAACACAGATCCTGGCGTTTAACTCCGTTTCTGAAGGGAAATTCAGACCAGTGTTCTCATCCATGAAAAACACTCTGTTTTAACGCAAGATGCAATATTGCCTTTCCAGTGTCTCCAATACAGCATGAAACATGAGCATGCCCAGAAAAAATGAACTGTGTTTCCTACTCATAAAAACCATATGGAGTTCAATTCTGCTCATGAAACTGATACAAAATATAGCTACTTTTACATAAAGGCTCTTAGGTAATAGTGAGAAACGCGTTGGGTTCGAGATATGTGTAAATCATTTGAGCCCAAAGTTCACTGTTTTTCCCTGAAATGATCTCAGGCTTGTAAGAAGACACAGATCCTGGGGTTTAACTCTGTTTCTGAAGGGAAATTCAGACCAGTTTTCTCATCCATGAAACACACGCTGTTTTAATGAAAGAAGAATGCTCTTCTTTCCTGTTTCTCCAATACATCAAGAAATATGAGCATGCCCTGAAAAAAAGAACTGTGATTCCTACACATACGGACCACATGTAGCTCAACTCTGCTTAATAAACTGACACAAACCACAGCTCCCCTTACATAAATGCTGTTTAGTTAATAGTGGGGATTGCATTCGGTTCGTGAAATGTGTATATTCATTTGAGCACAAAATTCACAGGGTTTACCAGATATGAACTCTTGCTTGTAAGAAGACACAGATCCTGCGGTTTAACTCCGTTTCTGAAATGAAAATCAGACCAGTGTTCTCATCCATGAAACACACGATGTTTTAAGGCAAGAAGCACGCTCTTCTTTCCAGCGTCTCCAATATAGCAAGAAATATGAGCATGCCCAGAAAAAAAGAACTGTGTTTCCTATTCATACGGACCATATCTAGTTCAACTCTGCTTATGAAACTGGTAACAAACCACAGCTCTTCTTACCTAAATAATCTTTAGTTAATAGTGAGAAGCACGTAGAGTTCCTGAAATGTGTAAAATTATTTGAGCCAAAAAGTCACTGGGTTTACCGGAAATGAACTCTTGCTTGTAGGAATACACAGATCCTGTGGTTTAACTCCGTTTCTGAAGGAAAATCAGACCAGTGTACTCATCCATGAAACACATTCTGTTTTAACGCAAGAAGCAAGGTTGCCTTTCCATCATCTCCAATAGAGCAAGAAACATGAGCATGCTTAGAAAAAAAGAACTGTGTTTCCGACTCATACAAACAATATCTAGTTCAACTCTGGTTATGAAACAGATGCAAAATACACCTCCTCTTACTTGAATGCTCTTCAGTTAATAGTGAGAAACGCGTTGGGTTCGTGAAATGTGTAAATTCATTTGAGCCCAAAATCACTGGGTTTACCAGAAATGAACTCTTGCTTGTAAGAAGACACAGATCCTGGGGTTTAACTCTGATTCTGAAGGGAAATTCAGACCAGTGTTCTCATCCATGAAACACATGATGTTTTAAGGCAAGAAGAATGCTCTTCCTTCCAGAGTCTCCAATATAGCAAGAAATATGAGCATGCCCAGAAAAAAAGACCTGTGTTTCCCCCTCATAAGGACCATATCTAGTTCAACTCTGGTTATGAAACAGATGCAAAATTCAGCTCCTCTTACTTGAATGCTCTTTAGTTAATAATGAGGAACACGTAGGTTTCATGAACTGTGTAAATTCATTTGAGCCCCAAATTCACTGGGTTTACCAGAAATGAACTCTTGATTGTTAGAAGACACAGATACTGGGGTTTACTCCATTTCTGAAGATAAATTCAGACCAGTGTTCTCATCAATGAAACATGCTCTGTTTTAAGGCAAGAAGCATGCTCTTCTTTCCTGCGTCTCCAATACAGCAGTAATATGAGCATGCCCAGAAAAAAAGAACTGTGTTTCCTACTCGTACGGACCATATCTAGTTCAACTCTGCTCATGAATCTGATACAAACCACAGCTCTTCTTACTTAAATGCTCTCTAGTTAATAATTAGAAACGCGTTGGGTTCGTGAAATGTGTAAATTCATTTGAGCCCAAAATTCACTGGTTTTACCAAAATGAACTCAGGCTCGTAAGAAGACACAAATCCTGGGTTTTAACTCCGTGTCTGAAGGGAAATTCAGACCAGTGTTCTCATACATGAAACACACTCTGTTTTAACGCAAGAAGCAAGCTTGTCTTTCCAGCTTTTCCCATACAGCAAGAGACATGAGCATGCCCAGAAAAAAAGAACTGTGTTTCCTACTTGTACGGACCATATCAAATTCAACTCTGCTTGTGAAACTGATACAAATCACAGCTCCTCTCACATAAAGGTTCTTTAGTTAATAGTGAGGAATGCGTTCGGTTCGTGAAATGTGTAAATTCCTTTGAGCCCAAAATCACTGGGTTTGCCAGAAATGAACTCAGGCTTCTAAGAAGACACAGATTCTGGGGTTTAACTCCATTTTTGAAGGGAAATTCAGACCAGTGTTCTCATCCATGAAACACACTCTGTTTTAATGCAAGAAGCATGCTCTCCTTACCTGACTCTCCAATACAGCAAGAAATATGTGCATGCTCAGAAAAAGAGAACTGTGTTTCCTACTCATACATACCATATGTAGTTCAACTCTGCTTATGAAACTGATACAAACCACAGCTCTTCTTACCTAAATGATCTTTAATTAATAGTGAGAAGCATGTAGTGTTCCTGAAATGTGTAAAATTATTTGAGCCCAAAAGCCACTGGGTTTACCAGAAATGAACTCTTGCTTGTAGGAATACACAGTTCCTGGGGTTTAACTCCGTTTCTGAAGGGAAATTCAGACCGGTGTTCTCATCCATGAAACACACTCTGTTTCAACGCAAGAAGCAAGGTTGCCTTTCCATCATCTACAATAGAGAAAGAAACATGAGCATGCTTAGAAAAAAAGAACTGTGTTTCCTACTCATAGGAACCATATCTAGATCAACTTTGGTTTTGAAACAGATGCAAAATACAGCTCCTCTTACTTGAATGCTCTTTAGTTAATAGTGAGGAACGCGTAGGTTTCATGAACTGTGTAAATTCATTGAACCCCAAATTCACTGGGTTTACCAGAAATGAACTCTTGATTGTTAGAAGACACAGATCCTGGGGTTTAACTCTATTTCTGAAGGGAAATTCAGACCAGTGTTCTCATCCATGAAACACACTCTGTTTTTACGCAAGAAGCAAGCTTGTCTTTCAAGAGTCTCCAATACGCAAGAAACATGAGAATGCCCAGAAAAAAAGAACTGTGTTTCCTACTCATAACGACCATATGTAGGTCAACTCTGCTTATGAAAGTGATACAAACCACAGCTCCTCTTACCTAAATGCTTTTAGTTAATAGTGAATAAGACGTTGGGTTCTTGAACTGTGTAAAATTATTTGAGCTAAAAGTCACAGGGTTTACCAGAAACGAACTCTTGCTTGTAGGAAGACAAAATCCTGGGGTTTAATTCCGATTATGAAGGGAAATTCAGACAATTATTCTCATCCATGAAACACACGCTGTTTTATGGCAAGAAGGATGCTCTTCTTTCATGAGTCTCTAATACAGCAAGAAATATGAGCATGCCCAGAAATAAAGAACTGTGTTTCCTACTCATAGGGAACATATCTAGTCAACTCTGCTTATGTAAACTGATATAAGCACAGCTCCTCTTACATAAAAGTTCTTTAGTTAATAGTGAGAAACCCGTAGGTTTAGTGAAATGTGTAAATTCATTTGAGCCTCAAATTCACAGGGTTTAACAGAAATGAACTCTTGTTTGTAAGAAGATACAGATGCTGGCGTTTAACTCCGTTTCTGAAGGGAAATTCAGACCAGTGTTCTCATCCATGAAACACATGCTGTTTTAATGCAAGAAGCATGCTTTTCTTTCCTGTGTCTCCAATACAGCAAGAAATATGTGCATGCCCAGAAAAAACGAACTGTCTTTTTACTCTTACGGACCATATGTAGTTCAACTCTGCTTATGAAACTGATACAAACCGCAGCTCCTCTTTCTTAAATGCTCTTTAGTTAATAGTGAGAACCGTGATGGGTTCGTAAAATGTGTAAATTCATTTGAGCCCAACATTCACAGGGTTTACCAGAAATGAACTCAGGCTTGTAAGAAGACAAAGACCCTGGTGTTTAACTCCGTTTCGGAAGGGAAATTCAGACAAGTGTTCTCATCCATGAAACACACTTTTTTTAAGGCAAGAAGCATCCTCTTCTTTCCAGCGTCTCCAATAGATTCAGAACCATGTGCATGCCCAGAAAAAAAAGAACTGTGTTTCCTACTCATATGTAACATATCTATTTCAACACTGCTTATGTACTGACACAAACCACAGCTCCTCTTACATGAAGGTTCTTTAATTAATAGTGAGGATTGCGTTCTGTTCGTGAAATGGGTAAATTCATTTGAGCCCAAAATTCACTGGGTTTACCAGAAATGAACTCACGCTTGTAAGAAGTCAGAGATCCTGGGGTTTAACTCCATTTATGAAGGGAAATTCAGACAATTATTCTCATGCATGAAACACACAAAGTTTTATGGCAAGAAGGATGCTCTTCTTTCATGAGTCTCCAATACAGCCAGAAATATGAGCATGCCCAGAAATAAAGAACTGTGTTTCCTACACATACGGAACTTATCTAGTCAACTCTGCTTATGTAAACTGATATAAGCACAGCTCCTCGTACATAAATGTTCTTTAGATAATAGTGAGAAACACGTTGGTTTAGTGAAATGTGTAAATTCATTTGAGCCCGAAATTCACAGGGTTTAACAGAAATGAACTCTTGCATGTAAGAAGACACAGGTGCTGGCGTTTAACTCCGTTTCTGAAGGGAAATTCAGACCAGTGTTCTCGTCCATGAAACACATGCTGTTTTAACACAAGAAGCATGCTCTTCTTTCCTGTGTCTTCAATACAGTAAGAAATATGTGCATGCCCAGAAAAAAAGAACTGTGTTTTTACTCGTACGGACCATATGTAGTTCAACTCTGCTTATGAAACTGATACAAACCGCAGCTCCTCTTACTTAAATGCTCTTTAGTTAATAGTGAGAAACGTGATGGGTTCGTAAAATGTGTAAATTCATTTGAGCCCAACATTCACTGGGTTTACCAGAAATGAACTCAGGCTTGTAAGAAGACAAAGACCCTGGTGTTTAACTCCGTTTCGGAAGGGAAATTCAGACAAGTGTTCTCATCCATGAAACACACTTTGTTTTAAGGCAAGAAACATCCTCTTCTTTCCAGCATCTCCAATAGAGTCAGAACCATATGCATGCCCAGAAAAAAAGAACTGTTTCCTAATCATATGGACCATATCTAGTTCAACTCTGCTTATGAATCTGATACAAACAAAGCTCCGCTTACATAAAGGCTCTTTAGTTAAGAGTGAGGAATGCGTTCAGTTCATGAAAGGTGTAAATTCATTTGAGCGCAAAATTCACTGGGTTTAACACAAATCAACTCTTCCTTGAAAGAAGACACAGATCTTTTGGTTTAACTCCATTTCTGAAGGGAAATTCAGACCAGTGTTCTCATCCATGAAACACACGCTGTTTTAAGGCAAGAAGCAAGCTCTTCTTACCTGTGTCTCCAATACAGCAAGAAATATGTGCATGCCCAGAAAAAAAGAACTGTGTTTCCTACTCATACAGACCATATGTAGTTCAACTATGCTTATGAAACTGATACAAACCACAGCTCCTCTTACATAAATGATCTTTAGTTAATAGTGAGAAAAACGTAGGGTTCCTGGAATGTGTAAAATTATTTGAGCCCAAAAGTCACTGGTTTTACCAAAAATGAACTCTTCCTTGTAGGAATACACAGATCCTGGGGTTTAACTCCGTTTCTGAAGGGAAATTCAGACCAGTGTTCTCATCCATAAAACACACTCTGTTTTAACGCAAGAAGCAAGGTTGCCTTTCCATCATCTCCAACAGAGCAATAAACATGAGCATGCTTTGAAAAAAAGAACTGTGTTTCCTAGTCATACGAACCATATCTAGTTCAACTCTGGTTTTGAAACAGATGCAAAATACAGCTCCTTTACTTGAATGCTCTTTAGTTAATAGTGAGGAACGCATAGGTTTCATGAACTGTGTAAATTCATTTGAGCTCCAAATTCACTGGGTTTACCAGAAATGAACTCTTGATTGTTAGAAGACACAGATCCTGGGGTTTGACTCCATTTCTGAAGGGAAATTCAGACCAGTGTTCTCATACATGAAACACACTCTGTTTTTACGCAAGAAGCAAGCTTGTCTTTCCAGCTTTTCCCATACAGCAAGAGACATGAGCATGCCCAGAAAAAATGAACTGTGTTTCCTACTCGTACGGACCATATCTAATTCAACTCTGCTTATGAAACTGATACAAATCACAGCTCCTCTCACATAAAGGTTCTTTAGTTAATAGTGAGGAACGCGTTCGGGTCGTGAAATGTGTAAATTCCTTTGAGACCAAAATTCACTGGGTTTACCAGAAATGAACTCAGGCTTGTATGAAGACACAGTTTCTGGGGTTTAACTCCATTTCTGAAGGGAAATTAAGACCAGTGTTCTCATCCATGAAACACACTCTGTTTTAACGCAAGAAGCATGCTCTTCTTACCTGACTCTCCAATACAGCAAGAAACATGAGCATGCCCAGAAAAAAAGAACTGTGTTTCCTACTCATAACGACCATATGTAGTTCAACTCTGCTTATGAAACTCATACAAACCACAGCGCCTCTTACCTAAATGCTCTTTAGTTAATAGTGAGAAACGCATTGGGTTCTTGAACTGTGTAAAATTATTTGAGTTTAAGTCACTGGGTTTACCAGAAACGAACTCTTGATTGTAGGAATACACAAAACCTGGGGTTTAACTCCGTTTATGAAGGGAAATTCAGACAATTATTCTCATCCATGAAACACACTCTGTTTAAAGGCAAGAAGCATCCTCTTCTTTCCAGCGTCTCCAATAGATTCAGAACCATGTGCATGCCCAGAAAAAAAAGAACTGTGTTTCCTACTCATATGTAACATATCTATTTCAACTCTGCTTATGTACTGACACAAATCACAGCTCCTCTTACATGAAGGTTCTTTAATTAATAGTGAGGATTGCGTTCTGTTCGTGAAATGGGTAAATTCATTTGAGCCCAAAATTCACTGGGTTTACCAGAAATGAACTCACGCTTGTAAGAAGTCAGAGATCCTGGGGTTTAACTCCATTTATGAAGGGAAATTCAGACAATTATTCTCATGCATGAAACACACAAAGTTTTATGGCAAGAAGGATGCTCTTCTTTCATGAGTCTCCAATACAGCCAGAAATATGAGCATGCCCAGAAATAAAGAACTGTGTTTCCTACACATACGGAACTTATCTAGTCAACTCTGCTTATGAAATCTGATATAAGCACAGCTCCTCGTACATAAATGTTCTTTAGATAATAGTGAGAAACACGTTGGTTTAGTGAAATGCGTAAATTCATTTGAGCCCGAAATTCACAGGGTTTAACAGAAATGAACTCTTGCATGTAAGAAGACACAGATGCTGGCGTTTAACTCCGTTTCTGAAGGGAAATTCAGACCAGTGTTCTCATCCATGAAACACATGCTGTTTTAACGCAAGAACCATGCTCTTCTTTCCTGTGTCTCCAATACAGCAAGAAATATGTGCATGCCCAGAAAAAAAGAACTGTGTTTCCTACTCATACGGACCATATGTAGTTCAACTCTGCTTATGAAACTGATACAAACCACAGCTCCTCTTACATAAATATTTAGTTAATAGTGAGAAAAAAGTAGGGTTCCTGGAATGTGTAAAATTATTTGAGCCCCACAGTCACTGGTTTTACCAAAAATGAGCTCTTCCTTGTAGGAATACCCAGATCCTGGGCTTTAACTCCGTTTCAGAAGGGAAATTCAGACCAGTGTTCTCATCCATGAAACACACTCTGTTTTAACGCAAGAAGCAAGGTTGCCTTTCCATCATCTCCAACAGAGCAATAAACATGAGCATGCTTTGAAAAAAAGAACTGTGTTTCCTAGTCATACGAACCATATCTAGTTCAACTCTGGTTTTGAAACAGATGCAAAATACAGCTCCTTTACTTGAATGCTCTTTAGTTAATAGTGAGGAACGCATAAGTTTCATGAACTGTGTAAATTCATTTGAGCTCCAAATTCACTGGGTTTACCAGAAATGAACTCTTGATTGTTAGAAGACACAGATCCTGGGGTTTAACTCCATTTCTGAAGGGAAATTCAGACCAGTGTTGTCATACATGAAACACACTCTGTTTTTACGCAAGAAGCAAGCTTGTCTTTCCAGATTTTCCCATACAGCAAGAGACATGAGCATGCCCAGAAAAAAAGAACTGTATTTCCTACTCGTACGGACCATATCTAATTCAACTCTGCTTATGAAACTGATACAAATCACAGCTCCTCTCACATAAAGGTTCTTTAGTTAATAGTGATTAATGCGTTCGGTTCGTGAAATGTGTAAATTCCTTTGAGCCCAAAATTCACTGGGTTTACCAGAAATGAACTCAGGCTTGTATGAAGACACAGTTTCTGGGGTTTAACTCCATTTCTGAAGGGAAATTAAGACCAGTGTTCTCATCCATGAAACACACTCTGTTTTAACGCAAGAAGCATGCTCTTCTTACCTGACTCTCCAATACAGCAAGAAACATGAGCATGCCCAGAAAAAAAGAACTGTGTTTCCTACTCATAACGACCATATGTAGTTCAACTCTGCTTATGAAACTCATACAAACCACAGCGTCTCTTACCTAAATGCTCTTTAGTTAATAGTGAGAAACGCATTGGGTTCTTGAACTGTGTAAAATTATTTGAGTTTAAGTCACTGGGTTTACCAGAAACGAACTCTTGCTTGTAGGAAGACACAAAACCTGGGGTTTAACTCCGTTTATGAAGGGAAATTAAGACAATTATTCTCATCCATGAAACACACTCTGTTTAAAGGCAAGAAGCATCCTCTTCTTTCCAGCATCTCCAACAGATCCAGAACCATGTGCATGCCCAGAAAAAAAAGGACTGTGTTTCCTGCTCATATGTACCATATCTATTTCAACTCTGCTTATGTACTGACACAAACCACAGCTCCTCTTACATGAAGGTTCTTTAATTAATAGTGAGGATTTCGTTCTGTTCGTGAAATGGGTAAATTCATTTGAGCCCAAAATTCACTGGGTTTACCAGAAATGAACTCACGCTTGTAAAAAGACACAGATCCTGGGGTTTAACTCCATTTCTGAAGGGAAATTCAGACCAGTGTTCTCATCCATGAAACACACTCTCTTTTAACGCAAGAAGCAAAGTTGTCTTTCCATCATCTCCAATAGAGAAAGAAACATGAGCATGCTTAGAAAAAAAGAACTGTGTTTCCTACTCATTGGAACCATATCTAGATCAACTCTGGTTATGAAACAGATGCAAAATAGAGCTCCTCTTACATAAATGTTCTTTAGATAATAGTGAGAAACGCGTTGGTTTAGTGAAATGTGTAAATTCATTTGAGCCCGAAATTCACAGGGTTTAACAGAAATGAACTCAGGCTTGTAAGAAGACACAGATGCTGGCGTTTAACTCCGTTTCTGAAGGGAAATTCAGACAAGTGTTCTCATCCATGAAACACATGCTGTTTTAACGCAAGAAGCATGCTCTTCATTCCAGTGTTTTCAATACAGTAAGAAATAAGTGCATGCCCAGAAAAAAAGAACTGTGTTTTTACTCGTACAGACCATATGTAGTTCAACTCTGCTTATGAAACTGATACAAACCGCAGCTCCTCTTACTTAAATGCTCTTTAGTTAATAGTGAGAAACGTGATGTGTTCGTAAAATGTGTAAATTCATTTGAGCCCAACATTCACTGGGTTTACCAGAAATGAACTCAGGCTTGTAAGAAGACAAAGACCCTGGTGTTTAACACCGTTTCGGAAGGGAAATTCAGACAAGTGTTCTCATCCATGAAACACACTTTGTTTTAAGGCAAGAAGCATCCTCTTCTTTCCAGCATCTCCAATAGAGTCAGAACCATATGCATTCCCAGAAAAAAAGAACTGTTTCCTACTCATAAAGAACATATCTAGTTCAACTCTGCTTATGTATCTGATACAAACAAAGCTCCTCTTACCTAAATGCTCTTTAGTTAATAGTGAGAATCGCGTTGGGTTCGTGAACTGCTAAAAATCATTTGAGCCCAAAATTCACTGGGTTTACCAGAAATGAACTCTTGCTTGCAGGAAGACACAGATCCTGGGGTTAAACTCCGTTTCTAAAGGGAAATTCAGACCAGAGTTCTCACCCCTGATACACACTCTGTTTTCACGCAAGAAGCAAGCTCTTCTTTCCAGTGTCTCCAATACACCAAGAACCATCAGCATGCCCAGAAAAAAACAACTGTGTTTCCTACTCATAAGGACCATTTGTAGTTCAACTCTGCTTATGAAACAGATACAAAATGTAGCTCTACTTCCATAAATGCTCTTTAGCTAATAGTGAGAATCGCGATGGGTTCTAGAACTGTGTAAAATCATTTGAACACAAAAATCACTTGGTTTATCAGAAATGAACTCTTGCTTGTAGGAAGACACAAAGCCTGGGATTTAACTCCGTTTCTTAAGGGAACCTGAGGCCAGTGTTCTCATCCATGAAACTCATGCTGTTTTAACGCAAGAAGCATACTCTTCTTTCCAGACTCTCCAATACAGCAAGAAACATGAGAATGCCCAGAAAAAAAGAACTGTTTTTCCTACTCATTGGGACCATATGTAGATCAACTCTGCTTATAACTGATACAAACCACACCTCCACTTACATAAAGGCTCTTTAGTTAACAGTGAGAATCACATTGGGTTCTTGAACTGTGTAAAATCATTTGAGCCCAAAATTCACCTGGTTTAGCATAAATGAACTCTTGCTTGTAGGAAGACACAGATCCTGTGGTTTAACTCTGTTTCTGAAGGAAAATTCTGAACAGTGTTCTCATCCAGAAACACACTCTGTTTTAACGCAAGAAGCACGATGTTTTTTCCTGCGTCTCCAATACATCAAGAACCATGAGCATGCCCAGAAAAAAAGAACTGTGATTCCTACTCTTACGGATCATATGTAGTTCAACTCTGCTTATGAAACTGATACAAACCACCGCTTCTCTTACATAAATGCTCTTTTGTTAATAGTGAGATCGCGTTCGGTTCGAAAACTGTCTAAAATCATTTGTGCCAAAAATTCACTGGGTTTACCCGAAATGAACTCTTGCTTGTAGGCAGACACAGATCCTGGGATTTATCTCCGTTTCTGAAGGGAAATTCACACCAGTGTTCTCATCCATGAAACACATGCTGTTTTAACGCAAGAAGCAGCCTCTTCTTTCCACAGTCTCCAATATAGTAAGAACCATGAGAATGCCCAGAAAAATTACTGTGTTTCCTACTTATACAGATCATATGCAGTTCAACTCTGCTTATTAAACTGATACAAACCAATGCTCCTCATACATAAATGCTCTTTAGGTAATAGTGAGAATCGCGTTGGGTTCGTGAACTGCTAAAAATCATTTGAGCCCAAAATTCACTGGGTTTACCAGAAATGAACTCTTGCTTGTAGGAAGACACAGATCCTGGGGTTTAACTCCGTTTCTGAAGGGAAATTCAGAACAGAGTTCTTATCCCTGAAACTCACTGTGTTTTCATGCAAGAAGCAAGCTGTTCTTTCCAGCATCTCCAATACGGCAAGAACCATAAGCATGCCCAGAAAAAAGAAATGTGTTTCCTACTAATACGGATCATATGTAGATCAACTCTGCTTATGAAAGTGATACAAACCACAGCTCCTCTTACATAAAGGCTCTTTAGTTAATAGTGAGATTCGCGTTGGGTTTGAGAAATTTGTAAAATCATGAGAGCCCAAAATTCACTTCGTTTACCCGAAATGAACTCTTTCTCATAATAAGACACAGATCCTGGTGTTTTACTCCGTTTCTGAAGGGAACTTGAGTCCAGTGTTCTCATCCATGAAACTCCTGATGTGTTAAGGCAAGAAGCATCCTTTTCTTTCCAGAGTCTCCAATACAGCAAGAACCATGAGAATGCCCAGAAGAAAAGAACTGTGTTTCCTACTCATAGGGACCATATGTGGATCAACTCTGCTTATGAAACAGATTCAAACCACAGCTCCACTTACATAAGGCTCTTTAGATAATAGTGAGAATCGCGTTGGGTTCTTGAACTGTGTAAAATCATTTGAGCCCAAAATTCACTTGGATTACCAGAAATGAACTCTTGCTTGTAGGAAGACACAGATCCTGTGGTTTAACTCTGTTTCTGAAGGAAAATTCAGAACAGTGTTCTCATCCAACAAACACACTCTGTTTTAACTCAAGAAGCAGACTTTTCTTTCAAGAGTCTCCAATATAGCAATAACAATGAGAATGCCCTGAAAAATTACTGTGATTCCTACTTATACAGATCATATGCAGTTCAACTCTGCTTATGAAACTGAAACAAACCACAGCTCCTCTTACATAAATGCTCTTTAGTTAATAGGGATAATTGCTTTGGGTTCGTGAACTGCTAAAAATCATTTGAGCCCAAAATTCACTGGTTTTACCAGAAATGAACTCTTGCTTGTAGGAAGACACAGAACCTGGAGTTTAACGCTGTTTCTGAAGGGAAATTCAGACCAGAGTTCTCATCCCTGAAACACACTCTTTATTAAAGCAAGAAGCATCCTCTTCGTTCCAGCGTCTCCAATACAGAAAGAACCATGAAAATTCCCAGAAAAAAAGAACTGTGGTTCCTACTCATACGGACCATTTGTAGTTCAACTCTGCTGATGAAACAGATACAAACCTTGCTCCACTTACATAAATGCTTTTTAGTTAATGTTGAGTATCGCGTTGGTTCTAGAACTCTGTATAATAATTTGAGACCAAAATACCCTTTGTTTACCCGAAATGAACTCTTGCTTGTAGGAAGACACAGACCGTGGGGTTTACCTCTGATTCTGAAGGGAAATTCAGACCAGAGTTCTCACCCATGAAACACACTCTGTTTTAGCGCAAGAAGCAAGCTCTTCTTTCCAGCATCTCCAATACAGCAAGAACAATGAGCATGCCCTCAAAAAAATAACTGTGTTTCATACTCATAGGGAAAATATGTAAATCAACTCTGCTTATGAAACTGATATGAACCACAGTGCCTCTTACATAAATGCTCTTTAGTTTATAGTGAGAATCGCCTTGGGTCCTAGAACTTGTAAAATCATTTGAGCCCAAAATACACTGGGTTTACCAGAAATGAACTCTTGCTTGTAGGAAGAAACAGATCATGGGGTTTATCTCAGTTTCTGAAGGGAAATCAGACGAGAGTTCTCATCCTTGAAACACACTCTGTTTTCACGCAAGAGGCAAGCTCATCTTTCCAGCGTCTCCAATACAACAAGAACCATGAGCATGCCCCGAAAAAAAGAACTGTGTTTCCTACTCATAGGGACCATATGGAGATCAACTCTGCTTATGAAACTGATACAAACCACAGCTTCTGTTATATAAATGTTCTTTAGTTAATAGTGTGAATCATGTTGGGTTCAAGAACCGTGTAAAATCATTTGAGACCAAAATTCACTGGTATTACCAGAAATGAACTCTTGCTTGTAGGAAGAAACAAATCCTTTGGTTTAACTCTTTTTCTGAAGGGAAATTCAGACCAGTGTTCTCATCCATGAAACTCATGCTATTTTAACACAAGAAGCATCCTCTTCTTTCCAAAGTCTCCAATACAGCAAGAACCATGAGAATGCACCGAAAAAAAGAACTGTGTTTCCTACTCATACAGATCATATGCAGTTCAACTCTGCTTATGAAACTGATACAAACCACAGCTCCTCTTACATAAAGGCTCTTTAGTTAATAGTTTGAATCGCGTTGGGTTCTAGAACTTGTAAAATCATTTGACCCAAAATTCACTGGGTTTATCAGAAAGGAACTCTTGTTTGTAGGAAGACACAGAACCTGGGGTTTAACTCTGTTTCTGAAGGGAAATTCAGATCATTGTTCTCATTCATGAAACTCATGCTGTTTTAACGCAAGAAGCATCCTCTTCTTTCCAGAGTGTCCAATACAGCAAGAACCATGAGAATGTCAATAAAAAAAGAACTGTGTTTCCTACTCATAGTGACCATATGTACATCAACTCTGCTTATAACTGATACAAACCACAGCTCCACTTACATAAAGGCTCTTTAGTTAACAGTGAGAATCGCGTTGAGTTCTTGAACTGTGTAAAATCATTTGAGCCCAAAATTCACTTTGTTTACCAGAAATGAACTCTTGCTTGTAGGAAGACACACACGCTGGGGTTTACCTCTGTTTCTGAATGGAAATTCAGACCAGAGTTCTCATCCATGAATCATACTCTGTTTTAGCCGAAGAAGTGAGCTCTTCTTTCCAGCATCTCCAATACAGCAAGAACAATGTGCATGCCATCAAAAAAAGAACTGTGTTTCCTACTCATAGGGAAAATATGTGGATCGACTCTGCTTATGAAACTGATAAAAGACAGCTCCTCTTACATAAATGCTCTTTCGTTAATAGTGAGAATTGTGTTGGGTTCTAGAACTTGTAAAATCATTTGAGCCAAAAATTCACTGGGTTTTTCAGAAAAGAACTCTTGCTGGTAGGAAGACACAGATCCTGTGGTTTAACTCTGTTTCTGAACGAAAAAACAGACCAGTGTTCTCATCCATGAAACACACTCTGTTTTAACGCAAGAAGCAAGCTGTTCTTTCCAGAGTCTCCAAAACAGCAAGAACCATGAGAATGCTGAGAAAAAAGAACTGTGTTTCTTACATATACAGATCATATGTAGTTCAACTCTGCTTATGAAACTGATACAAGCCACAGCTCCTCTTACATAAATGCTCTTTAGTTAATAGTGAGAATCACGATCGTTTTCTGAACTTTGTAAAATCATTTAAGCCCAAAATTCTCATTGTTTACAAGAAAAGAACTCGTGATTTTAGGAAGACACTGTTCCTGGGGTTTAACTCCATTCTGAAGGGAAATTCAGACCAGTGATCTCATCCATGAAACACACTCTTTGTTAACGCAAGAAGCAAATTATTATTTCCAGCGTCTCCAATACAGCAAGTACCATGAGCATGCCCTGAAAAAAGGGACTGTCTTTCCTACTCATATGGACCATATGTAGTTCAACTCTGCTTATGAAACAGATACAAACCACAGCTCCACTTACATAAAGGCTCTTTAGGTAATAGTGAGAATCGCGTTGGGTTCGAGAACTGTGTAAAATTATTTGAGCCCGAAATTCACTGGGTTAACCAGAAATGAACTCTTGCTTGTAGGAGGACACGGATCCTGGGATTTATCTCAGTTTCTGAAGGGAAATTCGGACCAGTGTTCTCATCCATGACACATGCTGATATAACGCAAGAAGCAGCCTCTTCTTTCCAGAACTCCAATATAGCAAGAACTATGAGAATGCCCAGAAAAAGAACTGAGTTTCCTACTTATACATATCATATGCAGTTCAACTCTGCTTATGAAACTGATACAAAACACAGCTCCTCTTACATAAATGCTCTTTAGTTAATAATGAGAATCGCGATGGGTTTCTAAACTTTGTAAAATCATTTCAGCCAAAATTCTCTTTGTTTCCCAGAAAAGAACTCGTGCTTGTAGGAAGACACAGTTCATGGTCTTTAACTCCATTTCTGAAGGGAAAATCAGACCAGTGTTCTCATCCAAGAAACACACTCTGTTTTAACGCAAGAAGCAAGCTTTTCTTTCCAGCGTCTCCAATACAGCAAGAACCATGAGCATGCCCAGAAAAAAAGAACCGTGATTCCTACTCATACAGACCATATGTAGTTTAAATATGCATATTTAATTGATACAAACCACAGCTCCTCTTACATAAAAACTCTTTAGTTAATAGTGAGAATCACGTTGGGTTCGTGAACTGCTGAAAATCTTTTGAGCCCAAAATTCACTGGATTAACCAGAAATGAAATCTTGCTTTTAAGAAGACACCGATCCTGGGGTTTATCTAAGCTTCTGAAGGGAAATTCAGACCAGAGTTCTCATCCTTGAAACACACTCTGTTTTCACGCAAGAAGCAAGCTCATCTTTCCAGTGTCTCCAATACAGCAAGAACCAGGAGCATGCCCAGAAAAATAGAACTGTGTTTCCTACTCATAGGGACCATATGGAGATCAACTCTGCTTATGAAACTGATACAAACAACAGCTTCTGTTATATAAATGCTCTTTCGTTAATAGTGTGAATCGTGTTGGGTTCCAGAACTGTGTAATATCATTTGAGACCAAAATTCCCTTGGTTTACCAGAAATGAACTCTTGCTTGTAGGAAGACACAGATCCTGTGATTTAACTCAGTTTCTGAAGGAAAATTCAGAACAGTGTTCTCATCCAAGAAACACACTCTATTTTAACGCAAGAAGCAAGCTGTTCTTTCCAGCGTCTCCAATACAGCAAGAACCATGAGCATGCCCAGAAAAAAAGACCCGTGATTCCTTCTCATACAACCATATGTAGTTTAAATATGCATATTTAACTGATACAAACCACAGCTCCTCTTACATAAATGCTCTTTAGTTAATAGTGAGAATCGTGTTTTGTTCTAGAACTTGTAAAATCATTTGAGCCCAAAATTCACTGGGTTTACCAGAATGAACTCTTGCTTGTAGGAAGACACAGATCCTGGGGTTTAACTCAGTTTCTGAAGGAAAATTGAGACGAGAGTTCTCATCCCTGAAACACACTCTGTTTTCACGCAAGAAGCAAGCTCTTCTTTCCATCGTCTCCAATACAGCAAGAACCATGAGAATGCCCAGAAAAAAAGAACTGTGTTTCCTACTCATAGGAACCATATGTAGATCAACTCTGCTTATGAAACTTACAGAAACCACAGCTCCTCTTACATAAATGCTTTTAAGTTAATAGTGAGAATCGCGTTGGGTTCGAGAACTGTGTAAAATCATTTTAGCCGAAAATTCACTTGGTTTACCAGAAATGAACTCTTGCTTGTAGGAAGACACAGATCTTGGGGTTTAACTCGGTTTCTGAGGGAAAATTCATACCAGTGTTCTCATCCATGAAACACCCTCTGTTTTAACGCAAGAAGCAAGCTGTTCTTTCCAGCGTCTCCAATACAGCAAGAACCATGAGAATGCCTAGAAAAAAAGAACCGTGATTCCTACTCATACAGACCATATGTAGTTTAAATATGCATATTTAACTGATACAAAACACAGCTCCTCTTACATAAATGCTCTTTAGTTAATAGTGAGAATTGCGTTGGGTTCTAGAACTTGTAAAATCATTTGAGCCAAAAATTCACGGGGTTTATCAGAAAAGAACTCTTGCTGGTAGGAAGACACAGATCCTGTGGTTTAACTCTGTTTCTGAACGAAAATTCAGAGCAGTGTTCTCGTCCATGAAACACACTCTGTTTTCACGCAAGAAGCATGCTGTTCTTTCCAGCGTCTCCAATACAGCAAGTACCATGAGCATGCCCTGAAAAAAGGGACTGTCTTTCCTACTCATATGGACCATATGCAGTTCAACTCTGCTTATGAAACAGATATAAACCATAACTCCGCTTACAAAAATGCTCTTTAGTTAATAGTGAGAATCGCGTTGGTTTTGTGAACTGCGAAAAATCATTTGAGCCCAAAATTCACTGGGTTAACCAGAAATGAACTCTTGCTTGTAGGAGGACACAGATCCTGGGATTTATCTCCGTTTCTGAAGGGAAATTCAGACCAGTGTTCTCATCCATGAAACACATGCTGATATAACGCAAGAAGCAGCCTCTTCTTTCCAGAGTCTCAAATATAGCAAGAACTATGAGAATGCCCAGAAAAAGAACTGAGTTTCCTACTTATACATATCATATGCAGTTCAACTCTGCTTATGAAACTGATACAAACCACAGCTCCTCTTACATAAATGCTCTTTAGTTAATAATGAGAATTGCGATGGGTTTCTAAACTTTGTAAAATCATTTGAGCCAAAATTCTCTTTGTTTCCCAGAAAAGAACTCGTGCTTGTAGGAAGACACAGTTCATGGGGTTTAACTCCATTTCTGAAGGGAAAATCAGACCAGTGTTCTCTTCCCTGAAACACACTCCGTTTTAATGCAAGAAGCAAGCTGTTCTTTCCAGCGTCTCCAATACAGCAAGAACCATGAGCATGCCCAGAAAAAACGGACTATGATTCCTACTCATACGGACCATATGTAGTTTAAAATGCATATTGAAGTGATAGAAACAACAGCTCCTCTTAATAAATACTCTTTAGTTAATAGTGAGAATCGCGTTGGGTTCGGGAACTGCTAAAAATCATTTGGCCCAAAATTCACAGTGTTTACCAGAAATGAACTCTTGCTTGTAGGGAGACACAGATACTGAGGTTTAACTCCGTTTCTGAAGGGAAATTCAGTCCAGATTTCTCATCCATGAATCACCTGCTGTTTTAACGCCAGAAGCACCCTCTTCTTTGCAGAGTCTCTAATACAGCAAGAAACAGAGAATGCCCAGAAATAAGAACTGTGTTTCCTACTCATACAGATCATATGCAGTTCAACTCTGCTTATGAAACTGTAACAAACCACAGCTCCTCTTACATAAATGCTCTTTAGTTAATAGTGAGAACCGCGATGGGTTTCTGACTGTGTAAAATCATTTGAGCCCAAATTTCTCTTTGATTACCAGAAATGAACGCTTGCTTGTAGGAAGACACAGTTCCTGGGGTTTAACTCTGTTTCTGAAGGGAAATTCAAACCAGTGTTCTCATCCATGAAACACACTCTGTGTTAAAGCAATAAGCAAGCTCTTATTTCCATCGCCTCCAATATAGCAGGTACTATGAGCATGCCCTGAAAAAAAGTACTGTGTTTCCTACACATATGGACAATATGTAGTTCAACTCTGCTTATGAAACAGATACAATCCACAGTCCCACTTACATAAAGACTCTTTAGTTAATAGTGAGAATTGCCTTGGGGTCTTGAACTGTGTAAAATCATTTGAACCAAAATTCACTTGGATTAACAGAAATGAACTCGTGTTTGTAGGAAGACCCAGATCATGTGGTTTAACTCCATTTCTGAAAGGATATTCAGACCAGAGTTCTCATCCCTGAAACACACTCTGCTTTAACGCAAGAAGCATCCTCTTCTTTCCAGGGTCTCCAATTCAGCAAGAACCATGAGCATTCCCAGAAATAAAGAACTGTGTTTCCTACTCACACCGACCATTTGTAGTTCAACTTTGCTTATGAAACAGATACAAACCATAGCTCCACTTCCATCAATGCTCTTTAGTTAATAGTGAGAATCACATTGGGTCTAGAACTCAGTATAATAATTTGAGCCCAAAATACACTTTGTTTACGAGAAATGAACTCTTGCTTTTAGCAAGACACAGACCCTGGGGTTTACATCTTTTTCTGAAGGGAAATTCACACCAGAGTTCTCATCCATGAAACACACTCTGTTTTAGGGCAAGTAGCGAGCTCTTCTTTCCAACATCTCCAATACAGCAAGAACAATGAGCATGCCCTCAAATAAAGAACTGTGTTTCCTACTCATAGGGAAAATATGTAGAACAACTGTGCTTATGAAATTGATACAAACCACAGCTCCTCTTACATAAATGCTCTTTAGTTAATAGTGAGAATCGTGTTGGGTTCTAGAACTTGTAAAATCATTTTTGCCCAAAATTCACTGGGTTTATCAGAAATGAACTCCTGCTTGAGGGAAGACACAGAACGTGGGGTTTTACTCTGTTTCTGAAGGGAAATTCAGACCAGTGTTATCATCCATGAAATTCATGTTGTTTAAACACGAGAAGCCTCCTCTTCTTTCTAGAGTCTCCAATTCAGCAAGAACCATGAGAATGCCCAGAAAAAATGAACTGTGTTTCCTACTCATACAGATCATATACAGTTCAACTCTGCTTTTGAAACTGATACAAACCACCGCTCCTGTTACATAAATACTCTTTAGTTAATAAGGAGAATCACATTGGGTTCGTGAACTGCTAAAAATCATTTGAGCCCAAAATTCACTGGGTTTACCAGAAATGAACTCTTGCTTGTAGGAAGACACAGATCATGGGGTTTAACTCAGTTTCTGAAGGAAAATTCAGACCACAGTTCTCATCCATGAAACACACTCTGTTTTCACGCAAGAAGCAAGCTCTTCTTTCCATCGTCTCCAATACAGCCAGAACTATGAGAATGCCCACTAAAAATAAAATTTGTTTCCTACTCATAGGAACCATATGTAGATCAACTCTGCTCATGAAAGTGATACAAACCACAGCTCCTCTTTCATAAATGCTCTTAAGTTAATAGTGAGAATCGCGTTGGGTTCGAGAACCGTGTAAAATCATTCGAGCCGAAAATTCACTTGGTTTACCAGAAATGATCTCTTGCTTGTAGGAAGACACAGATCCTGGGGTTTAACTCCATTTCTGAAGGGAAATTCAGATCAGATTTCTCATCCATGAAACACCTGCTGTTTTAACGCAAGAAGCATCCCCTTCTTTGCAGAGTCTTTAATACAGCAAGAATCAGAAAATGCCCAGAAAAAAGAACTGTGTTTCCTACCTAAACAGATCATATGCAGTTCAACTCTGCTTATGAAACTGATACAAACCACAGCTCCTCTTACGTAAATGCTCTTTAGTTAATAGTGAGAATCGCGATCGGTTTCTGAACTGTGTAAAATCATTTGAGCCCAAGTTTCTCTTTGTTTACCTGAAATGAACGCTTGCTTGTAGGAAGACACAGATCCTGGGGTTTAACTCCCTTTCTGAAGGGAAATTCAGACCAGTGTTCTCATACATGAAACACACACTGTTTTAATGCAAGAATCAGGCTATTCTTTCCAGCGTCTCCAATACAGCAAGAACCAGGAGCATGCCCTCAAAAAAGAACTGTGTTTCCTACTCATACTGACCATATGTGGATCAACTCTGCTTATGGAACTGACACAAATCACAGCACCACTTAAATAAATCCTCTTTAGTTAATAGTGAGAATCACATTGAGTTTTTGAACTGTGTAAAATCATTTCAGCCTCAAATTCACATGGTTTACCAGAAATGAAGTCTTGCTTGTAGGAAGACACAGATCCTGTGGTTTAACTCCATTTCTGAAGTGAAATTCAGACCAGTGTTCTCATCCATGAAACACACTCTGTTTTAACGCAAACGTCACTGGGGTTTCCTGAAATGTATTCTTGTTTGTAGGGAGACACAGATCATGGGATTTAACGTCGTTTCTGAAGGGAAATTCAGACCAGTGTTCTCATCCATGAAACACACTGTTTTAACGCAAGAAGCAAGCTGTTTTTTCCAGAGTCTAAAATACAGCAAGAACCATGAGAATTCCGAGAAAAAAGAACTGTGTTTCCTACATATACAGATCATATGCAGTTCAACTCTGCTTATGAAACTGATACAAACCACAGCTCCTCTTACATAAATGATCTTTAGTTAATAGTGAGAATCGCGATGGTTTTCTGAACTTTGTAAAATCATTTAAGCCCAAAATTCTCTTTTTTTTTTTTACAAGAAAAGAACTCGTGATTTTAGGAAGACACAGTTCCTGGGGTTTAACTCCGTTTCTGAAGGGAAATTCAAACCAGTGTAATCATCCATGAAACACACTGTGTTATAAGGCAGGAAGCATCCTCTTCTTTCCAGCGTCTGCAATACAGCAAGAACCATGAGCATGCCAGAAAAAGAGAACTGTGTTAACTACTCATAAGGACCATTTGTAGTTCAACTCTGCTTATGAAACAGATACAAACCATAGCTCAACTTCGATAAATTCTCTTTAGTTAATAGTGAGAATCACGTTTGTTTTAGAACTCTGTATAATAATTTGAGCCCAAAATACACTTTGCTTACCAGAAATGAACTCTTGCTTTTTGCAAGACACACCCCCTGGGGTTTACCTCTTTTTCTGAAGGGCAATTCAGACCAGAGTTCTCATCCCTGGAACACACTCTGTTTTCACGCAAGAAGCAATCTCTTCTTTCCATCGTCTCCAATACAACAAGAACCATGAGAATGCCCAGAAAAAAAGAACTGTGTTTCCTACTCATAGTAACCATATGTAGATCAACTCTGCTTATGAATCTGATAAAAACCACAGCACCTCTTACATAAATACTCTTTAGTTAATAGTGAGAATTGCATTGGGTTCGTGAACTGCTAAAAATCATTTGAGCCCAAAATTCACTGGGTTTACCAGAAATGAACTCTTGCTTGTAGGAAGACACAGATCCTGGGGTTTAACTCCGTTTCTGAAGGGAAATTGAATCCAGTGTTCTCATCCATGAAACTCATGCTCTTTTATCGCAAGAAGCATTCTCTTCTTTCCAGCGCTTCCAATACAGCAAAAACCATAATCATGCCCAGAAAAAAAAATGTGTTTCCAACTCATACTGACCATATGTAGTTCAACTCTGCTTATGAAACTGATACAAACCACAGCTCCACTTACATAAATACTCTTTCGTTAATAGTGAGAATTCGATGGGTTTCTGAACTGTGTAAAATCTTTGAGCCCAAATTTCACTGGGTTTATGAGAAATGAACACTTGCTTGTAGGAAGACTCAGATCCTGGGGTTTAACTCAATTTCTGAAGGGAAATTCAGAACAGTGTTCTCATCCATGAAACAAATTCTGTTTTAACGCAAGAAGCAAGCTCTTCTTTCCAGAGTCTCCAATACAGCAAACACCATGAGCATGCCCAGAAAAAAAAACTGTGTTTCCTACTCATAGGGACCATATGTAGATCACCTCTGCTTACAACTGATCCAAAGCACAGCTCCACTTACATAAAGGCTCTTTAGTTAATAGTGAGAATCGCGTTGGGTTCTAGAACTTGTAAAATCATTTGAGCCCAAAATTCACTGGGTTTACCAGAATGAACTCTTGCTTGTAGGAAGACACAGATCCTGGGGTTTAACTCAGTTTCTGAAGGAAAATTCAGACGAGAGTTCTCATCCCTGAAACACACTCTGTTTTCACGCAAAAAGCATCCTCTTCTTTGCAGAGTCTCCAATACAGCAAGAACCATGTACACGCCCAGAAAAAAAGACCTGTGTTTCCTAGTCATGCGGACCATTTGTAGTTCAACACTGCTAATGAAACAGATACAAACCTAGCTCCACTTCCATAAATGCTCTTTAGTTAATAGTGAGAATCTCGTTGGTTCTTGACCTCTGTACAATAATTTGAGCCCAAAATACACTTTGTTTACCAGAAATGAACTCTTGCTTTTAGCAAGACACAGACCCTGGGGTTTACCTCTTTTTCTGAAGGGAAATTCACACCAGAGTTCTCATCCATGAAACACACTCTGTTTCAGGGCATGTAGCGAGCTCTTCTTTCCAACATCTCCAATACAGCAAGAACAATGAGGATGCCCTCAAAAAAAGAACTGTGTTTCCTACTCATAGGGAAAATATGTGGAACAACTGTGCTTATGAAATTGATACAAACCACAGCTCCTCTTACATAAATGCTCTTTAGTTATTAGTGAGAATCGTGTTGGGTTCTAGAACTTGTAAAATCATTTGAGCCCAAAATTCACTGGGTTTATCAGAAATGAACTCCTGCTTGAGGGAAGACACAGAACGTGGGGTTTTACTCTGTTTCTGAAGGGAAATTCAGACCAGTGTTATCATCCATGAAATTCATGCTGTTTAAACATGAGAAGCCTCCTCTTCTTTCTAGAGTCTCCAATACAGCAAGAACCATGAGAATGCGCAGAAAAAATGAACTGTGTTTCCTACTCATACAGATCATATACAGTTCAACTCTGCTTTTGAAACTGATACAAACCACCGCTCCTGTTATATAAATACGCTTTAGTTAATAAAGAGAATCGCATTGGGTTCGTGAACTGCTAAAAATCATTTGAGCCCAAAATTCACTGGGTTTACCAGAAATGAACTCTTGCTTGTAGGAAGACACAGATCATGGGGTTTAACTCAGTTTCTGAAGGAAAATTCAGACCACAGTTCTCATCCATGAAACACACTCTGTTGTCACGCAAGAAGCAAGCTCTTCTTTCCATCGTCTCCAATACAGCAAGAACTATGAGAATGCCCACTAAAAAAAAAATTTGTTTCCTACTCATAGGAACCATATGTAGATCAACTCTGCTTATGAAAGTGATACAAACCACAGCTCCTCTTACATAAATGCTCTTAAGTTAATAGTGAGAATCGCGATGGGTTCGAGAACCGTGTAAAATCATTCGAGCGAAAAATTCACTTGGTTTACCAGAAATGATCTCTTGCTTGTAGGAAAACACAGATCCTGGGGTTTAACTCCATTTCTGAAGGGAAATTCAGACCAGATTTCTCATCCATGAAACACCTGCTGTTTTAACGCAAGAAGCATCCTCTTCTTTGCAGAGTCTTTAATACAGCAAGAATCAGAAAATGCCCAGAAAAAAGAACTGTGTTTCCTACTTATACAGATCATATGCAGTTCAACTCTGCTTATGAAACTGATACAAACCACAGCTCCTCTTACGTAAATGCTCTTTAGATAATAGTGAGAATCGCGATGGGTTTCTGAACTGTGTAAAATCATTTGAGCCCAAATTTCTCTTTGTTTACCTGAAATGAACGCTTGATTGTAGGAAGACACAGATCCTGGGGTTTAACTCCCTTTCTGAAGGGAAATTCAGACCAGTGTTCCTCATCCATGAAACACACTCTGTTTTAACGCAAACGTCACTGGGGTTTCCTGAAATGTATTCTTGTTTGTAGGGAGACACAGATCATGGGATTTAACGTCGTTTCTGAAGGGAAATTCAGACCAGTGTTCTCATCCATGACACACACTGTTTTAACGCAAGAAGCAAGCTGTTTTTTCCAGAGTCTCCAATACAGCAAGAACCATGAGAATGCCGAGAAAAAAGAACTGTGTTTCCTAAATATACAGATCATATGCAGTTCAACTCTGCTTATGAAACTGATACAAACCACAGCTCCTCTTACATAAATGATCTTTAGTTAATAGTGAGAATCGCGATGGTTTTCTGAACTTTGTAAAATCATTTATGCCCAAAATTCTCTATTTTTTTTTACAAGAAAAGAACTCGTGATTTTAGGAAGACACAGTTCCTGGGGTTTAACTCCGTTTCTGAGGGGAAATTCAAACCAGTGTAATCATCCATGAAACACACTCTGTTATAAGGCAGGAAGCATCCTCTTCTTTCCAGCATCTGCAATACAGCAAGTACCATGAGCATGCCATGAAAAAAAGTACTGTATTTCCTACTCATATGGACCCTATGTAGTTCAACTCTGCTTATGAAACAGATACAAACACAGTTCCACTTACATAAAGGCTCTTTAGTTAATATTGAGAATCGCCTTTGGTTCTTGAACTGTGTAAAATCATTTGAGACCAAAAGACACTTGGATTACCAGAAGTGAACTCTTGTTTATAGGAAGACACAGTTCCTGGGGTTTAACTCCGAGTCTGAAGGGAAATTCAGACCAGAGTTCTCGTCCTTGAAATACACTCTGTTTTAAGGCAAGAAGCATCCTCTTCTTTCCAGCTTTTCCAATACAGCAAGAAACATGAGCATGCCCAGAAAAAAAGATCTGTGTTTCCTACTCATACGGACCATTTGTAGTTCAACTATGCTTATGAAACAGATACAAACCATAGCTCCACTTCCAGAAATGCTCTTTAGTTAATAGTGAGAATCGCGATGGGTTTCTGAACTTTGTAAAAACATTTGAGCCCAAAATTCTCATTGTTTACCAGAAAAGAATTAGTGCTTGTAGGAAGACACAGTTCCTGGAGTTTTACTCCGTTTCTGAAGGGAAATTCAGACCAGTGTTCTCATCCGTGAAACACACTCTGTGTTAATGCAAGAAGCAAACTCTTATTTCCAGAGTCTCGAATACAGCAAGTACCATGAGCATGCCATGAAAAAAAGTACTGTATTTCCTACTCATATGGACCCTATGTAGTTCAACTCTGCTTATGAAACAGATACAAACATAGTTCCACTTCCATAAAGGCTCTTTAGTTAATAGTGAGAATCGCCTTGAGTTCTTGAACTGTGTAAAACCATTTGAGACCAAAAGTCACTTGGATTACCAGAACTGAACTCTTGTTTATAGGAAGACACAGACCCTGGGGTTTACCTCTGTTTCTGAAGGGAAATTCAGACCAGTGTTCTCATCCCTGAAACACACACTGTTTTAAGGCAAGAAGCAAGCTGTTCTTTCCAGAGTCTCCAATAAAGCAAGAAGCATGACAATGCCCAGAAAAAAGAACTGTGTTTCCTACTTATACAGATCATATGCACTTCAACTCTGCTTATGAAACTGATACAAACCACAGCTCCTCTTACATAAATGCTCCTTAGTTAATAGTGAGAATCGCGATGGTTTTCTGAACTTTGTAAAATCATTTGAGCCCAAAATTCTCTTTGTTTACAAGAAAAGAACTCATGATTGTAGGAAGTCACAGTTCCTGGGGTTTAACTCCGTTTCTGAAGGGAAGTACAGACCAGTGTTCTCATCCATGAAACACACTCTGTGTTAACACAAGAAGCAAGCTCTTATTTCCAGCGTCTCCAATACAGCAAGTACCATGAGCATGCCCTGAACAAAGTACTGTGTTTCCTACTCATATGGACCATATGTAGTTCAACTTTGCTCATGAAACAGATACAAACCACAGCTCCACTTACATAAAGGCTCTTTAGTTAATACTGATAATCGCCTTGGGTTCTTGAACTGTGTAAATCATTTGAGACCAAAATTCACTTGAAATACCAGAAATGAACTCTTGTTTGTAGGAAGACACAGATCCTGGGGTTTAACTCTAACTCTGAAGGGAAATTCAGACCAGATTCTCATCCCTGAAACACACTCTGTTTTAGGCAAGAAGCAGTCTCTTCTTTCCATGGTCTCCAGTACAGCAAGAACCATGATCATGCCCAGAAAAAAAGAACTGTGTTTCCTACTCATAAGGACCATTTGTAGTTCAACTCTGATTATGAAACAGATACAAACCATAGCTCCACTTCCATCAATGCTCTTTAGTTAATAGTGAGAATCGCGTTGGTTCTAGAACTCAGTATAGTAATTTGAGCCCAAAATAGACTTTGTTTACCAGAAATGAACTCTTGTTTGTAGGAAGACACAGACCCTGGGGTATCCCTCTGTTGCTGAAGGGAAATTCAGACCTGAGTTCTCATCCATGAAACACGCTCTGTTTTAGTGCAAGAAGCGAGCTCTTCTTTCCAGAGTCTCCAATACAGCAAGAACCATGAGAATGCCCAGAAAAAAAGAACTGTGTTTCCTACTCATACGGACTATATTTAGTTCAAGTCTGCTTATGAAACTGATACAAACCACAGCTCCTCTTACATTAATTCTCTTTAGTTAACAGTGAGAATCACGATCGGTTTCTGAACTTTGTAAAATCATTTGAGCCCAAAATTCTCTTTGTTTACCAGAAAAGAATTCGTGCTTTCAAGGAAGACACTGTTCCTGGGTTTCAACTCCGTTTCTGAAGAGAAATTCAGACCAGAGATCTCATCCTTGAAACACACTCTGTTTTAAGAAGCGTACTCTTCTTTCCAGCTTTTCCAATACAGCAAGAAACATGAGCATGCCCAGAAAAAATGATCTGTGTTTCCTACTCATACGGACCATTTGTAGTTCAACTCTGCTTATGAAACAGATACAAACCATAGCTCCACTTCCAGAAATGCTCTTTAGTTAATAGTGAGAATCGCGATGGGTTTCGGAACTTTGTAAATACATTTGAGCCCAAAATTCTCTTTGTTTACAAGACAAGAACTCGTGATTGTAGGAAGACACAGTTCCTGGGGTTTAACTCCGTTTCTGAAGGGAATTACAGACCAGTGTTCTCATCCATGAAACACACTCTGTGTTAACGCAAGAAGCAAGCTCTTATTTCCAGCATCTCCAATACAGCAAGTACCATGAGCATGCCCTTAACAAAGTACTGTGTTTCCTACTCATATGGACCATATGTAGTTCAACTTTGCTCATGAAACAGATACAAACCACAGCTCCCCTTACATAAAGGCTCTTTAGTTAATACTGATAATCGCCTTGGGTTCTTGAACTGTGTAAATCATTTGAGACCAAAATTCACTTGAAATACCAGAAATGAACTCTTGTTTGTAGGAAGACACAGATCCTGGGGTTTAACTCTGACTCTGAAGGGAAATTCAGACCAGAGTTCTCATCCCTGAAACACACTCTGTTTTAAGGCAAGAAGCATCCTCTTTTTTCCAGGGTCTCCAGTACAGCAAGAACAATGATCATGCCCAGAAAAAAAGAACTGTGTTTCCTACTCATAAGGACCATTTTTAGTTCAACTCTGATTATGAAACAGATACAAACCATAGCTCCACTTCCATCAATGCTCTTTAGTTAATAGTGAGAATCGCGTTGGTTCTAGAACTCAGTATAGTAATTTGAGCCCAAAATAGACTTTGTTTACCAGAAATGAACTCTTGTTTGTAGGAAGACACAGACCCTGGGGTATCCCTCTGTTGCTGAAGGGAAATTCAGACCAGAGTTCTCATCCATGAAACACGCTCTGTTTTAGTGCAAGAAGCGAGCTTTTCTTTCCAGTCTCCAATACAGCAAGAACAATGAGCATGCCCAGAAAAAAAGAACTGTGTTTCCTACTCATACGGACTATATTTAGTTCAACTCTGCTCATGAAACTGATACAAACCACAGCTATTCTTACATAAATTCTCTTTAGTTAACAGTGAGAATCACGATCGGGTATTGAACTTTGTAAGAACCTTTGAGCCCAAAATTCTCTTTGTTTACCAGAAAAGAACTCGTGCTTGTAGGAAGACACAGTTCATGGAGTTTAACTCCATTTCTGAAGAGAAAATCAGACCAGTGTTCTCATCCCTGAAACACACTCTGTTTTAATGCAAGAAGCAAGCTGTTCTTTCCAGCGTCTCCAATACAGCAAGAACCATGAGCATGCCCAGAAAAAAAGGACTGTGATTCCTACTCATACGGTCCATATGTAGTTTAAATATGCATATTGAAGTGATACAAACAACAGCTCCTATTAATAAATACTCTTTAGTTAATAGTGAGAATCGCGTTGGGTTCGGGAACTGCTAAAAATCATTTGAGCCCAAAATTCACTGTGTTTACCAGAAATGAACTCTTGCTTGTAGGAAGACACAGATACTGAGGTTTAACTCCGTTTCTGAAGGGAAATTCAGTCCAGATTTCTCATCCATGAATCACCTGCTGTTTGAACGCAAGAAGCACCCTCTTCTTTGCAGAGTCTCTAATACAGCAAGAAACAGAGAATGCCCAGAAATAAGAACTGTGTTTCCTACTCATACAGATCATATGCAGTTCAACTCTGCTTATGAAACTGATACAAACCACAGCTCATCTTACATAAATGCTCTTTAGTTAATAGTGAGAATCGCATTGGGTTCCTGAAATGCTAAAAATCATTTCACCCAAAATTCACTGGGTTTACCAGAAAAGAACTCTTGCTTGTAGGAAGACACAGATCCTGGGGTTTAACTCAGGTTCTGAAGGCAAATTGATACCAGAGTTCTCATCCCTGAAAAAATAAACTCTGTCTTAACGCAAGAATCATCCTCTTTTATCCAGCGTCTCCAATACAGTAAGAACCATGAGCATTCCTAGAAAAAATGAACTGTGTTTCCTACTCATACAGACCATATTTAGTTCAACTCTGCTTATGAAACTGATCAAACCACAGCTACTCTTACATAAATCCTGTTTAGTTAATAGTGAGAATCGCATTGGGTTCTTGAACTCTGAATAATCATTTGAGCTCAAAATTCACTTGGTTTATCTGAAATGAAATCTTGCTTGTAGAAAGACAGAGATCCTGGGGTTTAACTCCGTTTATGAAGGGAAATTAATACCAGAATTCACAACCCTGAAAAACACTGTTTTAAGGCCAGAGTCATCCTCTTCTTTCCACCGTCTCCAAAAGAGTAAGGACAATGAGCATGCCCAGATTAAAAGAACTGTGTTTCCTACTCATAATGACCATATGTAGTTCAACTCTGCTTATGAAATGATACAGACCACAGCTCCTATTACATAAATGCTCTTTAGTTAATAGTGATTATCGCGTTGGGTTCTAGAACTGTGTAAAGTCATTTGAGCTGAAAATTCACTTGGTTTACCAGAAATGAACTCTTGCTTGTAGGAAGACACAGATCATGGGGCTTAACTCCGTTTGAGAAGGGAAATTCAGACCAGATTTCTCATCCATGAAACACACTCTGTTTTAATTCAAGAAGCAAGCTCTTCTTTCCAGCATCTCCAATACAGCAAGATCCATGAGCATGGCTGAGAAAATGAACTGTGTTACCTCCTCATACGGATGATATGTATTTCAACTCTGCTTATGAAACTGATAAAAACAACAGCTCCTCTTACATAAATGCTCTTAGTTAATAGTGAGAATCATGTTTGGTTCGTGAACTGTGAAAAATCATTTCAGCCCAAAATTCACTCGGTTTACCAGAAAAGAACTCTTCCTTGTAGGAAGACACAGACCTGGGTTTTAACTCCTTTTCTGAAGGCAAATTCAGTCCAGAGTTCTCATCACTGAAAAAAATCTCTGTCTTAAAGCAAGAATCATCTTCTATCCAGCGTCTCCAATACAGTAAGAACCATGAGTATTGCTAGGAAAAAAGAACTGTGTTTCCTAATCATACAGACGATATGTAGTACAACTCTGCTTATGAAACTGATACAAACCACAGCTTCTCTTACGTGAATCCTCTTTAGTTAATAGTGAGAATAGCGTTGGGTTTCTGAACTGCAAAAAATCATTTGAGCCCAAATTTCACTGGGTTTACCAGAAAAGATCTCTTGCTTGTAGGAAGACACAGATCCTGGGGTTTAACTCCCTTTCTGAAGGGAAAGTCAGACCAGAGTTCTCATCCCTGAAATACACTCTGTTTTAAACCGTGAATAATCCTCTTCTTTCCAGGGTCTCCAATAGAGTAAGAACCATGAGCATGCCAAGAAAAAAAGATCTGTGTATCCTACTCATACAGACCATATGTAGTTCAACTATGCTTATGAAATTATACAGACCAGAGGTCCTCTTACATAAATGCTCTTTAGTTAATAGTGATTATAGCGTTGGGTTCTAGTACAGTGTAAAGTCATTTGAGTTGAAAATTCACTTGGTTTACCAGAAATGAACTCTTGCTTGTAGGAAGACACAGATCATGGGGTTTAACTCCGTTTGTGAAGGTAAATTCAGAACAGATTTCTCATCCATGAAACACACTCTATTTTAAAGCAAGAAGCAAGCTTTTCTTTCCAGCGTCTCCAATACAGCAAGAACCATGAGCATGCCCTGAGAAAAAGAACTGTCTTTCCTACTCATATGGACCATATGTAGTTCAACTCTGCTTATGAAACTGACACAATCCACAGCTCCTATTAAATAAATACTACTAGTTAATAGTGAGAATCGCGTTGGGTTCCTGAACTGCGAAAAATCATTTGAGCCCAAAATTCACTGGGTTTACCACAAATGAACTCTTGCTTGTAGGAAGACACAGATCCTGGGGTATAAATCCATTTCTGAAGGTAAATTCAGACCAGAGTTCTCATCCCTGAAACACACTCTGATTTAACGCAAGAAGCAAGTTCTTCTTTCTAGAGTCTAAAATACAGCAAGTACCATGAGCATGCCCTGAAAAAAAGAACTGGTTTTCCTACTCATGCGGACCATATGTAGTTCAACTCTGATTATGAAACTGATACAAACCACAGCTTCTCTTAAAAAAAACTCTTTAGTTAATAGTGAGAATAGCGTTGGGTATGCTAAAGATCATTTGAGCCCAAAATTCACTGGGTTTACCACAAATGAACTCTTGCTTGTAGGAAGACACATATCCTGGGGTTTAACTCTGGTTCTGAAGGCAAATTAAGACCAGAGTTCTCATCCCTGAAAAAAAAAAACTCTGTCTTAAGGCAAGAATCATCCTCTTTTATCCAGCGTCTCCAATACAGTAAGAACCATGAGAATTCCTAGAAAAAATGAACTGTGTTTCCTACTCATACAGACCATATTTAGTTCAACTCTGCTTATGAAACTGATTCCAACCACAGCAACTCTTACATAAATCCTCTATAGTTAATAGTGAGAATCGCGTTGGGTTCGTGAACTCCAAATAATCATTTGAGCCCAAAATTCACTTGGTTTACCTGAAATGAACTCTTGCTTGTCGAAAGACAGAGATCCTGGGGTTTAACTCCGTTTCTGAAGGGAAATTAAGACCAGAATTCTCAACCCTGAAAAACACTCTGTTTTAAGGCCAGAATCATCCTCTTCTTTCCAGCGACTCCAAAAGAGTAAGAACCATGAGCATGCCCAGAAAAAAAGAACTGTGTTTCCTACTCATACGGACCAATTGTAGTTCAACTGTGCTTATGAAATGATACAGACCACAGCTCCTCTTACATAAATGCTCTTTAGTTAATAGTGATTATCGCGTTGGGTTCTAGAACTGTGTAAAGTCATTTGAGCTGAAAATTCACTGATTTTACCAGAAAAGAACTCTTGCTTGTAGGAAGACCCAGATCCTGGGGTATAAATCCGTTTCTGAAGGTAAATTCAGAGCAGAGTTCTCATCCCTGAAACACACTCTGATTTAACGCAAGAAGCAAGCTCTTCTTTCCAGATACTAAAATACAGCAAGAACCATGAGCATGGCCAGAAAAAAAGAAGTGTGTTTCCTGTTCATACGGACCATATGTAGTTCAACTGTGATTATGAAACTGATACAAACCACACCTCCTCTTACATAAATGCTCTTTATTTAATAGTGATAATAGCGTTGGGTTTGTGAACTGCAAAAAATCATTTAACCCTAAATTCAAAGGGTTTACCAGAAAAGAACGCTTGCTTGTAGGAAGACACAGATCCTGGGGTATAAATCCGTTTCTGAAGGCAAATTCAGTCCAGAGTTCTCATCCCTATAAAGAAAAACTCTGTCTTAAGGCAAGAATCATCCTCTTCTATCCAGCGTCTCCAATTCTGTAAGAACCATGAGCATTCCTAGAAAAAATGAACTATGTTTCCTACTCATACAGCCCATATTTAGTTCAACTCTGCTTATGAACCTGATTCAAACCACAGCTCCTCTAACATAAATGCTCTTTAGTTAATAGTGAGAATCGCGTTGGGTTCTAGAACTGTGTAGTCATTTGAGCCGAAAATTCACTTTGTTTAACAGAAATGAACCCTTGCTGGTAGGAAGACACAGATCATGGGGTTTAACTCCGTTGGTGAAGGGAAATTCAGACCAGAGTTCTCGACCATGAAACACACCCTGTTTTAATGCAAGAAGCAAGCTCTTCTTTCCAGCGGCTCCAAAACAGCAAGAACCATGAGCATGCCCTGAAAAAAAGAACTGTGTTTCCTACTCATACGGCCCATATGTAGTTCAACTCTGCTTATGAAACTGATACAAACCACAGCTCCTTTTACATAAATGCTCTTTAGTTAATAGTGAGAATCGCGTTAGGTTCGTGAAGTGCGAAAAATCATTTGAGCCCAAAATTCACTGGGTTAACCAGAAATGAACTCTTGCTTGTAGGAAGACACAGATCCTGGGGTTTAACTCCATTTAAGAAGGGAAATTCAGACCAGAGTTCTCATCCCTGAAACACACTCTGTTTTAACGCAAGAAGCAAGATCTTCTTTCGAGAGTCTTAAATACAGCAAGAACCATGAGCATGCCCTGAAAAAATGAACTGTGTTTCCTAGTCATACGGACCATATGTAGTTCAACTATTCTTATGTAACTGATACAAACCACAGCTCCTCCTACATAAATGGTCTTTAGTTAATAGTGAGAATCGGTTTGGTTTGATGAACTGTGAAAAATCTTTTGAACCCAAAATTCACTTGGTTTACCAGAAATGAACTCTTTCTTGTAGGAAGACACCTATCATGGGGTTTAACTCAGTTTATGAAGTGAAATTCAGACCAGAGTTCTCGTCGATAAAACACACTCTGTTTTCATGCAAGATGCAAGCTCTTCTTTCCAGCGTCTCCAATACAGCAAGAACCATGAGCATGCCCAGAAAAAAAGAACTGTGTTTCCTACTCATACAGACGATATGTAGTTCAACTCTGATTATGAAACTTACACAATCCACAGCACCTATTACATAAATGCTATTAGTTAATAGTGAGAATCGCGTTGGGTTCCTGAACTGTGAAAAATCATTTGAGCCCAAAATTCACTTGGCTAACCCGAATTGAACTCTTGCTTGTAGGAAGACACAGATCATGGGGTTTAACTCCGTTTCTGAAGGGAAATTTAGGAAAGAGTTCTCATCCCTGAAACACTCTCTGTTTTAAAGCAAGAAGCAAGCTCTTCTTTCCAGAGTCTAAAATACAGCAAGAAACATGAGCATGCCCTGAAAAAGTACTGTGTTTTCTACGCATATGGACGATATGTATTTCAACTCTGCTTATGAAACTGACACAAACCACAGCTCATTTTACATAAATGCTCCTTAGTTAATAGTGAGAATCACGATGGATTTCTGAACTGTGAATAATCATTTGAGCCCAAAATTCACTGGGTTTACCAGAAATGAACTCTTGCTTGTAGGAAGACACAGATCCTGTGGTTTACCTTTGTTTCTGAAGGTAAATTCAGACCAGTGTTCTCATCCATGAAACACACTCGGTTTTCACGCAACAAGCAAGCTCTTCTTTCCTGCGTCTCTAATACAGCAAGAACCATGAGCATGCCCAGAAATAAAGAACTGTGTTTCCTAGTCATACGGACCATATGTAGTTCAACTCTGCTTATGAAACTGATACAAACCACAGCTCCTCTTACATAAATGCTCTTTAGTTTATAGTGAGAATCGCGTTGGGTTCGTGAACTGCGAAAAATCATTTGAGCCCAAAATTCACTGGGTTAACTACAAATGAACTCTTGCTTGAAGGAAGACACAGATCCTGGGGTTTACCTCCGTTTCTGAAGCGAAATTCAGACCAGAGTTCTCATCCCTGAACCACACTCGGTTTTAACGCAAGAAGAAAGGACTTCTTTCCAGAGTCTAAATTACAGCAAGAAACATGAGCATGCCCTGAAAAAAAGAACTGTTTCCTACTCATACCGACCATATGTAGTTCAACTCTGCTTATGAAACTGATACAAACCACAGCTCCTCTTACATAAATGCTCTTTAGTTAATAGTGAGAATCCCGATGCGTTTCTGAACTGTGAAAAATCATTTGAGCCCAAAATTCACTTGGTTTACCAGAAATTAACTCTTGCTTGTAGGAACACAATGATCCTGTGGTTTAACTCCGTTTCTGAAGGAAAATTGAGAGCAGTGTTCTCATCCATGGAACACACTCTGTTTTCATGCAAGAAGCATGCTCTTCTTTCCAGAGGCTCCAATACATCAAGAACCATGAGAATGACCCAAAAAAAAGAACTGTGTTTCCTACTCATACGGACCATATGTAGTTCAACTCTGCTCATGAAACTGAGCATACCGCAGCTCCTCTTACATAAATGCTCTTTAGTAATTAGTGATAATCGTCTTGGGTTGGTGAACTGCGAAAATACATTTGAGCCCGAAATTCACTGCGTTTACCAGTAATGAACTCTTGCTTGTAGTAAGACACAGATCATGGTGATTAACTACGTTCTGAAGGCAAATTCAGACCAGAGTTCTCATTCCTGAAAAACACTCTGTTTTAAGGCAAGAATCATCCTCTTCTTTCCAGCGTCTCTAATACAATAAGAACCATGAGCATGCCTAGAAAAAAAGAACTGTGTTTCCTATTCATACAGACCATATGTAGTTCAACTCTGCTTATGAAACTGATACAAACCACAGCTCCCTCTTACATAAAATCTCTTTAGTTAATAGTGATAATCACGTTGGCTTCTAGAACTGTGTAAAATCATTTGAGCCAAAAATTCACTCGGTTTACCAGAAACGAACTCTTGCTTGTAGGAAGATACAGATCCTGCCGTTTAACTCCGTTTCTGAAGGGATATTCAGCCAGCGTTCTCATTCATGAAACACACTCTGTTTTAATGCAAGAAGCAAGCTCTTCTTTCCAGTGTCTCCAATACAGCAAGAACCATAAGCATGCCTTCAAAAAAAGAACTGTTTTTCCTACTCATACAGACCATATGTAGATCAACTCTGCTTATGAAACTGATACAAACCACAGCTCCCCTTAAATAAAAACTCTTTAGTTAATAGTGAGAATCGCATGGGGTTTTTGAACTGTGTAAAATCATTTGAGCCCAAAATTCACTTGGTTTACCAGATGAACTCTTGCTTGTAGGAAGGCACAGATGCTGGGGTTCAACTCGGTTTCTGAAGGGAAATTCAGACCAGAGTTCTCCTCCCTGAAACACACTCTGTTTTAAAGCAAGAAGCAAACTCTTCTTTCGAGAGTCTCCAATAGAGCAAGAACCATGAGCACGCCCTGAAAAAAAGAACTGTGTTTACAACTCATATGGACTGTATGTAGTTCAACTCTGCTTATGAAACTAATACAATCCACAGCTCCGCTTACATATATTCTCTTTAGTTAATAGTGAAAATCGCCTGGGGTTGGTGAACTGCGAAAAAACAATTGAGCCCCAAAATCACTGGGTTTACCAGAAATGAACTTTTGCTTTTAGGAAGACACAGATCCTGGGGTTTAACTCCGATTCTGAAGTTAAATTCAGACCAGTGTTCTCATCCATGGAACACATGCTGTTTTAATCCTCTTCTTTTCAGCGTGTCCAATACAGCAAGAACCATGGGAATGCCCAGAAAAAAAGAACTGTGTTTCCTCCTCATACAGACCATATGAAGTTCAACTCTGCTTATGAAACTGACACAAACCACAGCTCATTTTACATAAATGCTCTTTAGTTAATAGTGAGAATCGCGATGGATTTCTGGACTGTGAATAATCATTTGAGCCCAAAATTCACTGGGTTTACCAGAAATGAACTCTTGCTTGTAGGAAGACACAGATCCTGTGGTTTACCTTTGTTTCTGAAGGTAAATTCAGACCAGTGTTCTCATCCATGAACCACACTCGGTTTTCACGCAACAAGCAAGCTCTTCTTTCCTGTGTCTCCAATACAGCAAGAACCATGAGCATGCCCAGAAATAAAGAACTGTGATTCCTAGTCATACGGACCATATGTAGTTCAACTCTGCTATTGAAACTGATACAAACCACAGCTCCTCTTACATAAATGCTCTTTAGATAATAGTGATAATGACGTTGGGTTCTAGAACTGTGTAAAATCTTTTGAGCCCGAAATTCAATCGGTTTACCAGAAAAGAACTCTTGCTTGTAGGAAGACACAAATCCTGGGGTTTAACTCCGTTTCTGAAGAGAAATTCAGACCAGTGTTCTCATTCATGAAACTTACTTTGTATTAAGACAAGAAGCAAGCTCTTCTTTGCAGCATATCCAATACAACCAGAACCATGAGCATGCCCAGAAAAAAAGAACTGTTTCCTACTAATACGCACCATATGTAGATCAACTCTGCTTATCAACTGATACAAACCACAGCTCCTCTTACATAAATGCTCTTTAGTTAATAGTGATAATCGGCTTGGGTTGGTGAACTGCAAAAAATCACTTGAGCCCAAAATTCACTGGGTTTACCAGAAATGATCTCTTGCTTGTAGGAAGACACAGATCCTGGGGATTAACTCCGATTCTGAAGGTAAATTCAGACCAGTGTTCTCATCCATGAAACACATGCTGTTTTAACGCAAGAAGCTTCCTCTTCTTTTCAGTGTCTCCAATACAGGAAGAGCCATGAGAATGTCGAGAAAAAAAGAACTGTGTTTCCTCCTCATCCAGAGCACATACAGTTCAACTCGGCTTATGAAACTGACACAAACCACAGCTCATTTTACATAAATGCTCCTTAGTTAATAGTGAGAATCACGATGGATTTCTGAACTGTGAATAATCATTTGAGCCCAAAATTCACTGGGTTTACCAGAAATGAACTCTTGCTTGTAGGAAGACACAGATCCTGTGGTTTACCTTTGTTTCTGAAGGTAAATTCAGACCAGTGTTCTCATCCATGAAACACACTCGGTTTTCACGCAACAAGCAAGCTCTTCTTTCCTGCGTCTCTAATACAGCAAGAACCATGAGCATGCCCAGAAATAAAGAACTGTGTTTCCTAGTCATACGGACCATATGTAGTTCAACTCTGCTTATGAAACTGATACAAACCACAGCTCCTCTTACATAAATGCTCTTTAGTTTATAGTGAGAATCGCGTTGGGTTCGTGAACTGCGAAAAATCATTTGAGCCCAAAATTCACTGGGTTAACTACAAATGAACTCTTGCTTGAAGGAAGACACAGATCCTGGGGTTTACCTCCGTTTCTGAAGCGAAATTCAGACCAGAGTTCTCATCCCTGAACCACACTCGGTTTTAACGCAAGAAGAAAGGACTTCTTTCCAGAGTCTAAATTACAGCAAGAAACATGAGCATGCCCTGAAAAAAAGAACTGTTTCCTACTCATACCGACCATATGTAGTTCAACTCTGCTTATGAAACTGATACAAACCACAGCTCCTCTTACATAAATGCTCTTTAGTTAATAGTGAGAATCCCGATGCGTTTCTGAACTGTGAAAAATCATTTGAGCCCAAAATTCACTTGGTTTACCAGAAATTAACTCTTGCTTGTAGGAACACAATGATCCTGTGGTTTAACTCCGTTTCTGAAGGAAAATTGAGAGCAGTGTTCTCATCCATGGAACACACTCTGTTTTCATGCAAGAAGCATGCTCTTCTTTCCAGAGGCTCCAATACATCAAGAACCATGAGAATGACCCAAAAAAAAGAACTGTGTTTCCTACTCATACGGACCATATGTAGTTCAACTCTGCTCATGAAACTGAGCATACCGCAGCTCCTCTTACATAAATGCTCTTTAGTAATTAGTGATAATCGTCTTGGGTTGGTGAACTGCGAAAATACATTTGAGCCCGAAATTCACTGCGTTTACCAGTAATGAACTCTTGCTTGTAGTAAGACACAGATCATGGTGATTAACTACGTTCTGAAGGCAAATTCAGACCAGAGTTCTCATTCCTGAAAAACACTCTGTTTTAAGGCAAGAATCATCCTCTTCTTTCCAGCGTCTCTAATACAATAAGAACCATGAGCATGCCTAGAAAAAAAGAACTGTGTTTCCTATTCATACAGACCATATGTAGTTCAACTCTGCTTATGAAACTGATACAAACCACAGCTCCCTCTTACATAAATTCTCTTTAGTTAATAGTGATAATCACGTTGGCTTCTAGAACTGTGTAAAATCATTTGAGCCAAAAATTCACTCGGTTTACCAGAAACGAACTCTTGCTTGTAGGAAGATACAGATCCTGCCGTTTAACTCCGTTTCTGAAGGGATATTCAGCCAGCGTTCTCATTCATGAAACACACTCTGTTTTAATGCAAGAAGCAAGCTCTTCTTTCCAGTGTCTCCAATACAGCAAGAACCATAAGCATGCCTTCAAAAAAAGAACTGTTTTTCCTACTCATACAGACCATATGTAGATCAACTCTGCTTATGAAACTGATACAAACCACAGCTCCCCTTAAATAAAAACTCTTTAGTTAATAGTGAGAATCGCATTGGGTTTTTGAACTGTGTAAAATCATTTGAGCCCAAAATTCACTTGGTTTACCAGAAATGAACTTTTGCTTGTAGGAAGACACAGATCCTGGGGTTTATCTCCGTTTCTGAAGGGAAATTCAGACGAGTGTTCTCATCCATGAAACATACGTTTTATTAACACAAGAAGCAAGAACTTCTTGCAGTGTCTCCAATTCAACAAGAACGATGAGCATGCCCAGTAAAAAGAATTGTGTTTCCTACTCATATGGACAATATGTAGTTCAACTCTGCTTATGAAACTGATATAGACCACAGGTCCTCTTACATAAATGCTCTTCAGTTAATAATGACAATCACGTTGTGTTCTAGAACTGTGTAAAATCATTTGAGCCAAAAATTCACTTGCTTTACCAGAAATGAACTCTTGCTTGTAGGAAGACACCATTCCTGGGCTTTAACTCCGTTTCTGAAGGGAAATTCAGACCAGATTTCTCATCCCTGAAACACTCTCTGCTTTAATGCAAGAATCAAGCTCTTCTTTCCAGAGTCTAAAATACAACAAGAACCATGAGCTTGCCCTGAAAAAAAACTGTTTTTCCTACTCATATGGACCATATATAGTTCAACTGTGCTTATGAAACTGATACAAACCAAGCACCTCTTACATAAATGCTCTTTAGTTTATAGTGAGAGTCGTGTTGGGTTTGTGAACTGTGTAAAATCATTTGAGCCCAAAATTCACTGTGTTTACCAGAAATGAACTCTTGCTTGTAGGAAGACACAGATCCTACGGTTTAACTCCTTTTCTGAACGGATTTTCAGACCAGCGTTCTCATCCATGAAACACACTCTGTTTTAATGCAAGAATCAAGCTCTTCTTTCCAGCATCTCCACGGCAGCAAGAACCAGGAGCATGCCCTCAAAAAAGAACTGTGTTTCCTACTCATAAAGACCATATGTAGATCAACTCTGCTAATGGAACTGACACAAAACACAGCACCACTTAAATAAATGCTCTTTAGCTAATAGTGAGAATCTTATTGGGTTTTTGAACTGTGTAAAATCATTTGAGCCCAAAAGATACTGGGGATTCCTGAAATGTATTCTTGCTTGTAGAGAGACACAGATCATGGGATTTAACATCGTTACTGAAGGGAAATTCAGACCAGTGTTCTCATTCATGAACCACACTCTGTTTTCACTCAAGAAGCAAGCTCCTCTTTCCAGCGGCTCCAATACACCAAGAACCATGAGCATGCCCAGAAAAAAATAACTCTGTTTCCTACTCATACGGACCATATGTACTTCAACTCTGCTTATGAAACTGATACAAACCACAGCTCCTCTTACATAAATGCTCTGTAGTTAATAATGATAATCGCTTTGGGTTCGTGAACTGCGAAAATCATTTCAGCCCAAATTCACTGGGTTTACCAGAAATACACTCTTGCTTGTAGGAAGACACCGATCCTGGGGTTTAACTCAGTTTCCGAAGGGAAATTCAGACCAGAGTTCTCATCCCTGAAACTCACTCTGCTTTAACGCAAGAAGCAAGCTCTTCTTTCCAGTGTCTAAAATACAGAAAGAACCATGAGCATGGCCAGAAAAAAAGAACTGTGTTTCCTACTCATACAGAACATATGTAGTTCAACTCTGCTTATGAAACCGATACAAACCACAGCTCTTCTTACATAAATGCTCTTTAGTTAATAGTGAGAATAACATTGGCTTCGTGAACTGAGAAAAACCCTTTGAGCCCAAAATTCACTGGGTTTACCAGGAATGAACTCTTGCTTGTATGAAGAAACAGGTCCTGGGGTTTAACTCTGTTTCTGAAGGCAAATTCAGACTGGAGTTCTCATCCCTGAAACACACTCTGTTTTAACGAAGAAGCAAGCTCTTCTTTACATAGTCTAAAATACACAAAGAAACATGAGCATGGCCTGAAAAAAGAACTGTTTCCTATTCATATGGACCATATGTAGTTCAACTCGGTTCATGAAACTGATACAAACCACACCTCCTCTTACATAAATTCTCTTTAGTTAATAGTGAGAATAGCGTTGGGGTCGTGAACTGCGAATAATCATTTGAGCCAAATATTACCTTGGTTTACCAGAAATGTCTCTTGCTTGTAGGAAGACACAGATCCTGGGGTTTAACTCCGTTTCTGAAGGGAAATTCAGACCAGAGTTCTCATCTTTAAAACACATTCTGTTATAATGCAAGATGCAAGCTCTTCTTTCTAGGATCTCCAATACAGTAAGAACCATGAGCATGCCTAGAAAAAAAGATCTGTGTTTCCTAATCACACGGACCATATGCACTTCAACTCTGCCTATGAAACTGATACAGACCACAGGTCCTCTTACATAAATTCTCTTTACTTAATAGTGATAATCGCATTGTGTTCTAGAACTGTGTAAAATCATTTGAACCAAAAATTCACTTGGTTTACCAGATATGAACTCTTGCTTGTAGGAAGACAAAGATCATGGGGTTTAACTCCGTTTTTATGGGAAAATCTGACCAGAGTTCTCATCCATAAAACAAACTCTGTTTTAATGCAAGATGCAAGCTCTTCTTTCCAGAGTCTCCAATACAGCAAGAACCATGAGCGTGCCTAAAAAAAAAGATCTGTGTTTCCTACTCATATGGACAATATGTAGTTCAACTCTGCTTATGAAACTGATATAGACCACAGGTCCTCTTACATAAATGCTCTTCAGTTAATAATGACAATCACGTTGTGTTCTAGATCTGTGTAAAATCATTTGAGCCAAAAATTCACTTGCTTTACCAGAAATGAACTCTTGCTTGTAGGAAGACACCATTCCTGGGCTTTAACTCCGTTTCTGAAGGGAAATTCAGACCAGAGTTCTCATCCCTGAAACACTCTCTGCTTTAATGCAAGAATCAACCTCTTCTTTCCAGAGTCTAAAATACAACAAGAACCATGAGCATGCCCTGAAAAAAAACTGTTTTTCCTACTCATATGGACCATATATAGTTCAACTGTGCTTATGAAACTGATACAAACCAAGCACCTCTTACATAAATGCTCTATAGTTTATAGTGAGAGTCGTGTTGGGTTTGTGAACTGTGTAAAATCATTTGAGCCCAAAATTCACTGTGTTTACCAGAAATGAACTCTTGCTTGTAGGAAGACACAGATCCTACGGTTTAACTCCTTTTCTGAACGGATTTTCAGACCAGCGTTCTCATCCATGAAACACACTCTGTTTTAATGCAAGAATCAAGCTCTTCTTTCCAGCATCTCCACGGCAGCAAGAACCAGGAGCATGCCCTCAAAAAAGAACTGTGTTTCCTACTCATAAAGACCATATGTAGATCAACTCTGCTAATGGAACTGACACAAAACACAGCACCACTTAAATAAATGCTCTTTAGCTAATAGTGAGAATCTTATTGGGTTTTTGAACTGTGTAAAATCATTTGAGCCCAAAAGATACTGGGGATTCCTGAAATGTATTCTTGCTTGTAGAGAGACACAGATCATGGGATTTAACATCGTTACTGAAGGGAAATTCAGACCAGTGTTCTCATTCATGAACCACACTCTGTTTTCACTCAAGAAGCAAGCTCCTCTTTCCAGCGGCTCCAATACACCAAGAACCATGAGCATGCCCAGAAAAAAATAACTCTGTTTCCTACTCATACGGACCATATGTACTTCAACTCTGCTTATGAAACTGATACAAACCACAGCTCCTCTTACATAAATGCTCTGTAGTTAATAATGATAATCGCTTTGGGTTCGTGAACTGCGAAAATCATTTCAGCCCAAATTCACTGGGTTTACCAGAAATACACTCTTGCTTGTAGGAAGACACCGATCCTGGGGTTTAACTCAGTTTCCGAAGGGAAATTCAGACCAGAGTTCTCATCCCTGAAACTCACTCTGCTTTAACGCAAGAAGCAAGCTCTTCTTTCCAGTGTCTAAAATACAGAAAGAACAATGAGCATGCCCAGAAAAAAAGAACTGTGTTTCCTACTCATACAGAACATATGTAGTTCAACTCTGCTTATGAAACCGTTACAAACCACAGCTCTTCTTACATAAATGCTCTTTAGTTAATAGTGTGAATAACATTGGCTTCGTGAACTGCGAAAAACCCTTTGAGCCCAAAATTCACTGGGTTTACCAGGAATGAACTCTTGCTTGTATGAAGAAACAGGTCCTGGGGTTTACTCTCTTTCTGAAGACAAATTCAGACTGGAGTTCTCATCGATGAAACACACTCTGTTTTAACGAAGAAGCAAGCTCTTCTTTACATAGTCTAAAATACACAAAGAACCATGAGCATGGCCTGAAAAAAGAACTGTTTCCTATTCATATGGACCATATGTAGTTCAACTCTGTTTGAAAAACTGATACAAACCACACCTCCTCTAACATAAATGCTCTTTAAGTTAATAATGAGAATAGCGTTGGGTTCGTGAATTGCGAAAAATCATTTGAGCCCAAAATTAACTGGTTTACCAGAAATGAACTCTTGCTTGTAGGAAGACACATATCCTGGGGTTTAACTCCGTTTCTGAAGGGAAATTCAGACCAGAGTTCTCATCCCTGAAACACACTCTGTTTTAAGCCATGAATCATCCTCTTCTCTCCAGGGTCTCCAGTACAGTAAGAACCATGAGCATGCCTAGAAAAAAAGATCTGTGTTTCCTACTCATATGGACAATATGTACTTCAACTCTGCTTATGAAACTGATATAGACCACAGGTCCTCTTACATAAATGCTCCTTAGTTAATAATGATAATCACGTTGTGTTCTAGAACTGTGTAAAATCATTTGAGCCAAAAATTAACTTGCATTACCAGAAATGAACTCTTGCTTGTAGGAAGACACAGATCATGGGGTTTAACTCCGTTTTTGATGGGAAATTCAGACCAGTGTTCTCATCCATGAACCTCACTCTGTTTTCATGCAAGAAGCAAGCTCCTCTTTCCAGCAGCTCCAATACACCAAGAAACATGAGCATGCCCAGAAAAAAAGAACTCTGTTTCCTACTCATATGGACCATATATAGTTCATCTCTGCTTATGAAACTGATACAAACCATAGCTCCTCTTACATAAATGCTCTTTAGTTATTAGTGAGAATAGCGTTGGCTTCGTGATCTGCAAAAAGTCATTTGAGTCCAAAATTCCCTGGGTTAACCAGAAATGAACCCTTGATGGTAGGAAGAAACAGATCCTGGGGTTTAACTCCATTCTGAAGGGAAATTCAGACCAGTGTTCTCATCCATGAAACAAACTCTGATTTAACGCAAGAAGCAAGCTCTTCTTTCCAGAGTCTAAAATATAGCAAGAACCATGAGCATGCCCTGAAAATAAGAACTGTGTTTCCTACTCATACCGACCATATGTACTTCAACTCTGCTTATGAAACTGATACAAACCACAGCTCCTCTTACATAAATGCTCTGTAGTTATTAATGATAATCGCTTTGTGTTCGTGAACTGCGAAAATCATGTCAGCCCAAATTCACTGGGTTTACCAGAAATTCACTCTTGCTTGTAGGAAAACACTGATCCTGGGGTTTAACTCAGTTTCCGAAGGGAAATTCAGACCAGAGTTTTCATCCCTGAAACACACTCTGTTTTAACGAAGAAGCAAACTTTTCTCTCCATAGTCTAAAATACAGAAAGAACCATGAGCATGGCCTGAAAAAAAGAACTGTGTTTCCTATTCATACGGACCATATGTAGTTCAACTCTGTTTGTCAAACTGATACAAACCACACCTCCTCTTACATAAATGCTCTTTAGTTAATAGTGAGAATAGCGTTGGGTTTGTGAATTGCGAAAAATCATTTGAGCCCAAAATTAACTGGGTTTACCAGAAATGAACTCTAGCTTGTAGGAAGACACAGATCCTGGGGTTTAACTACGTTTCTGAAGGGAAATTCAGACCAGAGTTCTCATCCCTGAAACACACTCTGTTTTAAGCCATGAATCAGCCTCTTCTCTCCAGGGTCTCCAGTACAGTAAGAACCATGAACATGCCCTCAAAAAAGAACTGTGTTTCCTACTCATACAGACCATATGTAGATCAACTCTGCTTATGAAAATGATACAAACCACAGCACCTCTTAAATAAATGCTCTTTAGTTAATAGTGAGAATCACATTAGGTTTTTGAACTGTGTAAAAGCATTTGAGCACAAAATTCACTTGGTTTACCAGAAATAAGCATTTGATTGTAGGAAGACACAGATCCTGTGGTTTAACTCCGTTTCTGAAGGGAAATTCAGACCAGTGTTTACATAAAAAAACACAATCTGTTTTAACGCAAGAAGCAAGCTCTTCTTTCCAGCATCTCAAATACAGCAAGAACCATGAGCATGGCCTGAATAAAAGAGCTGTGTTTCCTACTCATACGGACCATATGTAGTTCAACTGTGCTTAAGAAACTGAAAAAAACCACAGCTCCTCTTACATAAATGCTCTTTAGTTAATAGTGAGAATCGCGTTGGGTTCGTGAACTGCAAAAAATCATTTGAGCCCAAAATTCACTGGCTTAACCGGAAATGAACTCTTGCTTGTAGGAAGACACATATCCTGGGGTTAAACTAAATTTCTGATGGGTAATTCAGACCAGAGTTCTCATCCCTGAAAAACACTCTGTTTTACGGCAAGAATCATCCTACTTCTTTCCAGCTTCTCCAATACAGTAAGCACCATGAGCGTGCCCAGAAAAAGAACTGTTTTTCCTACTCATACAGATGATATGTAGTTCAACTCTGCTTTTGAAACCCATACAAACCACAGCTTCTCTTACAAAAATCCTCTTTAGTTAATAGTGAGAATCTCGTTTTGGTTCGTGAACTGCGAAAAAACATTTGAGCCCAAAATTCCCTGGGTTTCCAGAAAAGTACTCTTGCTTGTAGGAAGACACAGATCCTGGGGATTAAACCTGCTTCTTAAGGTGAATGCGAACAAAGTTCGCATCCCTGAAACACACTCTGCTTTAAAGCAAGAAGCAAGCTCTTCCTTCCAGAGTCTAAAATACAGCAAGAAGCATGAGCATGCACTGAAAAAAAGAACTGTGTTTCCTACTAATACGGACCATATGTAGTTCAACTCTGCTTATGAAACTGATACAAACAACAGCTACTCTTACATGAATGCTCTTTAGTTAATAGTGAGAATCGCGTTGGTTTTATGAACTGCGAAAAATCATTTGAGGCCAAAATTCACTTGGTTTACCAGAAATGAACTCTTGCTTGTAGGAAGACACAGATCCTGGGGTTTAACTCCGTTTCTGAAGGGAAATTCAGACCAGTGTTTTCATCCAAAAAACATACTCTGTTTAAAACAAGAAGCAAGCTCTTCAGTCTAAAATTCAGCAAGAACCATCAGCATGCCCTGAAAAAAAACACTGTATTCCCTCTCATACAGACCATATGTAGTTCAACTCTGCTTATGAAACTGATAAAAACCAGAGCCCCTCTTAAATAAATAATCTGTAGTTAATAGTGAGAATCACATTGGGTTTTTGAACTGTGTAAAAGCATTTGAGCACAAAATTCACTTGGTTTACCAGAAATGAACTCTTGCTTGTAGGAAGACACAGATGGTGGGTTTTAACTCCGTTTCTGCAGGGAAATTCAGACCAGAGTTCTCATCCAGGAAACACACTCTGTTTTAATGCAACAAGCCAATTCTTCTTTCCAGCGTCTCCAATACAGCAAGAACCATGAGCCTTCCCAGAAATAAAGAACTGAGTTTCCTACTCATACATACCATATGTAGTTCAACTCTGCTTATGAAACTGATACTAACCACAGCTCCTCTTAGATAAGTGATCTTTAGTAATAGTGAGATTCACATTGGGTTCCTGAACTGCGAAAAATCATTTGAGCCGAATATTCACTTGGTTTACCAGAAATAACTATTGCTTGTAGGAAGATACTGATCTTGGTGTTTAACTCCGTTTCTGAAGGGAAATTCAGATCAGAGTTCTCATCCATGAAACATGCTCTGTTTTAATGCAAGAAGCAAGCTCTTCTTTCCAGCGTCTCCAATACAGCAAGAACCATGAGCATGCCCTCAAAAAGAACTGTGTTTCCTACTAAAAGGTCCATATGTAGTTCAACTCTGCTTATGAAACTGATACAAACCACAGCTCCGCATACATAAATGCTCTTTAGTTAATTGTGAGAATTGCGTTCGGTTCGTGAACTGCCAAAAATCATTTGAGCCCAAAATTCACTGGGTTAACCAGCAATGAACTCTTGCTTGTAGGAACATACAGATCCTGGGGCTTAACTCCATTTCTGAAGTGAAATTCAGACCAAAGTTCTCATCCCTGCAACACACTCTGCTTTAATGCAAGAAGCAAAGTCTTCTTTCCAGAGTCTAAAATACAGCAAGAAGCATGAGCATTCCCTAAAAAAAAGAACTGTGTTTCCTACTCATACGGACCATATGTAGTTCAACTCTGCTTATGAAACTGATACAAACCACCGCACCTCTTAAATATATGCTCTTTAGTTATAGTGAGATTCACATTGGGTTCGGGAACTGCGAAAAATCATTTGAGCCGAATATTCACTTGGTTTACCAGAAATAACTATTGCTTGTAGGAAGACACTGATCCTGGTGTTTAACTCCGTTTCTGAAGGGAAATTCAGACCAGAGTTCTCATCCATGAAACATGCTCTGTTTTAATGCAAGAAGCAAGCTCTTCTTTCCAGCGTCTCCAATACAGCAAGGACCATGATCATGCCCTCAAAAAAGAACTGTGTTTCCTACTCATACAGACCATATGGAGATCAACAGTGCTTATGAAACTGATACAAACCACAGCTCCTCTTACATAAATCCACTTTAGTTAATAGTTAGAATCGCGTTGGCTTCGTGAACTGCAAAAATCATTTGAGCCGAAAATTCACTTGGTTAACCAGAAATGAACCCTTGCTTGTAGGAACACACAGATGCTGGGTTTTACCTCCGTATCTGAGAGTAAATTCAGACCAGAGTTCTCATCCATGAAACACACTCTGTTTTAATGCAACAAGCCAATTCTTCTTTCCAGCGTCTCCAATACAGCAAGAAACATGAACATGCCCTCAAAAAAGAACTGTGTTTTCTACTCATACAGACCATATGTAGATCAACTCTGCTTATGAAAATGATACAAACCACAGCACCTCTTAAATAAATGCTCTTTAGTTAATAGTGAGAATCACATCAGGTTTTTGAACTGTGTAAAAGCATTTGAGCACAAAATTCACTTGGTTTACCAGAAATGAGCACTTGATTGTAGGAAGACACAGATCCTGTGGTTTAACTCCGTTTCTGAAGGGAAATTCAGACCAGTGTTTTCATCAAAACACACACTCTGTTTTAACGCAAGAAGCAAGCTCTTCTTTCCAGCATCTCAAATACAGCAAGAACCATGAGCATGCCCTGAAAAAAAGAACTGTGTTTCCTACTCATACGGACCATATGTAGTTCAATTGTGCTTATGAAACTGAAACAAACCACAGCTCCTCTTACATAAATGCTCTTTAGTTAATAGTGAGAATCGCGTTGGTTTTATGAACTGCGAAAAATCATTTGAGGCCAAAATTCACTGGGTTTACCAGAAATGAACTCTTCCTTGTAGGAAGACACAGATCCTCGGGTTTAATTCCGTTTCGGAAGGCAAATTCAGACTAGAGTTCTCATCCCTGAAAAACACTCTGTTTTACGGCAATAATCATCTTCTTTTCAGCTTCTCCAATAGAGTAAGCACCATGAGCGTGCCCAGAAAAAGAACTCTGTTTCCTACTCATACAGAAGATAAGTAGTTCAACTCTGCTTTTGAAACCGATACAAACCACAGCTACTCTTACAAAAATCCTCTTTAGTTAATAGTGAGAATCGCGTTTTGGTTCGTGAACTGCAAAAAACATTTGAGCCCAAAATTTCCTGGGTTTCCAGAAAAGTACTCTTGCTTGTAGGAAGACACAGATCCTGGGGCTTAACTCCGTTTCTTAAGGTGAATTCAGACCAAAGTTCTCATCCCTGAAACACACTCTGCTTTATAGCAAGAAGCAAGCTCTTCTTTCCAGAGTCTAAAATACAGCAAGAAGCATGAGCATGCACTGAAAAAAAGAAGTTGTGTTTCCTACTCATACGGACCATATGTAGTTCAACTCTTCTTATGAAACTGACACAAACAACAGCTGCTCTTACATGAATGCTCTTTAGATAATAGTGAGAATCGCGTTGGTTTTATGAACTGCGAAAAATCATTTGAGGCCAAAATTCACTGGGTTTACCAGAAATGAACTGTTGCTTGTAGGAAGACACAGATCCTCGGGTTTAATTCCGTTTCTGAAGGCAAATTCAGACTAGAGTTCTCATCCCTGAAAAACACTCTGTTTTAAGGCAAGAATCATCCTCTACTTTCCATCATCTCCAATACAGTAAGAACCATGAGCCTTCCCAGAAATAAAGAACTGTGTTTCCTACTCATACATACCATATGTAGGTCAACTCTGCTTATGAAACTGATACAAACCACAGCGCCTCTTACATAAATGATCTTTAGTAATAGTGAGATTCACGATGGGTTCGTGAACTCCAAAAAATCATTTGAGCCGAATATTCACTTGGTTTAACAGAAATAGCTCTTGCTTGTAGGAAGACACTGATCCTGGTGTTTAACCCCGTTTCTGAAGGGAAATTCAGACCAAAGTTCTCATTGCTGCAACACACTCTGCTTTAATGAAAGAAGCAAACTCTTCTTTCCTGAGTCTAAAATACAGCAAGAAGCATGAGCATTCCCTGAAAAAAAGAACTGTGTTTCCTACTCATACGGACCATATGCAGTTCAACTCTGCTTAAGAAACTGATACAAACCATAGCTCCTCTTACAGGAATGCTCTTTAGTTAATAGTGAGAATCGGTTTGGGTTGGTGAACTGGGAAAAATCATTTTAGCCCAAAATTCACTTGGTTTACCAGAAATGAACTCTTGCTTGTAGGAAGACACAGATCCTGGGGTTTAACTCCATTTCTGAAGGGAAATTCCGACCAGAGTTCTCATCCCTGAAAAACACTCTGTTTTAAGGCAAGAATCATCCTCTTCTTTCCAGCTTCTCCAATACTGTAAGAAATATTAGGATGCCCAGAAAAAAATAACTATGTTTCCTACTCATACGGACCATATTTAATTCAACTATGCTTATGAAACTGAAACACACCACAGCTTCTCTTACATGAATGCTCTTTGGTTAATAGTGAGAATCGCGTTGGGTTCGTGAACTGTGTAAAATCATTTGAGCCAAAAATTCACTGTGTTTACGGTAAATGAACTCTTGCTTGTAGGAAGACACAGATCCTGGGGTTTAACTCCGTTTCTCAAGGGAAATTCAGTCCAGTGTTCTCATCCATGAAACTCATTCTGTTTTCACACAGGAAGCAATCTCTTCTTTCCAGGGTCTAAAATACAGCAAGAACCATGAGCATGCCCTGAAAAAAAGATTTGTGTTTCCTACTCATAGGGATCATATGGAGTTCAACTGTGCTTATGAAAATGATACAAACCACAGATCCTCTTACATAAATGCTCTTTAGTTAATAGTGAGAATAGCGTTTTGGTTCGTGAACTGCGAAAATACATTTGAGCCCAAAATTCCCTGGGTTTCAAGAAAAGAACTCTTGCTTGTAGGAAGACTCAGATGCTGGGGTTTAACTCCGTTTCTGTATGTAAATTCAGACCAAAGTTCTCATCCCTGAAACACACTCTGCTTTATAGCAAGAAGCAAGCTCTTCTTTCCAGAGTCTAAAATACAGCAAGAAGCATGAGCATGCACTGAAAAAAAGAAGTTGTGTTTCCTACTCATACGGACCATATGTAGTTCAACTCTTCTTATGAAACTGACACAAACAACAGCTGCTCTTACATGAATGCTCTTTAGTTAATAGTGAGAATCGCGTTGGTTTTATGAACTGCGAAAAATCATTTGAGGCCAAAATTCACTGGGTTTACCAGAAATGAACTGTTGTTTGTAGGAAGACACAGATCCTCGGGTTTAATTCCGTTTCTGAAGGCAAATTCAGACTAGAGTTCTCATCCCTGAAAAACACTCTGTTTTAAGGCAAGAATCATCCTCTACTTTCCATCATCTCCAATACAGTAAGAACCATGAGCCTTCCCAGAAATAAAGAACTGTGTTTCCTACTCATACATACCATATGTAGGTCAACTCTGCTTATGAAACTGATACAAACCACAGCGCCTCTTACATAAATGATCTTTAGTAATAGTGAGATTCACGTTGGGTTCGTGATCTCCAAAAAATCATTTGAGCCGAATATTCACTTGGTTTAACAGAAATAGCTCTTGCTTGTAGGAAGACACTGATCCTGGTGTTTAACCCCGTTTCTGAAGGGAAATTCAGACCAAAGTTCTCATCCCTGCAACACACTCTGCTTTAATGAAAGAAGCAAGCTCTTCTTTCCTGAGTCTAAAATACAGCAAGAAGCATGAGCATTCCCTGAAAAAAAGAACTGTGTTTCCTACTCATACGGACCATATGCAGTTCAACTCTGCTTAAGAAACTGATACAAACCATAGCTCCTCTTACAGGAATGCTCTTTAGTTAATAGTGAGAATCGGTTTGGGTTGGTGAACTGGGAAAAATCATTTTAGCCCAAAATTCACTTGGTTTACCAGAAATGAACTCTTGCTTGTAGGAAGACACAGATCCTGGGGTTTAACTCCATTTCTGAAGGGAAATTCCGACCAGAGTTCTCATCCCTGAAAAACACTCTGTTTTAAGGCAAGAATCATCCTCTTCTTTCCAGCTTCTCCAATACTGTAAGAAATATTAGGATGCCCAGAAAAAAATAACTATGTTTCCTACTCATACGGACCATATTTAATTCAACTATGCTTATGAAACTGAAACACACCACAGCTTCTCTTACATGAATGCTCTTTGGTTAATAGTGAGAATCGCGTTGGGTTCGTGAACTGTGTAAAATCATTTGAGCCAAAAATTCACTGTGTTTACGGTAAAGGAACTCTTGCTTGTAGGAAGACACAGATCCTGGGGTTTAACTCCGTTTCTCAAGGGAAATTCAGTCCAGTGTTCTCATCCATGAAACTCATTCTGTTTTCACACAGGAAGCAATCTCTTCTTTCCAGGGTCTAAAATACAGCAAGAACCATGAGCATGCCCTGAAAAAAAGAACTGTGTTTCCTACACATACAGACTATATGTAGTTCAACTCTGCTGATGAAACTGATACAAACCACACCTCCTCTTACATAAATGCTCTTTAGTTAATAGTGAGAATAGCGTTGGGTTCGTGAACTGCGAAAAATCATTTGAGCCCAAAATTCCCACGGTTTACCAGATAAGAACTCTTGCTTGTAGGAAGACACAGATACTGGGGTATAAATCTGTTTCTGAAGGTAAATTCAGACCAGAGTTCTCATCCCTGAAACACACTCTGTTTTAACGAAGAAGCAAGCTCTTCTTTCCAGAGTCTAAAATACAGCAAGAGGCATGAGCATGCCCCGAAAAATAGAACTGTATTTCCTACTCATACGGACGATATGTAGTTCAACTCTGCTTATGAAACTGACACAAACAACAGCTCCTCTTACATGAATGCTCTTTAGTTAATAGTGAGAATCGCGTTGGGTTTATGAACTGGGAAAAATCATTTGAGGCCAAAATTCACTGGGTTTACCAGAAATGAACTCTTGCTTGTAGGAAGACACAGTTCCTGGGGATTAATTCCGTTTCGGAAGGCAAATTCAAACCAGAGTTCTCATCCCTGAAAAACACTCTGTTTTAATCCAAGAATCATCCTCTTCTTTCCATCGTCTCCAATACAGTAAGAACCATGAGCATGCCAAGAACAAAAGAACTGTGTTTCCTACTCATACGGACCATATGTAGTTCAAATCTCCTTATGAAACTGATAGAGACCACAGCTCCTCTTACATAAATGCTCTTTAGTTAATAGTGATAATCGCGTTGGGTTCTAGAACTGTGGAAAAAATTTGAGCCAAAAATTCACTAGGTTTACCAGAAATGAACTCTTGCTTGTAGGAAGACACATATCATGGGGTTTAACTCCGTTTCTGAAGGGAAATTCAGACCAGTGTTCTCATCCATGAAATATGCTCTGTTTTAATGCAAGAAGTAAGGTCTTCTTTCCAGATTCTCCAATACTACAAGAACCATGAGCATGCCCAGAAAAGAAGGAACTGTGTTTCCTACTCATACAGACCATATGTAGTTCAAATCTGCTTATGAAACTGATACAAACCACAGCTCCTCTTACATTAAAGCTCTTTAGTTAATAGTGAGAAAAGCGTTGGTTTCGTGAACTGCGAAAAATCATTTGAGTCCAAAATTCCCTGGGTTTACGAGATCTGAACTCTGCCTTGTAGGAAGACACAGATCCTGGGGTTTAAATCCGTTTCTGTAGGGAAATTCAGACCAGAATTCTCATCCGTGAAAAACACTCTCTATTATCGCAAGAAGCAATCTCTGCTTTCCAGAGTGTAAAATACAGCAAGAAACACGTGCATGCCCTGAAGAAAAGAACTGTGTTTCCTACTCATATGGACGATATATATTTCAACTCTGCTTATGAAACTGATAAAAACCACAACTCCTCTTACATAAATGTACTTTAGTTAATTGTGAGAATCATGTTGGGTTCGTGTACTGCCAAAAATTATTTGAGCCCCAAATTCACCTTGTTTACCAGAAATGAACTCTTGCTGTAGGGAGACACTGACCCTGGGGTTTAACTCTGTTTCTGAAGGCAAATTCAGACCAGAGTTCTCATCCCTGAAACACACTATGTTTTAATGAAAGAAGCAAGCTCTTCTTTCCAGAGACTAAAATACAGCAAGAACCATGAGCATTCCCTGAAAAAAAGAACTGTGTTTCCTACTCATACGGACCATATGCAGTTCAACTCTGCTTAAGAAACTGATACAGACCATAGCTCCTCTTAAATGAATGCTCTTTAGTTAATAGTGAGAATCGAGTTGGGTTTATGAACTGGGAAAAATCATTTGAGGCCAAAATTCACTGGGTTTACCAGAAATGAACTCTTGCTTGTATGAAGACACAGATCCTGGGGTTTAATTCCGTTTCTGAAGGCAAATTCAGACCAGAGTTCTCATCCCTGAAAAACACTCTGTTTTAATCCAAGAATCATCCTCTTCTTTCCATCGTCTCCAATACAGTAAGAATAATGAGCCTTCCCAGAAATAAAGAACTGTGTTTCCTACTCATACATACCTTATGTAGTTCAACTCTGCTTATGAAACTGATACAAACCACAGCTCCTCTTACATAAATGCTCTTTAGTAATAGTGAGATTCACATTGGGTTCAGGAACTGCGAAAAATCATTTGACCCGAATATTCACTTGGTTTACCAGAAATGAACTCTTGCTTGTAGGAAGACACAGATGCTGGGGTTTAACTCCATTTCTGAAGGGAAATTCCGACCAGAGTTCTCATCCCTGAAAAACACTCTGTTTTAAGGCAAGAATCATCCTCTTCTTTCCAGCTTCTCCAATACAGTAAGAACCATGAGAATGCCCAGAAAAAAAGAACTGTGTTTCCTACTCATACGGACGATATATATTTCAACTCTGCTTATGAAACTGATACAAACCACAGCTCCTCTTACATAAATGCTCTTTAGTTAATAGTGAGAATCATGTTGGGTTCGTGAACTGCGAAATATCATTTGAGCCACAAATTCATGTGGTTTACCAGAAATGAACTCTTGCTTGTAGGAAGACACTGACCCTGGGGTTTAACTCTGTTTCTGAAAGCAAATTCAGACCAGAGTTAACATCCCTAAAAAACACTCTGTTTTAAGGCAAGAATCATCCTCTTCTTTCCAGCGTCTCCAAGAGTAAGAACCATGAGCATGCCCAGAAAAAAGAACGGTGTTTCCTACACATACGGACCAATTGTAGTTCAACTCTGCTTATGAAATGATACAGACCACAGCTCCTCTTACATAAATGCTCTTTAGTTAATAGTGATTATCGCGTTGGGTTCTAGAACTGTGTAAAGTCATTTGAGCTGAGAATTTCCTTGGTTTACCAGAAATGAACTCTTGCTTTTAGGAAGACACAGATCATGGGGTATAACTCCGTTTGTGAAGGGAAATTCAGACCAGATTTCTCATCCCTGAAACACACTCTGTTTTAACGAAGAAGCAAGCTCTTCTTTCCAGATTCTAAAATACAGGAAGAACAATGAGCATGGTCTGAAAAAAAGAACTGTGTTTCCTATTCATACGGACCATATGTAGTTCAACTCTGAATATGACACTGATACAAACCATACCTCCTCTTACATAAATGCTCTTTAGTTAATAGTGAGAATAGCGTTGGGTTCGGGAACTGCGAAAAATCATTTGAGCCCTAAATTCCCACGGTTTACCAGAAAAGAACTCTTGCTTGTAGGAAGACACAGATACTGGGGTATAAATCTGTTTCTGAAGGTACATTCAGACCAGAGTTCTCATCCCTGAAACACACTCTGTTTTAACGAAGAAGCAAGCTCTTCTTTCCAGAGTCTAAAATACAGCAAGAAACATTAGCATGGCCTGAAAAAAAGAACTGTTCCCTATTCATACGGATCATATGTAGTTCTACTCTGATTATGAAACTGATACAAACCACAGCTCCTCTTACATAAATCCTCTAGTTAATAGTGAGAATAGCGTTGGGTTCGTGAACTGCAAAAAATCATTTGAGCCCAAAATTCACTGGGTTTACCAGCAATGAACTCTTGCTTATAGGAAGACACAGATCCTGGGGTGTAACTCCGTTTCTTAAGGGAAATACATACCAGAATTCTCATCCCTGAAAAACCCTCAGTTTTGAGGCATGAATCATCCTCTTCTTTACTGGGTCTCCAATACAGTAAGAACCATGAGCATGCCAAGAACAAAAGAACTGTGTTTCCTACTCATACGGATCATATGTAGTCAAATCTCTTATGAAACTGAGAGAGACCACAGCTCCTCTTACATAAATGCTCTTTAGTTAATAGTGATAATCGCGTTGGGTTCTATAACTGTGGAAAAAATTTGAGCCGAAAATTCACTAGGTTTACCAGAAATGAACTCTTGCTTGTAGGAAGACACAGATCATGGGGTTTAACTCCGTTTCTGAAGGGAAATTCAGACCAGTGTTCTCATCCATGAAATACACTCTGTTTTAATGCAAGAAGTAAGGTCTTCTTTCCAGAGTCTCCAATACAACAAGAACCATGAGCAGGCCCAGATAAAAAGGAACTGTGTTTCCTACTCATACAGACCATATGTAGTTCAAATCTGCTTATGAAACTGATACAAACCACAGCTCCTGTTACATTAATGCTCTTTGGTTAATCGTGAGAATCGTGTTCTTATTTGTGTACTGTGTAAAAACATTTGAGCCCAAAATTCACATTGCTAACCAGAAATGAATTCCTGCTTTTAGGAAAACACAGATCCTGTGGTTTAACTCCGTTTCTGAAGGGAAATTCAGACCAGTGTTCTTATCCCTGAAACACACTCTGTTTTAATGCAAGAAGCAAGCTCTTCTTTCCAGAGTCCTAAATAGTGCAAGAACCATGAGCTTGCCCTGAAAAAAAGAACTGGGTTTCCTACACATACAGACTATATGTAGTTCAACTCTGCTGATGAAACTGATACAAACCACACCTCCTCTTACATAAATGCTCTTTAGATAATAGTGAGAATCGTGTTGGGTTCCTGAACTGCAACAAATCTTTTGATCCCAAAATTCACTGGGTTTACCAGAAATGAACTCTTGCTTGTAGGAAGACACTGATCCTGGTGTTTAACTCCGTTTCTGAAGGGAAATTCAGACCAGAGTTCTCATCCATGAATCATGCTCTGTTTTAATGCAAGAAGCAAGCTCTTCTTTCCAGCGTCTCCAATACAGCAAGGACCATGATCATGCCCTCAAAAAAGAACTGTGTTTCCAACTCATACAGACCATATGGAGATCAACTCTGCTTATGAAACTGATACAAACCACAGCACCTCTTAAATAAATGCTCTTTAGTTAATAGTGAGAATCACATTGGGTTTTTGTACTGTGTAAAAGCATTTGAGCCAAAAATTCACTTGGTTTACCAGAATTGAACTCTTGCTTGTAGGAAGACACTGATCTGGGGGTTAAACTCCGTTTCTGAAGTCAAATTCAGACCAAAGTTCTTAGCCCTGAAACACACTCTGATTTAAAGCAAGAAGCAAGCACTTCTTTCCAGAGTCTAAAAAAAGCAAGAACCATGAGCATGCCCTGAAAAAAAGATCTGGGTTTCCTACTCATACGGACCATATGTAGTTCAACTCTGCTCATAAAACTGGTACAAACCACAGCTCCTCTTACATAAAGGCTCTTTAGTTAATAGTGAGAATTGTGTTGGGTTCGAGAACTGCAAATAATCATTTAAGGCCAAAATTCACTGGGTGAACCAGAAATGAACTCCTGCTTGTAGGAAGACACAGATCCTGTGGTTTAACTCTGTTTCTGAAGGGAAATTCAGACCAGTGTTTTCATCCTAAAAACACACTCTGTTTTAACGCAAGAAGCAAGCCCTTCTTTCCAGCTTCTCCAATACAGCAAGAACCATTAGCATGCCCTGAAATAAAGAACTGTGTTTCCTACTCATAGGGACCATATGTTGTTCAACTCTGCTTATGAAACTGATACAAACCACCGCACCTCTTAAATAAATGCTCTTTAGTTAATAGTGAGAATCACATTGGGTTTTTGAACTGTGTAAAAGCATTTGAGCACAAAATTCACTTGGTTTACCAGAAATGAACACTTGCTTGTAGGAAGACACAGATACTGTTGGTTAACTCCCTTTCTGAACGGACATTCAGACCAGTGTTCTCCTCCATGAAACACACTCTGTTTTCACGCAAGAAGCAAGCTTTTCTTTCCAGCGTGTCCAATACAGCAAGAACAAAGAGCATGCCCAGAAAATAAAGAACTGTGTTTCCTACTCATACGGACCATATGTAGTTCAACTCTGCTTATGAAACTGATACAAACCACAGCTCCTCTTACATAAATCCTCTTTAGTTAATAGTTAGAATCGTGTTGGCTTCGGGAACTGCAAAAATCATTTGAGCCTTAAATTCACTTGGTTAACCAGAAATGAACTCTTGCTTGTAGGAAGACACAGATGCTGGGTTTTAACTCCGTTTTTGAGAGTAAATTCAGACCAGAGTTGTCATCCATGAAACACACTCTGTTTTAATGCAACAAGCCAATTCTTCTTTCCAGCGTCTCCAATACAGCAAGAACCATGAACATGCCCTCAAAAAAGAACTGTGTTTCCTACTCATACATACCATATGTAGGTCAACTCTGCTTATGAAACTGATACAAACCACAGCTCCTCTTACATAAATGATCTTTAGTAATAGTGAGATTCACGTTGGGTTCGTGAACTGCAAAAAATCATTTGAGCCGAATATTCACTTGGTTTACCAGAAATAGCTCTTGCTTGTAGGAAGACTCTGATCCTGGTGTGTAACTCCGTTTCTGAAGGGAAATTCAGACCAAAGTTCACATCCCTGCAACACACTCTGCTTTAATGAAAGAAGCAAGCTCTTCTTTCCAGAGTCTAAAATACAGCAAGAAGCATGAGCATTCCCTGAAAAAAAGAACTGTGTTTCCTACTCATACGGACCATATGCAGTTCAACTCTGCTTAAGAAACTGATACAGACCATAGCTCCTCTTAAATGAATGCTCTTTAGTTAATAGTGAGAATCGAGTTGGGTTTATGAACTGGGAAAAATCATTTGAGGCCAAAATTCACTGGGTTTACCAGAAATGAACTCTTGCTTGTATGAAGACACAGATCCTGGGGTTTAATTCCGTTTCTGAAGGCAAATTCAGACCAGAGTTCTCATCCCTGAAAAACACTCTGTTTTAATCCAAGAATCATCCTCTTCTTTCCATCGTCTCCAATACAGTAAGAATAATGAGCCTTCCCAGAAATAAAGAACTGTGTTTCCTACTCATACATACCTTATGTAGTTCAACTCTGCTTATGAAACTGATACAAACCACAGCTCCTCTTACATAAATGCTCTTTAGTAATAGTGAGATTCACATTGGGTTCAGGAACTGCGAAAAATCATTTGACCCGAATATTCACTTGGTTTACCAGAAATGAACTCTTGCTTGTAGGAAGACACAGATGCTGGGGTTTAACTCCATTTCTGAAGGGAAATTCCGACCAGAGTTCTCATCCCTGAAAAACACTCTGTTTTAAGGCAAGAATCATCCTCTTCTTTCCAGCTTCTCCAATACAGTAAGAACCATGAGAATGCCCAGAAAAAAAGAACTGTGTTTCCTACTCATACGGACGATATATATTTCAACTCTGCTTATGAAACTGATACAAACCACAGCTCCTCTTACATAAATGCTCTTTAGTTAATAGTGAGAATCATGTTGGGTTCGTGAACTGCGAAATATCATTTGAGCCACAAATTCATGTGGTTTACCAGAAATGAACTCTTGCTTGTAGGAAGACACTGACCCTGGGGTTTAACTCTGTTTCTGAAAGCAAATTCAGACCAGAGTTAACATCCCTAAAAAACACTCTGTTTTAAGGCAAGAATCATCCTCTTCTTTCCAGCGTCTCCAAGAGTAAGAACCATGAGCATGCCCAGAAAAAAGAACGGTGTTTCCTACACATACGGACCAATTGTAGTTCAACTCTGCTTATGAAATGATACAGACCACAGCTCCTCTTACATAAATGCTCTTTAGTTAATAGTGATTATCGCGTTGGGTTCTAGAACTGTGTAAAGTCATTTGAGCTGAGAATTTCCTTGGTTTACCAGAAATGAACTCTTGCTTTTAGGAAGACACAGATCATGGGGTATAACTCCGTTTGTGAAGGGAAATTCAGACCAGATTTCTCATCCCTGAAACACACTCTGTTTTAACGAAGAAGCAAGCTCTTCTTTCCAGATTCTAAAATACAGGAAGAACAATGAGCATGGTCTGAAAAAAAGAACTGTGTTTCCTATTCATACGGACCATATGTAGTTCAACTCTGAATATGACACTGATACAAACCATACCTCCTCTTACATAAATGCTCTTTAGTTAATAGTGAGAATAGCGTTGGGTTCGGGAACTGCGAAAAATCATTTGAGCCCTAAATTCCCACGGTTTACCAGAAAAGAACTCTTGCTTGTAGGAAGACACAGATACTGGGGTATAAATCTGTTTCTGAAGGTACATTCAGACCAGAGTTCTCATCCCTGAAACACACTCTGTTTTAACGAAGAAGCAAGCTCTTCTTTCCAGAGTCTAAAATACAGCAAGAACCATTAGCATGGCCTGAAAAAAAGAACTGTTCCCTATTCATACGGATCATATGTAGTTCTACTCTGATTATGAAACTGATACAAACCACAGCTCCTCTTACATAAATCCTCTAGTTAATAGTGAGAATAGCGTTGGGTTCGTGAACTGCAAAAAATCATTTGAGCCCAAAATTCACTGGGTTTACCAGCAATGAACTCTTGCTTATAGGAAGACACAGATCCTGGGGTGTAACTCCGTTTCTTAAGGGAAATTCATACCAGAATTCTCATCCCTGAAAAACCCTCAGTTTTGAGGCATGAATCATCCTCTTCTTTACTGGGTCTCCAATACAGTAAGAACCATAAGCATGCCAAGAACAAAAGAACTGTGTTTCCTACTCATACGGATCATATGTAGTCAAATCTCTTATGAAACTGATAGAGACCACAGCTCCTCTTACATAAATGCTCTTTAGTTAATAGTGATAATCGCGTTGGGTTCTATAACTGTGGAAAAAATTTGAGCCGAAAATTCACTAGGTTTACCAGAAATGAACTCTTGCTTGTAGGAAGACACAGATCATGGGGTTTAACTCCGTTTCTGAAGGGAAATTCAGACCAGTGTTCTCATCCATGAAATACACTCTGTTTTAATGCAAGAAGTAAGGTCTTCTTTCCAGAGTCTCCAATACAACAAGAACCATGAGCAGGCCCAGATAAAAAGGAACTGTGTTTCCTACTCATATAGACCATATGTAGTTCAAATCTGCTTATGAAACTGATACAAACCACAGCTCCTGTTACATTAATGCTCTTTGGTTAATCGTGAGAATCGTGTTCTTATTTGTGTACTGTGTAAAAACATTTGAGCCCAAAATTCACATTGCTAACCAGAAATGAATTCCTGCTTGTAGGAAGACACAGATCCTGTGGTTTAACTCTGTTTCTGAAGGGAAATTCAGACCAGTGTTTTCATCCTAAAAACACACTCTGTTTTAACGCAAGAAGCAAGCCCTTCTTTCCAGCTTCTCCAATACAGCAAGAACCATTAGCATGCCCTGAAATAAAGAACTGTGTTTCCTACTCATAGGGACCATATGTTGTTCAACTCTGCTTATGAAACTGATACAAACCACCGCACCTCTTAAATAAATGCTCTTTAGTTAATAGTGAGAATCACATTGGGTTTTTGAACTGTGTAAAAGCATTTGAGCACAAAATTCACTTGGTTTACCAGAAATGAACACTTGCTTGTAGGAAGACACAGATACTGTTGGTTAACTCCCTTTCTGAACGGACATTCAGACCAGTGTTCTCCTCCATGAAACACACTCTGTTTTCACGCAAGAAGCAAGCTTTTCTTTCCAGCGTGTCCAATACAGCAAGAACAAAGAGCATGCCCAGAAAATAAAGAACTGTGTTTCCTACTCATACGGACCATATGTAGTTCAACTCTGCTTATGAAACTGATACAAACCACAGCTCCTCTTACATAAATCCTCTTTAGTTAATAGTTAGAATCGTGTTGGCTTCGGGAACTGCAAAAATCATTTGAGCCTTAAATTCACTTGGTTAACCAGAAATGAACTCTTGCTTGTAGGAAGACACAGATGCTGGGTTTTAACTCCGTTTTTGAGAGTAAATTCAGACCAGAGTTGTCATCCATGAAACACACTCTGTTTTAATGCAACAAGCCAATTCTTCTTTCCAGCGTCTCCAATACAGCAAGAACCATGAACATGCCCTCAAAAAAGAACTGTGTTTCCTACTCATACATACCATATGTAGGTCAACTCTGCTTATGAAACTGATACAAACCACAGCTCCTCTTACATAAATGATCTTTAGTAATAGTGAGATTCACGTTGGGTTCGTGAACTGCAAAAAATCATTTGAGCCGAATATTCACTTGGTTTACCAGAAATAGCTCTTGCTTGTAGGAAGACTCTGATCCTGGTGTGTAACTCCGTTTCTGAAGGGAAATTCAGACCAAAGTTCACATCCCTGCAACACACTCTGCTTTAATGAAAGAAGCAAGCTCTTCTTTCCAGAGTCTAAAATACAGCAAGAAGCATGAGCATTCCCTGAAAAAAAGAACTGTGTTTCCTACTCATACGGACCATATGCAGTTCAACTCTGCTTAAGAAACTGATACAGACCATAGCTCCTCTTAAATGAATGCTCTTTAGTTAATAGTGAGAATCGAGTTGGGTTTATGAACTGGGAAAAATCATTTGAGGCCAAAATTCACTGGGTTTACCAGAAATGAACTCTTGCTTGTATGAAGACACAGATCCTGGGGTTTAATTCCGTTTCTGAAGGCAAATTCAGACCAGAGTTCTCATCCCTGAAAAACACTCTGTTTTAATCCAAGAATCATCCTCTTCTTTCCATCGTCTCCAATACAGTAAGAATAATGAGCCTTCCCAGAAATAAAGAACTGTGTTTCCTACTCATACATACCTTATGTAGTTCAACTCTGCTTATGAAACTGATACAAACCACAGCTCCTCTTACATAAATGCTCTTTAGTAATAGTGAGATTCACATTGGGTTCAGGAACTGCGAAAAATCATTTGACCCGAATATTCACTTGGTTTACCAGAAATGAACTCTTGCTTGTAGGAAGACACAGATGCTGGGGTTTAACTCCATTTCTGAAGGGAAATTCCGACCAGAGTTCTCATCCCTGAAAAACACTCTGTTTTAAGGCAAGAATCATCCTCTTCTTTCCAGCTTCTCCAATACAGTAAGAACCATGAGAATGCCCAGAAAAAAAGAACTGTGTTTCCTACTCATACGGACGATATATATTTCAACTCTGCTTATGAAACTGATACAAACCACAGCTCCTCTTACATAAATGCTCTTTAGTTAATAGTGAGAATCATGTTGGGTTCGTGAACTGCGAAATATCATTTGAGCCACAAATTCATGTGGTTTACCAGAAATGAACTCTTGCTTGTAGGAAGACACTGACCCTGGGGTTTAACTCTGTTTCTGAAAGCAAATTCAGACCAGAGTTAACATCCCTAAAAAACACTCTGTTTTAAGGCAAGAATCATCCTCTTCTTTCCAGCGTCTCCAAGAGTAAGAACCATGAGCATGCCCAGAAAAAAGAACGGTGTTTCCTACACATACGGACCAATTGTAGTTCAACTCTGCTTATGAAATGATACAGACCACAGCTCCTCTTACATAAATGCTCTTTAGTTAATAGTGATTATCGCGTTGGGTTCTAGAACTGTGTAAAGTCATTTGAGCTGAGAATTTCCTTGGTTTACCAGAAATGAACTCTTGCTTTTAGGAAGACACAGATCATGGGGTATAACTCCGTTTGTGAAGGGAAATTCAGACCAGATTTCTCATCCCTGAAACACACTCTGTTTTAACGAAGAAGCAAGCTCTTCTTTCCAGATTCTAAAATACAGGAAGAACAATGAGCATGGTCTGAAAAAAAGAACTGTGTTTCCTATTCATACGGACCATATGTAGTTCAACTCTGAATATGACACTGATACAAACCATACCTCCTCTTACATAAATGCTCTTTAGTTAATAGTGAGAATAGCGTTGGGTTCGGGAACTGCGAAAAATCATTTGAGCCCTAAATTCCCACGGTTTACCAGAAAAGAACTCTTGCTTGTAGGAAGACACAGATACTGGGGTATAAATCTGTTTCTGAAGGTACATTCAGACCAGAGTTCTCATCCCTGAAACACACTCTGTTTTAACGAAGAAGCAAGCTCTTCTTTCCAGAGTCTAAAATACAGCAAGAACCATTAGCATGGCCTGAAAAAAAGAACTGTTCCCTATTCATACGGATCATATGTAGTTCTACTCTGATTATGAAACTGATACAAACCACAGCTCCTCTTACATAAATCCTCTAGTTAATAGTGAGAATAGCGTTGGGTTCGTGAACTGCAAAAAATCATTTGAGCCCAAAATTCACTGGGTTTACCAGCAATGAACTCTTGCTTATAGGAAGACACAGATCCTGGGGTGTAACTCCGTTTCTTAAGGGAAATTCATACCAGAATTCTCATCCCTGAAAAACCCTCAGTTTTGAGGCATGAATCATCCTCTTCTTTACTGGGTCTCCAATACAGTAAGAACCATAAGCATGCCAAGAACAAAAGAACTGTGTTTCCTACTCATACGGATCATATGTAGTCAAATCTCTTATGAAACTGATAGAGACCACAGCTCCTCTTACATAAATGCTCTTTAGTTAATAGTGATAATCGCGTTGGGTTCTATAACTGTGGAAAAAATTTGAGCCGAAAATTCACTAGGTTTACCAGAAATGAACTCTTGCTTGTAGGAAGACACAGATCATGGGGTTTAACTCCGTTTCTGAAGGGAAATTCAGACCAGTGTTCTCATCCATGAAATACACTCTGTTTTAATGCAAGAAGTAAGGTCTTCTTTCCAGAGTCTCCAATACAACAAGAACCATGAGCAGGCCCAGATAAAAAGGAACTGTGTTTCCTACTCATATAGACCATATGTAGTTCAAATCTGCTTATGAAACTGATACAAACCACAGCTCCTGTTACATTAATGCTCTTTGGTTAATCGTGAGAATCGTGTTCTTATTTGTGTACTGTGTAAAAACATTTGAGCCCAAAATTCACATTGCTAACCAGAAATGAATTCCTGCTTTTAGGAAAACACAGATCCTGTGGTTTAACTCCGTTTCTGAAGGGAAATTCAGACCAGTGTTCTTATCCCTGAAACACACTCTGTTTTAATGCAAGAAGCAAGCTCTTCTTTCCAGAGTCCTAAATAGTGCAAGAACCATGAGCTTGCCCTGAAAAAAAGAACTGGTTTTCCTACTCATACGGACAATATGTATTTCAACTCTGCTTATGAAACTGATACAATCCACAGCTCCTCTTACATAAATGTTCTTTAGTTAATAGTGAGAATCATGTTGGGTTCGTGAACGGCGAAATATCATTTGAGCCACAAATTCATGTGGTTTACCAGAAATGAACTCTTGCTTGTAGGAAGACACTGACCCCGGGGTTTAACTCTGTTTCTGAAGGCAAATTCAGACCAGAGTTAACGTCCCTAAAAAACACTCTGTTTTAAGGCAAGAATCACCCTCTTCTTTCCAGCGTCTCCAACAGAGTAAGAACCATGAGCATGCCCAGGAAAAATGAACTGTGTTTCCTACTCATACGGACCAATTGTAGTTCAACTCTGCTTATGAAATGATACAGACCACAGCTCCTCTTACATAAATGCTCTTTAGTTAACAGTGATTATCGCATTGGGTTCTAGAACTGTGTAAAGTCCTTTGAGCTGAAAATTTCCTTGGTTTACCAGAAATGAACTCTTGCTTTTAGGAAGACACATATCATGGGGTATAACTCCGTTTGTGAAGGGAAATTCAGACCAGATTTCTCATCCCTGAAACACACTCTCTTTTAACGAAGAAGAAAGCTCTTCTTTCCAGATTCTAAAATACAGCAATAACCATGAGCATGGCCTGAAAAAAAGAACTGTGTTTCCTATTCACACGGACCATAGGTAGTTCAACTCTGAATATGAAACTGATACAAACCACACCTCCTCTTACATAAATGCTCTTTAGTTAATAGTGAGAATAGCGTTGGGTTCGTGAACTGCGAAAAATCATTTGAGCCCAAAATTCCCACGGTTTACCAGATAAGAACTCTTGCTTGTAGGAAGACACAGATACTGGGGTATAAATCTGTTTCTGAAGGTAAATTCAGAAAAGAGTTCTCATCCCTGAAACACACTCTGTTTTAACGAAGAAGCAAGCTCTTCTTTCCAGAGTCTAAAATACAGCAAGAGGCATGAGCATGCCCCGAAAAATAGAACTGTATTTCCTACTCATACGGACCATATGTAGTTCAACTCTGCTTATGAAACTGACACAAACAACAGCTCCTCTTACATGAATGCTCTTTAGTTAATAGTGAGAATCGCGTTGGGTTTATGAACTGGGAAAAATCATTTGAGGCCAAAATTCACTGGGTTTACCAGAAATGAACTCTTGCTTGTAGGAAGACACAGTTCCTGGGGATTAATTCCGTTTCGGAAGGCAAATTCAAACCAGAGTTCTCATCCCTGAAAAACACTCTGTTTTAATCCAAGAATCATCCTCTTCTTTCCATCGTCTCCAATACAGTAAGAACCATGAGCATGCCAAGAACAAAAGAACTGTGTTTCCTACTCATACGGACCATATGTAGTTCAAATCTCCTTATGAAACTGATAGAGACCACAGCTCCTCTTACATAAATGCTCTTTAGTTAATAGTGATAATCGCGTTGGGTTCTAGAACTGTGGAAAAAATTTGAGCCAAAAATTCACTAGGTTTACCAGAAATGAACTCTTGCTTGTAGGAAGACACATATCATGGGGTTTAACTCCGTTTCTGAAGGGAAATTCAGACCAGTGTTCTCATCCATGAAATATGCTCTGTTTTAATGCAAGAAGTAAGGTCTTCTTTCCAGAGTCTCCAATACTACAAGAACCATGAGCATGCCCAGAAAAGAAGGAACTGTGTTTCCTACTCATACAGACCATATGTAGTTCAAATCTGCTTATGAAACTGATACAAACCACAGATCCTCTTACATTAAAGCTCTTTAGTTAATAGTGAGAAAAGCGTTGGTTTCGTGAACTGCGAAAAATCATTTGAGTCCAAAATTCCCTGGGTTTACGAGATCTGAACTCTGCCTTGTAGGAAGACACAGATCCTGGGGTTTAAATCCGTTTCTGTAGGGAAATTCAGACCAGAATTCTCATCCGTGAAAAACACTCTCTGTTATCGCAAGAAGCAATCTCTGCTTTCCAGAGTGTAAAATACAGCAAGAAACACGTGCATGCCCTGAAAAAAAGAACTGTGTTTCCTACTCATATGGACGATATATATTTCAACTCTGCTTATGAAACTGATAAAAACCACAACTCCTCTTACATAAATGTACTTTAGTTAATTGTGAGAATCATGTTGGGTTCGTGTACTGCCAAAAATTATTTGAGCCCCAAATTCACCTTGTTTACCAGAAATGAACTCTTGCTGTAGGGAGACACTGACCCTGGGGTTTAACTCTGTTTCTGAAGGCAAATTCAGACCAGAGTTCTCATCCCTGAAACACACTATGTTTTAATGAAAGAAGCAAGCTCTTCTTTCCAGAGACTAAAATACAGCAAGAACCATGAGCATTCCCTGAAAAAAAGAACTGTGTTTCCTACTCATACGGACCATATGCAGTTCAACTCTGCTTAAGAAACTGATACAGACCATAGCTCCTCTTAAATGAATGCTCTTTAGTTAATAGTGAGAATCGAGTTGGGTTTATGAACTGGGAAAAATCATTTGAGGCCAAAATTCACTGGGTTTACCAGAAATGAACTCTTGCTTGTATGAAGACACAGATCCTGGGGTTTAATTCCGTTTCTGAAGGCAAATTCAGACCAGAGTTCTCATCCCTGAAAAACACTCTGTTTTAATCCAAGAATCATCCTCTTCTTTCCATCGTCTCCAATACAGTAAGAATAATGAGCCTTCCCAGAAATAAAGAACTGTGTTTCCTACTCATACATACCTTATGTAGTTCAACTCTGCTTATGAAACTGATACAAACCACAGCTCCTCTTACATAAATGCTCTTTAGTAATAGTGAGATTCACATTGGGTTCAGGAACTGCGAAAAATCATTTGACCCGAATATTCACTTGGTTTACCAGAAATGAACTCTTGCTTGTAGGAAGACACAGATGCTGGGGTTTAACTCCATTTCTGAAGGGAAATTCCGACCAGAGTTCTCATCCCTGAAAAACACTCTGTTTTAAGGCAAGAATCATCCTCTTCTTTCCAGCTTCTCCAATACAGTAAGAACCATGAGAATGCCCAGAAAAAAAGAACTGTGTTTCCTACTCATACGGACGATATATATTTCAACTCTGCTTATGAAACTGATACAAACCACAGCTCCTCTTACATAAATGCTCTTTAGTTAATAGTGAGAATCATGTTGGGTTCGTGAACTGCGAAATATCATTTGAGCCACAAATTCATGTGGTTTACCAGAAATGAACTCTTGCTTGTAGGAAGACACTGACCCTGGGGTTTAACTCTGTTTCTGAAAGCAAATTCAGACCAGAGTTAACATCCCTAAAAAACACTCTGTTTTAAGGCAAGAATCATCCTCTTCTTTCCAGCGTCTCCAAGAGTAAGAACCATGAGCATGCCCAGAAAAAAGAACGGTGTTTCCTACACATACGGACCAATTGTAGTTCAACTCTGCTTATGAAATGATACAGACCACAGCTCCTCTTACATAAATGCTCTTTAGTTAATAGTGATTATCGCGTTGGGTTCTAGAACTGTGTAAAGTCATTTGAGCTGAGAATTTCCTTGGTTTACCAGAAATGAACTCTTGCTTTTAGGAAGACACAGATCATGGGGTATAACTCCGTTTGTGAAGGGAAATTCAGACCAGATTTCTCATCCCTGAAACACACTCTGTTTTAACGAAGAAGCAAGCTCTTCTTTCCAGATTCTAAAATACAGGAAGAACAATGAGCATGGTCTGAAAAAAAGAACTGTGTTTCCTATTCATACGGACCATATGTAGTTCAACTCTGAATATGACACTGATACAAACCATACCTCCTCTTACATAAATGCTCTTTAGTTAATAGTGAGAATAGCGTTGGGTTCGGGAACTGCGAAAAATCATTTGAGCCCTAAATTCCCACGGTTTACCAGAAAAGAACTCTTGCTTGTAGGAAGACACAGATACTGGGGTATAAATCTGTTTCTGAAGGTACATTCAGACCAGAGTTCTCATCCCTGAAACACACTCTGTTTTAACGAAGAAGCAAGCTCTTCTTTCCAGAGTCTAAAATACAGCAAGAACCATTAGCATGGCCTGAAAAAAAGAACTGTTCCCTATTCATACGGATCATATGTAGTTCTACTCTGATTATGAAACTGATACAAACCACAGCTCCTCTTACATAAATCCTCTAGTTAATAGTGAGAATAGCGTTGGGTTCGTGAACTGCAAAAAATCATTTGAGCCCAAAATTCACTGGGTTTACCAGCAATGAACTCTTGCTTATAGGAAGACACAGATCCTGGGGTGTAACTCCGTTTCTTAAGGGAAATTCATACCAGAATTCTCATCCCTGAAAAACACTCAGTTTTGAGGCATGAATCATCCTCTTCTTTACTGGGTCTCCAATACAGTAAGAACCATGAGCATGCCAAGAACAAAAGAACTGTGTTTCCTACTCATACGGATCATATGTAGTCAAATCTCTTATGAAACTGATAGAGACCACAGCTCCTCTTACATAAATGCTCTTTAGTTAATAGTGATAATCGCGTTGGGTTCTATAACTGTGGAAAAAATTTGAGCCGAAAATTCACTAGGTTTACCAGAAATGAACTCTTGCTTGTAGGAAGACACAGATCATGGGGTTTAACTCCGTTTCTGAAGGGAAATTCAGACCAGTGTTCTCATCCATGAAATACACTCTGTTTTAATGCAAGAAGTAAGGTCTTCTTTCCAGAGTCTCCAATACAACAAGAACCATGAGCAGGCCCAGATAAAAAGGAACTGTGTTTCCTACTCATACAGACCATATGTAGTTCAAATCTGCTTATGAAACTGATACAAACCACAGCTCCTGTTACATTAATGCTCTTTGGTTAATCGTGAGAATCGTGTTCTTATTTGTGTACTGTGTAAAAACATTTGAGCCCAAAATTCACATTGCTAACCAGAAATGAATTCCTGCTTTTAGGAAAACACAGATCCTGTGGTTTAACTCCGTTTCTGAAGGGAAATTCAGACCAGTGTTCTTATCCCTGAAACACACTCTGTTTTAATGCAAGAAGCAAGCTCTTCTTTCCAGAGTCCTAAATAGTGCAAGAACCATGAGCTTGCCCTGAAAAAAAGAACTGGGTTTCCTACACATACAGACTATATGTAGTTCAACTCTGCTGATGAAACTGATACAAACCACACCTCCTCTTACATAAATGCTCTTTAGATAATAGTGAGAATCGTGTTGGGTTCCTGAACTGCAACAAATCTTTTGATCCCAAAATTCACTGGGTTTACCAGAAATGAACTCTTGCTTGTAGGAAGACACAGATCCTGGCGTTTAAATCCGTTTTTGAAGGGAAATTCAGACCAGAATTCTCATCCCTGAGAAGCACTCTGTATTAAGGCATGAATCATCCATTTCTTTCCAGAGTCTCCAATACTGTAAGAACCACGAGCATGCCAGGAAAAAAAGAACTGTGTTTCCTACTAATATGGACCATATGTAGTTCAACTCTGATTATGAAACTGATACAACCACAGCTAGGCTTACATAAATGCTCTTTAGTTAATAATGAGAATCGCTTTGTGTTGGTGAACTGTGCAAAATCATTTGAGCCCAAAATTCACTCAGTTAACCAGAAATGAACTATTTCTTGTAGGAAGACACACATCCTGGGGTTTAACTCCATTTCTGAAGGGGTTAAATTCAGACCAGAGTTCTCATCCCTGAAAAACACTCTCTTTTAACGAAGTAGCAAGCTCTTCTTTCCAGAGTCTAAAATACAGCAAGAACCATGAGCATGCCCTGACAAAAAAGAAATGGGTTTCCTACTCATATGGACCATATGTAGTTCAACTCTGCTTATGAAACTGATACAATCCACAGTTCCGCTTATATAAATGCTCTTTAGTCAATAGTGAGAATCGCTTTGGGTTCGTGAGCTGCAGAAAACCATTTGAGCCCAAAATTAACTTGGTTTAACTGAAATGAACTCTTGCTTGTAGGAAGACACAGATCCTGGGGTTTAACTCCGTTTCTGAAGGGAAATTCAGACCAGAGTGCTCATCCCTGAAAAACACTCTGTTTCATAGCAAGAATCATACTGTTCTATCCAGCGTCTCCCATACAGTAAGAAACATGACCATTCCCAGAAAAAATGAACTGTGTTTCCTACTCATATGGAGCATATGTAGTTCAACTCTGCTTATGAAATGATACAGACCACAGCTCCGCTTATATAAATGCTCTTTAGTCAATAGTGAGAATCGCTTTGGGTTCGTGAGCTGCAGAAAACCATTTGAGCCCAAAATTAACTTGGTTTAACTGAAATGAACTCTTGCTTGTAGGAAGACACAGATCCTGGGGTTTAACTCCGTTTCCGAAGGGAAATTCAGACCAGAATTCTCACCCCTGAAACAACACTGTTTTAACACAAGAAGCAAGCTCTTCTTTCCAGAGTCTAAAATACAGCAAGAACAATGAGCATGCCCTGAAAAAAGAACTGTGTATCCTACTCATAAGGACCATATGTATTCAACTCTGCTTATGAAACTGATACAAACCACAACTCCTCTAACATAAATCCTCTTTAGTTAACAGTGAGAATAGCGTTGGATTCGTGAACTGCAAAGAAGCATTTGAGCCAAAATTCACTTGGTTTAACAGAAATGAACTCTTGCTTGTAGGAAAACACAGATCCTGAGGTTTAACTCCGATTCTGAAGGTAAATTCAGACCAGTGTTCTCATCCATGAAACACATGCTGTTTTAATGCAAGAAGCATCCTCTTCTTTTCAGCGTCTCCAATACAGCAAAAACCAAGAGAATGCCCAGAGAAAAAGAACTGTGTTTCCTCCTCATACAGACGATATGCAGTTCATCTCTGCTTATGAAACTGACACAAACCACAGCTCCTCTTACATAAATTCTCTTTAGTAGAGAGAATCTCGATGGGTTACTGAACTGTGAATAATCATTTGTGCACAAAATTCCCTTGGTTTAACAGAAAAGAACTCTTGCTTGTAGGAAGATACAGATCGTGTCGTTGAACTCCATTTCTAAAGGGAAATTCAGACCAGAGTTCTCATCCCTGAAACACACTCTGTTTTAATGCAAGAAGCAAGCTCTTCATTCAAGAGTCTCCAATACAGTAAGAAACATGAGCATGCCCAGAATATAAGAACTGTGTTTCCTACTCATACAGACGAAATGTAGTTCAACTCTGCTAATGAAACAGATACAAACCACAGCTCCTCTTACATAATTTCTCTTTAGTTAATAGTGAGAATAGCGTTGGGTTCATGAACTGCAAAAAATCATTTGAGCCCAAAACTCACTGGGTTTACCAGAAATGAACTCTTGCTTGTAGGAAGACACAGATCCTGGGGTTTAACCTCGTGTCTTCAGGAAAATTCAGACCAGAGTTCTCATCCCTGAAACACACTCTGTTTTAACGCACGAAGCAAGATCTTCTTTCCAGAGTCTAATATAGAGCAAGAACTATGAGCATGCCCTGAAAAAAAGACTGGTTTTCCTACTCATGCGGACCATATGTAGTTCAACTCTGCTTATAAAACTGATACAAAACACACCTACTCTTACATAAATGCTCTTTAGTTAATAGTGAGAATCGTGTTGGGTTCTTGAACTGCGAAAAATCATTTCTGCCCAAAATTCACTGGGTTTACAAGAAATGAACTCTTGCTTGTAGGAAGACAAAGATCCTAGGGTTTAACTCCGTTTCTGAAGTCAAATTCATACCAGAGTTCTCATCCCTGAAAAATATTCTGTTTTAAGGCAAGAATAATCCTCTTCTATCCATTGACTCCAATACAGTAAGATCCATGAGCATGCCCAGAAAAAAAGAACTGTGTTTCCTACTTATACGGACCATATGTAGTTCAACTCTGCTTATGAAATGTTACAGACCACAGCTCCTCTTACATAAATGCTCTTTAGTTAATAGTGATAATCGCGTTGGGTTCTAGGACATTATAAAATCATTTGAGACCAATATTCACGGGGTTTTCCAGAAATGAACTCTTGCTTGTAAGAAGACACAGATCAGGGGTTTTAACTCCGTTTATGAAGGGAAATTCAGACCAGAGTTCTCATACCTGAAACACACTCTGCTTTAATGCAAGAAGCAAGCTCTTCTTCCAGAATCTAATATACAGCTAGAACTATGAGCATGCCCTGAAAAAAGAACTGTGTTTCCTCCTCACATGGACCATATGTAGTTTGACTCTGCTTATGAAACTGATACAAAACACACCTACTCTTACATAAATGCTCTTTAGTTAATAGTGAGAATAGTGTTGGCTTCTTGAACTGTGAAAAATCATTTGAGCCCAAAATTCAATGGGTTTACCAGAAATGAACTCTTGCTTGTAGGAAGACACACATCCTGGGGTTTAACTCCGTTTCTGAAGGGAAATTAAGACCAGAATTCTCATCCCTGAAAAACACTCTGTTTTAAGGCATGAATCATCCTCTTATTTCCAGTGTCTCCAATACAGTAAGACCCATGAGCATTCCAAGAAAAAAAAACTGTGTTTCCTACTCATACAGACCATAAGTAGTTCAACTCTGCTTATGAGACTGATACAAACCACAGAACCTCTTACATAAATGTTCTTTACTTAATAGTGATAATCATGGTGGGTTCTAGAACTGTGTAAAATCATTTGAGCCCCAAATTCACGGGGTTAATCAGAAATGAAGCATTGCTTGTAGGAAGACAGAGATCCTGGGGTTTAACTCCGTTTCTGAAGGGAAATTCAGACCAGAGTTCTCATCCCTGAAACACACTCTGTTTTAAAGCAAGAAGCAAGCTCTTCTTTCCAGATTCTAAAATACAGCAAGATCCATGAGCATGCCCTGAAACACAGAACTGTGTTTCCTACTCATACAGACCATATGTAGTTCATCTCTGCTGAGGAAACTGATACAGACCACAGCTCCTCCTACATAAATGCTCTTTAGATATTAGTGATAATCGTGTTGGGTTCTAGAACTGTGTAAAATCATTTGAGCCGAAAATTCACTTTGTTTACAAGAAATGAACTCTTGCTTGTAGGAACACACACATCATGGGGTTTTAACTCCATTTCTGAACGGAAATTCCGACCAGAGTTCTCATCCCTGAAACACACTCTGTTTTAACGCAGGAAGCAAGCTCCAGATTGTAAAATGCAGCAAGAACAATGAGCATGCCCTGAAAAAAAGAACTGTGTTTCCTACTCATACGGACCGTATGAAGTTCAACTCTGCGTATGAAACTGATACAAACCACAGCACCTCTCAAATAAATAATCTTTAGTTAATAGTGTGAATCACATTGGGTTTTTAAACTGTGTAAAATCATTTGAGCCAAAATTCACTTGGTTTACCAGAAATGAACTCTTTCTGGTAGGACGACACAGATCCTGGGGTTTAACTCCGTTTCTGAAGGGAAATTCAGACCAGAGTTCTCATCCATGAAACACACTCTGTGTTAATGCAAAAAGCAAGCTCTTCTTTCCAGAGTCTCCAAAACAGAAAGATAAAGGAGCATGCCCAGAAAAAAAAAGAACTGTGTTTCCTACTCATACAGACCATATGTAGTTCAACTCTGCTTATGAAACTGATACAAACCACAGCTCCTCTTACATAAATCCTCTTTAGTTAATAGTGAGAATCACGCTGGGTTCGTGACCTGGGAAAAATCATTTGAGCCCAAAATTCACTGGGTTAACCAGAAATGAACGCTTGCTTGTAGGAAGACAGAGATCCTCGGATTTAACTCCGTTTCTGAAGGGAAATTCACACCAGAGTTCTCAGCCCTGAAAAACACTCTGTTTTAACGCAAGAAGCAAGCTCCAGATTGTAAAATGCAGCTAGAACAAGGAGCATGCCCTGAAAAAAAGAACTGTGTTTCCTACTCATACAGACCATATGTAGTTCAACTCTGCTGATGAAACGGATACAACCCACAACTACTCTTATATAAATTCTCTTTGGTTAATAGTGAGAATCGCTTTGGGTTCGTGAACTGGGAAAAACCATTTGAGCCCAAAATAAACTGAGTTTACCAGAAATGAACACTTGCTTGTAGGAAGACACAGATCCTGGGGTTTAACTCCGTTTCTGAAGGGAAATTCAGACCAGAGTTCTCATCCCTGAAACACACTCTGTTTTAAAGCAAGAAGCAAGCTCTTCGTTCCAGATTCTAAAATACAGCAAAAACCATGATCATGCCCTGAAACACAGAACTGTGTTTCCTACTCATACAGACCATATGTAGTTCATCTCTGCTGAGGAAACTGATACAGACCACAGCTCCTCTTACATAAATGCTCTTTAGTTAATAGTGAGAATCGCGTTGGGTTCATGAACTTTGTAAAATCATTTGAGCCCAAAATTCATTGTGTTTTCCAGAAATGAAATCTTTCTTGTAGGAAGACACAGATCCTGGTGTTTAACTCCGTTTCTGAAGGGAAATTCAGAGCAGTGTTCTCATCAATGAAACACACTCTGTTTTCACGCAAGAAGCAAGCTCTTCTTTCCAGATTCTAAAATACATCAAGAACAATGAGCATGCCGAGAAAAAAAAAGAATTGTGTTTCCTACTCATAGGGACCATATGTAGTTCAACTCTGCTTATGAAACTGATACAAACCACAGCTCCTCTTACATAAATGCTCTTTATTTAATAGTGAGAATAGCGTTGGGTTCGTGAACTGCGAAAAATCATTTGAGCCCAAAATTCACTGGTTTCACCAGAAATGAACTCTTGCTTGTAGGAAGACATACATGCAGGGGTTGAACTCCGTTTCTGAAGGGAAATTCAGACCTGAGTTCTCATCCCTGAAACACACTCTGTCTTAATGCAAGAAGCAAGCTCCATATTCTTAAATGCAGCAAGAACCATGAGCATGCCCTGAAAAAAAGAACTGTGTTCCCTATTCATATGGACCATATGAAGTTCAACTCTGCGTATGAAACTGATACAAACCACAGCACCTCTTAAATAAGTAATCCTTAGTTACTAGTGATAATCGCATTGGGTTTTTGAACTGTGTAAAATCGTTTGAGCCAAAAATTCACTTGGTTTACAAGAAATGAACTCTTGCTTGTAGGAAGACACAGATCCTGGGGTTTAACTCCATTTATGAAGAGAAATTCAGACCAGTGTTCTCATCCATGAAACACACTCTGTCTTAACGCAAAAAGCAAGCTCTTCTTTCCGGAGTCTCCAAAAAAAAAGATAAAGTAGCATGCCCAGAAAAAAAAGAACTGTTTTTCCTACTCATAAGGACCATATGTAGTTCAACTCTGCTTATGAAACTGATACAAACCACAGCTCCTATTACATAAATGCTCTTTAGTTAATAGTGAGAATCGTGGTGGGTTCCTGAACTGCAAAAAATCATTTGAGCCCAAAATTCACTGGGTTAACCAGAAATGAACTCTTGCTTGTAGGAAGACAGAGATCCTGGGATTTAACTCCGTTTCTGAAGGGAAATTCAGACCAGAGTTCTCAGCCCTGAAACACACTCTGTTTTAACGCAAGAAGCAAACTCCAGATTCTTAATGCAGGAAGAACCATGAGCATGCCCTGAAAAAAAGAACTGTGTTTCATATTCATATTGAACATAAGAAGTTCAACTCTGCGTATGAAACTGATACAAACCACAGCACCTTTTAAATAAATAATCTTTAGTTAATAGTGATAATCGCATTGGGTTTTTGAACTGTGTAAAATCATTTGAGCCAAAAATACACTTGGTTTACCAGAAATGAACTCTTGCTTGTAGGAAGACACAGATCCTGGGGTTTAACTCTGTTTCTGAAGGGAAATTCAGACCAGTGATCTCCTCCATGAAACTTGCTCTGTTTTAATGCAAGAAGCAAGCTCTTCTTTTCAGCGTCTCCAAAACAGCAAGAAAAAGGAGCAGGCCAAAAAAAAAAAAAAAAAAAAAAAAAAAAAAAAGAAAGAACTGTGTTTCCTACTCATACGGACCATATGTAGTTCAACTCTGCTTATGAAACTGATACAAACCACAGCTACTCTTACATAAATCCTCTTTAGTTAATAGTGAGAATCACATTGGATTCGTGAACTGCGAAAAATCATTTGAGCCGAAAATTCTCTTGGTTTACAAGAAATGAACTCTTGCTTGTAGGAAGACACAGATCCTGGGGTTTAACTCCGTTTCTGAAGGGAAATTTAGACCAGAGTTCTCATCCCTGAAATAAACTCTGTTTTAATGCAAGAAGCAAGCTCTTCTTTCCAGCGTCTCCAATACAGCAAAAACCATTTGCATGCCCTCAAAAAAGAACTGTGTTTCCTACTCATACAGACCATATGGAGATCAACTCTGCTTATGAAACTGATACAAACCACAGCACCTCTTAAATAAATGCTCTTTAGTTAATAGCGAGAATCGTGTTGTTGTTTTTGAACTGTGTAAAATCATTTGAGCCCAAAATTCACTTGGTTTAACAGAATTGAACTCTTGCTTTTAGGAAGACACAGATCCTGGTGTTTAACTCCGTTTTTGAAGGGAAATTGAGATCAGAGTTCTCAGCCCTGAAAAACACTCTGATTTAAGGCAAGAATCCTCCTCTTCTTTCCTCCGTCCCCAATACAGTAAGAACCATGAGCATGCCCAGAAAAAAAGAACTGTTTTTCCTTCTCATACAGACCATATGGAGTTAAACTCTGCTTATGAAACTGATACAACCTACAACTCCTCTTACATAAATTCTCTTTCGTTAATAGTGAGAATCGCGTTGGGTGCGTGAACTGCGAAAAATAATTAGAGCCCCAAATTCACTGAGTTTACCAGAAATAAACTCTTGCTTGTAGGAAGACACAGATCCTGGAGTTTAACTCCGTTTCTGAAGGGAAATTCAGACCAGAGTTCTCATCACTGAAACACACTCTGTTTTAAGACAAGAAGCAAACTTTTCTTTCCAGATTCTAAAATACAGCAAGAACCATGAGCATGCCCTGAAACACAGAACTGTGTTTCCTACTCATACAGACCATATGTAGTTCAACTCTGCTGATGAAACTGATATAGACCACAGCTCCTCCTACATAAATGCTCTTTAGATATTAGTGATAATCGTGTTGGGTTCTAGAACTGTGTAAAATCATTTGAGCCCAAAATTCACTTTGTTTACCAGAAATGAACTCTTGCTTGTAGGAACACACACATCATGGGGTTTTAACTCCGGTTCTGAACGGAAATTCCGACCAGAGTTCTCATCCCTGAAACACACTCTGTTTTAACGCAGGAAGCAAGCTCCAGATTGTAAAATGCAGCAAGAACAGTGAGCATGCCCTGAAAAAAAGAACTGTGTTTCCTACTCATATGGACCGTATGAAGTTCAACTCTGCGTACGAAACTGATACAAACCACAGCATCTCTCAAATAAATAATCTTTAGTTAATAGTGTGAATCACATTGGGTTTTTGAACTTTGTAAAATCATTTGAGCCCAAAATTCACTTGGTTTACCAGAAATGAACTCTTTCTGGTAGGACGATACAGATCCTTGGGTTTAACTCCGTTTCTGAACGGAAATTCCGACCAGAGTTCTCATCCCTGAAACACACTCTGTTTTAACGCAGGAAGCAAGCTCCAGATTGTAAAATGCAGCTAGAACAAGGAGCATGCCCTGAAAAAAGAACTGTGTTTCCTACTCATACAGACCATATGTAGTTCAACTCTGCTGATGAAACGGATACAACCCACAACTACTCTTACATAAATTCTCTTTCGTTAATAGTGAGAATCGCGTTGGGTTCGTGAACTGCAAATAATCATTTGAGCCCAAAATTCACTGGGTTAATGAGAAATGAACTCTTGCTTGTAGGAAGACAAACATGCAGGGGTTTAACTTTGTTTCTGAAGGGAAATACAGACCTGAGTTCTCATCCCTGAAACACACTCTGTTTTAACGCAAGAAGCAAACTCCAGATTCTTAAATGCAGGAAGAACCCTGAGCATGCCCTGAAAAAAAGAACTGTGTTTCATATTCATATGGACCATATGAAGTTCAACTCTGCATATGAAACTGATACAAACCACAGCACCTCTTAAATAAATAATCTTTAGTTAATAGTGATAATCGCATAGGGTTTTTGAGCTGTGTAAAATCATTTGAGCCAAAAATACACTTGGTTTACCAGAAATGAACTCTTGCTTGTAGGAAGACACAGATACTGGGGTTTAACTCCGTTTTTGAAGGGAAATTAAGACCGGTGTTCTCATCCATGAAACACACTCTGTCTTAACGCAAAAAGCAAGCTCTTCTTTCCAGAGTCTCCAAAACAGCAAGAAAAAGGAGCATGCCCAGAAAAAAAAGAACTGTGTTTCCTACTCATACGGACCATATGTAGTTCAACTCTGCTTATGAAACTGATACAAACCACAGCTCCTCTTACATAAATCCTCTTTAGTTAATAGCGAGAATAGCGTTGGGTTCGTGAACTGCGAAAAATCATTTGCGCCCAAAATTCACTGGTTTCACCAGAAATGAACTCTTGCTTTAGGAAGACATACATGCAGGGGTTGAACTCCGTTTCTGAAGGGAAATTCAGACCTGAGTTCTCATCCCTGAAACACACTCTGTCTTAATGCAAGAAGCAAGCTCCATATTCTTAAATGCAGCAAGAACCATGAGCATGCCCTGAAAAAAAGAACTGTGTTCCCTATTCATATGGACCATATGAAGTTCAACTCTGCGTATGAAACTGATACAAACCACAGCACCTCTTAAATAAGTAATCCTTAGTTACTAGTGATAATCGCATTGGGTTTTTGAACTGTGTAAATTCATTTGAGCCGAAAATTCACCTGGTTTACAAGAAATGAACTCTTGCTTGTAGGAAGACACAGATCCTGGGGTTTAACTCCATTTATGAAGAGAAATTCAGACCAGTGTTCTCATCCATGAAACACACTCTGTCTTAACGCAAAAAGCAAGCTCTTCTTTCCGGAGTCTCCAAAACAGAAAGATAAAGTAGCATGCCCAGAAAAAAAAGAACTGTTTTTCCTACTCATACGGACCATATGTAGTTCAACTCTGCTTATGAAACTGATACAAACCACAGCTCCTATTACATAAATGCTCTTTAGTTAATAGTGAGAATCGTGGTGGGTTCCTGAACTGCAAAAAATCATTTGAGCCCAAAATTCACTGGGTTAACCAGAAATGAACTCTTGCTTGTAGGAAGACAGAGATCCTGGGATTTAACTCCGTTTCTGAAGGGAAATTCAGACCAGAGTTCTCAGCCCTGAAACACACTCTGTTTTAACGCAAGAAGCAAACTCCAGATTCTTAATGCAGGAAGAACCATGAGCATGCCCTGAAAAAAAGAACTGTGTTTCATATTCATATGGAACATAAGAAGTTCAACTCTGCGTATGAAACTGATACAAACCACAGCACCTCTCAAATAAATAATCTTTAGTTAATAGTGATAATCGCATTGGGTTTTTGAACTGTGTAAAATCATTTGAGCCAAAAATACACTTGGTTTACCAGAAATGAACTCTTGCTTGTAGGAAGACACAGATCCTGGGGTTTAACTCTGTTTCTGAAGGGAAATTCAGACCAGTGATCTCCTCCATGAAACTTGCTCTGTTTTAATGCAAGAAGCAAGCTCTTCTTTTCAGCGTCTCCAAAACAGCAAGAAAAAGGAGCAGGCCAAAAAAAAAAAAAAAAAAAAAGAACTGTGTTTCCTACTCATACGCACCATATGTAGTTCAACTCTGCTTATGAAACTGATACAAAGCACAGCTCCTCTTACATAAATCCTCTTTAGTTAATAGTGAGAATCACGTTGGATTCGTGAACTGCGAAAAATCATTTGAGCGGAAAATTCTCTTGGTTTACCAGAAATGAACTCTTTCTGGTCGGAAGACACAGATCCTGGGGTTTAACTCCGTTTCTGAAGGGAAATTCAGACCAGAGTTCTCATCCATGAAACACACTCTGTTTTAACGCAAAAAGCAAGCTCTTCTTTCCAGAGTCTCCAAAACAGAAAGATAAAGGAGCATGCCCAGAAAAGAAAGAACTGTGTTTCCTACTCATACGGACCATATGTAGTTCAACTCTGCTTATGAAACTGATACAAACCACAGCTCCCCTTACATAAATCCTCTTTAGTTAATAGTGAGAATCACGTTGGGTTCGTGAACTGCAAAAAATCATTTGAGCCCAAAATTCTCTTGGTTTACAAGAAATGAACTCTTGCCTGTAGGAAAACACAGATCCTGGGGTTTAACTCCGTTTCTGAAGGGAAATTCAGACCAGAGATCTCATCCATGAAACACGCTCTGTTTTAATGCAAGAAGCAAGCTCTTCTTTCCAGCCTCTTCAAAACAGCAAGAAAAAGGAGCATGCCCAGAAAAAAAGAACTGTGTTTCCTACTCATAAGGACCATATGTAGATCAACTCTGCTTATGAAACTGATACAAACCACAGCACCTCTTGAATAAATGCTCTTTAGTCAATAGCCAGAATCGCGTTGGGTTTTTGAACTGTGTAAAATCATTTGAGCCCAAAATTCACTTGGTTTAACAGAATTGAACTCTTGCTTGTAGGAAGACACAGATCCTGGGGTTTAACTCCGTTTCTGAAGGGAAATTCAGACCAGAGATCTCATCCATGAAACACGCTCTGTTTTAATGCAAGAAGCAAGCTCTTCTTCCCAGCGTCTCCAATACAGCCAGAACCATGAGCATGCCCTCAAAAAAGAACTGTGTTTCCTACTCATACAGACCATATGTAGATCATCTCTGAGTATGAAACTGATACAAACCACAGCACCTCTTAAATAAATGCTCTTTAGTTAATAGCGAGCATCGCATTGTTGTTTTTGAACTGTGTAAAATCATTTGAGCCCAAAATTCACTTGGTTTAACAGAATTGAACTCTTGCTTGTAGGAAGTCACAGAATCTGGGGTTTAACTCCATTTCTGAAGGGAAATTCAGAGCAGAGTTCTCATCCCTGAAACACACTCTGTTTTAACGCAAGAAGCAAGCTCTTCTTTCCAGATTCTAAAATACATTAAGAACCATGAGCATGCCCAGAAAAAAGAAATGTGTTTCCTACTCATACAGACAATATGTAGTTCAACTCTCCTTATGAAACTGATACAAACCACAGCTCCTCTTGAATAAATGCTCTTTAGTTCATAGCCAGAATCACGTTGGGTTCGTGAACTGCGAAAAATCATTTGTGCCCAAAATTCGCTTGGTTTACAAGTAATGTACTCTTGCTTGTAGGAAGACACAGACCCTGGGGTTTAACTCCGTTTCTGAAGGGAAATTCAGTCCAGAGATCTCATCCATGAAACAAGCTCAGTTTTAGTGCAAGAAGCAAGCTCTTCTTTCCAGCCTCTCCAATACAGCAAGAACCATGAGCACGCCCTCAAAAAAGAACTGTGTTTCCTACTCATACAGACCATATGTAGATCAACTATGCTTATGAAACTGATACAAACCTCAGCACCTCTTAAATAAATAATCTTTAGTTAATAGTGAGAATCGCGTTGGCTTCGTGAACTGCAAAAAATCATTTGAGCCCAAAACTCACTGGATTTACCTGAACTGAACTCTTGCTTGTAGGAAGACAGAGATCATGAGGTTTAACTCCGTTTCTGAAGGGAAATTCAGACCATTGTTCTCATCCATGAAACACACTCTGTTTTAACGCAAGAAGCAAGCTCTTCTTTCCAGCCTCTCCATTACAGCAAGAACCATGAGCAATGCCAAGAAAAAAAGTGCTGTGTTTCCTACTCAGACGGACCAAATGTAGATCATCTCTGCTTGTGAAACTGATACAAACCACAGCACCTCTTGAATAAATGCTCTTTAGTTAATAGCCAGAATCGCATTTGGTTTTTGAACTGTAAAATCATTTGAGCCCATAATTCACTTGGTTTAACAGAATTGAACTCTTGCTTGTAGGAAGACACAGATCCTGGGGTTTAACTCCAATTCTGAAGGGAAATACAGACCAGATTTCTCAGCCCTGAAACACAATCTGTTTTAACGCAAGAAGCAAGTTATTCTTTCCAGAATCTAAAATACAGCAAGAACCATGAGCATACCCTGAAAAAAATAACTGTGTTTCCTACTCATACAGACCATATGTAGTTCAACTCTGCTGATGAAACTGATACAGACCACAGCTCCTCTTACATAAATGCTCTTAAGTTATTCGTGATAATTGTGTTGGGTTCTAGAACTGTGTAAAATCATTTGGGTCGAAAATTCACTTGGTTTACCAGAAATGTACTCTTGCTTGTAGGAACACACACATCATGGGGTTTAACTCTGTTTCTGAAGGGAAACTCAGACCAGAGTACTCATCCATGAAACACACTCTGTTTTAATGCAAGAAACAAGTTCTTCTTTCCAGTGTCTCCAATACAGCAAGAACCATGAGCATGCCCTGAAAAAATAACCGTGTTTCCTACTCATATGGACCATATGTAGTTCAACTCTGCTGATGAAACTGATACAGAACACAGCTCCTCTTACATAAATGCTCTTTAGTTAATAGTGAGAATCGCGTTGGGTTCATGAACTGCGAAAAATCATTTGAGTCCAAAATTCACTATGTTAACCAGAAATGAACTCTTGCCTGTAGGAAAACACAGATCCTGGGGTTTAACTCTGTTTCTGAAGGGAAATTCAGACCAGAGTCTCATCCATGAAACACGCTCTGTTTTAATGCAAGAAGCAAACTCTTCTTTCTAGCATCTCCAATACAACAAGAACCATGAGCATGCCCTCAAAAAAGAACTGTGTTTACTACTCATACAGACCATATGTAGATCAACTCTGCATATGAAACGGATACAAACCGCCGCACCTCTTAAATAAATGCTCTTTAGTTAATAGCGAGAATCGCGTTGTTGTATTTGAACTGTGTAAAATCATTTGAGCCCAAAATTTACTTAGTTTAACAGAATTGAACTCTTGCTTGTAGGAAGACACAGATGCTGGGGTTTAAATCCGTTTCTGAAAAGAAATTGAGACCAGAGTTCTGAGCCCTGAAAAACATTCTGTTTTAAGTCAAGTATACTCCTCTTCTTTCCTTCGTCCCCAATACAGTAAGAACCATCCTCTTCTTTCCAGATTCTAAAATACAACAAGAACCATGAGCATGCCCTGAAAAAAAAGAACTGTGTTTCCTACTCATATGGACCATATGAAGTTCAACTCTGCGTATGAAACTGATACAAACCACAGCACCTCTTAAATAATTAATCTTTTGTTAATAGTGAGAATCACGATGGGTTTCTGAACTGTGTAAAATCATTTGAGCCCAAAATTCACTTGGTTTAACAGAATTGAACCCTTGTTTGTAGGAGGACACAGATCCTGGAGTTTAACTCCGTTTCTGACGGGAAATTCAGACCAGAGTTCTCATCCCTGAAACACACTCTGTTTTAACGCAAGAAGCAAGCTCCAGATTGTAAAATGCAGCAAGAACACTGAGCATGCCCTGAATAAAATAACTGTGTTTCCTACTCATACAGACCATATGTAGTTCAACTCTGGTTATGAAACTGATACATACCACAGCTCCTCTTATATAAACGCTCTTTAGTTAATAGTGAGAATCGCATTGGGTTTTTGATCTGTGTAAAATCATTTGAACCCAAAATTCACTTTGTTTACGAGGAATGAACTATTGCTCGTAGGAATGAACAGATACTGTGGTTTAACTCCGTTGCTGAAGGGAAATTCAGACCATTGTTCTCATCCATGAAACACACTCTGTTATAACAAAAGAAGCAAGCTCTTCTTTCCAGATTCTAAAATACAGCAAGAACCATGAGCATGCCCTGAAAAAAAGAACTGTGTTTCCTACTCATAAGGACCATTTGTACTTCAACTCTGCTTATGAAACTGAAGCAAACCACAGCTTCTCTTACATAAATGCTCTTTAGTTAACAGTGAGAATAGCATTGGGATCGTGAACTGCGAAATATCATTTGAGCCCAAAATTCACAGGGTTTACCAGAAATGAACTCTTGCTTGTAGGAAGACATACATGCAGGGGTTTAACTCCGTTTCTGAAGGGAAATTCAGAGCAGTGATCTCCTCAATGAAAAACACTCTGTTTTAATGCAAGAAGCAAGCTGCAGATCGTAAAATGCAGCAAGAACCATGAGCATGCCCTGAAAAAAAAGAACTGTGTTTCCTACTCATATGGACCATATGATGTTCAACTCTGCGTATGAAACTGATACAAACCACAGCACCTCTTAAATAATTAATCTTTAGTTAATAGTGAGAATCACGATGGGTTTCTGAACTGTGTAAAATCATTTGAGCCCAAAATTCACTTGGTTTAACAGAATTGAATCCTTGTTTGTAGGAGGACACAGATCCTGGAGTTTAACTCCGTTTCTGAAGGGAAATTCAGACCAGAGTTCTCATCCCTGATACACACTCTGTTTTAACGCAAGAAGCAAGCTCCAGATTGTAAAATGCAGCAAGAACACTGAGCATGCCCTGAAAAAAAGAACTGTGTTTCCTACTCATACAGACCATATGTAGTTCAACTCTGGTTATGAAATTGATACATACCACAGCTCCTCTTATATAAATGCTCATTAGTTAATAGTGAGAATCGCATTGGCTTTTTGATCTGTGTAAAATCATTTGAACCCAAAATTCACTTTGTTTACGAGGAATGAACTCTTGCTTGTAGGAATGAACAGATCCTGTGGTTTAACTCCGTTTCTGAAGCGAAATTCAGACCATTGTTCTCATCCATGAAACACACTCTGTTATAAGGCAAGAAGCAAGCTCTTCTTTCAAGCCTCTCCAATAGAGCAAGAACTATGAACAATGCCAAGAAAAAAAGAGCTGTGTTTCCTACTCAGACAGATAATATGTAATTCAACTCTGCTTATGAAACTGAAACAAACCACAGCATTTACATAAATGCTCTTTAGTTAATATTGAGAATCGCATTGGGTTCATGAACTGTGCAAAATCATTTGAGCCCAAAATTCACTGGGTTTTCCAGAAATGAACTCTTGCTTGTAGGAAGACACAGATCCTGGGGTTTAACTCCGTTTCTGAAGGGAAATTCAGACCATTGTTCCCATCCCAGAAACACACTCTGTTTTAACGCAAGAAGCAAGTCTCTTCTTTCCAGATTCTAAAATACAGAAAGAACCATGAGCATGCCCTGAAAAAAAGTACGGTGTTTATTACTCATACAGACCATATGTAGTTCAACTCTGCTCTTGAATGTTATACAAACCACAGCTCCTCTTACATAAATGCTCTTTAGTTAATAGTGAGAATCGTGTTGGGTTCGTGAACTGCAAAAAATCATTTGTGCCCAAAATTCACTGGGATTACCAGAAATGAACTCTTGCTTGTAGGAAGACAGAGACCCTGGGGTTTAACTCCTTTTCTGAAGGTAAATTCAGACCTGAATTCTCATGCATGAAAAACCCTCTGTTTTAAGACATGAATCATCCTCTTCTTTCCAGCGTCTCTAATATAGTACGAACCATGAGCATGCCCAGAAAAAAAGAACTGTGTTTCGTACTCATAGGGACCATATATAGTTCAACTCTGCTGATGAAACAGATACAGACCACAGCTCCTCTTACATAAATGCTCTTTAGTTATTAGTGATAATCGTGTTGGGTTCTAGAACTGTGTAAAATCAATTGAGCCGTAAATTGACTTGGTTTAACAGAATTGAACTCTTGCTTGTAGGAAGACACAGATCCTGGGGTTTAACTCCATTTCTGAAGGGAAATTCAGACCACTGTTCTCATCCATGAAACACACTCTGTTTTAACGCAAGAAGCAAGCTCTTCTTTCCAGCATCTCCTATACAGCAAGAACCATGAGCAATGCCAAGAAAAAAAGAACTGTGTTTCCTACTCATACGGACCATATGAAGTTCAACTCTGGGTATGAAACTGATACAAACCACAGCCCCTCTTAAATAAATAATCTTTAGTTAATAGTGAGAATAGCGTTGGCTTCGTGAATTGCAAAAAAACATATGAGCCCAAAATTCACTGGATTTACCTGAACTGAACTCTTGCTTGTAGGAATTCAGAGATCATGAAGTTTAACTCCGTTTCTGAAGGTAAATTCAGACCATTGTTCTCATCCATGAAACATACTCTGTTTTAACGCAAGAAGCAAGCTCTTCTTTCCAGCCTCTCCTTTACAGCAAGAACCATGAGCAATGCCAAGAAAAAAAGAGCTGTGTTTCCTACTCAGACGGATCATATGTAGATCAACTCTGCTTATGAAACTGATACAAACCACAGCACTTCTTGAATAAATGCTCTTTAGTTAATAGCCAGAATCGCGTTTGGTTTTTGAACTGTGTAAAATCATTTGAGCCCATAATTCACTTGGTTTAACAGAATTGAACTCTTGCTTGTAGGAAGACACAGATCCTGGGGTTTAACTCTGTTTCTGAAGGGAAATACAGACCAGATTTCTCAGCCCTGAAACACAATCTGTTTTAACGCAAGAAGAAAGTTATTCTTTCCAGAATCTAAAATACAGCAAGAACCATGAGCATGCCCTGAAAAAAATAACTGTGTTTCCTACTCATACGGACCATATGTAGTTCAACTCTGCTGATGAAACTGATACAGACCACAGCTCCTCTTACATAAATGCTCTTAAGTTATTCGTGATAATTGTGTTGGGTTCTAGAACTGTGTACAATCATTTGGGTCGAAAATTCACTTTGTTTACCAGAAATGAACTCTTGCTTGTAGGAACACACACATCATGGGGTTTAACTCTGTTTCTGAAGGGAAACTCAGACCAGAGTACTCATCCATGAAACACACTCTGTTTTAATGCAAGAAACAAGTTCTTCTTTCCAGCGTCTCCAATACAGCAAGAACCATGAGCTTGCCCTGAAAAAATAACCGTGTTTCCTACTCATATGGACCATATGTAGTTCAACTCTGCTGATGAAACTGATACAGAACACAGCTCCACTTTCATAAATGCTCTTTAGTTAATAGTGATAATCACGTTGGGTTCATGAACTGCGAAAAATCATTTGAGACCAAAATTCACTATATTAACCAGAAATGAACTCTTGCCTGTAGGAAAACACAGATCCTGGGGTTTAGCTCCGTTTCTGAAGGGAAATACAGACCAGAGTTCTCATCCCTGAAACACACTCTGTTTTAACACAAGAATCATCCTCTTCTTTCCAGCTTCTCCAATACAGTAAGAACCATGAGCATGCCCAGAAAATAGAACTGTGTTTACTACTCATATGGACCATATGTAGATCAACTCTGCTTATGAAACTGATACAAACCACAGCACCCCTTGAATAAATGCTCTTTAGTCAATAGCGAGAATCGCGTTGGGTTTTTGAGCTGTGTAAAATATTTGAGCCCAAAATTCACTTGGTTTAACAGAATTGAACTCTTGCTTGTAGGAAGACACAGATCCTGGGGTTGAACATCGTTTCTGAATGGAAATTCAGACCAGGGTTCTCATACATGAAACACACTCTGTCTTAACGCAAAAAGCAAGCTCTTTTTTCCAGCGTCTACAATACAGCAAGAAAAAGGAGCATGCCCAGAAAAAAAAAAAAAAAAAAAAACTGTGTTTCCTACTCATACGGACAATATGAATTTCAAATCTGGGTATGAAACTGATACAAACCACAGCACCTCTTAATTAAATGCTCTTTAGTTAATAGCCAGAATCGCGTTGGGTTTTTGAACTATGTATAATCATTTGAGCCCAAAATTCACTTGGTTTAACAGAATTGAACTCTTGCTTGTAGGAAGACACAGATCCTGGGGTTTAACTCCATTTCTGAAGGGAAATTCAGACCAGAGTTCTCATCCCTGAAACACACTCTGTTTTAACGCAAGAATCATCCTCTTCTTTCCAGCTTCTCCAATACAGCAAGAAAAAGGAGCACGCCCAGAAAAAAGAAATGTGTTTCCTACTCATACAGACAATATGTAGTTCAACTCTGCTTATGAAACTGATACAAACCACAGCACCTCTTGAATAAATGCTCTTTAGTTCATAGCCAGAATCGCGTAGGGTTTTTGAACTGTGTAAAATCATTTGTGCCCAAAATTCACTTGGTGTAACAGAATTGAACTCTTGCATGTAGGAAGACACAGATCCTGGGGTTTAACTCCATTTCTGAAGGGAAATTCAGACCACTGTTCTCATCCATGAAACACACTCTGCTTTAACGCAAGAAGCAAGCTCTTCTTTCCAGCCTCTCCTATACAGCAAGAACCATGAGCAATGCCAAGAAAAAAAGAACTGTGTTTCCTACTCATACGGACCATATGAAGTTCAACTCTGGGTATGAAACTGATACAAACCACAGCACCTCTTAAATAAATAATCTTTAGTTAATAGTGAGAATCGCGTTGGCTTCGTGAACTGCAAAAAATCATTTGAGCCCAAAACTCACTGGATTTACCTGAACTGAACTCTTGCTTGTAGGAAGACAGAGATCATGAGGTTTAACTCCGTTTCTGAAGGGAAATTCAGACCATTGTTCTCATCCATGAAACACACTCTGTTTTAACGCAAGAAGCAAGCTCTTCTTTCCAGCCTCTCCATTACAGCAAGAACCATGAGCAATGCCAAGAAAAAAAGTGCTGTGTTTCCTACTCAGACGGACCAAATGTAGATCAACTCTGCTTGTGAAACTGATACAAACCACAGCACCTCTTGAATAAATGCTCTTTAGTTAATAGCCAGAATCGCATTTGGTTTTTGAACTGTAAAATCATTTGAGCCCATAATTCACTTGGTTTAACAGAATTGAACTTTTGCTTGTAGGAAGACACAGATCCTGGGGTTTAACTCCAATTCTGAAGGGAAATACAGACCAGATTTCTCAGCCCTGAAACACAATCTGTTTTAACGCAAGAAGCAAGTTATTCTTTCCAGAATCTAAAATACAGCAAGAACCATGAGCATACCCTGAAAAAAATAACTGTGTTTCCTACTCATACAGACCATATGTAGTTCAACTCTGCTGATGAAACTGATACAGACCACAGCTCCTCTTACATAAATGCTCTTAAGTTATTCGTGATAATTGTGTTGGGTTCTAGAACTGTGTAAAATCATTTGGGTCGAAAATTCACTTGGTTTACCAGAAATGAACTCTTGCCTGTAGGAAAACACAGATCCTGGGGTTTAACTCTGTTTCTGAAGGGAAATTCAGACCAGAGTCTCATCCATGAAACACGCTCTGTTTTAATGCAAGAAGCAAACTCTTCTTTCCAGCATCTCCAATACAACAAGAACCATGAGCATGCCCTCAAAAAAGAACTGTGTTTACTACTCATACAGACCATATGTAGATCAACTCTGCATATGAAACGGATACAAACCGCCGCACCTCTTAAATAAATGCTCTTTAGTTAATAGCGAGAATCGCGTTGTTGTATTTGAACTGTGTAAAATCATTTGAGCCCAAAATTTACTTAGTTTAACAGAATTGAACTCTTGCTTGTAGGAAGACACAGATGCTGGGGTTTAAATCCGTTTCTGAAGGGAAATTGAGACCAGAGTTCTCAGCCCTGAAAAACATTCTGTTTTAAGTCAAGTATACTCCTCTTCTTTCCTTCATCCCCAATACAGTAAGAACCATCCTCTTCCTTCCAGATTCTAAAATACAACAAGAACCATGAGCATGCCCTGAAAAAAAAGAACTGTGTTTCCTACTCATATGGACCATATGAAGTTCAACTCTGCGTATGAAACTGATACAAACCACAGCACCTCTTAAATAATTAATCTTTTGTTAATAGTGAGAATCACGATGGGTTTCTGAACTGTGTAAAATCATTTGAGCCCAAAATTCACTTGGTTTAACAGAATTGAACCCTTGTTTGTAGGAGGACACAGATCCTGGAGTTTAACTCCGTTTCTGACGGGAAATTCAGACCAGAGTTCTCATCCCTGAAACACACTCCTCTTATATAAACGCTCTTTAGTTAATAGTGAGAATCGCATTGGGTTTTTGATCTGTGTAAAATCATTTGAACCCAAAATTCACTTTGTTTACCAGAAATGAACTCTTGCTTGTAGGAACACACAGATCCTGGGGTTTAACTACGTTTCTGAAGGGAAATTCAGACCAGAGTTCTCATCCCTGAAACACACTCTGTTTTAACACAAAAAGCAAGCTCTTCTTTCCAGATTCTAAAATACAGCCAGAACCATGAGCATGCCCTGAAACACAGAACTGTGTTTCCTACTCATACGGACCATATGTAGTTCAACTCTGCTGATGAAACTGATACAGACCACAACTCTGACATGGACTGGATCTCAGCTAGACCACCAGACCGAGGGAAAACAGGGTGAAGGTACTCAGGATAAGTGGGATTCGGCGAATGACAGACAGCCACAGACATGAGAGTATGTTGTGAAGCTGCTGCAATTTTACTCAGACCAAGCAGTGAATTTTATACAGTTACTTGGGGAAACACGGCAATCGGCCAGTAGGGTGACAAACATAGAATCAACAATGTAGTTACACAGTTTTTTCAGAATGATTAACAGATCTCATGAGTATAGCCTTTACTTATTCTTTTGTGGTTCCTCATCCGGACAGAGAACATTACGGTCCTAGCTGTAGTTTTCCTTCTACACCTTTGTTCTGTATCAAAATTAAACCCTTTCCATCATTTTTCTAACCATGGTTTCATTTGTGTGAAAATATTTTAACCTTTGCCTGTGGGTGAGAAGGCACCAGGGGGGTCGGTACCTAGCTAATCTTTCCATGAACTGTAACTTATGCCATTCTGCTTTCATACCATTATGATTCACACATCGGTTCCCATGTACGTCATAAGCTCCCGTAAAAGGTAATGGCTCTAAATAATTATTGTATCCAAGATTAAAGTTAGGGGGTTGCCACCATCGACCCTTGATGAGAAACTCTATTTGTCTCTGAATAATTCTTATAGGAATGGCTAATTCCTGTAACTGCTTCCTCGCAGCTGCTGTCGGCTGCGCGTGTGGATTGCCTATGAGTGCCTGTAACTTTACTTTCATTCTCTCTTTGCTAGAGTCTTTGTCCTTCTGAATCATAAGTTCTTTCTGCTCTAAATCATTCATGAATTCCTCCAAACTTTAGGGACCCTCTTGAACTGTTGGCCTAAAAGCTTGAATCATAGGTGGGGGTATTGAAGCCACTTTTGAGGAATCGTTACTCTCTGTATGGGGCACAACAGGAACATTAAGAGTTAACTTCTCGGAATTAATACACAAGGAAACAACAATAATTACAGCTGCAAAGAGAAGAAGGCAGAGTGCATGCCAGCCTCTGCAAGCAGATCTGCGTGGTTCCGTGTAGCCTGGCACCTTGTATCTGGCAAATTGATGAGGGGTTGCCGGGGGCATAGACCCGAGGGCCGCGAACCCCCCTTTCCCACTTAACTACCTTATCCAAGGCATTTGTCACCCAGGCGACACCTTCATGGGCGTGGCACAGCTCCTCTTACATAAATGCTCTTTAGTTTTTAGTGATAATCGTGTTGGGTTCTAGAACTGTGTAAAATCATTTGAGCCAAAAATTCACTTTGTTTACCAGAAATGAACTCTTGCTTGTAGGAACACACACATCATGGGGTTTAACCCCGTTTCTGAAGGGAAATTCAGACCAGAGTTCTCATCCCTGAAACATACTCTGTTTTACCGCAAAAAGGAAGCTCTTCTTTCCAAATTCCAAAATACAGCAAGAACCATGAGCATGCACTGAAAAAAAGAACTGTGTTTCCTACTCATAAGGACCATATGTAATTCAACTCTGCTTATGAAACTGATACAAACCACAGCACCTCATAAATAAATGCTCTTTAGTTAATAGCGAGAATCACGTTGGGTTTTAGAACTGTGGAAAATCATTTGAGGCCAAAATTCACTTGGTTTAACAGAATTGAACTCTTGCTTGTAGGAAGACACAGATCCTGGGGTTTAACTCCGTTTCTGAAGGGAAATTCAGACCAGTGTTCTCATCCATGAATCACAGTCTGTCTTAACGCAAAAGCAAGCTATTCTTTCCAGCGTCTCCAATACAGCAAGAAAAAGGAGCACGCCCAGAAAAAAAAGAACTGTGTTTCCTACTCATGCGGACCATATGTAGATCAACTCTGATTATGAAACTGATACAAACCACAGCACCTCTTAATTAAATGCTCTTTAGTTAATAGCCGGAATTGCGTTGGGTTTTTTAACTGTGTAAAATCATTTGAGCCCAAAATTCACTTGGTTTAACAGAATTGAACTCTTGCTTGTAGGAAGACACAGATCCAGGGGTTTAACTCCGTTTCTGAAGGGAAATTTAGACCAGATTTCTCAGCACTGAAACACAATCTGTATTAACGCAAGAAGCAAGTTATTCTTTCCAGAATCTAAAATACAGCAAGAACCATGAGCATGCCCTGAAAAAAAGAACTGTGTTTCCTACTAATTAGGACCATATGTAATTCAACTCTGCTTATGAAACTGAAAGAAACCACAGCTTCTCTTACATAAATGCTCTTTAGTTAATAGCGAGAATCACGTTGGGTTTTAGAACTGTGTAAAATCATTTGAGCCCAAAATTCACTTGGTTTAACAGAATTCAACTCTTGCTTGTAGGAAGACACATATCCTGGGGTTTAACTCCGTTTCTGAAGGGAAATTCAGAGCAGTGTTCTCATCAATGAAACACATTCTGTTTTCACGCAAGAAGCAAGCCATTCTTTCCAGTTTCTAAAATACATCAAGAACAATGAGCATGCCCGGAAAAAAAAAATTGTGTTTCCTACTCATAAGGACCATATGTAGTTCAACTCTGCTTATGAAACTGATACAAACCACAGCTCCTCTTACATAAATGCTCTTTAGTTAATAGTGAGAATCGTGTTGGGTTCGCGAACTGCAAAAAATCATTTGAGCCCAAAATTCACTGGGTTAACCAGAAATGAACTCTTGCTTGTAGGAAGACACAAATCCTGGGGTTTAACTCCGTTTCTGAAGGGAAATTCAGACCAGAGTTCTCATCCCTGAAACACACTCTCATTTAACGCAAGAAGCACGTCTCTTCTTTCCAGAGTCTAAAATACTGCACGAACAATGAACATGCCCTGAAAAAAAGTACTGTGTTTCCTACTCATACAGAGCATATGTAGTTCAACTCTGCTCATGAAAGTCATACAAACCACAGTTTCTCTTACATAAATGCTCTTTGGTTAATATTCAGAATAGCGTTGGGTTCGTGAATTGCGAAAAATCATTTGAGCCCAAAATTCACTGGGTTTACCAGAAATGAACTCTTGCTTGTAGGAAGACATACATGCAGGGGTTTAACTCTGTTTCTCAAGAGAAATTAAGACCAGAGTTCTCATCCCTGAAACACACTCTGTTTTAACACAAGAAGCAAGCTCCAGATTGTAAAATGCAGCAAGAACCATGAGCATGCCCTAATAAAAAGAACTGTGTTTCCTACTCATACGGACCATATGAAGTTCAACTCTGGGTATGAAACTGATTCAAACCACAGGACCTCTTAAATAAATAATCTTTAGTTAAGAGTGAGAATTGCATTGGGTTTTTGAACTGTGTAAAATCATTTGAGCCCAAAATTCACTTGGTTTACCAGAAATGAACTCTTGCTGGTAGGAAGACACAGATCCTGCGGTTTAACTCTGTTTCAGTAGGGAAATTCAGACCAGTGTTCTCATCCATGAAACACACTCTATCTTAACGCAAGAAGCAAGCTCTTCTTTCCAGCTTTTCCAATACAGCAAGAACCATAAGCATGCCCTCAAAAAAGAACTGTGTTTCCTACACTTACAGACCATATGTAGATCAACTCTGCTTATGAAACTGATACAAACCACATCTCCTCTTACATAAATGCTCTTTAGTTAATAGTGAGAATAGCTTTGGGTTCGTGAACTGCGAAAAATCATTTGAGCCCAAAATTCACTGGGTTTACCAGAAATGAACTCTTGCTTGTAGGAAGACGTACATGCAGGGGTTTAACTCCGTTTCTGAAGGGAAATTCAGGCCAGAGTTCTCATCCCTGAAACCCACTCTGTTTTAATGCAAGAAGCAAGGTCCAGATTGTAAAATACAGCAAGAACCATGAGCATGCCCTGCAAAAAAGAACTGTGTTTCCTACTCATACAGACCATATGTAGTTCAACTCTGCTTATGAACCTGATACAAACCACAGCTCCTCTTATATAAATGCTCTTTAGTTAATAGTGGGAATCGCATTGGATTTTTGATCTGTGTAAAATCTTTTGAACCGAAAATTCTCTTTCTTTACGAGAAATGAACTCTTGCTTGTAGCAATGAACAGATCCTGTGGTTTAACTCCGTTTCTGAAAGGAAATTCAGACCATTGTTCTCATCCATGAAACACACTCTGTTTTAACGCAAGAAGCAAGCTCTACTTTACAGCCTCACCAATACAGCAAAAACCATGAGCAATGCCAAGAAAAAAAGAGCTGTGTTTCCTATTGAGACGGATAATATGTAATTCAACTCTTTATGAAACTGAAACAAACCACAGCACCTCTTACATAAATGCTCTTTAGTTAATAGTGAGAATTGCGTTAGGTTCATGAACTGTGTAAAATCATTTGATCCAAAAATTCACTGGGTTTTCCAGAAATGAACTCTTGCTTGTAGGAAGACACAGATCCTGGGGTTTAACTCCGTTTCGGAAAGGAATTTCAGACCAGAATTCTCATCCCTGAAACACAATAGGTTTTAACGTAAGAAGCAAGGACTTCTTTCCAGAATCTAAAATACAGCAAGAACCATGAGCATGCCCAGAAAAAAGAGCTGTGTTTCCTACTCCTACAGACCATATGTAGTTCAACTCGGCTTATGAAACTTATGCAGACCACAGCTCCTCTTACATAAATCCTCTTTAGTTAATAGGGATAATCACGTTGGGTTCTAGAACTGTGCAAAAACCTTTGAGCGGAAAATTCACTTGGTTTACCAGAAGTGAACTCTTGCTTGTAGGAAGACACAGATCATGGGGTTTAACTCCATTTCTGAAGGGAAATTCAGGCCAGAGTAATCATCCCTGAAACACAATTTGTTTTAACGTAAGAAGCAAGGTCTTCTTTCCAGAATCTAAAATACAGCAATAACCATGAGCATGGCCTGAAAAAAAGAACTGTGTTACCTACTCATAAGGGCCATAGGTAATTCAACTCTGCCTATGAAACTGACACAAACCACAGCCCCTCTTACATAAATACTCTTTAGTTAATAGTGAGAATCGCGTTGGGTTCATGAACTGTGTAAATCATTTGAGCCCAAATTTCACTGGGTTTTCTAGAAATGAACTCTTGCTTGTAGGAAGACACAGATCCTGGGGTGTAACTCCGTTTCTGAAGGGAAATTCAGACCAGAATTCTCATCCCTGAAACATAAATTGTTTTAATGTAAGAAGCAAGGTCTTCTTTCCAGAATCTAATATACAGAAAGAACCATGAGCATGGCCTGAAAAAAAGAACTGTGTTCCCTACTCATAAGGACCATATGTAATTCAACTCTGCCTATGAAACTGACACAAACCACAGCCCCTCTTACATAAATACTCTTTAGTTAATAGTGAGCATCATGTTGGGTTCATGAACTGTGTAAAATCATTTGAGCCCAAAATTCACTGGGTTTTCCAGAAATGAACTCTTGCTTGTAGGAAGACACAGATCCTGGGGTGTAACACCGTTTCTGAAGAGAAATTCAGACCAGAGTTCTCATCCATGAAACACATTTGTTTAAATGCAAGAAGCAAGCTCTTCTTTCCAGTGTCTGCAAAACAGCAAGAATCATGATCATTCCCAGAATAAAAGAACTGTGTTTCCTACTCATAAGGACCATATGTAATTCAACTCTGCTTATGAAACGGATACAAATCACAGCTCCTCTTATATAAATGCTCTTCAGTTAATAGTGAGAATCGCATTGGGTTTTGGAACTGTGTGAAATAATTTGAGCCCAAAATTCACTTTGTTTACCAGGAATGAACTCTTGCTTGTAGGAAAATACAGATCCTGGGGTTTAACTCCATTTATGAAGGGAAATTCAGACCAGTGTTCTCATCCGGGAAACACACTCTTATTTAACGCAAGAAGCAAGCTCTTCTTTCCAGCGTCTGCAATACAGCATGAATCATGAGCATGCCCAGAAAAAAAGAACTGTGTTTCCTACTCATAAGGACCATATGTAATTCAACTCTGCTTATGAAGCTGAAACAAACCACAGCTCCTCTTACATAAATGCTCGTTAGTTAAGAGTGAGAATCGCGTTGGATTCATGAACTGTGTAAAATCTTTTGAGCCCAAAATTCACTGGGTTTACCAGAATTCAACTCTTGCTTGTAGGAAGACACAGATCCTGGGGTTTAACTCCGTTTCTGAAGGGAAATTCAGACCTGAATTCTCATCCCTGAATCACAATCTGTTTTAACGTAAGAAGCAAGGTCTTCTTTCCAGAGTCTAAAATACAGCAATAACCATGAGCATGGCCTGAAAAAAATAACTGTGTTACCTACTCATAAGGGCCATAGGTAATTCAACTCTGCTTATGAAACTGAAACAAACCAGAGTTCCTCTTACATAAATGCTCTTTAGGTAATAGTGAGATTCGCCTTGGGTTCATGAACTGTGTAAAACCATTAGAGCCCAAAATTCATTGGGTTTACCAGAAATGAAGTCTTGTTTGTAGGAAAATACAACGCCAAGGGTTTAACTCCGTTTCTGAAGGGAAATTCAGACCAATGTTCTCATCCATGAAACACACTCTGATTTAACGCAAGAAGCAAGCTCTTCTTTCCAGGGTCTCCAATACAGCAAGAATCATGAGCATGCCCAGAAAAAAAGAACTGTATTTCCTACTCATACGGACCGTATGTAGTTCAACTCTGCTAATGAAACTGATACAGACCACAGCTCTTCTTACATAAATGCTCTTCAGTTAATAATGAGAATCGCGTTGGGTTCATGAACTGCGAAAAATCATTTGAGACCAAAATTCATTATGTTAACCAGAAATGAACTCTTGCTTGTAGAAGACACAGATCCTGGGGTTTAGCTCCGTTTCTGAAGGGAAATTCAGACCAGAGTTCTCATCCCTGAAACAGACTCTGTTGTAACGCAAGAAGCAAGCTCCAGATTGTAAAATGCAGCAAGAACCATGAGCATGCCCAGAATAAAAGAACTGTATTTCCTACTCATACGGACCGTATGTAGTTCAACTCTGCTAATGAAACTGATACAGACCACAGCTCCTCTTACATAAATGCTCTTTAGTTAATAGTGATAATCATATTGGGTTCTATAACTGTGTAAAATCATTTAAGCGGAAAATTCATTTGGTTTACCAGAAATGAACTCATGCTTGTAGGAAGACACAGATCATGGGGTTTAACTCCGTTTCTGAAGGGAAACTCAGACCAGAGTTCTCATCCATGAAACACACTTTGTTTTAATGCAAGAAGCAAGCTCTTCTTTCCATCGTCTCCAAAACAGCAAGAACCCTGAGCATGCCCAGAAAAAAGAACTGTGTTTCCTACTCATAAGGACCATATGTATTTCAACTCTGCTTATGAAACGGATACAAATCACAGCTCCTCTTACATAAATGCTCGTTAGTTAAGAGTGAGAATCGCGTTGGATTCATGAACTGTGTAAAATCTTTTGAGCCCAAAATTCACTGGGTTTTCCAGAATTCAACTCTTGCTTGTAGGAAGACACAGATCCTGGGGTTTAACTCCGTTTCTGAATGGAAATTCAGAGCAGTGTTCTCATCAATGAAACACACTCTGTTTTCACGCAGAAGCAAGCTCTTCTTTCCAGATTCCAAAATACAGCAAGAACAATGAGCATGCCCAGAAAACAAAGAATTGTGTTTCCTACTCATACGCATGATATGTAGTTCAACTCCGCTAATGAAACTGATACAAACCACAGCACCTCTTACATAAATGCTCTTTAGTTAATAGTGAGAATCGCGTTGGGTTCATGAACTGTGTAAATCATTTGAGCCCAAATTTCACTGGGTTTTCTAGAAATGAACTCTTGCTTGTAGGAAGACACAGATCCTGGGGTGTAACTCCGTTTCTGAAGGGAAATTCAGACCAGAATTCTCATCCCTGAAACATAATCTGTTTTAATGTAAGAAGCAAGGTCTTCTTTCCAGAATCTAATATACAGAAAGAACCATGAGCATGGCCTGAAAAAAAGAACTGTGTTCCCTACTCATAAGGACCATATGTAATTCAACTCTGCCTATGAAACTGACACAAACCACAGCCCCTCTTACATAAATACTCTTTAGTTAATAGTGAGAATCATGTTGGGTTCATGAACTGTGTAAAATCATTTGAGCCCAAAATTCACTGGGTTTTCCAGAAATGAACTCTTGCTTGTAGGAAGACACAGATCCTGGGGTGTAACACTGTTTCTGAAGAGAAATTCAGACCAGAGTTCTCATCCATGAAACACATTTGTTTAAATGCAAGAAGCAAGCTCTTCTTTCCAGTGTCTGCAATACAGCAAGAATCATGATCATTCCCAGAATAAAAGAACTGTGTTTCCTACTCATAAGGACCATATGTAATTCAACTCTGCTTATGAAACGGATACAAATCACAGCTCCTCTTATATAAATGCTCTTCAGTTAATAGTGAGAATCGCATTGGGTTTTGGAACTGTGTAAAATAATTTGAGACCAAAATTCACTTTGTTTACCAGGAATGAACTCTTGCTTGTAGGAAAATACAGATCCTGGGGTTTAACTCCATTTGTGAAGGGAAATTCAGACCAGTGTTCTCATCCGGGAAACACACTCTTATTTAACGCAAGAAGCAAGCTCTTCTTTCCAGCCTCTGCAATACAGCATGAATCATCATGCCCAGAAAAAAACAACTGTGTTTCCTACTCATAAGGACCATATGTAATTCAACTCTGCTTATGAAGCTGAAACAAACCACAGCTCCTCTTACATAAATGCTCGTTAGTTAAGAGTGAGAATCGCGTTGGATTCATGAACTGTGTAAAATATTTTGAGCCCAAAATTCACTGGGTTTACCAGAATTCAACTCTTGCTTGTAGGAAGACACAGATCCTGGGGTTTAACTCCGTTTCTGAAGGGAAATTCAGACCTGAATTCTCATCCCTGAATCACAATCTGTTTTAACATAAGAAGCAAGGTCTTCTTTCCAGAGTCTAAAATACAGCAATAACCATGAGCATGGCCTGAAAAAAATAACTGTGTTACCTACTCATAAGGGCCATAGGTAATTCAACTCTGCTTATGAAACTGAAACAAACCAGAGTTCCTCTTACATAAATGCTCTTTAGGTAATAGTGAGATTCGCCTTGGGTTCATGAACTGTGTAAAACCATTAGAGCCCAAAATTCATTGGGTTTACCAGAAATGAAGTCTTGTTTGTAGGAAAATACAACGCCAAGGGTTTAACTCCGTTTCTGAAGGGAAATTCAGACCAGTGTTCTCATCCATGAAACACACTCTGATTTAACGCAAGAAGCAAGCTCTTCTTTCCAGCGTCTCCAATACAGCAAGAATCATGAGCATGCCCAGAATAAAAGAACTGTATTTCCTACTCATACGGACCGTATGTAGTTCAACTCTGCTAATGAAACTGATACAGACCACAGCTCTTCTTACATAAATGCTCTTCAGTTAATAATGAGAATCGCGTTGGGTTCATGAACTGCGAAAAATCATTTGAGACCAAAATTCATTATGTTAACCAGAAATGAACTCTTGCTTGTAGAAGACACAGATCCTGGGGTTTAGCTCCGTTTCTGAAGGGAAATTCAGACCAGAGTTCTCATCCCTGAAACAGACTCTGTTGTAACGCAAGAAGCAAGCTCCAGATTGTAAAATGCAGCAAGAACCATGAGCATGCCCAGAATAAAAGAACTGTATTTCCTACTCATACGGACCGTATGTAGTTCAACTCTGCTAATGAAACTGATACAGACCACAGCTCCTCTTACATAAATGCTCTTTAGTTAATAGTGATAATCATATTGGGTTCTATAACTGTGTAAAATCATTTAAGCGGAAAATTCATTTGGTTTACCAGAAATAAACTCATGCTTGTAGGAAGACACAGATCATGGGGTTTAACTCCGTTTCTGAAGGGAAACTCAGACCAGAGTTCTCATCCATGAAACACACTTTGTTTTAATGCAAGAAGCAAGCTCTTCTTTCCATCGTCTCCAAAACAGCAAGAACCCTGAGCATGCCCAGAAAAAAGAACTGTGTTTCCTACTCATAAGGACCATATGTAGTTCAACTCTGCTTATGAAACGGATACAAATCACAGCTCCTCTTACATAAATGCTCGTTAGTTAAGAGTGAGAATCGCGTTGGATTCATGAACTGTGTAAAATCTTTTGAGCCCAAAATTCACAGGGTTTTCCAGAATTCAACTCTTGCTTGTAGGAAGACACAGATCCTGGGGTTTAACTCCGTTTCTGAATGGAAATTCAGAGCAGTGTTCTCATCAATGAAACACACTCTGTTTTCACGCAGAAGCAAGCTCTTCTTTCCAGATTCCAAAATACAGCAAGAACAATGAGCATGCCCAGAAAACAAAGAATTGTGTTTCCTACTCATATGCATGATATGTAGTTCAACTCCGCTAATGAAACTGATACAAACCACAGCATCTCTTACATAAATGCTCTTTAGTTAATAGTGAGAATCGCGTTGGGTTCATGAACTGTGTAAATCATTTGAGCCCAAATTTCACTGGGTTTTCTAGAAATGAACTCTTGCTTGTAGGAAGACACAGATCCTGGGGTGTAACTCCGTTTCTGAAGGGAAATTCAGACCAGAATTCTCATCCCTGAAACATAATCTGTTTTAATGTAAGAAGCAAGGTCTTCTTTCCAGAATCTAATATACAGAAAGAACCATGAGCATGGCCTGAAAAAAAGAACTGTGTTCCCTACTCATAAGTACCATATGTAATTCAACTCTGCCTATGAAACTGACACAAACCACAGCCCCTCTTACATAAATACTCTTTAGTTAATAGTGAGAATCATGTTGGGTTCATGAACTGTGTAAAATCATTTGAGCCCAAAATTCACTGGGTTTTCCAGAAATGAACTCTTGCTTGTAGGAAGACACAGATCCTGGGGTGTAACACCGTTTCTGAAGAGAAATTCAGACCAGAGTTCTCATCCATGAAACACATTTGTTTAAATGCAAGAAGCAAGCTCTTCTTTCCAGTGTCTGCAATACAGCAAGAATCATGATCATTCCCAGAATAAAAGAACTGTGTTTCCTACTCATAAGGACCATATGTAATTCAACTCTGCTTATGAAACGGATACAAATCACAGCTCCTCTTATATAAATGCTCTTCAGTTAATAGTGAGAATCGCATTGGGTTTTGGAACTGTGTAAAATAATTTGAGCCCAAAATTCACTTTGTTTACCAGGAATGAACTCTTGCTTGTAGGAAAATACAGATCCTGGGATTTAACTCCATTTATGAAGGGAAATTCAGACCAGTGTTCTCATCCGGGAAACACACTCTTATTTAACGCAAGAAGCAAGCTCTTCTTTCCAGCGTCTGCAATACAGCATGAATCATGAGCATGCCCAGAAAAAAACAACTGTGTTTCCTACTCATAAGGACCATATGTAATTCAACTCTGCTTATGAAACTGAAACAAACCACAGCTCCTCTTACATAAATGCTCATTAGTTAAGAGTGAGAATCGCGTTGGATTCATGAACTGTGTAAAATCTTTTGAGCCCCAAATTTCCTGGGTTTACCAGAATTCAACTCTTGCTTGTAGGAAGACACAGATCCTGGGGTTTATCTCCGTTTCTGAAGGGAAATTCAGACCTGAATTCTCATCCCTGAATCACAATCTGTTTTAACGTAAGAAGCAAGGTCTTCTTTCCAGAGTCTAAAATACAGCAATAACCATGAGCATGGCCTGAAAAAAATAACTGTGTTTCCTACTCAAAAGCACCATATGTAATTCAACTCTGCTTATGAAACTGAAACAAACCACAGCTCCTCTTACATAAATGTTCGTTAGTTAATAGTGAGAATCGTGTTGGGTTCATGAACTGTGTAAAATCATTTGAGCCCAAAATTCACTGTGTTTTCCAGAAATGAACTGTTGCTTGGAGGAAGACACAGATCCTGGGGTTTAACTTGGTTTCTGAAGGGAAATTCAGACCACCATTCTCATCCCTGAAAAACTCTCTGTTTTATGGCATGAACCATCCTCTTCTTTCCAGCGTCTCCAAAACAGGAAGAACCATGAGCATGCCCAGAAAAAAGGAACTGTGTTTCCTACTCATACGGACCATATGTAGTTCAACTGTGCTGACGAAACTGATACAAACCACAGCTCCTCTTACATAAATGTTCTTTAGTTAATAGTGAGAATCGCGTTGGGTTCATGAACTGTGTAAAATCATTTGAGCCCAAAATTCACTGGGTTTACCAGAATTCAACTCTTGCTTGTAGGAAGACACAGATCCTGGGGTTTAACTCCTTTTCTGAAGGGAAATTCAGACCGGAATTCTCATCCCTGAATAACAATCTGTTTTAACGTAAGAAGCAAGGTCTTCTTTCCAGAGTCTAAAATACAGCAAGAACCATGAGCATGGCCTGAAAAAAAGAACTGTGTTGCCTACTCATAAGGACCATATGTAATTCAACTCTGCTTATGAAACTGAAACAAACCAAAGCCCCTCTTACATAAATGCGCTTTAGTTAATAGTGAGAATCACGTTGGGTTCATGAATTGTGTAAAATCATTTGAGCCCAAAATTCACTGGGTTTTCTAGAAATGAACTCTTGCTTGTAGGAAGACACAGATCCTAGGGTGTAACTCCGTTTCTGAAGAGAAATTCAGACCAGAGTTATCATCCATGAAACACATTTGTTTAAATGCAAGAAGCAAGCTCCTCTTTCCAGTGTCTGCAATACAGCAAGAATCATGATCATTCCCAGAATTAAAGAACTGTGTTTCCTACTCATACGGACCCTATGTAGTTCAACTCTGCTAATGAAACTGATACAGACCACAGCTCCTCTTACATAAATGCTCTTCAGTTAATAGTGATAATCGTGTTGGGTTCTAGATCTGTGTAAAATAATTTGATCAGATAATTCACTTGGTTTACCAGAAATGAACTCTTGCTTGTAGGAAGACACAGATCATGGGGTTTAACTTGGTTTCTGAAGGGAAATTCAGACCAGAATTCTCATCCCTGAAAAACTCTCTGTTTGATTGCATGAATGTTCCTCTTCTTTCCAGTGTCTCCAATACAGTAAGAACAATGAGCATGCCCAGAAAAAAGAACTGTGTTTCCTACTCATACAGACCATATGTAGTTCAACTCGGCTTATGAAACTTATGCAGACCACAACTCCTCTTAAATAAATCCTCTTTAGTTAATAGTGATAATCGCCTTGGTTTCTAGAACTGTGCAAAAACCTTTCAGCCGAAAATTAACTTGGTTTACCAGAAATGAACTCTTGCTTGTAGGAAGACACAGATCATGTGGTTAAATCCGTTTCTGAAGGGAAATTCAGACCAGAGTTCTCATCCATGAAACACATTCTATTTAAATGCAAGAAGCAAGCTCTTCTTTCCAGCGAATCCAATACAGCAAGAACCATGAGCATGCCCAGATTAAAAGAACTGTGTTTCCTACTCATACTGACCATATGTAGTTCAACTCTGCTTATGAAACTGATACAAACCACAGCTCCTCTTACATAAATGCTCCTTAGTTAATAGTGAGAATTGCGTTGGGTTCATGAACTGTGTAAAATCATTTGAGCCCAAAAGTCACTGGGTTTACCTGAAATGAACTCTTGATCGTAGGAAGACACAGATCCTGGTATTTAACTCCGTTATTGAAGGGAAATTCAGACCAGAGTTCTCATCCCTGGAACCCAATCTGTTTTAACGCAAGAAGCAAGCTCTTCTTTCCAGAGTCTAAAATACGGCAAGAACCATGAGCATGGCCTGAAAAAAAGAACTGTGTTCCCTACACATGAGGACCATATGTAATTCAACTCTGCTAATGAAACTGACACAAACCACAGCCCCTCTTACATAAATGCTCTTTAGTTAATAGTGAGAATCACGTTGGGTTCATGAACTGTGTAAAATGATTTGAGCCCAAAATTCACTGGGTTTTCCAGAAATGAACTCTTGCTTGTAGGAAGACACAGATCCTGGGGTGTAACTCCGTTTCTGAAGAGAAATTCAGACCATTGTTCTCATCCATGTAACACATTTGTTTAAATGCAAGAAGCAAGCTCTTCTTTCCAGTGTCTGCAATACAGCAAGAATCATGATCATTCCCAGAATTAAAGAACTGTGTTTCCTACTCATATGGACCCTATGTAGTTCAACTCTGCTAATGAAACTGATACAGACCACAGCTCCTCTTACATAAATGCTCTTCAGTTAATAGTGATAATCGTGTTGGGATCTAGATCTGTGTAAAATCATTTGAGCGGATAATTCACTTGGTTTACCAGAAATGAACTCTTGCTTGTAGGAAGACACAGATCATGGGGTTTAACTTGGTTTCTGAAGGGAAATTCAGACCAGAATTCTCATCCCTGAAAAACTCGCTGTTTTATGGCATGAATCTTCCTCTTCTTTCCAGCGTCTTCAATACAGTAAGAACAATGACCATGCCCAGAAAAAAAGAACTGTGTTTCCTACTCATAAGGACCATATGTAATTCAACTCTGCTTATGAAACTGAAACAAACCACAGCTCCTCTTACATAAATGCTCGTTATTTAAGAGTGATAATCGCGTTGGATTCATGAACTTTGTAAAATCATTTGAGCACAAAATTCACTGGGTTTACCAGAATTCAACTCTTGCTTGTAGGAAGACACAGATCCTGGGGTTTAACTCCGTTACTGAAGGGAAATTCAGACCGGAATTCTCATCCCTGAAAAACAATCTGTTTTAACCTAAGAAGCAAGGTCTTCTTTCCAGAATCTAAAATACAGCAAGAACCATGAGCATGGCCTGAAAAAAATAACTGTGTTTCCTACTCATAAGTACCATTTGTAATTCAACTCTGCTTATGAAACTGAAACAAACTACAGCTCCTCTTACATAAATGCTATTTAGTTAATAGTGAGAATCGTGTTGGGTTCATGAACTGTGTAAAATCATTTGAGCCCAAAATTCACTGGGTTTTCCAGAAATGAACTCTTGCTTGTAGGAAGACACAGATCTTGGGGTTTAACTTGGTTTCTGAAGGGAAATTCAGACCACAATTCTCATCCCTGAAAAACTCTCTGTTTTATCGCATGAATCATCCTCTTCTTTCCAGCGTCTCCAATACAGGAAGAACCATGAGCATGCCCAGAAAAAAGAACTGTGTTTCCTACTCATACGGACCATATGTAGTTCAACTCTGCTGACGAAACTGATACAAACCACAGCTCCTCTTACATAAATGTTCTTTAGTTAATAGTGAGAATCGCGTTGGGTTCATGAACTGTGTAAAATCATTTGAGCCCAAAATTCACTGCGTTTTCTAGAAATGAACTCTTGCTTGTAGGAAGACACAGATCCTGGGGTGTAACTCCATTTCTGAAGAGAAATTCAGACCAGAGTTCTCATCCCTGAAACACATTTGTTTAAATGCAAGAAGCAAGCTCCTCTTTCCAGTGTCTGCAATACAGCAAGAATCATGATCATTCCCAGAATTAAAGAACTGTGTTTCCTACTCATACGGACCCTATGTAGTTCAACTCTGCTAATGAAACTGATACAGACCACAGCTCCTCTTACATAAATGCTCTTCAGTTAATAGTGATAATCGTGTTGGGTTCTAGATCTGTGTAAAATCATTTGAGCAGATAATTTACGTGGTTTACCAGAAATGAACTCTTGCTTGTAGGAAGACACAGATCATGGGGTTTAACTTGGTTTCTGAAGGGAAATTCAGACCAGAATTCTCATCCCTGAAAAACTCGCTGTTTTATGGCATGAATCTTCCTCTTCTTTCCAGCGTCTCCAATACAGTAAGAACAATGACCATGCCCAGAAAAAAGAACTGTGTTTCCTACTCATACGGAACATATGTAGTTCAACTCGGCTTATGAAACTTATGCAGACCACAACTCCTCTTAAATAAATCCTCTTAGGTTAATAGTGATAATCGCGTTGGTTTCTAGAACTGTGCAAAAACCTTTGAGCCGAAAATTCACTTGGTTTACCAGAAATGAACTCTTGCTTGTAGGAAGACACAGATCATGTGGTTAAATCCGTTTCTGAAGGGAAATTCAGATCAGAGTTCTCATCCATGAAACACATTCTATTTAAATGCAAGAAGCAAGCTCTTCTTTCTAGCGACTCCAATACAGCAAGAACCATGAGCATGCCCAGATTAAAAGAACTGTGTTTCCTACTCATACTGACCATATGTAGTTCAACTCTGCTTATGAAACTGATACAAACCACAGCTCCTCTTACATAAATGCTCCTTAGTTAATAGTGAGAATCGCGTTGGGTTCATGAACTGTGTAAAATCATTTGAGCCCAAAAGTCACTGGGTTTACCTGAAATGAACTCTTGATTGTAGGAAGACACAGATCCTGGTGTTTAACTCCGTTACTGAAGGGAAATTCAGACCAGTGTTCTCATCCAGGAAACACACTCTTATTTAACGCAAGAAGCAAGCTCTTCTTTCCAGCGTCTCCAATACAGTAAGAACCATGAGCATGCCCAGAAAAAAGAACTGTGTTTCCTACTCATACGGAACATATGTAGTTCAACTCGGGTTATGAAACTTATGCAGACCACAACTCCTCTTAAATAAACCCTCTTTAGTTAATAGTGATAATCGCGTTGGGTTCTGGAACTGTGCAAAATCCTTTGAGCCGAAAATTCACTTGGTTTACCAGAAATGAACTCTTGCTTGTAGGAAGACACAGATCATGGGGTTTCACACTGTTTCTGAAGGGCAATTCAGTCCAGAATTCTCATCCCTGAAACACAATCTGTTTTAACGCAAGAAGCAAGTTCTTCTTTCCAGAATCTAAAATACAGCAAGAACCATGTCATGCCCTGAAATAAAGAACTGTGTTTCCTACTCATAAGGACCATATGTAATTCAACTCTGCTTATGAAACTGAAACAAACCACAGCTCCTCTTACATACAAGCTCTTTAGTTAATAGTGAGAATCGCATTGAGTTCATGAACTGTGTACTATTATTTGAGCCCAAAATTCACTGGGTTTTCCAGAATTGATCTCTTGCTTTTAGGAAGAGACAGATCCTGGGGTTTAAATCCGTTACTGAAGGGAAATTGAGACCAGAATTCTCATCCCTGAAACACAATCTGTTTTAACCTAAGAAGCAAGGTCTTCTTTCCAGAATCTAAAATACAGCAAGAACCATGAGCATGGCCTGAAAAAAACAACTGTGTTTCCTACTCATAAGGACCATATGTAATTTAACTCTGCTTATGAAACTGAAACAAGCCACAGCTCCTCTTACATAAATACTATTTAGTTAATAGTGAGAATCGCGTTGGGTTCATGAACTGTGTAAAATCATTTGAGCCCAAAATTCACTGGGTTTTCCAGAAATGAACTCTTGCTTGTAGAAAGACACAGATCCTGGGGTTTAACTCCGTTTCTGATGGGAAATTCAAACCAGAGTACTCATCCATGAAACACACTCTGTTTTAATGCAAGAAGCAAGCTCGTCTTTCCAGCGTCTCCAATACAGGAAGAACCATGAGCATGCCCAGAAAAAAGAACTGTGTTTCCTACTCATACGGACCATATGTAGTTCAACTCTGCTGACGAAACTGATACAAACCACAGCTCCTCTTACATAAATGTTCTTTAGTTAATAGTGAGAATCGCGTTGGGTTCATGAACTGTGTAAAATCATTTGAGCCCAAAATTCACTGGGTTTACCAGAATTCAACTCTTGCTTGTAGGAAGACACAGATCCTGGGGTTTAACTCCTTTTCTGAAGGGAAATTCAGACCGGAATTCTCATCCCTGGATAACAATCTGTTTTAAGGTAAGAAGCAAGGTCTTCTTTCCAGAGTCTAAAATACAGCAAGAACCATGAGCATGGCCTGAAAAAAAGAACTGTGTTGCCTACTCATAAGGACCATATGTAATTCAACTCTGCTTATGAAACTGAAACAAACCACAGCCCCTCTTACATAAATGCTCTTTACTTAATAGTGAGAATCACGTTGGGTTCATGAATTGTGTAAAATCATTTGAGCCCAAAATTCACTGGGTTTTCTAGAAATGAACTCTTGCTTGTAGGAAGACACAGATCCTGGGGTGTAACTCCATTTCTGAAGAGAAATTCAGACCAGAGTTCTCATCCATGAAACACATTTGTTTAAATGCAAGAAGCAAGCTCCTCTTTCCAGTGTCTGCAATACAGCAAGAATCATGATCATTCCCAGAATTAAAGAACTGTGTTTCCTACTCATACGGACCCTATGTAGTTCAACTCTGCTAATGAAACTGATACAGACCACAGCTCCTCTTACATAAATGCTCTTCAGTTAATAGTGATAATCGTGTTGGGTTCTAGATCTGTGTAAAATCATTTGAGCAGATAATTCACTTGGTTTACCAGAAATGAACTCTTGCTTGTAGGAAGACACAGATCATGGGGTTTAACTTGGTTTCTGAAGGGAAATTCAGACCAGAATATTCTTCCCTGAAAAACTCGCTGTTTTATGGCATGAATCTTCCTCTTCTTTCCAGCGTCTCCAATACAGTAAGAACAATGACCATGCCCAGAAAAAAGAACTGTGTTTCCTACTCATACGGAACATATGTAGTTCAACTCGGCTTATGAAACTTATGCAGACCACAACTCCTCTTAAATAAATCCTCTTTAGTTAATAGTGATAATCGCCTTGGATTCTAGAACTGTGCAAAAACCTTTGAGCCAAAAATTCACTTGGTTTACCAGAAATGAACTCTTGCTTGCAGGAAGACACAGATCATGGGGTTTAACACTGTTTCTGAAGGGCAATTCAGACCGGAATTCTCATCCCTGAATCACAATCTGTTTTAACGTAAGAAGCAAGGTCTTCTTTCCAGAGTCTAAAATACAGCAAGAACCATGAGCATGGCCTGAAAAAAATAACTGGGTTTCCTACCCATAAGGACCATATGTAATTCAACTCTGCTTATGAAACTGAAACAAACCACAGCTCCTCTTACATAAATTCTCGTTAGTTAATAGTGAGAATCGTGTTGGGTTCATGAACTGTGCAAAAACCTTTGAGCCGAAAATCACTTGGTTAACCAGAAATGAACTCTTGCTTGTAGGAAGACAGAGATCATGGGGTTTAACAATGTTTCTGAAGGGCAATTCAGTCCAGAATTCTCATCCCTGAAAAACTCTCTGTTTTATGGCATGAATCATCCTCTTCTTTCCAGCTTCTCCAATACAGGAAGAACCATGAGCATGCCCAGAAAAAAGAACTGTGTTTCCTACTCATACGGACCATATGTAGTTCAACTCTGCTGACGAAACTGATACAAACCACAGCTCCTCTTACATAAATGTTCTTTAGTTAATAGTGAGAATCGCATTGGGTTCATGAACTGTGTAAAATCATTTGAGCCCAACATTCACTGGGTTTACCAGAATTGAACTCTTGCTTGTAGGAAGACACAGATCCTGGGGTTTAACTCCTTTTCTGAAGAGAAATTCAGACCGGAATTCTCATCCCTGGATAACAATCTGTTTTAAGGTAAGAAGCAAGGTCTTCTTTCCAGAGTCTAAAATACAGCAAGAACCATGAGCATGTCCTGAAAAAAAGAACTGTGTTGCCTACTTATAAGGACCATATGTAATTCAACTCTGCTTATGAAAGTGAAACAAACCACAGCCCCTCTTACATAAATGCTCTTTACTTAATAGTGAGACTCGCGTTGGGTTCATGAACTGTGTAAAATCATTTGAGCCCAAAAGTCACTGGGATTACCTGAAATGAACTCTTGATTGTAGGAAGACACAGATCCTGGTGTTTAACTCCGTTACTTAAGGGAAATTCAGACCAGAGTTCTCATCCCTGGAACCCAATTTGTTTTAACACAGGAAGCAAGTTCTTCTTTCCAGAGTCTAAAATACAGCAAGAATGATGAGCATGCCCTGAAAAAAAGAACTGTTTCCTACTCATACGATCCATATGTAGTTCAACTCTGCTTATGAAACTGATACAATCCACAGCTCCTCTTATATAAATGCTCCTTAGTTAATAGTGAGAATCTCATTGGGTTTTGGAACTGTGTAAAATAATTTGAGCCCAAAATTCACTTTGTTTACCAGGAATGAACTCTTGCTTGTAGGAAAATACAGATCCTGGGGTTTCACTCCATTTCTGAAGGGAAATTCAGACCAGTGTTCTCATCCAGGATACACACTCTTATTTAAGGCAAGAAGCAAGCTCTTCTTTCCAGTGTCTCCAATACAGCAAGAATCATGAGCATGCCCAGAAAAAAAGAACTGTGTTTCCTACTCATAAGGACCATATGTAATTCAACTCTGCTTATGAAACTGAAACAAACCTCAGCTCCTCTTACATAAATGCTCTTTACTTAATAGTGAGAATCACGTTGGGTTCATGAATTGTGTAAAATCATTTGAGCCCAAAATTCACTGCGTTTTCTAGAAATGAACTCTTGCTTGTAGGAAGACACAGATCCTGGGGTGTAACTCCATTTCTGAAGAGAAATTCAGACCAGAGTTCTCATCCATGAAACACATTTGTTTAAATGCAAGAAGCAAGCTCCTCTTTCCAGTGTCTGCAATACAGCAAGAATCATGATCATTCCCAGAATTAAAGAACTGTGTTTCCTACTCATATGGACCCTATGTAGTTCAACTCTGCTAATGAAACTGATACAGACCACAGCTCCTCTTACATAAATGCTCTTCAGTTAATAGTGATAATGGTGTTGGGTTCTAGATCTGTGTAAAATCATTTGAGCAGATAATTCACTTGGTTTACCAGAAATGAACTCTTGCTTGTAGGAAGACACAGATCATGGGGTTTAACTTGGTTTCTGAAGGGAAATTCAGACCAGAATTCTCATCCCTGAAAAACTCGCTGTTTTATGGCATGAATCTTCCTCTTCTTTCCAGCGTCTCCAATACAGTAAGAACAATGACCATGCCCAGAAAAAAGAACTGTGTTTCCTACTCATACGGAACATATGTAGTTCAACTCGGCTTATGAAACTTATGCAGACCACAACTCCTCTTAAATAAATCCTCTTTAGTTAATAGTGATAATCGCCTTGGTTTCTAGAACTGTGCAAAAACCTTTGAGCCAAAAATTCACTTGGTTTACCAGAAATGAACTTTTGCTTGTAGGAAGACACAGATCATGTGGTTAAATCCGTTTCTGAAGGGAAATTCAGACCAGAGTTCTCATCCATGAAACACATTCTGTTTAAATGCAAGAAGCAAGCTCTTCTTTCTAGCGACTCCAATACAGCAAGAACCATGAGCATGCCCAGATTAAAAGAACTGTGTTTCCTACTCATACTGACCATATGTAGTTCAACTCTGCTTATGAAACTGATAGAAACCACAGCTCCTCTTACATAAATGCTCCTAAGTTAATAGTGTGACTCGCGTTGGGTTCATGAACTGTGTAAAATCATTTGAGCCCAAAAGTCACTGGGTTTACCTGAAATGAACTCTTGATTGTAGGAAGACACAGATCCTGGTGTTTAACTCCGTTACTGAAGGGAAATTCAGACCAGAGTTCTCATCCCTGGAACCCAATTTGTTTTAACGCAGGAAGCAAGTTCTTCTTTCCAGAGTCTAAAATACAGCAAGAATGATGAGCATGCCCTGAAAAAAAGAACTGTTTCCTACTCATACGATCCATATGTAGTTCAACTCTGCTTATGAAACTGATACAATCCACAGCTCCTCTTATATAAATGCTCCTTAGTTAATAGTGAGAATCTCATTGGGTTTTGGAACTGTGTAAAATAATTTGAGCCCAAAATTCACTTTGTTTACCAGGAATGAACTCTTGCTTGTAGGAAAATACAGATCCTGGGGTTTAACTCCATTTCTGAAGGGAAATTCAGACCAGTGTTCTCATCCAGGATACACACTCTTATTTAAGGCAAGAAGCAAGCTCTTCTTTCCAGTGTCTCCAATACAGCAAGAATCATGAGCATGCCCAGAAAAAAAGAACTGTGTTTCCTACTCATAAGGACCATATGTAATTCAACTCTGCTTATGAAACTGAAACAAACCACAGCTCCTCTTACATAAATGCTCGTTAGTTAAGAGTGAGAATCACGTTGGATTCATGAACTGTGTAAAATCATTTGAGCACAAAATTCACTGGGTTTACCAGAATTCAACTCTTGCTTGTAGGAAGACACAGATCCTGGGGTTTAACTCCGTTTCTGAAGGGAAATTCAGACCGGAATTCTCATCCCTGAATCACAATCTGTTTTAACGTAAGAAGCAAGGTCTTCTTTCCAGAGTCTAAAATACAGCAAGAACCATGAGCATGGCCTGAAAAAAATAACTGGGTTTCCTACCCATAAGGACCATATGTAATTCAACTCTGCTTATGAAACTGAAACAAACCACAGCTCCTCTTACATAAATTCTCGTTAGTTCATAGTGAGAATCGTGTTGGGTTCATGAACTGTGTAAAATCATTTGAGCCCAAAATTCACTGGGTTTTCCAGAATTGATCTCTTGCTTGGAGGAAGACACAGATTCTGGGGTTTAACTCCGTTTCTGAAGGGAAATTCAGAGCAGAATTCTCATCCCTGAAAAACTCTCTTTTTTATGGCATGAATCATCCTCTTCTTTCCAGCGTCTCCAATACAGTAAGAACCATGAGAATGCCCAGAAAAAAGAACTGTGTTTCCTACTCATACGGAACATATGTAGTTCAATTCGGGTTATGAAACTTATGCAGACCACAACTCCTCTCACATAAACCCTCTTTAGTTAATAGTGATAATCGCGTTGGGTTCTAGAACTGTGCAAAAACCTTTGAGCCGAAAATCTCTTGGTTTACCAGAAATGAACTCTTGCTAGTAGGAAGACACAGATCATGGGGTTTAACACTGTTTCTGAAGGGCAATTCAGTCCAGAATTCTCATCCCTGAAACACAATCTGTTTTAACGCAAGAAGCAAGTTCTTCTTTCCAGAATCTAAAATACAGCAAGAACCATGAGCATGCCCTGAAATAAAGAACTGTGTTTCCTACTCATAAGGACCATATGTAATTCAACTCTGCTTATGAAACTGAAACAAACCACAGCTCCTCTTACATAAAAGCTCTTTAGTTAATAGTGAGAATCGCATTGGGTTCATGAACTGTGTACTATTATATGAGCCCAAAATTCACTGGGTTTTCCAGAATTGATCTCTTGCTTGTAGGAAGACACAGATCCTGGGGTTTAACTCCGTTACTGAAGGGAAATTCAGACCAGAATTCTCATCCCTGAAACACAATCTGTTTTAACCTAAGAAGCAAGGTCTTCTTTCCAGAATCTAAAATACAGCAAGAACCATGAGCATGGCCTGAAAAAAATAACTGTGTTTCCTACTCATAAGTACCATATGTAATTCAACTCTGCTTATGAAACTGAAACAAACTACAGCTCCTCTTACATAAATGCTATTTAGTTAATAGTGAGAATCGTGTTGGGTGCATGAACTGTGTAAAATCATTTGAGCCCAAAATTCACTGGGTTTTCCAGAAATGAACTCTTGCTTGTAGGAAGACACAGATCCTGGGGTTTAACTTGGTTTCTGAAGGGAAATTCAGACCACAATTCTCATCCCTGAAAAACTCTCTGTTTTATCGCATGAATCATCCTCTTCTTTCCAGCGTCTCCAATACAGGAAGAACCATGAGCATGCCCAGAAAAAAGAACCGTGTTTCCTACTCATACGGACCATATGTAGTTCAACTCTGCTGACGAAACTGATACAAACCACAGCTCCTCTTACATAAATGTTCTTTAGTTAATAGTTAGAATCGCGTTGGGTTCATGAACTGTGTAAAATCATTTGAGCCAAAAATTCACTGGGTTTACCAAAATTCAACTCTTGCTTGTAGGAAGACACAGATCCTGGGGTTTAACTCCTTTTCTGAAGGGAAATTCAGACCGGAATTCTCATCCCTGAATCACAATCTGTTTTAACGTAAGAAGCAAGGTCTTCTTTCCAGAGTCTAAAATACAGCAAGAACCATGAGCATGGCCTGAAAAAAAGAACTGTGTTGCCTACTCATAAGGACCATATGTAATTCAACTCTGCTTATGAAACTGAAACAAACCACAGCCCCTCTTACATAAATGCTCTTTACTTAATAGTGAGAATCACGTTGGGTTCATGGATTGTGTAAAATCATTTGAGCCCAAAATTCACTGCGTTTTCTAGAAATGAACTCTTGCTTGTAGGAAGACACAGATCCTGGGGTGTAACTCCATTTCTGAAGAGAAATTCAGACCAGAGTTCTCATCCCTGAAACACATTTGTTTAAATGCAAGAAGCAAGCTCCTCTTTCCAGTGTCTGCAATACAGCAAGAATCATGATCATTCCCAGAATTAAAGAACTGTGTTTCCTACTCATACGGACCCTATGTAGTTCAACTCTGCTAATGAAACTGATACAGACCACAGCTCCTCTTACATAAATGCTCTTCAGTTAATAGTGATAATCGTGTTGGGTTCTAGATCTGTGTAAAATCATTTGAGCAGATAATTCACTTGGTTTACCAGAAATGAACTCTTGCTTGTAGGAAGACACAGATCATGGGGTTTAACTTGGTTTCTGAAGGGAAATTCAGACCAGAATTCTCATCCCTGAAAAACTCGCTGTTTTATGGCATGAATCTTCCTCTTCTTTCCAGCGTCTCCAATACAGTAAGAACAATGACCATGCCCAGAAAAAAGAACTGTGTTTCCTACTCATACGGAACATATGTAGTTCAACTCGGCTTATGAAACTTATGCAGACCACAACTCCTCTTAAATAAATCCTCTTTAGTTAATAGTGATAATCGCGTTGGTTTCTAGAACTGTGCAAAAACCTTTGAGCCGAAAATTCACTTGGTTTACCAGAAATGAACTCTTGCTTGTAGGAAGACACAGATCATGTGGTTAAATCCGTTTCTGAAGGGAAATTCAGACCAGAGTTCTCATCCATGAAACACATTCTATTTAAATGCAAGAAGCAAGCTCTTCTTTCTAGCGACTCCAATACAGCAAGAACCATGAGCATGCCCAGATTAAAAGAACTGTGTTTCCTACTCATACTGACCATATGTAGTTCAACTCTGCTTATGAAACTGATACAAACCACAGCTCCTCTTACATAAATGCTCCTTAGTTAATAGTGAGATTCGCGTTGGGTTCATGAACTGTGTAAAATCATTTGAGCCCAAAGTCACTGGGTTTACCTGAAATGAACTCTTGATTGTAGGAAGACACAGATCCTGGTGTTTAACTCCGTTACTGAAGGGAAATTCAGACCAGTGTTCTCATCCAGGAAACACACTCTTATTTAACGCAAGAAGCAAGCTCTTCTTTCCAGCGTCTCCAATACAGTAAGAACCATGAGCATGCCCAGAAAAAAGAACTGTTTTTCCTACTCATACGGAACATATGTAGTTCAACTCGGGTTATGAAACTTATGCAGACCACAACTCCTCTTAAATAAACCCTCTTTAGTTAATAGTGATAATCGCGTTGGGTTCTGGAACTGTGCAAAAACCTTTGAGCCGAAAATTCACTTGGTTTACCAGAAATGAACTCTTGCTTGTAGGAAGACACAGATCATGGGGTTTCACACTGTTTCTGAAGGGCAATTCAGTCCAGAATTCTCATCCCTGAAACACAATCTGTTTTAACGCAAGAAGCAAGTTCTTCTTTCCAGAATCTAAAATACAGCAAGAACCGTGTCATGCCCTGAAATAAAGAACTGTGTTTCCTACTCATGAGGACCATATGTAATTCAACTCTGCTTATGAAACTGAAACAAACCACAGCCCCTCTTACATAAATGCTCTTTACTTAATAGTGAGAATCACGTTGGGTTCATGGATTGTGTAAAATCATTTGAGCCCAAAATTCACTGCGTTTTCTAGAAATGAACTCTTGCTTGTAGGAAGACACAGATCCTGGGGTGTAACTCCATTTCTGAAGAGAAATTCAGACCAGAGTTCTCATCCCTGAAACACATTTGTTTAAATGCAAGAAGCAAGCTCCTCTTTCCAGTGTCTGCAATACAGCAAGAATCATGATCATTCCCAGAATTAAAGAACTGTGTTTCCTACTCATACGGACCCTATGTAGTTCAACTCTGCTAATGAAACTGATACAGACCACAGCTCCTCTTACATAAATGCTCTTCAGTTAATAGTGATAATCGTGTTGGGTTCTAGATCTGTGTAAAATCATTTGAGCAGATAATTCACTTGGTTTACCAGAAATGAACTCTTGCTTGTAGGAAGACACAGATCATGGGGTTTAACTTGGTTTCTGAAGGGAAATTCAGACCAGAATTCTCATCCCTGAAAAACTCGCTGTTTTATGGCATGAATCTTCCTCTTCTTTCCAGCGTCTCCAATACAGTAAGAACAATGACCATGCCCAGAAAAAAGAACTGTGTTTCCTACTCATACGGAACATATGTAGTTCAACTCGGCTTATGAAACTTATGCAGACCACAACTCCTCTTAAATAAATCCTCTTTAGTTAATAGTGATAATCGCGTTGGTTTCTAGAACTGTGCAAAAACCTTTGAGCCGAAAATTCACTTGGTTTACCAGAAATGAACTCTTGCTTGTAGGAAGACACAGATCATGTGGTTAAATCCGTTTCTGAAGGGAAATTCAGACCAGAGTTCTCATCCATGAAACACATTCTATTTAAATGCAAGAAGCAAGCTCTTCTTTCTAGCGACTCCAATACAGCAAGAACCATGAGCATGCCCAGATTAAAAGAACTGTGTTTCCTACTCATACTGACCATATGTAGTTCAACTCTGCTTATGAAACTGATACAAACCACAGCTCCTCTTACATAAATGCTCCTTAGTTAATAGTGAGATTCGCGTTGGGTTCATGAACTGTGTAAAATCATTTGAGCCCAAAGTCACTGGGTTTACCTGAAATGAACTCTTGATTGTAGGAAGACACAGATCCTGGTGTTTAACTCCGTTACTGAAGGGAAATTCAGACCAGTGTTCTCATCCAGGAAACACACTCTTATTTAACGCAAGAAGCAAGCTCTTCTTTCCAGCGTCTCCAATACAGTAAGAACCATGAGCATGCCCAGAAAAAAGAACTGTTTTTCCTACTCATACGGAACATATGTAGTTCAACTCGGGTTATGAAACTTATGCAGACCACAACTCCTCTTAAATAAACCCTCTTTAGTTAATAGTGATAATCGCGTTGGGTTCTGGAACTGTGCAAAAACCTTTGAGCCGAAAATTCACTTGGTTTACCAGAAATGAACTCTTGCTTGTAGGAAGACACAGATCATGGGGTTTCACACTGTTTCTGAAGGGCAATTCAGTCCAGAATTCTCATCCCTGAAACACAATCTGTTTTAACGCAAGAAGCAAGTTCTTCTTTCCAGAATCTAAAATACAGCAAGAACCGTGTCATGCCCTGAAATAAAGAACTGTGTTTCCTACTCATGAGGACCATATGTAATTCAACTCTGCTTATGAAACTGAAACAAACCACAGCTCCTCTTACATACAAGCTCTTTAGTTAATAGTGAGAATCGCATTGGGTTCATGAACTGTGTACTATTATTTGAGCCCAAAATTCACTGGGTTTTCCAGAATTGATCTCTTGCTTGTAGGAAGAGACAGATCCTGGCGTTTAAATCCGTCACTGAAGGGAAATTGAGACCAGAATTCTCATCCCTGAAACACAATCTGTTTTAACCTAAGAGGCAAGGTCTTCTTTCCAGAATCTAAAATACAGCAAGAACCATGAGCATGGCCTGAAAAAAACAACTGTGTTTCCTACTCATAAGGACCATATGTAATTTAACTCTGCTTATGAAACTGAAACAAGCCACAGCTCCTCTTACATAAATACTATTTAGTTAATAGTGAGAATCGCGTTGGGTTCATGAACTGTGTAAAATCATTTGAGCCCAAAATTCACTGGGTTTTCCAGAAATGAACTCTTGCTTGTAGGAAGACACAGATCATGGGGTTTAACACTGTTTCTGAAGGGCAATTCAGACCGGAATTCTCATCCCTGAATCACAATCTGTTTTAACGTAAGAAGCAAGGTCTTCTTTCCAGAGTCTAAAATACAGCAAGAACCATGAGCATGGCCTGAAAAAAAGAACTGTGTTTCCTACCCATAAGGACCATATGTAATTCAACTCTGCTTATGAAACTGAAACAAACCACAGCTCCTCTTACATAAATTCTCGTTAGTTAATAGTGAGAATCGTGTTGGGTTCATGAACTGTGCAAAAACCTTTGAGCCGAAAATCACTTGGTTTACCAGAAATGAACTCTTGCTTGTAGGAAGACAGAGATCATGGGGTTTAACAATGTTTCTGAAGGGCAATTCAGTCCAGAATTCTCATCCCTGAAAAACTCTCTGTTTTATGGCATGAATCATCCTCTTCTTTCCAGCTTCTCCAATACAGGAAGAACCATGAGCATGCCCAGAAAAAAGAACTGTGTTTCCTACTCATAAGGACCATATGTAGTTCAACTCTGCTGACGAAACTGATACAAACCACAGCTCCTCTTACATAAATGTTCTTTAGTTAATAGTGAGAATCACGTTGGGTTCATGAACTGTGTAAAATCATTTGAGCCCAAAATTCACTGGGTTTACCAGAATTGAACTCTTGCTTGTAGGAAGACACAGATCCTGGGGTTTAACTCCTTTTCTGAAGGGAAATTCAGACCGGAATTCTCATCCCTGGATAACAATCTGTTTTAACGTAAGAAGCAAGGTCTTCTTTCCAGAGTCTAAAATACAGCAAGAACCATGAGCATGGCCTGAAAAAAAGAACTGTGTTGCCTACTCATAAGGACCATATGTAATTCAACTCTGCTTATGAAACTGAAACAAACCACAGCCCCTCTTACATAAATGCTCTTTACTTAATAGTGAGAATCACGTTGGGTTCATGAATTGTGTAAAATCATTTGAGCCCAAAATTCACTGGGTTTTCTAGAAATGAACTCTTGCTTGTAGGAAGACACAGATCTTGGGGTGTAACGCCATTTCTGAAGAGAAATTCAGACCAGTGTTCTCATCCATGAAACACATTTGTTTAAATGCAAGAAGCAAGCTCCTCTTTCCAGTGTCTGCAATATAGCAAGAATCATGATCATTCCCAGAATTAAAGAACTGTGTTTCCTACTCATACGGACCCTATGTAGTTCAACTCTGCTAATGAAACTGATACAGACCACAGCTTCTCTTACATAAATGCTCTTCAGTTAATAGTGATAATCGTGTTGGGTTCTAGATCTGTGTAAAATCATTTGAGCAGATAATTCACTTGGTTTACCAGAAATGAACTCTTGCTTGTAGGAAGACACAGATCATGGGGTTTAACTTGGTTTCTGAAGGGAAATTCAGACCAGAATTCTCATCCCTGAAAAACTCGCTGTTTTATGGCATGAATCTTCCTCTTCTTTCCAGTGTCTCCAATACAGTAAGAACAATGACCATGCCCAGAAAAAGAACTGTGTTTCCTACTCATACGGAACATATGTAGTTCAACTCGGCTTATGAAACTTATGCAGACCACAACTCCTCTTAAATAAATCCTCTTTAGTTAATAGTGATAATCGCCTTGGTTTCTAGAACTGTGCAAAAACCTTTGAGCCAAAAATTCACTTGGTTTACCAGAAATGAACTCTTGCTTGTAGGAAGACACAGATCATGTGGTTAAATCCGTTTCTGAAGGGAAATTCAGACCAGAGTTCTCATCCATGAAACACATTCTATTTAAATGCAAGAAGCAAGCTCTTCTTTCTAGCGACTCCAATACAGCAAGAACCATGAGCATGCCCAGATTAAAAGAACTGTGTTTCCTACTCATACTGACCATATGTAGTTCAACTCTGCTTATGAAACTGATACAAACCACAGCTCCTCTTACATAAATGCTCCTTAGTTAATAGTGAGATTCGCGTTGGGTTCATGAACTGTGTAAAATCATTTGAGCCCAAAGTCACTGGGTTTACCTGAAATGAACTCTTGATTGTAGGAAGACACAGATCCTGGTGTTTAACTCCGTTACTGAAGGGAAATTCAGACCAGTGTTCTCATCCAGGAAACACACTCTTATTTAACGCAAGAAGCAAGCTCTTCTTTCCAGCGTCTCCAATACAGTAAGAACCATGAGCATGCCCAGAAAAAAGAACTGTTTTTCCTACTCATACGGAACATATGTAGTTCAACTCGGGTTATGAAACTTATGCAGACCACAACTCCTCTTAAATAAACCCTCTTTAGTTAATAGTGATAATCGCGTTGGGTTCTGGAACTGTGCAAAAACCTTTGAGCCGAAAATTCACTTGGTTTACCAGAAATGAACTCTTGCTTGTAGGAAGACACAGATCATGGGGTTTCACACTGTTTCTGAAGGGCAATTCAGTCCAGAATTCTCATCCCTGAAACACAATCTGTTTTAACGCAAGAAGCAAGTTCTTCTTTCCAGAATCTAAAATACAGCAAGAACCGTGTCATGCCCTGAAATAAAGAACTGTGTTTCCTACTCATGAGGACCATATGTAATTCAACTCTGCTTATGAAACTGAAACAAACCACAGCTCCTCTTACATACAAGCTCTTTAGTTAATAGTGAGAATCGCATTGGGTTCATGAACTGTGTACTATTATTTGAGCCCAAAATTCACTGGGTTTTCCAGAATTGATATCTTGCTTGTAGGAAGAGACAGATCCTGGCGTTTAAATCCGTCACTGAAGGGAAATTGAGACCAGAATTCTCATCCCTGAAACACAATCGGTTTTAACATAAGAGGCAAGGTCTTCTTTCCAGAATCTAAAATACAGCAAGAACCATGAGCATGGCCTGAAAAAAACAACTGTGTTTCCTACTCATAAGGACCATATGTAATTTAACTCTGCTTATGAAACTGAAACAAGCCACAGCTCCTCTTACATAAATACTATTTAGTTAATAGTGAGAATCGCGTTGGGTTCATGAACTGTGTAAAATCATTTGAGCCCAAAATTCACTGGGTTTTCCAGAAATGAACTCTTGCTTGTAGGAAGACACAGATCATGGGGTTTAACACTGTTTCTGAAGGGCAATTCAGACCGGAATTCTCATCCCTGAATCACAATCTGTTTTAACGTAAGAAGCAAGGTCTTCTTTCCAGAGTCTAAAATACAGCAAGAACCATGAGCATGGCCTGAAAAAAAGAACTGTGTTTCCTACCCATAAGGACCATATGTAATTCAACTCTGCTTATGAAACTGAAACAAACCACAGCTCCTCTTACATAAATTCTCGTTAGTTAATAGTGAGAATCGTGTTGGGTTCATGAACTGTGCAAAAACCTTTGAGCCGAAAATCACTTGGTTTACCAGAAATGAACTCTTGCTTGTAGGAAGACAGAGATCATGGGGTTTAACAATGTTTCTGAAGGGCAATTCAGTCCAGAATTCTCATCCCTGAAAAACTCTCTGTTTTATGGCATGAATCATCCTCTTCTTTCCAGCTTCTCCAATACAGGAAGAACCATGAGCATGCCCAGAAAAAAGAACTGTGTTTCCTACTCATAAGGACCATATGTAGTTCAACTCTGCTGACGAAACTGATACAAACCACAGCTCCTCTTACATAAATGTTCTTTAGTTAATAGTGAGAATCACGTTGGGTTCATGAACTGTGTAAAATCATTTGAGCCCAAAATTCACTGGGTTTACCAGAATTGAACTCTTGCTTGTAGGAAGACACAGATCCTGGGGTTTAACTCCTTTTCTGAAGGGAAATTCAGACCGGAATTCTCATCCCTGGATAACAATCTGTTTTAACGTAAGAAGCAAGGTCTTCTTTCCAGAGTCTAAAATACAGCAAGAACCATGAGCATGGCCTGAAAAAAAGAACTGTGTTGCCTACTCATAAGGACCATATGTAATTCAACTCTGCTTATGAAACTGAAACAAACCACAGCCCCTCTTACATAAATGCTCTTTACTTAATAGTGAGAATCACGTTGGGTTCATGAATTGTGTAAAATCATTTGAGCCCAAAATTCACTGGGTTTTCTAGAAATGAACTCTTGCTTGTAGGAAGACACAGATCTTGGGGTGTAACGCCATTTCTGAAGAGAAATTCAGACCAGTGTTCTCATCCATGAAACACATTTGTTTAAATGCAAGAAGCAAGCTCCTCTTTCCAGTGTCTGCAATATAGCAAGAATCATGATCATTCCCAGAATTAAAGAACTGTGTTTCCTACTCATACGGACCCTATGTAGTTCAACTCTGCTAATGAAACTGATACAGACCACAGCTTCTCTTACATAAATGCTCTTCAGTTAATAGTGATAATCGTGTTGGGTTCTAGATCTGTGTAAAATCATTTGAGCAGATAATTCACTTGGTTTACCAGAAATGAACTCTTGCTTGTAGGAAGACACAGATCATGGGGTTTAACTTGGTTTCTGAAGGGAAATTCAGACCAGAATTCTCATCCCTGAAAAACTCGCTGTTTTATGGCATGAATCTTCCTCTTCTTTCCAGTGTCTCCAATACAGTAAGAACAATGACCATGCCCAGAAAAAGAACTGTGTTTCCTACTCATACGGAACATATGTAGTTCAACTCGGCTTATGAAACTTATGCAGACCACAACTCCTCTTAAATAAATCCTCTTTAGTTAATAGTGATAATCGCCTTGGTTTCTAGAACTGTGCAAAAACCTTTGAGCCAAAAATTCACTTGGTTTACCAGAAATGAACTCTTGCTTGTAGGAAGACACAGATCATGTGGTTAAATCCGTTTCTGAAGGGAAATTCAGACCAGAGTTCTCATCCATGAAACACATTCTGTTTAAATGCAAGAAGCAAGCTCTTCTTTCTAGCGACTCCAATACAGCAAGAACCATGAGCATGCCCAGATTAAAAGAACTGTGTTTCCTACTCATACTGACCATATGTAGTTCAACTCTGCTTATGAAACTGATAGAAACCACAGCTCCTCTTACATAAATGCTCCTAAGTTAATAGTGAGACTCGCGTTGGGTTCATGAACTGTGTAAAATCATTTGAGCACAAAATTCACTGGGTTTACCAGAATTCAACTCTTGCTTGTAGGAAGACACAGATCCTGGGGTTTAACTCCGTTTCTGAAGGGAAATTCAGACCGGAATTCTCATCCCTGAATCACAATCTGTTTTAACGTAAGAAGCAAGGTCTTCTTTCCAGAGTCTAAAATACAGCAACTACCATGAGCATGGCCTGAAAAAAATAACTGGGTTTCCTACCCATAAGGACCATATGTAATTCAACTCTGCTTATGAAACCGAAACAAACCACAGCTCCTCTTACATAAATTCTCGTTAGTTCATAGTGAGAATCGTGTTGCGTTCATGAACTGTGTAAAATCATTTGAGCCCAAAATTCACTGGGTTTTCCAGAATTGATCTCTTGCTTGGAGGAAGACACAGATCCTGGGGTTTAACTCCGTTTCTGAAGGGAAATTCAGAGCAGAATTCTCATCCCTGAAAAACTCTCTTTTTTATGGCATGAATCATCCTCTTCTTTCCAGCGTCTCCAATACAGTAAGAACCATGAGCATGCCCAGAAAAAAGAACTGTGTTTCCTACTCATAGGGAACATATGTAGTTCAACTCGGCTTATGAAACTTATGCAGACCACAACTCCTCTTACATAAACCCTCTTTAGTTAACAGTGATAATCGCGTTGGGTTCTAGAACTGTGCAAAAACCTTTGAGCCGAAAATCACTTGGTTTACCAGAAATGAACTCTTGCTTGTAGGAAGACACAGATCATGGGGTTTAACATTGTTTCTGAAGGGCAATTCAGTCCAGAATTCTCATCCCTGAAACACAATCTGTTTTAACGCAAGAAGCAAGTTCTTCTTTCCAGAATCTAAAATACAGCAAGAACCATGAGCATGCCCTGAAATAAAGAACTGTGTTTCCTACTCATAAGGACCATATGTAATTCAACTCTGCTTATGAAACTGAAACAAACCACAGCTCCTCTTACATAAAAGCTCTTTAGTTAATAGTGAGAATCACATTGGGTTCATGAACTGTGTACTATTATATGAGCCCAAAATTCACTGGGTTTTCCAGAATTGATCTCTTGCTTGTAGGAAGACACAGATCCTGGGGTTTAACTCCGTTACTGAAGGGAAATTCAGACCAGAATTCTCATCCCTGAAACACAATCTGTTTTAACCTAAGAAGCAAGGTCTTCTTTCCAGAATCTAAAATACAGCAAGAACCATGAGCATGCCCTGAAATAAAGAACTGTGTTTCCTACTCATAAGGACCATATGTAATTCAACTCTGCTTATGAAACTGAAACAAACCACAGCTCCTCTTACATAAAAGCTCTTTAGTTAATAGTGAGAATCGCATTGGGTTCATGAACTGTGTACTATTATTTGAGCCCAAAATTCACTGGGTTTTCCAGAATTGATCTCTTGCTTGTAGGAAGACACAGATCCTGGGGTTTAACTCCGTTACTGAAGGGAAATTCAGACCAGAATTCTCATCCCTGAAACACAATCTGTTTTAACCTAAGAAGCAAGGTCTTCTTTCCAGAATCTAAAATACAGCAAGAACCATGAGCATGGCCTGAAAAAAAGAACTGTGTTTCCTACACATAAGTACCATATGTAATTCAACTCTGCTTATGAAACTGAAACACACCACAGCTCCTCTTACATAAATGTTCGATAGTTAATAGTGAGAATCGTGTTGGGTTCATGAACTGTGTAAAATCATTTGAGCCCAAAATTCACTGGGTTTTCCAGAAATGAACTGTTGCTTGGAGGAAGACACAGATCCTGGGGTTTAACTTGGTTTCTGAAGGGAAATTCAGACCACAATTCTCATCCCTGAAAAACTCTCTGTTTTATCGCATGAATCATCCTCTTCTTTCCAGCGTCTCCAATACAGGAAGAACCATGAGCATGCCCAGAAAAAAGAACTGTGTTTCCTACTCATACGGACCATATGTAGTTCAACTGTGCTGACGAAACTGATACAAACCACAGCTCCTCTTACATAAATGTTCTTTAGTTAACAGTGAGAATGGCGTTGGGTTCATGAACTGTGTAAAATCATTTGAGCCCAAAATTCGCTGGGTTTACCAGAATTGAACTCTTGCTTGTAGGAAGACACAGATCCTGGGGTTTAACTCCTTTTCTGAAGGGAAATTCAGACCGGAATTCTCATCCCTGAATAACAATCTGTTTTAAGGTAAGAAGCAAGGTCTTCTTTCCAGAGTCTAAAATACAGCAACTACCATGAGCATGGCCTGAAAAAAATAACTGGGTTTCCTACCCATAAGGACCATATGTAATTCAACTCTGCTTATGAAACCGAAACAAACCACAGCTCCTCTTACATAAATTCTCGTTAGTTCATAGTGAGAATCGTGTTGCGTTCATGAACTGTGTAAAATCATTTGAGCCCAAAATTCACTGGGTTTTCCAGAATTGATCTCTTGCTTGGAGGAAGACACAGATCCTGGGGTTTAACTCCGTTTCTGAAGGGAAATTCAGAGCAGAATTCTCATCCCTGAAAAACTCTCTTTTTTATGGCATGAATCATCCTCTTCTTTCCAGCGTCTCCAATACAGTAAGAACCATGAGCATGCCCAGAAAAAAGAACTGTGTTTCCTACTCATAGGGAACATATGTAGTTCAACTCGGCTTATGAAACTTATGCAGACCACAACTCCTCTTACATAAACCCTCTTTAGTTAACAGTGATAATCGCGTTGGGTTCTAGAACTGTGCAAAAACCTTTGAGCCGAAAATCACTTGGTTTACCAGAAATGAACTCTTGCTTGTAGGAAGACACAGATCATGGGGTTTAACATTGTTTCTGAAGGGCAATTCAGTCCAGAATTCTCATCCCTGAAACACAATCTGTTTTAACGCAAGAAGCAAGTTCTTCTTTCCAGAATCTAAAATACAGCAAGAACCATGAGCATGCCCTGAAATAAAGAACTGTGTTTCCTACTCATAAGGACCATATGTAATTCAACTCTGCTTATGAAACTGAAACAAACCACAGCTCCTCTTACATAAAAGCTCTTTAGTTAATAGTGAGAATCACATTGGGTTCATGAACTGTGTACTATTATATGAGCCCAAAATTCACTGGGTTTTCCAGAATTGATCTCTTGCTTGTAGGAAGACACAGATCCTGGGGTTTAACTCCGTTACTGAAGGGAAATTCAGACCAGAATTCTCATCCCTGAAACACAATCTGTTTTAACCTAAGAAGCAAGGTCTTCTTTCCAGAATCTAAAATACAGCAAGAACCATGAGCATGCCCTGAAATAAAGAACTGTGTTTCCTACTCATAAGGACCATATGTAATTCAACTCTGCTTATGAAACTGAAACAAACCACAGCTCCTCTTACATAAAAGCTCTTTAGTTAATAGTGAGAATCGCATTGGGTTCATGAACTGTGTACTATTATTTGAGCCCAAAATTCACTGGGTTTTCCAGAATTGATCTCTTGCTTGTAGGAAGACACAGATCCTGGGGTTTAACTCCGTTACTGAAGGGAAATTCAGACCAGAATTCTCATCCCTGAAACACAATCTGTTTTAACCTAAGAAGCAAGGTCTTCTTTCCAGAATCTAAAATACAGCAAGAACCATGAGCATGGCCTGAAAAAAAGAACTGTGTTTCCTACACATAAGTACCATATGTAATTCAACTCTGCTTATGAAACTGAAACACACCACAGCTCCTCTTACATAAATGTTCGATAGTTAATAGTGAGAATCGTGTTGGGTTCATGAACTGTGTAAAATCATTTGAGCCCAAAATTCACTGGGTTTTCCAGAAATGAACTGTTGCTTGGAGGAAGACACAGATCCTGGGGTTTAACTTGGTTTCTGAAGGGAAATTCAGACCACAATTCTCATCCCTGAAAAACTCTCTGTTTTATCGCATGAATCATCCTCTTCTTTCCAGCGTCTCCAATACAGGAAGAACCATGAGCATGCCCAGAAAAAAGAACTGTGTTTCCTACTCATACGGACCATATGTAGTTCAACTGTGCTGACGAAACTGATACAAACCACAGCTCCTCTTACATAAATGTTCTTTAGTTAACAGTGAGAATGGCGTTGGGTTCATGAACTGTGTAAAATCATTTGAGCCCAAAATTCGCTGGGTTTACCAGAATTGAACTCTTGCTTGTAGGAAGACACAGATCCTGGGGTTTAACTCCTTTTCTGAAGGGAAATTCAGACCGGAATTCTCATCCCTGAATAACAATCTGTTTTAAGGTAAGAAGCAAGGTCTTCTTTCCAGAGTCTAAAATACAGCAAGAACCATGAGCATGGCCTGAAAAAAATAACTGTGTTGCCTACTCATAAGGACCATATGTAATTCAACTCTGCTTATGAAACTGAAACAAACCACAGCCCCTCTTACATAAATGCTCTTTACTTAATAGTGAGAATCACGTTGGGTTCATGAATTGTGTAAAATCATTTGAGCCCAAAATTCACTGGGTTTTCTAGAAATGAACTCTTGCTTGTAGGAAGACACAGATCCTGGGGTGTAATGCCATTTCTGAAGAGAAATTCAGACCAGAGTTCTCATCCATGAAACACATTTGTTTAAATGCAAGAAGCAAGCTCCTCTTTCCAGTGTCTGCAATGCAGCAAGAATCATGATCATTCCCAGAATTAAAGAACTGTGTTTCCTACTCATACGGACCCTATGTAGTTCAACTCTGCTAATGAAACTGATACAGACCACAGCTTCTCTTACATAAATGCTCTTCAGTTAATAGTGATAATCGTGTTGGGTTCTAGATCTGTGTAAAATCATTTGAGCAGATAATTCACTTGGTTTACCAGAAATGAACTCTTGCTTGTAGGAAGACACAGATCATGGGGTTTAACTTGGTTTCTGAAGGGAAATTCAGGCCAGAATTCTCATCCCTGAAAAACTCGCTGTTTTATGGCATGAATCTTCCTCTTCTTTCCAGCGTCTCCAATACAGTAAGAACAATGACCATGCCCAGAAAAAAGAACTGTGTTTCCTACTCATACGGAACATATGTAGTTCAACTCGGCTTATGAAACTTATGCAGACCACAACTCCTCTTAAATAAATCCTCTTTAGTTAATAGTGATAATCGCCTTGGTTTCTAGAACTGTGCAAAAACCTTTGAGCCAAAAATTCACTTGGTTTACCAGAAATGAACTCTTGCTTGTAGGAAGACACAGATCATGTGGTTAAATCCGTTTCTGAAGGGAAATTCAGACCAGAGTTCTCATCCATGAAACACATTCTGTTTAAATGCAAGAAGCAAGCTGTTCTTTCTAGCGACTCCAATACAGCAAGAACCATGAGCATGCCCAGATTAAAAGAACTGTGTTTCCTACTCATACTGACCATATGTAGTTCAACTCTGCTTATGAAACTGATAGAAACCACAGCTCCTCTTACATAAATGCTCCTAAGTTAATAGTGAGACTCGCGTTGGGTTCATGAACTGTGTAAAATCATTTGAGCCCAAAAGTCACTGGGTTTACCTGAAATGAACTCTTGATTGTAGGAAGACACAGATCCTGGTGTTTAACTCCGTTACTGAAGGGAAATTCAGACCAGAGTTCTCATCCCTGGAACCCAATTTGTTTTAACGCAGGAAGCAAGTTCTTCTTTCCAGAGTCTAAAATACAGCAAGAATGATGAGCATGCCCTGAAAAAAAGAACTGTTTCCTACTCATACGATCCATATGTAGTTCAACTCTGCTTATGAAACTGATACAATCCACAGCTCCTCTTATATAAATGCTCCTTAGTTAATAGTGAGAATCTCATTGGGTTTTGGAACTGTGTAAAATAATTTGAGCCCAAAATTCACTTTGTTTACAAGGAATGAACTCTTGCTTGTAGGAAAATACAGATCCTGGGGTTTAACTCCATTTCTGAAGGGAAATTCAGACCAGTGTTCTCATCCAGGATACACACTCTTATTTAAGGCAAGAAGCAAGCTCTTCTTTCCAGTGTCTCCAATACAGCAAGAATCATGAGCATGCCCAGAAAAAAAGAACTGTGTTTCCTACTCATAAGGACCATATGTAATTCAACTCTGCTTATGAAACTGAAACAAACCACAGCTCCTCTTACATAAATGCTCGTTAGTTAAGAGTGAGAATCACGTTGGATTCATGAACTGTGTAAAATCATTTGAGCACAAAATTCACTGGGTTTACCAGAATTCAACTCTTGCTTGTAGGAAGACACAGATCCTGGGGTTTAACTCCGTTTCTGAAGGGAAATTCAGACCGGAATTCTCATCCCTGAATCACAATCTGTTTTAACGTAAGAAGCAAGGTCTTCTTTCCAGAGTCTAAAATACAGCAAGAACCATGAGCATGGCCTGAAAAAAATAACTGGGTTTCCTACCCATAAGGACCATATGTAATTCAACTCTGCTTATGAAACTGAAACAAACCACAGCTCCTCTTACATAAATTCTCGTTAGTTCATAGTGAGAATCGTGTTGGGTTCATGAACTGTGTAAAATCATTTGAGCTCAAAATTCACTGGGTTTTCCAGAATTGATCTCTTGCTTGGAGGAAGACACAGATCCTGGGGTTTAACTCCGTTTCTGAAGGGAAATTCAGAGCAGAATTCTCATCCCTGAAAAACTCTCTTTTTTATGGCATGAATCATCCTCTTCTTTCCAGCGTCTCCAATACAGTAAGAACCATGAGCATGCCCAGAAAAAAGAACTGTGTTTCCTACTCATAGGGAACATATGTAGTTCAACTCGGCTTATGAAACTTATGCAGACCACAACTCCTCTTACATAAACCCTCTTTAGTTAATAGTGATAATCGCGTTGGGTTCTAGAACTGTGCAAAAACCTTTGAGCCGAAAATCACTTGGTTTACCAGAAATGAACTCTTGCTTGTAGGAAGACACAGATCATGGGGTTTAACATTGTTTCTGAAGGGAAATTCAGTCCAGAATTCTCATCCCTGAAACACAATCTGTTTTAACGCAAGAAGCAAGTTCTTCTTTCCAGAATCTAAAATACAGCAAGAACCATGAGCATGCCCTGAAATAAAGAACTGTGTTTCCTACTCATAAGGACCATATGTAATTCAACTCTGCTTATGAAACTGAAACAAACCACAGCTCCTCTTACATAAAAGCTCTTTAGTTAATAGTGAGAATCGCATTGGGTTCATGAACTGTGTACTATTATATGAGCCCAAAATTCACTGGGTTTTCCAGAATTGATCTCTTGCTTGTAGGAAGACACAGATCCTGGGGTTTAACTCCGTTACTGAAGGGAAATTCAGACCAGAATTCTCATCCCTGAAACACAATCTGTTTTAACCTAAGAAGCAAGGTCTTCTTTCCAGAATCTAAAATACAGCAAGAACCATGAGCATGCCCTGAAATAAAGAACTGTGTTTCCTACTCATAAGGACCATATGTAATTCAACTCTGCTTATGAAACTGAAACAAACCACAGCTCCTCTTACATAAAAGCTCTTTAGTTAATAGTGAGAATCGCATTGGGTTCATGAACTGTGTACTATTATTTGAGCCCAAAATTCACTGGGTTTTCCAGAATTGATCTCTTGCTTGTAGGAAGACACAGATCCTGGGGTTTAACTCCGTTACTGAAGGGTAATTCAGACCAGAATTCTCATCCCTGAAACACAATCTGTTTTAACCTAAGAGGCAAGGTCTTCTTTCCAGAATCTAAAATACAGCAAGAACCATGAGCATGCCCTGAAATAAAGAACTGTGTTTCCTACTCATAAGGACCATATGTAATTCAACTCTGCTTATGAAACTGAAACAAACCACAGCTCCTCTTACATAAAAGCTCTTTAGTTAATAGTGAGAATCGCATTGGGTTCATGAACTGTGTACTATTATTTGAGCCCAAAATTCACTGGGTTTTCCAGAATTGATCTCTTGTTGGAGGAAGACACAGATCCTGGGGTTTAACTCCGTTACTGAAGGGAAATTCAGACCAGAATTCTCATCCCTGAAACACAATCTGTTTTAACCTAAGAAGCAAGGTCTTCTTTCCAGAATCTAAAATACAGCAAGAACCATGAGCATGGCCTGAAAAAAAGAACTGTGTTTCCTACACATAAGTACCATATGTAATTCAACTCTGCTTATGAAACTGAAACAAACTACAGCTCCTCTTACATAAATGCTATTTAGTTAATAGTGAGAACCGCGTTGGGTTCATGAACTGTGTAAAATCATTTGAGCCCAAAATTCACTGGGTTTTCCAGAAATGAACTCTTGCTTGTAGGAAGACACAGATCCTGGGGTTTAACTCCGTTTCTGATGGGAAATTCAGACCAGAGTACTCATCCATGAAACACACTCTGTTTTAATGCAAGAAGCAAGCTCTTCTTTCCAGCGTCTCCAATACAGGAAGAACCATGAGCATGGCCTGAAAAAAATAACTGTGTTTCCTACTCATAAGGACCATATGTAATTCAACTCTGCTTATGAAACTGAAACAAACCACAGCTCCACTTACATAAATGTTCGATAGTTAATAGTGAGAATCGTGTTGGGTTCATGAACTGTGTAAAATCATTTGAGCCCAAAATTCACTGGGTTTTCCAGAAATGAACTGTTGCTTGGAGGAAGACACAGATCCTGGGGTTTAACTTGGTTTCTGAAGGGAAATTCAGACCACAATTCTCATCCCTGAAAAACTCTCTGTTTTATGGCATGAATCATCCTCTTCTTTCCAGCGTCTCCAATACAGGAAGAACCATGAGCATGCCCAGAAAAAAGAACTGTGTTTCCTACTCATACGGACCATATGTAGTTCAACTGTGCTGACGAAACTGATACAAACCACAGCTCCTCTTACATAAATGTTCTTTAGTTAATAGTGAGAATCGCGTTGGGTTCATGAACTGTGTAAAATCATTTGAGCCCAAAATTCGCTGGGTTTACCAGAATTCAACTCTTGCTTGTAGGAAGACACAGATCCTGGGGTTTAACTCCTTTTCTGAAGGGAAATTCAGACCGGAATTCTCATCCCTGAATAACAATCTGTTTTAAGGTAAGAAGCAAGGTCTTCTTTCCAGAGTCTAAAATACAGCAAGAACCATGAGCATGGCCTGAAAAAAAGAACTGTGTTGCCTACTCATAAGGACCATATGTAATTCAACTCTGCTTATGAAACTGAAACAAACCACAGCCCCTCTTACATAAATGCTCTTTACTTAATAGTGAGAATCACGTTGGGTTCATGAATTGTGTAAAATCATTTGAGCCCAAAATTCACTGGGTTTTCTAGAAATGAACTCTTGCTTGTAGGAAGACACAGATCCTGGGGTGTAATGCCATTTCTGAAGAGAAATTCAGACCAGAGTTCTCATCCATGAAACACATTTGTTTAAATGCAAGAAGCAAGCTCCTCTTTCCAGTGTCTGCAATGCAGCAAGAATCATGATCATTCCCAGAATTAAAGAACTGTGTTTCCTACTTATACGGACCCTATGTAGTTCAACTCTGCTAATGAAACTGATACAGACCACAGCTTCTCTTTCATAAATGCTCTTCAGTTAATAGTGATAATCGTGTTGGGTTCTAGATCTGTGTAAAATCATTTGAGCAGATAATTCACTTGGTTTACCAGAAATGAACTCTTGCTTGTAGGAAGACACAGATCATGGGGTTTAACTTGGTTTCTGAAGGGAAATTCAGGCCAGAATTCTCATCCCTGAAAAACTCGCTGTTTTATGGCATGAATCTTCCTCTTCTTTCCAGCGTCTCCAATACAGTAAGAACAATGACCATGCCCAGAAAAAAGAACTGTGTTTCCTACTCATATGGAACATATGTAGTTCAACTCGGCTTATGAAACTTATGCAGACCACAACTCCTCTTAAATAAATCCTCTTTAGTTAATAGTGATAATCGCCTTGGTTTCTAGAACTGTGCAAAAACCTTTGAGCCAAAAATTCACTTGGTTTACCAGAAATGAACTCTTGCTTGTAGGAAGACACAGATCATGTGGTTAAATCCATTTCTGAAGGGAAATTCAGACCAGAGTTCTCATCCATGAAACACATTCTGTTTAAATGCAAGAAGCAAGCTGTTCTTTCTAGCGACTCCAATACAGCAAGAACCATGAGCATGCCCAGATTAAAAGAACTGTGTTTCCTACTCATACTGACCATATGTAGTTCAACTCTGCTTATGAAACTGATAGAAACCACAGCCCCTCTTACATAAATGCTCCTAAGTTAATAGTGAGACTCGCGTTGGGTTCATGAACTGTGTAAAATCATTTGAGCCCAAAAGTCACTGGGTTTACCTGAAATGAACTCTTGATTGTAGGAAACACAGATCCTGGTGTTTAACTCCGTTACTGAAGGGCAATTCAGACCACAGTTCTCATCCCTGGAACCCAATTTGTTTTAACGCAGGAAGCAAGTTCTTCTTCCCAGAGTCTAAAATACAGCAAGAATGATGAGCATGCCCTGAAAAAAAGAACTGTTTCCTACTCATACGATCCATATGTAGTTCAACTCTGCTTATGAAACTGATACAATCCACAGCTCCTCTTATATAAATGCTCCTTTGTTAATAGTGAGAATCGCATTGGGTTTTGGAACTGTGTAAAATAATTTGAGCCCAAAATTCACTTTGTTTACCAGGAATGAACTCTTGCTTGTAGGAAAATACATATCCTGGGGTTTAACTCCATTTCTGAAGGGAAATTCAGACCAGTGTTCTCATCCAGGAAACACACTCTTATTTAAGGCAAGAAGCAAGCTCTTCTTTCCAGTGTCTCCAATACAGCAAGAATCATGAGCATGCCCAGAAAAAAAGAACTGTGTTTCCTACTCATAAGGACCATATGTAATTCAACTCTGCTTATGAAACTGAAACAAACCACAGCTCCTCTTACATAAATTCTCGTTAGTTAATAGTGAGAATCGTGTTGGGTTCATGAACTGTGTAAAATCATTTGAGCCCAAAATTCACTGGGTTTTCCAGAATTGATCTCTTGCTTGGAGGAAGACACAGATCCTGGGTTTTAACTTGGTTTCTGAAGGGAAATTCAGACCACAATTCTCATCCCTGAAAAACTCTCTATTTTATGGCATGAATCATCCTCTTCTTTCCAGCGTCTCCAATACAGGAAGAACCATGAGCATGCCCAGAAAAAAGAACTGTGTTTACTATCATACGGACCATATGTAGTTCAACTGTGCTGACGAAAATGATACAAACCACAGCTCCTCTTACATAAATGTTCTTTAGTTAATAGTGAGAATCGCGTTGGGTTCATGAACTGTGTAAAATCATTTGAGCCCAAAATTCACTGGGTTTACCAAAAGTCAACTCTTGCTTGTAGGAAGACACAGATCCTGGGGTTTAACTCCTTTTCTGAAGGGAAATTCAGACCGGAATTCTCATCCGTGAATAACAATCTGTTTTATCGTAAGAAGCAAGGTCTTCTTTCCAGAGTCTAAAATACAGCAAGAACCATGAGCATGGCCTGAAAAAAAGAACTGTGTTGCCTACTCATAAGGACCATATGTAATTCAACTCTGCTTATGAAACTGAAACAAACCACAGCCCCTCTTACATAAATGCTCTTTACTTAATAGCGAGAATCACGTTGGGTTCATGAATTGTGTAAAATCATTTGAGCCCAAAATTCACTGGGTTTTCTAGAAATGAACTCTTGCTTGTAGGAAGACACAGATCCTGGGGTGTAACGCCATTTCTGAAGAGAAATTCAGACCAGAGTTCTCATCCATGAAACACATTTGTTTAAATGCAAGAAGCAAGCTCCTCTTTCCAGTGTCTGCAATACAGCAAGAATCATGATCATTCCCAGAATTAAAGAACTGTGTTTCCTACTCATACGGACCCTATGTAGTTCAACTCTGCTAATGAAACTGATACAGACCACAGCTTCTCTTACATAAATGCTCTTCATTTAATAGTGATAATCGTGTTGGGTTCTAGATCTGTGTAAAATCATTTGAGCAGATAATTCACTTGGTTTACCAGAAATGAACTCTTGCTTGTAGGAAGACACAGATCATGGGGTTTAACTTGGTTTCTGAAGGGAAATTCATACCAGAATTCTCATCCCTGAAAAACTCGCTGTTTTATGGCATGAATCTTCCTCTTCTTTCCAGCGTCTCCAATACAGTAAGAACAATGACCATGCCCAGAAAAAAGAACTGTGTTTCCTACTCATACGGAACATATGTATTTCAACTGTGCTGACGAAACTGATACAAACCACAGCTCCTCTTACATAAATGTTCTTTAGTTAATAGTGAGAATCGCGTTGGGTTCATGAACTGTGTAAAATCATTTGAGCCCAAAATTCGCTGGGTTTACCAGAATTGAACTCTTGCTTGTAGGAAGACACAGATCCTGGGGTTTAACTCCTTTTCTGAAGGGAAATTCAGACCGGAATTCTCATCCCTGAATAACAATCTGTTTTAAGGTAAGAAGCAAGGTCTTCTTTCCAGAGTCTAAAATACAGCAAGAACCATGAGCATGGCCTGAAAAAAAGAACTGTGTTGCCTACTCATAAGGACCATATGTAATTCAACTCTGCTTATGAAACTGAAACAAACCACAGCTCCTCTTACATAAAAGCTCTTTAGTTAATAGTGAGAATCGCATTGGGTTCATGAACTGTGTACTATTATATGAGCCCAAAATTCACTGGGTTTTCCAGAATTGATCTCTTGCTTGTAGGAAGACACAGATCCTGGGGTTTAACTCCGTTACTGAAGGGAAATTCAGACCAGAATTCTCATCCCTGAAACACAATCTGTTTTAACCTAAGAAGCAAGGTCTTCTTTCCAGAATCTAAAATACAGCAAGAACCATGAGCATGCCCTGAAATAAAGAACTGTGTTTCCTACTCATAAGGACCATATGTAATTCAACTCTGCTTATGAAACTGAAACAAACCACAGCTCCTCTTACATAAAAGCTCTTTAGTTAATAGTGAGAATCGCATTGGGTTCATGAACTGTGTACTATTATTTGAGCCCAAAATTCACTGGGTTTTCCAGAATTGATCTCTTGCTTGTAGGAAGACACAGATCCTGGGGTTTAACTCCGTTACTGAAGGGTAATTCAGACCAGAATTCTCATCCCTGAAACACAATCTGTTTTAACCTAAGAGGCAAGGTCTTCTTTCCAGAATCTAAAATACAGCAAGAACCATGAGCATGCCCTGAAATAAAGAACTGTGTTTCCTACTCATAAGGACCATATGTAATTCAACTCTGCTTATGAAACTGAAACAAACCACAGCTCCTCTTACATAAAAGCTCTTTAGTTAATAGTGAGAATCGCATTGGGTTCATGAACTGTGTACTATTATTTGAGCCCAAAATTCACTGGGTTTTCCAGAATTGATCTCTTGTTGGAGGAAGACACAGATCCTGGGGTTTAACTCCGTTACTGAAGGGAAATTCAGACCAGAATTCTCATCCCTGAAACACAATCTGTTTTAACCTAAGAAGCAAGGTCTTCTTTCCAGAATCTAAAATACAGCAAGAACCATGAGCATGGCCTGAAAAAAAGAACTGTGTTTCCTACACATAAGTACCATATGTAATTCAACTCTGCTTATGAAACTGAAACAAACTACAGCTCCTCTTACATAAATGCTATTTAGTTAATAGTGAGAACCGCGTTGGGTTCATGAACTGTGTAAAATCATTTGAGCCCAAAATTCACTGGGTTTTCCAGAAATGAACTCTTGCTTGTAGGAAGACACAGATCCTGGGGTTTAACTCCGTTTCTGATGGGAAATTCAGACCAGAGTACTCATCCATGAAACACACTCTGTTTTAATGCAAGAAGCAAGCTCTTCTTTCCAGCGTCTCCAATACAGGAAGAACCATGAGCATGGCCTGAAAAAAATAACTGTGTTTCCTACTCATAAGGACCATATGTAATTCAACTCTGCTTATGAAACTGAAACAAACCACAGCTCCACTTACATAAATGTTCGATAGTTAATAGTGAGAATCGTGTTGGGTTCATGAACTGTGTAAAATCATTTGAGCCCAAAATTCACTGGGTTTTCCAGAAATGAACTGTTGCTTGGAGGAAGACACAGATCCTGGGGTTTAACTTGGTTTCTGAAGGGAAATTCAGACCACAATTCTCATCCCTGAAAAACTCTCTGTTTTATGGCATGAATCATCCTCTTCTTTCCAGCGTCTCCAATACAGGAAGAACCATGAGCATGCCCAGAAAAAAGAACTGTGTTTCCTACTCATACGGACCATATGTAGTTCAACTGTGCTGACGAAACTGATACAAACCACAGCTCCTCTTACATAAATGTTCTTTAGTTAATAGTGAGAATCGCGTTGGGTTCATGAACTGTGTAAAATCATTTGAGCCCAAAATTCGCTGGGTTTACCAGAATTGAACTCTTGCTTGTAGGAAGACACAGATCCTGGGGTTTAACTCCTTTTCTGAAGGGAAATTCAGACCGGAATTCTCATCCCTGAATAACAATCTGTTTTAAGGTAAGAAGCAAGGTCTTCTTTCCAGAGTCTAAAATACAGCAAGAACCATGAGCATGGCCTGAAAAAAAGAACTGTGTTGCCTACTCATAAGGACCATATGTAATTCAACTCTGCTTATGAAACTGAAACAAACCACAGCCCCTCTTACATAAATGCTCTTTACTTAATAGTGAGAATCACGTTGGGTTCATGAATTGTGTAAAATCATTTGAGCCCAAAATTCACTGGGTTTTCTAGAAATGAACTCTTGCTTGTAGGAAGACACAGATCCTGGGGTGTAATGCCATTTCTGAAGAGAAATTCAGACCAGAGTTCTCATCCATGAAACACATTTGTTTAAATGCAAGAAGCAAGCTCCTCTTTCCAGTGTCTGCAATGCAGCAAGAATCATGATCATTCCCAGAATTAAAGAACTGTGTTTCCTACTCAAACGGACCCTATGTAGTTCAACTCTGCTAATGAAACTGATACAGACCACAGCTTCTCTTACATAAATGCTCTTCAGTTAATAGTGATAATCGTGTTGGGTTCTAGATCTCTGTAAAATCATTTGAGCAGATAATTCACTTGGTTTACCAGAAATGAACTCTTGCTTGTAGGAAGACACAGATCATGGGGTTTAACTTGGTTTCTGAAGGGAAATTCAGACCAGAATTCTCATCCCTGAAACACTCGCTGTTTTATGGCATGAATCTTCCTCTTCTTTCCAGCGTCTCCAATACAGTAAGAACAATGACCATGCCCAGAAAAAAGAACTGTGTTTCCTACTCATAGGGAACATATGTAGTTCAACTCGGCTTATGAAACTTATGCAGACCACAACTCCTCTTAAATAAATCCTCTTTAGTTAATAGTGATAATCGCCTTGGTTTCTAGAACTGTGCAAAAACCTTTGAGCCAAAAATTCACTTGGTTTACCAGAAATGAACTCTTGCTTGTAGGAAGACACAGATCATGTGGTTAAATCCATTTCTGAAGGGAAATTCAGACCAGAGTTCTCATCCATGAAACACATTCTGTTTAAAAGCAAGAAGCAAGCTGTTCTTTCTAGCGACTCCAATACAGCAAGAACCATGAGCATGCCCAGATTAAAAGAACTGTGTTTCCTACTCATACTGACCATATGTAGTTCAACTCTGCTTATGAAACTGATAGAAACCACAGCTCCTCTTACATAAATGCTCCTAAGTTAATAGTGAGACTCGCGTTGGGTTCATGAACTGTGTAAAATCATTTGAGCCCAAAAGTCACTGGGTTTACCTGAAATGAACTCTTGATTGTAGGAAGACACAGATCCTGGTGTTTAACTCTGTTACTGAAGGGCAATTCAGACCACAGTTCTCATCCCTGGAACCCAATTTGTTTTAACGCAGGAAGCAAGTTCTTCTTCCCAGAGTCTAAAATACAGCAAGAATGATGAGCATGCCCTGAAAAAAAGAACTGTTTCCTACTCATACGATCCATATGTAGTTCAACTCTGCTTCTGAAACTGATACAATCCACAGCTCCTCTTATATAAATGCTCCTTAGTTAATAGTGAGAATCGCATTGGGTTTTGGAACTGTGTAAAATAATTTGAGCCCAAAATTCACTTTGTTTACCAGGAATGAACTCTTGCTTGTAGGAAAATACAGATCCTGGGGTTCAACTCCATTTCTGAAGGGAAATTCAGACCAGTGTTCTCATCCAGGAAACACACTCTTATTTAAGGCAAGAAGCAAGCTCTTCTTTCCAGTGTCTCCAATACAGCAAGAATCATGAGCATGCCCAGAAAAAAAGAACTGTGTTTCCTACTCATAAGGACCATATGTAATTCAACTCTGCTTATGAAACTGAAACAAACCACAGCTCCTCTTACATAAATGCTCGTTAGTTAAGAGTGAGAATCGCGTTGGATTCATGAACTGTGTAAAATCATTTGAGCACAAAATTCACTGGGTTTACAAGAATTCAACTCTTGCTTGTAGGAAGACACAGATCCTGGGGTTTAACTCCGTTTCTGAAGGGAAATTCAGACCGGAATTCTCATCCCTGAATCACAATCTGTTTTAACGTAAGAAGCAAGGTCTTCTTTCCAGAGTCTAAAATACAGCAAGAACCATGAGCATGGCCTGAAAAAAATAACTGTGTTTCCTACCCATAAGGACCATATGTAATTCAACTCTGCTTATGAAACTGAAACAAACCACAGCTCCTCTTACATAAATTCTCGTTAGTTAATAGTGAGAATCGTGTTGGGTTCATGAACTGTGTAAAATCATTTGAGCCCAAAATTCACTGGGTTTTCCAGAATTGATCTCTTGCTTGGAGGAAGACACAGATCCTGGGGTTTAACTCCGTTTCTGAAGGGAAATTCAGAGCAGAATTCTCATCCCTGAAAAACTCTCTTTTTTATGGCATGAATCATCCTCTTCTTTCCAGCGTCTCCAATACAGTAAGAACCATGAGCATGCCCAGAAAAAAGAACTGTGTTTCCTACTCATAGGGAACATATGTAGTTCAACTCGGCTTATGAAACTTATGCAGACCACAACTCCTCTTACATAAACCCTCTTTAGTTAATAGTGATAATCGCGTTTGGTTCTAGAACTGTGCAAAAACCTTTGAGCCGAAAATCACTTGGTTTACCATAAATGAACTCTTGCTTGTAGGAAGACACAGATCATGGGGTTTAACATTGTTTCTGAAGGGCAATTCAGTCCAGAATTCTCATCCCTGAAAGACAATCTGTTTTAACGCAAGAAGCAAGTTCTTCTTTCCAGAATCTAAAATACAGCAAGAACCATGAGCATGCCCTGAAATAAAGAACTGTGTTTCCTACTCATAAGGACCATATGTAATTCAACTCTGCTTATGAAACTGAAACAAACCACAGCTCCTCTTACATAAAAGCTCTTTAGTTAATAGTGAGAATCGTGTTGGGTTCATGAACTGTGTAAAATCATTTGAGCCCAAAATTCACTGGGTTTTCCAGAATTGATCTCTTGCTTGTAGGAAGACACAGATCCTGGGGTTTAACTCCGTTTCTGATGGGAAATTCAGACCAGAGTCCTCATCCATGAAACACACTCTGTTTTAATGCAAGAAGCAAGCTCTTCTTTCCAGCGTCTCCAATACAGGAAGAACCATGAGCATGCCCAGAAAAAAAGAAGTGTGTTTCCTACTCATACTGACCAGATGTAGTTCAACTGTGCTGATGAAACTGATACAAACCACAGCTCCTCTTACATAAATATTCTTTAGTTAATAGTGAGAATCGCGTTGGGTTCATGAACTGTGTAAAATCATTTGAGCCCAAAAATCACTGGGTTTAACAGAATTGAAATCTTGCTTGTAGGAAGACACAGATCCTGGGGTTTAACTCCGTTTCTGAAGGGCAATTCAGACCAGAATTCTCATCCCTGAAACACAATCTGTTTTAACGCAAGAAGCAAGATCTTCTTTCCAGAATCTAAAATACAGCAAGAACCATGAGCATTCCCTGAAATAAAGAACTGTGTTGCCTACTCATAAGGGCCATATGTAATTCAACTCTGCTTAAGAAACTGAAACAAGCAACAGCTCCTCTTACATAAATGCTATTTAGTTAATAGTGAGAATCGTGTTGGGTTCATGAACTGTGTAAAATCATTTGAGCCCAAATTCCCTGGGTTTACCAGAAATGAACTGTTGCTTGGAAGAAGACACAGATCCTGGGGTTTAACTTGGTTTCTATAGGGAAATTCAGACCAGAATTCTCATCCCTTAAAAACTCTCTGTTTTATGGCATGAATCATCCTCTTATTTCCAGCGTCTCCAATAGAGAAGAACCATGAGCATGCCCAGAATAAATGAACTGTGTTTCCTACTCATAGGGAACATATGTAGTTCAACTGTGCTGACGAAACTGATACAAACCACAGCTCCTCTTACAAAAATGTTCTTTAGTTAATAGTGAGAATCGCGTTGGGTTCATGAACTGTGTAAAATCATTTGAGCCCAAAATTCACTGGGTATACCAGAATTGAAATCTTGCTTGTAGGAAGACACAGATCCTGGGGTTTAACTCCGTTTCTGAAGGGCAATTCAGACCAGAATTCTCATCCCTGAAACACAATCTGTTTTAACGCAAGAAGCAAGTTCTTCTTTCCAGAATCTAAAATACAGCAACAACCATGAGCATGGCCTGAAAAAAATAACTGTGTTTCCTACTCATAAGTACCATATGTAATTCAACTCTGCTTATGAAACTGATACAAACCACAGCCTCTCTTACATAAATGTTCTTTAGTTAATAGTGAGAATCGCGTTGAGTTCATGAACTGTGTAAAATCATTTGAGCCCAAAATTCACTGGGTTTTCCAGAAATGAACTCTTGCTTGTAGGAAGACACAGATCCTGGGGTTTAACTCCGTTTCTGATGGGAAATTCAGACCAGAGTACTCATCCATGAAACACACTCTGTTTTAATGCAAGAAGCAAGCTCTTCTTTCCAGCGTCTCCAATACAGGAAGAACCATGAGCATGCCCAGAAAAAAAGAAGTGTGTTTCCTACTCATACTGACCAGATGTAGTTCAACTGTGCTGATGAAACTGATACAAACCACAGCTCCTCTTACATAAATGTTCTTTAGTTAATAGTGAGAATCGCGTTGGGTTCATGAACTGTGTAAAATCATTTGAGCCCAAAAATCACTGGGTTTAACAGAATTGAAATCTTGCTTGTAGGAAGACACAGATCCTGGGGTTTAACTCCGTTTCTGAAGGGCAATTCAGACCAGAATTCTCATCCCTGAAACACAATCTGTTTTAACGCAAGAAGCAAGATCTTCTTTCCAGAATCTAAAATACAGCAAGAACCATGAGCATTCCCTGAAATAAAGAAATGTGTTGCCTACTCATAAGGGCCATATGTAATTCAACTCTGCTTAAGAAACTGAAACAAGCAACAGCTCCTCTTACATAAATGCTATTTAGTTAATAGTGAGAATCGTGTTGGGTTCATGAACTGTGTAAAATCATTTGAGCCCAAAATTCCCTGGGTTTACCAGAAATGAACTGTTGCTTGGAGGAAGACACAGATCCTGGGGTTTAACTCCGTTTCTGAAGGGCAATTCAGACCAGAATTCTCATCCCTGAAACACAATCTGTTTTAACGCAAGAAGCAAGTTCTTCTTTCCAGAATCTAAAATACAGCAAGAACCATGAGCATGGCCTGAAAAAAATAACTGTGTTTCCTACTCATAAGTACCATATGTAATTCAACTCTGCTTATGAAACTGATACAAACCACAGCCTCTCTTACATAAATGTTCTTTAGTTAATAGTGAGAATCGCGTTGAGTTCATGAACTGTGTAAAATCATTTGAGCCCAAAATTCACTGGGTTTTCCAGAAATGAACTCTTGCTTGTAGGAAGACACAGATCCTGGGGTTTAACTCCGTTTCTGATGGGAAATTCAGACCAGAGTACTCATCCATGAAACACACTCTGTTTTAATGCAAGAAGCAAGCTCTTCTTTCCAGCGTCTCCAATACAGGAAGAACCATGAGCATGCCCAGAAAAAAAGAAGTGTGTTTCCTACTCATACTGACCAGATGTAGTTCAACTGTGCTGATGAAACTGATACAAACCACAGCTCCTCTTACATAAATGTTCTTTAGTTAATAGTGAGAATCGCGTTGGGTTCATGAACTGTGTAAAATCATTTGAGCCCAAAAATAACTGGGTTTAAAAGAATTGAAATCTTGCTTGTAGGAAGACACAGATCCTGGGGTTTAACTCCGTTTCTGAAGGGCAATTCAGTCCAGAATTCTCATCCCTGAAACACAATCTGTTTTAACGCAAGAAGCAAGATCTTCTTTCCAGAATCTAAAATACAGCAAGAACCATGAGCATTCCCTGAAATAAAGAAATGTGTTGCCTACTCATAAGGGCCATATGTAATTCAACTCTGCTTAAGAAACTGAAACAAGCAACAGCTCCTCTTACATAAATGCTATTTAGTTAATAGTGAGAATCTCATTGGGTTTTGGAACTGTGTAAAATAATTTGAGCCCAAAATTCACTTTGTTTACAAGGAATGAACTCTTGCTTGTAGGAAAATACAGATCCTGGGGTTTAACTCCATTTCTGAAGGGAAATTCAGACCAGTGTTCTCATCCAGGATACACACTCTTATTTAAGGCAAGAAGCAAGCTCTTCTTTCCAGTGTCTCCAATACAGCAAGAATCATGAGCATGCCCAGAAAAAAAGAACTGTGTTTCCTACTCATAAGGACCATATGTAATTCAACTCTGCTTATGAAACTGAAACAAACCACAGCTCCTCTTACATAAATGCTCGTTAGTTAAGAGTGAGAATCTCGTTGGATTCATGAACTGTGTAAAATCATTTGAGCACAAAATTCACTGGGTTTACCAGAATTCAACTCTTGCTTGTAGGAAGACACAGATCCTGGGGTTTAACTCCGTTTCTGAAGGGAAATTCAGACCGGAATTCTCATCCCTGAATCACAATCTGTTTTAACGTAAGAAGCAAGGTCTTCTTTCCAGAGTCTAAAATACAGCAAGAACCATGAGCATGGCCTGAAAAAAATAACTGTTTTTCCTACCCATAAGGACCATATGTAATTCAACTCTGCTTATGAAACTGAAACAAACCACAGCTCCTCTTACATAAATTCTCGTTAGTTCATAGTGAGAATCGTGTTGGGTTCATGAACTGTGTAAAATCATTTGAGCCCAAAATTCACTGGGTTTTCCAGAATTGATCTCTTGCTTGGAGGAAGACACAGATCCTGGGGTTTAACTCCGTTTCTGAAGGGAAATTCAGAGCAGAATTCTCATCCCTGAAAAACTCTCTTTTTTATGGCATGAATCATCCTCTTCTTTCCAGTGTCTCCAATACAGTAAGAACCATGAGCATGCCCAGAAAAAAGAACTGTGTTTCCTACTCATAGGGAACATATGTAGTTCAACTCGGCTTATGAAACTTATGCAGACCACAACTCCTCTTAAATAAACCATCTTTAGTTAATAGTGATAATCGCGTTGGGTTCTAGAACTGTGCAAAAACCTTTGAGCCGAAAATCACTTGGTTTACCAGAAATGAACTCTTGCTTGTAGGAAGACACAGATCATGGGGTTTAACATTGTTTCTGAAGGGCAATTCAGTCCAGAATTCGCATCCCTGAAACACAATCTGTTTTAACGCAAGAAGCAAGATCTTCTTTCCAGAATCTAAAATACAGCAAGAACCATGAGCATTCCCTGAAATAAAGAAATGTGTTGCCTACTCATAAGGGCCATATGTAATTCAACTCTGCTTAAGAAACTGAAACAAGCAACAGCTCCTCTTACATAAATGGTATTTAGTTAATAGTGAGAATCGTGTTGGGTTCATGAACTGTGTAAAATCATTTGAGCCCAAAATTCCCTGGGTTTACCAGAAATGAACTGTTGCTTGGAGGAAGACACAGATCCTGGGGTTTAACTCCGTTTCTGAAGGGCAATTCAGACCAGAATTCTCATCCCTGAAACACAATCTGTTTTAACGCAAGAAGCAAGTTCTTCTTTCCAGAATCTAAAATACAGCAAGAACCATGAGCATGGCCTGAAAAAAATAACTGTGTTTCCTACTCATAAGTACCATATGTAATTCAACTCTGCTTATGAAACTGATACAAACCACAGCCTCTCTTACATAAATGTTCTTTAGTTAATAGTGAGAATCGCGTTGAGTTCATGAACTGTGTAAAATCATTTGAGCCCAAAATTCACTGGGTTTTCCAGAAATGAACTCTTGCTTGTAGGAAGACACAGATCCTGGGGTTTAACTCCGTTTCTGATGGGAAATTCAGACCAGAGTACTCATCCATGAAACACACTCTGTTTTAATGCAAGAAGCAAGCTCTTCTTTCCAGCGTCTCCAATACAGGAAGAACCATGAGCATGCCCAGAAAAAAAGAAGTGTGTTTCCTACTCATACTGACCAGATGTAGTTCAACTGTGCTGATGAAACTGATACAAACCACAGCTCCTCTTACATAAATGTTCTTTAGTTAATAGTGAGAATCGCGTTGGGTTCATGAACTGTGTAAAATCATTTGAGCCCAAAAATCACTGGGTTTAACAGAATTGAAATCTTGCTTGTAGGAAGACACAGATCCTGGGGTTTAACTCCGTTTCTGAAGGGCAATTCAGTCCAGAATTCTCATCCCTGAAACACAATCTGTTTTAACGCAAGAAGCAAGATCTTCTTTCCAGAATCTAAAATACAGCAAGAACCATGAGCATTCCCTGAAATAAAGAAATGTGTTGCCTACTCATAAGGGCCATATGTAATTCAACTCTGCTTAAGAAACTGAAACAAGCAACAGCTCCTCTTACATAAATGCTATTTAGTTAATAGTGAGAATCTCATTGGGTTTTGGAACTGTGTAAAATAATTTGAGCCCAAAATTCACTTTGTTTACAAGGAATGAACTCTTGCTTGTAGGAAAATACAGATCCTGGGGTTTAACTCCATTTCTGAAGGGAAATTCAGACCAGTGTTCTCATCCAGGATACACACTCTTATTTAAGGCAAGAAGCAAGCTCTTCTTTCCAGTGTCTCCAATACAGCAAGAATCATGAGCATGCCCAGAAAAAAAGAACTGTGTTTCCTACTCATAAGGACCATATGTAATTCAACTCTGCTTATGAAACTGAAACAAACCACAGCTCCTCTTACATAAATGCTCGTTAGTTAAGAGTGAGAATCTCGTTGGATTCATGAACTGTGTAAAATCATTTGAGCACAAAATTCACTGGGTTTACCAGAATTCAACTCTTGCTTGTAGGAAGACACAGATCCTGGGGTTTAACTCCGTTTCTGAAGGGAAATTCAGACCGGAATTCTCATCCCTGAATCACAATCTGTTTTAACGTAAGAAGCAAGGTCTTCTTTCCAGAGTCTAAAATACAGCAAGAACCATGAGCATGGCCTGAAAAAAATAACTGTTTTTCCTACCCATAAGGACCATATGTAATTCAACTCTGCTTATGAAACTGAAACAAACCACAGCTCCTCTTACATAAATTCTCGTTAGTTCATAGTGAGAATCGTGTTGGGTTCATGAACTGTGTAAAATCATTTGAGCCCAAAATTCACTGGGTTTTCCAGAATTGATCTCTTGCTTGGAGGAAGACACAGATCCTGGGGTTTAACTCCGTTTCTGAAGGGAAATTCAGAGCAGAATTCTCATACCTGAAAAACTCTCTTTTTTATGGCATGAATCATCCTCTTCTTTCCAGTGTCTCCAATACAGTAAGAACCATGAGCATGCCCAGAAAAAAGAACTGTGTTTCCTACTCATAGGGAACATATGTAGTTCAACTCGGCTTATGAAACTTATGCAGACCACAACTCCTCTTAAATAAACCATCTTTAGTTAATAGTGATAATCGCGTTGGGTTCTAGAACTGTGCAAAAACCTTTGAGCCGAAAATCACTTGGTTTACCAGAAATGAACTCTTGCTTGTAGGAAGACACAGATCATGGGGTTTAACATTGTTTCTGAAGGGCAATTCAGTCCAGAATTCGCATCCCTGAAACACAATCTGTTTTAACGCAAGAAGCAAGTTCTTCTTTCCAGAATCTAAAATACAGCAAGAACCATGAGCATGCCCTGAAATAAAGAACTGTGTTTCCTACTCATAAGGACCATATGTAATTCAACTCTGCTTATGAAACTGAAACAAACCACAGCTCCTCTTACATAAAAGCTCTTTAGTTAATAGTGAGAATCGCATTGGGTTCATGAACTGTGTACTATTATATGAGCCCAAAATTCACTGGGTTTTCCAGAATTGATCTCTTGCTTGTAGGAAGACACAGATCCTGGGGTTTAACTCCGTTACTGAAGGGAAATTCAGACCAGAATTCTCATCCCTGAAACACAATCTGTTTTAACCTAAGAAGCAAGGTCTTCTTTCCAGAATCTAAAATACAGCAAGATCCATGAGCATGCCCTGAAATAAAGAACTGTGTTTCCTACTCATAAGGACCATATGTAATTCAACTCTGCTTATGAAACTGAAACAAACCACAGCTCCTCTTACATAAAAGCTCTTTAGTTAATAGTGAGAATCGCATTGGGTTCATGAACTGTGTACTATTATTTGAGCCCAAAATTCACTGGGTTTTCCAGAATTGATCTCTTGCTTGTAGGAAGACACAGATCCTGGGGTTTAACTCCGTTACTGAAGGGAAATTCAGACCAGAATTCTCATCCCTGAAACACAATCTGTTTTAACCTAAGAAGCAAGGTCTTCTTTCCAGAATCTAAAATACAGCAAGAACCATGAGCATGGCCTGAAAAAAAGAACTGTGTTTCCTACACATAAGTACCATATGTAATTCAACTCTGCTTATGAAACTGAAACAAACTACAGCTCCTCTTACATAAATGCTATTTAGTTAATAGTGAGAATCGCATTGGGTTCATGAACTGTGTAAAATCATTTGAGCCCAAAATTCACTGGGTTTTCCAGAAATGAACTCTTGCTTGTAGGAAGACACAGATCCTGGGGTTTAACTCCGTTTCTGATGGGAAATTCAGACCAGAGTACTCATCCATGAAACACACTCTGTTTTAATGCAAGAAGCAAGCTCTTCTTTCCAGCGTCTCCAATACAGGAAGAACCATGAGCATGGCCTGAAATAAATAACTGTGTTTCCTACTCATAAGGACCATATGTAATTCAACTCTGCTTATGAAACTGAAACAAACCACAGCTCCTCTTACATAAATGTTCGATAGTTAATAGTGAGAATCGTGTTGGGTTCATGAACTGTGTAAAATCATTTGAGCCCAAAATTCACTGGGTTTTCCAGAAATGAACTCTTGCTTGTAGGAAGACACAGATCCTGGGGTTTAACTCCGTTTCTGAAGGGAAATTCAGACCGGAATTCTCATCCCTGAATCACAATCTGTTTTAACGTAAGAAGCAAGGTCTTCTTTCCAGAGTCTAAAATACAGCAAGAACCATGAGCATGGCCTGAAAAAAATAACTGGGTTTCCTACCCATAAGGACCATATGTAATTCAACTCTGCTTATGAAACTGAAACAAACCACAGCTCCTCTTACATAAATTCTCGTTAGTTCATAGTGAGAATCGTGTTGGGTTCATGAACTGTGTAAAATCATTTGAGCCCAAAATTCACTGGGTTTTCCAGAATTGATCTCTTGCTTGGAGGAAGACACAGATCCTGGGGTTTAACTCCGTTTCTGAAGGGAAATTCAGAGCAGAATTCTCATCCCTGAAAAACTCTCTTTTTTATGGCATGAATCATCCTCTTCTTTCCAGCGTCTCCAATACAGTAAGAACCATGAGCATGCCCAGAAAAAAGAACTGTGTTTCCTACTCATAGGGAACATATGTAGTTCAACTCGGCTTATGAAACTTATGCAGACCACAACTCCTCTTAAATAAACCATCTTTAGTTAATAGTGATAATCGCGTTGGGTTCTAGAACTGTGCAAAAACCTTTGAGCCGAAAATCACTTGGTTTACCAGAAATGAACTCTTGATTGTAGGAAGACACAGATCATGGGGTTTAACATTGTTTCTGAAGGGCAATTCAGTCCAGAATTCGCATCCCTGAAACACAATCTGTTTTAACGCAAGAAGCAAGTTCTTCTTTCCAGAATCTAAAATACAGCAAGAACCATGAGCATGCCCTGAAATAAAGAACTGTGTTTCCTACTCATAAGGACCATATGTAATTCAACTCTGCTTATGAAACTGAAACAAACCACAGCTCCTCTTACATAAAAGCTCTTTAGTTAATAGTGAGAATCGCATTGGGTTCATGAACTGTGTACTATTATATGAGCCCAAAATTCACTGGGTTTTCCAGAATTGATCTCTTGCTTGTAGGAAGACACAGATCCTGGGGTTTAACTCCGTTACTGAAGGGAAATTCAGACCAGAATTCTCATCCCTGAAACACAATCTGTTTTAACCTAAGAAGCAAGGTCTTCTTTCCAGAATCTAAAATACAGCAAGAACCATGAGCATGCCCTGAAATAAAGAACTGTGTTTCCTACTCATAAGGACCATATGTAATTCAACTCTGCTTATGAAACTGAAACAAACCACAGCTCCTCTTACATAAAAGCTCTTTAGTTAATAGTGAGAATCGCATTGGGTTCATGAACTGTGTACTATTATTTGAGCCCAAAATTCACTGGGTTTTCCAGAATTGATCTCTTGCTTGTAGGAAGACACAGATCCTGGGGTTTAACTCCGTTACTGAAGGGAAATTCAGACCAGAATTCTCATCCCTGAAACACAATCTGTTTTAACCTAAGAAGCAAGGTCTTCTTTCCAGAATCTAAAATACAGCAAGAACCATGAGCATGGCCTGAAAAAAAGAACTGTGTTTCCTACACATAAGTACCATATGTAATTCAACTCTGCTTATGAAACTGAAACAAACTACAGCTCCTCTTACATAAATGCTATTTAGTTAATAGTGAGAATCGCGTTGGGTTCATGAACTGTGTAAAATCATTTGAGCCCAAAATTCACTGGGTTTTCCAGAAATGAACTCTTGCTTGTAGGAAGACACAGATCCTGGGGTTTAACTCCGTTTCTGATGGGAAATTCAGACCAGAGTACTCATCCATGAAACACACTCTGTTTTAATGCAAGAAGCAAGCTCTTCTTTCCAGCGTCTCCAATACAGGAAGAACCATGAGCATGGCCTGAAATAAATAACTGTGTTTCCTACTCATAAGGACCATATGTAATTCAACTCTGCTTATGAAACTGAAACAAACCACAGCTCCTCTTACATAAATGTTCGATAGTTAATAGTGAGAATCGTGTTGGGTTCATGAACTGTGTAAAATCATTTGAGCCCAAAATTCACTGGGTTTTCCAGAAATGAACTGTTGCTTGGAGGAAGACACAGATCCTGGGGTTTAACTTGGTTTCTGAAGGGAAATTCAGACCACAATTCTCATCCCTGAAAAACTCTCTGTTTTATGGCATGAATCATCCTCTTCTTTCCAGCGTCTCCAATACAGGAAGAACCATGAGCATGCCCAGAAAAAAGAACTGTGTTTCCTACTCATACGGAACATATGTAGTTCAACTCGGCTTATGAAACTTATGCAGACCACAACTCCTCTTAAATAAATCCTCTTTAGTTAATAGTGATAATCGCCTTGGTTTCTAGAACTGTGCAAAAACCTTTGAGCCAAAAATTCACTTGGTTTACCAGAAATGAACTCTTGCTTGTAGGAAGACACAGATCATGTGGTTAAATCCGTTTCTGAAGGGAAATTCAGACCAGAGTTCTCATCCATGAAACACATTCTGTTTAAATGCAAGAAGCAAGCTCTTCTTTCTAGCGACTCCAATACAGCAAGAACCATGAGCATGCCCAGATTAAAAGAACTGTGTTTCCTACTCATACTGACCATATGTAGTTCAACTCTGCTTATGAAACTGATACAATCCACAGCTCCTCTTATATAAATGCTCCTTAGTTAATAGTGAGAATCGCATTGGGTTTTGGAACTGTGTAAAATAATTTGAGCCCAAAATTCACTTTGTTTACCAGGAATGAACTCTTGCTTGTAGGAAAATACAGATCCTGGGGTTTAACTCCATTTCTGAAGGGAAATTCAGACCAGTGTTCTCATCCAGGAAACACACTCTTATTTAACGCAAGAAGCAAGCTCTTCTTTCCAGTGTCTCCAATACAGCAAGAATCATGAGCATGCACAGAAAAAAAGAACTGTGTTTCCTACTCATAAGGACCATATGTAATTCAACTCTGCTTATGAAACTGAAACAAACCACAGCTCCTCTTACATAAATGCTCGTTAGTTAAGAGTGAGAATCGCGTTGGATTCATGAACTGTGTAAAATCATTTGAGCACAAAATTCACTGGGTTTACAAGAATTCAACTCTTGCTTGTAGGAAGACACAGATCCTGGGGTTTAACTCCGTTTTTGAAGGGAAATTCAGACCGGAATTCTCATCCCTGAATCACAATCTGTTTTAACGTAAGAAGCAAGGTCTTCTTTCCAGAGTCTAAAATACAGCAAGAACCATGAGCATGGCCTGAAAAAAATAACTGTGTTTCCTACCCATAAGGACCATATGTAATTCAACTCTGCTTATGAAACTGAAACAAACCACAGCTCCTCTTACATAAATTCTCGTTAGTTAATAGTGAGAATCGTGTTGGGTTCATGAACTGTGTAAAATCATTTGAGCCCAAAATTCACTGGGTTTTCCAGAATTGATCTCTTGCTTGGAGGAAGACACAGATCCTGGGTTTTAACTTGGTTTCTGAAGGGAAATTCAGACCACAATTCTCATCCCTGAAAAACTCTCTATTTTATGGCATGAATCATCCTCTTCTTTCTAGCGTCTCCAATACAGGAAGAACCATGAGCATGCCCAGAAAAAAGAACTGTGTTTACTACTCATACGGACCATATGTAGTTCAACTGTGCTGACGAAACTGATACAAACCACAGCTCCTCTTACATAAATGTTCTTTAGTTAATAGTGAGAATCGCGTTGGGTTCATGAACTGTGTAAAATCATTTGAGCCCAAAATTCACTGGGTTTACCAGAATTGAACTCTTGCTTGTAGGAAGACACAGATCCTGGGGTTTAACTCCTTTTCTGAAGGGAAATTCAGACCGGAATTCTCATCCCTGAATAACAATCTGTTTTATCGTAAGAAGCAAGGTCTTCTTTCCAGGATCTAAAATACAGCAAGAACCATGAGCATGGCCTGAAAAAAAGAACTGTGTTGCCTACTCATAAGGACCATATGTAATTCAACTCTGCTTATGAAACTGAAACAAACCACAGCCCCTCTTACATAAATGCTCTTTACTTAATAGTGAGAATCACGTTGGGTTCATGAATTGTGTAAAATCATTTGAGCCCAAAATTCACTGGGTTTTCTAGAAATGAACTCTTGCTTGTAGGAAGACACAGATCCTGGGGTGTAACGCCATTTCTGAAGAGAAATTCAGACCAGAGTTCTCATCCATGAAACACATTTGTTTAAATGCAAGAAGCAAGCTCCTCTTTCCAGTGTCTGCAATACAGCAAGAATCATGATCATTCCCAGAATTAAAGAACTGTGTTTCCTACTCATACGGACCCTATGTAGTTCAACTCTGCTAATGAAACTGATACAGACCACAGCTTCTCTTACATAAATGCTCTTCATTTAATAGTGATAATCGTGTTGGGTTCTAGATCTGTGTAAAATCATTTGAGCAGATAATTCACTTGGTTTACCAGAAATGAACTCTTGCTTGTAGGAAGACACAGATCATGGGGTTTAACTTGGTTTCTGAAGGGAAATTCAGACCAGAATTCTCATCCCTGAAAAACTCGCTGTTTTATGGCATGAATCTTCCTTTTCTTACCAGCGTTTCCAATACAGTAAGAACAATGACCATGCCCAGAAAAAAGAACTGTGTTTCCTACTCATACGGAACATATGTAGTTCAACTCGGCTTATGAAACTTATGCAGACCACAACTCCTCTTAAATAAATCCTCTTTAGTTAATAGTGATAATCGCCTTGGTTTCTAGAACTGTGCAAAAACCTTTGAGCCAAAAATTCACTTGGTTTACCAGAAATGAACTCTTGCTTGTAGGAAGACACAGATCATGTGGTTAAATCCGTTTCTGAAGGGAAATTCAGACCAGAGTTCTCATCCATGAAACACATTCTGTTTAAATGCAAGAAGCAAGCTCTTCTTTCTAGCGACTCCAATACAGCAAGAACCATGAGCATGCCCAGATTAATAGAACTGTGTTTCCTACTCATACTGACCATATGTAGTTCAACTCTGCTTATGAAACTGATAGAAACCACAGCTCCTCTTACATAAATGCTCCTAAGTTAATAGTGAGACTCGCGTTGGGTTCATGAACTGTGTAAAATCATTTGAGCCCAAAAGTCACTGGGTTTACCTGAAATGAACTCTTGATTGTAGGAAGACACAGATCCTGGTGTTTAACTCCGTTACTGAAGGGAAATTCAGACCAGAGTTCTCATCCCTGGAACCCAATTTGTTTTAACGCAGGAAGCACGTTCTTCTTCCCAGAGTCTAAAATACAGCAAGAATGATGAGCATGCCCTGAAAAAAAGAACTGTTTCCTACTCATACGATCCATATGTAGTTCAACTCTGCTTATGAAACTGATACAATCCACAGCTCCTCTTATATAAATGCTCCTTAGTTAATAGTGAGAATCGCATTGGGTTTTGGAACTGTGTAAAATAATTTGAGCCCAAAATTCACTTTGTTTACCAGGAATGAACTCTTGCTTGTAGGAAAATACAGATCCTGGGGTTTAACTCCATTTCTGAAGGGAAATTCAGACCAGTGTTCTCATCCAGGAAACACACTCTTATTTAACGCAAGAAGCAAGCTCTTCTTTCCAGTGTCTCCAATACAGCAAGAATCATGAGCATGCCCAGAAAAAAAGAACTGTGTTTCCTACTCATAAGGACCATATGTATTTCAACTCTGCTTATGAAACTGAAACAAACCACAGCTCCTCTTACATAAATGCTCGTTAGTTAAGAGTGAGAATCGCGTTGGATTCATGAACTGTGTAAAATCATTTGAGCACAAAATTCACTGGGTTTACCAGAATTCAACTCTTGCTTGTAGGAAGACACAGATCCTGGGGTTTATCTCCATTTCTGAAGGGAATTTCAGACCGGAATTCTCATCCCTGAATCACAATCTGTTTTAACGTAAGAAGCAAGGTCTTCTTTCCAGAGTCTAAAATACAGCAAGAACCATGAGCATGGCCTGAAAAAAATAACTGTTTTTCCTACCCATAAGGACCATATGTAATTCAACTCTGCTTATGAAACTGAAACAAACCACAGCTCCTCTTACATAAATTCTCGTTAGTTAATAGTGAGAATCGTGTTGGGTTCATGAACTGTGTAAAATCATTTGAGCCCAAAAATCACTGGGTTTACCAGAATTGAACTCTTGCTTGTAGGAAGACACAGATCCTGGGGTTTAACTCCGTTTCTGATGGGAAATTCAGACCAGAGTACTCATCCATGAAACACACTCTGTTTTAATGCAAGAAGCAAGCTCTTCTTTCCAGCGTCTCCAATACAGGAAGAACCATGAGCATGCCCAGAAAAAAAGAAGTGTGTTTCCTACTCATACTGACCAGATGTAGTTCAACTGGGCTGATGAAACTGATACAAACCACAGCTCCTCTTACATAAATGTTCTTTAGTTAATAGTGAGAATCGCGTTGGGTTCATGAACTGTGTAAAATCATTTGAGCCCAAAAATCACTGGGTTTAACAGAATTGAAATCTTGCTTGTAGGAAGACACAGATCCTGGGGTTTAACTCCGTTTCTGAAGGGCAATTCAGACCAGAATTCTCATCCCTGAAACACAATCTGTTTTAACGCAAGAAGCAAGATCTTCTTTCCAGAATCTAAAATACAGCAAGAACCATGAGCATTCCCTGAAATAAAGAACTGTGTTGCCTACTCATAAGGGCCATATGTAATTCAACTCTGCTTAAGAAACTGAAACAAGCAACAGCTCCTCTTACATAAATGCTATTTAGTTAATAGTGAGAATCGTGTTGGGTTCATGAACTGTGTAAAATCATTTGAGCCCAAAATTCCCTGGGTTTACCAGAAATGAACTGTTGCTTGGAGGAAGACACAGATCCTGGGGTTTAACTTGGTTTCTATAGGGAAATTCAGACCAGAATTCTCATCCCTTAAAAACTCTCTGTTTTATGGCATGAATCATCCTCTTATTTCCAGCGTCTCCAATACAGTAAGAACCATGAGCATGCTCAGAATAAATGAACTGTGTTTCCTACTCATAGGGAACATATGTAGTTCAACTGTGCTGACGAAACTGATACAAACCACAGCTCCTCTTACAAAAATGTTCTTTAGTTAATAGTGAGAATCGCCTTGGGTTCATGAACTGTGTAAAATCATTTGAGCCCAAAATTCACTGGGTATACCAGAATTGAAATCTTGCTTGTAGGAAGACACAGATCCTGGGGTTTAACTCCGTTTCTGAAGGGCAATTCAGACCAGAATTCTCATCCCTGAAACACAATCTGTTTTAACGTAAGAAGCAAGGTCTTCTTTCCAGGATCTAAAATACAGCAAGAACCATGAGCATGGCCTGAAAAAAATAACTGTGTTTCCTACTCATAAGTACCATATGTAATTCAACTCTGCTTATGAAACTGATACAAACCACAGCCTCTCTTACATAAATGTTCTTTAGTTAATAGTGAGAATCGCGTTGAGTTCATGAACTGTGTAAAATCATTTGAGCCCAAAATTCACTGGGTTTTCCAGAAATGAACTCTTGCTTGTAGGAAGACACAGATCCTGGGGTTTAACTCCGTTTCTGATGGGAAATTCAGACCAGAGTTCTCATCCATGAAACACACTCTGTTTTAATGCAAGAAGCAAGCTCTTCTTTCCAGCGTCTCCAATACAGGAAGAACCATGAGCATGCCCAGAAAAAAAGAACTGTGTTTCCTACTCATACTGACCAGATGTAGTTCAACTGTGCTGATGAAACTGATACAAACCACAGCTCCTCTTACATAAATGTTCTTTAGTTAATAGTGAGAATCGCGTTGGGTTCATGAACTGTGTAAAATCATTTGAGCCCAAAAATCACTGGGTTTACCAGAATTGAACTCTTGCTTGTAGGAAGACACAGATCCTGGGGTTTAACTCCTTTTCTGAAGGGAAATTCAGACCGGAATTCTCATCCCTGAATCACAATCTGTTTTAACGTAAGAAGCAAGGTCTTCTTTCCAGAGTCTAAAATACAGCAAGAACCATGAGCATGGCCTGAAAAAAAGAACTGTGTTGTCTACTCATAAGGACCATATGTAATTCAACTCTGCTTATGAAACTGAAACAAACCACAGCCCCTCTTACATAAATGCTCTTTACTTAATAGTGAGAATCACGTTGGGTTCATGAATTGTGTAAAATCATTTGAGCCCAAAATTCACTGGGTTTTCTAGAAATGAACTCTTGCTTGTAGGAAGACACAGATCCTGGGGTGTAACTCCATTTCTGAAGAGAAATTCAGACCAGAGTTCTCATCCATGAAACACATTTGTTTAAATGCAAGAAGCAAGCTCCTCTTTCCAGTGTCTGCAATACAGCAAGAATCATGATCATTCCCAGAATTAAAGAACTGTGTTTCCTACTCATACGGACCCTATGTAGTTCAACTCTGCTAATGAAACTGATACAGACCACAGCTCCTCTTACATAAATGCTCTTCAGTTAATAGTGATAATCGTGTTGGGTTCTAGATTTGTGTAAAATCATTTGAGCAGATAATTCACTTGGTTTACCAGAAATGAACTCTTGCTTGTAGGAAGACACAGATCATGGGGTTTAACTTGGTTTCTGAAGGGAAATTCAGACCAGAATTCTCATCCCTGAAAAACTCGCTGTTTTATGGCATGAATCTTCCTCTTCTTTCCAGCGTCCCCAATACAGTAAGAACAATGACCATGCCCAGAAAAAAGAACTGTGTTTCCTACTCATACGGAACATATGTAGTTCAACTCGGCTTATGAAACTTATGCAGAACACAACTCCTCATAAATAAATCCTCTTTAGTTAATAGTGATAATCTCGTTGGTTTCTAGAATTGTGCAAAAACCTTTGAGCCGAAAATTCAGGTGATTTACCAGAAATGAACTCTTGCTTGTAGGAAGACACAGATCCTGGTGTTTAACTCCGTTACTGAAGGGAAATTCAAACCAGAGTTCTCATCCCTGGAACCCAATTTTTTTTAACGCAGGAAGCAAGCTCTTCTTTCCAGAGTCTAAAATACAGCAAGAATGATGAGCATGCCCTGAAAAAAAGAACTTTGTTTCTTAATCATACGATCCATATGTAGTTCAACTCTGCTTATGAAACTGATACAATCCACAGCTCCTCTTATATAAATGCTCCTTAGTTAATAGTGAGAATCGCATCGGGTTTTGGAACTGTGTAAAATAATTTGAGCCCAAAATTCACTTTGTTTACCAGGAATGAACTCTTGCTTGTAGGAAAATACAGATCCTGGGGTTTAACTCCATTTCTGAAGGGAAATTCAGACCAGTGTTCTCATCCAGGAAACACACTCTTATTTAATGCAAGAAGAACGCTCTTCTTTCCAGTGTCTCCAATACAGCAAGAATCATGAGCATGCCCAGAAAAAAAGAACTGTGTTTCCTACTCAAAAGGACCATATGTAATTCAACTCTGCTTATGAAACTGAAACAAACCACAGCTCCACTTACATAAATGCTCCTTAGTTAAGAGTGAGTATCGCGTTGGATTCATGAACTGTGTAAAATCATTTGAGCACAAAATTCACTGGGTTTACCAGAATTCAACTCTTGCTTGTAGGAAGACACAGATCCTGGGGTTTAACTCCTTTTCTGAAGGGAAATTCAGACCGGAATTCTCATCCCTGAATCACAGTCTGTTTTAACGTAAGAAGCAAAGTCTTCTTTCCAGAGTCTAAAATACAGCAAGAACCATGAGAATGGCCTGAAAAAAATAACTGTGTTTCCTACTCATAAGGACCATATGTAATTCAACTCTGCTTATGAAACTAAAACAAAACACAGCTCCTCTTACATAAATTCTCGTTAGTTAATAGTGAGAATCGTGTTGGGTTCATGAACTGTGTAAAATCATTTGAGCCCAAAATTCACTGGGTTTTCCAGAATTGATCTCTTGCTTGGAGGAAGACACAGATACTGGGGTTTAACTCTGTTTCTGAAGGGAAATTCAGACCAGAATTCTCATCCCTGAAACACAATCTGTTTTAACGTAAGAAGCAAGGTCTTCTTTCCAGAATCTAAAATACAGCAAGAACCATGAGCATGGCCTGAAAAAAATAACTGTGTTTCCTACTCATAAGGACCATATGTAATTCAACTCTGGTTATGAAACTGAAACAAACCACAGCTCCTCTTACATAAATGCTATTTAGTTAATAGTGAGAATCGCGTTGGGTTCATGAACTGTGTAAAATCATTTGAGCACAAAATTCACTGTGTTTTCCAGAAATGAACTCTTGCTTCTAGGAAGAAACAGATCCTGGGGTTTAACTCCATTTCTGAAGGGAAATTCAGACCAGTGTTCTCATCCCTGAAAAACTCTCTGTTTTATGGCATGAATCATCCTCTTCTTTCCAGCAACTCTAATACAGGAAGAACCATGAGCATGCCCTGAAAAAAGAACTGTGTTTCCTACTAATATGATCCATATGTAGTTCAACACTGCTTATGAAACTGAAACAAACCACAGCTCCTCTTACATAAATTCTCGTTAGTTAATAGTGAGAATCGTGTTGGGTTCATGAACTGTGTAAAATCATTTTTGCCCAAAATTCACTGGGTTTTACAGAATTGATCTCTTGCTTGGAGGAAGACACAGACCCTGGGGTTTAACTCCGTTTCTGAAGGGAAATTCAGAGCAGAATTCTCATCCCTGAAAAACTCTCTGTTATATGGCATGAATCATCCTCTTCTTTCCAGCGTCTCCAAAACAGTAAGAACAATGAGCATGCCCAGAAAAAAGAACTGTGTTTCCTACTCATAGGGAACATATGTAGTTCAACTGTGCTGACGAAACTGATACAAACCACAGCTCCTCTTACAAAAATGTTCTTTAGTTAATAGTGAGAATCACGTTGGGTTCATGAACTGTGTAAAATCATTTGAGCCCAAAATTCACTGGGTATACCAGAATTGAAATCTTGCTTGTAGGAAGACACAGATCCTCGGGTTTAACTCCGTTTCTGAAGGGCAATTCAGACCAGAATTCTCATCCCTGAAACACAATCTGTTTTAACGCAAGAAGCAAGTTCTTCATTCCAGAATCTAAAATACAGCAAGAACCATGAGCATTCCCTGAAATAAAGAACTGTGTTTCCTACTCATAAGTACCATATGTAATTCAACTCTGCTTATGAAACTGAAACAAACCACAGCTCCTCTTACATAAAAGCTCTTTAGTTAATAGTGAGAATCGCATTGGGTTCATGAACTGTGTACTATTATTTGAGCCCAAAATTCACTGGGTTTTCCAGAATTGATCTCTTGCTTGTAGGAAGACACAGATCCTGGGGTTTAACTCCTTTTCTGAAGGGAAATTCAGACCGGAATTCTCATCCCTGAATCACACTCTGTTTTAATGCAAGAAGCAAGCTCTTCTTTCCAGCGTCTCCAATACAGGAAGAACCATGAGCATGCCCAGAAAAAAAGAACTGTGTTTCCTACTCATACTGACCAGATGTAGTTCAACTGTGCTGATGAAACTGATACAAACCACAGCTCCTCTTACATAAATGTTCTTTAGTTAATAGTGAGAATCGCGTTGGGTTCATGAACTGTGTAAAATCATTTGAGCCCAAAAATCACTGGGTTTACCAGAATTGAACTCTTGCTTGTAGGAAGACACAGATCCTGGGGTTTAACTCCTTTTCTGAAGGGAAATTCAGACCGGAATTCTCATCCCTGAATCACAATCTGTTTTATCGTAAGAAGCAAGCTCTTCTTTCCAGAGTCTAAAATACAGCAAGAACCATGAGCATGGCCTGAAAAAAAGAACTGTGTTGCCTACTCATAAGGACCATATGTAATTCAACTCTGCTTATGAAACTGAAACAAACCACAGCCCCTCTTACATAAATGCTCTTTACTTAATAGTGAGAATCACGTTGGGTTCATGAATTGTGTAAAATCATTTGAGCCCAAAATTCACTGGGTTTTCTAGAAATGAACTCTTGCTTGTAGGAAGACACAGATCCTAGGGTGTAACTCCGTTTCTGAAGAGAAATTCAGACCAGAGTTCTCATCCATGAAACACATTTGTTTAAATGCAAGAAGCAAGCTCTTCTTTCCAGTGTCTGCAATACAGCAAGAATCATGATCATTCCCAGAATTAAAGGACTATGTTTCCTACTCATACGGACCCTATGTAGTTCAACTCTGCTAATGAAAGTGATACAGACCACAGCTCCTCTTACATAAATGCTCTTCAGTTAATAGTGATAATCGTGTTGGGTTCTAGATCTGTGTAAAATCATTTGAGCAGATAATTCACTTGGTTTACCAGAAATGAACTCTTGCTTGTAGGAAGACAGAGATCCTGGGGTTTAACTCCGTTTCTGAAGGGCAATTCAGACCAGAAATCTCATCCCTGAAACACAATCTGTTTTAACGCAAGTAGCAAGTTCTTCTTTCCAGAATCTAAAATACAGCAAGAACAATGATCTTGCCCTGAAATAAAGAACTGTGTTTCCTACTCATAAGGACCATATGTAATACAACTCTGCTTATGAAACTGAAACAAACCACAGCTCCTCTTACATAAAAGCTCTTTAGTTAATAGTGAGAATCGCATTGGGTTCATGAACTGTGTACTATTATTTGAGACCAAAATTCACTGGGTTTTCCAGAATTGATCTCTTGCTTGTAGGAAGACACAGATCCTGGGGTTTAACTCCGTTACTGAAGGGAAATTCAGACCAGAGTTCTCATCCCTGGAACCCAATTTGTTTTAACGCAGGAAGCAAGCTCTTCTTTCCAGAGTCTAAAATACAGCAAGAATGATGAGCATGCCCTAAAAAAAAGAACTGTGTTTCCTACTCATACGATCCATATGTAGATCACTCTGCTTATGAAACTGAAACAAACCACAGCTCCTCTTACATAAATGGTCGTTAGTTAAGAGTGAGAATCGCGTTGGATTCATGAACTGTGTAAAATCATTTGAGCACAAAATTCACTAGGTTTACCAGAATTCAACTCTTGCTTGTAGGAAGACACAGATCCTGGGGTTTAACTCCATTTCTGAAGGGAAATTCGGACAGGAATTCTCATCCCTGAATCACAATATGTTTTAACATAAGAAGGAAGTTCTTCTTTCCAGAATCTAAAATACAGCATGAACCATGAGCATGGCCTGAAAAAAATAACTGTGTTTCCTACTCATAAGTACCATATGTATTTCAACTCTGCTTATGAACCTGAAACAAACCACAGCTCCTCTTACATAAATGCTATCTAGTTAATAGTGAGAATCGTGTTGGGTTCATGAACTGTGTAAAATCATTTGAGCACAAAATTCACTGGGTTTACCAGAATTCAACTCTTGCTTGTAGGAAGACACAGATCCTGGGGTTTAACTCCATTTCTGAAGGGAAATTCGGACAGGAATTCTCATCCCTGAATCACAATCTGTTTTAACGTAAGAAGCAAGGTCTTCTTTCCAGAGTCTAAAATACAGCAAGAACCATGAGCATGGCCTGAAAAAAATAACTGTGTTTCCTACTCATAAGGACCATATGTAATTCAACTCTGCTTATGAAACTGAAACAAACCACAGCTCCTCTTACATAAATGTTCGTTAGTTAATAGTGAGAATCGTGTTGGGTTCATGAACTGTGTAAAATCATTTGAGCCCAAAATTCACTGGGTTTTCCAGAAATGAACTGCTGCTTGGAGGAAGACACAGATCCTGGGCTTTAACTTGGTTTCTGAAGGGAAATTCAGAGCAGAATTCTCATCCCTGAAAATCTCTCTGTTTTATGGCATGAATCATCCTCTTCTTTCCAGCGTCTCCAATACAGTAAGAACCATGAGCATGCCCAGAAAAAAGAACTGTGTTTCCTACTCATACGGAAAATATGTAGTTCAACTCGGGTTATTAAACTTATGCAGACCACAACTCCTCTTACATAAACCCTCTTTAGTTAATAGTGATAATCGCGTTGGGTTCTAGAACTGTGCAAAAACCTTTGAGCCGAAAATTCACTTGGTTTACCAGAAATGAACTCTTGCTTGTAGGAAGACACAGATCCTGGCGTTTAACTCCGTTTCTGAAAGGCAATTCAGACCAGAAATCTCATCCCTGAAACACAATCTGTTTTAACGCAAGTAGCAAGTTCTTCTTTCCAGAATCTAAAATACAGCAAGAACAATGATCTTGCACTGAAATAAAGAACTGTGTTTCCTACTCATAGGGACCATATGTAATACAACTCTGCTTATGAAACTGAAACAAACCACAGCTCCTCTTACATAAAAGCTCTTTAGTTAATAGTGAGAATCGCATTGGGTTCATGAACTGTGTACTATTATTTGAGACCAAAATTCATTGGGTTTTCCAGAATTGATCTCTTGCTTGTAGGAAGACACAGATCCTGGGGTTTAACTCCGTTACTGAAGGGAAATTCAGACCCGAGTTCTCATCCCTGGAACCCAATTTGTTTTAACGCAGGAAGCAAGCTCTTCTTTCCAGAATCTAAAATACAACAAGAATCATGAGCATGCCCTGAAAAAAAGAACTGTGTTTCCTAATCATACGATCCATATGTAGTTCAACTCTGCTTATGAAACTGATACAATCCACAGCTCCTCTTATATAAATGCTCCTTAGTTAATAGTGAGAATCGCATTGGGTTTTGGAACTGTCTAAAATAATTTGAGCCCAAAATTCACTTTGTTTACCAGGAATGAACTCTTGCTTGTAGGAAAATACAGATCCTGGGGTTTAACTCCATTTCTGAAGGGAAATTCAGACCAGTGTTCTTATCCAGGAAACACACTCTTATTTAACACAAGAAGCAAGCTCTTCTTTCCAGTGTCTCCAATACAGCAAGAATCATGAGCATGCCCAGAAAAAAAGAACTGTGTTTCCTACTCATAAGGACCATATGTAATTCAACTCTGCTTATGAAACTGAAACAAACCACAGCTCCTCTTACATAAATGCTCGTTAGTTAAGAGTGAGAATCTCGTTGGATTCATGAACTGTGTAAAATCATTTGAGCACAAAATTCACTGGGTTTACCAGAATTCAACTCTTGCTTGTAGGAAGACACAGATCCTGGGGTTTAACTCCGTTTCTGAAGGGAAATTCAGACAAGAATTCTCATCCATGAAACACACTCTTATTTAACGCAAGAAGCAAGCTCTTCTTTCCAGTGTCTCCAATACAGCAAGAATCATGAGCATGCCCAGAAAAAAAGAACTGTGTTTCCTACTCATAAGGACCATATGTAATTCAACTCCGCTTATGAAACTGAAACAAACCACAGCTCCTCTTACATAAATGCTCATTAGTTAACAGTGAGAATCGCGTAGGCGATTTCAGACCGGAATTCTCATCCCTGAATCACAATCTGTTTTTACGTAAGAAGCAATGTCTTCTTTCCAGTGTCTAAAATACAGCAAGAACCATGAGCATGGACTGAAAAAAATAACTGTGTTTCCTACTCATAAGGGCCATATGTAATTCATCTCTGCTTATGAAACTGAAACAAACCACAGCTCCTCTTACATAAATGCTCGTTAGTTAATAGTGAGAATCGCGTTGGATTCATGAACTGTGTAAAATCATTTGATCCCAAAATTCACTGTGTTTTCCAGAATTGAACTCTTGCTTGTAGGAAGACTCAGATCCTGGGGTTTAACTCCGTTTCTGAGGGGAAATTCAGACCAGAATTCTCATCCCTGAAACACAATCATTTTTAACGTATGAAGCAAGGTCTTCTTTCCAGAAGCTAAAATACAACAAGAACCATGAGCATGGCCTGAAAAAAATAACTGCGTTTCCTACTCATAATGGCCATATGTAATTCAACTCTGCTTATGAAACTGAAACAAACCACAGCTCTTCTTACATAAATGCTCCTTAGTTAAGAGTGAGAATCGCGTTGGATTCATGAACTGTGTAAAATCATTTGAGCACAAAATTCACTGGGTTTACCAGAATTCAACTCTTGCTTGTAGGAAGACACAGATCCTGGGGTTTAACTCCGTTTCTGAAGGGAAATTCAGACCGGAATTCTCATCCCTGAATCACAATCTGTTTTAACGTAAGAAGCAAGGTCTTCTTTCCAGAGTCTTAAATACAGCAAGAACCATGAGCATGGCCTGAAAAAAAGAACTGTGTTGCCTACTCATAAGGACCATATGTAATTCAACTCTGCTTATGAAACTGAAACAAACCACAGCCCCTCTTATATAAATGCTCTTTACTTAATAGTGAGAATCACGTTGGGTTCATGAATTGTGTAAAATCATTTGAGCCCAAAATTCACTGGGTTTTCTAGAAATGAACTCTTGCTTGTAGGAAGACACAGATCCTAGGGTGTAACTCCGTTTCTGAAGAGAAATTCAGACCAGAGTTCTCATCCATGAAACACATTTCTTTAAATGCAAGAAGCAAGCTCTTCTTTCCAGTGTCTGCAATACAGCAAGAATCATGATCATTCCCAGAATTAAAGAACTATGTTTCCTACTCATACGGACCCTATGTAGTTCAACTCTGCTAATGAAAGTGATACAGACCACAGCTCCTCTTACATAAATGCTCTTCAGTTAATAGTGATAATCGTGTTGGGTTCTAGATCTGTGTAAAATCATTTGAGCAGAAAATTCACTTGGTTTACCAGAAATGAACTCTTGCTTGTAGGAAGACAGAGATCCTGGGGTTTAACTCCGTTTCTGAAGGGCAATTCAGACCAGAAATCTCATCCCTGAAACACAATCTGTTTTAACGCAAGTAGCAAGTTCTTCTTTCCAGAATCTAAAATACAGCAAGAACAATGATCTTGCCCTGAAATAAAGAACTGTGTTTCCTACTCATAAGGACCATATGTAATTTTACTCTGCTTATGAAACTGAAACAAACCACAGCTCCTCTTACATAAATGGTCGTTAGTTAAGAGTGAGAATCGCGTTGGATTCATGAACTGTGTAAAATCATTTGAGCACAAAATTCACTGGGTTTACCAGAATTCAACTCTTGCTTGTAGGAAGACACAGATCCTGGGGTTTAACTCCATTTCTGAAGGGAAATTCGGACAGGAATTCTCATCCCTGAATCACAATATGTTTTAACATAAGTAGCAAGTTCTTCTTTCCAGAATCTAAAATACAGCATGAACCATGAGCATGGCCTGAAAAAAATAACTGTGTTTCCTACTCATAAGTACCATATGTATTTCAACTCTGCTTATGAACCTGAAACAAACCACAGCTCCTCTTACATAAATGCTATTTAGTTAATAGTGAGAATCGAGTTGGGTTCATGAACTGTGTAAAATCATTTGAGCACAAAATTCACTGGGTTTACCAGAATTCAACTCTTGCTTGTAGGAAGACACAGATCCTGGGGTTTAACTCCATTTCTGAAGGGAAATTCGGACAGGAATTCTCATCCCTGAATCACAATCTGTTTTAACGTAAGAAGCAAGGTCTTCTTTCCAGAGTCTAAAATACAGCAAGAACCATGAGCATGGCCTGAAAAAAATAACTGTGTTTCCTACTCATAAGGACCATATGTAATTCAACTCTGCTTATGAAACTGAAACAAACCACAGCTCCTCTTACATAAATGTTCGTTAGTTAATAGTGAGAATCGTGTTGGGTTCATGAACTGTGTAAAATCATTTGAGCCCAAAATTCACTGGGTTTTCCAGAAATGAACTGCTGCTTGGAGGAAGACACAGATCCTGGGGTTTAACTTGGTTTCTGAAGGGAAATTCAGAGCAGAATTCTCATCCCTGAAAATCTCTCTGTTTTATGGCATGAATCATCCTCTTCTTTCCAGCGTCTCCAATACAGTAAGAACCATGAGCATGCCCAGAAAAAAGAACTGTGTTTCCTACTCATACGGAAAATATGTAGTTCAACTCGGGTTATTAAACTTATGCAGACCACAACTCCTCTTACATAAACCCTCTTTAGTTAATAGTGATAATCGCGTTGGGTTCTAGAACTGTGCAAAAACCTTTGAGCCGAAAATTCACTTGGTTTACCAGAAATGAACTCTTGCTTGTAGGAAGACACAGATCCTGGCGTTTAACTCCGTTTCTGAAAGGCAATTCAGACCAGAAATCTCATCCCTGAAACACAATCTGTTTTAACACAAGTAGCAAGTTCTTCTTTCCAGAATCTAAAATACAGCAAGAACAATGATCTTCCACTGAAATAAAGAACTGTGTTTCCTACTCATAGGGACCATATGTAATACAACTCTGCTTATGAAACTGAAACAAACCACAGCTCCTCTTACATAAAAGCTCTTTAGTTAATAGTGAGAATCGCATTGGGTTCATGAACTGTGTACTATTATTTGAGACCAAAATTCACTGGGTTTTCCAGAATTGATCTCTTGCTTGTAGGAAGACACAGATCCTGGGGTTTAACTCCGTTACTGAAGGGAAATTCAGACCCGAGTTCTCATCCCTGGAACCCAATTTGTTTTAACGCAGGAAGCAAGCTCTTCTTTCCAGAATCTAAAATACAGCAAGAATCATGAGCATGCCCTGAAAAAAAGAACTGTGTTTCCTACTCATACGATCCATATGTAGTTCAACTCTGCTTATGAAACTGATACAATCCACAGCTCCTCTTATATAAATGCTCCTTAGTTAATAGTGAGAATCGCATTGGGTTTTGGAACTGTCTAAAATAATTTGAGCCCAAAATTCACTTTGTTTACCAGGAATGAACTCTTGCTTGTAGGAAAATACAGATCCTGGGGTTTAACTCCATTTCTGAAGGGAAATTCAGACCAGTGTTCTTATCCAGGAAACACACTCTTATTTAACGCAACAAGCAAGCTCTTCTTTCCAGTTTCTCCAATACAGCAAGAATCATGAGCATGCCCAGAAAAAAAGAACTGTGTTTCCTACTCATAAGGACCATATGTAATTCAACTCTGCTTATGAAACTGAAACAAACCACAGCGCCTATTACATAAATGCTCGTTAGTTAAGAGTGAGAATCGGGTTGGATTCATGAACTGTGTAAAATCATTTGAGCACAAAATTCACTGGGTTTACCAGAATTCAACTCTTGCTTGTAGGAAGACACAGATCCTGGGGTTTAACTCCGTTTCTGAAGGGAAATTCAGACAAGAATTCTCATCCATGAAACACACTCTTATTTAACGCAAGAAGCAAGCTCTTCTTTCCAGCGTCTCCAATACAGCAAGAATCATGAGCATGCCCAGAAAAAAAGAACTGTGTTTCCTACTCATAAGGACCATATATAATTCAACTCCGCTTATGAAACTGAAACAAACCACAGCTCCTCTTACATAAATGCTCATTAGTTAATAGTGAGAATCGCGTAGGCGATTTCAGACCGGAATTCTCATCCCTGAATCACAATCTGTTTTTACGTAAGAAGCAATGTCTTCTTTCCAGTGTCTAAAATACAGCAAGAACCATGAGCATGGACTGAAAAAAATAACTGTTTCCTACTCATAAGGGCCATATGTAATTCATCTCTGCTTATGAAACTGAAACAAACCACAGCTCCTCTTACATAAATGCTCGTTAGTTAATAGTGAGAATCGCGTTGGATTCATGAACTGTGTAAAATCATTTGATCCCAAAATTCACTGTGTTTTCCAGAATTGAACTCTTGCTTGTAGGAAGACTCAGATCCTGGGGTTTAACTCCGTTTCTGAGGGGAAATTCAGACCAGAATTCTCATCCCTGAAACACAATCTTTTTTAACGTATGAAGCAAGGTCTTCTTTCCAGAAGCTAAAATACAACAAGAACCATGAGCATGGCCTGAAAAAAATAACTGTGTTTCCTACTCATAATGGCCATATGTAATTCAACTCTGCTTATGAAACTGAAACAAACCACAGCTCTTCTTACATAAATGCTCGTTAGTTAAGAGTGAGAATCGCGTTGGATTCATGAACTGTGTAAAATCATTTGAGCACAAAATTCACTGGGTTTACCAGAATTCAACTCTTGCTTGTAGGAAGACACAGATCCTGGGGTTTAACTCCGTTTCTGAAGGGAAATTCAGACCTGAATTCTCATCCCTGAATCACAATCTGTTTTAACGTAAGAAGCAAGGTCTTCTTTCCAGAGTCTAAAATACAGCAAGAACCATGAGCATGGCCTGAAAAAAATAACTGTGTTTCCTACTCATAAGGACCATATGTAATTCAACTCTGCTTATGAAACTAAAACAAAACACAGCTCCTCTTACATAAATTCTCGTTAGTTAATAGTGAGAATCGTGTTGGGTTCATGAACTGTGTAAAATCATTTGAGCCCAAAATTCACTGGGTTTTCCAGAATTGATCTCTTGCTTGGAGGAAGACACAAATACTGGGGTTTAACTCCGTTTCTGAAGGGAAATTCAGACCAGAATTCTCATCACTGAAACACAATCTGTTTTAACGTAAGAAGCAAGGTCTTCTTTCCAGAATCTAAAATACAGCAAGAACCATGAGCATGGCCTGAAAAAAATAACTGTGTTTCCTACTCATAAGGACCATATGTAATTCAACTCTGGTTATGAAACTGAAACAAACCACAGCTCCTCTTACATAAATGTTCTTTAGTTAATAGTGAGAATCGCGTTGGGTTCATGAACTGTGTAAAATCATTTGAGCACAAAATTCACTGGGTTTTCCAGAAATGAACTCTTGCTTCTAGGAAGAAACAGATCCTGGGGTTTAACTCCATTTCTGAAGGGAAATTCAGACAAGTGTTCTCATCCCTGAAAAACTCTCTGTTTTATGGCATGAATCATCCTCTTCTTTCCAGCAACTCTAATACAGGGAGAACCATGAGCTTGCCCTGAAAAAAGAATTGTGTTTCCTACTAATATGATCCATATGTAATTCAACACTGCTTATGAAACTGAAACAAACCACAGCTCCTCTTACATAAATTCTCCTTAGTTAATAGTGAGAATCGTGTTGGGTTCATGAACTGTGTAAAATCATTTGAGCCCAAAATTCACTGGGTTTTACAGAATTGATCTCTTGCTTGGAGGAAGACACAGACCCTGGGGTTTAACTCCGTTTCTGAAGGGAAATTCAGAGCAGAATTCTCATCCCTGAAAAACTCTCTGTTTTATGGCATGAATCATCCTCTTTCCAGCGTCTCCAATACAGTAAGAACCATGAGCATGCCCAGAAAAAAGAACTGTGTTTCCTACTCATAGGGAACATATGTAGTTCAACTGTGCTGATGAAACTGATAAAAACCACAGCTCCTCTTACAAAAATGTTCTTTAGTTAATAGTGAGAATCGCGTTGGGTTCATGAACTGTGTAAAATCATTTGAGCCCAAAATTCACTGGGTATACCAGAATTGAAATCTTGCTTGTACGAAGACACAGATCCTCGGGTTAAACTCCGTTTCTGAAGGGCAATTCAGACCAGAATTCTCATCACTGAAACACAATCTGTTTTAACGCAAGAAGCAAGTTCTTCTTTCCAGAATCTAAAATACAGCAAGAACCATGAGCATTCCCTGAAATAAAGAACTGTGTTTCCTACTCATAAGTACCATATGTAATTCAACTCTGCTTATGAAACTGAAACAAACCACAGCTCCTCTTACATAAAAGCTCTTTAGTTAATAGTGAGAATCGCATTGGGTTCATGAACTGTGTACTATTATTTGAGCCCAAAATTCACTGGGTTTTCCAGAATTGATCTCTTGTTTGTAGGAAGACACAGATCCTGGGGTTTAACTTGGTTTCTATAGGGAAATTCAGACCAGAATTCTCATCCCTTAAAAACTCTCTGTTTTATGGCATGAATCATCCTCTTATTTCCAGCGTCTCCAATAGAGAAGAACCATGAGCATACCCAGAAAAAAAGAACTGTGTTTCCTACTCATACTGACCAGATGTAGTTCAACTGTGCTGACGAAACTGATACAAACCACAGCTCCTCTTACAAAAATGTTCTTTAGTTAATAGTGAGAATCGCGTTGGGTTCATGAACTGTGTAAAATCATTTGAGCCCAAAATTCACTGGGTATACCAGAATTGAAATCTTGCTTGTAGGAAGACACAGATCCTGGGGTTTAACTCCGTTTCTGAAGGGCAATTCAGACCAGAATTCTCATCCCTGAAACACAATCTGTTTTAACGCAAGGAGCAAGTTCTTCTTTCCAGAATCTAAAATACAGCAAGAACCATGAGCATTCCCTGAAATAAAGAACTGTGTTTCCTACTCATAAGGACCATATGTAATTCAACTCTGCTTATGAAACTGAATCAAACCACAGCTCCTCTTACATAAAAGCTCTTTAGTTAATAGTGAGAATCGCGTTGAGTTCATGAACTGTGTAAAATCATTTGAGCCCAAAATTCACTGGGTTTTCCAGAAATGAACTCTTGCTTGTAGGAAGACACAGATCCTGGGGTTTAACTCCGTTTCTGATGGGAAATTCAGACCAGAGTACTCATCCATGAAACACACTCTGTTTTAATGCAAGAAGCAAGCTCTTCTTTCCAGCGTCTCCAATACAGGAAGAACCATGAGCATGCCCAGAAAAAAAGAACTGTGTTTCCTACTCATACTGACCAGATGTAGTTCAACTGTGCTGATGAATCTGATACAAACCACAGCTCCTCTTACATAAATGTTCTTTAGTTAATAGTGAGAATCGCGTTGGGTTCATGAACTGTGTAAAATCATTTGAGCCCCAAAATCACTGGGTTTACCAGAATTGAACTCTTGCCTGTAGGAAGACACAGATCCTGGGGTTTAACTCCTTTTCTGAAGGGAAATTCAGACCGGAATTCTCATCCCTGAATCACAATCTGTTTTAACGTAAGAAGCAAGGTCTTCTTTCCAGAGTCTAAAATACAGCATGAACCATGAGCATGGCCTGAAAAAAATAACTGTGTTGCCTACTCATAAGGACCATATGTAATTCAACTCTGCTTATGAAACTGAAACAAACCACAGCCCCTATTACATAAGTGCTCTTTACTTAATAGTGAGAATCACGTTGGGTTCATGAATTGTGTAAAATCATTTGAGCCCAAAATTCACTGGGTTTTCTAGAAATGAACTCTTGCTTGTAGGAAGACACAGATCCTGGGGTGTAACTCCATTTCTGAAGAGAAATTCAGACCAGAGTTCTCATCCATGAAACCCAATTTGTTTTAACGCAGGAAGCAAGCTCTTCTTTCCAGAGTCTAAAATACAGCAAGAATGATGAGCATGCCCTGAAAAAAAGAACTGTGTTTCCTACTCATACGATCCATATGTAGTTCACTCTGCTTATGAAACTGATACAATCCACAGCTCCTCTTATATAAATGCTCCTTAGTTAATAGTGAGAATCGCATTGGGTTTTGGAACTGTGTAAAATAATTTGAGCCCAAAATTCACTTTGTTTACCAGGAATGAACTCTTGCTTGTAGGAAAATACAGATCCTGGGGTTTAACTCCATTTCTGAAGGGAAATTCAGACCAGTGTTCTCATCCAGGAAACACACTCTTATTTAACGCAAGAAGCAAGCTCTTCTTTCCAGAGTCTCCAATACAGCAAGAATCATGAGCATGCCCAGAAAAAAAGAACTGTGTTTCCTACTCATAAGGACCATATGTAATTTTACTCTGCTAATGAAACTGAAACAAACCACAGCTCCTCTTACATAAATGGTCGTTAGTTAAGAGTTAGAATCGCGTTGGATTCATGAACTGTGTAAAATCATTTGAGCACAAAATTCACTGGGTTTACCAGAATTCAACTCTTGCTTGTAGGAAGACACAGATCCTGGGGTTTAACTCCATTTCTGAAGGGAAATTCGGACAGGAATTCTCATCCCTGAATCACAATATGTTTTAACATAAGAAGCAAGTTCTTCTTTCCAGAATCTAAAATACAGCATGAACCATGAGCATGGCCTGAAAAAAATAACTGTGTTTCCTACTCATAAGTACCATATGTATTTCAACTCTGCTTATGAACCTGAAACAAACCACAGCTCCTCTTACATAAATGCTATTTGGTTAATAGTGAGAATCGCGTTGGGTTCATGAACTGTGTAAAATCATTTGAGCACAAAATTCACTGGGTTTACCAGAATTCAACTCTTGCTTGTAGGAAGACACAGATCCTGGGGTTTAACTCCATTTCTGAAGGGAATTTCGGACAGGAATTCTCATCCCTGAATCACAATCTGTTTTAACGTAAGAAGCAAGGTCTTCTTTCCAGAGTCTAAAATACAGCAAGAACCATGAGCATGGCCTGAAAAAAATAACTGTGTTTCCTACTCATAAGGACCATATGTAATTCAACTCTGCTTATGAAACTGAAACAAACCACAGCTCCTCTAACATAAATGTTCGTTAGTTAATAGTGAGAATCGTGTTGGGTTCATGACCTGTGTAAAATCATTTGAGCCCAAAATTCACTGGGTTTTCCAGAAATGAACTGTTGCTTGGAGGAAGACACAGATCCTGGGGTTTAACTTGGTTTCTGAAGGGAAATTCAGAGCAGAATTCTCATCCCTGAAAAACTCTCTGTTTTATGGCATGAATCATCCTCTTCTTTCCAGCGTCTCCAATACAGTAAGAACCATGAGCATGCCCAGAAAAAAGAACTGTGTTTCCTACTCATACGGAAAATATGTAGTTCAACTCGGGTTATGAAACTTATGCAGACCACAACTCCTCTTACATAAACCCTCTTTAGTTAATAGTGATAATCGTGTTGGGTTCTAGAACTGTGCAAAAACCTTTGAGCCGAAAATTCACTTGGTTTACCAGAAATGAACTCTTGCTTGTAGGAAGACACAGATCCTGGCGTTTAACTCCGTTTCTGAAGGGCAATTCAGACCAGAAATCTCATCCCTGAAACACAATCTGTTTTAACGCAAGTAGCAAGTTCTTCTTTCCAGAATCTAAAATACAGCAAGAACAATGATCTTGCCCTGAAATAAAGAACTGTGTTTCCTACTCATAAGGACCATATGTAATACAACTCTGCTTATGAAACTGAAACAAACCACAGCTCCTCTTACATAAAAGCTCTTTAGTTAATAGTGAGAATCGCATTGGATTCATGAACTGTGTACTATTATTTGAGACCAAAATTCACTGGGTTTTCCAGAATTGATCTCTTACTTGTAGGAAGACACAGATCCTGGGGTTTAACTCCGTTACTGAAGGGAAATTCAGACCAGAGTTCTCATCCCTGGAACCCAATTTGTTTTAACGCAGGAAGCAAACTCTTCTTTCCAGAATCTAAAATACAGCAAGAATGATGAGCATGCCCTGAAAAAAAGAACTGTGTTTCCTACTCATACGATCCATATGTAGTTCAATTCTGCTTATGAAACTGAAACAAGCCACAGCTCCTCTTACATAAATGCTATTTAGTTAATAGTGAGAATTGCGTTGGGTTCATGAACTGTGTACAATCATTTGAGCCCAAAATTCACTGGGTTTTCCAGACATGAACTGTTGCTTGGAGGAAGACACAGATCCTGGGGTTAAACTTGGTTTCTGAAGGGAAATTCAGACCAGAATTCTCATCCCTGAAAAACTCTCCGTTTTATGGCATGAATCTTCCTCTTCTTTCCAGCATCTCCAATACAGTAAGAACCATGAGCATGCCCAGAAAAAAGAACTGTGTTTCCTACTCATACGGACCATATGTAGTTCAACTCGGCTTATGAAACTTATGCAGACCACAACTCCTCTTACATAAACCCTCTTTGGTTAATAGTGATAATCGTGTTGGGTTCTAGAACTGTGCAATAACCTTTGAGCCGAAAATTCACTTGGGTTACCAGAAATGAACTCTTGCTTGTAGGAAGACACAGATCATGGGATTTAACTCTGTTTCTGAAGGGCAATTCAGACCAGAATTCTCATCCCTGAAACACAATCTGTTTTAACGCAAGAAGCAAGTTCTTCTTTCCAGTATCTAAAATACAGCAAGAACCATGAGCATGCCCTGAAAAAATTAGCTGTGTTTCCTACTCATACGATCCACATGTAGTTCAACTCTGCTTATGAAACTGATACAATCCACAGCTCCTCTTATATAAATGCTCTTTAGTTAGTAGTGAGATTCACATTGGGTTTTGGAACTGTGTAAAATAATTTGAGACCAAAATTCACTTGGTTTACCAGAAATGAACTCTTGCTTTAGGAAAATACAGATCCTGGGGTTTAACTCCTTTTCTGAAGGGAAATTCAGACCGGAATTCTCATCCCTGAAACACAATCTGTTTTAACGTAAGAAGCAAGGACTTCTTTCCAGAATCTAAAATACAGCAAGAACCATGAGCATGGCCTGAAAAAAATAACTGTGTTTCCTACTCATAATGACCTTATGTAATTCAACTCTGCTTATGAAACTGAAACAAGCCACAGCTCCTCTTATGTAAATGGTATTTAGTTAATAGTGAGAATCGCGTTGGGTTCATGAACTTTGTAGAACATTTGAGCCCAAAATTCACTGGGTTTTCCAGAATTGAACTGTTGCTTGGAGGAAGACACAGATCCTGGGGTTTAACTTGGTTTCTGAAGGGAAATTCAGACCAGAATTCTCATCCCTGAAAAACTCTCTGTTTTATGGCATGAATCTTCCTCTTCTTTCCAGCGTCTCCAATACAGTAAGAAAAATGAGCATACCCAGAAAAAAGAACTGTGTTTCCTACTCATACGGACCATATGTAGTTCAACTCGGCTTATGAAACTTATGCAGACCACAACTCCTCTTACATAAACCCTCTTTAGATAATAGTGATAATCGTGTTGGGTTCTAGAACTGTGCAATAACCTTTAAGCCGAAAATTCACTTGGGTTACCAGAAATGAACTCTTGCATGTAGGAAGACACAGATCATGGGGTTTAACTCTGTTTCTGAAGGGCAATTCAGACCAGAATTCTCATCCCTGAAACACAATCTGTTTTAACGCAAGAAGCAAGTTCTTCTTTCCAGAATCTAAAATACAGCAAGCACCATGAGCATGCCCTGAAATTTAGAACTGTGATTCCTACTCATAAGGACCATATGTAATTCAACTCTGCTTATGAAACTGAAACAAACCACAGCTCCTCTTACATAAATGCTCATTAGTTAATAGTGAGAATCCCGTTGGATTCATGAACTGTGTAAAATCATTTGAGTCCAAAATTCACTGGCTTTACCAGAAATGAACTCTTGCTTGTAGATAGACAAAGATCCTGGGTTTAAACTCCGTTTCTGATGGGAAATTCAGACCAGAGTACTCATCCATGATACACACTCTGTTTTAAAGCAAGAAGCAAGCTCTTCTTTCCAGCGTCTCCAATACAGGAAGAACCATGAGCATGCCCAGAAAAAAGAACTGTGTTTCGTACTCATAAGGACCATATGTAATGCAACTCTGCTTATGAAACAGAAACAAACCACAGCTCCTCTTACATAAATGATTTTTAGTTATTAGTGAGAATCGCGTTGGGTTCATGAACTGTGTACAATCATTTGAGCCCAAAATTCACTGGGTTTTCCAGAAATGAAGTGTTGCCTGGAGGAAGACACAGATCCTGTGGTTTAACTTGGTTTCCGAAGGGAAATTCAGACCAGAATTCTCATCCCTGAAAAACTGTCTGTTTTATGGCATGAATCTTCCTCTTCTTTCCAGCGTCTCCAATACATTAAGGACCATGAGCATGCCCAGAAAAAAGAACTGTGTTTCCTACTCATACGGACCATATGTAGTTCAACTTGGCTTATGAAACTTATGCAGACCACAACTTCTCTTAAATAAGTCCTCTTTAGTTAATAGTGATAATGGCGTTGGGTTCTAGAACTGTGCAAAAACCTTTGAGCCGAAAATTCACATGGTTTACCAGAAATGAACACTTCCTTGTAGGAAGACACAGATCAAGGGTTTTAACTCCGTTCCTGAAGGGAAATTCAGACTAGAGTTGTCATCACTGAAACACAATCTGTTTTAACGCAAGAAGCAAGCTCTTCTTTCCAGAGTCTAAAATACAGCAAGAACCATGAGCATGCCCTGAAAAAATTAACTGTGTTTCCTACTCATACGAACCACATGTAGTTCAACTCTGCTTATGAAACTGATACAATCCACAGCTCCTCTTATATAAATGCTCTTTAGTTAGTAGTGAGATTCACATTGGGTTTTGGAACTGTGTAAAATAATTTGAGCCCAAAATTCACTTGGTTTACCAGAAATGAACTCTTGCTTTAGGAAAATACAGATCCTGGGGTTTAACTCCTTTTCTGAAGGGAAATTCAGACCGGAATTCTCATCCCTGAAACACAATCTGTTTTAACGTAAGAAGCAAGGACTTCTTTCCAGAATCTAAAATACAGCAAGAACCATGAGCATGGCCTGAAAAAAATAACTGTGTTTCCTACTCATAAGGACCATATGTAATTCAACTCTGCTTAGGAAACTGAAACAAGCCACAGCTCCTCTTACATAAATGCTATTTAGTTAATAGTGAGAATCGCGTTGGGTTCATGAACTTTGTAGAACATTTGAGCCCAAAATTCACTGGGTTTTCCAGAATTGAACTGTTGCTTGGAGGAAGACACAGATCCTGGGGTTTAACTTGGTTTCTGAAGGGAAATTCAGACCAGAATTCTCATCCCTGAAAAACTCTCTGTTTTATGGCATGAATCTTCCTCTTCTTTCCAGCGTCTCCAATACAGTAAGAAAAATGAGCATACCCAGAAAAAAGAACTGTGTTTCCTACTCATACGGACCATATGTAGTTCAACTCGGCTTATGAAACTTATGCAGACCACAACTCCTCTTACATAAACCCTCTTTAGATAATAGTGATAATCGTGTTGGGTTCTAGAACTGTGCAATAACCTTTAAGCCGAAAATTCACTTGGGTTACCAGAAATGAACTCTTGCATGTAGGAAGACACAGATCATGGGGTTTAACTCTGTTTCTGAAGGGCAATTCAGACCAGAATTCTCATCCCTGAAACACAATCTGTTTTAACGCAAGAAGCAAGTTCTTCTTTCCAGAATCTAAAATACAGCAAGAACCATGAGCATGCCCTGAAATTTAGAACTGTGATTCCTACTCATAAGGACCATATGTAATTCAACTCTGCTTATGAAACTGAAACAAACCACAGCTCCTCTTACATAAATGCTCATTAGTTAATAGTGAGAATCCCGTTGGATTCATGAACTGTGTAAAATCATTTGAGTCCAAAATTCACTGGCTTTACCAGAAATGAACTCTTGCTTGTAGATAGACAAAGATCCTGGGTTTAAACTCCGTTTCTGATGGGAAATTCAGACCAGAGTACTCATCCATGATACACACTCTGTTTTAACGCAAGAAGCAAGTTCTTCTTTCCAGTATCTAAAATACAGCAAGAACCATGAGCATGCCCTGAAAAAATTAGCTGTGTTTCCTACTCATACGATCCACATGTAGTTCAACTCTGCTTATGAAACTGATACAATCCACAGCTCCTCTTATATAAATGCTCTTTAGTTAGTAGTGAGATTCACATTGGGTTTTGGAACTGTGTAAAATAATTTGAGCCCAAAATTCACTTGGTTTACCAGAAATGAACTCTTGCTTTAGGAAAATACAGATCCTGGGGTTTAACTCCTTTTCTGAAGGGAAATTCAGACCGGAATTCTAATCCCTGAAACACAATCTGTTTTAACGTAAGAAGCAAGGACTTCTTTCCAGAATCTAAAATACAGCAAGAACCATGAGCATGGCCTGAAAAAAATAACTGTGTTACCTACTCATAAGGACCTTATGTAATTCAACTCTGCTTATGAAACTGAAACAAGCCACAGCTCCTCTTACGTAAATGTTATTTAGTTAATAGTGAGAATCGCGTTGGGTTCATGAACTTTGTAGAATCACTTGAGCCCAAAATTCACTGGGTTTTCCAGAATTGAACTGTTGCTTGGAGGAAGACACAGATCCTGGGGTTTAACTTGGTTTCTGAAGGGAAATTCAGACCAGAATTCTCTTCCCTGAAAAACTCTCTGTTTTATGGCATGAATCTTCCTCTTCTTTCCAGCGTCTCCAATACAGTAAGAACCATAAGCATGCCCAGAAAAAAGAACTGTGTTTCCTACTCATATGGACCATATGTAGTTCAACTCGGCTTATGAAACTTATGCAGACCACAACTCCTCTTACATAAACCCTCTTTAGTTAATAGTGAGAATCGCGTTGGGTTCTAGTACTGTGCAATAACCTTTGAGCCGAAAATTCACTTGGTTTACCAGAAATGAACTCTTGCTTGTAGGAATACACAGATCATGGGGCTTAACTCTGGTTTTGAAGGGCAATTCAGACCAGAATACTCATCCCTGAAACACAATCTGCTTTAACGCAAGAAGCAAGTTCTTCTTTCCAGAATCTAAATTACAGCAAGAAAAATGAGCATGCCCTGAAATAAAGAACTGTGTTTCCTACTCATAAGGACCATATGTAATTCAACTCTGCTTATGAAACTGAAACAAACCACAGCACCTCTTACATAAATGCTCATTAGTTAATAGTGAGAATCCCGTTAGATTCATGAACTGTGTAAAATCATTTGAGACCAAAATTCACTGGCTTTACCAGAAATGAACTGTTGCTTGTAGGAAGACACAGATCCTGGGGTTAAACTCCGTTTCTGATGGGAAATTCAGACCAGAGTACTCATCCATGAAACACACTCTGTTTTAATGCAAGAAGCAAGGTCTTCTTTCCAGAATCTAAAATACAGCAAGAACCATGAGCATGGCCTGAAAACAATAACTGTGTTTCCTACTCATAAGGACTATATGTAATTCAACTCTGCTTATGAAATTGAAACAAACCACAGCTCCTCTTACATAAATGGTCGTTAGTTAATAGTGAGAATCACATTGGGTTTTGGAACTGTGTAAAATAATTTGAGCTCAAAATTCACTTGGTTTACCAGAAACGAACTCTTGCTTTATGAAAATACAGATCCTGGGGTTTAACTCCGTTTCTGAAGGGAAATTCAGAACGGAATTCTCATCCCTGAAACACAATCTGTTTTAACGTAAGAAGCAAGGTGTTCTTTCCAGAATCTAAAATACAGCAAGAACCATGAGCATGCCCTGAAAAAAATAACTGGGTTTCCTACTCATAAGGACCATATGTAATTTAACTCTGCTTATGAAACTGAAACAAGCCACAGCTCCTCTTACATAAATGCTATTAAGTTAATAGTGAGAATCGCGTTGGGTACATGAACTGTGTAGAATCATTTGAGCCCAAAATACACTGGGTTTTCCAGAAATGAACTCTTGCTTGTAGGAAGACACAGATCATGGGATTCAACTCTGTTTCTGAAGGGCAATTCAGACCACAATTCTCATCCCTGAAACACAATCTGTTTTAACGCAAGAAGCAAGTTCTTCTTTCCAGAATCTAAAATACAACAAGAACCATGAGCATGCCCTGAAATAAAGAACTGTGTTTCCTACGCATAAGGACCATATGTAATTCAACTCTGCTTATGAAACTGAAACAAACCACAGTTCCTCTTACATAAATGCTCATTAGTTAATAGTGAGAATCACGTTGGGTTCATGAACTGTGTAAAATCATTTGAGCCCAAAATTCACTGGGTTATCCAGAAATGAACTGTTGCTTGGAGGAAGACACAGATACTGGGGTTTAACTTGGTTTCTGAAGGGAAATTCAGACCAGAATTCTCATCCCTGAAATACTCTCTCTTTTATGGCATGAATCTTCCTCTTCTTTCCAGCATCTCCAATACAGTAAGAACCATGAGCATGCCCAGAAAAAAGAACTGTGTTTCCTACTCATACGGACCATATGTAGTTCAACTCGGCTTATGAAACTTATGCAGACCACAGCTCCTCTTACATAAACCCTCTTTAGTTAATAGTGAGAATCGCGTTGGGTTCTAGAACTGTGCAATAACCTTTGAGCCGAAAATTCACTTGGTTTACCAGAAATGAACTCTTGCTTGTAGGAAGACACAGATCATGGGATTTAACTCTGTTTCTGAAGGGCAATTCAGACCAGAATTCTCATCCCTGAAACACAATCTGTTTTAACGCAAGAAGCAAGTTCTTCTTTCCAGAATCTAAAATACAACAAGAACCATGAGCATGCCCTGAAATAAAGAACTGTGTTCCCTACTCATAAGGACCATATGTAATTCAACTCTGCTTATGAAACTGAAACAAACCACAGCTCCTCTTACATAAATGCTCATTAGTTAATAGTGAGAATCACGTTGGGTTCATGAACTGTGTAAAATCTTTTGAGCCCAAAATTCACTGGGTTTTCCAGAAATGAACTGTTGCTTGTAGGAAGACACAGATCCTGGGGTTTACTTGGTTTCTGAAGGGAAATTCAGACCAGAATTCTCATCCCTGAAATACTCTCTGTTTTATGGCATGAATCTTCCTCTTCTTTCCAGCGTCTCCAATACAGTAAGAACCATGAGCATGCCCAGAAAAAAGAACTGTGTTTCCTACTCTTACGGACCATATGTAGTTCAACTCGGCTTATGAAACTTATGCAGACGTAAACTCCTCTTACATTAATCCTCTTTAGTTAATAGTGATAATCGCGTTGGGTTCTAGAACTGTGCAAAAACCTTTGAGCCGAAAATTCTCTTCGTTTACCAGAAATGAACTCTTGCTTGTAGGAAGACACAGATCATGGGATTCAACTCTGTTTCTGAAGGGCAATTCAGACCAGAATTCTCCTCCCTGAAACACAATCTGTTTTAACGCAAGAAGCAAGTTCTTCTTTCCAGTATCTAAAATACAGCAAGAACCATGAGCATGCCCTGAAAAAATTAGCTGTGTTTCCTACTCATACGATCCACATGTAGTTCAACTCTGCTTATGAAACTGATACAATCCACAGCTCCTCTTATATAAATGCTCTTTAGTTAGTAGTGAGATTCACATTGGGTTTTGGAACTGTGTAAAATAATTTGAGCCCAAAATTCACTTGGTTTACCAGAAATGAACTCTTGCTTTAGGAAAATACAGATCCTGGGGTTTAACTCCTTTTCTGAAGGGAAATTCAGACCGGAATTCTAATCCCTGAAACACAATCTGTTTTAACGTAAGAAGCAAGGACTTCTTTCCAGAATCTAAAATACAGCAAGAACCATGAGCATGGCCTGAAAAAAATAACTGTGTTACCTACTCATAAGGACCTTATGTAATTCAACTCTGCTTATGAAACTGAAACAAGCCACAGCTCCTCTTACGTAAATGTTATTTAGTTAATAGTGACAATCGCGTTGGGTTCATGAACTTTGTAGAATCACTTGAGCCCAAAATTCACTGGGTTTTCCAGAATTGAACTGTTGCTTGGAGGAAGACACAGATCCTGGGGTTTAACTTGGTTTCTGAAGGGAAATTCAGACCAGAATTCTCTTCCCTGAAAAACTCTCTGTTTTATGGCATGAATCTTCCTCTTCTTTCCAGCGTCTCCAATACAGTAAGAACCATAAGCATGCCCAGAAAAAAGAACTGTGTTTCCTACTCATATGGACCATATGTAGTTCAACTCGGCTTATGAAACTTATGCAGACCACAACTCCTCTTACATAAACCCTCTTTAGTTAATAGTGAGAATCGCGTTGGGTTCTAGTACTGTGCAATAACCTTTGAGCCGAAAATTCATTTGGTTTACCAGAAATGAACTCTTGCTTGTAGGAATACACAGATCATGGGGCTTAACTCTGGTTTTGAAGGGCAATTCAGACCAGAATACTCATCCCTGAAACACAATCTGCTTTAACGCAAGAAGCAAGTTCTTCTTTCCAGAATCTAAATTACAGCAAGAAAAATGAGCATGCCCTGAAATAAAGAACTGTGTTTCCTACTCATAAGGACCATATGTAATTCAACTCTGCTTATGAAACTGAAACAAACCACAGCACCTCTTACATAAATGCTCATTAGTTAATAGTGAGAATCCCGTTAGATTCATGAACTGTGTAAAATCATTTGAGACCAAAATTCACTGGCTTTACCAGAAATGAACTGTTGCTTGTAGGAAGACACAGATCCTGGGGTTAAACTCCGTTTCTGATGGGAAATTCAGACCAGAGTACTCATCCATGAAACACACTCTGTTTTAATGCAAGAAGCAAGGTCTTCTTTCCAGAATCTAAAATACAGCAAGAACCATGAGCATGGCCTGAAAACAATAACTGTGTTTCCTACTCATAAGGACCATATGTAATTCAACTCTGCTTATGAAATTGAAACAAACCACAGCTCCTCTTACATAAATGGTCGTTAGTTAATAGTGAGAATCACATTGGGTTTTGGAACTGTGTAAAATAATTTGAGCTCAAAATTCACTTGGTTTACCAGAAACGAACTCTTGCTTTATGAAAATACAGATCCTGGGGTTTAACTCCGTTTCTGAAGGGAAATTCAGAACGGAATTCTCATCCCTGAAACACAATCTGTTTTAACGTAAGAAGCAAGGTGTTCTTTCCAGAATCTAAAATACAGCAAGAACCATGAGCATGCCCTGAAAAAAATAACTGGGTTTCCTACTCATAAGGACCATATGTAATTTAACTCTGCTTATGAAACTGAAACAAGCCACAGCTCCTCTTACATAAATGCTATTAAGTTAATAGTGAGAATCGCGTTGGGTACATGAACTGTGTAGAATCATTTGAGCCCAAAATACACTGGGTTTTCCAGAAATGAACTCTTGCTTGTAGGAAGACACAGATCATGGGATTCAACTCTGTTTCTGAAGGGCAATTCAGACCACAATTCTCATCCCTGAAACACAATCTGTTTTAACGCAAGAAGCAAGTTCTTCTTTCCAGAATCTAAAATACAACAAGAACCATGAGCATGCCCTGAAATAAAGAACTGTGTTTCCTACGCATAAGGACCATATGTAATTCAACTCTGCTTATGAAACTGAAACAAACCACAGTTCCTCTTACATAAATGCTCATTAGTTAATAGTGAGAATCACGTTGGGTTCATGAACTGTGTAAAATCATTTGAGCCCAAAATTCACTGGGTTATCCAGAAATGAACTGTTGCTTGGAGGAAGACACAGATACTGGGGTTTAACTTGGTTTCTGAAGGGAAATTCAGACCAGAATTCTCATCCCTGAAATACTCTCTCTTTTATGGCATGAATCTTCCTCTTCTTTCCAGCATCTCCAATACAGTAAGAACCATGAGCATGCCCAGAAAAAAGAACTGTGTTGCCTACTCATACGGACCATATGTAGTTCAACTCGGCTTATGAAACTTATGCAGACCTAAACTCCTCTTACATTAATCCTCTTTCGTTAATAGTCATAATCGCGTTGGGTTCTAGAACTGTGCAAAAACCTTTGAGCCGAAAATTCTCTTCGTTTACCAGAAATGAACTCTTGCTTGTAGGAAGACACAGATCATGGGGTTTAACTCCTTTTCTGAAGGGAAATTCACACCAGAGTTCTCATCCATGAAACACATTCTGTTTAAAAGCAAGGAGCAAGCTCTTCTTTCCAGCGACTCCAATACAGCAAGAACCATTTGCATGCCCAGATTAAAAGAACTGTGTTTCCTTCTCATACTGACCATATGTAATTCAACTCTGCTTATGAAACTGAAACAAACCACAGCTCCTCTTACATAAATGCTCATTAGTTAATAGTGAGAATCCCATTAGATTCATGAACTGTGTAAAATCATTTGAGCCCAAAATTCACTGGCTCTAGCAGAAATGAACTCTTGCTTGTAGGAAGACACAGATCCTGGGGTTAAACTCCGTTTCTGATGGGAAATTCATACCAGAGTACTCATCCATGAAACACACTCTGTTTTAATGCAAGAAGCAAGGTCTTCTTTCCAGAATCTAAAATACAGCAAGAACCATGAGCAAGGCCTGAAAACAATAACTGTGTTTCCTACTCACAAGGACCATATGTAATTCAACTCTGCTTATGAAATTGAAACAAACCACTACTCCTCTTACATAAATGCTCTTTAGTTAATAGTGAGAATCACATTGGGTTTTGGAACTGTGTAAAATAATTTGAGCTCAAAATTCACTTGGTTTACCAGAAACGAACTCTTGCTTTAGGAAAATACAGATCCTGGGGTTTAACTCCGTTTCTGAAGGGAAATTCAGACCGGAATTCTCATCCCTGAAACACAATCTGTTTTAACGTAAGAAGCAAGGTGTTCTTTCCAGAATCTAAAATACAGCAAGAACCATGAGCATGGCCTGAAAAAAATAACTGTGTTTCCTACTCATAAGGACCATATGTAATTTAACTCTGCTTATGAAACTGAAACAAGCCACAGCTCCTCTTACATAAATGCTATTTAGTTAATAGTGAGAATCGCGTTGGGTTCATGAACTGTGTAGAATCATTTGAGCCCAAAATTCACTTGGTTTACCAGAAATGAACTCTTGCTTGTAGGAAGACACAGATCATGGGATTCAACTCTGTTTCTGAAGGGCAATTCAGACCACTATTCTCATCCCTGAAACACAATCTGTTTTAACGCAAGAAGCAAGTTCTTCTTTCCAGAATCTAAAATACAACAAGAACCATGAGCATGCCCTGAAATAAAGAACTGTGTTTCCTACGCATAAGGACCATATGTAATTCAACTCTGCTTATGAAACTGAAACAAACCACAGCTCCTCTTACATAAATGCTCATTAGTTAATAGTGAGAATCACGTTGGGTTCATGAACTGTGTAAAATCATTTGAGCCCAAAATTCACTGGGTTATCCAGAAATGAACTGTTGCTTGGAGGAAGACACAGATACTGGGGTTTAACTTGGTTTCTGAAGGGAAATTCAGACCAGAATTCTCATCCCTGAAATACTCTCTCTTTTATGGCATGAATCTTCCTCTTCTTTCCAGCGTCTCCAATACAGTAAGAACCATGAGCATGCCCAGAAAAAAGAACTGTGTTGCCTACTCATACGGACCATATGTAGTTCAACTCGGCTTATGAAACTTATGCAGACCTAAACTCCTCTTACATTAATCCTCTTTCATTAATAGTGATAATCGCGTTGGGTTCTAGAACTGTGCAAAAACCTTTGAGCCGAAAATTCTCTTCGTTTACCAGAAATGAACTCTTGCTTGTAGGAAGACACAGATCATTGGGTTTAACTCCTTTTCTGAAGGGAAATTCAGACCAGAGTTCTCATCCATGAAACACATTCTGTTTAAATGCAAGGAGCAAGCTCTTCTTTCCAGCGACTCCAATACAGCAAGAACCATTTGCATGCCCAGATTAAAAGAACTGTGTTTCCTTCTCATACTGACCATATGTAATTCAACTCTGCTTATGAAACTGAAACAAACCACAGCTCCTCTTACATAAATGCTCATTAGTTAATAGTGAGAATCCCGTTAGATTCATGAACTGAGTAAAATCATTTGAGCCCAAAATTCACTGGCTTTAGCAGAAATGAACTCTTGCTTGTAGGAAGACACAGATCCTGGGGTTAAACTCCGTTTCTGATGGGAAATTCAGACCAGAGTACTCATCCATGAAACACACTCTGTTTTAATGCAAGAAGCAAGGTCTTCTTTCCAGAATCTAAAATACAGCAAGAACCATGAGCAAGGCCTGAAAACAATAACTGTGTTTCCTACTCACAAGGACCATATGTAATTCAACTCTGCTTATGAAATTGAAACAAACCACTACTACTCTTACATAAATGCTCTTTAGTTAATAGTGAGAATCACATTGGGTTTTGGAACTGTGTAAAATAATTTGAGCTCAAAATTCACTTGGTTTACCAGAAACGAACTCTTGCTTTAGGAAAATACAGATCCTGGGGTTTAACTCCGTTTCTGAAGGGAAATTCAGACCGGAATTCTCATCCCTGAAACACAATCTGTTTTAATGTAAGAAGCAAGGTGTTCTTTCCAGAATCTAAAATACAGCAAGAACCATGAGCATGGCCTGAAAAAAATAACTGTGTTTCCTACTCATAAGGACCATATGTAATTTACCTCTGCTTATGAAACTGAAACAAGCCACAGCTCCTCTTACATAAATGCTATTTAGTTAATAGTGAGAATCGCGTTGGGTTCATGAACTGTGTAGAATCATTTGAGCCCAAAATTCACTTGGTTTACCAGAAATGAACTCTTGCTTGTAGGAAGACACAGATCATGGGATTCAACTCAGTTTCTGAAGGGCAATTCAGACCACAATTCTCATCCCTGAAACACAATCTGTTTTAACGCAAGAAGCTAGTTCTTCTTTCCAGAATCTAAAATACAACAAGAACCATGAGCATGCCCTGAAATAAAGAACTGTGTTTCCTACGCATAAGGACCATATGTAATTCAACTCTGCTTATGAAACTGAAACAAACCACAGCTCCTCTTACATAAATGCTCATTAGTTAATAGTGAGAATCACGTTGGGTTCATGAACTGTGTAAAATCATTTGAGCCCAAAATTCACTGGGTTATCCAGAAATGAACTGTTGCTTGGAGGAAGACACAGATACTGGGGTTTAACTTGGTTTCTGAAGGGAAATTCAGACCAGAATTCTCATCCCTGAAATACTCTCTGTTTTATGGCATGAATCTTCCTCTTCTTTCCAGCGTCTCCAATACAGTAAGAACCATGAGCATGCCCAGAAAGAAGAACTGTGTTTTGTACTCATACGGACCATATGTAGTTCAACTCGGCTTATGAAATTTATGCAGACCTAAACTCCTCTTACATTAATCCTCTTTAGTTAATAGTGATAATCGCGTTGGGTTCTAGAACTGTGCAAAAACCTTTGAGCCGAAAATTCTCTTCGTTTACCAGAAATGAACTCTTGCTTGTAGGAAGACACAGATCATGGGGTTTAACTCCTTTTCTGAAGGGAAATTCAGACCAGAGTTCTCATCCATGAAACACATTCTGTTTAAATGCAAGGAGCAAGCTCTTCTTTCCAGCGACTCCAATACAGCAAGAACCATTTGCATGCCCAGATTAAAAGAACTGTGTTTCCTTCTCATACTGACCATATGTAATTCAACTCTGCTTATGAAACTGAAACAAACCACAGCTACTCTTACATAAATGCTCATTAGTTAATAGTGAGAATCCCGTTAGATTCATGAACTGTGTAAAATCATTTGAGCCCAAAATTCACTGGCTTTAGCAGTAATGAACTCTTGCTTGTAGGAAGACACAGATCCTGGGGTTAAACTCCGTTTCTGATGGGAAATTCAGACCAGAGTCCTCATCCATGAAACACACTCTGTTTTAATGCAAGAAGCAAGGTCTTCTTTCCAGAATCTAAAATACAGCAAGAACCATGAGCATGGCCTGAAAACAATAACTGTGTTTCCTACTCACAAGGACCATATGTAATTCTACTCTGCTTATGAAATTGAAACAAACCACAACTCCTCTTACATAAATGCTCTTTAGTTAATAGTGAGAATCACATTGGGTTTTTGGAACTGTGTAAAATAATTTGAGCTCAAAATTCACTTGGTTTACCAGAAACGAACTCTTGCTTTATTAAAATACAGATCCTGGGGTTTAACTCCGTTTCTGAAGGGAAATTCAGACCTGAATTCTCATCCCTGAAACACAATCTGTTTTAACGTAAGAAGCAAGGTGTTCTTTTCAGAATCTAAAATACAGCAAGAACCATGAGCATGGCCTGAAAAAAATAACTGTGTTTCCTACTCATAAGGACCATATGTAATTTAACTCTGCTTATGAAACTGAAACAAGCCACAGCTCCTCTTACATAAATGCTATTTAGTTAATAGTGAGAATCGCGTTGGGTTCATGAACTGTGTAGAATCATTTGAGCCCAAAATTCACTGGGTTTTCAAGAAATGAACTTTTGCTTGGAGGAAGACACAGATCCTGGGGTTTAACTTGGTTTCTGAAGGGAAATTCAGACCAGAATTCTCATCCCTGAAAATCTCTCTGTTTTATGGCATGAATCTTCCTCTTCTTTCCAGCGTCTCCAATACAGTAAGAACCATGAGCATGCCCAGAAAAAAGAACTGTGTTTCCTACTCATACGGACCATATGTAGTTCAACTCGGCTTATGAAACTTATGCAGACCACAACTCCTCTTACATAAACCCTCTTTAGTTAATAGTGAGAATCGCGTTGGGTTCTAGAACTGTGCAATAACCTTTGAGCCGAAAATTCACTTGGTTTACCAGAAATGAACTCTTGCTTGTAGGAAGACACAGATCATGGGGCTTAACTCTGTTTTTGAAGGGCAATTCAGACCAGAATACTCATCCCTGAAACACAATCTGTTTTAACGCAAGAAGCAAGTTCTTCTTTCCATAATCTAAAATACAGCAAGAAAAATGGGCATGCCCTGAAATAAAGAACTGTGTTTCCTACTCATAAGGACCATATGTAATTCAACTCTGCTTATGAAACTGAAACAAACCACAGCTCCTCTTACATAAATGCTCATTATGTAATAGTGAGAATCACGTTGGGTTCATGAACTGTGTAAAATCATTTGAGCCCAAAATTCACTGGGTTATCCAGAAATGAACTGTTGCTTGGAGGAAGACACAGATACTGGGGTTTAACTTGGTTTCTGAAGGGAAATTCAGACCAGAATACTCATCCCTGAAATACTCTCTCTTTTATGGCATGAATCTTCCTCTTCGTTCCAGCGTCTCCAATACAGTAAGAACCATGAGCATGCCCAGAAAAAAGAACTGTGTTTCCTACTCATACGGACCATATGTAGTTCAACTCGGCTTATGAAACTTATGCAGACCTAAACTCCTCTTACATTAATCCTCTTTAGTTAATAGTGATAATCGCGTTGGGTTCTAGAACTGTGCAAAAACCTTTGAGCCGAAAATTCACTTCGTTTACCAGAAATGAACTCTTGCTTGTAGGAAGACACAGATCATGGGGTTTAACTCCTTTTCTGAAGGGAAATTCAGACCAGAGTTCTCATCCATGAAACACATTCTGTTTAAATGCAAGGAGTAAGCTCTTCTTTCCAGCGACTCCAATACAGCAAGAACCATTTGCATGCCCAGATTAAAAGTACTGTGTTTCCTACTCGTATTGACCATATGTAATTCAACTCTGCTTATGAAATTGAAACAAACCACAGCTCCTCTTACATAAATGCTCTTTAGTTAATAGCGAGAATCACATTGGGTTTTGGAACTGTGTAAAATAATTTGAGCTCAAAATTCACTTGGTTTACCAGAAACGAACTCTTGCTTTAGGAAAATACAGATCCTGGGGTTTAACTCCGTTTCTGAAGGGATATTCAGACCGGAATTCTCATCCCTGAAACACAATCTGTTTTAACGTAAGAAGCAAGGTGTTCTTTCCAGAATCTAAAATACAGCAAGAACCATGAGCATGGCCTGAAAAAAATAACTGTGTTTCCTACTCATACTGACCATATGTAATGCAACTCTGCTTATGAAACTGAAACAAACCACAGCTCCTCTTACATAAATGCTCATTAGTTAATAGTGAGAATCCCGTTGGATTCATGAACAGTGTAAAATCATTTGAGCCTAAAATTCACTGGGTTTACCAGAAATGAACTCTTGCTTGTAGGAGGACACAGATCCTGGGGTTTAACTCCGTTTCTGAAGGGAAGTTCAGACCAGAATTCTCATCCCTGAAACACAATCTGTTTTAACGTAAGATGCAAGGTCTTCTTTCCAGAATCTAAAATACAGCAAGAACCATGTGCATGCCCTTCCAAAAAGAACTGTGTTTCCTACTCATAAGGACCATATGTAATTCAACTCTGCTTATGAAACTGAAACAAGCCACAGCTCCTCTTACATAAATGCTATTTAGTTAATAGTGAGAATCGCGTTGGGTTCATGAACTGTGTAGAATCATTTGAGCCCAAAATTCACTGGGTTTTCCAGAAATGAACTTTTGCTTGGAGGAAGACACAGATCCTGGGGTTTAACTTGGTTTCTGAAGGGAAATTCAGACCAAAGTTCTCATCCATGAAACACATGCTGTTTAAATGCAAGGAGCAAGCTCTTCTTTCCAGCGACTCCAATACAGCAAGAACCATGAGCATGCCCAGATTAAAAGAACTGTGTTTCCAACACATACTGACGATATGAAGTTCAACTCTGCTTATGAAACTGATACAAACCACAGCTCCTCTTACATAAATGCTCCTTAGTTAATAGTCATAATCGCGTTGGGTTCATGAACTGTGAAAAATCATTTCAGCCCAAAAGTTACTGCGTTTACCTGAAATGAACTCTTGATTGCAGGAAGACACAGATCCTGGTGTTTAACTCCGTTTCTGAAGGGAAATTCAGACCAGAGTTCTCATCGCTGTAACCTAATCTGTTTTAACGCAAGAAGCAAGCTCTTCTTTCCAGAGTCTAAAATACAGCAAGAACCATGAGCATGCCCTGAAAAAAAGAACTGTGTTTCCTACTCATACGAACCATATGTAGTTCAACTCTGCTTATGAAACTGATACAATCCACAGCTCCTCTTATATAAATGCTCTTTAGTTAATAGTGAGAATCGCATTGGGTTTTGCAACTGTGTAAAATAATTTGAGCCCAAAATTCACTTGGTTTACCAGAAATGAACTCTTGCTTTAGGAAAATACAGATTCTGGTGTTTAACTCAGTTTCTGAAGGGAAATTCAGACCGGAATTCTATTCCCTGAAACACAATCTTTTTTAATGTAAGAAGCAAGGTCTTCTTTCCAGAATCTAAAATACAGCAAGATCCATGAGCATGGCCTGAAAAAAAATAACTGTGTTTCCTACTCATAAGGACCATATGTAATTTAACTCTGCTTATGAAACTGAAACAAGCCACAGCTCCTCTTACATAAATGCTATTTAGTTAATAGTGAGAATCGCGTTTGGTTCATGAACTGTGTAGAATCATTTGAGCCCAAAATTCACTGGGTTTCCCAGAAATGAACAGTTACTTGGAGGAAGACACAGATCCTGGGGTTTAACTTGGTTTCTGAAGGGAAATTCAGACCAGAATTCTCATTCCTGAAAAACTCTCTGTTTTATGGCATGAATCTTCCTCTTCTTTCCAGCGTCTCCAATACAGTAACAACCATGAGCATGCCCAAAAAAAGAACTGTGTTTCCTACTCATACAGACCATATGTAGTTCAATTCGGCTTAGGAAACTTATGCAGACCACAACTCCTCTTACATAAATCCTTTTTAGTTTATAGTGATAATCGCATTGGGTTCTAGAACTGTGTAAAAACCTTTGAGCCGAAAATTCACTTGGTTTACCAGAAATGAACTCTTGCGTGTAGGAAGACACAGATCATGGGGTTTAACTCCGTTTCTGAAGGGAAATTCAGACCAGAGTTTTCATCCATGAAACACATTCTGTTTCAATGCAAGAAGCAAGCTCTTCTTTCCAGCGACTCCAATACAGCAAGAACCATGAGCATGGCCTGAAAAAAATAACTGTGTTTCCTACTCATAAGGACCATATGTAATGCAACTCTGCTTATGAAACTGAAACCAACCACAGCTCCTCTTACATAAATGCTTTTTAGTTAATAGTGATAATCGCGTTGGGTTCATGAACTGTGTAAAATCATTTGAGCCCAAAATTCACTGGGTTTTCCAGACATGAACTGTTGCTTGGAGGAAGACACAGATCCTGGGGTTTAACTTGGTTTCTGAAGGGAAATTCAGACCGGAATTCTCATCCCTGAAAAACTCTCTGTTTTATGGCATGAATCTTCCTCTTCTTTCCAGCGTCTCCAATACAGTAAGAACCATGAGCATGCCCAGAAAAAAGAACTGTGTTTCCTACTCATACGGACCATATGTAGTTCAAATCGGCTTATGAAACTTATGCAGACCACAACTCCTCTTACATAAACCCTCTTTAGTTAATAGTGAGAATCGCGTTGGGTTCTAGAAAAGTGCAATAACCTTTGAGCCGAAAATTCACTTGGTTTACCAGAAATGAACTCTTGCTTGTAGGAAGACACAGATCATGGGGCTTAACTCTGTTTTTGAAGGGCAATTCAGACCAGAATACTCATCCCTGAAACATAATCTGTTTTAACGCAAGAAGCAAGTTCTTCTTTCCAGAATCTAAAATACAGCAAGAAAAATGGGCATGCCCTGAAATAAAGAACTGTGTTTCCTACTCATAAGGACCATATGTAATTCAACTCTGCTTATGAAACTGAAACAAACCACAGCTCCTCTTACATAAATGCTCATTAGTTAATAGTGAGAATCACGTTGGGTTCATGAACTGTGTAAAATCATTTGAGCCCAAAATTCACTGGGTTATCCAGAAATGAACTGTTGCTTGGAGGAAGACACAGATACTGGGGTTTAACTTGGTTTCTGAAGGGAAATTCAGACCAGAATACTCATCCCTGAAATACTCTCTGTTTTATGGCATGAATCTTCCTCTTCTTTCCAGCGTCTCCAATACAGTAAGAACCATGAGCATGCCCAGAAAAAAGAACTGTGTTTCCTACTCATACGGACCATATGTAGTTCAACTCGGCTTATGAAACTTATGCAGACCTAAACTCCTCTTACATTAATCCTCTTTAGTTAATAGTGATAATCGCGTTGGGTTCTAGAACTGTGCAAAAACCTTTGAGCCGAAAATTCACTTCGTTTACCAGAAATGAACTCTTGCTTGTAGGAAGACACAGATCATGGGGTTTAACTCCTTTTCTGAAGGGAAATTCAGACCAGAGTTCTCATCCATGAAACACATTCTGTTTAAATGCAAGGAGTAAGCTCTTCTTTCCAGCGACTCCAATACAGCCAGAAAATTGCATGCCCAGATTAAAAGTACTGTGTTTCCTACTCATATTGACCATATGTAATTCAACTCTGCTTATGAAATTGAAACAAACCACAGCTCCTCTTACATAAATGCTCTTTAGTTAATAGCGAGAATCACATTGGGTTTTGGAACTGTGTAAAATAATTTGAGCTCAAAATTCACTTGGTTTACCAGAAACGAACTCTTGCTTTAGGAAAATACAGATCCTGGGGTTTAACTCCGTTTCTGAAGGGATATTCAGACCGGAATTCTCATCCCTGAAACACAATCTGTTTTAACGTAAGAAGCAAGGTGTTCTTTCCAGAATCTAAAATACAGCAAGAACCATGAGCATGGCCTGAAAAAAATAACTGTGTTTCCTACTCATACTGACCATATGTAATGCAACTCTGCTTATGAAACTGAAACAAACCACAGCTCCTCTTACATAAATGCTCATTAGTTAATAGTGAGAATCCCGTTGGATTCATGAACTGTGTAAAATCATTTCAGCCTAAAATTCACTGGGTTTACCAGAAATGAACTCTTGCTTGTAGGAGGACACAGATCCTGGGGTTTAACTCCGTTTCTGAAGGGAAGTTCAGACCAGAATTCTCATCCCTGAAACACAATCTGTTTTAACGTAAGATGCAAGGTCTTCTTTCCAGAATCTAAAATACAGCAAGAACCATGTGCATGCCCTTCCAAAAAGAACTGTGTTTCCTACTCATAAGGACCATATGTAATTCAACTCTGCTTATGAAACTGAAACAAGCCACAGCTCCTCTTACATAAATGCTATTTAGTTAATAGTGAGAATCGCGTTGGGTTCATGAACTGTGTAGAATCATTTGAGCCGAAAATTCACTGGGTTTTCCAGAAATGAACTTTTGCTTGGAGGAAGACACAGATCTTGGGGTTTAACTTGGTTTCTGAAGGGAAATTCAGACCAAAGTTCTCATCCATGAAACACATGCTGTTTAAATGCAAGGAGCAAGCTCTTCTTTCCAGCGACTCCAATACAGCATGAACCATGAGCATGCCCAGATTAAAAGAACTGTGTTTCCAACACATACTGACGATATGAAGTTCAACTCTGCTTATGAAACTGATACAAACCACAGCTCCTCTTACATAAATGCTCCTTAGTTAATAGTGAGAATCGCGTTGGGTTCATGAACTGTGTAAAATCATTTGAGCCCAAAAGTTACTGGGTTTACCTGAAATGAACTCTTGATTGTAGGAAGACACAGATCCTGGTGTTTAACTCCATTTCTGAAGGGAAATTCAGACCTGAGTTCTCATCCCTGAAACCCAATCTGTTTTAACGCAAGAATCAAGCTCTTCTTTCCAGAGTCTAAAATACAGCAAGAACCATGAGCATGCCCTGAGAAAAAGAACTGTGTTTCCTACTCATACGAACCATATGTAGTTCAACTCTGCTTATGAAATTGATACAATCCACAGCTCCTCTTATATAAATGCTCTTTAGTTAATAGTGAGAATCGCATTGGGTTTTGGAACTGTGTAAAATAATTTGAGCCCAAAATTCACTTGGTTTACCAGAAATGAACTCTTGCTTTAGGAAAATACAGATCCTTGTGATTAACTCCGTTTCTGAAGGGAAATTCAGACCGGAATTCTCTTCCCTGAAACACAATCTGTTTTAACGTAAGAAGCAAGGACTTCATTCCAGAATCTAAAATACAGCAAGAACCATGAGCATGGCCTGAAAAAAATAACTGTGTTTCCTACTCATAAGGACCATATGTAATTTAACTCTGCTTATGAAACTGAAACAAGCCACAGCTCCTCTTACATAAATGCTATTTAGTTAATAGTGAGAATCGCGTTTGGTTCATGAACTGTGTAGAATCATTTGAGCCCAAAATTCACTGGGTTTCCCAGAAATGAACTGTTACTTGGAGGAAGACACAGATCCTGGGGTTTAACTTGGTTTCTGAAGGGAAATTCAGACCAGAATTCTCATTCCTGAAAAACTCTCTGTTTTATGGCATGAATCTTCCTCTTCTTTCCAGCGTCTCCAATACAGTAACAAACATGAGCATGCCCAAAAAAAGAACTGTGTTTCCTACTCATACAGACCATATGTAGTTCAATTCGGCTTAGGAAACTTATGCAGACCACAACTCCTCTTACATAAATCCTCTTTAGTTTATAGTGATAATCGCATTGGGTTCTAGAACTGTGTAAAAACCTTTGAGCCGAAAATTCACTTGGTTTACCAGAAATGAACTCTTGCGTGTAGGAAGACACAGATCATGGGGTTTAACTCCGTTTCTGAAGGGAAATTCAGACCAGAGTTTTCATCCATGAAACACATTCTGTTTCAATGCAAGAAGCAAGCTCTTCTTTCCAGCGACTCCAATACAGCAAGAACCATGAGCATGCCCAGATTAAAAAAACTGTGTTTCCTACTCATAAGGACCATATGTAATGCAACTCTGCTTATGAAACTGAAACCAACCACAGCTCCTCTTACATAAATGCTTTTTAGTTAATAGTGATAATCGCGTTGGGTTCATGAACTGTGTAAAATCATTTGAGCCCAAAATTCACTGGGTTTTCCAGACATGAACTGTTGCTTGGAGGAAGACACAGATCCTGGGGTTTAACTTGGTTTCTGAAGGGAAATTCAGACCAGAATACTCATCCCTGAAACATAATCTGTTTTAACGCAAGAAGCAAGTTCTTCTTTCCAGAATCTAAAATACAGCAAGAAAAATGGGCATGCCCTGAAATAAAGAACTGTGTTTCCTACTCATAAGGACCATATGTAATTCAACTCTGCTTATGAAACTGAAACAAACCACAGCTCCTCTTACATAAATGCTCATTAGTTAATAGTGAGAATCACGTTGGGTTCATGAACTGTGTAAAATCATTTGAGCCCAAAATTCACTGGGTTATCCAGAAATGAACTGTTGCTTGGAGGAAGACACAGATACTGGGGTTTAACTTGGTTTCTGAAGGGAAATTCAGACCAGAATACTCATCCCTGAAATACTCTCTGTTTTATGGCATGAATCTTCCTCTTCTTTCCAGCGTCTCCAATACAGTAAGAAACATGAGCATGCCCAGAAAAAAGAACTGTGTTTCCTACTCATACGGACCATATGTAGTTCAACTCGGCTTATGAAACTTATGCAGAGCACAACTCCTCTTACATAAACCCTCTTTAGTTAATAGTGATAAACGCGTTGGGTTCTAGAACTGTGCAATAACCTTTGATTCCGAAAATTCACTGGGTTACCAGAAATGAACTCTTGCTTGTAGGAAGACACAGATCATGGGATTTAACTCTGTTTCTGAAGGGCAATTCAGACCAGAATTCTCATCCCTGAAACACAATCTGTTTTAACGCAAGAAGCAAGTTCTTCTTTCCAGAATCTAAAATACAGCAAGAACCATGAGCATGCCCTGAAATAAAGAACTGTGTTTCCTACTCATAAGGACCATATGTAATGCAATTCTGCTTATGAAACTGAAACTAACCACAGCTCCTCTTACATAAATGCTTATTAGTTAATAGTGAGAATCCCGTTGGATTCATGAACTGTGTAAAATCATTTGAGCCCAAAATTCACTGGGTTTTCCAGAAATGAACTGTTGCTTGGAGGAAGACACAGATCCTGGGGTTTAACTTGGTTTCTGAAGGGAAATTCAGACCAGAATTCTCATCCCTGAAATACTATCTATTTTATGGCATGAATCTTCCTCTTCTTTCCAGCGTCTCCAATACAGCATGAACCATGAGCATGCCCAGATTAAAAGAACTGTGTTTCCTACACATACTGACGATATGAAGTTCAACTCTGCTTATGAAACTGATACAAACCACAGCTCCTCTTACATAAATGCTCCTTAGTTAATAGTGAGAATCGCGTTGGGTTCATGAACTGTGTAAAATCATTTGAGCCCAAAAGTTACTGGGTTTACCTGAAATGAACTCTTGATTGTAGGAAGACACAGATCCTGGTGTTTAACTCCGTTTCTGAAGGGAAATTCAGACCTGAGTTCTCATCCCTGAAACCCAATCTGTTTTAACGCAAGAATCAAGCTCTTCTTTCCTGAGTCTAAAATACAGCAAGAACCATGAGCATGCCCTGAGAAAAAGAACTGTGTTTCCTACTCATACGAACCATATGTAGTTCAACTCTGCTTATGAAATTGATACAATCCACAGCTCCTCTTATATAAATGCTCTTTAGTTAATAGTGAGAATCGCATTGGGTTTTGGAACTGTGTAAAATAATTTGAGCCCAAAATTCACTTGGTTTACCAGAAATGAACTCTTGCTTTAGGAAAATACAGATCCTTGTGATTAACTCCATTTCTGAAGGGAAATTCAGACCGGAATTCTCTTCCCTGAAACACAATCTGTTTTAACGTAAGAAGCAAGGTCTTCATTCCAGAATCTAAAATACAGCAAGAACCATGAGCATGGCCTGAAAAAAATAACTGTGTTTCCTACTCATAAGGACCATATGTAATTTAACTCTGCTTATGGAACTGAAACAAGCCACAGCTCCTCTTACATAAATGCTATTTAGTTAATAGTGAGAATCGCGTTTGGTTCATGAACTGTGTAGAATCATTTGAGCCCAAAATTCACTGGGTTTTCCAGAAATGAACTGTTGCTTGGAGGAAGACACAGATCCTGCGGTTTAACTTGGTTTCTGAAGGGAAATTCAGACCAGAATTCTCATTCCTGAAAAACTCTCTGTTTTATGGCATGAATCTTCCTCTTCTTTCCAGCGTCTCCAATACAGCATGAACCATGAGCATGCCCAGATTAAAAGAACTGTGTTTCCTACACATACTGACGATATGAAGTTCAACTCTGCTTATGAAACTGATACAAACCACAGCTCCTCTTACATAAATGCTCCTTAGTTAATAGTGAGAATCGCGTTGGGTTCATGAACTGTGTAAAATCATTTGAGCCCAAAAGTTACTGGGTTTACCTGAAATGAACTCTTGATTGTAGGAAGACACAGATCCTGGTGTTTAACTCCGTTTCTGAAGGGAAATTCAGACCTGAGTTCTCATCCCTGAAACCCAATCTGTTTTAACGCAAGAAGCAAGTTCTTCTTTCCAGAGTCTAAAATACAGCAAGAACCATGAGCATGCCCTGAGAAAAAGAACTGTGTTTCCTACTCATACGAACCATATGTAGTTCAACTCTGCTTATGAAATTGATACAATCCACAGCTCCTCTTATATAAATGCTCTTTAGTTAATAGTGAGAATCACATTGGGTTTTGGAACTGTGTAAAATAATTTGAGCCCAAAATTCACTTGGTTTACCAGAAATGAACTCTTGCTTTAGGAAAATACAGATCCTGGTGATTAACTCCGTTTCTGAAGGGAAATTCAGACCGGAATTCTCTTCCCTGAAACACAATCTGTTTTAACGTAAGAAGCAAGGTCTTCATTCCAGAATCTAAAATACAGCAAGAACCATGAGCATGGCCTGAAAAAAAATAACTGTGTTTCCTACTCATAAGGACCATATGTAATTTAACTCTGCTTATGAAACTGAAACAAGCCACAGCTCCCCTTACATAAATGCTATTTAGTTAATAGTGAGAATCGCGTTGGGTTCATGAACTGTGTAGAATCATTTGAGCCCAAAATTCACTGGGTTTTCCAGAAATGAACTTTTGCTTGGAGGAAGACACAGATCCTGGGGTTTAACTTGGTTTCAGAAGGGAAATTCAGACCAGAATTCTCATCCCTGAAATACTCTCTGTTTTATGGCATGAATCTTCCTCTTCTTTCCAGCGTCTCCAATACAGTAAGAACCATGATCATGCCCAGAAAAAAGAACTGTGTTTCCTACTCATACGGACGATATGTAGTTCAATTCGGCTAATGAAACTTATGCAGACCACAACTCCTCTTACATAAATGCTCCTTAGTTAATAGTGAGAATCACGTTGGGTTCTAGAACTGTGCAATAACCTTTGAGCCGAAAATTCACTTGGTTTACCAGAAATGAACTCTTGCTTGCAGGAAGATACAGATCATGGGGTTTAACTCCGTTTCTGAAGGGAAATTCAGACCAGAGTTCTCATCCCTGAAACCTAATCTGTTTTATTGCAAGAAGCAAGCTCTTCTTTCCAGAGTCTAAAATACAGCAAGAACCATGAGCATGCCCTGAAAAAAAGTACTCTGTTTCCTACTCATACGAACCATATGTAGTTCAACTCTGCTTATGAAACTGATACAATCCACAGCTCCTCTTATATAAATGCTCTTTAGATATTAGTGAGAATCGCATTGGGTTTTGGAACTGTGTAAAATAATTTGAGCCCAAAATTCACTTGGTTTACCAGAAATGAACTCTTGCTTTAGGAAAATACAGATCCTGGGGTTTAACTCCGTTTCTGATGGGAAATTCAGACCAGAATTCTCATCCCTGAAACACAATCTTTTTTAACGTAAGAAGCAAGGTGTTCTTTCCAGAATCTAAAATACAGCAAGAACCATGAGCATGCCCTGAAAAAAATAACTGTGTTTCCTACTCATAAGGACCATATGTAATTTAACTCTGCTTATGAAACTGAAACAAGCCACAGCTCCTCTTTTTTAAATGCTATTAAGTTAATAGTGAGAATCGCGTTGGGTACATGAACTGTGTAGAATTATTTGAGCCCAAAATACACTGGGTTTTCCAGAAATGAACTTTTGCTTGGTAGAAGACACAGATCCTGGGGTTTAACTTGGTTTCTGAAGGGAAATTCAGACCGGAATTCTCATCCCTGAAAAACTCTCTGTTTTATGGCATGAATCTTCCTCTTCTTTCCAGCGTCTCCAATACAGTAAGAACCATGAGCATGCCCAGAAAAAGAACTGTGTTTCCTACTCATACGGACCATATGTAGTTCAACTCGGCTTATGAAACTTATGCAGACCACAACTCCTCTTACGTAAATCCTCTTCAGTTAATAGTGATAATCGCGTTGGGTTCTAGAACTGTGTAAAAACCTTTGAGCCGAAAATTCACTTGGTTTACCAGAAATGAACTCTTGCGTGTAGGAAGACACAGATCATGGGGTTTAACTCCGTTTCTGAAGGGAAATTCAGACCAGAGTTTTCATCCATGAAACACATTCTGTTTAAATGCAAGAAGCAAGCTCTTCTTTTCAGCGACTCCAATACAGCAAGAACCATGAGCATGCCCAGATTAAAAGAACTGTGTTTCCTACTCATACTGACCATATGTAGATCAACTCGGCTTATGAAACTGATACAAACCACAGCTCCTCTTACATAAATGCTCCTTAGTTAATAGTGAGAATCGCGTTGGGTTCTAGAACTGTGTAATAACCTTTGAGCCGAAAATTCACTTGGTTTACCAGAAATGAACTCTTGCTTGTAGGAAGACACAGATCATGGGGTTTAACTCTGTTTCTGAAGGGCAATTCAGACCAGAATTCTCATCCCTGTAACACAATCTGTTTTAATGCAAGAAGCAAGTTCTTCTTTCCAGAATCTAAAATACAGCAAGAACCATGAGCATGCCCTGAAATAAAGAACTGTGTTTCCTACTCATAAGGACCATATGTAATTCAACTCTGCTTATGAAACTGAAACAAACCCCAGCTCCTCTTACTTAAATGCTCATTAGTTAATAGTGAGAATCCCGTTGGATTCATGAACTGTGTAAAATCATTTGAGCCCAAAATTCACTGGATTTACCAGAAATGAACTCTTGCTTGTAGGAAGACACAGATCATTGGGTTAAACTCCGTTTCTGATGGGAAATTCAGACCAGAGTACTCATCCATGAAACACACTCTGTTTTAATGCAAGAAGCAAGGTCTTTCCAGTATCTAAAAAACAGCAAGAACCATGAGCATCGCCTGAAAACAGTAACTGTGTTTCCTACTCATAAGGACCATATGTAATTCAACTCTGCTTATGAAACTGAAAGAAACCACAGCTCCTCTTACATGAATGCTATTTAGTTAATAGTGAGAATAGCGTTGGGTTCATGAACTGTGTAGAATCATTTGAGCCCAAAATTCACTGGGTTTTCCAGAAATGAACTTTTGCTTGAAAGGAAGACACAGATCCTGGGGTTAAACTTGGTTTCTGAAGGGAAATTCAGACCAGAATTCTCATCCCTGAAAAACTCTCTGTTTTATGGCATGAATCTTCCTCTTCTTTCCAGCGTCTCCAATACAGTAGGAACCATGAGCATGCCCAGAAAAAAGAACTGTGTTTCCTACTCATACGGACCATATGTAGTTCAACTCAGCTTATGAAATTTATGCAGACCTAAACTCCTCTTACATTAATCCTCTTTAGTTAATAGTGATAATCGAGTTGGGTTCTAGAACTGTGCAAAAACCTTTGAGCTGAAAATTCACTTGGTTTACCAGAAATGAACTCTTGCTTGTAGGAAGACACAGATCATGGGGTTTAACTCCGTTTCTGAAGGGAAATTCAGACCAGAGTTCTCACCATGAAACACAATCTGTTTAAATGCAAGGAGCAAGCTCTTCTTCCCAGCTCCACTTACATAAATGATCTTTAGTTAATAGTGTGAATCACGTTATGTTCATGAATGGCGAAAAATCATTTCAACTCAAAATTCAATGGGTTTACCAGAAATGAACTCTTGCTTGTAGGAAGACACAGATCCTGGGGTTTAACTCTGTTTCTGAAGAAAAATTCAGACCCGAGTTCTCATCCCTGACAAATCTGTTTTAAGGCAATAATCATCCTCTTCTATCTATTGTCTCCAATACAGTAAGAACCATGAGCATTCCCAGAAAAAAAGAACTGTGTTTCCTACTCATACGGACCATATGTAGTTCAACTCTGCTTATGAAACTAATACAAACCACAGCTCCTCTTACAAAAATGCTCTTTAGTAAATAGTGCGAATCATGTTGGGTTCGTGTACTGTGTAAAATAATTTGAGCCCAAAATTCACTTGGTTTACCAGAAACGAACTCTTGCTTTAGGAAAATACAGATCCTGGGGTTTAACACCGTTTCTAAAGGGAAATTCAGACAGGAATTCTCATCCCTGAAACACAATCTGTTTTAACGTAAGAAGCAAGGTGTTCTTTCCAGAATCTAAAATACAGCAAGAACCATGAGCATGGCCTGAAAAAATAACTGTGTTTCCTACTCATAAGGACCATATGTAATTTAACTCTGCTTATGAAACTGAAACAAGCCACAGCTCCTCTTACATAAATGCTATTTAGTTAATAGTGAGAATCACGTTGGGTTCATGAACTGTGTAGAATTATTTGAGCCCAAAATTCACTGGGTTTTCCAGAAATGAACTTTTGCTTGGTAGAAGACACAGATCCTGGGGTTTAACGTGGTTTCTGAAGGGAAATTCAGACCAGAATTCTCATGCCTGAAAAACTCTCTGTTTTATGGCATGAATCTTCCTCTTCTTTCCAGCGTCTCCAATACAGTAAGAACCATGAGCATGCCCAGAAAAAAGAACTGTGTTTCCTACTCATACGGACCATATGTAGTTCAACTCGGCTTATGAAACTTATGCAGACCACGACTCCTCTTACATAAACCCTCTTTAGTTAATAGTGAGAATCGCGTTGGGTTCTAGAACTGTGCAATAACCTTTGAGCCGAAAATTCACTTGGTTTACCAGAAATGAACTCTTGCTTGTAGGAAGACACAGATCATGGGGCTTAACTCTGTTTTTGAAGGGCAATTCAGACCAGAATACTCATCCCTGAAACATAATCTGTTTTAACGCAAGAAGCAAGTTCTTCTTTCCAGAATCTAAAATACAGCAAGAAAAATGGGCATGCCCTGAAATAAAGAACTGTGTTTCCTACTCATAAGGACCATATGTAATTCAACTCTGCTTATGAAACTGAAACAAACCACAGCTCCTCTTACATAAATGCTCATTAGTTAATAGTGAGAATCACGTTGGGTTCATGAACTGTGTAAAATCATTTGAGCCCAAAATTCACTGGGTTATCCAGAAATGAACTGTTGCTTGGAGGAAGACACAGATACTGGGGTTTAACTTGGTTTCTGAAGGGAAATTCAGACCAGAATACTCATCCCTGAAATACTCTCTGTTTTATGGCATGAATCTTCCTCTTCTTTTCAGCGTCTCCAATACAGTAAGAACCATGAGCATGCCCAGAAAAAAGAACTGTGTTTCCTACTCATACGGACCATATGTAGTTCAACTCGGCTTATGAAACTTATGCAGACCACAACTCCTCTTACATAAACCCTCTTTAGTTAATAGTGATAAACGCGTTGGGTTCTAGAACTGTGCAATAACCTTTGATTCCGAAAATTCACTGGGTTACCAGAAATGAACTCTTGCTTGTAGGAAGACACATATCATGGGATTTAACTCTGTTTCTGAAGGGCAATTCAGACCAGAATTCTCATCCCTGAAACACAATCTGTTTTAACGCAAGAAGCAAGTTCTTCTTTCCAGAATCTAAAATACAGCAAGAACCATGAGCATGCCCTGAAATAAAGAACTGTGTTTCCTACTCATAAGGACCATATGTAATGCAATTCTGCTTATGAAACTGAAACAAACCACAGCTCCTCTTACATAAATGCTTATTAGTTAATAGTGAGAATCCCGTTGGATTCATGAACTGTGTAAAATCATTTGAGCCCAAAATTCACTGGGTTTTCCAGAAATGAACTGTTGCTTGGAGGAAGACACAGATCCTGGGGTTTAACTTGGTTTCTGAAGGGAAATTCAGACCAGAATTCTCATCCCTGAAATACTATCTATTTTATGGCATGAATCTTCCTCTTCTTTCCAGCGTCTCCAATACAGCATGAACCATGAGCATGCCCAGATTAAAAGAACTGTGTTTCCTACACATACTGACGATATGAAGTTCAACTCTGCTTATGAAACTGATACAAACCACAGCTCCTCTTACATAAATGCTCCTTAGTTAATAGTGAGAATCGCGTTGGGTTCATGAACTGTGTAAAATCATTTGAGCCCAAAAGTTACTGGGTTTACCTGAAATGAACTCTTGATTGTAGGAAGACACAGATCCTGGTGTTTAACTCCGTTTCTGAAGGGAAATTCAGACCTGAGTTCTCATCCCTGAAACCCAATCTGTTTTAACGCAAGAATCAAGCTCTTCTTTCCAGAGTCTAAAATACAGCAAGAACCATGAGCATGCCCTGAGAAAAAGAACTGTGTTTCCTACTCATACGAACCATATGTAGTTCAACTCTGCTTATGAAATTGATACAATCCACAGCTCCTCTTATATAAATGCTCTTTAGTTAATAGTGAGAATCGCATTGGGTTTTGGAACTGTGTAAAATAATTTGAGCCCAAAATTCACTTGGTTTACCAGAAATGAACTCTTGCTTTAGGAAAATACAGATCCTTGTGATTAACTCCATTTCTGAAGGGAAATTCAGACCGGAATTCTCTTCCCTGAAACACAATCTGTTTTAACGTAAGAAGCAAGGTGTTCTTTCCAGAATCTAAAATACAGCAAGAACCATGAGCATGGCCTGAAAAAATAACTGTGTTTCCTACTCATAAGGACCATATGTAATTTAACTCTGCTTATGAAACTGAAACAAGCCACAGCTCCTCTTACATAAATGCTATTTAGTTAATAGTGAGAATCGCGTTGGGTTCATGAACTGTGTAGAATTATTTGAGCCCAAAATTCACTGGGTTTTCCAGAAATGAACTTTTGCTTGGTAGAAGACACAGATCCTGGGGTTTAACGTGGTTTCTGAAGGGAAATTCAGACCAGAATTCTCATGCCTGAAAAACTCTCTGTTTTATGGCATGAATCTTCCTCTTCTTTCCAGCGTCTCCAATACAGTAAGAACCATGAGCATGCCCAGAAAAAAGAACTGTGTTTCCTACTCATACGGACGATATGTAGTTCAACTCGGCTTATGAAACTTATGCAGACCACAACTCCTCTTCCGTAAATCCTCTTTAGTTAATAGTGATAATCGCGTTGGGTTCTAGAACTGTGTAATAACCTTTGAGCCGAAAATTCACTTGGTTTACCAGAAATGAACTCTTGCTTGTAGGAAGACACAGATCATGGGGTTTAACTCCGTTTCTGAAGGGCAATTCAGACCAGAGTTTTCATCCATGAAACACATTCTGTTTAAATGCAAGAAGCAAGCTCTTCTTTCCAGCGACTCCAACACAGCAAGATCCATGAGCATGCCCAGATTAAAAGAACTGTGTTTCCTACTCATACTGACCATATGTAGATCAACTCGGCTTATGAAACTGATACAAACCACAGCTCCTCTTACATAAATGCTCCTTAGTTAATAGTGAGAATCGCGTTGGGTTCTAGAACTGTGTAATAACCTTTGAGCCGAAAATTCACTTGGTTTACCAGAAATGAACTCTTGCTTGTAGGAAGACACAGATCATGGGGTTTAACTCTGTTTCTGAAGGGCAATTCAGACCAGAATTCTCATCCCTGTAACACAATCTGTTTTAATGCAAGAAGCAAGTTCTTCTTTCTAGAATCTAAAATACAGCAAGAACCATGAGCATGCCCTGAAATAATGAACTGTGTTTCCTACTCATAAGGACCATATGTAATTCAACTCTGCTTATGAAACTGAAACAAACCCCAGCTCCTCTTACATAAATGCTCATCAGTTAATAGTGAGAATCCCTTGGATTCATGAACTGTGTAAAATCATTTGAGCCCAAAATTCACTGGGTTTACCAGAAATGAACTCTTGCTTATAGGAAGACACAGATCCTGGGGTTAAACTCCGTTTCTGATGGGAAATTCAGACCAGAGTACTCATCCATGAAACACACTCTGTTTTAATGCAAGAAGCAAGGTCTTCTTTCCAGAATCTAAAATACAGCAAGAACCATGAGCATGGCCTGAAAACAGTAACTGTGTTTTCTACTCATAAGGACCATATGTAATTCAACTCTGCTTATGAAACTGAAACAAACCACAGCTCCTCTTACATAAATGCTATTTATTTAGTAGTGAGAATCGCGTTGGGTTCAAGAACTGTGTAAAATAATTTGAGCCCAAAATTCACTGGGTTTTCCAGAAATGAACTTTTGCTTGGAGGAACACACAGATCCTGGGGTTTAACTTGGTTTCTGAAGGGAAATTCAGACCAGAATTCTCATCCCTGAAAAACTCTCTGTTTTATGGCATGAATCTTCCTCTTCTTTCCAGCGTTTCCAATACAGTAAGAACCATGAGCATGCCCAGAAAAAAGAACTGTGGTTCCTACTCATACGGACCATATGTAGTTCAACTCGGCTTATGAAACTTATGCAGACCTAAACTCCTCTTACATTAATCCTCTTTATTTAATAGTGATAATCGCGTTGGGTTCTAGAACTGTGCAAAAACCTTTGAGCCGAAAATTCACTTGGTTTACCAGAAATGAACTCTTGCTTGGAGGAAGACACAGATCATGGGGTTTAACTCCGTTTCTGAAGGGAAATTCAGACCAGAGTTCTCATCCATGAAACACATTCTGTTTAAATGCAAGGAGCAAGCTCTTCTATCCAGCGACTCCAATACAGCAAGAACCATGAGCATGCCCAGATTAAAAGAACTGTGTTTCCTACTCATACTGACCATATGTAGTTCAACTCTGCTTATGAAACTGATACAAACCACAGCTCCTCTTACATAAATGCTCCTTAGTTAATAGTGAGAATCGCGTTGGGTTCATGAACTGTGTAAAATCATTTGACCCAAAAGTTACTGGGTTTCCCTGAAATGTACTCTTGATTGTAGGAAGACACAGATCCTGGTGTTTAACTCCGTTTCTGAAGGGAAATTCAGACCAGAGTTCTCATCCCTGTAACCTAATCTGTTTTAACGCAAGAAGCAAGCTCGTCTTTCCAGAGTCTAAAATACAGCAAGAACCATGAGCATGCCCTGAAAAAAAGAACTGTGTTTCCTACTCATACGAACCATATGTAGTTCAACTCTGCTTATGAAACTGATACAATCCACAGCTCCTCTTATATAAATGCTCTTTAGTTAATAGTGAGAATCGTGTTGGGTTCATGAACTGTGTAGAATTATTTGAGCCCAAAATTCACTGGGTTTTCCAGAAATGAACTTTTGCTTGGTAGAAGACACAGATCCTGGGGTTTAACGTGGTTTCTGAAGGGAAATTCAGACCAGAATTCTCATGCCTGAAAAACTCTCTGTTTTATGGCATGAATCTTCCTCTTCTTTCCAGCGTCTCCAATACAGTAAGAACCATGAGCATGCCCAGAAAAAAGAACTGTGTTTCCTACTCATACGGACGATATGTAGTTCAACTCGGCTTATGAAACTTATGCAGACCACAACTCCTCTTCCGTAAATCCTCTTTAGTTAATAGTGATAATCGCGTTGGGTTCAGGAACTGTGTAATAACCTTTGAGCCGAAAATTCACTTGGTTTACCAGAAATGAACTCTTGCTTGTAGGAAGACACAGATCATGGGGTTTAACTCCGTTTCTGAAGGGCAATTCAGACCAGAGTTTTCATCCATGAAACACATTCTGTTTAAATGCAAGAAGCAAGCTCTTCTTTCCAGCGACTCCAACACAGCAAGATCCATGAGCATGCCCAGATTAAAAGAACTGTGTTTCCTACTCATACTGACCATATGTAGATCAACTCGGCTTATGAAACTGATACAAACCACAGCTCCTCTTACATAAATGCTCCTTAGTTAATAGTGAGAATCGCGTTTGGTTCTAGAACTGTGTAATAACCTTTGAGCCGAAAATTCACTTGGTTTACCAGAAATGAACTCTTGCTTGTAGGAAGACACAGATCATGGGGTTTAACTCTGTTTCTGAAGGGCAATTCAGACCAGAATTCTCATCCCTGTAACACAATCTGTTTTAATGCAAGAAGCAAGTTCTTCTTTCTAGAATCTAAAATACAGCAAGAACCATGAGCATGCCCTGAAATAATGAACTGTGTTTCCTACTCATAAGGACCATATGTAATTCAACTCTGCTTATGAAACTGAAACAAACCCCAGCTCCTCTTACATAAATGCTCATCAGTTAATAGTGAGAATCCCGTTGGATTCATGAACTGTGTAAAATCATTTGAGCCCAAAATTCACTGGGTTTACCAGAAATGAACTCTTGCTTATAGGAAGACACAGATCCTGGGGTTAAACTCCGTTTCTGATGGGAAATTCAGACCAGAGTACTCATCCATGAAACACACTCTGTTTTAATGCAAGAAGCAAGGTCTTCTTTCCAGAATCTAAAATACAGCAAGAACCATGAGCATGGCCTGAAAACAGTAACTGTGTTTTCTACTCATAAGGACCATATGTAATTCAACTCTGCTTATGAAACTGAAACAAACCACAGCTCCTCTTACATAAATGCTATTTATTTAGTAGTGAGAATCGCGTTGGGTTCAAGAACTGTGTAAAATAATTTGAGCCCAAAATTCACTGGGTTTTCCAGAAATGAACTTTTGCTTGGAGGAACACACAGATCCTGGGGTTTAACTTGGTTTCTGAAGGGAAATTCAGACCAGAATTCTCATCCCTGAAAAACTCTCTGTTTTATGGCATGAATCTTCCTCTTCTTTCCAGCGTTTCCAATACAGTAAGAACCATGAGCATGCCCAGAAAAAAGAACTGTGGTTCCTACTCATACGGACCATATGTAGTTCAACTCGGCTTATGAAACTTATGCAGACCTAAACTCCTCTTACATTAATCCTCTTTATTTAATAGTGATAATCGCGTTGGGTTCTAGAACTGTGCAAAAACCTTTGAGCCGAAAATTCACTTGGTTTACCAGAAATGAACTCTTGCTTGGAGGAAGACACAGATCATGGGGTTTAACTCCGTTTCTGAAGGGAAATTCAGACCAGAGTTCTCATCCATGAAACACATTCTGTTTAAATGCAAGGAGCAAGCTCTTCTATCCAGCGACTCCAATACAGCAAGAACCATGAGCATGCCCAGATTAAAAGAACTGTGTTTCCTACTCATACTGACCATATGTAGTTCAACTCTGCTTATGAAACTGATACAAACCACAGCTCCTCTTACATAAATGCTCCTTAGTTAATAGTGAGAATCGCGTTGGGTTCATGAACTGTGTAAAATCATTTGACCCAAAAGTTACTGGGTTTCCCTGAAATGTACTCTTGATTGTAGGAAGACACAGATCCTGGTGTTTAACTCCGTTTCTGAAGGGAAATTCAGACCAGAGTTCTCATCCCTGTAACCTAATCTGTTTTAACGCAAGAAGCAAGCTCGTCTTTCCAGAGTCTAAAATACAGCAAGAACCATGAGCATGCCCTGAAAAAAAGAACTGTGTTTCCTACTCATACGAACCATATGTAGTTCAACTCTGCTTATGAAACTGATACAATCCACAGCTCCTCTTATATAAATGCTCTTTAGTTAATAGTGAGAATCGTGTTGGGTTCATGAACTGTGTAGAATTATTTGAGCCCAAAATTCACTGGGTTTTCCAGAAATGAACTTTTGCTTGGTAGAAGACACAGATCCTGGGGTTTAACGTGGTTTCTGAAGGGAAATTCAGACCAGAATTCTCATGCCTGAAAAACTCTCTGTTTTATGGCATGAATCTTCCTCTTCTTTCCAGCGTCTCCAATACAGTAAGAACCATGAGCATGCCCAGAAAAAAGAACTGTGTTTCCTACTCATACGGACGATATGTAGTTCAACTCGGCTTATGAAACTTATGCAGACCACAACTCCTCTTACGTAAATCCTCTTTAGTTAATAGTGATAATCGCGTTGGGTTCAGGAACTGTGTAATAACCTTTGAGCCGAAAATTCACTTGGTTTACCAGAAATGAACTCTTGCTTGTAGGAAGACACAGATCATGGGGTTTAACTCCGTTTCTGAAGGGCAATTCAGACCAGAGTTTTCATCCATGAAACACATTCTGTTTAAATGCAAGAAGCAAGCTCTTCTTTCCAGCGACTCCAATACAGCAAGATCCATGAGCATGCCCAGTTTAAAAGAACTGTGTTTCCTACTCATACTGACCATATGTAGATCAACTCGGCTTATGAAACTGATACAAACCACAGCTCCTCTTACATAAATGCTCCTTAGTTAATAGTGAGAATCGCGTTGGGTTCTAGAACTGTGTAATAACCTTTGAGCCGAAAATTCACTTGGTTTACCAGAAATGAACTCTTGCTTGTAGGAAGACACAGATCATGGGGTTTAACTCTGTTTCTGAAGGGCAATTCAGACCAGAATTCTCATCCCTGTAACACAATCTGTTTTAATGCAAGAAGCAAGTTCTTCTTTCTAGAATCTAAAATACAGCAAGAACCATGAGCATGCCCTGAAATAATGAACTGTGTTTCCTACTCATAAGGACCATATGTAATTCAACTCTGCTTATGAAACTGAAACAAACCCCAGCTCCTCTTACATAAATGCTCATCAGTTAATAGTGAGAATCCCGTTGGATTCATGAACTGTGTAAAATCATTTGAGCCCAAAATTCACTGGGTTTACCAGAAATGAACTCTTGCTTATAGGAAGACACAGATCCTGGGGTTAAACTCCGTTTCTGATGGGAAATTCAGACCAGAGTACTCATCCATGAAACACACTCTGTTTTAATGCAAGAAGCAAGGTCTTCTTTCCAGAATCTAAAATACAGCAAGAACCATGAGCATGGCCTGAAAACAGTAACTGTGTTTTCTACTCATAAGGACCATATGTAATTCAACTCTGCTTATGAAACTGAAACAAACCACAGCTCCTCTTACATAAATGCTATTTATTTAGTAGTGAGAATCGCGTTGGGTTCAAGAACTGTGTAAAATAATTTGAGCCCAAAATTCACTGGGTTTTCCAGAAATGAACTTTTGCTTGGAGGAACACACAGATCCTGGGGTTTAACTTGGTTTCTGAAGGGAAATTCAGACCAGAATTCTCATCCCTGAAAAACTCTCTGTTTTATGGCATGAATCTTCCTCTTCTTTCCAGCGTTTCCAATACAGTAAGAACCATGAGCATGCCCAGAAAAAAGAACTGTGGTTCCTACTCATACGGACCATATGTAGTTCAACTCGGCTTATGAAACTTATGCAGACCTAAACTCCTCTTACATTAATCCTCTTTATTTAATAGTGATAATCGCGTTGGGTTCTAGAACTGTGCAAAAACCTTTGAGCCGAAAATTCACTTGGTTTACCAGAAATGAACTCTTGCTTGGAGGAAGACACAGATCATGGGGTTTAACTCCGTTTCTGAAGGGAAATTCAGACCAGAGTTCTCATCCATGAAACACATTCTGTTTAAATGCAAGGAGCAAGCTCTTCTATCCAGCGACTCCAATACAGCAAGAACCATGAGCATGCCCAGATTAAAAGAACTGTGTTTCCTACTCATACTGACCATATGTAGTTCAACTCTGCTTATGAAACTGATACAAACCACAGCTCCTCTTACATAAATGCTCCTTAGTTAATAGTGAGAATCGCGTTGGGTTCATGAACTGTGTAAAATCATTTGACCCAAAAGTTACTGGGTTTCCCTGAAATGTACTCTTGATTGTAGGAAGACACAGATCCTGGTGTTTAACTCCGTTTCTGAAGGGAAATTCAGACCAGAGTTCTCATCCCTGTAACCTAATCTGTTTTAACGCAAGAAGCAAGCTCGTCTTTCCAGAGTCTAAAATACAGCAAGAACCATGAGCATGCCCTGAAAAAAAGAACTGTGTTGCCTACTCATACCAACCATATGTAGTTCAACTCTGCTTATGAAACTGATACAATCCACAGCTCCTCTTATATAAATGCTCTTTAGTTAATAGTGAGAATCGTGTTGGGTTCATGAACTGTGTAGAATTATTTGAGCCCAAAATTCACTGGGTTTTCCAGAAATGAACTTTTGCTTGGTAGAAGACACAGATCCTGGGGTTTAACGTGGTTTCTGAAGGGAAATTCAGACCAGAATTCTCATGCCTGAAAAACTCTCTGTTTTATGGCATGAATCTTCCTCTTCTTTCCAGCGTCTCCAATACAGTAAGAACCATGAGCATGCCCAGAAAAAAGAACTGTGTTTCCTACTCATACGGACGATATGTAGTTCAACTCGGCTTATGAAACTTATGCAGACCACAACTCCTCTTACGTAAATCCTCTTTAGTTAATAGTGATAATCGCGTTGGGTTCAGGAACTGTGTAATAACCTTTGAGCCGAAAATTCACTTGGTTTACCAGAAATGAACTCTTGCTTGTAGGAAGACACAGATCATGGGGTTTAACTCCGTTTCTGAAGGGCAATTCAGACCAGAGTTTTCATCCATGAAACACATTCTGTTTAAATGCAAGAAGCAAGCTCTTCTTTCCAGCGACTCCAACACAGCAAGATCCATGAGCATGCCCAGATTAAAAGAACTGTGTTTCCTACTCATACTGACCATATGTAGATCAACTCGGCTTATGAAACTGATACAAACCACAGCTCCTCTTACATAAATGCTCCTTAGTAAATAGTGAGAATCGCGTTTGGTTCTAGAACTGTGTAATAACCTTTGAGCCGAAAATTCACTTGGTTTACCAGAAATGAACTCTTGCTTGTAGGAAGACACAGATCATGGGGTTTAACTCTGTTTCTGAAGGGCAATTCAGACCAGAATTCTCATCCCTGTAACACAATCTGTTTTAATGCAAGAAGCAAGTTCTTCTTTCTAGAATCTAAAATACAGCAAGAACCATGAGCATGCCCTGAAATAATGAACTGTGTTTCCTACTCATAAGGACCATATGTAATTCAACTCTGCTTATGAAACTGAAACAAACCCCAGCTCCTCTTACATAAATGCTCATCAGTTAATAGTGAGAATCCCGTTGGATTCATGAACTGTGTAAAATCATTTGAGCCCAAAATTCACTGGGTTTACCAGAAATGAACTCTTGCTTATAGGAAGACACAGATCCTGGGGTTAAACTCCGTTTCTGATGGGAAATTCAGACCAGAGTACTCATCCATGAAACACACTCTGTTTTAATGCAAGAAGCAAGGTCTTCTTTCCAGAATCTAAAATACAGCAAGAACCATGAGCATGGCCTGAAAACAGTAACTGTGTTTTCTACTCATAAGGACCATATGTAATTCAACTCTGCTTATGAAACTGAAACAAACCACAGCTCCTCTTACATAAATGCTATTTATTTAGTAGTGAGAATCGCGTTGGGTTCAAGAACTGTGTAAAATAATTTGAGCCCAAAATTCACTGGGTTTTCCAGAAATGAACTTTTGCTTGGAGGAACACACAGATCCTGGGGTTTAACTTGGTTTCTGAAGGGAAATTCAGACCAGAATTCTCATCCCTGAAAAACTCTCTGTTTTATGGCATGAATCTTCCTCTTCTTTCCAGCGTTTCCAATACAGTAAGAACCATGAGCATGCCCAGAAAAAAGAACTGTGGTTCCTACTCATACGGACCATATGTAGTTCAACTCGGCTTATGAAACTTATGCAGACCTAAACTCCTCTTACATTAATCCTCTTTATTTAATAGTGATAATCGCGTTGGGTTCTAGAACTGTGCAAAAACCTTTGAGCCGAAAATTCACTTGGTTTACCAGAAATGAACTCTTGCTTGGAGGAAGACACAGATCATGGGGTTTAACTCCGTTTCTGAAGGGAAATTCAGACCAGAGTTCTCATCCATGAAACACATTCTGTTTAAATGCAAGGAGCAAGCTCTTCTATCCAGCGACTCCAATACAGCAAGAACCATGAGCATGCCCAGATTAAAAGAACTGTGTTTCCTACTCATACTGACCATATGTAGTTCAACTCTGCTTATGAAACTGATACAAACCACAGCTCCTCTTACATAAATGCTCCTTAGTTAATAGTGAGAATCGCGTTGGGTTCATGAACTGTGTAAAATCATTTGACCCAAAAGTTACTGGGTTTCCCTGAAATGTACTCTTGATTGTAGGAAGACACAGATCCTGGTGTTTAACTCCGTTTCTGAAGGGAAATTCAGACCAGAGTTCTCATCCCTGTAACCTAATCTGTTTTAACGCAAGAAGCAAGCTCGTCTTTCCAGAGTCTAAAATACAGCAAGAACCATGAGCATGCCCTGAAAAAAAGAACTGTGTTGCCTACTCATACCAACCATATGTAGTTCAACTCTGCTTATGAAACTGATACAATCCACAGCTCCTCTTATATAAATGCTCTTTAGTTAATAGTGAGAATCGTGTTGGGTTCATGAACTGTGTAGAATTATTTGAGCCCAAAATTCACTGGGTTTTCCAGAAATGAACTTTTGCTTGGTAGAAGACACAGATCCTGGGGTTTAACGTGGTTTCTGAAGGGAAATTCAGACCAGAATTCTCATGCCTGAAAAACTCTCTGTTTTATGGCATGAATCTTCCTCTTCTTTCCAGCGTCTCCAATACAGTAAGAACCATGAGCATGCCCAGAAAAAAGAACTGTGTTTCCTACTCATACGGACGATATGTAGTTCAACTCGGCTTATGAAACTTATGCAGACCACAACTCCTCTTACGTAAATCCTCTTTAGTTAATAGTGATAATCGCGTTGGGTTCAGGAACTGTGTAATAACCTTTGAGCCGAAAATTCACTTGGTTTACCAGAAATGAACTCTTGCTTGTAGGAAGACACAGATCATGGGGTTTAACTCCGTTTCTGAAGGGCAATTCAGACCAGAGTTTTCATCCATGAAACACATTCTGTTTAAATGCAAGAAGCAAGCTCTTCTTTCCAGCGACTCCAATACAGCAAGATCCATGAGCATGCCCAGTTTAAAAGAACTGTGTTTCCTACTCATACTGACCATATGTAGATCAACTCGGCTTATGAAACTGATACAAACCACAGCTCCTCTTACATAAATGCTCCTTAGTTAATAGTGAGAATCGCGTTGGGTTCTAGAACTGTGTAATAACCTTTGAGCCGAAAATTCACTTGGTTTACCAGAAATGAACTCTTGCTTGTAGGAAGACACAGATCATGGGGTTTAACTCTGTTTCTGAAGGGCAATTCAGACCAGAATTCTCATCCCTGTAACACAATCTGTTTTAATGCAAGAAGCAAGTTCTTCTTTCTAGAATCTAAAATACAGCAAGAACCATGAGCATGCCCAGAAAAAAGAACTGTGGTTCCTACTCATACGGACCATATGTAGTTCAACTCGGCTTATGAAACTTATGCAGACCTAAACTCCTCTTACATTAATCCTCTTTATTTAATAGTGATAATCGCGTTGGGTTCTAGAACTGTGCAAAAACCTTTGAGCCGAAAATTCACTTGGTTTACCAGAAATGAACTCTTGCTTGGAGGAAGACACAGATCATGGGGTTTAACTCCGTTTCTGAAGGGAAATTCAGACCAGAGTTCTCATCCATGAAACACATTCTGTTTAAATGCAAGGAGCAAGCTCTTCTATCCAGCGACTCCAATACAGCAAGAACCATGAGCATGCCCAGATTAAAAGAACTGTGTTTCCTACTCATACTGACCATATGTAGTTCAACTCTGCTTATGAAACTGATACAAACCACAGCTCCTCTTACATAAATGCTCCTTAGTTAATAGTGAGAATCGCGTTGGGTTCATGAACTGTGTAAAATCATTTGACCCAAAAGTTACTGGGTTTCCCTGAAATGTACTCTTGATTGTAGGAAGACACAGATCCTGGTGTTTAACTCCGTTTCTGAAGGGAAATTCAGACCAGAGTTCTCATCCCTGTAACCTAATCTGTTTTAACGCAAGAAGCAAGCTCGTCTTTCCAGAGTCTAAAATACAGCAAGAACCATGAGCATGCCCTGAAAAAAAGAACTGTGTTTCCTACTCATACGAACCATATGTAGTTCAACTCTGCTTATGAAACTGATACAATCCACAGCTCCTCTTATATAAATGCTCTTTAGTTAATAGTGAGAATCGTGTTGGGTTCATGAACTGTGTAGAATTATTTGAGCCCAAAATTCACTGGGTTTTCCAGAAATGAACTTTTGCTTGGTAGAAGACACAGATCCTGGGGTTTAACGTGGTTTCTGAAGGGAAATTCAGACCAGAATTCTCATGCCTGAAAAACTCTCTGTTTTATGGCATGAATCTTCCTCTTCTTTCCAGCGTCTCCAATACAGTAAGAACCATGAGCATGCCCAGAAAAAAGAACTGTGTTTCCTACTCATACGGACGATATGTAGTTCAACTCGGCTTATGAAACTTATGCAGACCACAACTCCTCTTACGTAAATCCTCTTTAGTTAATAGTGATAATCGCGTTGGGTTCAGGAACTGTGTAATAACCTTTGAGCCGAAAATTCACTTGGTTTACCAGAAATGAACTCTTGCTTGTAGGAAGACACAGATCATGGGGTTTAACTCCGTTTCTGAAGGGCAATTCAGACCAGAGTTTTCATCCATGAAACACATTCTGTTTAAATGCAAGAAGCAAGCTCTTCTTTCCAGCGACTCCAACACAGCAAGATCCATGAGCATGCCCAGATTAAAAGAACTGTGTTTCCTACTCATACTGACCATATGTAGATCAACTCGGCTTATGAAACTGATACAAACCACAGCTCCTCTTACATAAATGCTCCTTAGTTAATAGTGAGAATCGCGTTTGGTTCTAGAACTGTGTAATAACCTTTGAGCCGAAAATTCACTTGGTTTACCAGAAATGAACTCTTGCTTGTAGGAAGACACAGATCATGGGGTTTAACTCTGTTTCTGAAGGGCAATTCAGACCAGAATTCTCATCCCTGTAACACAATCTGTTTTAATGCAAGAAGCAAGTTCTTCTTTCTAGAATCTAAAATACAGCAAGAACCATGAGCATGCCCTGAAATAATGAACTGTGTTTCCTACTCATAAGTACCATATGTAATTCAACTCTGCTTATGAAACTGAAACAAACCCCAGCTCCTCTTACATAAATGCTCATCAGTTAATAGTGAGAATCCCGTTGGATTCATGAACTGTGTAAAATCATTTGAGCCCAAAATTCACTGGGTTTACCAGAAATGAACTCTTGCTTATAGGAAGACACAGATCCTGGGGTTAAACTCCGTTTCTGATGGGAAATTCAGACCAGAGTACTCATCCATGAAACACACTCTGTTTTAATGCAAGAAGCAAGGTCTTCTTTCCAGAATCTAAAATACAGCAAGAACCATGAGCATGGCCTGAAAACAGTAACTGTGTTTTCTACTCATAAGGACCATATGTAATTCAACTCTGCTTATGAAACTGAAACAAACCACAGCTCCTCTTACATAAATGCTATTTATTTAGTAGTGAGAATCGCGTTGGGTTCAAGAACTGTGTAAAATAATTTGAGCCCAAAATTCACTGGGTTTTCCAGAAATGAACTTTTGCTTGGAGGAACACACAGATCCTGGGGTTTAACTTGGTTTCTGAAGGGAAATTCAGACCAGAATTCTCATCCCTGAAAAACTCTCTGTTTTATGGCATGAATCTTCCTCTTCTTTCCAGCGTTTCCAATACAGTAAGAACCATGAGCATGCCCAGAAAAAAGAACTGTGGTTCCTACTCATACGGACCATATGTAGTTCAACTCGGCTTATGAAACTTATGCAGACCTAAACTCCTCTTACATTAATCCTCTTTATTTAATAGTGATAATCGCGTTGGGTTCTAGAACTGTGCAAAAACCTTTGAGCCGAAAATTCACTTGGTTTACCAGAAATGAACTCTTGCTTGGAGGAAGACACAGATCATGGGGTTTAACTCCGTTTCTGAAGGGAAATTCAGACCAGAGTTCTCATCCATGAAACACATTCTGTTTAAATGCAAGGAGCAAGCTCTTCTATCCAGCGACTCCAATACAGCAAGAACCATGAGCATGCCCAGATTAAAAGAACTGTGTTTCCTACTCATACTGACCATATGTAGTTCAACTCTGCTTATGAAACTGATACAAACCACAGCTCCTCTTACATAAATGCTCCTTAGTTAATAGTGAGAATCGCGTTGGGTTCATGAACTGTGTAAAATCATTTGACCCAAAAGTTACTGGGTTTCCCTGAAATGTACTCTTGATTGTAGGAAGACACAGATCCTGGTGTTTAACTCCGTTTCTGAAGGGAAATTCAGACCAGAGTTCTCATCCCTGTAACCTAATCTGTTTTAACGCAAGAAGCAAGCTCGTCTTTCCAGAGTCTAAAATACAGCAAGAACCATGAGCATGCCCTGAAAAAAAGAACTGTGTTTCCTACTCATACGAACCATATGTAGTTCAACTCTGCTTATGAAACTGATACAATCCACAGCTCCTCTTATATAAATGCTCTTTAGTTAATAGTGAGAATCGTGTTGGGTTCATGAACTGTGTAGAATTATTTGAGCCCAAAATTCACTGGGTTTTCCAGAAATGAACTTTTGCTTGGTAGAAGACACAGATCCTGGGGTTTAACGTGGTTTCTGAAGGGAAATTCAGACCAGAATTCTCATGCCTGAAAAACTCTCTGTTTTATGGCATGAATCTTCCTCTTCTTTCCAGCGTCTCCAATACAGTAAGAACCATGAGCATGCCCAGAAAAAAGAACTGTGTTTCCTACTCATACGGACGATATGTAGTTCAACTCGGCTTATGAAACTTATGCAGACCACAACTCCTCTTACGTAAATCCTCTTTAGTTAATAGTGATAATCGCGTTGGGTTCAGGAACTGTGTAATAACCTTTGAGCCGAAAATTCACTTGGTTTACCAGAAATGAACTCTTGCTTGTAGGAAGACACAGATCATGGGGTTTAACTCCGTTTCTGAAGGGCAATTCAGACCAGAGTTTTCATCCATGAAACACATTCTGTTTAAATGCAAGAAGCAAGCTCTTCTTTCCAGCGACTCCAATACAGCAAGATCCATGAGCATGCCCAGTTTAAAAGAACTGTGTTTCCTACTCATACTGACCATATGTAGATCAACTCGGCTTATGAAACTGATACAAACCACAGCTCCTCTTACATAAATGCTCCTTAGTTAATAGTGAGAATCGCGTTGGGTTCTAGAACTGTGTAATAACCTTTGAGCCGAAAATTCACTTGGTTTACCAGAAATGAACTCTTGCTTGTAGGAAGACACAGATCATGGGGTTTAACTCTGTTTCTGAAGGGCAATTCAGACCAGAATTCTCATCCCTGTAACACAATCTGTTTTAATGCAAGAAGCAAGTTCTTCTTTCTAGAATCTAAAATACAGCAAGAACCATGAGCATGCCCTGAAATAATGAACTGTGTTTCCTACTCATAAGGACCATATGTAATTCAACTCTGCTTATGAAACTGAAACAAACCCCAGCTCCTCTTACATAAATGCTCATCAGTTAATAGTGAGAATCCCGTTGGATTCATGAACTGTGTAAAATCATTTGAGCCCAAAATTCACTGGGTTTACCAGAAATGAACTCTTGCTTATAGGAAGACACAGATCCTGGGGTTAAACTCCGTTTCTGATGGGAAATTCAGACCAGAGTACTCATCCATGAAACACACTCTGTTTTAATGCAAGAAGCAAGGTCTTCTTTCCAGAATCTAAAATACAGCAAGAACCATGAGCATGGCCTGAAAACAGTAACTGTGTTTTCTACTCATAAGGACCATATGTAATTCAACTCTGCTTATGAAACTGAAACAAACCACAGCTCCTCTTACATAAATGCTATTTATTTAGTAGTGAGAATCGCGTTGGGTTCAAGAACTGTGTAAAATAATTTGAGCCCAAAATTCACTGGGTTTTCCAGAAATGAACTTTTGCTTGGAGGAACACACAGATCCTGGGGTTTAACTTGGTTTCTGAAGGGAAATTCAGACCAGAATTCTCATCCCTGAAAAACTCTCTGTTTTATGGCATGAATCTTCCTCTTCTTTCCAGCGTTTCCAATACAGTAAGAACCATGAGCATGCCCAGAAAAAAGAACTGTGGTTCCTACTCATACGGACCATATGTAGTTCAACTCGGCTTATGAAACTTATGCAGACCTAAACTCCTCTTACATTAATCCTCTTTATTTAATAGTGATAATCGCGTTGGGTTCTAGAACTGTGCAAAAACCTTTGAGCCGAAAATTCACTTGGTTTACCAGAAATGAACTCTTGCTTGGAGGAAGACACAGATCATGGGGTTTAACTCCGTTTCTGAAGGGAAATTCAGACCAGAGTTCTCATCCATGAAACACATTCTGTTTAAATGCAAGGAGCAAGCTCTTCTATCCAGCGACTCCAATACAGCAAGAACCATGAGCATGCCCAGATTAAAAGAACTGTGTTTCCTACTCATACTGACCATATGTAGTTCAACTCTGCTTATGAAACTGATACAAACCACAGCTCCTCTTACATAAATGCTCCTTAGTTAATAGTGAGAATCGCGTTGGGTTCATGAACTGTGTAAAATCATTTGACCCAAAAGTTACTGGGTTTCCCTGAAATGTACTCTTGATTGTAGGAAGACACAGATCCTGGTGTTTAACTCCGTTTCTGAAGGGAAATTCAGACCAGAGTTCTCATCCCTGTAACCTAATCTGTTTTAACGCAAGAAGCAAGCTCGTCTTTCCAGAGTCTAAAATACAGCAAGAACCATGAGCATGCCCTGAAAAAAAGAACTGTGTTGCCTACTCATACCAACCATATGTAGTTCAACTCTGCTTATGAAACTGATACAATCCACAGCTCCTCTTATATAAATGCTCTTTAGTTAATAGTGAGAATCGTGTTGGGTTCATGAACTGTGTAGAATTATTTGAGCCCAAAATTCACTGGGTTTTCCAGAAATGAACTTTTGCTTGGTAGAAGACACAGATCCTGGGGTTTAACGTGGTTTCTGAAGGGAAATTCAGACCAGAATTCTCATGCCTGAAAAACTCTCTGTTTTATGGCATGAATCTTCCTCTTCTTTCCAGCCTCTCCAATACAGCATGAACCATGAGCATGCCCAGATTAAAAGAACTGTGTTTCCTACACATACTGACGATATGAAGTTCAACTCTGCTTATGAAACTGATACAAACCACAGCTCCTCTTACATAAATGCTCCTTAGTTAATAGTGAGAATCCCGTTGGATTCATGAACTGTGTAAAACATTTGAGCCCAAAATTCACTGGGTTTTCCAGAAATGAACTGTTGCTTGGAGGAAGACACAGATCCTGGGGTTTAACTCCGTTTCTGAAGGGAAATTCAGACCTGAGTTCTCATCCCTGAAACCCAATCTGTTTTAACGCAAGAATCAAGCTCTTCTTTCCAGAGTCTAAAATACAGCAAGAACCATGAGCATGCCCTGAGAAAAAGAACTGTGTTTCCTACTCATACGAACCATATGTAGTTCAACTCTGCTTATGAAATTGATACAATCCACAGCTCCTCTTATATAAATGCTCTTTAGTTAATAGTGAGAATCGCATTGGGTTTTGGAACTGTGTAAAATAATTTGAGCCCAAAATTCACTTGGTTTACCAGAAATGAACTCTTGCTTTAGGAAAATACAGATCCTGGTGATTAACTCCGTTTCTGAAGGGAAATTCAGACCGGAATTCTCTTCCTTTAAACACAATCTGTTTTAACGTAAGAAGCAAGGTCTTCATTCCAGAATCTAAAATACAGCAAGAACCATGAGCATGGCCTGAAAAAGATAACTGTGTTTCCTACTCATAAGGACCATATGTAATTTAACTCTGCTTATGAAACTGAAACAAGCCACAGCTCCTCTTACATAAATGCTATTTAGTTAATAGTGAGAATCGCGTTTGGTTCATGAACTGTGTAGAATCATTTGAGCCCAAAATTCACTGGGTTTTCCAGAAATGAACTGTTGCTTGGAGGAAGACACAGATCCTGCAGTTTAACTTGGTTTCTGAAGGGAAATTCAGACCAGAATTCTCATTCCTGAAAAACTCTCTGTTTTATGGCATGAATCTTCCTCTTCTTTCCAGCGTCTCCAATACAGTAACAACCATGAGCATGCCCAAAAAAAGAACTGTGTTTCCTACTCATACAGACCATATGTAGTTCAATTCGGCTTAGGAAACTTATGCAGACCACAACTCCTCTTACATAAATCCTCTTTATTTATAGTGATAATCGCATTGGGTTCTAGAACTGTGTAAAAACCTTTGAGCCGAAAATTCACTTGGTTTACCAGAAATGAACTCTTGCGTGTAGGAAGACACAGATCATGGGGTTTACCTCCGTTTCTGAAGGGAAATTCAGACCAGAGTTTTCATCCATGAAACACATTCTGTTTCAATGCAAGAAGCAAGCTCTTCTTTTCAGCGACTCCAATACAGCAAGAACCATGAGCATGCCCAGATTAAAAAAACTGTGTTTCCTACTCATAAGGACCATATGTAATGCAACTCTGCTTATGAAACTGAAACCAACCACAGCTCCTCTTACATAAATGCTTTTTAGTTAATAGTGATAATCGCGTTGGGTTCATGAACTGTGTAAAATCATTTGAGCCCAAAATTCACTGGGTTTTCCAGACATGAACTGTTGCTTGGAGGAAGACACAGATCCTGGGGTTTAACTTGGTTTCTGAAGGGAAATTCAGACCGGAATTCTCATCCCTGTAAAACTCTCTGTTTTATGGCATGAATCTTCCTCTTCTTTCCAGCATCTCCAATGCAGTAAGAACCATGAGCATGCCCAGAAAAAAGAACTGTGTTTCCTACTCATACGGACCATATGTAGTTCAACTCGGCTTATGAAACTTATGCAGACCACAACTCCTCTTACATAAACCCTCTTTAGTTAATAGTGATAAACGCGTTGGGTTCTAGAACTGTGCAATAACCTTTGAGCCGAAAATTCACTTGGTTTACCAGAAATGAACTCTTGCTTGTAGGAAGACACAGATCATGGGATTTAACTCTGTTTCTGAAGGGCAATTCAGACCAGAATTCTCATCCCTGAAACACAATCTGTTTTAACGCAAGAAGCAAGTTCTTCTTTCCAGAATCTAAAATACAGCAAGAACCATGAGCATGCCCTGAAATAAAGAACTGTGTTTCCTACTCATAAGGACCATATGTAATTCAACTCTGCTTATGAAACTGAAACAAACCACAGCTCCTCTTACATAAATGCTAATTAGTTAATAGTGAGAATCCCGTTGGATTCATGAACTGTGTAAAATCATTTGAGCCCAAAATTCACTGGGTTTTCCAGAAATGAACTGTTGCTTGGAGGAAGACACAGATCCTGGGGTTTAACTTGGTTTCTGAAGGGAAATTCAGACCAGAATTCTCATCCCTGAAATACTCTCTATTTTATGGCATGAATCTTCCTCTTCTTTCCAGCGTCTCCAATACAGCATGAACCATGAGCATGCCCAGATTAAAAGAACTGTGTTTCCTACACATACTGACGATATGAAGTTCAACTCTGCTTATGAAACTGATACAAACCACAGCTCCTCTTACATAAATGCTCCTTAGTTAATAGTGAGAATCGCGTTGGGTTCATGAACTGTGTAAAATCAATTGAGCCCAAAAGTTACTGGATTTACCTGAAATGAACTCTTGATTGTAGGAAGACACAGATCCTGGTGTTTAACTCCGTTTCTGAAGGGAAATTCAGACCTGAGTTCTCATCCCTGAAACCCAATCTGTTTTAACGCAAGAAGCAAGCTCTTCTTTCCAGAGTCTAAAATACAGCAAGAACCATGAGCATGCCCTGAGAAAAAGAACTGTGTTTCCTACTCATACGAACCATATGTAGTTCAACTCTGCTTATGAAATTGATACAATCCACAGCTCCTCTTATATAAATGCTCTTTAGTTAATAGTGAGAATCACATTGGGTTTTGGAACTGTGTAAAATAATTTGAGCCCAAAATTCACTTGGTTTACCAGAAATGAACTCTTGCTTTAGGAAAATACAGATCCTGGTGATTAACTCCGTTTCTGAAGGGAAATTCAGACCGGAATTCTCTTCCCTGAAACACAATCTGTTTTAACGTAAGAAGCAAGGTCTTCATTCCAGAATCTAAAATACAGCAAGAACCATGAGCATGGCCTGAAAAAAATAACTGTGTTTCCTACTCATAAGGACCATATGTAATTTAACTCTGCTTATGAAACTGAAACAATCCACAGCTCCTCTTATATAAATGCTATTTAGTTAATAGTGAGAATCGCGTTGGGTTCATGAACTGTGTAGAATCATTTGAGCCCAAAATTCACTGGGTTTTCCAGAAATGAACTTTTGCTTGGAGGAAGACACAGATCCTGGGGTTTAACTTGGTTTCAGAAGGGAAATTCAGACCAGAATTCTCATCCCTGAAATACTCTCTGTTTTATGGCATGAATCTTCCTCTTCTTTCCAGCGTCTCCAATACAGTAAGAACCATGATCATGCCCAGAAAAAAGAACTGTGTTTCCTACTCATACGGATGATATGTAGTTCAATTCGGCTAATGAAACTTATGCAGACCACAACTCCTCTTACATAAATGCTCCTTAGTTAATAGTGAGAATCACGTGGGGTTCTAGAACTGTGCAATAACCTTTGAGCCGAAAATTCACTTGGTTTACCAGAAATGAACTCTTGCTTGTAGGAAGACACAGATCATGGGGTTTAACTCCGTTTCTGAAGGGAAATTCAGACCAGAGTTCTCATCCCTGAAACCTAATCTGTTTTAACGCAAGAAGCAAGCTCTTCTTTCCAGAGTCTAAAATACTGCAAGAACCATGAGCATGCCCAGATTAAAAGAACTGTGTTTCCTACTCATACTGACCATATTTAGTTCAACACGGCTTATGAAACTGATACAAACCACAGCTCCTCTTACATAAATGCTCATTATTTAATAGTGAGAATCCCGTTAGATTCCTGAACTGTGTAAAATCATTTGAGCCCAAAATTCACTGGCATTACCAGAAATGAACTCTTGCTTGTAGGAAGACACAGATCCTGGGGTTAAACTCCGTTTCTGATGGGAAATTCAGACCAGAGTACTCATCCATGAAACACACTCTGTTTTAATGCAAGAAGCAAGGTCTTCTTTCCATTATCTAAAATACAGCAAGAACCATGAGCATGGCCTGAATACAGTAACTGTGTTTCCTACTCATAAGGACCATATGTAATTCAACTCTGCTTATGAAACTGAAACAAACCACAGCTCCTCTTACATAAATGCTCTTTAGTTAATAGTGAAAATCGCGTTGGGTTCAAGAACTGTGTAAAATCATTTGTAACCAAAATTCACTGGGTTTTCCAGAAATGCACTGTTGCTTGGAGGAAGACACAGATCCTGGGTTTTAACTTGGTTTCTGAAGGGAAATTCAGACCAGAATTCTCATCCCTGAAAAACTCTCTGTTTTATGGCATGAATCTTCCTCTTCTTTCCAGCGTTTCCAATACAGTAAGAACTATGAGCATGCCCAGAAAAAGAACTGTGTTTCCTACTCATCCGGACGGTATGTAGTTCAACTCGGATTATGAAACTTATGCAGACCTAAACTACTCTTACATTAATCCTCTTTACTTAATAGTGATAATCACGTTGGGTTCTTGAACTGTGCAAAAACCTTTGAGCTGAAAATTCAATTGTTTTACCAGAAATGAACTCTTGCTTGTAGGAAGACACAGATCAAGGGGTTTAACTCCGTTTCTGAAGGGAAATTCAGACCAGAGTTCTCATCCATGAAACACATTCTGTTTAAATGCAAGGAGCAAGCTCTTCTTTCCAGCGACTCCAATATAGCAAGAACCATGAGCATGCCAGATTAAAAGAATTGTGTTTCCTACTCATACTGACCATATGTAGTTCAACTCTGCTTATGAAATTGATACAGACCACAGCGCCTCTTACATAAATGCTCTTTAGTTAATAGTGATAATAGTGTTGGGTTCTAGAACTGTGTAAAATCATATGAGCTGAAAATTCACTTGGTTTACCAGAAATGAACTGTGGCTTGTAGGAAGACACAGATCATGGGGTTTAACTCCGTTTCTGAAGGGAAATTCAGACCAGAGTTCACAACCCTGAAACACAATCTGTTTTAACGCAAGAAGCCAGCTCTTCTTTCCAGAGTCTATAGTAAAGCACGAACCATGAGAATGCCCTGAAAAAAAGAACTGTGTTTCCTACTCATACGGACCATATGTAGTTCAACTCTGCTGATCAAATTGATACGAACCACAGCTCCTCTAACATAAATGCTCTTTAGTTAATAGTGAGAATCGCGTTGGGTTTATCAACTGTGTAAAATCATTTGAGCCCAAAATTCACTGGGTTTTGAAGAAATGAACTCTTGCTTGTAGGAAGACACAGATCCTGCGGTTAAACTCCGCTTCTGAAGGGAAATTCAGACGAGTGTTCTCATCCATGAAACACACTCTGATTTAACGCAAGTAGCAAGCTCTTCTTTCCAGCGTCTCCAATACAGCACAAAACATGAGCATTCTCCAAAAAAAAGAACTCTGTTTCCTACTCTTAAGGACCATATGTATTTCAAATCTACCAATGACTCTGAAACAAAGCACAGCTCCCCTACATAATTGCTCTTTAGTTTATAGTGAGAATCGCGTTGGGTTCATGAACTGTGTAAAATCATTTGAACCCAAAATTCACTGGTTTTTCCAGAAATGATCTCTTGCTTGTAGGACGACAGAGATCCTGGTGTGTAACTCCGTTTCTGAAGGGAAATTTAGACCAGAATTCTCATCCCTGAAACACAATTTGTTTTAACATAAGAAGCAAGGTCTTCTTTCTAGAATCTAAAATACAGCAAGAACAGTGAGCATGGCCTGAAAAAAAGAACTGTGTTTCCTACTCATAAGGACCATATATAATTCAACTCTGCTTATGAAACTGAAACAAACCACAGCTCCTCTTACATAAATGTTCTTTATTAATTGTGAGAATCGCGTTGGGTTCATGAACTGTGTAAAATCATTTGAGCCCAAATATCACTGGGTTTTCCATAAATGAACTCTTGCTTGTACGAAGACACAGATCATGGGGTTTAACTCCATTTCTGAAGGGAAATTCAGACCAGATTTCTCATCCCTGAAAAACTCTCTGTTTTATGGCATGAATCATCCTCTTCTTTCCAGCGTCTCCAATACAGAAAGAACCATGAGCATGCCCAGAAAAAAGAACTGTGTTTCCTACTCATACGGACCACTTGTAGTTCAACTCGGCTTATGAAACTTATGCAGACCACAACTCCTCTTAAATAAATCCTCTTAGATAATAGTGATAACCACGTTGGGTTCTGGAACTGTGTAAAAACCTCTGAGTCGAAAATTTACTTGGTTTACCAGAAATGAAGTCTTGCTTGTAGGAAGACACAGATCATGGGGTTTAACTCCGTTTCTGAAGGGAAATTCAGACCATAGGTCTAATCCATGAAACACACCCTGTTTTAATGCAAGAAGCAAGCTCTTCTTTCCAGCGTCTCCAATACAGCAAGTACTATGAGCATGCCCTGAAAAAAAGAACTGTGTTTCCTACTCATACGGACCATATGTAGTTCAACTCGGCTTATGAAACATATGCAGACCACAACTCCTCTTACATAAATCCTCTTTAGTTAATAGTGATAATAGTGTTGGGTTCTAGAATTGTGTAAAATCATTTGAGCCCAAGTGTCTCTGGGTTTACCTAGAAATGAACTCATGATTGTAGGAAGACACAGATCCTGGTGGTTAACTCCGTTTCTGAAGGGAAATTCAGACCAGAGTTCTCATCCCTGAAACCCAATCTGTTTTAAGGCAAGAAGCAAGCTCTTCTTTCCAGAGTCTAAAATACAGCAAGAAACATGAGCATGCCCTGAAAAAAAGAACTGTATTTCCTATTCATATGGACCATATGTAGTTCAACTCTGCTTAAGAAACTGATACAAACCACAGCTCCTCTTATACAAATGCTCTTTAGTTTTAGTGAGAATCGCATTGTATTCATGAACTGTGCAAAATCATTTGAGCCCAAAATTCACTGGGTTTACCAGAAATGAACTCTTGCTTGTAGGAAGACACAGATTCTGGGGTTTGACTACGCTTATCAAGGGAAGTTCAGACCAGAATTCTCATCCCTGAAACACAATCTGTTTTAACGTAAGATGCAAGGTCTTCTTTCCAGATTCTAAAATACAGCAAGAACCATGTGCATGCCCTTCCAAAAAGAACTGTGTTTCCTACTCATAAGGACCATATGTAATTCAACTCTGCTTATGAAACTGAAACAAACCACAGGTCCTCTTACATAAATGCTCTTTATTAATAGTGAGAATCGCGTTGGGTTCATGAACTGTGTAAAATCATTTGAGCCCAAAATTCACTGGGTTTACCAGAAATGAACTCTTGCTTGTAGGAAGACACAGATCCTGGGGTTAACTCCGTATAAGAAGGGAAATTCAGACCAGAGTTCTCATCCATGAAACACATTCTGTTTAAATGCAAAAAGCAAGCTCTTTTTTCCAGCGTCTCCAATACAGCAAGAATCATGAGCATTCCCGGAATAAAAGAACTGTGTTTCCTACTCATACTGACGATATGTAGTTCAACTGTGCTAATGAAATTGATACAGAGCACAGCTCTTCTTACATAAATGCTCTTTAGTTAACAGTGATAATCGCGTTGGGTTCTAAAACTGTGCAAAAACCTTTGAGCCGAAAATTCACTTGGTTTACCAGAAATGAACTCTTGCTTGTAGGAAGACACAGATCATGGGGTTTAACTCCGTTTCTGAAGGGAAATTCAGACCAGAGTTCTCATCCCTGAAACCTAATCTGTTTTAACGCAAGAAGCAAGCTCTTCTTTCCAGAGTCTAAAATACTGCAAGAACCATGAGCATGCCCAGATTAAAAGAACTGTGTTTAATACTCATACTGACCATATGTAGTTCAACACGGCTTATGAAACTGATACAAACCACAGCTCCTCTTACATAAATGCTCATTAGTTAATAGTGAGAATCCCGTTAGATTCATGAACTGTGTAAAATCATTTGAGCCCAAAATTCACTGGCATTACCAGAAATGAACTCTTGCTTGTAGGAAGACACAGATCCTGGGGTTAAACTCCGTTTCTGATGGGAAATTCAGACCAGAGTACTCATCCATGAAACACACTCTGTTTTAATGCAAGAAGCAAGGTCTTCTTTCCAGAATCTAAAATACAGCAAGAACCATGAGCATGGCCTGAATACAGTAACTGTGTTTCCTACTCATAAGGACCATATGTAATTCAACTCTGCTTATGAAACTGAAACAAACCACAGCTCCTCTTACATAAATGCTCTTTAGTTAATAGTGAGAATCGCGTTGGGTTCAAGAACTGTGTAAAATCATTTGAGCCCAAAATTCACTGGGTTTTCCAGAAATGCACTGTTGCTTGGAGGAAGACACAGATCCTGGGTTTTAACTTGGTTTCTGAAGGGAAATTCAGACCAGAATTCTCATCCTTGAAAAACTCTCTGTTTTATGGCATGAATCTTCCTCTTCTTTCCAGCGTTTCCAATACAGTAAGAACTATGAGCATGCCCAGAAAAAGAACTGTGTTTCCTACTCATCCGGACGATATGTAGTTCAACTCGGATTATGAAACTTATGCAGACCTAAACTACTCTTACATTAATCCTCTTTACTTAATAGTGATAATCACGTTGGGTTCTTGAACTGTGCAAAAACCTTTGAGCTGAAAATTCAGTTGTTTTACCAGAAATGAACTCTTGCTTGTAGGAAGACACAGATCAAGGGGTTTAACTCCGTTTCTGAAGGGAAATTCAGACCAGAGTTCTCATCCATGAAACACATTCTGTTTAAATGCAAGGAGCAAGCTCTTCTTTCCAGCGACTCCAATACAGCAAGAACCATGAGCATGCCCAGATTAAAAGAATTGTGTTTCCTACTCATACTGACCATATGTAGTTCAACTCTGCTTATGAAATTGATACAGACCACAGCGCCTCTTACATAAATGCTCTTTAGTTAATAGTGATAATAGTGTTGGGTTCTAGAACTGTGTAAAATCATATGAGCTGAAAATTCACTTGGTTTACCAGAAATGAACTGTGGCTTGTAGGAAGACACAGATCATGGGGTTTAACTCCGTTTCTGAAGGGAAATTCAGACCAGAGTTCGCAACCCTGAAACACAATCTGTTTTAACGCAAGAAGCCAGCTCTTCTTTCCAGAGTCTATAGTAAAGCACGAACCATGAGAATGCCCTGAAAAAAAGAACTGTGTTTCCTACTCATACGGACCATATGTAGTTCACCTCTGCTGATCAAATAGATACGAACCACAGCTCCTCTAACATAAATGCTCTTTAGTTAATAGTGAGAATCGCGTTGGGTTCATCAACTGTGTAAAATCATTTGAGCCCAAAATTCACTGGGTTTTGAAGAAATGAACTCTTGCTTGTAGGAAGACACATATCCTGCGGTTTAACTCCGCTTCTGAAGGGAAATTCAGACGAGTGTTCTCATCCATGAAACACACTCTGATTTAACGCAAGTAGCAAGCTCTTCTTTCCAGCGTCTCCAATACAGCACAAAACATGAGCATTCTCCAAAAAAAAGAACTCTGTTTCCTACTCTTAAGGACCATATGTATTTCAAATCTGCCAATGACTCTGAAACAAAGCACAGCTCCTCTTACATAATTGCTCTTTAGTTTATAGTGAGAATCGCGTTGGGTTCATGAACTGTGTAAAATCATTTGAACCCAAATTTCACTGGTTTTTCCAGAAATGATCTCTTGCTTGTAGGACGACAGAGATCCTGGTGTGTAACTCCGTTTCTGAAGGGAAAATTAGACCAGAATTCTCATCCCTGAAACACAATTTGTTTTAACATAAGAAGCAAGGTCTTCTTTCTAGAATCTAAAATACAGCAAGAACAGTGAGCATGGCCTGAAAAAAAGAACTGTGTTTCCTACTCATAAGGACCATACATAATTCAACTCTGCTTATGAAACTGAAACAAACCACAGCTCCTCTTACATAAATGTTCTTTATTAATTGTGAGAATCGCGTTGGGTTCATGAACTGTGTAAAATCATTTGAGCCCAAATATCACTGGGTTTTCCAGAAATGAACTCTTGCTTGTACGAAGACACAGATCATGGGGTTTAACTCCATTTCTGAAGGGAAATACAGACCAGATTTCTCATCCCTGAAAAACTCTCTGTTTTATGGCATGAATCATCCTCTTCTTTCCAGCGTCTCCAATACAGAAAGAACCATGAGCATGCCCAGAATAAAGAACTGTGTTTCCTACTCATACGGACCACTTGTAGTTCAACTCGGCTTATGAAACTTATGCAGACCACAACTCCTCTTAAATAAATCCTCTTAGATAATAGTGATAACCACGTTGGGTTCTGGAACTGTGCAAAAACCTCTGAGTCGAAAATTCACTTGGCTTACCAGAAATGAAGTCTTGCTTGTAGGAAGACACAGATCATGGGGTTTAACTCCGTTTCTGAAGGGAAATTCAGACCATAGGTCTAATCCATGAAACACACCCTGTTTTAATGCAAGAAGCAAGCTCTTCTTTCCAGCGTCTCCAATACAGCAAGTACTATGAGCATGCCCTGAAAAAAAGAACTGTGTTTCCTACTCATACGGACCATATGTAGTTCAACTCGGCTTATGAAACATATGCAGACCACAACTCCTCTTACATAAATCCTCTTTAGTTAATAGTGATAATAGTGTTGGGTTCTAGAACTGTGTAAAATCATTTGAGCCCAAGTGTCTCTGGGTTTACCTAGAAATGAACTCATGATTGTAGGAAGACACAGATCCTGGTGGTTAACTCCGTTTCTGAAGGGAAATTCAGACCAGAGTTCTCATCCCTGAAACCCAATCTGTTTTAAGGCAAGAAGCAAGCTCTTCTTTCCAGAGTCTAAAATACAGCAAGAAACATGAGCATGCCCTGAAAAAAAGAACTGTATTTCCTATTCATATGGACCATATGTAGTTCAACTCTGCTTAAGAAACTGATACAAACCACAGCTCCTCTTATACAAATGCTCTTTAGTTTTAGTGAGAATCGCATTGTATTCATGAACTGTGCAAAATCATTTGAGCCCAAAATTCACTGGGTTTTGAAGAAATGAACTCTTGCTTGTAGGAAGACACAGATTCTGGGGTTTGACTACGCTTATGAAGGGAAGTTCAGACCAGAATTCTCATCCCTGAAACACAATCTGTTTTAACGTAAGATGCAAGGTCTTCTTTCCAGAATCTAAAATACAGCAAGAACCATGTGCATGCCCTTCCAAAAAGAACTGTGTTTCCTACTCATAAGGACCATATGTAATTCAACTCTGCTTATGAAACTGAAACAAACCACAGGTCCTCTTACATAAATGCTCTTTATTAATAGTGAGAATCGCGTTGGGTTCATGAACTGTGTAAAATCATTTGAGCCCAAAATTCACAGGGTTTTCATAAATGAATTCTTGCTTGTAGGAAGACACAGATCCTGGGGTTAACTCCGTATAAGAAGGGAAATTCAGACCAGAGTTCTCATCCATGAAACACATTCTGTTTAAATGCAAAAAGCAAGCTCTTTTTTCCAGCGTCTCCAATACAGCAAGAATCATGAGCATTGCCGGAATAAAAGAACTGTGTTTCCTACTCATACTGACGATATGTAGTTCAACTGTGCTAATGAAATTGATACAGAGCACAGCTCTTCTTACATAAATGCTCTTTAGTTAACAGTGATAATCGCATTGGGTTCTAGAACTGTGCAAAAACTTTTGAGCCGAAAATTCACTTGGTTTACCAGAAATGAACTCTTGCCTGTAGGAAGACACAGATCATGGGGTTTAACTCCGTTTCTGAAGGGAAATTCAGACCAGAGTTCTCATCCCTGAAACCTAATCTGTTTTAACGCAAGAAGCAAGCTCTTCTTTCCAGAGTCTAAAATACAGCAAGAAACATGAGCATGCCCTGAAAAAAAGAACTGTGTTTCCTATTCATATGGACCATATGTAGTTCAACTCTGCTTAAGAAACTGATACAAACCACAGCTCCTCTTATACAAATGCTCTTTAGTTTTAGTGAGAATCGCATTGTATTCATGAACTGTGCAAAATCATTTGAGCCCTAAAATTCACTGGGTTTACCAGAAATGAACTCTTGCTTGTAGGAAGACACAGATCCTGGGGTTTGACTCCGCTTATGAAGGGAAGTTCAGACCAGAATTCTCATCCCTGAAACACAATCTGTTTTAACGTAAGATGCAAGGTCTTCTTTCCAGAATCTAAAATACAGCAAGAACCATGTGCATGCCCTTCCAAAAAGAACTGTGTTTCCTACTCATAAGAACCATATGTAATTCAACCCTGCTTATGAAACTGAAACAAACCACAGGTCCTCTGACATAAATGCTCTTTATTAATAGTGAGAATCGCGTTGGGTTCATGAACTGTGTAAAATCATTTGAGCCCAAAATACACAGGGTTTTCAGAAATGAATTCTTGCTTGTAGGAAGACACAGATCCTGGGGTTAACTCCGTTTAAGAAGGGAAATTCAGACCAGAGTTCTCATCCATGAAACACATTCTGGTTAAATGCAAAAAGCATGCTCTTCTTTACAGCGTCTCCAATACTGCAAGAATCATGAGCATTCCCGGAATAAAAGAACTGTGTGTCCTACTCATACTGACGATATGTAGTTCAACTGTGCTAATGAAATTGATACAGAGCACAGCTCTTCTTACATAAATGCTCTTTAGTTAATAGTGATAATAGTGTTGGATTCTAGAACTGTGTAAAATCATTTGAGCTGAAAATTCACTTGGTTTACCAGAAATGAACTATTGCTTTTAGGAAGACACAGATCCTGGGGTTTAACTCCGTTTCTGAAGGGAAATTCAGACCAGATTTCTCATCCCTGAAAAACTCTCTGTTTTATGGCATGAATCATCCTCTTCTTTCCAGCGTCTCCAATACAGAAAGAACCATGAGCATGCCCAGAAAAAAAGAACTGTTTTTCCTACTCATAAGGACCATATGTAATACAACTCTGCTTATGAAACTGAAACAAACCACAGCTCCTCTTAAATAATTGCTCTTTATTTAATAGTGAGAATCGCGTTGGGTTCTTGAACTGTGTAAAATCATTTGGCCCAAAATTTACTGGGTTTTCCAGAAATGAACTCTTGCTTGTAGGAAGACAGAGATCCTGGTGTGTAACTCCGTTTCTGAAGGGAAATTCAGACCAGAATTGTCATCCCTGAAACACAATTTGTTTTAACGTAAGAAGCAAGGTCTTCTTTCCAGAATCTAAAATACAGCAAGAATCATGAGCATTCCCAGAATAAAAGAACTGTGTTTCCTACTCATACAGACCATATGTAGTTCAACTCTGCTTAAGAAACTGATACAAACCACAGCTCCACTTATATAAATGCTCTTTATTTCATAGTGAGAATCGCGTTGGGTTCATGAACTGTGTAAAATCATTTGAGCCCAAAATTCACTGGGTTTTCCAGAAATGAACTCTTGCTTGTAGGAAGACACAGATCCTGGGGTTAACTCCGTATAAGAAGGGAAATTCAGACCAGAGTTCTCATCCATGAAACACATTCTGTTTAAATGCAAAAAGCAAGCTCTTTTTTCCAGCGTCTCCAATACAGCAAGAATCATGAGCATTCCCGGAATAAAAGAACTGTGTTTCCTACTCATACTGACGATATGTAGTTCAACTGTGCTAATGAAATTGATACAGAGCACAGCTCTTCTTACATAAATGCTCTTTAGTTAACAGTGATAATCGCGTTGGGTTCTAAAACTGTGCAAAAACCTTTGAGCCGAAAATTCACTTGGTTTACCAGAAATGAACTCTTGCTTGTAGGAAGACACAGATCATGGGGTTTAACTCCGTTTCTGAAGGGAAATTCAGACCAGAGTTCTCATCCCTGAAACCTAATCTGTTTTAACGCAAGAAGCAAGCTCTTCTTTCCAGAGTCTAAAATACTGCAAGAACCATGAGCATGCCCAGATTAAAAGAACTGTGTTTAATACTCATACTGACCATATGTAGTTCAACACGGCTTATGAAACTGATACAAACCACAGCTCCTCTTACATAAATGCTCATTAGTTAATAGTGAGAATCCCGTTAGATTCATGAACTGTGTAAAATCATTTGAGCCCAAAATTCACTGGCATTACCAGAAATGAACTCTTGCTTGTAGGAAGACACAGATCCTGGGGTTAAACTCCGTTTCTGATGGGAAATTCAGACCAGAGTACTCATCCATGAAACACACTCTGTTTTAATGCAAGAAGCAAGGTCTTCTTTCCAGAATCTAAAATACAGCAAGAACCATGAGCATGGCCTGAATACAGTAACTGTGTTTCCTACTCATAAGGACCATATGTAATTCAACTCTGCTTATGAAACTGAAACAAACCACAGCTCCTCTTACATAAATGCTCTTTAGTTAATAGTGAGAATCGCGTTGGGTTCAAGAACTGTGTAAAATCATTTGAGCCCAAAATTCACTGGGTTTTCCAGAAATGCACTGTTGCTTGGAGGAAGACACAGATCCTGGGTTTTAACTTGGTTTCTGAAGGGAAATTCAGACCAGAATTCTCATCCTTGAAAAACTCTCTGTTTTATGGCATGAATCTTCCTCTTCTTTCCAGCGTTTCCAATACAGTAAGAACTATGAGCATGCCCAGAAAAAGAACTGTGTTTCCTACTCATCCGGACGATATGTAGTTCAACTCGGATTATGAAACTTATGCAGACCTAAACTACTCTTACATTAATCCTCTTTACTTAATAGTGATAATCACGTTGGGTTCTTGAACTGTGCAAAAACCTTTGAGCTGAAAATTCAGTTGTTTTACCAGAAATGAACTCTTGCTTGTAGGAAGACACAGATCAAGGGGTTTAACTCCGTTTCTGAAGGGAAATTCAGACCAGAGTTCTCATCCATGAAACACATTCTGTTTAAATGCAAGGAGCAAGCTCTTCTTTCCAGCGACTCCAATACAGCAAGAACCATGAGCATGCCCAGATTAAAAGAATTGTGTTTCCTACTCATACTGACCATATGTAGTTCAACTCTGCTTATGAAATTGATACAGACCACAGCGCCTCTTACATAAATGCTCTTTAGTTAATAGTGATAATAGTGTTGGGTTCTAGAACTGTGTAAAATCATATGAGCTGAAAATTCACTTGGTTTACCAGAAATGAACTGTGGCTTGTAGGAAGACACAGATCATGGGGTTTAACTCCGTTTCTGAAGGGAAATTCAGACCAGAGTTCGCAACCCTGAAACACAATCTGTTTTAACGCAAGAAGCCAGCTCTTCTTTCCAGAGTCTATAGTAAAGCACGAACCATGAGAATGCCCTGAAAAAAAGAACTGTGTTTCCTACTCATACGGACCATATGTAGTTCACCTCTGCTGATCAAATAGATACGAACCACAGCTCCTCTAACATAAATGCTCTTTAGTTAATAGTGAGAATCGCGTTGGGTTCATCAACTGTGTAAAATCATTTGAGCCCAAAATTCACTGGGTTTTGAAGAAATGAACTCTTGCTTGTAGGAAGACACATATCCTGCGGTTTAACTCCGCTTCTGAAGGGAAATTCAGACGAGTGTTCTCATCCATGAAACACACTCTGATTTAACGCAAGTAGCAAGCTCTTCTTTCCAGCGTCTCCAATACAGCACAAAACATGAGCATTCTCCAAAAAAAAGAACTCTGTTTCCTACTCTTAAGGACCATATGTATTTCAAATCTGCCAATGACTCTGAAACAAAGCACAGCTCCTCTTACATAATTGCTCTTTAGTTTATAGTGAGAATCGCGTTGGGTTCATGAACTGTGTAAAATCATTTGAACCCAAATTTCACTGGTTTTTCCAGAAATGATCTCTTGCTTGTAGGACGACAGAGATCCTGGTGTGTAACTCCGTTTCTGAAGGGAAAATTAGACCAGAATTCTCATCCCTGAAACACAATTTGTTTTAACATAAGAAGCAAGGTCTTCTTTCTAGAATCTAAAATACAGCAAGAACAGTGAGCATGGCCTGAAAAAAAGAACTGTGTTTCCTACTCATAAGGACCATACATAATTCAACTCTGCTTATGAAACTGAAACAAACCACAGCTCCTCTTACATAAATGTTCTTTATTAATTGTGAGAATCGCGTTGGGTTCATGAACTGTGTAAAATCATTTGAGCCCAAATATCACTGGGTTTTCCAGAAATGAACTCTTGCTTGTACGAAGACACAGATCATGGGGTTTAACTCCATTTCTGAAGGGAAATACAGACCAGATTTCTCATCCCTGAAAAACTCTCTGTTTTATGGCATGAATCATCCTCTTCTTTCCAGCGTCTCCAATACAGAAAGAACCATGAGCATGCCCAGAATAAAGAACTGTGTTTCCTACTCATACGGACCACTTGTAGTTCAACTCGGCTTATGAAACTTATGCAGACCACAACTCCTCTTAAATAAATCCTCTTAGATAATAGTGATAACCACGTTGGGTTCTGGAACTGTGCAAAAACCTCTGAGTCGAAAATTCACTTGGCTTACCAGAAATGAAGTCTTGCTTGTAGGAAGACACAGATCATGGGGTTTAACTCCGTTTCTGAAGGGAAATTCAGACCATAGGTCTAATCCATGAAACACACCCTGTTTTAATGCAAGAAGCAAGCTCTTCTTTCCAGCGTCTCCAATACAGCAAGTACTATGAGCATGCCCTGAAAAAAAGAACTGTGTTTCCTACTCATACGGACCATATGTAGTTCAACTCGGCTTATGAAACATATGCAGACCACAACTCCTCTTACATAAATCCTCTTTAGTTAATAGTGATAATAGTGTTGGGTTCTAGAACTGTGTAAAATCATTTGAGCCCAAGTGTCTCTGGGTTTACCTAGAAATGAACTCATGATTGTAGGAAGACACAGATCCTGGTGGTTAACTCCGTTTCTGAAGGGAAATTCAGACCAGAGTTCTCATCCCTGAAACCCAATCTGTTTTAAGGCAAGAAGCAAGCTCTTCTTTCCAGAGTCTAAAATACAGCAAGAAACATGAGCATGCCCTGAAAAAAAGAACTGTATTTCCTATTCATATGGACCATATGTAGTTCAACTCTGCTTAAGAAACTGATACAAACCACAGCTCCTCTTATACAAATGCTCTTTAGTTTTAGTGAGAATCGCATTGTATTCATGAACTGTGCAAAATCATTTGAGCCCAAAATTCACTGGGTTTACCAGAAATGAACTCTTGCTTGTAGGAAGACACAGATTCTGGGGTTTGACTACGCTTATGAAGGGAAGTTCAGACCAGAATTCTCATCCCTGAAACACAATCTGTTTTAACGTAAGATGCAAGGTCTTCTTTCCAGAATCTAAAATACAGCAAGAACCATGTGCATGCCCTTCCAAAAAGAACTGTGTTTCCTACTCATAAGGACCATATGTAATTCAACTCTGCTTATGAAACTGAAACAAACCACAGGTCCTCTTACATAAATGCTCTTTATTAATAGTGAGAATCGCGTTGGGTTCATGAACTGTGTAAAATCATTTGAGCCCAAAATTCACAGGGTTTTCATAAATGAATTCTTGCTTGTAGGAAGACACAGATCCTGGGGTTAACTCCGTATAAGAAGGGAAATTCAGACCAGAGTTCTCATCCATGAAACACATTCTGTTTAAATGCAAAAAGCAAGCTCCTTTTTCCAGCGTCTCCAATACAGCAAGAATCATGAGCATTCCCGGAATAAAAGAACTGTGTTTCCTACTCATACTGACGATATGTAGTTCAACTGTGCTAATGAAATTGATACAGAGCACAGCTCTTCTTACATAAATGCTCTTTAGTTAACAGTGATAATCGCATTGGGTTCTAGAACTGTGCAAAAACTTTTGAGCCGAAAATTCACTTGGTTTACCAGAAATGAACTCTTGCCTGTAGGAAGACACAGATCATGGGGTTTAACTCCGTTTCTGAAGGGAAATTCAGACCAGAGTTCTCATCCCTGAAACCTAATCTGTTTTAACGCAAGAAGCAAGCTCTTCTTTCCAGAGTCTAAAATACAGCAAGAAACATGAGCATGCCCTGAAAAAAAGAACTGTGTTTCCTATTCATATGGACCATATGTAGTTCAACTCTGCTTAAGAAACTGATACAAACCACAGCTCCTCTTATACAAATGCTCTTTAGTTTTAGTGAGAATCGCATTGTATTCATGAACTGTGCAAAATCATTTGAGCCCTAAAATTCACTGGGTTTACCAGAAATGAACTCTTGCTTGTAGGAAGACACAGATCCTGGGGTTTGACTCCGCTTATGAAGGGAAGTTCAGACCAGAATTCTCATCCCTGAAACACAATCTGTTTTAACGTAAGATGCAAGGTCTTCTTTCCAGAATCTAAAATACAGCAAGAACCATGTGCATGCCCTTCCAAAAAGAACTGTGTTTCCTACTCATAAGAACCATATGTAATTCAACCCTGCTTATGAAACTGAAACAAACCACAGGTCCTCTGACATAAATGCTCTTTATTAATAGTGAGAATCGCGTTGGGTTCATGAACTGTGTAAAATCATTTGAGCCCAAAATACACAGGGTTTTCAGAAATGAATTCTTGCTTGTAGGAAGACACAGATCCTGGGGTTAACTCCGTTTAAGAAGGGAAATTCAGACCAGAGTTCTCATCCATGAAACACATTCTGGTTAAATGCAAAAAGCATGCTCTTCTTTACAGCGTCTCCAATACTGCAAGAATCATGAGCATTCCCGGAATAAAAGAACTGTGTGTCCTACTCATACTGACGATATGTAGTTCAACTGTGCTAATGAAATTGATACAGAGCACAGCTCTTCTTACATAAATGCTCTTTAGTTAATAGTGATAATAGTGTTGGATTCTAGAACTGTGTAAAATCATTTGAGCTGAAAATTCACTTGGTTTACCAGAAATGAACTATTGCTTTTAGGAAGACACAGATCCTGGGGTTTAACTCCGTTTCTGAAGGGAAATTCAGACCAGATTTCTCATCCCTGAAAAACTCTCTGTTTTATGGCATGAATCATCCTCTTCTTTCCAGCGTCTCCAATACAGAAAGAACCATGAGCATGCCCAGAAAAAAAGAACTGTTTTTCCTACTCATAAGGACCATATGTAATACAACTCTGCTTATGAAACTGAAACAAACCACAGCTCCTCTTAAATAATTGCTCTTTATTTAATAGTGAGAATCGCGTTGGGTTCTTGAACTGTGTAAAATCATTTGGCCCAAAATTTACTGGGTTTTCCAGAAATGAACTCTTGCTTGTAGGAAGACAGAGATCCTGGTGTGTAACTCCGTTTCTGAAGGGAAATTCAGACCAGAATTGTCATCCCTGAAACACAATTTGTTTTAACGTAAGAAGCAAGGTCTTCTTTCCAGAATCTAAAATACAGCAAGAATCATGAGCATTCCCAGAATAAAAGAACTGTGTTTCCTACTCATACAGACCATATGTAGTTCAACTCTGCTTAAGAAACTGATACAAACCACAGCTCCACTTATATAAATGCTCTTTATTTCATAGTGAGAATCGCGTTGGGTTCATGAACTGTGTAAAATCATTTGAGCCCAAAATTCACTGGGTTTTCCAGAAATGAACTCTTGCTTGTAGGAAGACACATATCCTGGGTTGTTACTCCGTTTCTGAAGGGAAATTCAGACCAGAGTTCTCATCAATGAAACACATTCTGTTTAAATGCAAGAAGCAAGCACTTCTTTTCAGCGTCTCCAATACAGCAAGAATCATGAGAATACCCAGAATAAAATAACTGTGTTTCATACTCATACAGACCATATGTAGTTCAACTCTGCTTATGAAACTGATACAAACCACAGCTCCTCTTACATAAATGCTATTTAGTTGATAGTGAGAATCATGTTTGGTTCGTGAACTGTGATAAAATCATTTGAGCCCGAAAGTTCCTGGCTTTACCATAAATGAACTCTTGCTTGTGGAAAGACACAGATCCTGGGGTTTAACTCCGTTTCTGAAGGCAAATTCAGACCAGAGATCTCATCCATGAAAAACACTATGTTTTAAGGCAAGAATCATCCTCTTCTTTCCAGCGTCTTCCTAATAGTAAGAAACATGAGAATGCCTAGAAAAAAAAAAAAACTGTGTTTCCTACAAATACGGACCATATGTAGTTCAACACTGTTTATGAAACTGACACCACCACAGCTCCTCTTACATAAATCCTCTTAAGTTAATAGTGAGAATAGCGTAGGGTTCGTGAAGTGCGAAAAATCATTGGAGCCCAAAATTCACTGGGTTTACCAGAAATGAACTCTTGCATGTAGGAAGACACAGATCCTGGGGTTAAACTCCGTTTCTGCAGGGAAATTCAGACCAGAGTTCTCATTCTGAAACACAATCTGTTTTAACGAAGAAGCAAGATCTTCTTTCCAGAGACTAAAATACTTCAAGAACCATGAGCATTGTCTGAAAAAAAGAAATGTGTTTCCTATTCATACGGACCATAAGTAGTTCAACTCTGTGTATGAAACTGATACAGACCAAGCCTCCTCTTACATAAATGCTCTTTAGTTAATAGTGAGAATCATGTTGGGTTCGTGAACTGCGAAAAATCATTAGAGCCAAAAATTCACTGGGTTTATCAAACATGAATTCTTGCTTGTAGGAGGACACTGATCCTGGGGTTTAACTCCGATTCTGAAGGCAAATTCAGACCAGAGTTCTCCTCCCTGAAAAACACTCTGTTTTCAGGCAAGAATCATCCTCTTCTTTCCAGTGTCTCCAATATATTAAGAAATATGAGCATGCCCAGATAAAAAGAACTGTGTTTCCGACTAATACAGACCATATGTATTTCAACTCTGCTTATGAAACTGATACAAACCACAGCGCCTCTTACATAAATCCTCTTTAGTCAATAGTGAGAATAGCATAGGGTTCGTGAACTGCGAAAAATCATTTGAGCCCAAAATTCACTGGGTTTACCAGAACTGAACTCTTGCTTGTAGGAAGACAGAGATTCTGGGGTTTAAATCCATTTCTCAAGGGAAATTCAGACAACTGTTCTCATCCCTGAAAAACACTCTGTTTTAAGGCAAGAAATATCCTCTTCTTTCCAGCGTCTCCAATATACTAAGTAACATGAACACGCCCAGAAAAAAAGAACTGTGTTTCCAAGTAATACAGACCATATGTATTTCAACTCTGCTTATGAAACTGATACAAACCACAGCTCCGCTTACATAACTGCTCTTGAGTTAATAGTGAGAATCGTGTTGGGTTCGTGAACTGCGAAAAATCATTTGAGCCCAAAATTCACTGGGTTTACCAGAAATGAACTCTTGCTTGTAGGAAGACACAGATCCTGGGGTTTAACACCGTTTCTGCAGGGAAATTCAGACCAGAGTTCTCATCCCTTAAACACAATCTGTTTTAACGAAGAAGCAAGCTCTTCTTTCCAGAGACTAAAATACTGCAAGAACCATGAGCATTGCCTGAAAAAAAGAACTGTGTTTCCTATTCATACGGACCATATGTAGTTCAACTCTGCATAGGAAACTGATACAGACCATGCCTCCTCTTACATAAATGCTCTTTAGTTAATAGTGAGAATCAAGTTGAGTTCGTGAACTGCGAAAAAATTTTAGAGCCCAAAATTCATTGGCTTTACCAAACATGATCTCTTTTTTGTAGGAAGACAGAGATCCTGGGGTTTAACTCCGTTTCTCAAGGCAAATTCAGACCACAGTTCTCATCCCTGAAAAACAATCTGTTTTAACGAAGAAGCAAGCTCTTCTTTCCAGAGACTAAAATACAGCAAGAACCAAGAGCATTGCCTGAAAAAAATAACTATGTTTCCTGTTCATACGGACCATATGTAGTTCAACTCTGCTTGTGAAACTGATACAGACCACGCCTCCTCTTACATAAATGCTCTTTAGTTAATAGTGAGAATCATGTTGGGTTCGTGAACTGCGAAAAATCATTAGAGCCCAAAATTCACTGGGTTTTCCAAAAATGAACTCTTGCTTGTAGGAAGACTCTGATCCTGGGGTTTAACTCCGTTTCTGCAGGGAAATTCAGACCAGAGTTCTCATCCCTGAAACACACTCTGTTTTTACGAAGAAGCAAGCTCTTCTTTTCAGAGTCTAATATACAGCAAGAACCATGAGCAGGGCCTGAAAAAAAGAACTATGACTCCTATTCATATGGACGATATGTAGTTCAACTCTGCTTATGAAACTGATACAGACCACACCTCCTCTTACATAATTACTATTCATTTAATAGTGAAAATGCGTTGGGTTTCAGAACTGAGAAAAATCATTTGAGCCCAAAATTCACTGGGTTTACCAGAACTGAACTCTTGCTTGTAGGAAGACAGAGATCCTGGGGTTTAAATCCGTTTCTGAAGGGAAATTCAAACCACTGTTCTCATCCCTGAAAAACACTCTGTTTTAAGGCAAGAATCATCCTCTTCTTTCCAGCGTCTCCAATATAGTAAGAAACATGAGCATTCCCTGAAAAATACAGCTGTGTTTCCTACTCATACGCACCATATGTAGTTCAACTCTGCTTATGAAATTGATACAGACCTCAGCTCCTCTTACTTAAATGCTCTTTAGTTAATAGTGAGAATCGCGTTGTGTTCGGGAACTGTGAAATATCATTTGAGCCCAAAATTCACTGAGTTAACGAGAAATGAACTCTTGATTGTAGGAAGACACAGATCCTGGGTTTTAACTCTGTTTCTAAAGGGAAATTTAGTCCAGAGTTCTCATCCCTATAACACACTCTGTTATAACGCAAGAAGCAAGCTCTTCTTTCCACAGTCTAAAATACAGCAATAACCATGAGCATTGCCTGCAAAAAAGAACTGTGTTTCCTAACCATTAGGACCATATGTAGTTGAACTCTGCTTATGAAACTGATACAGACCACGCCTCCTCTTACATAAATGCTCATTAGTTAATAGTTAGAATCATGTTGGGTTCGTGAACAGCGAAAAATCATTAGAGCCCAAAATTAACTGTGTTTACCAAAAATGAACTCTTGCTTGAGGGAAGACACTGATCCTGGGGTTCAACTCCGTTTCTGCAGGGAAATTCAGACCAGAGTTCTCATCCCTGAAACACAATCTGTTTTAATGAAGAAGCAAGCTCTTCTTTCCAGAGACTAAAATACAGCAAGAACCAAGAGCATTGCCTGAAAAAAAGAACTATGTTTCCTGTTCATACGGACCATATGTAGTTCAACTCTGCTTGTGAAACTGATACAGACCACGCCTCCTCTTACATAAATGCTCTTTAGTTAATAGTGAGAATCATGTTGGGTTCGTGAAATGCGAAAAATCATTAGAGCCCAAAATTCACTGGGTTTCCCAAAAATGAACTCTTGCTTGTAGGAAGACACAGATCCTGGGGTTTAACTCCGTTTCTGCAGGGAAATTCAGACCAGAGTTCTCAGCCCTGAAAAACACTCTGTTTTAAGGCAAGAGTCTTCCTCTTCCTTCCAGGGTCTCCAATATAGTAAGAAACATGAGCATGGCCAGAAAAAAAGTACTGTGTTTCCTACACATACTTACCATATGTTGTTCAACTATGCTTATGAAATGATACAGACCACAGCTCCTCTTACATAAATGCTCTTTATTTAATAGTGATAATCGCTTTGAGTTCTAGTACTGTCTAAAGTCATTTGCGCTGAAAATTCACTTGGTTTACCAGAAATGAACTCTTGCTCTTAGGAAGACACAGATCATGGTGCTTAACTCCGTTTGTGAAGGGAAATTCAGACCAGAGTTCTCATCCATGAAACACACCTATTTTAATGCAAGAAGCAAGTTCTTCTTTACAGCGTCACCAATACAGCAAGAACCATGAGCATGCCCTGAAACAAAGAACTGTGTTTCCTACTCATACGGATCATATGTAGTTCAACTCTGCATATGAAAATGAATCAGACCATGCCTCCTCTTACATAAATGCTCTTTAGTTAATAGTGAGAATCATGTTGGGTTCGTGAAATGCGAAAAAATTTTTAGAGCCCTAAATTCACTGGCTTTACCAAACATGAACTCTTGCTTGTAGGAAGTCACTGATCCTGGGGTTTAACTCCGTTTCTGAAGGCAAATTCAGACCAGAGAACTCGTCCCTGAAAAACACTCTGTTTTAAGGCAAGAATCATCCTCTTCTTTCCAGCATCTCCAATATAATAAGAAACATGAACATGCCCAGAAAAAAAGAACTGTGTTTCCAAATAATACAGACCATATCTAGTTCAACTCTGCTTATGAAACTGATACAAACCACAGCTCCTCTAAAAAAAATGCTCTTTAGTTAATAGTGAGAATCTCGTTGGGTTCCTGAATTGCGAAAAAACATTTGATCCCAAAATTCACTGGTTTAACCAGAAATGTACTCTTGCTTGTAGGAAGACACTGATCCTGGGGTTGAACTCCGTTTCTGAAGGGAAATTTAGACCAGAGTTCTCATCCCTGAAAAACACTCTGTTTTAACGCAATAAGGAAGCTCTTCTTTACAGAGTCTTAAATACAGCAAGAACCATGAGCATGCCCTGAAAAAAAGAACTGTGTTTCCTACACATACGGACCATATGTAGTTCAACTCTGCTTAAGAAATGATACAGACCACAGCTCCTCTTACATAAATGCTCTTTATTTAATAGTGATATTCGCGTTGGGTTCTAGTACTGTGTAAAGTCATTTGAGCCGAAAATTCACTTGGTTTACCAGAAATGAACTCTTGCTGGTAGGAAGACACAGATCATGGTGTTTAACTCCGTTTGTGAAGGCAAATTCAGACCAGAGTTCTCATCCCTGAAAAACACTCTGTTTTAAGGCAAGAATCATCCACTTCTTTCCAGCGTCTCCAATATAGTAAGTAACATGAACATGCCCAGAAAAAAAGAACTGTGTTTCCAACTAATACAGACCATATGTATTTCAACTCTGCTTATGAAACTGATACAAACCACAGCTCCTCTTACATAAATGCTCTTGAGTAATAGTTAGAATCGTGTTGGGTTCGTGAACTGTGAAAAATCATTTGAGCCCAAAATTCACTGGGTTAACCAGAAATGAACTCTTGCTTGTAGGAAGACACAGATCATGGGGTTTAACTCCGTTTCTGCAGGGAAATTCAGACCAGAGTTCTCATCCCTGAAACACAATCTGTTTTAACGAAGAAGCAAGCTCTTCTTTCCAGAGACTAAAATACAGCAAGAACCATGAGCATTGCCTGAAAAAAAGAACTGTGTTTCCTATTCATACGGACCATATGTAGTTCAACTCTGCATATGAAACTGATACAGACCATGCCTCCTCTTATATAAATGCTCTTTAGTTAATAGTGAGAATCATGTTGGGTTCGTGAACTGCGAAAAATTTTTAGAGCCCAAAATTCATTGGCTTTACCAAACATGAACTCTTGCTTGTAGGAAGACAGAGATCCTGGGGTTTAACTCCGTTTCTGAAGGCAAATTCAGACCAGAGTTCTCATCCCTGAAAAACACTCTGTTTTAAGGCAAGAATCATCCTCTTCTTTCCAGCGTCTCCAATATAGTAAGAAACATGAGCATGCCCTGAAAAAAGAACTGTGTTTCCAACTAATACAGACCATATGTATTTCAACTCTACTTATGAAACTGATACAAACCACAGCTCCTCTTACATAAATGATCTTTAGTTAATAGTGAGAATCGTGTTGGGTTCGTAAACTGCGAAAAATCATTTGAGACCTAAATTCACCTGGATTACCGGAAATGAACTCTTGCTTGTAGGAAGACACAGATACTGGGTTTTAACTCCGTTTCTGCAGGGAAATTCAGACCAGAGTTCTCATCCCTGAAACACACTCTGTTTTAACGAAGAAGCAAGCTCTTCTTTCCAGAGTCTAAAATACAGCAAGAACCATGAGCATGGCCTGAAAAAAAGAACTATGTCTCCTATTCATATGGACGATATGTAGTTCAACTCTGCTTAAGAAACTGATACAGACCACACCTCCTCTTACATAATTACTCTTCATTTAATAGTGAGAATGCGTTGGGTTTCTGAACTGTGAAAAATCATTTGAGCCCAAAATTCACTGTGTTTACCAGAACTGAATCTTGCTTGTAGGAAGACACAGATCCTGGGGTTTAAATCTGTTTCTGAAGGGAAATTAAGTCCACTGTTCTCATCCCTGAAAAACACTCTGTTTAAAGGCAAGAATCATGCTCTTCTTTACAGCGTCTCCAATATAGTAAGAACCATGAGCATGGCCTAAAAAAACGAACTATGTCTCCTATTCATATGGACGATATGTAGTTCAACTCTGCTTAAGAAACTGATACAGACCACACCTCCTCTTACATAATTACTCTTTATTTAATAGTGAGAATAGCATTGGGTTTCTGAACTGTGAAAAATCATTTGAGACCTAAATTCACCTGGTTTACCAGAACTGAACCCTTGCTTCTAGGAAAACAGAGATCCTGGGGTTTAAATCCGTTTCTGAAGGGAAATTCAGACCACTGTTCTCATCCCTGAAAAACACCCTGTTTTAAGGCAAGAATCATCCTCTTCTTTCCAGCGTCTCCAATATAGTAACAAACATGAGCATTCCCTGAAAAAAAGAACTGTGTTTCCTACTCATACGCACCATATGTAGTTCAACTCTGCTTATGAAATTGATACAGACCTCAGCTCCTCTTACTTAAATGCTCTTTAGTTAATAGTGAGAATCGCGTTGTGTTCGGGAAATGCGAAATATCATTTGAGTCCAAAATTCACTGAGTTAATGAGAAATGAACTCTTGATTGTAGGAAGACACAGATCCTGGGGTTTAACTCTGTTTCTAAAGGGAAATTTAGTCCAGAGTTCTCATCCCTATAACACACTCTGTTATAACACAAGAAGCAAGCTCTTCTTTCCACAGTCTAAAATACAGCAATAACCATGAGCATTGCCTGAAAAAAGAACTGTGTTTCCTAATCATAAGGACCATATGTAGTTGAACTCTGCTTATGAAACTGATAGAGACCACGCCTCCTCTTACATAAATGCTCATTAGTTAATAGTTAGAATCGTGTTGGGTTCGTGAACTCCGAAAAATCATTTGAGCCCAAAATTCACTGGGTTAACCAGAAATGAACTCTTGCTTGTAGGAAGACACAGATCCTGGGTTTTAACTCCGTTTCTGCAGGGAAATTCAGACCAGTGTTCTCATCCCTTAAACACAATCTGTTTTAACAAAGAAGCAAGCTCTTCTTTCCAGAGACTAAAATACAGCAAGAACCATGAGCATTGCCTGAAAAAAAGAACTGTGTTTCCTATTCATACGGACCATATGTAGTTCAACTCTGCATATGAAACTGATACAGACCATGCCTCCTCTTACATAAATTCTCTTTAGTTAATAGTGAGAATCATGTTGGGTTCGTGAAATGCGAAAAAATTTTTAGAGCCCAAAATTCATTGGCTTTACCAAACATGAACTCTTGCTTGTAGGAAGACAGAGATCCTGGGGTTTAACTCCGTTTCTGAAGGCAAATTCAGACCAGAGTTCTCATCCCTGAAAAACACTCTGTTTTAAGGCAAGAATCATCCTCTTCTTTCCAGCGTCTCCAATATTGTAAGAAACATGAGCATGCCCTGAAAAAAGAACTGTGTTTCCAACTAATACAGACCATATGTAGTTCAACTCTGCTTATAAAACTGATACAAACCACAGCTCCTCTTACCTAAATGCTCTTTAGTTAATAGTGAGAATCGCGTTGGGTTCGTGAACTGCGAAAAAATCATTAGAGCCCAAAATTGACTGGGTTTACCAAAAATGACCTCTTGCTTATAGGAAGACAGTGATCCTGGGTTTTAACTCCGTTTCTGAAGGCAAATTCAGACCAGAGTTCTCATCCCTGAAAAACGCTGTGTTTTAAGGCAAGAATCATCCTCTTCTTTCCAGTGTCTCCAATATAGTAAGAACCATGAGCATTCCCAGAAAAAAAGGACTGTGTTTCCTACTCATACGGACCATATGTAGTTACACTCTGCTTATGAAACTAATTCAAACCACAGCTCCTCTTACATAAATGCTCTTTAGTTAATAGTGAGAATCCCGTTTAGTTCGTGAACTGCGAATAATCATTTGAGCCCCTAATTCACTGGGTTTACATGAAATGAACTCGTGCTTGTAGGAAGACACAGATCATGGGGTTTAACTCCGTTTCTGAAGGCAAATTCAGAACAGAATTCTCATCCATGAAATACACTCTGTTTTAATGCAAGAAGCCAGCTCTTCTTTCCACTGTCTCCAATACAACAAGAACCATGAGCATGCCGTGAAAAAAAGAACTGTGTTTCCTACTCATACAGACCATATTTTGATCAACTCTGGTTATGAAACTGATACAAACCACAGCACCGCTTCAATAAATGCTGTTTAGTTAATAGTGAGAATCGCATTGGGTTTTGGAACTGTGTAAAATCATTTGAGCCCAAAATTCACTTGGTTTAATAGAAATGAAGTCTTCCATGTAGGAAGACACAGATCCTGGGGTGTAACTCCGTTTTGAAGGGAAATTCAGACCAGAGTTCTCATCCCTGAAACACACTCTGCTTTAACGCAAGAAACAAGCATTCATTCCAGAGTATAAAATACTCAAGATCAATGAGCAAGCCCTGAAAAAAGAACTGTGTTTTCTACTCATACAGACCATATGTAGTTCAACTCTGCTTATGAAACTGATACAAACAACAGCTCCTCTTTCATAAATTCTCTAAGGTTAATAGTGAGAATCGAGTTGGGTCCGTGAAAGGCGAAAAATCATTTCAGCATAAAATCACTGGGTTTACCAGAAATGAACTCTTGCTTGTAGGAAGACACAGATCCTGGAGTTTTACTCTGTTTCGGAAGGCAAATTCAGACCAGAGATCTCATCCCTGAAAAAAACTCTGTTTTAAGGCAAGAATCATCCTCTTCTATCTAGCGTCTCCAATACAGTAAGAACCATGAGCATTCCCAGAAAAAAGAACTGTGATTCCTACTCATAAGGACCATATGTAGTTCAACTCTGCTTATGAAACTAATTCAAACCACAGCTCCTCTTACATAAATGCCAGTAAGTTAATAGTGAGAATCAGGTTTGGTTCGTGAACTGCGAAAAATCATTTGAGCCCCAAATTCACTGGGTTTACATGAAATGAACTCCTGCTTGTAGGAAGACAAAGATCATGGGGTTTAACTCTGTTTCCGAAGGCAAATTCAGAACAGAATTCTCATCCATGAATCACACTCTGTTTTAATGCAAGAAGCAAGCTCTTCTTTCCACTGTCTCCAATACAGAAAGAACCATGAGCATGCCTTGAAAAAAAGAACTGTGTTTCCTACTCATACAGACCATACGTAGATCAACTCTGGTTATGAAACTGATACAAACCACAGCACCGCTTAAATAAATACTGTTTAGTTAATACTGAGAATCGCATTGGGTTTTTGAACTGTGTAAAATCATTGGAGGCCAAAATTCATTTGTTTTAACCGAAATAAACTCTTCCATGTAGTAAGACACAGATCCTGGATTTTAACTCTGATTCTGAAGGTAAATTCAGACCAGTGTTCTCATCCATGAAACACACTGTGTTTTTATGCAAGGAGCAAGCTCTTCGTTCCAGCGTCTCCAATACAGCAAGAAACATGCAAATGTCGAGAAAAAATAACTGTGTTTCCTACGCATATGGTCAATATGTAGTTCAACTCTGCTTATGAAACTGATACAAACCACAGCTCCTCATACATAAATGCGCTTTAGTTAATAGTGAGAATCACGTTGGGTTCCTGAACTGCGAAAAAATCATTTCAGCCCAAAATTCACTGGGTTTACCAGAAATGAACTCTTGCTTGTAGGAAGACACAGATCATGGGGTTTAACTCCATTTCCAAAGGCAAATTCAGAATAGAATTCTTATCCTAGAAACGCACTCTGTTTGAATGCAAGAAGCAAGCTCTTCTTTCCACCGTCGCCAATACAGAAAGAACCAGGAGCATGCTCTGAAAAAAAGAACTGTGTTTCCTACTCATACAGACCATATGGAAATCAACTCTGGTTATGAAACTGATACAAACCACAGCACCGCTTAAATAAATGCTGTTTAGTTAATAGTGAGAATCGCATTGGGTTTTTGAACTGTGTAAAATCATTTGAGCCCAAAATTCACTTGGTTTAAAAGAAATGAACTCTTCCATGTACGAAGACACAGATCCTGGGGTGTAACTCCGTTTCTGAAGGGTAATTAAGACCAGAGTTCTCATCCCTAAAATACACTCTGCTTTAACGCAAGAAGCAAGCATACTTTCCAGAATATAAATACTCAAGAACAATGAGCATGCCCTGAAAAAATAACTGTGTTTTCTACTCATACAGACCATATGTAGTTCAACTTTGCTTAGGAAACTGATAAAAACCACAGCTCCACTTACATAAATGATCTTTAGTTAATAGTGTGAATCACGTTATGTTCGTGAATGGCGAAAAATCATTTCAACTCAAAATTCAATGGGTTTACCAGAAATGAACTCTTGCTTGTAGGAAGACACAGATCCTGGGGTTTAACTCTGTTTCTGAAGAAAAATTCAGACCCGAGTTCTCATCCCTGACAAATCTGTTTTAAGGCAATAATCATCCTCTTCTATCTATTGTCTCTAATACAGTAAGAACCATGAGCATTCCCAGAAAAAAAGAACTGTGTTTCCTACTCATACGGACCATATGTAGTTCAACTCTGCTTATGAAACTAATACAAACCACAGCTCCTCTTACAAAAATGCTCTTTAGTAAATAGTGCGAATCATGTTGGGTTCGTGAACTGTGTAAAATCATTTGAGCCCAAAATTCACTGGGTTTACCAGAAATGAACTCTTGCTTGTAGGAAGACACAGATCCTGGGGTTTAACGCCGATTCTGAAGGTAAATTCAGACCAGTGTTCTCATCCATGAAACACACTCTGTTTTCATGCAAGAAGCAAGCTCTTCCTTCCAGCGTCTCCAATACAGCAAGAACCATGAGCATGCCCTGAAAAAAAGAACTGTGTTTCCTACTCATACAGACCATATGTAGATCAACTCTGGTTATGAAACTGATACAAACCACAGCACCGCTTAAATAAATGCTGTTTAGTTAATAGTGAGAATCGCATTGGGTTTTTGAACTGTGTAAAATCATTTGAGCCCAAAATTCACTTGGTTTAACAGAAATAAACTCTTCCATGTAGGAAGACACAGATCCAGGATTTTAACTCAGATTCTGAAGGTAAATTCAGACCAGTGTTCTCATCCATGAAACACACTCTGTTTTCATGCAAGAAGCAAGCTCTTCTTTCCAGCGTCTCCAATACAGCAAGAACCATGAGCATGTCCAGAAAAAAGAACTGTGTTTTTACTCATACAGACCATATGTAGTTCAACTCTGCTTATGAAACTGATACAAACCACAGTTCCTCTTACATAAATGCGCTTTAGTTAATAGTGAGAATAGCGTTTGGTTGGTGAACTGCGAAAAATCATTTGAGCCCCAAATTCACTGGGTTTACATGAAATGAACTCCTGCTTGTAGGAAGACAAAGATCATGGGGTTTAACTCCGTTTCCGAAGGAAAATTCAGAACAGAATTCTCATCCATGAATCACACTCTGTTTTAATGCAAGAAGCAAGCTCTTCTTTCCACTGTCTCCAATACAGAAAGAACCATGAGCATGCCTTGAAAAAATGAACTGTGTTTCCTACTCATACAGACCATACGTAGATCAACTCTGGTTATGAAACTGATACAAACCACAGCACCGCTTAAATAAATACTGTTTAGTTAATACTGAGAATCGCATTGGGTTTTTGAACTGTGTAAAATCATTGGATGCCAAAATTCATTTGGTTTAACCGAAATAAACTCTTCCATATAGGAAGACACAGATCCTGGATTTTAACTCTGATTCTGAAGGTAAATTCAGACCAGTGTTCTCATCCATGAAACACACTGTGTTTTTATGCAAGGAGCAAGCTCTTCGTTCCAGCGTCTCCAATACAGCAAGAAACATGCAAATGTCGAGAAAAAATAACTGTGTTTCCTACGCATATGGTCAATATGTAGTTCAACTCTGCTTATGAAACTGATACAAACCACAGCTCCTCATACATAAATGCGCTTTAGTTAATAGTGAGAATCGCGTTGGGTTCCTGAACTGCGAAAAAATCATTTCAGCCCCAAATTCACTGGGTTTACCAGAAATGAACTCTTGCTTGTAGGAAGACACAGATCATGGGGTTTAACTCCATTTCCAAAGGCAAATTCAGAATAGAATTCTTATCCTTGAAACGCACTCTGTTTGAATGCAAGAAGCAAGCTCTTCTTTCCACCGTCGCCAATACAGAAAGAACCAGGAGCATGCCCTGAAAAAAAGAACTGTGTTTCCTACTCATACAGACCATATGGAAATCAACTCTGGTTATGAAACTGATACAAACCACAGCACCGCTTAAATAAATGCTGTTTAGTTAATAGTGAGAATCGCATTGGGTTTTTGAACTGTGTAAAATCATTTGAGCCCAAAATTCACTTGGTTTAAAAGAAATGAACTCTTCCATGTACGAAGACACAGATCCTGGGGTGTAACTCCGTTTCTGAAGTGTAATTAAGACCAGAGTTCTCATCCCTAAAACACACTCTGCTTTAACGCAAGAAGCAAGCATTCTTTCCAGAATATAAATACTCAAGAACAATGAGCATGCCCTGAAAAAAGAACTGTGTTTTCTACTCATACAGACCATATGTAGTTCAACTTTGCTTAGGAAACTGATAAAAACCACAGCTCCACTTACATAAATGATCTTTAGTTAATAGTGTGAATCACGTTATGTTCGTGAATGGCGAAAAATCATTTCAACTCAAAATTCAATGGGTTTACCAGAAATGAACTCTTGCTTGTAGGAAGACACAGATCCTGGGGTTTAACTCTGTTTCTGAAGAAAAATTCAGACCCGAGTTCTCATCCCTGACAAATCTGTTTTAAGGCAATAATCATCCTCTTCTATCTATTGTCTCCAATACAGTAAGAACCATGAGCATTCCCAGAAAAAAAGAACTGTGTTTCCTACTCATACGGACCATATGTAGTTCAACTCTGCTTATGAAACTAATACAAACCACAGCTCCTCTTACAAAAATGCTCTTTAGTAAATAGTGCGAATCATGTTGGGTTCGTGAACTGTGTAAAATCATTTGAGCCCAAAATTCACTGGGTTTACCAGAAATGAACTCTTGCTTGTAGGAAGACACAGATCCTGGGGTTTAACTCCGATTCTGAAGGTGAATTCAGACCAGTGTTCTCATCCATGAAACACACTCTGTTTTCATGCAAGAAGCAAGCTCTTCTTTCCAGCGTCTCCAATACAGCAAGAACCATGAGCATGTCCAGAAAAAAGAACTGTGTTTTTACTCATACAGACCATATGTAGTTCAACTCTGCTTATGAAACTGATACAAACCACAGCTCCTCTTACATAAATGCGCTTTAGTTAATAGTGAGAATCGCGTTTGGTTCGTGAACTGCGAAAAATCATTTGAGCCCCAAATTCACTGGGTGTACATGAAATGAACTCCTGCTTGTAGGAAGACAAAGATCATGGGGTTTAACTCCGTTTCCGAAGGCAAATTCAGAACAGAATTCTCATCCATGACACACACTCTGGTTTAATGCAAGAAGCAAGCTCTTCTTTCAACTGTCTCCAATACAGCAAGAACCAGGAGCATGCCCTGAAAAAAAGAACTGTGTTTGCTACTCATAGAGACCATATGTAGATCAACTCTGGTTATGAAGCTGATACAAACCACAGCACCGCTTCAATAAATGCTGTTTAGTTAATAGTGAGAATCGCATTGGGTTTTGGAACTGTGTAACATCATTTGAGCCCAAAATTCACTTGGTTTAATAGAAATGAAGTCTTCCATGTAGGAAGACACAGATCCTGGGGTGTAACTCCGTTTTGAAGGGAAATTCAGACCAGAGTTCTCATCCCTGAAACACACTCTGCTTTAACGCAAGATACAAGCATTCATTCCAGAGTATAAAATACTCAAGATCAATGAGCATGCCCTGAAAAAAGAACTGTGTTTTCTACTCATACAGACCATATGTAGTTCAACTCTGCTTATGAAACTGATACAAACAACAGCTCCTCTTTCATAAATTCTCTAAGGTTAATAGTGAGAATCGAGTTGGGTCCGTGAAAGGCGAAAAATCATTTCAGCATAAAATCACTGGGTTTACCAGAAATGAACTCTTGCTTGTAGGAAGACACAGATCCTGGAGTTTTACTCTGTTTCGGAAGGCAAATTCAGACCAGAGATCTCATCCCTGAAAAAAACTCTGTTTTAAGGCAAGAATCATCCTCTTCTATCTAGCGTCTCCAATACAGTAAGAACCATGAGCATTCCCAGAAAAAAGAACTGTGATTCCTACTCATAAGGACCATATGTAGTTCAACTCTGCTTATGAAACTAATTCAAACCACAGCTCCTCTTACATAAATGCCAGTAAGTTAATAGTGAGAATCAGGTTTGGTTCGTGAACTGCGAAAAATCATTTGAGCCCCAAATTCACTGGGTTTACATGAAATGAACTCCTGCTTGTAGGAAGACAAAGATCATGGGGTTTAACTCTGTTTCCGAAGGCAAATTCAGAACAGAATTCTCATCCATGAATCACACTCTGTTTTAATGCAAGAAGCAAGCTCTTCTTTCCACTGTCTCCAATACAGAAAGAACCATGAGCATGCCTTGAAAAAAAGAACTGTGTTTCCTACTCATACAGACCATACGTAGATCAACTCTGGTTATGAAACTGATACAAACCACAGCACCGCTTAAATAAATACTGTTTAGTTAATACTGAGAATCGCATTGGGTTTTTGAACTGTGTAAAATCATTGGAGGCCAAAATTCATTTGTTTTAACCGAAATAAACTCTTCCATGTAGTAAGACACAGATCCTGGATTTTAACTCTGATTCTGAAGGTAAATTCAGACCAGTGTTCTCATCCATGAAACACACTGTGTTTTTATGCAAGGAGCAAGCTCTTCGTTCCAGCGTCTCCAATACAGCAAGAAACATGCAAATGTCGAGAAAAAATAACTGTGTTTCCTACGCATATGGTCAATATGTAGTTCAACTCTGCTTATGAAACTGATACAAACCACAGCTCCTCATACATAAATGCGCTTTAGTTAATAGTGAGAATCACGTTGGGTTCCTGAACTGCGAAAAAATCATTTCAGCCCAAAATTCACTGGGTTTACCAGAAATGAACTCTTGCTTGTAGGAAGACACAGATCATGGGGTTTAACTCCATTTCCAAAGGCAAATTCAGAATAGAATTCTTATCCTTGAAAAGCACTCTGTTTGAATGCAAGAAGCAAGCTCTTCTTTCCACCGTCGCCAATACAGAAAGAACCAGGAGCATGCTCTGAAAAAAAGAACTGTGTTTCCTACTCATACAGACCATATGGAAATCAACTCTGGTTATGAAACTGATACAAACCACAGCACCGCTTAAATAAATGCTGTTTAGTTAATAGTGAGAATCGCATTGGGTTTTTGAACTGTGTAAAATCATTTGAGCCCAAAATTCACTTGGTTTAAAAGAAATGAACTCTTCCATGTACGAAGACACAGATCCTGGGGTGTAACTCCGTTTCTGAAGGGTAATTAAGACCAGAGTTCTCATCCCTAAAACACACTCTGCTTTAACGCAAGAAGCAAGCATACTTTCCAGAATATAAATACTCAAGAACAATGAGCATGCCCTGAAAAAATAACTGTGTTTTCTACTCATACAGACCATATGTAGTTCAACTTTGCTTAGGAAACTGATAAAAACCACAGCTCCACTTACATAAATGATCTTTAGTTAATAGTGTGAATCACGTTATGTTCGTGAATGGCGAAAAATCATTTCAACTCAAAATTCAATGGGTTTACCAGAAATGAACTCTTGCTTGTAGGAAGACACAGATCCTGGGGTTTAACTCTGTTTCTGAAGAAAAATTCAGACCCGAGTTCTCATCCCTGACAAATCTGTTTTAAGGCAATAATCATCCTCTTCTATCTATTGTCTCTAATACAGTAAGAACCATGAGCATTCCCAGAAAAAAAGAACTGTGTTTCCTACTCATACGGACCATATGTAGTTCAACTCTGCTTATGAAACTAATACAAACCACAGCTCCTCTTACAAAAATGCTATTTAGTAAACAGTGCGAATCATGTTGGGTTCGTGAACTGTGTAAAATCATTTGAGCCCAAAATTCACTGGGTTTACCAGAAATGAACTCTTGCTTGTAGGAAGACACAGATCCTGGGGTTTAACGCCGATTCTGAAGGTAAATTCAGACCAGTGTTCTCATCCATGAAACACACTCTGTTTTCATGCAAGAAGCAAGCTCTTCCTTCCAGAGTCTCCAATACAGCAAGAACCATGAGCATGCCCTGAAAAAAAGAACTGTGTTTCCTACTCATACAGACCATATGTAGATCAACTCTGGTTATGAAACTGATACAAACCACAGCACCGCTTAAATAAATGCTGTTTAGTTAATAGTGAGAATCGCATTGGGTTTTTGAACTGTGTAAAATCATTTGAGCCCAAAATTCACTTGGTTTAACAGAAATAAACTCTTCCATGTAGGAAGACACAGATCCAGGATTTTAACTCAGATTCTGAAGGTAAATTCAGACCAGTGTTCTCATCCATGAAACACACTCTGTTTTCATGCAAGAAGCAAGCTCTTCTTTCCAGCGTCTCCAATACAGCAAGAACCATGAGCATGTCCAGAAAAAAGAACTGTGTTTTTACTCATACAGACCATATGTAGTTCAACTCTGCTTATGAAACTGATACAAACCACAGCTCCTCTTACATAAATGCGCTTTAGTTAATAGTGAGAATAGCGTTTGGTTGGTGAACTGCGAAAAATCATTTGAGCCCCAAATTCACTGGGTTTACATGAAATGAACTCCTGCTTGTAGGAAGACAAAGATCATGGGATTTAACTCCGTTTCCGAAGGAAAATTCAGAACAGAATTCTCATCCATGAATCACACTCTGTTTTAATGCAAGAAGCAAGCTCTTCTTTCCACTGTCTCCAATACAGAAAGAACCATGAGCATGCCTTGAAAAAATGAACTGTGTTTCCTACTCATACAGACCATACGTAGATCAACTCTGGTTATGAAACTGATACAAACCACAGCACCGCTTAAATAAATACTGTTTAGTTAATACTGAGAATCGCATTGGGTTTTTGAACTGTGTAAAATCATTGGATGCCAAAATTCATTTGGTTTAACCGAAATAAACTCTTCCATATAGGAAGACACAGATCCTGGATTTTAACTCTGATTCTGAAGGTAAATTCAGACCAGTGTTCTCATCCATGAAACACACTGTGTTTTTATGCAAGGAGCAAGCTCTTCGTTCCAGCGTCTCCAATACAGCAAGAAACATGCAAATGTCGAGAAAAAATAACTGTGTTTCCTACGCATATGGTCAATATGTAGTTCAACTCTGCTTATGAAACTGATACAAACCACAGCTCCTCATACATAAATGCGCTTTAGTTAATAGTGAGAATCGCGTTGGGTTCCTGAACTGCGAAAAAATCATTTCAGCCCCAAATTCACTGGGTTTACCAGAAATGAACTCTTGCTTGTAGGAAGACACAGATCATGGGGTTTAACTCCATTTCCAAAGGCAAATTCAGAATAGAATTCTTATCCTTGAAACGCACTCTGTTTGAATGCAAGAAGCAAGCTCTTCTTTCCACCGTCGCCAATACAGAAAGAACCAGGAGCATGCCCTGAAAAAAAGAACTGTGTTTCCTACTCATACAGACCATATGGAAATCAACTCTGGTTATGAAACTGATACAAACCACAGCACCGCTTAAATAAATGCTGTTTAGTTAATAGTGAGAATCGCATTGGGTTTTTGAACTGTGTAAAATCATTTGAGCCCAAAATTCACTTGGTTTAACAGAAATAAACTCTTCCATGTAGGAAGACACAGATCCTGGATTTTAACTCCGATTCTGAAGGTAAATTCAGACCAGTGTTCTCATCCATGAAACACACTCTGTTTTCATGCAAGAAGCAAGCTCTTCTTTCCAGCGTCTCCAATACAGCAAGAACCATGAGCATGCCCAGAAAAAAGAACTGTGTTTTTACTCATACAGACCATATGTAGTTCAACTCTGCTTATGAAACTGATACAAACCACAGCTCCTCTTACATAAATGCGCTTTAGTTAATAGTGAGAATAGCGTTTGGTTGGTGAACTGCGAAAAATCATTTGAGCCCCAAATTCACTGGGTGTACATGAAATGAACTCCTGCTTGTAGGAAGACAAAGATCATGGGGTTTAACTCCGTTTCCGAAGGCAAATTCAGAACAGAATTCTCATCCATGACACACACTCTGGTTTAATGCAAGAAGCAAGCTCTTCTTTCAACTGTCTCCAATACAGCAAGAACCAGGAGCATGCCCTGAAAAAAAGAACTGTGTTTGCTACTCATAGAGACCATATGTAGATCAACTCTAGTTATGAAGCTGATACAAACCACAGCACCGCTTCAATAAATGCTGTTTAGTTAATAGTGAGAATCGCATTGGGTTTTGGAACTGTGTAAAATCATTTGAGCCCAAAATTCACTTGGTTTAATAGAAATGAACTCTTCCATGTAGGAAGACACAAATCCTGGGGTGTAACTCCGTTTTGAAGGGAAATTCAGACCAGAGTTCTCATCCCTGAAACACACTCTGCTTTAACGCAAGAAACAAGCATTCATTCCAGAGTATAAAATACTGAAGATCAATGAGCATGCCCTGAAAAAAGAACTGTGTTTTCTACTCATACAGACCATATGTAGTTCAACTCAGCTTATGAAACTGATACAAACAACAGCTCCTCTTTCATAAATTCTCTAAGGTTAATAGTGAGAATCGAGTTGGGTCCGTGAAAGGCGAAAAATCATTTCAGCATAAAATCACTGGGTTTACCAGAAATGAACTCTTGCTTGTAGGAAGACACAGATCCTGGAGTTTTACTCTGTTTCTGAAGGCAAATTCAGACCAGAGATCTCATCCCTGAAAAAAACTCTGTTTTAAGGCAAGAATCATCCTCTTCTATCTAGTGTCTCCAATACAGTAAGAACCATGAGCATTCCCAGAAAAAAAGAACTGTGATTCCTACTCATAAGGACCATATGTAGTTCAACTCTGCTTATGAAACTAATTCAAACCACAGCTCCTCTTACATAAATGCTCTTAAGTTAATAGTGAGAATCACGTTTGGTTCGTGACCTGCGAAAAATCATTTGAGCCCCAAATTCACTGGGTTTACATGAAATGAACTCCTGCTTGTAGGAAGACAAAGATCATGGGGTTTAACTCCGTTTCCGAAGGCAAATTCAGAACAGAATTCTCATCCATGAATCACACTCTGTTTTAATGCAAGAAGCAAGCTTTTCTTTCCACTGTCTCCAATACAGAAAGAACCATGAGCATGCCTTGAAAAAAAGAACTGTGTTTCCTACTCATACAGACCATATGTAGATCAACTCTGGTTATGAAACTGATACAAACCACAGCACCGCTTAAATAAATGCTGTTTAGGTAATAGTGAGAATCGCATTGGGTTTTTGAACTGTGTAAAATCATTGGAGGCCAAAATTCATTTGGTTTAACCGAAATAAACTCTTCCATGTAGGAAGACACAGATCCTGGATTTTAACTCTGATTCTGAAGGTAAATTCAGACCAGTGTTCTCATCCATGAAACACACTGTGTTTTTATGCAAGGAGCAAGCTCTTCGTTCCAGCGTCTCCAATACAGCAAGAAACATGCAAATGTCAAGAAAAAATAACTGTTTCCTACGCATATGGTCAATATGCAGTTCAACTCTGCTTATGAAACTGATACAAACCACAGCTCCTCATACATAAATGCGCTTTAGTTAATAGTGAGAATCGCGTTGGGTTCCTGAACTGCGAAAAAATCATTTCAGCCCCAAATTCACTGGGTTTACCAGAAATGAACTCTTGATTGTAGGAAGACACAGATCATGGGGTTTAACTCCATTTCCAAAGGCAAATTCAGAATAGAATTCTTATCCTTGAAACGCACTCTGTTTGAATGCAAGAAGCAAGCTCTTCTTTCCACCGTCGCCAATACAGAAAGAACCAGGAGCATGCCCTGAAAAAAAGAACTGTGTTTCCTACTCATACAGACCATATGGAAATCAACTCTGGTTATGAAACTGATACAAACCACAGCACCGCTTAAATAAATGCTGTTTAGTTAATAGTGAGAATCGCATTGGGTTTTTGAACTGTGTAAAATCATTTGAGCCCAAAATTCACTTGGTTTAAAAGAAATGAACTCTTCCATGTACGAAGACACAGATCCTGGGGTGTAACTCCGTTTCTGAAGTGTAATTAAGACCAGAGTTCTCATCCCTAAAACACACTCTGCTTTAACGCAAGAAGCAAGCATTCTTTCCAGAATATAAATACTCAAGAACAATGAGCATGCCCTGAAAAAAGAACTGTGTTTTCTACTCATACAGACCATATGTAGTTCAACTTTGCTTAGGAAACTGATAAAAACCACAGCTCCACTTACATAAATGATCTTTAGTTAATAGTGTGAATCACGTTATGTTCGTGAATGGCGAAAAATCATTTCAACTCAAAATTCAATGGGTTTACCAGAAATGAACTCTTGCTTGTAGGAAGACACAGATCCTGGGGTTTAACTCTGTTTCTGAAGAAAAATTCAGACCCGAGTTCTCATCCCTGACAAATCTGTTTTAAGGCAATAATCATCCTCTTCTATCTATTGTCTCCAATACAGTAAGAACCATGAGCATTCCCAGAAAAAAAGAACTGTGTTTCCTACTCATACGGACCATATGTAGTTCAACTCTGCTTATGAAACTAATACAAACCACAGCTCCTCTTACAAAAATGCTCTTTAGTAAATAGTGCGAATCATGTTGGGTTCGTGAACTGTGTAAAATCATTTGAGCCCAAAATTCACTGGGTTTACCAGAAATGAACTCTTGCTTGTAGGAAGACACAGATCCTGGGGTTTAACTCCGATTCTGAAGGTGAATTCAGACCAGTGTTCTCATCCATGAAACACACTCTGTTTTCATGCAAGAAGCAAGCTCTTCCTTCCAGCGTCTCCAATACAGCAAGAACCATGAGCATGCCCTGAAAAAAAGAACTGTGTTTCCTATTCATACAGACCATATGTAGATCAACTCTGGTTATGAAACTGATACAAACCACAGCACTGCTTAAATAAATGCTGTTTAGTTAATAGTGAGAATCGCATTGGGTTTTTGAACTGTGTAAAATCATTTGAGCCCAAAATTCACTTGGTTTAACAGAAATAAACTCTTCCATGTAGGAAGACACAGATCCTGGATTTTAACTCCGATTCTGAAGGTAAATTCAGACCAGTGTTCTCATCCATGAAACACACTCTGTTTTCATGCAAGAAGCAAGCTCTTCTTTCCAGCGTCTCCAATACAGCAAGAACCATGAGCATGCCCAGAAAAAAGAACTGTGTTTTTACTCATACAGACCATATGTAGTTCAACTCTGCTTATGAAACTGATACAAACCACAGCTCCTCTTACATAAATGCGCTTTAGTTAATAGTGAGAATAGCGTTTGGTTGGTGAACTGCGAAAAATCATTTGAGCCCCAAATTCACTGGGTGTACATGAAATGAACTCCTGCTTGTAGGAAGACAAAGATCATGGGGTTTAACTCCGTTTCCGAAGGCAAATTCAGAACAGAATTCTCATCCATGACACACACTCTGGTTTAATGCAAGAAGCAAGCTCTTCTTTCAACTGTCTCCAATACAGCAAGAACCAGGAGCATGCCCTGAAAAAAAGAACTGTGTTTGCTACTCATAGAGACCATATGTAGATCAACTCTAGTTATGAAGCTGATACAAACCACAGCACCGCTTCAATAAATGCTGTTTAGTTAATAGTGAGAATCGCATTGGGTTTTGGAACTGTGTAAAATCATTTGAGCCCAAAATTCACTTGGTTTAATAGAAATGAACTCTTCCATGTAGGAAGACACAAATCCTGGGGTGTAACTCCGTTTTGAAGGGAAATTCAGACCAGAGTTCTCATCCCTGAAACACACTCTGCTTTAACGCAAGAAACAAGCATTCATTCCAGAGTATAAAATACTGAAGATCAATGAGCATGCCCTGAAAAAAGAACTGTGTTTTCTACTCATACAGACCATATGTAGTTCAACTCAGCTTATGAAACTGATACAAACAACAGCTCCTCTTTCATAAATTCTCTAAGGTTAATAGTGAGAATCGAGTTGGGTCCGTGAAAGGCGAAAAATCATTTCAGCATAAAATCACTGGGTTTACCAGAAATGAACTCTTGCTTGTAGGAAGACACAGATCCTGGAGTTTTACTCTGTTTCTGAAGGCAAATTCAGACCAGAGTTCTTATCCCTGAAAAAAACTCTGTTTTAAGGCAAGAATCATCCTCTTCTATCTAGTGTCTCCAATACAGTAAGAACAATGAGCATTCCCAGAAAAAAAGAACTGTGATTCCTACTCATAAGGACCATATGTAGTTCAACTCTGCTTATGAAACTAATTCAAACCACAGCTCCTCTTACATAAATGCTCTTAAGTTAATAGTGAGAATCACGTTTGGTTCGTGAACTGCGAAAAATCATTTGAGCCCCAAATTCACTGGGTTTACATGAAATGAACTCCTGCTTGTAGGAAGACAAAGATCATGGGGTTTAACTCCGTTTCCGAAGGCAAATTCAGAACAGAATTCTCATCCATGAATCACACTCTGTTTTAATGCAAGAAGCAAGCTTTTCTTTCCACTGTCTCCAATACAGAAAGAACCATGAGCATGCCTTGAAAAAAAGAACTGTGTTTCCTACTCATACAGACCATATGTAGATCAACTCTGGTTATGAAACTGATACAAACCAAAGCACCGCTTAAATAAATGCTGTTTAGTTAATAGTGAGAATCGCATTGGGTTTTTGAACTGTGTAAAATCATTGGATGCCAAAATTCATTTGGTTTAACCGAAATAAACTCTTCCATGTAGGAAGACACAGATCCTGGATTTTAACTCTGATTCTGAAGGTAAATTCAGACCAGTGTTCTCATCCATGAAACACACTGTGTTTTTATGCAAGGAGCAAGCTCTTCGTTCCAGCGTCTCCAATACAGCAAGAAACATGCAAATGTCGAGAAAAAATAACTGTTTCCTACAAATATGGTCAATATGTAGTTCAACTCTGCTTATGAAACTGATACAAACCACAGCTCCTCATACATAAATGCGCTTTAGTTAATAGTGAGAATCGCGTTGGGTTCCTGAACTGCGAAAAAATCATTTCAGCCCCAAATTCACTGGGTTTACCAGAAATGAACTCTTGCTTGTAGGAAGACACAGATCATGGGGTTTAACTCCATTTCCAAAGGCAAATTCAGAATAGAATTCTTATCCTTGAAACGCACTCTGTTTGAATGCAAGAAGCAAGCTCTTCTTTCCACCGTCGCCAATACAGAAAGAACCAGGAGCATGCCCTGAAAAAAAGAACTGTGTTTCCTACTCATACAGACCATATGGAAATCAACTCTGGTTATGAAACTGATACAAACCACAGCACCGCTTAAATAAATGCTGTTTAGTTAATAGTGAGAATCGCATTGAGTTTTTGAACTGTGTAAAATCATTTGAGCCCAAAATTCACTTGGTTTAAAAGAAATGAACTCTTCCATGTACGAAGACACAGATCCTGGGGTGTAACTCCGTTTCTGAAGTGTAATTAAGACCAGAGTTCTCATCCCTAAAACACACTCTGCTTTAACGCAAGAAGCAAGCATTCTTTCCAGAATATAAATACTCAAGAACAATGAGCATGCCCTGAAAAAAGAACTGTGTTTTCTACTCATACAGACCATATGTAGTTCAACTTTGCTTAGGAAACTGATAAAAACCACAGCTCCACTTACATAAATGATCTTTAGTTAATAGTGTGAATCACGTTATGTTCGTGAATGGCGAAAAATCATTTCAACTCAAAATTCAATGGGTTTACCAGAAATGAACTCTTGCTTGTAGGAAGACACAGATCCTGGGGTTTAACTCTGTTTCTGAAGAAAAATTCAGACCCGAGTTCTCATCCCTGACAAATCTGTTTTAAGGCAATAATCATCCTCTTCTATCTATTGTCTCCAATACAGTAAGAACCATGAGCATTCCCAGAAAAAAAGAACTGTGTTTCCTACTCATACGGACCATATGTAGTTCAACTCTGCTTATGAAACTAATACAAACCACAGCTCCTCTTACAAAAATGCTCTTTAGTAAATAGTGCGAATCATGTTGGGTTCGTGAACTGTGTAAAATCATTTGAGCCCAAAATTCACTGGGTTTACCAGAAATGAACTCTTGCTTGTAGGAAGACACAGATCCTGGGGTTTAACTCCGATTCTGAAGGTGAATTCAGACCAGTGTTCTCATCCATGAAACACACTCTGTTTTCATGCAAGAAGCAAGCTCTTCCTTCCAGCGTCTCCAATACAGCAAGAACCATGAGCATGCCCTGAAAAAAAGAACTGTGTTTCCTATTCATACAGACCATATGTAGATCAACTCTGGTTATGAAACTGATACAAACCACAGCACTGCTTAAATAAATGCTGTTTAGTTAATAGTGAGAATCGCATTGGGTTTTTGAACTGTGTAAAATCATTTGAGCCCAAAATTCACTTGGTTTAACAGAAATAAACTCTTCCATGTAGGAAGACACAGATCCTGGATTTTAACTCCGATTCTGAAGGTAAATTCAGACCAGTGTTCTCATCCATGAAACACACTCTGTTTTCATGCAAGAAGCAAGCTCTTCTTTCCAGCGTCTCCAATACAGCAAGAACCATGAGCATGCCCAGAAAAAAGAACTGTGTTTTTACTCATACAGACCATATGTAGTTCAACTCTGCTTATGAAACTGATACAAACCACAGCTCCTCTTACATAAATGCGCTTTAGTTAATAGTGAGAATAGCGTTTGGTTGGTGAACTGCGAAAAATCATTTGAGCCCCAAATTCACTGGGTGTACATGAAATGAACTCCTGCTTGTAGGAAGACAAAGATCATGGGGTTTAACTCCGTTTCCGAAGGCAAATTCAGAACAGAATTCTCATCCATGACACACACTCTGGTTTAATGCAAGAAGCAAGCTCTTCTTTCAACTGTCTCCAATACAGCAAGAACCAGGAGCATGCCCTGAAAAAAAGAACTGTGTTTGCTACTCATAGAGACCATATGTAGATCAACTCTAGTTATGAAGCTGATACAAACCACAGCACCGCTTCAATAAATGCTGTTTAGTTAATAGTGAGAATCGCATTGGGTTTTGGAACTGTGTAAAATCATTTGAGCCCAAAATTCACTTGGTTTAATACAAATGAACTCTTCCATGTAGGAAGACACAAATCCTGGGGTGTAACTCCGTTTTGAAGGGAAATTCAGACCAGAGTTCTCATCCCTGAAACACAATCTGCTTTAACGCAAGAAACAAGCATTCATTCCAGAGTATAAAATACTGAAGATCAATGAGCATGCCCTGAAAAAAGAACTGTGTTTTCTACTCATACAGACCATATGTAGTTCAACTCAGCTTATGAAACTGATACAAACAACAGCTCCTCTTTCATAAATTCTCTAAGGTTAATAGTGAGAATCGAGTTGGGTCCGTGAAAGGCGAAAAATCATTTCAGCATAAAATCACTGGGTTTACCAGAAATGAACTCTTGCTTGTAGGAAGACACAGATCCTGGAGTTTTATCTGTTTCTGAAGGCAAATTCAGACCAGAGTTCTTATCCCTGAAAAAAACTCTGTTTTAAGGCAAGAATCATCCTCTTCTATCTAGTGTCTCCAATACAGTAAGAACCATGAGCATTCCCAGAAAAAAAGAACTGTGATTCCTACTCATAAGGACCATATGTAGTTCAACTCTGCTTATGAAACTAATTCAAACCACAGCTCCTCTTACATAAATGCTCTTAAGTTAATAGTGAGAATCACGTTTGGTTCGTGACCTGCGAAAAATCATTTGAGCCCCAAATTCACTGGGTTTACATGAAATGAACTCCTGCTTGTAGGAAGACAAAGATCATGGGGTTTAACTCCGTTTCCGAAGGCAAATTCAGAACAGAATTCTCATCCATGAATCACACTCTGTTTTAATGCAAGAAGCAAGCTTTTCTTTCCACCGTCTCCAATACAGAAAGAACCATGAGCATGCCTTGAAAAAAAGAACTGTGTTTCCTACTCATACAGACCATATGTAGATCAACTCTGGTTATGAAACTGATACAAACCAGAGCACCGCTTAAATAAATGCTGTTTAGTTAATAGTGAGAATCGCATTGGGTTTTTGAACTGTGTAAAATCATTGGAGGCCAAAATTCATTTGGTTTAACGGAAATAAACTCTTCCATGTAGGAAGACACAGATCCTGGATTTTAACTCTGATTCTGAAGGTAAATTCAGACCAGTGTTCTCATCCATGAAACACACTGTGTTTTTATGCAAGGAGCAAGCTCTTCGTTCCAGCGTCTCCAATATAGCAAGAAACATGCAAATGTCGAGAAAAAATAACTGTGTTTCCTACGCATATGGTCAATATATAGTTCAACTCTGCTTATGAAACTGATACAAACCACAGCTCCTCATACATAAATGCGCTTTAGTTAATAGTGAGAATCCCGTTGGGTTCCTGAACTGCGAAAAAATCATTTCAGCCCAAAATTCACTGGGTTTACCAGAAATGAACTCTTTCTTGTAGGAAGACACAGATCATGGGGTTTAACTCCAATTCCAAAGGTAAATTCAGAATAGAATTCTTATCCTTGAAACACACTCTGTTTTAATGCAAGAAGCAAGCTCTTCTTTCCACCATCGCCAATACAGAAAGAACCAGGAGCATGCCCTGAAAAAAAGAACTGTGTTTCCTACTCATACAGACCATATGGAAATCAACTCTGGTTATGAAACTGATACAAACCACAGCACCGCTTAAATAAATGCTGTTTTGTTAATAGTGAGAATCGCATTGGGTTTTTGAACTGTGTAAAATCTTTTGAGCCCAAAATTCACTTGGTTTAAAGGAAATGAACTCTTCCATGTATGAAGACACAGATCCTGGGGTGTAACTCCGTTTTGAAGGGAAATTCAGACCAGAGTTCTCATCCCTGAAACACACTCTGCTTTAACACAAGAAGCAAGCATTCTTTCCAGTGTATAAAATACTCAAGAACAATGAGCATGCCCTGAAAAAAGAACTGTGTTTTCTACTCGTACAGACCATACGTAGTTCAACTTTGCTTAGGAAACTGATAAAAACCACGCCTCCACTTACATAAATGCTCTTTAGTTAATAGTGTGAATCACGTTATGTTCGTGAATGGCGAAAAATCATTTCAACTCAAAATTCAATGGGTTTACCAGAAATGAACTCTTGCTTGTAGGAAGACACAGATCCTGGTTTTTAACTCTGTTTCTGAAGACAAATTCAGACCAGAGTTCTCATCCCTGAAAAATCTGTTTTAAGGCAAGAATCATTCTCTTCTATCTATTGTCTCCAATACAGTAAGAACCATGAGCACTCCCAGAAAAAAAGAACTGTGTTTCCTACTCATACGGACCATATGTAGTTCAACTCTGCTTATGAAACTAATACAAACCACAGCTCCTCTTACAAAAATGCTCTTTAGTAAATAGTGCGAATCATGTTGGGTTCGTGAACTGTGTAAAATCATTTGAGCCCAAAATTCACTGGGTTTACCAGAAATGAACTCTTGCTTGTAGGAAGACACAGATCCTGGGGTTTAACTCTGATTCTGAGGAGAAATTCAGACCAGAATTCTCATTCCTGAAACACACTCCGTTTTAATGCAAGAAACAAGCTCTTCTTTCCATATTCTAACAGACAGCAAAAACAATGAACATGCCCTCAAAAAAGAACTGTATTTCCTACTCATAGAGACCATATGTAGTTCAACTCTGCTTATGAAACTGATACAGACTACAGCTCCTCTTACATAAATGCTCTTTAGTTAATAGTGATAAACGCGTTGTGTTCTGGAACTGTGTAAAATCATTTGAGCCGAAAATTCACTTTGTTACCAGAAATGAACTCTTGCTTGTAGGAAGACACAGATACCTTGGTTTAACTCCAATTCTGAAGGGATATTCAGACCAGTGCTTTCATCAATGAAACACATGCTGTTTTAACGCAAGAACCAAGCTCTTCTTTCCAGCGTCTTCAATACAGCAAGAACCATGAGCATGCCCTCAAAAAAGAAGTGTGTTTCCTAAACAACCGGACTATATGTAGATCAACTCTGCTTATGAAACTGATACAAACCACAGCACCTCTTAAATAAATGCTCTTCAGTTCATAGTGAGAATTGCATTGGGTTTTGAACTTTGTAATTTCATTTGAGCCCAAAATCATTTTGTATACCAGAAATGAACTCTTGCTTGTAGGAAGACACAGTTCCTGGGGATTAACACCGTTTCTGAAGGCAAATTCACACCAGATTTCTCATCCCTGAAAAGAAAACTGTCTTTTAAGGCAAGAATTATCCTCTTCTATCCAGCGTCTCCAATACAGTAATAACCATGAGCATTCCTAGAAAAAAAGAACTGTGTTTCCTACTCATACAGACCATATGTAGTTCAACTCTGCTTATGAAACTGATTCAAACACAGCTCCTATTACATAAATCCTATTTAGTTAATAGTGAGAATCGCGTTGCGTTCGTGAACTGCGAAAAACCATTTGAGCCCAAAATTCACTTTGTTTACCTGAAATGACCTCTTTCTTGTAGGAAGACACAGATCATGGGGTTTAACTCCGTTTCTGAAGGCAAATTCAGACCTGAATTCTCAACCCTGAAAAACTCTCTGTTTTAAGTCAAGAATCATCCTCTTCTTTCCAGCATGTCCAAAACAGTAAGAACCATGAGCATGCCCAGAAAAAAAAAACTGTGTTTCCTACTCATTCGGACCATATGTAGTTCAATTCTGCTTATGAAATGTTACAGACCACAGCTCCTCTTACTTAAATGCTCTTTAGTTAATAGTGAGAATCGTGTTGGGTTTGTGAAATGCGAAAAAACATTTGAGCCCAAAATTCTCTGGGTTAACCTGAAATGAACTCTTGCTTGTATGAAGACACAGATCCTGTGGTTTAAATCCGTTTCTGAAGGGAAATTCAGAACAGAGTTCTCATCCGTGAAAAACACTCTGTTTTAAGGCAAGAATCATCCTCTTCTTTCCAGAGTATCCAATACAGTAAGAAACATGAGCATGCCCAGAAAAAAAGAACAGTGTTGCCTATACATACAGACCATATGTAGTTCAACTCTGCTTATGAAACTGATACAAACCACAGCTCAACTTACATAAATCCTCTTTAGTTAATAATGAGAATAGCGTTGGGTTCGTGAACTGCGAAAAATCTTTTCAGCCCAAAATTCACTGGCTTTACCAGAAATGAACTCTTGCTTGCATTAAGACACAGATCCTGGGGTTTAACTCCGTTTCTGAAGGGAAATTCCGACCAGAGTTGTCATCCCTGAAACACACTCTGTTTAAACAAAAGAAGCAAGCTCTTCTTTCCAGCGTCTCCAATACAGCACGAACCATGAGCATGGCCTGAAAAAAAGAACTGTGTTTCCTATAAATACGAACTATAAGTAGTTCAACACTGTTTATGAATCTTATACAAACCACACTTCCTCTTACATGAATGCTCTTTAGTTAATAGTGAGAATAGAATTGGGATGGTGAACTGCAAAAAATCATTTGAGCCCAAAATTCACTGGTTTTACAAGAAATGAACTCTTGCTTGTAGGAAGACACAGATCCTGGGGTTTAACTCCGTTTCTGAAGGAAAATTCAGACAAGAGTTTTCATCCCTGAAACACACTCTGCTTTAACACAAGATGCAAGCTCTTCTTTCCAGAGTCTAAAATACAGCAAGAACCATGAGCATGCCCTGAAAAAAAGTACGGTGATTCCTACTCATGCAGACCATATGTAGTTCAACTCTGCTAATGAAACTGATACATATAACAGCTCCTCTTACATAAATGCTCTTTAGTTAATAGTGAGAATCTCGTTGGGTTCGTGAAATGTGGAAAATCATTTCAGCCCAAAATTCACTGGCTTTAACAGAAATGAACTCTTGCTTGTAGGAAGACACAGATCCTGGGGTTTAACTCCGTTTCTGAAGGGATATTCAGACCAGTGCTTTCATCCATGAAACACATGCTGTTTTAACGCAAGAAGCATGCTCTTCTTTCCAGTGTCTAAATTACAGCACGAACCATGAGCATGCCCTCAAATAAGAACTGTGTTTCCTAAACAACCAGACTATATGTAGATCAACTCTGCTTATGAATCTGATACAAACCACAGCACCTCTTAAATAAATGCTCTTTAGTTAATAGTGAGAATCGCATTTGGTTTTGAACTGTGTAATTTCATTTGAGCCCAAAATTCACTTTGTATACCAGAAATGAACTCTTGCTTGTAGGAAGACACAGATCATGGGGTTTAACTCCGTTTCTGAAGGCAAATTCAGACCAGAATTCTCAACCCTGAAAAACACTCTGTTTTAAGGCAAGAATCATCCTCTTCTTTCCAGCGTGTCCAAAACAGTAAGAACCATGAGCATGCCCAGAAAAAAAAAAACTGCGTTTCCTACTCATTCGGATCATATGTAGTTCAACTCTGCTTATGAAATGTTACAGACCACAATTCCTCTTACATAAATGCTCTTTACTTAATAGTGAGAATCGTGTTGGGTTTGTGAAATGCGAAAAATCATTTGAGCCCAAAATACTCTGGGTTAACCAGAAATGAACTCTTGCTTGCATTAAGACACAGATCCTGGGGTTTAACTCCGATTCTGAAGGGAAATTCGGACCAGAGTTGTCATCCCTGAAACACACTCTGTTTTAGCAAAAGAAGCAAGATCTTCTTTCCAGCGTCTCCAATACAGCAAGAACCATGAGCATGGCCTGAAAAAAAGAACTGTGTTTCCTATAAATACGAACTATATGTAGTTCAATACTGTTTATGAATCTTATACAAACCACACTTCCTCTTACATAAATGCTCTTTAGTTAATAGTGAGAATCGGTTTGGGTTGGTGAACTGCGAAAGTCATTTCAGCCCAAAATTCACTGGGTTTACCAGAAATGAACTCTTGCTTTTAGGAAGACACAGATGCTGGGGTTTAACTCCGTTTCTGAAGGGAAATTCAGACCAGAGTTCTCATCCCTGAAACACACTCAGTTTTAACTCAAGAAGCAAGCTCATCTTTCCAGAGTCTAAAACACATAAAGAACCATGAGCATGGCCTGAAAAAAATAACTGTGTTTCCTATTCATACGGTCCATGTGTAGTTTAACTCTGCTTTTGAAACTGATACAGACCACACCTCCTCTTACATAAATGCTCTTAAGTTAATAGTGAGAATAGTGTTGGCTTCTTGAACTGTGAAAAATCATTTGAGCCCAAAATTCATTGGGTTAACCAGAAATGAACTCTTGCTTGTAGGAAGACAGAGATCCTGGGGTTTAACTTTGTTTCCCCGGGGTGGAAATTCAGACCAGAATTCTCATACCTGAAAAACACGCTGTTTTAAGGCATGAATCACCCTCTTCTTTCCTAGGTCACCAAAACAGTAAGAGCCATGATAATGCCAAGAACATAAGATCTGTGTTTCCTACTCATACGTTACACATGTAGTTCAACTCTTCTTATGAAACTGATACAGACCACAGCTCTTCTAATATTAAAGCTCTTTATTTAATAGTGAAAATCACGTTGGGTTCATATACTGAGAAAAAAACATTTGAGTCCAAAATACACTGGGTTTACCAGAAATGAACTCTTGCTTGTAGGAAGACACAGATCCTGGGGTTTAACTCCGTTTCTGAAGGGAAATACAGACCAGTGTTCTCATCCATGAAACAGACTCTATTTTAACGCAAGAAGCAAGCTCTTCTTTCCAGCATCTCCAATACAGCAAGAAAAATGCGCATGCCCAGATAAAAAGAACAGTGTTTCCTACTCACACGGACCATATGTAGTTCAACTCTGCTTAGGAAACTGATACAGACCACTGCTCCTCTTACATAAATGCTCTTTAGTTAATAGTGATAATCGCATTGGGTTCTAGATCTGTGTAAAAGCATTTGAGCAGAAAATTCACTTGGTTTACCAGCAATGAACTCTTGCTTGTAGGAAGACAAAGATCCTGTGGTTTAACTCCGTTTCTGAAGGGAAATTCAGACCAGAGTTCTCATCCCTGAAAAACACACTGTTTTAAGGCAAGAATCATCCTCTTCTTTCCAGCGTCTCCTATACATTAAGAACCATGAGCATGCCCTCAAAAAAGAACTGTGTTTCCTACTCTTAGGGATCATATGTAGTTCAACTCTGCTTATGAAACTGATACAAACCACAGCTCCTATTCCATAAATCCTCTTTAGTTAATAGTGAGAATCACGTTGGGTCGAAAACTGCGAAAAAATCATTTGAGCCTAAAATTCACTGGGTTTACCAGAAATGAGCTCTTGCTTGTAGGAAGACATAGATCCTGTGGTTTAACTTCATTTCTGAAGGGAAATTCAGACTAGTGTTCTCATCCATGAAATGCACTCTGTTGTAACGCAAAAAGCAAGCTCTTCTTTCCAGCATCTCCAATACAGCAAGAACCATGAGCATGCCCTCAAAAAGAACTGTGTTTACTACTCATACAGACCATATGTAGATTACGACTGCTTATGAAACTGGTACAAACCACAGCACCTCTTAAATATATGCTGTTTAGTTAATCGTGAGAATCGCATTGGGTTTTTGAACTGTGTAAAGCCTTTTGAGCCCAAAATTCACTCGGTTTACCATAAATGAACTCTTCCTTGAAGGAAGACACAGATCCTGGGGTTTAACTTCGTTTCTGAAGGGAAATTCAGACTAGTGTTCTCATCCATGAAATACACTCTGTTTTAACGCAAGAAGCAAGCTCTTCTTTCCAGTGTCTCCATTCAGTAAGAACCATGAGAATGCCCTCAAAAAAGAACTGGGTTTCCTACTCATATGGACCATATGTAGAAGAACTCTGCTTATGAAGCTGATACAAACCACAGCACCTCTTATATAAATCATCCTTAGTTAATAGTGAGAATCGCATTGGGTTTTTGAACTGTGTAAAATCAGTTGAGCCCTAAATTCACTTGGTTTACCAAAAATGAAATCTTGCTTGAAGGAAGACACTCCTTTGGTTTAAATCCGTTTCTGAAAGTAAATTCAGACCAGTGTTCTCATCCATGAAACAACTCTGTTTTAATGGAAGAAGCAAGCTCTTCTTTCCAGCGTCTCCAATACAGACAGTAAGAAGCACATTCATGCCCAGAAAAAAAGAACTGTGTTTCCTACTCATACGGACCATATGTAGTTCAACTCTGCTTATGAAACTGATACAGACCATAGCTCCTCGTACATAAATGCTCTTTAGATAATAGTGAGAATCTGGTTGTGTTCGTGAACTGCGAAAAATCATTTGAGCCCAAAATTCACTGGGTTTACCAGAAATGAACTCTTCCTTGTAGGAAGACACAGATGCAGTGGTTTAACTCCATTTCTGAAGGAAAATTCAGACCAGAGTTCTCATCCCTGAAACACAGTCTGTTTTAACAGAAGAAGCAAGCTCTTCTTTCCAGAGTTTCCAATACAGCAAGAAAAATGCGCATGCCCAGATAAAAAGAACTCTGTTTCCTACTCATACGGACCATATGTAGTTCAACTCTGCTTATGAAACTGATACAGACCACTGCTCCTCTTACATACATGCTCTTCAGTTAATAGTGATAACCGCATTGGGTTCTAGAACTGTGTAAAATCATTTGAGCCGAAAATTCACTTGGTTTACCAGAAATGAACTTTGCTTGTAGGAAGACACAGATCCGGTGGTTTAACTCCGTTTCTGAAGGGAAATTCAGACCAGAGTTCTCATGCATGAAACAAACTATGTTTAAATGCAAGAAGCAAGCTCTTCTTTCCAGTGTCTCCAATACAGTAAGAACCATGAGCATGCCCTCAAAAAAGAACTGTGTTTCCTACTCATACAGACCATATGTAGAACAACTCTGCTTATGAAGCTGATACAAACCACAGCACCCCTTATATAAATCATCTTTAGGTAATAGTGAGAATCGCATTGGGTTTTTGAACTGTTTTAAATCATTTGAGCCCAAAATTCGTTCGGATTACCATAAATGAACCGTTGCTTGAAGGAAGAAACAGATCCTGGGGTTTAACTCCGTTTCTGAAGGGAAATTCAGACCAGGGTTCTCATACATGAAACACACTCTGTTTTCACGCAAAAAGCAAGCTCTTCTTCCCAGCCTCTCCAATACAGCAAGAACCATGAGCATGCCCAGAAAAAAGGAACTGTGATTCCTACTCATACAGACCATATGTAATTCAACTCTGCTTATGAAACTGATACAGACCATAGATCCTCTTACATAAATGCTCTTTAGATAATAGTGAGAATCGTGTTGGGTTCGTGAACTGCGAAAAATCATTTGATCCCAAAATTCACTGGGTTTACCAGAAATGAACTCTGCCTTGTAGGAAGACACAGATGCTGTGGTTTAACTCCGTTTCTGAAGGAAAATTCAGACCAGAGTTCTCATCCCTGAAACACACTCTGTTTTAACGCAAGAAGCAAGCTCTTCTTTCCAGCGTCTCCAATACAGCAAGAACCATGAGCCTGCCTAGAAAAAAAGAACTGTGTTTCCTACTCATACGGATCATATGTAGTTCAACTCTGCTTATAAAAGTGATACACAACACATCTCCTCTTACATAATTGCTCTTTAGTTAATAGTGATAATGGCTTTGGGTTCTAGAACTGCGTTAAATCATTTGAGCAGAAAATTCTCTTGGTTTACCAGAAATGATCTCTTCCTTGTAGGAAGACACAGATCGTGGTGTTTAACTCAGAGTCTGAAGGGAAAATCAGACCAGAGTTCTCATCCCTGAAACACACTATGTTTTAAAACAAAAAGCAAGCTCTTCCTTCCAGAGTCTCCATTACGGTAAGAAACATGAGCATGCCCGGAAAAAAAGAACTGTGTTTCAAAAAATACAGACCATATGTAGAACAACTCTGCTTATGAAGCTGATACAAACCACAGCAACTCTTATATAAATCATGTTTAGTTAATAGTGAGAATCGCATTGGGTTTTTGAACTGGTAAAATCATTTAAGCCCAAAATTCGTTCGGATTACCAGAAATGAACCGTTGCTTGAAGGAAGACACATATCCTGGGGTTTAACTCCGTTTCTGAAGGGAAATTCAGACCAGGGTTCCCATCCATGAAACACACTCTGTTTTCACACAAGAAGCAAGCTCTTTGTTCCAGCGTCTCCAATACAGTAGGAACCATGAGCATGCTCTCAAAAAAGAACTGTGTTTCCTACTCATACAGACCATATGAAGATCAACGCTTCTTATGAAATTGATACCAACCACAGCACCTCTTAAATAAATGCTCTTTAGTTCATAGTGAGAATCGCATTGGGTTTTTGAACTGTGTAAAATCAGTTGAGCATAAAATTCACTTGGTTTACCAGAAATGAACTCTTGCTTGAACGAAGACACAGATCGTGGGGTTTAACTCCATTTCTGAGGGAAATTCAGACCATAGTTCTCATCCCTGAAAGACACTCTGTTTTAACACAATAAGCAAGCTCTTCTTTCCAGCGTCTCCAATACAGCAAGGACAATGAGCAAGCCCAGGAAAAAAGAACTGTGTTTCCTACTCATACGGATCATATGTTGTTCAACTCTGCTTATGAAACTGATACAAACCACAGCCGACTTACATAAATCCTCTTTAGTTAATAGTGAGAATCGCGTTGGGTCGTGAACTACAAAAAATCATTTGAGCCCAAAATTCATTGGGTTTACCAGAAATGAACTCTTGCTTGTAGGAGACACAGATCCTGGGGTTTAACTCCGTTTCAGAAGGGAAATTTAGACCAGAGTTCTCATCCATGAAACAAACTCTGTTTAAATGCAAGAAGCAAGCTCGTCTTTGCAGTGTCTCCAATACAGTAAGAACAATGAGCATGCCCTCAAAAAAGAACTGTGTTTCCTACTCGTATGGACAATATGTAGAACAACTCTGCTTATGAAGCTGATACAAACCACAGCAGCTCTTAAACAAATCATCTTTAGTTAATAGTGGGAATAACATTGGGTTTTTGAACTGTGTAAAATCATTTGAGCCCAAAATTCACTCGGTTTACCAGAAATGATCTCTTGATTGAAGGAAGACACAGATCCTGGGGTTTAACTCCGTTTCTGAAGGGAAATTCAGACCAGTGTTCTCCTGCATGAAACAGACTCTATTTTAATGCAAGAAGCAAGCTCTTCTTTCCAGCGTGTCCAATACAGCAAGAAAAATGCGCGTGCCCAGATAGAAAGAACTTTGTTTCCTACTCATGCGGACCATATGTAGTTCAACTCTGCTTATGTAACTGATACAGACCACTGCTCCTCTTACATAAATGCTCTTTAGTTAATAGTGATAACCGCATTGGGTTCTAGAACTGTGTAAAATCATTTGAGCCGAATATTCACTTGGTTTACCTGAAATGAACTCTTGATTGTAGGAAGACACAGATCCTGTGGTTTAACTCCGTTTCTGAAGGGAAATTCAGACCAGGGTTCTCATCCATGATACATATTCTGTTTTCACGCAAGATGCAAGCTATTTGTTCAAGCGTCTCCAATACACTAAGAACCATTCGCATGTCCTCAAAAAGAATTGTGTTTCCTACTCATACAGACCAGATGTAGATCAACCCTTCTTATGAAATTGATACAAACCACACCACCTCTTACATTAATCCTCTTTATTTAATAGTGAGAATCACGTTGGTGTGAACTGCGAAAAATCATTTGATCCCAAAATTCACTGGGTTTACCAGAAATGAACACTTGCTTGTAGGAAAACACAGAACCTGTGGTTTAACTCTGTTTCTGAAGGGAAACTCAGACCAGAGTTCTCATCCCTGAAACAAACTCTGTTTTAACGCAAGAAGCAAGCTCTTCTTTCCAGAGTCTAAAATACAGCAAGAACCATGAGCATTCCCTGAAAAAAAGAACTGTGTTTCCTACACATACGGACCATACGTAGTTCAACTCTGCTTATGAAACTGATGCAAACCAGAGCTCCTCTTACATAAATGCTCTTTAGATAATAGTGAGAATCCGTGTTGGGTTCTTGAACTGCAGATAATCATTTGAGCCCAAAATTCACTGGGTTTACCAGAAATGAACTCTTGCTTGTAGGAAAACACAGATCCTGGGGTTTAACTCCGTTTCAGAAGGGAAATACAATCCAGAGTTCTCATCCCTGCAACACACTCTGTTTTAACGGAAGAAGCAAGCTCTTCTTTCCAGCATCTCCAATACAACAAGAACCATGAGCATGATCTCAAAAAAGAACTGTGTTTACTACTCATACAGACCATATGTAGATTAAGTCTGCTTATGAAACTGGTACAAACCAGAGCACTTCTTAAATAAATGCTGTTTAGTTAATAGTGAGAATCGCATTGGGTTTTTGAACTGTGTAAAACCTTTTGAGCCCAATATTCACTCGGTTTAGAAGAAATGAACTCTTCCTTTTAGGAAGACACAGATCGTGCGGTTTAACTTCGTTTCTGAAGGGAAATTCAGACTAGTGTTCTCATCCATGAAATACACTCTGTTTTCACGCAAGAAGCAAGCTCTTCTTTCCAGCGACTCCAACACAGCAAGAACCATGCACATACCCAGAAAAAAAGAACTGTGTTTCCTACTCATACGGAGCATATGTAGTTCAAATCTGCTTATGAAACTGATACACACCACAGCTCCTCTTACATAAATGCTCTTTAGTGAATAGTGATAATCGCTTTGGGATCTCGAACTGTGTTAAATCATTTGAGCCGAAAATTCTCTTGGTTTACCAGAAATAAACTCTTGCTTGTAGGAAGACACAGATCCTGGGGTTTAACTCAGTGTCAGAAGGGAAAATCAGACCAGAGTTCTCATCCCGGAAACACACTCTGTATTAAAGCAAAAAGCAAGCTCTTCTTTCCAGAATCTCCAATACAGCAAGAACCATGAGCATGCCCTGAAAAAAGAACTGTGTTTCCTACTTGTACGGACCATATGTAGTTCAATTCTGCTTATGAAACTGATGAAAACCAAAGCTCCTCTTAAATAAATCATCTTTAGTTAATAGTGAGAATCGGATTGGCTTTTTGAACTGTGTAAAATCATTTGAGCCCAAAATTCACTCGGTTTACCAAAAATGAACTCTTTCTTGAAGGAAGACACAGATCCTGGGGTTTACCTCCGTTTCTGAAGGAAAATTCAGACCAGAGTTCTCATCCATGAAAGACACTCTGTTTTAACACAAGAAGCAAGATCTTCTTTCCAGCATCTCCAATACAGCAAGGACAATGAGCAAGCCTAGGAAAAAAGAACTGTGTTTCCTACTCATACAGATCATATGTAGTTCAACTCTGCTTATGAAACTGATACAAACCACACCTCCTCTTACATAAATGCTCTTTAGTTAATAGGGAGAATCACGTTGGGTTCGTGAACTGCGAAAAATCATTTGAGCACAATATGCACTGGGTTTACCAGAAATGAACTCTTGCTTGTAGGAAGACACAGATCCTGGGGTTTAACTCCATTTCAGAAGGGAAATTCAGACCAGTGTTCTCATCCATGTAATACACTCTGTTTTAACGCAAGAAGCAAACTCTTCTTTTCAGCGTCTCCCATAGAGCAAGAACCAGGCACATGCGCTGAAAAAAAGAACTGTGTTTCCTACTCATATGGATCATATGTAGTTCAACTCTGCTTATGAAAGTGATACAGACCACAGCTCCTCATACATAAATGCTCTTTAGTTAATAGTGAGAATCGTGTTGGGTTCATGAACTGCGAAAAATCATTTGACCCCAAAAGTCACTTTGTTTACCAGAAATGAACTGTTGCTTGAAGGAAGACACAGATCCTGGGGTTTACCTCCATTTCTGAAGGGAAATTCAGACCAGTGTTCTCATCCATGAAACACACTCTATTTTATCGCAAGAAGCAAGCTCTTCTTTCCAGTTTCTACAATACAGCAAGAACAATGCGCATGCCCAGAGAAAAAGAACTGTGTTTCCTACTCATTCGGACCATATGTAGTTCAACTCTGCTTATGAAACTGATACAGACCACTGCTCCTCTTAAATAAATGCTCTTTAGTTAATAGTGAGAATCGCCTTGGTTTCGTGAACAGGGAGAGTTCATTTGAGCCCAAAATTCACTGTGTTTACCAGAAATGAACTCTTGCTTGTAGGAAGACACAGATCCTAGTGTTTAACTCCGTTTCAGAAGGGAAATTCAAACCAGAGTTCTTATCCCTCCAACACACTCTGTTTTAACGTAAGAAGCAAGCTCTTCTTTCCAGCATCTCCAATACAGCAAGAACCATGAGCATGCCCACAAAAAAGAACTGTGTTTACTACTCACACAGACCATATGGAGATTAAGTCTGCTTATGAAACTGGTACAAACCACAGCACCTCTTAAATAAATGCTGTTTACTTAATAGTGAGAATCGCATTGGGTTTTAGAACTGTGTAAAATATTTTGAGCCCAAAATTTACTCGGTTTACAAGAAATGAACACTTCCTTGAAGGAAGATACAGATCCTGGTGTTTAACTCCGTTTCTGAAGGGAAATTAGGCCAGAGTTCTCCTCCATGAAGCACACTCTGTTTTACCACAAGGAGCAAGCTCTTCAATGCAGCATCTCCTATACAGCAAGAAATATGAGCATTCCCAGAAAAAAAGAACTGTGTTTCCTTCTCATATGCACCGTATGTAGTTCACCTCTGCTTTCAAACTGATACAAACCACAGCTCCTCTTACATAGATGCTCTTAAATTAATAGTGAGAATCGCATTGGGTTTTTGAACTGTGTAAAACCTTTTGAGCCCAAAATTCACTCGGTTGACAATAAATGAACTCTTCCTTGAAGGAAGACACGGATCCTGGAGTTTAACTCCATTTCTGAAGGGAATTTCAGACCAGTGTTCTCATCCATGAAACACACTCTGTTTTAACGCATGAAGCAAGCTCTCTTTCCAGCGTCTCCAATACAGACAGTAAGAACCATATTCGTGCCCAGAAAAAAAAACTGTGTTTCCTTCTCATATGCACCATATGTAGTTCCAATCTGCTAAAGAAACTGATGCAAACCACAGCTATTCTTACATAAATGCTCTTTAGTTAATAGTGAGAATCGCGTTGGGTTCATGAACTGTGTAAAATCATTTGAGCCCAAAATTCACTGGGTTTTCCAGAAATGAACTCTTGCTTGTAGGAAGACACAGACCCTGGGGTTTAACTCCGTTTCTGAAGTGAAATTCAGACCAGTGTTCTCATCCATGAATCAAACTTTGTTTTTACGCAAGAAGCATCCCCTTCTTTCCATCAGCTCCAATACAGCAAGAACAATGAGCATGCCCAGAAAAAAAGTACTGTGTTTCCTACTCATTCGGACCATATGTAGATCAACTCTGCTTATAAAACTGATAAAACCACAGCTCCTCTTACATGAATGGCCTTGAGGTAATAGTGAGAATCGGGTTGGGTTCCAGAACTGTTTAAAATCATTTGAGCCCAAAATTCACTTGATTTACCAGAAATGAACTCTTCCTTGAAGGAAGACACAGATCCTGGGGTTTAACTCTGTTTCTGAAGGGAAATTAGGCCAGTGTTCTCATCCATGAAACACACTCTGTTTTACCACAAGAGCAAGCTCTTCATTCCAGCATCACCTAAACAGCAAGAAATATGAGAATTCCCAGAAAAAAAGAACTGTGTTTGCTTCTCATAAGCACCATATGTAGTTCAACTCTGCTTTGAAACTGATTCAAACCACAGCTCCTCTTACATAGATGCTCTTTAGTTAATAGTGAGAATCGCGTTGGGTTCGTGAACTGTGTAAAGTCATTTGAGCCCAATATTCAATGGGTTTACCTGAAATTAACTCTTGCTTGTAGAAAGACACAGATCCTGTGGTTGAACTCCGTTTCAGAAGTAAAATTTAGAACAATTTTCACATCCATGAAACAGACTCTGTTTTAACACAAGAAGCAAGCTCTTCTTTCCAGCGTCTCCAATATAGCAAGACCCATGAGCATGACCAGAAGAAAAGAACTGTTTTTCCTACTCATACAGACCATATGCAGTTCAACTCTGCTTATGGAACTGATACAAACCATAGCTCCTCTTACGTAAATGCTCTTTAGTTAATAGTGAGAATCGCGTTGGGTTCGTCAACTGTGTAAAATCATTTGAGCCCAAAATTCACTGGGTTTACCAGAAATGAACTCTTGCTTGTAGGAAGACACAGATCCTGGTGTTTAACTCCGTTTCTGAAGGGAAATTAGGCCAGAGTTCTCCTCCATGAAGCACACTCTGTTTTACCACAAGGAGCAAGCTCTTCAATGCAGCATCTCTTATACAGCAAGAAATATGAGCATTCCCAGAAAAAAAGAACTGTGTTTCCTTCTCATATGCACCGTATGTAGTTCACCTCTGCTTTCAAACTGATACAAACCACAGCTCCTCTTACATAGATGCTCTTAAATTAATAGTGAGAATCGCATTGGGTTTTTGAACTGTGTAAAACCTTTTGAGCCCAAAATTCACTCGGTTGACAATAAATGAACTCTTCCTTGAAGGAAGACACGGATCCTGGAGTTTAACTCCATTTCTGAAGGGAATTTCAGACCAGTGTTCTCATCCATGAAACACACTCTGTTTTAACGCATGAAGCAAGCTCTCTTTCCAGCGTCTCCAATACAGACAGTAAGAACCATATTCGTGCCCAGAAAAAAAGAACTTGTTTCCTTCTCATATGCACCATATGTAGTTCCAATCTGCTAAAGAAACTGATGCAAACCACAGCTCCTCTTACATAAATGCTCTTTAGTTAATAGTGGGAATCGTGTTGGGTTCGTGAACTGTGTAAAATCATTTGAGCCCAAAATACACTGGGTTTACCAGAAATGAACTCTTGCTTGTAGGAAGACACAGATCCTGGGGTTTAACTCAGTTTCTGAAGGGAAATTCAGACCAGTGTTCTCATCCATGAAACACACTCTGTTTTCACGCAAGAAGCATCCTCTTCTTTCCAGCGTCTCCAATATAGCAAGACCCATGAGCATGCCCAGAAGAAAAGAACTGTGTTTCCTTCTCATACAGACCATATGCAGATCAACTCTGCTTATGGAACTGATACAAACCACAGCTCCTCTTACGTAAATGCTCTTTAGTTAATAGTGAGAATCGCGTTGGGTTCGTGAACTGTGTAAAATCATTTGAGCCCAAAATTCACTGGGTTTACCAGAAATGAACTCTTCCTTGAAGGAAGACACAGATCCTGGGGTTTAACTCTGTTTCTGAAGGGAAATTAGGCCAGTGTTCTCATCCATGAAACACACTCTGTTTTACCACAAGAGCAAGCTCTTCATTCCAGCATCACCTAAACAGCAAGAAATATGAGAATTCCCAGAAAAAAAGAACTGTGTTTGCTTCTCATAAGCACCATATGTAGTTCAACTCTGCTTTGAAACTGATTCAAACCACAGCTCCTCTTACATAGATGCTCTTTAGTTAATAGTGAGAATCGCGTTGGGTTCGTGAACTGTGTAAAGTCATTTGAGCCCAATATTCAATGGGTTTACCTGAAATTAACTCTTGCTTGTAGAAAGACACAGATCCTGTGGTTGAACTCCGTTTCAGAAGTAAAATTTAGAACAATTTTCACATCCATGAAACAGACTCTGTTTTAACACAAGAAGCAAGCTCTTCTTTCCAGCGTCTCCAATATAGCAAGACCCATGAGCATGACCAGAAGAAAAGAACTGTTTTTCCTACTCATACAGACCATATGCAGTTCAACTCTGCTTATGGAACTGATACAAACCATAGCTCCTCTTACGTAAATGCTCTTTAGTTAATAGTGAGAATCGCGTTGGGTTCGTCAACTGTGTAAAATCATTTGAGCCCAAAATTCACTGGGTTTACCAGAAATGAACTCTTGCTTGTAGGAAGACACAGATCCTGGTGTTTAACTCCGTTTCTGAAGGGAAATTAGGCCAGAGTTCTCCTCCATGAAGCACACTCTGTTTTACCACAAGGAGCAAGCTCTTCAATGCAGCATCTCCTATACAGCAAGAAATATGAGCATTCCCAGAAAAAAAGAACTGTGTTTCCTTCTCATATGCACCGTATGTAGTTCAACTCTGCTTTCAAACTGATACAAACCACAGCTCCTCTTACATAGATGCTCTTAAATTAATAGTGAGAATCGCATTGGGTTTTTGAACTGTGTAAAACCTTTTGAGCCCAAAATTCACTCGGTTGACAATAAATGAACTCTTCCTTGAAGGAAGACACGGATCCTGGAGTTTAACTCCATTTCTGAAGGGAATTTCAGACCAGTGTTCTCATCCATGAAACACACTCTGTTTTAACGCATGAAGCAAGCTCTCTTTCCAGCGTCTCCAATACAGACAGTAAGAACCATATTCGTGCCCAGAAAAAAAGAACTTGTTTCCTTCTCATATGCACCATATGTAGTTCCAATCTGCTAAAGAAACTGATGCAAACCACAGCTCCTCTTACATAAATGCTCTTTAGTTAATAGTGGGAATCGTGTTGGGTTCGTGAACTGTGTAAAATCATTTGAGCCCAAAATACACTGGGTTTACCAGAAATGAACTCTTGCTTGTAGGAAGACACAGATCCTGGGGTTTAACTCAGTTTCTGAAGGGAAATTCAGACCAGTGTTCTCATCCATGAAACACACTCTGTTTTCACGCAAGAAGCATCCTCTTCTTTCCAGCGTCTCCAATATAGCAAGACCCATGAGCATGCCCAGAAGAAAAGAACTGTGTTTCCTTCTCATACAGACCATATGCAGATCAACTCTGCTTATGGAACTGATACAAACCACAGCTCCTCTTACGTAAATGCTCTTTAGTTAATAGTGAGAATCGCGTTGGGTTCGTGAACTGTGTAAAATCATTTGAGCCCAAAATTCACTGGGTTTACCAGAAATGAACTCTTGCTTGTAGGAAGACACAGATCCTGGGATTTAACTCCGTTTCTGAAGGGAAATTCAGACCAGTGTTGTCAACCATGAAACACACTCTGTTTTCATGCAAGAAGCACCCTCTTATTTCCATTATGTCCAATACAGCAAGAACCATGAGCATGCCCTCAAAAAAGAACTGTGTTTCCTACTCATACGGACCATATGTAGATCAACTCTGCTTATAAAACTGATAAAAACCACAGCTCCTCTTACATAAATGCTCTTGAGTTAATAGTGAGAATCGCGTTGGGTTCCCAAACTGTGTAAAATCATTTGAGCCCCAAATTCACCTGATTTACAAGAAATGAACTCTGGCTTGTAGGAAGACACAGATCCTGGGGTTTAACTCCGTTTCTGAAGGGAAATTAGGCCAGTGTTCTCCTCCATGAAGCACACTCTGTTTTACCACAAGGAGCAAGCTCTTCATTGCAGCATCTCCTATACAGCAAGAAATATGAGCATTCCCAGAAAAAAAGAACTGTGTTTCCTTCTCATATGCACCGTATGTAGTTCAACTCTGCTTTCAAACTGATACAAACCACAGCTCCTCTTACATAGATGCTCTTTAATTAATAGTGAGAATCGCTTTGGGTTCGTGAACTGTGTAAAATCATTTGAGCCCAAAATTCAATGGGTTTACAAGAAATTAACTCTTGCTTGTAGAAAGTCACAGATCCTGTGGTTTCACTCCGTTTCAGAAGGGAAATTCAGACCAGTGTTCTCATCCATAAAACAGACTCTGTTTTAACGCAAGATGCAAGCTCTCTTTCCAGCGTCTCCAATACAGACAGTAAGAACCATATTCGTGCCCAGAAAAAAAGAACTTGTTTCCTTCTCATATGCACCATATGTAGTTCCAATCTGCTAAAGAAACTGATGCAAACCACAGCTCTTCTTACATAAATGCTCTTTAGTTAATAGTGAGAATCACGTTGGGTTCGTGAACTGTGTAAAATCATTTGAGCCAAAAATTCACTTGGTTTACCAAAATTGAACTCTTCCTTGTAGGAAGACACAGACCCTGGGGTTTAACTCAGTTTCTGAAGTGAAATTCAGACCAGTGTTCTCATCCATGAATGAAACATTGTTTTTACGCAAGAAGCATCCCTTTTTTTCCATCATCTCCAATACAGCAAGAACAATGAGCATGCCCAGAAAAAAAGTACTGTGTTTGAGCCCAAAATTCACTTGATTTACCAGAAATGAACTCTTCGTTGAAGGAAGACACAGATCCTGGGGTTTAACTCTGTTTCTGAAGGGAAATTAGGCCAGTGTTCTCATCCATGAAACACACTCTGTTTTACCACAAGAGCAAGTTCTTCATTCCAGCATCTCCTATACAGCAAGAAATATGAGCATTCCCAGAAAAAAAGAACTGTGTTTGCTTCTCATAAGCACCGTATGTAGTTCAACTCTGCTTTGAAACTGATACAAACCACAGCTCCTCTTACATAGATGCTCTTTAGTTAATATTGAGAATCACGTTGGGTTCGTGAACTGTGTAAAGTCATTTGAGCCCAATATTCAATGGGTTTACCTGAATTTAATTCTTGCTTGTAGAAAGACACAGATCCTGTGGTTGAACTCCGTTTCAGAAGTAAAATTCACAACAGTTTTCTCATCCATGAAACAGACTCTGTTTTAATACAAATAGCAAGCTCTTCTTTTCAGCGTCTCCAATATACACAGTAAGAACCATATTCATTCCCAGAAAAAAAGAACTGTGTTTCCTTTTCATACGCACCATATGTAGTACAACTCTGCATATGAAACTGATACAAACCACAAATCCTCTTACATAAATGATCTTTAGTTAATAGTTAGAATCGCGTTGGGTTCGTGAACGGTTTCAAATCATTTGAGCCCAAAATTCTCGGGGTTTACCAGAAATGAACTCTTGCTTGTAGGAAGACACACATCCTGGGGTTTAACTCAGTTTCTGAAGGGAAATTAAGACCAGTGTTGTCATCCATGAAACACACTCTGTTTTAACGCAAGAAGCAAGCTCTTCTTTCCAGCGTCTCCTATACAGCAAGAAAGATGAGCATTCTGAGAAAAAAAGAACTGTTTTTCCTTCTCATATGCACCACATGTAGTTCAAATCTGCTTATGAAACTGATACAAACCACAGCTTCTCTTACATAAATGCTCTTTAGTTAATAGTGAGAATCGTGTTGGGTTCGTGAACTGTGTAAAATCATTTGAGCCAAAATTCACAGGGTTTACCAGAAATGAACTCTTGCTTGTAGGAAGACACAGATCCTGGGGTTTAACTCCGATTCTGAAGGGAAATTCAGACCAGTGATCTCATCCATGAATCAAACTTTGTTGTTACTCAAGAAGCATCCCTTTCTTTCCATCATCTCCAATACAGCAAGAACAATGAGCATGCCCAGAAAAAAAGTACTGTGTTTGAGCCCAAAATTCACTTGATTTACCAGAAATGAACTCTTCATTGAAGGAAGACACAGATCCTGGGGTTTAACTCTGTTTCTGAAGGGAAATTAGGCCAGTGTTCTCATCCATGAAACACACTCTGTTTTACCACAAGAGCAAGCTCTTCATTCCAGCATCTCCTATACAGCAAGAAATATGAGCATTCCCAGAAAAAAAGAACTGTGTTTGCTTCTCATAAGCACCGTATGTAGTTCAACTCTGCTTTGAAACTGATTCAAACCACAGCTCCTCTTACATAGATGCTCCTTAGTTAATAGTGAGAATCACGTTGGGTTCGTGAACTGTGTAAAGTCATTTGAGCCCAATATTCAATGGGTTTACCTGAAATTAACTCTTGCTTGTAGAAAGACACAGATCCTGTGGTTGAACTCCGTTTCAGAAGTAAAATTCAGAACAGTTTTCTCATCCATGAAACAGACTCTGTTTTAACACAAGTAGCAAGCTCTTCTTTTCAGCGTCTCCAATATACACAGTAAGAACCATATTCATTCCCAGAAAAAAAGAACTGTGTTTCCTTTTCATACGCACCATATGTAGTACAACTCTGCTTATGAAACTGATACAAACCACAAATCCTCTTACATAAATGATCTTTAGTTAATAGTTAGAATCGCGTTGGGTTCGTGAACGGTTTCAAATCATTTGAGCCCAAAATTCTCGGGGTTTACCAGAAATGAACTCTTGCTTGTAGGAAGACACAGATCCTGGGGTTTAACTCAGTTTCTGAAGGGAAATTAAGACCAGTGTTGTCATCCATGAAACACACTCTATTTTAACGCAAGAAGCAAGCTCTTCTTTCCAGCGTCTCCTATACAGCAAGAAATATGAGCATTCCCAGAAAAAAAGAACTGGGTTTCCTTCTCATACGCACCATATGTACTTCAACTCTGCTTATGAAACTGATACAAACCACAGCTCCTCTTACATAAATGCTCTTTAGTTAATAATGAGAATCATATTGGGTTCGTGAACTGTGTAAAATCATTTGAGCCCAAAATTGTCTGGATTTACTAGAAATGAACTCTTGCTTGTATTAAGACACAGATCCTGGGGTTTAACTCAGTTTCTGAAGGGAAATTGAGACCAGTGTTCTCATCCATGAAACACACTCTGTTTTCACACAAGAAGCAAGCTCTTCTTTCCAGCGTCTCCAATACAGACAGTAAGAAGCACATTCATGCCCAGAAAAAAAGAACTGTGTTTCATTCTCATACGCACCATATGAAGTTCAAATCTGCTTAAGAAACTGATAAAAACTACAGCACTTCTTGCATAAATGCTCTTTAGTTAACAGTGAGTATCTCAATGGGTTTGTGAACTGTTCAAAATCATTTGATACCAAAATTGACGTTGTTTACCTGAAATGATCTCTTGCTTTTAGGAAGACACAGTTCCTGGTGTTTCACTCCATTTCTGAAGGGAATTTCAGACCAGTGTTGTCATCCATGAAACACACACTGTTTTCACTCAAGAAGCCTCCTCTTCTTTCCAGCATGTTCAATACAGCAAGAACCATGAGCATGCCCTCAAAAAAGAACTGTGTTTCCTACTCATATGGACCTTATGTAGATCAACTCTGCTTATAAAACTGATAAAAACCACAGCTCCTCTTACATAAATGCTCTTGAGTTAATAGTGAGAATCGCGTTGGGTTCCCGAACTGTGTAAAATCATTTGAGCCCAAAATTCACCTGATTTACAAGAAATGAACTCTGGCTTTTAGGAAGACACAGATCCTGGTGTTTAACTCCGTTTCTGAAGGGAAATTAGGCCAGAGTTCTCCTCCATGAAGCACACTCTGTTTTACCACAAGGAGCAAGCTCTTCAATGCAGCATCTCCTATACAGCAAGAAATATGAGCATTCCCAGAAAAAAAGAACTGTGTTTCCTTCTCATATGCACCGTATGTAGTTCAACTCTGCTTTCAAACTGATACAAACCACAGCTCCTCTTACATAGATGCTCTTAAATTAATAGTGAGAATCGCATTGGGTTTTTGAACTCTGTAAAATCTTTTGAGCCCAAAATTCACTCGGTTGACAATAAATGAACTCTTCCTTGAAGGAAGACACGGATCCTGGAGTTTAACTCCATTTCTGAAGGGAATTTCAGACCAGTGTTCTCATCCATGAAACACACTCTGTTTTAACGCATGAAGCAAGCTCTCTTTCCAGCGTCTCCAATACAGACAGTAAGAACCATATTCGTGCCCAGAAAAAAAGAACTGTGTTTCCTTCTCATATGCACCATATGTAGTTCCAATCTGCTAAAGAAACTAATGCAAACCACAGCTCCTCTTACATAAATGCTCTTTAGTTAATAGTGGGAATCGTGTTGGGTTCGTGAACTGTGTAAAATCATTTGAGCCCAAAATACACTGGGTTTACCAGAAATGAACTCTTGCTTGTAGGAAGACACAGATCCTGGGGTTTAACTCAGTTTCTGAAGGGAAATTCAGACCAGTGTTCTCATCCATGAAACACACTCTGTTTTCACGCAAGAAGCATCCTCTTCTTTCCAGCGTCTCCAATATAGCAAGACCCATGAGCATGCCCAGAAGAAAAGAACTGTGTTTCCTACTCATACAGACCATATGCAGATCAACTCTGCTTATGGAACTGATACAAACCACAGCTCCTCTTACGTAAGTGCTCTTTAGTTAATAGTGAGAATCGCGTTGGGTTCGTGAACTGTGTAAAATCATTTGAGCCCAAAATTCACTGGGTTTACCAGAAATGAACTCTTGCTTGTAGGAAGACACAGATCCTGGGGTTTAACTCCGTTTCTGAAGGGAAATTCAGACCAGTGTTGTCAACCATGAAACACACTCTGTTTTCATGCAAGAAGCACCCTCTTATTTCCATTATGTCCAATACAGCAAGAACCATGAGCATGCCCTCAAAAAAGAACTGTGTTTCCTACTCATACGGACCATATGTAGATCAACTCTGCTTATAAAACTGATAAAAACCACAGCTCCTCTTACATAAATGCTCTTGAGTTAATAGTGAGAATCGCGTTGGGTTCCCGAACTGTGTAAAATCATTTGAGCCCCAAATTCACCTGATTTACAAGAAATGAACTCTGGCTTGTAGGAAGACACAGATCCTGGGGTTTAACTCCGTTTCTGAAGGGAAATTAGGCCAGTGTTCTCCTCCATGAAGCACACTCTGTTTTACCACAAGGAGCAAGCTCTTCATTGCAGCATCTCCTATACAGCAAGAAATATGAGCATTCCCAGAAAAAAAGAACTGTGTTTCCTTCTCATATGCACCGTATGTAGTTCAACTCTGCTTTCAAACTGATACAAACCACAGCTCCTCTTACATAGATGCTCTTTAATTAATAGTGAGAATCGCTTTGGGTTCGTGAACTGTGTAAAATCATTTGAGCCCAAAATTCAATGGGTTTACAAGAAATTAACTCTTGCTTGTAGAAAGTCACAGATCCTGTGGTTTCACTCCGTTTCAGAAGGGAAATTCAGACCAGTGTTCTCATCCATAAAACAGACTCTGTTTTAACGCAAGATGCAAGCTCTTCTTTCCAGCGTCTCCAATACACACAGTAAGAACCATAATCATGCCCATAAAAAAAGAACTGTTTTCCTTCTCATACGCACCATATGTATTTCAACTCTGCTTATGAAACTGTTACAAAACACAGCTCCTATTACATAAATGCTATTTAGTTAATAGTGAGAATCGCATTGGGTTCGTGAACTGTGTGACATCATTTGAGCCCAAAATTCACTGGGTTTAGCAGAAAATAACTCTTGCTTGTAGGAAGACACGGATCCTGGGGTTTAACTCCATTTCTGAAGGGAATTTCAGACCAGTGTTCTCATCCATGAAACACACTCTGTTTTAACGCAAGAAGCAAGCTCTCTTTCCAGCGTCTCCAATACAGACAGTAAGAACCATATTCGTGCCCAGAAAAAAATAACTGTGTTTCCTTCTCATATGCACCATATGTAGTTCCAATCTGCTAAAGAAACTGATGCAAACCACAGCTCTTCTTACATAAATGCTCTTTAGTTAATAGTGAGAATCACGTTGGGTTCGTGAACTGTGTAAAATCATTTGAGCCAAAAATTCACTTGGTTTACCAAAATTGAACTCTTCCTTGTAGGAAGACACAGACCCTGGGGTTTAACTCAGTTTCTGAAGTGAAATTCAGACCAGTGTTCTCATCCATGAATGAAACATTGTTTTTACGCAAGAAGCATCCCTTTTTTTCCATCATCTCCAATACAGCAAGAACAATGAGCATGCCCAGAAAAAAAGTACTGTGTTTGAGCCCAAAATTCACTTGATTTACCAGAAATGAACTCTTCGTTGAAGGAAGACACAGATCCTGGGGTTTAACTCTGTTTCTGAAGGGAAATTAGGCCAGTGTTCTCATCCATGAAACACACTCTGTTTTACCACAAGAGCAAGCTCTTCATTCCAGCATCTCCTATACAGCAAGAAATATGAGCATTCCCAGAAAAAAAGAACTGTGTTTGCTTCTCATAAGCACCGTATGTAGTTCAACTCTGCTTTGAAACTGATACAAACCACAGCTCCTCTTACATAGATGCTCTTTAGTTAATATTGAGAATCACGTTGGGTTCGTGAACTGTGTAAAGTCATTTGAGCCCAATATTCAATGGGTTTACCTGAATTTAATTCTTGCTTGTAGAAAGACACAGATCCTGTGGTTGAACTCCGTTTCAGAAGTAAAATTCACAACAGTTTTCTCATCCATGAAACAGACTCTGTTTTAATACAAATAGCAAGCTCTTCTTTTCAGCATCTCCAATATACACAGTAAGAACCATATTCATTCCCAGAAAAAAAGAACTGTGTTTCCTTTTCATACGCACCATATGTAGTACAACTCTGCATATGAAACTGATACAAACCACAAATCCTCTTACATAAATGATCTTTAGTTAATAGTTAGAATCGCGTTGGGTTCGTGAACGGTTTCAAATCATTTGAGCCCAAAATTCTCGGGGTTTACCAGAAATGAACTCTTGCTTGTAGGAAGACACACATCCTGGGGTTTAACTCAGTTTCTGAAGGGAAATTAAGACCAGTGTTGTCATCCATGAAACACACTCTGTTTTAACGCAAGAAGCAAGCTCTTCTTTCCAGCGTCTCCTATACAGCAAGAAAGATGAGCATTCTGAGAAAAAAAGAACTGTTTTTCCTTCTCATATGCACCACATGTAGTTCAAATCTGCTTATGAAACTGATACAAACCACAGCTTCTCTTACATAAATGCTCTTTAGTTAATAGTGAGAATCGTGTTGGGTTCGTGAACTGTGTAAAATCATTTGAGCCAAAATTCACAGGGTTTACCAGAAATGAACTCTTGCTTGTAGGAAGACACAGATCCTGGGGTTTAACTCCGATTCTGAAGGGAAATTCAGACCAGTGATCTCATCCATGAATCAAACTTTGTTGTTACTCAAGAAGCATCCCTTTCTTTCCATCATCTCCAATACAGCAAGAACAATGAGCATGCCCAGAAAAAAAGTACTGTGTTTGAGCCCAAAATTCACTTGATTTACCAGAAATGAACTCTTCATTGAAGGAAGACACAGATCCTGGGGTTTAACTCTGTTTCTGAAGGGAAATTAGGCCAGTGTTCTCATCCATGAAACACACTCTGTTTTACCACAAGAGCAAGCTCTTCATTCCAGCATCTCCTATACAGCAAGAAATATGAGCATTCCCAGAAAAAAAGAACTGTGTTTGCTTCTCATAAGCACCGTATGTAGTTCAACTCTGCTTTGAAACTGATTCAAACCACAGCTCCTCTTACATAGATGCTCCTTAGTTAATAGTGAGAATCACGTTGGGTTCGTGAACTGTGTAAAGTCATTTGAGCCCAATATTCAATGGGTTTACCTGAAATTAACTCTTGCTTGTAGAAAGACACAGATCCTGTGGTTGAACTCCGTTTCAGAAGTAAAATTCAGAACAGTTTTCTCATCCATGAAACAGACTCTGTTTTAACACAAGTAGCAAGCTCTTCTTTTCAGCGTCTCCAATATACACAGTAAGAACCATATTCATTCCCAGAAAAAAAGAACTGTGTTTCCTTTTCATACGCACCATATGTAGTACAACTCTGCTTATGAAACTGATACAAACCACAAATCCTCTTACATAAATGATCTTTAGTTAATAGTTAGAATCGCGTTGGGTTCGTGAACGGTTTCAAATCATTTGAGCCCAAAATTCTCGGGGTTTACCAGAAATGAACTCTTGCTTGTAGGAAGACACAGATCCTGGGGTTTAACTCAGTTTCTGAAGGGAAATTAAGACCAGTGTTGTCATCCATGAAACACACTCTGTTTTAACGCAAGAAGCAAGCTCTTCTTTCCAGCGTCTCCTATACAGCAAGAAATATGAGCATTCCCAGAAAAAAAGAACTGGGTTTCCTTCTCATACGCACCATATGTACTTCAACTCTGCTTATGAAACTGATACAAACCACAGCTCCTCTTACATAAATGCTCTTTAGTTAATAATGAGAATCATATTGGGTTCGTGAACTGTGTAAAATCATTTGAGCCCAAAATTGTCTGGATTTACTAGAAATGAACTCTTGCTTGTATTAAGACACAGATCCTGGGGTTTAACTCAGTTTCTGAAGGGAAATTGAGACCAGTGTTCTCATCCATGAAACACACTCTGTTTTCACACAAGAAGCAAGCTCTTCTTTCCAGCGTCTCCAATACAGACAGTAAGAAGCACATTCATGCCCAGAAAAAAAGAACTGTGTTTCATTCTCATACGCACCATATGAAGTTCAAATCTGCTTAAGAAACTGATAAAAACTACAGCACTTCTTGCATAAATGCTCTTTAGTTAACAGTGAGTATCTCAATGGGTTTGTGAACTGTTCAAAATCATTTGATACCAAAATTGACGTTGTTTACCTGAAATGATCTCTTGCTTTTAGGAAGACACAGTTCCTGGTGTTTCACTCCATTTCTGAAGGGAATTTCAGACCAGTGTTGTCATCCATGAAACACACACTGTTTTCACTCAAGAAGCCTCCTCTTCTTTCCAGCATGTTCAATACAGCAAGAACCATGAGCATGCCCTCAAAAAAGAACTGTGTTTCCTACTCATATGGACCTTATGTAGATCAACTCTGCTTATAAAACTGATAAAAACCACAGCTCCTCTTACATAAATGCTCTTGAGTTAATAGTGAGAATCGCGTTGGGTTCCCGAACTGTGTAAAATCATTTGAGCCCAAAATTCACCTGATTTACAAGAAATGAACTCTGGCTTTTAGGAAGACACAGATCCTGGTGTTTAACTCCGTTTCTGAAGGGAAATTAGGCCAGAGTTCTCCTCCATGAAGCACACTCTGTTTTACCACAAGGAGCAAGCTCTTCAATGCAGCATCTCCTATACAGCAAGAAATATGAGCATTCCCAGAAAAAAAGAACTGTGTTTCCTTCTCATATGCACCGTATGTAGTTCAACTCTGCTTTCAAACTGATACAAACCACAGCTCCTCTTACATAGATGCTCTTAAATTAATAGTGAGAATCGCATTGGGTTTTTGAACTGTGTAAAACCTTTTGAGCCCAAAATTCACTCGGTTGACAATAAATGAACTCTTCCTTGAAGGAAGACACGGATCCTGGAGTTTAACTCCATTTCTGAAGGGAATTTCAGACCAGTGTTCTCATCCATGAAACACACTCTGTTTTAACGCATGAAGCAAGCTCTCTTTCCAGCGTTTCCAATACAGACAGTAAGAACCATATTCGTGCCCAGAAAAAAAGAACTGTGTTTCCTTCTCATATGCACCATATGTAGTTCCAATCTGCTAAAGAAACTGATGCAAACCACAGCTCCTCTTACATAAATGCTCTTTAGTTAATAGTGGGAATCGTGTTGGGTTCGTGAACTGTGTAAAATCATTTGAGCCCAAAATACACTGGGTTTACCAGAAATGAACTCTTGCTTGTAGGAAGACACAGATCCTGGGGTTTAACTCAGTTTCTGAAGGGAAATTCAGACCAGTGTTCTCATCCATGAAACACACTCTGTTTTCACGCAAGAAGCATCCTCTTCTTTCCAGCGTCTCCAATATAGCAAGACCCATGAGCATGCCCAGAAGAAAAGAACTGTGTTTCCTACTCATACAGACCATATGCAGATCAACTCTGCTTATAAAACTGATAAAAACCACAGCTCCTCTTACATAAATGCTCTTGAGTTAATAGTGAGAATCGCGTTGGGTTCCCGAACTGTGTAAAATCATTTGAGCCCAAAATTCACCTGATTTACAAGAAATGAACTCTGGCTTTTAGGAAGACACAGATCCTGGGGTTTAACTCCGTTTCTGAAGGGAAATTAGGCCAGTGTTCTCCTCCATGAAGCACACTCTGTTTTACCACAAGGAGCAAGCTCTTCATTGCAGCATCTCCTATACAGCAAGAAATATGAGCATTCGCAGAAAAAAAGAACTGTGTTTCCTTCTCATATGCACCGTATGTAGTTCAACTCTGCTTATGAAACTGTTACAAAACACAGCTCCTATTACATAAATGCTATTTAGTTAATAGTGAGAATGGCGTTGGGTTCGTGAACTGTGTGACATCATTTGAGCCCAAACTTCACTGGTTTACAAGAAATGGACTCTTGCTTGTAGGAAGACACACATCCTGGGGTTTAACTCCATTTCTGAAGGGAAATTCAGACCAGTGTTGTCATCCATGAAACACTCTCTGTTTTCACGATAGAAGCATCCTCTTCTTTACAGCATGTCCAATACAGCAAGAAACATCAGCATACCCTCAAAAAAGAACTATGTTTCCTGCTCTTAAGGACCATATGTAGATCTACTCTGCTTATGAAACTGATACAAACCACAGCTCCTCTTACATAAATGCTCTTTAGTTAATAGTGAGAATCGCGTTGGGTTCGTGAACTGTGTAAAATCATTTGAGCCCAAAATTCACTGGGTTTACCAGAAATGAACTCTTGGTTGTAGGAAGACACAGATCCTGGGGTTTAACTCCGTTTCTGAAGGGAAATTCAGACCAGTGTTGTCATCCATGAAACACACTCTGTTTTCACGAAAGAAGAATCCTCTTCTTTACAGCATGTCCAATACAGCAAGAAATATCAGCATACCCTCAAAAAAGAACTGTGTTTCCTGCTCTTACGGACCATATGTAGATCTACTCTGCTTATGAAACTGATACAAACCACAGCTCCTCTTACATAAATGCTCTTGAGTTAATAGTCAGAACAGGGTTGTGTTCCAGAACTGTGTAAAATCATTTGAGCCCAAAATTCCCTTGGTTTACCAGAAATGAACTCTTGCTTGTAGGAAGACACAGATCCTGAGGTTTAACTATGTTAATAAAGGGAAATTTAGACGCATGTTCTCATCCATGAAACACACTATGTTTTCACGCAGAAAACAAGCTCTTCTTTCCATCATCTCCAATACAGCAAGAACAATGAGCATGCCCAGAAAAAAAGAACTGTTTTTGCTACTCACACAGACCATATGCAGTTCAACTCTGCTTATGAAACTGATACAAACCACAGCTCCAGTTACATAAATGCACTTAAGTTAATAGAGAGAATCGCGATTGGTTTGTGAACTGTGTAAAATCATTTGAGCCCAAAATTCACTGGGTTTACCAGAAATGAACTCTTGCTTGTAGGAAGACACACATCCTGGGGTTTATCTCCATTTCTGAAGGGAAATTCAGACCAGTGTTGTCATCCATGAAACACACTCTGTTTTCACGAAGGAATCATCCTCTTCTTTACAGCATGACCAATACAGCAAGAAACATCAGCATACCCTCAAAAAAGAACTGTGTTTCCTGCTCTTAAGGACCATATGTAGATCTACTCTGCTTATGAAACTGATACAAACCACAGCTCCTCTTACATAAATGCTCTTGAGTTAATAGTGAGAACCGGGTTGGGTCTCCAGAACTCTGTAATATCATTTGAGCCCAAAATTCACTTGGTTTACCAGAAATGGACTGTTGCTTGTAGGAAGACACAGATCCTGAGGTTTAACTCCGTTTCTGAAGGGAAATTTAGACGCATGTTCTCAACCATGAAACACACTCTGTTTTAACACAAGAAGCAAGCATGTCTTTCCAGCGTCTCCAATACATCAATAACCGTGAGCATGCCCAGAAAAAAATTAAATGTGATTCCTACTCATACGGACCATACATAGTTCACCTGTGGTTATGAAATTGATACCAACCACAGCTCCTCTTACATAAAGGCTCTTTAGTTAATAGTGAGAATCGGGATGGGTTTTTGAACTGTGTAAAATCACTTGAGACCAAAATTCACTGGGTTTTCCAGAAATGAACTCTTGCTTGTAGGAAGACACAGATCCTGGGGTTTAAATCTGTTTCTGAAGGGATATTCAGACCAGTGTTCTCATCCATGGAAACCACTCTGTTTTAACGCAAGATCAAGCTATTCTTTCAACCGTCTACAATACAGCAAGTTCCATGATCATGCCCTGAAAAAAAGAACTGAGTTTCCTACTCATACAGACCATATGTAATTCAAGTCTGCATATCCAACTGATACAAACGACAGCTCCACTTACATAAATGCTCTTTAGTTAACAGTGAGAATAGCGTTGGGTCTTGAACTGTGTAAAATCACTTGAGACCAATATTCACTGGGTTTTCAAGAAATGAACTCTTGCTTGTAGGAAGACACAGATCCTGGGGTTTAACTCCGTTTCTGAAGGGATATTCTGGCCAGTGTTCTCATCCATGAAACTCACTCTGTTTTTACGCAAGAAGCAAGCTTTTCTTTCCAGCATCTCCAATACAGAAAGAACCATGAGAATGACCAGAAAAAAAGAACTGTGTTTCCTATTCATACAGATCATATGCAGTTTAACTCTGCTTATGAGACTGATACGAACCACAGCTCCACTTACATAAATGCTCTTTAGTTAATAGAGGGAATCGAGATGTGTTCTTGAACTATGTAAAATCATTTGAGCCAAAAATTCACTTGGTTTACCAGAAATGAACTCTTGCTTGTAGGAAGACACAGATCCTGTGGATTAACTCCGTTTCTGAGGGGACATTCAGACCAGGGTTCTCATCCATGGAACACACTCTGATTTAACGCAAGATGCAACCTCTTCTTTCCAGCGTCTCCAATACCGCAAGTACCACTAGCATGCCTGAAAAAAAGAACTGTTTTTCCTAATCATACGGACCATATGAAGTTCAAATCTGCATACGCAACTGATACAAAGCACATCTCCACTTACATAAATGCTCTTTAGTTAATAGTGACAATTGCCTTGGGTTCTTTAACTGTGTAAAATCATTTGAGCCTAAAATTGACTTGGTTTAACAGAAATGAACTCTTGCTTGTAGGAAGACACAGATCTTGGGGTTTAACTCCGTTTCTAAAGGTAAATTCAGACCAGGGTTCTCATCCATGGAACAAACTATGTTTTAACGCAAGAAGCAAGCTCTTCTTTCCAGTGTCTCCAATACAGCAAGAACCATGAGCATGCCCTCAAAAAAAGAACTGTGTTTCCTCCTCATACTGACCATATATAAATCAACTCAGCTTATGAAACTGTTGCAAAATAGAGCTCTTCTTACAAAAATGCTCTTTAGTAAATAATTAGAATTGTGTTGGGTTCTTGAATTGTGTAAAATCATTTGAGCCCAAATTTCATATGGTATACCAGAAATGAACTCTTGTTTGTAGGAAGACACAGATCCTGTGGTTTAACTCCGTTTCTGAAGGTAAATTCATACCAGGGTTCTCATCCATTGAACACTCTCTGTTTTAACGCAAGAAGCAAGCTCTTCTTTCCAGTGTCTCCAATACAGCAAGAACCATGAGCATGCCCTCAAAAAAAGAACTGTGTTTCCATCTCATACGGACCATACATAAATCAACTCTGCTTATGAAACTGATACAAACCAGAGCTCCTCTTACATAGATGCTCTTTAGTAAATAGTGAGATTCTATTTTGGGTTTCTGAACTGTGTAAAATCATTTGATCCCAAAATTCTCTTTGTTTACCAGAAATGAACTCTGGCTTGTAGGAAGACACAGAACCTGGGGTTTAACTCCTTGTCTGAAGGGAAATTCAGACCAGTGTTCTCATCCATGGAACCCACTCTGTTTTAACGCAAGAAGCAAGCTCTACTTTCCAGCATCTCTAATAGTGGAAGAACCATGAACATGCCCAGAAAAAAAGAACTGTGTTTCCTAACTCATATGGACCATATGTAAATCCACACTGCTTATGAAACTGATGCAAACCACAGCTCCATTTACATAAATGCTCCTTAGTAAATTGTGAGAATCGCTTTGGGTTCTTGAACTGTGTAAAATCATTTGAGCCCAAAATTCACTTGGTTTACCAGAAATGAACTCTTGCTTTTAGGAAGACAATGATCCTGTGGTTTAACTCCGTTTCTGAAGGGAAATTAAGACCAGTGTTCTCTTCCATGAAACACACTCTGTTTTAACGCAAGAGGCAAGCATGTCTTTCCAGCGTCTCCAATACATCAAAAACCGTGAGCATGCCCAGAAAAAATGAAATGTGATTCCTACTCATACGGACCATACATAGTTCACCTGTGGTTATGAAATTGATACAAACCACAGCTCCTCTTACATAAAGGCTCTTTAGTTAATAGTGAGAATCGGGATGGGTTTTTGAACTGTGTAAAATCACTTGAGACCAAAATTCACTGGGTTTTCCAGAAATGAACTCTTGCTTGTAGGAAGACACAGATCCCGGGGTTTAAATCCGTTTCTGAAGGGATATTCAGACCAGTGTTCTCATCCATGAAACACACTCTGTTTTTACGCAAGAAGCAAGCTCTTCTTTCCAGCATCTCCGATACAGAAAGAACCATGAGAGTGCCCAGAAAAAAAGAACTGTGTTTCCTATTCATACTGATCATATGCAGTTTAACTCAGCTTATGAGACTGGTACAAACCACAGCTCCATTTACATAAATGCTCTTTAGTGAATAGTGGGAATCGAGATGGGTTCTTGAACTATGTAAAATCATTTGAACCCAAAATTCACTTGGTTTACCAGAAATGAACTCTTGCTTGTAGGAAGACACAGATCCTGTGGTTTAACTCCGTTTCTGAAGGGAAATTCAGACCAGTGTTCACATCCATGGAAACCACTCTGTTTTAACGCAAGATCAAGCTCTTCTTTCAACCGTCTACAATACAGCAAGTTCCATGATCATGCCCTGAAAAAAAGAACTGTGATTCCTCCTCATACAGACCATGCATAAATCAACTGTGCTTATGAAACTGATACGAAAGACAGCTCCATTTACATAAATGACCTTTAGTTAATAGTGAGAATAGTATTGTGTCTTGAACTGTGTAAAATCATTTGATCCCAAAATTGACTTGGTTTACCAGAAATGAACTCTTGCTTGTGGGAAGGCACAGATCCTGTGGTTTAACTCCGTTTCTGAAGGGAAATTCAGACCAGTGATCTCATCCTTGTCACCCACTCTGTTTAAGCACAAGAAGCAATCTCTATTTTCCAGCATCTCCAATACAGCAAGAACCATGAACAAGCCCAGAAAAAAAGAACTGTGTGTCCTACTCATATGGACCATACGTAGTTCAACTCTTCCTATGCAACTGATACAAACCACAGCGCCTCTTACATAAAAGCTTTTTAGTTAATAGTGAGAATCGCGATGGGTTCTTGAACAGTGTAAAATACTTTGAGCAAAAATTTCACTTGGTATAAAAGAAATGAACTCCTGCTTGTAGGAAGGCACAGACCCTGTGGTTTAACTCCGTTTGTAAAGGTAAATTAAGACCAGTGATCTCATCCTTGTCACCCAGTCTGTTTAAGCACAAGAAGCAAGCTCTACTTTCCAGCATCTCCAATACAGCAAGAACGATGAGCATGCCCAGAAAAAAAAGAACTGTGTTTCCTCTTCATACGGTCCATATATAAATCAACTCAGCTTATGAAACTGATGCAAACCAGAGCTCCTCTTACATAAATGCTCTTTAGTAAATAGTGAGAATTGTGTTGGTGTCTTGAACTGTTTAAAATCATTTGAGCCCAAAATTCAATTTGTTTTCCAGAAATGAACTCTGGCTTGTAGGAAGACACAGATCCTGTGGTTTAACTCCGTTTCTGAAGGTAAATCAGACATGGGTTCTCATCCATGGAGCACACTCTGTTTTAATGCAAGAAGCAAGCTCTTCATTCCAGCATCTCCAATACAGAAGGAACCATGAGAATGCCCAGAAAAAAAGAACTGTGTTTCCTATTCATACAGATCATATGCAGTTTAACTCTGCTTATGAGACTGATACAAACTACAGCTCCACTTACATAAATGCTCTTTAGTTAATAGTGGGAATCGAGATGAGTTTTTGAACTATGTAAAATCATTTGAGCCAAAAATTCACTTGGTTTACCAGAAATGAACTCTTGCTTGTAGGAAGACACAGATCCTGTGGATTAACTCCGTTTCCGAGGGGAAATTCAGACCAGGGTTCTCATCCATGGAACACACTCTGATTTAACGCAAGAAGCAACCTCTTCTTTCCAGCGTCTCCAATACAGCAAGTACCACTAGCATGCCTGAAAAAAAGAACTGTTTTTCCTAATCATACGGACCATATGAAGTTCAAATCAGCATACGCAACTGATACAAACCACAGCTCCACTTACATAAATGCTCTTTAGTTAATAGTGACAATTGCCTTGGGTTCTTTAACTGTGTAAAATCATTTGAGCCTAAAATTGACTTGGTTTAACAGAAATGAACTCTAGCTTGTAGGAAGACACAGATCCTGGGGTTTAACTCCGTTTCTAAAGGTAAATTCATACCAGGGTTCTCATCCATGGAACAAACTCTGTTTTAACGCAAGAAGCAAGCTCTTCTTTCCAGTGTCTCCAATACAGCAAGAACCATGAGCATGCCCTCAAAAAAAGAACTGAGTTTCCTCCTCATACTGACCATATATAAATCAACTCAGCTTATGAAACTGTTGCAAAATAGAGCTCTTCTTACAAAAATGCTCTTTAGTAAATAATTAGAATTGTGTTGGGTTCTTGAATTGTGTAAAATCTTTTGAGCCCAAATTTCATATGGTATACCAGAAATGAACTCTTGTTTGTAGGAAGACACAGATCCTGTGGTTTAACTCCGTGTCTGAAAGGAAATTCAGACCAGTGTTCTCATCATGGAAACCACTCTGTTTTAACGCGAGAAGCAAGCTCTACTTTCCCGCGTCTCCAATACAGCAAGTACCATGAGCATGCCCTGGAAAAAAGAACTGTGCTTCCTACTCATATGGACCATATGTAGTTCATCTCTGCTTATGAAACTGATAGAAACAACAGCTCCACTTTTATAAAGAGTCTTTAGTTAATAGTGAGAATCGTGTTGGGTTCTTGAACTGTGTAAAATCATTTGAGCCCAAAATTCACTGGGTTTACCAGAAATGAACTCTTGCTTATAGGAAGAAACAGATCCTGGGGTTTAATTCCATTTCTGTGGGAAATTCAGACCAGGGATCCAAACTATGGAACACACTCTGTTTTAAGGCAAGTACCAAGCTCTTCTTTCCAGCGTCTCCAATACAGCAAGAACCATGAGCATGCCCTCAAAAAAAGAACTGTGTTTCCTCCTCATACGGACCATATTTAAATCAACTCAGTTTATGAAACGGATACAAACAAGAGCTCCTCTTACATAAATGCTCTTTAGTAAATAGTGAGAATCTATTTTGGGTTTCTGAACTGTGTAAAATCACTTGAGCCCAAAATTCAATGGGTTTTCCAGAAATCAACTCTGGCTTGTAGTTAGACACAATTCCTGGGGTTTAACTCCGTTTCTGAAGGGAAATTCAGACCAGTGTTCTCATCCATGGAACCCACTCTGCTTTAACGCAAGAAGCAAGCTCTACTTTCCCGCGTCTCCAATACAGCAAGTACCATGAGCATGATCTGAAAAAAAGAACTGTGCTTCCTACTCATACAGACCATATGTATTTCAACTCTGCTTATGAAACTGATAGAAACAACAGCTCCAATTTCATATGGGCTCTTTAGTTAATAGTGAGAATCGCATTGGGTTCTTGAACTGTGTAAAATCATTTGAGCCCAAAATTCACTGGGTTTAACAGAAATGAACTCTTGCTTGTAGGAATACACAGATACTGTGGTTTAACTCCATTTCTGTAGGAAATTCAGACCTGGGATCTCATCCATGGAACACACTCTGTTTTCACGCAAGAACCAAGCTCTTCTTTCCAGCGTCTCCAATACAGCAAGAACCATGAGCATGCCCTCAAAAAAAGAACTGTGTTTCCTTCTCATAGGGACCATATGTAAATCCACTCTGCTTATGAAACTGATACAAACCACAGCTCCACTTACATAAATGCTCTTTAGTTAATAGTGAGAATCGCGATGGGTTTTTGAACTGTGTAAAATCACTTGAGCCCAAAATTCACTGGGTTTTCCAGAAATGAACTCTTGCTTGTAGGAAGACACAGATCCTGGGGTTTAACTCCATTTCTGTGGGAAATTCAGACCAGGGATCTCATCCATGGAACACACTCTGTTTTAAGGCAAGAACCAAGCTCTTCTTTCCAGCGTCTCCAATACAGTAAGAACCATGAGCATGCCATCAAAAAAAGAACTGAGTTTCCTGCTCATACGGACCATATTTAAATCAACTCAGCTTATGAAACTGATAAAAACCAGAGCTCCACTTATATCTATCCTCTTTAGTAAATAGCGAGAATTGTGTTGGGTTCCTGAACTGTGTAAAATCATTTGAGCCCAAAATTCACTTTGTTTACCAGAAATGAACTCTTGCTTGTAGGAAGACACTGATCATCTGGTTTAACTCCGTTTCTAAGGGGAAATTCAGACCATGGTTCTCATCCATGGAACACACGCTGATTTAACGCAAGAAGTAGGCTCTTCTTTCCAGCATCTACATTACAGCAAGTACCACTAGCATGCCTGAAAAAAAGAAGTGTGTTTCCTACACATACGGACCATATGTAGTTCAAGTCTGCATATGCAACTGATACAAACAACAGCTCCACTTACATAAATGCTCTTTAGTTAATAGTGAGAATCGAGGTGGGTTCTTGAAGAGTGTAAAATCATTTGAGCGCAAATTTCACTTTGTTTACTAGAAATGAACTCCTGCTTGTAGGAAGACACAGATCCTGTGGTTTAACTCCGTTTCTGAAGGTAAATTCAGACCAGGTTTCTCATCCATGAAACACACTCTGTTTTAACACAAGAACCAAGCTCTTCTTTCCAAAGTCTCCAATACAGCAAGGACCATGTAATGCCCTCAAAAAAAGAACTGTGTTTCCTCCTCATACGGACCATATATAAAACAACTCAGCTTATGAAACTGATACAAATCTGAGCTCCGCTTACATAAATGCTTTTTAGTAAATAGTGAGAATTGTGTTGGGTTCTTGAACTGTGTAAAATCATTTGAGCCCAAAATTGACTTGGTTTACCACAAATGAACTCTTGCTTGTATGAAAACTCAGATCCTGTGGTTTAATTCCGTGTATGAAGGGACACTCTGACCAGTGTTCAAATCCATGGAACCCACACTGTTTTAACGCAAGAAGCAAGCTCTACTTTCCAGTGTCTCTAATACAGCAAGTACCATGAGCATGGCCTGAAAAAAAGAACTGTGCTTCCTACTCATACGGACCATACGTATTTCAACTCTGCTTATGAAACTGATACAAACCACAGCTCCACTTACATAAATTCTCTTTAGTTAACAGTGAGAATAGAGTTGGGTCTTGAACTGTGTAAAATCATTTGAGCCCAAAATTGACTTGGTTTACCAGAAATGAACTCTTGCTTGTATGAAGACACAGATCCTGTGGATTAACTCCGTGTCTGAAGGGAAATTCAGACCAGTGTTCTCATCCATGGAACCCACTCTCTTTTTACGCAAGAAGCATGCTCTACTTTTTCGTGTCTCCAATACAGCAAGTACCATGAGCATGTCCTGAAAAAAAGAACTGTGCTTCCTACTCATATGGACCATATGTAAATCCACTCTGCTTATGAAACTTATACAAACCACAGCTCCACTTACATGAATGCTCTTTAGTAAATAGTGAGAATCGCGTTGGGTTCTTGAACTGTGTAAAATCATTTGAGCCAAAATTCACTTGGTTTACCAGAAATGAACTCTTGCTTATAGGAACACACACATCCTGTGGTTTAACTCCATATCTGAAGGGAAATTAAGACCAGTGTTCTCATTCATGAAACACACTCTGATTTAACGCAAGAAGCAAGCTCTTGTTTCCAGAGTCTCCAATACAGGAAGTCCCACTAGCATGCCTGAAAAAAAGAACTGTGCTTCCTACTCATACGGACCATATGTAAATCCACTCTGCTTATGAAACTGATACAAACCACAGCTCCCCTTACATAGATGCTCTTTAGTTAAAAGTGAGAAGAGCCTTGGGTTCTTGAACTGTGTAAAATCATTTGAGCCCAAAATTCTCTTTCTTTACCAGAAATGAACTCTGGCTTGTAGGAAGACACAGAACCTGGGGTTTAACTCCGTTTCTGAAGGGAAATTCAGACCATTGTTATCATCCATATAACACATGTGATTTAACGCAAGAAGCAAGCTCTTCTTTCTAGCGTCTCCAATACAGCAAGTAACACGAGCATGCCATGAAAAAAATAACTGTGTTTCCTACTCATACTGGCCATATGTAATTCAAGTCGGCATATGCAACTAATACAAACCACAGCTCCAATTACATAAATGCTCTTTAGTTAACAGTGAGAATAGCGTTGGCACTTGAACTGTTTAAATCATTTGAGCCCAAAATTGACTTTGTTTACCAGAAATGAACTCTTGCTTGTATGAAGACACAGATCCTGTGGTTTAACTCCGTGTCAGAAGGGAAATTCAGACCAGTGTTCTCATCCATGGAACCCACTCCCTTTTTACGCAAGAAGGATGCTCTACTTTTTCGCCTCTCCAATACAGCAAGTACCATGAGCATGTCCTGAAAAAAAGAACTGTGCTTCCTGCTCATACAGACCATATGTAAATCCCCTCTGTTATGAAACTGATAGAATCCACAGCTCCACTTACATAAATGCTCTTTAGTTAATAGTGAGAATCGAGTTGGGTTCTTGAAATGTGTAAAATCATTTGAGCCCAAAATTCACTTGGTTTACCAGAAATGAACTCTTGCTTGTAGGAAGACACAGATCCTGTGGTATAACTCCGTTTCTGAAGGGAAATTAAGACCAGTGTTCTCATCCATGAAACACACTCTGTTTTAACGCAAGAAGCAAGCTCGTCTTTCCTGCATCTCCAATACAGCAATAACCATGAGCTTGCCCAGAAAAAAAGAACTGTGTTTCCTAGTCATACGGTCCATACACAGTTCAACTCTGCTTATGAAACTGATACAAACCACAGCTCCCCTTACATAAATGCTCTTTAGTTAATAGTAAGAATGGAGATGGGATTTGAACAGTTTAAAATCATTTAAGCCCAAAATTCACTTCATTTACCAGAAATGATCTCTTGCTTGTAGGAAGACACAAATCCTGGGGTTTAACTCTACTTTTGAAGGTAAATTTAGACCAGGGTTATCATCCATGGAACACACGCTGTTTTAACGCAAGAAGCAAGCTCTTCATTCCAGCATCTCAAATACAGCAAGAACCATGACCATGCCCTCAAAAAAAGAACTGTGTTTCCTATTCAAATGGACAATATGTAAATCAGCTCTACTTATGAAACTGATACAAACCACAAGTCCTCTTACATAAATGCTCTTTAGTTAATAGTGAGAATCACAATGGGTTTTTGAATTGTGTAAAATCACTTGAGCCCAAAATTGACTTGGTTTACCAGAAATGAACTCTTGCTTGTATGAAGACACAGATCCTGGGGTTTAACTCCATTTCTGAAGGTAAATTCAGACCAGGGTTCTCATCCATCGAACACTCTCTATTTTAACGCAAGAAGCAAGCTCTTATTTCCAGCATGTCCAATACAGCAAGTTCCATGAGCATGCCCTGAAAAAAAGAACTGTGTTTCCTACTCATATGGACCATATGTAAATCAACTCTGCTTATGAAACTGATGCAAACCACAGCTCCACTTTCATAAAGGCTCTTTAGTAAATAGTGAGAATCGTGTTGGGTTCTTGAACTGTGTAAAATGATTTGAGCCCAAAAATCACTTGGTTTACTAGAAATGAACTCTTGATTGTAGGAAGACACAAATCCTGTGGTTTAATTCCGTTTCTGAAGGTAAATTTAGACCAGGGCTCTCATCCATGGAACACACTCTGTTTTAACGCAAGAAGCAAGCTCTTCTTTCCTGCATCTCCAATACAGCACGTTCCATGAGCATGCCCTGAAAAAAAAGACCTGTGTTTCCTACTCATAGGGGCCATATGTAAAACAACTCTACTTATGAAACTGATACAAACCAGAGCTTCTCTTACATAAATGTTCTTTAGTTAATAGTGATAATCTAGTTGGGTTTCTGAACTGTGTAAAATCATTTGAGCCACAATTCCCTTGGTTTACCAGAAATGAACTCTTGCTTATAGGAGGACACAGATCATGTGGTTTAACTCCGTTTCTGAAGGGAAATGAAGACCAGTGTTCTCATCCATGAAACACACTCTGATTTAACGCAAGAAGCATGCCCTTCTTTCCAGCGTCTACAAAACAGCAAGTACCACTAGCATGTCTGAAAAAAAGAAGTGTGTTTCCTACACATACACACCATATGTAGTTCAAGTCTGCACATTCAACTGATACAAACAACAGCTCCACTTACATAAACGCTCTTTAGTTAATAGTGAGAATCGAGATGGGTTCTTGAAAAGTGTAAAATCATTTGAACGCAAATTTCACTTTGTTTACCAGAAATGAACTCCTGCTTGTAGGAAGACACAGATCCTGTGGTTTCACTCCAATTCTGAAGGTAAATTCAGACCATGGTTCTCATCCGTGGAACACACTCTGTTTTAACGCAAGAAGCAAGCTCGTCTTTCCTGCATCTCCAATACAGCAATAACCATGAGCATGCCCAGAAAAAAAGAACTGTGTTTCCTAGTCATACGGTCCATACATAGTTCAACTCTGCTTATGAAACTGATACAAACCACAGCTCCACTTACATAAATGCTCTTTAGTTAATAGTAAGAATGGAGATGGGTTTTTGAACAGTGTAAAATCATTTGAGCCCAAAATTCACTTCATTTACCAGAAATGATCTCTTGCTTGTAGGAAGACACAAATCCTGGGGTTTAACTCTGTTTATGAAGGTAAATGTAGACCAGGGTTCTCATCCATGAAACACACTCTGTTTTAAAACAAGAAGCAAGCTCTTCATTCCAGCATCTCAAATACAGCAAGAACCATGAGCATGCCCTCAAAAAAAGAACTGTGTTTCCTGTTCAAATGGACCATATGTAAATCAGCTCTACTTATGAAACTGATACAAACCAGAGCTTCTCTTACATAAATGCTCTTTAGTTAATAGTGATAATCTAGTTGGGTTTCTGAACTGGGTAAAATCATTTGAGCCCAAAATTCTCTTTGTTTACCCGAAATGAACTCTGGCTTGTAGGAAGACACAGAACCTGGGGTTTAACTCCGTTTCTGAAGGGAAATTCAGACCAGTGTTCTCATTCATGTAACACACTGTGATTTAACGCAAGAAGCAAGCTCTTGTTTCTAGCGTCTCCAATACAGCAAGTACCATGAGCATGCCCTGAAAAAAAACTGTGTTTCCTACTCATACTGACCATATGTAATTCAAGTCTGCATATGCAACTGATACAAACCACAGCTCCACTTACATAAATGCTCTTTAGTTAACAGTGAGAATAGCATTGGCACTTGAACTGTTTAAATCATTTGAGCCCAAAATTGACTTGGTTTACCAGAAATGAACTCTTGCTTGTATGAAGACACAGATCCTATGGTTTAACTCCGTGTCAGATGGGAAATTAAGAACAGTGTTCTCATCCATGAAACACACTCTGTTTTAACGCAAGAAGCAAGCTCGTCTTTCCAGCATCTCCAATACAGCAATAACCATGAGCATGCCCAGATAAAAAGAACTGTGTTTCCTAGTCATATGTACCATACATAGTTCAACTCTGCTTATGAAACTGATACAAACCACAGCTCCACTTTCATAAAGCACTTTAGTAAATAATGAGAATCGCGTTGGGTTCTTGAACTGTGTAAAATCATTTGAGCCCAAAAATCACTTGGTTTACAAGAAATGAACTCTTGATTGTAGGAAGACACAAATCCTGTGGTTTAACTCGGTTTCTGAATGTAAATTCAGACCAGGGCTCTCATCCATGGAACACACTCTGTTTTAATGCAAGAAGCAAGCTCTTCTTTCCAGCATCTCCAATACAGCAAGTTCAATGAGCATGCCCTGAAAAAAAGACCTGTGTTTCTTACTCATAGGGGCAATATGTAAAACAACTCTACTTATGAAACTGATACAAACCAGAGCTTCTCTTACATAAATGCTCTTTAGTAAATAGTGAGAATCTAGTTGGGTTTCTGAACTGGGTAAAATCATTTGAGCCCAAAATTCTCTTTGTTTACCCGAAATGAAGTCTGGCTTGTAGGAAGACACAGAACCTGGGGTTTAACTCCGTTTCTGAAGGGAAATTCAGACCAGTGTTCTCATCCATGTAACAGACTGTGATTTAACGCAAGAAGAAAGCTCTTCTTTCTAGCTTCTCCAATACAGCAAGAACCACTAGCATGCCCTGAAAAAAAGAACTGTGTTCCCTACTCATACTGACCATATGTAATTCAAGTCTGCATATGCAACTGATACAAACCACAGCTCCACTTACATAAATGCTCTTTAGTAAATAGTGAGAATCTAGTTGGGTTTCTGAACTGTGTAAAATCATTTGAGCCACAATTCCCTTGGTTTTCCAGAAATGAACTCTTGCTTCTAGGAAGACACAGATCATGTGGTTTAACTCCGTTTCTGAAGGGAAATTAAGACCAGTGATCTCATCCATGAAACACACTCTGATTTAACGCAAGAAGCAAGCTCTTCTTTCCAGCGTCTACAATACAGCAAGTACCACTAGCATGTCTGAAAAAAAGAAGTGTGTTTCCTACACATACAGACCATATGTAGTTCAAGTCTGCATATGCAACTGATAAAAACCACAGCTCCCCTTACATAAATTCTCTTTAGTTAAAAGTGAGAATAGCCTTGGTTTCTTTAAGTGTGTAAAATCATTTGAGCCCAAAATTCTATTTGTTTACCAGAAATGAACTCTGCCTTTTAGGAAAACACAGAAACTGGGGTTTAACTCCCTTTCTGAAGGGTAATTCAGACCAGAGTTCTCATCCATGTAACACAATGTGATTTAATGCAAGAAGCAAGCTCTTCTTTCTAGCGTCTACAATACAGCAAGTACCACGAGCATGACCTGAAAAAAAGAACTGTGTTTCCTACTCATACTGACCATATGTAATTCAAGTCTGTATATGCAACTGATACAAACCACAGCTCCACTTACATAAATGCTCTTTAGATAACAGTGAGAATAGCGTTGGGTCTTGAACTGTGTAAAATCATTTAGGTCCAAAATTGACTTGGTTTACCAGAAATGAACTCTTGCTTGTATGAAGACACAGATCCTGTGGATTAACTCCTTGTCTGCAGGGAAATTAAGACCAGTGTTCTCATCCATGGAACCCACTCCCTTTTTACTCAAGAAGCATGCTCTACTTTTTACGTCTCCAAAACAGCAAGTACCATGAGCATGTCCTGAAAAAAAGAACTGTGCTTCCTACTCATACGGACCATATGTAAATCCACTCTGCTTATAAAACTGATACAAACCACAGCTCCACTTACATAAATGCTCTTTAGTAAATAGTGAGAATCACGTTGGGTTCTTGAACTGTGTAAAATCATTTGAGCCAAAAATTGACCTGGTTTTCCAGAAATGAACTCTTGCTTGTAGGAAGACACAGATCCTGTGGTTTAACTCCGTTTCTGAAGGGAAATTAAGACCAGTGTTCTCATCCATGAAACACACTCTGTTTTAATGCAAGAAGCAAGCTAGTCTTTCCAGCATCTCCAATACTGCAATAACAAGGAGCATGCCCAGAAAAAAAGAACTGTGTTTCCTAGTCATACGGACCATACATAGTTCAACTCTGGCTATGAAACTGGTAGAAACCACAGCTCATCTTACATGAATGCTCTTTAGTTAATAGTGAGAATCGCGATGGGTTTTTGAAGTGTGTAAATTCACTTGAGCCCAAAAGTCACTTGGGTTACCAGAAATGAACTCTTGCTTGTAGGAAGACACAGATCCTGTGTTTTTACTCAGTTTCTGAAAGTAAGTTCAGACCAGGGTTCTCATCCATGGAACACACTCTGTTTTAACACAAGATACAAGCTCTTCTTTACAGCGTCTCCAATACAGCAAGAACAATGAGAATGCCCAGAATAAAAGAACTGTGTGTCCTTCTCATACGCACAATATGTGAATCAACTCTCCTTATGAAACTGATACAAACCATAGCTCCTCTCACATAAATGCTCTTTAGTAAATAGTGAGAATTGTGTTGGGTTCTTGAACTGTGTAAAATCATTTGAGCCCAAAATTCATTTGGTTTACCAGAAATGAACTCTTGCTTGTAGGAAGACACAGATCCTGTGGTTTAACTCCATTTCTGATGGGAAATTCAGACCAGTCTTCACATCCATGGAACCCACTCTGTTTAAACGCATGAAATAATCTCTTCTTTCCAGTGTCTCCAATGCAGCAAGTTCCATGAGCATGCCCTGAAAAAAGAACTGTGTTTCCAACATACGAACCATACATAGTTCAACTCTGCTTATGAAACTGATACAAACCACATCCTATATTTCATAAATGCTCTTTAGTTAATAGTGAGAATCGCAATGGGTTTCTGAATTGTGTAAAATCACTTGAGCCCAAAATTCACTGGGTTTACCAGAAATGAACTCTTCCTTGTAGGAAGACACAGGTCCTGGGGTTTAACTCCTTTTCTGAAGGTAAATTCAGGCCAGTGTTCTCATCCATGAAACACGCTCTGTACTAACACAAGAAGCAAGCTCTTCTTTCCAGCATCTCCAATACAGCAAGTACCATGAGCATGCCCTGAAAAAAAGAACTGTGCTTCCTACTAATACGGACCATATGTAGTTCAACTCTGCTTATGTAACTGATACAATCCACAGCTCCTCTTACATAAATGCTCTTTAGTTAATAGTGAGAATTGCGATAGGTTTCTCAACTGTGTAAAATCATTTCGGCCCAAAATTCTCTTTGTTTACAGAAATGAACTATTGCTTGTAGGAAGACACAGATCCTGGGGTTTAACTCCGTTTCTGAACGTAAATTCAGACCAGTGTTCTCATCCATGAAACACACTCTGTTTTAACACAAGAAGCAAGCACTTCTTTCCAACGTCTCCAATACAACAAGAACCATGACCATGTCCTCAAAAAAGAACTGTGTTTCCTACTCATACGGACTATATGTAGTTCAACTCTGCTTATGAAACTGATACAAACCACAGCTCCACTTACATAAATGCTCTTTAGTTAATAGCTAGAATCGCGTTGGGTTCTTGAACTGTGTAAAATCATTTGACCCCAAAATACCCTGGGTTTACCTGAAATGAACTCGTGCTTGTAGGAAGACACAGATCCTGTGCTTTAACTCCGTTTCTGTGGGAAATTCAGACCAGGGATCTCATCCATGGAACACACTCTGTTTTAAGGCAAGAACCAAGCTCTTCTTTCCAGCGTCTCCAATACAGCAAGAACCATGAGCATGTGCAGAAAAAAAAGAACTGTGTTATCTACCCATACGGACCATATGTAGTTCAACTCTGCTTATGAAACTGATATGAACTACAATTCATCTAACATCCAATGCTTTTCAGTTAAGAGCAAGAAACGTGTGAGTCGTGAAAGATTTATATTCGTTTGAGCTAAAAGTGACTGCGTTTACCTGAAATGATATATAGTTGTAGGAAGACACAGAGCCTGGGATTTAACTCCATTTCTGAAGGGAAACACACAGCACAGTTGACATCCGTGAAACACACTCAGCTTTAGAGCAAGAAACACGCTCTTCCTTTCTAGAGTCTCTAATAAAGCAGGAGACATTAGTGTGCTCAGAACAAAAGAACGGTGTTTCCTACACATACAGACCATATCTAGTTCAAATCTGCTTCTGAAACTGATTGAAACCACAGGTCCTCTAATATCCAATACTTTTCAGTTAAGAGCGAGAAACGTGTGAGCTTTGTGTATGATTTATTTTTGTTTGTGCTAAAAGTGAGTGCGTTTTCCTGAAATGATGTCTTTTTGTAGGAAGACACAGAGGCTGGGATTTAACTCCATTTCTGAAGAGAAACCCACAGCACAGTTGTCATCCATGAAACACACTCTATTTTAGAGCAAGAAGCACGCTCTTGCTTTCTAGACCTCTAAAAACCAGGAAACATGAGTGTGCTCATAACAAAAGAACGGTATTTCCTACACATACGTACCATATCTAGTTCAATTCTGCTTCTGAAACTGATACAAACCACAGGTCCTCTAACATCGAATGATTTTCAGTTAAGAGCGAGAAACTTGTGAGATTCGTGAATGATGTAGATTTCTTCGAGCTCAAAGGTGACTGAGTTTACCTGAAAAGATGTCTTGCTTGTAGGAAGACACAGAGCCTGGGATTTAACTCCATTTCTGTTGGGAAACACACAGCACAGTTCTCATCCATGAAACACACTCTGCTTTAGAGCAATAAGCACGCTTTTGCTTTCTAGAGTCTCTAATAAGGCAGGAAACGTGAGTGTGCTCAGAACAAAAGAACAGTGTTTCCTACACATATGGATCATATCTAGTTCAACTCTTCTTCTGAAACTGATACAAACCACAGGTCATCTAACATCCAATGCTTGTCAGTTATGAGCGAGAAACGTGTGAGCTACGTAAACGATATAGTTTGTATGAGCTGAAAAGTGTGTGAGTTTACCTGAAACAAAGTCTTGTTGTAGGAAGACACAGAGCATAGGATTGAACTCCATTTCTGAAGGGAAACACACAGCACGGTTCTCATCCATGAAACACACTCTGCTTTAGAGCAAGAAGCACGCTCTTGATTTCTAGGGTCTCTAATACAGCAGGAAAGTGAGTGTGGTCAGAACAACAGAATGGTGTTTCCTACACATATGTTCCATATCTAGTAAAACTCTGCTTCTGAAACTGATACAATCCAAAGGTCCTCTAACATCCAGTGCTTTCCAGTTACAAACGAGAAACAGGTGAACTTCGTGAACGATGTTGCTTCCTTTGAGCTGAAAAGTGACTGAGTTTACCTGAAAAGATGTCTTGCTTGTAGGAAGACACAGAGCCTGGGATTTAACTCCCTCTCTGAATGGAAACACACATCACAGTTCTCATGCATGAAACACACTCTACTTTAGAGCAAGATGCACGCTCTTGCTTTCTAGAGTCTCTACTAGAGCCAGAAACTTGAGTGTGCTCAGAACAAAAGAACGGTGATTCCTACACATACGGACCATTGCTAGTTCAATCTGCTTCTGAAACTGATACAAAACACAGGTCATCTAACATCCAATGCTTTAGAGTTAAGAGCGACAAACGTGTGAACATCGTGAGAGATTTATATTCGTTTGAGCTAAAAGTGACTGCCTTTACCTGAAATGATATCTCGTTGTAGGAAGACACAGAGCCTGGGATTTAACTCCATTTCTGAAGGGAAACACAAAGCACGGTTCTCATCCATGAAACACACTCTGCTTTAGAGCAAGAACCACGTTCTTGCTTTCTAGGGTCTCTAATAGAGCAGACACTTGAGTGTGCTCAGAACAAAAGAACGGTGTTTCCTACACATACGGACCATTGCTAGTTCAACTCTCCTTCTGAAACTGATACAAAACACAGGTCATCTAATATCCAATGCTTTACAGTTAAGACCGAGAGACATGTGTGCTCAGAGAACTATGTATCTTTTGTTTGAGCTGAAAGGTGACTGAGTTTACCTTAAACGAAGTCTTGCTTTTAGGAAGACACAGAGCCTGGGATTTAACTCCATTTCTGAAGGGAAACACACAGCACAGTTCTCATCCATGAAACACAGTCTGCTTTAGAGCAAGAACCACGCTCTTGCTTTCTAGGGTCTCTAATAGAGCAGACACTTGAGTGTGCTCAGAACAAAAGAACGGTGTTTCCTACACATACGGACCATTGCTAGTTCAACTCTCCTTCTGAAACTGATACAAAACACAGGTCATCTAACATCCAATGCTTTACAGTTAAGACCGAGAGACATGTGTGCTCAGAGAACTATGTATCTTTTGTTTGAGCTGAAAGGTGACTGAGTTTACCTTAAACGAAGTCTTGCTTTTAGGAAGACACAGAGCCTGGGATTTAACTCCATTTCTGAAGGGAAACACACAGCACAGTTCTCATCCATGAAACACAGTCTGCTTTAGAGCAAGAAGCACGACCGTGCTTTCTAGAGTCTATATTAGAGCAGGAAACGTGAGTGTGCTCAGAACAAAAGAACGGTATTTCCTACACATACGTACCATATCTAGTTCAATTCTGCTTCTGAAACTGATACAAACCACAGGTCATCTAACATCCAATGCTTGTCAGTTATGAGCGAGAAACGTGTGAGCTACGTAAACGATATAGTTTGTATGAGCTGAAAAGTGTGTGAGTTTACCTGAAACAAAGTCTTGTTGTAGGAAGACACAGAGCATAGGATTGAACTCCATTTCTGAAGGGAAACACACAGCACGGTTCTCATCCATGAAACACACTCTGCTTTAGAGCAAGAAGCACGCTCTTGATTTCTAGGGTCTCTAATACAGCAGGAAAGTGAGTGTGGTCAGAAAAACAGAATGGTGTTTCCTACACATATGTTCCATATCTAGTAAAACTCTGCTTCTGAAACTGATACAATCCAAAGGTCCTCTAACATCCAGTGCTTTCCAGTTACAAACGAGAAACAGGTGAACTTCGTGAACGATGTTGCTTCCTTTGAGCTGAAAAGTGACTGAGTTTACCTGAAAAGATGTCTTGCTTGTAGGAAGACACAGAGCCTGGGATTTAACTCCCTCTCTGAATGGAAACACACATCACAGTTCTCATGCATGAAACACACTCTACTTTAGAGCAAGATGCACGCTCTTGCTTTCTAGAGTCTCTACTAGAGCCAGAAACTTGAGTGTGCTCAGAACAAAAGAACGGTGATTCCTACACATACGGACCATTGCTAGTTCAATCTGCTTCTGAAACTGATACAAAACACAGGTCATCTAACATCCAATGCTTTAGAGTTAAGAGCGACAAACGTGTGAACATCGTGAGAGATTTATATTTGTTTGAGCTAAAAGTGACTGCCTTTACCTGAAATGATATCTCGTTGTAGGAAGACACAGAGCCTGGGATTTAACTCCATTTCTGAAGGGAAACACAAAGCACGGTTCTCATCCATGAAACACACTCTGCTTTAGAGCAAGAACCACGCTCTTGCTTTCTAGGGTCTCTAATAGAGCAGACACTTGAGTGTGCTCAGAACAAAAGAACGGTGTTTCCTACACATACGGACCATTGCTAGTTCAACTCTCCTTCTGAAACTGATACAAAACACAGGTCATCTAATATCCAATGCTTTACAGTTAAGACCGAGAGACATGTGTGCTCAGAGAACTATATATCTTTTGTTTGAGCTGAAAGGTGACTGAGTTTACCTTAAACGAAGTCTTGCTTTTAGGAAGACACAGAGCCTGGGATTTAACTCCATTTCTGAAGGGAAACACACAGCACAGTTCTCATCCATGAAACACAGTCTGCTTTAGAGCAAGAAGCACGACCGTGTTTTCTAGAGTCTATATTAGAGCAGGAAACGTGAGTGTGCTCAGAACAAAAGAACGGTATTTCCTACACATACGTACCATATCTAGTTCAATTCTGCTTCTGAAACTGATACAAACCACAGGTCATCTAACATCCAATGCTTGTCAGTTATGAGCGAGAAACGTGTGAGCTACGTAAACGATATAGTTTGTATGAGCTGAAAAGTGTGTGAGTTTACCTGAAACAAAGTCTTGTTGTAGGAAGACACAGAGCATAGGATTGAACTCCATTTCTGAAGGGAAACACACAGCACGGTTCTCATCCATGAAACACACTCTGCTTTAGAGCAAGAAGCACGCTCTTGATTTCTAGGGTCTCTAATACAGCAGGAAAGTGAGTGTGGTCAGAACAACAGAATGGTGTTTCCTACACATATGTTCCATATCTAGTAAAACTCTGCTTCTGAAACTGATACAATCCAAAGGTCCTCTAACATCCAGTGCTTTCCAGTTACAAACGAGAAACAGGTGAACTTCGTGAACGATGTTGCTTCCTTTGAGCTGAAAAGTGACTGAGTTTACCTGAAAAGATGTCTTGCTTGTAGGAAGACACAGAGCCTGGGATTTAACTCCCTCTCTGAATGGAAACACACATCACAGTTCTCATGCATGAAACACACTCTACTTTAGAGCAAGATGCACGCTCTTGCTTTCTAGAGTCTCTACTAGAGCCAGAAACTTGAGTGTGCTCAGAACAAAAGAACGGTGATTCCTACACATACGGACCATTGCTAGTTCAATCTGCTTCTGAAACTGATACAAAACACAGGTCATCTAACATCCAATGCTTTAGAGTTAAGAGCGACAAACGTGTGAACATCGTGAGAGATTTATATTCGTTTGAGCTAAAAGTGACTGCCTTTACCTGAAATGATATCTCGTTGTAGGAAGACACAGAGCCTGGGATTTAACTCCATTTCTGAAGGGAAACACAAAGCACGGTTCTCATCCATGAAACACACTCTGCTTTAGAGCAAGAAACACGCTCTTGCTTTCTAGGGTCTCTAATAGAGCAGACACTTGAGTGTGCTCAGAACAAAAGAACGGTGTTTCCTACACATACGGACCATTGCTAGTTCAACTCTCCTTCTGAAACTGATACAAAACACAGGTCATCTAATATCCAATGCTTTACAGTTAAGACCGAGAGACATGTGTGCTCAGAGAACTATGTATCTTTTGTTTGAGCTGAAAGGTGACTGAGTTTACCTTAAACGAAGTCTTGCTTTTAGGAAGACAAGAGCCTGGGATTTAACTCCATTTCTGAAGGGAAACACACAGCACAGTTCTCATCCATGAAACACAGTCTGCTTTAGAGCAAGAAGCACGCCCGTGCTTTCTAGAGTCTATATTAGAGCAGGAAACGTGAGTGTGCTCAGAACAAAAGAACGGATTTCCTACACATACAGACCATATCCAGTTCAACTCTGCTTCTGAAACTGATACAAACCACAGTTCTTCTAACATCCAATGCTTTTCAGTTAAGAGCGAGAAACGTGTGAGCTTCGTAAACGATTTATATTCATTTGAGCTGAAAAGTGACTCCAATAACCTGAAATGATGTCTTGCATGTAGGAAGACACAGAGCCTGGAATTTTACTCCATTTTTGAAGGGAAACACACAGCACAGTTCTCATCCATGAAACACACTCTGATTTAGAGCAAGAAGCATGCTCTTGCTTTCTAAAAGTCTCTAATTCAGCAGGAAACGTGAATGTGGTCAGAACAAAATAACGGTGTTTCCTACACATACGGACCATATCTAGGTCAACTCTTCTTCAGAAACTGATACAAACCACAGTTCCTCTAACATGCAATGCTTTCCAGTTAAGAGCGAGAAACGTGTGAGCTTTGTGAACGACGTAGCTTCCTTTGAGCTGAAAAGTGACTGAGTTTACCTGAAAAGATGTCTTGCTTATGGAAGACACAGAGCCTGGGATTTAACTCCATTTCTGAAGGGAAACACACAGCACAGTTCTCATCCATGAAACACACTCTACTTTAGAGCAAGATGCACGCTCTTGCTTTCTAGAGTCTCTACTAGAGCCAGAAACTTGAGTGTGCTCAGAACAAAAGAACGGTGATTCCTACACATACGGACCATTGCTAGTTCAATCTGCTTCTGAAACTGATACAAAACACAGGTCATCTAACATCCAATGCTTTAGAGTTAAGAGCGACAAACGTGTGAACATCGTGAGAGATTTATATTCGTTTGAGCTAAAAGTGACTGCCTTTACCTGAAATGATATCTCGTTGTAGGAAGACACAGAGCCTGTGATTTAACTCCATTTCTGAAGGGAAACACAAAGCACGGTTCTCATCCATGAAACACACTCTGCTTTAGAGCAAGAACCACGCTCTTGCTTTCTAGGGTCTCTAATAGAGCAGACACTTGAGTGTGCTCAGAACAAAAGAACGGTGTTTCCTACACATACGGACCATTGCTAGTTCAACTCTCCTTCTGAAACTGATACAAAACACAGGTCATCTAATATCCAATGCTTTACAGTTAAGACCGAGAGACATGTGTGCTCAGAGAACTATGTATCTTTTGTTTGAGCTGAAAGGTGACTGAGTTTACCTTAAACGAAGTCTTGCTTTTAGGAAGACAAGAGCCTGGGATTTAACTCCATTTCTGAAGGGAAACACAAAGCACAGTTCTCATCCATGAAACACACTCTGATTTAGAGCAAGAAGCATGCTCTTGCTTTCTAAAAGTCTCTAATTCAGCAGGAAACGTGAATGTGGTCAGAACAAAATAACGGTGTTTCCTACACATACGGACCATATCTAGGTCAACTCTTCTTCTGAAACTGATACAAACCACAGTTCCTCTAACATGCAATGCTTTCCAGTTAAGAGCGAGAAACGTGTGAGCTTTGTGAACGACGTAGCTTCCTTTGAGCTGAAAAGTGACTGAGTTTACCTGAAAAGATGTCTTGCTTATGGAAGACACAGAGCCTGGGATTTAACTCCATTTCTGAAGGTAAACACACAGCACAGTTCTAATCCATGAAGCACAATCTGCTTTAGAGCAAGAAGCGTGCTCTTGCTTTCTAGAGTGTCTAATAGAGTAGGAAATGTGAGTTGGTTAGAACAAAAGAACGATGTTTCCTACACATACGGACCATTGTTAGTTTAACTCTCCTTCAGAAACTGATACAAACAACAGGTCATCTAACATCCAATGCTTTAGAGTTAAGAGCGACAAACGTGTGAACTTCGTGAGAGATTTATATTCGTTTGAGCTAAAAGTGACTGCGTTTACCTGAAATGATATCTCATTGTAGGAAGACACAGAGCCTGGGATTTAACTCCATTTCTGAAGGGAAACACACAGCACAGTTCTAATCCATGAAGCACTTTCTGCTTCAGAGCAAGAAGCATGCTCTTGCTTTCTAGAGTCTCTAATAGAGACAGAAAGTTGAGAGTGCTTAGAACAAAAGAACGGTGTTTCCTACACATACGGACCATTGCTAGTTCAACTCTGCTTCGGAAACTGATACAAACCACAGGTCATCTAACATCCAATGCTTTAGAGTTAAGAGCGACAAACGTGTGAGCTTCGTGAAAGATTTATATTCGTTTGAGCTAAAAGTGACTGCCTTTACCTGAAATGATATCTCGTTGTAGGAAGACACAGAACCTGGGATTTAACTCCATTTCTGAAGGGAAACACAAAGCACAGTTCTCATCCATGAAACACACTCTGCTTTAGAGCAAGAACAACGCTCTTGCTTTCTAGGGTATCTAATAGAGCAGACACTTGAGTGTGCTCAGAACAAAAGAACGGTGTTTCCTACACATACGGACCATTGCTAGTTCAAGTCTGCTTCTGAAACTGATACAAACCACAGGTCATCTAACATCCAATGCTTTAGAGTTAAGAGCGACAAACGTGTGAGCTTCGTGAAAGATTTATATTCGTTTGAGCTAAAAGTGACTGCCTTTACCTGAAATGATATCTCGTTGTAGGAAGACACAGAGCCTGGGATTTAACTCCATTTCTGAAGGGAAACACAAAGCACAGTTCTCATCCATGAAACACACTCTGCTTTAGAGCAAGAACAACGCTCTTGCTTTCTAGGGTATCTAATAGAGCAGACACTTGAGTGTGCTCAGAACAAAATAACGGTGTTTCCTACACATACGGACCATTGCTAGTTCAAGTCTGCTTCTGAAACTGATACAAACCACAGGTCATCTAACATCCAATGCTTTAGAGTTAAGAGCGACAAACGTGTGAGCTTCGTGAAAGATTTATATTCGTTTGAGCTAAAAGTGACTGCGTTTACCTGAAATGATATCTCGTTGTAGGAAGACACAGAGCCTGGGATTTAACTCCATTTCTGAAGGGAAACACACAGCACAGTTCTAATCCATGAAGCACTTTCTGCTTCAGAGCAAGAAGCATGCTCTTGCTTTCTAGAGTCTCTAATAGAGACAGAAAGTTGAGAGTGCTTAGAACAAAAGAACGGTGTTTCCTACACATACGGACCATTGCTAGTTCAACTCTGCTTCGGAAACTGATACAAACTACAGGTCCTCTAATATCCAATGCTTTACAGTTAAGAGTGAGAAACGTGTGAGCTATGAGAACTATGTATCTTTGTTTGAGCTGAAAGGTGACTGAGTTTACATTAAAGGAAGTATGGCTTTTAGGAAGACACAGAGACTGGGATTTAACTCCATTTCTGAAGGGAAACACACAGCACAGTTCTCATCCATGAAACACAGTTTGCTTTAGAGCAAGAAGCACGCCCGTGCTTTCTAGAGTCTATATTAGAGCAGGAAACATGAGTGTGCTCAGAACAAAAGAACGTATTTCCTACACATACAGACCATATCCAGTTCAACTCTGCTTCAGAAACTGAAACAAACCACAGTTCCTCTAATATCAAATGCTTTTCAGTTAGAGCAAGAAACGAGTGAGCTACATAAACGATGTAGCCTTGTTTGAGCTGAATCATGAGTGAGTATACCTGAAACGAAGTCTTGTTGTAGGAAGACACAGAGCATAGGATTGAACTCCATTTCTGAAGGGAAACACACAGCGCGGTTCTCATCCATGAAACACACTCTGCTTTAGAGCAAGAAGCACGCTCTTGATTTCTAGGGTCTCTAATACAGCAGGAAAGTGAGTGTGGTCAGAACAACAGAATGGTGTTTCCTACACTTATGTTCCATATCTAGTAAAACTCTGCTTCTGAAACTGATATAATCCAAAGGTCCTCTAACATCCAGTGCTTTCCAGTTACAAACGAGAAACAGGTGAACTTCGTGAACGATGTTGCTTCCTTTGAGCTGAAAATTGACTGAGTTTACCTGAAAAGATGTCTTGCTTGTAGGAAGACACAGGGCCTGGGATTTAACTCCCTCTCTGAATGGAAACACACATCACAGTTCTCATGCATGAAACACACTCTACTTTAGAGCAAGATGCACGCTCTTGCTTTCTAGAGTCTCTACTAGAGCCAGAAACTTGAGTGTGCTCAGAACAAAAGAACGGTGATTCCTACACATACGGACCATTGCTAGTTCAATCTGCTTCTGAAACTGATACAAAACACAGGTCATCTAACATCCAATGCTTTAGAGTTAAGAGCGACAAACGTGTGAACATCGTGAGAGATTTATATTCGTTTGAGCTAAAAGTGACTGCCTTTACCTGAAATGATATCTCGTTGTAGGAAGACACAGAGCCTGGGATTTAACTCCATTTCTGAAGGGAAACACAAAGCACAGTTCTCATCCATGAAACACACTCTGCTTTAGAGCAAGAACCACGCTCTTGCTTTCTAGGGTCTCTAATAGAGCAGACACTTGAGTGTGCTCAGAACAAAAGAACGGTGTTTCCTACACATACGGACCATTGCTAGTTCAACTCTCCTTCTGAAACTGATACAAAACACAGGTCATCTAATATCCAATGCTTTACAGTTAAGACCGAGAGACGTGTGTGCTCAGAGAACTATGTATCTTTTGTTTGAGCTGAAAGGTGACTGAGTTTACCTTAAACGAAGTCTTGCTTTTAGGAAGACACAGAGCCTGGGATTTAACTCCATTTCTGAAGGGAAACACACAGCACAGTTCTCATCCATGAAACACAGTCTGCTTTAGAGCAAGAAGCACGCCCGTGCTTTCTAGAGTCTATATTAGAGCAGGAAACGTGAGTGTGCTCAGAACAAAAGAACGGATTTCCTACACATACAGACCATATCCAGTTCAACTCTGCTTCTGAAACTGATACAAACCACAGTTCTTCTAACATCCAATGCTTTTCGTTTAAGAGCGAGAAACGTGTGAGAAACGTAAACGATGTAGCTTTGTTTGAGCTGAAAAGTGAGTGAGTTTACCTGAAACGAAGTCTTGGTGGTAGGAAGTCACAGAGCCTGTGATTCAACTCCATTTCTGAAGGGAAACACACAGCACAGTTGTCATCCATGAAACACACTCTGCTTATAGCAAGAAGCACGCTGTTGCTTTCTAGAGTCTCTAATAGAGCAAGAAACGTGTGTATGCTCAGAACAAAAGAACGGTGTTTACTACATATATGGACCATTGCTAGTTCAACTCTGCTTCTGAAACTGATACAAACCACAGGTCATCTAACATCCAATGCTTTAGAGTTAAGAGCGACAAACGTGTGAGCTTCGTGAAAGATTTATATTCGTTTGAGCTAAAAGTGACTGCGTTTACATGAAATGATATATAGTTGTAGGAAGACACACAGCCTGGGATTTAACACCATTTTGGAAGGGAAACACAAAGCACAGTACTCATCCATGAAACACACTCTCCTTTAGAGCAAGAAGCACGCTCTTGCTTTCTAGGGTCTCTAAAAAAGCCAGACACTTGAGTGTGCTCAGAACAAAAGAACGGTGTTTCCTACATTTACAGACCATTGCTGGTTCAACTCTGCTTCTGAAACTGATAAAAAACACAGGTCCTCTAATATCCAATGCTTTTCCATTAAGAGCCAGAAACGTGTGAGCTTCGTGAACCATGTAGCTTCCTTTGAGCTGAAAAGTGACTGAGTTTACCTGAAAAGATGTCTTGCTTGTATGAAGACACAGATCCTGGGATTTAACTCCATTCTGAAGGGAAACACACAGCACAGTTCTAATCCATGAAACACACTCTGCTTTAGAACAAGAGCACGCTCTTGCTTTCTAGAGTCTCTAATAGAGCCAGAAACTTGAAAGTGTGCTCAGAACAAAAGAACGGTGTTTCCTACATATACGGACCATTGCTAGTTCAACTCTGCTTCTGAAACTGATACAAACCACAAGTCATGCAACATCCAATGCTTTTCAGTTAAGAGCGAGAAACGTGTGAGCTTCGTAAACGATTTATATTCATTTGAGCTGAAAAGTGACTCCAATAACCTGAAATGATGTCTTGCATGTAGGAAGACACAGAGCCTGGAATTTTACTCCATTTTTGAAGGGAAACACACAGCACAGTTCTCATCCATGAAACACACTCTGATTTAGAGCAAGAAGCATGCTCTTGCTTTCTAAAAGTCTCTAATTCAGCAGGAAACGTGAATGTGGTCAGAACAAAATAACGGTGTTTCCTACACATACGGACCATATCTAGGTCAACTCTTCTTCTGAAACTGATACAAACCACAGTTCCTCTAACATGCAATGCTTTCCAGTTAAGAGCGAGAAACGTGTGAGCTTTGTGAACGACGTAGCTTCCTTTGAGCTGAAAAGTGACTGAGTTTACCTGAAAAGATGTCTTGCTTATGGAAGACACAGAGCCTGGGATTTAACTCCATTTCTGAAGGTAAACACACAGCACAGTTCTAATCCATGAAGCACAATCTGCTTTAGAGCAAGAAGCGTGCTCTTGCTTTCTAGAGTGTCTAATAGAGTAGGAAATGTGAGTTGGTTAGAACAAAAGAACGATGTTTCCTACACATACGGACCATTGTTAGTTTAACTCTCCTTCAGAAACTGATACAAACAACAGGTCATCTAACATCCAATGCTTTAGAGTTAAGAGCGACAAACGTGTGAACTTCGTGAGAGATTTATATTCGTTTGAGCTAAAAGTGACTGCGTTTACCTGAAATGATATCTCGTTGTAGGAAGACACAGAGCCTGGGATTTAACTCCATTTCTGAAGGGAAACACACAGCACAGTTCTAATCCATGAAGCACTTTCTGCTTCAGAGCAAGAAGCATGCTCTTGCTTTCTAGAGTCTCTAATAGAGACAGAAAGTTGAGAGTGCTTAGAACAAAAGAACGGTGTTTCCTACACATACGGACCATTGCTAGTTCAACTCTGCTTCGGAAACTGATACAAACTACAGGTCCTCTAATATCCAATGCTTTACAGTTAAGAGTGAGAAACGTGTGAGCTATGAGAACTATGTATCTTTGTTTGAGCTGAAAGGTGACTGAGTTTACATTAAAGGAAGTATGGCTTTTAGGAAGACACAGAGACTGGGATTTAACTCCATTTCTGAAGGGAAACACACAGCACAGTTCTCATCCATGAAACACAGTTTGCTTTAGAGCAAGAAGCACGCCCGTGCTTTCTAGAGTCTATATTAGAGCAGGAAACATGAGTGTGCTCAGAACAAAAGAACGTATTTCCTACACATACAGACCATATCCAGTTCAACTCTGCTTCGGAAACTGAAACAAACCACAGTTCCTCTAATATCAAATGCTTTTCAGTTAGAGCAAGAAACGAGTGAGCTACATAAACGATGTAGCCTTGTTTGAGCTGAATCATGAGTGAGTATACCTGAAACGAAGTCTTTCTTGTAGGAAGACACAGAGCCTGGGATTGAACTCCATTTCTGAAGGGAAACACAAAGCACAGTTCTCATCCATGAAACACACTCTGCTTTAGAGCAAGAACCACGCTCTTGCTTTCTAGGGTCTCTAATAGAGCAGACACTTGAGTGTGCTCAGAACAAAAGAACGGTGTTTCCTACACATACGGACCATTGCTAGTTCAACTCTGCTTCTGAAACTGATACAAAACACAGGTCATCTAATATCCAATGCTTTACAGTTACAAAGAAGAAACTTGTGTGCTCCGAGAACTATGTATCTTTTGTTTGAGCTGAAAGGTGACTGAGTTTACCTGAAAAGATGTCTTGCTTGTAGGAAGACACAGAGCCTGTTTTTAACTCCATTTCTGAAGGGAAACACACAGCACAGTTCTCATCCATGAAACACACTCTGCTTTAGAGCAAGAAGCATGCTCCTGCTTTCTAGAGTCTCTAATAGAGCCAGTAACTTGAGGGTACTCAGAACAAAAGAACAGTGTTTCCTACACATACAGACCATTGCTAGTTCAACTCTGCTACTGAAACTGATACAAACCACAGGTCCTCTAACATCCAATTCTTTATCGTTAAGAGACCAAAACGTGTGAGCTACATGTATGATGTAGCTTTTTTTGAGCTGGAAGGTGACTGAGTTTACTTGAAGCGAAGTCTTGCTTATAGGAAGATACAGAGCCTGGGATTTAACTCGATTTCTGAAGGGAAACACACAGCACAGCTGTCATCCCTGAAGCACACTCTGCTTAAGAGCAAGAAGCATACTCTTGCCTTCTAGTGTCTCTAAAAATCAAGAAACGTGAGTTTGCTCAGAACAAAAGAATGATGTTTCCTACACATACGGACCGTATCTAGGTCAACTCTTTTTCTGAAACCGATACAAACCACAGTTCCATTAAAATGCAATGCTTTCAAGTTAAGAGCGAGAAACGTGTGAGCTTCGTGAACGATGTAGCTTAATTTGAGGTGAAAAGTGACTGAGTTTACCTTGAGTAAATGTCTTGCTTGTAGGAAGACACAGAGCCTGTGATTTAACTCCATTTCTGAAGGGAAGCACACAGCACAGTTCTCATCCTTGAAACATGCCCTGCGAATAGTTAGAAGCACGCTCTTGCTTTCTAGAGTCTCTAATAAAGCAGGAAAAGTTTGTGTTTCAGAACAAAAGAACGGTGTTTCCTACACATACGGACCATATCTAGGTCAACTCTTCTTCTGAAACTGATACAAACCACAGGTCCTCTAACATCCAATGCTTTCCAGTTAAGAGCGAGAAACGTGTGAGCTTCGTAAACGATTTATATTTATTTGAGTTGAATAGTGACTGCATTTACCTGAAATTATGTCTTGCTTGTAGGAAGACACAGAGCCTGGGATTTAACTCCATTTCTGAAGGTAAACACACAGTACAGTTCTCATCCATGAAACACACCCTCCTTTAGAGCTAGATGCACGCTCTTGATTTCTAGAGTCTCTAATACAGCAGGTAAATTGAGTGTGTTGAGAACAAAAGAACAGTATTTCCTACACATACGGACCATTTCTAGTTCAACGCTTCTTCTGAAACTGATACAAACCACAGTTCCTCTAACATGCAATGCTTTCCAGTTATGAACAAGAAACGTGTGAGCTTCGGGAACGATATAGCTTCCTTTGAGCTGAAAAGTGACTGAGTTTACCTGAAAAGATGTCTTTCTTGTAGGAAGACACAGAGCCTGGGATTTAACTCCATTTCTGAAGGGAAACACACAGCACAGTTCTCATCCATGAAACACACTCTGCTTTAGAGCAAGAAGCACGCTCTTGCTTTCTAGAGTCTCCAATAGAGCCAGAAACTTGAATGTGTGCTCAGAATAAAAGAACGTTGTTTCCTTCACGTCCGGACCATTGCTAGTTCAACTCTGCTTCTCAAACTGATACAAACCACCAGTCATCTAACATCCAATGCTTTTCAGTTAAGAGCAAGAAACGTGCTAGCTTCGTGAACGATGTAGCTTTGTTTGAGCTGAAACGTGACTGCGTTTACATGAAACGAAGTCTTGCTTGTAGGAAGATACAGAGCCTGTGAATGAACTCCATTTCTAAAGGGAAACACAAATCACAGTTCTCATGATGAAAGACACTCTGCGTATAGGAAGAAGCACGCTCTTGCTTTCTCAAGTCTGTAATAGAGCCAGAAACTTGAATGTGTGCTCAGAACAAAAAACGGTGTTTCCAACACATAAGGACCATTGCTAGTTCAACTCTGCTTCTGAAACTGATACAAACCACAGGTCCTCTAACAACCAATGCTTTTCAGTTAAGAGCCAGAAACGTGTGAGCTTCGTAAACGATATATATTCATTTGAGCTGAAAAGTAACTCCGTTTACCTGAAATGATGTCCTGCATGTAGGAAGACACAGACCCTGGGATTTAACTCCATTTCTGAAGGGAAACACACAGCACAGTTGTCATCCGTGAAACACACTCTGCTTTAGAGCAAGAAGTACACTCTTTCTTTCTAGAGTCTCTAATACAGCAGGAAACGTGACTGGTCAGAACAAAAGAACGGTGTTTCCTACACGTACAGACCATATCTAGTTCAACTCTGCCTCTGAAACTGATGCAAACCACAGGTCATCTATCATACAATGCTTTACAGTTAAGAGCGAGAAACGTGTGAGCGACGAGAAATATGTGTCTATGTTTGAGCTGAAAGGTGACTGAGTTTACCTTAAACGAAGTCTTGCTTTTAGCAAGACACAGAGCTTGAAATTTAACTCCATTTCTGAAGGGAAACACACATCACAGTTCTCATCCATGAAACACTCTGCTTTAGAGCAAGAAGCACGCTCTTGCTTTCTAGAGTCTATAATAGAGCAGGAAACATGTGAGTGCTCAGAACAAAAGAACAGAGTTTCCTACACATACAGATCATCTCTAGTCCTACTCTGCTTCGGAAACTGATACAAACCACAGTTCCTGTAATATCCAATGCTTCTCAGTTAGAGCAACAAACGTGTGAGCTACGTAAAAATGTAGGCTTGTTTGAGCTGAATCATGAGTGAGTTTACCTGAAATGAAGTCTTGCTTGTAGGAAGACACAGAGCCTGGGATTTTACTCCATTTCTGAAGGGAAACACCCAACACAGTTGTCATCCATGAAACACACTCTGCTTTAGAGCAAGAAGCATGCTCTTGCTTTCTAGAGTCTCTAATAGAGCAATAGACTTGAGGGTACTCAGAACAAAAGAACGGTGTTTCCTACATATACGGATCATTGCTAGTTCAACTCTGCTTCTGAAGCTGATACAAACCACAGTTCCTCTAACATGCAATGCTTTTCAGTTAAGAGGGAGAAACGTATGAGCTTTGTGAATGATTTATATTTGTTTGAGTTAAAAGTGACTGCGTTTATCTGAAATTATGTCTATTTGTAGGAAGACACAGAGCCTGGTATTTAACTCCTTTTCTGAAGGGAAACACACATCACAGTTGTCATCCATGAAACACACTCTGCCTTAGAGCAAGAAGAATGCTCTTGCTTTCTAGAGCCTCTAATAAAGCAAGACATATGAGTGTGCTCAGAACAAAAGAACGGATTTTCCTACAAAAACGGACCATATCTAGTTCAACTCTGCTTCTGAAACTGATACAAACCACAGGTCCTCTAACATCCAATGCTTTACAGTTAAGAGCAAGAAACGTGTGAGGTAAGTGAACGATGTAGCTTTTTTTGAGCTGAAAGTTGACTGAGTTTAGGTGAATCGAAGTCTTGCTTGTAGGAAGATACAGAGCTTGTGATTTAACTCCATTTCTGAAGGGAAACACACAGCACAGTTATCACGATGAAACACATTCTGCGTATAGGAAGAAGCACGGTCTTGCTTTCTTGAGTCTCTAATAAAGCAGGAAACGTGAGTGTGCTCAGAACAGAAGAACGGAGTTTCCTACACATACAGACCATATCTCAGTCAACTCTTCTTCTGAAACTGATACAAACCACAGTTCCTCTAATATCCAATGCTTTTCAGATACAGCAAGAAACGTGTGAGCAACGTAAAAGATGTAGATTTGTTTGAGCTGAAACGTGAGTGAGTTTACCTGAAACGATGTCTTGATTGTAGGAAGACACAGAGCCTGTTATTTAACTCCAGTTCTGAAGGGAAACACACAGCACAGTTGTCCTATATGTAACACACTCTGCTTTAGAGCAAGAAGCATGCTCTTGCTTTCTAGAGTCACTAATAGACCCAGAAACTTGAAAGTGTGCTCAGAACAAAAGAACGGTGTTTCCAACACATACGGACCATTGCTAGTTCAACTCTGCTTCTGAAACTGATACAACCCAAAAGTTATCTAACATCAAATGCTTTTCAGTTAAGAGCGAGAAACGTGTGAGCTTCGTAAATGATTTATATTCATTTGAGCTGAAAAGTGACTGCGTTTACCTGAAATGATGTCTTGCTTGCAGGAAGACACAGAGCCTGGAATTTAACTCCATTTCTGAAGGGAAACACACAGCACAGTTCTCATTCACGAAACACACTATGCTTTAGAGCAAGAAGCATGCTCTTGCTTTTTAAGAGTCTCTAAAACAGCAGGAAACCTGACTGTGGTCAGAACAAAATAACGGTGTTTCCTACACATATGGACCATATCTAGGTCAACTCTTCTTCTGAAACTGATACAAACCAAAGTTCCTCTAACATGCAATGCTTTCCAGTTAAGAGCGAGAAACGTGTGAGCTTGGTGAACGATGTAGCTTCCTTTGAGCTGAAAAGTGACTGATTTTACCTGAAAATATGTCTTGCTTGTAGGAAGACACAGAGCCTGGGATTTAACTCCATTACTCAAGGGAAACAAACAGCACAGTTCTCATCCATGAAACACAATCTGCTTTAGAGCAAGAAGCATGCTCTTGCTTTCTAGATTCTCTAATAGATCCAGAAACTTGAGGGTACTCAGAACAAAAGAACGGAGTTTCCTACACAGGGATCATATCTAGTTCAACCCTGCTTCTGAAACTGATACAAACCACAGGTCCTCTAACATCCAATGCTTTACAGTTAAGAGCAATAAACGTGTGAGCTAAGTGAACGATGTAGCTTTTTTTGAGCTGGATGTTGACTGAGTTTACGTGAATTGAAGTCTTGCTTGTAGGAAGATACAAAGCCTGTGATTTAACTCCATTTCAGAAGGGAAACACACAGCACAGTTATCTCGATGAAACACATTCTGCGTATAGGAAGAAGCACGCTCTTGCTTTCTAGAGTCTCTAATAAAGCAGGAAACGTGAATGCGCTCAGAACAAAAGAACGGAGTTTCCTACACATACAGACCATATCTAGGTCAACTCTTCTTCTGAAACTGATACAAACCACAGTTCCTCTATCATCCAATGCTTTTCAGTTAAGAGTGAGAAACGTGTGAGCTTCGTGAACGATGTAGCATTCTTTGAGCTGAAAGTTGACTGAGTTTACCTGAAATGAAGTCTTCCTTGTAGGTTGACACAGAGCCTGGGATTTATTCCATTTCTGAAGGTAAACACACAGCACAGTTCTCATCCATGAAACACACTCTGCTTTAGAGCTAGAAGCACGCTCTTGATTTATAGAGTCTCTAATACTGCAGGTAAATTGAGTGAGGTCAGAACAAAAGAACGGTGTTTCCTACACATACGGATCATATCTAGTTCAACTCTGCTTCTGAAACTGATACAAACCACAGGTCCTCTAACATCCAATGCTTTTCATTTAAGAGCGAGAAACGTGTGAGCTTCGTGAACGATGTAGCATTCTTTGATCTGAAAGGTGACTGAGTTTACCTGAAACGAAGTCTTCCTTGTAGGAAGACACAGAGCATGGGATTTAACTACATTTCTGAAGGGAAACACACAGTACAGATGTCATCCATGAAACATACTCTGCTTTAGAGCAAGAAGCACACTCTTGCCTTCTAGAATCTGTAAAAAAGCAGGAAACGTGAGTGTGCTCAGAACAAAAGAACGGTGTTTCCTACACATACGGAACATATTTAGCTCAACTCTGCTTCTGAAACTGATACAAACAACAGGTTCTCTAACATCCAATGCTTTTCAGTTAAGAGCCACAAACGTGTGAGCTACGTGAACGATGTAGTTATGTTTGAGCTGAAAAGTTACTCAGTTTACATGAAAAGAAGTCATGCTTGTAGGAAGACACAGAGCCTGTGATTTAACTCCATTTCTGAAGGGAAGCACACAGCACAGTTCTCATACATGAAACACACTCTGCTATAGAGTAAGAAGCACGCTCTTGCTTTCTAGAGTCTCTAATAGTGCAGGAAACGTGAGTGTGCTCAGAACAAAAGATCGGAGTTTCCTACACATACAGACCATATCTAGTCCAACTTTGCTTCTGAAACTGATACAAACCTCAGTTCCTCAAATATCCAATGCTTTTTAGTTAGAGCAAGAAACGTGTGAGCTAAATAAACGATGTAGCTTTGTTTGAGCTGAAAAGTGACTGAGTTTACCTGAAAAGATGTCTTGCTTGTAGGAAGACACAGAGCCTGGGATTTAACTCCATTTCTGAAGGGAAACACACAGCACAGTTCTCATCCATGAAACACACTCTGCTTTAGAGCAAGAAGCACGCTCTTGCTTTCTAGATTCTCCAATAGAGCCAGAAACTTGAATGTGTGCTCAAAATAAAAGAATGTTGTTTCCTTCACGTACGGACCATTGCTAGTTCAACTCTGCTTCTGAAACTGACACAAACCACCAGTCTTCTAACATCCAATGCTTTTCAGTTAAGAGCAAGAAATGTGCTAGCTTCGTGAACGATGTAGCTTTGTTTGAGCTGAAACGTGACTGAGTTTATGTGAAACGAAGTCTTGCTTGTAGGAAGATACAGAGCCTGTGAATGAACTCCATTTCTAAAGGGAAACACAAATCACAGTTCTCATGATGAAAGACACTCTGCGTATAAGATGAAGCATGCTCTTGCTTTCTCAAGTCTATAATAGAGCCAGAAACTTGAAAGTGTGCTCAGAACAAAAGAACAGTGTTTCCAAAACATACGGACCATTGCTAGTTCAACTCTGCTTCTGAAACTGATACAACCCAAAAGTTATCTAACATCCAATGCTTTTCAGTTAAGAGCGAGAAACGTGTGAGCTTCGTAAATGATTTATATTCATTTGAGCTGAAAAGTGACTGCGTTTACCTGAAATGATGTCTTGCTTGCATGAAGACACAGAGCCTGGAATTTAACTCCATTTCTGAAGGGAAACACACAGCACAGTTCTCATCCTTAAAACACACTGTGCGTATAGGAAGAAGCATGCTATTGCTTTCTAGAGTCTCTAATAGAGCAGGAAACGTGAGAGTGCTCAGAACAAAAGAACGGTGTTTCCTATACATACGGACCATAGCTAGTTCAACTCTGCTTCTGAAACTGATACAAACCACAGGTCCTCTTACATCCAATGCTTTTTAGTTAAGAAAGAGAAACGTGTGAGCTTTGTGAACGATGTAGCATTCTTTGAGCTGAAAGGTGACTGAGTTTACCTGAAACGAAGTCTTCCTTGTAGGAAGACACAGAGCATGGGATTTAACTACATCTCTGAAGGGAAGCACACATCACAGTTGTCATCCATGAAACACACTCTGCCTTAGAGCAAGAAGAATGCTCTTGCTTTCTAGAGCCTCTAATAAAGCAAGACATATGAGTGTGCTCAGAACAAAAGAACGGATTTTCCTACACAAACGGACCATATCTAGGTCAACTCTTCTTCTGAAACTGATACAAACCACAGTTACTGTAACTTGCAATGCTTTCCAGTTACGAACAAGAAACGTGTGAGCTTCGGGAACGATGTAGCTTCTTTTGAGCTGAAAAGTGACTGAGTTTACCTGAAAAGATGTCTTGCTTGTAGGAAGACACAGAGCCTGTTATTTAACTCCATTTCTGAAGGGAAACACACAGCACAGTTCTCATCCATGAAACACACTCTGCTTTAGAGCAAGAAGCCCGCTCTTGCTTTCTAGAGTCTCCAATAGAGCCAGAAACTTGAAAGTGTGCTCAGAACAAAAGAAAGGTGTTTCCTATACATACGGACCATTGCTAGATCAACTCTGCTTCTGAAACTGATACAAACCACACGTCATCTATCATCCAATGCTTTTCAGTTAAGAACAAGAAACGTGTGAGCTTCAGAAACGATTTACATTCATTTGAGCTGAAAAGTAACTCCGTTTACCTGAAATGATGTCTTGATTGTACGAAGACACAGAGCCTGTGATTTAACTCCATTTCTGAAGGGAAGCACACAGCACAGTTTTCATCCATGAAACACGCCCTGCGAATAGTTAGAAGCACGCTCTTGCTTTCTAGAGTCTCTAATAAAGCAGGAAACTTTTGTGTTTCAGAACAAAAGAACGGTGTTTCCTACACATACAGACCATATCTAGGTCAACTCTTCTTCTGAAACTGATACAAACCACAGGTCCTCTAACATCCAATGCTTTCCAGTTAAGAGCGAGAAACTTGTGAGCTTCATAAACGATTTATATTTATTTGAGTTGAATAGTGACTGCGTTTACCTGAAATTATGTCTTGCTTGTAGGAAGACACAGAGCCTGGGATTTAACTCCATTTCTGAAGGTAAACACACAGTACAGTTCTCATCCATGAAACACACCCTCCTTTAGAGCTAGATGCACGCTCTTGATTTCTAGAGTCTCTAATACAGCAGGTAAATTGAGTGTGTTGAGAACAAAAGAACGGTATTTCCTACACATACGGACCATTTCTAGTTCAACGCTTCTTCTGAAACTGATACAAACCACAGTTCCTCTAACATGCAATGCTTTCCAGTTATGAACAAGAAACGTGTGAGCTTCGGGAACGATATAGCTTTGTTTGAGCTGAAACGTTTCCTTCATGTACGGACCATTGATAGTTCAACTCTGCTTCTCAAACTGATACAAACCACCAGTCATCTAACATCCAATGCTTTTCAGTTAAGAGCAAGAAACGTGCTAGCTTCGTGAACAATGTAGCTTTGTTTGAGCTGAAACGTGACTGCGTTTACGTGAAACGAAGTCTTGCTTGTAGGAAGATACAGAGCCTGTGAATGAACTCCATTTCTAAAGGGAAACACAAATCGCAGTTCTCATGATGAAAGACACTCTGCGTATAGGAAGAAGCACGCTCTTGCTTTCTCAAGTCTGTAATAGAGCCAGAAACTTGAATGTGTGCTCAGAACAAAAGAACAGTGTTTCCAACACATAAGGACCATTGCTAGTTCAACTCTGCTTCTGAACCTGATACAAACCACAGGTCCTCTAACAACCAATGCTTTTCAGTTAAGAGCCAGAAACGTGTGAGCTTCGTAAACGATTTATATTCATTTGAGCTGAAAAGTAACTCTGTTTACCTGAAATGATGTCCTGCATGTAGGAAGACACAGAGCCTGGGATTTAACTCCATTTCTGAAGGGAAACACAAAGCACAGTTGTCATCCGTGAAACACACTCTGTTTTAACATGTGAGCGACGAGAAATATGTGTCTATGTTTGAGCTGAAAGGTGACTGAGTTTACCTTAAACGAAGTCTTGCTTTTAGCAAGACACAGAGCTTGAAATTTAACTCCATTTCTGAAGGGAAACACACATCACAGTTCTCATCCATGAAACACAGTCTGCTTTAGAGCAAGAAGCACGCTCTTGCCTTCTAGAGGCTATAATAGAGCAGGAAACATGTGAGTGCTCAGGACAAAAGAACAGAGTTTCCTACACATACAGATCATCTCTAGTCCTACTCTGCGTTTCCTACTCATACAGACCATATGTAGTTCAACTCTGCTTATGAAACTGATACAAACCACAGCTCCTCTTACATAAATGCTCTTTAGTTAATAGTGAGAATTATGTTGGGTATGTGAACTGCGAAAAATTATTTGAGCCAAAAATTCAATGGGTTTACCAGAAATGAACTCTTGCTTGTAGGAAGAAACAGATCCAGGGGTTTAACTCCTTTTCTGAAGAGAAATTCAGACCAGAGTGCTCATCCCTGAAACACACTCTGTTTTAACGCAAGAAGCAAGCTCTTCTTTCTAGATTCTAAAATACAACAAGAACCATGAGCATGCCCTGTAAAAAAGAACTTTTTCCTACTCATACACACCATATGTAGTTCAACTCTGCTTATGAAACTGATACAAACCACTGCTCCACTTACATAATTGCTCTTTATTTAATAGTGATAATCGCCTTAGATTGGTGAACTGCGAAAATCATTTGAGCCCCAAATTCACTGGGTTTACCAGAAATGAACTCTTGCTTGTAGGAAGACACTGATCCTGGGGTTTAACTCCAATTCTTTCCAGCGTCTCCAATACAGTAAGAAGCGTGATCATGCCCAGAAAAAAAGAACTGTGTTTCCTACTCATACGGACCATATGTAGTTCAACTCTGCTTATGAAATGATACAGACCGCAGCTCCTCTTACATAAATGCTCTTTAGTTAATAGTGAGAATCATGTTGGGTTCTTTAATTACGAAAAATCATTTGGGCCAAAAAATCACTGGGTTTACCAGAAATGAACTCTTGGTTGTAGGAAGACACTCATACTGGTGTTTAATTCCGTTTCTCAAGGCAAATTCAGACCTGAGTTCTCATCCCTGAAAAACACTCTGTTTTAAGGCAAGAATCATCCTCTTCTTTCCATCGTTTCCAATACATTAAGAAACATGAGCATGCCCAGAAAAAAAGAACTGTGTTTCCGACTCATACAGAAAATATGTAGTTCTACTCTGTTTATGAAATGATACAGACCGCAGCTCCTCTTAAATAAATGCTCTTTAGTTAATAGTGAGAATCGGATTGGGTTGCTGAACTGTGAAATGTCATTTGAGCCCAAAATTCACTTTGTTAACCAGAACTGAACACTTGCTTGTAGGAAGACACTGATCCTGGGGTTTAACTCCGTTTCTGAAGGCAAATTCAGACCAGAGTTCTCATCCCTGAAAAACAATCTGTTTTAAGGCAAGAATTAGTCTCTTCTTTCCAGCATCTCCAATATAGTAAGAAATATAAGCATGCCAAGAAAAAAAGAACTGTGTTTCCTTCTCATACGGATCATATGTAGTTCAACTCTGCTTATGAAACTGATACAAACCACAGCTCCTCTTACATAAATGCTCTTTAGTTAATACTGAGAATCATGTTGGGTTCGTGAACTGCGAAAAATCATTTGAGCCCAAAATTCATAGGGGTTTACCGGAAGTGAACTCTTGCTTGTAGGAAGACACAGATCCTGGGGTTTAACTCCGTTCCTGAAGGGAAATTCAGACCAGAGTTCTCATCCCTGAAACACACTCTGTTATAATGCAAAAAGCAAGCTCTTCTTTCCAGAGTCTAAAATAGAGCAAGAACCATGAGCATGCCCTGAAAAAAAGAACTGTGTTTCCTACTCATAAGGACCATATGTAGTTCAACTCTGCTTATGAAACTGATAAAAACCTCGGCTCCTCTTCATAAATGCTCTATAGTTAATAGTGAGAATCATGTTGGGTTTGTGAACTGGGAAAAATCATTTGAACCCAAAATTCACTGTGTATACCAGAAATGAACTTGCTTGTAGGAAGAAACAGATCCTGGGGTTTAACTCCGTTTCTGAAGGGAAATTCAGACCAGTGTTCTAATCCATGAAACACACTCTGTTTTTCCGCATGAAGGAAGCTCTTTTTTTCCAGAGTCTAAAATACAGCAAGAACCATGAGCATGCTCTAAAAAAAAGAAATCTGTTTCCTACTCAGACGGACCAAATGTAGTAAAACTCTGCTTATGAAACTGATAAAAACCACAGATCCTCTTACATAAATGCTCTTTAGTTAATAGTGAAAATAGCGTTGGGTTCCTGAACTGCGAAAAATCATTTGAGCCCAAAATTCACTGGGTTTACCGGAAGTGAACTCTTGCTTGTAGGAAGACACTTATCCTGGGGTTTAACTCCTTTCCTGAAGACAAATTCAGACCAGAGTTCTCATTCCTGGAAAACACTCTGTTTAAAGGCAAGAATCATCCTCTTCTTTCCAGGGTCTAAAATACAGCAAGGACCATGAGCATGCCCAGAAAAAAAGAACTGTGTTTCCTACTCATACAGACCATATGTAGTTCAAGTCTGCTTATGAAATGATACAGACCGCAGCTCCTCTTACATAGATTCTCATTAGTTAATAGTGAGAATAGCGTAGGGTTCGTGAACTGTGAAAAATCTTTTGAGCCGAAAATTCACTTGCTTTACCAGAAATGAACTCTTGCTGGTAGGAAGACAAAGATCATGGTGTTTAACTCCGTTTGTGAAGGGAAATTCACACCAGAGTTCTCATCCATGAAACACACCCTGTTTTAATGCAAGAAGCAAGCTCTTCTTTCCATCATCACCAATACAGCAAGAACCATGAGCATGCCCTGAAAAAAAGAACTGTGTTTCCTAATCATAAGGACCATATGTAGTTCAACTCTGCTTATGAAACTGATAAAAACCACTGCTCCTCTTACATAAATGCTCTTTAGTAAATAGTGAGAATCATGTTGGGTTCGTGAACTGGGAAAAATCATTTGAACCCAAAATTCACTGTGTTTAGCAGAAATGAACTTCCTTGTAGGAAGACACAGATCCCGAGGTTTAACTCCGTTTCTGAAGGGAAATTCAGACCAGAGTTCTCATCCATGAAACACACTTTGTTTTTCCGCAAGAAGCAAGCTATTCTTTCCAGAGTCTAAAATACAGCAAGAACCATGAACATGCCCTGAAAAAAAGGATTGTGTTTCCTACTCATACGAACCATATGTAGTTCAACTCTGCTTATGAAACTGATACAAACCACAGCTCCTCTTACATAAATGCTCTTTAGTTAATACTGAGAATCACGTTGGGTTGGTGAAGTGCGAAAAATCATTTGAGCCGAAAATTCACTGGGTTAATCAGAAATGACCTCTTGCTTGTAGGAAGACACTTATCCTGGGGTTTAACTCCTTTCCTGAAGACAAATTCAGACCAGACTTCTCATCCCTGAAAAACACTCTGTTTTAAGACAAGAATCATCCTCTTCTTTCTAGCGTCTCCAATATAGTTAGAAACATGAGCATGCCCAGAGAAAAAGTACTGTGTTTCCTGTTCATACGGACCATATGTAGTTCAACTCTGCTAATGAAACTGATACAAACCACACTTCCTCTTACATAAACGCTCTTTAGTTAATAGTGAGAATAACGTTGGGTTCCTGAACTGCGAAAAATCATTTGAGCACAAAATTCACTGGGTTTACCAGAAATGAACTCTCGCTTCTAGGAAGACACAGATCCTGGGGTTTAACTCCGTTTCTGAAGGGAAATTCAGACCAGAGTTCTCATCCCTGAAACACACTCTGTTTTAACGCAAGAAGCAAGCTCTTCTTTCCAGAGTCTAAAATAGAGCAAGAACCATGAGCATGCCCTGAAAAAAAGAACTGTGTTTCCTAATCATAAGGACCATATGCAGTTCAACTCTGCTTATGAATTGATACAGACCGCAGCTCCTCTTACATAAATGCTCTTTAGTTAATAGTGATACTCGCGTTGGGTTCTAGAACTGTGTAAACTCATTTGAGCCGAAAATTCACTTGGTTTACCAGAAATGAACACTTGCTTGTAGGAAGACACAGATCCTGGGGTTTAACTCTGTTTCTGAAGGGAAATTCAGACCAGAGTTCTCATCCCTGAAAGACACTCTGTTTTAACGCAAGAAGCAAGCTCTTCTTTCTAGAGTCTAAAATACAGCAAGAACCATGAGCATGCCCTGAAAAAAAGAACTGTGTTTCATATTCATATGGACCATATGTAGTTCAACTCTGCTTATGAAACTGATACAGACCACACCTCCTCTTATTATAAATGCTCTTTAGTTAATAGTGAGAATAGCATAGTGTTCCTGAACTGCGAAAAATCATTTGAGCCCAAAAATCACTGGGTTTACCAGAACTGAACTCTTGCTTGTAGGAAGACACTTATCCTGGGGTTTAACTCCTTTCCTGAAGACAAATTAAGACCAGAGTTCTCACCCCTGAAAAACACTCTGTTTTAATGCAAGAATCATCCTCTTCTTTCCAGCGTCTCCAATATAGTTAGAAACATGAGCATGCCCAGAGAAAAAGAACTGTTTCCTATTATTACAGACCATATGTAGTTCAACTCTGCTAATGAAACTGATACAAACCACACTTACTCTTACATAAACGCTCTTTAATTAATAGTGAGAATAGCGTTGGGTTCCTGAACTGCGAAAAATCATTTGAGCCCAAAAATCACTGGGTTTACCAGAATTGACCTCTTGCTTGTAGGAAGACACTTATCCTGCGGTTTAACTCCTTTCTTGAAGACAAATTCAGACCAGAGTTCTCATTCCTGAAAAACACTCTGTTTAAAGGCAAGAATCATCCTCTTCTTTCCAGCGTCTCCAATATAGTAAGAAAGATGAGCATGCCCTGAAAAAAAGAACTGTGTTTCCTACTCAGACAGACCATATGTAGTTCAACTCTGCTTATGAAATGATGCAGACCACAGCTCCTTTTACATAAATTCTCATTAGTTAATAGTGAGAATAGCGTAGGGTTCGTGAACTGTGAAAAATCTTTTGAGCCGAAAATTCACTTGCTTTACCAGAAATGAACTCTTGTTGCTAGGAAGACAAAGATCATGGTGTTTAACTCCGTTTGTGAAGGGAAATTCACACCAGAGTTCTCATCCATGAAACACACCCTGTTTTAATGCAAGAAGCAAGCTCTTTTTCCAGCGTCAGCAATACAGCAAGATCCATGAGCATGCCCAGAAAAAAAGAACTGTGTTTCCTTCTCCTACAGACCATATGAAGTTCAACTCTGCTTATGAAACTGATACAGACCACAGCTCCTCTTACATAAATCCTCTTTAGTTAATAGTGAGAATAGCATATGGTTCATAAACTGCGAAAAATCATTTAATCCCCAAATTCACTGGGTTTACCAGAAATGAACACTTGCTTGTAGGAAGACATTGATTCTGGGGTTTAACTCCGTTTCTGAAGGCAAATTCAGACCAGAGTTCTCATCCCTGAAAAACACTCTGTTTTAAGGCAAGAATCATCCTCTTCTTCCCAGGGTCTCTAATATAGTAACAAACATGAGCATGCCCAGAAAAAATGAACTGTGTTTCCGAGTAATACAGACCATATGTAGTTCAACTCTACTTATGAAACTGATACAAACCACAGCTCCTCTTACATAAAAGCTCTTTAGTTAATAGTGAGAATAGCATAGATTCGTGAACTGCGAAAAGTCATTTGAGCCCAAAATTCACTGGGTTTACCAGAAATGAATTTTCGCTTCTAGGAAGACACAGATCCTGGGGTTTAACTCCGTTTCTGAACGGAAATTCAGGCCACAGTTCTCATCCCTGAAACACACTCTGTTTTATCGCAAGAAGCAAGCTCTTCTTTCTAGAGTCTAAAATACAGCAAGAACCATGAGCATGCCCTGAAAAAAAGAACTGTGTTTCCTATTCATAAGGACCATATGTAGTTCAACTCTGCTAATGAATCTGATACAGACCATACTTCCTCTTACATAAATGCTCTTTAGTTAATAGTGAGAATCATCTTGGGTTCGTGAACTGTGAAAAATCATTTGAGCCCAAAATTCACTGGGTTTACCAGAAATGAACTCTTGCTTGTAGGAAGACACTCATCCTGGGGTTTAACCCCGTTTCTGAAGGCAAATTCAGACCAGAGATATCATCCCTGAAAAACACTCTGTTTTAAGGCAAGAATCATCCTCTTCTATCCAGCGTCTCCAATACAGTAAGAACTGTGATCATGTACAGAAAAAAAGAACTGTGTTTCCTACTCATACGGACCATATGTAGTTCAACTCTGCTTAAGAAATGATACAAAACGCAGCTCCTCTTACATAAATGCTCTTTAGTTAATAGTGATAATCGTGTTGGGTTCTAGAACTGTGTAAACTCATTTGAGCCGAAAATTCACTTGGTTTACCAGAAATGAACACTTGCTTGTAGGAAGACACAGATCCTCGGGTTTAACTCCATTTTTGAAGGGAAATTCAGACCAGAGTTCTCATCCCTGAAACACACTCTGTTTTAACGCAAGAAGCAAGCTCTTCTTTCCAGAGTCTAAAATAGAGCAAGAATCATGAGCATGCCCTGAAATAAAGAACTGTGTTTCCTACTCATAAGGACCATATGTAGTTCAACTCTGCTTATGAAACTGATACAAACCACGGCTCCTCTTACATAAATGCTCTTTAGTTAATAGTGAGAATCATGTTGGGTTCGTGAACTGCGAAAAATCATTTGAACACAAAATTCACTGTGTTTACCACAAATGAAGTTGCTTGTAGTAAGAAAGAGATCCTGGGGTTTAACTCCGTTTCTGAAGGGAAATTTAGACCAGTGTTCTCATCCATGAAACGTACTCTGTTTTACTGAAAGAAGAAAGCTCTTCTTTCCAGAGTCTAAAATAGAGCAAGAATCATGAGCATGCCCTGAAATAAAGAACTGTGTTTCCTACTCATAAGGACCATATGTAGTTCAACTCTGCTTATGAAACTGATACAAACCACGGCTCCTCTTACATAAATGCTCTTTAGTTAATAGTGAGAATCATGTTGGGTTCGTGAACTGCGAAAAATCATTTGAGCCCCAAATTCACTGGGTTTACCAGAAATGAACACTTGCTTGTAGGAAGACATTGATTCTGGGGTTTAACTCCGTTTCTAAAGGCAAATTCAGACCAGAGTTCTCATCGCTGAAAAACACTCTGTTTTAAGGCAAAAATCATCCTCTTCTTTCCAGGGTCTCCAATATAGTAAGAAACATGAGCATGCCCAGAAAAAAAGAACTGTGTTTCCGAGTAATACAGACCATATGTAGTTCAACTCTGCTTATGAAACTGATACAAACCACAGCTCCTCTTACATAAAAGCCCTTTAGTTAATAGTGAGAATAGCGTTGGGTTCCTGAACTGCGAAAAATCATTTGAGCACAAAATTCACTGGATTTACCAGAAATGAACTCTCGCTTGTAGGAAGACACAGATCCTGGGGTTTAACTCCATTTCTGAAGTGAAATTCAGACCAGTGTTCTCTTCCGTAAAACACACTCTGTTATAACGCAAGAAGCAAGCTCTTCTTTCCAGAGTCTAAAATACAGCAAGAACCATGAGCATGCTCTGAAAAAAAGAACTGTATTTCCTACTCATAAGCACCATATGTAGTTCAACTCTGCTTATGAAACTGATACAGACCAGACCTCCTCTTACATAAATGCTCTTTAGTTAATAGTGAGAATAGCGAGGGTTCATGAACTGTGAAAAATCATTTGAGCCCAAAAATCACTGGGTTTACCAGAAATGAACACTTGCTTGTAGGAAGCCATTGATTCTGGGGTTTAACTCCGTTTCTGAAAGCAAATACAGACCAAAGTTCTCATCCCTGAAAAACACTCTGTTTTAAGGCAAGAATCATCCTCTTCTTTCCAGGGTCTCCAATATAGTAACAAACATGAGCATGCCCAGAAAAAAAAGAACTGTGTTTCCGAGTAATACAGACCATATGTAGTTCAACTCTGCTTATGAAACTGATACAAACCACAGCTCCTCTTACATAAAAGCTCTTTAGTTAATAGTGAGAATAGCGTAGATTCCTGAACTGCGAAAAATCATTTGAGCACAAAATACTGGGTTTACCAGAAATGAACTCTCGCTTCTAGGAAGACACAGATCCTGGGGTTTAACTCCGTTTCTGAAGGGAAATTCAGACCAGAGTTCTCATCCCTGAAACACACTCTGTTTTAACGCAAGAAGCAAGCTCTTCTTTCCAGAGTCTAAAATACAGCAAGAACCATGAGCATGCCCAGAAAAAAAGAACTGTGTTTCCTACTCACACGGACCATATGCAGTTCAACTCTGCTTATGAATTGATACAAACCGCAGCTCCTCTTACATAAATGCTCTTTAGTTAATAGTGATACTCGCGTTGGGTTCTAGAACTGTGTAAACACATTTGAGCCGAAAATTCACTTGGGTTACCAGAAATGAACACTTGCTTGTAGGAAGACACAGATCCTGGGGTTTAACTCTGTTTCTGAAGGGAAATTCAGACCAGAGTTCTCATCCCTGAAAGACACTCTGTTTTAACGCAAGAAGCAAGCTCTTCTTTCTAGAGTCTAAAATACAGCAAGAACCATGAGCATGCCCTGAAAAAAAGAACTGTGTTTCATATTCATATGGACCATATGTAGTTCAACTCTGCTTATGAAACTGATACAGACCACACCTCCTCTTATTATAAATGCTCTTTAGTTAATAGTGAGAATAGCATAGTGTTCCTGAACTGCGAAAAATCATTTGAGCCCAAAAATCACTGGGTTTACCAGAACTGAACTCTTGCTTGTAGGAAGACACTTATCCTGGGGTTTAACTCCTTTCCTGAAGACAAATTAAGACCAGAGTTCTCACCCCTGAAAAACACTCTGTTTTAATGCAAGAATCATCCTCTTCTTTCCAGCGTCTCCAATATAGTTAGAAACATGAGCATGCCCAGAGAAAAAGAACTGTTTCCTATTATTACAGACCATATGTAGTTCAACTCTGCTAATGAAACTGATACAAACCACACTTACTCTTACATAAACGCTCTTTAATTAATAGTGAGAATAGCGTTGGGTTCCTGAACTGCGAAAAATCATTTGAGCCCAAAAATCACTGGGTTTACCAGAATTGACCTCTTGCTTGTAGGAAGACACTTATCCTGCGGTTTAACTCCTTTCTTGAAGACAAATTCAGACCAGAGTTCTCATTCCTGAAAAACACTCTGTTTAAAGGCAAGAATCATCCTCTTCTTTCCAGCGTCTCCAATATAGTAAGAAAGATGAGCATGCCCTGAAAAAAAGAACTGTGTTTCCTACTCAGACAGACCATATGTAGTTCAACTCTGCTTATGAAATGATGCAGACCACAGCTCCTTTTACATAAATTCTCATTAGTTAATAGTGAGAATAGCGTAGGGTTCGTGAACTGTGAAAAATCTTTTGAGCCGAAAATTCACTTGCTTTACCAGAAATGAACTCTTGTTGCTAGGAAGACAAAGATCATGGTGTTTAACTCCGTTTGTGAAGGGAAATTCACACCAGAGTTCTCATCCATGAAACACACCCTGTTTTAATGCAAGAAGCAAGCTCTTTTTCCAGCGTCAGCAATACAGCAAGATCCATGAGCATGCCCAGAAAAAAAGAACTGTGTTTCCTTCTCCTACAGACCATATGAAGTTCAACTCTGCTTATGAAACTGATACAGACCACAGCTCCTCTTACATAAATCCTCTTTAGTTAATAGTGAGAATAGCATATGGTTCATAAACTGCGAAAAATCATTTAATCCCCAAATTCACTGGGTTTACCAGAAATGAACACTTGCTTGTAGGAAGACATTGATTCTGGGGTTTAACTCCGTTTCTGAAGGCAAATTCAGACCAGAGTTCTCATCCCTGAAAAACACTCTGTTTTAAGGCAAGAATCATCCTCTTCTTCCCAGGGTCTCTAATATAGTAACAAACATGAGCATGCCCAGAAAAAATGAACTGTGTTTCCGAGTAATACAGACCATATGTAGTTCAACTCTACTTATGAAACTGATACAAACCACAGCTCCTCTTACATAAAAGCTCTTTAGTTAATAGTGAGAATAGCATAGATTCGTGAACTGCGAAAAGTCATTTGAGCCCAAAATTCACTGGGTTTACCAGAAATGAATTTTCGCTTCTAGGAAGACACAGATCCTGGGGTTTAACTCCGTTTCTGAACGGAAATTCAGGCCACAGTTCTCATCCCTGAAACACACTCTGTTTTATCGCAAGAAGCAAGCTCTTCTTTCTAGAGTCTAAAATACAGCAAGAACCATGAGCATGCCCTGAAAAAAAGAACTGTGTTTCCTATTCATAAGGACCATATGTAGTTCAACTCTGCTAATGAATCTGATACAGACCATACTTCCTCTTACATAAATGCTCTTTAGTTAATAGTGAGAATCATCTTGGGTTCGTGAACTGTGAAAAATCATTTGAGCCCAAAATTCACTGGGTTTACCAGAAATGAACTCTTGCTTGTAGGAAGACACTCATCCTGGGGTTTAACCCCGTTTCTGAAGGCAAATTCAGACCAGAGATATCATCCCTGAAAAACACTCTGTTTTAAGGCAAGAATCATCCTCTTCTATCCAGCGTCTCCAATACAGTAAGAACTGTGATCATGTACAGAAAAAAAGAACTGTGTTTCCTACTCATACGGACCATATGTAGTTCAACTCTGCTTAAGAAATGATACAAAACGCAGCTCCTCTTACATAAATGCTCTTTAGTTAATAGTGATAATCGTGTTGGGTTCTAGAACTGTGTAAACTCATTTGAGCCGAAAATTCACTTGGTTTACCAGAAATGAACACTTGCTTGTAGGAAGACACAGATCCTCGGGTTTAACCATTTTTGAAGGGAAATTCAGACCAGAGTTCTCATCCCTGAAACACACTCTGTTTTAACGCAAGAAGCAAGCTCTTCTTTCCAGAGTCTAAAATAGAGCAAGAATCATGAGCATGCCCTGAAATAAAGAACTGTGTTTCCTACTCATAAGGACCATATGTAGTTCAACTCTGCTTATGAAACTGATACAAACCACGGCTCCTCTTACATAAATGCTCTTTAGTTAATAGTGAGAATCATGTTGGGTTCGTGAACTGCAAAAAATCATTTGAACACAAAATTCACTGTGTTTACCACAAATGAAGTTGCTTGTAGTAAGAAAGAGATCCTGGGGTTTAACTCCGTTTCTGAAGGGAAATTTAGACCAGTGTTCTCATCCATGAAACGTACTCTGTTTTACTGAAAGAAGAAAGCTCTTCTTTCCAGAGTCTAAAATAGAGCAAGAATCATGAGCATGCCCTGAAATAAAGAACTGTGTTTCCTACTCATAAGGACCATATGTAGTTCAACTCTGCTTATGAAACTGATACAAACCACGGCTCCTCTTACATAAATGCTCTTTAGTTAATAGTGAGAATCATGTTGGGTTCGTGAACTGCGAAAAATCATTTGAGCCCCAAATTCACTGGGTTTACCAGAAATGAACACTTGCTTGTAGGAAGACATTGATTCTGGGGTTTAACTCCGTTTCTAAAGGCAAATTCAGACCAGAGTTCTCATCGCTGAAAAACACTCTGTTTTAAGGCAAAAATCATCCTCTTCTTTCCAGGGTCTCCAATATAGTAAGAAACATGAGCATGCCCAGAAAAAAAGAACTGTGTTTCCGAGTAATACAGACCATATGTAGTTCAACTCTGCTTATGAAACTGATACAAACCACAGCTCCTCTTACATAAAAGCCCTTTAGTTAATAGTGAGAATAGCGTTGGGTTCCTGAACTGCGAAAAATCATTTGAGCACAAAATTCACTGGATTTACCAGAAATGAACTCTCGCTTGTAGGAAGACACAGATCCTGGGGTTTAACTCCATTTCTGAAGTGAAATTCAGACCAGTGTTCTCTTCCGTAAAACACACTCTGTTATAACGCAAGAAGCAAGCTCTTCTTTCCAGAGTCTAAAATACAGCAAGAACCATGAGCATGCTCTGAAAAAAAGAACTGTATTTCCTACTCATAAGCACCATATGTAGTTCAACTCTGCTTATGAAACTGATACAGACCAGACCTCCTCTTACATAAATGCTCTTTAGTTAATAGTGAGAATAGCGAGGGTTCATGAACTGTGAAAAATCATTTGAGCCCAAAAATCACTGGGTTTACCAGAAATGAACACTTGCTTGTAGGAAGCCATTGATTCTGGGGTTTAACTCCGTTTCTGAAAGCAAATACAGACCAAAGTTCTCATCCCTGAAAAACACTCTGTTTTAAGGCAAGAATCATCCTCTTCTTTCCAGGGTCTCCAATATAGTAACAAACATGAGCATGCCCAGAAAAAAAAGAACTGTGTTTCCGAGTAATACAGACCATATGTAGTTCAACTCTGCTTATGAAACTGATACAAACCACAGCTCCTCTTACATAAAAGCCCTTTAGTTAATAGTGAGAATAGCGTTGGGTTCCTGAACTGCGAAAAATCATTTGAGCACAAAATTCACTGGATTTACCAGAAATGAACTCTCGCTTGTAGGAAGACACAGATCCTGGGGTTTAACTCCATTTCTGAAGGCAAATTCAGACCAGAGTTCTCATCCCTGAAAAACACTCTGTTTTAAGGCAAGAATCATCCTCTTCTTCCCAGGGTCTCTAATATAGTAACAAACATGAGCATGCCCAGAAAAAATGAACTGTGTTTCCGAGTAATACAGACCATATGTAGTTCAACTCTACTTATGAAACTGATACAAACCACAGCTCCTCTTACATAAAAGCTCTTTAGTTAATAGTGAGAATAGCATAGATTCGTGAACTGCGAAAAGTCATTTGAGCCCAAAATTCACTGGGTTTACCAGAAATGAATTTTCGCTTCTAGGAAGACACAGATCCTGGGGTTTAACTCCGTTTCTGAACGGAAATTCAGGCCACAGTTCTCATCCCTGAAACACACTCTGTTTTATCGCAAGAAGCAAGCTCTTCTTTCTAGAGTCTAAAATACAGCAAGAACCATGAGCATGCCCTGAAAAAAAGAACTGTGTTTCCTATTCATAAGGACCATATGTAGTTCAACTCTGCTAATGAATCTGATACAGACCATACTTCCTCTTACATAAATGCTCTTTAGTTAATAGTGAGAATCATCTTGGGTTCGTGAACTGTGAAAAATCATTTGAGCCCAAAATTCACTGGGTTTACCAGAAATGAACTCTTGCTTGTAGGAAGACACTCATCCTGGGGTTTAACCCCGTTTCTGAAGGCAAATTCAGACCAGAGATATCATCCCTGAAAAACACTCTGTTTTAAGGCAAGAATCATCCTCTTCTATCCAGCGTCTCCAATACAGTAAGAACTGTGATCATGTACAGAAAAAAAGAACTGTGTTTCCTACTCATACGGACCATATGTAGTTCAACTCTGCTTAAGAAATGATACAAAACGCAGCTCCTCTTACATAAATGCTCTTTAGTTAATAGTGATAATCGTGTTGGGTTCTAGAACTGTGTAAACTCATTTGAGCCGAAAATTCACTTGGTTTACCAGAAATGAACACTTGCTTGTAGGAAGACACAGATCCTCGGGTTTAACTCCATTTTTGAAGGGAAATTCAGACCAGAGTTCTCATCCCTGAAACACACTCTGTTTTAACGCAAGAAGCAAGCTCTTCTTTCCAGAGTCTAAAATAGAGCAAGAATCATGAGCATGCCCTGAAATAAAGAACTGTGTTTCCTACTCATAAGGACCATATGTAGTTCAACTCTGCTTATGAAACTGATACAAACCACGGCTCCTCTTACATAAATGCTCTTTAGTTAATAGTGAGAATCATGTTGGGTTCGTGAACTGCGAAAAATCATTTGAACACAAAATTCACTGTGTTTACCACAAATGAAGTTGCTTGTAGTAAGAAAGAGATCCTGGGGTTTAACTCCGTTTCTGAAGGGAAATTTAGACCAGTGTTCTCATCCATGAAACGTACTCTGTTTTACTGAAAGAAGAAAGCTCTTCTTTCCAGAGTCTAAAATAGAGCAAGAATCATGAGCATGCCCTGAAATAAAGAACTGTGTTTCCTACTCATAAGGACCATATGTAGTTCAACTCTGCTTATGAAACTGATACAAACCACGGCTCCTCTTACATAAATGCTCTTTAGTTAATAGTGAGAATCATGTTGGGTTCGTGAACTGCGAAAAATCATTTGAGCCCCAAATTCACTGGGTTTACCAGAAATGAACACTTGCTTGTAGGAAGACATTGATTCTGGGGTTTAACTCCGTTTCTAAAGGCAAATTCAGACCAGAGTTCTCATCGCTGAAAAACACTCTGTTTTAAGGCAAAAATCATCCTCTTCTTTCCAGGGTCTCCAATATAGTAAGAAACATGAGCATGCCCAGAAAAAAAGAACTGTGTTTCCGAGTAATACAGACCATATGTAGTTCAACTCTGCTTATGAAACTGATACAAACCACAGCTCCTCTTACATAAAAGCCCTTTAGTTAATAGTGAGAATAGCGTTGGGTTCCTGAACTGCGAAAAATCATTTGAGCACAAAATTCACTGGATTTACCAGAAATGAACTCTCGCTTGTAGGAAGACACAGATCCTGGGGTTTAACTCCATTTCTGAAGTGAAATTCAGACCAGTGTTCTCTTCCGTAAAACACACTCTGTTATAACGCAAGAAGCAAGCTCTTCTTTCCAGAGTCTAAAATACAGCAAGAACCATGAGCATGCTCTGAAAAAAAGAACTGTATTTCCTACTCATAAGCACCATATGTAGTTCAACTCTGCTTATGAAACTGATACAGACCAGACCTCCTCTTACATAAATGCTCTTTAGTTAATAGTGAGAATAGCGAGGGTTCATGAACTGTGAAAAATCATTTGAGCCCAAAAATCACTGGGTTTACCAGAAATGAACACTTGCTTGTAGGAAGCCATTGATTCTGGGGTTTAACTCCGTTTCTGAAAGCAAATACAGACCAAAGTTCTCATCCCTGAAAAACACTCTGTTTTAAGGCAAGAATCATCCTCTTCTTTCCAGGGTCTCCAATATAGTAACAAACATGAGCATGCCCAGAAAAAAAAGAACTGTGTTTCCGAGTAATACAGACCATATGTAGTTCAACTCTGCTTATGAAACTGATACAAACCACAGCTCCTCTTACATAAAAGCTCTTTAGTTAATAGTGAGAATAGCGTAGATTCCTGAACTGCGAAAAATCATTTGAGCACAAAATACTGGGTTTACCAGAAATGAACTCTCGCTTCTAGGAAGACACAGATCCTGGGGTTTAACTCCGTTTCTGAAGGGAAATTCAGACCAGAGTTCTCATCCCTGAAACACACTCTGTTTTAACGCAAGAAGCAAGCTCTTCTTTCCAGAGTCTAAAATACAGCAAGAACCATGAGCATGCCCAGAAAAAAAGAACTGTGTTTCCTACTCACACGGACCATATGCAGTTCAACTCTGCTTATGAATTGATACAAACCGCAGCTCCTCTTACATAAATGCTCTTTAGTTAATAGTGATACTCGCGTTGGGTTCTAGAACTGTGTAAACACATTTGAGCCGAAAATTCACTTGGGTTACCAGAAATGAACACTTGCTTGTAGGAAGACACAGAACCTGGGGTTTAACTCCGTTTCTGAAGGGAAATTCAGACCAGAGTTCTCATCCCTGAAACACACTCTGTTTTAATGCAAGAAGCAAGCTCTTCTTTCTAGAGTCTAAAATACAGCAGGAACCATGAGCATGCCCTGAAAAAAAGAACTGTGTTTCCTATTCATACGGACCATATGTAGTTCAACTCTGCTAATAAATCTGATACAGACCATGCTTCCTCTTACATAAATGCTCTTTAGTTAATAGTGAGAATCATCTTGGGTTTGTGAAGTTTGTAAAATCATTTGAGCCCAAAATTCACTGGGATTACCAGAAATGAACTCTTGCTTGTAGGAAGACATTGATTCTGGGGTTTACTCCGTTTCTGAAGGCAAATTCAGACCAGAGTTCTCATCCCTAAAAACACTCTGTTTTAAGGCAAGAATCATCCTCTTCTTTCCAGTGTCTCCAATATAGTAAGAAACATGAGCATGCCCAGAAAAAAAGAACTGTGTTTCCTATTCATACGGACCATATGTAGTTCAACTCTGCTAATGAATCTGATACAGACCACAGCTCCTCTTACATAAATCCTCTTTAGTTAAGAGTGAGAATAGCGTATGGTTCGTGAACTGCGAAAAATTATTTGAGCCCCAAATTCACTGGGTTTACATGAAATGAACACTTGCTTGTAGGAAGACCTTGATTCGGGGTTTAACTCCTTTTCTGAAAGCAAATACAAACCAAAGAACTCATCCCTGAAAAACACTCTGTTTTAAGGCAAGAATCATCCTCTTCTTTCCAGGTTCTCCAATATAGTAACAAACATGAGCATGCCCAGAAAAAAAGAACTGTGTTTCCGTGTAATACAGACCATATGTAGTTCAACTCTGCTTATGAAACTGATACAAACCACAGCTCCTCTTACATAAAAGCTCTTTAGTTAATAGTGAGAATAGCGTAGATTCCTGAACTGCGAAAAATCATTTGAGCACAAAATACTGGGTTTACCAGAAATGAACTCTCGCTTCTAGGAAGACACAGATCCTGGGGTTTAACTCCGTTTCTGAAGGGAAATTCAGACCAGAGTTCTCATCCCTGAAACACACTCTGTTTTAACGCAAGAAGCAAGCTCTTCTTTCCAGAGTCTAAAATACAGCAAGAACCATGAGCATGCCCAGAAAAAAAGAACTGTGTTTCCTACTCACACGGACCATATGCAGTTCAACTCTGCTTATGAATTGATACAGACCGCAGCTCCTCTTACATAAATGCTCTTTAGTTAATAGTGATACTCGCGTTGGGTTCTAGAACTGTGTAAACACATTTGAGCCGAAAATTCACTTGGTTTACCAGAAATGAACACTTGCTTGTAGGAAGACACAGAACCTGGGGTTTAACTCCGTTTCTGAAGGGAAATTCAGACCAGAGTTCTCATCCCTAAAACACTCTCTGCTATAATGCAAGAAGCAAGCTCTTCTTGCCAGAGTATAAAATACAGCAAGAACCATGAGCATGCCCTGAAAAAAAGAACTGTGTTTCCTACTCATAAGGACCATATGTAGTTCAACTCTGCTTATGAAACTGATACAAACCACGGCGCCTGTTACATAAATGCACTTTAGTTAATAGTAAGAATCATGTTTGGTTCGTGAACTGCGAACAATCATTTGTGCCCAAAATTCTATGGGTTTACCAGAAATGAACTCTTGCTTGTAGGAAGACACTGATCCTGGGGTTTAAGTCCGTTTCTGAAGGGAAATTCAGACCAGAGTTCTCATCCCTGAAAAACATTCTGTTTTAAGGCAAGAATCATCATCTTCTTTCCAGCGTCTCCAATGTAGTAAGAAACATGTGCATGCCCAGAAAAAAAGAACTGTGTTTCCGAGTCATGAGGTCCATATGTAGTTCAACTCTACTTATGAAACTGATACAAACAACAGCTCCTCTTACATAAATCCTCTTTAGTTAATAGTGAGAATAGCATAGGGTTCCTGAAGTGAGAAACATCATTTGAGCCCAAAATTCACTGTGTTTACCAGAACTGAACTCTTGCTTGTAGGATGACACACATCCTTGGGTTTAACTCCGTTTCTAAAGACAAATTCAGACCAGAATTCTCAACCCTGAAAAACAATCTGTTTTAAGGCAAACCAAGCTCTTCTATCCAGCCTCTCCAATATAGTAAGAAACATGAGCATGCCCAGAAAAAAAGAACTGTGTTTCCTACTCATACGGACCATATGTAGTTCAACTCTGCTTATTAAATGATACAGACCACAGCTCCTCTTACTTAAAAGATCTTTAGTTAATAGCGAGAATCGCGTTGGGTTCCTGAACTGTGAAAAATCATTTGAGCCCAAATTTCACTGTGTTAACCTGAAATGAACTCTTGCTTGTAGAAGACACTGATCCTAGGGTTTAAATCCGTTTCTGAAGGCAAATTCAGACCAGAGTTCTCATTCCTGAAAAACATTCTGTTTTAAGGCAAGAATCATCCTCTTCTTTCCAGTGTCTCCTATGTAGTAAGAAACATGAGCATGCCCAGAAAAAAAGAACTGTGTTTCCTACTCATAAGGACCATATGTAGTTCAACTCTCCTTATGAAACTGATACAAACCACGGCTCCTCTTACATAAATGCCCTTTAGTTAATAGTGAGAATCATGTTTGGTTCGTGAACTGCGAAAAATCATTTGTGCCCAAAATTCTCTGGGTTTACCAGAAATGAACTCTTGCATGTAGGAAGACACTGATCCTGGGCTTTAAGTCCGTTTCTGAAGGCAAATTCCGACCAGAGTTCTCATCCCTGAAAACCATTCTGTTTTTAGGCAAGAATCATCCTCTTCTTTCCAGCGTCTCCAATGTAGTATGAAACATGAACATGCCCAGAAAAAAAGAACTGTGCTTCCTACTCATACAGACCATATGTAGTTCAACTCTCCTTATGAAACTGATACAAACAACAGCTCCTCTTACATAAATCCTCTTTAGTTAATAGTGAGAATAGCATAGGGATCTTGAACTGTGAAAAATCATTTGTGCCCAAAATTCTCTGGGTTTACCAGAAATGAACTCTTGCTTGTAGGAAGACACTGATCCTGGGGTTTAAGTCCGTTTCTGAAGGCAAATTCAGACCAGAGTTCTCATCCCTGAAAAACATTCTGTTTTAAGGCAAGAATCATCCTCTTCTTTCCAGAGTCTCCTATGTAGTAAGAAACATGAGCATGCCCAGAAAAAAAGAACAGTGTTTCCTACTCATACAGAGCATATGTAGTTCAACTCTGCTTATGAAACTGATACAAACAAGAGCTCCTCTTACATAAATCCTCTTTAGTTAATAGTGAGAATAGCATAGGGTTCTTGAACTGCAAAAAATCATTTGAGCTCAAAATTCACTGGGTTTACAAGAAATGTACTCTTGCTTCTAGGAAGACACAGATCCTGGGGTTTAACTCCGTTTCTGCAGGAAAATTCCGACCAGATTTCTCATCCCTGAAACACAATCTGTTTAAATGAAGAAGGAAGCTCTTCTTTCCAGAGTTTAAAATACAGCAAGAACCATGAGCATGGCCTGAAAAAAAGAACTGTGTTTGCTATTCATACGGACCATATGTAGTTCAACTCTGCTTATGAAACTGATACAGACCATACCTCCTCTTACATAAATGCTCTTTAGTTAATAGTGATAATCGCGTTGGGTTCTAGAACTGTGTAAACTCATTTGAGCCGAAAATTCACTTGGTTTACCAGAAATGAACACTTACTTGTAGGAAGACACTGATCCTGGGGTTTAACTCAATTTCTGAAGGGAAATTCAGACCAGAGTTCTCATCCATGAAACGAACTCTGTTTTACTGTAAGAAGAAAGCTCTTCATTTCAGAGTCTAAAATACAGCAAGAACCATGAGCATGCCCTGAAAAAAAGAACTGTGTTTCCTATTCATACGGACCATATGTAGTTCAACTCTGCTTATGAAACTGATACAAACCACGGCTCCTCTTACATAAATGCTCTTTAGTTAATAGTGAGAATAGCGTAGGGTTCATGAACTGCGAAAAATCATTTGAGCCCAAAAATCACTGGGTTTACCAGAACTGAACTCTTGCTTTTAGGAAGACACTGATCCTGGGGTTTAACTCCTTTTCTGAAGACATATTCAGACCGGAGTTCTCATCCCTAAAAACACTCTGTTTTAAGGCAAGAATCATCCTCTTCTTGCCAGGGTCTCCAATATAGTAAGAAACATGAGCATGCCCAGAAAAAAAGAACTGTGTTTCCTTCTCCTACATACCATATGTAGTTCAACTCTGCTTATGAAATTGATACAGACCACAGCTCCTCTTACATAAATGCTCTTTAGTTAATAGTGAGAATAGCATAGATTCCTGAACTGCGAAAAATCATTTGAGCACAAAATACTGTGTTTACCAGAAATGAACTCTCGCTTCTAGGAAGACACAGATCCTGGGGTTTAACTCCGTTTCTGAAGGGAAATTCAGACCAGAGTTCTCATCCCTGAAACACACTCTGTTTTAACGCAAGAAGCAAGCTCTTCTTTCCAGAGTCTAAAATACAGCAAGAACCATGAGCATGCCCAGAAAAAAAGAACTGTGTTTCCTACTCATACGGACCATATGCAGTTCAACTCTGCTTATGAATTGATACAGACCGCAGCTCCTCTTACATAAATGCTCTTTAGTTAATAGTGATACTCGCGTTGGGTTCTAGAACTGTGTAAACACATTTGAGCTGAAAATTCACTTGGTTTACCAGAAATGAACACTTGCTTGTAGGAAGACACAGAACCTGGGGTTTAACTCCGTTTCTGAAGGGAAATTCAGACCAGAGTTCTCATCCCTGAAAGACACTCTGTTTTAATGCAAGAAGCAAGCTCTTCATTCTAGAGTCTAAAATACAGCAAGAACCATGAGCATGCCCTGAAAAAAAGAACTGTGTTTCCTATTCATACGGCCCATATGTAGTTCAACTCTGCTAATGAATCTGATACAGACCACACTTCCTCTTACATAAATGCTCTTTAGTTAATAGTGAGAATCATCTTGGGTTTGTGAACTGTGTAAAATCATTTGAGCCCAAAATTCACTGGGTTTACCAAAAATGAACTCTTGCTTGTAGGAAGACATTGATTCTGGGGTTTACTCCGTTTCTGAAGGCAAATTCAGACCAGAGTTCTCATCCCTAAAAACACTCTGTTTTAAGGCAAGAATCATCCTCTTCTTTCCAGTGTCTCCAATATAGTAAGAAACATGAGCATGCCCAGAAAAAAAGAACTGTGTTTCCTTCTCCTACAGACCATATGTAGTTCAATTCTGCTTATGAAACTGATACAGACCAGAGCTCCTCTTACATAAATCCTCTTTAGTTAAGAGTGAGAATAGCGTATGGTTCGTGAACTGTGAAAAATCATTTGAGCCCCAAATTCACTGGGTTTACATGAAATGAACACTTGCTTGTAGGAAGACCTTGATTCGGGGTTTAACTCCGTTTCTGAAAGCAAATACAGACCAAAGTACTCATCCCTGAAAAACACTCTGTTTTAAGGCAAGAATCATCCTCTTCTTTCCAGGTTCTCCAATATAGTAACAAACATGAGCATGCCCAGAAAAAAAGAACTGTGTTTCCGAGTAATACAGACCATATGTAGTTCAACTCTGCTTATGAAACTGATACAAACCACAGCTCCTCTTACATAAAAGCTCTTTAGTTAATAGTGAGAATAGCGTAGATTCCTGAACTGCGAAAAATCATTTGAGCACAAAATTCACTGGGTTTACCAGAAATGAACTCTAGCTTCTAGGAAGACACAGATCCTGGGGTTTAACTCCGTTTCTAAAGACAAATTCAGACCAGAATTCTCAACCCTGAAAAACACTCTGTTTTAAGGCAAAAAGCAAGCTCTTCTTTCCAGTCTCTCCAATATAGTAAGAAACATGAGCATGCCCTGAAAAAAGAACTGTGTTTCCTACTCATACGGACCATATGTAGTTCAACTCTGCTTATGAAACTGATACAGACCACACCTCCTCTTACATAAATGCTCTTTAGTTAATAGTGAGAATCATGTTGTGTTCGTGAACTGTGAAAAATCATTTGAGCCCAAAATTCACTGTGTTAACCTGAAATGAACTCTTGCTTGTAGGAAGACACAGATCCTGGGGTTTATCTCCGCTTCAGAAGGGAAATTCAGACCAGAGTTCTCATCCCTAAAACACTCTCTGCTATAATGCAAGAAGCAAGCTCTTCTTGCCAGAGTATAAAATACAGCAAGAACCATGAGCATGCCCTGAAAAAAAGAACTGTGTTTCCTACTCATAAGGACCATATGTAGTTCAACTCTGCTTATGAAACTGATACAAACCACGGCGCCTCTTACATAAATGCACTTTAGTTAATAGTAAGAATCATGTTTGGTTCATGAACTGCGAACAATCATTTGTGCCCAAAATACACTGGGTTTACCAGAAATGAACTCTTGCTTGTAGGAAGACACTGATCCTGGGGTTTAAGTCCGTTTCTGAAGGGAAATTCAGACCAGAGTTCTCATCCCTGAAAAACATTCTGTTTTAAGGCAAGAATCATCATCTTCTTTCCAGCGTCTCCAATGTAGCAAGAAACATGTGCATGCCCAGAAAAAAAGAACTGTGTTTCCGAGTCATGAGGTCCATATGTAGTTCAACTCTACTTATGAAACTGATACAAACAAGAGCTCCTCTTACATAAATCCTCTTTAGTTAATAGTGAGAATAGCATAGGGTTCCTGAACTGAGAAAAATCATTTGAGCCCAAAATTCACTGTGTTTACCAGAACTGAACACTTGCTTGTAGGATGACACACATCCTTGGGTTTAACTCCGTTTCTAAAGACAAATTCAGACCAGAATTCTCAACCCGGAAAAACAATCTGTTTTAAGGCAAACCAAGCTCTTCTATCCAGCCTCTCCAATATATTAAGAAACATGAGCATGCCAAGAAAAAAAGAACTGTGATTCCTACTCATACGGACCATATGTAGTTCAACTCTGCTTATGAAATGATACAGACCACAGCTCCTCTTACTTAAAAGATCTTTAGTTAATAGCGAGAATCACGTTGGGTTCCTGAACTGTGAAAAATCATTTGAGCCCAAATTTCACTGTGTTAACCTGAAATGAACTCTCGCTTGTAGAAGACACTGATCCTGGGGTTTAAGTCCGTTTCTGAAGGCAAATTCAGACCAGAGTTCTCATTCCTGAAAAACATTCTGTTTTAAGGCAAGAATCATCCTCTTCTTTCCAGCGTCTCCAATGTAGTATGAAACATGAACATGCCCAGAAAAAAAGAACTGTGCTTCCTACTCATACAGACCATATGTAGTTCAACTCTGCTTATGAAACTGATACAAACAACAGCTCCTCTTACATAAATCCTCTTTAGTTAATAGTGAGAATAGCATAGGGTTCTTGAACTGCGAAAAATCATTTGTGCCCAAAATTCTCTGGGTTTACCAGAAATGAACTCTTGCTTGTAGGAAGACACTGATCCTGGGGTTTAAGTCCGTTTCTGAAGGCAAATTCAGACCAGAGTTCTCATCCCTGAAAAACATTCTGTTTTAAGGCAAGAATAATCCTCTGCTTTCCAGCCTCTCCTATGTAGTAAGAAACATGAGCATGCCCAGAAAAAAAGAACAGTGTTTCCTACTCATACAGAGCATATGTAGTTCAACTCTGCTTATGAAATGATACAGACCACAGCTCCTCTTACATAAAAGATCTTTAGTTAATAGCGAGAATCGCGTTGGGTTCGTGAACTGTGAAAAATCATTTGAGCCCAAAATTCACTGTGTTAACCTGAAATGAACTCTTGCTTGTAGGAAGACACAGATCCTGGAGTTTATATCCGCTTCGGAAGGGAAATTTAGACCAGAGTTCTCATCCTTGAAACAAACTCAGTTTCAACGAAGAAGGAAGATCTTTTTTCCAGTGTGACCATTACAGCAAGAACAATGAGCATGCCCTGAAAAAATAACTGTTATTAATACTCATACGGACCATATGTAGTTCAACTGTCTTTATGAAACTCATAAAAACCACAGCTCCTCTTACATAAATGCTCTTTAATTAAGAGTGAGAATCATGTTGTGTTTTGAACTGCAAAAAATAATTTGAGCAAAAATTTTTGGGTTTACCAGAAATGAACTCTTGCTTGTAGGAAGACACAGATCCAGGGGTTCAACTCCGTATCTGAAGGGAAATTCAGACCAGAATTCTCATCCCTGAAAAACACTTTGTTTTAAGGCATGAATCATCCTCTTCTGTCCAGGGTCTCCAATACAGTAAGAACCATGAGGATGCAATGAAAAAAAGAACTGTGTTTCCTACTAATACGGACCATATGTAGTCCAACTCTGCTTATGAAACTGATACAAACCACAGCTCCTCTTACATAAATGCTCTTTAGTTAATAGTGATTATCGCATTTGGTTCGTGAAAAGCGAAAAATCATTTGAGCCCAAAATTCAATGGGTTAACCAGAAATGAACTCTTGCTTATAGGAAGACACAGATCCTGGGGTTTAACTCCGTTCTGAAGGGAAATTCAGACCAGAGTTCTCATCCCTGAAACACACTCTGTTTTAACGCAAGAAGCAAGCTCTTCTTTCCAGAGTCTAAAATACAGCAAGAACCATGAGCATGCCCAGAAAAAAAGAACTGTGTTTCCTACTCATACGGACCATATGCAGTTCAACTCTGCTTATGAATTGATACAGACCGCAGCTCCTCTTACTTAAAAGATCTTTAGTTAATAGCGAGAATCACGTTGGGTTCCTGAACTGTGAAAAATCATTTGAGCCCAAATTTCACTGTGTTAACCTGAAATGAACTCTCGCTTGTAGAAGACACTGATCCTGGGGTTTAAGTCCGTTTCTGAAGGCAAATTCAGACCAGAGTTCTCATTCCTGAAAAACATTCTGTTTTAAGGCAAGAATAATCCTCTGCTTTCCAGCCTCTCCTATGTAGTAAGAAACATGAGCATGCCCAGAAAAAAAGAACAGTGTTTCCTACTCATACAGAGCATATGTAGTTCAACTCTGCTTATGAAATGATACAGACCACAGCTCCTCTTACATAAAAGATCTTTAGTTAATAGCGAGAATCGCGTTGGGTTCGTGAACTGTGAAAAATCATTTGAGCCCAAAATTCACTGTGTTAACCTGAAATGAACTCTTGCTTGTAGGAAGACACAGATCCTGGAGTTTATATCCGCTTCGGAAGGGAAATTTAGACCAGAGTTCTCATCCTTGAAACAAACTCAGTTTCAACGAAGAAGGAAGATCTTTTTTCCAGTGTGACCATTACAGCAAGAACAATGAGCATGCCCTGAAAAAATAACTGTGATTAATACTCATACGGACCATATGTAGTTCAACTGTCTTTATGAAACTCATAAAAACCACAGCTCCTCTTACATAAATGCTCTTTAATTAAGAGTGAGAATCATGTTGTGTTTTGAACTGCAAAAAATAATTTGAGCAAAAATTTTTGGGTTTACCAGAAATGAACTCTTGCTTGTAGGAAGACACAGATCCAGGGGTTCAACTCCGTATCTGAAGGGAAATTCAGACCAGAATTCTCATCCCTGAAAAACACTTTGTTTTAAGGCATGAATCATCCTCTTCTGTCCAGGGTCTCCAATACAGTAAGAACCATGAGGATGCAATGAAAAAAAGAACTGTGTTTCCTACTAATACGGACCATATGTAGTCCAACTCTGCTTATGAAACTGATACAAACCACAGCTCCTCTTACATAAATGCTCTTTAGTTAATAGTGATTATCGCATTTGGTTCGTGAAAAGCGAAAAATCATTTGAGCCCAAAATTCAATGGGTTAACCAGAAATGAACTCTTGCTTATAGGAAGACACAGATCCTGGGGTTTAACTCCGTTCTGAAGGGAAATTCAGACCAGAGTTCTCATCCCTGAAACACACTCTGTTTTAACGCAAGAAGCAAGCTCTTCTTTCCAGAGTCTAAAATACAGCAAGAACCATGAGCATGCCCAGAAAAAAAGAACTGTGTTTCCTACTCATACGGACCATATGCAGTTCAACTCTGCTTATGAATTGATACAGACCGCAGCTCCTCTTACATAAATGCTCTTTAGTTAATAGTGATACTCGCGTTGGGTTCTAGAACTGTGTAAACACATTTGAGCTGAAAATTCACTTGGTTTACCAGAAATGAACACTTGCTTGTAGGAAGACACAGAACCTGGGGTTTAACTCCGTTTCTGAAGGGAAATTCAGACCAGAGTTCTCATCCCTGAAAGACACTCTGTTTTAATGCAAGAAGCAAGCTCTTCATTCTAGAGTCTAAAATACAGCAAGAACCATGAGCATGCCCTGAAAAAAAGAACTGTGTTTCCTATTCATACGGCCCATATGTAGTTCAACTCTGCTAATGAATCTGATACAGACCACACTTCCTCTTACATAAATGCTCTTTAGTTAATAGTGAGAATCATCTTGGGTTTGTGAACTGTGTAAAATCATTTGAGCCCAAAATTCACTGGGTTTACCAAAAATGAACTCTTGCTTGTAGGAAGACATTGATTCTGGGGTTTACTCCGTTTCTGAAGGCAAATTCAGACCAGAGTTCTCATCCCTAAAAACACTCTGTTTTAAGGCAAGAATCATCCTCTTCTTTCCAGTGTCTCCAATATAGTAAGAAACATGAGCATGCCCAGAAAAAAAGAACTGTGTTTCCTTCTCCTACAGACCATATGTAGTTCAATTCTGCTTATGAAACTGATACAGACCACAGCTCCTCTTACATAAATCCTCTTTAGTTAAGAGTGAGAATAGCGTATGGTTCGTGAACTGTGAAAAATCATTTGAGCCCCAAATTCACTGGGTTTACATGAAATGAACACTTGCTTGTAGGAAGACCTTGATTCGGGGTTTAACTCCGTTTCTGAAAGCAAATACAGACCAAAGTACTCATCCCTGAAAAACACTCTGTTTTAAGGCAAGAATCATCCTCTTCTTTCCAGGTTCTCCAATATAGTAACAAACATGAGCATGCCCAGAAAAAAAGAACTGTGTTTCCGAGTAATACAGACCATATGTAGTTCAACTCTGCTTATGAAACTGATACAAACCACAGCTCCTCTTACATAAAAGCTCTTTAGTTAATAGTGAGAATAGCGTAGATTCCTGAACTGCGAAAAATCATTTGAGCACAAAATTCACTGGGTTTACCAGAAATGAACTCTAGCTTCTAGGAAGACACAGATCCTGGGGTTTAACTCCGTTTCTAAAGACAAATTCAGACCAGAATTCTCAACCCTGAAAAACACTCTGTTTTAAGGCAAAAAGCAAGCTCTTCTTTCCAGTCTCTCCAATATAGTAAGAAACATGAGCATGCCCTGAAAAAAGAACTGTGTTTCCTACTCATACGGACCATATGTAGTTCAACTCTGCTTATGAAACTGATACAGACCACACCTCCTCTTACATAAATGCTCTTTAGTTAATAGTGAGAATCATGTTGTGTTCGTGAACTGTGAAAAATCATTTGAGCCCAAAATTCACTGTGTTAACCTGAAATGAACTCTTGCTTGTAGGAAGACACAGATCCTGGGGTTTATCTCCGCTTCAGAAGGGAAATTCAGACCAGAGTTCTCATCCCTAAAACACTCTCTGCTATAATGCAAGAAGCAAGCTCTTCTTGCCAGAGTATAAAATACAGCAAGACCATGAGCATGCCCTGAAAAAAAGAACTGTGTTTCCTACTCATAAGGACCATATGTAGTTCAACTCTGCTTATGAAACTGATACAAACCACGGCGCCTCTTACATAAATGCACTTTAGTTAATAGTAAGAATCATGTTTGGTTCATGAACTGCGAACAATCATTTGTGCCCAAAATACACTGGGTTTACCAGAAATGAACTCTTGCTTGTAGGAAGACACTGATCCTGGGGTTTAAGTCCGTTTCTGAAGGGAAATTCAGACCAGAGTTCTCATCCCTGAAAAACATTCTGTTTTAAGGCAAGAATCATCATCTTCTTTCCAGCGTCTCCAATGTAGCAAGAAACATGTGCATGCCCAGAAAAAAAGAACTGTGTTTCCGAGTCATGAGGTCCATATGTAGTTCAACTCTACTTATGAAACTGATACAAACAACAGCTCCTCTTACATAAATCCTCTTTAGTTAATAGTGAGAATAGCATAGGGTTCCTGAACTGAGAAAAATCATTTGAGCCCAAAATTCACTGTGTTTACCAGAACTGAACTCTTGCTTGTAGGATGACACACATCCTTGGGTTTAACTCCGTTTCTAAAGACAAATTCAGACCAGAATTCTCAACCCGGAAAAACAATCTGTTTTAAGGCAAACCAAGCTCTATTATCCAGCCTCTCCAATATATTAAGAAACATGAGCATGCCAAGAAAAAAAGAACTGTGTTTCCTACTCATACGGACCATATGTAGTTCACCTCTGCTTATGAAATGATACAGACCACAGCTCCTCTTACTTAAAAGATCTTTAGTTAATAGCGAGAATCACGTTGGGTTCCTGAACTGTGAAAAATCATTTGAGCCCAAATTTCACTGTGTTAACCTGAAATGAACTCTCGCTTGTAGAAGACACTGATCCTGGGGTTTAAGTCCGTTTCTGAAGGCAAATTCAGACCAGAGTTCTCATTCCTGAAAAACATTCTGTTTTAAGGCAAGAATAATCCTCTGCTTTCCAGCCTCTCCTATGTAGTAAGAAACATGAGCATGCCCAGAAAAAAAGAACAGTGTTTCCTACTCATACAGAGCATATGTAGTTCAACTCTGCTTATGAAATGATACAGACCACAGCTCCTCTTACATAAAAGATCTTTAGTTAATAGCGAGAATCGCGTTGGGTTCGTGAACTGTGAAAAATCATTTGAGCCCAAAATTCACTGTGTTAACCTGAAATGAACTCTTGCTTGTAGGAAGACACAGATCCTGGAGTTTATATCCGCTTCGGAAGGGAAATTTAGACCAGAGTTCTCATCCTTGAAACAAACTCAGTTTCAACGAAGAAGGAAGATCTTTTTTCCAGTGTCACCATTACAGCAAGAACAATGAGCATGCCCTGAAAAAATAACTGTGATTAATACTCATACGGACCATATGTAGTTCAACTGTCTTTATGAAACTCATAAAAACCACAGCTCCTCTTACATAAATGCTCTTTAATTAAGAGTGAGAATCATGTTGTGTTTTGAACTGCAAAAAATAATTTGAGCAAAAATTTTTGGGTTTACCAGAAATGAACTCTTGCTTGTAGGAAGACACAGATCCAGGGGTTCAACTCCGTATCTGAAGGGAAATTCAGACCAGAATTCTCATCCCTGAAAAACACTTTGTTTTAAGGCATGAATCATCCTCTTCTGTCCAGGGTCTCCAATACAGTAAGAACCATGAGGATGCAATGAAAAAAAGAACTGTGTTTCCTACTAATACGGACCATATGTAGTCCAACTCTGCTTATGAAACTGATACAAACCACAGCTCCTCTTACATAAATGCTCTTTAGTTAATAGTGATTATCGCATTTGGTTCGTGAAAAGCGAAAAATCATTTGAGCCCAAAATTCAATGGGTTAACCAGAAATGAACTCTTGCTTATAGGAAGACACAGATCCTGGGGTTTAACTCCGTTCTGAAGGGAAATTCAGACCAGAGTTCTCATCCCTGAAACACACTCTGTTTTAACGCAAGAAGCAAGCTCTTCTTTCCAGAGTCTAAAATACAGCAAGAACCATGAGCATGCCCAGAAAAAAAGAACTGTGTTTCCTACTCATACGGACCATATGCAGTTCAACTCTGCTTATGAATTGATACAGACCGCAGCTCCTCTTACATAAATGCTCTTTAGTTAATAGTGATACTCGCGTTGGGTTCTAGAACTGTGTAAACACATTTGAGCTGAAAATTCACTTGGTTTACCAGAAATGAACACTTGCTTGTAGGAAGACACAGAACCTGGGGTTTAACTCCGTTTCTGAAGGGAAATTCAGACCAGAGTTCTCATCCCTGAAAGACACTCTGTTTTAATGCAAGAAGCAAGCTCTTCATTCTAGAGTCTAAAATACAGCAAGAACCATGAGCATGCCCTGAAAAAAAGAACTGTGTTTCCTATTCATACGGCCCATATGTAGTTCAACTCTGCTAATGAATCTGATACAGACCACACTTCCTCTTACATAAATGCTCTTTAGTTAATAGTGAGAATCATCTTGGGTTTGTGAACTGTGTAAAATCATTTGAGCCCAAAATTCACTGGGTTTACCAAAAATGAACTCTTGCTTGTAGGAAGACATTGATTCTGGGGTTTACTCCGTTTCTGAAGGCAAATTCAGACCAGAGTTCTCATCCCTAAAAACACTCTGTTTTAAGGCAAGAATCATCCTCTTCTTTCCAGTGTCTCCAATATAGTAAGAAACATGAGCATGCCCAGAAAAAAAGAACTGTGTTTCCTTCTCCTACAGACCATATGTAGTTCAATTCTGCTTATGAAACTGATACAGACCACAGCTCCTCTTACATAAATCCTCTTTAGTTAAGAGTGAGAATAGCGTATGGTTCGTGAACTGTGAAAAATCATTTGAGCCCCAAATTCACTGGGTTTACATGAAATGAACACTTGCTTGTAGGAAGACCTTGATTCGGGGTTTAACTCCGTTTCTGAAAGCAAATACAGACCAAAGTACTCATCCCTGAAAAACACTCTGTTTTAAGGCAAGAATCATCCTCTTCTTTCCAGGTTCTCCAATATAGTAACAAACATGAGCATGCCCAGAAAAAAAGAACTGTGTTTCCGAGTAATACAGACCATATGTAGTTCAACTCTGCTTATGAAACTGATACAAACCACAGCTCCTCTTACATAAAAGCTCTTTAGTTAATAGTGAGAATAGCGTAGATTCCTGAACTGCGAAAAATCATTTGAGCACAAAATTCACTGGGTTTACCAGAAATGAACTCTAGCTTCTAGGAAGACACAGATCCTGGGGTTTAACTCCGTTTCTAAAGACAAATTCAGACCAGAATTCTCAACCCTGAAAAACACTCTGTTTTAAGGCAAAAAGCAAGCTCTTCTTTCCAGTCTCTCCAATATAGTAAGAAACATGAGCATGCCCTGAAAAAAGAACTGTGTTTCCTACTCATACGGACCATATGTAGTTCAACTCTGCTTATGAAACTGATACAGACCACACCTCCTCTTACATAAATGCTCTTTAGTTAATAGTGAGAATCATGTTGTGTTCGTGAACTGTGAAAAATCATTTGAGCCCAAAATTCACTGTGTTAACCTGAAATGAACTCTTGCTTGTAGGAAGACACAGACCCTGGGGTTTATCTCCGCTTCATAAGGGAAATTCAGACCAGAGTTCTCATCCCTAAAACACTCTCTGCTATAATGCAAGAAGCAAGCTCTTCTTGCCAGAGTATAAAATACAGCAAGACCATGAGCATGCCCTGAAAAAAAGAACTGTGTTTCCTACTCATAAGGACCATATGTAGTTCAACTCTGCTTATGAAACTGATACAAACCACGGCGCCTCTTACATAAATGCACTTTAGTTAATAGTAAGAATCATGTTTGGTTCATGAACTGCGAACAATCATTGTGCCCAAAATACACTGGGTTTACCAGAAATGAACTCTTGCTTGTAGGAAGACACTGATCCTGGGGTTTAAGTCCGTTTCTGAAGGGAAATTCAGACCAGAGTTCTCATCCCTGAAAAACATTCTGTTTTAAGGCAAGAATCATCATCTTCTTTCCAGCGTCTCCAATGTAGCAAGAAACATGTGCATGCCCAGAAAAAAAGAACTGTGTGTCCGAGTCATGAGGTCCATATGTAGTTCAACTCTACTTATGAAACTGATACAAACAACAGCTCCTCTTACATAAATCCTCTTTAGTTAATAGTGAGAATAGCATAGGGTTCCTGAACTGAGAAAAATCATTTGAGCCCAAAATTCACTGTGTTTACCAGAACTGAACTCTTGCTTGTAGGATGACACACATCCTTGGGTTTAACTCCGTTTCTAAAGACAAATTCAGACCAGAATTCTCAACCCGGAAAAACAATCTGTTTTAAGGCAAACCAAGCTCTATTATCCAGCCTCTCCAATATATTAAGAAACATGAGCATGCCAAGAAAAAAAGAACTGTGTTTCCTACTCATACGGACCATATGTAGTTCACCTCTGCTTATGAAATGATACAGACCACAGCTCCTCTTACTTAAAAGATCTTTAGTTAATAGCGAGAATCACGTTGGGTTCCTGAACTGTGAAAAATCATTTGAGCCCAAATTTCACTGTGTTAACCTGAAATGAACTCTCGCTTGTAGAAGACACTGATCCTGGGGTTTAAGTCCGTTTCTGAAGGCAAATTCAGACCAGAGTTCTCATTCCTGAAAAACATTCTGTTTTAAGGCAAGAATAATCCTCTGCTTTCCAGCCTCTCCTATGTAGTAAGAAACATGAGCATGCCCAGAAAAAAAGAACAGTGTTTCCTACTCATACAGAGCATATGTAGTTCAACTCTGCTTATGAAATGATACAGACCACAGCTCCTCTTACATAAAAGATCTTTAGTTAATAGCGAGAATCGCGTTGGGTTCGTGAACTGTGAAAAATCATTTGAGCCCAAAATTCACTGTGTTAACCTGAAATGAACTCTTGCTTGTAGGAAGACACAGATCCTGGAGTTTATATCCGCTTCGGAAGGGAAATTTAGACCAGAGTTCTCATCCTTGAAACAAACTCAGTTTCAACGAAGAAGGAAGATCTTTTTTCCAGTGTGACCATTACAGCAAGAACAATGAGCATGCCCTGAAAAAATAACTGTGATTAATACTCATACGGACCATATGTAGTTCAACTGTCTTTATGAAACTCATAAAAACCACAGCTCCTCTTACATAAATGCTCTTTAATTAAGAGTGAGAATCATGTTGTGTTTTGAACTGCAAAAAATAATTTGAGCAAAAATTTTTGGGTTTACCAGAAATGAACTCTTGCTTGTAGGAAGACACAGATCCAGGGGTTCAACTCCGTATCTGAAGGGAAATTCAGACCAGAATTCTCATCCCTGAAAAACACTTTGTTTTAAGGCATGAATCATCCTCTTCTGTCCAGGGTCTCCAATACAGTAAGAACCATGAGGATGCAATGAAAAAAAGAACTGTGTTTCCTACTAATACGGACCATATGTAGTCCAACTCTGCTTATGAAACTGATACAAACCACAGCTCCTCTTACATAAATGCTCTTTAGTTAATAGTGATTATCGCATTTGGTTCGTGAAAAGCGAAAAATCATTTGAGCCCAAAATTCAATGGGTTAACCAGAAATGAACTCTTGCTTATAGGAAGACACAGATCCTGGGGTTTAACTCCGTTCTGAAGGGAAATTCAGACCAGAGTTCTCATCCCTGAAACACACTCTGTTTTAACGCAAGAAGCAAGCTCTTCTTTCCAGAGTCTAAAATACAGCAAGAACCATGAGCATGCCCAGAAAAAAAGAACTGTGTTTCCTACTCATACGGACCATATGCAGTTCAACTCTGCTTATGAATTGATACAGACCGCAGCTCCTCTTACATAAATGCTCTTTAGTTAATAGTGATACTCGCGTTGGGTTCTAGAACTGTGTAAACACATTTGAGCTGAAAATTCACTTGGTTTACCAGAAATGAACACTTGCTTGTAGGAAGACACAGAACCTGGGGTTTAACTCCGTTTCTGAAGGGAAATTCAGACCAGAGTTCTCATCCCTGAAAGACACTCTGTTTTAATGCAAGAAGCAAGCTCTTCATTCTAGAGTCTAAAATACAGCAAGAACCATGAGCATGCCCTGAAAAAAAGAACTGTGTTTCCTATTCATACGGCCCATATGTAGTTCAACTCTGCTAATGAATCTGATACAGACCACACTTCCTCTTACATAAATGCTCTTTAGTTAATAGTGAGAATCATCTTGGGTTTGTGAACTGTGTAAAATCATTTGAGCCCAAAATTCACTGGGTTTACCAAAAATGAACTCTTGCTTGTAGGAAGACATTGATTCTGGGGTTTACTCCGTTTCTGAAGGCAAATTCAGACCAGAGTTCTCATCCCTAAAAACACTCTGTTTTAAGGCAAGAATCATCCTCTTCTTTCCAGTGTCTCCAATATAGTAAGAAACATGAGCATGCCCAGAAAAAAAGAACTGTGTTTCCTTCTCCTACAGACCATATGTAGTTCAATTCTGCTTATGAAACTGATACAGACCACAGCTCCTCTTACATAAATCCTCTTTAGTTAAGAGTGAGAATAGCGTATGGTTCGTGAACTGTGAAAAATCATTTGAGCCCCAAATTCACTGGGTTTACATGAAATGAACACTTGCTTGTAGGAAGACCTTGATTCGGGGTTTAACTCCGTTTCTGAAAGCAAATACAGACCAAAGTACTCATTCCTGAAAAACACTCTGTTTTAAGGCAAGAATCATCCTCTTCTTTCCAGGTTCTCCAATATAGTAACAAACATGAGCATGCCCAGAAAAAAAGAACTGTGTTTCCGAGTAATACAGACCATATGTAGTTCAACTCTGCTTATGAAACTGATACAAACCACAGCTCCTCTTACATAAAAGCTCTTTAGTTAATAGTGAGAATAGCGTAGATTCCTGAACTGCGAAAAATCATTTGAGCACAAAATTCACTGGGTTTACCAGAAATGAACTCTAGCTTCTAGGAAGACACAGATCCTGGGGTTTAACTCCGTTTCTAAAGACAAATTCAGACCAGAATTCTCAACCCTGAAAAACACTCTGTTTTAAGGCAAAAAGCAAGCTCTTCTTTCCAGTCTCTCCAATATAGTAAGAAACATGAGCATGCCCTGAAAAAAGAACTGTGTTTCCTACTCATACGGACCATATGTAGTTCAACTCTGCTTATGAAACTGATACAGACCACACCTCCTCTTACATAAATGCTCTTTAGTTAATAGTGAGAATCATGTTGTGTTCGTGAACTGTGAAAAATCATTTGAGCCCAAAATTCACTGTGTTAACCTGAAATGAACTCTTGCTTGTAGGAAGACACAGATCCTGGTGTTTATCTCCGCTTCAGAAGGGAAATTCAGACCAGAGTTCTCATCCCTGAAAACCATTCTGTTTTAAGGCAAGAATCATCCTCTACTTTCCAGCGTCTCCAATGTAGTAAGAAATATGAGCATGCCCAGAAAAAAAGAACAGTGTTTCCTACTCATACAGAGCATATGTAGTTCAACTCTGCTTATGAAACTGATACAAACAACAGCTCCTCTTACATAAATCCTCTTTAGTTAATAGTGAGAATAGCATAGGGTTCTTGAACTGCAAAAAATCATTTGAGCTCAAAATTCACTGGGTTTACAAGAAATGTACTCTTGCTTGGAGGAAGACACAGATCCTGGGGTTTAACTCCGTTTCTGCAGGGAATTTCATACCAGATTTATCATCCCTGAAACACACTCTGTTTAAACGAAGAAGGAAGCTCTTCTTTCCAGAGTCTATAATACAGCAAGTATCATGAGCATGGCCTGAAAGAAAGAACTGGGTTTGCTATTCATACGGACCATATGTGGTTCAACTCTGCTTATGAAACTGATACAGACCACACCTCCTCTTACATAAATGCTCTTTAGTTAATAGTGAGAATCATGTTGTGTTCGTGAACTGTGAAAAATCATTTGAGCCCAAAATTCACTGTGTTAACCTGAAATGAACTCTTGCTTGTAGGAAGACACAGATCCTGGGGTTTATCTCCGCTTCAGAAGGGAAATTCAGACCAGAGTTCTCATCCCTAAAACACTCTCTGCTATAATGCAAGAAGCAAGCTCTTCTTGCCAGAGTATAAAATACAGCAAGAACCATGAGCATGCCCTGAAAAAAAGAACTGTGTTTCCTACTCATAAGGACCATATGTAGTTCAACTCTGCTTATGAAACTGATACAAACCACGGCGCCTCTTACATAAATGCACTTTAGTTAATAGTAAGAATCATGTTTGGTTCATGAACTGCGAACAATCATTTGTGCCCAAAATACACTGGGTTTACCAGAAATGAACTCTTGCTTGTAGGAAGACACTGATCCTGGGGTTTAAGTCCGTTTCTGAAGGGAAATTCAGACCAGAGTTCTCATCCCTGAAAAACATTCTGTTTTAAGGCAAGAATCATCATCTTCTTTCCAGCGTCTCCAATGTAGCAAGAAACATGTGCATGCCCAGAAAAAAAGAACTGTGTTTCCGAGTCATGAGGTCCATATGTAGTTCAACTCTACTTATGAAACTGATACAAACAAGAGCTCCTCTTACATAAATCCTCTTTAGTTAATAGTGAGAATAGCATAGGGTTCCTGAACTGAGAAAAATCATTTGAGCCCAAAATTCACTGTGTTTACCAGAACTGAACACTTGCTTGTAGGATGACACACATCCTTGGGTTTAACTCCGTTTCTAAAGACAAATTCAGACCAGAATTCTCAACCCGGAAAAACAATCTGTTTTAAGGCAAACCAAGCTCTTCTATCCAGCCTCTCCAATATATTAAGAAACATGAGCATGCCAAGAAAAAAAGAACTGTGATTCCTACTCATACGGACCATATGTAGTTCAACTCTGCTTATGAAATGATACAGACCACAGCTCCTCTTACTTAAAAGATCTTTAGTTAATAGCGAGAATCACGTTGGGTTCCTGAACTGTGAAAAATCATTTGAGCCCAAATTTCACTGTGTTAACCTGAAATGAACTCTCGCTTGTAGAAGACACTGATCCTGGGGTTTAAGTCCGTTTCTGAAGGCAAATTCAGACCAGAGTTCTCATTCCTGAAAAACATTCTGTTTTAAGGCAAGAATCATCCTCTTCTTTCCAGCGTCTCCTATGTAGTAAGAAACATGAGCATGCCCAGAAAAAAAGAACTGTGTTTCCTACTCATAAGGACCATATGTAGTTCAACTCTCCTTATGAAACTGATACAAACCACGGCTCCTCTTACATAAATGCCCTTTAGTTAATAGTGAGAATCATGTTTGGTTCGTGAACTGCGAAAAATCATTTGTGCCCAAAATTCTCTGGTTTTACCAGAAATGAACTCTTGCATGTAGGAAGACACTGATCCTGGGGTTTAAGTCCGTTTCTGAAGGCAAATTCAGACCAGAGTTCTCATCCCTGAAAACCATTCTGTTTTTAGGCAAGAATCATCCTCTTCTTTCCAGCGTCTCCAATGTAGTATGAAACATGAACATGCCCAGAAAAAAAGAACTGTGCTTCCTACTCATACAGACCATATGTAGTTCAACTCTGCTTATGAAACTGATACAAACAACAGCTCCTCTTACATAAATCCTCTTTAGTTAATAGTGAGAATAGCATAGGGTTCTTGAACTGCGAAAAATCATTTGTGCCCAAAATTCTCTGGGTTTACCAGAAATGAACTCTTGCTTGTAGGAAGACACTGATCCTGGGGTTTAAGTCCGTTTCTGAAGGCAAATTCAGACCAGAGTTCTCATCCCTGAAAAACATTCTGTTTTAAGGCAAGAATAATCCTCTGCTTTCCAGCCTCTCCTATGTAGTAAGAAACATGAGCATGCCCAGAAAAAAAGAACAGTGTTTCCTACTCATACAGAGCATATGTAGTTCAACTCTGCTTATGAAATGATACAGACCACAGCTCCTCTTACATAAAAGATCTTTAGTTAATAGCGAGAATCGCGTTGGGTTCGTGAACTGTGAAAAATCATTTGAGCCCAAAATTCACTGTGTTAACCTGAAATGAACTCTTGCTTGTAGGAAGACACAGATCCTGGAGTTTATATCCGCTTCGGAAGGGAAATTTAGACCAGAGTTCTCATCCTTGAAACAAACTCAGTTTCAACGAAGAAGGAAGATCTTTTTTCCAGTGTGACCATTACAGCAAGAACAATGAGCATGCCCTGAAAAAATAACTGTTATTAATACTCATACGGACCATATGTAGTTCAACTGTCTTTATGAAACTCATAAAAACCACAGCTCCTCTTACATAAATGCTCTTTAATTAAGAGTGAGAATCATGTTGTGTTTTGAACTGCAAAAAATAATTTGAGCAAAAATTTTTGGGTTTACCAGAAATGAACTCTTGCTTGTAGGAAGACACAGATCCAGGGGTTCAACTCCGTATCTGAAGGGAAATTCAGACCAGAATTCTCATCCCTGAAAAACACTTTGTTTTAAGGCATGAATCATCCTCTTCTGTCCAGGGTCTCCAATACAGTAAGAACCATGAGGATGCAATGAAAAAAAGAACTGTGTTTCCTACTAATACGGACCATATGTAGTCCAACTCTGCTTATGAAACTGATACAAACCACAGCTCCTCTTACATAAATGCTCTTTAGTTAATAGTGATTATCGCATTTGGTTCGTGAAAAGCGAAAAATCATTTGAGCCCAAAATTCAATGGGTTAACCAGAAATGAACTCTTGCTTATAGGAAGACACAGATCCTGGGGTTTAACTCCGTTCTGAAGGGAAATTCAGACCAGAGTTCTCATCCCTGAAACACACTCTGTTTTAACGCAAGAAGCAAGCTCTTCTTTCCAGAGTCTAAAATACAGCAAGAACCATGAGCATGCCCAGAAAAAAAGAACTGTGTTTCCTACTCATACGGACCATATGCAGTTCAACTCTGCTTATGAATTGATACAGACCGCAGCTCCTCTTACATAAATGCTCTTTAGTTAATAGTGATACTCGCGTTGGGTTCTAGAACTGTGTAAACACATTTGAGCTGAAAATTCACTTGGTTTACCAGAAATGAACACTTGCTTGTAGGAAGACACAGAACCTGGGGTTTAACTCCGTTTCTGAAGGGAAATTCAGACCAGAGTTCTCATCCCTGAAAGACACTCTGTTTTAATGCAAGAAGCAAGCTCTTCATTCTAGAGTCTAAAATACAGCAAGAACCATGAGCATGCCCTGAAAAAAAGAACTGTGTTTCCTATTCATACGGCCCATATGTAGTTCAACTCTGCTAATGAATCTGATACAGACCACACTTCCTCTTACATAAATGCTCTTTAGTTAATAGTGAGAATCATCTTGGGTTTGTGAACTGTGTAAAATCATTTGAGCCCAAAATTCACTGGGTTTACCAAAAATGAACTCTTGCTTGTAGGAAGACATTGATTCTGGGGTTTACTCCGTTTCTGAAGGCAAATTCAGACCAGAGTTCTCATCCCTAAAAACACTCTGTTTTAAGGCAAGAATCATCCTCTTCTTTCCAGTGTCTCCAATATAGTAAGAAACATGAGCATGCCCAGAAAAAAAGAACTGTGTTTCCTTCTCCTACAGACCATATGTAGTTCAATTCTGCTTATGAAACTGATACAGACCACAGCTCCTCTTACATAAATCCTCTTTAGTTAAGAGTGAGAATAGCGTATGGTTCGTGAACTGTGAAAAATCATTTGAGCCCCAAATTCACTGGGTTTACATGAAATGAACACTTGCTTGTAGGAAGACCTTGATTCGGGGTTTAACTCCGTTTCTGAAAGCAAATACAGACCAAAGTACTCATTCCTGAAAAACACTCTGTTTTAAGGCAAGAATCATCCTCTTCTTTCCAGGTTCTCCAATATAGTAACAAACATGAGCATGCCCAGAAAAAAAGAACTGTGTTTCCGAGTAATACAGACCATATGTAGTTCAACTCTGCTTATGAAACTGATACAAACCACAGCTCCTCTTACATAAAAGCTCTTTAGTTAATAGTGAGAATAGCGTAGATTCCTGAACTGCGAAAAATCATTTGAGCACAAAATTCACTGGGTTTACCAGAAATGAACTCTAGCTTCTAGGAAGACACAGATCCTGGGGTTTAACTCCGTTTCTAAAGACAAATTCAGACCAGAATTCTCAACCCTGAAAAACACTCTGTTTTAAGGCAAAAAGCAAGCTCTTCTTTCCAGTCTCTCCAATATAGTAAGAAACATGAGCATGCCCTGAAAAAAGAACTGTGTTTCCTACTCATACGGACCATATGTAGTTCAACTCTGCTTATGAAACTGATACAGACCACACCTCCTCTTACATAAATGCTCTTTAGTTAATAGTGAGAATCATGTTGTGTTCGTGAACTGTGAAAAATCATTTGAGCCCAAAATTCACTGTGTTAACCTGAAATGAACTCTTGCTTGTAGGAAGACACAGATCCTGGTGTTTATCTCCACTTCAGAAGGGAAATTCAGACCAGAGTTCTCATCCCTGAAAACCATTCTGTTTTAAGGCAAGAATCATCCTCTACTTTCCAGCGTCTCCAATGTAGTAAGAAATATGAGCATGCCCAGAAAAAAAGAACAGTGTTTCCTACTCATACAGAGCATATGTAGTTCAACTCTGCTTATGAAACTGATACAAACAACAGCTCCTCTTACATAAATCCTCTTTAGTTAATAGTGAGAATAGCATAGGGTTCTTGAACTGCAAAAAATAATTTGAGCTCAAAATTCACTGGGTTTACAAGAAATGTACTCTTGCTTGGAGGAAGACACAGATCCTGGGGTTTAACTCCGTTTCTGCAGGGAATTTCAGACCAGATTTATCATCCCTGAAACACACTCTGTTTAAACGAAGAAGGAAGCTCTTCTTTCCAGAGTCTATAATACAGCAAGTATCATGAGCATGGCCTGAAAGAAAGAACTGGGTTTGCTATTCATACGGACCATATGTGGTTCAACTCTGCTTATGAAACTGATACAGACCACACCTCCTCTTACATAAATGCTCTTTAGTTAATAGTGAGAATCGCGTTGGATTCCTGAACTGCAAAAAATCATTTGAGCCCAAAATTCACTGGGTTTACCAGAACTGAACTCTTGCTTGTAGGAAGACACAGATCCTTGGGTTTAACTCCGTTTGTAAAGACAAATTCAGACCAGAATTCTCAACCCTGAAAAACACTCTGTTTTAAGGCAAAAAGCAAGCTCTTCTTTCCAGCCTCTCCAATATAGTAAGAAACATGAGCATGCCCTGAAAAAAAGAACTGTGTTTCCTACTCATACGGACCATATGTAGTTCAACTCTGCTTATGAAATGATACAGACCACAGCTCCTCTTACATAAATGCTCTTTAGTTAATAGTGATAATCGCCTTGGGTTCTAGAACTGTGTAAAGTCATTTGAGCCGATATTCTCTTGGTTTACCATAAATGAACTCTTGCTAGAAGGAAGACACAGATCATGGGGTTTAACTCCGTTTGTGAAGGGAAATTCAGACCAGAGTTCTCACCCATGAAACACACTCTGTTTAAATGAAAGAAGCAAGCTCTTCTTTCCAGCGTCTCCAATACAGCAAGAACCATGAGCATGCCCTGAAAAAAAGAACTATGTTTCCTACTCATACGGACCATATGTAGTTCAACTCTGCTTATGAAACTGATACAAACCACAGCTCCTCTTACATAAATGCTCTTTAGTTAATAGTGAGAATCATGTTGTGTTCGGGAACTGCGAAAAATCATTTGATCCAAAATTCACAGGGTTAACCAGAAATGAACTCTTGCATGTAGGAAGACACTGATCCTGAGGTTTAACTCTGTTTCTGAAGGCAAATTCAGATCAGGGTTCTCATCCCTGAAAAAAAATCTCTGATTTAAGGCAAGAAACATCCTCTTCTTTCCAGCGTCTCCAATAAAGTAAGAACCATGAGCATGCCCAGAAAAAAGAATTGTGTTTCCTACTCATACAGACCATATGTAGTTCAACTCTGCTTATGAAATGATACAGACCCCAGATCCTCTTACATAAAAGCTCTTTAGTTAATAGTGAGAATTGCGTAGGTTTCGTGAGCTGCGAAAAATCATTTAAGCCCAATATTCACTGGGTTAACCATAAATGAACTCTTGCTTGTAGGAAGTAACAGATGCTGGGGTTTAACTCCGTTTCTGAAGGGAAAATCACACCAGAGTTCTCATCCCTGAAACACACTCTGTATTAACGTAGAAGCAAGCTCTTCTTTCCAGAGTCTAAAATACAGCAATATCCATGATCATGGCCTGAAAAAAACAACTGTGTTTCCTATTCATACGGACCATATGTAGTTCAACTCTGCTTATGAAACTGATACAAACCACACCTCCTCTTACACAAATGCTCTTTAATTAATATTTAGAATAGTGTTGGGTTCGTGAACTGCAAAAAATCATTTAAGCACAAAATTCACTGGGTTAACCTGAAATGAACTCTTGCTTGTAGGAAGACACAGATCCTGGCGTTAAACTCCATTTCTGAAGGGAAATGCATATCAGAATTCTCATCCTTGAAAAACACTCTGTTTTAAGGCATGAAATATCTTCTTCTTTCCAGGGTCTCCAATACAGTAAGAACCATTTGCATGCCACGAAAAAGAACTGTGTTTCCTACTCATACAGATCATATGTAGTCAAACTCTGCTTATAAAACTGATACGACCACATCTCCTCTTGCATGAATGCTCGTTAGTTAATAGTGATAATCGTGTTCAGTTCTAGAACTGTGTAAAATCATTTGTGCTCAATATTCACGTGGTTTTCCAGAAGTGAACTCTTGCTTGTAGGAAGACACAGATCCTTGGGTTTAACTCCGTTTCTAAAGACAAATTCAGACCAGAGTTCTCAACCCTGATAAACACTCTGTTTTAAGGCAAAAAGCAAGCTCTTCTTTCCAGCCTCTCCACTATAGTAAGAAACATGAGCACGCCCTGAAAAAAAGAACTGTGTTTCCTACTCATACAGACCATATGTAGTTCAACTCTGCTTATGAAACTGATACAAACAACAGCTCCTCTTACATAAATCCTCTTTAGTTAACAGTGAGAATAGCATAGGGTTCCTGAACTGAGAAAAATCATTTGAGCCCAAAATTAACTGGGTTTACCAGAACTGAACTCTTGCATGTAGGAAGACACAGATCCTTGGGTTTAACTCCGTTTCTAAAGACAAATTCAGACCAGAATTCTCAACCCTGAAAAACACTCTGTTTTAAGGCAAAAAGCAAGCTCTTCTTTCCAGCCTCTCCAATATAGTAAGAAACATGAGCATGCCCTGAAAAAAAAAGAACTGTGTTTCCTACTCATACGGACCATATGTAGTTCAACTCTGCTTATGAAATGATACAGACCACAGCTCCTCTTACATAAAAGATCTTTAGTTAATAGCGAGAATCGCGTTGGGTTCATGAACTGTGAAAAATCATTTGAGCCCAAAATTCACTGTGTTAACCTGAAATGAACTCTTGCTTGTAGGAAGACACAGATCCTGGAGTTTATATCCGCTTCGGAAGGGAAATTTAGACCAGAGTTCTCATCCTTGAAACAAACTCAGTTTCAACGAAGAAGGAAGATCTTTTTTCCAGTGTGACCATTACAGCAAGAACAATGAGCATGCCCTGAAAAAATAACTGTGATTAATACTCATACGGACCATATGTAGTTCAACTGTCTTTATGAAACTCATAAAAACCACAGCTCCTCTTACATAAATGCTCTTTAATTAAGAGTGAGAATCATGTTGTGTTTTGAACTGCAAAAAATAATTTGAGCAAAAATTTTTGGGTTTACCAGAAATGAACTCTTGCTTGTAGGAAGACACAGATCCAGGGGTTCAACTCCGTATCTGAAGGGAAATTCAGACCAGAATTCTCATCCCTGAAAAACACTTTGTTTTAAGGCATGAATCATCCTCTTCTGTCAAGGGTCTCCAATACAGTAAGAACCATGAGGATGCAATGAAAAAAAGAACTGTGTTTCCTACTAATACGGACCATATGTAGTCCAACTCTGCTTATGAAACTGATACAAACCACAGCTCCTCTTACATAAATGCTCTTTAGTTAATAGCGATTATCGCGTTTGGTTCGTGAAAAGCAAAAAATCATTTGAGCCCAAAATTCAATGGGTTAACCAGAAATGAACTCTTGCTTATAGGAAGACACAGATCCTGGGGTTTAACTCCGTTCTGAAGGGAAATTCAGACCAGAGTTCTGATCCCTGAAACACACTCTGTTTTAACACAAGAAGCAAGCTCTTCTTTCCTGCGTCTCCAATACAGCAAGAACCATGAGCATTCCCAGAAAAAAAGAACTGTGTTTCCTTCTCATACGGACCATAAGTAGTTAAACTCTGCATAGGAAACTGATACAGACCACACCTGCTCTTAGATAAATGCTCTTTAGTTAATAGTGATAATCGCGTTGGTTTCAAGAACTCTGTAAAGTAATTTGAGCCCAAAATTCGCTTTGTTTCCTAGAAATGAACTCTAGCTGGTAGGAATACACAGATCCTGGGGTTCAACTCCTTTTCTGAAGGGAAATTCAGACCAGAGTTCTCATCCCTGAAACACACTCTGTTTTAACGAAGAAGCAAGCTCTCTTTACCAGAAACTAAAATACAGCAAGAACCGTGAGGATAGCCTGAAAAAAAGAACGGTGTTTCCTACTCATAAGGACCATATGTAGTTCAACTCTCCCTATGAAACTTATACAAACCTCGGACCCCACTTATATAAATGCACTTTAGTTAATAGTGAGAATCATGTTGGGTGGGTGAACTGCGAAAAATCATTTGAGCCCAAAATTCACTGGGTTTACCAGAAATGAAATCTTGCTTGTAGGAAGACTCTGATCCTGGGGTTTAACTCCGTTTCTGAAGGCAAATTCAGACCAGAGTTCTCATCCATGAAACATAACCTGTGTTAAGGCAAGAAGCAAGCTCTTCTTTCCAGCGTCGCCAATACAACAAGAACCATGAGCATGCCCTGAAAAAAAGAACTGTGTTTCCTATTCATACGGAACATATGTACTTCAACTCTGATTAGGAAACTGATACAAACCACAGCTCCTCTTACATAAATGCTCTTTAGTTAATAGTGAGAATCGCGTTGGGTTCGTGAACTGCGGAAAATCATTTGAGCCCAAAATTCACTAGGTTAACCAGAAATAAAGTCTTGCTTGTAGGAAGACACAGATCCTGGGGTTTAACTCCGTTTCTGAAGGCAAATTCAGACCAGAGTTCTCATACCTGAAACACAGTCTGTTTAAACTAAGATGGAAGCTCTTCTTTCTGGAGTCTAAAATACAGCAAGAACCAGGAGCATGGCCTGAAAAAAAAACTGTGTTTCCTATTCATACAGACCATATGTAATTCAACTCTGCTTGGGTAACAGATACAGACCACACCTCCTCTTACATAAATGGTCTTTAGTTAATAGTGACAATATCGTTGGGTTCCTGAACTGCGAAAAATCATTTGAGCACAAAATTCACTGGGTTTACCAGAAATGAACTCTTGTTTGTAGGAAGACGCTGATCCTGGGGTTGAAGTCCGTTTCTGAAGGCAAATTCATACCAGAGTTCTAATCCCTGAAAAACACTCTGTTTTAAGGCAAGAATCATCCTCTTCTTTCCAGCGTCTCCAATATAGTAAGAAACATGAGCATGCCCAGAAAAAAAGAACTGTGTTTCCTAATCATGAATACCATATGTAGTTCAACTCTGCATATGAAACTGATACAAACCACAGCTCCTCTTACATGAATCCTCTTTAGTTAATAGTGAGAATAGCATAGGGTTCATGAACTGAGAAAAATCATTTGAGCTCAAAATTCACTGGTTTTACCAGAAATGAACTGGGGCTTGTAGGAAGACACAGATCCTGGAGTTTAACTCCGTTTCTGCAGGGAAATGCAGACCAGAGTTCTCATCCTTGAAACAAACTCTGTTTCAACGAAGAAGGAAGATCTTTTTTCCAGCGTCACCATTACAGCAAGAACCATGAGCATGCCCGGAAAAAAATAACTGTGTTTAATACTCATACGGACCATATGTAGTTCAACTGTCTTTATGAAACTCATACAAACAACAGCTCCTCTTACATAAATGCTCTTTAGTTATTAGTGAGAATCGCGTTGGGTTCGTGAACTTTGAAAAATCATTTGAGCACAAAATTCATTGCGTTAACTAGAAATGAACTCTTGCTTGTAGGAAGACACAGATCCTGGGGTTTAACTCCGTTTCTGAAGGGAAATACAGACCATAGTTCTGATCCCTGAAACACACTCTGTTATAACGCAAGAAGCAAGCTCTTCTTTCCAGAGTCTAAAATACAGCAAGAACCATGAGCATGCCCTGAAAAAAAGAACTGTGTTTCCTACTCATGCAGACCATGTGTAGTTCAACTCTTCATATGAAACTGATACAAACCACAGCTCCTCTTACATAAATGCTCTTTAGTTAATAGTGATAATTGCGTTGGGTTCCTGAACTGTGAAAAATCATTTGAGTCCCAAACTCACTGGGTTTACCAGAACTGAACTCTTGCTTGTAGGAAGACACAGATCCTGGGGTTTAACACCGTTTCTGAAGGGAAATTCAGACCAGTGTTCTCATCCGTAAAACATACTTTTTATTAACACAAGAAGCAAGCTCTTCTTTGCAGCATCTCCAATACAACAAGAACCATGAGTATGCCCAGAAAAAATGAACTGTGTTTCCTACTCATACGGACCATATGTAGTTCAACTCTGCTTATGAAACTGAAACAAACCACAGCTCCTCTTACCTAAAGGCTCTTTAGTAAATAGTTAGAATGGCTTTGTATTCGTGCACTGTGTAAAATCATTTGAGCCCAGAATTCACTAGGTTCACCAGAAATGTACTCTTGATTGTAGGAATACAGAGATCCTGGGGTTTAACTCTGATTCTGAAGGTAAATTCAGACCGGTGTTCTCATCCATGAAACACATGCTGTTTTAACACAAAAAGCGTCCTCTTCTTTCCAGCGTCTCCAATACAGGAAGAATCATGTGAATGCCCAGAAAAAAAAAACAAAACTGTGTTTCCTCCTCATAGAGACCATATGCAGTTCAACTCTGCTTATGAAACTGACACAAACCACAGTTCCTCTTACATATATGTTCTTTAGTTAATAGTGAGAATCGCAATGGGTTTCTGAACTGTGAAAAATCATTTGAGCCCAAAATTCACTTGGTTTACCAGAAATGAACTCTTCCTTGTAGGAAGACACAGATCCTGTGGTTTAACTCTGTTTCTGAAGGAAATTCAGACCAGTGTTCTCATCAATGAAACACACTCTGTTTTCACGCAAGAAGCAAGCTCTTCTTTCCAGAGTCTAAAATACAATAAGAACCATGAGCATGCCCAGAAAAAAAGAACTGTGTTTCCTACTCATACAGACCATATGTAGTTGAACTCCGCTTATGAAACTGATACAAACCACAGATCTTCTTACATAAATGCTCTTTAGTTAATAGTGAGAATCATGTTGGGTTCATGAACTGCAAAAACCTTTTGAGCCCAAAATTCACTGGGTTTACCAGAAATGAACTCTGGCTTGTAGGAAAACACAGATCCTGGGGTTTAACTCCGTTTCTGAAGGAAAATTCAGACCAGTGTTTTCATCCATGGATAACATGCTGTTTTTACGCAAGAAGCATCCTCCTCTCTTCAGCATTTCCAATACAAAAAGAAACATGAGAATGCCCAGGAAAAAAGAAATGTGACTCCTCCTCATACAGACCATATGAAGTTCAACTCAGCTTATGAATCTGACACAAACCACAGCTCCTCTTACATAAATGCTCTTTAGTTAACAGTTAGAATCGCGTTGGGTTCGTGAACTGTGAAAAAACATTTGAGCTCAAAATTCACTGGGTTTACCAGAAATGAACTCTTGCTTGTAGGAAGACACAGATCCGGGGGTTTAACTCAGTGTCTGAAGTAAATTCAGACCAGAGTTCTCATCCCTTAAACACACAGTGTTTTCACACAAGAAGCAAGCACTTCTTTCCAGAGTCTAAAATACAGCAAGAACCATGAGCATGCCCTGTAGAAAGAACTTTTTCCTACTCATACGCACCATATGTAGTTCAACTCTGTTTATGAAACTGGTACAAATCACAGCTACTCTTACATAAATGCTCTTTAGTTAATAGAGATAATCGCCTTAGGTTGGTGAACTTGGAAAAATCATTTGAGCCCAAAATTCACTGGGTTTACCAGAAATGACCTCTTGCCTGTAGGAAGACACAGGTCCTGGGGTTAACTCCGATTATGAAGGTAAATTCAGAGCCGTTGTCTCATCCATGAAAAACATGCTGTTTTAACGCTATTAGCATCCTCTTCTTTCCAGCGTCTCCAATACAGGAAGAATCATGAGGATGCCCAGAAAAAAATAAATGTGTTTCCTGCTCATACAGACCATATGCAGTTCAACTCTGCTTATGAAACTGACACAAACCACAGCTCCTCTTACATGAATGCTCTTTATTTAATAGTGAGAATCGCAATGGGTTTCTGAACTGTGAAAAATCATTTGAGCCCAAAATTCACTTGGTTTACCAGAAATGAACTCTTGCTTGTAGGAAGACACAGATCCTGTGGTATAACTCTGTTTCTGAAGGAAATTCAGACCAGTGTTCTCATCCCTGAAAAACACTCTGTTTTAAAGCAAGAATCATCCTCTTCTTTCCAGCGTCTCCAATACAATAAGAACCATTAGCATGCCAAGAAAAAAAGAACTGTGTTTCCTACTCATACATACCATATGTAGTTCAATTCTGCTTATGAAACTGATACAAACCACAGCTCCTCTTAGATAAATTCTCTTTAGTTAATAGTGATAATCACGTTGGGTACTTGAACTGTGTAAAATCATTTGAGCCTAAAATTCACTCAGTTTACCAGAAATGAACTCTTGCTTGTAGGAAGATACAGATCATGTGGTTTAACTCCGTTTCTGAAGGGAAATTCAGACCAGAGTTCTCATTCATGAAACACTCTGTTTTAATGCAAAAAGCAAGCTCTTCTTTCCAGAGTCTCAAATACAGCAAGAACCATGACCATGCCCCGAAATAAAGAACTGTGTTTCCTAGTCATACGGAACATATGTAGATCAACTCTGCTTATGAAACAGATACAAACCACAGCTCCTCTTAAATAAGAACTCTTTAGTTAATAGTGAGAATTGCATTGGGTTTTTGAAATGTGTAAAATCATTAGAGCCCAAAATTCACTTGGATTAACAAAAATGAACTCTGGCTTGTAGGAAGACACAGTTCCTGGGGTTTAACTCCGTTTCTGAAGGGAAATTCAGACCAGTGTTCTCATCCATGAAACATACTTTTTATTAACACAAGAAGCAACCTCTTCTTTGCAGCGTCTCCAATACAACAAGAACCATGTGCATGCCCAGAAAAAAGAACTGTGTTTCCAACTCATACGGACCATATGTAGTTCAACTCTGCTTATGAAACTGAAACAAACCACAGCTCCTCTTACATAAATGTTCTTTAGTTAATAGTGATAGTCACGTTGGGTTATAGAACTGTGTAAAATTATTTAAGCCGAAAATTCACTTGGTTTACCAGAAATGAACTCTTGCTTGTAGGAAGATACAGATCCTGGGGTTTAACTCTGTTTCAGAAGGGAAATTCAGACCAGAGTTCTCATCCCTGAAACACACTCTGATTTAATGCAAGAAGCTAGCTCTTCTTTCCAGGGTCTCCAATAGAACAAGAACCATGAGCATGCCCAGAATAAAAGAACTGTGTTTCCTACTCATACAGACCATATGTAGTTCAACTCTGCTAATGAAACTGATACAAACCACAGCTCCTATTACATAAATCTTCTTTAGTTAATAGTGAGAATAGTGTAGGGTTCGTGAACTGAAAAAATCATTTGAGCCCAAAATTTACTGGGTTTACCAGAAATGAACTCTTGCTTGTAGGAGGACACAGATCCTGGGGTATAACTCCGTTTCTAGGGAAAATTCAGACCAGAGTTGTCATCCCTGAAACACACTCTCTTTTAACGAAGAAGCAAGCTATTCTTTTCAGAGTCTAAAATACAGCAAGAACCGTGATGATGGCCTGAAAAAAAGAACTGTGTTTCCTACTAATACGGACCATATGTATTTCAACTCTACTTAGTAATCTGATACAAACAACAGATCCTCTAACATAAATGCTCTTTAGTTAAGAGTGAGAATCACGTTGCGTTCGTGAACTACGAAAAATCATTTGAGCACAAAATTCACTGGGTTTACCAGAAATGAACCCTTGCTTGTAGGAATACACTGATACAGTGGTATAACTCCATTTCTGATGACAAATTCAGACCAGAGTTCTCAACCCAGAAACACACTCTGTTTTAATTCAAGAATCATCCTCTTCTTTCCAGCGTCTCCAATATAGTAAGAAACATGAGCATGCCCAGAAAAAAAGAACTGTGTTTTCTATTCATACGGACCAAACGTATTTCAACTCTGCTTAGTAATCTGATACAAACAACAGATCCTCTAACATAAATGCTCTTTAGTTAATAGTGAGAATCGTGTTGCATTGGTGAACTGCGAAATATCATTTGAGCCCAAAATTCACTGTGTTTACCAAAATGAACTCTTGCTTGTAGGAAGACAGAGATCCTGGGGTTTAACTCCGTTTCTGATGGCAAATTGAGACCAGAGATCTCAACCCAGAAAAACACTCTGTTTTAAGGCAAGAATCATCCTCTTCTTTCCAGCGTCTCCAAAATAGAAAGAAACATGAGCATGCCAAGAAAAAGAGAACTGTGTTTCCTACTCATACAGACCATATGTAGTTCAACTCTGCTTATGAAACTGATACAAACCACAGCTCCTCTTATATAAATCCTTTTTAGTTAATAGTGAGAATAGCGTAGGGTTCATGAACTGTGAAAAATCATTTGAGCCCAAAATTCGCTGTGTTTACCGAAATGAACTCTTGCTTGTAGGAAGACACAGATCCTGGGGTTTAACTCCGTTTCTGAAGGGAAATTCAGACCAGAGTTCTCATCCCTGAAACACACTCTGATTTAACGAAGAAGCAAGCTCTTCTTTCCAGAGTCAAAAATACAGCAAGAACCATGAGCATGCCCTGAAAAAATGAACTGTGTTTCCTACTCATACGGACCATATGTAGTTCAACTCTGCTTATGAATCTGATACAAACCACAGCTCCTCTTTCATAAATGCTCTTTCGTTAATAGAGATAATCGCGTTGTGTCCTAGAAGAGTGTAAAATATTTGAGCCGAAAAATCGCTTGGTTTACCAGAAATGAACTCTTGCTTGTAGGAAGACACAGATCATGGGGTTTTACGCCCTTTCTGAAAGGAAATTCAGACCACAGTTCTCAACCATGAAACACACTCTGTTTTAATGCAAGAAGCAATCTCTTCTTTCCAGCGTCTCCAATAGAGCAAGAACCATGAGCATGCCCATAAAAAAAAAACTGTGTTTCCTACTCATACGGACCATATGTAGTTCAACTCTGCATATGAAACTGAAAAAAACGACAGCTCCTCTTACATGCATGCTCTTTAGTTAATAGTGAGAATAGCCTTGGGTTCGTGATCTGTGTAAAATCATTTGAGCCCAAAATTCACTGGGTTTACCAGAAATGAACTCTTGCTTGTAGGAAGACACAGATCCTTGGGTTTAATTCCGTTTCTGAAGGGAAATTCAGACCAGTGTTCTCATCCATGAAACACACTCTGTTTTAACACAAGAAGCAAGCTCTTCTTTCCACCGTCTCCAATACACCAAGAACCATGAGCATGCCCAGAAAAAAAGAACTGTGTTTCCTACTCATTCTGACCATATGTAGTTCCACTCTGCTTATGAAACTGAAACAAACCACAGCTCCTCTTACATAAAGGTTCTTTAGTTAATACTGAGAATAGCGTTGTGTTCGTGAACTGTGTAAAATCATTTGAGCCCAAAATTCACTTTGTTTACCAGTAATGAACTCTTGCTTGTAGGAAAACACAGATCATGGGGTGTAACTCTGTTTTTGAAGGCAAATTCAGACCAGAGTTCTCCTCAAATAAAAACACTCTGTTTTAAGGCAAGAATCATCCTCTTCGTTCCAGCGTCTCCTATATACTCACAAACATGAGCATGCCCAGAATAAAAGAACTTTGTTTCCTACTCATACAGACCATATGTAGTTCAACTCTGCTAATGAAACTGATACAAACCACAGCTCCTCTTACATAAATCCTCTTTAGTTAATATTGTAGGGTTCGTGAACTGCGAAAAATCATTTGAGCCCAAAATTTACTGGGTTTACCAGAAATGAACTCTTGCTTGTAGGAAGACACAGATCCTGGGGTTTAACTCCGTTTCTGAAGGGAAATTCAGACCAGAGTTGTCATCCCTGAAACACACTCTGCTTTATCGAAGAAGCAAGCTATTCTTTCCAGAGTCTAAAATACAGCAAGAACCATGAGTATGGCCTGAAAAAATGAACTGTGTTTCCTACTCATACGGACCATATGTAGTTCAGCTCTGTTTATGAAACTGATACAAACCACAACTCCTCTTACATAAATGCTCTTTAGTTAACAGAGATATTCGCATTGGGTCCTAGAACAGGGTAAAATCATTTGAGCAGAAAATTCACTTGGTTTACCAGAAATGAACTCTTGCTTGTAGGAAGACACAGATCATGGGGTTTAATGCCGTTTCTGAAAGGAAATTCAGACCACAGTTCTCATCCATGAAACACACTCTGTTTTAATGCAAGAAGCAAGCTCTTCTTTCCAGCGTCTCCAATAGAGCAAGAACCATCAGCATGCCCAGAAAAAAAAAAAAAACTGTGTTTCCTACTCATACGGACCATATGTAGTTCAACTCTGCATATGAAACTGAAACAAACTACAGCTCCTCTTACATGAATGCTCTTTAGTTAATAGTGAGAATAGCGTTGGGTTCGTGATCTGTGTAAAATCATTTGAGCCCAAAATTCACTGGGTTTACCAGAAATGAACTCTACCTTGTAGGAAGACACAGATCCTGGGGTTTAACTCCGTTTCTGAAGAGAAATTCAGACCAGTGTTCTCATCCATGAAACACACTCTGTTTTAACGCAAGAAGCAAGCTCTTCTTTCCAGCATCTCCAATACACCAAGAACCATGAGCATGCCCAGAAAAAAAGAACTGTGTTTCCTACTCATACAGACCATATGTAGTTCAACTCTGCTTATGAAACTGAAACAAACCACAGCTCCTCTTACATAAAGGTTCTGTAGTTAATACTAAGAATAGCGTTGTTTTCGTGAACTGTGTAAAATCATTTGAACCCAAAATTCACTGTGTTTACCAGTAATGAACTCTTGCTTGTAGGAAGACACAGATCCTGGGGTTTAACTCCGTTTCTGAAGGGAAATTCAGACCAGTGTTCTCATCCATGAAACACACTCTATTTTAACGCAAGATGCATGCTCTTCTTTCCAGCGTCTCCAATACAGCAAGAAAATTGAGCATGCCCAGAAAAAAAGAACTGTATTTCCTACTCAAAAGGACAGTGTCTAGTTGAACTCTGCTTATGAAACTCATACTAACCCCATCATCTCTTCATAGATGCTCTTTAGTTAAAAGTGATAATTGTTTTGGGTTCGTGTACTGTGTAAATTCATTTGAGCCGAAAAATCACTGGTTTCACCGGAAATGAACTCTTACTTGTAGGAAGACACAGAGCCTTTTGTTTTAACTCCGTTTGTGAAGGGAAATTCAGATCAGTGTTTTCATCCATGAAACACACTCTGTTTTAACGAAAAGAGCATGCTCTTTTTTCCACTGTATGAAGTACAGCAAGAAACATGAGCATGCCCAGAAAAAAAAACTGTATTTCCTACTCAAAAGGACAGTGTCTAGTTGAACTCTGCTTACGAAACTCATACAAACCACAGCATCGTTTCATAGATGCTCTTTAGTTAAAAGTGAAATTATTGTTGGGTTATTGAACTGTGTAAATTCATTTGAGCCAAAATATCCCTGGGTTTACCGGAAATGAACTCTTGCTGTAGGAAAACACAGAGCCTTTGGTTTAACTCCGTTTCTGAAGGAATATACAGACCAGTATTCTCATCCATGTAAATACTCTGTTTTAACGCAAGAAGCATCCTCTTCTGTCCAGCGTCTCCAGTACAGGAAGAAACATGAGCATGCCCATGAAAAAGAACTGTGTTTTGTACTCATACGGACCATATCTAGTTGAACTCTGCTCATGAAACTGCAACCAATCACAGCATCTTTTCCATAGATGCTCTTTTGTAAATAGTGAAAATCATGTTGGGTTCGTGAAGTGGGTAAATTCATTAGAGCTGAAAAATCACTGGGTTTACCGGAAATGAACTCTTGCATTTAGGAAGACACAGAGCCTTTGGTTTAACTCCGTTTCTGAAGGGAAATTCAGACCAGTGTTCTCATCCATGAAACACCATCTGTTTTAACGCAAGAAGCATCCTTTTCTGTCCAGCGTCTGCACTACAGGAAGAAATATGAGCATGACTAGAAAAAAAGAACTGTGTTTCCTACTCATACGGAACATATCTAGATGAACTCTGCTTATGAAACTCATACAAACCACAGCATCTCTTACATAGATGCTCTTTAGTTAATAGTGAAAATCGTGTTGGGTTCATGAACTGTGTAAATTCATTGGAGCCGAAAAATCACTGGGTATACCGGAAATGAACTCTTGCTTGTAGGAAGACAGAGGGCCTTTGTTTTAACTCCATTTGTGAAGGCAAATTCAGACCAGTGTTCTCATCCATGAAACACACTCTGTTTTAATGCAAAGAGCATGCTATTCTTTCCAGCGTCTGCAATATAATAAGAAACATGAGCATGCCCAGAAAAAATGAACTCAGTTTCCAACTTATACGGACCATATCTAGTTGAACTCTGCTCATGAAACTGTAACAAACCACAGCATTTCTCACAGAGATGCTCTTTAGTTAAAAGTGAAAATCGTGTTGGGTTCATGAATTGTGCAAATTCATTTGAGTCAAAAATCACTGGATTTACCGGAAAAGATCTCTTGCTTGTAGGAAGACACAGAACCTTTGTTTTAACTCCGTTTCTGAAGGAAACTTCAGACCTATGTTCAAATCCAGGAAACACAATCTGTTTTAACGCAAGAAGCACACTCTTCTTTCCAGCGTCTCCAATACAGCAAGAAATATGAGTACGCACAGAAAAAAAGAAATGTATTTCCTACTCAAAAGGACCGTGTCTAGTTCAACTCTGCTTATGAAACTCATACAAATCACAGCATCTCTTCAAAGATGCTCTGTAGTTAATAGTGAAAATCGTGTTGGGTTCGTGAACTGTGTAAATTAATTGGAGCCGAAAAATCACTGGGTTTAACAGAAATGAACTCTTGCTTGCAGGAAGACAGATAGCCTTTGTTTTAACTCCGTTTGTGAAGGGAAATTCAGACCAGTGTTCTCATCCATGAAACACACTTTGTTTGTAACACAAAGAGCATGGTCTTCTTTCCTGCTTCACCAACACAGCAAGAAACATGAGCATGCACAGAAAAAAAGAACTGTGTTTCCTACTCATGCGGACCATATCTAGTTGAACTCTCCTTATGAAACTGTAACAAACCACAGCATCTCTTAAATAGATGCTCTTTAGTTAATAGTGAAAATCGTGTTGGGTTTGTGAACTGTGTAAATTAATTTGATCCGACAAATCACTATGTTTACCGGAAATGAACTCTTGCTTGTAGGAAGACACAGACACTTTGGTTTAACTCCGTTTGTGAAGAGAAATACAGACCAGCGTTCTCATCCATAAAACACGCTCTGTTTTAAGGCAAGAAGCATCCTCTTCTTTCTAGCGTCTCCTATACAGCAAGAACCATGAGCATGCCCAGAAAAAAAGAACTGTGTTTCCTACTCATACAGACCATATGTAGTTCAACTCTGCTTATGAAACTGAAACAAACCACAGCTCCTCTTACATAAAGGTTCTGTAGTTAATACTAAGAATAGCGTTGTGTTCGTGAACTGTGTAAAATCATTTGAGCCCAAAATTCACTGTGTTTACCAATAATGAACTCTTGCTTGTAGGAAGACACAGATCCTGGGGTTTAACTCCGTTTCTGAAGGGAAATTCAGACCAGTGTTCTCATCCATGAATCACACTATATTTTAACGCAAGATGCATGCTCTTCTTTCCAGCGTCTCCAATACAGGAAGAAAATTGAGCATGCCCAGAAAAAAAGAACTGTATTTCCTACTCAAAAGGACAGTGTCTAGTTGAACTCTGCTTATGAAACTCATACTAACCCCATCATCTCTTCATAGATGCTCTTTAGTTAAAAGTGATAATCGTTTTGGGTTCGTGTACAGTGTAAATTCATTTGAGCCGAAAAATCACTGGTTTCACCGGAAATGAACACTTACTTGTAGGAAGACACAGAGACTTTTTTTTTAACTCCGTTTGTGAAGGGAAATTCAGATCAGTGTTTTCATCCATGAAACACACTCTGTTTTAACGAAAAGAGCATGCTCTTTTTTCCACTGTATGAAGTACAGCAAGAAACATGAGCATGCCCAGAAAAAAAAAACTGTATTTCCTACTCAAAAGGACAGTGTCTAGTTCAACTCTGCTTATGAAACTCATACAAACCACAGCATCGTTTCATAGATACTCTTTAGTTAAATGTGAAAATAGTGTTGTGTTATTGAACTGTGTAAATTCATTTGAGCCAAAATATCTCTGGGTTTACCGGAAATGAACTCTTGCTGTAGGAAAACACAGAGCCTTTGGTTTAACTCCGTTTCTGAAGGAATATACAGACCAGTATTCTCATCCATGTAAACACTCTGTTTTAACGCAAGAAGCATGCTCTTCTTCCAGCGTCTCCATTACAGCAAGAAACATGAGCCTGCCTAGAAAAAAGAACTGTTTTTCCTACTCATATGGACCATATCTAGTTGAACTCTGCTTAAGAATCTAACAAAACACAGCATCTCTTTCATAGATGCTCTTTAGTTAATAGTGAAAAACATTTGGGTTTGTGAACTGTGTAAATTCATTTGAGCCGAAAAATCACAGGGTTTACCGGAAATGAACTCTTGATTGTAGGAAGACACAGAGCCTTTGGTTTAACTCATTTCTGAAAGGAAATTCAGACCAGTGTTCTCATCCATGAAACACCCTCGGTTTTAACGCAAGAAGCATCCTCTTCTGTCCAGCGTCTCCAGTACAGGAAGAAACATGAGCATGCCCATGAAAAAGAACTGTGTTTCGTACTCATACGGACCATATCTAGTTGAACTCTGCTCATGAAACTGCAACCAATCACAGCATCTTTTCCATAGATGCTCTTTTGTAAATAGTGAAAATCATGTTGGGTTCGTGAAGTGGGTAAATTCATTAGAGCTGAAAAATCACTGGGTTTACCGGAAATGAACTCTTGCATTTAGGAAGACACAGAGCTTTTGGTTTAACTCCGTTTGTGAAGAGAAATTCAGACCAGCGATCTAATCCATGAAACACCCTCTGTTTTAACGCAAAAAGCATCCTAGTCTGTCCAGCGTCTCCTATACAGCAAGAAACATGAGCATGACCAGAAAAAAAGAACTGTGTTTCCTACTAAACGGACCATATCTAGTTGAACTCTGCTTATGAAACTGTAACAAACCACAGCATCTTTCACATAGATGCTCTTTAGTAAATAGGGAAAGTCGTGTTGGGTTCATCATCTGTGTTATTTCATTTGAGCCGAAAAATCACTGGGTTTACCAGAAATGAACTCTTGCTTGTGGGAAGAAAGAGAGCCTTTGGCTTAACTCCGTTTCTGAAGGGAAATTCAGACCAGTGTTCTCATCCATGAAACACCATCTGTTTTAACGCAAGAAGCATCCTCTTCTGTCCAGCGTCTGCACTACACCAAGAAATATGAGCATGCCCAGAAAAAAAGAACTGTGTTCCCTACTCATAGGGAACATATCTAGTTGAACTCTGCTTATGAAACTCATACAAACCACAGCATCTCTTACATAGATGCTCTTTAGTTAAACATGAAAAACTTGTTAGATTTGTGAACTGTGTAAATTCATTTGAGCCAAAAAATCACTGGGTATACCGGAAATGAACTCTTGCTTGTAGGAAGACAGAGGGCCTTTGGTTTAACTCCATTTGTGAAGGGAATTTCAGACCAGTTATCTCATCCATGAAACACTCTGTTTTAAGGCAAAGAGCATGCTCCTCTTTCCAGCGTCTCCAATACAGCAAGAAATATGAGCATGCCCAGAAAAAAAGAAATGTATTTCCTTCTCAAAAGGACCGTGTCTAGTTCAACTCTGCTTATGAAACTCATACAAATCACAGCATCTCTTCATCGATGCTCTTTAGTTAATAGTGAAAATCGTGTTGGGTTCATGAACTGTGTAAATTCATTGGAGCAGAAAAATCACTGGGTTTACCTGAAATGAACTCTTGCTTGTAGGAAGACTCAGAGCCTTTGGTTTAACTCTGTATCTGAAGGGAAATTCAGACCAGTGTTCTCATCCATGAAACACCATCTATTTATCGCAAGAAGAATCCTCTTCTGTCCAGCGTCGGCAATACAGCAAGAAATATGAGCATGCCCAGAAAAAATAACTGTGTTTCCTACTCATGCGGACCATATCTAGTTGAACTCTGCTTATGAAATTGATACAAACCACAGCATGTCTTACATAGATGCTCTTTAGTTAAGAGTGAAAATCGTGTTGGGTTCGTGAACTGTGTAAATTCATTTGATCCGACAAATCACTATGTTTACCGGAAATGAACTCTTGCTTGTAGGAAGACACAGACACTTTGGGTTAACTCCGTTTGTGAAGAGAAATACAGACCAGCGTTCTCATCCATAAAACACCCTCTGTTTTAACGCAAGAAGCATCCTTTTCTGTCTAGCGTCTCCTATACAGCAAGAAACATGAGCATGCCCAGAAAAAAAGAACTGTAGTTCCTACTCAAAAGGAACAGGTCTATTTCAACTCTGCATATGAAATTCATACAAACCACAGTATCTCTTCTTAGATGCTCTTTAGTTAATAATGAAAATCGTGTTGGGTTCTTGAACTGTGTAAATTCATTTGAGCCGAAAAATCACTGGGATTATTGGAAATGAACTCTTGCTTGTAGGAAGACACAGAGCCTTTAGTTTAACTCTGTTTGTGAAGGGAAATACAGAACAGTGTTCTCCTCCATGAAACACACTCTGTTTTAACGCTAAGAGCATGCTCTTCTTTCCACCGTCTCTAATACAGCAAGAAACATGAGCATGCCCAGAAAAAAAAAAAAAACTGTGTTTCCTACTCATATGGACCATATCTAGTTGAACTCTGCTCTTGAAACTGTAACAATCCACAGCATCTCTCACAGAGATGCTCTTTAGTTAATAGTGAAAATCGTGTTGGGTTCGTGAACTGTGTAAATTCATTTGAGTCAAAAATCACTAGGGTTTACCCGAAATGAACTCTTGCTTGTAGGAAGACACAGAGCCTTTGGTTTAACTCTGTATCTGAAGGGAAATTCAGACCAGTGTTCTCATCCATGAAACACTGTGTTTTAACGCAAGAAGAATCCTCTTCTGTCCAGCGTCGGCAATACAGCAACAAATATGAGCATGCCCAGAAAAAATAACTGTGTTTCCTACTCATACAGACCATATCTAGTTGAACTCTGCTTATGAAATTGATACAAACCACAGAATCTCTTACATAGATGCTGTTTAGTTAATAGTGAAAATCGTGTTGGGTTGTGAACTGTGTAAATTAATTTGAGACGAAAAATCACTGGGTTTACCTGAAATGAACTCTTGCTTGTAGGAAGACACAGAGCCTTTGGTTTAACTCTGTATCTGAAGAGAAATTCAGACCAATGTCCTCATCCATGAAACACCATCTGTTTTAACAGTAGAAGAATCCTCTTCTGTCCAGTGTCGTCAATACAGCAAGAAATATGAGCATGCCCAGAAAAAATAACTGTGTTTCCTACTCATATGGACCATATCTAGTTGAACTCTGCTTATGAAATTGATACAAACCAAAGCATCTCTTACATAGATGCTCTTTAGTTAATTGTGAAAATCGTGTTGGGTTCGTGAACTGTGTAAATTCATTTGAGCCGAAAAATCACTGGGTTTACCCGAAATGAACTCTTGCTTGTAGGAAAAGACAGAGAGCCTTTGGTTTAACTCCGTTTGTGAAGAGAAATTCAGACCAGTGTTCTCATCCATGAAACACACTCTGTTTTAACGCAAAGAGCGTGCTCGTCTTTCCAGCGTCTGCATTATAGCAAGAAACACGAGCATGCCCAGAAAAAATCAACTGTGTTATCTACTCATATGTACCATATCTAGTTGAACTCTGCTTAAGGAACTGTAACAAGCCACAGCATCTCTTACATAGATGCACTTTAGTTAATAGTGAAAATCGTGTTGGGTTCGTGAACTGTGTAAATTCATTTGAGCTGACAAATCACTGGGTTTACAGGAAATGAACTATTGCATTTAGGAAGACACAGAGCCATTGTTTTAACTCTGTATCTGACGGGAAATTCAGACCAGTGTTCTCATCCATGAAAAACAATCTGTTTTAACGCAACAAGCATGCTCTTCTTTCCAGCGTCTCTAATACAGCAAGAAACATGAGCATGATCAGAAAAAAAAGAACTGTGTTTCCTACTCATACCGACCATATCTAGTTGAACTCTGCTCATGAAACTGTAACAAACCACAGCATTTCTCACAGAGACGCTCTTTAGTTAAGAGTGAAAATCCTGTTCGGTTCGTGAACTGTGTAAATTCATTTGATCCTACAAATCACTATGTTTACCGGAAATGAACTCTTGCTTGTAGGAAGACAAAGAGCATTTGTTTTAACTCCGTTTCTGAAGGAAAATTCAGACATGTGTTCAAATCCAGGAAAAACAATCTGTTTTAATGCAAGAAGCACACTCTTCTTTCCAGCGTCTCCAATACAGCAAGAAATATGAGCATGCCCAGAAAAAAAAATGTATTTCCTACTCAAAAGGACCGTGTCTAGTTCAACTCTGCTTATGAAACTCATACAAATCACAGCATCTCTTCATAGATGCTCTTTAGTTAATAGTGAAAATCGTGTTGGGTTCATGAACTGTGTAAATTCATTGTAGCGGAAAAATCACTGGGTTTACCTGAAATGAACTCTTGCTTTTAGGAAGATTCAGAGCCTTTGGTTTAACTCCGTTTCTGAAGGAAAATTCAGACCAGTTTCCAAATCCATGAAACACACTCTGTTTTTACACAAGAAGCTTGCTCTTTTTTCCAGCGTCTCTAATACAGCAAGAAACATGAGCATGATCAGAAAAAGAGAACTGTGTTTCCTACTCATACGGACCATATCAAGTTGAACTCTGCTTATGAAACTGTAACAAACCACAACATCTTTTACATAGATGTTCGTGTGTTAATAGTGAAAATCGTGTTGGGTTCATAAAATGTGTAAATTCATTTGAGCCGAAAAATCACTGGCTTTACCAGAAATGAACACTTGCTTGTAGGAAGACACATAGCCTTTGGTTTAACTCCATTTGTGAAGGCAAATTCAGCCCAGTGTTCTCATCCATGAAACACACTCTGTTTTAATGCAAAGAGCATGCTATTCTTTCCAGCGTCTGCAATATAATAAGAGACATGAGCATGCCCAGAAAAAATGAACTGTGTTTCCTACTCATACGGACCATATCTAGTTGAACTCTGCTCATGAAACTGTAACAAACCACAGGATTTCTCACAGAGATGCTCTTTAGTTAAAAGTGAAAATCGTGTTGGGTTCGTGAACTGTGCAAATTCATTTGAGTCAAAAATCAAAGGATTTACCGTAAAAGAACTCTTGCTTGTAAGAAGACACAGAGCATTTGTTTTAACTCCGTTTCTGAAGGAAAATTCAGACATGTGTTGAAATCCAGGAAAAACAATCTGTTTTAATGCAAAAAAACACACTCTTCTTTCCAGCGTCTCCAATACAGCAAGAAATATGAGCATACCCAGAAAAAAAGAAATGTATTTCCTACTCAAAAGGACCGTGTCTAGTTCAACTCTGCTTATGAAACTCATACAAATCACAGCATCTCTTCATATATGCTCTTTAGTTAATAGTGAAAATCGTGTTGGGTTCATGAACTGTGTAAATTCATTGGAGTGGAAAAATCACTGGGTTTACCTGAAATGAACTCTTGCTTGTAGGAAGACTCAGAGCCTTTGGTTTAACTCTGTATCTGAAGGGAAATTCAGACCAGTGTTCTCATCCATGAAACACCATCTATTTATCGCAAGAAGAATCCTCTTCTGTCCAGCGTCGGCAATACAGCAAGAAATATGAGCATGCCCAGAAAAAATAACTGTGTTTCCTACTCATACGGACCATATCTAGTTGAACTCTGCTCATGAAACTGTAACAATCCACAGCATCTCTCACAGAGATGCTCTTTAGTTAATATGAAAATCGTGTTGGGTTCGTGAACTGTGCAAATTCATTTGCGTCAAAAATCACTGGGTTTACCGGAAATGAACTATTGCTTGTAGGAAGACACAGAGCCTTTGGTTTAACTCTGTATCTGAAGGGAAATTCAGACCAGTGTTCTCATCCATGAAACACCATCTGTTTTAACGCAAGAAGAATCCTCTTCTGTCCAGCGTCGGCAATACAGCAACAAATATGAGCATGCCCAGAAAAAATAACTGTGTTTCCTACTCATACGGACCATATCTAGTTGAACTCTGCTTATGAAATTAATACAAACCACAGAATCTCTTACATAGATGCTCTTTAGTTAATAGTGAATATCGTGTTGGGTTGTGAACTGTGTAAATTCATTTGACCCAAAAAAATCACTGGTTTTACCTGAAATGAACTCTTGCTTGTAGGAAGTCACAGAGCCTTTGATTTAACTCTGTATCTGAAGGGAAATTCACACCAGTGTTCTCATCCATGAAACACCATCTGTTTTAACGCTAGAAGAATCCTCTTCTGTCCAGTGTCGGCAATAAAGCAAGTAATATGAGCATGCCCAGAAAAAATAACTGTGTTTCCTACTCATATGGACCATATCTAGTTGAACTCTGCTTATGAAATTGATACAAACCAAAGCATCGCTTACATAGATGCTCTTTAGTTAATACTGAAAATCGTGTTGGGTTCGTGAACTGTGTAAATTCATTTGAGCCGAAAAATCACTGGGTTTACCAGAACTGAACTCTTGTTTGTAGGAAGACATAGATCCTGGGGTTTAACTCCGTTTCTGAAGGCAAATTCAGACCAGAGTTCTCAACCCTGAAAAAAACTCTGTTTTAAGGCAAGAATCATCCTCTTTTATCCAGCGTCTCCAATAATGTAAAAAACATCTGCATTCCCAGAAAAAAAGAACTGTGTTTCCTACTCATACCGACCATATGTAGTTAAACTCGGGTTATGACACTGATACAACCCACAGCTCCTCTTACATAATTGCTGTTTAGTTAATAGTGAGAATATCGTTGGGTTTCTGTACTGGGAAAAAACATTTGAGCACAAAATTCACTGGGTTTCCATGAAATGAACTCTTGCTTGTAGGAAGACACAGATCCTGGGGTTTAACTCCATTTCTGAAGGTAAATTCAACCATAATTCTCAACCCTGAAAAACACTCTGTTTTAAGGCAAGAATCATCCTCTTCTTTTCACCTTCTCCAATACACTAAGAACCATGACCATGCCCAGAAAAAAGAAAACTGTTTTTCCTTCTCATACGGACCATATGTAGTTCAACTGTGCTTATGAAATGATACAGACTACAGCTCCTCCTATATAAATGCTGTTTAGTTAATAGTGATAATCGCGTTGGGTTTTAGAACTGTGTAAAGTCATTTGAGCCGAAAATTCACTTGGTTTGGCAGAAATGAACTCTTGCTGGTAGGAAGACACTGATCCTGGGGTTTAACTCCGTTTGTGAAGGGAAATTCAGACCAGAGTCTAAAATACAGCAAGAACCATGAGCATGGTCTGAAAAAAAAACTGTGTTTGCTATTCACACAGACCATATGTAGTTCAACTCTGCTTATGAAACTGATACAAACCACAGCTCCTGTTAAATACATGCTCTTTAGTTAATAGGGATAATCACGGTTGGGTTCTAGAACTGTGTAAAATCATTGGAGCAGATAATTCTCTTTATTTAACAGAAATGAATTCTTGCTGGTATGAAGACACAGATCCTGGTGTTTAACTCTGTTTCTGAAGGGAAATTAAGACCAGAGTTCTCATCTCTGAAACATACTCTGCTTGAATGTAAGAATCATCCTCTTCTTTCCAGCGACTCCAATATAGTAAGAAATATGAGCATGCCCTGAAAAAAAAACCTGTTTTTCCTACTCATACGGACCCTGTGTAGTTCAACTGTGCTTATGAAACTGATGCAAACCACAGCTCCTGTTACATACAAGCTCTTTAGTTAATACTGAGAATCGCGTAGGTTTTGTGAACTGCGAAGAATCATTTGAGCCCAAAATTCACTGGGTTTTCCAGAAATGAACTCTTGCTTGTAGGTAGACACAGATCATGGGGTTGAACTTCATTTCTGAAGGGAAATTCAAACCAGAGTTCTCATCCATGAAACACTCTCTGTTTTAAGGCAAGAAGCAAGCTCTTCTTTCCAGCGTCTCCAATACAGTAAGAAACATGAGCATGCCCAGAAAAAAAGAACTGTGTTTCCTACTCATACGGACCATATGTAGTTCAACTCTGCTTATGAAACTGATACAAACCACAGCTCCTCTTACATAAATGCTCTTTAGTTAATAGTGAGAATCGCGTTGGGGTCCTGAACTGGAAAAATCATTTGAGCCCAAAATTCACTGGGTTTACCAGAAATGAACTCTTGCTTGTAGGAAGACAGAGATCCTGGGGTGTAACTCCATTTCTGAAGGTAAATTCAACCAGAATTCTCAACCCTGAAAAACACTCTGTTTTAAGGCAAGAATCATCCTCTTCTTTCCACCTTCTCCAATACACTAAGAACCATGAGCATGCCCAGAAAAAAAGAACTGTGCTTCCTACTCATATGGTCCATATATAGTTCTACTCTGCTTATGAAACTGATACAAATCACTGCTCCTCTTACATAAATCCTCTTTAGTTAATAGTGAGAATTGCTTAGGGTTCGTGATCTGCGAAAAATCATTTGAGCCCAAATTCACTGGGTTTACCAGAAATGAACTCTTGCTTGAAGGACGACACAGATCCTGGGGTTTAACTCCATTTCTGAAGGGAAATTCAGACCAGAGTTCTCATCACTGAAAAACACTCTGTTTTAAGGCATGAATCATCCTCTTCTGTCCAGGGTCTCCAATACAGTAAGCACCATGAGCATGCCAAGAAAAAAAGAACTGTGATTCCTACTCATACGGATCATATATAGACCAACTCAGCTTGTGAAACTGATACAGACCACATCTCCTCTTACATAAATGCTGTTTAGTTAATAGTGATGATCGCGATTGTTTCTAGAACTGTGTAAAATCATTTGAGCCCAAAATTCACTTGGTTTACCAGAAATGAAGTCTTGTTTGTAGGAAGACACAGATCATGGTGTTTAACTCCGTTTCTGAAGGGAAATTCAGACCAGAGTTCTCATCCCTGAAACACACTCTGTTTTAACGAAGAAGCAAGCTCTTCTTTCCAGCGTCTCCAATACACTAACAAACATGAGCATGCCCAGAATAAAAGAACTGTGTTTTCTACTCATACAGACCATATGTAGTTCAGCTGTGCTAATGAAACTGATACAAATCACAGCTCTTCTTACATAAATCCTCTTTAGTTAATAGTGAGAATAGTGTAGGGTTCGTGAACTGCGAAAAATCATTTGAGCCCAAAATTTACTGGGTTTACCAGAAATGAACTCTTGCTTGTAGGAAGACACAGATCCTGGGGTTTAACTCCGCTTCTGAAGGGAAATGCAGACCAGAGTTGTCATCCCTGAAACACACTCTGTTTTAACGAAGAAGCAATCTATTCTTTCCAGAGTCTAAAATACAGCAAGAACCATGAGTATGGCCTGAAAAAAAGAACTGTGTTTCCTATTCATACGGACCATATGTATTTCAACTCTGCTTAGTAATCTGATACCAACAACAGATCCTCTAACATAAATGCTCTCTAGTTAATAGTGAGAATCGCGTTGCGTTCGTGAACTGCGAAAAATCATTTGAGCCCAAAATTCACTGGGTTTACCAGAAATGAACCCTTGCTTGTAGGAATACAATGATAGTGTGGTTTAAATCCATTTCTGATGGCAAATTCAGACCAGAGTTCTCAACCCAGAAAAACACTCTCTTTTAAGTCAAGAATCATCCTCTTCTTTCCAGCGTCTCCAATATAGTAAGAAACATGAGCATGCCCAGAAAAAAAGAACTGTGGTTCCTACTCATACAGACCATATGTAGTTCAACTCTGCTTATGAAACTGATACAAACCACAGCTCCTCTTATATAAATCCCTTTATGTTAATAGTCTGAATAGCATAGGGTTCGAGAACTGCGAAAAATCATTTGAACCCAAGATTCACTGTGTTTACCAAAATGAACTCATGCTTGTGGGAAGACACAGATCCTGGGGTTTAACTCCGTTTCTGATGGCAAATTCAGACCAGAGTTCTCAACCCAGAAAAACACTCTGTTTTAAGGCAAGAATCATCCTCTTCTTTCCAGCGTATCCAAAATAGTAAGAAACATGAGCATGCCAAGAAAAAATGAACTGTGTTTCCTTCTCATACAGACCATATGTAGTTCACCTCTGCTTATGAAACTGATACAAACCACAGCTCCTCTTATATAAATCCTTTTTAGTTAATCGTGAGAATAGCGTAGGGTTCATGAACTGCGAAAAATCATTTGAGCCCAAAATTTTCTGTGTTTACCGAAATGAACTCTTGCTTGTAGGAAGACACAGATCCTGGGGTTTAACTCCGTATCTGAAGGAAAATTCAGACCAGAGTTCACATCCCTGAAACACACTCTGATTTAACGAAGAAGGAAGCTCCTCTTTCCTGAGTCAAAAATACAGCAAAGAACCATGAGCATGCCCAGAAAAATGAACTGTGTTTCCTAGTAATACGGAACATATGTAGTTCAAATCTGCTTATGAAACTGATACAAACCACAGCTAATCTTACATAAATGCTCTTTAGTTAATAGTGAGAATAGTGTAGGGTTCGTGAACTGCGAAAAATCATTTGAGCCCAAAATTTACTGGGTTTACCAGAAATGAACTCTTGCTTGTAGGAAGACACAGATCCTGGGGTTTAACTCCGTTTCTGAAGGGAAATGCAGACCAGAGTTGTCATCCCTGAAACACACTCTGTTTTAACGAAGAAGCAATCTATTCTTTCCAGAGTCTAAAATACAGCAAGAACCATGAGTATGCCCAGAAAAATGAACTGTGTTTCCTAGTAATACGGAACATATGTAGTTCAAATCTGCTTATGAAACTGATACAAACCGCAGCTCCTCTTACATAAATGCTCTTTAGTTAATAGAGATAATCGCGTTGGGTCCTAGAACAGGGTAAAATCATTTGAGCCGAAAAATCACTTGGTTTACCAGAAATGAACTCTTGCTTGTAGGAAGACACAGATCATGGGGTTTAACGCCGTTTCTGAAATGAAATTCAGACCACAGTTCTCAACCATGAAACACACTCTGTTTTAATGCAAGAAGCAAGCTCTTCTTTCCAGCGTCTCCAATAGAGCAAGAACCATGAGCATGCCCAGAAAAAAAAAACTGTGTTTCCTACTCATACAGACCATATGTAGTTCACCTCTGCATAAGAAACTGAAACAAACCACAGCTCCTCTTACATGAATGCTCTTTAGTTAATAGTGACAATAGCGTTGGGTTCGTGATCTGTGTAAAATCATTTGAGCCCAAAATTCACTGGGTTTACCAGAAATGAACTCTTGCTTGTAGGAAGACACAGATCCTGGGGTTTAATTCCGTTTCTGAAGGAAATTCAGGCCAGTGTTCTCATCCATGAAACACACTCTGTTTTAACGCAAGAAGCAAGCTCTTCTTTCCAGCATCTCCAATACACCAAGAACCATGAGCAAGCCCAGAAAAAAAGAACTGTGTTTCCTACTCATACATACCATATGTAGTTCAACTCTGCTTATGAAACTGAAACAAACCACAGCTCTTCTTACATAAAGGTTCTTTAGTTAATACTGAGAATAGCTTTGTGTTCGTGAACTGTGTAAAATCATTTGAGCCCAAAATTCACTGTGTTAACCAGTAATGAACACTTGCTTGTAGGAACATACAGATCATGGGGTGTAACTCTGTTTTTGAAGGCAAATTCAGAACAGAGTTCTCCTCCATTAAAAACACTCTGTTTTAAGGCAACAATCATCCTCTTCTTTCCAGTGTCTCCAATATAGTAAGAAACATGAGCATGCCCAGAATAAAAGAACTGTGTTTCCTACTCATACAGACCATATGTAGTTCAACTCTGCTAATGAAACTGATACAATCCACAGCTCCTCTTACATAAATCCTCTTTAGATAATAGTGAGAATAGTGTAGGGTTCGTGAACTGCAAAAAATCATTTGAGCCCAAAATTTACTGGGTTTCCCAGAAATGAACTGGCTTGTAGGAAGACACAGATCCTGGGGTTTAACTCCATTTCTAAAGGGAAATTCAGACCAGAGTTGTCATCCCTGAAACACACTCTATTTTTAACGAAGAAGCAAGCTATTCTTTCCAGAGTCTAAAATACAGCAAGAACCATGAGTATGGCCTGAAAAAAAGAAGTGTGTTTCCTATTCATACGGACCATATGTATTTCAACTCTGCTTAGTAATCTGATACAAACAACAGATCCTCTAACAAAAATGCTCTTAAGTTAATAGTGAGAATCGCGTTGGGTTCGTGAACGGCGAAAAATCATTTGAGCACAAAATTCACTCGGTTTACCAGAATTGAACCCTTGCTTGTAGGAATAAACTGATACAGTGGTTTAACTCCATTTGTGATGGCAAATTCAGACCAGAGTTCTCAACCCAGAAACACACTCCGTTTTTAGTCAAGAATCATCCTCTTCTTTCCAGTGTCTCCAATATAGTAAGAAACATGAGCATGCCCAGAAAAAAGAACTGTGTTTCCTATTCATAGGGACCATATGTATTTCAACTCTGCTTAGTAATCTGATACAAACAACAGATCCTCTAAAATAAATGCTCTTTAGTTAATAGTGAGAATCGCGTTGCATTTGTGAACTGCGAAATATCATTTGAGCCCAAAATTCACTGTGTTTACCAAAATGAACTCTTGCTTGTAGGAAGACAGAGATCCTGGGGTTTAACTCCGTTTCTGACGGCAAATTCAGACCAGAGTTCTCATCCCTGAAACACACTCTGATTTAACGAAGAAGCAAGCTCTTCTTTCCAGAGTCAAAAATACAGCAAGAACAATGAGCATGCCCTGAACAAATGAACTGTGTTTCCTATTCATAAGGACCATATGTAGTTCAACTCTGCTTATGAATCTGATACAAACCACAGCTCCTCTTACATAAATGCTCTTTAGTTAATAGTGAGAATCGCGTTGGGGTCCTGAAGTGCAAAAATCATTTGAGCCCAAATTTCACTCGGTTTACCAGAAATGAACCCTTGCTTGTAGGAATACAATGATAGTGTGGTTTAAATCCATTTCTGATGGCAAATTCAGACCAGAGTTCTCAACCCAGAAACACACTCTCTTTTAAGTCAAGAATCATCCTCTTCTCTCCAGCGTCTCCAATATAGTAAGAAACATGAGCATGCCCAGAAAAAAAGTACTGTGGTTCCTACTAATACAGACCATATGTAGTTCAACTCTGCTTATGAAACTGATACAAACCACAGCTCCTCTTATATAAATCCTTTTTAGTTAATAGTCTGAATAGCGTAGGGTTCGAGAACTGCGAAAAATCATTTGAACCCAAAATTCACTGTGTTTACCAAAATGAACTCATGCTTGTAGGAAGACACAGATCCTGGGGTTTAACTCCGTTTCTGATGGCAAATTCAGGCCAGAGTTCTCAACCCAGAAAAACACTCTGTTTTAAGGCAAGAATCATCCTCTTCTTTCCAGCGTATCCAAAATAGTAAGAAACATGAGCATGCCAAGAAAAAATGAACTGTGTTTCCTACTCATACACACCATATGTAGTTCACCTCTGCTTATGAAACTGATACAAACCACAGCTCCTCTTATATAAATCCTTTTTAGTTAATCGTGAGAATAGCGTAGGGTTCATGAACTGCGAAAAATCATTTGAGCCCAAAATTCGCTGTGTTTACCGAAATGAACTCTTGCTTGTAGGAAGACACAGATCCTGGGGTTTAACTCCGTATCTGAAGGGAAATTCAGACCAGAGTTCTCATCCCTGAAACACACTCTGATTTAACGAAGAAGGAAGCTCCTCTTTCCAGAGTCAAAAATACAGCAAAGAACCATGAGCATGCCCAGAAAAATGAACTGTGTTTCCTAGTAATACGGAACATATGTAGTTCAAATCTGCTTATGAAACTGATACAAACCACAGCTCCTCTTACATAAATGCTCTTTAGTTAATAGAGATAATCACGTTGGGTCCTAGAACAGGGTAAAATCATTTGAGCCGAAAAATCACTTGGTTTACCAGAAATGAACTCTTGCTTGTAGGAAGACACAGATCATGGGGTTTAACGCCGTTTCTGAAATGAAATTCAGACCACAGTTCTCAACCATGAAACACACTCTGTTTAAATGCAATAAGCAAGCTCTTCTTTCGAGCGTCTCCAATAGAGCAAGAACCATGAGCATGCCCAGAAAAAAAAAAACTGTGTTTCCTACTCATACAGACCATATGTAGTTCAACTCTGCATAAGAAACTGAAACAAACCACAGCTCCTCTTACATGAATGCTCTTTAGTTAATAGTGACAATAGCGTTGGGTTCGTGATCTGTGTAAAATCATTTGAGCCCAAAATTCACTGGGTTTACCAGAAATGAACTCTTGCTTGTAGGAAGACACAGATCCTGGGGTTTAATTCCGTTTCTGAAGGAAATTCAGGCCAGTGTTCTCATCCATGAAACACACTCTGTTTTAACACAAGAAGCAAGCTCTTCTTTCCAGCATCTCCAATACACCAAGAACCATGAGCAAGCCCAGAAAAAAAGAACTGTGTTTCCTACTCATACATACCATATGTAGTTCAACTCTGCTTATGAAACTGAAACAAACCACAGCTCTTCTTACATAAAGGTTCTTTAGTTAATACTGAGAATAGCTTTGTGTTCGTGAACTGTGTAAAATCATTTGAGCCCAAAATTCTCTGTGTTAACCAGTAATGAACTCTTGCTTGTAGGAACATACAGATCATGGGGTGTAACTCTGTTTTTGAAGGCAAATTCAGAACAGAGTTCTCCTCCATTAAAAACACTCTGTTTTAAGGCAACAATCATCCTCTTCTTTCCAGCGTCTCCAATATAGTAAGAAACATGAGCATGCCCAGAATAAAAGAACTGTGTTTCCTACTCATACAGACCATATGTAGTTCAACTCTGCTAATGAAACTGATACAAACCACAGCTCCTCTTACATAAATCCTCTTTAGATAATAGTGAGAATGGTGTAGGGTTCGTGAACTGCAAAAAATCATTTGAGCCCAAAATTTACTGGGTTTACCATAAAGAACTGGCTTGTAGGAAGACACAGATCCTGGGGTTTAACTCTGTTTCTGAAGGGAAATTCAGACCAGAGTTGTCATCCCTGAAACACACTCTATTTTTAACGAAGAAGCAAGCTATTCTTTCCAGAGTCTAAAATACAGCAAGAACCATGAGTATGGTCTGAAAAAAGAAGTGTGTTTCCTATTCATACGGACCATATGTATTTCAACTCTGCTTAGTAATCTGATACAAACAACAGATCCTCTAACATAAATGCTCTTAAGTTAACAGTGAGAATGGCGTTGAGTTCGTGAATGGCGAAAAATCATTTGAGCACAAAATTCACTCGGTTTACCAGAATTGAACCCTTGCTTGTAGGAATAAACTGATACAGTAGTTTAACTCCATTTCTGATGGCAAATTCAGACCTGAGTTCTCAACCCAGAAACACACTCCGATTTAAGTCAAGAATCATCCTCTTCTTTCCAGTGTCTCCAATATAGTAAGAAACATGAGCATGCCCAGAAAAAAAGAACTGTGTTTCCTATTCATACGGACCATATGTATTCCAACTCTGCTTAGTAATCTGATACAAACAACAGATCTTCTAACATAAATGCTCTTTAGTTAATAGTGAGAATCGCGTTGCATTTGTGAACTGCGAAATATCATTTGAGCCCAAAATTCACCGTGTTTACCAAAATGAACTCTTGCTTGTAGGAAGACAGAGATCCTGGGGTTTAACTCCGTTTCTGATGGCAAATTCAGACCAGAGTTCTCAACCCAGAAAAACACTCTGTTTTAAGGCAAGAATCATCCTCTTCTTTCCAGCGTCTCCAATATAGTAAGAAACATGAGCATGCCAAGAAAAAAAGAACTGTGGTTCCTACTCATACAGACCATATGTAGTTCAACTCTGCGTATGAAACTGATACAAACCACAGCTCCTCTTATATAAATCCTTTTTAGTTAATAGTCTGAATAGCATAGGGTTCGAGAACTGCGAAAAATCATTTGAACCCAAAATTCACTGTGTTTACCAAAATGAACTCATGCTTGTGGGAAGACACAGATCCTGGGGTTTAACTCCGTTTCTGACGGCAAGTTCAGACCAGAGTTCTCAACCCAGAAAAACACTCTGTTTTAAGGCAAGAATCATCCTCTTCTTTCCAGCGTATCCAAAATAGTAAGAAACATGAGCATGCCAAGAAAAAATGAACTGTGTTTTCTACTCATACACACCATATGTACTTCACCTCTGCTTCTGAAACTGATACAAACCACAGCTCCTCTTATATAAATCCTTTTTAGTTAATCGTGAGAATAGCGTAGGGTTCATGAACTGCGAAAAATCATTTGAGCCCAAAATTCGCTGTGTTTACCGAAATGAACTCTTGCTTGTAGGAAGACACAGATCCTGGGGTTTAACTCCGTATCTGAAGGGAAATTCAGACCAGAGTTCTCATCCCTGAAACACACTCTGATTTAACGAAGAAGGAAGCTCCTCTTTCCAGAGTCAAAAATACAGCAAAGAACCATGAGCATGCCCAGAAAAATGAACTGTGTTTCCTAGTAATACGGAACATATGTAGTTCAAATCTGCTTATGAAACTGATACAAACCGCAGCTCCTCTTACATAAATGCTCTTTAGTTAATAGAGATAATCGCGTTGGGTCCTAGAACAGGGTAAAATCATTTGAGCCGAAAAATCACTTGGTTTACCAGAAATGAACTCTTGCTTGTAGGAAGACACAGATCATGGGGTTTAACGCCGTTTCTGAAATGAAATTCAGACCACAGTTCTCAACCATGAAACACACTCTGTTTTAATGCAAGAAGCAAGCTCTTCTTTCCAGCGTCTCCAATAGAGCAAGAACCATGAGCATGCCCAGAAAAAAAAAACTGTGTTTCCTACTCATACAGACCATATGTAGTTCACCTCTGCATAAGAAACTGAAACAAACCACAGCTCCTCTTACATGAATGCTCTTTAGTTAATAGTGACAATAGCGTTGGGTTCGTGATCTGTGTAAAATCATTTGAGCCCAAAATTCACTGGGTTTACCAGAAATGAACTCTTGCTTGTAGGAAGACACAGATCCTGGGGTTTAATTCCGTTTCTGAAGGAAATTCAGGCCAGTGTTCTCATCCATGAAACACACTCTGTTTTAACGCAAGAAGCAAGCTCTTCTTTCCAGCATCTCCAATACACCAAGAACCATGAGCAAGCCCAGAAAAAAAGAACTGTGTTTCCTACTCATACATACCATATGTAGTTCAACTCTGCTTATGAAACTGAAACAAACCACAGCTCTTCTTACATAAAGGTTCTTTAGTTAATACTGAGAATAGCTTTGTGTTCGTGAACTGTGTAAAATCATTTGAGCCCAAAATTCACTGTGTTAACCAGTAATGAACACTTGCTTGTAGGAACATACAGATCATGGGGTGTAACTCTGTTTTTGAAGGCAAATTCAGAACAGAGTTCTCCTCCATTAAAAACACTCTGTTTTAAGGCAACAATCATCCTCTTCTTTCCAGCGTCTCCAATATAGTAAGAAACATGAGCATGCCCAGAATAAAAGAACTGTGTTTCCTACTCATACAGACCATATGTAGTTCAACTCTGCTAATGAAACTGATACAATCCACAGCTCCTCTTACATAAATCCTCTTTAGATAATAGTGAGAATAGTGTAGGGTTCGTGAACTGCAAAAAATCATTTGAGCCCAAAATTTACTGGGTTTCCCAGAAATGAACTGGCTTGTAGGAAGACACAGATCCTGGGGTTTAACTCCATTTCTAAAGGGAAATTCAGACCAGAGTTGTCATCCCTGAAACACACTCTATTTTTAACGAAGAAGCAAGCTATTCTTTCCAGAATCTAAAATACAGCAAGAACCATGAGTATGGCCTGAAAAAAAGAAGTGTGTTTCCTATTCATACGGACCATATGTATTTCAACTCTGCTTAGTAATCTGATACAAACAACAGATCCTCTAACAAAAATGCTCTTAAGTTAATAGTGAGAATCGCGTTGGGTTCGTGAACGGCGAAAAATCATTTGAGCACAAAATTCACTCGGTTTACCAGAATTGAACCCTTGCTTGTAGGAATAAACTGATACAGTGGTTTAACTCCATTTGTGATGGCAAATTCAGACCATAGTTCTCAACCCAGAAACACACTCCGTTTTTAGTCAAGAATCATCCTCTTCTTTCCAGTGTCTCCAATATAGTAAGAAACATGAGCATGCCCAGAAAAAAGAACTGTGTTTCCTATTCATACGGACCATATGTATTTCAACTCTGCTTAGTAATCTGATACAAACAACAGATCCTCTAAAATAAATGCTCTTTAGTTAATAGTGAGAATCGCGTTGCATTTGTGAACTGCGAAATATCATTTGAGCCCAAAATTCACTGTGTTTACCAAAATGAACTCTTGCTTGTAGGAAGACAGAGATCCTGGGGTTTAACTCCGTTTCTGACGGCAAATTCAGATCAGAGTTCTCAACCCAGAAAAACACTCTGTTTTAAGGCAAGAATCATCCTCTTCTTTCCAGCGTATCCAAAATAGTAAGAAACATGAGCATGCCAAGAAAAAATGAACTGTGTTTCCTACTCAAACACACCATATGTAGTTCACCTCTGCTTATGAAACTGATACAAACCACAGCTCCTCTTATATAAATCCTTTTTAGTTAATCGTGAGAATAGCGTAGGGTTCATGAACTGCGAAAAATCATTTGAGCCCAAAATTCGCTGTGTTTACCGAAATGAACTCTTGCTTGTAGGAAGACACAGATCCTGGGGTTTAACTCCGTATCTGAAGGGAAATTCAGACCAGAGTTCTCATCCCTGAAACACACTCTGATTTAACGAAGAAGGAAGCTCCTCTTTCCAGAGTCAAAAATACAGCAAAGAACCATGAGCATGCCCAGAAAAATGAACTGTGTTTCCTAGTAATACGGAACATATGTAGTTCAAATCTGCTTATGAAACTGATACAAACCACAGCTCCTCTTACATAAATGCTCTTTAGTTAATAGAGATAATCGCGTTGGGTCCTAGAACAGGGTAAAATCATTTGAGCCGAAAAATCACTTGGTTTACCAGAAATGAACTCTTGCTTGTAGGAAGACACAGATCATGGGGTTTAACGCCGTTTCTGAAATGAAATTCAGACCACAGTTCTCAACCATGAAACACACTCTGTTTTAATGCAATAAGCAAGCTCTTCTTTCCAGCGTCTCCAATAGAGCAAGAACCATGAGCATGCCCAGAAAAAAAACTGTGTTTCCTACTCATACAGACCATATGTAGTTCAACTCTGCATAAGAAACTGAAACAAACCACAGCTCCTCTTACATGAATGCTCTTTAGTTAATAGTGAAAATAGCGTTGGGTTCGTGATCTGTGTAAAATCATTTGAGCCCAAAATTCACTGGGTTTACCAGAAATGAACTCTTGCTTGTAGGAAGACACAGATCCTGGGGTTTAATTCCGTTTCTGAAGGAAATTCAGGCCAGTGTTCTCATCCATGAAACACACTCTGTTTTAACACAAGAAGCAAGCTCTTCTTTCCAGCATCTCCAATACACCAAGAACCATGAGCAAGCCCAGAAAAAAAGAACTGTGTTTCCTACTCATACAGACCATATGTAGTTCAACTCTGCTTATGAAACTGAAACAAACCACAGCTCTTCTTACATAAAGGTTCTTTAGTTAATACTGAGAATAGCTTTGTGTTCGTGAACTGTGTAAAATCATTTGAGCCCAAAATTCTCTGTGTTAACCAGTAATGAACTCTTGCTTGTAGGAACATACAGATCATGGGGTGTAACTCTGTTTTTGAAGGCAAATTCAGAACAGAGTTCTCCTCCATTAAAAACACTCTGTTTTAAGGCAACAATCATCCTCTTCTTTCCAGCGTCTCCAATATAGTAAGAAACATGAGCATGCCCAGAATAAAAGAACTGTGTTTCCTACTCATACAGACCATATGTAGTTCAACTCTGCTAATGAAACTGATACAAACCACAGCTCCTCTTACATAAATGCTCTTTAGTTAATAGTGAGAATCGCGTTGGGGTCCTGAACTGCAAAAATCATTTGAGCCCAAAATTCACTGGGTTTACCAGAAATGACCTCTTGCTTGTAGGAAGACACAGATCCTGGGGTTTAACTCCATTTCTGAAGGTAAATTCAACCAGAATTCTCAACCCTGAAAAACACTCTGTTTTAAGGCAAGAATCATCCTCTTCTTTCCACCTTCTCCAATACACTAAGAACCATGAGCATGCCCAGAAAAAAAGAACTGTGTTTCCTACTCATACAGACCATATGTAGTTCAACTCTGCTTATGAAACTGATACAAACCACAGCTCCTCTTATATATCCTTTTTAGTTAGTAGTGAGAATAGCGTAGGGTTCATGAACTGCGAAAATTCTTTTGAGCCCAAAATTCGCTGTGTTTACCGAAATGAACTCTTGCTTGTAGGAAGACACAGATCCTGGGGTTTAACTCCGTTTCTGAAGGGAAATTCAGACCAGAGTTCTCATCCCTGAAACACACTCTGATTTAACGAAGAAGCAAGCTCTTCTTTCCAGAGTCAAAAATACAGCAAGAACCATGAGCATGCCCTGAAAAAATGAACTGTGTTTCCTATTCATAAGGACCATATGTAGTTCAACTCTGCTTATGAATCTGATACAAACCACAGCTCCTCTTACATAAATGCTCTTTAGTTAATAGTGAGAATCGCGTTGGGGTCCTGAACTGCAAAAATGATTTGAGCCCAAAATTCACTGGGTTTACCAGAAATGACCTCTTGCTTGTAGGAAGACACAGATCCTGGGGTTTAACTCCATTTCTGAAGGTAAATTCAACCAGAATTCTCAACCCTGAAAAACACTCTGTTTTAAGGCAAGAATCATCCTCTTCTTTCCACCTTCTCCAATACACTAAGAACCATGAGCATGCCCAGAAAAAAAGAACTGTGTTTCCTACTCATACAGACCATATGTAGTTCAACTCTGCTTATGAAACTGATACAAACCACAGCTCCTCTTATATATCCTTTTTAGTTAGTAGTGAGAATAGCGTAGGGTTCATGAACTGCGAAAAATCTTTTGAGCCCAAAATTCGCTGTGTTTACCGAAATGAACTCTTCCTTGTAGGAAGACACAGATACTGGGGTTTAACTCCGTTTCTGAAGGGAAATTCAGACCAGAGTTCTCATCCCTGAAACACACTCTGATTTAACGAAGAAGCAAGCTCTTCTTTCCAGAGTCTAAAATACAGCAAAAACCATGAGCATTCCCAGAAAAAAAGAACTGTCTTTCCTACTCATACAGACCATATGTAGTTAAACTCTGCTTATGAAACTGATTCAAACCACATCTCCTCTTACATAATTCCTCTTTAGTTAATAGTGAGAATCGCGTTGGGTTTCTGTACTGGAAAAAAATATTTTTGCATAAAATTCACTGGGTTTTCCTGAAATGAACTCTTGATTGTAGGAAGACACAGATCGTGGCGTTTAACTCCATTTCTGAAGGTAAATTCAAACAGAATTCTCAACCCTTAAAAACACTCTGTTTTAAGGCAAGAATCATCCTCTTCTTTCCACCTTCTCCAATACACTAAGAACCATGAGCATTCCCAGAAAAAAAAACCCTGAGTTTCCTACTTATACGGACCATATATAGTTCAACACTGCTTATGAAATGATACAGACCACAGCTCCTCTTACATGAATGCTCTTTAGTTAACAGTGAGAAACGCGTAGGGTTTGTGAACTGCAAAAAATCATTTGAGCCCAAAATTCCCTGGGGATACGAGAAATGAACTCTTGCTTATAGGAAGACACCGATACTGGGGTTGAACTTCAATTCTGAAGGGAAATTCAGACCAGAGTTCTCATCCCTGAAACACACTCTGTTTTAACGAAGAAGCAAGCTCTTCTTTCCAGAGTCTAAAATACAGCAAGAACCATGAGCAGGGTCTGAAAAAAAGAACTGCGTTTCCTATTCATACGGACCATATGTATTTCAACTCTACTTAGTAATCTGATACAAACAACAGATCCTCTAACATAAATGCTATTTACTTAATAGTGATAATATCGTTCAGTTCTAGAACTGTGTAAAATCATTTGAGCCAAAAATTCGCCTGGTTTACCATAAATGTACTCTTGCTTGTAGGAAGACACAGATCCTGGGGTTTAACTCCGTTTCTGAAGGGAAATTCAGACCAGAGTTCTCATCCCTGAAACACACTCTGATTTAACGAAGAAGCAAGCTCTTCTTTCCAGTGTCTAACATACAGCAAGAACAATGAGCATGCCATGAAAAAAAGAACTGTGCTGCCTACTCATACGGTCCATATGTAGTTCTACTCTGCTTATGAAACTGATACAAACCACTGCTCCTCTTACATAAATCCTCTTTAGTTAATAGTGAGAATAGCTTAGGGTTCGTGAACTGCGAAAAATCATTTGAGCCCAAAATTCACTGGGTTTACCAGAAATGAACTCTTGCTTGAAGGACGACACAGATCCTGGGGTTTAACTCCATTTCTGAAGGGAAATTCAGACCAGAGTTCTCATCACTGAAAAACACTCTGTTTTAAGGCATGAATCATCCTCTTCTGTCCAGGGTCTCCAATACAGTAAGCACCATGAGCATGCCAAGAAAAAAAGAACTGTGATTCCTACTCATACGGATCGTATATAGACCAACACTGCTTGAGAAACTGATACAGACCACATCTCCTCATACATAAATGCTGTTTAGTTAATAGTGATGATGGCGTTTGTTTCTAGAACTGTGTAAAATCATTTGAGACCAAAATTCACTTGGTTTACCAGAAATGAACTCCTGTTTGTAGGAAGACACAGATCATGGTGTTTAACTCCGTTTCTGAAGGGAAATTCAGACCAGAGTTCTCATCCCTGAAACACACTCTGTTTTAACGAAGAAGCAAGCTCTTCTTTCCAACGTCTCCAATATATTAACAAACATGAGCATGCCCAGAATAAAAGAACTGTGTTTTCTACTCATACAGACCATATGTAGTTCAGCTCTGCTAATGAAACTGATACAAACCACAGCTCCTCTTACATAAATCCTCTTTAGTTAATAGTGAGAATAGTGTAGGGTTCGTGAACTGCGAAAAATCATTTGAGCCCAAAATTAACTGGGTTTATCCGAAATGAACTCTTGCTTGTAGGAAGACACAGATCCTGGGGTTTAACTCCGTTTCTGAAGGGAAATGCAGACCAGAGTTGTCTTCCCTGAAACACACTCTGTTTTAACGAAGAAGCAATCTATTCTTTCCAGAGTCTAAAATACAGCAAGAACCCTGAGTATGGCCTGAAAAAAAGAACTGTGTTTCCTATTCATACGGACCATATGTATTTCAACTCTGCTTAGTAATCTGATACCAACAACAGATCCTCTAACATAAATGCTCTATAGTTAATAGTGAGAATCGCGTTGCGTTCGTGAACTGCGAAAAATCATTTGAGCCCAAAATTCACTTGGTTAACCAGAAATGAACCCTTGCTTGTAGGAATACAATGATAGTGTGGTTTAAATCCATTTCTGATGGCAAATTCAGACCAGAGTTCTCAACCCAGAAACACACTCTCTGTTAAGTCAAGAATCATCCTCTTCTCTCCAGCGTCTCCAATATAGTAAGAAACATGAGCATGCCCAGAAAAAAAGAACTGTGGTTCCTACTCATACAGACCATATGTAGTTCAACTCAGCTTATGAAACTGATACAAACCACAGCTCTTCTTACATAAATCCTTTTTAGTTAATAGTCTGAATAGCGTAGGGTTCGAGAACTGCGAAAAATCATTTGAACCCAATATTCACTGTGTTTACCAAAATGAACTCATGCTCGTAGGAAAACACAGATCCTGGGGGTTAACTGCGTTTCTGATGGCAAATTCAGACCAGAGATCTCAACCCAGAAAAACACTCTGTTTTAAGGCAAGAATCATCCTCTTCTTTCCAGCGTATCCAAAATAGTAAGAAACATGAGCATGCCAAGAAAAAAAGAACTGTGTTTCCTACTCATACAGACCATATGTAGTTCAACTCTGCTTATGAAACTGATACAAACCACAGCTCCTCTTATATATCCTTTTTAGTTAGTAGTGAGAATAGCGTATGGTTCATGAACTGCGAAAAATCATTTGAGCCCAAAATTCGCTGTGTTTACCGAAATGAACTCTTGCTTGTAGGAAGACACAGATCCTGGGGTTTAACTCCGTATCTGAAGGGAAATTCAGACCATAGTTCTCATCCCTGAAACACACTCTGATTTAACGAAGAAGGAAGCTCCTCTTTCCAGAGTCAAAAATACAGCAAAGAACCATGAGCATGCCCAGAAAAATGAACTGTGTTTCCTAGTAATACGGAACATATGTAGTTCAAATCTGCTTATGAAACTGATACAAACCACAGCTCCTCTTACATAAATGCTCTTTAGTTAATAGAGATAATCGCGTTGGGTCCTAGAACAGGGTAAAATCATTTGAGCCGAAAAATCACTTGGTTTACCAGAAATGAACTCTTGCTTGTAGGAAGACACAGATCATGGGGTTTAACGCCGTTTCTGAAATGAAATTCAGACCACAGTTCTCAACCATGAAACACACTCTGTTTTAATGCAAGAAGCAAGCTCTTCTTTCCAGCGTCTCCAATAGAGCAAGAACCATGAGCATGCCCAGAAAAAAAAAAACTGTGTGTCCTACTCATACAGACCATATGTAGTTCAACTCTGCATAAGAAACTGAAACAAACCACAGCTCCTCTTACATGAATGCTCTTTAGTTAATAGTGACAATAGCGTTGAGTTCGTGATCTGTGTAAAATCATTTGAGCCCAAAATTCACTGGGTTTACCAGAAATGAACTCTTGCTTGTAGGAAGACACAGATCCTGGGGTTTAATTCTGTTTCTGAAGGAAATTCAGGCCAGTGTTCTCATCCATGAAACACACTCTGTTTTAACACAAGAAGCAAGCTCTTCTTTCCAGCATCTCCAATACACCAAGAACCATGAGCAAGCCCAGAAAAAAAGAACTGTGTTTCCTACTCATACAGACCATATGTAGTTCAACTCTGCTTATGAAACTGAAACAAACCACAGCTCTTCTTACATAAAGGTTCTTTAGTTATTACTGAGAATAGCTTTGTGTTCGTGAACTGTGTAAAATCATTTGAGCCCAAAATTCTCTGTGTTAACCAGTAATGAACTCTTGCTTGTAGGAACAAACAGATCATGGGGTGTAACTCTGTTTTTGAAGGCAAATTCAGAACAGAGTTCTCCTCCATTAAAAACACTCTGTTTTAAGGCAACAATCATCCTCTTCTTTCCAGCGCCTCCAATATAGTAAGAAACATGAGCATGCCCAGAATAAAAGAACTGTGTTTCCTACTCATACAGACCATATGTAGTTCAACTCTGCTAATGAAACTGATACAAACCACAGCTCCTCTTACATAAATCCTCTTTAGATAATAGTGAGAATAGTGTAGGGTTCGTGAACTGCAAAAAATAATTTGAGCCCAAAATTTACTGGGTTTACCAGAAATGAACTGGCTTGTAGGAAGACACAGATCCTGGGGTTTAACTCTGTTTCTGAAGGGAAATTCAGACCAGAGTTGTCATCCCTGAAACACACTCTATTTTTAACGAAGAAGCAAGCTATTCTTTCCAGAGTCTAAAATACAGCAAGAACCATGAGTATGGCCTGAAAAAAGAAGTGTGTTTCATATTCATACGGACCATATGTATTTCAACTCTGCTTAGTAATCTGATACAAACAACAGATCCTCTAACATAAATGCTCTTTAGTTAATAGTGAGAATCGCGTTGCATTTGTGAACTGCGAAATATCATTTGAGCCCAAAATTCACTGTGTTTACCAGAATGAACTCTTGTTTGAAGGAAGACAGAGATCCTGGGGTTTAACTCCGTTTCTGACGGCAAATTCAGACCAGAGTTCTCAACCCAGAAAAACACTCTGTTTTATGTCAAGAATCATCCTCTTCTTTCCAGCGTCTCCAAAATAGTAAGAAACATGAGCATGCCAAGAAAAAAAGAACTGTGTTCCCTACTCATACAGACCATATGTAGTTCAACTCTGCTTATGAAACTGATACAAACCACAGCTCCTCTTATATATCCTTTTTAGTTAGTAGTGAGAATAGCGTAGGGTTCATGAACTGCGAAAAATCATTTGAGCCCAAAATTCGCTGTGTTTACCGAAATGAACTCTTGCTTGTAGGAAGACACAGATCCTGGGGTTTAACTCCGTTTCTGAAGGGAAATTCAGTCCAGAGTTCTCATCCCTGAAACACACTCTGATTTAACGAAGAAGCAAGCTCTTCTTTCCAGAGTCAAAAATACAGCAAGAACCATGAGCATGCCCTGAAAAAATGAACTGTGTTTCCTATTCATAAGGACCATATGTAGTTCAACTCTGCTTATGAATCTGATACAAACCACAGCTCCTCTTATATAAATCCTTTTTAGTTAATAGTGAGAATAGCGTAGGGTTCATGAACTGCGAAAAATCATTTAGTCCAAAATTCGCTGTGTTTACTGAAATGAACTCTTGCTTGTAGGAAGACACAGATCCTGGGGTTTAACTCCGTATCTGAAGGGAAATTCAGACCAGAGTTGTCATCCCTGAAACACACTCTGTTTTAACGAAGAAGCAATCTATTCTTTCCAGAGTCTAAAATACAGCAGGAACCATGAGTATGGCCTGAAAAAAGTACTGTGTTTCCTATTCATACGGACCATATGTATTTCAACTCTGCTTAATAATCTGATACCAACAACAGATCCTCTAACATAAATGCTCTTTAGTTAATAGTGAGAATCGTGTTGCGTTCGTGAACTGCGAAAAATCATTTGAGACCAAAATACACTGGGTTTACCAGAAATGAACCCTTGCTTGTAGGAATACAATGATAGTGTGGTTTAAATCCATCTCTGATGGCAAATTCAGACCAGAGTTCTCAACCCAGAAACACACTCTCTTTTAAGTCAAGAATCATCCTCTTCTCTCCAGCGTCTCCAATATAGTAAGAAACATGAGCATGCCCAGAAAAAATGAACTGTGGTTCCTACTCATACAGACCATATGTAGTTCAACTCAGCTTATGAAACTGATACAAACCACAGCTCCTCTTATATAAATCCTTTTTAGTTAATAGTGAGAATAGCGTAGGGTTCGTGAACTGGGAAAAATCATTTGAGCCGAAAATTCACTGTGTTTACCAAAATGAACTCATGCTTGTAGGAAGACACAGATCCTGGGGTTTAACTCCGTTTCTGACGGCAAATTCAGACCAGAGTTCTCAACCCAGAAAAACACTCTGTTTTGAGGCAAGAATCATCCTCTTCTTTCCAGCGTCTCCAAAATAGTAAGAAACATGAGCATGCCAAGAAAAAATGAACTGTGTTTCCTACTCATACAGACCATATGTAGTTCAACTCTGCTTATGAAACTGATACAAACCACAGCTCCTCTTATATAAATCCTTTTTAGTTAATAGTGAGAATAGCGTAGGGTTCATGAACTGCGAAAAATCATTTGAGCCCAAAATTCGCTGTGTTTACCGAAATGAACTCTTGCTTGTAGGAAGACACAGATCCTGGGGTTTAACTCCGTATCTGAAGGGAAATTCAGACCAGAGTTCTCATCCCTGAAACACACTCTGATTTAACCAAGAAGCAAGCTCCTCTTTCCAGAGTAAAAAATACAACAAGGAACCATGAGCATGCCCTGAAAAAATGAACTGTGTTCCCTAGTCATACGGAACATATGTAGTTCAAATCTGCTTATGAAACTGATACAAAACACAGCTCCTCTTACATAAATGCTCTTTAGTTAATAGAGATAATCGCGTTGGGTCCTAGAACAGGGTAAAATCATTTGAGCCGAAAAATCACTAGGTTTACCAGAAATGAACTCTTGCTTGTAGGAAGACACAGATCATAGGGTTTTACGCCGTTTCTGAAATGAAATTCAGACCACAGTTCTCAACCATGAAACACACTCTGTTTTAATGCAAGAAGCAAGCTCTTCTTTTCAGCGTCTCCAATAGAGCAAGAACCATGAGCATGCCCAGAAAAAAAAAAAACTGTGTTTCCTACTCATACAGACCATATGTAGTTCAACTCTGCATAAGAAACTGAAACAAACCACAGCTCCTCTTACATGAATGCTCTTTAGTTAATAGTGAAAATAGCGTTGGGTTCGTGATCTCTGTAAAATCCTTTGAGCCCAAAATTCACTGGGTTTACCAGAAATGAACTCTTGCTTGTAGATAGACAGAGATCCTGGGGTTTAATTCCGTTTCTGAAGGAAATTCAGGCCAGTGTTCTCATCCATGAAACACACTCTGTTTTAACACAAGAAGCAAACTCTTCTTTCCAGCATCTCCAATACACCAAGAACCATGAGCATGCCCAGAAAAAAAGAACTGTGTTTCCTACTCATACAGACCATATGTAGTTCAACTCTGCTTATGAAACTGAAACAAACCACAGCTCTTCTTACATAAAGGTTCTTTAGTTAATACTGAGAATAGCTTTGTGTTCGTGAACTGTGTAAAATCATTTGAGCCCAAAATTCACTGTGTTAACCAGTAATGTACAATTGCTTGTAGGAAGATACAGATCATGGGGTGTAACTCTGTTTTTGAAGGCAAATTCAGAACAGAGTTCTCCTCCATTAAAAACACTCTGTTTTAAGGCAACAATCATCCTCTTCTTTCCAGCGTCTCCAATATAGTAAGAAACATGAGCATGCCCAGAATAAAAGAACTGTTTCCTATTCATACGGACCATATGTATTTCAACTCTGCTTAGTAATCTGATACCAACAACAGATCCTCTAACATAAATGCTCTTTAGTTAATAGTGAGAATCGCTTTGCGTTCGTGAACTGCAAAAAATCATTTGATCCCAAAATTCACTGGGTTTACCAGAAATGAACCCTTGCTTGTAGGAATACAATGATAGTGTGGTTTAAATCCATTTCTGATGGCAAATTCAGACCAGAGTTCTCAACCCAGAAACACACTCTCTTTTAAGTCAAGAATCATCCTCTTCTTTCCAGCGTCTCCAATATAGTAAGAAACATGAGCATTCCCAGAAAAAAAGAACTGTGTTTCCTACTCATACAGACCATATGTAGTTCAACTCTGCTAATGAAACTGATACAAACCACAGCTCCTCCTACATAAATCCTCTTTAGGTAATAGTGAGAATAGTGTAGGGTTCGTGAACTGCAAAAAATAATTTGAGCCCAAAATTTACTGGGTTTACCAGAAATGAACTGGCTTGTAGGAAGACACAGATCCTGGGGTTTAACTCCGTTTCTGAAGGGAAATTTAGACCAGAGTTCTCATCCCTGAAACACACTCTGATTTAACGAAGAAGCAAGCTCTTCTTTCCAGAGTCAAAAATACAGCAAGAACCATGAGCATGCCCTGAAAAAATGAAATGTGTTTCCTATTCATAAGGACCATATGTAGTTCAACTCTGCTTATGAATCTGATACAAACCACAGCTCCTCTTATATAAATCCTTTTTAGTTAATAGTGAGAATAGCGTAGGGTTCATGAACTGCGAAAAATCATTTGAGCCCAAAATTCGCTGTGTTTACCGAAATGAACTCTTGCTTGTAGGAAGACACAGATCCTGGGGTTTTACTCCGTATCTGAAGTGAAATTCAGACCAGAGTTGTCATCCCTGAAACACACTCTGTTTTAACGAAGAAGCAATCTATTCTTTCCAGAGTCTAAAATACAGCAGGAACCATGAGTATGGCCTGAAAAAAAGAACTGTGTTTCCTATTCATACGGACCATATGTATTTCAACTCTGCTTAGTAATCTGATACAAACAACAGATCCTCTATCATAAATGCTCTTAAGTTAATAGTGAGAATCGCGTTGGGTTCGTGAACGGCGAAAAATCATTTGAGCACAAAATTCACTCGGTTTACCAGAATTGAACCCTTGCTTGTAGGAATAAACTGCTACAGTGGTTTAACTCCATTTGTGATGGCAAATTCAGACCAGAGTTCTCAACCCAGAAACACACTCTGTTTTAAGTCAAGAATCATCCTATTCTTTCCAGTGTCTCCAAAATAGTAAGAAACATGAGCATGCCCAGAAAAAAAGAACTGTGTTTCCTATTCATACGGACCATATGTATTTCAACTCTGCTTAGTAATCTGATACAAACAACAGATCCTCTAACATAAATGCTCTTTAGTTAATAGTGAGAATCGCGTTGCATTTGTGAACTGCGAAATATCATTTGAGCCCAAAATTCACTGTGTTTACCAAAATGAACTCTTGCTTGAAGGAAGACAGAGATCCTGGGGTTTAACTCCGTTTCTGACGGTAAATTTAGACCAGAGTTCTCAACCCAGAAAAACACTCTGTTTTATGTCAAGAATCATCCTCTTCTTTCCAGTGTCTAAAAAATAGTAAGAAACATGAGCATGCCAAGAAAAAAAGAACTGTGTTCCCTACTCATACAGACCATATGTAGTTCAACTCTGCTTATGAAACTGATACAAATCACAGCTCCTCTTATATATCCTTTTTAGTTAGTAGTGAGAATACCGTAGGGTTCATGAACTGCGAAAAATCATTTGAGCCCAAAATTCGCTGTGTTTACCGAAATGAACTCTTGCTTGTAGGAAGACACAGATCCTGGGGTTTAACTCCGTTTCTGAAGGGAAATTCAGACCAGAGTTCTCATCCCTGAAACACACTCTGATTTAACGAAGAAGCAAGCTCTTCTTTCCAGAGTCAAAAATACAGCAAGAACCATGAGCATGCCCTGAAAAAATGAACTGTGTTTCCTATTCATAAGGACCATATGTAGTTCAACTCTGCTTATGAATCTGATACAAACCACAGCTCCTCTTATATAAATCCTTTTTAGTTAATAGTGAGAATAGCGTAGGGTTCATGAACTACGAAAAATCATTTGAGCCCAAAATTCGCTGTGTTTACCGAAATGAACTCTTGCTTGTAGGAAGACACAGATCCTGGGGTTTAACTCCGTTTCTGAAGGGAAATGCAGACCAGAGTTGTCATCCCTGAAACACACTCTGTTTTACCGAAGAAGCAATCTATTCTTTCCAGAGCCTAAAATACAGCAAGAACCATGAGTATGGCCTGATAAAAAGAACTGTGTTTCCTATTCATACGGACCATATGTATTTCAACTCTGCTTAGTAATCTGATACCAACAACAGATCCTCTAATATAAATGCTCTTTACTTAATAGTGAGAATCGTGTTGGGTCCTAGAACAGTGTAAAATCATTTGAGCCGAAAAATCACTTGGTTTACCAGAAATGAACTCTTGCTTGTAGGAAGACACAGTTCATGGGGTTTAACGCCGTTTCTGAAAGGAAATTCAGACCAAGATCTCAACCATGAAACACACTCTGTTTTAATGCAAGAAGCAAGCTCTTCTTTCCAGCGTCTCCAATAGAGCAAGAACCATGAGCATGCCCAGAAAAAAAAACTGTGTTTCCTACTCATATGGACCATATGTAGTTCAACTCTGCATATGACACTGAAACAAACCAGAGCTCCTCTTACATGAATGCTCTTTAGTTAATAGTGAGAATAGCGTTGGGTTCGTGATCTGTGTAAAATCATTTGTCTCCAAAATTCACTGGGTTTACCAGAAGTGAACTCTTGCTTGTAGGAAGACACAGATCCTGGGGTTTAATTCTGTTTCTGAAGGGAATTTCAGACCAGTGTTCTCATCCATGAAACACACTCTGTTTTAACGCAAGAAGCAAGCTCTTCTTTCCAGCGTCTCCAATAAAACAAGAACCATGAGCATGCACAGAAAAAAAGAACTGTGTTTCCTACTCATACAGGCCATAAGTAGATCAACTCTGCTTATGAAACTGAAACAAACCACAGCTCCTCTTTCATAAAGGTTCTTTAGTTAATAATGAGAATAGCGTTGTGTTCATGAACTGTGTAAAATCATTTGAGCCCAAAATTCACTGTGTTTACCAGTAATGAACTCTTGCTTATAGGAAGACACAGATCATGGGATGTAACTCTGTTTTTGAAGGCAAATTCAGACCAGAGTTCTTCTCCAATAAAAACACTCTGATTTAAGGCAAGAATCTTCTTTCCAGCGTCTCCAATATACTAACAAACATGAGCATGCCCAGAATAAAAGAACTGAGTTTCCTACTCATACAGACCATATGTAGTTCAACTCTGCTAATGAAACTGATACAAACCACAACTCCTCTTACATAAATGCTCTTTAGTTAATAGAGATATTCGCGTTGGGTTCTAGAACAGGGTAAAATCATTTGAGCCGAAAATTCACTTGGTTTACCAGAAATGAACTCTTGCTTGTAGGAAGACACAGATCCTGGGGTTTAACTCCGTTTCTGAAGAGAAATTCAGACCAGAGTTGTCATCCCTGAAATCCACTCTGCTTTAACGAAGAAGCAAGCTATTCTTTCCAGAGTCTAAAATACAGCAAGAACAATGAGTATGGCCTGAAAAAATGAACTGTGTTTCCTACTCATACAGACCATATGTAGTTCAACTCTGTTTATGAAACTGATACAAACCACAACTCCTCTTACATAAATGCTCTTTAGTTAATAGAGATATTCGTGTTGGGTTCTAGAACAGGGTAAAATCATTTGAGCTGAAAATTCACTTGGTTTACCAGAAATGAACTCTTGCTAGTAGGAAGACACAGATCATGGGGTTTAATGCCGTTTCTGAAAGGAAATTCAGACCACAGTTCTCATCCATGAAACACACTCTGTTTTAATGCAAGAAGCAAGCTCTTCTTTCCAGCGTCTCCAATAGAGCAAGAACCATGAGCATGCCCAGAATAAAAGAACTGGGTTTCCTACTCATACAGACCATATGTAGTTCAACTCTGCTAATGAAACTGAAACAAACCACAGCTCCTCTTACATAAATCCTCTTTAGTTAATAGTGAGAATAGTGTAGGGTTCGTGAACTGCAAAAAATCATTTGAGCCCAAAATTTACTGGGTTTACCAGATATGAACTCTTGCTTGTAGGAAGACACAGATCCTGGGGTTTAACTCAGTTTCTGAAGGGAAATTCAGACCAGAGTTGTCATCCCTGAAACACACTCTGTTTTAACGAAGAAGCAAGCTATTCTTTCCAGATTCTAAAATACAGCAAGTAAGCTGAGTATGGCCTGAAAAAAAGAACTGTGTTTCCTATTCATATGGACCATATGTATTTCTACTCTGCTTAGTAATCTGATACAAACAACAGATCCTCTAACATAAATGCTCTTTAGTTAATAGTGAGAATCGCGTTGCATTCGTGAACTTCGAAAAATCATTTGAGCCCAAAATTCACTGGGTTTACCGGAAATAAACCCGTGCTTGTAGGAATACACTGATACAGTGGTTTAACTCCATTTCTGATGGCAAATTCAGACCAGAGTTCTCAACCCAGAAACACACTCTGTTTTAAGTCAAGAATCATCCTCTTCTTTCCAGCGTCTCCAATATAGTAAGAAACATGAGCATGCCCAGAATAAAAGAACTGTGTTTCCTATTCATACGGACCATATGTATTTCAACTCTGCTTCGTAATCTGATACAAACAACAGATCCTCTGACATAAATGCTCTTTAGTTAATAGTGAGAATCGCGTTGCATTCGTGAACTGCGAAATATCATTTGAGCCCATAATTCACTGTGTTTACCAAAATGAACACTTGCTTGTAGGAAGACAGAGATCCTGGGGTTTAACGCCATTTCTGACGGCCAATTCAGACCAGAGTTCTCAACACAGAAAAACACTCTGTTTTAAGGCAAGAATCATCCTCTTCTGTCCACCATCTCCAAAATAGTAAGAAACATGAGCATGCCAAGAAAAATGAACTGTGTTTCCTACTCATACAGACCATATGTAGTTCAACTCTGCTTATGAAACTGATACAAACAACAGTTCCTCTTATATATCCTTTTTAGTTAGTAGTGAGAATAGCGTAGGGTTCATGAACTGCGAAATATCATTTGAGTCCATAATTCACTGTGTTTACCGATATGAACTCTTGCTTGTAGGAAGACACATATCCTGGGGTTTAACTCCGTTTCTGAAGGGAAATTCAGACCAGAGTTCTCAACCATGAAACACACTCTGTTTTAATGCAAGAAGCAAGGTCTTCTTTCCAGCGTCTCCAATAGAGCAAGAACCATGAGCATGCCCGGAAAAAAAAAAAAAAAACTGTGTTTCCTACTCATACGGACCATATGTAGTTCAACTCTGCATATGAAACTGAAACAAACCACAGCTCCTCTTACATGAATGCTCTTTAGTTAATAGTGAGAATAGCATTGGGTTCGTGATCTGTGCAAAATCATTTGAGCCCAAAATTCACTGGGTTTACCAGAAATGAACTCTTGCTTGTAGTAAGACACAGATCCTGGGGTTTAATTCCGTTTCTGAAGGGAAATTCAGGCCAGTGTTCTCATCCATGAAACAGACTCTGTTTTCAAAAGGAAGCAAGCTCTTCTTTCCAGCATCTCCAATACACCAAGAACCATGAGCATGCCCAGAAAAAAAGAACTGTGTTTCCTACTCATACAGACCATATGTAGTTCAACTCTGCTTATGAAACTGAAACAAACCACAGCTCTTCTTACATAAAGGTTCTTTAGTTAGTACTGAGAATAGCTTTGAATTCGTGAACTTTGTAAAATCATTTGAGCCCAAAATTCACTGTGTTAACCAGTAATGAACAATTGCTTGTAGGAAGATACAGATCATGGGGTGTAACTCTGTTTTTGAAGGCAAATTCAGAACAGAGTTCTCCTCCATTAAAAACACTCTGTTTTAAGGCAACAATCATCCTCTTCTTTCCAGCGTCTCCAATATAGTAAGAAACATGAGCATGCCCAGAATAAAAGAACTGTGTTTCCCACTCATACAGACCATATGTAGTTCAACTCTGCTAATGAAACTGATACAAACCACAGCTCCTCTTACATAAATCATCTTTAGATAATAGTGAGAATAGTGTAGGGTTCGTGAACTGCAAAAAATCATTTGAGCCCAAAATTTACTGGGTTTACCAGAAATGAACTGGCTTGTAGGAAGACACAGATCCTGGGGTTTAACTCCGTTTCTGAAGGGAAATTCAGACCAGAGTTGTCATCCCTGAAACACACTCTATTTTTAACGAAGAAGCAAGCTATTCTTTCCAGATTCTAAAATACAGCAAGAACCATGAGTATGGCCTGAAAAAAAGAACTGTGTTTCCTATTCATACGGACCATATGTATTTCAACTCTGCTTAGTAATCTGATACAAACAACAGATCCTCTATCATAAATGCTCTTAAGTTAATAGTGAGAATCGCGTTGGGTTCGTGAACGGCGAAAAATCATTTGAGCACAAAATTCACTCGGTTTACCAGAATTGAACCCTTGCCTGTAGGAATAAACTGATACAGTGGTTTAACTCCATTAGTGATGTCAAATTCAGACCAGAGTTCTCAACCCAGAAACACACTCTGTTTTAAGTCAAGAATCATCCTCTTCTTTCCAGTGTCTCCAATATAGTAAGAAACATGAGCATGCCCAGAAAAAAAGAACTGTGTTTCCTATTCATACGGACCATATGTATTTCAACTCTGCTTAGTAATCTGATACAAACAACAGATCCTCTAACATAAATGCTCTTTAGTTAATAGTGAGAATCGCGTTGCATTTGTGAACTGCGAAATATCATTTGAGCCCAAAATTCACTGTGTTTACCAAAATGAACTCTTGCTTGAAGGAAGACAGAGATCCTGGGGTTTAACTCCGTTTCTGACGGCAAATTCAGACCAGAGTTCTCAACCCAGAAAAACACTCTGTTTTAAGTCAAGAATCATCCTCTTCTTTCCAGCGTCTCCAAAATAGTAAGAAACATGAGCATGCCAAGAAAAAAAGAACTGTGTTCCCTACTCATACAGACCATATGTAGTTCAACTCTGCTTATGAAACTGATACAAACCACAGCTCCTCTTATATATCCTTTTTAGTTAGTAGTGAGAATAGCGTAGGGTTCATGAACTGTGAAAAATCATTTGAGCCCAAAATTCGCTGTGTTTACCGAAATGAACTCTTGCTTGGAGGAAGACACAGATCCTGGGGTTTAACTCCGTTTCTGAAGGGAAATTCAGACCAGAGTTCTCATCCCTGAAACACACTCTGATTTAACGAAGAAGCAAGCTCTTCTTTCCAGAGTCAAAAATACAGCTAGAACCATGAGCATGCCTTGAAAAAATGAACTGTGTTTCCTATTCATAAGGACCATATGTAGTTCAACTCTGCTTATGAATCTGATGCAAACCACAGCTCCTCTTATATATCCTTTTTAGTTAGTAGTGAGAATAGCGTAGGGTTCATGAACTGCGAAAAATCATTTGAGCCCAAAATTCGCTGTGTTTACCAAAATGAACTCTTGCTTGTAGGAAGACACAGATCCTGGGGTTTAACTCTGTTTCTGAAGGGAAATTCAGACCAGAGTTCTCATCCCTGAAACACACTCTGATTTAACGAAGAAGCAAGCTCTTCTTTCCAGAGTCAAAAATACAGCAAGAACCATGAGCATGCCCTGAAAAAATGAACTGTGTTTCCTATTCATACGGACCATATGTAGTTCAATCTGCTTATGAATCTGATACAAACCACAGCTCCTCTTACATAAATGCTCTTTCGTTAATAGAGATAATCGCGTTGGGTCCTAGAACAGTGTAAAATCATTTGAGCCGAAAAATCACTTGGTTTACCAGAAATGAACTGTTGCTTGTAGGAAGACACAGATCCCGTGGTTTAACTCCGTTTCTGACGGCAAATTCAGACCAGAGTTCTCAACCCAGAAAAACACTCTGTTTTAAGGCAAGAATCATCCTCTTCTTTCCAGCGTCTCCAAAATAGTAAGAAACATGAGCATGCCAAGAAAAAATGTACTGTGTTTCCTACTCATACAGACCATATGTAGTTCAACTCTGCTTATGAAACTGATACAAACCACAGCTCCTCTTATATAAATCCTTTTTAGTTAATAGTGAGAATAGCGTAGGGTTCGTGAACTGCGAAAAATCATTTGAGCCCAAAATCCGCTGTGTTTACCGAAATGAACTCTTGCTTGTAGGAAGACACAGATCCTGGGGTTTAACTCCGTATCTGAAGGGAAATTCAGACCAGAGTTCTCATCCCTGAAACACACTCTGATTTAACGAAGAAGCAAGCTCCTCTTTCCAGAGTCAAAAATACAGCAAGGAACCATGAGCATGCCCTGAAAAAATGAACTGTGTTCCCTAGTCATACGGAACATATGTAGTTCAAATCTGCTTATGAAACTGATACAAACCACAGCTCCTCTTACATAAATGCTCTTTAGTTAATAGAGATAATCCCGTTGGGTCCTAGAACAGGGTAAAATCATTTGAGCCTAAAAATCACTTGGTTCAAAAGAAATGAACTCTTGCTTGTAGGAAGACACAGATCATAGGTTATAACGCCGTTTCAGAAATGAAATTCAGACCACAGTTCTCAACCATGAAACCTACTCTGTTTTAATGCAAGAAGCAAGCTCTTCTTTCCAGCGTCTCCAATAGAGCAAGAACCATGAGCATGCCCAGAAAAAAAAACTGTGTTTCCTACTCATACAGACCATATGTACTTCAACTCTGCATAAGAAACTGAAACAAACCACAGCTCCTCTTACAGGAATGCTCTTTAGTTAATAGTGACAATAGCGTTGGGTTTGTGATCTGTGTAAAATCATTTGAGCCCAAAATTCACTGGGTTTACCAGAAATGAACTCTTGCTTGTAGGAAGACACAGATCCTGGGGTTTAATTCCGTTTCTGAAGGAAATTCAGGCCAGTGTTCTCATCCATGAAACACACTCTGTTTTAACGCAAGAAGCAAGCACTTCTTTCCAGCATCTCCAATAGAGCAAGAACCATGAGCATGCCCAGAAAAAAAGAACTGTGTTTCCTACTCATACAGACCATATGTAGTTCAACTCTGCTTATGAAACTGAAACAAACCACAGCTCTTCTTACATAAAGGTTCTTTAGTTAATACTGAGAATAGCTTTGTGTTCGTGAACTGTGTAAAATCATTTGAGCCCAAAATTCACTGTGTTAACCAGTAATGATCTCTTGCTTGTAGGAAGATACAGATCATGGGGTGTAACTCTGTTTTTGAAGGGAAATTCAGAACAGAGTTCTTCTCCAATAAAAACACTCTGATTTAAGGCAAGAATCTTCTTTCCAGCGTCTCCAATATACTAACAAACATGAGCATGCCCAGAATAAAAGAACTGAGTTTCCTACTCATACAGACCATATGTAGTTCAACTCTGCTAATGAAACTGATACAAACCACAGCTCCTCTTACATAAATCCTCTTTAGTTAATAGTGAGAATAGTGTAGGGTTCGTGAACTGCGAAAAATCATTTGAGCCTAAAATTTACTGGGTTTACCAGAAATGAACTCTTGCTTGTAGGAAGACACAGATCCTGGGGTTTAACTCCGTTTCTGAAGAGAAATTCAGACCAGAGTTGTCATCCCTGAAATCCACTCTGCTTTAACGAAGAAGCAAGCTATTCTTTCCAGAGTCTAAAATACAGCAAGAACAATGAGTATGGCCTGAAAAAATGAACTGTGTTTCCTACACATACAGACCATATGTAGTTCAACTCTGTTTATGAAACTGATACAAACCACAACTCCTCTTACATTAATGCTCTTTAGTTAATAGAGATATTCGCGTTGGGTCCTAGAACAGGGTAAAATCATTTGAGCCGAAAATTCACTTGGTTTACCAGAAATGAACTCTTGCTTGTAGGAAGACACAGATCATGGGGTTTAATGCCGTTTCTGAAAGGAAATTCAGACCACAGTTCTCATCCATGAAACACACTCTGTTTTAATGCAAGAAGCAAGCTCTTCTTTCCAGCGTCTCCAATAGAGCAAGAACCATGAGCATGCCCAGAATAAAAGAACTGTGTTTCCTACTCATACAGACCATATGTAGTTCAACTCTGCTAATGAAACTGAAAAAAACCACAGCTCCTCTTACATAAATCCTCTTTAGTTAATAGTGAGAATAGTGTAGGGTTCGTGAACTGCAAAAAATCATTTGAGCCCAAAATTTACTGGGTTTACCAGAAATGAACTCTTGCTTGTAGGAAGACACAGATCGTGGGGTTTAACTCCGTTTCTGAAGGGAAATTCAGACCAGAGTTCTCATCCCTGAAACACACTCTGTTTTAACAAAGAAGCAAGCTATTCTTTCCAGCATCTCCAATACACCAAGAACCATGAGCATGCCCAGAAAAAAAGAACTGTGTTTCCTACTCATACAGACCATATGTAGTTCAACTCTGCTTATGAAACTGAAACAAACCACAGCTCTTCTTACATAAAGGTTCTTTAGTTAGTACTGAGAATAGCTTTGAATTCGTGAACTTTGTAAAATCATTTGAGCCCAAAATTCACTGTGTTAACCAGTAATGAACAATTGCTTGTAGGAAGATACAGATCATGGGGTGTAACTCTGTTTTTGAAGGCAAATTCAGAACAGAGTTCTCCTCCATTAAAAACACTCTGTTTTAAGGCAACAATCATCCTCTTCTTTCCAGCGTCTCCAATATAGTAAGAAACATGAGCATGCCCAGAATAAAAGAACTGTGTTTCCCACTCATACAGACCATATGTAGTTCAACTCTGCTAATGAAACTGATACAAACCACAGCTCCTCTTACATAAATCATCTTTAGATAATAGTGAGAATAGTGTAGGGTTCGTGAACTGCAAAAAATCATTTGAGCCCAAAATTTACTGGGTTTACCAGAAATGAACTGGCTTGTAGGAAGACACAGATCCTGGGGTTTAACTCCGTTTCTGAAGGGAAATTCAGACCAGAGTTGTCATCCCTGAAACACACTCTATTTTTAACGAAGAAGCAAGCTATTCTTTCCAGATTCTAAAATACAGCAAGAACCATGAGTATGGCCTGAAAAAAAGAACTGTGTTTCCTATTCATACGGACCATATGTATTTCAACTCTGCTTAGTAATCTGATACAAACAACAGATCCTCTATCATAAATGCTCTTAAGTTAATAGTGAGAATCGCGTTGGGTTCGTGAACGGCGAAAAATCATTTGAGCACAAAATTCACTCGGTTTACCAGAATTGAACCCTTGCCTGTAGGAATAAACTGATACAGTGGTTTAACTCCATTAGTGATGTCAAATTCAGACCAGAGTTCTCAACCCAGAAACACACTCTGTTTTAAGTCAAGAATCATCCTCTTCTTTCCAGTGTCTCCAATATAGTAAGAAACATGAGCATGCCCAGAAAAAAAGAACTGTGTTTCCTATTCATAGGGACCATATGTATTTCAACTCTGCTTAGTAATCTGATACAAACAACAGATCCTCTAACATAAATGCTCTTTAGTTAATAGTGAGAATCGCGTTGAATTTGTGAACTGCGAAATATCATTTGAGCCCAAAATTCACTGTGTTTACCAAAATGAACTCTTGCTTGAAGGAAGACAGAGATCCTGGGGTTTAACTCCGTTTCTGACGGCAAATTCAGACCAGAGTTCTCAACCCAGAAAAACACTCTGTTTTAAGTCAAGAATCATCCTCTTCTTTCCAGCGTCTCCAAAATAGTAAGAAACATGAGCATGCCAAGAAAAAAAGAACTGTGTTCCCTACTCATACAGACCATATGTAGTTCAACTCTGCTTATGAAACTGATACAAACCACAGCTCCTCTTATATATCCTTTTTAGTTAGTAGTGAGAATAGCGTAGGGTTCATGAACTGTGAAAAATCATTTGAGCCCAAAATTCGCTGTGTTTACCGAAATGAACTCTTGCTTGGAGGAAGACACAGATCCTGGGGTTTAACTCCGTTTCTGAAGGGAAATTCAGACCAGAGTTCTCATCCCTGAAACACACTCTGATTTAACGAAGAAGCAAGCTCTTCTTTCCAGAGTCAAAAATACAGCTAGAACCATGAGCATGCCTTGAAAAAATGAACTGTGTTTCCTATTCATAAGGACCATATGTAGTTCAACTCTGCTTATGAATCTGATGCAAACCACAGCTCCTCTTATATATCCTTTTTAGTTAGTAGTGAGAATAGCGTAGGGTTCATGAACTGCGAAAAATCATTTGAGCCCAAAATTCGCTGTGTTTACCAAAATGAACTCTTGCTTGTAGGAAGACACAGATCCTGGGGTTTAACTCTGTTTCTGAAGGGAAATTCAGACCAGAGTTCTCATCCCTGAAACACACTCTGATTTAACGAAGAAGCAAGCTCTTCTTTCCAGAGTCAAAAATACAGCAAGAACCATGAGCATGCCCTGAAAAAATGAACTGTGTTTCCTATTCATACGGACCATATGTAGTTCAATCTGCTTATGAATCTGATACAAACCACAGCTCCTCTTACATAAATGCTCTTTCGTTAATAGAGATAATCGCGTTGGGTCCTAGAACAGTGTAAAATCATTTGAGCCGAAAAATCACTTGGTTTACCAGAAATGAACTGTTGCTTGTAGGAAGACACAGATCCCGTGGTTTAACTCCGTTTCTGACGGCAAATTCAGACCAGAGTTCTCAACCCAGAAAAACACTCTGTTTTAAGGCAAGAATCATCCTCTTCTTTCCAGCGTCTCCAAAATAGTAAGAAACATGAGCATGCCAAGAAAAAATGTACTGTGTTTCCTACTCATACAGACCATATGTAGTTCAACTCTGCTTATGAAACTGATACAAACCACAGCTCCTCTTATATAAATCCTTTTTAGTTAATAGTGAGAATAGCGTAGGGTTCGTGAACTGCGAAAAATCATTTGAGCCCAAAATCCGCTGTGTTTACCGAAATGAACTCTTGCTTGTAGGAAGACACAGATCCTGGGGTTTAACTCCGTATCTGAAGGGAAATTCAGACCAGAGTTCTCATCCCTGAAACACACTCTGATTTAACGAAGAAGCAAGCTCCTCTTTCCAGAGTCAAAAATACAGCAAGGAACCATGAGCATGCCCTGAAAAAATGAACTGTGTTCCCTAGTCATACGGAACATATGTAGTTCAAATCTGCTTATGAAACTGATACAAACCACAGCTCCTCTTACATAAATGCTCTTTAGTTAATAGAGATAATCCCGTTGGGTCCTAGAACAGGGTAAAATCATTTGAGCCTAAAAATCACTTGGTTCAAAAGAAATGAACTCTTGCTTGTAGGAAGACACAGATCATAGGTTATAACGCCGTTTCAGAAATGAAATTCAGACCACAGTTCTCAACCATGAAACCTACTCTGTTTTAATGCAAGAAGCAAGCTCTTCTTTCCAGCGTCTCCAATAGAGCAAGAACCATGAGCATGCCCAGAAAAAAAAACTGTGTTTCCTACTCATACAGACCATATGTACTTCAACTCTGCATAAGAAACTGAAACAAACCACAGCTCCTCTTACAGGAATGCTCTTTAGTTAATAGTGACAATAGCGTTGGGTTTGTGATCTGTGTAAAATCATTTGAGCCCAAAATTCACTGGGTTTACCAGAAATGAACTCTTGCTTGTAGGAAGACACAGATCCTGGGGTTTAATTCCGTTTCTGAAGGAAATTCAGGCCAGTGTTCTCATCCATGAAACACACTCTGTTTTAACGCAAGAAGCAAGCACTTCTTTCCAGCATCTCCAATAGAGCAAGAACCATGAGCATGCCCAGAAAAAAAGAACTGTGTTTCCTACTCATACAGACCATATGTAGTTCAACTCTGCTTATGAAACTGAAACAAACCACAGCTCTTCTTACATAAAGGTTCTTTAGTTAATACTGAGAATAGCTTTGTGTTCGTGAACTGTGTAAAATCATTTGAGCCCAAAATTCACTGTGTTAACCAGTAATGATCTCTTGCTTGTAGGAAGATACAGATCATGGGGTGTAACTCTGTTTTTGAAGGGAAATTCAGAACAGAGTTCTTCTCCAATAAAAACACTCTGATTTAAGGCAAGAATCTTCTTTCCAGCGTCTCCAATATACTAACAAACATGAGCATGCCCAGAATAAAAGAACTGAGTTTCCTACTCATACAGACCATATGTAGTTCAACTCTGCTAATGAAACTGATACAAACCACAGCTCCTCTTACATAAATCCTCTTTAGTTAATAGTGAGAATAGTGTAGGGTTCGTGAACTGCGAAAAATCATTTGAGCCTAAAATTTACTGGGTTTACCAGAAATGAACTCTTGCTTGTAGGAAGACACAGATCCTGGGGTTTAACTCCGTTTCTGAAGAGAAATTCAGACCAGAGTTGTCATCCCTGAAATCCACTCTGCTTTAACGAAGAAGCAAGCTATTCTTTCCAGAGTCTAAAATACAGCAAGAACAATGAGTATGGCCTGAAAAAATGAACTGTGTTTCCTACACATACAGACCATATGTAGTTCAACTCTGTTTATGAAACTGATACAAACCACAACTCCTCTTACATTAATGCTCTTTAGTTAATAGAGATATTCGCGTTGGGTCCTAGAACAGGGTAAAATCATTTGAGCCGAAAATTCACTTGGTTTACCAGAAATGAACTCTTGCTTGTAGGAAGACACAGATCATGGGGTTTAATGCCGTTTCTGAAAGGAAATTCAGACCACAGTTCTCATCCATGAAACACACTCTGTTTTAATGCAAGAAGCAAGCTCTTCTTTCCAGCGTCTCCAATAGAGCAAGAACCATGAGCATGCCCAGAATAAAAGAACTGTGTTTCCTACTCATACAGACCATATGTAGTTCAACTCTGCTAATGAAACTGAAAAAAACCACAGCTCCTCTTACATAAATCCTCTTTAGTTAATAGTGAGAATAGTGTAGGGTTCGTGAACTGCAAAAAATCATTTGAGCCCAAAATTTACTGGGTTTACCAGAAATGAACTCTTGCTTGTAGGAAGACACAGATCGTGGGGTTTAACTCCGTTTCTGAAGGGAAATTCAGACCAGAGTTCTCATCCCTGAAACACACTCTGTTTTAACAAAGAAGCAAGCTATTCTTTCCAGATTCTAAAATACAGCAAGTAACCTGAGTATGGCCTGAAAAAAAGAACTGTGTTTCCTATTCATATGGACCATATGTATTTCTACTCTGCTTAGTAATCTGATACAAACAACAGATCCTCTAACATAAATGCTCTTTAGTTAATAGTGAGAATCGCGTTGCGTTCGTGAACTGCGAAAAATCATTTGAGCCCAAAATTCACTGGGTTTACCGGAAATGAACCCGTGCTTGTAGGAATACACTGATACAGTGGTTTAACTCCATTTCTGATGGCAAATTCAGACCAGAGTTCTCAACCCAGAAAAACACTCTGTTTTAAGGCAAGAATCATCCTCTTCTGTCCAGCATCTCCAAAATAGTAAGAAACATGAGCATGCCAAGAAAAAAAGAACTGTGTTTCCTACTCATACAGACCATATGTAGTTCAACTCTGCTTATGAAACTGATACAAACAACAGCTCCTCTTATATATCCTTTTTAGTTAGTAGTGAGAATAGCGTAGGGTTCATGAACTGCGAAATATCATTTGAGCCCATAATTCACTGTGTTTACCGAAATGAACTCTTGCTTGTAGGAAGACACAGATCCTGGGGTTTAACTCCGTTTCTGAAGGGAAATTCAGACCAGAGTTCTCAACCATGAAACACACTCTGTTTTAATGCAAGAAGCAAGGTCTTCTTTCCAGAGTCTCCAATAGAGCAAGAACCATCAGCATGCCCAGAAAAAAAAAAAAAAAAACTGTGTTTCCTACTCATACGGACCATATGTAGTTCAACTCTGCATATGAAACTGAAACAAACCACAGCTCCTCTTACATGAATGCTCTTTACTTAATAGTGAGAATAGCATTGGGTTCGTGATCTGTGTAAAATCATTTGAGCCCAAAATTCACTGGGTTTACCAGAAATGAACTCTTGCTTGTAGGAAGACACAGATCCTGGGGTTTAATTCCGTTTCTGAAGGGAAGTTCAGGCCAGTGTTCTCATCCATGAAACAGACTCTGTTTTAACGCAAGAAGCAAGCTCTTCTTTCCAGCGTCTCCAATACACCAAGAACCATGAGCATGCCCAGAAAAAAAGAACTGTGTTTCCTACTCATTCAGACCATATGTAGTTCAACTCTGCCTATGAAACTGAAACAAACCACAGCTCCTCTTACATAAAGGTTCTTTAGTTAATACTGAGAATAGGGTTGTGTTCGTGAACTGTATAAAATCATTTGAGCCCAAAATTCACTGTGTTTACCAGTAATGAACTCTTGCTTGTAGGAAGACACAGATCATGGGGTGTAACTCTGTTTTTTAAGGCAAATTCAGACCAGAGTTCTCCTCCAATAAAAACACTCTGTTTTAAGGCAAGAATCATCCTCTTCTTTCCAGCGTCTCCAATATACTAACAAACATGAGCATGCCCAGAATAAAAGAACTGTGTTTCCTACTCATACAGACCATATGTAGTTCAACTATGCTAATGAAACTGATACAAACCACAGCTCCTCTTACATAAATCCTCTTTAGTTAACAGTGTAGGGTTCATGAACTGCGAAAAATCATTTGAGCCTAAAATTTACTGGGTTTACCAGAAATGAACTCTTGCTTGTAGGAAGACACAGATCCTGGGGTTTAACTCCGTTTCTGAAGAGAAATTCAGACCAGAGTTGTCATCCCTGAAACCCACTCTGCTTTAACGAAGAAACAAGCTATTCTTTCCAGAGTCTAAAATACAGCAAGAACAATGAGTATGGCCTGAAAAAATGAACTGTGTTTCCTACTCATACAGACCATATGTAGTTCAACTCTGTTTATGAAACTGATACAAACCACAACTCCTCTTACATAAATGCTCTTTAGTTAATAGAGATATTCGCGTTGGGTCCTAGAACAGGTTAAAATCATTTGAGCCGAAAATTCACTTGGTTTACCAGAAATGAACTCTTGCTTGTAGGAAGACACAGATCATGGGGTTTAATGCCATTTCTGAAAGGAAATTCAGACCACAGTTCTCAGCCATGAAACACACTCTGTTTTAATGAAAGAAGCAAGCTCTTCTTTCCAGCGTCTCCAATAGAGCAAGAACCATGAGCATGCCCAGAAAAAAAAACAACTGTGTTTCCTACTCATACGGACCATATGTAGTTCAACTCTGCATATGAAACTGAAACAAACCACAGCTCCTCTTACATGAATGCTCTTTAGTTAATAGTGAGAATAGCGTTGGGTTGGTGAACTGTGTAAAATCATTTGAGCCCAAAATTTACTGGGTTTACCAGAAATGAACTCTTGCTTGTAGGAAGACACTGATCCTAGGGTTTAACTCCGTTTCTGAAGGGTAATTCTTACCAGTGTTCTCATCCATGAAACACACTCTATTTTAACGCAAGATGCATGCTCTTCTTTCCAGCGTCTCCAATACAGCAAGAAAATTGAGCATGCCCAGAAAAAAAGAACTGTATTTCCTACACAAAAGGACAGTGTCTAGTTGAATTCTGCTCATGAAACTCATACTGACCCCAGCATCTCTTCATACATGCTCTTTAGTTAAAAGTGAAAATCGTTTTGGGTTCGTGTACTGTGTAAATTCATTTGAGCTGAAAAATCACTGGATTCACCGGAAATGAACTCTTACTTGTAGGAAGACACAGGGCCTTTTTTGTAACTCCGTTTGTGAAGGGAAATTCAGATCAGTGTTTTCATCCATGAAACATACTCTGTTTTAACGCAAAGAGCATGCTCTTTTTTCCACTGTCACAAATACAGCAAGAAACATGAGCATGCCCAGAAAAAAGAACTGTATTTCCTACTCAAAAGGACAGTGTCTAGTTCAACTCTGCATATGAAACTCATACAAACCACAGCATCGTTTCATAGATGCTCTTTAGTTAAAAGTGAAAATAGTGTTGGGTTACTGAACTGTGTAAATTAATTTGAGCCAAAATATCCCTGGGTTTACCGGAAATGAACTCTTGATTGTAGGAAGACACAGAGCCTTTGGTTTAACTCATTTCTGAAGGGAAATTCAGACCAGTGTTCTCATCCATGAAACACCCTCGGTTTTAACGCAAGAAGCATCCTCTACTGTCAAGTGTCTCCAGTACAGGAAGAAACATGAGCATGCCCATAAAAAAAGAACTGTGTTTCGTACTCATACGGACCATATCTAGTTGAACTCTGCTCATCAAACTGGAACAAACCACAGCATCTTTTCCATAGATGCTCTTTTGTCAATAGTGAAAATCATGTTGGGTTCGTGAAGTTTGTAAATTCATTAGAGCTGAAAAATCACTGGGTTTACCGGAAATGAACTCGTGCATTTAGGAAGACACAGAGCCTTTGGTTTAACTCCGTTTCTCTAGGGAAATTCAGACCAGTGTTCTCATCCAGTAAACACCATCTGTTTTAACGCAAGAAGCATCCTCTTCTGTCCAGCGTCTGCAATACAGCAAGAAATATGAGCATGCCTAGAAAAAACGAACTGTGTTTCCTACTCATACGGAACATATCTAGTTGAACTCTGCTTATGAAACTCATACAAACCACAGCATCTCTTACATAGATGCTCTTTAGTTAAACATGAAAAACGTGTTAGGTTTGTGAACTGTGTAAATTCATTTGAGCCAAAAAATCACTGAGTATACCGGAAATGAACTCTTGCTTGTAGGAAGACAGAGGGCTTTTGGTTTAACTCCATTTGTGAAGGGAATTTCAGACCAGTGTTCTCATCCATGAAACACACTCTGTTTTAATGCAATGAGCATGCTATTCTTTCCAGCGTCTGCAATATAATAAGAAACATGAGCATGCCCAGAAAAAATGAACTGTGTTTCCTAATCATACGGACCATATCTAGTTGAACTCTGCTCATGAAACTCTAACAAACCACAGCATTTCTCACAGAGATGCTCTTTAGTTTAAAGTGAAAATCGTGTTGCGTTTGTGAACTGTGCAAATTCATTTGAGTCAAAAATCACTGGATTTACCGGAAAAGATCTCTTGCTTGTAGGAAGACACAGAACCTTTGTTTTATCTCCGTTTCTGAAGGAAACTTCAGACCTATGTTCAAATCCAGGAAACACAATCTGTTTTAACGCAAGGAGCACACTCTTCTTTCCAGCATCTCCAATACAGCAAGAAATATGAGCATGCCCAGAAAAAAAGAAATGTATTTCCTACTCAAAAGGACCGTGTCTAGTTCAACTCTGCTTATGAAACTAATACAAATCACAGCATCTCTTCATAGATGCTATTTAGTTAATAGTGAAAATCGTGTTGGGTTCGTGAACTGTGTAAACTAATTGGAGCCGAAAAATCACTGGGTTTACCCGAAATGAACTCTTGCTTATAGGAAGACAGAGAGCCCTTGGTTTAACTCCGTTTGTGAAGGGAAATTCAGACCAGTATTCTCATCCATGAAACACACTTTGTTTGTAACACAAAGAGCATGGTCTTCTTTCCTGCTTCGCCAATACAGCAACAAACATGAGCATGCACAGAAAAAAAGAACTGTGTTTCCTACTCATACGGACCATATCTAGTTGAACTCTCCTTATGAAACTGTAACAAACCTCAGCATCTCTTAAAAGATGCTCTTTAGTTAATAGTGAAAATCGTGTTGGGTTTGTGAACTGTGTAAATTCATTTGATCCGACAAATCACTATGTTTACCGGAAATGAACTCTTGCTTGTAGGAAGACACAGACACTTTGGTTTAACTCCGTTTGTGAAGAGAAATACAGACCAGCGTTCTCATCCATAAAACATGCTCTGTTTTAACGCAAGAAGCATCCTCTTCTGTCTAGCGTCAACTATACAGCAAGAAACATGAGCATGCCCAGAATATATGAATTGTGTTTCCTACTCATACGGACCATATCTAGTTTAACTCTGCTTATGAAACTGTAACAAACCACAGCATCTTTTACATAGATGCTCTTTAGTTAATAGTCAAAAACGTCTTGGGTTCGTGAACTGTGTAAATTCATTTGAGCCGAAAAATCACTGGGTTTAACGGAAATGAACTCTTGCTTGTAGGAAGACACAGAGCCTTTGGTTTAACTCCGTTTGTGAAGGGAAATTAGGACCAGGGATCTAATCCATGAAACACCCTCTGTTTTAACGCAAAAAGCATCCTAGTCTGTCCAGCGTCTCCAATACAGCAAGAAACATGAGCATGACCAGAAAAAAAGAACTGTGTTTCCTACTCATACGGACCTCATCTAGTTGAACTCTGCTTATGAAACTGTAACAAACCACAGCATCTTTTACATAGATGCTCTTTAGTAAATAGTGAAAGTCGTGTTGGGTTCGTGATCTGTGTTATTTCATTTGAACCAAAAAATCACTGGGTTTACCAGAAATGAACTCTTGCTTGTGGGAAGACACAGAGCCTTTGGTTTAACTCCGTTTCTGAAGGGAAATTCAGACCAGTGTTCTCATCCATGAAACACCATCTGTTTTAACGCAAGAAGCATCCTCTTCTGTCCAGCGTCTGCACTACAGCAAGAAATATGAGCATGCCCAGAAAAAAAGAACTGTGTTCCCTACTCATATGGAACATATCTAGATGAACTTTGCTTATGAAACTGATACAAACCACAGCATCTCTTACATAGATGCTTTTTAGTTAAACATGAAAAACGTGTTAGTTTTGGGAACTGTGTAAATTCATTTGAGCCAAAAAATCAATGGGTATACCGGAAATGAACTCTTGCTTGTAGGAAGACAGAGGGCCTTTGGTTTAACTCCATTTGTGAAGGGAATTTCAGACCAGTGTTCTCATCCATGAAACACACTCTGTTTTAACGCAAAGAGCATGCTCGTCTTTCCATCGTCTGCAATATAGCAAGAAACACGAGCATGCCCAGAAAAAATCAACTGTATTTCCTACTAATATGTACCATATCTAGTTGAACTCTGCTTAAGGAACTGTAACAAGCCACAGCATCTCTTACACAGATGCACTTTAGTTAATAGTGAAAATCGTGTTGGGTTCGTGAACTGTGTAAATTCATTTGAGCTGAAAAATCACTGGGTTTACAGGAAATGAACTATTGCATTTAGGAAGACACAGAGCCATTGGTTTAACTCCGTTTCTGAAGGGAAATTCAGACCAGTGTTCTCATCCATGAATAACACTCTGTTTTAACGCAACGAGCATGCTCTTCTTTCCAGCGTCTCTAATACAGCAAGAACACTGAGCATGATCAGAAAAAAAGAACTGTGTTTCCTACTCATACGGACCATATCTAGTTGAACTCTGCTTATGAAACTGTAACAAACCACAACATCTTTTACATAGATGTTCGTGTGTTAATAGTGAAAATCGTGTTGGGTTCATAAACTGTGTAAATTCATTTGAGCCGAAAAATCACTGGATTTACCAGAAATGAACACTTGCTTGTAGGAAGACACAGAGCCTTTGGTTTAACTCCATTTGTGAAGGCAAATTCAGACCAGTGTTCTCATGCATGAAACACACTCTGTTTTAATGCAAGGAGCATGCTATTCTTTCCAGCGTTTGCAATATAATAAGAAACATGAGCATGCACAGAAAAAATGAACTGTGTTTCCTACTCATACGGACCATATCTAGTTGAACTCTGCTTATGGAACTGTAACAAACCACAGCATTTCTCTCAGAGATGCTCTTTAGTTAAAAGTGAAAATCCTGTTGGGTTCGTGAACTGTGTAAATTCATTTGAGCCGAAAAATCACTGGGTTTAACGGAAATGAACTCTTGCTTGTAGGAAGACACAGAGCCTTTGGTTTAACTCCGTTTGTGAAGAGAAATTCAGACCAGCGATCTAATAGATGAAACACCCTCTGTTTTAACGCAAAAAGCATCCTAGTCTGTCCAGCGTCTCCTATACAGCAAGAAACATGAGCATGACCAGAAAAAAAGAACTGTGTTTCCTACTCATACGGACCATATCTAGTTGAACTCTGCTTATGGAACTGTAACAAACCACAGCATTTCTCTCAGAGATGCTCTTTAGTTAAAAGTGAAAATCCTGTTGGGTTCGTGAACTGTGCAAATTCATTTGAGTCAAAAATCACAGGATTTACCAGAAAAGAACTCTTGCTTGTAGGAAGACACAGAGCATTTGTTTTAACTCCGTTTCTGAAGGAAAATTCAGACATGTGTTCAAATCCAGGAAAAACAATCTGTTTTAATGCAAGAAGCAAACTCTTCTTTCCAGCGTCTCCAATACAGCAAGAAATATGAGCATGCCCAGAAAAAAAGAAATGTATTTTCTACTCATAAGGACCGTGTCTAGTTCAACTCTGCTTATGAAACTCATACAAATCACAGCATCTCTTCATAGATGCTATTTAGTTAAGAGTGAAAATCGTGTTGTGTTCGTGAACTGTGTAAATTCATTTGATCCGAAAAATCACTATGTTTACCGGAAATGAACTCTAGCTTGTAGGAAGACACAGACACTTTGGGTTAACTCCGTTTGTGAAGAGAAATTCAGACCAGTGTTCTCATCCATAAAACACCCTCTGTGTTACCGCAAGAAGCATCCCTTCTGTCTAGCATCCACTATACAGCAAGAAACATGAGCATGCCCAGAAAATATGAATTGTGTTTCCTACTCATACGGACCATACCTAGTTTAACTCTGTTTATGAAACTGTAACAAACCACAGCATCATTTACATAGATGCTCTTTAGTAAATTGCGAAAGTCCTGTTGGTTTCCTGATCTGTGTTAATGCATTTGAGCCGAAAAATCACTAGGTTTACCAGAAATGAACTCTTGCTTGTAGGAAGCCACAGAGTCTATGGTTTATCTCCGTTTTTGAAGGAAAATTCAGTCCCGTGTCCAAATCCATGAAACACACTCTGTTTTAACGCAAGAAGCTTGCTCTTTTTTCCAGCGTCTCCAATACAGCAAGAAACAAGAGCATGCCCAGAAAAAAAGAACTGTATTTCCTACTCAAAAGGACCAGGTCTATTTTAACTCTGCATATGAAACTCATACAAACCACAGTATCTCTTCTTAGATGCTCTTTAGTTAATAATGAAAATCGTGTTGTGTTCGTGAACTGTGTAAATTCATTTGAGCCGAAAAATCACTGGGTTTAACGGAAATGAACTCTTGCTTGTAGGAAGACACAGAGCCTTTGGTTTAACTCCGTTTGTGAAGAGAAATTCAGACCAGCGATCTAATCCATGAAACACCCTCTGTTTTAACGCAAAAAGCATCCTAGTCTGTCCAGCGTCTCCTATTCAGCAAGAAACATGAGCATGACCAGAAAAAAGAACTGTGTTTCCTACTCATACGGACCATATCTAGTTGAACTCTGCTTATGAAACTGTAACAAACCACAGCATCTTTTACATAGATGCTCTTTAGTAAATAGTGAAAGTCGTGTTGGGTTCGTGATCTGTGTTATTTCATTTGAGCCGAAAAATCACTGGGTTTACCAGAAATGAACTCTTGCTTGTGGGAAGACACAGAGCCTTTGGTTTAACTCCGTTTCTGAAGGGAAATTCAGACCAGTGTTCTCATCCATGAAACACCATCTGTTTTAACGCAAGAAGCATCCTCTTCTGTCCAGCGTCTGCACTACAGCAAGAAATATGAGCATGCCCAGAAAAAAAGAACTGTGTTGCCTACTCATACGGAACATATCTAGTTGAACTCTGCTTATGAAACTCATACAAACCACAGCATCTCTTACATAGATGCTCTTTAGTGAAACATGAAAAACGTGTTAGGTTTGTGAACTGTGTAAATTCAATTGAGCCAAAAAATCACTGGGTATACCGGAAATGAACTCTTGCTTGTAGGAAGACAGAGGGCTTTTGGTTTAACTCCATTTGTGAAGGGAATTTCAGACCAGTGTTCTCATCCATGAAACACACTCTGATTTAACGCAAAGAGCATGCTCGTCTTTCCATCGTCTGCATTATAGCAAGAAACACGAGCATACCCAGAAAAAAACAACTGTGTTTCCTACTCATACGGACCATATCTAGTTGAACTCTGCTCATGAAACTGTAACAAACCACAGCATTTCTCTCAGAGATGCTCTTTAGTTAAAAGTGAAAATCGTGTTGGGTTCGTGAACTGTGCAAATTCATTTGAGTCAAAAATCACAGGATTGACCGGAAAAGAACTCTTGCTTGTAGGAAGACACAGAGCATTTGTTTTATCTCCGTTTCTGAAGGAAAATTCAGACATGTGTTCAAATCCAGGAAAAACAATCTGTTTTAATGCAAGAAGCAAACTCTTCTTTCCAGCGTCTCCAATACAGCAAGAAATATGAGCATGCCCAGAAAAAAAGAAATGTATTTCCTACTCAAAAGGACCGTGTCTAGTTCAACTCTGCTTATGAAACTCATACAAAACACAGCATCTCTTCATAGATGCTATTTAGTTAATAGTGAAAATCGTGTTGGGTTCGTGAACTGTGTAAATTCATTGGAGCCGAAAAATCACTGGGTTTACCTGAAATGAACTCTTGCTTGGAGGATGACACAGAGCCTTTGGTTTAACTCTGTATCTGAAGGGAAATTCAGACCAGTGTTCTCATCCATGAAACACCATCTATTTATCGCAAGAAGAATCCTCTTCTGTCCAAGGTCGGCAATACAGCAAGAAATATGAGCATGCCCAGAAAAAATAACTGTGTTTCCTACTCATGCGGACCATATCTAGTTGAACTCTGCTTATGAAATTGATACAAACCACAGCATGTCTTACATAGATGCTATTTAGTTAATAGTGAAAATCGTGTTGGGTTCGTGAACTGTATAAATTCATTGGAGCCGAAAAACCACTGGGTTTACCTGAAATGAACTCTTTCTTGTATGAAGACACAGAGCCTTTGGTTTAACTCTGTATCTGAAGAGAAATTCAGACCAGTGTTCTCATCCATGAAACACCATCTATATATCGCAAGAAGAATCCTCTTCTGTCCAGCGTCGGCAATACAGCAAGAAATATGAGCATGCACAGAAAATATGAATTGTGTTTCCTACTCATACGGACCATATCTAGTTGAACTCTGCTTATGAAATTGATACACACCACAGCATGTCTTACATAGATGCTCTTTAGTTAAGAGTGAAAATCGTGTTGTGTTCGTGAACTGTGTAAATTCATTTGATACGACAAATCACTATGTTTACCGGAAATGAACTCTTGCTTGTAGGAAGACACAGACACTTTGGTTTAACTCTGTTTGTGAAGAGAAATACAGACCAGCGTTCTCATCCGTAAAACACCCTCTGTTTTAACGCAAGAAGCATCCTCTTCTGTCTAGCGACAACTATACAGCAAGAAACATGAGCATGCCCAGAAAATATGAATTGTGTTTCCTACTCATACGGACCATATCTAGTTGAACTCAGCTTATGAAATTGTAACAAACCACAGCATCTTTTACATAGATGCTCTTTAGTTAATAGTGAAAAACGTGTTGGATTCGTGAACTGTGTAAATTCATTTGAGCCGAAAAATCACTGGGTTTAACGGAAATGAACTCTTGCTTGAAGGAAGACACACAGCCTTTGGTTTAACTCCGTTTGTGAAGAGAAATTCAGACCAGCGATCTAATCCATGAAACACCCTCTGTTTTAACGCAAAAAGCATCCTAGTCTGTCCAGCGTCTCCTATACAGCAAGAAACATGAGCATGACCAGAAAAAAAGAACTGTGTTTCCTACTCATACGGACCATATCTAGTTGAACTCTGCTTATGAAACTGTAACAAACCACAGCATCTTTTACATAGATGCTCTTTAGTAAATAGTGAAAGTCGTGTTGGGTTCGTGATCTGTGTTATTTCATTTGAGCCGAAAAATCAATGGGTTTACCAGAAATGAACTCTTGCTTGTGGGAAGACACAGAGCCTTTGGTTTAACTCCGTTTCTGAAGGGAAATTCAGACCAGTGTTCTCATCCATGAAACACCATCTGTTTTAACGCAAGAAGCATCCTCTTCTGTCCAGCGTCTGCACTACAGCAAGAAATATGAGCATGCCCAGAAAAAAAGAACTGTGTTCCCTACTCATACGGAACATATCTAGTTGAACTCTGCTTATTTAACTCATACAAACCACAGCATCTCTTACATAGATGCTCTTTAGTTAAACATGAAAAACGTGTTAGGTTTGTGAACTGTGTAAATTCATTTGAGCCAAAAAATCACTGGGTATACCGGAAATGAACTCTTGCTTGTAGGAAGACAGAGGGCCTTTGGTTTAACTCCATTTGTGAAGGGAATTTCAGACCAGTGTTCTCATCCATGAAACACACTCTGATTTAACGCAAAGAGCATGCTCGTCTTTCCATCGTCTGCAATATAGCAAGAAACACGAGCATGCCCAGAAAAAATCAACTGTGTTTCCTACCTATACGGACCATATCTAGTTGAACTCTGCTCATGAAACTGTAACAAACCACAGCATTTCTCTCAGAGATGCTCTTTAGTTAAAAGTGAAAATCCTGTTGGGTTCGTGAACTGTGCAAATTCATTTGAGTCAAAAATCACAGGATTTACCGGAAAAGAACTCTTGCTTGTAGGAAGACACAGAGCATTTGTTTTAACTCCATTTCTGAAGGAAAATTCAGACATGTGTTCAAATCCAGGAAAAACAATGTGTTTTAATGCAAGAAGCAAACTCTTCTTTCCAGCGTCTCCAATACAGCAAGAAATATGAGCATGCCCAGAAAAAAAGAAATGTATTTCCTACTCAAAAGGACCGTGTCTAGTTCAACTCTGCTTATGAAACTCATACAAATCATAACATCTGTTCATAGATGCTATTTAGTTAATAGTGAAAATCGTGTTGGGTTCGTGAACTGTGTAAATTCATTGGAGCCGAAAAACCACTGGGTTTACCTGAAATGAACTCTTGCTTGTAGGAAGACACAGAGCCTTTGGTTTAACTCTGTATCTGAAGGGAAATTCAGACCAGTGTTCTCATCCATGAAACACCATCTATTTATCGCAAGAAGAATCCTCTTCTGTCCAGCGTCGGCAATACAGCAAGAAATATGAGCATGAACAGTAAATATGAATTGTGTTTCCTACTCATACGGACCATATCTAGTTGAACTCTGCTTATGAAATTGATACACACCACAGCATGTCTTACATAGATGCTCTTTAGTTAAGAGTGAAAATCGTGTTGTGTTCGTGAACTGTGTAAATTCATTTGATCCGACAAATCACTATGTTTACCGGAAATGAACTCTTGCTTGTAGGAAGACACAGACACTTTGGTTTAACTCTGTTTGTGAAGAGAAATACAGACCAGCGTTCTCATCCATAAAACACCCTCTGTTTTAACGCAAGAAGCATCCTCTTCTGTCTAGCGTCTACTATACAGCAAGAAACATGAGCATGCCCAGAAAATATGAATTGTGTTTCCTACTCATACGGACCATATCTAGTTGAACTCAGCTTATGAAATTGTAACAAACCACAGCATCTTTTACATAGATGCTCTTTAGTTAATAGTGAAAAACGTGTTGGATTCGTGAACTGTGTAAATTCATTTGAGCCGAAAAATCACTGGGTTTAACGGAAATGAACTCTTGCTTGTAGGAAGACACAGAGCCTTTGGTTTAACTCCGTTTGTGAAGGGAAATTCAGACCAGCGATCTAATCCATGAAACACCCTCTGTTTTAACGCAAAAAGCATCCTAGTCTGTCCAGCGTCTCCTATACAGCAAGAAACATGAGCATGACCAGAAAAAAAGAACTGTGTTTCCTACTCATACGGACCTCATCTAGTTGAACTCTGCTTATGAAACTGTAACAAACCACAGCATCTCTTACATAGATGCTCTTTAGTGAAACATGAAAAACGTGTTAGGTTTGTGAACTGTGTAAATTCAATTGAGCCAAAAAATCACTGGGTATACCGGAAATGAACTCTTGCTTGTAGGAAGACAGAGGGCTTTTGGTTTAACTCCATTTGTGAAGGGAATTTCAGACCAGTGTTCTCATCCATGAAACACACTCTGATTTAACGCAAAGAGCATGCTCGTCTTTCCATCGTCTGCATTATAGCAAGAAACACGAGCATGCCCAGAAAAAAACAACTGTGTTTCCTACTCATACGGACCATATCTAGTTGAACTCTGCTCATGAAACTGTAACAAACCACAGCATTTCTCTCAGAGATGCTCTTTAGTTAAAAGTGAAAATCGTGTTGGGTTCGTGAACTGTGCAAATTCATTTGAGTCAAAAATCACAGGATTTACCGGAAAAGAACTCTTGCTTGTAGGAAGACACAGAGCATTTGTTTTATCTCCGTTTCTGAAGGAAAATTCAGACATGTGTTCAAATCCAGGAAAAACAATCTGTTTTAATGCAAGAAGCAAACTCTTCTTTCCAGCGTCTCCAATACAGCAAGAAATATGAGCATGCCCAGAAAAAAAGAAATGTATTTCCTACTCAAAAGGACCGTGTCTAGTTCAACTCTGCTTATGAAACTCATACAAAACACAGCATCTCTTCATAGATGCTATTTAGTTAATAGTGAAAATCGTGTTGGGTTCGTGAACTGTGTAAATTCATTGGAGCCGAAAATTCACTGGGTTTACCTGAAATGAACTCTTGCTTGTAGGATGACACAGAGCCTTTGGTTTAACTCTGTATCTGAAGGGAAATTCAGACCAGTGTTCTCATCCATGAAACACCATCTATTTATCGCAAGAAGAATCCTCTTCTGTCCAAGGTCGGCAATACAGCAAGAAATATGAGCATGCCCAGAAAAAATAACTGTGTTTCCTACTCATGCGGACCATATCTAGTTGAACTCTGCTTATGAAATTGATACAAACCACAGCATGTCTTACATAGATGCTATTTAGTTAATAGTGAAAATCGTGTTGGGTTCGTGAACTGTATAAATTCATTGGAGCCGAAAAACCACTGGGTTTACCTGAAATGAACTCTTTCTTGTAGGAAGACACAGAGCCTTTGGTTTAACTCTGTATCTGAAGAGAAATTCAGACCAGTGTTCTCATCCATGAAACACCATCTATATATCGCAAGAAGAATCCTCTTCTGTCCAGCGTCGGCAATACAGCAAGAAATATGAGCATGCACAGAAAATATGAATTGTGTTTCCTACTCATACGGACCATATCTAGTTGAACTCTGCTTATGAAATTGATACACACCACAGCATGTCTTACATAGATGCTCTTTAGTTAAGAGTGAAAATCGTGTTGTGTTCGTGAACTGTGTAAATTCATTTGATCCGACAAATCACTTTGTTTACCGGAAATGAACTCTTGCTTGTAGGAAGACACAGACACTTTGGTTTAACTCTGTTTGTGAAGAGAAATACAGACCAGCGTTCTCATCCATAAAACACCCTCTGTTTTAACGCAAGAAGCATCCTCTTCTGTCTAGCGTCAACTATACAGCAAGAAACATGAGCATGCCCAGAAAATATGAATTGTGTTTCCTACTCATACGGACCATATCTAGTTGAACTCAGCTTATGAAATTGTAACAAACCACAGCATCTTTTACATAGATGCTCTTTAGTTAATAGTGAAAAACGTGTTGGATTCGTGAACTGTGTAAATTCATTTGAGCCGAAAAATCACTGGGTTTAACGGAAATGAACTCTTGCTTGAAGGAAGACACACAGCCTTTGGTTTAACTCCGTTTGTGAAGAGAAATTCAGACCAGCGATCTAATCCATGAAACACCCTCTGTTCTAACGCAAAAAGCATCCTAGTCTGTCCAGCGTCTCCTATACAGCAAGAAACATGAGCATGACCAGAAAAAAAGAACTGTGTTTCCTACTCATACGGACCATATCTAGTTGAACTCTGCTTATGAAACTGTAACAAACCACAGCATCTTTTACATAGATGCTCTTTAGTAAATAGTGAAAGTCGTGTTGGGTTCGTGATCTGTGTTATTTCATTTGAGCCGAAAAATCACTGGGTTTACCAGAAATGAACTCTTGCTTGTGGGAAGACACAGAGCCTTTGGTTTAACTCCGTTTCTGAAGGGAAATTCAGACCAGTGTTCTCATCCATGAAACACCATCTGTTTTAACGCAAGAAGCATCCTCTTCTGTCCAGCGTCTGCACTACAGCAAGAAATATGAGCATGCCCAGAAAAAAAGAACTGTGTTCCCTACTCATACGGAACATATCTAGTTGAACTCTGCTTATTTAACTCATACAAACCACAGCATCTCTTACATAGATGCTCTTTAGTTAAACATGAAAAACGTGTTAGGTTTGTGAACTGTGTAAATTCATTTGAGCCAAAAAATCACTGGGTATACCGGAAATGAACTCTTGCTTGTAGGAAGACAGAGGGCCTTTGGTTTAACTCCATTTGTGAAGGGAATTTCAGACCAGTGTTCTCATCCATGAAACACACTCTGATTTAACGCAAAGAGCATGCTCGTCTTTCCATCGTCTGCAATATAGCAAGAAACACGAGCATGCCCAGAAAAAATCAACTGTGTTTCCTACTCATACGGACCATATCTAGTTGAACTCTGCTCATGAAACTGTAACAAACCACAGCATTTCTCTCAGAGATGCTCTTTAGTTAAAAGTGAAAATCGTGTTGGGTTCGTGAACTGTGCAAATTCATTTGAGTCAAAAATCACAGGATTTACCGGAAAAGAACTCTTGCTTGTAGGAAGACACAGAGCATTTGTTTTAACTCCGTTTCTGAAGGAAAATTCAGACATGTGTTCAAATCCAGGAAAAACAATGTGTTTTAATGCAAGAAGCAAACTCTTCTTTCCAGCGTCTCCAATACAGCAAGAAATATGAGCATGCCCAGAAAAAAAGAAATGTATTTCCTACTCAAAAGGACCGTGTCTAGTTCAACTCTGCTTATGAAACTCATACAAATCATAACATCTCTTCATAGATGCTATTTAGTTAATAGTGAAAATCGTGTTGGGTTCGTGAACTGTGTAAATTCATTGGAGCCGAAAAACCACTGGGTTTACCTGAAATGAACTCTTGCTTGTAGGAAGACACAGAGCCTTTGGTTTAACTCTGTATCTGAAGGGAAATTCAGACCAGTGTTCTCATCCATGAAACACCATCTATTTATCGCAAGAAGAATCCTCTTCTGTCCAGCGTCGGCAATACAGCAAGAAATATGAGCATGAACAGTAAATATGAATTGTGTTTCCTACTCATACGGACCATATCTAGTTGAACTCTGCTTATGAAATTGATACACACCACAGCATGTCTTACATAGATGCTCTTTAGTTAAGAGTGAAAATCGTGTTGTGTTCGTGAACTGTGTAAATTCATTTGATCCGACAAATCACTATGTTTACCGGAAATGAACTCTTGCTTGTAGGAAGACACAGACACTTTGGTTTAACTCTGTTTGTGAAGAGAAATACAGACCAGCGTTCTCATCCATAAAACACCCTCTGTTTTAACGCAAGAAGCATCCTCTTCTGTCTAGCGTCTACTATACAGCAAGAAACATGAGCATGCCCAGAAAATATGAATTGTGTTTCCTACTCATACGGACCATATCTAGTTGAACTCAGCTTATGAAATTGTAACAAACCACAGCATCTTTTACATAGATGCTCTTTAGTTAATAGTGAAAAACGTGTTGGATTCGTGAACTGTGTAAATTCATTTGAGCCGAAAAATCACTGGGTTTAACGGAAATGAACTCTTGCTTGTAGGAAGACACACAGCCTTTGGTTTAACTCCGTTTGTGAAGAGAAATTCAGACCAGCGATCTAATCCATGAAACACCCTCTGTTTTAACGCAAAAAGCATCCTAGTCTGTCCAGCGTCTCCTATACAGCAAGAAACATGAGCATGACCAGAAAAAAAGAACTGTGTTTCCTACTCATACGGACCATATCTAGTTGAACTCTGCTTATGAAACTGTAACAAACCACAGCATCTTTTACATAGATGCTCTTTAGTAAATAGTGAAAGTCGTGTTGGGTTCGTGATCTGTGTTATTTCATTTGAGCCGAAAAATCACTGGGTTTACCAGAAATGAACTCTTGCTTGTGGGAAGACACAGAGCCTTTGGTTTAACTCCGTTTCTGAAGGGAAATTCAGACCAGTGTTCTCATCCATGAAACACCATCTGTTTTAACGCAAGAAGCATCCTCTTCTGTCCAGCGTCTGCACTACAGCAAGAAATATGAGCATGCCCAGAAAAAAAGAACTGTGTTCCCTACTCATACGGAACATATCTAGTTGAACTCTGCTTATTTAACTCATACAAACCACAGCATCTCTTACATAGATGCTCTTTAGTTAAACATGAAAAACGTGTTAGGTTTGTGAACTGTGTAAATTCATTTGAGCCAAAAAATCACTGGGTATACCGGAAATGAACTCTTGCTTGTAGGAAGACAGAGGGCCTTTGGTTTAACTCCATTTGTGAAGGGAATTTCAGACCAGTGTTCTCATCCATGAAACACACTCTGATTTAACGCAAAGAGCATGCTCGTCTTTCCATCGTCTGCAATATAGCAAGAAACACGAGCATGCCCAGAAAAAATCAACTGTGTTTCCTACTCATACGGACCATATCTAGTTGAACTCTGCTCATGAAACTGTAACAAACCACAGCATTTCTCTCAGAGATGCTCTTTAGTTAAAAGTGAAAATCGTGTTGGGTTCGTGAACTGTGCAAATTCATTTGAGTCAAAAATCACAGGATTTACCGGAAAAGAACTCTTGCTTGTAGGAAGACACAGAGCATTTGTTTTAACTCCGTTTCTGAAGGAAAATTCAGACATGTGTTCAAATCCAGGAAAAACAATGTGTTTTAATGCAAGAAGCAAACTCTTCTTTCCAGCGTCTCCAATACAGCAAGAAATATGAGCATGCCCAGAAAAAAAGAAATGTATTTCCTACTCAAAAGGACCGTGTCTAGTTCAACTCTGCTTATGAAACTCATACAAATCATAACATCTCTTCATAGATGCTATTTAGTTAATAGTGAAAATCGTGTTGGGTTCGTGAACTGTGTAAATTCATTGGAGCCGAAAAACCACTGGGTTTACCTGAAATGAACTCTTGCTTGTAGGAAGACACAGAGCCTTTGGTTTAACTCTGTATCTGAAGGGAAATTCAGACCAGTGTTCTCATCCATGAAACACCATCTATTTATCGCAAGAAGAATCCTCTTCTGTCCAGCGTCGGCAATACAGCAAGAAATATGAGCATGCACAGAAAATATGAATTGTGTTTCCTACTCATACGGACCATATCTAGTTGAACTCTGCTTATGAAATTGATACACACCACAGCATGTCTTACATAGATGCTCTTTAGTTAAGAGTGAAAATCGTGTTGTGTTCGTGAACTGTGTAAATTCATTTGATCCGACAAATCACTATGTTTACCGGAAATGAACTCTTGCTTGTAGGAAGACACAGACACTTTGGTTTAACTCTGTTTGTGAAGAGAAATACAGACCAGCGTTCTCATCCATAAAACACCCTCTGTTTTAACGCAAGAAGCATCCTCTTCTGTCTAGCGTCTACTATACAGCAAGAAACATGAGCATGCCCAGAAAATATGAATTGTGTTTCCTACTCATACGGACCATATCTAGTTGAACTCAGCTTATGAAATTGTAACAAACCACAGCATCTTTTACATAGATGCTCTTTAGTTAATAGTGAAAAACGTGTTGGATTCGTGAACTGTGTAAATTCATTTGAGCCGAAAAATCACTGGGTTTAACGGAAATGAACTCTTGCTTGTAGGAAGACACACAGCCTTTGGTTTAACTCCGTTTGTGAAGAGAAATTCAGACCAGCGATCTAATCCATGAAACACCCTCTGTTTTAACGCAAAAAGCATCCTAGTCTGTCCAGCGTCTCCTATACAGCAAGAAACATGAGCATGACCAGAAAAAAAGAACTGTGTTTCCTACTCATACGGACCATATCTAGTTGAACTCTGCTTATGAAACTGTAACAAACCACAGCATCTTTTACATAGATGCTCTTTAGTAAATAGTGAAAGTCGTGTTGGGTTCGTGATCTGTGTTATTTCATTTGAGCCGAAAAATCACTGGGTTTACCAGAAATGAACTCTTGCTTGTGGGAAGACACAGAGCCTTTGGTTTAACTCCGTTTCTGAAGGGAAATTCAGACCAGTGTTCTCATCCATGAAACACCATCTGTTTTAACGCAAGAAGCATCCTCTTCTGTCCAGCGTCTGCACTACAGCAAGAAATATGAGCATGCCCAGAAAAAAAGAACTGTGTTCCCTACTCATACGGAACATATCTAGTTGAACTCTGCTTATTTAACTCATACAAACCACAGCATCTCTTACATAGATGCTCTTTAGTTAAACATGAAAAACGTGTTAGGTTTGTGAACTGTGTAAATTCATTTGAGCCAAAAAATCACTGGGTATACCGGAAATGAACTCTTGCTTGTAGGAAGACAGAGGGCCTTTGGTTTAACTCCATTTGTGAAGGGAATTTCAGACCAGTGTTCTCATCCATGAAACACACTCTGATTTAACGCAAAGAGCATGCTCGTCTTTCCATCGTCTGCAATATAGCAAGAAACACGAGCATGCCCAGAAAAAATCAACTGTGTTTCCTACTCATACGGACCATATCTAGTTGAACTCTGCTCATGAAACTGTAACAAACCACAGCATTTCTCTCAGAGATGCTCTTTAGTTAAAAGTGAAAATCGTGTTGGGTTCGGGAACTGTGCAAATTCATTTGAGTCAAAAATCACAGGATTTACCGGAAAAGAACTCTTGCTTGTAGGAAGACACAGAGCATTTGTTTTAACTCCGTTTCTGAAGGAAAATTCAGACATGTGTTCAAATCCAGGAAAAACAATGTGTTTTAATGCAAGAAGCAAACTCTTCTTTCCAGCGTCTCCAATACAGCAAGAAATATGAGCATGCCCAGAAAAAAAGAAATGTATTTCCTACTCAAAAGGACCGTGTCTAGTTCAACTCTGCTTATGAAACTCATACAAATCATAACATCTCTTCATAGATGCTATTTAGTTAATAGTGAAAATCGTGTTGGGTTCGTGAACTGTGTAAATTCATTGGAGCCGAAAAACCACTGGGTTTACCTGAAATGAACTCTTGCTTGTAGGAAGACACAGAGCCTTTGGTTTAACTCTGTATCTGAAGGGAAATTCAGACCAGTGTTCTCATCCATGAAACACCATCTATTTATCGCAAGAAGAATCCTCTTCTGTCCAGCGTCGGCAATACAGCAAGAAATATGAGCATGCACAGAAAATATGAATTGTGTTTCCTACTCATACGGACCATATCTAGTTGAACTCTGCTTATGAAATTGATACACACCACAGCATGTCTTACATAGATGCTCTTTAGTTAAGAGTGAAAATCGTGTTGTGTTCGTGAACTGTGTAAATTCATTTGATCCGACAAATCACTATGTTTACCGGAAATGAACTCTTGCTTGTAGGAAGACACAGACACTTTGGTTTAACTCTGTTTGTGAAGAGAAATACAGACCAGCGTTCTCATCCATAAAACACCCTCTGTTTTAACGCAAGAAGCATCCTCTTCTGTCTAGCGTCTACTATACAGCAAGAAACATGAGCATGCCCAGAAAATATGAATTGTGTTTCCTACTCATACGGACCATATCTAGTTGAACTCAGCTTATGAAATTGTAACAAACCACAGCATCTTTTACATAGATGCTCTTTAGTTAATAGTGAAAAACGTGTTGGATTCGTGAACTGTGTAAATTCATTTGAGCCGAAAAATCACTGGGTTTAACGGAAATGAACTCTTGCTTGTAGGAAGACACACAGCCTTTGGTTTAACTCCGTTTGTGAAGAGAAATTCAGACCAGCGATCTAATCCATGAAACACCCTCTGTTTTAACGCAAAAAGCATCCTAGTCTGTCCAGCGTCTCCTATACAGCAAGAAACATGAGCATGACCAGAAAAAAAGAACTGTGTTTCCTACTCATACGGACCATATCTAGTTGAACTCTGCTTATGAAACTGTAACAAACCACAGCATCTTTTACATAGATGCTCTTTAGTAAATAGTGAAAGTCGTGTTGGGTTCGTGATCTGTGTTATTTCATTTGAGCCGAAAAATCACTGGGTTTACCAGAAATGAACTCTTGCTTGTGGGAAGACACAGAGCCTTTGGTTTAACTCCGTTTCTGAAGGGAAATTCAGACCAGTGTTCTCATCCATGAAACACCATCTGTTTTAACGCAAGAAGCATCCTCTTCTGTCCAGCGTCTGCACTACAGCAAGAAATATGAGCATGCCCAGAAAAAAAGAACTGTGTTCCCTACTCATACGGAACATATCTAGTTGAACTCTGCTTATTTAACTCATACAAACCACAGCATCTCTTACATAGATGCTCTTTAGTTAAACATGAAAAACGTGTTAGGTTTGTGAACTGTGTAAATTCATTTGAGCCAAAAAATCACTGGGTATACCGGAAATGAACTCTTGCTTGTAGGAAGACAGAGGGCCTTTGGTTTAACTCCATTTGTGAAGGGAATTTCAGACCAGTGTTCTCATCCATGAAACACACTCTGATTTAATGCAAAGAGCATGCTCGTCTTTCCATCGTCTGCAATATAGCAAGAAACACGAGCATGCCCAGAAAAAAAAAAGAACTGTGTTTCCTACTCATATGGACCATATCTAGTTGAACTCTGCTTATGAAACTGTAACAAACCACAGCATCTCTCAAAGAGATGCTCTTTAGTTAATAGATAAATCGTGTTGGGTTCGGGAACTGTGCAAATTCATTTGAGTCAAAATTCACTGGGATTACCGGTAATGAACTCTTGCTTGTAGGAAGACACAGAGCCTTTATTTTAACTCCGTTTTGGAAGGAAAATTGAGACCTATGTTCAAATCCAGGAAACACAATCTGTTTTAACGCAAGAAGCACACTCTTCTTTCCAGCGTCTCCAATACACAAGAAATATGAGCATGCCCAGAAAAAAAATGTATTTCCTACTCAAAAGGACCGTGTCTAGTTCAACTCTGCTTATGAAACACATACAAATCACAGCATCTCTTCATAGATGCTCTTTAGTTAATAGTGAAAATAGTGTTGGGTTCATGAACTGTGTAAATTCATTTGAGCCGAAAAATCACTGGGTTTACCTGAAATGAACTCTTGCTTGTAGGAAGACACAGAGCATTTGGTTTAACTCTGTATCTGAAGGGAAATTCAGACCAGTGTTCTCATGCATGAAACACCATCTGTTTTAACCCAAGAAGAATCCTCTTCTGTCCAGCGTCGGCAATATAGCAAGAAACACGAGAATGCACAGAAAAAAAGAACTGTATTTCTTACTCAAAAGGACCGCGTCTAGTTCAACTCCTCTTATTAAACTCATACAAAACACAGCATTTCTTCATAGATGATCTTTAGTTAAGAGTGAAAATTGTGTTGGCTTCGGTAACTGTGTAAATTCATTTGAGCCGATTATTCACTGGGTTTACTGGAAATGAACTCTTGCTTGTAGGAAGACACAGAGCATTTGGTTTAACTCCTTTTGTGAAGGGCAATTCAGACCAGTGTTCTAATCCATGAAACACACTCTGTTTTAACGTGAAGAGCACGCTCTTCTTTCCAGCATCTACAATACAGCAAGAAACATGAGCATGACCAGAAAAAAAGAACTGTGTTTCCTACTCATACGGACCATATCTAGTTGAACTCTGCTTATGAAACTGTAACAAACCACAGCATCTTTTACATAGATGCTCTTTAGTAAATAGAGAATGTCGTGTTGTGTTCATGATCTGTGTTAATTCATTTGAGCCGAAAAATCACTGGGTTTACCAAAATGAACTCTTGCTTGTAGGAAGACACAGAGGCTTTGGTTTAACTCTGTTTCTGAAGGAAAATTCAGACCAGTGTCCAAATTCATGAAACACACTCTGTTTTAACGCAAGAAGCATGCTCTTCTTTCCAGTGTCTCCAATACAGCAAGAAACATGAGCATGCCTAGGAAAAAAGGACTGTATTTCCTACTCAAAAGGACAGTGTCTAGTTCAACTCTACTTATGAAACTCATACAAACCACAGCATCTCTTCATACAAGCTCTTTAGTTAATAGTGAAAATCGTGTTGGGTTCTTGTACTGTGTAAATTCATTTGAGCTGAAAAATCACTGGGTTTACCAGAAATGAACTCTTGCTTGTAGGAAGACACAGAGCCTTTGGTTTAACTCCATTTGTGAAAGCAAATTCAGACCAGTGTTCTCATCCATGAAACACACTCTATTTTAAGTTAAAGAGCATGCTATTCTTTCCAGCGTCTGCAATATAACAAGAAACATGAGCATGCCCAGAAAAAATAAACTGTGTTTCCTTCTCATACGGACCATATCTAGTTGAACTCTGCTCATGAAACTGTAACAAACCACAGCATTTCTCACAGAGATGCTCTTTAGTTAAAAGTGAAAATCGTGTTGGGTTCGTGAACTGTCAAAATTTATTCGAGTCAAAAATCACTGGATTTACCGGAAATGAACTCTTGCTTGTAGGAAGAAACAGAGCCTTTGTTTTAACTTCGTTTCTGAAGGAAAATTCAGACCTGTGTTCAAATCCAGGAAACACAATATGTTTTAACGCAAGAAGCACACTCTTCTTTCCAGCGTCTCCAATACAGCAAGAAACATGAGCATGACCAGAAAAAAAGAACTGTGTTGCCTACTCATACGGACCATATCTAGTTGAACTCTGCTTATGAAACTGTAACAAATCACAGCATCTTTTACATAGATGCTCTTTAGTAAATAGTGAAAGTCATGTTGGGTTCGTGATCTGTGTTAATTCATTTGAGCCGAAAAATCACTGGGTTTACCAGAAATGAACTCTTGCATGTAGGACGACACAGAGCCTTTGGTTTAACTCCGTTTCTGAAGGAAAATTCAGACCAGTGTCCAAATCCATGAAACACACTCTGTTTTAATGCAAGAAGCTTGCTCTTTTTTCCAGCGTCTCCAATACAGCAAGAAACATGAGCATGCCCAGAAAAAAAGAACAGTATTTCCTACTCAAAAGGACCAGGTCTATTTCAACTCTGCATATGAAACTCATACAAACCACAGCATCTCTTCACAGATGCTCTTTAGTTAATAGTGAAAATCGTGTTGGGTTTGTGAACTGTGTATATTCATTTGAGCCAAAAAATCAAAGGGTTTACCAGAAATGAACTCTTCATTGTAGGAAGAAACAGAACCTTTGGTTTAACTCTGTTTCTGAAGGAAAATTCACACCAGTGTTCAAATCCATGAAACACACTCTGTTTTAACGCAAGAAGGATGTTCTTCTTTCCAGGGTCCCTAATACAGCAAGAAACGTGAGCATGCCCATAAAAAAAGAACTGTATTTCATACTTATACGGACCATATCTAGTTGAACTCTGCTTATGAAACTGTAACAAACCACAGCATCTTTTACATAGATGCTCTTTAATTAATAGTGAAAATCATGTTAGGATTGAACTGTGAATATTCATTTGAGCCGAAATATCACAGGGTTTACCGGAAATTCACTCTTGCTTGTAGGAAGACAGAGAGCCTTTGGTTTAACTCCATTTCTGAAGGAATATTCAGACCAGTGTTCTCATCCATGAAACACCCTCTGTTTTAACGCAAGAAGCATTCTGTTCTTCCAGCGTCTCCAATACAGCAAGAAATATGAGCATGCACAGAAAAAAATTACTGTACTTTCTACTCAAAATGACTGTGTCTAGTTCAACTCTGCTTATGAAACTCATACAAACCACAGCATCTCTTCATAGATGCTCTTTAGTTAATAGTGAAAATCGTGTTGGGTTCGTGAACTGTGTAAATTCATTAGAGCCGAAAAATCACTGGGTTTACCGGAAATGAACTCTTGCATTTAGGAAGACACAGAGCCTTTGGTTTAACTCCGTTTCTGAAGGGAAATTCAGACCAGTGGTCTCTTCCATGAAACACCCTCTATTTTAACGCAAGAAGCATCCTCTTCTGTCCAGCGTCTCCAATACAGCAAGAAACATTTGCATGCCCATAAAAAAATAACTGTGTTTCGTACTCATAAGGACAAATTCTTGTTGAACTCTGCTTATGAAACTGTAACAAACCACAGCATATTTTACATAGATGCTCTTAATTTAATAGAGAAAATCGTGTTGTGTTCATGAACTGTGTAAATTCATTTGAGCTGAAAAATCACTGGGTTTACCGGAAATGAACTCTAGCATTTAGGAAGACACAGAGCCTTTAGTTTAACTCCGTTTCTGCAGTGAAATTCAGACCAGTGTTCTCATCCATGAAACACACTCTGTTTTAACGCAAGATGCATGCTCTTATTTCCAACTTCTCTAATACAACAAGAATCATGAGCACGCCCAGAAAAAAAATACTGTATTTACTACTCAATAGGACCATGTATAATTCAACTCTGCTTATGAAACTCATACAAACCACAGCATCTCTTCATAGATGCTCTTTAGTTAATAGTGAAAATCGTGTTGGGTTCGTGAACTGTGTAAATTCATTTGAGCCGAATATTCACTGGGTTTACTGGAAATGAACTCTTGCTTGTAGGAAGACAGAGCATTTGGTTTAACTCCGTTTTTGAAGGGCAATTCAGACCAGTGTTCTAATCCATGAAACACACTCTGTTTTAACGTGAAGAGCACGCTCTTCTTTCCAGCATCTACAATACAGCAAGAAACATGAGCATGCCCAGTATAATAAACTGTGTTTCCTACTCATATGGAACGTATCTAGCTGAATTCTGCTTATGAAACTGTAAAAAAACCACAGCATCTTTTACATAGATGCTCTTTTGTTAATAGTGAAAATCGTGTAGGGTTCGTGAACTGAGTAAATTCATTTGAGCCGAAAGTTCACTGGGTTTACCGGAAATGAACTCTTGCTTGGAGAAAGACCCAGAGCCTTTGGTTTAACTCTGATTCTGAAGGAAAATTCAGACCAGTGTTCAAATTCATGAAACACACTCTGTTTTAACGCAAGAAGCATGCTCTTCTTTCCAGCGTCTCCAATACAGCAAGAAACATGAGCATGCCCAGAAAAAAAGAACTGTATTTCCTACTCAAAAGGACAGTGTCTAGTTCAACTCTGCTTATGAAACTCATAAGACAGAGAGCCTTTGGTTTAACTCCGTTTGTGAAGGGAAATTCAGACCATTGTTTTCTTCCATGAAACACACTCTGTTTTAACACAAGATGCATGCGCTTCTTTCCAGCTTCTCTAATACAACAAGAAACATGACCATGCCCAGAAAAAAAATACTGTATTTACTACTCAATAGGACCATGTATAATTCAACTCTGCTTATGAAACTCATACTAACCACAGCATCTATTCATAGATGCTCTTTAGTTAATAATGAAAATCCTGTTGTTTTAGTGAACTGCGTAAATTCATTTGAGCCGAATAATCACTGGGTTTACTGGAAATGAACTCTTGCTTGTAGGAAGACTCAGAACCTTTTGTTTAAATCCGTTTATGATGGGAAATCCAGACCAGTGTTCTCATCCATGAAACACACTCTGTTTTAACGCAACGAGCATGCTCTTCTTTCCAGTCTCATAATACAGCAAGAAACATGAGCATGATCAGAAAAAAATAACTGTGTTTCCTACTCATACAGACCATATCTAGTTGAACTCTGCTTATGAAACTGTAACAAACCACAGCATCTCTTATATAGATGCTCTTTGGTTAATAGTGAAAAACGTTTGGGTTCATGAACTGTGTAAATTCATTTGAGCCAAAAAATCAAAGGGTTTACAGGAAATGAACTCTTGCTTCTAGGAAGACAGAGAGACTTTGGTTTAACTCATTTGTGAAGGGAAATTCAGACCAGAGTTCTCATCCCTGAAACACCCTCTGTTTTAATGCAAGAAGCGTCCTCTTCTGTCCAGTGTCTCCAATACACCACGAAACATGAGCATGCCCATAAAAAAAGAACTGTGGTTCGTGCTCATACGGACCATATCTAGTTGACTCTGCTTATGAAACTGTAACAAACCACAGCATCTTTTACATAGATGCTATTTTGTTAATAGTGAAAATCGTGTTGGGTTCGTGAACTGTGTAAATTCATTTGAGCCGAAAAATCACTGGGTTTACCAGAAATGAACTCTTGCTTGTAGGAAGACAGAGAGCCTTTGGTTTAACTCTGTATGTGAAGGGAAATTCAGACCATTGTTTTCATCCATGAAACACACTCTGTTTTAAAGCAAGATGCATGCTCTTCTTTCCAGCTTCTCTAATACAACAAGAAACATGAGCATGCCCAGAAAAAAAAATACTGTATTTACTACTCAATAGGACCATGTATAATTCAACTTGGCATATTAAACTCATACAAACCACAGCATCTCTTACATAGATGCTCTTTAGTTAATAATGAAAATCGTGTTGGGTTCGTGAACTATGTAAATTCATTTGAGCCGAAATATCACTGGGTTTACCGGAAATGAACTCTTGCATTTAGGAAGACACAGAGCCTTTGGTTTAACTCCGTTTCTGAAGGGAAATTCAGACTAGTGGTCTCTTCCATGAAACACCCTCTGTTTTAACGCAAGAAGCATCCTATTCTGTCCAGCGTCTCCAATACAGCAAGAAACATTTGCATGCCCATAAAAAAATAACTGTGTTTCGTACTCATAAGGACAAATTCTTGATGAACTCTGCTTATGAAACTGTAACAAACCACAGCGTCTTTTACATAGATGCTCTTAATTTAATAGAGAAAATCTTGTTGTGTTCATGAACTGTGAAAATTCATTTGAGCTGAAAAATCACTGGGTTTACCGGAAATGAACTCTAGCATTTAGGAAGACACAGAGCCTTTAGTTTAACTCCGTTTCTGAAGTGAAATTCAGACCAGTGTTCTCATCCATGAAACACACTCTGTTTTAACGCAAGATGCATGCTCTTATTTCCAACTTCTCTAATACAACAAGAAACATGAGCACGCCCAGAAAAAAAATACTGTATTTACTACTCAATAGGACCATGTATAATTCAACTCTGCTTATGAAACTCATACAAACCACAGCATCTCTTCATAGATGCTCTTTAGTTAATAGTGAAAATCGTGTTGGGTTCGTGAACTGTGTAAATTCATTTGAGCCGAATATTCACTGGGTTTACTGGAAATGAACTCTTGCTTGTAGGAAGACAGAGCATTTGGTTTAACTCCGTTTTTGAAGGGCAATTCAGACCAGTGTACTAATCCATGAAACACACTCTGTTTTAACGTGAAGAGCACGCTCTTCTTTCCAGCATCTACAATACAGCAAGAAAAATGAGCATGCCCAGTATAATGAACTGTGTTTCCTACTCATATGGAACGTATCTAGCTGAATTCTGCTTATGAAACTGTAAAAAAACCACAGCATCTTTTACATAGATGCTCTTTAGTTAATAATGAAAATCGTGTAGGGTTCGTGAACTATGTAAATTCATTTGAGCCGAATAATCACTGGGTTTACCGGAAAAGAACTCTTGCATTTAGGAAGACACAGAGCCTTTGGTTTAACTCTGATTCTGAAGGGAAATTCAGACTAGTGGTCTCTTCCATGAAACACCCTCTGTTTTAACGCAAGAAGCATCCTCTTCTGTCCAGCGTCTCCAATACAGCAAGAAACATTTGCATGCCCATAAAAAAATAACTGTGTTTCGTACTCATAAGGACAAATTCTTGATGAACTCTGCTTATGAAACTGTAACAAACCACAGCATCTTTTACATAGATGCTCTTAATTTAATAGAGAAAATCGTGTTGTGTTCATGAACTGTGAAAATTCATTTGAGCTGAAAAATCACTGGGTTTACTGGAAATGAACTCTAGCATTTAGGAAGACACAGAGCCTTTAGTTTAACTCCGTTTCTGAAGTGAAATTCAGACCAGTGTTCTCATCCATGAAACACACTCTGTTTTAACGCAAGATGCATGCTCTTATTTCCAACTTCTCTAATACAACAAGAAACATGAGCACGCCCAGAAAAAAAATACTGTATTTACTACTCAATAGGACCATGTATAATTCAACTCTGCTTATGAAACTCATACAAACCACAGCATCTCTTCATAGATGCTCTTTAGTTAATAGTGAAAATCGTGTTGGGTTCGTGAACTGTGTAAATTCATTTGAGCCGAATATTCACTGGGTTTACTGGAAATGAACTCTTGCTTGTAGGAAGACAGAGCATTTGGTTTAACTCCGTTTTTGAAGGGCAATTCAGACCAGTGTACTAATCCATGAAACACACTCTGTTTTAACGTGAAGAGCACGCTCTTCTTTCCAGCATCTACAATACAGCAAGAAAAATGAGCATGCCCAGTATAATGAACTGTGTTTCCTACTCATATGGAACGTATCTAGCTGAATTCTGCTTATGAAACTGTAAAAAAACCACAGCATCTTTTACATAGATGCTCTTTAGTTAATAATGAAAATCGTGTTGGGTTCGTGAACTATGTAAATTCATTTGAGCCGAATAATCACTGGGTTTACCGGAAATGAACTCTTTCATTTAGGAAGACACAGAGCATTTGGTTTAACTCCGTTTCTGAAGGGAAATTCAGACCAGTGTACTCATCCATGAAACACACTCTGTTTTAAAGCAAAGAGCAGGCTCTTCTTTCCAGAGTCTCTAATACAGCAAGAAAAATGAGCATGCCCAGAAAAAATAAACTGTGTTTCCTACTCATATGTACCATATCTAGTTGAACTCTGCTTATGGAACTGTAACAAGCCACAGCATCTCTTACATAGATGCTCTATAGTTAATAGTGAAAATCGTGTTGGGTTCGTGAACTGTTTAAATTCATTTGAGCTGAAAATTCACTGGGTTTACCAGAAATGAACTCTTGCATTAGGAAGTCACAGAGCCTTTGGTTTAACTCTGTTTCTGAAGTGAAATTCAGACCAGTGTTCTCATCCATGAAACACACTCTGTTTTAACGCAACGAATAGAAAGAAACATGAGCATGATCAGAAAAAAAGAACTGTGTTTCCTACTCATACGGACCATATCTAATTGAACTCTGCTTATGAAACTGTAACAAACCACAGCATCTCTTACATAGACGCTCTTTAGTTAATAGTGAAAAACGTTTGGGTTCCTGAATTGTGTAAATTCACTTGAGCCAAAAAATCAAAGGGTTTACCAGAAATGAACTCTTCATTGTAGGAAGACACAGAGCCTTTGGTTTAACTCGTTTGTGAAGGGAAATTCAGACCAGTGTTCTCATCCCTGAAACACCCTCTGTTTTAACGCAAGAAGCATCCTCTTCTGTCCAGTGTTGTCAATACAGCAAGAAACATGAGCATACCCATAAAAAAAGAACTGTGTTTCGTTCTCATACGGACCATATCTAGTTGAACTCTGCTTATGAAACTGTAACAAACCACAGCATCTTTTACATAGATGTTCTTTTGTTAATAGTGAAAATAGTGATGGGTTCGTGAACTGTGTAAATTCATTTGAGCCGACAAATCACTCGGATTAACAGAAATTAACTCTTGCTTGTAGGAAGACACAGAGCCTTTGGTTAAACTCTGTTTGTGAAGGAATATTCAGACCAGTGTTCAAATCCATGAAACACACTCTGTTTTAACGCAAGAATCATGCTCTTCTTTCCAGGGTCCTTAATACAGCAAGAAACGTCAGCATGCCCAGAAAAAAAAGAACTGTATGTCCTACTCAAAGTTACTGTGTCTAGTTCAACTCTGCTTATGAAACTCATACAAACCAGAGCATCTCTTCATAGATGCTCTTTAGTTAATAGTGAAAATCGTGTTGGGTTCGTGAACTGTGTAAATTCATTTGAGCTGAAAATCACTGGGTTTACCGGAAATGAACTCTTGCATTTAGGAAGTCACAGAGCCTTTGGTTTAACTCCGTTTCTGAAGTGAAATTCAGACCAGTGTTCTCATCCATGAAACACACTCTGTTTTAACGCAAGGAGCATGCTATTCTTTCCAGAGTCTCTAATACAGCAAGAAACATGAGCATGCCCAGAAAAAAAGAACTCTATTTCCTACTCAAAAGGACAGTGTCTAGTTCAACTCTGCTTATGAAACTCATACAAACCACACCATCTCTTCATAGATGATCTTTAGTTAATAGTGAATATCTTGTTGGGTTCGTGAACTGTGTAAATTCATTTGAGCCGAAAAATCACTGAGTTTACCGGAAAGGAACTCTTGCATTTAGGAAGACAGAGAGCCTTTGATTTAACTCTGTTTCTGAGGGAAATTCAGACCAGTGTTCTCATCCATGAAACACACTCTGTTTTAATGCAAAGAGCATGTTCTTCTTTCCAGCGTCTGCATTATAGCAAGAAACATGAGCATGCCCAGAAAAAAAGAAGTGTGCTTCCTACTCATACAGACCATATCTAGTAGAACTCTGCTTATGAAACTGTAACAAACCACAGTATCTCTTACATAGATGCTCTTTAGTTAATAGTGAAAAACGTTTGCGTTCTTGAACTGTGTAAATTCATTGGAGCCGAAAAATCAAAGGGTTTACCAGAAATGAACTCTTGTTTGTAGGAAGACACAGAGCCTTTGGTTTAACTCGTTTGTGAAGGGAAATTCAGACCAGTGTTCTCATCCATGAAACACACTCTGTTTTAACGTGAAGAGCATGCTCTTCTTTCCAGCATCTGCAATACAGCAAGAAATATGAGCATGGCCAGAATAATGAACTGTGTTTCCTACTCATACGGAACATATCTAGCTGAACTCTGATTATGAAACTGTAACAAACCACAGCATCTTTTACATAGATGCTCTTTTGTTAATAGTGAAAATCCTGTAGGGTTCGTAAACTGGGTAAATTCATTTGAGCCGAAATATCACTGGGTTTACCCGAAATGAACTCTTGCTTGTAGGAAGACACAGAGCCTTTGGTTTAACTCTTTTTCGGAAGGAAAAGTCAGACCAGTGTTCAAATCCATGAAACACACTCTGTTTTAATGCAGTAAGCATGCTCTTCTTTCCAGCGTCTCCAATACAGCAAGAAACATGAGCATGCCCAGAAAAAAGAACTGTATTTCCTACTCAAAAGGACAATGTCTAGTTCAACTCTCCTTATGAAACTCATACAAACCACAGCATCTTTTCATAGATGCTCTTTAGATAAAAGTGAAAATCGTGTTGGGTTCGTGAACTGTGTAAATTCTTTTGAGCCGAAATATCACTGGTTTTACCGGAAATGAACTCTTGCTTGTATGAAGGCACAGAACGTTTGGTTTAACTCTGTTTCTGAAGGAATATTCAGACCAGAATTCTCATCCATGAAACACACTCTGTTTTAACACAAGAAGCATACTCTTCTGTCCAGTGTCTCCAATACAGCAAGAAACAAGAGCATGCCTAGAAAAAATTACTGTATGTCCTACTCAAAAGGACTGTGTCTAGTTCAACTCTGCTTATGAAACTCATACAAAACACAGCATCTCTTCATAGATGAACTTTAGTTAATAGTGAATATCGTGTTGGGTTCCTGAACTGTGTAAATTCATTACAGCCGAAAAATCACTGGGTTTACCGGAAAGGAACTCTTGCATTTAGGCAGACAGAAAGCCTTTGGTTTAGCTCCGTTTCTGAAGGGAAATTCAGACCAGTGTTCTCATCCATGAAACACACTCTGTTTTAACGCAAAGTGCATGTTCTTCTTTCCAGCGTCTGCAATATAGCAAGAAACATGAGCATGCCCAGAAAAAAAGAACTGTGCTTCCTACTCATACAGACCATATCTAGTAGAACTCTGAATATGAAACTGTAACAAACCACAGCATCTCTTACATAGATGCTCTTTAGTTAATAGTGAAAATATTTAGGTTTGTGAACTGTGTAAATTCATTTGAGCCGAAAAATCAAAGGGTGTACCATAAATGAACTCTTAATTTTTGGAAGACACAGAGCCTTTGGTTTAACTCTGTTTCTGAATGAAAATTCAGACCAGTGTTCAAATCAATGAAACACACTCTGTTTTAACGCCAGAAGCATACTCTTCTGTCCAGCGTCTCCAATACAGCAAGAAACATGAGCATGCCTAGAAAAAAATTACTGTATGTCCTACTCAAAAGGACTCTGTCTAGTTCAACTCTGCTTATGAATCTCATACAAACCAGAGCATCTCTTCATAGATGAACTTTAGTTAATAGTGAATATCGTGTTGGGTTCCTGACCTGAGTAATTTCATTACAGCTGAAAAATCACTGGGTTTACCGGAAAGGAACTCTTGCATTTAGGAAGACAGAAAGCTTTTGGTTTAACTCTGTTTCTGAAGGGAAATTCAGACCAGTGTTCTCATCCATGAAACACACTCTGTTTTAACGCAAAGAGCATGTTCTTCTTTCCAGCATCTGCAATATAGCAAGAAATATGAGCATGCCCAGAAAAAAAGAACTGTGCTTCCTACTCATACAGACCATATCTAGTAGAACTCTGCATATGAAACTGTAACACACCACAGCATCTCTTACATAGATGCTCTTTAGTTAATAGAGAGAAAATTTTGGTTTTGTGAACTGTGTAAATTCATTTGAGCTGAAAAATCAAAGGGTGTACCAGAAATGAACTCTTGATTGTAGGAAGACACAGAGCCTTTGGTTTAACTAGTTTGTGAAGGGAAATTCAGACCAGTGTTCTCATCCCTGAAACACCCTCTGTTTTAACGCAAGAAGCATCCTCTTCTGTCCAGCGTCTCCAATAGAGCAAGAAACATGAGCATGCCTATAAAAAAAGAACTGTGTTTTGTACTCATGCAGACCATGTCTAGTTGAACTCTTCTTATGAAACTGTAACAGACCACAGAATCTTTTACATAGATGCTCTTTTGTTAATAGTGAAAATCCTGTGGTTCGTGAACTGTGTAAATTCATTTGAGCCAAAAAATCACTGGGTTTAACGGAAATGAACTCTTGCTTGTAGGAAGACACAGAGCCTTTGGTTGAACTCTGTTTCTGAAGGAAAATTCAGACCAGTGTTCAAATCCGTGAAACACACTCTGTTTTAATGCAAGAAGCATGCTCTTCTTTCTAGGGTCTCCAATACAGCAAGAAACATGAGCATGCCCAGAAAAAAAGAGACTGTATATCCTACTCAAAATGACAGTGTCTAGTTCTACTCTGCTTATAAAACTCATACAAACCAGAGCATCTCTTCATAGATGCTCTTTAGTTAATAGTGAAAATCGTGTTGGGTTCGTGAACTGGGTAATTTCATTTGAGCCGGAAAATCACTGGGTACTGGAAATGAACTCGGGCATTTAGGAAAAACAGATCGTATGGTTTAACTCCGTTTCTGAAGTGAAATTCAGACCAGTGTTCTCATCCATGAAACACACTCTGGTTTAACGCAAAGACCATGCTCTTCTTTCCAGTGTCTCTAATACAGCAAGAAACATGACCATGCCCAGAAAAAATGAACTGTGTTTTGTACTCATATGAACCATATCTACTTGAACTCTGCTTATGGAAGTGTAACAAGCCACAGCATCTCTTACATAGATGCTCTTTAGTTAATAGTGAAAATCATGTTGGGCTCGTGAACTGGGTAAATTCATTAGAGCGGAATAATCACTGGGTTTACCGGAAATGAACTCTTGCATTTAGGAAGTCACAGAGACTTTGGTTTAACTCGTTTGTGAAGGGAAATTCAGACCAGAGTTCTCATTCCTGAAACACCCTCTGTTTTAACGCAAGAAGCATCCTCTTCTCTCTAGCATCTCCAATACAACAAGAAACATGAGCATTCCCATTAAAAAAGAACTGTGTTTCGTACTCATACGGACCATATCTAGTTGAACTCTGCTTAAAGAACTGTAACAAACCACAGCATCTTTTACATAGATGCTCTTTAGTTAATAGTGAAAATCGTGTTGGGTTCGTGAACTGTGTAAATTCATTTGAACCGAAATATCATTGGGTTTACCGGAAATGAACTCTTGCTTGTAGGAAGACAGAGTGCCTTTGGTTTAACTCCGTTTCTGAAGGAATATTCAGACCAGTGTTCTCATCCATGAAACACAGTCTGTTTTAACGCAGGAAGCATTCTGTTCTTCCAGCGTCTCCAATACAGCAAGAAACATGAGCATGCCCAGAAAAGAATTACTGTATTTACTACTCAATAAGACCATGTCTAATTCAACTCTGCTTATGAAACTAATACAAACCACAGCATCTCTTCATAGATGCTCTTTAGTTAATAGTGAAAATCGTGTTGGGCTCGTGAACTGGGTAAATTCATTAGAGCGGAATAATCACTGGGTTTACCGGAAATGAACTCTTGCATTTAAGGAGAAACAGAGCCTTTGGTTTAACTCCATTTGTGAACGGAAATTCAGACCAGTGTTCTCATCCATGAAACACACTCTGTTTTAACGCAAAGACCATGCTCTTCTTTCCAGCGTCTCTAATACAGCAAGAAAAATGTGCATGCTCAGAAAAACAGAACTGTGTTTCCTACTCATACGACCATATCTAGTTGAACTCTGCTTATGGAACTGTAACAAGCCACAACATCTCTTACATAGATCTTCAATAGTTAATAGTGAAATTCGTATTGGGTTCGTGAACTGTGTAAATTCATTTGAGCTGAAAAGTCACGTGGTTTACCAGAAATGAACTCTTGCATTTAGGAAGTCACAGAGCCTTTGGTTTAACTCCGTTCCTGAAGTGAAATTCAGACCAGTGTTCTCATCCATGAAACACACTCTGTTTTAATGCAAGAAGGATGCTCTTCTTTCCAGCGTCTCTAATACAGCAAGAAACATGAGCATGCCCATAAAAAAAGAACTGTGTTTCGTTCTCATACGGACCATGTCTAGTTGAACTCTTCTTATGAATCTGTAACAAACCACAGCATCTTTTACATAGATGCTCTTTTGTTAATAGTGAAAATCGTTGTGTTCATGAACTGTGTAAAATCATTTGAGCCGAAAAATCACTGGGTTTAACGGAAACGAACTCTTGCTTGTAGGAAGACACGGAGACGGTGGTTTAAGTCTGTTTCTGAAAGGAAATTCAGACCAGTGTTCTCATCCATGAAACACACTCTGTTTTAACGCAAGAAGCTTCCTCTTCTGTCCAGTGTCTCCAATACAGCAAGAAACATGTGCATGCCCAGAAAAAATGAACTGTGTTTCCTACTCATATGGACCATATCTAGTTGAACTCTGCTTATGAAACTCATACATAGAACAGCATCTCTTCATAGATGATCTTTAGTTAATAGTGAAAATCGTGTTGGGTTTGTGAACTGTGTAAATTCATTTGAGCCGAATAATCACTGGGTTTACTGGAAATGAACTGATGTTTGTAGGAAGACTCAGAGCCTTTTGTTTAAATCCGTTTGTGAAGGGAAATTCAGACCAGTGTTCTCATCCATGAAACACACTCTGTTTTAACGCAACGAGCATGCTCTTCTTTCCAGTGTCTCTATACAGCAAGAAACATGAGCATGATCAGAAAAAAAGAACTGTGTTTCCTACTCATACGGACCATATCTAGTTGAACTCTGCTTATGAAACTGTAACAAACCACAGCATCTCTTACATAGATGCTCTTTAGTTAATAGTGAAAAACGTTTGGGTTCATGAACTGTGTAAATTCATTTGAGCCGAAAAATCAAAGGGTGTACCAGAAATGAACTCTTCATTGCAGGAAGACACAGAGCCTTTGGTTTAACTCGTTTGTGAAGGGAAATTCAGACCAGTATTCTCATCCATGAAACACACTCTGTTTTAACGCAAGAAGCGTCCTCTTCTGTCCAGTGTCACCAATACAGCAAGAAACATGAGCATGCCCAGAAAAAAATTACTGTATGTCCTACTCAAAATGACTGTGTCTAGTTCAACTCTGCTTATGAAACTCATATAAATCAGAGCATCTCTTCATAGATGCTCTTTTGTTAATAGTGAAAATCGTGTTGGGTTCGTGAACTGTGTAAATTCATTAGAGCCAAAAAATCACAGTGTTTACCGGAAATGAACTCTTGCATTTAGGAAGACACAGAGCCTTTGGTATAACTCAGTTTCTGAAGGGAAATTCAGACCAGTGTTCTCATCAATGAAGCACACTCTGTTTTAACGCAAAGAGCATGCTCTTCTTTCCAGCGTCTCTAATACAGCAAGAACCATGAACATGCCCAGAAAAAATGAACTGTGTTTCCTACTCATATGTACCATATCTAGTTGAACTCTGCTTATGGAACTGTAATAAGCCACAGCATCTCTTACATAGATGCTCTTTAGTTAATAGTGAAAAACGTGTTGGGTTCTTGAACTGTGTAAATTCATTTGAGCCGAAATATCACTGGGTTTACGGGAAATGAACTCTTGCTTGTAGGAAGACACAGAGCCTTTGGTTTAACTCCGTTTCTGAAGGAATAATCAGACCAGGATTCTCATCCATGAAACACACTCTGTTTAACGCAAGGAGCATGCTCTTCTTCTAGCATCTCCAATACAGCAAGAAACATGAGCATGCCCAGAAAAAAATTACTGTATGTCCTACTCAAAATAACTGTGTCCAGTTCAACTCTGCTTATGAAACTCATACAAATCAGAGCATCTCTTCATAGATGCTCTTTAGTTAACAGTGAAAATCGTGTTGGGTTCGTGAACTGTGTAAATTCATTAGAGCCAAAAAATCACAGTGTTTATCGGAAATGAACTCTTGCATTTAGGAAGACACAGAGCCTTTGGTATAACTCAGTTTCTGAAGGGAAATTCAAACCAGTGTTCTCATCAATGAAGCACACTGTGTTTTAACGCAAAGAGCATGCTCTTCTTTGCAGTGTCTCTAATACAGCAAGAACCATGAACATGCCCAGAAAAAATGAACTGTGTTTCCTACTCATATGTACCATATCTAGTTGAACTCTGCTTATGGAACTGTAATACGCCACAGCATCTCTTACATAGATGCTCTTTAGTTAATACTGAAAAACGTGTTGGGTTCTTGAACTGTGTAAATTCATTTGAGCCGAAATATCACTGGGTTTACGGGAAATGAACTCTTGCTTGTAGGAAGACACAGAGCCTTTGGTTTAACTCCGTTTCTGAAGGAATAATCAGACCAGTATTCTCATCCATGAAACACACTCTGTTTTAACGCAAGGAGCATGCTCTTCTTCTAGCATCTCCAATACAGCAAGAAACATGAGCATGCCCAGAAAAAAATTACTGTATGTCCTACTCAAAATGACTGTGTCTAGTTCAACTCTGCTTATGAAACTCATACAAATCAGAGCATCTCTTCATAGATGCTCTTTAGTTAATAGTGAAAATCGTGTTGGGTTCGTGAACTGTGAAAATTCATTAGAGCCAAAAAATCACAGTGTTTACCGGAAATGAACTCTTGCATTTAGGAAGACACAGAGCCTTTGGTATAACTCAGTTTCTGAAGGGAAATTCAGACCAGTGTTCTCATCCATGAAGCACACTCTGTTTTACCGCAAAGAGCATGCTCTTCTTTCCAGCGTCTCTAATACAGCAAGAACCATGAGCATGCCCAGAAAAAATGAACTGTGTTTCCTACTCATATGTACCATATCTAGTTGAACTCTTCTTATGGAACTGTAATAAGCCACAGCATCTCTTACATAGATGCTCTTTAGTTAATAGTGAAAATCGTGTGGGGTTCCTGAACTGTGTAAATTCATTGGAGCCGAAAAATCATTGGGTTTAACGGAAATGAACTCTTGCTTGTATGAAGACACAGAGCCTTTGGTTTAACTCTGTTTCTGAAGGGAAATTCAGACCAGTGTTCTCATCCATGAAACACACTCTGTTTTAACGCAAAGAGCATGCTCTTCTTTCCAGCGTCTCTAATACAGCAAGAAACATGTGCATGCACAGAAAAAATGAACTGTGTTTCCTACTCATATGTACCATATCTAGTTGAACTCTGCTTATGGAACTGTAATAAGCCACAGCATCTCTTACATAGATGCTCTTTAGTTAATAGTGAATAACGTGTTGGGTTCTTGAACTGTGGTAATTCATTTGAGCCGAAATATCACTGGGTTTACGGGAAATGAACTCTTGCTTGTAGGAAGACACAGAGCCTTTGGTTTAACTCCGTTTCTGAAGGAATAATCAGACCAGTATTCTCATCCATGAAACACACTCTGTTTTAACGCAAAGAGCATGCTCTTCTTTCCAGCGTCTCTAATACAGCAAGAAACATGAGCATGCCCAGAAAAAAAGAACTGTGTTTCCTACTCATATGGACCATATCTAGTTGAACTCTGCTTATGAAACTGTAACAAACCACAGCATCTCTTACATAGACTCTCTTTAGTTAATAGTTTAAAACTTTTGAGATCGTGAACTGTGTAAATACATTTGAGCCCAAAAATCACAGGGTTTACCGGAAATGAACTCTCGAGTGTAGGAAGACACAGAGCCTTTGGTTTAAATCGTTTGTGAAGGGAAATTCAGACAAGTGGTCTCATCCATGAAACACCCTCTGTTTTAACGCAAGAAGCATCCTCTTCTGTCCAGCCTCTCCAATACAGCAAGAAACATGAGCATGCCCATAAAAAAAGAACTGTGTTTCGTACTCATAGGGACAAATTCTTGTTGAACTCTGCTTATGAAACTGTAACAAACCACAGCATCTTTTACATATATGCAGTTTATTTAATAGTGAAAATCGTGTTGCGTTCATGAACTGTGTAAATTCATTTGAGCCAAAAAATCACTGGGTTTACCGGAAATGAACTCTTGCATTTAGGAAGACACAGAGCCTTTTGTTTAACTCCGTTTCTGAAGGGAAATTCAGACCAGTGTTCTCATCCATGAAACACACTCTGTTTTAACGCAAAGAGCATGCTCTTCGTTCCAGCATCTCTAATACACCAAGAAACATGTGCATGCCCAGAAAAAATGAACTGTGTTTCGTACTCATATGGACCATATCTAGTTGAACACTGCTTATGAAACTGTAACAAACCACAGCATCTTTTACATAGATGCTCTTTTCTTAATAGTGAAAATCTTGTTGCGTTCGTGAACTGTGTAAATTCATTTGAGCCGAAATATCACTGGGTTTACGGGAAATGAACTCTTGCTTGTAGGAAGACACAGAGCCTTTGGTTTAACTCCGTTTCTGAAGGAATAATCAAACCAGTATTCTCATCCATGAAACCCACTCTGTTTTAACGCAAAGAGCATGCTCTTCTTTCCAGCGTCTCTAATACAGCAAGAAACATGAGCATGCCCAGAAAAAAAGAACTGTGTTTCCTACTCATATGGACCATATCTAGTTGAACTCTGCTTATGAAACTGTAACAAACCACAGCATCTCTTACATAGACTCTCTTTAGTTAATAGTTTAAAACTTTTGAGATCGTGAACTGTGTAAATACATTTGAGCCCAAAAATCACAGGGTTTACCGGAAATGAACTCTCGAGTGTAGGAAGACACAGAGCCTTTGGTTTAAATCGTTTGTGAAGGGAAATTCAGACAAGTGGTCTCATCCATGAAACACCCTCTGTTTTAACGCAAGAAGCATCCTCTTCTGTCCAGCCTCTCCAATACAGCAAGAAACATGAGCATGCCCATAAAAAAAGAACTGTGTTTCGTACTCATAGGGACAAATTCTTGTTGAACTCTGCTTATGAAACTGTAACAAACCACAGCATCTTTTACATATATGCAGTTTATTTAATAGTGAAAATCGTGTTGCGTTCATGAACTGTGTAAATTCATTTGAGCCAAAAAATCACTGGGTTTACCGGAAATGAACTCTTGCATTTAGGAAGACACAGAGCCTTTTGTTTAACTCCGTTTCTGAAGGGAAATTCAGACCAGTGTTCTCATCCATGAAACACACTCTGTTTTAACGCAAAGAGCATGCTCTTCGTTCCAGCATCTCTAATACACCAAGAAACATGTGCATGCCCAGAAAAAATGAACTGTGTTTCGTACTCATATGGACCATATCTAGTTGAACACTGCTTATGAAACTGTAACAAACCACAGCATCTTTTACATAGATGCTCTTTTCTTAATAGTGAAAATCTTGTTGCGTTCGTGAACTGTGTAAATTCATTTGAGCCGAAATATCACTGGGTTTACGGGAAATGAACTCTTGCTTGTAGGAAGACACAGAGCCTTTGGTTTAACTCCGTTTCTGAAGGAATAATCAAACCAGTATTCTCATCCATGAAACCCACTCTGTTTTAACGCAAAGAGCATGCTCTTCTTTCCAGCGTCTCTAATACAGCAAGAAACATGAGCATGCCCAGAAAAAAAGAACTGTGTTTCCTACTCATATGGACCATATCTAGTTGAACTCTGCTTATGAAACTGTAACAAACCACAGCATCTCTTACATAGACTCTCTTTAGTTAATAGTTTAAAACTTTTGAGATCGTGAACTGTGTAAATACATTTGAGCCCAAAAATCACAGGGTTTACCGGAAATGAACTCTCGAGTGTAGGAAGACACAGAGCCTTTGGTTTAAATCGTTTGTGAAGGGAAATTCAGACAAGTGGTCTCATCCATGAAACACCCTCTGTTTTAACGCAAGAAGCATCCTCTTCTGTCCAGCCTCTCCAATACAGCAAGAAACATGAGCATGCCCATAAAAAAAGAACTGTGTTTCGTACTCATAGGGACAAATTCTTGTTGAACTCTGCTTATGAAACTGTAACAAACCACAGCATCTTTTACATAAAAGCAGTTTATTTAATAGTGAAAATCATGTTGCGTTCATGAACTGTGTAAATTCATTTGAGCCAAAAAATCACTGGGTTTACCGGAAATGAACTCTTGCATTTAGGAAGACACAGAGCCTTTTGTTTAACTCCGTTTCTGAAGGGAAATTCAGACCAGTGTTCTCATCCATGATACACACTCTGTTTTAACACAAAGAGCATGCTCTTCGTTCCAGCATCTCTAATACACCAAGAAACATGTGCATGCCCAGAAAAAATGAACTGTGTTTCATACTCATACGGACCATATCTAGTTGAACACTGCTTATGAAACTGTAACAAACCACAGCATCTTTTACATAGATGCTCTTTTCTTAATAGTGAAAATCTTGTTGCGTTCGTGAACTGTGTAAATTCATTTGAGCCGAAATATCACTGGGTTTACGGGAAATGAACTCTTGCTTGTAGGAAGACACTGAACCTTTGGTTTAACTCTGTTTCTGAAGGAATAATCAGACCGGTATTCTCATCCATGAAACACACTCTGTAATAACGCAAGAAGCATGCTCTACTTCTAGCATCACCAATACAACAAGAAACATGAGCATGCCGGAAAAAAAAAATTAGTGTATGTCCTACTCAAAATGACTGTGTCTAGTTCAACACTGCTTATGAAACTGTAACAAACCACAGCATCTCTTACATAGATGCTCCTAAGTTAATAGTGAAAAACGTTTGGGTTCATGAACTGTGTAAATTCATTTGAGCCGAAAAATCACTGGGTTTACCGGAAATGAACACTTGCATTTAGGAAGACACAGAGCCTTTGGTTTAACTCCGTTTCTGAAGGGAAATTCAGACCATTGTTCTCATCCATGAAACACACTCTGTTTTAACGCAAAGAGCATCCTCTTCTTTCCAGCGTCTCAAATACAGCAAGAAACATGAGCATGCCCAGATAAAATGAACTGTGTTTCCTACTCATATGGACCATATCTAGTTGAACTCTGTTTATGGAACTGTAACAAACCAGAGCATCTCTTACATAGATTCTCCTTAGTTAATAGTGAAAAACGGATGAGTTCGTGAACAGTGTATATTCATTTGAGCCGAAAAATCAAAGGGTTTACCAGAAATGAACTCTTCATTGTAGGAAGACACAGAGCCTTTGGTTTAACTCGTTTGTGAAGGGAAATTCAGACCAGTGTTCTCAACCATGAAACACCCTCTGTTTTAATGCAAGAAGCGTCCTCTTCTGTCCAGTGTCTCTAATAGAGCAAGAAATATGAGCATGCCCATAAAAAAGAACAGTGTTTCGTACTCATACGGAACATATCTAGTTGAACTCTGCTTATGAAACTGTAACAAACCACAGCATCTTTTACATAGATGCTCTTTTGTTAATAGTGAGAAACGTGTTGGGTTTGTGAACTGTGTAAATTCATGTGATCCGAAATATCACTGGGTTTACGGGAAGTGAACTGTTGCTTGTAGGAAGACCGAGAGCCTTTGGTTTAACTCTATTTGTGACGTGAAATTCAGACCAGTGGTCTCATCCATGAAACACCCTCTGTTTTATCGCAAGAAGAATCCTCTTCTGTCCAGCGTCTCCAATACAGCAAGAGAATCATGAGCATGCCCAGAAAAAAAGAACTGTGTTTCGTACTCATATGGACAAATTCTTGTTGAACTCTGCTTATGAAACTGTAACAAACCACAGCATCTATTACATAGATGCTCTTTATTTAATAGTGAAGATCGTGTTGTGTTCATGAACTGTGTAAATTCACTTGAGCTGAAAAGTCACTGGGTTTACCGGAAATGAACACTTGCATTTAGGAAGACACAGAGCCTTTGGTTTAACTCCGTTTCTGAAGGGAAATTCAGACCATTGTTCTCATCCATGAAACACACTCTGTTTTAACGCAAAGAGCATCCTCTTCTTTCCAGCGTCTCAAATACAGCAAGAAACATGAGCATGCCCAGATAAAATGAACTGTGTTTCCTACTCATATGGACCATATCTAGTTGAACTCTGTTCATGGAACTGTAACAAACCAGAGCATCTCTTACATAGATTCTCCTTAGTTAATAGTGAAAAACGGTTGAGTTCGTGAACTGTGTATATTCATTTGAGCCGAAAAATCAAAGGGTTTACCAGAAATGAACTCCTCATTGTAGGAAGACACAGAGCCTTTGGTTTAACTCGTTTGTGAAGGGAAATTCAGACCAGTGTTCTCAACCATGAAACACCCTCTGTTTTAATGCAAGAAGCGTCCTCTTCTGTCCAGTGTCTCTAATAGAGCAAGAAATATGAGCATGCCCATAAAAAAGAACAGTGTTTCGTACTCATACGGAACATATCTAGTTGAACTCTGCTTATGAAACTGTAACAAACCACAGCATCTTTTACATAGATGCTCTTTTGTTAATAGTGAGAAACGTGTTGGGTTTGTGAACTGTGTAAATTCATGTGATCCGAAATATCACTGGGTTTACGGGAAATGAACTGTTGCTTGTAGGAAGACCGAGAGCCTTTGGTTTAACTCTATTTGTGACGTGAAATTCAGACCAGTGGTCTCATCCATGAAACACCCTCTGTTTTAACGCAAGAAGAATCCTCTTCTGTCCAGCGTCTCCAATACAGCAAGAGAATCATGAGCATGCCCAGAAAAAAAGAACTGTGTTTCGTACTCATATGGACAAATTCTTGTTGAACTTTGCTTATGAAACTGTAACAAACCACAGCATCTATTACATAGATGCTCTTTATTTAATAGTGAAAATCGTGTTGTGTTCATGAACTGTGTAAATTCACTTGAGCTGAAAAATCACTGGGTTTACCGTAAATGAACACTTGCATTTAGGAAGACACAGAGCCTTTGGTTTAACTCCGTTTCTGAAGGGAAATTCAGACCATTGTTCTCATCCATGAAACACACTCTGTTTTAACGCAAGGAGCATGCTCTTCTTCTAGCATCTCCAATACAGCAAGAAACATGAGTATGCCCAGAAAAAAATTACTGTATGTCCTACTCAAAAGGACTGTGTCTAGTTCAACTTTGCTTATGAAACTCATACAAACCACAGCATCTCTTCATAGATGAACTTTAGTTAATAGTGAATATCGTGTTGGGTTCCTGAACTGTGTAAATTCATTACAGCCGAAAAATCACTGGGTTTACCGGAAAGGAACTCTTGCATTTAGGCAGACAGAAAGCCTTTGGTTTAACTCCGTTTCTGAAGGGAAATTCAGACCAGTGTTCTCATCCATGAAACACACGCTGTTTTAACGCAAAGAGCATGTTCTTCTTTCCAGCGTCTGCAATATAGCAAGAAACATGAGCATGCCCAGAAAAAAAGAACTGTGCTTCCTACTCATACAGACCATATCTAGTAGAACTCTGCATATGAAACTGTAACAAACCACAGCATCTCTTACATAGATGCTCTTTAGTTAATAGTGAAAATATTTAGGTTTTGTGAACTGTGTAAATTCATTTGAGCCGAAAAATCAAAGGGTGTACCATAAATGAACTCTTCATTGTAGGAAGACACAGAACCTTCAGTTTAACTCTGTTTCTGAAGGAAAATTCAGACCAGTGTTCAAATCAATGAAACACACTCTGTTTTAACGCAAGAAGCATACTCTTCTGTCCAGCGTCTCCAATACAGCAAGAAACATGAGCATGCCTAGAAAAAAATTACTGTATGTCCTACTCAAAAGGACTGTGTCTAGTTCAACTCTGCTTATGAATCTCATACAAACCAGAGCATCTCTTCATAGATGAACTTTAGTTAATAGTGAATATCGTGTTGGGTTCCTGAACTGTGTAATTTCATTACAGCCGAAAAATCACTGGGTTTACCGGAAAGGAACTCTTGCATTTAGGAAGACAGAAAGCCTTTGGTTTAACTCTGTTTCTGAAGGGAAATTCAGACCAGTGTTCTCATCCATGAAACACACTCTGTTTTTACGCAAAGTGCATGTTCTTCTTTCCAGCATCTGCAATATAGCAAGAAATATGAGCATGCCCAGAAAAAAAGAACTGTGCTTCCTACTCATACAGACCATATCTAGTAGAACTCTGCATATGAAACTGTGACACACCACAGCATCTCTTACATAGATGCTCTTTAGTTATTAGAGAGAAAATTTTGGTTTTGTGAACTGTGTAAATTCATTTGAGCCGAAAAATCAAAGGGTGTACCAGAAATGAACTCTTGATTGTAGGAAGACACAGAGCCTTTGGTTTAACTCGTTTGTAAAGGGAAATTCAGACCAGTGTTCTCATCCCTGAAACACCCTCTGTTTTAACGCAAGAAGCATCCTCCTTTGTCCAGCGTCTCCAATACAGCAAGAAACATGAGCATGCCTATAAAAAAAGAACTGTGTTTCGTACTCATACGGACCATGTCTAGTTGAACTCTTCTTATGAAACTGTAACAGACCACAGAATCTTTTACATAGATGCTCTTTTGTTAATAGTGAAAATCCTGTGGTTCGTGAACTGTGTAAATTCATTTGAGCCAAAAAATCACTGGGTTTAATGGAAATGAACTCTTGCTTGTAGGAAGACACAGAGCCTTTGGTTGAACTCTGTTTCGAAAGGAAAATTCAGACCAGTGTTCAAATCCGTGAAACACACTCTGTTTTAACGCAAGAAGCATGCTCTTCTTTCTAGGGTCTCCAATACAGCAAGAAACATGAGCATGCCCAGAAAAAAAGAGACTGTATATCCTACTCAAAATGACAGTGTCTAGTTCTACTCTGCTTATGAAACTCATACAAACCAGAGCATCTCTTCATAGATGCTCTTTAGTTAATAGTGAAAATCGTGTTGGGTTCGTGAACTGGGTAATTTCATTTGAGCCGGAAAATCACTGGGTACCGGAAATGAACTCGGGCATTTAGGAAAAACAGATCGTATGGTTTAACTCCGTTTCTGAAGTGAAATTCAGACCAGTGTTCTCATCCATGAAACACACTCTGGTTTAACGCAAAGACCATGCTCTTCTTTCCAGTGTCTCTAATACAGCAAGAAACATGAGCATGCCCAGAAAAAATGAACTGTGTTTTGTACTCATATGAACCATATCTACTTGAACACTGCTTATGGAAGTGTAACAAGCCACAGCATCTCTTACATAGATGCTCTTTAGTTAATAGTGAAAATCGTGTTGGGTTCGTGAACTGTGTAAATTCATTTGAGCTGAAAAGTCACTGGGTTTCCCGGAAATAAACTCTTGCATTTAGGAAGTCAGAGAGACTTTGGTTTAACTCGTTTGTGAAGGGAAATTCAGACCAGAGTTCTCATTCCTGAAACATCCTCTGTTTTAACGCAAGAAGCATCCTCTTCTCTCTAGCATCTCCAATGCAACAAGAAACATGAGCATTCCCATTAAAAAAGAACTGTGTTTCGTACTCATACGGACCATATCTAGTTGAACTCTGCTTATGGAACTGTAACAAACCACAGCATCTTTTACATAGATGCTCTTTAGTTAATAGTGAAAATCGTGTTGGGTTCGTGAACTGTGTAAATTCATTTGAACCGAATTATCATTGGGTTTACCAGAAATGAACTCTTGCTGGTAGGAAGACAGAGTGCCTTTGGTTTAACTCCGTTTCTGAAGGAATATTCAGACCAGTGTTCTCATCCATGAAACACAGTCTGTTTTAACGCAGGAAGCATTCTGTTCTTCCAGCGTCTCCAATACAGCAAGAAACATGAGCATGCCCAGAAAAAAATTACTGTATTTACTACTCAATAAGACCATGTCTAATTCAACTCTGCTTATGAAACTAATACAAACCACAGCATCTCTTCATAGATGCTCTTTAGTTAATAGTGAAAATCGTGTTGGGCTCGTGAACTGGGTAAATTCATTAGAGCGGAATAATCACTGGGTTTACCGGAAATGAACTCTTGCATTTAAGGAGAAACAGAGCCTTTGGATTAACTCCATTTGTGAAGGGAAATTCAGACCAGTGTTCTCATCCATGAAACATACTCTGTTTTAACGCAAAGACCATGCTCTTCTTTCCAGTGTCTCTAATACAGCAAGAAAAATGTGCATGCTCAGAAAAACAGAACTGTGTTTCCTACTCCTACGGTCCATATCTAGTTGAACTCTGCTTATGGAACTGTAACAAGCCACAGCATCTCTTACATAGATGCTCTTTAGTTAATAGTCAAAATTGTGTTAGGTTCGTCAACTGTGTAAATTCATTTGAGCTGTAATGTCCCTGGGTTTACCAGAAATGAACTCTTGCATTTAGGAAGTCACAGAGCCTTTGGTTTAACTCCGTTCCTGAAGTGAAATTCAGACCAGTGTTCTTATCCATGAAACACACTCTGTTTTAATTCAAGAAGGATGCTCTTCTTTCCAGCGTCTCTAATACAGCAAGAAACATGAGCATGCCCATAAAAAGAACTGTGTTTCGTTCTCATACGGACCATGTCTAGTTGAAATCTTCTTATGAATCTGTAACAAACCACAGCATCTTTTACATAGATGCTCTTTTGTTAATAGTGAAAATCGTTGTGTTCATGAACTGTGTAAAATCATTTGAGCCGAAAAATCACTGGGTTTAACGGAAATGAACTCTTGCTTGTAGGAAGACACGGAGACTGTGGTTTAACTCGTTTGTGAAGGGAAATTCAGACCAGTATTCTCATCCATGAAACACCGTCTTTTTTAACGCAAGAAGCGTCCTCTTCTGTCCAGTGTCTCCAATACAGCAAGAAACATGTGCATGCCCAGAAAAAATGAACTGTGTTTCCTACTCATATGGACCATATCTAGTTGAACTCTGCTTATGAAACTCATACATAGAACAGTATCTCTTCATAGATGATCTTTAGTTAATAGTGAAAATCGTGTTGGGTTTGTGAACTGTGTAAATTCATTTGAGCCGAATAATCACTGGGTTTACTGGAAATGAACTGTTGTTTGTAGGAAGACTCAGAGCCTTTTGTTTAAATCCGTTTGTGAAGGGAAATTCAGACCAGTGTTCTCATCCATGAAACACACTCTGTTTTAACGCAACGAGCATGCTCTTCTTTCCAGTGTCTCTATACAGCAAGAAACATGAGCATGATCAGAAAAAAATGAACTGTGTTTCCTACTCATACGGACCATATCTAGTTGAACTCTGTTTATGAAACTGTAACAAACCACAGCATCTCTTACATACATGCTCTTTAGTTAATAGTGAAAAACGTTTGGGTTCATGAACTATGTAAATTCATTTGAGCCGAAAAATCAAAGGGTGTACCAGAAATGAACTCTTCATTGCAGGAAGACACAGAGCCTTTGGTTTAACTCGTTTGTGAAGGGAAATTCAGACCAGTATTCTCATCCATGAAACACCCTCTGTTTTAACGCAAGAAGCGTCCTCTTCTGTCCAGTGTCTCCAATACAGCAAGAAACATGAGCATGCCCATAAAAAAGAACTGTGTTTCGTACTCATACGGACCATATCTAGTTGAACTCTGCTTATGAAACTGTAACAAACCACAGCATCTTTTACATAGATGCTCTTTGGTTAATAGTGAAAAACGTGTTGGGTTCGTGAACTGTGTAAATTCATTTGAGCCGAAATATCACTGGGTTTACGGGAAATGAACTCTTGCTTGTAGGAAGACACAGAGCCTTTGGTTTAACTCCGTTTCTGAAGGAATAATCAGACCAGTATTCTCATCCATGAAACACACTCTGTTTTAACGCAAGAAGCATGCTCTACTTCTAGCATCTCCAATACAGCAAGAAACATGAGCATGCCCAGAAAAAAATTACTGTATGTCCTACTGAAAATGACTGTGTCCAGTTCAACTCTGCTTATGAAACTCATACAAAAAAGAGCATCTCTTCATAGATGCTCGTTAGTTAATAGTGAAAATCGTGTTGGGTTCGTGAACTGTGTAAATTCATTAGAGCCAAAAAATCACTGTGTTTATCGGAAATGAACTCTTGCATTTAGGAAGACACAGAGCATTTGGTTTAACTCAGTTTCTGAAGGAAAATTCAGACCAGTGTTCTCATCCATGAAGCACACTCTGTTTTAACACAAAGAGCATGCTCTTCTTTCCAGCGTCTCTAATACAGCAAGAACCATGAGCATGCCCAGAAAAAATGAATTGTGTTTCCTACTCATATGTACCATATCTAGTTGAACTCTGCTTATGGAACTGTAATAAGCCAAGGCATCTCTTACATAGATGCTCTTTAGTTAATAGTGAAAAACGTGTTGGGTTCTTGGACTGTGGTAATTCATTTGAGCCGAAATATCACTGGGTTTACGGGAAATGAACTCTTGCTTGTAGGAAGACACAGAGCCTTTGGTTTAACTCCGTTTCTGAAGGAATAATCAGACCAGTATTCTCATCCATGAAACACACTCTGTTTTAACGCAAAGAGCATGCTCTTCTTTCCAGCGTCTCTAATACAGCAAGAAACATGGGCATGCCCAGAAAAAAAGAACTGTGTTTCCTACTCATATGGACCATATCTAGTTGAACTCTGCTTATGAAACTGTAACAAACCACAGCATCTCTTACATAGACTCTCTTTAGTTAATAGTTTAAAACTTTTGAGATCCTGAACTATGTAAATACATTTGAGCCCAAAAATCACAGGGTTTACCGGAAATGAACTCTTGAGTGTAGGAAGACACAGAGCCTTTGGTTTAAATCGTTTGTGAAGGGAAATTCAGACAAGTGGTCTCATCCATGAAACACCCTCTGTTTTAACGCAAGAAGCATCCTCTTCTGTCCAGCCTCTCCAATACAGCAAGAAACATGAGCATGCCCATAAAAAAAGAACTGTGTTTCGTACTCATAGGGACAAATTCTTGTTGAACTCTGCTTATGAAACTGTAACAAACCACAGCATCTTTTACATATATGCAGTTTATTTAATAGTGAAAATCGTGTTGCGTTCATGAACTGTGTAAATTCATTTGAGCCGAAAAATCACTGGGTTTACCGGAAATGAACTCTTGCATTTAGGACGACACAGAGCCTTTTGTTTAACTCCGTTTCTGAAGGGAAATTCAGACCAGTGTTCTCATCCATGAAACACACTCTGTTTTAACGCAAAGAGCATGCTCTTCGTTCCAGCGTCTCTAATACACCAAGAAACATGTGCATGCCCAGAAAAAATGAACTGTGTTTTGTACTCATACGGACCATATCTAGTTGAACACTGCTTATGAAACTGTAACAAACCACAGCATCTTTTACATAGATGCTCTTTTCTTAATAGTGAAAATCTTGTTGCGTTCGTGAACTGTGTAAATTCATTTGAGCCGAAATATCACTGGGTTTACGGGAAATGAACTCTTGCTTGTAGGAAGACACTGAACCTTTGGTTTAACTCCGTTTCTGAAGGAATAATCAGACCGGTATTCTCATCCATGAAACACACTCTGTAATAACGCAAGAAGCATGCTCTACTTCTAGCATCACCAATACAACAAGAAACATGAGCATGCCCAGAAAAAAATTAGTGTATGTCCTACTCAAAATGACTGTGTCTAGTTCAACTCTGCTTATGAAAGTGTAACAAACCACAGCATCTCTTACATAGGTGCTCCTAAGTTAATAGTGAAAAACGTTTGGGTTCATGAACTGTGTAAATTCATTTGAGCCGAAAAATCAAAGGGTGTACCAGAAATGAACTCTTCATTGCAGGAAGACACAGAGCCTTTGGTTTAACTCGTTTGTGAAGGGAAATTCAGACCAGTGTTCTCACCCATGAAACACCCTCTGTTTTAACGCAAGTAGCGTCCTCTTCTGTCCAGTGTCTCCAATACAGCAAGAAACATGAGCATGCCCATAAAAAAGAACAGTGTTTCGTACTCATACGGAACATAACTAGTTGAACTCTGCTTATGAAACTGTAACAAACCACAGCATCTTTTACATAGATGCTCTTTTGTTAATAGTGAGAATCGTGTTGGGTTCGTGAACTGTGTAAATTCATGTGAGCCGAAATATCACTGGGTTTACGGGAAATGAACTGTTGCTTGTAGGAAGACAGAGAGCCTTTGGTTTAACTCTATTTGTGACGTGAAATTCAGACCAGTGGTCTCATCCATGAAACACCCTCTGTTTTAACGCAAGAAGAATCCTCTTCTGTCCAGCGTCTCCAATACAGCAAGAGAATCATGAGCATGCCCAGAAAAAAAGAACTGTTTTTCATACTCATATGGACAAATTCTTGTTGAACTCTGCTTATGAAACTGTAACAAACCACAGCATCTTTTACATAGATGCTCTTTATTTAATAGTGAAAATCGTGTTGTGTTCATGAACTGTGTAAATTCACTTGAGCTGAAAAATCACTGGGTTTACCGGAAATGAACACTTGCATTTAGGAAGACACAGAGCCTTTGGTTTAACTCCATTTCTGAAGGGAAATTCAGACCATTGTTCTCATCCATGAAACACACTCTGTTTTAACGCAAAGAGCATCCTCTTCTTTCCAGCGTCTCAAATACAGCAAGCAACATGAGCATGCCCAGATAAAATGAACTGTGTTTCCTACTCATATGGACCATATCTAGTTGAACTCTGTTTATGGAACTTTAACAAACCAGAGCATCTCTTACATAGATTCTCCTTAGTTAATAGTGAAAAACGGTTGAGTTCGTGAACTGTGTAAATTCATTTGAGCCGAAATATCACTGGGTTTACGGGAAATGAACTCTTGCTTGTAGGAAGACACAGAGCCTTTGGTTTAACTCCATTTCTGAAGGAATAATCAGACCAGTGTTCCCATCCATGAAACACACTCTGTTTTAACGCAAGGAGCATGCTCTTCTTCTAGCGTCTCCAATACAGCAAGAAACATGAGCATGCCCAGAAAAAAATTACTGTATGTCCTACTCAAAATGACTGTGTCTAGTTCATCTCTGCTTATAAAACTCATACAAACCTGAGCATCTCTTCATTGATGCTCTTTAGTTAATAGTGAAAATTGTGTTGGGTTCGTGAACTGTGTAAATTCATTAGAGCCAAAAAATCACTGGGTTTACCGGAAATGAACTCTTGCATTTAGGAAGACACAGAGCCTTTGGTTTAACTCAGTTTCTGAAGGGAAATTCAGACCAGTGTTCTCATCCATGAAGCACACTCTGTTTTAACGCAAAGAGCATGCTCTTCTTTCCAGCGTCTCTAATACAGCAAGAAACATGAGCATGCCCAAAAAAATGAACTGTGTTTCCTACTCATACGGACCATATCTAGTTGAACTCTGCTTATCGAACTGTAACAAGCCACAGCATCTATTACATAGATGCTCTTTAGGTAATAGTGAAAATCGTGTGGGGTTCGTGAACTGTGTAAATTCATTTGAGCCGAAAAATCATTGGGTTTAACGGAAATGAAATCTTGCTTTTAGGAAGACACAGAGCCTTTGGTTTAATTCTGTTTCTGAAGGAAAACTCAGACCAGTGTTCAAATCCATGAAACACACTCTGTTTCAACGCAAGAAGCATGCTCTTCTTTCCAGGTTCTCCAATACAGCAAGAAACATGAGCATGCCCAGAAAAAAAGAACTGTATTTCCTACTCAAAAGGACAGTGTCTAGTTCAACTCTGCTTATGAAACTCATACAAACCACAGCATCTTTTCCTAGATGATCTTTAGTTAAAAGTAAAACTCGTGTTGGGTTCTTGAACTGTGTAAATTCATTTGAGCCCAAATATCACTGGGTTTACGGGAAATGAACTCTTGCATTTAAGAAGACACAGAGGCTTTGGTTTAACTCCATTTGTGACGGGAAATTCAGATCAGTGTACTCATCCATGAAACACACTCTGTTTTAATGCAAAGAGCATGCTCTTCTTTGCAGCATCTCTAATACAGCAAGACATATGAGCATGCCCAGAAAAAAAGAACTGTGCTTCCTACTAATACGGATCATATATAGTTGAACTCTGCTTCTGATACTGTAACAAATCACAGCATCTCTTACATAGATGCTCTTTAGTTAATAGTGAAAAACGTGTTAGGTTCATGAATTGTGTAAATTCATTTGAGCCAAAAAATTACTGGGTTTACCGGAAATGAACTCTTGCTTGTAGGAAGACAGAGAGCATTTGGTTTAACTCAGTTTCTGAAGGGAAATTCAGACCAGTGTTCTCATCCATGAAGCACACTCTGTTTTAACGCAAAGAGTATGCTCTTCTTTCCAGCATCTCTAATACAGCAAGAAACATGAGCATGCCCCAAAAAATGAACTGTGTTTCCTACTCATACGGACCATATCTAGTTGAACTCTGCTTATCGAACTGTAACAAGCCACAGCATCTATTACATAGATGCTCTTTAGGTAATAGTGAAAATCGTGTGGGGTTCGTGAAATGTGTAAATTCATTTGAGCCGAAAAATCATTGGGTTTAACGGAAATGAAATCTTGCTTTTAGGAAGACACAGAGCCTTTGGTTTAATTCTGTATCTGAAGGAAAATTCAGACCAGTGTTCAAATCCATGAAACACACTCTGTTTCAACGCAAGAAGCATGCTCTTCTTTCCAGGTTCTCCAATACAGCAAGAAACATGAGCATGCCCAGAAAAAAAGAACTGTATTTCCTACTCAAAAGGACAGTGGCTAGTTCAACTCTGCTTATGAAACTCATACAAACCACAGCATCTTTTCCTAGATGATCTTTAGTTAAAAGTAAAACTCGTGTTGGGTTCTTGAACTGTGTAAATTCATTTGAGCCCAAATATCACTGGGTTTACGGGAAATGAACTCTTGCATTTAAGAAGACACAGAGACTTTGGTTTAACTCCATTTGTGACGGGAAATTCAGATCAGTGTTCTCATCCATGAAACACACTCTGTTTTAATGCAAAGAGCATGCTCTTCTTTGCAGCGTCTCTAATACAGCAAGAACTATGAGCATGCCCAGAAAAAAAGAACTGTGCTTCCTACTAATACGGATCATATATAGTTGAACTCTGCTTCTGAAACTGTAACAAATCACAGCATCTCTTACATAGATGCTCTTTAGTTAATAGTGAAAAACGTGTTAGGTTCATGAATTGTGTAAATTCATTTGAGCCAAAAAATCACTGGGTTTACCGGAAATGAACTCTTGCTTGTAGGAAGACAGGGAGCATTTGGTTTAACTCTATTTGTGAAGTGAAATTCAGACCAGTGGTCTCATCCATGAAACACCCTCTGATTAATGCAAGAAGCATCCTCTTCTGTCCAGCGTCTCCAATACTGCAAGAGAAACATGAGGATGCCCAGAAAAAAAGAACTGTTTTTCGTACTCATATGGACAAATTCTTGTTGAACTCTGCTTATGAAACTGTAACAAACCACATCATCTTTTACCTAGATGCTCTTTATTTAATAGTGAAAATCGTGTTGTGTTCATGAACTGTGTAAATTCATTTGAGCCGAAATATCACTGGTTTTACGGGAAATGAACTCTTGCTTGTAGGAAGACACAGAACCTTTGGTTTAACTACGTTTCTGAAGGAATAATCAGACCAGTATTCTCATCCATGAAACACACTCTGTTTTAACGCAAGAAGCATGCTCTACTTCTAGCATCTCCAATACAGCAAGAAACATGAACATGCCCAGAAAAAAATTACTGTATGTCCTACTCAAAATGACTGTGTCTAGTTCAACTCTGCTTATGAAACTCCAACAAACCAGAGCATCTCTTCATAGATGCTCTTTAGTTAATAGTGAAAATCGTGTTGGGTTCGTGAACTGTGTAATTTCATTAGAGCCAAAAAAACACTGGGTTTACCGGAAATGAACTCTTGAATTTAGGAAGTCACATAGCCTTTGGTTTAACTCCGTTTCTGAAGTGAAGTTCAGACCAGTGTTCTCATCCATGAAACACACTCTCTTTTTAATGCAAAGAGCATGCTCTTCTTTCCAGCGTCTCTAATACATCAAGAAAAATGAGCCTGCCCAGAGAAAAAGAACTCTGTTTCCTACTCCTACGGACCATATCTAGTTGAACTCTGCTTATGGAACTGTAACAAGCCACAGCATCTCTTACATAGATGCTCTTTAGTTAATAGTGAAAATCGTGCTGGGTTTGTGAACTGTGTAAATTCATTTGAGTTGAAAAGTCACTGGGTTTACCGGAAATGAACTCTTGCATTTAAGAAGTCACAGAGCCTTTGGTTTAACTCCGTTTCTGAAGTGAAATTCAGACCAGTGTTCTCATCCATGAAACACACTCTGTTTTAACGCAAGAAGCATGCTCTTCTTTCCAGGTTCTCCAATACAGCAAGAAACATGAGCATGCCCAGAAAAAAAGAACTGTATTTCCTACTCAAAAGGACAGTGTCTAGTTCAACTCTGCTTATGAAACTCATACAAACCACAGCATCTTTTCCTAGATGATCTTTAGTTAAAAGTAAAACTCGTGTTGGGTTCTTGAACTGTGTAAATTCATTTGAGCCCAAATATCACTGGGTTTACGGGAAATGAACTCTTGCATTTAAGAAGACACAGAGGCTTTGGTTTAACTCCATTTGTGACGGGAAATTCAGATCAGTGTACTCATCCATGAAACACACTCTGTTTTAATGCAAAGAGCATGCTCTTCTTTGCAGCATCTCTAATACAGCAAGACATATGAGCATGCCCAGAAAAAAAGAACTGTGCTTCCTACTAATACGGATCATATATAGTTGAACTCTGCTTCTGATACTGTAACAAATCACAGCATCTCTTACATAGATGCTCTTTAGTTAATAGTGAAAAACGTGTTAGGTTCATGAATTGTGTAAATTCATTTGAGCCAAAAAATTACTGGGTTTACCGGAAATGAACTCTTGCTTGTAGGAAGACAGAGAGCATTTGGTTTAACTCAGTTTCTGAAGGGAAATTCAGACCAGTGTTCTCATCCATGAAGCACACTCTGTTTTAACGCAAAGAGTATGCTCTTCTTTCCAGCATCTCTAATACAGCAAGAAACATGAGCATGCCCAAAAAAATGAACTGTGTTTCCTACTCATACGGACCATATCTAGTTGAACTCTGCTTATCGAACTGTAACAAGCCACAGCATCTATTACATAGATGCTCTTTAGGTAATAGTGAAAATCGTGTGGGGTTCGTGAAATGTGTAAATTCATTTGAGCCGAAAAATCATTGGGTTTAACGGAAATGAAATCTTGCTTTTAGGAAGACACAGAGCTTTTGGTTTAATTCTGTATCTGAAGGAAAATTCAGACCAGTGTTCAAATCCATGAAACACACTCTGTTTCAACGCAAGAAGCATGCTCTTCTTTCCAGGTTCTCCAATACAGCAAGAAACATGAGCATGCCCAGAAAAAAAGAACTGTATTTCCTACTCAAAAGGACAGTGGCTAGTTCAACTCTGCTTATGAAACTCATACAAACCACAGCATCTTTTCCTAGATGATCTTTAGTTAAAAGTAAAACTCGTGTTGGGTTCTTGAACTGTGTAAATTCATTTGAGCCCAAATATCACTGGGTTTACGGGAAATGAACTCTTGCATTTAAGAAGACACAGAGACTTTGGTTTAACTCCATTTGTGACGGGAAATTCAGATCAGTGTTCTCATCCATGAAACACACTCTGTTTTAATGCAAAGAGCATGCTCTTCTTTGCAGCGTCTCTAATACAGCAAGAACTATGAGCATGCCCAGAAAAAAAGAACTGTGCTTCCTACTAATACGGATCATATATAGTTGAACTCTGCTTCTGAAACTGTAACAAATCACAGCATCTCTTACATAGATGCTCTTTAGTTAATAGTGAAAAACGTGTTAGGTTCATGAATTGTGTAAATTCATTTGAGCCAAAAAATCACTGGGTTTACCGGAAATGAACTCTTGCTTGTAGGAAGACAGGGAGCATTTGGTTTAACTCTATTTGTGAAGTGAAATTCAGACCAGTGGTCTCATCCATGAAACACCCTCTGATTAATGCAAGAAGCATCCTCTTCTGTCCAGCGTCTCCAATACTGCAAGAGAAACATGAGGATGCCCAGAAAAAAAGAACTGTTTTTCGTACTCATATGGACAAATTCTTGTTGAACTCTGCTTATGAAACTGTAACAAACCACATCATCTTTTACCTAGATGCTCTTTATTTAATAGTGAAAATCGTGTTGTGTTCATGAACTGTGTAAATTCATTTGAGCCGAAATATCACTGGTTTTACGGGAAATGAACTCTTGCTTGTAGGAAGACACAGAACCTTTGGTTTAACTACGTTTCTGAAGGAATAATCAGACCAGTATTCTCATCCATGAAACACACTCTGTTTTAACGCAAGAAGCATGCTCTACTTCTAGCATCTCCAATACAGCAAGAAACATGAACATGCCCAGAAAAAAATTACTGTATGTCCTACTCAAAATGACTGTGTCTAGTTCAACTCTGCTTATGAAACTCCAACAAACCAGAGCATCTCTTCATAGATGCTCTTTAGTTAATAGTGAAAATCGTGTTGGGTTCGTGAACTGTGTAATTTCATTAGAGCCAAAAAAACACTGGGTTTACCGGAAATGAACTCTTGAATTTAGGAAGTCACATAGCCTTTGGTTTAACTCCGTTTCTGAAGTGAAGTTCAGACCAGTGTTCTCATCCATGAAACACACTCTATTTTTAATGCAAAGAGCATGCTCTTCTTTCCAGCGTCTCTAATACATCAAGAAAAATGAGCCTGCCCAGAGAAAAAGAACTCTGTTTCCTACTCCTACGGACCATATCTAGTTGAACTCTGCTTATGGAACTGTAACAAGCCACAGCATCTCTTACATAGATGCTCTTTAGTTAATAGTGAAAATCGTGCTGGGTTTGTGAACTGTGTAAATTCATTTGAGTTGAAAAGTCACTGGGTTTACCGGAAATGAACTCTTGCATTTAAGAAGTCACAGAGCCTTTGGTTTAACTCCGTTTCTGAAGTGAAATTCAGACCAGTGTTCTCATCCATGAAACACACTCTGTTTTAACGCAAGAAGCATGCTCTTCTTTCCAGGTTCTCCAATACAGCAAGAAACATGAGCATGCCCAGAAAAAAAGAACTGTATTTCCTACTCAAAAGGACAGTGTCTAGTTCAACTCTGCTTATGAAACTCATACAAACCACAGCATCTTTTCCTAGATGATCTTTAGTTAAAAGTAAAACTCGTGTTGGGTTCTTGAACTGTGTAAATTCATTTGAGCCCAAATATCACTGGGTTTACGGGAAATGAACTCTTGCATTTAAGAAGACACAGAGGCTTTGGTTTAACTCCATTTGTGACGGGAAATTCAGATCAGTGTACTCATCCATGAAACACACTCTGTTTTAATGCAAAGAGCATGCTCTTCTTTGCAGCATCTCTAATACAGCAAGACATATGAGCATGCCCAGAAAAAAAGAACTGTGCTTCCTACTAATACGGATCATATATAGTTGAACTCTGCTTCTGATACTGTAACAAATCACAGCATCTCTTACATAGATGCTCTTTAGTTAATAGTGAAAAACGTGTTAGGTTCATGAATTGTGTAAATTCATTTGAGCCAAAAAATTACTGGGTTTACCGGAAATGAACTCTTGCTTGTAGGAAGACAGAGAGCATTTGGTTTAACTCAGTTTCTGAAGGGAAATTCAGACCAGTGTTCTCATCCATGAAGCACACTCTGTTTTAACGCAAAGAGTATGACCTTCTTTCCAGCATCTCTAATACAGCAAGAAACATGAGCATGCCCAAAAAAATGAACTGTGTTTCCTACTCATACGGACCATATCTAGTTGAACTCTGCTTATCGAACTGTAACAAGCCACAGCATCTATTACATAGATGCTCTTTAGGTAATAGTGAAAATCGTGTGGGGTTCGTGAAATGTGTAAATTCATTTGAGCCGAAAAATCATTGGGTTTAACGGAAATGAAATCTTGCTTTTAGGAAGACACAGAGCTTTTGGTTTAATTCTGTATCTGAAGGAAAATTCAGACCAGTGTTCAAATCCATGAAACACACTCTGTTTCAACGCAAGAAGCATGCTCTTCTTTCCAGGTTCTCCAATACAGCAAGAAACATGAGCATGCCCAGAAAAAAAGAACTGTATTTCCTACTCAAAAGGACAGTGGCTAGTTCAACTCTGCTTATGAAACTCATACAAACCACAGCATCTTTTCCTAGATGATCTTTAGTTAAAAGTAAAACTCGTGTTGGGTTCTTGAACTGTGTAAATTCATTTGAGCCCAAATATCACTGGGTTTACGGGAAATGAACTCTTGCATTTAAGAAGACACAGAGACTTTGGTTTAACTCCATTTGTGACGGGAAATTCAGATCAGTGTTCTCATCCATGAAACACACTCTGTTTTAATGCAAAGAGCATGCTCTTCTTTGCAGCGTCTCTAATACAGCAAGAACTATGAGCATGCCCAGAAAAAAAGAACTGTGCTTCCTACTAATACGGATCATATATAGTTGAACTCTGCTTCTGAAACTGTAACAAATCACAGCATCTCTTACATAGATGCTCTTTAGTTAATAGTGAAAAACGTGTTAGGTTCATGAATTGTGTAAATTCATTTGAGCCAAAAAATCACTGGGTTTACCGGAAATGAACTCTTGCTTGTAGGAAGACAGGGAGCATTTGGTTTAACTCTATTTGTGAAGTGAAATTCAGACCAGTGGTCTCATCCATGAAACACCCTCTGATTAATGCAAGAAGCATCCTCTTCTGTCCAGCGTCTCCAATACTGCAAGAGAAACATGAGGATGCCCAGAAAAAAAGAACTGTTTTTCGTACTCATATGGACAAATTCTTGTTGAACTCTGCTTATGAAACTGTAACAAACCACATCATCTTTTACCTAGATGCTCTTTATTTAATAGTGAAAATCGTGTTGTGTTCATGAACTGTGTAAATTCATTTGAGCCGAAATATCACTGGTTTTACGGGAAATGAACTCTTGCTTGTAGGAAGACACAGAACCTTTGGTTTAACTACGTTTCTGAAGGAATAATCAGACCAGAATTCTCATCCATGAAACACACTCTGTTTTAACGCAAGAAGCATGCTCTACTTCTAGCATCTCCAATACAGCAAGAAACATGAACATGCCCAGAAAAAAATTACTGTATGTCCTACTCAAAATGACTGTGTCTAGTTCAACTCTGCTTATGAAACTCCAACAAACCAGAGCATCTCTTCATAGATGCTCTTTAGTTAATAGTGAAAATCGTGTTGGGTTCGTGAACTGTGTAATTTCATTAGAGCCAAAAAAACACTGGGTTTACCGGAAATGAACTCTTGAATTTAGGAAGTCACATAGCCTTTGGTTTAACTCCGTTTCTGAAGTGAAGTTCAGACCAGTGTTCTCATCCATGAAACACACTCTCTTTTTAACGCAAAGAGCATGCTCTTCTTTCCAGCGTCTCTAATACATCAAGAAAAATGAGCCTGCCCAGAGAAAAAGAACTCTGTTTCCTACTCCTACGGACCATATCTAGTTGAACTCTGCTTATGGAACTGTAACAAGCCACAGCATCTCTTACATAGATGCTCTTTAGTTAATAGTGAAAATCGTGCTGGGTTTGTGAACTGTGTAAATTCATTTGAGTTGAAAAGTCACTGGGTTTACCGGAAATGAACTCTTGCATTTAAGAAGTCACAGAGCCTTTGGTTTAACTCCGTTTCTGAAGTGAAATTCAGACCAGTGTTCTCATCCATGAAACACACTCTGTTTTAATGCAACGAGCATGCTATTCTTTCCAGAATCTCTAATACAGCGAGAAACATGAGCATGATCAGAAAAAAAGAACTGTGTTTCCTACTCATACGGACCATATCTAGTTCAACTCTGCTTATGAAACTTTAACAAACCACAGCATCTCTTACATAGATTCTCTTTAGTTAATAGTGAAAAACTTTTGGGTTGATGAACTGTGTAAATTCATTTTAGCCAAAAAATCAAAGGGTTAACCAGAAATGAACTCTTCATTGTAGGAATACACAGTACCTTTGGTTTAACTCTGTTTCTGAAGGAAAATTCAGACCAGTGTTCAAATCCATGAAACACACTCTGTTTTAACGCAAGAAGGATGCTTTTCTTTCCAGGGTCATTAATACAGCAAGAAAAGTGAGCATGCCCATAAAAAAAGAACTGTGATTCATACTCATACGGACCATATCAAGTTGAACTCTGCTTATGAAACTCTAACAAACCACAGCATCTTTTACATAGATGCTCTTTAGTTAATAGTGAAAATCGTGTTAGGATTGAACTGTGAATATTCATTTGAGCCAAAATATCACAGGGTTTACAGGAAATGAACTCTTGCTTGTAGGAAGACAGAGAGCCTTTGGTTTAACTCCGTTTCTGAAGGAATATTCAGACCAGGATTCTCATCCATGAAACACACTCTGTTTTAACACAATGAGCATGCTATTCTTTCCAGAATCTCTAATACAGCCAGAAACATGAGCATGCCCAGAAAAAATGAACTGTGTTTCTTACTCTTATGTACCATATCTAGTTGAACTCTCCTTTTGGAACTGTAACAAACCACAGCATCTCTTACATAGATGCTCTTTATTTAATAGTGAAAATCGTGTTGTGTTCATGAACTGTGTAAATTCATTTGAGCTGAAAAATCACTGGGTTTACCGGAAATGAACTCTAGCATTTAGAAAGACACAGAGTCTTTGGTTTAACTCCGTTTCTGAAGTGAAATTCAGACCAGTGTTCTCATCCATGAAACACACTCTGTTTTAACGCAAAGAGCATGCTCTTCTTTCCAGCGTCTCTAATACAGCAAGAAACATGAGCATGCCCAGAAAAAAGAACTGTGTTTCGTACTCATACGGACCATATCTTGTTGAACTCTGCTTATGAAACTGTAACAAACCACAGCCTCTTTTACATAGATGCTCTTTAGTTAATAGTGAAAATCGTGTTAGGATTGAACTGTGAATATTCATTTGAGCCAAAATATCACAGGGTTTACCGGAAATGAACTCTTGCTTGTAGGAAGACAGAGAGCCTTTTGTTTAACTCCGTTTCTGAAGGAATATTCAGACCAGTGTTCTCATCCATGAAACACACTCAGTTTTAACGCAAGAAGCATTCTTTTCTTCCAGTGTCTCCAATACAGCAAGAAATATGAGCATGCCCAGAAAAAAATTACTATACTTTCTACTCAAAATGACTGTGTCTAGTTCAACTCTGCTTATGAAACTCATACAAACCACAGCATCTCTTCATAGATGCTTTTTAGTTAATAGTGAAAATCGTGTTGGATTCGTGAACATGTATATTCATTAGAGCCGAAAAATCACTGGATTTACCGGAATAGAACTCTTGCATTTAGGAAGACACAGAGCCTTTTGTTTAACTCCGTTTCTGAAGGGAAATTCAGACCAGTGGTCTCATCCATGAAACACCCTCTGTTTTAACGCAAGAAGCATCCTCTTCTGTCCAGCGTCTCCAATACAGCAAGAAACATGAGCATGCTCATAAAAAAGAACTGTGTTTCGTACTCATACGGACCATATCTAGTCGAACTCTGCTTATGAAACTCATACATAGAACAGCATCTATTAATAGATGCTCTTTAGTTAATAGTGAAAATCGTGTTGGGTTCTTGAACTCTGTAAATTCATTTGAGCCGAAAAATCACTGGTTTTAACGGAAATGAACTCTTGCTTGTAGGAAGACACAGAGCCTTTGGTTTAACTCTGTTTCTGAAGGAAAATTCAGACCAGTGTTCAAATCCATGAAACACACTCTGTTTTAACGCAAGAAGCATGCTCTTCTTTCCAGGGTCTCCAATACAGCAAGAAACGTGAGAATGCCCAGAAAAAAAGAACTGTATTTCCTACCCAAAATGACAGTGTCTAGTTCAACTCTGCTTATGAAACTCTTACAAACCACAGCATCTTTTCCTAGATGCTCTTTAGTTAAAAGTAAAACTCGTGTTGGGTTCGTGAACAGTGTAAATTCATTTGAGCCCAAATATCACTGGGTTTACGGGAAATGAACTCTTGCATTTAAGAAGACACAGAGACTTTGGTTTAACTCCGTTTCTGAAGTGAAATTCAGACCAGTTTTCTCATCCATGAAACACACTCTGTTTTAACACAACGAGCATGCTATTCTTTCCAGAATGTCTAATACAGCCAGAAACATGAGCATGCCCAGAAAAAATGAACTGTGTTTCTTACTCATATGTACCATATCTAGTTGAACTCTGCTGATGGAACTGTAACAAACCACAGCATCTCTTACATAGATGCTCTTTAGTTAATAGTGAAAATCGTGTTAGGATTGAACTGTGAATATTCATTTGAGCCAAAATATCACAGGGTTTACCGGAAATGAACTCTTGCTTGTAGGAAGACAGAGAGCATTTGGTTTAACTCCGTTTCTGAAGGAATATTCAGACCAGTGTTCTCATCCATGAAACACACTCTGTTTTAACACAACGAGCATGCTATTCTTTCCAGAATGTCTAATACAGCCAGAAACATGAGCATGCCCAGAAAAAATGAACTGTGTTTCTTACTCATATGTACCATATCTAGTTGAACTCTGCTGATGGAACTGTAACAAACCACAGCATCTCTTACATAGATGCTCTTTAGTTAATAGTGAAAATCGTGTTAGGATTGAACTGTGAATATTCATTTGAGCCAAAATATCACAGGGTTTACCGGAAATGAACTCTTGCTTGTAGGAAGACAGAGAGCATTTGGTTTAACTCTGTTTCTGAAGGAATATTCAGACCAGTGTTCTCATCCATGAAACACACTCTGTTTTAACACAACGAGCATGCTCTTCTTTCCAGCGTCTCTAATACAGCCAGAAACATGAGCATGATCAGAAAAAAAGAACTGTGTTTCCCTCTCATATGGACCATATCTAGTTGAACTCTGCTTATGAAAGTGTAACAAACCACAGAATCTCTTACATAGATGCTCTTTAGTTAATAGTGAAAAACTTTTGGGTTGATGAACTGTGTAAATTCATTTGAGCCAAAAAATCAAAGGGTTAACCAGAAATGAACTCTTCATTGTAGGAAGACACAGAACCTTTGGTTTAACTCTGTTTCTGAAGGAAAATTCAGACCAGTTTTCAAATCCATGAAACACTCTCTGTTTTAACGCAAGAAGCATTCTGTTCTTCCAGCGTCTCCAATACAGCAAGAAATATGAGCATGCCCAGAAAAAGAGAACTGTGATTCGTACTCATTCGGAGAAATTCTTGTTGAACTCTGCTTATGAAACTGTAACAAACCACAGCATCTTTTACATAGATGCTCTTTATTTAATAGTGAAAATCGTGTGGTGTTCATGAACTGTGTAAATTCATTTGAGCTGAAAAATCACTGGGTTTACCGGAAATGAACTCTAGCATTTAGGAAGACACAGAGCCTTTTGTTTAACTCCGTTTCTGAAGTGAAATTCAGACCAGTGTTCTCATCCATGAAACACAGTCTGTTTTAACGCAAAGAGCATGCTCTTCTTTCCAGAGTCTCTAATACAGCAAGAAACATGAGCATGCCCAGAAAAAATGAACTGTGTTTCCTACTCATACGGACCATATCTAGTTGAACTCTGCATAGGAAACTCATACATAGAACAGCATCTATTCATAGATGCTCTTTAGTTAATAGTGAAAATCGTCTTGGGTCGTGAACTCTGTAAATTCATTTGAGCCGAAAAATCACTGGGTTTAACGGAAATGAACTCTTGCTTGTAGGAAGACACAGAGCCTTTGGTTTAACTCTGTTTCTGAAGTAAAATTCAGACCAGTGTTCTCATCCATGAAACACACTCTGTTTTAACGCAAGAAGCATGCTCTTCTTTCCAGGGTCTCCAATACAGCAAGAAACGTGAGCATGCCCAGAAAACAAAGAACTGTATTTCCTACTCAAAAGGACAGTGTCTAGTTCAACTCTGCTTATGAAACTCATACAAACCACAGCATCTTTTCCTAAATGCTCTTTAGTTAAAAGTAAAACTCGTGTTGGGTTCGTGAACTGTGTAAATTCATTTGAGCCCAAATATCAATGGGTTTACGGGAAATGAACTCTTGCATTTGAGAAGACACAGAGACTTTGGTTTAACTCCATTTGTGAAGGGAAATTCAGATCAGTGTTCTCATCCATGAAACACACTCTCTTTTTAATGCAAAGAGCATGCTCTTCTTTCCAGCGTCTCTAATACATCAAGAAAAATGAGCCTGCCCAGAGAAAAAGAACTGTGTTTCCTACTTCTACAGACCATATCTAGTTGAACTCTGCTTATGGAACTGTTACAAGCCACAGCATCTCTTACATAGATGCTCTTTAGTTAATAGTGAAAATCGTGTTGGTTTTGTGAACTGTGTAAATTCATTTGAGTTGAAAAGTCACTGGGTTTACCGGAAATGAACTCTTGCATTTAAGAAGTCACAGAGCCTTTGGTTTAACTCCGTTTCTGAAGTGAAATTCAGACCAGTGTTCTCATCCATGAAACACACTCTGTTTTAACGCAACGAGCATGCTATTCTTTCCAGAATCTCTAACACAGCCATAAACATGAGCATACCCAGAAAAAATGAACTGTGTTTCTTACTCATATGTACCATATCTAATTGAACTCTGCTTCTGGAACTGTAACAAACCACAGCATCTTTTACATAGATGCTCTTTATTTAATAGTGAAAATCGTGTTGTGTTCATGAACTGTGTAAATTCATTTGAGCTGAAAAATCACTGGGTTTACCGGAAATGAACTCTAGCATTTAGAAAGACACAGAGTCTTTGGTTTAACTCCGTTTCTGAAGGAACATTCAGACCAGTGTTCTCATATATGAAACACACTCTTTTTTACGCAAGAAGCATTCTGTTCTTCCAGCGTCTCCAATACAGCAAGAAATATGAGCATGCCCAGAAAAAAATTACTATACTTTCTACTCAAAATGACTGTGTCTAGTTCAACTCTGCTTATGAAACTCATACAAACCACAGCATCTCTTCATAGATGCTTTTTAGTTAATAGTGAAAATCGTGTTGGGTTCGTGAACATGTATATTCATTAGAGCCGAAAAATCACTGTATTTACCGGAATAGAACTCTTCATTGTAGGAAGACACAGAACCTTTGGTTTAACTCTGTTTCTGAAGGAAAATTCAGACCAGTGTTCAAATCCATGAAATACACTCTGTTTAAACGCAAGAAGGATGCTCTTTTTTCCAGGGTCCTTAATACAGCAAGAAAAGTGAGCATGCCCATAAAAAAAGAACTGTGTTTCGTACTCATACGGACCATATCTAGTTGAAAACTGCTTATGAAACTGTAACAAACCACAGCATCTTTTACATAGATGCTCTTTAGTTAATAGTGAAAGTCGTGTTAGGATTGAACTCTGAATATTCATTTGAGCCGAAATATCACAGGGTTTACCGGAAATGAACTCTTGCTTGTAGGAAGACAGAGAGCTTTTGGTTTAACTCCGTTTCTGTAGGAATATTCAGACCATTGTTCTCATCCATGAAACACACTCTGTTTTAACGCAAGAAGCACTCTGTTCTTCCAGCGTCTCCAATACAGCAAGAAATATGAGCATGCCCAGAAAAAAATTACTATACTTTCTACTCAAAATGACTGCATCTAGTTCAACTCTGCTTATGAAACTCATACAAACCACAGCATCTCTTCATAGATGCTTTTTAGTTAATAGTGAAAATCGTGTTGGGTTCATGATCATGTATATTCATTAGAGCCGAAAAATCACTGGATTTACCAGAATAGAACTCTTGCATTTAGGAAGACACAGAGCATTTTGTTTAACTCCGTTTCTGAAGGGAATATCAGACCAGTGGTCTCATCCATGAAACACCCTCTGTTTTAACGCAAGAAGCATCCTCTTCTGTCCAGCGTCTCCAATACAGCAAGAAATACAAGCATGCCCAGAAAAAGAGAACTGTGATTCGTACTCATACGGACAAATTCTTGTTGAACTCTGCTTATGAAACTGTAACAAACCACAGCATCTTTTACATAGATGCTCTTTATTTAATAGTGAAAATCGTGTTGTGTTCATGAACTGTGTAAATTCATTTGAGCTGAAAAATCACTGGGTTTACCGGAAATGAACTCTTCAATGTAGGAAGACACAGAGCCTTTTTAACTCGTTTGTGAAGGGAAGTTCAGACCAGTGTTGTCATCCATGAAACACCCTCTGTTTTAACGCAAGAAGCATCCTCTTCTGTCCAGTGTCTCTAATACAGCAAGAAACATGAGCATGCCCATAAAAAAGAACTGTGTTTCGTACTCATACGGACCATATCTAGTTGAACTCTGCTTTTGAAACTGGAACAAACCACAGCATCTTTTACATAGATTCTCTTTTGTTAATAGTGAAAATTGTGTTGGGTTCGTGAACTGTGTAAATTCATTTGAACCGAAATATCACTGGGTTTACGGGAAATGAACTCTTGCTTGTAGGAAGACACAGATCCTTTGGTTAACTCTGTTACTGAAGGAATAATCGGACCAGTATTCTCATCCATGAAACACACTCTGTTTTAACGCAAGAAGCATGCTCTACTTCTAGCATCTCCAATACAGCAAGAAACATGAGCATGCCCAGAAAAAAATTACTGTATGTCCTATTCAAAATGACTGTGTCTAGTTCAACTCTGCTTATGAAACTCATACAAACCAGAGCATCTCTTGATAGATGCTCTTTAGTTAATAGTAAAAATCGTGTTGGGTTCGTGAACTGTGTAAATTCATTAGAGCCAAAAAATCACTGGGTTTACCGGAAATGAACTCTTGCATTTAGGAAGACACAGAGCCTTTGGTTTTACTCCGTTTCTGAAGGGAAATTCAGACCAGTGTTCTCATCAATGAAACACACTCTGTTTTAACGCAAAGAGCATGCTCTTCTTTCCAGCGTCTATAATACAGCAAGAAAAATGAGCATGCCCAGAAAAAAAGAACTGTGTTTCCTACTCATACGGACCATATCTAGTTGAACTCTGCATATGAAACTCATATAGAACAGCATCAATTAATAGATGCTCTTTAGTTAATAGTGAAAATCGTGTTGGGTTCGTGAACTCTGTAAATTCATTTGAGCCGAAAAATCACTGGGTTTAACGGAATGAAATCTTGCTTGTAGGAAGACACAGAGCCTTTGGTTTAACTCTGTTTCTGAAGGAAAATTCAGACCAGTGTTCAAATCCATGAAACACACTCTGTTTTAACGCAAGAAGCATGCTCTTCTTTCCAGGGTCTCCAATACAGCAAGAAACGTGAGCATGCCCAGAAAAAAAGAACTGTATTTCCTACTCAAAATGAGAGAATCTAGTTCAACTCTGCTTATGAAACTCTTACAAACCACAGCATCTTTTCCTAGATGCTCTTTAGTTAAAAGTAAAACTCGTGTTGGGTTCTTGAACAGTGTAAATTCATTTGAGCCCAAATATCACTGGGTTTACGAGAAATGAACTCTTGCTTGTAGAAAGACACAGAGCCTTTGGTTTAACTCCGTTTTTGAAGAGAAATTCAGACCAGCGTTCTAATCCATGAAACTCCCTCTGTTTTAACACAACGAGCATGCTATTCTTTCCAGAATCTCTAATACAGTCAGAAACATGAGCATGCCCAGAAAAAATGAACTGTGTTTCTTACTCATATTTACCATATCTAGTTGAACTCTGCTTATGGAACTGTAACAAAGCACAGCATCTTTTACATAGATGCTCTTTATTTAATAGTGAAAATCGTGTTGTGTTCATGAACTGTGTAAATTCATTTGAGCTGAAAAATCACTGGATGTACCGGAAATGAACTCTAGCATTTAGAAAGACACAGAGCCTTTTGTTTAACTCCGTTTCTGAAGTGAAATTCAGACCAGTGTTCTCACCCATGAAACACACTCTGTTTTAACGCAAAGAGCATGCTGTTCTTTCCAGCGTCTCTAATACAGCAAGAAACATGAGCATGATCAGAGAAAAAGAACTGTGTTTCCTACTCATACGGACCATATCTAGTTGAACTCTGCTTATGAAACTGTAACAAACCACAGCATCTCTTACATAGATGCTCTTTATTTAATAGTGAAAATCGTGTTGTGTTCATGAACTGTGTAAATTCATTTGAGCTGAAAATTCACTGGGTTTACCGGAAATGAACTCTTGCTTGTAGGAAGACAGAGAGCCTTTGGTTTAACTCCGTTTCTGAAGGAATATTCAGACCAGTGTTCTCATCTATGAAACACACTCTGTTTTAACGCAAGAAGCATTCTGTTCTTCCAGCGTCTCCAATATAGGAAGAAATATGAGCATGCCCAGAAAAAAATTACTATACTTTCTACTCAAAATGACGGTGTCTAGTTCAACACTGCTTATGAAACTCATACAAACCACAGCATCTCTTCATAGATGCTTTTTAGTTAATAGTGAAAATCGTGTTGGGTTCGTGAACATGTATATTCATTAGAGCCGAAAAATCACTGGATTTACCGGAATAGAACTCTTGCACTTAGGAAGACACAGAGCCTTTTGTTTAACTCCGTTTCTGAAGGGAAATTCAGACCAGTGTTCTCCTCAATGAAACACCCTCTGTTTTAACGCAAAGAGCATGCTCTTCTTTCCAGCGTCTATACTACAGCAAGAAAAATGAGCATGCCCAGAAAAAATGAACTGTGTTTCCTACTCATACGGACCATATCTAGTTGAAATCTGCTTATGAAACTCATATAGAACAGCATCTATTAATAGATGCTCTTTAGTTAATAGAGAAATTCGTGTTGGGTTTGTGAACTGTGTAAATTCATTAGAGCCAAAAATCACTGGGTTGACTGGAAATGAACTCTTGCATTTAGGAAGACACAGAGCCTTTGGTTTAACTCCGTTTCTGAAGGGAAATTGAGACCAGTATTCCCATCCATGAAACACACTCTGTTTTAACGCAAAGAGCATGCTCTTCTTTCCAGAGTCTCTAATACAGCAAGAAACATGAGCATGCCCAGAAAAAATGAACTGTGTTTACTACTCATATGTACCATATCTAGTTGAACTGTCCTTATGGTTCTGTAACAAGCCACAGCAACTCTTACATAGATGCTCTTTAGTTAATAGTGAAAATCGTGTTGGGTTCGTGAACTCTGTAAATTCATTTGAGCTGAAAAGTCACTGGGTTTACCCGAAAAGAACTCTTGCATTTAGGAAGTCACAGAGCCTTTGGTTTAACTACGTTTCTGAAGTGAATTTCAGACCAGTGTTCTCATCCATGAAACACACTCTGTTTTAACGCAACGAGCATGCTCTTCTTTTCAGCGTCTCTAATACAGCAAGAAACATGAGCATGATCAGAAAAAATGAACTGTGTTTCCTATTCATACGGACCATATCTAGTTGAACTCTGCTTAGGAAACTGTAACAAACCTCAGCATCTCTTCTTAGATGCTCTTTAGTTAATAGTGAAAATCGTGTTGGGTTCGTGAACTGTGTAAATTCATTAGAGCCAAAAAATCACTGGGTTTACCGGAAATGAACTCTTGCATTTAGTTAGACACAGAGCCTTTGGTTTAACTCCGTTTTTGAAGGGAAATTCAGACCAGTATTCTCATCCATGAAACACACTCTGTTTTAACGCAAAGAGCATGCTCTTCTTTCCAGAGTGTCTAATACAGCATGAAACATGAGCATGCCCAGAAAAAATGAACTGTGTTTCCGACACATATGTACCATATCTAGTTGAACTGTGCTTATGGAACTGTAACAAGCCACAGCATCTCTTACATAGATGCTCTTTGGTTAATAGTGAAAATCGTGTTGGGCTCGTGAACTGTGTAAATTCATTTGACGTGAAAAGTCACTGGGTCTACCGGAAATGTACTCTTGCATTTAGGAAGTCACAGAGCCTTTGGTTTAACTCCGTTTCTGAAGTGAAATTCAGACCAGTGTTCACATCCATGAAACACATTCTGTTTTAATGCAACGAGCATGCTATTCTTTCCAGAGTCTCTAATACATCAAGAAACATGAGCGTTCCCAGAAAAAAATTTACTGTATGTCCTACTCAAAATTACTGTGTCTAGTTCAACTCTGCTTATGAAACTCCTACAAACCAGAGCATCTCTTCATAGATGCTCTTTAGTTAATAATGAAAATCGTGTTGGGTTCGTGAACTGTGTAAATTCATTAGAGCCAAAAAATCACTGGGTTTACCGGAAATGAACTCTTGCATTTAGGAAGTCACAGAGCCTTTGGTTTAACTCAGGTTCTGAAGTGAATTTCAGACCAGTGTTCTCATCCATGAAACACACTCTATTTTAACGCAACGAGCATGCTATTCTTTCCAGAGTCTAATACAGCAAGAAACATGAGCATTTGCCCAGAAAAAATGAACTGTGTTTCCTACTCATATGTACCATACCTAGTTGAACTGTGCTTATGGAACTGTAACAAGCCACAGCATCTCTTACATAGATGCTCTTTGGTTAATAGTGAATATCGTGTTGGATTTGTGAACTGTGTAAATTCATTTGAGCTGGAAAGTCACTGGGTTTACCGGAAATGAACTCTTGCATTTAGGAAGTCACAGAGCCTTTGGTTTAAATCCGTTTCTGAAGTGAAATTCAGACCAGTGTTCCCAACCATGAAACACATTCTGTTTTAATGCAATGAGCATGCTATTCTTTCCAGAGTCTCTAATACAGCAAAAAAAAAGCATGCCCAGAAAAAAATTACTGTATGTCCTACTCAATATTACTGTGTCTAGATCAACACTGCTTATGAAACTCATACAAACCACAGCATCTCTTCATAGATGCTCTTTAGTTAATAGTGAAAATCGTGTTGGGTTCATGAACTGTGTAAATTCATTTGAGCCAAAAAATCAAAGGGTTTACAGGAAATGAACTCTTGCTTGTAGGAAGACAGAGAGACTTTGGTTTAACTCGTTTGTGAAGGGAAATTCAGACCAGTGTTCTCATCCATGAAAAACCGTCTGTTTTAACGCAAGAAGCATACTCTTCTGTACAGTGTCTCCAATACAGACAGAAACATGAGCATGCCCAGAAAAAATTACTGTATGTCCTACTCAAAATGTCTGTGTCTCGTTCAACTCTGCTTATGAAATTCCTACCAACCAGAGCATCTCTTCATAGATGCTCTTTAGTTTATAGAGAAAATCGTGTTGGGTTCAGGAACTGTGTAAATTCATTAGAGGCAAAAAATCACTGGGATTACCGGAAATGAACTCTTGCATTTAGGAAGACACAGAGCTTTTGGTTTAACTCCATTTCTGAAGGGAAATTGAGACCAGTATTCTCATCCATGAAACACACTGTGTTTTAACGCAAAGAGCATGCTCTTCTTTCCAGAGTCTCTAATACAGCAAGAAACATGAGCATGCCCAGAAAAAATGAACTGTGTTTCCTGCTCATATGTACCATATCTAGTTGAACTGTGCTTATGGAACTGTAACAAGCCACAGCAACTCTTCTTAGATGCTCTTTGGTTAATAGTGAAAATCGTGTTGGGTTCGTGAACTGTGTAAATTCATTTGAGCTGAAAAGTATCTGGGTTTACCAGAAATGTACTCTTGCATTTAGGAAGTCACAGAGCCTTTGGTTTAACTCCGTTTCTGAAGTGAAATTCAGACCAGTGTTCCCATCCATGAAACACATTCTGTTTTAATGCAACGAACATGCTATTCTTTCCAGAGTCTCTAATACATCAAGAAACATGAGCATGCCCAGAAAAAAATTACTGTATGTCCTACTCAAAATTACTGTGTCTAGTTCAACTCTGCTTATGAAACTCCTACAAACCAGAGCATCTCTTCATAGATGCTCTTTAGTTAATAGTTAAAATCATTTTGGGTTCGTGAACTGTGTAAATTCATTAGAGCCAAAAAATCACTGGGTTTACCGGAAATGAACTCTTGCATTTAGGAAGTCACAGAGCCTTTGGTTTAACTCAGGTTCTGAAGTGAATTTCAGACCAGTGTTCTCATCCATGAAACACACTCTATTATAACACAACGAACATCCTATTCTTTCCAGAGTCTCTAATACAGCAAGAAACATGAGCATTTGCCCAGAAAAAATGAACTGTGTTTCCTACTCATATGTACCATACCTAGTTGAACTGTGCTTATGGAACTGTAACAAGCCACAGCATCTCTTGCATAGATGCTCTTTGGTTAATAGTGAATATCGTGTTGGGTTCGTGAACTTTGTAAATTCATTTGAGCTGAAAAGTCACTGGGTCTACCGGAAATGTACTCTTGCATTTAGGAAGTCACAGAGCCTTTGGTTTAACTCCGTTTCTGAAGTGAAATTCAGACCAGTGTTCGCATCCATGAAACACATTCTGTTTTAATGCAACGAGCATGCTATTCTTTCCAGAGTCTCTAATACAGCAAGAAACATGAGCATGCCCAGAAAAAAATTATTGTATGTCCAACTCAAAATTACTGTGTCTAGTTCAATTCTGCTTATGAAACTCCTACCAACCAGAGCATCTCTTCATAGATGCTCTTTAGTTAATAGTGAAAATCGTGTTGGGTTCATGAACAGTGTAAATTCATTTGAGCCAAAAAATCAAAGGGTTTACAGGAAATGAACTCTTGCTTGTAGGAAGACAGAGAGACTTTGGTTTAACTCGTCTGTGAAGGGAAATTCAGACCAGTGTTCTCATCCATGAAAAACCCTCTGTTTTAACGCAAGAAGCGTCCTCTTCTGCACAGTGTCTCCAATACAGACAGAAATATGAGCATGCCCAGAAAAAATTACTGTATGTCCTACTCAAAATGACTGTGTCTAGTTCAACTCTGCTTATGAAATTCCTACCAACCAGAGCATCTCTTCATAGATGGTCTTTAGTTAATAGTGAAAATCGTGTTGGGTTCGTGAACTGTGTAAATTCATTAGAGCCAAAAAATCACTGGGTTTACCGGAAACGAACTCTTGCATTTAGGAAGCCACAGAGCCTTTGGTTTAACTCCAATTCTGAAGGGAAATTCAGACCAGTGTTCTCATCCATGAAACACACTGTGTTTTAACCCAAAGAGCATGTTCTTCTTTCCAGAGTCTCTAATACAGCAAGAAACATGAGCATGCACAGAAAAAATGAACTGTGTTTCATACTTATATGTACCATATCAAGTTGAACTGTGCTTATGGAACTGTAACAAGCCACAGCATCTCTTACATAGATGCTCTTTAGTTAATAGTGAAAATCGTGTTGCGTTCGTGAACTTTGTAAATTCATTTGAGCTGAAATGTCACTGGGTTTACCGGAAATGAACTCTTGCATTTATTAACTCACAGAGCCTCTGGTTTAACTCCGTTTCTCAAGTGAATTTCAGACCAGTGTTCTCATCCATGAAACACACTCTGTTTTAATGCAACGAGCATGCTCTTCTTTTCAGCGTCTCTAATACAGCAAGAAACATGAGCATGATCAGAAAAAAAGAACTGTGTTTCCTACTCATATGGACCATATCTAGTTGAATTCTGCTTAGGAAACTGTAACAAACCACAGCATCTCTTCATAGATGCTCTTTAGTTAATAGTGAAAATCGTGTTGGGTTCGTGAACTGTGTAAATTCATTAGAGCCAAAAAATCACTGGGTTTACCGGAAATGAACTGTTGCATTGAGGAAGACATAGAGTCTTTGGATTAACTCCGTTTCTGAAGGGAAATTCAGACCAGTGTTCTCATCCATGAAACACACTCTGTTTTAACGCAAGAAGCAAGCTCTTCTTTCCCAGGTTCTCTAATACAGCAAGAAAAATGAGCATGCCCAGAAAAAATGAACCGTGTTTCCTACTCATATGTACCATATCTAGGTGAACACTGCTTATGGAATTGTAACAAGCCACAGCATCTTTTACATAGATGCTCTTTAGTTAATAGTGAAAAACATTTGGGTTCATGAACTGTGTAAATTCATTTGAGCCGAAAAATCAATGGGTTTACCAGAAATGAAGTGTTCATTGTAGGAAGACACAGAGCCTTTGGTTTAACTCGTTTGTGAAGGGAAATTCAGACCAGTGTTCTCATCCCTGAAACACCCTCTGTTTTAACGCAAGAAGCATCCTCTTCTGTGCAGTGTCTCCAATACAGCAAGAAACATGAGCATGCCCAGAAAAAAATTACTGTATGTCCTACTCAAAATGACTTTGTCTAGTTCAACTCTGCTTTTGAAACTCATACAAACCAGAGCATCTCTTCATAGATGCTCTTTAGTTAATAGTGAAAATCGTGTTGCGTTCATGAACTTTGTAAATTCATTTTAGCTGAAATGTCACTGGGTTTACCGGAAATGAACTCTTGCATTTATTAACTCACAGAGCCTCTGGTTTAACTCCGTTTCTGAAGTGAATTTCAGACCAGTGTTCTCATCCATGAAACACACTCTGCTTTAACCCAACGAGCATGCAATTCTTTCCAGAGTCTCTAATACACCAAGAAACATGAGCATGCCCATAAACAAAGAACTGTGGTTCGTACAGAAACATGAGCATGCCCATAAAAAAAGAACTGTGGTTCGTACTCATACGGACCATATCTAGTTGAACTCTGCTTATGAAAGTGTAACAAACCACAGCATCTTTTACATAGATGCTCTTTTGTTAATAGGGAAAATCATGTTGGGTTCGTGAAATGTGTAAATTCATTTGAGCAGAAATATCACTGGGTTTATGGGAAATGAACTCTTGCTTGTAGGAAGACACAGAACCTTTGCTTTAACTGCGTTTCTGAAGGAATATTCAGAACCAGTATTTTCATCCATGAAACACACTCTGTTTTAACGCAAGAAGCATGCACTTCTTCCAGCATCACCAATACAGCAAGAAACATGAGCATACACAGAAAAAAAATACTGTATGTCCTACTCAAAATGACTTTGTCTAGTTCAACTCTGCTTATGAAACTCATACAAACCAGAGCATCTCTTCATAGATGCTCTTTAGTTAATAGTGAAAATTGTGTTGGTTTCGTGAACTGTGTAAATTCATTAGAGCCAAAAAATCACTGGGTTTACCAGAAATGAACTCTTGCATTTAGGAAGACGTAGAGCCTTTGGATTAACTCCGTTTCTGAAGGGAAATTCAGACCAGTGTTCTCATCCATGAAACACACTCTGGTTTAACGCAAGAAGCAAGCTCTTCTTTCCCAGGTTCTCTAATACAGCAAGAAACATGAGCATGCCCAGAAAAAATGAACTGTGTATCCTACTCATATGTACCATATCTAGTTGAACTCTGCTTATGGAACTGTAACAAGCCACAGCATCTCTTACAAAAATGATCTTTAGTTAATAGTGAAAATCGTCTTGGGTTCTTGAACTGTGTAAATACATTTGAGCTGAAAAGTCACTGGGTTTACCGGAAATGAACTCTTGCATTTAGGAAGTCACCTAGCCTTTGGTTTAACTCTGTTTCTGAAGTGAAATTCAGACCAGTGTTCTCATCCATGAAACATACTCTGTTTTAACGCAAAGAGCATGCTCTTCTTTCCAGAGTCTCTAATACAGCAAGAAACATGAGCATGCCCAGAAAAAATGAACTGTGTATCCTACTCATATGTACCATATCTAGTTGAACTCTGCTTATGGAACTGTAACAAGCCACAGCATCTCTTACAAAAATGACCTTTAGTTAATAATGAAAATCGTCTTGGGTTCTTGAACTGTGTAAATACATTTGAGCTGAAAAGTCACTGGGTTTACCGGAAATGAACTCTTGCATTTAGGAAGTCACCTAGCCTTTGGTTTAACTCTGTTTCTGAAGTGAAATTCAGACCAGTGTTCTCATCCATGAAACATACTCTGTTTTAACGCAAAGAGCATGCTCTTCTTTCCAGAGTCTCTAATACAGCAAGAAAAATGAGCATGCCCAGAAAAAATGAACTGTGTTTCCTACTCATATGTACCATATCTAGGTGAACTCTGCTTATGGAATTGTAACAAGCCACAGCATCTTTTACATAGATGCTCTTTAGTTAATAGTGAAAAACATTTGGGTTCATGAACTGTGTAAATTCATTTGAGCCGAAAAATCAATGGGTTTACCAGAAATGAACTGTTCATTGTAGGAAGACACAGAGCCTTTGGTTTAACTCGTTTGTGAAGGGAAATTCAGACCAGTGTTCTCATCCCTGAAACACCCTCTGTTTTAACGCAAGAAGCATCCTCTTCTGTGCAGTGTCTCCAATACAGCAAGAAACATGAGCATGCCCAGAAAAAAATTACTGTATGTCCTACTCAAAATGACTTTGTCTAGTTCAACTCTGCTTTTGAAACTCATACAAACCAGAGCATCTCTTCATAGATGCTCTTTAGTTAATAGTGAAAATTGTGTTGGTTTCGTGAACTGTGTAAATTCATTAGAGCCAAAAAATCACTGGGTTTACCAGAAATGAACTCTTGCATTTAGGAAGACGTAGAGCCTTTGGATTAACTCCGTTTCTGAAGGGAAATTCAGACCAGTGTTCTCATCCATGAAACACACTCTGGTTTAACGCAAGAAGCAAGCTCTTCTTTCCCAGGTTCTCTAATACAGCAAGAAACATGAGCATGCCCAGAAAAAATGAACTGTGTATCCTACTCATATGTACCATATCTAGTTGAACTCTGCTTATGGAACTGTAACAAGCCACAGCATCTATTACAAAAATGACCTTTAGTTAATAGTGAAAATCGTCTTGGGTTCTTGAACTGTGTAAATACATTTGAGCTGAAAAGTCACTGGGTTTACCGGAAATGAACTCTTGCATTTAGGAAGTCACCTAGCCTTTGGTTTAACTCTGTTTCTGAAGTGAAATTCAGACCAGTGTTCTCATCCATGAAACATACTCTGTTTTAACGCAAAGAGCATGCTCTTCTTTCCAGAGTCTCTAATACAGCAAGAAACATGAGCATGCCCAGAAAAAATGAACTGTGTTTCCTACTCATATGTACCATATCTAGGTGAACTCTGCTTATGGAATTGTAACAAGCCACAGCATCTTTTACATAGATGCTCTTTAGTTAATAGTGAAAAACATTTGGGATCATGAACTGTGTAAATTCATTTGAGCCGAAAAATCAATGGGTTTACCAGAAATGAACTCTTCATTGTAAGAAGACAGAGAGACTTTGGTTTAACTCCATTTGTGAAGGGAAATTCAGATCAGTGTTTTCATCCATGGAACACCCTCTGTTTTAAAATCACGGGGTTTACCAGAAATGAACTCTTGCATTTAGGAAGACATAGAGCCTTTGGTTTAACTCATTTTCTGATGGGAAATTCAGACGAGTGTTCTCATCCATGAAACAAACTCTGTTATAACACAAAGGGCATGCTCTTCTTTCCAGCATCTCTAATACAGCAAGAAACATAAGCATGACCAGAAAAAAATGAACTGTGTTTCCTACTCATATGTACCATATCTAGTTGAAGTCTGCTTATGAAACTGTAGCAAACCACAGCAACTCTTACATAGATGCTCTTTAGTTAATAGTGAAAAACGTTTGGGTTCATGAACTGTGTAAATTCATTTGAGCCAAAAAATCAAAGGGTTTACCAGAAATGAACTCTTCATTGTAGGAAGACACAGAGCCTTTGTTTTAACTCGTTTGAGAAGGGAAATTCAGACCAGTGTTCTCATCCCTAAAACACCCTCTGTTTTAACGCAAGAAGCATCCTCTTCTGTCCATTGTCTCCAATACATCAAGAAACATGAGCATGCCCATAAAATGAACTGTGTTTCGTTCTCATATGGACCATATGTAGTTGAGCTCTGCTTATGGAACTGTAACAAGCCACAGCATCTCTTACATAGATGCTCTTTTTTTAATAGTGAAAGTAGTGTTGGGTTCGTGAACTGTGTAAATTCATTTGAGTCGAAAAATCACTGGGTTTAACGGAAATTAACTCTTGCTTGTAGGAAGACACAGAGCCTTTGGTTTAACTCTGTTTATGAAGGAAAATTCAGACCAGTGTTCTAATCCATGAAATACACTCTTTTTTAACGCAAGAATCATGCTCTTCTTTCCAGGGTCTCCAATACAGCAAGGAACGTGAGCATGCCCAGAAAAAAAGAACTGTATTTCCTACTCAAAAGGACAGTGTTTAGTTCAACTCTGCTTATGAAACTCATACAAACCACAGCATCTTTTCCTAGATGCTCTTTATTTAAAAGTATAACTCGTGTTGGGTTCTTGAACTGTGTAAATTCATTTGATCCGATATATCACTGGGTTTACCGGAAATGAACTCTTAAATTTATGAAGACATAGAGCCTTTGAATTAACTCCGTTTCTGAAGGGAAATTCAGACCAGTGTTCTCATCCATGAAACACACTCTGTTTTAACTCAAGAAGCAAGCTCTTCTTTCCCAGGAATCTAATACAGCAAGAAACATGAGCATGCCCAGAAAAAATGAACTGTGTTTCCTACTCATATGTACCATATCTAGTTGAACTCTGCTTATGGAACTGTAACAAGCCACAGCATCTCTTACAAAAATGCTGTTTAGTTAATAGTGAAAATCGTCTTGGGTTCTTGAACTGTGTAAATTCATTAGAGCCAAAAAATCACTGGGTTTACCGGAAATGAACTCTTGCATTTAGGAAGACATGGAGACTTTGGTTTAACTCCGTTTCTGAAGGGAAATTCATACCGGTGTTCTCATCCATGAAACACACTCTATTTTAACGCAACGAGCATGCTATTCTTTCCAGAGTTTCTAATACAGCAAGAAACATGAGCATGCCCAGAAAAAATGAACTGTGTTTCCTACTCATATGTACCATATCTAGTTGAACTGAGCTTATGGAACTGTAACAAGCCCCAGCATCTCTTACATAGATGCTCTTTTGTTAATAGTGAAAATCGTGCTGGGTTCGTGAACTGTGAAAATTCATTTGAGCTAAAAAGTCACTGGGATTACCGGAAATGAACTCTTGCATTTAGGAAGTCACAGAGCCTTTGGTTTAACTCCGTTTCTGAAGTGAAATACAGACCAGTGTTCTCATCCATGAAACACACTCTGTTTTAAAGGAAGGAGCATGCTATTCTTTCCAGAGTCTCTAATACAGCAAGAAACATGAGCATTCCCAGAAAAAAATTACTGTCTGTCCTACTCAAAATGACTTTGTCTAGTTCAACTCTGCTTATGAAACTCATACAAACCAGAGCATCTCTTCATAGATGCTCTTTAGTTAATAGTGAAAATTGTGTTGGGTTCGTGAACTGTGTAAATTCATTAGAGCCAAAAAATCACGGGGTTTACCAGAAATGTACTCTTGCATTTAGGAAGACATAGAGCCTTTGGTTTAACTCCTTTTCTGAAGGGAAATTCAGACGAGTGTTCTCATCCATGAAACAAACTCTGTTTTAACACAAAGGGCATGCTCTTCTTTCCAGCATCTCTAATACAGCAAGAAACATGAGCATGACCAGAAAAAATGAACTGTGTTTCCTACTCATATGTACCATATCTAGTTGAACTCTGCTTATGGAACTTAACTAAGCCACAGCATCTCTTAAATAGATGCTCTTTAGTTAATACTGAAAATCGTCTTGGGTTCATGAACTGTGTAAATTCATTTGAGCTGAAAATTCATTGGGTTTCCCGGAAATGAACTCTTGCTTTTAGGAAGTCACAGAGCCTTGGTTTAACTCCTTTTCTGAAGTGAAATTCAGACCAGTGTTCTCATCCATGAAACACCCTCTGTTTTACCGCAAGAAGCGTCCTCTTCTGTCCAGTGTCTCCAATACAGCAAGAAACATGAGCATGCCCATAAAAAAAGAACTGTGGTTCATACTCATATGTACCATATCTAGTTGAACTCTGCTTATGGAACTGTAACAAGCCACAGCATCTCTTAAATAGATGCTCTTTAGTTAGTAGTGAAAATCGTCTTGTGTTCGTGAACTGTGTAAATTCATATGTGCTGAAAAGTCACTGGGTTTACAGGAAATGAACTCTTGCTTTTAGGAAGTCACAGAGCCTTTGGTTTAACTCCATTTCTGAAGTGAAATTCAGAGCAGTGTTCTCATCCATGCAACATACTCTGTTTAAACGCAACGAGCATGCTCTTCTTTCCAGGGTCCCTAATACAGCAAGAAACATGAGCATGATCAGAAAAAACGAACTGTGTTTCCTACTCATACGGACCATATCTAGTTGAACTCTGCTTATGGAACTGTAACAAACCACTGCATCTCTTACATAGATGCTCTTTAGTTAATAGTGAAAAACGTTTGGGTTCATGAATTGTGTAAATTCCCTTGAGCCAAAAAATCCAAGGGTTTATCAGAAATGAACTCTTCATTGTAGGAAGACACAGAGCCTTTGGTTTAACTCGTTTGTGAAGGGAATTCAGACCAGTGTTCTCATCCCTGAAACACCCTCTGTTTTATCACAAGAAGCATCCTCTTCTGTCCAGTGTCTCCAATACAGCAAGAATCATGAGCATGCCCATAAAAAAAGAACTGTGTTTCATTCTCATACAGACCATATCTATTTGAACTCTGCTTATGAAACTGTAACAAACTACAGCATCTTTTACATAGATGCCATTTTGTTAATAGTGAAAATAGTGTTGGGTTCGTGAACAGTGTAAATTCATTTGAGCCGAAAAATCACTGGGTTTAACAGAAATAACTCTTGCTTGTAAGAAGACACAGAGCCTTTGGTTTAACTCTGTTTCTGAAGGAAAATTCAGACCAGTGTTCAAATCCATGAAAAACACTCTGTTTTAACGCAAGAATCATGCTCTCTTTCCAGGGTCTCCAATACAGCAAGAAACGTGAGCATGCCCAGAAAAAAAGAACAGTATTTCAATCTCAAAAGAACAGTGTCTAATTCAACTCTGCTTATGAAACTCATACAAACCAGAGCATCCTTTCCTAGATGCTCTTTAGTTAAAAGTAAAACTCGTGTTGGTTTCTTGAACTGTGTAAATTCATTTGAGCCGAAATATCACTGGGTTTACCGGAAATGAACTCTTGCATTTAGGAAGTCACAGAGCCTTTGGTTTAACTCCATTTCTGAAGTGAAATTCAGACCAGTGTTCTCATCCAGGAAACACACTCTGTTTTAACACAAAGGGCATGCTCTTCTTTCAAGCATCTCTAATACAGCAAGAAATATGAGCATGCCCAGAAAAAATGAACTGTGTTTCCTACTCATATGTACCGTATCTAGTTGAACTCTGCTTATGGAACTTAACTAAGCCACAGCATCTCTTAAATAGATGCTCTTTAGTTAATACTGAAAATCGTCTTGGGTTCATGAACTGTGTAAATTCATTTGAGCTGAAAATTCACTGGGTTTCCCCGAAATGAACTCTTGCTTTTAGGAAGTCACAGAGCCTTGGTTTAACTCCGTTTCTGAAGTGAAATTCAGACCAGTGTTCTCATCCATGAAACACCCTCTGTTTTTCCGCAAGAAGTGTCCTCTTCTGTCCAGTGTCTCCAATACAGCAAGAAACATGAGCATGCCCAGAAAAAAATTACTGTATGTCCTACTCAAAATGACTTTGTCCAGTTCAACTCTGCTTATGAAACTCATACAAACCAGAGCATCTCTTCATAGATGCTCTTTAGTTAATAGTGAAAATCGTGTTGGGTTCCTGAACTGTGTAAATTCATTAGAGCCAAAAAATCACTGGGTTTACCAGAAATGAACTCTTGCATTTAGGAAGATATAGAGCCTTTGGTTTAACTCCGTTTCTGAAGGGAAATTCAGACCAGTGTTCTCATCCATGAAAGACACTCTATTTTAATGCAATGAGCATGCTATTCTTTCCAGAGTCTCTAATACAGCAAGAAACATGAGCATGCCCAGAAAAAATGAACTGTGTTTCCTACTCATATGTAACATATCTAGTTGAACTCTGCTTATGGAACTGTAACAAGCCACAGCATCTCTTACAAAAATGCTCTTTAGTTAATAGTGAAAATCGTCTTGGGTTCTTGAACTGTGTAAATACATTTGAGCTGAAAAGTCACTGGGTTTACCAGAAATGAACTCTTGCATTTAGGAAGTCACCGAGCCTTTAGTTTAACTCTGTTTCTGAAGTGAAATAAAGACCAGTGTTCTCATCCATGAAACACCCTCTGTTTTAATGCAACGAGCATTCTCTTCTTTCCAGCGTCTCTAATACAACAAGAAACATGAGCATTTTCAGAAAAAATGAACTGTGTTTCCTACTCATATGGACCATATCTAGTTGAACTCTGCTTATGAAACTGTAACAAACCAAGCATCTCTTACATAGATGCTCTTTAGTTAATAGTGAAAAACGTTTGGGTTCATGAACTGTGTAAATTCATTTGAGCCAAAAAATCAAAGGGTTTACCAGAAATGAACTCTTCATTGTAGGAAGACAGAGAGACTTTGGTTTAACTCGTTTGTGAAGGGAAATTCAGATCAGTGTTCTCATCCATGGAACACCCTCTGTTTTAATGCAAGAAGCGTCCTCTTCTGTCCAGTATCTCCAATACAGCAAGAAACATGAGCATGCCCATAAAAAAAGAACTGTGGTTCATACTCATACGGACCATATCTAGTTGAACTCTGCTTATGAAACTGTAACAAAACACAGCATCTTTTACATAGATGCTCTTTTGTTAATAGTGAAAATCGTGTTGGGTTCGTGAAATGTGTACATTCATTTGAGACGAAATATCACTGGGTTTACAGGAAATGAACTCTTGCTTGTAGGAAGACACAGAACCTTTGCTTTAAATCCGTTTCTGAAGGAATATTCAGAACCAGTATTCTCATCCATGAAACACACTCTGTTTTAACGCAAGAAGCATGCTCTTCTTCCAGCATCTCCAATACAGCAAGATACATGAGCGTGCCCAGAAAAAAATTACTGTATGTCCTACTCAAAATGACTGTGTCTAGTTCAACTCTGCTTATGAAACTCATACAAACCAGAGCATCTCTTCATAGATGGTCTTTAGTTAATAGTGAAAATCGTGTTGGGTTCGTGAACTGTGTTAATTCATTAGAGCCAAAAAATCACTGGGTTTACCGGAAATGAACTCTTGCATTTAGGAAGACATGGAGCCTTTGGTTTAACTCCGTTTCTGAAGGGAAATTCAGACCAGTGTTCTCATCCATGAAACACACTCTATTTTAACGCAACAAGCATGCTATTCTTTCCAGAGTCTCTAATACAGCAAGAAACATGAGCATGCCCAGAAAAAATGAACTGTGTTTCCTACTCATATGTACCATATCTAGTTGAACTGTGCTTATGGAATTGTAACAAGCCACAGCATCTCTTACATAGATGCTCTTTTGTTAATAGTGAAAATCGTGCTGGGTTCATGAACTGTGAAAATTCATTTGAGCTAAAAAGTCACTGGGATTACCGGAAATGAACTCTTGCATTTAGGAAGTCACAGAGCCTTTGGTTTAACTCCATTTCTGAAGTGAAATTCACACCAGTGTTCTCATCCATGAAACACACTCTGTTTTAACGCAAGGAGCATGCTATTCTTTCCAGAGTCTCTAATACAGCAAGAAACATGAGCATGCCCAGAAAAAAATTACTGTATGTCCTACTCAAAATGACTTTGTCTAGTTCAACTCTGCTTATGAAACTCATACAAACCAGAGCATCTCTTCATAGATGCTCTTTAGTTAATAGTGAAAATCGTATTGGGTTCGTGAACTGTGTAAATTCATTAGAGCCAAAAAATCACGGGGTTTACCAGAAATGAACTCTTGCATTTAGGAAGATATAGAGCCTTTGGTTTAACTCCTTTTCTGAAGGGAAATTCAGACGAGTGTTCTCATACATGAAACAAACTCTGTTTTAACACAAAGGGCATGCTCTTCTTTCCAGCATCTCTAATACAGCAAGAAACATGAGCATGACCAGAAAAAATGAACTGTGTTTCCTACTCATATGTACCATATCTAGTTGAACTCTGCTTATGGAACTTAACTAAGCCACAGCATCTCTTTAGTTAATAGTGAAAAACGTTTGGGTTCATGAACTGTGTAAATTCATTTGAGCTGAAAATTCACTGGGTTTCCCGGAAATGAACTCTTGTTTTAGGAAGTCACAGAGCCTTGGTTTAACTCCTTTTCTGAAGTGAAATTCAGACCAGTGTTCTCATCCATGAAACACCCTCTGTTTTACGGCAAGAAGCGTCCTCTTCTGTCCAGTGTCTCCAATACAGCAAGAAAAATGAGCATGCCCATAAAAAAGAACTGTGGTTCGTACTCAAATGTACCATATCTAGTTGAACTCTGCTTATGGAACTGTAACAAGCCACAGCATCTCTTAAATAGATGCTCTTTAGATAATAGTGAAAATCGTCTTGTGTTCGTGAAGTGTGTAAATTCATATGAGCTGAAAAGTCACTGGGTTTACCGGAAATGAACTCTTGCTTTTAGGAAGTCACAGAGCCTTTGGTTTAACTCCGTTTCTGAAGTGAAAATCAGACCAGTGTTCTCATCCATGCAACACACTCTGTTTAAACGCAACGAGCATGCTCTTCTTTCCAGCGTCTCTAATACAGCAAGAAACATGAGCATGATCAGAAAAAATGAACTGTGTTTCCTACTCATACGGACCATATCTAGTTGAACTCTGCTTATGGAACTGTAACAAACCACTGCATCTCTTACATAGATGCTCTTTAGTTAATAGTGAAAAACGTTTGGGTTCATGAACTGTGTAAATTCTCTTGAGCCAAAAAATCCAAGGGTTTAGCAGAAATGAACTCTTCATTGTAGGAAGACACAGAGCCTTTGGTTTAACTCGTTTGTGAAGGGAATTCAGACCAGTGTTCTCATCCCTGAAACACCCTCTGTTTTAACGCAAGAAGCATCCTCTTCTGTCCAGTGTCTCCAATACAGCAAGAATCATGAGCATGCACATAAAAAAAGAACTGTGTTTTGTTCTCATACAGACCATATCTAGTTGAACTCTGCTTATGAAACTGTAACAAACAACAGCATCTTTTACATAGATGCTCTTTTGTTAATAGTGAAAATAGTGTTGGGTTCGTGAACTGTGTAAATTCATTTGAGCCGAAAAATCACTGGGTTTAACAGAAATAACTCTTGCTTGTAAGAAGACACAGAGCCTTTGGTTTAGCTCTGTTTCTGAAGGAAAATTCAGACCAGTGTTCAAATCCATGAAACACACTCTGTTTTAACGCAAGAATCATGCTCTCTTTCCAGGGTCTCCAATACAGCAAGAAACGTGAGTGTGCCCAGAAAAAAAGAACTGTATTTCCAACTCAAAAGAACAGTGTCTAATTCAACTCTGCTTATGAAACTCATACAAACCACAGCATCCTTTCCTAGATGCTCTTTAGTTAAAAGTAAAACTCGTGTTGGGTTCTTGAACTGTGTAAATTCATTTGAGCCGAAATATCACTGGGTTTACTGGAAATGAACTCTTGCATTTAGGAAGTCACAGAGCCTTTGGTTTAACTCCATTTCTGAAGTGAAATTCAGAACAATGTTCTCATCCAGGAAACACACTCTATTTTAATGCAATGAGCATGCTATTCTTTCCAGAGTCTCTAAAACAGCAAGAATCATGAGCATGCACAGAGAAAATGAACTGTGTTTCCTACTCATATGTGCCATATCTAGTTGAACTGTGCTTATGGAACTGTAACAAGACACATCATCTCTTACATAGATGCTCTTTAGTTAACAGTGAAAATCGCGTTGGGTTCTTGTAGTGTGTAAATTCATTTGAGCTGAAAAGTCACTGGGTTTACCGGAAATGAACTCTTGCATTTAGAAAGTCACAGAGCCTTTGGTTTAACTCCGTTTCTGAAGTGAAATTCAGACCAGTGTTCTCATCCATGAAACACACTCTGTTTTAACGCAACGAGCATGCTATTCTTTCCAGAGTCTATAATACAGCAAGAAACATGAGCATGCCCAGAAAAAAATTAGTGTATGTCCTACTCAAAATGACTTTGTCTAGTTCAACTCTGCTTATGAAACTCATACAAACCAGAGCATCTCTTCATAGATGCTCTTTAGTTAAGAGTGAAAATCGTGTTGGTTTCGTGAACTGTGTAAATTCATTAGAACCAAAAAATCACTGGGTTTACCAGAAATGAACTCTTGCATTTAGGAAGACATAGAGCCTTTGGTTTAACTCCTTTTCTGAAGGGAAATTCAGACCAGTGTTCTCATCCATGAAACACACTCTATTTTAATGCAATGAGCATGCTATTATTTCCAGAGTCTCTAAAACAGCAAGAAACATGAGCATGCCCAGAGAAAATGAACTGTGTTTAATACTCATATGTACCATATCTAGTTGAACTGTGCTTATGGAACTGTAACAAGCCACAGCATCTCTTACATAGATGCTGTTTAGTTAATAGTGAAAATCGTGTTGGGTTCGTGAACTGTGTAAATTCATTTGAGCTGAAAAGTCACTGGGTGTACCGGAAATGAACTCTTGCATTTAGGAAGTCACAGAGCCTTTGGTTTAACTCCTTTTCTGAAGTGAAATTCAGACCAGTGTTCTCATCCATGAAACAAAATCTGTTTTAACGCAAGGAGCATGCTCTACTTCTAGCATCTCCAATACAGCAAGAAACATGAGCATGCCCAGAAAAAAATTACTGTATGTCCTACTGAAAATGACTGTGTCCAGTTCAACTCTGCTTATGAAACTCATACAAACCAGAGCATCTCTTCATAGATGCTCCTTAGTTAATAATGAAAATCGTGTTGGGTTCGTGAACTGTGTAAATTCATTAGAGCCAAAAAATCACTGTGTTTACCGGAAATGAACTCTTGCATTTAGGAAGACACAGAGCCTTTGGTTTAACTCAGTTTCTGAAGGAAAATTCAGACCAGTGTTCTCATCCATGAAGCACACTCTGTTTTAACGCAAAGAGCATGCTCTTCTTTCCAGCGTCTCTAATACAGCAAGAACCATGAGCATGCCCAGAAAAAATGAACTGTGTTTCCTACTCATATGTACCATATCTAGTTGAACTCTGCTTATGGAACTGTAATAAGCCACAGCATCTCTTACATAGATGCTCTTTAGTTAATAGTGAAAAACATGTTGGGTTCTTGAACTGTGTAAATTCATTTGAGCCGAAATATCACTGGGTTTACGGGAAATGAAATCTTACTTGTAGGAAGACACAGAGCCTTTGGTTTAACTCCGTTTCTGAAGGAATAATCAGACCAGTATTCTCATCCATGAAACACACTCTGTTTTAACGCAAGGAGCATGCTCTTCTTCTAGCATCTCCAATACAGCAAGAAACATGAGCATGCCCAGAAAAAAATTACTGTATGTCCTACTCAAAATGACTGTGTCTAGTTCAACTCTGCTTATGAAACTCATACAAATCAGAGCATCTCTTCATAGATGCTCTTTAGTTAATAGTGAAAATCGTGTTGGGTTCGTGAACTGTGTAAATTGATTAGAGCCAAAAAATCACAGTGTTTACCGGAAATGAACTCTTGCATTTAGGAAGACACAGAGCCTTTGGTATAACTCAGTTTCTGAAGGGAAATTCAGACCAGTGTTCTCATCCATGAAACACACTCTGTTTTAACGCAAAGAGCATGCTCTTCTTTCCAGCGTCTCTAATACAGCAAGAACCATGAGCATGCCCAGAAAAAATGAACTGTGTTTCCTACTCATATGTAACATATCTAGTTGAACTCTGCTTATGGAACTGTAATAAGCCACAGCATCTCTTACATAGATGCTCTTTAGTTAATAGTGAAAAACATGTTGGGTTCTTGAACTGTGTAAATTCATTTGAGCCGAAATATCACTGGGTTTACGGGAAATGAACTCTTGCATTTAGGAAGTCACAGAGCCTTTGGTTTAACTCCGTTTCTGACGTGAAATTCAGACCAGTGTTCTCATCCATGAAACACACTCTGTTTTAACGCAAGGAGCATGCTATTCTTTCCAGAGTCTATAATACAGCAAGAAACATGATCATGCCCAGAAAAAAATTAGTGTATGTCCTACTCATAATGACTTTGTCTTGTTCAACTCTGCTTATGAAACTCATACAAACCAGAGCATCTCTTCATAGATGCTCCTTAGTTAATAGTGAAAATCGTTTGGGTTCGTGAACTGTGTAAATTCATTAGAACCAAAAAATCACTGGGTTTACCAGAAATGAACTCTTGCATTTAGGAAGACATAGAGCCTTTGGTTTAACTCCGTTTCTGAAGGGAAATTCAGACCAGTGTTCTCATCCATGAAACACACTCTGTTTTAACGCAAAGAGCATGCTCTTCTTTCCAGCATCTCTAATACAGCAAGAAACAAGAGCATGCCCAGAAAAAATGAACTGTGTTTCCTACTCATATGTACCATATCTAGTTGAACTCTGCTTATGGATCTATAACAAGCCACAGCATCTCTTACATAGATGCTCTTTAGTTAATAGTGAAAAACGTTTGGGTTCATGAACTGTGTAAATTCATTTGAGCCAAAAAATCAAAGGGTTTACCAGAAATGAACTCTTCATTGTAGGAAGACACAGACCCTTTGGTTTACCTTGTTTGTGAATGGAAATTCAGACCAGTGTTCTCATCCCTGCAACACCCTCCTTTTTAACGCAAGAAGCATCCTCTTCCGTCCAGTATCTCCAATACAGCAAGAAACATGAGCATGCCCATAAAAAATGAACTGTGTTTCGTTCTCATACGGACCATATCTAGTTGAGCTCTGCTTATGAAACTGTAACAAACCACAGCATCTTTTACATAGATGCTCTTTTGTTAATAGTGAAAATCGTGTTAGGTTTGAACTGTGAATATTCATTTGAGCCGAAATATCACAGGGTTTAACGCAAATGAACTCTTGCTTGTAGGAAGACAGAGAGCCTTTGGTTTAACTCCGTTTCTGAAGGAATAATCAGACCAGTGTTCAAATCCATGAAACACACTCTGTTTTAACGAAAGAAGCATTCGGTTCTTCCAGTGTCTACAATACAGCAAGAAACATGAGCATGCCCAGAGAAAAATTACTTTACTTTCTACACAAAATGACTGTGTCTCGTTCAACTCTGCTTATGGAACTCATACAAACCACAGCATCTCCTCATAGATGCTTTTTGGTTAATAGTGAAAATCGTGTTGGGTTCGTGAACTATGTAAATTCATTAGAGCCACAAAATCACTGGGTTTACGGGAAATGAACTCTGGCATTTAAGAAGAAACAGAGCCTTTGCTTTAACTCCATTTGTGAAGGGAAATTCAGAACCGTGTTCTCATCCATGAAACACACTCTGTTTTAATACAAAGAGCATGCTCTTCTTTCCAGTGTCTGCAATATAGCAAGAAACACGAGCATGCCCAGAAAAAATCAACTGTGTTTCCTACTCATATGTACCATATCTAGTTGAACTCTGCTTAAGGAACTGTAACAAGCCACAGCATCTCTTACATAGATGCTCTTTAGTTAATAGTGAAAAAAATGTTGGGTTCGTGAACTGTGTAAATTCATTTGAGCCGAAAACTCTCTGGGTTTACTGGAAATGAGCTCTTGCTTGTAGGAAGACTCAGAGCTTTTTGTTTTACTCCGTTTGTGAAGGGAAATTCAGACCAGTGTTCTCAGTCATGAAACACACTCTGTTTAAACGCAACGAGCATGCTCTTCTGTTCAGCGTCTCCAATACATAAGAAACATGAGGATGCCCATAAAAAAAGAACTGTGTTTCATACTCATATGGACAAATTTTTGTTGTACTGTGCTTATGAAACTGTAACAAACCACAGCATCTTTTACATAGATGCTCTTTATTTAATAGTGAAAATCGTGTTGTGTTCGTGAACTGTGTAAATTCATTTGAGCTCAAAAATCACTGGGTTTACCGGAAATGAACTCTTGCATTTAGGAAGACACAGAGCCTTTGGTTTAACTCCGTTTCTGAAGGGAAATTCAGACCAGTGTTCTCATGCATGAAACGCACTCTGTTTTAATGCAAACAGCATGCTCTTCTTTCTAGATTCTCTAATACAGCAAGAAACATGAGCATGCCCAGAAAAAAATTACAGTACTTTCTACTCAAAATGACTGTGTCTAGTTCACCTCTGCTTATGGAACTCATACAAACCACAGCATCTCCTCATAGATGCTTTTTGGTTAATAGTGAAAACCGTGTTGGGTTCGTGAAATGTGAAAATTCATTAGAGCCGAAAAATCATTGGGTTTACGGGAAATGAACTCTTGCATTTAAGAAGACACAGAGCCTTTGGTTTAACTCCATTTGAGAAGTGAAATTCAGAGCAGTGTTCTCATCCATGCAACATACTCTGTTTAAACGCAACGAGCATGCTCTTCTTTCCAGGGTCCCTAATACAGCAAGAAACATGAGCATGATCAGAAAAAACGAACTGTGTTTCCTACTCATACGGACCATATCTAGTTGAACTCTGCTTATGGAACTGTAACAAACCACTGCATCTCTTACATAGATGCTCTTTAGTTAATAGTGAAAAACGTTTGGGTTCATGAATTGTGTAAATTCCCTTGAGCCAAAAAATCCAAGGGTTTATCAGAAATGAACTCTTCATTGTAGGAAGACACAGAGCCTTTGGTTTAACTCGTTTGTGAAGGGAATTCAGACCAGTGTTCTCATCCCTGAAACACCCTCTGTTTTATCACAAGAAGCATCCTCTTCTGTCCAGTGTCTCCAATACAGCAAGAATCATGAGCATGCCCATAAAAAAAGAACTGTGTTTCATTCTCATACAGACCATATCTATTTGAACTCTGCTTATGAAACTGTAACAAACTACAGCATCTTTTACATAGATGCCATTTTGTTAATAGTGAAAATAGTGTTGGGTTCGTGAACAGTGTAAATTCATTTGAGCCGAAAAATCACTGGGTTTAACAGAAATAACTCTTGCTTGTAAGAAGACACAGAGCCTTTGGTTTAACTCTGTTTCTGAAGGAAAATTCAGACCAGTGTTCTCATCCATGAAACACCCTCTGTTTTAACGCAAGAATCATGCTCTCTTTCCAGGGTCTCCAATACAGCAAGAAACGTGAGCATGCCCAGAAAAAAAGAACAGTATTTCAATCTCAAAAGAACAGTGTCTAATTCAACTCTGCTTATGAAACTCATACAAACCAGAGCATCCTTTCCTAGATGCTCTTTAGTTAAAAGTAAAACTAGTGTTGGTTTCTTGAACTGTGTAAATTCATTTGAGCCGAAATATCACTGGGTTTACCGGAAATGAACTCTTGCATTTAGGAAGTCACAGAGCCTTTGGTTTAACTCCATTTCTGAAGTGAAATTCAGACCAGTGTTCTCATCCAGGAAACACACTCTGTTTTAACACAAAGGGCATGCTCTTCTTTCCAGCATCTCTAATACAGCAAGAAATATGAGCATGCCCAGAAAAAATGAACTGTGTTTCCTACTCATATGTACCGTATCTAGTTGAACTCTGCTTATGGAACTTAACTAAGCCACAGCATCTCTTAAATAGATGCTCTTTAGTTAATACTGAAAATCGTCTTGGGTTCATGAACTGTGTAAATTCATTTGAGCTGAAAATTCACTGGGTTTCCCCGAAATGAACTCTTGCTTTTAGGAAGTCACAGAGCCTTGGTTTAACTCCGTTTCTGAAGTGAAATTCAGACCAGTGTTCTCATCCATGAAACACCCTCTGTTTTTCCGCAAGAAGTGTCCTCTTCTGTCCAGTGTCTCCAATACAGCAAGAAACATGAGCATGCCCAGAAAAAAATTACTGTATGTCCTACTCAAAATGACTTTGTCCAGTTCAACTCTGCTTATGAAACTCATACAAACCAGAGCATCTCTTCATAGATGCTCTTTAGTTAATAGTGAAAATCGTGTTGGGTTCCTGAACTGTGTAAATTCATTAGAGCCAAAAAATCACTGGGTTTACCAGAAATGAACTCTTGCATTTAGGAAGATATAGAGCCTTTGGTTTAACTCCGTTTCTGAAGGGAAATTCAGACCAGTGTTCTCATCCATGAAAGACACTCTATTTTAATGCAATGAGCATGCTATTCTTTCCAGAGTCTCTAATACAGCAAGAAACATGAGCATGCCCAGAAAAAATGAACTGTGTTTCCTACTCATATGTAACATATCTAGTTGAACTCTGCTTATGGAACTGTAACAAGCCACAGCATCTCTTACAAAAATGCTCTTTAGTTAATAGTGAAAATCGTCTTGGGTTCTTGAACTGTGTAAATACATTTGAGCTGAAAAGTCACTGGGTTTACCAGAAATGAACTCTTGCATTTAGGAAGTCACCGAGCCTTTAGTTTAACTCTGTTTCTGAAGTGAAATAAAGACCAGTGTTCTCATCCATGAAACACCCTCTGTTTTAACGCAACGAGCATTCTCTTCTTTCCAGCGTCTCTAATACAACAAGAAACATGAGCATTTTCAGAAAAAATGAACTGTGTTTCCTACTCATATGGACCATATCTAGTTGAACTCTGCTTATGAAACTGTAACAAACCAAGCATCTCTTACATAGATGCTCTTTAGTTAATAGTGAAAAACGTTTGGGTTCATGAACTGTGTAAATTCATTTGAGCCAAAAAATCAAAGGGTTTACCAGAAATGAACTCTTCATTGTAGGAAGACAGAGAGACTTTGGTTTAACTCGTTTGTGAAGGGAAATTCAGATCAGTGTTCTCATCCATGGAACACCCTCTGTTTTAATGCAAGAAGCGTCCTCTTCTGTCCAGTATCTCCAATACAGCAAGAAACATGAGCATGCCCATAAAAAAAGAACTGTGGTTCATACTCATACGGACCATATCTAGTTGAACTCTGCTTATGAAACTGTAACAAAACACAGCATCTTTTACATAGATGCTCTTTTGTTAATAGTGAAAATCGTGTTGGGTTCGTGAAATGTGTACATTCATTTGAGCCGAAATATCACTGGGTTTACAGGAAATGAACTCTTGCTTGTAGGAAGACACAGAACCTTTGCTTTAAATCCGTTTCTGAAGGAATATTCAGAACCAGTATTCTCATCCATGAAACACACTCTGTTTTAACGCAAGAAGCATGCTCTTCTTCCAGCATCTCCAATACAGCAAGATACATGAGCGTGCCCAGAAAAAAATTACTGTATGTCCTACTCAAAATGACTGTGTCTAGTTCAACTCTGCTTATGAAACTCATACAAACCAGAGCATCTCTTCATAGATGGTCTTTAGTTAATAGTGAAAATCGTGTTGGGTTCGTGAACTGTGTTAATTCATTAGAGCCAAAAAATCACTGGGTTTACCGGAAATGAACTCTTGCATTTAGGAAGACATGGAGCCTTTGGTTTAACTCCGTTTCTGAAGGGAAATTCAGACCAGTGTTCTCATCCATGAAACACACTCTATTTTAACGCAACAAGCATGCTATTCTTTCCAGAGTCTCTAATACAGCAAGAAACATGAGCATGCCCAGAAAAAATGAACTGTGTTTCCTACTCATATGTACCATATCTAGTTGAACTGTGCTTATGGAATTGTAACAAGCCACAGCATCTCTTACATAGATGCTCTTTTGTTAATAGTGAAAATCGTGCTGGGTTCATGAACTGTGAAAATTCATTTGAGCTAAAAAGTCACTGGGATTACCGGAAATGAACTCTTGCATTTAGGAAGTCACAGAGCCTTTGGTTTAACTCCATTTCTGAAGTGAAATTCACACCAGTGTTCTCATCCATGAAACACACTCTGTTTTAACGCAAGGAGCATGCTATTCTTTCCAGAGTCTCTAATACAGCAAGAAACATGAGCATGCCCAGAAAAAAATTACTGTATGTCCTACTCAAAATGACTTTGTCTAGTTCAACTCTGCTTATGAAACTCATACAAACCAGAGCATCTCTTCATAGATGCTCTTTAGTTAATAGTGAAAATCGTATTGGGATCGTGAACTGTGTAAATTCATTAGAGCCAAAAAATCACGGGGTTTACCAGAAATGAACTCTTGCATTTAGGAAGATATAGAGCCTTTGGTTTAACTCCTTTTCTGAAGGGAAATTCAGACGAGTGTTCTCATACATGAAACAAACTCTGTTTTAACACAAAGGGCATGCTCTTCTTTCCAGCATCTCTAATACAGCAAGAAACATGAGCATGACCAGAAAAAATGAACTGTGTTTCCTACTCATATGTACCATATCTAGTTGAACTCTGCTTATGGAACTTAACTAAGCCACAGCATCTCTTTAGTTAATAGTGAAAAACGTTTGGGTTCATGAACTGTGTAAATTCATTTGAGCTGAAAATTCACTGGGTTTCCCGGAAATGAACTCTTGCTTTTAGGAAGTCACAGAGCCTTGGTTTAACTCCTTTTCTGAAGTGAAATTCAGACCAGTGTTCTGATCCATGAAACACCCTCTGTTTTACCGCAAGAAGCGTCCTCTTCTGTCCAGTGTCTCCAATACAGCAAGAAACATGAGCATGCCCATAAAAAAAGAACTGTGGTTCGTACTCATATGTACCATATCTAGTTGAACTCTGCTTATGGAACTTAACTAAGCCACAGCATCTCTTTAGTTAATAGTGAAAAACGTTTGGGTTCATGAACTGTGTAAATTCATTTGAGCTGAAAATTCACTGGGTTTCCCGGAAATGAACTCTTGTTTTAGGAAGTCACAGAGCCTTGGTTTAACTCCTTTTCTGAAGTGAAATTCAGACCAGTGTTCTCATCCATGAAACACCCTCTGTTTTACGGCAAGAAGCGTCCTCTTCTGTCCAGTGTCTCCAATACAGCAAGAAAAATGAGCATGCCCATAAAAAAGAACTGTGGTTCGTACTCAAATGTACCATATCTAGTTGAACTCTGCTTATGGAACTGTAACAAGCCACAGCATCTCTTAAATAGATGCTCTTTAGATAATAGTGAAAATCGTCTTGTGTTCGTGAAGTGTGTAAATTCATATGAGCTGAAAAGTCACTGGGTTTACCGGAAATGAACTCTTGCTTTTAGGAAGTCACAGAGCCTTTGGTTTAACTCCGTTTCTGAAGTGAAAATCAGACCAGTGTTCTCATCCATGCAACACACTCTGTTTAAACGCAACGAGCATGCTCTTCTTTCCAGCGTCTCTAATACAGCAAGAAACATGAGCATGATCAGAAAAAATGAACTGTGTTTCCTACTCATACGGACCATATCTAGTTGAACTCTGCTTATGGAACTGTAACAAACCACTGCATCTCTTACATAGATGCTCTTTAGTTAATAGTGAAAAACGTTTGGGTTCATGAACTGTGTAAATTCTCTTGAGCCAAAAAATCCAAGGGTTTAGCAGAAATGAACTCTTCATTGTAGGAAGACACAGAGCCTTTGGTTTAACTCGTTTGTGAAGGGAATTCAGACCAGTGTTCTCATCCCTGAAACACCCTCTGTTTTAACGCAAGAAGCATCCTCTTCTGTCCAGTGTCTCCAATACAGCAAGAATCATGAGCATGCCCATAAAAAAAGAACTGTGTTTCATTCTCATACAGACCATATCTATTTGAACTCTGCTTATGAAACTGTAACAAACTACAGCATCTTTTACATAGATGCCATTTTGTTAATAGTGAAAATAGTGTTGGGTTCGTGAACAGTGTAAATTCATTTGAGCCGAAAAATCACTGGGTTTAACAGAAATAACTCTTGCTTGTAAGAAGACACAGAGCCTTTGGTTTAACTCTGTTTCTGAAGGAAAATTCAGACCAGTGTTCTCATCCATGAAACACCCTCTGTTTTAACGCAAGAATCATGCTCTCTTTCCAGGGTCTCCAATACAGCAAGAAACGTGAGCATGCCCAGAAAAAAAGAACAGTATTTCAATCTCAAAAGAACAGTGTCTAATTCAACTCTGCTTATGAAACTCATACAAACCAGAGCATCCTTTCCTAGATGCTCTTTAGTTAAAAGTAAAACTAGTGTTGGTTTCTTGAACTGTGTAAATTCATTTGAGCCGAAATATCACTGGGTTTACCGGAAATGAACTCTTGCATTTAGGAAGTCACAGAGCCTTTGGTTTAACTCCATTTCTGAAGTGAAATTCAGACCAGTGTTCTCATCCAGGAAACACACTCTGTTTTAACACAAAGGGCATGCTCTTCTTTCCAGCATCTCTAATACAGCAAGAAATATGAGCATGCCCAGAAAAAATGAACTGTGTTTCCTACTCATATGTACCGTATCTAGTTGAACTCTGCTTATGGAACTTAACTAAGCCACAGCATCTCTTAAATAGATGCTCTTTAGTTAATACTGAAAATCGTCTTGGGTTCATGAACTGTGTAAATTCATTTGAGCTGAAAATTCACTGGGTTTCCCCGAAATGAACTCTTGCTTTTAGGAAGTCACAGAGCCTTGGTTTAACTCCGTTTCTGAAGTGAAATTCAGACCAGTGTTCTCATCCATGAAACACCCTCTGTTTTTCCGCAAGAAGTGTCCTCTTCTGTCCAGTGTCTCCAATACAGCAAGAAACATGAGCATGCCCAGAAAAAAATTACTGTATGTCCTACTCAAAATGACTTTGTCCAGTTCAACTCTGCTTATGAAACTCATACAAACCAGAGCATCTCTTCATAGATGCTCTTTAGTTAATAGTGAAAATCGTGTTGGGTTCCTGAACTGTGTAAATTCATTAGAGCCAAAAAATCACTGGGTTTACCAGAAATGAACTCTTGCATTTAGGAAGATATAGAGCCTTTGGTTTAACTCCGTTTCTGAAGGGAAATTCAGACCAGTGTTCTCATCCATGAAAGACACTCTATTTTAATGCAATGAGCATGCTATTCTTTCCAGAGTCTCTAATACAGCAAGAAACATGAGCATGCCCAGAAAAAATGAACTGTGTTTCCTACTCATATGTAACATATCTAGTTGAACTCTGCTTATGGAACTGTAACAAGCCACAGCATCTCTTACAAAAATGCTCTTTAGTTAATAGTGAAAATCGTCTTGGGTTCTTGAACTGTGTAAATACATTTGAGCTGAAAAGTCACTGGGTTTACCAGAAATGAACTCTTGCATTTAGGAAGTCACCGAGCCTTTAGTTTAACTCTGTTTCTGAAGTGAAATAAAGACCAGTGTTCTCATCCATGAAACACCCTCTGTTTTAACGCAACGAGCATTCTCTTCTTTCCAGCGTCTCTAATACAACAAGAAACATGAGCATTTTCAGAAAAAATGAACTGTGTTTCCTACTCATATGGACCATATCTAGTTGAACTCTGCTTATGAAACTGTAACAAACCAAGCATCTCTTACATAGATGCTCTTTAGTTAATAGTGAAAAACGTTTGGGTTCATGAACTGTGTAAATTCATTTGAGCCAAAAAATCAAAGGGTTTACCAGAAATGAACTCTTCATTGTAGGAAGACAGAGAGACTTTGGTTTAACTCGTTTGTGAAGGGAAATTCAGATCAGTGTTCTCATCCATGGAACACCCTCTGTTTTAATGCAAGAAGCGTCCTCTTCTGTCCAGTATCTCCAATACAGCAAGAAACATGAGCATGCCCATAAAAAAAGAACTGTGGTTCATACTCATACGGACCATATCTAGTTGAACTCTGCTTATGAAACTGTAACAAAACACAGCATCTTTTACATAGATGCTCTTTTGTTAATAGTGAAAATCGTGTTGGGTTCGTGAAATGTGTACATTCATTTGAGCCGAAATATCACTGGGTTTACAGGAAATGAACTCTTGCTTGTAGGAAGACACAGAACCTTTGCTTTAAATCCGTTTCTGAAGGAATATTCAGAACCAGTATTCTCATCCATGAAACACACTCTGTTTTAACGCAAGAAGCATGCTCTTCTTCCAGCATCTCCAATACAGCAAGATACATGAGCGTGCCCAGAAAAAAATTACTGTATGTCCTACTCAAAATGACTGTGTCTAGTTCAACTCTGCTTATGAAACTCATACAAACCAGAGCATCTCTTCATAGATGGTCTTTAGTTAATAGTGAAAATCGTGTTGGGTTCGTGAACTGTGTTAATTCATTAGAGCCAAAAAATCACTGGGTTTACCGGAAATGAACTCTTGCATTTAGGAAGACATGGAGCCTTTGGTTTAACTCCGTTTCTGAAGGGAAATTCAGACCAGTGTTCTCATCCATGAAACACACTCTATTTTAACGCAACAAGCATGCTATTCTTTCCAGAGTCTCTAATACAGCAAGAAACATGAGCATGCCCAGAAAAAATGAACTGTGTTTCCTACTCATATGTACCATATCTAGTTGAACTGTGCTTATGGAATTGTAACAAGCCACAGCATCTCTTACATAGATGCTCTTTTGTTAATAGTGAAAATCGTGCTGGGTTCATGAACTGTGAAAATTCATTTGAGCTAAAAAGTCACTGGGATTACCGGAAATGAACTCTTGCATTTAGGAAGTCACAGAGCCTTTGGTTTAACTCCATTTCTGAAGTGAAATTCACACCAGTGTTCTCATCCATGAAACACACTCTGTTTTAACGCAAGGAGCATGCTATTCTTTCCAGAGTCTCTAATACAGCAAGAAACATGAGCATGCCCAGAAAAAAATTACTGTATGTCCTACTCAAAATGACTTTGTCTAGTTCAACTCTGCTTATGAAACTCATACAAACCAGAGCATCTCTTCATAGATGCTCTTTAGTTAATAGTGAAAATCGTATTGGGTTCGTGAACTGTGTAAATTCATTAGAGCCAAAAAATCACGGGGTTTACCAGAAATGAACTCTTGCATTTAGGAAGATATAGAGCCTTTGGTTTAACTCCTTTTCTGAAGGGAAATTCAGACGAGTGTTCTCATACATGAAACAAACTCTGTTTTAACACAAAGGGCATGCTCTTCTTTCCAGCATCTCTAATACAGCAAGAAACATGAGCATGACCAGAAAAAATGAACTGTGTTTCCTACTCATATGTACCATATCTAGTTGAACTCTGCTTATGGAACTTAACTAAGCCACAGCATCTCTTTAGTTAATAGTGAAAAACGTTTGGGTTCATGAACTGTGTAAATTCATTTGAGCTGAAAATTCACTGGGTTTCCCGGAAATGAACTCTTGTTTTAGGAAGTCACAGAGCCTTGGTTTAACTCCTTTTCTGAAGTGAAATTCAGACCAGTGTTCTCATCCATGAAACACCCTCTGTTTTACGGCAAGAAGCGTCCTCTTCTGTCCAGTGTCTCCAATACAGCAAGAAAAATGAGCATGCCCATAAAAAAGAACTGTGGTTCGTACTCAAATGTACCATATCTAGTTGAACTCTGCTTATGGAACTGTAACAAGCCACAGCATCTCTTAAATAGATGCTCTTTAGATAATAGTGAAAATCGTCTTGTGTTCGTGAAGTGTGTAAATTCATATGAGCTGAAAAGTCACTGGGTTTACCGGAAATGAACTCTTGCTTTTAGGAAGTCACAGAGCCTTTGGTTTAACTCCGTTTCTGAAGTGAAAATCAGACCAGTGTTCTCATCCATGCAACACACTCTGTTTAAACGCAACGAGCATGCTCTTCTTTCCAGCGTCTCTAATACAGCAAGAAACATGAGCATGATCAGAAAAAATGAACTGTGTTTCCTACTCATACGGACCATATCTAGTTGAACTCTGCTTATGGAACTGTAACAAACCACTGCATCTCTTACATAGATGCTCTTTAGTTAATAGTGAAAAACGTTTGGGTTCATGAACTGTGTAAATTCTCTTGAGCCAAAAAATCCAAGGGTTTAGCAGAAATGAACTCTTCATTGTAGGAAGACACAGAGCCTTTGGTTTAACTCGTTTGTGAAGGGAATTCAGACCAGTGTTCTCATCCCTGAAACACCCTCTGTTTTAACGCAAGAAGCATCCTCTTCTGTCCAGTGTCTCCAATACAGCAAGAATCATGAGCATGCACATAAAAAAAGAACTGTGTTTTGTTCTCATACAGACCATATCTAGTTGAACTCTGCTTATGAAACTGTAACAAACAACAGCATCTTTTACATAGATGCTCTTTTGTTAATAGTGAAAATAGTGTTGGGTTCGTGAACTGTGTAAATTCATTTGAGCCGAAAAATCACTGGGTTTAACAGAAATAACTCTTGCTTGTAAGAAGACACAGAGCCTTTGGTTTAGCTCTGTTTCTGAAGGAAAATTCAGACCAGTGTTCAAATCCATGAAACACACTCTGTTTTAACGCAAGAATCATGCTCTCTTTCCAGGGTCTCCAATACAGCAAGAAACGTGAGTGTGCCCAGAAAAAAAGAACTGTATTTCCAACTCAAAAGAACAGTGTCTAATTCAACTCTGCTTATGAAACTCATACAAACCACAGCATCCTTTCCTAGATGCTCTTTAGTTAAAAGTAAAACTCGTGTTGGGTTCTTGAACTGTGTAAATTCATTTGAGCCGAAATATCACTGGGTTTACTGGAAATGAACTCTTGCATTTAGGAAGTCACAGAGCCTTTGGTTTAACTCCATTTCTGAAGTGAAATTCAGAACAATGTTCTCATCCAGGAAACACACTCTATTTTAATGCAATGAGCATGCTATTCTTTCCAGAGTCTCTAAAACAGCAAGAATCATGAGCATGCACAGAGAAAATGAACTGTGTTTCCTACTCATATGTGCCATATCTAGTTGAACTGTGCTTATGGAACTGTAACAAGACACATCATCTCTTACATAGATGCTCTTTAGTTAATAGTGAAAATCGTGTTGGGTTCTTGTAGTGTGTAAATTCATTTGAGCTGAAAAGTCACTGGGTTTACCGGAAATGAACTCTTGCATTTAGAAAGTCACAGAGCCTTTGGTTTAACTCCGTTTCTGAAGTGAAATTCAGACCAGTGTTCTCATCCATGAAACACACTCTGTTTTAACGCAACGAGCATGCTATTCTTTCCAGAGTCTATAATACAGCAAGAAACATGAGCATGCCCAGAAAAAAATTAGTGTATGTCCTACTCAAAATGACTTTGTCTAGTTCAACTCTGCTTATGAAACTCATACAAACCAGAGCATCTCTTCATAGATGCTCTTTAGTTAAGAGTGAAAATCGTGTTGGTTTCGTGAACTGTGTAAATTCATTAGAACCAAAAAATCACTGGGTTTACCAGAAATGAACTCTTGCATTTAGGAAGACATAGAGCCTTTGGTTTAACTCCGTTTCTGAAGGGAAATTCAGACCAGTGTTCTCATCCATGAAACACACTCTATTTTAATGCAATGAGCATGCTATTATTTCCAGAGTCTCTAAAACAGCAAGAAACATGAGCATGCCCAGAGAAAATGAACTGTGTTTAATACTCATATGTACCATATCTAGTTGAACTGTGCTTATGGAACTGTAACAAGCCACAGCATCTCTTACATAGATGCTGTTTAGTTAATAGTGAAAATCGTGTTGGGTTCGTGAACTGTGTAAATTCATTTGAGCTGAAAAGTCACTGGGTGTACCGGAAATGAACTCTTGCATTTAGGAAGTCACAGAGCCTTTGGTTTAACTCCTTTTCTGAAGTGAAATTCAGACCAGTGTTCTCATCCATGAAACAAAATCTGTTTTAACGCAAGGAGCATGCTCTACTTCTAGCATCTCCAATACAGCAAGAAACATGAGCATGCCCAGAAAAAAATTACTGTATGTCCTACTGAAAATGACTGTGTCCAGTTCAACTCTGCTTATGAAACTCATACAAACCAGAGCATCTCTTCATAGATGCTCCTTAGTTAATAATGAAAATCGTGTTGGGTTCGTGAACTGTGTAAATTCATTAGAGCCAAAAAATCACTGTGTTTACCGGAAATGAACTCTTGCATTTAGGAAGACACAGAGCCTTTGGTTTAACTCAGTTTCTGAAGGAAAATTCAGACCAGTGTTCTCATCCATGAAGCACACTCTGTTTTAACGCAAAGAGCATGCTCTTCTTTCCAGCGTCTCTAATACAGCAAGAACCATGAGCATGCCCAGAAAAAATGAACTGTGTTTCCTACTCATATGTACCATATCTAGTTGAACTCTGCTTATGGAACTGTAATAAGCCACAGCATCTCTTACATAGATGCTCTTTAGTTAATAGTGAAAAACATGTTGGGTTCTTGAACTGTGTAAATTCATTTGAGCCGAAATATCACTGGGTTTACGGGAAATGAAATCTTACTTGTAGGAAGACACAGAGCCTTTGGTTTAACTCCGTTTCTGAAGGAATAATCAGACCAGTATTCTCATCCATGAAACACACTCTGTTTTAACGCAAGGAGCATGCTCTTCTTCTAGCATCTCCAATACAGCAAGAAACATGAGCATGCCCAGAAAAAAATTACTGTATGTCCTACTCAAAATGACTGTGTCTAGTTCAACTCTGCTTATGAAACTCATACAAATCAGAGCATCTCTTCATAGATGCTCTTTAGTTAATAGTGAAAATCGTGTTGGGTTCGTGAACTGTGTAAATTGATTAGAGCCAAAAAATCACAGTGTTTACCGGAAATGAACTCTTGCATTTAGGAAGACACAGAGCCTTTGGTATAACTCAGTTTCTGAAGGGAAATTCAGACCAGTGTTCTCATCCATGAAACACACTCTGTTTTAACGCAAAGAGCATGCTCTTCTTTCCAGCGTCTCTAATACAGCAAGAACCATGAGCATGCCCAGAAAAAATGAACTGTGTTTCCTACTCATATGTAACATATCTAGTTGAACTCTGCTTATGGAACTGTAATAAGCCACAGCATCTCTTACATAGATGCTCTTTAGTTAATAGTGAAAAACATGTTGGGTTCTTGAACTGTGTAAATTCATTTGAGCCAAAATATCACTGGGTTTACGGGAAATGAACTCTTGCATTTAGGAAGTCACAGAGCCTTTGGTTTAACTCCGTTTCTGACGTGAAATTCAGACCAGTGTTCTCATCCATGAAACACACTCTGTTTTAACGCAAGGAGCATGCTATTCTTTCCAGAGTCTATAATACAGCAAGAAACATGATCATGCCCAGAAAAAAATTAGTGTATGTCCTACTCATAATGACTTTGTCTTGTTCAACTCTGCTTATGAAACTCATACAAACCAGAGCATCTCTTCATAGATGCTCCTTAGTTAATAGTGAAAATCGTTTGGGTTCGTGAACTGTGTAAATTCATTAGAACCAAAAAATCACTGGGTTTACCAGAAATGAACTCTTGCATTTAGGAAGACATAGAGCCTTTGGTTTAACTCCGTTTCTGAAGGGAAATTCAGACCAGTGTTCTCATCCATGAAACACACTCTGTTTTAACGCAAAGAGCATGCTCTTCTTTCCAGCATCTCTAATACAGCAAGAAACAAGAGCATGCCCAGAAAAAATGAACTGTGTTTCCTACTCATATGTACCATATCTAGTTGAACTCTGCTTATGGATCTGTAACAAGCCACAGCATCTCTTACATAGATGCTCTTTAGTTAATAGTGAAAAACGTTTGGGTTCATGAACTGTGTAAATTCATTTGAGCCAAAAAATCAAAGGGTTTACCAGAAATGAACTCTTCATTGTAGGAAGACACAGACCCTTTGGTTTACCTTGTTTGTGAATGGAAATTCAGACCAGTGTTCTCATCCCTGCAACACCCTCCTTTTTAACGCAAGAAGCATCCTCTTCCGTCCAGTATCTCCAATACAGCAAGAAACATGAGCATGCCCATAAAAAATGAACTGTGTTTCGTTCTCATACGGACCATATCTAGTTGAGCTCTGCTTATGAAACTGTAACAAACCACAGCATCTTTTACATAGATGCTCTTTTGTTAATAGTGAAAATCGTGTTAGGTTTGAACTGTGAATATTCATTTGAGCCGAAATATCACAGGGTTTAACGCAAATGAACTCTTGCTTGTAGGAAGACAGAGAGCCTTTGGTTTAACTCCGTTTCTGAAGGAATAATCAGACCAGTGTTCAAATCCATGAAACACACTCTGTTTTAACGAAAGAAGCATTCGGTTCTTCCAGTGTCTACAATACAGCAAGAAACATGAGCATGCCCAGAGAAAAATTACTTTACTTTCTACACAAAATGACTGTGTCTCGTTCAACTCTGCTTATGGAACTCATACAAACCACAGCATCTCCTCATAGATGCTTTTTGGTTAATAGTGAAAATCGTGTTGGGTTCGTGAACTATGTAAATTCATTAGAGCCACAAAATCACTGGGTTTACGGGAAATGAACTCTGGCATTTAAGAAGAAACAGAGCCTTTGCTTTAACTCCATTTGTGAAGGGAAATTCAGAACCGTGTTCTCATCCATGAAACACACTCTGTTTTAATACAAAGAGCATGCTCTTCTTTCCAGTGTCTGCAATATAGCAAGAAACACGAGCATGCCCAGAAAAAATCAACTGTGTTTCCTACTCATATGTACCATATCTAGTTGAACTCTGCTTAAGGAACTGTAACAAGCCACAGCATCTCTTACATAGATGCTCTTTAGTTAATAGTGAAAAAAATGTTGGGTTCGTGAACTGTGTAAATTCATTTGAGCCGAAAACTCTCTGGGTTTACTGGAAATGAGCTCTTGCTTGTAGGAAGACTCAGAGCTTTTTGTTTTACTCCGTTTGTGAAGGGAAATTCAGACCAGTGTTCTCAGTCATGAAACACACTCTGTTTAAACGCAACGAGCATGCTCTTCTGTTCAGCGTCTCCAATACATAAGAAACATGAGGATGCCCATAAAAAAAGAACTGTGTTTCATACTCATATGGACAAATTTTTGTTGTACTGTGCTTATGAAACTGTAACAAACCACAGCATCTTTTACATAGATGCTCTTTATTTAATAGTGAAAATCGTGTTGTGTTCGTGAACTGTGTAAATTCATTTGAGCTCAAAAATCACTGGGTTTACCGGAAATGAACTCTTGCATTTAGGAAGACACAGAGCCTTTGGTTTAACTCCGTTTCTGAAGGGAAATTCAGACCAGTGTTCTCATGCATGAAACGCACTCTGTTTTAATGCAAACAGCATGCTCTTCTTTCTAGATTCTCTAATACAGCAAGAAACATGAGCATGCCCAGAAAAAAATTACAGTACTTTCTACTCAAAATGACTGTGTCTAGTTCACCTCTGCTTATGGAACTCATACAAACCACAGCATCTCCTCATAGATGCTTTTTGGTTAATAGTGAAAACCGTGTTGGGTTCGTGAAATGTGAAAATTCATTAGAGCCGAAAAATCTTTGGTTTTACGGGAAATGAACTCTTGCATTTAAGAAGACACAGAGCCTTTGGTTTAACTCCATTTGAGAAGGGAAATTCAGATCAGTGTTCTCATCCATGAAACACACTCTATTTTAACGCAAGAAGCATCCTCTTCTGTCCAGTGTCTCCAATACAGCTAGAAATATGAGCATGCCCATAAAAAAAGAACTGTGTTTCGTTCTCATACGGACCATATCTAGTTGAACTCTGCTTATGAAACTTTAACAAACAACAGCATCTTTTACATAGATGCTCTTTTGTTAATAGTGAAAATAGTGTTGGGTTCGTGAACTGTGTAAATTCATTTGAGCAGAAAAATCACTGGGTTTAACGGAAATGAACTCTTGCTTGTAAGAAGACACAGAGCTTTTGGTTTAACTCTGTTTCTGAAGGAAAATTCAGACCAGTGTTCAAATCCATGAAACACACTCTGTTTTAACGCAAGAATCATGCTCTTCTTTCCAGGGTCTCCAATACAGCAAGAAACGTGAGCATGCCCAGAAAAAAAGAACTGTATTTCCTACTCAAAAGGACATTGTCTAGTGCAACTCTGCTTATGAAACTCATACAAACCACAGCATCTTTTCCTTGATGCTCTTTAGTTAAAAGTAAAACTTGTGTTGGGTTCATGAACTGTGTATATTCATTTGAGCCGAAATATCACAGGGTTTACGGTAAATGAACTCTTGCTTGTAGGAAGACACAGAACCTTTGGTTTAACTCCGTTTCTGAAGGAATATTCAGACCAGAATTCTCATCCATGAAACACACTCTGTTTTAACACAAGAAGCATGCTCTTCTTCCAGCATCTCCAATACAGCAAGAAATATGAGCATGCCCAGAAAAAAATTACTGTATGTCCTACTCAAAATGACTGTGTTAGTTCAACTCTGCTTATGAAACTCCTAAAACCAGAGCATCTCTTCATAGATGCTCTTTAGTTAATAGTGAAAATCGTGTTGGGTTCGTGAACTGTGTAAATTCATTAGAGACAAAAAATCACAGGGTTTACCAGAAATGAACTCTTGCATTTAGGAAGACATAGAGCCTTTGGTTTAACTCCGTTTCTGAAGGGAAATTCAGACCAGTGTTCTCATCCATGAAACGCCCTCTGTTTTAACGCAAGAAGCGTCCTCTTCTGTCAAGTGTCTTCAATACAGCAAGAAACATGAGCATGCCCATAAAAAAAGAACTATGGTTCGTTCTCATACGGACCATATCTTGTTGAACTCTGCTTATGAAACTGTAACAAACCACAGCATCTTTTACATAGATGCTCTTTTGTTAATAGTGAAAATCTTGTTGGGTTCTTGAACTGTGTAAATTCATTTGAGCCGAAAAATCGCTGGGTTTAACGAAATTAACTCTTGCTTGTAAGAAGACACAGAGCCTTTGGTTTAACTCTGTTTCTGAAGGAAAATTCAGACCAGTGTTCAAATCCATGAAACACACTCTGTTTTAACGCATAAGTCATGCTCTCTTTCCAGGGTCTCCAATACAGCAAGAAACGTGAGCATGCCCAGAAAAAAAGAACTGTATTTCCTACTCAAAAGAACAGTGTCTAGTTCAACCCTGCTAATGTAACTCATACAAACCACAGCATCTTTTCCTAGATGCTCTTTAGTTAAAAGTAAAACCCGTGTTGGGTTCTTGAACTGTGTAAATTGATTTGAGCCGAAATATCACTGGGTTTACCGGAAATGAACTCTTGCATTTAGGAAGACACAGAGCCTTTGGTTTAACTCCGTTTCTGAAGTAAAATTCAGACCAGTGTTTTCATCCATGAAACAAAATCTGTTTTAACACAACAGCATGCTATTCTTTCCAGAGTCTCTAATATAGCAAGAAACATGAGCATGCCCAGAAAAAAATTACTGTATGTCCTACTCAAATTTACTGTGTCTAGTTCAACTCTGCTTATGAAACTCATACAAACCAGAGCATCTCTTCATAGATGCTCTTTAGTTAATAGTGAAAATCGTGTTGGGTTCGTGAACTGTGTAAATTCATTAGAGCCAAAAAATCACTGGGTTTACCGGAAATGAACTCTTGCATTTAGGAAGACAAAGAGCCTTTGGTTTAAATCCGTTTCTGAAGGGAAATTCAGACCAGTGTTCTCATCCATGAAACACACTCTGTTTTAACGCAACGAGCATGCTATTCTTTCCAGAGTCTCTAATACAGCAAGAAACATGAGCATGCCCAGAAAAAATGGACTGTGTTTCCTACTCATACGGACCATATCTAGTTGAACTGTGCTTATGGAACTGTAACAAGCCTCAGCATCTCTTACAAAATTTCTCTTTAGTTAATAGTGAAAATCGTCTTGGGTTCGTGAACTGTGTAAAATCATTTGAGCCGAAAAGTCACTGTGTTTATCGGAAATGAAATCTTGCATTTAGGAAGTCACAGAGCCTTTGGTTTAACTCCCTTTCTGAAGTGAAATTCAGACCAGTGTTCTTATCCATGAAACACACTCTATTTTAACGCAACGAGCATGCTATTCTTTCCAGAGTCTCTAATACAGCAAGAAATATGAGCATGCCCAGAAAAACTGAACTGTGTTTCCTACTCATATGTACCATATCTAGTTGAACTGTGCTTATGGAACTGTAACTAGCCACAGCATCTCTTACATAGATTCTCTTTAGTTAATAGTGAAAATCATGTTGGGTTCGTGAACTGTGTAAATTCATTTGAGCTGAAAAGTCACTGGGTTTACCGGAAATGAACTCTTGCATTTAGGAAGACACAGAGCCTTTGGTTTAACTCCGTTTCTGAAGTGAAATACAGACCAGTGTTCTCATCCATGAAACACATCTGTTTTAATGCAATGAGCATGCTATTCTTTCCAGATTCTCTAATACAGCAAGAAACATGAGCATGCCCAGAAAAAAATTAATGTATGTCCTACTCAAAATTACTGTGTCTAGTTCAACTCTGCTTATGAAACTCATACAAACCAGAGCATCTCTTCATAGATGCTCTTTAGTTAATAGTGAAAATCGTGTTGGGTTCGTGAACTGTGTAAATTGATTAGAGCCAAAAAATCACAGTGTTTACCGGAAATGAACTCTTGCATTTAGGAAGACACAGAGCCTTTGGTTTAAATCCCTTTCTGAAGGGAAATTAAGACCAGTGTTCTCATCCATGAAACGCCCTCTGTTGTAAAGCATGAAGCGTCCTCTTCTGTCCAGTGTCTCCAATACAGCAAGAAACATGATCATGCCCATAAAAAAAGAACTGTGGTTTGTACTCATATGTACTACATCTAGTTGAACTCTGCTTATGGAACTGTAACAAACCACAGCATCTCTTAAATAGATGCTCTTTAGTTAATAGTGAAAATCGTGTTGGGTTCATGAACTGTGTAAATTCATTTGAGCTGAAAAGTCACTGGGTGTACCGAAAAAGAACTCTTGCTTTTAGGAAGTCACAGAGCCTTTGGTTTAACTCAGTTTCTGAAGTGAAATTCAGACCAGTGTTCAAATCCATGAAACACACTCTGTTTTAACGCATAAATCATGCTCTCTTTCCAGGGTCTGCAATATAGCAAGAAACGTGAGCATGCTCAGAAAAAAAGAACTGTATTTCCTACTCAAAAGAACAGTGTCTAGTTCAACTCTGCTTATGAAACTCATACAAACCACAGCATCTTTTCCTAGATGCTCTTTATTTAAAAGTAAAACTTGTGTTGGGTTCTTGAACTGTGTAAATTCATTTGAGCCGAAATATCACTGGGTTTACCGGAAATGAACTCTTGCATTTAGGAAGACACAGAGCCTTTGGTTTATCACCGTTTGTGAAAGGAAATTCAGACCAGTGTTCTCATCCATGAAACACACTCTGTTTTAACGCAACGGGCATGCTCTTCTTTCCAGCGTCTCTAATACAGCAAGAAACATGAGCATGATCAGAAAAAAAGAACTGTGTTTCCAACTCATACGGACCATATCTAGTTGAACTCTGCTTATGAAACTGTAACAAACCACAGCATCTCTTACATAGATGCTCTTTAGTTATTAGTGAAAATCGTGTTGGGTTCGTGAACTGTGTAAATTCATTTGAGCTGAAAAGTCACTGGCTTTACCGGAAATGAACTCTTGCATTTAGGAAGTTACACAGCCTTTGGTTTAACTCCGTTTCTGAAGTGAAATTCAGACCAGTGTTCTCATCCATGAAACACACTCTGTTTTAACGCAACGGGCATGCTCTTCTTTCCAGCGTCTCTAATACAGCAAGAAACATGAGCATGATCAGAAAAAAAGAACTGTGTTTCCAACTCATACGGACCATATCTAGTTGAACTCTGCTTATGAAACTGTAACAAACCACAGCATCTCTTACATAGATGCTCTTTAGTTAATAGTGAAAAACGTTTGGGTTCATGAACTGTGTAAATTCATTTGAGCCAAAAAATCAAAGGGTTTACCAGAAATGAACTCTTCATTGTAGGAAGACACAGAGCCTTTGGTTTAACTCATTTGTGAAGGGAAATTCAGACCAGTGTTCTCATCCATGAAACACCCTCTGTTTTAACGCAAGAAGCATCCTCTTCCGTCCAGTGTCTCCAATACAGCAAGAAACATGAGCATGCCCATTAAAAAAGAACTGTGTTTCGTTCTCATACGGACCATATCTAGTTGAACTTTGCTTATGAAACTGTAACAAACCACAGCATCTTATACATAGATGCTCTTTAGTTAATAGTGAAAATCGTGTTAGGTTTGAACTGTGAAAATTCATTAGAGCCGAAATATCACAGGGTTTAACGCAAATGAACTCTTGCTTGTAGGAAGACAGTGAGCCTTTGGTTTAACTCTGTTTCTGATGGAATATTCAGACCAGTGTTCTCATCCATGAAACACACTCTGTTTTAACGCAAGAAGCATTCGGTTCTTCCAGTGTCTCCAATACAGCAAAAAACATGAGCATGCCCAGTAAAAAATTACTGTACTTTCTACTCAAAATGACTGTGTCTAGTTCAACTCTGCTTTTGAAACTCATACAAACCACAGCATCTCCTCATAGATGCTTTTTGGTTAATAGTGAAAATCGTGTTGGGTTTGTGAACTGTGTAAATTCATTAGAGCCGAAAAATCACTGGGTTTATGGGAAATGAATTCTTGCAGTTAAGAAGACACAGAGCCTTTGGTTTAACTCCATTTGTGAAGGGAAATTCAGATCAGTGTTCTCATCCATGAAACAACTCTGTTTTAATACAAAGAGCATGCTCTTCTTTCCAGTGTCTGCAATATAGCAAGAAACATGAGAATGGCCAGAAAAAATGAACTCTGTTTCCTACTCATATGTACCATATCTACTTGAACTCTGCTTATGGAACTGTAACAAACCACAGCATCTCTTACATAGATGCTCTTTAGTTAATAGTGAAAAAAATGTTGGGTTCGTGAACTGTGTAAATTCATTTGAGCCGAAAACTCTCTGGGTTTACTGGAAATGAACTCTTGTTTGTAGGAAGACTCAGAGCCTTTTGTTTTACTTCATTTGTGAAGGGAAATTCAGACCAGTGTTCTCAGTCATGAAACACACTCTGTTTAAACGCAACTAGCATGCTCTTCTGTCCAGCGTCTCAAATACATAAGAAACATGAGGATGCCCATAAAAAAAGAACTGTGTTTCATACTCATATGGACAAATTATTGTTGTACTGTGCTTATGAAATTGTAACAAACCACAGCATCTTTTACATAGATGCTCTTTATTTAATAGTGAAAATCGTGTTGTGTTGGTTAACTGTGTAAATTCATTTGAGCTGAAAAATCACTGGGTTTACCGGAAATGAACTCTTGCATTTAGGAAGACACAGAGCCTTTGGTTTAACTCCGTTTCTGAAGGGAAATTCTAACCAGTGTTCTCATGCATGAAACACAGTCTGTTTTAATGCAAACAGCATGCTCTTCTTTCCAGCATCTGAAATACAGCAAGAAACATGAACATGCCCAGAAAAAAAGAACTGTGTTTCCTATTCATACAGACCATATCTAGTTGAACTCTGCTTAAGAATCTGTAACAAACCACCGCATCTATTACATAGATGCCCTTTAGTTAATAGTGAAAATCGTGATGTGTTCGTGAACTGTGTAAATTCATTTGAGCCGAAAAATCACAGGGTTTACCTGAAATGAACTCTTGATTGTAGGAAGACACAGAGCCTTTGGTTTAACTCGTTTGTGAAGGGAAATTCAGACCTGTGTTCTCATCCATGAAACACCCTCTGTTTTAACGCAAGAAGCATCCTCTTCTGTCCAGCGTCTCCAATACAGCAAGAAACATGAGGATGCCCATAAAAAAAGAACTGTATTTCATACTCATACGCACAAATTCTTGATGAACTCTGCTTATGAAAGTGTAACAAACCACAGCATCTTTTACATAGATGCTCTTTATTTAATAGTGAAACTCGTGTTGTGTTCGTGAACTGTGTAAATTCATTTGAGCTGAAAAATCACTGGGTTTAACGGAAATGAACTCTTGCATTTAGTAAGTCACAGAGCCTTTGGTTTAACTCCGTTTCTGAAGTGAAATTCAGAACAGTGTTCTCATCCATGAAACACACTCTGTTTTAACGCAAGGAACATGCTATTCTTTCCAGAGTCTATAATACAGCAAGAAACATGAGCATGCCCAGAAAAAAATTACTGTATGTCCTACTAAAAATGACTTTGTCTAATTCAACTCTGCTTATGAAACTCATACAAACCAGAGCATCTCTTCATAGATGCTCTTTAGTTAATAGTGAAAATCGTGTTGGGTTCGTGAACTGTGTAAATTCATTAGAGCCAAAAAATCACTGGGTTTACCAGAAATGAACTCTTGCATTTAGGAAGACATAGAGCCTTTGGTTTAACTCCGTTTCTTAGGGAAATTCAGACCAGTGTTCTCATCCATGAATCACACTCTGTTTTAACGCAAAGAGCATGCTCTTCTTTCCAACATCTCTAATACAGCAAGAAACATGAGCATGCCCAGAAAAAATGAACTGTGTTTCCTACTCATATATACCATATCTAGTTGAACTCTGCTTATGCAACTGTAACAAGCCACAGCACCTCTTACATAGATGCTCTTTAGTTAATAGTGAATATCGTCTTGGGTTCGTGAACTGTGTAAATTCATTTGAGCTGAACAGTCACTGGGTTTACCGGAAATGAACTCTTGGTTTTAGAAAGTCACAGAGCCTTTGGTTTAACTCCGTTTCTGAAGTGAAATTCACACCAGTGTTCTCAACAATGAAACACACTCTGTTTTAACGCAACGAGCATGCTCTTCTTTCCAGCGTCTCTAATACAGCAAGAAACATGAGCATGATCAGAAAAAAAGAATTGACTTTCCTACTCATACGGACCATATCTAGTTGAACTCTGCTTTTGAAAATGTAACAAACCACAGCATCTCTTACATAGATGTTCTTTAGTTAATAGTGAAAATCGTGTTGGGTTCATGAACTATGTAAATTCATTTGAGCCAAAAAATCAAAGGGTTTCCCAGAAATGAACTCTTCATTGTAGGAAGACACAGAGCCTTTGGTTTAACTCGTTTGTGAAGGGAATTCAGACTAGTGTTCTCATCCCTGAAACACCCTCTGTGTTTACGCAAGAATCATGTTCTTCTTTCCAGGGTCTCCAATACAGCAAGAAACGTGAGCATGCCCAGAAAAAAAGAACTGTATTTCCTACTCAAAAGGACAGTGTCTAGTGCAACTCTGCTTATGAAACTCATACAAACCACAGCATCTTTTCCTAGATGCTCTTTAGTTAAAAGTAAAACTCGTGTTGGGTTCTTGAACTGTGCAAATTCATTTGAGCCGAAATATCACTGGGTTTACGGTAAATGAACTCTTGCTTGTAGGAAGACACAGAACCTTTGGTTTATACTCCGTTTCTGAAGGAATATTCAGACCAGAATTCTCATCCATGAAACACACACTGTTTTAACACAAGAAGCATGCTCTTCTTCCAGCATCTCCAATACAGCAAGAAATATGAGCATGCCCAGAAAAAAATTACTGTATGTCCTAGTCAAAATGACTGTGTCTAGTTCAACTCTGCTTATGAAACTCCTAAAACCAGAGCATCTCTTCATAGATGCTTTTTAGTTAATAGTGAAAATCGTGTTGGGTTCGTGAACTGTGTAAATTCATTAGAGCCAAAAAATCACAGGGTTTACCAGAAATGAACTCTTGCATTTAGGAAGACATAGAGCCTTTGGTTTAACTCCGTTTCTGAAGGGAAATTCAGATCAGTGTTCTCATCCATGAAACGCCCTCTGTTTTAACGCAAGAAGCATCCTCTTCTGTCCAGTGTCTTCAATACAGCAAGAAACATGAGCATGCCCATAAAAAAAGAACTATGGTTCGTTCTCATACGGACCATATCTTGTTGAACTCTGCTTATGAAACTGTAACAAACCACAGCATCTTTTACATAGATGCTCTTTTGTTAATAGTGAAAATCTTGTTGGGTTCTTGAACTGTGTAAATTCATTTGAGCCGAAAAATCGCTGGGTTTAACGAAATTAACTCTTGCTTGTAAGAAGACACAGAGCCTTTGGTTTAACTCTGTTTCTAAAGGAAAATTCAGACCAGTGTTCAAATCCATGAAACACACTCTGTTTTAACGCATAAATCATGCTCTCTTTCCAGGGTCTCCAATACAGCAAGAAACGTGAGCATGCCCAGAAAAAAAGAACTGTATTTCCTACTCAAAAGAACAGTGTCTAGTTCAACCCTGCTAATGTAACTCATACAAACCACAGCATCTTTTCCTAGATGCTCTTTAGTTAAAAGTAAAACCCGTGTTGGGTTCTTGAACTGTGTAAATTGATTTAGCCGAAATATCACTGGGTTTACCGGAAATGAACTCTTGCATTTAGGAAGACACAGAGCCTTTGGTTTAACTCCGTTTCTGAAGTAAAATTCAGACCAGTGTTTTCATCCATGAAACAAAATCTGTTTTAACACAATAGCATGCTATTCTTTCCAGAGTCTCTAATATAGCAAGAAACATGAGCATGCCCAGAAAAAAATTACTGTATGTCCTACTCAAATTTACTGTGTCTAGTTCAACTCTGCTTATGAAACTCATACAAACCAGAGCATCTCTTCATAGATGCTCTTTAGTTAATAGTGAAAATCGTGTTGGGTTCGTGAACTGTGTAAATTCATTAGAGCCAAAAAATCACTGGGTTTACCGGAAATGAACTCTTGCATTTAGGAAGACACAGAGCCTTTGGTTTAAATCCGTTTCTGAAGGGAAATTCAGACCAGTGTTCTCATCCATGAAACACACTCTGTTTTAACGCAACGAGCATGCTCTTCTTTCCAGAGTCTCTAATACAGCAAGAAACATGAGCATGCCCAGAAAAAATGGACTGTGTTTCCTACTCATACGGACCATATCTAGTTGAACTGTGCTTATGGAACTGTAACAAGCCTCAGCATCTCTTACAAAATTTCTCTTTAGTTAATAGTGAAAATCGTCTTGGGTTCGTGAACTGTGTAAAATCATTTGAGCCGAAAAGTCACTGTGTTTATCGGAAATGAACTCTTGCATTTAGTAAGTCACAGAGCCTTTGGTTTAACTCCCTTTCTGAAGTGAAATTCAGACCAGTGTTCTTATCCATGAAACACACTCTATTTTAACGCAACGAGCATGCTATTCTTTCCAGAGTCTCTAATACAGCAAGAAATATGAGCATGCCCAGAAAAACTGAACTGTGTTTCCTACTCATATGTACCATATCTAGTTGAACTGTGCTTATGGAACTGTAACTAGCCACAGCATCTCTTACATAGATGCTCTTTAGTTAATAGTGAAAATCATGTTGGGTTCGTGAACTGTGTAAATTCATTTGAGCTGAAAAGTCACTGGGTTTACCGGAAATGAACTCTTGCATTTAGGAAGACACAGAGCCTTTGGTTTAACTCCGTTTCTGAAGTGAAATACAGACCAGTGTTCTCATCCATGAAACACACTCTGTTTTAATGCAATGAGCATGCTATTCTTTCCAGAGTCTCTAATACAGCAAGAAACATGAGCATGCCCAGAAAAAAATTAATGTATGTCCTACTCAAAATTACTGTGTCTAGTTCAACTCTGCTTATGAAACTCATACAAACCAGAGCATCTCTTCATAGATGCTCTTTAGTTAATAGTGAAAATAGTGTTGGGTTCGTGAACTGTGTAAATTCATTACAGCCAAAAAATCACTGGGTTTACCGGAAATGAACTCTTGCATTTAGGAAGACACAGAGCCTTTGGTTTAAATCCCTTTCTGAAGGGAAATTAACACCAGTGTTCTCATCCATGAAACGCCCTCTGTTGTAAAGCATGAAGCGTCCTCTTCTGTCCAGTGTCTCCAATACAGCAAGAAACATGATCATGCCCATAAAAAAAGAACTGTGGTTTGTACTCATATGTACTACATCTAGTTGAACTCTGCTTATGGAACTGTAACAAACCACAGCATCTCTTAAATAGATGCTCTTTAGTTAATAGTGAAAATCGTGTTGGGTTCATGAACTGTGTAAATTCATTTGAGCTGAAAAGTCACTGGGTGTACCGAAAAAGAACTCTTGCTTTTAGGAAGTCACAGAGCCTTTGGTTTAACTCAGTTTCTGAAGTGAAATTCAGACCAGTGTTCAAATCCATGAAACACACTCTGTTTTAACGCATAAATCATGCTCTCTTTCCAGGGTCTGCAATATAACAAGAAACGTGAGCATGCTCAGAAAAAAAGAACTGTATTTCCTACTCAAAAGAACAGTGTCTAGTTCAACTCTGCTTATGAAACTCATACAAACCACAGCATCTTTTCCTAGATGCTCTTTATTTTAAAGTAAAACTTGTGTTGGGTTCTTGAACTGTGTAAATTCATTTGAGCCGAAATATCACTGGGTTTACCGGAAATGAACTCTTGCATTTAGGAAGAAACAGAGCCTTTGGTTTAACACCGTTTGTGAAAGGAAATTCAGACCAGTGTTCTCATCCATGAAACACACTCTGTTTTAACGCAAAGAGCATGCTCTTCATTCAAGAGTCTCTAATACAGCAAGAAACATGAGCATGCCCAGAAAAAATGACCTGTGTTTCCTACTCATATGTACAATATCTAGTTGAACTCTGCTTATGGAAGTGTAACAAGCCACAGCATCTCTTACATAAATGCTCTTTAGTTATTAGTGAAAATCGTGTTGGGTTCGTGAACTGTGTAAATTCATTTGAGCTGAAAAGTCACTGGCTTTACCGGAAATGAACTCTTGCATTTAGGAAGTTACACAGCCTTTGGTTTAACTCCGTTTCTGAAGTGAAATTCAGACCAGTGTTCTCATCCATGAAACACACTCTGTTTTAACGCAACGGGCATGCTCTTCTTTCCAGCGTCTCTAATACAGCAAGAAACATGAGCATGATCAGAAAAAAAGAACTGTGTTTCCAACTCATACGGACCATATCTAGTTGAACTCTGCTTATGAAACTGTAACAAACCACAGCATCTCTTACATAGATGCTCTTTAGTTAATAGTGAAAAACGTTTGGGTTCATGAACTGTGTAAATTCATTTGAGCCAAAAAATCAAAGGGTTTACCAGAAATGAACTCTTCATTGTAGGAAGACACAGAGCCTTTGGTTTAACTCATTTGTGAAGGGAAATTCAGACCAGTGTTCTCATCCATGAAACACCCTCTGTTTTAACGCAAGAAGCATCCTCTTCCGTCCAGTGTCTCCAATACAGCAAGAAACATGAGCATGCCCATTAAAAAAGAACTGTGTTTCGTTCTCATACGGACCATATCTAGTTGAACTTTGCTTATGAAACTGTAACAAACCACAGCATCTTATACATAGATGCTCTTTAGTTAATAGTGAAAATCGTGTTAGGTTTGAACTGTGAAAATTCATTAGAGCCGAAATATCACAGGGTTTAACGCAAATGAACTCTTGCTTGTAGGAAGACAGTGAGCCTTTGGTTTAACTCTGTTTCTGATGGAATATTCAGACCAGTGTTCTCATCCATGAAACACACTCTGTTTTAACGCAAGAAGCATTCGGTTCTTCCAGTGTCTCCAATACAGCAAAAAACATGAGCATGCCCAGTAAAAAATTACTGTACTTTCTACTCAAAATGACTGTGTCTAGTTCAACTCTGCTTTTGAAACTCATACAAACCACAGCATCTCCTCATAGATGCTTTTTGGTTAATAGTGAAAATCGTGTTGGGTTTGTGAACTGTGTAAATTCATTAGAGCCGAAAAATCACTGGGTTTATGGGAAATGAATTCTTGCAGTTAAGAAGACACAGAGCCTTTGGTTTAACTCCATTTGTGAAGGGAAATTCAGATCAGTGTTCTCATCCATGAAACAACTCTGTTTTAATACAAAGAGCATGCTCTTCTTTCCAGTGTCTGCAATATAGCAAGAAACATGAGAATGGCCAGAAAAAATGAACTCTGTTTCCTACTCATATGTACCATATCTACTTGAACTCTGCTTATGGAACTGTAACAAACCACAGCATCTCTTACATAGATGCTCTTTAGTTAATAGTGAAAAAAATGTTGGGTTCGTGAACTGTGTAAATTCATTTGAGCCGAAAACTCTCTGGGTTTACTGGAAATGAACTCTTGTTTGTAGGAAGACTCAGAGCCTTTTGTTTTACTTCATTTGTGAAGGGAAATTCAGACCAGTGTTCTCAGTCATGAAACACACTCTGTTTAAACGCAACTAGCATGCTCTTCTGTCCAGCGTCTCAAATACATAAGAAACATGAGGATGCCCATAAAAAAAGAACTGTGTTTCATACTCATATGGACAAATTATTGTTGTACTGTGCTTATGAAATTGTAACAAACCACAGCATCTTTTACATAGATGCTCTTTATTTAATAGTGAAAATCGTGTTGTGTTGGTTAACTGTGTAAATTCATTTGAGCTGAAAAATCACTGGGTTTACCGGAAATGAACTCTTGCATTTAGGAAGACACAGAGCCTTTGGTTTAACTCCGTTTCTGAAGGGAAATTCTAACCAGTGTTCTCATGCATGAAACACAGTCTGTTTTAATGCAAACAGCATGCTCTTCTTTCCAGCATCTGAAATACAGCAAGAAACATGAACATGCCCAGAAAAAAAGAACTGTGTTTCCTATTCATACAGACCATATCTAGTTGAACTCTGCTTAAGAATCTGTAACAAACCACCGCATCTATTACATAGATGCCCTTTAGTTAATAGTGAAAATCGTGATGTGTTCGTGAACTGTGTAAATTCATTTGAGCCGAAAAATCACAGGGTTTACCTGAAATGAACTCTTGATTGTAGGAAGACACAGAGCCTTTGGTTTAACTCGTTTGTGAAGGGAAATTCAGACCTGTGTTCTCATCCATGAAACACCCTCTGTTTTAACGCAAGAAGCATCCTCTTCTGTCCAGCGTCTCCAATACAGCAAGAAACATGAGGATGCCCATAAAAAAAGAACTGTATTTCATACTCATACGCACAAATTCTTGATGAACTCTGCTTATGAAAGTGTAACAAACCACAGCATCTTTTACATAGATGCTCTTTATTTAATAGTGAAACTCGTGTTGTGTTCGTGAACTGTGTAAATTCATTTGAGCTGAAAAATCACTGGGTTTAACGGAAATGAACTCTTGCATTTAGTAAGTCACAGAGCCTTTGGTTTAACTCCGTTTCTGAAGTGAAATTCAGAACAGTGTTCTCATCCATGAAACACACTCTGTTTTAACGCAAGGAACATGCTATTCTTTCCAGAGTCTATAATACAGCAAGAAACATGAGCATGCCCAGAAAAAAATTACTGTATGTCCTACTAAAAATGACTTTGTCTAATTCAACTCTGCTTATGAAACTCATACAAACCAGAGCATCTCTTCATAGATGCTCTTTAGTTAATAGTGAAAATCGTGTTGGGTTCGTGAACTGTGTAAATTCATTAGAGCCAAAAAATCACTGGGTTTACCAGAAATGAACTCTTGCATTTAGGAAGACATAGAGCCTTTGGTTTAACTCCGTTTCTTAGGGAAATTCAGACCAGTGTTCTCATCCATGAATCACACTCTGTTTTAACGCAAAGAGCATGCTCTTCTTTCCAACATCTCTAATACAGCAAGAAACATGAGCATGCCCAGAAAAAATGAACTGTGTTTCCTACTCATATATACCATATCTAGTTGAACTCTGCTTATGCAACTGTAACAAGCCACAGCACCTCTTACATAGATGCTCTTTAGTTAATAGTGAATATCGTCTTGGGTTCGTGAACTGTGTAAATTCATTTGAGCTGAACAGTCACTGGGTTTACCGGAAATGAACTCTTGCTTTTAGAAAGTCACAGAGCCTTTGGTTTAACTCCGTTTCTGAAGTGAAATTCACACCAGTTTCTCATCAATGAAACACACTCTGTTTTAACGCAACGAGCATGCTCTTCTTTCCAGCGTCTCTAATACAGCAAGAAACATGAGCATGATCAGAAAAAAAGAATTGACTTTCCTACTCATACGGACCATATCTAGTTGAACTCTGCTTTTGAAAATGTAACAAACCACAGCATCTCTTACATAGATGTTCTTTAGTTAATAGTGAAAATCGTGTTTGGTTCTTGAACTATGTAAATTCATTTGAGCCAAAAAATCAAAGGGTTTACCAGAAATGAACTCTTCATTGTAGGAAGACACAGAGCCTTTGGTTTAACTCGTTTGTGAAGGGAATTCAGACTAGTGTTCTCATCCCTGAAACACCCTCTGTGTTAACGCAAGAATCATGTTCTTCTTTCCAGGGTCTCCAATACAGCAAGAAACGTGAGCATGCCCAGAAAAAAAGAACTGTATTTCCTACTCAAAAGGACAGTGTCTAGTGCAACTCTGCTTGTGAAACTCATACAAACCACAGCATCTTTTCCTAGATGCTCTTTAGTTAAAAGTAAAACTCGTGTTGGGTTCTTGAACTGTGCAAATTCATTTGAGCCGAAATATCACTGGGTTTACGGTAAATGAACTCTTGCTTGTAGGAAGACACAGAACCTTTGGTTTATACTCCGTTTCTGAAGGAATATTCAGACCAGAATTCTCATCCATGAAACACACACTGTTTTAACACAAGAAGCATGCTCTTCTTCCAGCATCTCCAATACAGCAAGAAATATGAGCATGCCCAGAAAAAAATTACTGTATGTCCTAGTCAAAATGACTGTGTCTAGTTCAACTCTGCTTATGAAACTCCTACAAACCAGAGCATCTCTTACATAGATGCTCTTTAGTTAATAGTGAAAAACTTTTGGGATCGTGAACTATGTAAATTCATTTGATCCAAAAAATCACAGGGTTTACCAGAAATGAACTCTTGATTGTAGGAAGACACACATCCTTTGGTTTAACTCTGTTTCTGAAGAAAAATTCAGACCAGTGTTCAAATCCATGAAACACACTCCGTTTTAACGCAAGAAGCATGCTCTTCTTTCCAGGGTCTCCAATACAGCAAGAAACATGAGCATGCCCATAAAAAAGAACTATGGTTCGTACTCATACGGACCATATCTAGTTGAACTCTGCTTAGGAAACTGTAACAAACCACAGCATCTTTTACATATATGCTCTTTTGTTAATAGTGAAAATCTTGTTGGGTTCTTGAACTGGGTAAATTCATTTGAGCCGAAAAATCACTGGGTTTAACGGAAATGAACTCTTGCTTGTAGGAAGACACAGAGCCTTTGGTTTAACTCTGTTTCTGATGGAAAATTCAAACCAGTGTTCAAATCCATGAAACACACTCTGTTTTAACGCAAGAAGGATTCTCTTCTTTTCAGGGTCCATAATACAGCAAGAATCGTGAGCATGCCCATAAAAAAAGAACTGTGTTTCGTACTCATACAGACCATATTTATCTGAACTCTCCTTATGAAACTGTAACAAACCACAGCATCTTTTACATAGATGCTCTTTAGTTAATAGTGAATATCGTGTTAGGTTTGAACTGTGAAATTACATTTGAGCCGAAATATCACAGGGTTTACCGTAAATGAACTCTTGCTTTAGGAAGACAGAGAGCCTTTGTTTTAACTCCGTTTCTGAAGGAATATTAAGACCAGTGTTCTCATCCATGAAACACACTCTGTTTTAACGCAAGAAGCATTCGGTTATTCCAGTGTCTCCAATACAGCAAGAAACATGAGAATGACCAGAAAAAAATTACTGTACTTTCTACTCAAAATGACTGTGTCTAGTTCAACTCTGTTTATGAAACTCATACAAACCACAGCATCTCTTCATAGATGCTTTTTAGTTAATAGTGAAAATCGTGTTGGGTTCGTGAACTGTGTAAATTCATTAGAGCCGAAAAATCACTGGGTTTACAGGAAATGAACTCTTGCATTTAAGAAGACACAGAGCCTTTGGTTTAACTCCATTTGTGAAGGGAAATTCAGATCAGTGTTCTCATCCATGAAACACACTCTGTTTTAATACAAAGAGCATGCTCTTCTTTCCAGTGTCTGCAATATAGCAAGAAACATGAGAATGGCCAGAAAAAATGAACTGTGTTTCCTACTCATATGTACCATATCTAGTTGAACTCTGCTTATGGAACTGTAACAAACCACAGCATCTCCTACATAGATGATCTTTAGTTAATAGTGAAAAAAGTGTTGGGTTCTTGAACTGTGTATATTCATTTGAGCCGAAAAATATCTGTGTTTACTGGAAATGATCTCTTGCTTGTAGGAAGACTCAGAGCCTTTTGTTTTACTCCGTTTGTGAAGGGAAATTCAGACCAGTGTTCTCAGACATGAAACACACTCTGTTTAAACGCAACGATCATGCTCTTCTGTCCAGCATCTCCAATACTGCAAGAAACATGAGGATGCCCATAAAGAAATAACTGTGTTTCATAATCATATGGACAAATTCTTGTTGTACTCTGCTTATGAAACTGTAACAAACCACAGCATCTTTTACATAGATGATCTTTATTTAATAGTGAAAATCAGGTTGTGTTCGTGAACTGTGTAAATTCATTTGAGCTGAAAAATCACTGGGTTTACCGAAAATGAACTCTTACATTTAGGAAGACACAGATCCTTTGGTTTAACTCTGTTTCTGAAGGGAAATTCAGACCAGTGTTCTCATGCATGAAACACACTCTGTTTTAACGCAAACAGCATGCTCTTCTTTCCAGCATCTGAAATACAGCAAGAAACATGAGCATGCCAAGAAAAAAAGAACTGTGTTTCCTATTCATACGGACCATATCTAGTTGAACTCTGCTTAAGAATCTGTAACAAACCACAGCATCTATTACATAGATGCCCTTTAGTTAATAGTGAAAATCGTGTTGTGTTCGTGTACTGTGTAAATTTATTTGAGCCGAAAAGTCACAGGGTTTACCTGAAATGAACTCTTGATTGTATGAAGACACACAGCCTTTGGTTTAACTCATTTTTGAAGGGAAATTCAGACCAGTGTTCTCATCCATGAAATACCCTCTGTTTTAACGCAAGAAGCATCCTTTTCTGTCCAGCGTGTCCAAAACAGCAAGAAACATGAGGAATACCATAAAAAAAGAACTGTGTTTCATACTCATACGCACACATTCTCGTTGACCTCTGCTTATGAAACTGTAACAAACCACAGCATCTTTTACATACATGATCTTTATTTAATAGTGAAAATCGTGTAGTGATCATGAACTGTGTAATTCATTTGAGCTGAAAAATCACTGGGTTTACCGGAAATGAACTCTTGCATTTAGGAAGACACAGAGACTTTGGTTTAACTCCGTTTCCGAAGGGAAATTCAGACCAGTGTTCTCATCCATGAAACACACTCTGTTTAATGCAAGATGCATGCTCTTCTTTCCAGCGTCTCTAATACAGCAAGAAACATGAGCATGCCCAGAAAAAATGAACTGTGTTTCCAATCATACAGACCATATGTAGTTGAACTCTGCTTATGAAACTCATACATAGAACAGCATCTCTTCATAGATGATCTTTAGTTAACAGTGAAAATCGTATTGGGTTCGTGAACTGGGTAAATTCATTTGACCCGATAAATCACTGGGTTTACCAGAAATGAACTCTTGCTTATAGGAAAACAGAGAGCCTTTGGTTTAACTCCGTTTGTGAAGGGAAATTCAGACCAGTGTTTTCATCCATGAAACACACTCTGTTTTAATGCAAGATGCATGCTCTTCTTTCCAGTTTCTTTAATACAACAAGAAACATGAGGATGCCCAGAAAAAAATTACTGTATTTACTACTCAATAAGACCATGTCTAATTCAACTCTGCTTATGAAACTCATACAAAACACAGCATCTCTTCATAGATGCTCTTTAGTTAATAGTGAAAATCGTGTTGGGTTCGTGAACTGTGTAAATTCATTTGAGCCGAATATTCACTGGGTTTACTGGAAATGAACTCTTGGTTGTAGGAAGACTCAGAGCCTTTTGTTTAACTCCGTTTCTGGAGGGAAATTCAGACCAGTTTTCTCATCCATGAAACACACTCTGTTTTAACGCAAGGAGCATGCTCTTCTTCCTAGCATCTCTAATACAGCAAGAAACATGAGCATGATCAGAAAAAAAGAACTGTGTTTACTACTCATACGGACCATATCTAGTTGAACTCTGCTTATGAAACTGTAACAAACCACAGCATCTCTTACATAGATGCTCTTTAGTTAATAGTGAAAAACGTTTGAGTTCGTGAACTGTGTAAATTCATTTGAGCCGAAAAATCACAGGGTTTACCGGAAATGAACTCTTGATTGTAAGAAGACAGAGAGCCTTTGGTTTAACTCGTTTTTGAAGGGAAATTCAGACCAGTGTTCTCATCCATGAAACACCCTCTGTTTTAACGCAAGAAGCATCCTCTTCTGTCCAGCGTCTCCAATACAGCAAGAAACATGAGCATGCCCAGAAAAAAAGAACTGAGTTTTGTACTCATATGGACAAATTCTTGTTGAACTCTGCTTAGGAAAATGTAACAAACCACAGCATCTATTACATAGATGCCCTTTAGTTAATAGTGAAAATCATGTTGTGTTCGTGAACTGTGTAAATTCATTTGAGCTGAATAATCACTGGGTTTACCGGAAATGAACACTTTTATTTAGGAAGACACAGAGACTTTGGTTTCACTCCGTTTCTGAAGGGAAATTCAGACCAGTGTTCTCATCCATGAAACATCCACTGTCTTAACAAAAAGAGCATGCTCTTCTTTCCAGCGTCTCTAATACAGCAAGAAATATGAGCATGCCCAGAAAAAATGAACTGTGTTTCCTCTTAATACGGACCATATCTAGTTGAACTCTGCTTATGAAACTCATACATAGAACAGCATCTCTTCATAGATGATCTCTAGTTAATAGTGAAAATCGTGTTGGGTTCGTGAACTGTGTAATTTCATTTGACCCTATAAATCTCTGGGTTTACCAGAAATGAACACTTGCTTGTAGGAAAACAGAGAGCCTTTGGATTAACTCCGTTTGTGAAGGGAAATTCAGACCAATGTTTTCATCCATGAAACACACTGTTTTAATGCAAGATGCATGCTCTTATTCCAGCATCTCCAATACAGCAAGAAACATGAGCATGCCGAGAAAAAAATTACTGTATGTCCTACTCAAATTGACTGTGTCTAGTTCAACTCTGCTTATGAAACACATACTGTTTTTCCTACTCATATGTACCATATCAAGTTGAACTATGCTTATGGAACTGTAACAAGCCACAGTATCTCTTACATAGATGCTCTTTAGTTAATAGTGAAAATCGTCTTGGGTTAGTGAACTGTGTAAATTCATTTTAGCTGAAAAGCACTGGGTTTACCGGAAATGAACTCTTGCATTTAGGAAGTCACAGAGCCTTTGGTTTAACTCCGTTTCTAAAGTGAAATTCAGACCAGTGTTCTCATCTATGAAACACACTCTGTTTTAACGCAAAGAGCATGCTCTTCTTTCCAGTGTCTCTAATACAGCAAAAAACATGAGCATTATCCGAAAAAAAGAACTGTGTTTCCTGCTCATATGGACCATATCTATTTGAACTCTGCTTATGACACTGTAACAAACCACAGCATCTCTTACATAGATGCTCTTTAGTTTATAGTGAAAAACGTTTGGGAACGTGAACTGTGTAAATTCATTGGAGCCGAAAAATCACAGGGGTTACTGCAAATGAACTCTTGATTGTAGGAAGACACAGAGCCTGTAGTTTATCTCTATTTATGAAGCGAAATTCAGACCGGTGTTCTCATCCATGAAACACACTCTGTTTTAATGCAAAGAGCATGCTCTTCTTTCCAGTGTCTGCAATATAGCAAGAATCATGAGCATGCCCAGAAAAATAGAACTGTGTTTCCTGCTCATACAGACCATATCTAGTTGAACTGTGCTTATGAAACTCATACATAGAACAGCATCTCTTTATAGATGATCTTTAGTTAATAGTGAAGATCGTGTTGGGTTCGTGACCTGTGTAAATTCATTTGAGCCGAAAAATCACTGGGTTTACCGGAAATGAACTCTTGCCTGTAGGAAGACACAGAGCCTTTGGTTTAACTCCCTTTGTGAAGGGAAATTCAGACCAGGGTTTTCATCCATGAAACACACTCTGTTTTAACGCAAGATGCATGCTCTTCTTTCCAGCTTCTCTAATACAACAAGAAACATGCGCATGCCCAGAAAAAAATTACTGCATTTACTATTCAATAGGACCATGTGTAAATCAACGCTGCTTATGAAACTCATACAAACCACAGCATGTCTTCATAGATGCTCTTTAGTTAATAGTGAAATTCGTGTTGGGTTCGTGAACTGTGTAAATTCATTTGAGCCGAAAAATCACACGGTTTACCAGAAATGAACTCTTGATTATAGGAAGACACAGAGTCTTTGGTTTAAATCGTTTGTAAAGGGTAATTCAGACCAGTGGTCTCATCCATGAAACACACTCTGTTTTAACGCAAGAAGCATCCTCTTCTGTCCAGCGTCTCCAATACTGCAAGAAACATGAGCATGCCCATAATAAAAGAACTGTGTTTCGTACTCATACGGACAAATTCTTGTTGAACTCTGTTTATGAAACTGTAACAAACCACAGCATCTTTTACATAGATGCTCTTTATTTAATAGTGAAAATAGTTTTGTGTTCGTGAACTGTGTAAATCCATTTGAGCTGAAAAATCACTGGGTTTACCGGAAAAGAACTCTTGCATTTAGGAAGACACAGAGCCTTTGGTTTAACTCCGTTTCTGAAGGGAAATTCAGACCAGTGTTCTCATCCGTGAAACACACTCTGTTTTAACGCAACGAGCATGCTCTTCTTTCCAGCGTCTCTAATACAGCAAGAAACATGAGCATGCCCAGAAAAATTGAACTGTGTTTCCTACTCATACAAACCAAATGTAGTTCCACTCTGCTCATGAAACTGATACAGACCACAGCTCTTCTTACATAAATGCTCTTTAGTTAATAGTGATAATCGCATTGGGTTCTAGAACTGTGTAAAATCATTTGACCCAAAATTCACTTGGTTTGTCAGAAATGAACTCTTGCTTGTAGGAAGTCCCAGATTCTGGGGTTTAGCACCGTTTCTGAAGGGAAATTCAGACCAGAGTTCTCATCCCTGAAAAACAATCTGTTTTAAGGCAAGAAGCATCCTCTTCTTTCCAGCGTCTCCAATTCAGCAAGATCCATGAGTATGAACAGAAAAAAAGAACTGTGTTTCATACTCATAAGAACCGTATGTAGTTCAACTCTGCTTATGAAACTGATACAGACCACAGCTCCTCTTCCATAAATGCTCTTTAGTTTATATTGATAATCGTGTTGGGTTCTAGAACTATGTAAAATCATTTGAGCCCAAAATTCACTTTGTTTATCTGAAATGAACTATTGCTTGTAGGAACACCCAGATCCTGGGGTTTAACTCGGTTTCTGAAGGTAAATTCAGACCAGAGTTCTCATCCTTGAAACACACTATGTTTTAATGCAAGAAGCAAGCTCTTCTTTCCAGCGTCTCCAATACAGCAAGAAGCATGAGCTGCCCTCAAAAAAGAACTGTGTTTCCTACTCATACAGACCATATTTAGATCAACTCTGCTTATGAAACTGGTACAAACCACAGCTCCTCTTACATAAATGCTCTTTAGTTAATAGTGTGAATCGCATTGGGTTCTTTAATTGTGTAAAATCATTTGAGCCCAAAATTCCCTTGGTTTACCAGAACTGAACTCTTGCTTGTATGAAGACATAGATCCTGGGGTTTTACTCCGTTTCTGAAGGGAAATTCAGACCAGAGTTCTCATCCCTGAAAAACACTCTGTTTTAAGGCAAGAAGCATAATCTTCTTTCCAGCGTCTCCAATACAGCAAGAACGATGAGCATTCCCAGAAAAAAAGAACTGTGTTTCCTACTCATACAGACCATATGTAGATCAACTCTGCTTATGAAACTGATACAAACCACAGCTCCTCTTACATACATGCTCTTTAGTTAGTAGTGATAATCGCGTTGGGTTTTAGAACTGTGTAAAATCATTTGAGCCAAAAATTCACTTGGTTTACCAAAATTGAACTCTTGCTTGAAGGAAGACACAGATCCTGGGGTTTAACTGCGTTTCTGAATGGAAATTACGACCAGATTTCTCATCCATGAATCACACTCTGCTTTTAGTCAAGAAGCAAACTCTTCTTTCTAGTGTCTCCAATACAGCAAGTACCATGATCCTGCCCCCCCCATAAAAGAACTGTGTTTCCTCCTCAAACGGACCATATGTAGTTCAACTCTGCTTATGAAACTGATACAAACCACAGCTCCACTTACATAAATGCTCTTTAGTTAATAGTGAGAATCGCATTAGGTATTGGAATTTTGTAAAATCTTTTGAGCCCAAAATTCTCATGGTATACCAGAAATAAACTCTTGCTTGTATGAAGACACAGATCCTGGGGTTTAACTCCGTTTCTGAAGGGAAATTCAGACCAGAGTTCTCATCCTTGAAAAACAATCTGTTTTAAGGCAAGAAGCATCCTCTTCTTTCCAGCGTCTCCAATTCAGCAAGAACCATGAGTATGTCCAGAAAAAAAGAACTGTGTTTCATACTCATAAGAACCGTATGTAGTTCAACTCTGCTTATGAAACTGATACAAACCACAGCTCCTCTTCCATAAATGCTCTTTAGTTTATATTGATAATCGTGTTGGGTTCTAGAACTATGTAAAATCATTTGAGCCCAAAATTCACTTTGTTTATCTGAAATGAACTATTGCTTGTAGGAAGACCCAGATACTGGGGTTTAACTCGGTTTCTGAAGGTAAATTCAGACCAGAGTTCTCATCCTTGAAACACACTATGTTTTAATGCAAGAAGTAAGCTCTTCTTTCTAGCGTCTCCAATACAGCAAGAACCATGAGCTGCCCTCAAAAAAGAACTGTGTTTCCTACTCATACAGACCATATGTAGATCAACTCTGCTTATAAAACTGGTACAAACCACAGCTCCTCTTACATAAATGCTCTTTAGTTAATAGTGTGAATCGCATTGGGTTCTTTAATTGTGTAAAATCATTTGAGCCCAAAATTCCCTTGGTTTACCAGAACTGAACTCTTGCTTGTATGAAGACATAGATCCTGGGGTTTTACTCCGTTTCTGAAGGGAAATTCAGACCAGAGTTCTCATCCCTGAAAAACACTCTGTTTTAAGGCAAGAAGCATAATCTTCTTTCCAGCATCTCCAATACAGCAAGAACGATGAGCATTCCCAGAAAAAAAGAACTGTGTTTCCTACTCATACCGATAATATGTAGATCAACTCTGCTTATGAAACTGATACAAACCACAGCTCCTCTTACATACATGCTCTTTAGTTAGTAGTGATAATCGCGTTGGGTTTTAGAACTGTGTAAAATCATTTGAGCCAAAAATTCACTTGGTTTACCAAAAATGAACTCTTGCTTGTAGGAAGACACAGATCCTGGGGTTTAACTCCGTTTCTGAATGGAAATTCCGACCAGAGTTCTCATCCATGAATCACACTCTGTTTTTAGTCAATAAGCAAACTCTTCTTTCTAGTGTCTCCAATACAGCAAGTACCATGATCCTCCCCCCCCCAAAAAAAATACTGTGTTTCCTCCTCAAACGGACCATATGTAGTTCAACTCTGCTTATGAAACTGATACAAAACACAGCTCCACTTACAAAAATGCTCTTTAGTTAATAGTGAGAATCACTTTAGGTATATGAATTTTGTAAATTCTTTTGAGTCCAAAATTCTCATGGTTTACCAGAAATAAACTCTTGCTTGTATGAAGACCCAGATCCTGGGGTTTAACTCCGTTTCTGAGGGAAATTCAGACCAGTGTGCTCATTAATGAAACACACTCTGTTTTAATGGAAGAAGAAAGCTCTTCTTTCCAGCATCTCCAATACAGCAAAATCCATGAGCTGCCCTCAAAAAAGAACTGTGTTTCCTACTCATACAGACCATATTTAGATCAACTCTGCTTATGAAACTGGTACAAACCACAGCTCCTCTTACATAAATGCTCTTTAGTTAATAGTGTGAATCGCATTGGGTTCTTTAATTGTGTAAAATCATTTGAGCCCAAAATTCCCTTGGTTTACCAGAACTGAACTCTTGCTTGTATGAAGACATAGATCCTGGGGTTTTACTCCGTTTCTGAAGGGAAATTCAGACCAGAGTTCTCATCCCTGAAAAACACTCTGTTTTAAGGCAAGAAGCATAATCTTCTTTCCAGCGTCTCCAATACAGCAAGAACGATGAGCATTCCCAGAAAAAAAGAACTGTGTTTCCTACTCATACAGACCATATGTAGATCAACTCTGCTTATGAAACTGATACAAACCACAGCTCCTCTTACATACATGCTCTTTAGTTAGTAGTGATAATCGCGTTGGGTTTTAGAACTGTGTAAAATCATTTGAGCCAAAAATTCACTTGGTTTACCAAAATTGAACTCTTGCTTGTAGGAAGACACAGATCCTGGGGTTTAACTGCGTTTCTGAATGGAAATTCCGACCAGATTTCTCATCCATGAATCACACTCTGTTTTTAGGCAAGAAGCAAACTCTTATTTCCAGCGTCTCCAATACAGCAAGTACCATGATCCTGCCCCCCCATAAAAGAACTGTGTTTCCTCTTCAAACGGACCGTATGTAGTTCAACTCTGCTTATGAAACTGATACAAACCACAGCTCCACTTACATAAATTCTCTTTAGTTAATAGTGAGAATCGCATTAGATATTGGAATTTTGTAAAATCTTTTGAGCCCAAAATTCTCATGGTATACCAGAAATAAACTCTTGCTTGTATGAAGACAGAGATCCTGGGGTTTAACTCCGTTTCTGAAGGGAAATTCAGACCAGAGTTCTCATCCTTGAAAAACAATCTGTTTTAAGGCAAGCAGCATCCTCTTCTTTCCAGCGTCTCCAATTCAGCAAGAACCATGAGTATGTCCAGAAAAAAAGAACTGTGTTTCATACTCATAAGAACCGTATGTAGTTCAACTCTGCTTATGAAACTGATACAAACCACAGCTCCTCTTCCATAAATGCTCTTTAGTTTATATTGATAATCGTGTTGGGTTCTAGAACTATGTAAAATCATTTGAGCCCAAAATTCACTTTGTTTATCTGAAATGAACTATTGCTTGTAGGAACACCCAGATCCTGGGGTTTAACTCGGTTTCTGAAGGTAAATTCAGACCAGAGTTCTCATCCTTGAAACACACTATGTTTTAATGCAAGAAGTAAGCTCTTCTTTCTAGCGTCTCCAATACAGCAAGAACCATGAGCTGCCCTCAAAAAAGAACTGTGTTTCCTACTCATACAGACCATATGTAGATCAACTCTGCTTATAAAACTGGTACAAACCACAGCTCCACTTACATAAATGCTCTTTAGTTAATAGTGAGAATCGCATTAGGTATTTTAATTTTATAAAATCTTTTGAGCCCAAAATTCTCATGGTATACCAGAAATAAACTCTTGCTTGTATGAAGACACAGATCCTGGGGTTTAACTCCGTTTCTGAAGGGAAATTCAGACCAGAGTTCTCATCCCTGAAAAACACTCTGTTTTAAGGCAAGAAGCAAAATCTTCTTTCCAGCATCTCCAATACAGCAAGAACGATGAGCATTCCCAGAAAAAAAGAACTGTGTTTCCTACTCATACCGACAATATGTAGATCAACTCTGCTTATGAAACTGATACAAACCACAGCTCCTCTTACATACATGCTCTTTAGTTAGTAGTGATAATCGCGTTGGGTTTTAGAACTGTGTAAAATCATTTGAGCCAAAAATTCACTTGGTTTACCAAAATTGAACTCTTGCTTGTAGGAAGACACAGATCCTGGGGTTTAACTGCGTTTCTGAATGGAAATTCCGACCAGATTTCTCATCCATGAATCACACTCTGTTTTTAGGCAAGAAGCAAACTCTTATTTCCAGCGTCTCCAATACAGCAAGTACCATGATCCTGCCCCCCCATAAAAGAACTGTGTTTCCTTCTCAAACGGACCATATGTAGTTCAACTCTGCTTATGAAACTGATACAAACCACAGCTCCACTTACATAAATGCTCTTTAGTTAATAGTGAGAATCGCATTAGGTATTTGAATTTTGTAAAATCTTTTGAGCCCAAAATTCTCATGGTATACCAGAAATAAACTCTTGCTTGTATGAAGACACAGATCCTGGGGTTTAACTCCGTTTCTGAAGGGAAATTCAGACCAGAGTTCTCATCCTTGAAAAACAATCTGTTTTAAGGCAAGAAGCATCCTCTTCTTTCCAGCGTCTCCAATTCAGCAAGAACCATGAGTATGTCCAGAAAAAAAGAACTGTGTTTCATACTCATAAGAACCGTATGTAGTTCAACTCTGCTTATGAAACTGATACAAACCACAGCTCCTCTTCCATAAATGCTCTTTAGTTTATATTGATAATCGTGTTGGGTTCTAGAACTATGTAAAATCATTTGAGCCCAAAATTCACTTTGTTTATCTGAAATGAACTATTGTTTGTAGGAAGACCCAGATACTGGGGTTTAACTCGGTTTCTGAAGGTAAATTCAGACCAGAGTTCTCATCCTTGAAACACACTATGTTTTAATGCAAGAAGCAAGCTCTTCTTTCTAGCGTCTCCAATACAGCAAAATCCATGAGCTGCCCTCAAAAAAGAACTGTGTTTCCTACTCATACAGACCATATGTAGATCAACTCTGCTTATAAAACTGGTACAAACCACAGCTCCTCTTACATAAATGCTCTTTAGTTAATAGTGTGAATCGCATTGGGTTCTTTAATTGTGTAAAATCATTTGAGCCCAAAATTCCCTTGGTCTACCAGAACTGAACTCTTGCTTGTATGAAGACATAGATCCTGGGGTTTTACTCCGTTTCTGAAGGGAAATTCAGACCAGAGTTCTCATCCCTGAAAAACACTCTGTTTTAAAGCAAGAAGCATAATCTTCTTTCCAGCGTCTCCAATACAGCAAGAACAATGAGCATTCCCAGAAAAAAAGAACTGTGTTTCCTCCTCATACAGACCATATGTAGATCAACTCTACTTATGAAACTGATACAAACCACAGCTCCTCTTACATACATGCTCTTTAGTTAGTAGTGATAATCGCGTTGGGTTTTAGAACTGTGTAAAATCATTTGAGCCAAAAATTCACTTGGTTTACCAAAAATGACCTCTTGCTTGTAGGAAGACACAGATCCTGGGGTTTAACTCCGTTTCTGAATGGAAATTCCGACCAGAGTTCTCATCCATGAATCACACTCTGTTTTTAGTCAAGAAGCAAACTCTTCTTTCTATCGTCTCCAATACAGCAAGTACCATGATCCTGCCCCCCCAAAAAAAATACTGTGTTTCCTCCTCAAAAGGACCATATGTAGTTCAACTCTGCTTATGAAACTGATACAAACCACAGCTCCACTTACATAAATGCTCTTTAGTTAATAGTGAGAATCGCATTAGGTATATGATTTTGTAAATTCTTTTGAGCCCAAAATTCTCATGGTTTACCAGAAATAAACTCTTGCTTGTATGAAGACACAGATCCTGGGGTTTAACTCCGTTTCTGAAGGGAAATTCAGACCAGAGTTCTCATCCCTGAAAAACAATCTGCTTTAAGGCAAGAAGCATCCTCTTCTTTCCAGCGTCTCCAATACAGCAAGAACCATGAGCATGCCCAGAAAAAAAGAACTGTGTTTCCTACTCGTACAGACCATATTTAGATCAACTCTGCTTATGAAACTGGTACAAACCACAGCTCCTCTTACATAAATGCTCTTTAGTTAATAGTGTGAATCGCATTGGGTTCTTTAATTGTGTAAAATCATTTGAGCCCAAAATTCCCTTGGTTTACCAGAACTGAACTCTTGCTTGTATGAAGACATAGATCCTGGGGTTTTACTCCGTTTCTGAAGGGAAATTCAGACCAGAGTTCTCATCCCTGAAAAACACTCTGTTTTAAGGCAAGAAGCATAATCTTCTTTCCAGCGTCTCCAATACAGCAAGAACGATGAGCATTCCCAGAAAAAAAGAACTGTGTTTCCTACTCATACAGACCATATGTAGATCAACTCTGCTTATGAAACTGATACAAACCACAGCTCCTCTTACATACATGCTCTTTAGTTAGTGGTGATAATCGCGTTGGGTTTTAGAACTGTGTAAAATCATTTGAGCCAAAAATTCACTTGGTTTACCAAAATTGAACTCTTGCTTGTAGGAAGACACAGATCCTGGGGTTTAACTGCGTTTCTGAATGGAAATTCCGACCAGATTTCTCATCCATGAATCACACTCTGTTTTTAGGCAAGAAGCAAACTCTTATTTCCAGCGTCTCCAATACAGCAAGTACCATGATCCTGCCCCCCCCATAAAAGAACTGTGTTTCCTTCTCAAACGGACCATATGTAGTTCAACTCTGCTTATGAAACTGATACAAACCACAGCTCCACTTACATAAATGCTCTTTAGTTAATAGTGAGAATCGCATTAGGTATTTGAATTTTGGAAAATCTTTTGAGCCCAAAATTCTCATGGTATACCAGAAATAAACTCTTGCTTGTATGAAGACACAGATCCTGGGGTTTAACTCCGTTTCTGAAGGGAAATTCAGACCAGAGTTCTCATCCTTGAAAAACAATCTGTTTTAAGGCAAGAAGCATCCTCTTCTTTCCAGCGTCTCCAATTCAGCAAGAACCATGAGTATGTCCAGAAAAAAAGAACTGTGTTTCATACTCATAAGAACCGTATGTAGTTCAACTCTGCTTATGAAACTGATACAAACCACAGCTCCTCTTCCATAAATGCTCTTTAGTTTATATTGATAATCGTGTTGGGTTCTAGAACTATGTAAAATCATTTGAGCCCAAAATTCACTTTGTTTATCTGAAATGAACTATTGCTTGTAGGAAGACCCAGATACTGGGGTTTAACTCGGTTTCTGAAGGTAAATTCAGACCAGAGTTCTCATCCTTGAAACACACTATGTTTTAATGCAAGATGCAAGCTCTTCTTTCTAGCATCTCCAATACAGCAAGATCCATGAGCTGCCCTCAAAAAAGAACTGTGTTTCCTACTCATACAGACCATATGTAGATCAACTCTGCTTATAAAACTGGTACAAACCACAGCTCCTCTTACATAAATGCTCTTTAGTTAATAGTGTGAATCGCATTGGGTTCTTTAATTGTGTAAAATCATTTGAGCCCAAAATTCCCTTGGTCTACCAGAACTGAACTCTTGCTTGTATGAAGACATAGATCCTGGGGTTTTACTCCGTTTCTGAAGGGAAATTCAGACCAGAGTTCTCATCCCTGAAAAACACTCTGTTTTAAAGCAAGAAGCATAATCTTCTTTCCAGCGTCTCCAATACAGCAAGAACAATGAGCATTCCCAGAAAAAAAGAACTGTGTTTCCTCCTCATACAGACCATATGTAGATCAACTCTACTTATGAAACTGATACAAACCACAGCTCCTCTTACATACATGCTCTTTAGTTAGTAGTGATAATCGCGTTGGGTTTTAGAACTGTGTAAAATCATTTGAGCCAAAAATTCACTTGGTTTACCAAAAATGAACTCTTGCTTGTATGAAGACACAGATCCTGGGGTTTAACTCCGTTTCTGAAGGGAAATTCAGACCAGAGTTCTCATCCCTGAAAAACAATCTGTTTTAAGGCAAGAAGCATCCTCTTCTTTCCAGCGTCTCCAATACAGCAAGAACCATGAGCATGCCAGGAAAAAAAGAACTGTGTTTCCTACTCGTACAGACCATATGTAGTTCAACTCTGCTTATGAACCTGATACAAACCACAGCTCCTCTTACTTAAATGCTCTTTTGTTAATAGTGAGAATCGGGAGGGTTCTTGAACTGTGTAAAAGCATTTGAGCCCAAAATTCACTTTGTTTACCAGAAATGAACTGTTGCTTGTAGGAAGACACAGATCCTGGGGTTTACCTCCATTTCTGAAGGGAAATTCAGACCAGAGTTCTCATCCTTAAAGCACACTCTGTTTTAATGCAAGAAGCAAACTCTTCTTTCCAGCGTTTCCAATACAGCAAGAACCCTTAGCATGCCCAGAATAAATGATCTGTGTTTCCAACTCATATGGACCATATGTAGTTAAACTCTGCTTATGAAACTGGTACAAACCACAGCTCCTCTTACATAAATGCTCTTCTGTTAATAGGGAAAATCGCTTGGGGTCTTGAACTGAGTATAAACATTTGAGCCAAAAAATCACTTGATATACCACAAATGAACTCTGGCTCTTAGGAAGACACAGATCCTGTGGTTTAACTCTGTTTCTTAAGGGAAATTCAGACCACTGCTCTCTTCCATGAAACACACTCTGTTTTAATGCAAGAACAAAGCTCTTCTTTCCAGCGTCTCCAATAAAGCAAGAACCATGAGTATGCCAAGAAAAAAAGAACTGTGTTTCCTATTCATACGAACCAAAAGTAGTTCAACTCTGCTAATGAAAATGATACAGACCACAGCTCCTCTTACAAAATAACTCTTTAGTTTATAGTGAGAATCGCGTTGAGTTCGTGAACTGGGAAAAATAATTTGAGCCCAAAATTCACTTTGTTTATCAGAAATGAACTATTGCTTGTAGGAAGACCCAGATCCTGGGGTTTAACTCCGCTTCTGAGGGAAATTCAGACCAGTGTTCTCATTAATGAAACACACTCTGTTTTAATGGAAGAAGAAAGCTCTTCTTTCCAGCATCTCCAATACAGCAAAATCCATGAGCTGCCCTCAAAAAAGAACTGTGTTTCCTACTCATACAGACCATATGTAGATCAACTCTGCTTATGAAACTGATACAAACCACAGCTCCTCTTACATACATGCTCTTTAGTTAGTAGTGATAATCGCGTAGGGTTTTAGAACTGTGTAAATCATTTGAGCCAAAAATTCACTTGGCTTACCAAAAATGAACTCTTGCTTGTATGAAGACACAGATCCTGGGGTTTAACTCCGTTTCTGAAGGGAAATTCAGACCAGAGTTCTCATCCTTGTAAAACAATCTGTTTTAAGGCAAGAAGCATCCTCTTCTTTCCAGCGTCTCCAATTCAGCAAGAACCATGAGTATGTCCAGAAAAAAAGAACTGTGTTTCATACTCATAAGAACCGTATGTAGTTCAACTCTGCTTATGAAACTGATACAAACCACAGTTTCTTCCATAAATGCTCTTTAGTTTATATTGATAATCGTGTTGGGTTCTAGAACTATGTAAAATCATTTGAGCCCAAAATTCACTTTGTTTATCTGAAATGAACTATTGCTTGTAGGAAGACCCAGATACTGGGTTTAACTCGGTTTCTGAAGGTAAATTCAGACCAGAGTTCTCATCCTTGAAACACACTATGTTTTAATGCAAGAAGCAAGCTCTTCTTTCTAGCGTCTCCAATACAGCAAGATCCATGAGCTGCCCTCAAAAAAGAACTGTGTTTCCTACTCATACAGACCATATGTAGATCAACTCTGCTTATAAAACTGGTACAAACCACAGCTCCTCTTACATAAATGCTCTTTAGTTAATAGTGTGAATCGCATTGGGTTCTTTAATTGTGTAAAATCATTTGAGCCCAAAATTCCCTTGGTTTACCAGAACTGAACTCTTGCTTGTATGAAGACATAGATCCTGGGGTTTTACTCCGTTTCTGAAGGGAAATTCAGACCAGAGTTCTCATCCCTGAAAAACACTCTGTTTTAAGGCAAGAAGCATAATCTTCTTTCCAGCATCTCCAATACAGCAAGAACGATGAGCATTCCCAGAAAAAAAGAACTGTGTTTCCTACTCATACCGACAATATGTAGATCAACTCTGCTTATGAAACTGATACAAACCACAGCTCCTCTTACATACATGCTCTTTAGTTAGTAGTGATAATCGCGTTGGGTTTTAGAACTGTGTAAAATCATTTGAGCCAAAAATTCACTTGGTTTACCAAAATTGAACCCTTGCTTGTAGGAAGACACAGATCCTGGGGTTTAACTCCGTTTCTGAATGGAAATTCCGACCAGATTTCTCATCCATGAATCACACTCTGTTTTTAGGCAAGAAGCAAACTCTTATTTCCAGCGTCTCCAATACAGCAAGTACCATGATCCTGCCCCCCCCCATAAAAGAACTGTGTTTCCTTCTCAAACGGACCATATGTAGTTCAACTCTGCTTATGAAACTGATACAAACCACAGCTCCACTTACATAAATGCTCTTTAGTTAATAGTGAGAATCGCATTAGGTATTTTAATTTTGGAAAATCTTTTGAGCCCTAAATTCTCATGGTATACCAGAAATAAACTCTTGCTTGTATGAAGACACAGATCCTGGGGTTTAACTCCGTTTCTGAAGGGAAATTCAGACCAGAGTTCTCATCCTTGAAAAACAATCTGTTTTAAGGCAAGAAGCATCCTCTTCTTTCCAGCGTCTCCAATTCAGCAAGAACCATGAGTATGTCCAGAAAAAAAGAACTGTGTTTCATACTCATAAGAACCGTATGTAGTTCAACTCTGCTTATGAAGCTGATACAAACCACAGCTCCCCTTCCATAAATGCTCTTTAGTTTATAATGATAATCGTGTTGGGTTCTAGAACTATGTAAAATCATTTGAGCCCAAAATTCACTTTGTTTATCTGAAATGAACTATTGCTTGTAGGAAGACCCAGATACTGGGGTTTAACTCGGTTTCTGAAGGTAAATTCAGACCAGAGTTCTCATCCTTGAAACACACTATGTTTTAATGCAAGAAGCAAGCTCTTCTTTCCAGCGTCTGCAATACAGCAAGAACCATGAGCTGCCCTCAAAAAAGAACTGTGTTTCCTACTCATACAGACCATATGTAGATCAACTCTGCTTATAAAACTGGTACAAACCACAGCTCCTCTTACATAAGTGCTCTTTAGTTAATAGTGTGAATCGCATTGGGTTCTTTAATTGTGTAAAATCATTTGAGCCCCAAACTCCCTTGTTTTACCAGAACTGAACTCTTGCTTGTATGAAGACATAGATCCTGGGGTTTTACTCCGTTTCTGAAGGGAAATTCAGACCAGAGTTCTCATCCCTGAAAAACACTCTCTTTTAAGGCAAGAAGCATAATCTTCTTTCCAGCATCTCCAATACAGCAAGAACAATGAGCATTCCCAGAAAAAAAGAACTGTGTTTCCTACTCATACCGACAATATGTAGATCAACTCTGCTTATGAAACTGATACAAACCACAGCTCCTCTTACATACATGCTCTTTAGTTAGTAGTGATAATCGCGTTGGGTTTTAGAACTGTTTAAAATTTTTTGAGCCAAAAATTCACTTGGTTTACCAAAAATGAACTCTTGCTTGTAGGAAGACACAGATCCTGGGGTTTTACTCCGTTTCTGAATGGAAATTCCGACCAGAGTTCTCATCCATGAATCACACTCTGTTTTTAGTCAAGAAGCAAACTCTTCTTTCTAGCGTCTCCAATACAGCAAGTACCATGATCCTGCCCCCCCATAAAAGAACTGTGTTTCCTCCTCAAACGGACCATATGTAGTTCAACTCTGCTTATGAAACTGATACAAACCACAGCTCCACTTACATAAATGCTCTTTAGTTAATAGTGAGAATCGCATTAGGTATTTGAATTTTGTATAATCTTTTGAGCCCAAAATTCTCATGGTATACCAGAAATAAACTCTTGCTTGTATGAAGACACAGATCCTGGGGTTTAACTCCGTTTCTGAAGGGAAATTCAGACCAGAGTTCTCATCCTTGAAAAACAATCTGTTTTAAGGCAAGAAGCATCCTCTTCTTTCCAGCGTCTCCAATTCAGCAAGAACCATGAGTATGTCCAGAAAAAAAGAACTGTGTTTCATACTCATAAGAACCTTATGTAGTTCAACTCTGCTTATGAAACTGATACAAACCACAGCTCCTCTTCCATAAATGCTCTTTAGTTTATATTGATAATCGTGTTGGGTTCTAGAACTATGTAAAATCATTTGAGCCCAAAATTCACTTTGTTTATCTGAAATGAACTATTGCTTGTAGGAAGACCCAGATACTGGGGTTTAACTCGCTTTCTGAAGGTAAATTCAGACCAGAGTTCTCATCCTTGAAACACACTATGTTTTAATGCAAGAAGTAAGCTCTTCTTTCTAGCGTCTCCAATACAGCAAGAACCATGAGCTGCCCTCAAAAAAGAACTGTGTTTCCTACTCATATAGACCATATGTAGATCAACTCTGCTTATAAAACTGGTACAAACCACAGCTCCACTTACATAAATGCTCTTTAGTTAATAGTGAGAATCGCATTAGGTATTTTAATTTTGTAAAATCTTTTGAGCCCAAAATTCTCATGGTATACCAGAAATAAACTCTTGCTTGTATGAAGACACAGATCCTGGGGTTTAACTCCGTTTCTGAAGGGAAATTCAGACCAGAGTTCTCATCCCTGAAAAACACTCTGTTTTAAAGCAAGAAGCATAATCTTCTTTCCAGCATCTCCAATACAGCAAGAACGATGAGCATTCCCAGAAAAAAAGAACTGTGTTTCCTACTCATACCGACAATATGTAGATCAACTCTGCTTATGAAACTGATACAAACCACAGCTCCTCTTACATACATGCTCTTTAGTTAGTAGTGATAATCGCGTTGGGTTTTAGAACTGTGTAAAATCATTTGAGCCAAAAATTCACTTGGTTTACCAAAAATGACCTCTTGCTTGTAGGAAGACACAGATCCTGGGGTTTAACTCCGTTTCTGAATGGAAATTCCGACCAGAGTTCTCATCCATGAATCACACTCTGTTTTTAGTCAAGAAGCAAACTCTTCTTTCTAGCGACTCCAATACAGCAAGTACCATGATCCTGCCCCCCCCCAAAAAATACTGTGTTTCCTCCTCAAACGGACCATATGTAGTTCAACTCTGCTTATGAAACTGATACAAACCACAGCTCCACTTACATAAATGCTCTTTAGTTAATAGTGAGAATCGCATTAGGTATATGATTTTGTAAATTCTTTTGAGCCCAAAATTCTCATGGTTTACCAGAAATAAACTCTTGCTTGTATGAAGACACAGATCCTGGGGTTTAACTCCGTTTCTGAAGGGAAATTCAGACCAGAGTTCTCATCCCTGAAAAACAATCTGTTTTAAGGCAAGAAGCATCCTCTTCTTTCCAGCGTCTCCAATACAGCAAGAACCATGAGCATGCCCAGAAAAAAAGAACTGTGTTTCCTACTCATACAGACCATATTTAGATCAACTCTGCTTATGAAACTGGTACAAACCACAGCTCCTCTTACATAAATGCTCTTTAGTTAATAGTGTGAATCGCATTGGGTTCTTTAATTGTGTAAAATCATTTGAGCCCAAAATTCCCTTGGTTTACCAGAACTGAACTCTTGCTTGTATGAAGACATAGATCCTGGGGTTTTACTCCGTTTCTGAAGGGAAATTCAGACCAGAGTTCTCATCCCTGAAAAACACTCTGTTTTAAGGCAAGAAGCATAATCTTCTTTCCAGCATCTCCAATACAGCAAGAACGATGAGCATTCCCAGAAAAAAAGAACTGTGTTTCCTACTCATACAGACCATATGTAGATCAACTCTGCTTATGAAACTGATACAAACCACAGCTCCTCTTACATACATGCTCTTTAGTTAGTAGTGATAATCGCGTTGGGTTTTAGAACTGTGTAAAATCATTTGATCCAAAAGTTCTCTTGGTTTACCAAAATTGAACTCTTGCTTGTAGGAAGACACAGATCCTGGGGTTTATCTCCGTTTCTGAATGGAAATACCGACCAGATTTCTCATCCATGAATCACACTCTGTTTTTAGGCAAGAAGCAAACTCTTATTTCCAGCGTCTCCAATACAGCAAGTACCATGATCCTGCCCCCCCCATAAAAGAACTGTGTTTCCTTCTCAAACGGACCATATGTAGTTCAACTCTGCTTATGAAACTGATACAAACCACAGCTCCACTTACATAAATGCTCTTTAGTTAATAGTGAGAATCGCATTAGGTATTTGAATTTTGGAAAATCTTTTGAGCCCTAAATTCTCATGGTATACCAGAAATAAACTCTTGCTTGTATGAAGACACAGATCCTGGGGTTTAACTCCGTTTCTGAAGGGAAATTCAGACCAGAGTTCTCATCCTTGAAAAACAATCTGTTTTAAGGCAAGAAGCATCCTCTTCTTTCCAGCGTCTCCAATTCAGCAAGAACCATGAGTATGTCCAGAAAAAAAGAACTGTGTTTCATACTCATAAGAACCGTATGTAGTTCAACTCTGCTTATGAAGCTGATACAAACCAGAGCTCCCCTTCCATAAATGCTCTTTAGTTTATATTGATAATCGTGTTGGGTTCTAGAACTATGTAAAATCATTTGAGCCCAAAATTCACTTTGTTTATCTGAAATGAACTATTGCTTGTAGGAAGACCCAGATACTGGGGTTTAACTCGGTTTCTGAAGGAAAATTCAGACCAGAGTTCTCATCCTTGAAACACACTATGTTTTAATGCAAGAAGAAAGCTCTTCTTTCCAGCGTCTGCAATACAGCAAGAACCATGAGCTGCCCTCAAAAAAGAACTGTGTTTCCTACTCATACAGACCATATGTAGATCAACTCTGCTTATAAAACTGGTACAAACCACAGCTCCTCTTACATAAATGCTCTTTAGTTAATAGTGTGAATCGCATTGGGTTCTTTAATTGTGTAAAATCATTTGAGCCCCAAACTCCCTTGTTTTACCAGAACTGAACTCTTGCTTGTATGAAGACATAGATCCTGGGGTTTTACTCCGTTTCTGAAGGGAAATTCAGACCAGAGTTCTCATCCCTGAAAAACACTCTGTTTTAAGGCAAGAAGCATAATCTTCTTTCCAGCATCTCCAATACAGCAAGAACAATGAGCATTCCCAGAAAAAAAGAACTGTGTTTCCTACTCATACCGACAATATGTAGATCAACTCTGCTTATGAAACTGATACAAACCACAGCTCCTCTTACATACATGCTCTTTAGTTAGTAGTGATAATCGCGTTGGGTTTTAGAACTGTGTAAAATCATTTGAGCCAAAAATTCACTTGGTTTACCAAAAATGAACTCTTGCTTGTAGGAAGACACAGATCCTGGGGTTTTACTCCGTTTCTGAATGGAAATTCCGACCAGAGTTCTCATCCATGAATCACACTCTGTTTTTAGTCAAGAAGCAAACTCTTCTTTCTAGCGTCTCCAATACAGCAAGTACCATGATCCTGCCCCCCCCATAAAAGAACTGTGTTTCCTCCTCAAACGGACCATATGTAGTTCAACTCTGCTTATGAAACTGATACAAACCACAGCTCCACTTACATAAATGCTCTTTAGTTAATAGTGAGAATCGCATTAGGTATTTGAATTTTGTATAATCTTTTGAGCCCAAAATTCTCATGGTATACCAGAAATAAACTCTTGCTTGTATGAAGACACAGATCCTGGGGTTTAACTCCGTTTCTGAAGGGAAATTCAGACCAGAGTTCTCATCCTTGAAAAACTATCTGTTTTAAGGCAAGAAGCATCCTCTTCTTTCCAGCGTCTCCAATTCAGCAAGAACCATGAGTATGTCCAGAAAAAAAGAACTGTGTTTCATACTCATAAGAACCGTATGTAGTTCAACTCTGCTTATGAAACTGATACAAACCACAGCTCCTCTTCCATAAATGCTCTTTAGTTTATATTGATAATCGTGTTGGGTTCTAGAACTATGTAAAATCATTTGAGCCCAAAATTCACTTTGTTTATCTGAAATGAACTATTGCTTGTAGGAAGACCCAGATACTGGGGTTTAACTCGGTTTCTGAAGGTAAATTCAGACCAGAGTTCTCATCCTTGAAACACACTATGTTTTAATGCAAGAAGTAAGCTCTTCTTTCTAGCGTCTCCAATACAGCAAGAACCATGAGCTGCCCTCAAAAAAGAACTGTGTTTCCTACTCATATAGACCATATGTAGATCAACTCTGCTTATAAAACTGGTACAAACCACAGCTCCACTTACATAAATGCTCTTTAGTTAATAGTGAGAATCGCATTAGGTATTTTAATTTTGTAAAATCTTTTGAGCCCAAAATTCTCATGGTATACCAGAAATAAACTCTTGCTTGTATGAAGACACAGATCCTGGGGTTTAACTCCGTTTCTGAAGGGAAATTCAGACCAGAGTTCTCATCCCTGAAAAACACTCTGTTTTAAAGCAAGAAGCATAATCTTCTTTCCAGCATCTCCAATACAGCAAGAACGATGAGCATTCCCAGAAAAAAAGAACTGTGTTTCCTACTCATACCGACAATATGTAGATCAACTCTGCTTATGAAACTGATACAAACCACAGCTCCTCTTACATACATGCTCTTTAGTTAGTAGTGATAATCGCGTTGGGTTTTAGAACTGTGTAAAATCATTTGAGCCAAAAATTCACTTGGTTTACCAAAAATGACCTCTTGCTTGTAGGAAGACACAGATCCTGGGGTTTAACTCCGTTTCTGAATGGAAATTCCGACCAGAGTTCTCATCCATGAATCACACTCTGTTTTTAGTCAAGAAGCAAACACTTCTTTCTAGCGACTCCAATACAGCAAGTACCATGATCCTGCCCCCCCCAAAAAAATACTGTGTTTCCTCCTCAAACGGACCATATGTAGTTCAACTCTGCTTATGAAACTGATACAAACCACAGCTCCACTTACATAAATGCTCTTTAGTTAATAGTGAGAATCGCATTAGGTATATGATTTTGTAAATTCTTTTGAGCCCAAAATTCTCATGGTTTACCAGAAATAAACTCTTGCTTGTATGAAGACACAGATCCTGGGGTTTAACTCCGTTTCTGAAGGGAAATTCAGACCAGAGTTCTCATCCCTGAAAAACAATCTGTTTTAAGGCAAGAAGCATCCTCTTCTTTCCAGCGTCTCCAATACAGCAAGAACCATGAGCATGCCCAGAAAAAAAGAACTGTGTTTCCTACTCATACAGACCATATTTAGATCAACTCTGCTTATGAAACTGGTACAAACCACAGCTCCTCTTACATAAATGCTCTTTAGTTAATAGTGTGAATCGCATTGGGTTCTTTAATTGTGTAAAATCATTTGAGCCCAAAATTCCCTTGGTTTACCAGAACTGAACTCTTGCTTGTATGAAGACATAGATCCTGGGGTTTTACTCCGTTTCTGAAGGGAAATTCAGACCAGAGTTCTCATCCCTGAAAAACACTCTGTTTTAAGGCAAGAAGCATAATCTTCTTTCCAGCATCTCCAATACAGCAAGAACGATGAGCATTCCCAGAAAAAAAGAACTGTGTTTCCTACTCATACAGACCATATGTAGATCAACTCTGCTTATGAAACTGATACAAACCACAGCTCCTCTTTCATACATGCTCTTTAGTTAGTAGTGATAATCGCGTTGGGTGTAGAACTGTGTAAAATCATTTGAGCCAAAAATTCACTTGGTTTACCAAAATTGAACTCTTGCTTGTAGGAAGACACAGATCCTGGGGTTTAACTCCGTTTCTGAATGGAAATACCGACCAGATTTCTCATCCATGAATCACACTCTGTTTTTAGGCAAGAAGCAAACTCTTATTTCCAGCGTCTCCAATACAGCAAGTACCATGATCCTGCCCCCCCCATAAAAGAACTGTGTTTCCTTCTCAAACGGACCATATGTAGTTCAACTCTGCTTATGAAACTGATACAAACCACAGCTCCACTTACATAAATGCTCTTTAGTTAATAGTGAGAATCGCATTAGGTATTTGAATTTTGGAAAATCTTTTGAGCCCTAAATTCTCATGGTATACCAGAAATAAACTCTTGCTTGTATGAAGACACAGATCCTGGGGTTTAACTCCGTTTCTGAAGGGAAATTCAGACCAGAGTTCTCATCCTTGAAAAACAATCTGTTTTAAGGCAAGAAGCATCCTCTTCTTTCCAGCGTCTCCAATTCAGCAAGAACCATGAGTATGTCCAGAAAAAAAGAACTGTGTTTCATACCGTATGTAGTTCAACTCTGCTTATGAAGCTGATACAAACCAGAGCTCCCCTTCCATAAATGCTCTTTAGTTTATATTGATAATCGTGTTGGGTTCTAGAACTATGTAAAATCATTTGAGCCCAAAATTCACTTTGTTTATCTGAAATGAACTATTGCTTGTAGGAAGACCCAGATACTGGGGTTTAACTCGGTTTCTGAAGGTAAATTCAGACCAGAGTTCTCATCCTTGAAACACACTATGTTTTAATGCAAGAAGAAAGCTCTTCTTTCCAGCGTCTGCAATACAGCAAGAACCATGAGCTGCCCTCAAAAAAGAACTGTGTTTCCTACTCATACAGACCATATGTAGATCAACTCTGCTTATAAAACTGGTACAAACCACAGCTCCTCTTACATAAATGCTCTTTAGTTAATAGTGTGAATCGCATTGGGTTCTTTAATTGTGTAAAATCATTTGAGCCCCAAACTCCCTTGTTTTACCAGAACTGAACTCTTGCTTGTATGAAGACATAGATCCTGGGGTTTTACTCCGTTTCTGAAGGGAAATTCAGACCAGAGTTCTCATCCCTGAAAAACACTCTGTTTTAAGGCAAGAAGCATAATCTTCTTTCCAGCATCTCCAATACAGCAAGAACAATGAGCATTCCCAGAAAAAAAGAACTGTGTTTCCTACTCATACCGACAATATGTAGATCAACTCTGCTTATGAAACTGATACAAACCACAGCTCCTCTTTCATACATGCTCTTTAGTTAGTAGTGATAATCGCGTTGGGTTTTAGAACTGTGTAAAATCATTTGAGCCAAAAATTCACTTGGTTTACCAAAAATGAACTCTTGCTTGTAGGAAGACACAGATCCTGGGGTTTTACTCCGTTTCTGAATGGAAATTCCGACCAGAGTTCTCATCCATGAATCACACTCTGTTTTTAGTCAAGAAGCAAACTCTTCTTTCTAGCGTCTCCAATACAGCAAGTACCATGATCCTGCCCCCCCCATAAAAGAACTGTGTTTCCTCCTCAAACGGACCATATGTAGTTCAACTCTGCTTATGAAACTGATACAAACCACAGCTCCACTTACATAAATGCTCTTTAGTTAATAGTGAGAATCGCATTAGGTATTTGAATTTTGTATAATCTTTTGAGCCAAAAATTCTCATGGTATAACAGAAATAAACTCTTGCTTGTATGAAGACACAGATCCTGGGGTTTAACTCCGTTTCTGAAGGGACATTCAGACCAGAGTTCTCATCCTTGAAAAACTATCTGTTTTAAGGCAAGAAGCATCCTCTTCTTTCCAGCGTCTCCAATTCAGCAAGAACCATGAGTATGTCCAGAAAAAAAGAACTGTGTTTCATACTCATAAGAACCGTATGTAGTTCAACTCTGCTTATGAAACTGATACAAACCACAGCTCCTCTTCCATAAATGCTCTTTAGTTTATATTGATAATCGTGTTGGGTTCTAGAACTATGTAAAATCATTTGAGCCCAAAATTCACTTTGTTTATCTGAAATGAACTATTGCTTGTAGGAAGACCCAGATACTGGGGTTTAACTCGGTTTCTGAAGGTAAATTCAGACCAGAGTTCTCATCCTTGAAACACACTATGTTTTAATGCAAGAAGTAAGCTCTTCTTTCTAGCGTCTCCAATACAGCAAGAACCATGAGCTGCCCTCAAAAAAGAACTGTGTTTCCTACTCATATAGACCATATGTAGATCAACTCTGCTTATAAAACTGGTACAAACCACAGCTCCACTTACATAAATGCTCTTTAGTTAATAGTGAGAATCGCATTAGGTATTTTAATTTTGTAAAATCTTTTGAGCCCAAAATTCTCATGGTATACCAGAAATAAACTCTTGCTTGTATGAAGACACAGATCCTGGGGTTTAACTCCGTTTCTGAAGGGAAATTCAGACCAGAGTTCTCATCCCTGAAAAACACTCTGTTTTAAGGCAAGAAGCATAATCTTCTTTCCAGCATCTCCAATACAGCAAGAACGATGAGCATTCCCAGAAAAAAAGAACTGTGTTTCCTACTCATACCGACAATATGTAGATCAACTCTGCTTATGAAACTGATACAAACCACAGCTCCTCTTACATACATGCTCTTTAGTTAGTAGTGATAATCGCGTTGGGTTTTAGAACTGTGTAAAATCATTTGAGCCAAAAATTCACTTGGTTTACCAAAAATGACCTCTTGCTTGTAGGAAGACACAGATCCTGGGGTTTAACTCCGTTTCTGAATGGAAATTCCGACCAGAGTTCTCATCCATGAATCACACTCTGTTTTTAGTCAAGAAGCAAACTCTTCTTTCTAGCGACTCCAATACAGCAAGTACCATGATCCTGCCCCCCCCAAAAAAATACTGTGTTTCCTCCTCAAACGGACCATATGTAGTTCAACTCTGCTTATGAAACTGATACAAACCACAGCTCCACTTACATAAATGCTCTTTAGTTAATAGTGAGAATCGCATTAGGTATATGATTTTGTAAATTCTTTTGAGCCCAAAATTCTCATGGTTTACCAGAAATAAACTCTTGCTTGTATGAAGACACAGATCCTGGGGTTTAACTCCGTTTCTGAAGGGAAATTCAGACCAGAGTTCTCATCCCTGAAAAACAATCTGTTTTAAGGCAAGAAGCATCCTCTTCTTTCCAGCGTCTCCAATACAGCAAGAACCATGAGCATGCCCAGAAAAAAACAACTGTGTTTCCTACTCATACAGACCATATTTAGATCAACTCTGCTTATGAAACTGGTACAAACCACAGCTCCTCTTACATAAATGCTCTTTAGTTAATAGTGTGAATCGCATTGGGTTCTTTAATTGTGTAAAATCATTTGAGCCCAAAATTCCCTTGGTTTACCAGAACTGAACTCTTGCTTGTATGAAGACATAGATCCTGGGGTTTTACTCCGTTTCTGAAGGGAAATTCAGACCAGAGTTCTCATCCCTGAAAAACACTCTGTTTTAAGGCAAGAAGCATAATCTTCTTTCCAGCGTCTCCAATACAGCAAGAACGATGAGCATTCCCAGAAAAAAAGAACTGTGTTTCCTACTCATACAGACCATATGTAGATCAACTCTGCTTATGAAACTGATACAAACCACAGCTCCTCTTACATACATGCTCTTTAGTTAGTAGTGATAATCGCGTTGGGTTTTAGAACTGTGTAAAATCATTTGATCCAAAAATTCTCTTGGTTTACCAAAATTGAACTCTTCCTTGTAGGAAGACACAGATCCTGGGGTTTAACTCCGTTTCTGAATGGAAATACCGACCAGATTTCTCATCCATGAATCACACTCTGTTTTTAGGCAAGAAGCAAACTCTTATTTCCAGCGTCTCCAATACAGCAAGTACCATGATCCTGCCCCCCCCATAAAAGAACTGTGTTTCCTTCTCAAACGGACCATATGTAGTTCAACTCTGCTTATGAAACTGATACAAACCACAGCTCCACTTACATAAATGCTCTTTAGTTAATAGTGAGAATCGCATTAGGTATTTGAATTTTGGAAAATCTTTTGAGCCCTAAATTCTCATGGTATACCAGAAATAAACTCTTGCTTGTATGAAGACACAGATCCTGGGGTTTAACTCCGTTTCTGAAGGGAAATTCAGACCAGAGTTCTCATCCTTGAAAAACAATCTGTTTTAAGGCAAGAAGCATCCTCTTCTTTCCAGCGTCTCCAATTCAGCAAGAACCATGAGTATGTCCAGAAAAAATGAACTGTGTTTCATACTCATAAGAACCGTATGTAGTTCAACTCTGCTTATGAAACTGATACAAACCACAGCTCTTCTTCCATAAATGCTCTTTAGTTTATATTGATAATCGTGTTGGGTTCTAGAACTATGTAAAATCATTTGAGCCCAAAATTCACTTTGTTTATCTGAAATGAACTATTGCTTGTAGGAAGACCCAGATACTGGGGTTTAACTCGGTTTCTGAAGGTAAATTCAGACCAGAGTTCTCATCCTTGAAACACACTATGTTTTAATGCAAGAAGTAAGCTCTTCTTTCTAGCGTCTCCAATACAGCAAGAACCATGAGCTGCCCTCAAAAAAGAACTGTGTTTCCTAATCATATAGACCATATGTAGATCAACTCTGCTTATAAAACTGGTACAAACCACAGCTCCTCTTACATAAATGCTCTTTAGTTAATAGTGTGAATCGCATTGGGTTCTTTAATTGTGTAAAGTCATTTGAGCCCAAAATTCCCTTGGTTTACCAGAACTGAACTCTTGCTTGTATGAAGACATAGATCCTGGGGTTTTACTCCGTTTCTGAAGGGAAATTCAGACCAGAGTTCTCATCCTTGAAAAACAATCTGTTTTAAGGCAAGAATCATCCTCTTCTTTCCAGCGTCTCCAATTCAGCAAGAACCATGAGTATGTCCAGAAAAAAAGAACTGTGTTTCATACTCATAAGAACCGTATGTAGTTCAACTCTGCTTATGAAACTGATACAAACCACAGCTCCTCTTCCATAAATGCTCTTTAGTTTATATTGATAATCGTGTTGGGTTCTAGAACTATGTAAAATCATTTGAGCCCAAAATTCACTTTGTTTATCTGAAATGAACTATTGCTTGTAGGAAGACCCAGATACTGGGGTTTAACTCGGTTTCTGAAGGTAAATTCAGACCAGAGTTCTCATCCTTGAAACACACTATGTTTTAATGCAAGAAGCAAGCTCTTCTTTCCAGCGTCTGCAATACAGCAAGAACCATGAGCTGCCCTCAAAAAAGAACTGTGTTTCCTACTCATACAGACCATATGTAGATCAACTCTGCTTATAAAACTGGTACAAACCACAGCTCCTCTTACATAAATGCTCTTTAGTTAATAGTGTGAATTGCATTGGGTTCTTTAATTGTGTAAAATCATTTGAGCCCAAAATTCCCTTGGTTTACCAGAACTGAACTCTTGCTTGTATGAAGACATAGATCCTGGGGTTTTACTCCGTTTCTGAAGGGAAATTCAGACCAGAGTTCTCATCCCTGAAAAACACTCTGTTTTAAGGCAAGAAGCATAATCTTCTTTCCAGCATCTCCAATACAGCAAGAACGATGAGCATTCCCAGAAAAAAAGAACTGTGTTTCCTACTCATACCGACAATATGTAGATCAACTCTGCTTATGAAACTGATACAAACCACAGCTCCTCTTACATACATGCTCTTTAGTTAGTAGTCATAATCGCGTTGGGTTTTAGAACTGTGTAAAATCATTTGAGCCAAAAATTCACTTGGTTTACCAAAAATGAACTCTTGCTTGTAGGAAGACACAGATCCTGGGGTTTTACTCCGTTTCTGAATGGAAATTCCGACCAGAGTTCTCATCCATGAATCACACTCTGTTTTTAGTCAAGAAGCCAACTCTTCTTTCTAGCGTCTCCAATACAGCAAGTACCATGATCCTGCCCCCCCCCAAAAAAAATACTGTGTTTCCTCCTCAAACGGACCATATGTAGTTCAACTCTGCTTATGAAACTGATACAAACCACAGCTCCACTTACATAAATGCTCTTTAGTTAATAGTGAGAATCACATTAGGTATATGAATTTTGTAAATTCTTTTGAGCCCAAAATTCTCATGGTTTACCAGAAATAAACTCTTGCTTGTATGAAGACATAGATCCTGGGGTTTAACTCCGTTTCTGAAGGGAAATTCAGACCATAGTTCTCATCCCTGAAAAACAATCTGTTTTAAGGCAAGAAGCATCCTCTTCTTTCCAGCGTCTCCAATACAGCAAGAACCATGAGCATGCCAGGAAAAAAAGAACTGTGTTTCCTACTCGTACAGACCATATGTAGTTCAACTCTGCTTATGAACCTGATACAAACCACAGCTCCTCTTACTTAAATGCTCTTTTGTTAATAGTGAGAATCGCGAGGGTTCTTGAACTGTGTAAAAGCATTTGAGCCCAAAATTCACTTTGTTTACCAGAAATGAACTGTTGCTTGTAGGAAGACACAGATCCTGGGGTTTACCTCCGTTTCTGAAGGGAAATTCAGACCAGAGTTCTCATCCTTAAAACACACTCTGTTTTAATGCAAGAAGCAAACTCTTCTTTCCAGCGTTTCCAATACAGCAAGAACCCTTAGCATGCCCAGAAAAAATGATCTGTGTTTCCAACTCATATGGACCATATGTAGTTAAACTCTGCTTATGAAACTGGTACAAACCAAAGCTCCTCTTACATAAATGCTCTTCTGTTAATAGGGAAAATCGCGTGGGGTCTTGAACTGAGTATAAACATTTGAGCCAAAAAATCACTTGATATACCACAAATGAACTCTGGCTTGTAGGAAGACACAGATCCTGTGGTTTAACTCTGTTTCTTAAGGGAAATTCAGACCACTGCTCTCTTCCATGAAACACACTCTGTTTTAATGCAAGAACAAAGCTCTTCTTTCCAGCGTCTCCAATAAAGCAAGAACCATGAGTATGCCAAGAAAAAGAGAACTGTGTTTCCTACTCATACGAACCAAAAGTAGTTCAACTCTGCTAATGAAAATGATACAGACCACAGCTCCTCTTACAAAATAACTCTTTAGTTTATAGTGAGAATCGCGTTGAGTTCGTGAACTGGGAAAAATAATTTGAGCCCAAAATTCACTCTGTTTATCAGAAATGAACTATTGCTTGTAGGAAGACCCAGATCCTGGGGTTTTACTCCGTTTCTGAGGGAAATTCAGACCAGTGTTCTCATTAATGAAACACACTCTGTTTTAATGGAAGAAGAAAGCTCTTCTTTCCAGCATCTCCAATACAGCAAAATCCATGAGCTGCCCTCAAAAAAGAACTGTGTTTCCTACTCATACAGACCATATTTAGATCAACTCTGCTTATGAAACTGGTACAAACCACAGCTCCTCTTACATAAATGCTCTTTAGTTAATAGTGTGAATCGCATTAGGTTCTTTAATTGTGTAAAATCATTTGACCCCAAAATTCCCTTGGTTTACCAGAACTGAACTCTTGCTTGTATGAAGACATAGATCCTGGGGTTTTACTCCGTTTCTGAAGGGAAATTCAGACCAGAGTTCTCATCCCTGAAAAACACTCTGTTTTAAGGCAAGAAGCATAATCTTCTTTCCAGCATCTCCAATACAGCAAGAACGATGAGCATTCCCAGAAAAAAAGAACTGTGTTTCCTACTCATACCGACAATATGTAGATCAACTCTGCTTATGAAACTGATACAAACCACAGCTCCTCTTACATACATGCTCTTTAGTTAGTAGTGATAATCGCGTTGGGTTTTAGAACTGTGTAAAATCATTTGAGCCAAAAATTCACTTTCTTTACCAAAAAGGAACTCTTGATTGTAGGAAGACACAGATCCTGGGGTTTAACTCCGATTCTGAAGGGAAATTCAGACCAGAGTTCTCATCCTTGAAACACACTCTGTTTTAATGCAAGAAGCAAGCTCTTCTTTCCAGTGTCTCCAATACAGCAAGAACCATGAGCATGCCCTCAAAAAAGAACTGTGTTTCCTACTCATACAGACAGTATGTTGATCAAATCTGCTTATGAAATTGGTACAAACCAAGCTACTCTTACACAACTGCTCTTTAGTTAATAGTAAGAATCGCGTTGGGTTCATGAACTGTGAAAAATCATTTGAGCCCAAAATTCACTGGGTTTACCAGAAAGGAACTCTTGCTTGTAGGAAGACACAGATCCTGGGGTTTACCACCTTTCTCAAGGGAAATTCAGACCAGTGTTCTCTTGCATGAAACACACTCTGTTTTAACGAAAGGAGCAAGCTCTTCTTTCCATTGTCTCCAATACAGCAGGAACAATTAGCATGCCCAGAAAAAAAGAACTGTGTTTCCTACTCAAACGGAGCAAATATAGTTCAACTCTGCTTATGAATCTGGTACTAACCACAGCTCCTCTTACATAAATGGTCTATAGTTAATTGTGATAATCGCTTTGGGTTTGGGAACTGTGTAAAATCATTTTAACCCAAAATTCACTGGGTTTACCAGAAAAGAACTCTTGCTTGTAGGAAGACATAGATCCTGGGATTTAACTCGGATTCTGAGTGGAATTTCAGGCCAGTGTTCTCATCCATGAAACACACTCTGTTTTCATGTAAGAGGCAAGCTCTTCTTTCCAGCGTCTCCAATACATCCAGAAACATGAGCATGCCCAGAAAAAAAAGTACTCTGTTTCCTACTCATACGGACCATATGTAGTTTAACTCTGATAATGAAACTGATACAAACCACAGCTCCTCTTTCATAAATGCTCTTTATATAACAGTTGAAGTGGCATTGGGTTCGTGCACTGTGTAAAATTATTTCAGACCAAAATTTACTGGGATCTCAAGAAATGAACTCTTGCTTTTAGGAACACACAGATCCTGTGGTTTAAATCTGATTCTGAAGGTAAATTCAGTCCAGTGTACTCATCCATGAAACACATGCTGTTTTAATGCAGGAAGCATCTTCTTTTTTCCAGCATCTCCAATACAGAAAGAACCATGAGACTGCCCAGAAAAAAAGAACTGTGTTTGTACTCATACGGACCAAATGTAGTTCAACTCTGCTTATGAAATGATACAGACCACAGCACCTCTTCCATAAATGCTCTTTAGTTTATAGTGATAATCGTGTTGGGTTCTATAATGATGTAAAATCATTTGAGCCCAAAATTCACTTTGTTTATCAGAAAAGAACTATTGCTTGTAGGAAGACCCAGATCCTGGGGTTTAACTCCGTTTCTGAAGGGAAATTCAGACCAGTGTTCTCATTAATGAAAAACACTCTGTTTTAACTCAAGAAGCAAGCTCTTCTGTCCAGCGTGTCCAATACAGCAAGAACCATGTTCATTCCCTGAAAAAAAAGATCTGTGTTTCCTACTCCTACGGAACATATGTAGTTAAACTCTGCTTACGAAACTGATACAAACCACAGCTCCTCTTACATAAATGCTCTTTAGTTAATAGTGAGAATGGCGTGGGTTCTTCAACTGAGTAAAAACATTTGAGCCCAAAATTCACTTTGTTTACAAGAAATGAACTCTTGCTTGTATGAAGACACAGACCCTGGGGTTTACCTCCGTTTCTGAAGGGAAATTCAGACCACAGTTCTCATCCTTAAAACACACTCTGTTTTAATGCAAGAAGCAAGCTCTTCATTATGACGTCTCCAATACAGCAAGAACCATGAGCATGCCCTGAAAAAAAGAACTGTGTTTCCTACTCATGCGGACCATATGTAGTTCTACTCTGGTTATGAAACTGATACAGACCACAGGTCCTCTTACATAAATGCTCTTTAGTTGATAGTGAGATTCGCCTTAGGGTTCTTGAACTGTGAAAAATCTATGTGGCCCAAAATTCACGTTGTTTACCAGAAATGAACTCTTGCTTGTAGAAAGACACAGATCCTGGGCTTTAACTCTGTTTCTGAAGGGAAATTCAGACCAGAGTTCTCATGCATGAAACACACTTTTTAATGCAAGAAGCAAGCTCTTCTTTCCAGTGTCTCCAATACAGCAAGAACAATGAGTATGCCAAAAAAAAATAACTGTGTTTCCTACTCATACAGACCATATGTAGACCAATTCTGCTTATGAAACTGATACAAACCACAGCTCCTCTTACATAAATGCTCTTTAGTTAATTGTGATAATCGCTTTGGGTTCTTTAATTGTGTAAAATCATTTGAGCCCAAAATTCACTTGGTTTCCCGGAACTGAACTCTTGCTTGTATGAAGACATAGATCCTGGGGTTTAACTCCGTTTCTGAAGGGAAATTCAGACCAGAGTTCTCATCGCTGAAAAACACTCTGTTTTAAGGCAAGAAGCATCCTCTTCTTTCCAGCGTCTGCAATACAACAAGAACCATGAGATGCCCAGAAAAAAAGAACTGTGTTTCCTACTCAACAGACCATATGTAGTTCAACTCTGCTAATGAAACTGACACAAACCAAAGGTCCACTTTTCTAAATGCTCTTTAGTTAATAGTGAGAATCACGTTGGGTTCTTGAACTGAGTAAAAACACTTGAGCCCAAAATTCACTTGGTTTCCCAGAAATGAACACTGGCTTGTAGGAAGACTCAGATCCTCTGGTTTAACTCTGTTTCTGAAGGGTAATTCAGACCAGTGTTTTAATCCATGAATCACTCCCTGTTTTTACGCAAGAGGCAAGCTCCTCTTCCCAGCGTCTCCAATACAGCAAGAAATAGGAACATGCCCTGAAAAAAAGAACTATATTTCCTACTCATACGGACCATATGTAGTTCACCTCTGCTTATGAAACTGATACAAACCACAGCTCCTCTTACATAAATGGTCTTTAGTTAATTGTGATAATCGCTTTGGGTTCAGGAACTGTGTAAAATCATTTTAACCCAAAATTCAATGGATTTACCAGAAAAGAACTCTTGCTTGTAGGAAGACACAGATCCTGGGGTTTAACTCGGATTCTGAATGGAATTTCAGGCCAGTGTTCTCATCCATGAAACACACTCTGTTTTCATGTAAGAGGCAAGCTCTTCTTTCCAGCGTCTCCAATACATCCAGAAACATGAGCATGCCCAGAAAAAAAAGTACTCTGTTTCCTACTCATACGGATCATATGTAGTTCAACTCTGATTATGAAACTGATACAAACCACAGCTCCTCTTTCATAAATGCTCTTTAGTTAATAGTTGAAGTGGCATTGTGTTCGTGCACTGTGTAAAATTATTTCAGACCAAAATTAACTGGGATCACCAGAAATGAACTCTTGCTTTTAGGAACACACAGATCCTGTGGTTTAACTCTGATTCTGAAGGTAAATTCAGACCAGTGTACTCATCCATGAAACACATGCTGTTTTAATGCAGGAAGCATCTTCTTCTTTCCAGCCTCTCCAATACAGCAAGAACCATGAGCCTGCCCAGAAAAAAAAGAACTGTGTTTGTACTCATACGGACCAAATGTAGTTCAACTCTGCTTATGAAATGATACAGACCACAGCACTTCTTACATAATTGCTCTTTAGTTAATTGTGAGAATCGCGTTGGGTTCTAGAACTGTGTAAAATCCTTTGAGTCCAAAATTCACATTGTTTACCAGAAATGAACCCTTGCTTGTAGGAAGACACAGATCCTGGGGTTTAACTCCGATTCTGAATGGAAATTCAGACCAGTGTTCACATCCATGAAACACACTCTGTTTTCACTAAAGAAGCAAGCACTTCTTTCCAACATCTCCAATACAGCAAGAAACATGAGCAGGCCCAGAAAACAAGAACTGTGATTGCTACTCATACGGATCATATGTAGTTCAAGACTGCATATGAAACTGATACAAATCACAGCTCCTCTTACATAAAGGCTCTTTAGTTAATAGCTAGATTCACGTTGGTTTTGTGCACTGTTTAAAATCATTTCAGCCCAAAATTCACTGGCTTTACCTGAAATGAACTCTTGCTTGTAGGAACACACAGATACTGTGGTTTAACTCTGATTCTGAATGGAAATTCAGACCAGAGTTCTCATCCATTAAACACACTCTGTATTCACGCAAGAAGCAAGCTCTTCTTTCCAGTGTCTCCAATACAGAAAGATCAATGAGCATACCCTCAAAAAAGAACTGTTTTTCCTATTCATACAGACCATATGTAGATCAACCCTGCTTATGAAACTGATACAAACCACAGCTCCTCTTACATAAATGCTCTTTAGTTAATAGTGAGAATCGCCTTGGGTTCGTGAACTGTGTAAAATCATTTGATCCCAAAATTCACTGGGTTTACCAGAAATGAACTCTTGCTTGTAGGAAGACACAGATCCTGGGGTTTAACTCCGATTCTTAAGGGAAATCCAGACCAGTGTTCTCATCCATGAAACACACTCTGATTTCAGACAAGAAGCATCCTCTTCTTTCCAGCGTCTCCAAAACAGCAAGAACCATGGGCGTGCCTAGAAAAGAAGAACTGTGTTTCCTACTCATACGGACCATATGTAGTTCAACTCTGCTTACGAAACAGAAACAAACCACAGCTCCTCTTACATAAATGCTCTTTAGTTAATAGTGAGAATTACATTGGGTTTTTGAACTATGTAAGATATTTTGAGCCCAAAATTCGCTTGGTTTACCAGAAATGAACTCTTGCTAGTAGGAAGACACAGATCTGTGGTTTAACTATGTTTCTGAAGGGAAATTCAGACCAGAGTCCTCATCCCCGAAAAACAATCTGTTTTAAGACTAGAAGCAACTTCTTTTTTCCAGGGTCTCCAATAAAGCAAGAACCATGAGCAGCATGCCCAGAAAAAAAGAACTGATTTCCTACTCCTACGGACCGTAAGTAGTTCAACTCTGATAATGAAACTGATACAGACCACAGTTCCCCTTACATAAATGCTCTTTAGTTAATAGTGAGAATCGCGTTGGGTTCTAGAACTGTGTAAAATCATTTGAGCCCAAAATTCACATTGTTTACCAGAAATGAACTCTTGCTTGTAGGAAGACACAGTTCCTGGGGTTTAACTCGGTTCCTGTAGTGAAATTCAGACCAGTGTTCTCATTAATGAAACTCACTCTGTTTTAACACAAGAAGCAAGCTCTTCTTTCCAGCGTCTCCAATACAGCAAGAAACATGAGCATGAAATCAAAAAAGAACTGTGTTTCCTAATCATACGGACCATATGTAGTTCAAATCTGTTTATGAAACTGATACAAACCACTGCTCCTTTTACATATATGCTCTTTTGGCAATAGTGAGAAACGCGTTGAGGTTCGTGAACTGTGTAAAATGATTTTAGCCCTAAATTCACTGGGTATACCAGAAATGAACTCTTGCTTGTAGGAACACATGTTCCTGTGGTTTAACTCCATTTCAGAAGGGAAATTCAGACCAGTGTTCTCATCCATGGCACACACTCTGCCTTCCCACAAGAAGCAAGCTCTTCTTTCCAGCGTCTCCAATACAGCAACACCATGAGCATGCGCAGAAAAAAAGAGCTGTGTTTCCTACTCATATGGACCATATGTTGTTCAATTCTGCTTATGAAACTGATACAGACCACAGCTCCAGTAACATAAATGCTCTTTAGTTAATAGAGATAATCGCGTTGGGTTCTAGAACTGTGTAAAATCATTTGAGCCCAAAATTCACTTGGTTTACCAGAAATGAACTCTTGCTTGTAGGAAGACACAGATCCTGGGATTTTACTCCGTTTCTGAAGGGAAATTCAGAACAGAGTTCTCATTAATGAAACACACTCTGTTTTAATGTAAGAAGCAAGCTCATCTTTCAAGCATCTCCAATACAGAAAGAACCATGAGAATGCCCTCAAAAAAGAACTGTGTTTCATACTCCTACAGACCCTATGTGGATCAACTCTGCTTATGAAACTGGTACAAACCACAGCTCCTCTTACAAAAATGCTCTTTAGTTAATAGTGAGAATCTTATTGGGTTCTTGAACTGTGTAAAATCATTTGAGCCACAACTTCACTTGGTTTGCCAGAAATGAACTCTTGACGGATGAAGACACAGATGCTGTGGTTTAACTACGTTTCTGAAGGGAAAATCAGACCTGAGTTCTCATCCCTGAAAAACACTCTGTTTTAAGACAAGAAGCATCCTCTTCTTTCCAGTGTCTATAATACAGCAAGAACAATGTGCATGTCCAGAAAAGAAAAACTGTGTTTCCTTCTCATACAGACCATATGTAGTTCAACTCTGCTTACAAAACAGATACAGACCACAGCTCTTCTTTTAAATGCTCTTTAGTTAATAGTGAGAATCGCGTTGGGTTCTAGAACTGTGTAAAATCACTTGAGCACAAAATTCAATTGGTTTACCAGAAATGAACTCTTGCTTTTAGGAAGACAAAGATCCTGTGGTTTAACTCTGTTTCTAAAGGGAAATTCAGACCAGAGTTCTCATCCATGAAGCACATCCTGTTTTAATGCAAGAAGCAAGCTCTTCATTACAGCGTCTCCAATACAGCAAGAACCATGAGCATGGCAACAAAAAAAGAACTGTGTTTCATACTGATACAGACCATATGTAGAACAACTCTGCTTATGATACTGATACAAACCACAGCTCCTCTTACATAAATGATCTTTAGTTAATTGTGATAATCGCTTTGGGTTCATGAACTGTGTAAAATCATTTGCACCCAAAATTCACTGGGTTTACCTGAAAAGAACTCTTGCTTGTAGGAAGACACAGATCCTGGGGTTTAACTCCGATTCTGAAGGGAAATTCAGGCCAGTGTTCTCATCCAAGAAACACACTCTGTTTTCATGTAAGATGCAAGCTCTTCTTTCCATCGTCTCCAATACATCCAGAAACATGAGCATGCCCAGAAAAAAAGAACTGTGTTACCTAATCATACAGACCATATGTAGTTCAACTCTGATTATGACACTGATACAAATCACAGCTCCTCTTACATAAATGCTCTTTAGTTCATAGCTAGAATCACGTTGGTTTTGTGCACTGTTTAAAATCATTTCAGCCGAAAATTCACCTGGTTTACATGAAATGAACTCTTGCTTGTAGGAAAACACAGATACTCTGGTTTAACCCCGATTCTCAAGGGAAATTCAGACCAGTATTCTCATCCATGAAACACACTCTGTTTTCATGTAAGAAGCAAGCTCTTCTTTCAAGCGTCTCCAATACAGAAACATCATGAGCATGCCCAGAAAAAAGAGCTGTGTTTCCTACTCATATGGACCATATGTAGTTCAACTCTGCTTATGAAACTGATAGAAACCACTGCACCTCTTACATAATTGCTCTTTAGGTTATAATGAGAATCGCGTTGGGTTCGTGAACTCTGTAAAATCACTTGAGCCCAAAAACACTGGGTTTACCAGGAATGAACACTGGCTTGGAGGAAGACAGAGATCCTGGGGTTTAACTCAGTTTCTGAAGTGAAATTCAGACCAGTGCTCTCATCCATGAAACACTCTCTGTTTTAATGCACCTAGCAAGCTCTTCTTTCTAGCGTCTCTAATACAGCAAGAAACATGAGCATGACCAGAAAAAAAGAACTGAGTTTCCTAGTCATACAGACTGTATGTAGTTCATATTCAGAGTAGTCTGAATATGAAGCTGATACAATCCAAAGCTCCAATTACATAAATGCTCTTTACTTAATAATGAGAATCGCGATGGGTTTGTGAACTGTGTAAAATCATTTGAGCCCAAAATTCACTGGGTTTACCAGAAATGAACTCTTGCTTGTAGGAAGACACAGATCCTGGTGTTAAACTTCATTTCTGAAGGGAAAATCTGACCAGAGTTCTCATCCCTGAAAAACACTCTGTTGTAATTCAAGAAGCATCCTCTTCTTTCCAGCCTTTCCAATACAGCAACAACCATGAGAATGCCCAGTAAATAGAACTGAGTTTCCTACTCATACAGACAATATGGAGTTCAACTCTGCTTATGAAACTGATACAGACCACAGCTCCAGTAACATAAATGCTCTTTAGTTAATAGTGATAATCGCATTGGGTTCTAGAACTGTGTAAAATCATTTGAGCCCAAAATTCACTTTGTTTACCAGAAATGAACTCTTGCTTGTAGGAAGACACAGATCCTGGGGTTTAACTCCGTTTCTGAAGTGAAATTCAGACCAGTGTTCTCATTAATGAAACTCAGTCTGTTTTAACGCAAGAAGCAAGCTCTTCTTTCCAGCGTCTCCAATAGAGCAAGAACCATGAGAATGCCCTGTACAAAGAACTGTGTTTCATATTCATCCAGACCATATGTAGTTAAATTCTTCTTATGAAACTGATACAAACCACAGCCCCTCTTACATAAATGCTCTTTAGGTAATAGTGAGAATCGAGATGGGTTTATGAACTGTGTAAAACTTTTGAGCCCAAATTTCACTTTGTTTACCAGAAATGAACTCTTGCTTGTAGGAAGACACACATCCTCAGGTTTAACTCCAGGTCTGAAGGGAAAATCAGACCAGAGTTCTCATCCCTGAAAAACACTCTGTTTTAAGGCAAGAAGCATCCTCTTCTTTCCAGCATCTCCAATACAGCAACAACCATAAGAATGCCCAGAAATAAATAGCTGTGTTTCCTACTAATATGGACCATATGTAGTTCAAATCTGCTTATGAAACTGATACAAACCACAGCTCCTCTTACATAAATGCTCTTTAGTTAATAGTGAGAATTGCGTTGGCTTCTTGAACTGTGTAAAATCATTTGAGACCAAAATTCACTGTGTTTACCAGAAATGAACTCTTGCTTGTAGGAAGACACAGATCCTGGGGTTTAACTCCGTTTCCGAAGGGAAATTCAGACCAGAGTTTTCATCCATGAAACACATTCTGTTTTAATGCAAGAAGCAAGCTCTTCTTTCCAGCGTCTCCAATACAGCAAGAACTATGAGCATGACCTCAAAAAAGGACTGTGTTTCCTACTCATACTGACCATATGTAATTCAAGTCTGCATATGCAACTGGTACAAACCATAGCTCCACTTACATAAATGCTCTTTAGTTAACAGTGAGAATAGTGTTGGGTCTTGAACTGTATAAAATCATTTGATCTGAAAATTGACTTGGTTTACCAGAAATGAACTCTTGCTTGTAGGAAGACCCAGTTCCTGGGGTTTAACTCTGTTTCTGAAGGGAAATTCAGAACAGTGTTCTCATCCATGGAACCCACTCTGTTTTAACGCAAGAAGCAAGCTCTACTTTCCAGCATCTCCAATAGAACAAGAACCATGAACATGCCCAGAAAAAAAGAACTGTGTTTCCTACTCATACAGACCATATGTAAATCCACTCTGCTTATGAAACTGATACAAACCACAGCTCCACTTACATAAATGCTCTTTAGTTAATAGTGGGAATCGAGATGGGTTCTTGAAATGTGTAAAATCATTTGAGCCCAAAATTCACTTGGTTTAAGAGAAATGAACTCTTGCTTGTAGTAAGACACAGATCCTGTGGATTAACTCCGTTTCTGAAGGGAAATTCAGACCAGTGTTCACATCCATGGAAACCACTCTGTTTTAACGCAATTTCAAGCTCTTCTTTCAACCGTCTACAATACAGCAAATTCCATGATCATGCCCTGAAAAAAAGAACTGTGTTTCCTACTCATATGGACCATATGTAATTCAAGACTGCATATGCAACTGATAAAAACGACAGCTCTACTTACATAAATGACCTTTAATAATAGTGAGAATAGCATTGTGTCTTGAACTGTGTAAAATCATTTGATCCCAAAACTGACTTGGTTTACCAGAAATGAACTCTTGCTTGTGGGAAGGCACAGATCCTGTGGTTTAACTCCGTTTCTGAAGGGAAATTCAGACCAGTGTTCTCATGCATGGAACACACTCTGTTTTAAAGCAAGAAGCAAGCTCTATTTTCCCCCATCTCCAATACAGCAAGTACCATGAGCATGCCCTGAAAAAAAGAACTGTGCTTCCTACTCATAAGGACCATACGTACTTCAACTCTGCTTATGAAACTGATACAAACAACAGCTCCTCTTACATAAATGGTCTTTAGTTAATAGTGAGAATCTCGTTGGGTTCGTGAACTGTGTAAAATCATTTAAGCCCAAAATTCACTGGTTTTACCAGAAATGAACTCTTGCTTGTAGGAAGACACAGTTCCTGGGGTTTAACTCGGTTTCTGAAGGGAAATTCACCAGTGCCTCATCCATGAATCACACTCTTTTTTCCGGCAAGAAGCAAGCTCTTCTTTCCAGCGTCTCCAATACAGCAACACTATGAGCATGCCCAGAAAAAAAGAGCTATGTTTCCTACTAATATGGACCATATGTAGTTCAAATCTGCTTATGAAACTGATAAAAACTACACCTCCTCTTACATAAATACTCTTTCGGCAATAGTGAGAATTGCGTTGGCTTCGTGAACTGTGTAAATTCATTTGAGACCAAAATTCACTGTGTTTACCAGAAATGAACTCTTGCTTGTAGGAAGACAGAAATCCTGGGGTTTAACTCCGTTTCTGAAGGGAAATTCAGACCAGAGTTATCATCAATGAAAAACACTCTGATTTCACGCAAGAAGCAAGCTCTTCTTTCCAGCGTCTCCAAAACAGAAAGAACCATGAGAACCATGAGTATACCCAGAAAAAAAAGAACTGCGTTTTCTACTCATAGGGACCATATGCAGTTCAATTTTGTTTATGAAACTGATACAAACCACTGCTCCTCTTACATAAATGCTCTTTAGTTAATAGTGCGAATAGTGTTGGGTTCTAGAACAGTGTAAAATCATTTGAGCCCAAAATTCACTTGGTTTAAAAGAAATGAACTCTTGCTTGTAGGAAGACACAGATCCTGGGGTTTAACTCCGTTTCCGAAGGGAAATTCAGACCAGAGTTATCATCCATGAAACACATTCTGTTTTAATGCAAGAAGCAAGCTCTTCTTTCCAGCGTCTCCAATACAGCAAGAACTATGAGCATGACCTCAAAAAAGGACTGTGTTTCCTACTCATACTGACCATATGTAATTCAAGTCTGCATATGCAACTGGTACAAACCATAGCTCCACTTACATAAATGTTCTTTAGTTAACAGTGAGAATAGTGTTGTGTTTGAACTGTATAAAATCATTTGATCCGAAAATTGACTTGGTTTACCAGAAATGAACTCTTGCTTGTAGGAAGACCCAGTTCCTGGGGTTTAACTCTGTTTCTGAAGGGAAATTCAGAACAGTGTTCTCATCCATGGAACCCACTCTGTTTTAACGCAAGAAGCAAGCTCTACTTTCCAGCATCTCCAGTAGAACAAGAACCATGAACATGCCCAGAAAAAAAGAACTGTGTTTCCTACTCATACGGACCATATGTAAATCCACTCTGCTTATGAAACTGATACAAACCACAGCTCCACTTACATAAATGCTCTTTAGTTAATAGTGGGAATCGTGATGGGTTCTTGAAATGTGTAAAATCATTTGAGCCCAAAATTCACTTGGTTTACAAGAAATGAACTCTTGCTTGTAGGAAGACACAGATCCTGTGGTTTAAGTCCGATTCTGAAGGGCAATTCAGACCAGTGTTCTCATCCATGGAACATACTCTGATTTAACGCAAGAAGCAACCTCTTCTTTCCAGCGTCTCCAATACAGCAAGTACCACTAGCATGCCTGAAAAAAAGAACTGTTTTTCCTACTCATACGGACCATATGTAGTTCAAGTCTGCATATGCAACTGATACAAACCACAGCTCCACTTACATAAATGCTCTTTAGTTAATAGTGACAATTGCCTTGGGTTCTATAACTGTGTAAAATCATTTGAGCCTAAAATTGACTTGGTTTAACAGAAATGAACTCTTGCTTGTAGTAAGACACAGATCCTGTGGATTAACTCCGTTTCTGAAGGGAAATTCAGACCAGTGTTTACATCCATGGAAACCACTCTGTTTTAACGCAATTTCAAGCTCTTCTTTCAACCGTCTACAATACAGCAAGTTCCATGATCATGCCCTGAAAAAAAGAACTGTGTTTCCTACTCATACGGACCATATGTAATTCAAGACTGCATATGCAACTGATAAAAACGACAGCTCTACTTACATAAATGACCTTTAATAATAGTGAGAATAGCATTGTGTCTTGAACTGTGTAAAATCATTTGATCCCAAAACTGACCTGGTTTACCAGAAATGAACTCTTGCTTGTGGGAAGAGACAGATCCTGTGGTTTAACTCCGTTTCTGAAGGGAAATTCAGACCAGTGTTCTCATGCATGGAACACACTCTGTTTTAAGCAAGAAGCAAGCTCTATTTTCCCGAGTCTCCAATACAGCAAGGACCATGAGCATGCCCTGAAAAAAAGAACTGTGCTTCCTACTCATAAGGACCATACGTACTTCAACTCTGCTTATGAAACTGATACAAACAACAGCTCCTTTTACATAAATGATCTTTAGTTAATAGTGAGAATCTCGATGGGTTTTTGAACTTTGTAAAATCACATGAGACCAAAATTTACTGGGTTTTCCAGATATGAACACTTGCTTGTAGGAAGACACAGATCCTGTGGTTTAACTCCGTGTCTGAAGGGAAATTCAGACCAGTGTTCTCATCCATGAAACCCACTCTGTTTTATCACTAGAAGCACGCACGCTCTTCTTTCCAGCGTCTCCAATACAGCAAGAACCATGAGCATGCCCAGAACAAAGAACAGGGCTTCCTGCTCATACATTTCATATGAAGTTCAAATCTGCTTATGAAACTGATACAAACCTCAGCTCGACTTACATAAAGGCACTTTAGTTAATAGTGAGAATCGTGATGGGTTTCTGCACTGTGTAAAATAACTGGACCCCAAAATTCTCTTTGTTTACCAGAAATGAACTCTTGCTTGTAGGAAGATAGAGATACTCGGGTATAACTCCATTTCTGAAGGGAAATGCAGACCAGTGTTCTTATCCATGGAAAACACTCTCTTTTAACGCAAGAAACAAGCTCTTCTTTCAAGCCTCTCCAATACAGCATGAACCATGAGAATGCCCAGAAAAAAAGAACTGTGTTTCCTTCTCATATGGACCATATGTAGTTCAAGTCTGCGTATGAAACCGATACAAAACACTTCTTCTCTTACATACATGCTCTTTAGCTAACAGTGAGAATCGCGATGGGTTTCTGAACTGTGTAAAAGCACTTGAGCCCAAAATTCTCTTTGTTTAACAGAAATGAACTCTGGCTTGTAGGAAGACACAGATCCTGGGGTTTAACTCCTTGTCTGAAGGGAAATTCAGACCAGTGTTCTCATCATGGAACCCACTCTGTTTTAACGCAAGAAGCAAGCTCTACTTTCCAGCATCTCTAATAGAGCAAGAACCATGAACATGCCCAGAAAAAAAGAACTGTGTTTCCTACTCATATGGACCATATGTAAATCCACTCTGCTTATGAAACTGATACAAACCACAGCTCCACTTACATAAATGCTCTTTAGTAAATAGTGAATGTCGTGTTGGGTTCTTGAACTGTGTAAAATCATTTGACCCCAAAAATCACTTGGTTTACCAGAAATGAACGCTTGCTTGTAGGAAGAAACAGATCCTGTGGTTTAACTCCGATTCTGAAGGGAAATTCAGACCAGTGTTCTCATCCATGGAACACCCTCTGTTTTAACGCAAGAAGCAAGCTCTTCTTTCAAGAATCTCCAATACAGCAAGAACCATGAGCATGCCCTGAAAAAAAGAACTCTGTTTCCTAGTCATACGGACCATGTGTAGTGTAACTCTGCTTATGAAACTGATACAAACCCCAGCTCCTTTCACATAGAGGCTCTTTAGTTAATAGAGATAATCGAATTGGGTTTTGAACTGTTTAAAATCATTTGAGCCCAAAATTCACTGGGTTTTTCAGAAATGAACTCTTGCTTGTAGGAAGACATAGATCCTGGGGTTTAACTCCGTTTCTGAAGGGATATTCAGACCAGTGTTCTCATCCATGAAACACACTCTGTTTTTATGCAAGAAGCAAGCTCTTCATTCCAGCATATCCAATACAGAAAGAACCATGAGAATGCCCAGAAAAAAAGAACTGTGTTTCCTATTCATACAGATCATATGCAGTTTAACTCTGCTTATGAGAATTATACAAACCACAGCTCCACTTACATAAATGCTCTTTAGTTAATAGTGGGAATCGAGATGGGTTCTTGAACTGTGTAAAATCATTTGAGCCCCAAATTTACTTGGTTTACCAGAAATGAACCCTTGCTTTTAGGAACACACAGATCCTGTGGTTTAACTCCGTTTCTGAAGGGAAATTCAGACCAGTGTTCTCATCCATGGAACACACTCTGATTTAACGCAAGATCAAGCTCTTCTATCAACCATCTACAATACAGCAAGTTCCATGATCATGCCCCGAAAAAAAGAACTGTGTTTCCTACTCATACGGACCATATGTAATTCACGTGTGCATATGCAACTGATACAAACGACAGCTCCACTTACATAAATGACCTTTAGTTAATAGTGAGAATAGCATTGTGTCTTGAACTGTGTAAAATCATTTGATCCCAAAATTGACTTGGTTTACCAGAAATGAACTCTTGCTTGTGGGAAGGCACACATCCTGTGGTTTAACTCCGTTTCTGAAGGGAAATTCGGACCAGTGTTCTCATCCATGAAACACACTCTGTTTTAAAGCAATAACCAAGCACTTCTTTCCAGTGTCTCCAATACAGCAAGAACCATGAGCATGCCGAGAAAAAATGAACTGTGCTTCCTATTCATACGGACCATATGTAGTTCAACTCTGATTATAAAACTGATACAAAGCACAGCTCTTCTTATATAAATGCTCTTTAGTTAATAGTGAGAATCGCGATGGGTTTCTGAACTGTGTAAAATCATTGAGCACAAAATTCTCTTTGTTTACCAGAAATGAACTCTAGCTTGTATGAAGACAGCGATCCTGGGGTTTAACTCCATTTCTGAAGCGAAATGCAGACCAGTGTTCTTATCCATGGAAAACACTCTCTTTTAACGTAAGAAAAAAGCTCTTCTTTCAAGCCTCTCCAATACAGCATGAAACATGAGAATGCCCAGAAAAAAAGAACCGTGTTTCCTTCTCATATGGACCATATGTAGTTCACGTCTGCTTATGAAACCAATACAAAACACATCTTCTCTTATATACATGCTCTTTAGCTAACAGAGAGAATCGCGATGGGTTTCTGAACTGTGTAAAAGCACTTGAGCCCAAAATTCTCTTTGTTTACCAGAAATGAGCTCTGGCTTTTAGGAAGACACAGGTCCTGGTGTTGAACTCCGTTTCTGACGGGAAATTCAGACCATTGTTCTCATCCATGAAACACACTCTGTATTAACACAAGAAGCAAGTTCTTCTTTACAGGGTCTCCAACACAGCAAGTACCATGACCATGCCTTGAAAAAAAAGAACTGTGTTTCCTAATCATACAGATAATATTTAGTTCAACTCTGCATATGTAACTGATACAAACCACGGCTCCAGTTACTTAAATGCTCTTTAGTTACTAGTGAGAATAGTGTTGGGTTCTTGAACTGTGTAAAATCATTTGAGCCCAAAATTACTTGGGTTTTCCAAAAATGAATTCTTGCTTGTAGGAAGACACAGATCCTGGGGTTTAACTCCGATTATGAAGGGAAATTCAGACCAGTGTTCTCATCCATGGAACACTGTCTGTTTTAACGCAAGAACAAGCTCTTCTTTCAAGAATCTCCAATACAGCAAGAACCATGAGCATGCCCTGAAAAAAAGAACTGTGTTTCCTAGTTATACGGACCATGTGTAGTTCAACTCTGCTTATGAAACTGATACAAACCACAGCTCCTTTCACATAAAGGATCTTTAGTTAATAGCGAGAATCGAATTGGGTTTTGAACTGTTTGAAATCATTTGAGCCCAAAATTCACTTGGTTTACCACAAATGAGCTCTTGCTTGTAGGAAGACACAGATCCTGTGGTTTAACTCCGTTTCTGAAGGGAAATTCAGACCATGGTTCTCATCCATGGAACACGCTCTGTTTTAACGCAAGAAGCAAGCTCTTCTTTCCAGCGTCTCCAATACAGCAAGAACCATGAGCATGCCCAGAAAAAAGAACATGGCTTCCTACTCATATGGACCATATCAAGTTCAACTCAGCTTATGAAACTGATACAAACCACAGCTCCACTTACATAAATGACCTTTAGTTAATAGTGAGAATAGCGTTGGGTCTTGAACGGTGTAAAATCCTTTGATCCCAAAATTGACTTGGCTTACCAGAAATGATCTCTTGCTTGTAGGAAGACACAGATTCTGGGGTTTAACTCCGTTTCTGAAGGGAAATTTAGACCAGTGTTCTCATCCATGGACCACACTCTTTTTTAACCTAGGAAGCGAGCTCTTTTTTACAGCGTTTCTAATACAGCAAGAACCATATTCATGCCCTGAAAAAAAGAACTGTGTTTCCTACTCATACTGACCATATGTGGTTCAACACTGCTTAGGAAACTGATACATATCACAGCTCCTCTTACATAAATGATCTTTAGTTAATAGTGAAAATCGCCTTGGGTTCGTGAACTGGGAAAAATCATTTGAGCCCAAAATGAGTTGGGATAACCAGAAATGTACTCTTGTTTGTAGGAAGACACGGATCCTGGGGTATAACTCCATTTCTGAAGGGAAATTCAGACCAGAGTTCTCATCCCTGAAACACACTCTGTTGTAGTGCAAGAAGCAAGCTCTTCTTTCCAGTGTGTCCAATACAGAAAGAATCATATTCATGCCCAGAAAATAAGAACAGTATTTCCTACTGATAGGAACCATATGAAGTGCAACTATGCTTATGAAACTGATACAAACCACAGCTCCTATTACATAAATGCTCTTTAGTTAATAGTGAGAATAGCATCGGGTTCTTGAACTGTGTAAAATTATTTGAGCTCAAAATTGACGTAGTTTACCAGAAATGAACTCTTGCTTCTAGGAAGACAATGATCCTGTGGTTTAACTCCATTTCTGAAGGGAAATTCAGACAAGTGTTCTCATCCATGGAACACACTCTGTTTTAATGCAAGAAGCAAGTTCTTCTATGCAGTGTGTCCAATACAACAAGAACAATGAGCATGCCCAGAATAAAAGAACTGTGTTTACTCCTCATACGGACCATATATAAATAACCTCAGCTTATGAAACTGATACAAACCAGAGCTCATATTACATAAATGCTCTTTAGTAAATAGTGAGAATCTAGTAGGTTCTCTGAACTGTGTAAAATCATTTGAGCCCAAAATTCTCTTTATTTACCAGAAATGAACTCTGGGTTGTAGGAAGACAGAGAACCTGGGGTTTAACTCCGTTTCTGAAGGGTAATTCAGACCCTTGTTCTCATCCATGTAACACACTGTGATTTTATGGAAGAAGAAAGCTCTTCTTTCTAGCGTCTCCAATATAGCAAGAACCACGAGAATGCCATGAAAAAAAGAACTGTGTTTCCTACTCATACTGACCATATGTAATTCAAATCTGCATTTGCAACTGATACAAACAACAGCTCCACTAACATAAATGCTCTTTAGTTAACAGTGTTAATAGCATTGGGACTTGAACTGTGTAAAATCACTTGAGCCCAAAATTCACTGGGTTTACCAGAAATGAACACTTGCTTGTAGGAAGACACATATCCGGGGGTTTAACTCCGTTTCTGAAGGTAAATTCATACCAGGGTTCTCATCCATGGAACACACTCTGTTTTAACGCAAGAAGCAAGTTCTTCTATGCAGTGTCCCCAATACAGCAAGAACCATGATAATGCCCAGAAAAAAAGAACTGTGTGTCCTTCTCATATGAACCATATGTGATTCATCTCTGCTTATGAAACTGATACAAACCAGAGCTCATCTTACATGAGTGCTCTTTAGTAAATAGCGAGAATCTAGTTGGGTTTCTGAACTGTGTAAAATCATTTGAGCCCAAAATTCATTTGGTTAACAGAAATGAACTGTGCCTTGTAGGAAGACACAGAACCTGGGGTTTAACTCCGTTTCTGAAGGTAAATTCAGACCAGGATTCTCATCCATGGAACACACTCTGTTTTAACGCAAGAAGCAAGCTCTTCTTTCCAGCATCTCCAATACAGCAAGTTCCATGAGCATGCCCTGAAAAAAAGAACTGTGTTTCCTACTCATACGGACCATATGTAAATCAACTCTACTTATGAAACTGATACAGACCAGAGCTCATCTTACATAAATGCTCTTTAGTAAAAAGTGTGAATCTAGTTGGGTTTCTGAACTGTGTAAAATCATTTGAGCCCAAAATTCTCTTTGTTTACTAGAAATGAACTCTGGCTTGTAGGAAGACACAGAACCTGTGGTTTAACTCTGTTTCTGAAGGGACATTCAGACCAGTGTTCTCATCCGTGTAACACACTTTGATTTCACGCAAGAAGCAAGCTCTTCTTTCTAGTGTCTCCAATACAGCAAGTACCATGAGCATGCCCTGAAAAAAAGAACTGTTCTTCCTACTCATACAGACCATACGTAGTTCATCTCTGCTTATGAAACTGATACAAACCACAGCGCCTCTTACATAAATGCTCTTTAGTTAATAGTGAGAATCGCGATGGGTTTTTGAACTGTGTAAAATCACTTGAGCCCAAAATTCACTGGGTTTACCAGAAATGAACTTTTGCTTTTAGGAAGACACAAATCCTGTTGTATGACTCCGTTTCTGAAGAAATTAACACCAGTTTTCTCATCCATGAAACACACTCTGTTTGCAGGCAAGAAGCAAGCTCTTCTTTTAAGTGTCTCCTATACAGCAAGAACCATGAGCATACCCAGAAAAAAAGAACCGTGTTTCCTACTCATAGGGACCATATGTAAATCCACTCTGCTTATGAAACGGATACAAACCACAGCCCCTTTTACATAAATGCTCTTTAGTTAATAGTGAGAATCGCGATGGGTTTTTGAACTGTGTAAAATCACTTGAGCCCAAAATTGACTGGGTTTACCAGAAATGAACTCTTGCTGTAGGAAGACCCAGATCCTGGGGTTTAACTCTGTTTCTGAAGGGAAATTCAGACCAGTCTTCTAATCCATGAAACACACTCTGTTTTAACGCAAGAAGCAAGATCTTCTTTCCATCGTCTCCAATACAGAAAGAACCATCAGAATGCCGAGAAAAAAAGAACTGTGTTTCCTACTCATACAGATCATTTGCAGTTCAACTCTGAGTATGAAAATGATGCAAACCAGAGCTCCTCTTACATAAATGCTCTTTAGTAAATAGTGAGAATGGTGTTGGGTTCTTGAACTGTTTAAAATCATTTGAGCCCAAAATTCTCTTTGTTTACCAGAAATGAACTCTTGCTTGTAGGAAGACACAGAACCTGGGGTTTAACTCTGTTTCTGAAGGTAAATTCAGACCTGGGTTCTCATCCATGGAGCACACTCTGTTTTAACGCTAGAAGCAAGCTCTTCTTTCCAGCATCTCCAATACAGCAAGTTCCATGAGCATGCCCTGAAAAAAAGAACTGTGTTACCTACTCATACGGACCATATGTAAATTAACTCTACTTATGAAACTGATACAAACCAGAGCTCATCTTATATAAATGCTCTTTACTAATAAGTGAGAATCTAGTTGGATTTCTGAACTGTGTAAAATCATTTGAGCCCAAAATTCTCTTTGTTTATCACAAATGAACTCTGGCTTGTAGGAAGACACAGAACATGGGGTTAAACTCCGTTTCTTAAGGGAACTTCAGACCAGGGTTCTCATCCATGTAATATACTGTGATTTCACACAAGAAGCAAGCTCTTCTTTCTAGCGTCTCCAATACAGCAAGTACCACGAGCATGCCCTGAAAAAAAAGAACTGTGTTTCCTACTCATACTGACCATATGTAATTCAAGTCTGCATATTCAAGTAATACAAACCACAGCTGAACTTACATAAATGCTCTTTATTTAACAGTGAGAATAGCGTTGGGTCTTGAACTGTGTAAAATCACTTGAGACCAATATTCACTGGGTTTTCCAGAAATGAACTCTTGCTTGTAGGAAGACACAGATCCTGGGGTTTAACTCTGTTTCTGAAGGTAAATTCAGACCTGGGTTCTCATCCATGGAGCACACTCTGTTTTAACGCTAGAAGCAAGCTCTTCTTTCCAGCATCTCCAATACAGAAAGAACCATGAGAATGCCCAGAAAAAAAAGAACTGTGTTTCCTATTCATACAGATCATATGCAGTTTAACTCTGCTTATGAGACTGATACAAACCACAGCTCCACTTACATAAATGCTCTTAGGTTAATGGTGGGAATCAAGATGGGTTCTTGAACAGTGTAAAATCATTTGAGCCCCAAATTCACTTGGTTTACCAGAAATGAACTCTTGCTTGTAGGAAGACACAGACCCTGTGGATTAACTCCGTTTCTGAGGGGAAATTCAGTCCAGGGTTCTCATCCATGGAACACACTCTGATTTAACGCAAGAAGCAACCTCTTCTTTCCAGCGTCTCCAATACAACAAGTACCACTAGCATGCCCTCAACAAAAGAACTGTGTTTCCTCCACATAGGGACAATATATAAATCAACTCAGCTTATGAAACTGTTGCAAACTAGAGCTCCTCTTACATAAATGCTCTTTAGTAAATAATTAGAATTGTGTTGGGTTCTTGAACTGTGTAAAATCATTTGAGCCCAAAATTCACTTGGTTTACCTGAAATGAACTCTTGTTTGTAGGAAGACAAAGATCCTGTGGGTTAACTCCATTTCTGAAGATAAATTCAGACCAGGGTTCTCATTGATTAAACACTCTCTGTTTTAATGCAAGAAGCAAGCTCTTCTTTCCAGTGTGTCCAATACAGCAAGAATCATGAGCATGCCCTCATAACAAGAACTGTGTTTCCTCCTCATACGGACCATATATAAATCAACTCTGCTTATGAAACTGATACAAACCAGACCTCATCTTACATAAATGCTTTTTAGTAAATATTGAGAATCTAGTTTGGGTTTCTGAACTGTGTAAAATCATTTGAGTCCAAAATTCTCTTTGTTTACCAGAAATGCACCCTGGCTTGTAGGAAGACACGGATCCTGTGGTATAACTGCTTGTCTGAAGGGAAATTCAGACCAGTGTTCTCATCCATGGAACCCACTCTGTTTTAGCGCAAGAAGCAAGCTCATCTTTCCAGCGTCTCCAATACAGCAATAACCATGAGCATGAACAGAAAAAAAGAACTTTGTTTCCTAGTAATACGTACCATACATAATTCAACTCTTGTTATGAACCTGATACAAACCACAGCTCCACTTACATAAATGCTCTTTAGTTAATAGTGAGAATCACGATGGGTTTTTGAACTGTGTATAATCACTTGAGCCCAAAATTCACTGGGTTTTCCAGAAATGAACTCTTGCTTGTAGGAAGACACAGAACCTGGGGTTTAACTCTGTTTCTGAAGGTAAATTCAGACCTGGGTTCTCATCCATGGAGCACACTCTGTTTTAACGCTAGAAGCAAGCTCTTCTTTCCAGCATCTCCAATACAGCAAGTTCCATGAGCATGCCCTGAAAAAAAGAACTGTGTTACCTACTCATACGGACCATATGTAAATTAACTCTACTTATGAAACTGATACAAACCAGAGCTCATCTTACATAAATGCTCTTTACTAATAAGAGAGAATCTAGTTGGATTTCTGAACTGTGTAAAATCATTTGAGCCCAAAATTCTCTTTGTTTATCACAAATGAACTCTGGCTTGTAGGAAGACACAGAACATGGGGTTAAACTCCGTTTCTTAAGGGAACTTCAGACCAGGGTTCTCATCCATGTAACATACTGTGATTTCACACAAGAAGCAAGCTCTTCTTTCTAGCGTCTCCAATACAGCAAGTACCACGAGCATGCCCTGAAAAAAAAGAACTGTGTTTCCTACTCATACTGACCATATGTAATTCAAGTCTGCATATTCAAGTAATACAAACCACAGCTGAACTTACATAAATGCTCTTTATTTAACAGTGAGAATAGCGTTGGGTCTTGAACTGTGTAAAATCACTTGAGACCAATATTCACTGGGTTTTCCAGAAATGAACTCTTGCTTGTAGGAAGACACAGATCCTGGGGTTTAACTCTGTTTCTGAAGGGATATTCTCATCCATGAAACACACTCCGTTTTTACGCAAGAAGCAAGCTCTTCTTTCCAGCATCTCCAATACAGAAAGAACCATGAGAATGCACAGAAAAAAAAGAACTGTGTTTCCTATTCATACAGATCATATGCAGTTTAACTCTGCTTATGAGACTGATACAAACCACAGCTCCACTTACATAAATGCTCTTAGGTTAATGGTGGGAATCAAGATGGGTTCTTGAACAGTGTAAAATCATTTGAGCCCCAAATTCACTTGGTTTACCAGAAATGAACTCTTGCTTGTAGGAAGACACAGACCCTGTGGATTAACTCCGTTTCTGAGGGGAAATTCAGTCCAGGGTTCTCATCCATGGAACCCACTCTGTTTTAGCGCAAGAAGCAAGCTCATCTTTCCAGCGTCTCCAATACAGCAATAACCATGAGCATGAACAGAAAAAAAGAACTTTGTTTCCTAGTAATACGTACCATACATAATTCAACTCTTGTTATGAACCTGATACAAACCACAGCTCCACTTACATAAATGCTCTTTAGTTAATAGTGAGAATCGCGATGGGTTTTTGAACTGTGTAAAATCACTTGAGCCCAAAATTCACTGGGTTTTCCAGAAATGAACTCTTGCTTGTAGGAAGACACAGATCCTGGGGTTTAACTCCGTTGCTGAAGGGAAATTCAGACCAGTGTTCTCATCCATGAAACACACTCTGTTTTACGCAAGGAGCAAGCTCTTTTTTCCAGCGTCTCCAATACAGCAAGAACCATGAGCATGCGCAGAAAAAAAGAACTGTGTTTCCTCCTCATACGGACCATATGTAAATCAACTCAGCTTATGAAACTGATAAAACCAGAGCCCATTTTACATAAATGCTCTTTAGTAAATAGTTAGAATCTAGTTGGCTTTCTAAACTGTGTAAAATCATTTGAGCCCAAAATTCTCTTTGTTTACCAGAAAGGATCTCTGGCTTGTAGGAAGACACAGAACCTGGGGTTCAACTCTGTTTCTGATGGGAAATTTAAACCAGTGTTCTCATCCATGTTACTCAATGTGATTTAATGCAAGAAGCAAGCTCTTCTTTCTAGCATCTCCAATACAGCAAGTACCACGAGCATGCCCTGAAAAAAAGAACTGTGTTTCCTACTCATACTTACCATATGTAATTCAAGTCTGCCTATGCAACTGATACAAATAACAGCTCCACTTACATAAATGCTCTTAACTTAGCAGTGAGAGTAGCATTGGGTCTTAAACTGTATAAAATAATTTGAGCCCAAAGTTCACTTGGTTTACCCGAAATGAACTCTTGCTTGTAGGAAGACACAGATGCTGTGGTTTAACTCCGTTTCTGAAGGGAAATTCAGACCAGTGTTCTCATCCATGAAACACACTCTGTTTTAACGCAAGAAGCAAGTTCTTCTTTCCAGCATCTCTAATACAGCAAGAACCATGAGCATGCCCTCAAAAAAAGAACTGTGTTTCCTCCTCATACGGACCATGCATAAATCAACTCTGCTTATGAAACTGATACAAACCAGAGCTCCTCTTACATAAATGCTCTTTAGTAAATAGTGAGAATCTATTTTGGGTTTCGGAACTATGTAAAATCATTTGAGCCCAAAATTCTCTTTGTTTTCCAGAAATGAACTCTGGCTTGTAGGAAGACACAGAACCTGGGGTTTAACTCCTTGTCTGAAGGGAAATTCAGACCAGGGTTCTCATCCATGGAACCCACTCTGTTTTAACGCAAGAAGCAAGCTCTACTTTCCAGCATCTCTAATAGAGCAAGAACCATGAACATGCCCAGAAAAAAAGAACTGTGTTTCCTAACTCATATGGACCATATGTAAATCCACTCAGCTTATGAAACTGATGCAAACCACAGCTCCATTTACATAAATGCTACTTAGTAAATAGTGAGAATCGCTTTGGGTTCTTGAACTGTGTAAAATCATTTGAGCCCAAAATTCACTTGGTTTACCAGAAATGAACTCTTGCTTTTAGGAAGACAATGATCCTGTGGTTTAACTCCGTTTCTGAAGGGAAATTAAGACCAGTGTTCTCTTCCATGAAACACACTTTGTTTTAACGCAAGAAGCAAGCATGTCTTTCCAGCGTCTCCAATACATCAATAACCGTGAGCATGCCCAGAAAAAATGAAATGTGATTCCTACTCATACGGACCATACATAGTTCACCTGTGGTTATGAAATTGATACAAAACACAGCTCCTCTTACATAAAGGCTGTTTAGTTAATAGTGAGAATCGGGATGGGTTTTTGAACTGTGTAAAATCTCTTGAGACCAATATTCACTGGGTTTTCCAGAAATGAACTCTTGCTTGTAGGAAGACACAGATCCTGGGGTTTAAATCCGTTTCTGAAGGGATATTCAGACCAGTGTTCTCATCCATGAAACACACTCTGTATTTACGCAAGAAGCAAGCTCTTCTTTCCAGCATCTCCAATACAGAAAGAACCATGAGAATGCCCAGAAAAAAAGAACTGTGTTTCCTATTCATACTGATCATATGCAGTTTAACTCTGCTTATGAGACTGGTACAAACCACAGCTCCATTTACATAAATGCTCTTTAGTGAATAGTGGGAATCAAGATGGGTTCTTGAACGATGTAAAATCATTTGAGCCCAGAATTCACTTGGTTTACCAGAAATGAACTCTTGCTTGTAGGAAGACACAGATCCTGTGGTTTAACTCCGTTTCTGAGTGGAAATTCAGACCAGGGTTCTAATCCATGGAACACACTCTGATTTAACGCAAGAAGCAACCTCCTCTTTCCAGCGTCTCCAATACAGCAAGTACCACTAGCATGCCTGACAAAAAGAACCGTTTTTCCTACTCATAGGGACCCTATGTAGTTCATGTCTGCATATGCAACTGATACAAACCACAGCTCCACTTACATAAATGCTCTTTAGTTAATAGTGACAATTGCCTTGAGTTCTTTAACTGTGTAAAATCATTTGAGCCTAAAATTGACTCGGTTTAACAGAAATGAACTCTTGCTTGTAGGAAGACACAGATCCTGTGGTTTAACTCCGTTTCTGAAGGGAAATTCAGACCAGTGTTCACATCCATGGAAACCACTCTGTTTTAACGCAAGATCAAGCTCTTCTTTCAACCGTCTACAATACAGCAAGAACCATGAACATGCCCAGAAAAAAATAACTGTGTGTCCTACTCATATGGACCATACGTAGTTCAACTCTTCTTATGCAACTGATACAAACCACAGCGCCTCTTACATAAAAGCTTTTTAGTTAATAGTGAGAATCGCGATGGGTTCTTGAACAGTGCAAAATACTTTGAGCAAAAATTCACTTGGTATAAAAGAAATGAACTCCTGCTTGTAGGAGGGCACAGATCCTGTGGTTTAACTCCGTTTCTAAAGGTAAATGAAGACCAGTGATCTCATCCTTGTCATCCAGTCTGTTTAAGCACAAGAAGCAAGCTCTACTTTCCAGCATCTCCAATACAGCAAGAACGATGAGCATGCCCAGAAAAAAAGAACTGTGTTCCCTCCTCATACGGACCATATATAAATCAACTCAGCTTATGAAACTGATGCAAACCAGAGCTCCTCTTACATAAATGCTCTTTAGTAAATAGTGAGAATTGTGTTGGGGTCTTGAACTGTTTAAAATCATTTGAGCCCAAAATTCAATTTGTTTTCCAGAAATGAACTCTGGCTTGTAGGAAGACACAGATCCTGTGGTTTAACTCCGTTTCTGAAGGTAAATCAAACCTGGGTTCTCATCCATGGAGCACACTCTGTTTTAACGCAAGAAGCAAGCTCTTCTTTCCAGCATCTCCAATACACCAAGTACCATGAGCATGCCCTGAAAAAAAGAACTGTGTTTCCTACTCATACGGACCATATGTAAATTAACTCTACTTATGAAATAGATACAAACCAGAGATCATCTTACGTAAATGCTCTTTACTAATAAGTGAGAATCTAGTTGGATTTCTGAACTGTGTAAAATCATTTGAGCCCAAAATTCTCTTTGTTTACCACAAATGAACTCTGCCTTGTAGGAAGACACAGAACATGGGGTTAAACTCCGTTTCTTAAGGGAAATTCAGACGAGGGTTCTCATCCATGTTACACACTGTGATTTCACGCAAGAAGCAAGCTCTTTTTTCTAGCGTCTCCAATACAGCATGTACCACGAGCATGCCCTGAAAAAAAGAACTGTGTTTCCTACTCATACTGACCATATGTAATTCAAGTCTGCATATTCAACTAATACAAACCACAGCTCAACATACATAAATGCTCTTTAGTTAACAGTGAGAATAGCTTTGGATCTTGAACTGTGTAAAATCACTTGAGACCAATATTCACTGGGTTTTCCAGAAATGAACTCTTGCTTGTAGGAAGACACAGATCCTGTGGATTAACTCCGTTTCTGAGGGGATATTCAGACCAGTGTTCTCATCCATGAAACACACTCTGTTTTTACGCAAGAAGCAAGCTCTTCTTTCCAGCATCTCCGAATCAGAAAGAACCATGAGAATGCCCTGAAAAAAAGAACTGTGTTTCCTATTCATACAGATCATATGCGGATTAACTCTGCTTATGAGACTGATACAAACCACAGCTCCACTTACATAAATGCTCTTTAGTTAATAGTGGGAATCGAGATGGGTTCTTGAACTATGTAAAATCATTTGAGCCCAAAATTCACTTGGTTTACCAGAAATGCACTCTTGCTTGTAGGAAGACACAGATCCTGTGGATTAACTCCGTTTCTGAGGGGAAATTCAGACCAGGGTTCTCATCCATGGAACACACTCTGATTTAACGCAAGAAGCAACCTCCTCTTTCCAGCGTCTCCAATACAGCAAGTACCACTAGCATGCCTGACAAAAAGAACTGTTTTTCCTACTCATACGGACCCTATGTAGTTCATGTCTGCATATGCAACTGATACAAACCACAGCTCCACTTACATAAATGCTCTTTAGTTAATAGTGACAATTGCCTTGGGTTCTTTAACTGTGTAAAATCATTTGAGCCTAAAATTGACTTGGTTTAACAGAAATGAACTCTTGCTTGTAGGAAGACACAGATCCTGTGGTTTAACTCCGTTTCTGAAGGGAAATTCAGACCAGTGTTCACATCCATGGAAACCACTCTGTTTTAACGCAAGATCAAGCTCTTCTTTCAACCGTCTACAATACAGCAAGAACCATGAACATGCCCAGAAAAAAATAACTGTGTGTCCTACTCATATGGACCATACGTAGTTCAACTCTTCTTATGCAACTGATACAAACCACAGCGCCTCTTACATAAAAGCTTTTTAGTTAATAGTGAGAATCATGATGGGTTCTTGAACAGTGCAAAATACTTTGAGCAAAAATTCACTTGGTATAAAAGAAATGAACTCCTGCTTGTAGGAGGGCACAGTCCCTGTGGTTTAACTCCGTTTCTAAAGGTAAATTAAGACCAGTGATCTCATCCTTGTCACCCAGTCTGTTTAAGCACAAGAAGCAAGCTCTACTTTCCAGCATCTCCAATACAGCAAGAACGATGAGCATGCCCAGAAAAAAAGAACTGTGTTTCCTTCTCATACGGGCCATATATAAATCAACTCAGCTTATGAAACTGATGCAAACCAGAGCTCCTCTTACATAAATGCTCTTTAGTAAATAGTGAGAATTGTGTTGGGGTCTTGAACTGTTTAAAATCATTTGAGCCCAAAATTCAATTTGTTTTCCAGAAATGAACTCTGGCTTGTAGGAAGACACAGATCCTGAGGTTTAACTCCGTTTCTGAAGGTAAATCAGACCTGGGTTCTCATCCATGGAGCACACTCTGTTTTAACGCAAGAAGCAAGCTCTTCTTTCCAGCATCTCCAATACACCAAGTTCCATGAGCATGCCCTGAAAAAAAGAACTGTGTTTCCTACTCATTCGGACCATATGTAAATTAACTCTACTTATGAAACAGATACAAACCAGAGATCATCTTACATAAATGCTCTTTACTAATAAGTGAGAATCTAGTTGGATTTCTGAACTGTGTAAAATCATTTGAGCCCAAAATTCTCTTTGTTTACCACAAATGAACTCTGCCTTGTAGGAAGACACTGAACATGGGGTTAAACTCCGTTTCTTAAGGGAAATTCAGACGAGGGTTCTCATCCATGTTACACACTGTGATTTCACGCAAGAAGCAAGCTCTTTTTTCTAGCGTCTCCAATACAGCATGTACCACGAGCATGCCCTGAAAAAAAGAACTGTGTTTCCTACTCATACTGACCATATGTAATTCAAGTCTGCATATTCAACTAATACAAACCACAGCTCAACATACATAAATGCTCTTTAGTTAACAGTGAGAATAGCGTTGGATCTTGAACTGTGTAAAATCACTTGAGACCAATATTCACTGGGTTTTCCAGAAATGAACTCTTGCTTGTAGGAAGACACAGATCCTGTGGATTAACTCCGTTTCTGAGGGGATATTCAGACCAGTGTTCTCATCCATGAAACACACTCTGTTTTTACGCAAGAAGCAAGCTCTTCTTTCCAGCATCTCCGATACAGAAAGAACCATGAGAATGCCCAGAAAAAAAGAACTGTGTTTCCTATTCATACAGATCATATGCGGTTTAACTCTGCTTATGAGACTGATACAAACCACAGCTCCACTTACATAAATGCTCTTTAGTTAATACTAAGAATGGAGATGGGTTTTTGAACTGTGTAAAATCATTTGAGCCCAAAATTCACTTCATTTACCAGAAATGAATGCTTGCTTGTAGGAAGACACAAATCCTGGGGTTTAACTCTGTTTTTGAAGGTAAATTTAGACCAGGGTTCTCATCCATGGAACACAATCTGTTTTAAAGCAAGAAGCAAGCTCTTCATTCCAGCGTTTCAAATACAGCAAAAACCATGAGCATGCCCTCAAAAAAAGAACTGTGTTTCCTATTCAAATTGACCATATGTAAATCAGCTCTACTTATGAAACTGATACAAACCACAAGTCCTGTTACATAAATGCTCTTTAGTTAATAGTGAGAATCACAATGGGTTTCTGAATTGTGTAAAATCACTTGAGCCCAAATTCTCTTTGTTTACCAGAAATGAACTCTTGCTTTTAGGAAGACACAGATCCTGGGGTTTAACTCCTTTTCTGAAGGTAAATTCAGACCAGGGTTCTCATCCATCGAACACTCTCTATTTTAACGCAAGAAGCAAGCTCTTATTTCCAGCATCTCCAATACAGCAAGTTCCATGAGCATGCCCTGAAAAAAAGAACTGTGTTTCCTACTCATACTGACCATATGTAATTCAAGTCTGCATATGCAACTGATACAAACCACAGCTCCACTTACAAAAATGCTCTTTAGTAAATAGTGAGAATCTAGTTGGGTTTCTGAACTGTGTAAAATCATTTGAGCCACAATTCCCTTGGTTTACCAGAAATGAACTCTTGCTTCTAGGAAGACACAGATCATGTGGTTTAACTCCGTTTCTGAAGGGAAATTAAGACCTGTGATCTCATCCATGAAACACACTCTGATTTAACGCAAGAAGCAAGCTCTTCTTTCCAGCGTCTACAATACAGAAAGAACCATGAGAATGCCCAGAAAAAAAGAACTGTGTTTCCTTTTCATACAGATCATATGCAGTTCAACTCTGCTTATGAAACTGCTACCAACCACAGCTCCACTTACATAAATGCACTTTAGTTAATAGTGAGAATTGAGATGGGATCTTGAACTGTGTAAAATCATTTGAGCCCCAAATTTACTTGGTTTACCAGAAATGAATTCTTGCTTGTAGGAAGACACTGATCATCTGGTTTAACTCCGTTTCTAAAGGGAAATTCAGACCCAGGTTCTCATCCATGGAACACACTCTGATTTAACGCAAGAAACAGGCTCTTCTTTCTAGCATCTACATTACAGCAAGTACCACTAGCATGCCTGAAAAAAAGAAGTGTGTTTCCTACACATACGGACCATATGTAGTTCAAGTCTGCATATGCAACTGATTCAAACAACAGCTCCACTTACATAAATGCTCTTTAGTTAATAGTGAGAATCGAGATGGGTTCTTGAACAGTGTAAAATCATTTGAGCGCAAATTTCACTTTGTTTACTAGAAATGAACTCCTGCTTGTAGGAAGACACAGATCCTGTGGTTTAACTCCGTTTCTGAAGGGAAATTCAGACCAGTGTTCACATCCATGGAAACCACTCTGTTTTAACGCAAGATCAAGCTCTTCTTTCAACCGTCTACAATACAGCAAGAACCATGAACATGCCCAGAAAAAAATAACTGTGTGTCCTACTCATATGGACCATACGTAGTTCAACTCTTCTTATGCAACTGATACAAACCACAGCGCCTCTTACATAAAAGCTTTTTAGTTAATAGTGAGAATCATGATGGGTTCTTGAACAGTGCAAAATACTTTGAGCAAAAATTCACTTGGTATAAAAGAAATGAACTCCTGCTTGTAGGAGGGCACAGACCCTGTGGTTTAACTCCGTTTCTAAAGGTAAATTAAGACCAGTGATCTCATCCTTGTCACCCAGTCTGTTTAAGCACAAGAAGCAAGCTCTACTTTCCAGCATCTCCAATACAGCAAGAACGATGAGCATGCCCAGAAAAAAAGAACTGTGTTTCCTTCTCATACGGGCCATATATAAATCAACTCAGCTTATGAAACTGATGCAAACCAGAGCTCCTCTTACATAAATGCTCTTTAGTAAATAGTGAGAATTGTGTTGGGGTCTTGAACTGTTTAAAATCATTTGAGCCCAAAATTCAATTTGTTTTCCAGAAATGAACTCTGGCTTGTAGGAAGACACAGATCCTGAGGTTTAACTCCGTTTCTGAAGGTAAATCAGACCTGGGTTCTCATCCATGGAGCACACTCTGTTTTAACGCAAGAAGCAAGCTCTTCTTTCCAGCATCTCCAATACACCAAGTTCCATGAGCATGCCCTGAAAAAAAGAACTGTGTTTCCTACTCATTCGGACCATATGTAAATTAACTCTACTTATGAAACAGATACAAACCAGAGATCATCTTACATAAATGCTCTTTACTAATAAGTGAGAATCTAGTTGGATTTCTGAACTGTGTAAAATCATTTGAGCCCAAAATTCTCTTTGTTTACCACAAATGAACTCTGCCTTGTAGGAAGACACTGAACATGGGGTTAAACTCCGTTTCTTAAGGGAAATTCAGACGAGGGTTCTCATCCATGTTACACACTGTGATTTCACGCAAGAAGCAAGCTCTTTTTTCTAGCGTCTCCAATACAGCATGTACCACGAGCATGCCCTGAAAAAAAGAACTGTGTTTCCTACTCATACTGACCATATGTAATTCAAGTCTGCATATTCAACTAATACAAACCACAGCTCAACATACATAAATGCTCTTTAGTTAACAGTGAGAATAGCGTTGGATCTTGAACTGTGTAAAATCACTTGAGACCAATATTCACTGGGTTTTCCAGAAATGAACTCTTGCTTGTAGGAAGACACAGATCCTGTGGATTAACTCCGTTTCTGAGGGGATATTCAGACCAGTGTTCTCATCCATGAAACACACTCTGTTTTTACGCAAGAAGCAAGCTCTTCTTTCCAGCATCTCCGATACAGAAAGAACCATGAGAATGCCCAGAAAAAAAGAACTGTGTTTCCTATTCATACAGATCATATGCGGTTTAACTCTGCTTATGAGACTGATACAAACCACAGCTCCACTTACATAAATGCTCTTTAGTTAATACTAAGAATGGAGATGGGTTTTTGAACTGTGTAAAATCATTTGAGCCCAAAATTCACTTCATTTACCAGAAATGAATGCTTGCTTGTAGGAAGACACAAATCCTGGGGTTTAACTCTGTTTTTGAAGGTAAATTTAGACCAGGGTTCTCATCCATGGAACACAATCTGTTTTAAAGCAAGAAGCAAGCTCTTCATTCCAGCGTCTCAAATACAGCAAAAACCATGAGCATGCCCTCAAAAAAAGAACTGTGTTTCCTATTCAAATTGACCATATGTAAATCAGCTCTACTTATGAAACTGATACAAACCACAAGTCCTGTTACATAAATGCTCTTTAGTTAATAGTGAGAATCACAATGGGTTTCTGAATTGTGTAAAATCACTTGAGCCCAAATTCTCTTTGTTTACCAGAAATGAACTCTTGCTTTTAGGAAGACACAGATCCTGGGGTTTAACTCCTTTTCTGAAGGTAAATTCAGACCAGGGTTCTCATCCATCGAACACTCTCTATTTTAACGCAAGAAGCAAGCACTTATTTCCAGCATCTCCAATACAGCAAGTTCCATGAGCATGCCCTGAAAAAAAGAACTGTGTTTCCTACTCATACTGACCATATGTAATTCAAGTCTGCATATGCAACTGATACAAACCACAGCTCCACTTACAAAAATGCTCTTTAGTAAATAGTGAGAATCTAGTTGGGTTTCTGAACTGTGTAAAATCATTTGAGCCACAATTCCCTTGGTTTACCAGAAATGAACTCTTGCTTCTAGGAAGACACAGATCATGTGGTTTAACTCCGTTTCTGAAGGGAAATTAAGACCAGTGATCTCATCCATGAAACACACTCTGATTTAACGCAAGGAGCAAGCTCTTCTTTCCAGCGTCTACAATACAAAAGAACCATGAGAATGCCCAGAAAAAAAGAACTGTGTTTCCTTTTCATACAGATCATATGCAGTTCAACTCTGCTTATGAAACTGCTACCAACCACAGCTCCACTTACATAAATGCACTTTAGTTAATAGTGAGAATTGAGATGGGATCTTGAACTGTGTAAAATCATTTGAGCCCCAAATTTACTTGGTTTACCAGAAATGAATTCTTGCTTGTAGGAAGACACTGATCATCTGGTTTAACTCCGTTTCTAAAGGGAAATTCAGACCCAGGTTCTCATCCATGGAACACACTCTGATTTAACGCAAGAAACAGGCTCTTCTTTCTAGCATCTACATTACAGCAAGTACCACTAGCATGCCTGAAAAAAAGAAGTGTGTTTCCTACACATACGGACCATATGTAGTTCAAGTCTGCATATGCAACTGATTCAAACAACAGCTCCACTTACATAAATGCTCTTTAGTTAATAGTGAGAATCGAGATGGGTTCTTGAACAGTGTAAAATCATTTGAGCGCAAATTTCACTTTGTTTACTAGAAATGAACTCCTGCTTGTAGGAAGACACAGATCCTGTGGTTTAACTCCGTTTCTGAAGGTAAATTCAGACCAGGGTTCTCATCCATGAAACACACTCTGTTTTAACGCAACAAGCAAGCTCTTCTTTCCAAAGTCTCCAATACAGCAAGGACCATGAGCATGCCCTCAAAAAAAGAACTGAGTTTCTTCCTCATACGGACCATATATAAAACAACTCAGCTTATGAAACTGATACAAATCTGAGCTCCTCTTACATAAATGCTTTTTAGTAAATAGTGAGAATTGTGTTGGGTTCTTGAACTGTGTAAAATCATTTGAGCCCAAAATTCTCTTTCTTTACCAGAAATGAACTCTGGCTTGTAGGAAGACACAGAACCTGGGGTTTAACTCCGTTTCTGAAGGGAAATTGAGACCAGTGTTCTCATCCATATAACACATGTGATTTAACGCAAGAAGTAAGCTCTTCTTTCTAGCGTCTCCAATACAGCAAGTAACACGAGCATGCCATGAAAAAAAGAACTGTGTTTCCTACTCATACTGACCATATGTAATTCAAGTCTGCATATGCAACTGATACAAACCACAGCTCCACTTACATAAATGCTCTTTGGTTAACAGTGAGAATAGCGTTGGCACTTGAACTGTTTAAATCATTTGAGCCCAAAATTGACTTGGTTTACCAGAAATGAACTCTTGCTTGTATGAAGACACAGATCCTGAGGTTTAACTCCGTGTCAGAAGGGAAATTCAGACCAGTGTTCTCATCCATGGAACCCACTCCCTTTTTATTCAAGAAGGATGCTCTACTTTTTTGCCTCTCCAATACAGCAAGTGCCATGAGCATGTCCTGAAAAAAAGAACTGTGCTTCCTGCTCATACGGACCATAAGTAAATCCCCTCTGTTATGAAACTGATACAATCCACAGCTCCACTTACATAAATGCTCTTTAGTTAATAGTGAGAATCGAGTTGGGTTCTTGAACTGTGTAAAATCATTTGAGACCAAAATTCACTTGGTTTACCAGAAATGAACTCTTGCTTGTAGGAAGACACAGATCCTGTGGTATAACTCCGTTTCTGAAGGGAAATTAAGACCAGTGTTCTCATCCATGAAACACACTCAGTTTTAACGCAAGAAGCAAGCTCGTCTTTCCTGCATCTCCAATACAGCAATAACCATGAGCATGCCCAGAAAAAAAGAATTGTGTTTCCTAGTCATACGGTCCATACATAGTTCAACTCTGCTTATGAAACTGATACAAACCACAGCTCCACTTACATAAATGCTCTTTAGTTAATAGTAAGAATGGAGATGGGTTTTTGAACTGTGTAAAATCATTTGAGCCCAAAATTCACTTTATTTACCAGAAATGATCTCTTGCTTGTAGGAAGACACAAATCCTGGGGTTTAACTCTGTTTTTGAAGGTAAATTTAGACCAGGGTTCTCATCCATGGAACACACTCTGTTTTAAAGCAAGAAGCAAGCTCTTCATTCCAGCATCTCAAATACAGCAAGTTCCATGAGCATGCCTGAAAAAAAGAACTGTGTTTCCTACTCATACGGACCATATGTAAATCAACTCTGCTTATGAAACTGATGCAAACCACAGCTCCACTTTCATAAAGGCTCTTTAGTAAATAGTGAGAATCGTGTTGGGTTTCTGAACTGGGTAAAATCATTTGAGCCCAAAATTCACTGGGATTTCCAGAAATGAACTCTGGCTTGTAGGAAGACACAGAACCTGTGGTTGAACTCCGTTTCTGAAGGGAAATTCAGACCAGTGTTCTCTTCCATGTAACACACTGTGATTTAACGCAAGAAGCAAGCTCTTCTTTCTAGCGTCTCCAATACAGCAAGTACCATGAGCATGCCCTGAAAAAAAGAACTGTGTTTCCTACTCATACTGACCATATGTAATTCAAGTCTGCATATGCAACTGATACAAACCACAGCTCCATTTACATAAATGCTCTTTAGTAAATAGTGAGAATCTAGTTGGGTTTCTGAACTGTGTAAAATCATTTGAGCCACAATTCCCTTGGTTTACCAGAAATGCACTCTTGCTTGTAGGAAGACACAGATCCTGTGGATTAACTCCGTTTCTGAGGGGAAATTCAGACCAGGGTTCTCATCCATGGAACACACTCTGATTTAACGCAAGAAGCAACCTCCTCTTTCCAGCGTCTCCAATACAGCAAGTACCACTAGCATGCCTGACAAAAAGAACTGTTTTTCCTACTCATACGGACCCTATGTAGTTCATGTCTGCATATGCAACTGATACAAACCACAGCTCCACTTACATAAATGCTCTTTAGTTAATAGTGACAATTGACTTGGGTTCTTTAACTGTGTAAAATCATTTGAGCCTAAAATTGACTTGGTTTAACAGAAATGAACTCTTGCTTGTAGGAAGACACAGATCCTGTGGTTTAACTCCGTTTCTGAAGGGAAATTCAGACCAGTGTTCACATCCATGGAAACCACTCTGTTTTAACGCAAGATCAAGCTCTTCTTTCAACCGTCTACAATACAGCAAGAACCATGAACATGCCCAGAAAAAAATAACTGTGTGTCCTACTCATATGGACCATACGTAGTTCAACTCTTCTTATGCAACTGATACAAACCACAGCGCCTCTTACATAAAAGCTTTTTAGTTAATAGTGAGAATCGCGATGGGTTCTTGAACAGTGCAAAATACTTTGAGCAAAAATTCACTTGGTATAAAAGAAATGAACTCCTGCTTGTAGGAGGGCACAGACCCTGTGGTTTAACTCCGTTTCTAAAGGTAAATTAAGACCAGTGATCTCATCCTTGTCACCCAGTCTGTTTAAGCACAAGAAGCAAGCTCTACTTTCCAGCATCTCCAATACAGCAAGAACGATGAGCATGCCCAGAAAAAAAGAACTGTGTTTCCTTCTCATACGGGCCATATATAAATCAACTCAGCTTATGAAACTGATGCAAACCAGAGCTCCTCTTACATAAATGCTCTTTAGTAAATAGTGAGAATTGTGTTGGGGTCTTGAACTGTTTAAAATCATTTGAGCCCAAAATTCAATTTGTTTTCCAGAAATGAACTCTGGCTTGTAGGAAGACACAGATCCTGAGGTTTAACTCCGTTTCTGAAGGTAAATCAGACCTGGGTTCTCATCCATGGAGCACACTCTGTTTTAACGCAAGAAGCAAGCTCTTCTTTCCAGCATCTCCAATACACCAAGTTCCATGAGCATGCCCTGAAAAAAAGAACTGTGTTTCCTACTCATTCGGACCATATGTAAATTAACTCTACTTATGAAACAGATACAAACCAGAGATCATCTTACATAAATGCTCTTTACTAATAAGTGAGAATCTAGTTGGATTTCTGAACTGTGTAAAATCATTTGAGCCCAAAATTCTCTTTGTTTACCACAAATGAACTCTGCCTTGTAGGAAGACACTGAACATGGGGTTAAACTCCGTTTCTTAAGGGAAATTCAGACGAGGGTTCTCATCCATGTTACACACTGTGATTTCACGCAAGAAGCAAGCTCTTTTTTCTAGCGTCTCCAATACAGCATGTACCACGAGCATGCCCTGAAAAAAAGAACTGTGTTTCCTACTCATACTGACCATATGTAATTCAAGTCTGCATATTCAACTAATACAAACCACAGCTCAACATACATAAATGCTCTTTAGTTAACAGTGAGAATAGCGTTGGATCTTGAACTGTGTAAAATCACTTGAGACCAATATTCACTGGGTTTTCCAGAAATGAACTCTTGCTTGTAGGAAGACACAGATCCTGTGGATTAACTCCGTTTCTGAGGGGATATTCAGACCAGTGTTCTCATCCATGAAACACACTCTGTTTTTACGCAAGAAGCAAGCTCTTCTTTCCAGCATCTCCGATACAGAAAGAACCATGAGAATGCCCAGAAAAAAAGAACTGTGTTTCCTATTCATACAGATCATATGCGGTTTAACTCTGCTTATGAGACTGATACAAACCACAGCTCCACTTACATAAATGCTCTTTAGTTAATACTAAGAATGGAGATGGGTTTTTGAACTGTGTAAAATCATTTGAGCCCAAAATTCACTTCATTTACCAGAAATGAATGCTTGCTTGTAGGAAGACACAAATCCTGGGGTTTAACTCTGTTTTTGAAGGTAAATTTAGACCAGGGTTCTCATCCATGGAACACAATCTGTTTTAAAGCAAGAAGCAAGCTCTTCATTCCAGCGTCTCAAATACAGCAAAAACCATGAGCATGCCCTCAAAAAAAGAACTGTGTTTCCTATTCAAATTGACCATATGTAAATCAGCTCTACTTATGAAACTGATACAAACCACAAGTCCTGTTACATAAATGCTCTTTAGTTAATAGTGAGAATCACAATGGGTTTCTGAATTGTGTAAAATCACTTGAGCCCAAATTCTCTTTGTTTACCAGAAATGAACTCTTGCTTTTAGGAAGACACAGATCCTGGGGTTTAACTCCTTTTCTGAAGGTAAATTCAGACCAGGGTTCTCATCCATCGAACACTCTCTATTTTAACGCAAGAAGCAAGCACTAATTTCCAGCATCTCCAATACAGCAAGTTCCATGAGCATGCCCTGAAAAAAAGAACTGTGTTTCCTACTCATACTGACCATATGTAATTCAAGTCTGCATATGCAACTGATACAAACCACAGCTCCACTTACAAAAATGCTCTTTAGTAAATAGTGAGAATCTAGTTGGGTTTCTGAACTGTGTAAAATCATTTGAGCCACAATTCCCTTGGTTTACCAGAAATGAACTCTTGCTTCTAGGAAGACACAGATCATGTGGTTTAACTCCGTTTCTGAAGGGAAATTAAGACCAGTGATCTCATCCATGAAACACACTCTGATTTAACGCAAGAAGCAAGCTCTTCTTTCCAGCGTCTACAATACAGAAAGAACCATGAGAATGCCCAGAAAAAAAGAACTGTGTTTCCTTTTCATACAGATCATATGCAGTTCAACTCTGCTTATGAAACTGCTACCAACCACAGCTCCACTTACATAAATGCACTTTAGTTAATAGTGAGAATTGAGATGGGATCTTGAACTGTGTAAAATCATTTGAGCCCCAAATTTACTTGGTTTACCAGAAATGAATTCTTGCTTGTAGGAAGACACTGATCATCTGGTTTAACTCCGTTTCTAAAGGGAAATTCAGACCCAGGTTCTCATCCATGGAACACACTCTGATTTAACGCAAGAAACAGGCTCTTCTTTCTAGCATCTACATTACAGCAAGTACCACTAGCATGCCTGAAAAAAAGAAGTGTGTTTCCTACACATACGGACCATATGTAGTTCAAGTCTGCATATGCAACTGATTCAAACAACAGCTCCACTTACATAAATGCTCTTTAGTTAATAGTGAGAATCGAGATGGGTTCTTGAACAGTGTAAAATCATTTGAGCGCAAATTTCACTTTGTTTACTAGAAATGAACTCCTGCTTGTAGGAAGACACAGATCCTGTGGTTTAACTCCGTTTCTGAAGGTAAATTCAGACCAGGGTTCTCATCCATGAAACACACTCTGTTTTAACGCAACAAGCAAGCTCTTCTTTCCAAAGTCACCAATACAGCAAGGACCATGAGCATGCCCTCAAAAAAAGAACTGAGTTTCTTCCTCATACGGACCATATATAAAACAACTCAGCTTATGAAACTGATACAAATCTGAGCTCCTCTTACATAAATGCTTTTTAGTAAATAGTGAGAATTGTGTTGGGTTCTTGAACTGTGTAAAATCATTTGAGCCCAAAATTCTCTTTCTTTACCAGAAATGAACTCTGGCTTGTAGGAAGACACAGAACCTGGGGTTTAACCCCGTTTCTGAAGGGAAATTGAGACCAGTGTTCTCATCCATATAACACATGTGATTTAACGCAAGAAGTAAGCTCTTCTTTCTAGCGTCTCCAATACAGCAAGTAACACGAGCATGCCATGAAAAAAAGAACTGTGTTTCCTACTCATACTGACCATATGTAATTCAAGTCTGCATATGCAACTGATACAAACCACAGCTCCACTTACATAAATGCTCTTTGGTTAACAGTGAGAATAGCGTTGGCACTTGAACTGTTTAAATCATTTGAGCCCAAAATTGACTTGGTTTACCAGAAATGAACTCTTGCTTGTATGAAGACACAGATCCTGAGGTTTAACTCCGTGTCAGAAGGGAAATTCAGACCAGTGTTCTCATCCATGGAACCCACTCCCTTTTTATGCAACAAGGATGCTCTACTTTTTTGCCTCTCCAATACAGCAAGTGCCATGAGCATGTCCTGAAAAAAAGAACTGTGCTTCCTGCTCATATGGACCATAAGTAAATCCCCTCTGTTATGAAACTGATACAATCCACAGCTCCACTTACATAAATGCTCTTTAGTTAATAGTGAGAATCGAGTTGGGTTCTTGAACTGTGTAAAATCATTTGAGACCAAAATTCACTTGGTTTACCAGAAATGAACTCTTGCTTGTAGGAAGACACAGATCCTGTGGTATAACTCCGTTTCTGAAGGGAAATTAAGACCAGTGTTCTCATCCATGAAACACACTCAGTTTTAACGCAAGAAGCAAGCTCGTCTTTCCTGCATCTCCAATACAGCAATAACCATGAGCATGCCCAGAAAAAAAGAATTGTGTTTCCTAGTCATACGGTCCATACATAGTTCAACTCTGCTTATGAAACTGATACAAACCACAGCTCCACTTACATAAATGCTCTTTAGTTAATAGTAAGAATGGAGATGGGTTTTTGAACTGTGTAAAATCATTTGAGCCCAAAATTCACTTTATTTACCAGAAATGAACTCTTGCTTTTAGGAAGACACAGATCTTGGGGTTTAACTCCGTTTCTGAAGGTAAATTCAGACCAGGGTTCTCATCCATCGAACACTCTCTATTTTAACGCAAGAAGCAAGCTCTTATTTCCAGCATCTCCAATAAAGCAAGTTCCATGAGCATGCCTGAAAAAAAGAACTGTGTTTCCTACTCATAGGGACCATATGTAAATCAACTCTGCTTATGAAACTGATGCAAACCACAGCTCCACTTTCATAAAGGCTCTTTAGTAAATAGTGAGAATCGTGTTGGGTTTCTGAACTGGGTAAAATCATTTGAGCCCAAAATTCACTGGGATTTCCAGAAATGAACTCTGGCTTGTAGGAAGACACAGAACCTGTGGTTGAACTCCGTTTCTGAAGGGAAATTCAGACCAGTGTTCTCTTCCATGTAACACACTGTGATTTAACGCAAGAAGCAAGCTCTTCTTTCTAGCGTCTCCAATACAGCAAGTACCATGAGCATGCCCTGAAAAAAAGAACTGTGTTTCCTACTCATACTGACCATATGTAATTCAAGTCTGCATATGCAACTGATACAAACCACAGCTCCACTTACATAAATGCTCTTTAGTAAATAGTGAGAATCTAGTTGGGTTTCTGAACTGTGTAAAATCATTTGAGCCACAATTCCCTTGGTTTACCAGAAATGAACTCTTGCTTCTAGGAAGACACAGATCATGTGGTTTAACTCCGTTTCTGAAGGGAAATTAAGACCAGTGATCTCATCCATGAAACACACTCTGATTTAACGCAAGAAGCAAGCTCTTCTTTCCAGCGTCTACAATACAGAAAAAACCATGAGAATGCCCAGAAAAAAAGAACTGTGTTTCCTTTTCATACAGATCATATGCAGTTCAACTCTGCTTATGAAACTGATACCAACCACAGCTCCACTTACATAAATGCACTTTAGGTAATAGTGAGAATTGAGATGGGTTCTTGAACTGTGTAAAATCAGTTGAGCCCCAAATTTACTTGGTTTACCAGAAATGAACTCTTGCTTGTAGGAAGACACTGATCATCTGGTTTAACTCCGTTTCTAAAGGGAAATTCAGACCAGGGTTCTCATCAATGGAACACACTCTGATTTAACGCAAGAAGCACGCTCTTCTTTCTAGCATCTACATTACAGCAAGTACCACTAGCATGCCTGAAAAAAAGAAGTGTGTTTCCTACACATACGGACCATATGTAGTTCAAGTCTGCATATGCAACTGATACAAACAACAGCTCCACTTACATAAATGCTCTTTAGTTAATAGTGAGAATCGAGATGGGTTCTTGAACAGTGTAAAATCATTTGAGCCCAAAATTGACTTGGTTTACCAGAAATGAACTCTTGCTTGTATGAAAACTCAGATCCTGTGGTTTAATTCCGTGTATGAAGGGACACTCTGACCAGTGTTCAAATCCATGGAACCCACACAGTTTAAACGAAAGAAGCAAGCTCTACTTTCCCGTGTCTCTAATACAGCAATTACCATGAGCATGCCCTGAAAAAAAGAACTGTGCTTCCTACTCATACGGACCATACGTATTTCAACACTGCTTATGAAACTGATACAAACCACAGCTCCACTTACATAAATGCTCTTTAGTTAACAGTGAGAATAGCGTTGGGTCTTGAACTGTGTAAAATCATTTGAGCCCAAAATTGACTTGGTTTACCAGAAATGAACTCTTTCTTGTATGAAGACACAGATCCTGTGGATTAACTCCGTGTCTGAAGGGAAATTCAGACCAGTGTTCTCATCCATAGAACCCACTCTCTTTTTACGCAAGAAGCATGCTCTACTTTTTCGTGTTCCAATACAGCAAGTACCATGACCATGTCCTGAAAAAAAGAACTGTGCTTCCTACTCATATGGACCATATGTAAATCCACTCTGCTTATGAAACTGATACAAACCACAGCTCCACTTACGTAAATGCTCTTTAGTAAAGAGTGAGAATCGCTTTGGGTTCTTGAACTGTGTAAAATCATTTGAGCCAAAATTCACTTGGTTTACCAGAAATGAACTCTTGCTTATAAGAAGACACACATCCTGTGGTTTAACTCCATTTCTGAAGGGAAATTAAGACCAGTGTTCTCATCCATGAAACACACTCTGATTTAACGCAAGAAGCAAGCTCTTGTTTCCAGCGTCTCCAATACAGCAAGTCCCACTAGCATGCCTGAAAAAAAGAACTGTGCTTCCTACTCATATGGACCATATGTAAATCCACTCTGCTTATGAAACCGATACAAACCACAGCTCCCCTTACATAGATGCTCTTTAGTTAAAAGTGAGAAGAGCCTTGGGTTCTTGAACTGTGTAAAATCATTTGAGCCCAAAATTCTCTTTCTTTACCAGAAATGAACTCTGGCTTGTAGGAAGACACAGAACCTGGGGTTTAACTCCGTTTCTGAAGGGAAATTGAGACCAGTGTTCTCATCCATATAACACATGTGATTTAACGCAAGAAGTAAGCTCTTCTTTCTAGCGTCTCCAATACAGCAAGTAACACGAGCATGCCATGAAAAAAAGAACTGTGTTTCCTACTCATACTGACCATATGTAATTCAAGTCTGCATATGCAACTGATACAAACCACAGCTCCACTTACATAAATGCTCTTTGGTTAACAGTGAGAATAGCGTTGGCACTTGAACTGTTTAAATCATTTGAGCCCAAAATTGACTTGGTTTACCAGAAATGAACTCTTGCTTGTATGAAGACACAGATCCTGAGGTTTAACTCCGTGTCAGAAGGGAAATTCAGACCAGTGTTCTCATCCATGGAACCCACTCCCTTTTTATGCAAGAAGGATGCTCTACTTTTTTGCCTCTCCAATACAGCAAGTGCCATGAGCATGTCCTGAAAAAAAGAACTGTGCTTCCTGCTCATACGGACCATAAGTAAATCCCCTCTGTTATGAAACTGATACAATCCACAGCTCCACTTACATAAATGCTCTTTAGTTAATAGTGAGAATCGAGTTGGGTTCTTGAACTGTGTAAAATCATTTGAGACCAAAATTCACTTGGTTTACCAGAAATGAACTCTTGCTTGTAGGAAGACACAGATCCTGTGGTATAACTCCGTATCTGAAGGGAAATTAAGACCAGTGTTCTCATCCATGAAACACACTCAGTTTTAACGCAAGAAGCAAGCTCGTCTTTCCTGCATCTCCAATACAGCAATAACCATGAGCATGCCCAGAAAAAAAGAATTGTGTTTCCTAGTCATACGGTCCATACATAGTTCAACTCTGCTTATGAAACTGATACAAACCACAGCTCCACTTACATAAATGCTCTTTAGTTAATAGTAAGAATGGAGATGGGTTTTTGAACTGTGTAAAATCATTTGAGTCCAAAATTCATTTCATTTACCAGAAATGATCTCTTGCTTGTAGGAAGACGCAAATCCTGGGGTTTAACTCTGTTTTTGAAGGTAAATTTAGACCAGGGTTCTCATCCATGGAACACACTCTGTTTTAAAGCAAGAAGCAAGCTCTTCATTCCAGCATCTCAAATACAGCAAGAACCATGAGCATGCCCTCAAAAAAGAACTGTGTTTCCTATTCAAATGGACCATATGTAAATCAGCTCTACGTATGAAACTGATACAAACCACAAGTCCTGTTACATAAATGCTCTTTAGTTAATAGTGAGAATCGTGTTGGGTTTCTGAACTGGGTAAAATCATTTGAGCCCAAAATTCACTGGGATTTCCAGAAATGAACTCTGGCTTGTAGGAAGACAAAGAACCTGTTGTTGAACTCCGTTTCTGAAGGGAAATTCAGACCAGTGTTCTCATCCATATAACACACTGTGATTTAACGCAAGAAGCAAGCTCTTCTTTCTAGCGTCTCCAATACAGCAAGTACCATGAGCATGCCCTGAAAAAAAGAACTGTGTTTCCTACTCATACTGACCATATGTAATTCAAGTCTGCATATGCAACTGATACAAACCACAGCTCCACTTACAAAAATGCTCTTTAGTAAATAGTGAGAATCTAGTTGGGTTTCTGAACTGTGTAAAATCATTTGAGCCACAATTCCCTTGGTTTACCAGAAATGAACTCTTGCTTCTAGGAAGACACAGATCATGTGGTTTAACTCCGTTTTTGAAGGGCAATTAAGACCAGTGTTCTCATCCATGAAAGACACTCTGATTTAACGCAAGAAGCAAGCTCTTCTTTCCAGCGTCTAAAATACAGCAAGTACCACTAGCATGTCTGAAAAAAAGAAGTGTGTTTCCTACACATACAGACCATATGTAGTTCAAGTCTGCACATGCAACTGATACAAACAACAGCTCCACTTACATAAATGCTCTTTAGTTAATAGTGAGAATCGAGATGGGTTCTTGAACTGTGTAAAATCATTTGAACGCAAATTTCACTTTGTTTACCAGAAATGAACTCCTGCTTGTAGGAAGACACAGATCCTGTGGTTTCACTCTGATTCTGAAGGTAAATTCAGACCCGGGTTCTCATCCATGGAACACACTCTGTTTTAACGCAAGAAGCAAGCTCTTCTTTCCAGCATCTCCAATACAGCAAGTTCAATGAGCATGCCCTGAAAAAAAAGACCTGTGTTTCCTACTCATAGGGGCCATATGTAAAACAACACTACTTATGAAACTGATACAAACCAGATCTTCTCTTACTTAAATGCTCTTTATTTAATATTGATAATCTAGTTGGGTTTCTGAACAGGGTAAAATCATTTGAGCCCAAAATTCTCTTTGTTTACCCGAAAAGAACTCTGGCTTGAAGGAAGACAAAGAACCTGGTGTTTAACTCCGTTTCTGAAGGGAAATTCAGACCAGTGTTCTCATCCATGTAACACACTGTGATTAAACGCAAGAAGCAAGCTCTTCTTTCTTGCGTCTCCAATACAGCAAGTACCATGAGCATGCCCTGTAAAAAAGAACTGTGTTTCCTACTCATACTGACCATATGTAATTCAAGTCTGCATATGCAACTGATACAAACCACAGCTCCACTTACAAAAATGCTCTTTAGTAAATAGTGAGAATCTAGTTGGGTTTCTGAACTGTGTAAAATCATTTGAGCCACAATTCCCTTGGTTTACCAGAAATGAACTCTTGCTTCTAGGAAGACACAGATCATGTGGTTTAACTCCGTTTCTGAAGGGAAATTAAGACCAGTGTTCTCATCCATGAAACACACTCTGATTTAATGCAAGAAGCTAGATCTTCTTTCCAGCGTCTACAATACAGAAAGAACAATGAGAATGCCCAGAAAAAAAGAACTGTGTTTCCTTTTCATACAGATCATATGCAGTTCAACTCTGCTTATGAAACTGCTACCAACCACAGCTCCACTTACATAAATGCACTTTAGGTAATAGTGAGAATTGAGATGGGATCTTGAACTGTGTAAAATCATTTGAGCCCAAAATTTACTTGGTTTACCAGAAATGAATTCTTGCTTGTAGGAAGACACTGATCATCTGGTTTAACTCCGTTTCTAAAGGGCAATTCAGACCCAGGTTCTCATCCATGGAACACACTCTGATTTAACGCAAGAAACAGGCTCTTCTTTCTAGCATCTACATTACAGCAAGTACCACTAGCATGCCTGAAAAAAAGAAGTGTGTTTCCTACACATACGGACCATATGTAGTTCAAGTCTGCATATGCAACTGATACAAACCACAGCTCCACTTACATAAATGCTCTTTAGTTAACAGTGAGAATAGCGTTGGCACTTGAACTGTTTAAATCATTTGAGCCCAAAATTGACTTGGTTTACCAGAAATGAACTCTTGCTTGTATGAAGACACAGATCCTGTGGATTAACTCCGTGTCTGAAGGGAAATTCAGACCAGTGCTCTCATCCATGGAACCCACTCTCTTTTTACGCAAGAAGCATGCTCTACTTTTTCGTGTCTCCAATACAGCAAGTACCATGACCATGTCCTGAAAAAAAGAACTGTGCTTCCTACTCATATGGACCATATGTAAATCCACTCTGCTTATGAAACTGATACAAACCACAGCTCCACTTACATAAATGCTCTTTAGTAAATAGTGAGAATCGCTTTGGGTTCTTGAACTGTGTAAAATCATTTGAGCCAAAATTCACTTGGTTTACCAGAAATGAACTCTTGCTTATAGGAAGACACACATCCTGTGGTTTAACTCCGTTACTGAAGGGAAATTATGTCCAGTGTTCTCATCCATGAAACACACTATGATTTAACGCAAGAAGCAAGCTCTTGTTTCCAGCGTCTCCAATACAGCAAGTCCCACTAGCATGCCTGAAAAAAAGAACTGTGCTTCCTACTCATAGGGAACATATGTAAATCCACTCTGCTTATGAAACTGATACAAACCACAGCTCCCCTTACATAGATGCTCTTTAGTTAAAAGTGAGAAGAGCCTTGGGTACTTGAACTGTGTAAAATCATTTGAGCCCAAAATTCTCTTTCTTTTCCAGAAATGAACTCTGGCTTGTAGGAAGACACAGAACCTGGGGTTTAACTCCGTTTCTGAAGGGAAATTGAGACCAGTGTTCTCATCCATATAACACATGTGATTTAACGCAAGAAGCAAGCTCTTCTTTCTAGCGTCTCCAATTCAGCAAGTAACACGAGCATGCCATGAAAAAAAGAACAGTGTTTCCTACTCATACTGACCATATGTAATTCAAGTCTGCATATGCAACTGATACAAACCACAGCTCCACTTACATAAATGCTCTTTAGTTAACAGTGAGAATAGCGTTGGCACTTGAACTGTTTAAATCATTTGAGCCCAAAATTGACTTGGTTTACCAGAAATGAACTCTTGCTTGTATGAAGACACAGATCCTGAGGTTTAACTCCGTGTCAGAAGGGAAATTCAGACCAGTGTTCTCATCCATGGAACCCACTCCCTTTTTACGCAAGAAGGATGCTCTACTTTTTCGTGTCTCCAATACAGCAAGTACCATGAGCATGTCCTGAAAAAAAGAACTGTGCTTCCTGCTCATACGGACCATATGTAAATCCCCTCTGTTATGAAACTGATACAATCCACAGCTCCACATACATAAATGCTCTTTAGTTAATAGTGAGAATCGAGTTGGGTTCTTGAACTGTGTAAAATCATTTGAGCCACAATTCCCTTGGTTTACCAGAAATGAACTCTTGCTTCTAGGAAGACACAGATCATGTGGTTTAACTCCGTTTCTGAAGGGAAGTTAAGACCAGTGTTCTCATCCATGAAACACACTCTGATTTAACGCAAGAAGCAAGATCTTCTTTCCAGCGTCTACAATACAGAAAGAACCATGAGAATGCCCAGAAAAAAAGAACTGTGTTTCCTTTTCATACAGATCATATGCAGTTCAACTCTGCTTATGAAACTGCTACCAACCACAGCTCCACTTTCATAAATGCACTTTAGTTAATAGTGAGAATTGAGATGGGATCTTGAACTGTGTAAAATCATTTGAGCCCAAAATTTACTTGGTTTACCAGAAATGAATTCTTGCTTGTAGGAAGACACTGATCATCTGGTTTAACTCCGTTTCTAAAGGGAAATTCAGACCCAGGTTCTCATCCATGGAACACACTCTGATTTAACGCAAGAAACAGGCTCTTCTTTCTAGCATCTACATTACAGCAAGTACCACTAGCATGCCTGAAAAAAAGAAATGTGTTTCCTACACATACGGACCATATGTAGTTCAAGTCTGCATATGCAACTGATACAAACAACAGCTCCACTTACATAAATGCTCTTTAGTTAATAGTGAGAATCGAGATGGGTTCTTGAACACTGTAAAATCATTTGAGCGCAAATTTCACTTTGTTTACTAGAAATGAACTCCTGCTTGTAGGAAGACACAGATCCTGTGGTTTAACTCCGTTTCTGAAGGTAAATTCAGACCAGGGTTCTCATCCATGAAACACACTCTGTTTTAACGCAACAAGCAAGCTCTTCTTTCCAAAGTCTCCAATACAGCAAGGACCATGAGCATGCCCTCAAAAAAAGAACTGTGTTTCCTCCTCATACGGACCATATATAAAACAACTCAGCTTATGAAACTGATACAAATCTGAGCTCCTCTTACATAAATGCTTTTTAGTAAATAGTGAGAATTGTGTTGGGTTCTTGAACTGTGTAAAATCATTTGAGCCCAAAATTGACTTGGTTTACCAGAAATGAACTCTTGCTTGTATGAAAACTCAGATCCTGTGGTTTAATTCCGTGTATGAAGGGACACTCTGACCAGTGTTCAAATCCATGGAACCCACACAGTTTAAACGAAAGAAGCAAGCTCTACTTTCCCGTGTCTCTAATACAGCAAGTACCATGAGCATGCCCTGAAAAAAAGAACTGTGCTTCCTACTCATACGGACCATACGTATTTCAACACTGCTTATGAAACTGATACAAACCACAGCTCCACTTACGTAAATGCTGTTTAGTAAAGAGTGAGAATCACTTTGGGTTCTTGAACTGTGTAAAATCATTTGAGCCAAAATTCACTTGGTTTACCAGAAATGAACTCTTGCTTGTAGGAAGACACAGATCCTGTGGTATAACTCCGTTTCTGAAGGGAAATTAAGACCAGTGTTCTCATCCATGAAACACACTCTGATTTAACACAAGAAGCAAGCTCTTCTTTCCAGCGTCTACAATACTTAAAGAACCATGAGAATGCCCAGAAAAAAAGAACTGTGATTCCTTTTAATACAGATCATATGCAGGTCAACTCTGCTTATGAAACTGATACCAACCACAGCTCCACTTACATAAATGCCCTTTAGGTAATAGTGAGAATTGAGATGGGTTCTTGAACTGTGTAAAATCATTTGAGCCCAAAATTTACTCCTTTTACCAGAAATGAACTCTTGCTTGTAGGAAGACACTGATCATCTTGTTTAACTCTATTTCTAAAGTGAAATTCAGACCAGTGTTCTCATCCATGGAACACACTCTGATTTAACGCAAGAAGCACGCTCTTCTTTCTAGCATCTACATTACAGCAAGTACCACTAGCATGCCTGAAAAAAAAAAAGAAGTGTGTTTCCTACACATACGGACCATATGTAGTTCAAGTATGCATATGCAACTGATACAAACAACAGCTCCACTTACATAAATGCTCTTTAGTTAATAGTGAGAATCGAGATGGGTTCTTGAACAGTGTAAAATCATTTGAGCGCAAATTTCTCTTTGTTTACTAGAAATGAACTCCTGCTTGTACGAGGACACAGATCCTGTGGTTTAACTCCGTTTCTGAAGATAAATTCAGACCAGGGTTCTCATCCATGAATCACACTCTGTTTTAACGCAACAAGCAAGCTCTTCTTTCCAAAGTCTCCAATACAGCAAGAACCATGAACATGCCCAGAAAAAAATAACTGTGTGTCCTACTCATATGGACCATACGTAGTTCAACTCTTCTTATGCAACTGATACAAACCACAGCGCCTCTTACATAAAAGCTTTTTAGTTAATAGTGAGAATCGCGATGGGTTCTTGAACAGTTCAAAATACTTTGAGCAAAAATTCACTTGGTATAAAAGAAATGAACTCCTGCTTGTAGGAGGGCACAGACCCTGTGGTTTAACTCCGTTTCTAAAGGTAAATTAAGACCAGTGATCTCATCCTTGTCACCCAGTCTGTTTAAGCACAAGAAGCAAGCTCTACTTTCCAGCATCTCCAATACAGCAAGAACGATGAGCATGCCCAGAAAAAAAGAACTGTGTTTCCTTCTCATACGGGCCATATATAAATCAACTCAGCTTATGAAACTGATGCAAACCAGAGCTCCTCTTACATAAATGCTCTTTAGTAAATAGTGAGAATTGTGTTGGGGTCTTGAACTGTTTAAAATCATTTGAGCCCAAAATTCAATTTGTTTTCCAGAAATGAACTCTGGCTTGTAGGAAGACACAGATCCTGAGGTTTAACTCCGTTTCTGAAGGTAAATCAGACCTGGGTTCTCATCCATGGAGCACACTCTGTTTTAACGCAAGAAGCAAGCTCTTCTTTCCAGCATCTCCAATACACCAAGTTCCATGAGCATGCCCTGAAAAAAAGAACTGTGTTTCCTACTCATTCGGACCATATGTAAATTAACTCTACTTATGAAACAGATACAAACCAGAGATCATCTTACATAAATGCTCTTTACTAATAAGTGAGAATCTAGTTGGATTTCTGAACTGTGTAAAATCATTTGAGCCCAAAATTCTCTTTGTTTACCACAAATGAACTCTGCCTTGTAGGAAGACACTGAACATGGGGTTAAACTCCGTTTCTTAAGGGAAATTCAGACGAGGGTTCTCATCCATGTTACACACTGTGATTTCACGCAAGAAGCAAGCTCTTTTTTCTAGCGTCTCCAATACAGCATGTACCACGAGCATGCCCTGAAAAAAAGAACTGTGTTTCCTACTCATACTGACCATATGTAATTCAAGTCTGCATATTCAACTAATACAAACCACAGCTCAACATACATAAATGCTCTTTAGTTAACAGTGAGAATAGCGTTGGATCTTGAACTGTGTAAAATCACTTGAGACCAATATTCACTGGGTTTTCCAGAAATGAACTCTTGCTTGTAGGAAGACACAGATCCTGTGGATTAACTCCGTTTCTGAGGGGATATTCAGACCAGTGTTCTCATCCATGAAACACACTCTGTTTTTACGCAAGAAGCAAGCTCTTCTTTCCAGCATCTCCGATACAGAAAGAACCATGAGAATGCCCAGAAAAAAAGAACTGTGTTTCCTATTCATACAGATCATATGCGGTTTAACTCTGCTTATGAGACTGATACAAACCACAGCTCCACTTACATAAATGCTCTTTAGTTAATACTAAGAATGGAGATGGGTTTTTGAACTGTGTAAAATCATTTGAGCCCAAAATTCACTTCATTTACCAGAAATGAATGCTTGCTTGTAGGAAGACACAAATCCTGGGGTTTAACTCTGTTTTTGAAGGTAAATTTAGACCAGGGTTCTCATCCATGGAACACAATCTGTTTTAAAGCAAGAAGCAAGCTCTTCATTCCAGCGTCTCAAATACAGCAAAAACCATGAGCATGCCCTCAAAAAAAGAACTGTGTTTCCTATTCAAATTGACCATATGTAAATCAGCTCTACTTATGAAACTGATACAAACCACAAGTCCTGTTACATAAATGCTCTTTAGTTAATAGTGAGAATCACAATGGGTTTCTGAATTGTGTAAAATCACTTGAGCCCAAATTCTCTTTGTTTACCAGAAATGAACTCTTGCTTTTAGGAAGACACAGATCCTGGGGTTTAACTCCTTTTCTGAAGGTAAATTCAGACCAGGGTTCTCATCCATCGAACACTCTCTATTTTAACGCAAGAAGCAAGCACTTATTTCCAGCATCTCCAATACAGCAAGTTCCATGAGCATGCCCTGAAAAAAAGAACTGTGTTTCCTACTCATACTGACCATATGTAATTCAAGTCTGCATATGCAACTGATACAAACCACAGCTCCACTTACAAAAATGCTCTTTAGTAAATAGTGAGAATCTAGTTGGGTTTCTGAACTGTGTAAAATCATTTGAGCCACAATTCCCTTGGTTTACCAGAAATGAACTCTTGCTTCTAGGAAGACACAGATCATGTGGTTTAACTCCGTTTCTGAAGGGAAATTAAGACCAGTGATCTCATCCATGAAACACACTCTGATTTAACGCAAGAAGCAAGCTCTTCTTTCCAGCGTCTACAATACAGAAAGAACCATGAGAATGCCCAGAAAAAAAGAACTGTGTTTCCTTTTCATACAGATCATATGCAGTTCAACTCTGCTTATGAAACTGCTACCAACCACAGCTCCACTTACATAAATGCACTTTAGGTAATAGTGAGAATTGAGATGGGATCTTGAACTGTGTAAAATCATTTGAGCCCCAAATTTACTTGGTTTACCAGAAATGAATTCTTGCTTGTAGGAAGACACTGATCATCTGGTTTAACTCCGTTTCTAAAGGGAAATTCAGACCCAGGTTCTCATCCATGGAACACACTCTGATTTAACGCAAGAAACAGGCTCTTCTTTCTAGCATCTACATTACAGCAAGTACCACTAGCATGCCTGAAAAAAAGAAGTGTGTTTCCTACACATACGGACCATATGTAGTTCAAGTCTGCATATGCAACTGATTCAAACAACAGCTCCACTTACATAAATGCTCTTTAGTTAATAGTGAGAATCAAGATGGGTTCTTGAACAGTGTAAAATCATTTGAGCGCAAATTTCACTTTGTTTACTAGAAATGAACTCCTGCTTGTAGGAAGACACAGATCCTGTGGTTTAACTCCGTTTCTGAAGGTAAATTCAGACCAGGGTTCTCATCCATGAAACACACTCTGTTTTAACGCAACAAGCAAGCTCTTCTTTCCAAAGTCTCCAATACAGCAAGGACCATGAGCATGCCCTCAAAAAAAGAACTGAGTTTCTTCCTCATACGGACCATATATAAAACAACTCAGCTTATGAAACTGATACAAATCTGAGCTCCTCTTACATAAATGCTTTTTAGTAAATAGTGAGAATTGTGTTGGGTTCTTGAACTGTGTAAAATCATTTGAGCCCAAAATTCTCTTTCTTTACCAGAAATGAACTCTGGCTTGTAGGAAGACACAGAACCTGGGGTTTAACTCCGTTTCTGAAGGGAAATTGAGACCAGTGTTCTCATCCATATAACACATGTGATTTAACGCAAGAAGTAAGCTCTTCTTTCTAGCGTCTCCAATACAGCAAGTAACACGAGCATGCGATGAAAAAAAGAACTGTGTTTCCTACGCATACTGACCATATGTAATTCAAGTCTGCATATGCAACTGATACAAACCACAGCTCCACTTACATAAATGCTCTTTGGTTAACAGTGAGAATAGCGTTGGCACTTGAACTGTTTAAATCATTTGAGCCCAAAATTGACTTGGTTTACCAGAAATGAACTCTTGCTTGTATGAAGACACAGATCCTGAGGTTTAACTCCGTGTCAGAAGGGAAATTCAGACCAGTGCTCTCATCCATGGAACCCACTCCCTTTTTATGCAAGAAGGATGCTCTACTTTTTTGCCTCTCCAATACAGCAAGTGCCATGAGCATGTCCTGAAAAAAAGAACTGTGCTTCCTGCTCATACGGACCATAAGTAAATCCCCTCTGTTATGAAACTGATACAATCCACAGCTCCACTTACATAAATGCTCTTTAGTTAATAGTGAGAATCGAGTTGGGTTCTTGAACTGTGTAAAATCATTTGAGACCAAAATTCACTTGGTTTACCAGAAATGAACTCTTGCTTGTAGGAAGACACAGATCCTGTGGTATAACTCCGTTTCTGAAGGGAAATTAAGACCAGTGTTCTCATCCATGAAACACACTCAGTTTTAACGCAAGAAGCAAGCTCGTCTTTCCTGCATCTCCAATACAGCAATAACCATGAGCATGCCCAGAAAAAAAGAATTGTGTTTCCTAGTCATACGGTCCATACATAGTTCAACTCTGCTTATGAAACTGATACAAACCACAGCTCCACTTACATAAATGCTCTTTAGTTAATAGTAAGAATGGAGATGGGTTTTTGAACTGTGTAAAATCATTTGAGCCCAAAATTCACTTTATTTACCAGAAATGAACTCTTGCTTTTAGGAAGACACAGATCTTGGGGTTTAACTCCGTTTCTGAAGGTAAATTCAGACCAGGGTTCTCATCCATCGAACACTCTCTATTTTAACGCAAGAAGCAAGCTCTTATTTCCAGCATCTCCAATAAAGCAAGTTCCATGAGCATGCCTGAAAAAAAGAACTGTGTTTCCTACTCATACGGACCATATGTAATTCAAGTCTGCATATGCAACTGATACAAACCACAGCTCCACTTACATAAATGCTCTTTAGTAAATAGTGAGAATCTAGTTGGGTTTCTGAACTGTGTAAAATCATTTGAGCCACAATTCCCTTGGTTTACCAGAAATGCACTCTTGCTTGTAGGAAGACACAGATCCTGTGGATTAACTCCGTTTCTGAGGGGAAATTCAGACCAGGGTTCTCATCCATGGAACACACTCTGATTTAACGCAAGAAGCAACCTCCTCTTTCCAGCGTCTCCAATACAGCAATTACCACTAGCATGCCTGACAAAAAGAACTGTTTTTCCTACTCATACGGACCCTATGTAGTTCATGTCTGCATATGCAACTGATACAAACCACAGCTCCACTTACATAAATGCTCTTTAGTTAATAGTGACAATTGCCTTGGGTTCTTTAACTGTGTAAAATCATTTGAGCCTAAAATTGACTTGGTTTAACAGAAATGAACTCTTGCTTGTAGGAAGACACAGATCCTGTGGTTTAACTCCGTTTCTGAAGGGAAATTCAGACCCAGGTTCTCATCCATGGAACACACTCTGATTTAACGCAAGAAACAGGCTCTTCTTTCTAGCATCTACATTACAGCAAGTACCACTAGCATGCCTGAAAAAAAGAAGTGTGTTTCCTACACATACGGACCATATGTAGTTCAAGTCTGCATATGCAACTGATTCAAACAACAGCTCCACTTACATAAATGCTCTTTAGTTAATAGTGAGAATCGAGATGGGTTCTTGAACAGTGTAAAATCATTTGAGCGCAAATTTCACTTTGTTTACTAGAAATGAACTCCTGCTTGTAGGAAGACACAGATCCTGTGGTTTAACTCCGTTTCTGAAGGGAAATTCAGACCAGTGTTCACATCCATGGAAACCACTCTGTTTTAACGCAAGATCAAGCTCTTCTTTCAACCGTCTACAATACAGCAAGAACCATGAACATGCCCAGAAAAAAATAACTGTGTGTCCTACTCATATGGACCATACGTAGTTCAACTCTTCTTATGCAACTGATACAAACCACAGCGCCTCTTACATAAAAGCTTTTTAGTTAATAGTGAGAATCATGATGGGTTCTTGAACAGTGCAAAATACTTTGAGCAAAAATTCACTTGGTATAAAAGAAATGAACTCCTGCTTGTAGGAGGGCACAGACCCTGTGGTTTAACTCCGTTTCTAAAGGTAAATTAAGACCAGTGATCTCATCCTTGTCACCCAGTCTGTTTAAGCACAAGAAGCAAGCTCTACTTTCCAGCATCTCCAATACAGCAAGAACGATGAGCATGCCCAGAAAAAAAGAACTGTGTTTCCTTCTCATACGGGCCATATATAAATCAACTCAGCTTATGAAACTGATGCAAACCAGAGCTCCTCTTACATAAATGCTCTTTAGTAAATAGTGAGAATTGTGTTGGGGTCTTGAACTGTTTAAAATCATTTGAGCCCAAAATTCAATTTGTTTTCCAGAAATGAACTCTGGCTTGTAGGAAGACACAGATCCTGAGGTTTAACTCCGTTTCTGAAGGTAAATCAGACCTGGGTTCTCATCCATGGAGCACACTCTGTTTTAACGCAAGAAGCAAGCTCTTCTTTCCAGCATCTCCAATACACCAAGTTCCATGAGCATGCCCTGAAAAAAAGAACTGTGTTTCCTACTCATTCGGACCATATGTAAATTAACTCTACTTATGAAACAGATACAAACCAGAGATCATCTTACATAAATGCTCTTTACTAATAAGTGAGAATCTAGTTGGATTTCTGAACTGTGTAAAATCATTTGAGCCCAAAATTCTCTTTGTTTACCACAAATGAACTCTGCCTTGTAGGAAGACACTGAACATGGGGTTAAACTCCGTTTCTTAAGGGAAATTCAGACGAGGGTTCTCATCCATGTTACACACTGTGATTTCACGCAAGAAGCAAGCTCTTTTTTCTAGCGTCTCCAATACAGCATGTACCACGAGCATGCCCTGAAAAAAAGAACTGTGTTTCCTACTCATACTGACCATATGTAATTCAAGTCTGCATATTCAACTAATACAAACCACAGCTCAACATACATAAATGCTCTTTAGTTAACAGTGAGAATAGCGTTGGATCTTGAACTGTGTAAAATCACTTGAGACCAATATTCACTGGGTTTTCCAGAAATGAACTCTTGCTTGTAGGAAGACACAGATCCTGTGGATTAACTCCGTTTCTGAGGGGATATTCAGACCAGTGTTCTCATCCATGAAACACACTCTGTTTTTACGCAAGAAGCAAGCTCTTCTTTCCAGCATCTCCGATACAGAAAGAACCATGAGAATGCCCAGAAAAAAAGAACTGTGTTTCCTATTCATACAGATCATATGCGGTTTAACTCTGCTTATGAGACTGATACAAACCACAGCTCCACTTACATAAATGCTCTTTAGTTAATACTAAGAATGGAGATGGGTTTTTGAACTGTGTAAAATCATTTGAGCCCAAAATTCACTTCATTTACCAGAAATGAATGCTTGCTTGTAGGAAGAAACAAATCCTGGGGTTTAACTCTGTTTTTGAAGGTAAATTTAGACCAGGGTTCTCATCCATGGAACACAATCTGTTTTAAAGCAAGAAGCAAGCTCTTCATTCCAGCGTCTCAAATACAGCAAAAACCATGAGCATGCCCTCAAAAAAAGAACTGTGTTTCCTATTCAAATTGACCATATGTAAATCAGCTCTACTTATGAAACTGATACAAACCACAAGTCCTGTTACATAAATGCTCTTTAGTTAATAGTGAGAATCACAATGGGTTTCTGAATTGTGTAAAATCACTTGAGCCCAAATTCTCTTTGTTTACCAGAAATGAACTCTTGCTTTTAGGAAGACACAGATCCTGGGGTTTAACTCCTTTTCTGAAGGTAAATTCAGACCAGGGTTCTCATCCATCGAACACTCTCTATTTTAACGCAAGAAGCAAGCACTTATTTCCAGCATCTCCAATACAGCAAGTTCCATGAGCATGCCCTGAAAAAAAGAACTGTGTTTCCTACTCATACTGACCATATGTAATTCAAGTCTGCATATGCAACTGATACAAACCACAGCTCCACTTACAAAAATGCTCTTTAGTAAATAGTGAGAATCTAGTTGGGTTTCTGAACTGTGTAAAATCATTTGAGCCACAATTCCCTTGGTTTACCAGAAATGAACTCTTGCTTCTAGGAAGACACAGATCATGTGGTTTAACTCCGTTTCTGAAGGGAAATTAAGACCAGTGATCTCATCCATGAAACACACTCTGATTTAACGCAAGAAGCAAGCTCTTCTTTCCAGCGTCTACAATACAGAAAGAACCATGAGAATGCCCAGAAAAAAAGAACTGTGTTTCCTTTTCATACAGATCATATGCAGTTCAACTCTGCTTATGAAACTGCTACCAACCACAGCTCCACTTACATAAATGCACTTTAGTTAATAGTGAGAATTGAGATGGGATCTTGAACTGTGTAAAATCATTTGAGCCCAAAATTTACTTGGTTTACCAGAAATGAATTCTTGCTTGTAGGAAGACACTGATCATCTGGTTTAACTCCGTTTCTAAAGGGAAATTCAGACCCAGGTTCTCATCCATGGAACACACTCTGATTTAACGCAAGAAACAGGATCTTCTTTCTAGCATCTACATTACAGCAAGTACCACTAGCATGCCTGAAAAAAAGAAGTGTGTTTCCTACACATACGGACCATATGTAGTTCAAGTCTGCATATGCAACTGATTCAAACAACAGCTCCACTTACATAAATGCTCTTTAGTTAATAGTGAGAATCGAGATGGGTTCTTGAACAGTATAATCATTTGAGAGCAAATTTCACTTTGTTTACTAGAAATGAACTCCTGCTTGTAGGAAGACACAGATCCTGTGGTTTAACTCCGTTTCTGAAGGTAAATTCAGACCAGGGTTCTCATCCATGAAACACACTCTGTTTTAACGCAACAAGCAAGCTCTTCTTTCCAAAGTCACCAATACATCAAGGACCATGAGCATGCCCTCAAAAAAAGAACTGAGTTTCTTCCTCATACGGACCATATATAAAACAACTCAGCTTATGAAACTGATACAAATCTGAGCTCCTCTTACATAAATGCTTTTTAGTAAATAGTGAGAATTGTGTTGGGTTCTTGAACTGTGTAAAATCATTTGAGCCCAAAATTCTCTTTCTTTACCAGAAATGAACTCTGGCTTGTAGGAAGACACAGAACCTGGGGTTTAACTCCGTTTCTGAAGGGAAATTGAGACCAGTGTTCTCATCCATATAACACATGTGATTTAACGCAAGAAGTAAGCTCTTCTTTCTAGCGTCTCCAATACAGCAAGTAACACGAGCATGCCATGAAAAAAAGAACTGTGTTTCCTACTCATACTGACCATATGTAATTCAAGTCTGCATATGCAACTGATACAAACCACAGCTCCACTTACATAAATGCTCTTTGGTTAACAGTGAGAATAGCGTTGGCACTTGAACTGTTTAAATCATTTGAGCCCAAAATTGACTTGGTTTACCAGAAATGAACTCTTGCTTGTATGAAGACACAGATCCTGAGGTTTAACTCCGTGTCAGAAGGGAAATTCAGACCAGTGTTCTCATCCATGGAACCCACTCCCTTTTTATGCAAGAAGGATGCTCTACTTTTTTGCCTCTCCAATACAGCAAGTGCCATGAGCATGTCCTGAAAAAAAGAACTGTGCTTCCTGCTCATACGGACCATAAGTAAATCCCCTCTGTTATGAAACTGATACAATCCACAGCTCCACTTACATAAATGCTCTTTAGTTAATAGTGAGAATCGAGTTGGGTTCTTGAACTGTGTAAAATCATTTGAGACCAAAATTCACTTGGTTTACCAGAAATGAACTCTTGCTTGTAGGAAGACACAGATCCTGTGGTATAACTCCGTGTCAGAAGGGAAATTCAGACCAGTGTTCTCATCCATGGAACCCACTCCCTTTTTATGCAAGAAGGATGCTCTACTTTTTTGCCTCTCCAATACAGCAAGTGCCATGAGCATGTCCTGAAAAAAAGAACTGTGCTTCCTGCTCATACGGACCATAAGTAAATCCCCTCTGTTATGAAACTGATACAATCCACAGCTCCACTTACATAAATGCTCTTTAGTTAATAGTGAGAATCGAGTTGGGTTCTTGAACTGTGTAAAATCATTTGAGACCAAAATTCACTTGGTTTACCAGAAATGAACTCTTGCTTGTAGGAAGACACAGATCCTGTGGTATAACTCCGTTTCTGAAGGGAAATTAAGACCAGTGTTCTCATCCATGAAACACACTCAGTTTTAACGCAAGAAGCAAGCTCGTCTTTCCTGCATCTCCAATTCAGCAATAACCATGAGCATGCCCAGAAAAAAAGAATTGTGTTTCCTAGTCATACGGTCCATACATAGTTCAACTCTGCTTATGAAACTGATACAAACCACAGCTCCACTTACATAAATGCTCTTTAGTTAATAGTAAGAATGGAGATGGGTTTTTGAACTGTGTAAAATCATTTGAGCCCAAAATTCACTTTATTTACCAGAAATGAACTCTTGCTTTTAGGAAGACACAGATCTTGGGGTTTAACTCCGTTTCTGAAGGTAAATTCAGACCAGGGTTCTCATCCATCGAACACTCTCTATTTTAACGCAAGAAGCAAGCTCTTATTTCCAGCATCTCCAATAAAGCAAGTTCCATGAGCATGCCTGAAAAAAAGAACTGTGTTTCCTACTCATACGGACCATATGTAAATCAACTCTGCTTATGAAACTGATGCAAACCACAGCTCCACTTTCATAAAGGCTCTTTAGTAAATAGTGAGAATCGTGTTGGGTTTCTGAACTGGGTAAAATCATTTGAGCCCAAAATTCACTGGGATTTCCAGAAATGAACTCTGGCTTGTAGGAAGACACAGAACCTGTGGTTGAACTCCGTTTCTGAAGGGAAATTCAGACCAGTGTTCTCATCCATGTAACACACTGTGATTTAACGCAAGAAGCAAGCTCTTCTTTCTAGCGTCTCCAATACAGCAAGTACCATGAGCATGCCCTGAAAAAAAGAACTGTGTTTCCTACTCATACTGACCATATGTAATTCAAGTCTGCATATGCAACTGATACAAACCACAGCTCCACTTACATAAATGCTCTTTAGTAAATAGTGAGAATCTAGTTGGGTTTCTGAACTGTGTAAAATCATTTGAGCCACAATTCCCTTGGTTTACCAGAAATGAACTCTTGCTTCTAGGAAGACACAGATCATGTGGTTTAACTCCGTTTCTGAAGGGAAATTAAGACCAGTGATCTCATCCATGAAACACACTCTGATTTAACGCAAGAAGCAAGCTCTTCTTTCCAGCGTCTACAATACAGAAAAAACCATGAGAATGCCCAGAAAAAAAGAACTGTGTTTCCTTTTCATACAGATCATATGCAGTTCAACTCTGCTTATGAAACTGCTACCAACCACAGCTCCACTTACATAAATGCACTTTAGGTAATAGTGAGAATTGAGATGGGTTCTTGAACTGTGTAAAATCAGTTGAGCCCCAAATTTACTTGGTTTACCAGAAATGAACTCTTGCTTGTAGGAAGACACTGATCATCTGGTTTAACTCCGTTTCTAAAGGGAAATTCAGACCAGGGTTCTCATCCATGGAACACACTCTGATTTAACGCAAGAAGCACGCTCTTCTTTCTAGCATCTACATTACAGCAAGTACCACTAGCATGCCTGAAAAAAAGAAGTGTGTTTCCTACACATACGGACCATATGTAGTTCAAGTCTGCATATGCAACTGATACAAACAACAGCTCCACTTACATAAATGCTCTTTAGTTAATAGTGAGAATCGAGATGGGTTTTTGAACAGTGTAAAATCATTTGAGCCCAAAATTGACTTGGTTTACCAGAAATGAACTCTTGCTTGTATGAAAACTCAGATCCTGTGGTTTAATTCCGTGTATGAAGGGACACTCTGACCAGTGTTCAAATCCATGGAACCCACACAGTTTAAACGAAAGAAGCAAGCTCTACTTTCCCGTGTCTCTAATACAGCAATTACCATGAGCATGCCCTGAAAAAAAGAACTGTGCTTCCTACTCATACGGACCATACGTATTTCAACACTGCTTATGAAACTGATACAAACCACAGCTCCACTTACATAAATGCTCTTTAGTTAACAGTGAGAATAGCGTTGGGTCTTGAACTGTGTAAAATCATTTGAGCCCAAAATTGACTTGGTTTACCAGAAATGAACTCTTGCTTGTATGAAGACACAGATCCTGTGGATTAACTCCGTGTCTGAAGGGAAATTCAGACCAGTGTTCTCATCCATGGAACCCACTCTCTTTTTACGCAAGAAGCATGCTCTACTTTTTCGTGTTCCAATACAGCAAGTACCATGACCATGTCCTGAAAAAAAGAACTGTGCTTCCTACTCATATGGACCATATGTAAATCCACTCTGCTTATGAAACTGATACAAACCACAGCTCCACTTACGTAAATGCTCTTTAGTAAAGAGTGAGAATCGCTTTGGGTTCTTGAACTGTGTAAAATCATTTGAGCCAAAATTCACTTGGTTTACCAGAAATGAACTCTTGCTTATAAGAAGACACACATCCTGTGGTTTAACTCCATTTCTGAAGGGAAATTAAGACCAGTGTTCTCATCCATGAAACACACTCTGATTTAACGCAAGAAGCAAGCTCTTGTTTCCAGCGTCTCCAATACAGCAAGTCCCACTAGCATGCCTGAAAAAAAGAACTGTGCTTCCTACTCATATGGACCATATGTAAATCCACTCTGCTTATGAAACTGATACAAACCACAGCTCCCCTTACATAGATGCTCTTTAGTTAAAAGTGAGAAGAGCCTTGGGTTCTTGAACTGTGTAAAATCATTTGAGCCCAAAATTCTCTTTCTTTACCAGAAATGAACTCTGGCTTGTAGGAAGACACAGAACCTGGGGTTTAACTCCGTTTCTGAAGGGAAATTGAGACCAGTGTTCTCATCCATATAACACATGTGATTTAACGCAAGAAGTAAGCTCTTCTTTCTAGCGTCTCCAATACAGCAAGTAACACGAGCATGCCATGAAAAAAAGAACTGTGTTTCCTACTCATACTGACCATATGTAATTCAAGTCTGCATATGCAACTGATACAAACCACAGCTCCACTTACATAAATGCTCTTTGGTTAACAGTGAGAATAGCGTTGGCACTTGAACTGTTTAAATCATTTGAGCCCAAAATTGACTTGGTTTACCAGAAATGAACTCTTGCTTGTATGAAGACACAGATCCTGAGGTTTAACTCCGTGTCAGAAGGGAAATTCAGACCAGTGTTCTCATCCATGGAACCCACTCCCTTTTTATGCAAGAAGGATGCTCTACTTTTTTGCCTCTCCAATACAGCAAGTGCCATGTGCATGTCCTGAAAAAAAGAACTGTGCTTCCTGCTCATACGGACCATAAGTAAATCCCCTCTGTTATGAAACTGATACAATCCACAGCTCCACTTACATAAATGCTCTTTAGTTAATAGTGAGAATCGAGTTGGGTTCTTGAACTGTGTAAAATCATTTGAGACCAAAATTCACTTGGTTTACCAGAAATGAACTCTTGCTTGTAGGAAGACACAGATCCTGTGGTATAACTCCGTATCTGAAGGGAAATTAAGACCAGTGTTCTCATCCATGAAACACACTCAGTTTTAACGCAAGAAGCAAGCTCGTCTTTCCTGCATCTCCAATACAGCAATAACCATGAGCATGCCCAGAAAAAAAGAATTGTGTTTCCTAGTCATACGGTCCATACATAGTTCAACTCTGCTTATGAAACTTATACAAACCACAGCTCCACTTACATAAATGCTCTTTAGTTAATAGTAAGAATGGAGATGGGTTTTTGAACTGTGTAAAATCATTTGAGTCCAAAATTCATTTCATTTACCAGAAATGATCTCTTGCTTGTAGGAAGACGCAAATCCTGGGGTTTAACTCTGTTTTTGAAGGTAAATTTAGACCAGGGTTCTCATCCATGGAACACACTCTGTTTTAAAGCAAGAAGCAAGCTCTTCATTCCAGCATCTCAAATACAGCAAGAACCATGAGCATGCCCTCAAAAAAGAACTGTGTTTCCTATTCAAATGGACCATATGTAAATCAGCTCTACGTATGAAACTGATACAAACCACAAGTCCTGTTACATAAATGCTCTTTAGTTAATAGTGAGAATCACAATGGGTTTCTGAATTGTGTAAAATCACTTGAGCCCAAATTCTCTTTGTTTACCAGAAATGAACTCTTGCTTTTAGGAAGACACAGATCTTGGGGTTTAACTCCGTTTCTGAAGGTAAATTCAGACCAGGGTTCTCATCCATCGAACACTCTCTATTTTAACGCAAGAAGCAAGCTCTTATTTCCAGCATCTCCAATAAAGCAAGTTCCATGAGCATGCCTGAAAAAAAGAACTGTGTTTCCTACTCATACGGACCATATGTAAATCACTCTGCTTATGAAACTGATGCAAACCACAGCTCCACTTTCATAAAGGCTCTTTAGTAAATAGTGAGAATCGTGTTGGGTTTCTGAACTGGGTAAAATCATTTGAGCCCAAAATTCACTGGGATTTCCAGAAATGAACTCTGGCTTGTAGGAAGACACAGAACCTGTGGTTGAACTCCGTTTCTGAAGGGAAATTCAGACCAGTGTTCTCATCCATGTAACACACTGTGATTTAACGCAAGAAGCAAGCTCTTCTTTCTAGCGTCTCCAATACAGCAAGTACCATGAGCATGCCCTGAAAAAAAGAACTGTGTTTCCTACTCATACTGACCATATGTAATTCAAGTCTGCATATGCAACTGATACAAACCACAGCTCCACTTACAAAAATGCTCTTTAGTAAATAGTGAGAATCTAGTTGGGTTTCTGAACTGTGTAAAATCATTTGAGCCACAATTCCCTTGGTTTACCAGAAATGAACTCTTGCTTCTAGGAAGACACAGATCATGTGGTTTAACTCCGTTTTTGAAGGGCAATTAAGACCAGTGTTCTCATCCATGAAAGACACTCTGATTTAACGCAAGAAGCAAGCTCTTCTTTCCAGCGTCTAAAATACAGCAAGTACCACTAGCATGTCTGAAAAAAAGAAGTGTGTTTCCTACACATACAGACCATATGTAGTTCAAGTCTGCACATGCAACTGATACAAACAACAGCTCCACTTACATAAATGCTCTTTAGTTAATAGTGAGAATCGAGATGGGTTCTTGAACTGTGTAAAATCATTTGAACGCAAATTTCACTTTGTTTACCAGAAATGAACTCCTGCTTGTAGGAAGACACAGATCCTGTGGTTTCACTCTGATTCTGAAGGTAAATTCAGACCCGGGTTCTCATCCATGGAACACACTCTGTTTTAACGCAAGAAGCAAGCTCTTCTTTCCAGCATCTCCAATAGAGCAAGTTCAATGAGCATGCCCTGAAAAAAAAGACCTGTGTTTCCTACTCATAGGGGCCATATGTAAAACAACACTACTTATGAAACTGATACAAACCAGATCTTCTCTTACTTAAATGCTCTTTATTTAATATTGATAATCTAGTTGGGTTTCTGAACAGGGTAAAATCATTTGAGCCCAAAATTCTCTTTGTTTACCCGAAAAGAACTCTGGCTTGAAGGAAGACAAAGAACCTGGTGTTTAACTCCGTTTCTGAAGGGAAATTCAGACCAGTGTTCTCATCCATGTAACACACTGTGATTAAACGCAAGAAGCAAGCTCTTCTTTCTAGCGTCTCCAATACAGCAAGTACCATGAGCATGCCCTGTAAAAAAGAACTGTGTTTCCTACTCATACTGACCATATGTAATTCAAGTCTGCATATGCAACTGATACAAACCACAGCTCCACTTACAAAAATGCTCTTTAGTAAATAGTGAGAATCTAGTTGGGTTTCTGAACTGTGTAAAATCATTTGAGCCACAATTCCCTTGGTTTACCAGAAATGAACTCTTGCTTCTAGGAAGACACAGATCATGTGGTTTAACTCCGTTTCTGAAGGGAAATTAAGACCAGTGTTCTCATCCATGAAACACACTCTGATTTAACGCAAGAAGCAAGATCTTCTTTCCAGCGTCTACAATACAGAAAGAACAATGAGAATGCCCAGAAAAAAAGAACTGTGTTTCCTTTTCATACAGATCATATGCAGTTCAACTCTGCTTATGAAACTGCTACCAACCACAGCTCCACTTACATAAATGCACTTTAGGTAATAGTGAGAATTGAGATGGGATCTTGAACTGTGTAAAATCATTTGAGCCCAAAATTTACTTGGTTTACCAGAAATGAATTCTTGCTTGTAGGAAGACACTGATCATCTGGTTTAACTCCGTTTCTAAAGGGCAATTCAGACCCAGGTTCTCATCCATGGAACACACTCTGATTTAACGCAAGAAACAGGCTCTTCTTTCTAGCATCTACATTACAGCAAGTACCACTAGCATGCCTGAAAAAAAGAAGTGTGTTTCCTACACATACGGACCATATGTAGTTCAAGTCTGCATATGCAACTGATACAAACCACAGCTCCACTTACATAAATGCTCTTTAGTTAACAGTGAGAATAGCGTTGGCACTTGAACTGTTTAAATCATTTGAGCCCAAAATTGACTTGGTTTACCAGAAATGAACTCTTGCTTGTATGAAGACACAGATCCTGTGGATTAACTCCGTGTCTGAAGGGAAATTCAGACCAGTGCTCTCATCCATGGAACCCACTCTCTTTTTACGCAAGAAGCATGCTCTACTTTTTCGTGTCTCCAATACAGCAAGTACCATGACCATGTCCTGAAAAAAAGAACTGTGCTTCCTACTCATATGGACCATATGTAAATCCACTCTGCTTATGAAACTGATACAAACCACAGCTCCACTTACATAAATGCTCTTTAGTAAATAGTGAGAATCGCTTTGGGTTCTGAACTGTGTAAAATCATTTGAGCCAAAATTCACTTGGTTTACCAGAAATGAACTCTTGCTTATAGGAAGACACACATCCTGTGGTTTAACTCCGTTACTGAAGGGAAATTATGACCAGTGTTCTCATCCATGAAACACACTATGATTTAACGCAAGAAGCAAGCTCTTGTTTCCAGCGTCTCCAATACAGCAAGTCCCACTAGCATGCCTGAAAAAAAGAACTGTGCTTCCTACTCATAGGGAACATATGTAAATCCACTCTGCTTATGAAACTGATACAAACCACAGCTCCCCTTACATAGATGCTCTTTAGTTAAAAGTGAGAAGAGCCTTGGGTACTTGAACTGTGTAAAATCATTTGAGCCCAAAATTCTCTTTCTTTTCCAGAAATGAACTCTGGCTTGTAGGAAGACACAGAACCTGGGGTTTAACTCCGTTTCTGAAGGGAAATTGAGACCAGTGTTCTCATCCATATAACACATGTGATTTAACGCAAGAAGCAAGCTCTTCTTTCTAGCGTCTCCAATTCAGCAAGTAACACGAGCATGCCATGAAAAAAAGAACTGTGTTTCCTACTCATACTGACCATATGTAATTCAAGTCTGCATATGCAACTGATACAAACCACAGCTCCACTTACATAAATGCTCTTTAGTTAACAGTGAGAATAGCGTTGGCACTTGAACTGTTTAAATCATTTGAGCCCAAAATTGACTTGGTTTACCAGAAATGAACTCTTGCTTGTATGAAGACACAGATCCTGAGGTTTAACTCCGTGTCAGAAGGGAAATTCAGACCAGTGTTCTCATCCATGGAACCCACTCCCTTTTTACGCAAGAAGGATGCTCTACTTTTTCGTGTCTCCAATACAGCAAGTACCATGAGCATGTCCTGAAAAAAAGAACTGTGCTTCCTGCTCATACGGACCATATGTAAATCCCCTCTGTTATGAAACTGATACAATCCACAGCTCCACATACATAAATGCTCTTTAGTTAATAGTGAGAATCGAGTTGGGTTCTTGAACTGTGTAAAATCATTTGAGCCACAATTCCCTTGGTTTACCAGAAATGAACTCTTGCTTCTAGGAAGACACAGATCATGTGGTTTAACTCCGTTTCTGAAGGGAAATTAAGACCAGTGTTCTCATCCATGAAACACACTCTGATTTAACGCAAGAAGCAAGATCTTCTTTCCAGCGTCTACAATACAGAAAGAACCATGAGAATGCCCAGAAAAAAAGAACTGTGTTTCCTTTTCATACAGATCATATGCAGTTCAACTCTGCTTATGAAACTGCTACCAACCACAGCTCCACTTTCATAAATGCACTTTAGTTAATAGTGAGAATTGAGATGGGATCTTGAACTGTGTAAAATCATTTGAGCCCAAAATTTACTTGGTTTACCAGAAATGAATTCTTGCTTGTAGGAAGACACTGATCATCTGGTTTAACTCCGTTTCTAAAGGGAAATTCAGACCCAGGTTCTCATCCATGGAACACACTCTGATTTAACGCAAGAAACAGGCTCTTCTTTCTAGCATCTACATTACAGCAAGTACCACTAGCATGCCTGAAAAAAAGAAATGTGTTTCCTACACATACGGACCATATGTAGTTCAAGTCTGCATATGCAACTGATACAAACAACAGCTCCACTTACATAAATGCTCTTTAGTTAATAGTGAGAATCGAGATGGGTTCTTGAACAGTGTAAAATCATTTGAGCGCAAATTTCACTTTGTTTACTAGAAATGAACTCCTGCTTGTAGGAAGACACAGATCCTGTGGTTTAACTCCGTTTCTGAAGGTAAATTCAGACCAGGGTTCTCATCCATGAAACACACTCTGTTTTAACGCAACAAGCAAGCTCTTCTTTCCAAAGTCTCCAATACAGCAAGGACCATGAGCATGCCCTCAAAAAAAGAACTGTGTTTCCTCCTCATACGGACCATATATAAAACAACTCAGCTTATGAAACTGATACAAATCTGAGCTCCTCTTACATAAATGCTTTTTAGTAAATAGTGAGAATTGTGTTGGGTTCTTGAACTGTGTAAAATCATTTGAGCCCAAAATTGACTTGGTTTACCAGAAATGAACTCTTGCTTGTATGAAAACTCAGATCCTGTGGTTTAATTCCGTGTATGAAGGGACACTCTGACCAGTGTTCAAATCCATGGAACCCACACAGTTTAAACGAAAGAAGCAAGCTCTACTTTCCCGTGTCTCTAATACAGCAAGTACCATGAGCATGCCCTGAAAAAAAGAACTGTGCTTCCTACTCATACGGACCATACGTATTTCAACACTGCTTATGAAACTGATACAAACCACAGCTCCACTTACGTAAATGCTCTTTAGTAAAGAGTGAGAATCACTTTGGGTTCTTGAACTGTGTAAAATCATTTGAGCCAAAATTCACTTGGTTTACCAGAAATGAACTCTTGCTTGTAGGAAGACACAGATCCTGTGGTATAACTCCGTTTCTGAAGGGAAATTAAGACCAGTGTTCTCATCCATGAAACACACTCTGATTTAACGCAAGAAGCAAGCTCTTCTTTCCAGCGTCTACAATACTTAAAGAACCATGAGAATGCCCAGAAAAAAAGAACTGTGATTCCTTTTAATACAGATCATATGCAGGTCAACTCTGCTTATGAAACTGATACCAACCACAGCTCCACTTACATAAATGCACTTTAGGTAATAGTGAGAATTGAGATGGGTTCTTGAACTGTGTAAAATCATTTGAGCCCAAAATTTACTTGGTTTACCAGAAATGAACTCTTGCTTGTAGGAAGACACTGATCATCTTGTTTAACTCCATTTCTAAAGTGAAATTCAGACCAGGGTTCTCATCCATGGAACACACTCTGATTTAACGCAAGAAGCACGCTCTTCTTTCTAGCATCTACATTACAGCAAGTACCACTAGCATGCCTGAAAAAAAAAAGAAGTGTGTTTCCTACACATACGGACCATATGTAGTTCAAGTATGCATATGCAACTGATACAAACAACAGCTCCACTTACATAAATGCTCTTTAGTTAATAGTGAGAATCGAGATGGGTTCTTGAACAGTGTAAAATCATTTGAGCGCAAATTTCTCTTTGTTTACTAGAAATGAACTCCTGCTTGTACGAGGACACAGATCCTGTGGTTTAACTCCGTTTCTGAAGATAAATTCAGACCAGGGTTCTCATCCATGAATCACACTCTGTTTTAACGCAACAAGCAAGCTCTTCTTTCCAAAGTCTCCAATACAGCAAGGACCATGAGCATGCCCTCAAAAAAAGAACTGTGTTTCCTCCTCATACGGACCATATATAAAACAACTCAGCTTATGAAACTGATACAAATCTGAGCTCCTCTTACATAAATGCTTTTTAGTAAATAGTGAGAATTGTGTTGGGTCTTGAACTGTGTAAAATCATTTGAGCCCAAATTTCACTTTGTTTACCAGAAATGAACTCTTGCTTGTAGGAAGACACAGATCCTGTGGTTTCACTCCGATTCTGAAGGTAAATTCAGACCAGGGTTCTCATCCATGGAACACACTCTGTTTTAACGCAAGAAGCAAGCTCTTCTTTCCAGCATCTCCAATACAGCAAGTTCAATGAGCATGCCCTTAAAAAAAAAGAACTGTACTTCCTACTCATACGGACCATACGTATTTCAACACTGCTTATGAAACTGATACAAACCAGAGCTTCTCTTACTTAAATGCTCTTTAGTTAATATTGATAATCTAGTTGGGTTTCTGAACTGGGTAAAATCATTTGAGCCCAAAATTCTCTTTGTTTACCCAAAATGATCTCTGGCTTGTAGGAAGACAAAGAACCTGTGGTTTAACTCCGTTTCTGAAGGGAAATTCAGACCAGTGTTCTCATCCATGTAACACACTGTGATTTAACGCAAGAAGCAAGCTCTTCTTTCTAGCGTCTCCAATACAGCCAGTACCATGAGCATGCCCTGTAAAAAAGAACTGTGTTTCCTACTCATACTGACCATATGTAATTCAAGTCTGCATATGCAACTGATACAAACCACAGCTCCACTTACAAAAATGCTCTTTAGTAAATAGTGAGAATCTAGTTGGGTTTCTGAACTGTGTAAAATTATTTGAGCCACAATTCCCTTGGTTTACCAGAAATGAACACTTGCTTCTAGGAAGACACAGATCATGTGGTTTAACTCCGTTTCTGAAGGGAAACTAAGACCAGTGTTCTCATCCATGAAACACACTCTGATTTAACGCAAGAAGCAAGCTCTTCTTTCCAGGGTCTACATTACAGCAAGTACCACTAGCATGTCTGAAAAAAAGAAGTGAGTTTCCTACACATACAGACCATATGTAGTTCAAGTCTGCATATGCAACTGATACAAACAACAGCTCCACTTACATAAATGCTCTTTAGTTTATAGTGAGAATCGAGATGGGTTCTTGAACAGTGTAAAATCGTTTGAATGCAAATTTCACTTTGTTTACCAGAAATGAACTCCTGCTTGTAGGAAGACACAGATCCTGTGGTTTAACTCCGATTCTGAAGGTAAATTCAGACCCGGGTTCTCATCCATGGAACACACTCTTTTTTAACACAAGAAGCAAGCTCTTCTTTCCAGCATCTCCAATACAGCAAGTACCACTAGCATACCTGAAAAAAAGAACTGTGCTTCCTACTCATAAGGACCATATGTAAATCCACTCTGCTTATGAAACTGATACAAACCACAGCTCCCCTTACATAAATTCTCTTTAGTTAATAGTGAGATTAGCCTTGGGTTCTTTAACTGTGTAAAATCATTTGAGCCCAAAATTTACTTGGTTTAATAGAAATGAACTCTTGCTTGTAGGAAGACACAAATCCTGTGTTCTTATCCATGGAACCCACTCTCTTTTTACGCAAGAAGCATGCTCTACTTTTCCGTGTCTCCAATACAGCAATTTCCATGAGCATGCCCTGAAAAAAGAACTGTGTTTCCTACATACGAACCATACATAGTTCAACTCTGCTTATGAAACTGATACAAACCACAGCCTATATTACATAAATGCTCTTTAGTTAATAGTGAGAATCGCGATGGGTTTCTGAATTGTGTAAAATCACTTGAGCCCAAAATTCTCTTTGTTTACCAGAAATGAACTCTTCCTTGTAGGAAGACACAGGTCCTGGGGTTTAACTCCTTTTCTGAAGGTAAATTCAGGCCAGTGTTCTCATCCATGAAACACGCTCTGTACTAACACAAGAAGCAAGCTCTTCTTTCCAGCATCTCCAATACAGCAAGTTCCATGAGCATGTCCTGAAAAAAGAACTGTGTTTCCTACATACGAACCATACATAGTTCAACTCTGCTTATGTAACTGATACAATCCACAGCTCCTCTTACATAAATGCTCTTTATTTAATAGTGAGAATTGCGATAGGTTTCTCAACTGTGTAAAATCATTTCGGCCCAAAATTCTCTTTTTTTACAGAAATGAACTATTGCTTGTAGGAAGACACAGATCCTGGGGTTTAACTCCGTTTCTGAACGTAAACTCAGACCAGTGTTCTCATCCATGAAACACACTCTGTTTTAACGCAAGAAGCAAGCTCTTCTTTCCAACGTCTCCAATAAAGCAAGAACAATGACCATGTCCTCAAAAAAGAACTGTGTTTCCTACTCATACGGACTATATGTAGTTCAACTCTGCTCATGAAACTGATACAAACCACAGCTCTACTTACATAAATGCTCTTTAGTTAATAGCTAGAATCGCGTTGGGTTCTTGAACTGTGTAAAATCATTTGAGCCCAAAATACCCTGGGTTTACCTGAAATGAACTCTTGCTTGTAGGAAGACACAGATCCTGTGCTTTAACTCCGTTTCTGTGGGAAATTCAGACCAGGGATCTCATCCATGGAACACACTCTGTTTTAAGGCAAGAACCAAGCTCTTCTTTCCAGCGTCTCCAATACAGCAAGAACCATGAGCATGCCCTCAAAAAAAGAACTGTGTTTCCCACTCATAGGTATCATTTGTAAATCCACTCTGCTTATGAAACTGATACAAAGCACAGCTCCACTTACATAAATGCTCCTTTGTAAATAGTGAGAATCGCGTTGGGTTCTTGAACTGTGTAAAATCATTGGGGCACAAAATTCTCTTGGTTTACCAGAAATGAACTCTTGCTTGTAGGAAGACACAGATCCTGGGGTTTAACTCCGTTTCTGAAAGGAAATTAAGACCAGGGTTCTCATCCATGAAACACATCCTGTTTTAACGCAAGAAGCAAGCTCTTCTTTCAAGCGTCTCCAATACAGCAAGAACCATGAGCATGTGCAGAAAAAAAGAACTGTGTTATCTACCCATACGGACCATATGTAGTTCAACTCTGCTTATGAAACTGATATGAACTACAATTCATCTAATATCCAATGCTTTTCAGTTTAGAGCAAGAAACGTGTGAGTCGTGAAAGATTTATATTTGTTTGAGCTAAAAGTGACTGCGTTTACCTGAAATGATATATAGTTGTAGGAAGACACAGAGCCTGGGATTTAACTCCATTTCTGAAGGGAAACACACAGCACAGTTGTCATCCATGAAACACACTCAGCTTTAGAGCAAGAAACATGCTCTTCCTTTCTAGAGTCTCTAATAAAGCAGGAGACATGAGTGTGCTCAGAACAAAAGAAGGGTGTTTCCTACACATACAGACCATATCTAGTTCAAATCTGCTTCTGAATCTGATAGAAACCACAGGTCCTCTAACATCCAATGCTTTTCAGTTAACAGCGAGAAACGAGTGAGCTTTGTGTATGATTTATTTTTGTTTGTGCTAAAAGTGAGTGCGTTTACCTGAAATGATTTCTCTTTGTAGGAAGACACAGAGGCTGGGATTTAACTCCATTTCTGAAGAGAAACCCACAGCACAGTTGTCATCCATGAAACACACTCTATTTTAGAGCAAGAAGCACGCTCTTGCTTTCTAGAGCCTCTAAAATGCAGGAAACATGAGTGTGCTCATAACAAAAGAACGGTATTTCCTACACATACGTACCATATCTAGTTCAACTCTGCATATGAAACTGATTCAAACCACAGGTCCTCTAACATCGAATGATTTTCAGTTAAGAGCGAGAAACTTGTGAGAGTCGTGAATGATGTAGCTTTCTTCAAGCTGAAAGGTGACTGAGTTTACCTGAAAAGATGTCTTGCTTGTAGGAAGACACAGAGCCTGGAATTTAACTCCATTTCTGAAGGGAAACACACAGCACAGTTCTCATCCATGAAACACACTCTGCTTTAGAGCAAGAATCACGCTCTTGATTACTAGAGTCTCTAATGCAGCATGTAAAGTGAGTGTGGTCAGAACAAAAGAACTGTGTTTCCTACACATCCAGACCATGTCTAGTTCAACTCTTCTTCTGAAACTGATACAAACCAAAATTCGTCTAACATGCTATGCTTTGCAGTTACGAATGAGAAAAGTGTGAGCTTCGTGAACGATGTCGCTACCTTAGAGCTGAAAAGAGACTGAGTATACCTGAAAAGATGTCTTGCTTGTAGGAAGACACAGAGCCTGGGATTTAACTCCATTTCTGAAGGGAAACACACAGCACAGTTCTCATCCATGAAACACACTCTGCTTTAGAGCAATAAGCACGCTTTTGCTTTCTAGAGTCTCTAATACAGCCGGAAACGTGAGTGTGCTCAGAACAAAAGAACAGTGTTTCCTACACATATGGACCATATCTAGTTCAACTCTTCTTCTGAAACTGATACAAACCACAATTCCTCTAACATGCAATGCTTTCCAGTTATGATCGAGAAACGTGTGAGCAATGTAAATGATGTAGCTTTGTTTGAGCTGAAACGTGAGTGAGTTTACCTGAAAAGATGTCTTGTGGTAGGAAGACACAGGGCCTAGGATTTAACTTCATTTCTGAAGGGAAACCTACAGCACCATTGTCATCAATGAAACACACTCTGCTTTAGAGCAAGAAGCACGCTCTAGCCTTCTAGAGTCTCTAATAAAGCAGGAAACGTGAGTGTGCTCAGAACAACAGAACGGTGTTTCCTACACATACGGACCATATCTAGTTCAACACTGCTTCTGAAACTGATACAAACCACAGGTCCTCTAACATCCAATGCTTTTCAGTTACAAATGAGAATCGTCTGAGCTTCGTGAATGATGTCGCTTCCTTTGAGGTGAAAATTGACTGAGTTTACCTGAAAAGATGTCTAGCTTGTAGGAAGACACAAAGCCTGGGATTTAACTCCGTTTCTGAAGGGAAACACACAGCCCAGTTCTCATTCATGAAACACACTCTCCTTTAGAGCAAGAAGCATGCTCTTGCTTTCTAGAGTCTCTAATAGATCCAAAAACTAGTGTGCTCAGTACAAAAGAATGGTGTTTCCTACACATACGGACCATATTTAGTTCAACTCTGCTTCTGAAACTGATACAAACCACAGGTCATCTAACATCCAATGCTTGTCATTTAAGAGCAAGAAACGTGTGAGCTACGTAAACGATATAGTTTGTATGAGCTGAAAAGCGTGTGAGTTTACCTGAAACAAAGTCTTGTTGTAGGAAGACACAGAGCATAGGATTGAACTCCATTTCTGAAGGGAAACACACAGCACGGTTCTCATCCATGAAACACACTCTGCTTTAGAGCAAGAAGCACGCTCTTGATTTCTAGGGTCTCTAATACAGCAGGAAAGTGAGTGTGGTCAGAACAACAGAATGGTGTTTCCTACACATATGTTCCATATCTAGTAAAACTCTGCTTCTGAAACTGATACAATCCAAGGGTCCTCTAACATCCAATGCTTTCCAGTTACAAACGAGAAACATGTGAACTTCGTGAACGATGTCGCTTCCTTTGAGCTGAAAAGTGACTGAGTTTACCTGAAACAAAGTCTTGTTGTAGGAAGACACAGAGCCTGGGATTTAACTCCGTCTCTGAAGGGAAACACACATCACAGTTCTCATGCATGAAACACGCTCTGCTTTAGAGCAAGATGCACGCTCTTGCTTTCTAGAGTCTCTACTAGAGCCAGAAACTTGAGTGCGCTCAGAACAAAAGAATGGTGATTCCTACACATACGGACCATTGCTAGTTCAATCTGCTTCTGAAACTGATACAAACCACAGGTCATCTAACATCCAATGCTTTAGAGTTAAGAGCGACAAACGTGTGAACTTCATGAGAGATTTATATTCGTTTGAGCTAAAAGTGACTGCGTTTACCTGAAATGATATCTCGTTGTACGAAGACATAGAGCCTGGGATTTAACTCCATTTCGGAAGGGAAACACAAAGCACAGTTCTCATCCATGAAACACACTCTGCTTTAGAGCAAGAACCACGCTCTTGCTTTCTAGGGTCTCTAATAGAGCAGACACTTGAGTGTGCTCAGAACAAAAGAACGGTGTTTCCTACACATACGGACCATTGCTAGTTCAACTCTGCTTCTGAAACTGATACAAAACACAGGTCATCTAATATCCAATGCTTTACAGTTAAGACCGAGAGACGTGTGTGCTCCGAGAACTATGTATCTTTTGTTTGAGCTGAAAGGTGATTGAGTTTACCTTAAACGAAGTCTTGCTTTTAGGAAGACACAGAGCCTGGGATTTAACTCCATTTCTGAAGGGAAACACACAGCACAGTTCTCATCCATGAAACACAGTCTGCTTTAGAGCAAGAAGCACGGCCGTGCTTTCTAGAGTCTATATTAGTGCAGGAAAAGTGAGTGTGCTCAGAACAAAAGAACGGATTTCCTACACATACAGACAATATCCAGTTCAACTCTGCTTCTGAAACTGATACAAACCACAGTTCTTCTAACATCCAATGCTTTTCGTTTAAGAGTGAGAAACGTGTGAGAAACGTAAAAGATGTAGCTTTGTTTGAGCTGAAAAGTGAGTGAGTTTACCTGAAACGAAGTCTTGGTGGTAGGAAGACACAGAGCCTGTGATTCAACTCCATTTCTGAAGGGAAACACACAGCACAGTTGTCATCCATGAAAAAGACTCTGCTTATAGCAGGAAGCACGCTGTTGCTTTCTAGAGTCTCTAATAGAGCAAGAAACGTGTGTATGCTCAGAACAAAAGAACGGTGTTTACTACATATATGGACCATTACTAGTTCAACTCTGCTTCTGAAACTGATACGAACCACAGGTCATCTAACATCCAATGCTTTAGAGTTAAGAGCGACAAACGTGTGAGCTTCGTGAAAGATTTATATTCGTTTGAGCTAAAAGTGACTGCGTTTACATGAAATGATATATAGTTGTAGTAAGACACACAGCCTGGGATTTAACTCCATTTTGGAAGGGAAACACAAAGCACAGTACTCATCCATGAAGCACACTCTGCTTTAGAGCAAGAAGCACGCTCTTGCTTTCTAGGGTCTCTAAAAGAGCCAGACACTTGAGTGTGCTCAGAACAAAAGAACCGTGTTTCCTACACATACAGACCATTGCTGGTTCAACTCTGCTTCTGAAAATGATACAAACCAGAAGTCATCTAACATCCAATGCTTTTCAGTTAAGAGCAAGAAACGTGTGAGTTACGTGAATGATGTAGTTTTGTTTGAGCTGAAAAGTTACTGAGTTTACATGAAAAGAAGTCTTGCTTGTAGGAAGACACAGAGCCTGTGATTTCACTCCATTTCTGAAGGGAAACCCACAGCACAGTTGTCATCCATGAAACACACTCTGCTTTAGAGCATAAAGCACGCTCTTGCTTTCTAGAGCCTCTAATAAAGCAAGAAACATGAGTGTGCTCAGAACAAAAGAACGGTGTTTCCTACACATACGGACCATATCTAGTTCAACTCTTCTTCTGAAACTGATAGAAACCACAGTTCCTCTAACATCAAATGCTTTCCAGTTACGAACAAGAAACGTGTGAGCTTCGTGAACCATGTAGCTTCCTTTGAGCTGAAAAGTGACTGAGTTTACCTGAAAAGATGTCTTGCTTGTATGAAGACACAGAACCTGGGATTTAACTCCATTCTGAAGGGAAACACACAGCACAGTTCTAATCCATGAAACACACTCTGCTTTAGAACAAGAAGCATGCTCTTGCTTTCTAGAGTCTCTAATAGAGCCAGAAACTTGAAAGTGTGCTCAGAACAAAGAACGGTGTTTCCTACATATACGGACCATTGCTAGTTCAACTCTGCTTCTGAAACTGATACAAACAACAAGACATGAAACATCCAAATCTTTTCAGTTAAGAGCGAGAAACGTGTGAGCTTCGTAAACGATTTATATTCATTTGAGCTGAAAAGTGACTCCAATAACCTGAAATGATGTCTTGCATGTAGGAAGACACAGAGCCTGGAATTTTACTCCATTTTTGAAGGGAAACACACAGCACAGTTCTCATCCATGAAACACACTCTGATTTAGAGCAAGAAGCACGCTCTTGCTTTCTAAGAGTCTCTAATTCAGCAGGAAACGTGACAGTGGTCAGAACAAAATAACGGTGTTTCCTACACATACGGACCATATCTAGGTCAACTCTTCTTCTGAAAATGATACAAACCACAGTTCCTCTAACATGCAATGCTTTCCAGTTCAGAGCAAGAAACGTGTGTCCTTCGTGAACGATGTAGCGAACTTTGAGCTGAAAAGTTACTGAGTTTACCTGAAAAGATGTCTTGCTTATGGAAGACACAAAGCCTGGGATTTAACTCTATTTCTGAAGGGAAACACACAGCACAGTTCTAATCCATGAAGCACAATCTGCTTTAGAGCAAGAAGCATGCTCTTGCTTTCTAGAGTGTCTAATAGAGTAGGAAACGTGAGTTGGTTAGAACAAAAGAACGATGTTTCCTACACATACGGACCATTGCTAGTTTAACTCTGCTTCGGAAACTGATACAAACCACAGGTCATCTAACATCCAATGCTTTAGAGTTAAGAGCGACAAACGTGTGAACTTCGTGAGAGATTTATATTCGTTTGAGCTAAAAGTGACTGCGTTTACCTGAAATGATATCTCGTTGTAGGAAGACACAGAGCCTGGGATTTAACTCCATTTCTGAAGGGAAACACACAGCACAGTTCTAATCCATGAAGCACAGTCTGCTTTAGAGCAAGAAGCACGCGCTTGCTTTCTAGGGTCTATAATAGAGCAGGAAACATGAGTGTGCTCAGAACAAAAGAACAGAGTTTCCTACACATACAGACCATCTCTAGTCCTACTCTGCTTCAGAAACTGATACAAACCACAGTTCCTCTAATATCCAATGCTTTTCAGTTAGAGCAAGAAACATGTGAGCTACGTAAACGATGTAGCCTTGTTTGAGCTGAATCATGAGTGAGTATACCTGAAACGAAGTCTTGCTTGTAGGAAGACACACAGCCTGGGATTTTACTCCATTTCTGAAGGGAAATACACAGCACAGTTGTCATCCGTGAAACACACTCTCCGTTAGAGCAAGAAGCATGCTCTTACTTTCTAGAGTTTCTAATAGAGCAATAGACTTGAGGGTACTCTGAACAAAAGAACGGTGTTTCCTACATGTACGGACCATTGCTAGTTCAACTCTGCTGATGAAACTGATACAAACCACAGTTCCACTAACATGCAATGCTTTTCAGTTAAGTGGGAGAAACGAGTGAGCTTTGTGAATGATTTATATTCGTTTGAGTTAAAAGTGACTGCCTTTACCTGAAATTATGTCTATTTGTAGGAAGACACGGAGCCTGGTATTTAACTCCTTTTCTGAAGGGAAACACACATCACAGTTCTCATCCACGAAACACACTCTGCTTTAGAGCAAGAAGCACGCTCTTGCTTTCTAGAGCCTCTACTAAAGCAGGAAACATGAGTGTGCTCAGAAGAAAAGAACGGTGGTTCCTACACATACGGACCATATCTAGTTCAACTCTTCTTCTGAAACTGATAGAAACCATAGTTCCTCTAACATCAAATGCTTTCCAGTTATGAAGAATAAACGTGTGAGCTTCGTGAACCTTGTAGCTTCCTTTGAGCTGAAAAGTGATTGAGTATACCTGAAAATATGTCTGGCTTGTAGAAAGACACAGAGCCTGAGATTTAACTCCATTCTGAATGGAAACACACTGCACAGTTCTCATCCAAGAAACACACTCTGCTTATAGCAAGAAGCCCGCTCTTGCTTTCTAGAGTCTCCAATAGAGCCAGAAACTTGAAAGTATGCTCAGAACAAATGAAAGGTGTTTCCTACACATACGGACCATATCTAGGTCAACTCTTCTTCTGAAACTGATACAAACCACAGGTCCTCTAACATCCAATGCTTTCCAGTTAAGAGGGAGAAACGTGTGAGCTACGTGAACGATGCAGCTTCCTTTGAGCTGAAAAGTGACTGAGTTTACCTGAAAAGAGGTCTTGCTTATAGGAAGACACAGAGCCTGGGATTTAACTCCATTTCTGAAGGGAAACACACAGTACAGTTCTCATCCACGAAACACACTCTGCTTTAGAGCAAGAAGCACGCTCTTGCTTTCTAGAGCCTCTACTAAAGCAGGAAACATGAGTGTGCTCAGAAGAAAAGAACGGTGTTTCCTACACATACGGACCATTGCTAGTTCAACTCTGCTACTGAAACTGATACAAACCACAGGTCCTCTAACATTCAATTCTTCACAGTTAAGAGACCGAAACGTGTGAGCTACGTGTATGATGTAGCTTTGTTTGAGCTGGAAGGTGACTGAGTTTACTTGAAACGAAGTCTTGCTTATAGGAAGATACAGAGTCTGGGATTTAACTCCATTTCTGAAGGGAAACACACAGCACAGTTGTCATGCCAGAAGCACACTCAGATTAAGAGCAAGAAGCATACTCTTGCCTTCTAGTGTCTCTAAAAATCAGTCAACGTGAGTGTGCTCAGAACAAAAAAATGGTGTTTCCTACACATACGGACCATATCTAGTTCAACTCTGCTTCTGAAACTGATACAAACCACAGGTCCTCTAACAACCAATGCTTTTCAGTTAAGAGCCAGAAACGTGTGAGCTACGTGAACGATGTAGTTATATTTGAGCTGAAAAGTTACTGAGTTTACATGAAAAGAAGTCAGGCTTGTAGGAAGAGACAGAGCCTGGGATTTAACTCTATTTCTGAAGGGAAACACACAGCACAGTTCTAATCCATGAAGCACAATCTGCTTTAGAGCAAGAAGCATGCTCTTGCTTTCTAGAGTGTCTAATAGAGTAGGAAACGTGAGTTGGTTAGAACAAAAGAACGATGTTTCCTACACATACGGACCATTGCTAGTTTAACTCTGCTTCGGAAACTGATACAAACCACAGGTCATCTAACATCCAATGCTTTAGAGTTAAGAGCGACAAACGTGTGAACTTCGTGAGAGATTTATATTCGTTTGAGCTAAAAGTGACTGCGTTTACCTGAAATGATATCTCGTTGTAGGAAGACACAGAGCCTGGGATTTAACTCCATTTCTGAAGGGAAACACACAGCACAGTTCTAATCCATGAAGCACAGTCTGCTTTAGAGCAAGAAGCACGCGCTTGCTTTCTAGGGTCTATAATAGAGCAGGAAACATGAGTGTGCTCAGAACAAAAGAACAGAGTTTCCTACACATACAGACCATCTCTAGTCCTACTCTGCTTCAGAAACTGATACAAACCACAGTTCCTCTAATATCCAATGCTTTTCAGTTAGAGCAAGAAACATGTGAGCTACGTAAACGATGTAGCCTTGTTTGAGCTGAATCATGAGTGAGTATACCTGAAACGAAGTCTTGCTTGTAGGAAGACACACAGCCTGGGATTTTACTCCATTTCTGAAGGGAAATACACAGCACAGTTGTCATCCGTGAAACACACTCTGCGTTAGAGCAAGAAGCATGCTCTTACTTTCTAGAGTTTCTAATAGAGCAATAGACTTGAGGGTACTCTGAACAAAAGAACGGTGTTTCCTACATATACGGACCATTGCTAGTTCAACTCTGCTGATGAAACTGATACAAACCACAGTTCCACTAACATGCAATGCTTTTCAGTTAAGTGGGAGAAACGAGTGAGCTTTGTGAATGATTTATATTCGTTTGAGTTAAAAGTGACTGCCTTTACCTGAAATTATGTCTATTTGTAGGAAGACACGGAGCCTGGTATTTAACTCCTTTTCTGAAGGGAAACACACATCACAGTTCTCATCCACGAAACACACTCTGCTTTAGAGCAAGAAGCACGCTCTTGCTTTCTAGAGCCTCTACTAAAGCAGGAAACATGAGTGTGCTCAGAAGAAAAGAACGGTGGTTCCTACACATACGGACCATATCTAGTTCAACTCTTCTTCTGAAACTGATAGAAACCATAGTTCCTCTAACATCAAATGCTTTCCAGTTATGAAGAATAAACGTGTGAGCTTCGTGAACCTTGTAGCTTCCTTTGAGCTGAAAAGTGATTGAGTATACCTGAAAATATGTCTGGCTTGTAGAAAGACACAGAGCCTGAGATTTAACTCCATTCTGAATGGAAACACACTGCACAGTTCTCATCCAAGAAACACACTCTGCTTATAGCAAGAAGCCCGCTCTTGCTTTCTAGAGTCTCCAATAGAGCCAGAAACTTGAAAGTATGCTCAGAACAAATGAAAGGTGTTTCCTACACATACGGACCATATCTAGGTCAACTCTTCTTCTGAAACTGATACAAACCACAGGTCCTCTAACATCCAATGCTTTCCAGTTAAGAGGGAGAAACGTGTGAGCTACGTGAACGATGCAGCTTCCTTTGAGCTGAAAAGTGACTGAGTTTACCTGAAAAGAGGTCTTGCTTATAGGAAGACACAGAGCCTGGGATTTAACTCCATTTCTGAAGGGAAACACACAGTACAGTTCTCATCCACGAAACACACTCTGCTTTAGAGCAAGAAGCACGCTCTTGCTTTCTAGAGCCTCTACTAAAGCAGGAAACATGAGTGTGCTCAGAAGAAAAGAACGGTGTTTCCTACACATACGGACCATTGCTAGTTCAACTCTGCTACTGAAACTGATACAAACCACAGGTCCTCTAACATTCAATTCTTCACAGTTAAGAGACCGAAACGTGTGAGCTACGTGTATGATGTAGCTTTGTTTGAGCTGGAAGGTGACTGAGTTTACTTGAAACGAAGTCTTGCTTATAGGAAGATACAGAGTCTGGGATTTAACTCCATTTCTGAAGGGAAACACACAGCACAGTTGTCATGCCAGAAGCACACTCAGCTTAAGAGCAAGAAGCATACTCTTGCCTTCTAGTGTCTCTAAAAATCAGGAAACGTGAGTGTGCTCAGAACAAAAAAATGGTGTTTCCTACACATACGGACCATATCTAGTTCAACTCTGCTTCTGAAACTGATACAAACCACAGGTCCTCTAACAACCAATGCTTTTCAGTTAAGAGCCAGAAACGTGTGAGCTACGTGAACGATGTAGTTATATTTGAGCTGAAAAGTTACTGAGTTTACATGAAAAGAAGTCAGGCTTGTAGGAAGAGACAGAGCCTGGGATTTAACTCTATTTCTGAAGGGAAACACACAGCACAGTTCTAATCCATGAAGCACAATCTGCTTTAGAGCAAGAAGCATGCTCTTGCTTTCTAGAGTGTCTAATAGAGTAGGAAACGTGAGTTGGTTAGAACAAAAGAACGATGTTTCCTACACATACGGACCATTGCTAGTTTAACTCTGCTTCGGAAACTGATACAAACCACAGGTCATCTAACATCCAATGCTTTAGAGTTAAGAGCGACAAACGTGTGAACTTCGTGAGAGATTTATATTCGTTTGAGCTAAAAGTGACTGCGTTTACCTGAAATGATATCTCGTTGTAGGAAGACACAGAGCCTGGGATTTAACTCCATTTCTGAAGGGAAACACGCAGCACAGTTCTAATCCATGAAGCACAGTCTGCTTTAGAGCAAGAAGCACGCGCTTGCTTTCTAGGGTCTATAATAGAGCAGGAAACATGAGTGTGCTCAGAACAAAAGAACAGAGTTTCCTACACATACAGACCATCTCTAGTCCTACTCTGCTTCAGAAACTGATACAAACCACAGTTCCTCTAATATCCAATGCTTTTCAGTTAGAGCAAGAAACATGTGAGCTACGTAAACGATGTAGCCTTGTTTGAGCTGAATCATGAGTGAGTATACCTGAAACGAAGTCTTGCTTGTAGGAAGACACACAGCCTGGGATTTTACTCCATTTCTGAAGGGAAATACACAGCACAGTTGTCATCCGTGAAACACACTCTGCGTTAGAGCAAGAAGCATGCTCTTACTTTCTAGAGTTTCTAATAGAGCAATAGACTTGAGGGTACTCTGAACAAAAGAACGGTGTTTCCTACATATACGGACCATTGCTAGTTCAACTCTGCTGATGAAACTGATACAAACCACAGTTCCACTAACATGCAATGCTTTTCAGTTAAGTGGGAGAAACGAGTGAGCTTTGTGAATGATTTATATTCGTTTGAGTTAAAAGTGACTGCCTTTACCTGAAATTATGTCTATTTGTAGGAAGACACGGAGCCTGGTATTTAACTCCTTTTCTGAAGGGAAACACACATCACAGTTCTCATCCACGAAACACACTCTGCTTTAGAGCAAGAAGCACGCTCTTGCTTTCTAGAGCCTCTACTAAAGCAGGAAACATGAGTGTGCTCAGAAGAAAAGAACGGTGGTTCCTACACATACGGACCATATCTAGTTCAACTCTTCTTCTGAAACTGATAGAAACCATAGTTCCTCTAACATCAAATGCTTTCCAGTTATGAAGAATAAACGTGTGAGCTTCGTGAACCTTGTAGCTTCCTTTGAGCTGAAAAGTGATTGAGTATACCTGAAAATATGTCTTGCTTGTAGAAAGACACAGAGCCTGAGATTTAACTCCATTCTGAATGGAAACACACTGCACAGTTCTCATCCAAGAAACACACTCTGCTTATAGCAAGAAGCCCGCTCTTGCTTTCTAGAGTCTCCAATAGAGCCAGAAACTTGAAAGTATGCTCAGAACAAATGAAAGGTGTTTCCTACACATACGGACCATATCTAGGTCAACTCTACTTCTGAAACTGATACAAACCACAGGTCCTCTAACATCCAATGCTTTCCAGTTAAGAGGGAGAAACGTGTGAGCTACGTGAACGATGCAGCTTCCTTTGAGCTGAAAAGTGACTGAGTTTACCTGAAAAGATGTCTTGCTTATAGGAAGACACAGAGCCTGGGATTTAACTCCATTTCTCAAGGGAAACACACAGTACAGTCCTCATCCATGAAACACAATCTGCTTTAGAGCAAGAAGCATGCTCCTGCTTTCTAGAGACTCTAATAGAGCCAGTAACTTGAGGGTACTCAGAACAAAAGAACGGTGTTTCCTACACATACGGACCATTGCTAGTTCAACTCTGCTACTGAAACTGATACAAACCACAGGTCCTCTAACATTCAATTCTTCACAGTTAAGAGACCGAAACGTGTGAGCTACGTGTATGATGTAGCTTTGTTTGAGCTGGAAGGTGACTGAGTTTACTTGAAACGAAGTCTTGCTTATAGGAAGATACAGAGTCTGGGATTTAACTCCATTTCTGAAGGGAAACACACAGCACAGTTGTCATGCCAGAAGCACACTCAGCTTAAGAGCAAGAAGCATACTCTTGCCTTCTAGTGTCTCTAAAAATCAGGAAACGTGAGTGTGCTCAGAACAAAAAAATGGTGTTTCCTACACATACGGACCATATCTAGTTCAACTCTGCTTCTGAAACTGATACAAACCACAGGTCCTCTAACAACCAATGCTTTTCAGTTAAGAGCCAGAAACGTGTGAGCTACGTGAACGATGTAGTTATATTTGAGCTGAAAAGTTACTGAGTTTACATGAAAAGAAGTCAGGCTTGTAGGAAGAGACAGAGCCTGGGATTTAACTCTATTTCTGAAGGGAAACACACAGCACAGTTCTAATCCATGAAGCACAATCTGCTTTAGAGCAAGAAGCATGCTCTTGCTTTCTAGAGTGTCTAATAGAGTAGGAAACGTGAGTTGGTTAGAACAAAAGAACGATGTTTCCTACACATACGGACCATTGCTAGTTTAACTCTGCTTCGGAAACTGATACAAACCACAGGTCATCTAACAACCAATGCTTTTCAGTTAAGAGCCAGAAACGTGTGAGCTACGTGAACGATGTAGTTATATTTGAGCTGAAAAGTTACTGAGTTTACATGAAAAGAAGTCAGGCTTGTAGGAAGAGACAGAGCCTGGGATTTAACTCCATTTCTGAAGGGAAGCACACAGCACAGTTCTCATCCATGAAACAACTCTGCATATAGGAAGATGCATGCTCTTGCTTTCTGGAGTTTCTAATAAAGCAGGAAACGTGAGTGTGCTCAGAACAAAAGAATGATGTTTCCTACACATACGGACTATTGCTATTTCAACTCTGCTTCTGAAACTGATACAAACCACAGGTCATCTAACATCCAATGCTTTTCAGTTAAGAGCAAAAACGTGTGAGCTTTGTAAACGATTTATATTCATTTGAGCTGAAAAGTAACTCCGTTTACCTGAAAAGAGGACTTGCATGTAGGAAGACACAGAGCCTGGGATTTAACTCCATTTCTGAAGGGAAACACACAGCACAGTTGTCATCCGTGAAACACACTCTGCTTTAGAGCAAGAAGTACACTCTTTCTTTCTAGAGTCTCTAATACAGCAGGAAACGTGACTGTGGTCAGAACAAAAGAACGGTGTTTCTTACATGTACAGACCATATCTAGTCCAACTCTGCTTCTGAAACTGATACAAACCACAGGTCATCTATCATCCAATGCCTTACAGTTAAGAGCGAGAAACGTGTGAGCGACGAGAAATATGTGTCTATGTTTGAGGTGAAAGGTGACTGAGTGTACCTTAAACGAATTCTTGCTTTTAGCAAGACACAGAGCTTGAAATTTAACTCCATTTCCGAAGGGAAACACACATCACAGTTCTCATCCATGAAACACAGTCTGCTTTAGAGCAAGAAGAACGCTCTTGCTTTCTAGAGTCTATAATAGAGTAGGAAACATGTGAGTGCTGAGAACAAAAGAACAGAGTTTCCTACACATACAGACCATCTCTAGTCCTACTCTGCTTCGGAAACTGATACAAACCACAGTTCCTCTAATATCCAATGCTTTTCAGTTAGAACAACAAACGTGTGAGCTACATAAACGATGTGGCCTTGTCTGAGCTGAATCATGAGTGAGTTTACCTGAAATGAAGTCTTGCTTATAGGAAGACACAGAGCCTGGGATTTTACTCCATTTCTGAAGGGAAACACACAGCACAGTTGTCATCCATGAAACACTCCACTTTAGAGCAAGAAGCATGCTCTTGCTTTCTAGAGTCTCTAATAGAGCAATAGACTTGAGGGTACTCAGAACAAAAGAACGGTGTTTCCTACATATACGGATCATTGCTAGTTCAACTCTGCTTCTGAAGCTGATACAAACCACAGTTCCTCTAACATGCAATGCTTTTCAGTTATAGGGAGAAACGTGGGAGCTTTGTGAATGATTTATATTTGTTTGAGTTAAATGTGACTGCGTTTACCTGAAATTATGAGTATTTGTAGGAAGACACAGAGCCTGGTATTTAACTCCTTTTCTGAAGGGAAACACACATCGCAGTTGTCATCCATGAAACACACTCTGCCTTAGAGCAAGAAGAATGCTCTTGCTTTCTAGAGACACTAATAAAGCAAGACATATGAGTGTGCTCAGAACGAAAGAACGGATTTTCCTACACAAACGGACCATTGCTAGATCACCTCTGCTTCTGAAACTGATACAAACCACAAGTAATCTATCATCCAATGCTTTTCAGTTAAGAACGAGAAAAGTGTGAGCTTCAGAAAAGATTTATATTCCTTTGAGCTGAAAAGTAACTCCGTTTACCTGAAATGATGTCTTGATTGTACGAAGACACAGAGCCTGTGATTTAACTCCATTTCTGAAGGAAAACACACAGCACAGTTCTCATCCATGAAACACACTCTGCTTTAGAGCAAGAAGCCCGCTCTTGCTTTCTAGAGTCTCCATTAGAGCCAGAAACTTGAAAGTGTGCTCAGAACAAAAGAAAGGTGTTTCCTACACATACGGACCATTGCTAGATCACCTCTGCTTCTGAAACTGATACAAACCACAAGTAATCTATCATCCAATGCTTTTCAGTTAAGAACGAGAAAAGTGTGAGCTTCAGAAAAGATTTATATTCCTTTGAGCTGAAAAGTAACTCCGTTTACCTGAAATGATGTCTTGATTGTACGAAGACACAGAGCCTGTGATTTAACTCCATTTCTGAAGGGAAGCACACAGCATAGTTCTCATCCATGAAACACGCCCTGCGTATAGTAAGAAGCACACTCTTGCTTTCCAGAGTCTCTAATAAAGCAGGAAAAGTTTGTGTTTCAGAACAAAAGAACGGTGTTTCCTACACACACAGACCATATCTAGGTCAACTCTTCCTCTGAAACTGATACAAAACACAGGTCATCTAACATCCAATAGTTTTCAGTTAAGAGCGAGAAACGTGTGAGCTTCGTGAACCTTGTAGCTACCTTTAAGCTTAAAAGAGACTGAGTTTACCTGAAAGGAAGTCTTGCTTGTAGGAAGACACAGAGCCTCGGATTTAACTCCATTTCTGAAGGGAAACATACTGCTCAGTTGTCATCCGAGAAACAGTCTGCTTTAGAGCCAGAAGCACGCTCCTGCTTTCTAGAGTCACTAATAGAGCCAGAAACTTGAAAGTGTGCTCAGAACAAAAGAACGGTGTTTCCTACACATACGGACCATTGATAGTTCAACTCTGCTTCGGAAACTGATACAAAACACAAGTCATCTAACATCCAATAGTTTTCAGTTAAGAGCGAGAAACGTGTGAGCTTCATAAATGATTTATATTCATTTGAGCTGAAAAGTGACTTCGTTTACCTGAAATGATGTCTTGCTTGTAGGAGGACAAAGAACCTGGTTTTAACTCCATTTCTGAAGGGAAAGGCACAGCACAGTTGTCATCCATGAAACACATTCTGCTTCAGAGCAAGAAGCACGCTCTGGCTTTCTAAGAGTCTCTAATAGAGCAGGAAACGTGACAGTGCTAAGAACAAAATAACGGTGTTTCCTACACATATGGACCATATCTAGGTCAACTCTACTACTGAAACTGATACAAACCACAATTCCTCTAACATCTAATGCTTTCCAGTTAAGAGCGAGAAACGTGTGAGCTTCGTGAACGATGTAGCTTCCTTTGAGCTGAAAAGTGACTGAGTTTACGTGAAACGAATTCTTGCTTGTAGGAAGACACAGAGCCTGGGATTTAACGCCATTTATGAAGGGAAACACAAAGCATACGTGTCATCCATGAAACACACTTTGCCTTAGAGCAAGAAGCACGCTCTTACTTTTTAGAGCCTCTAATAAAATAAGAAACATGAGTGTGCTCAGAACAAAGAACGGTTTTTCCTACACATACAGACCATATCTAGTTCAACTCTTCTTCTGAAAGTGATACAAACCACAGTTCCTCTAACATGCAATGCTTTCCAGTTACGAAAAAGAAACGTGTGAGCTTCGGGAACGATTTACATTCATTTGAGCTGAAAAGTGACTGCATTTACCTGAAATGATGTCTTGCTTATAGGAAGACACAGAGCCTGGAATTTAACTCAATTTCTGAAGTGAAACACACAGAACAGTTCTCATCTATGAAACACACTCTGCTTTAGACCAAGAAGCACGCACTTGCTTTCTAAGAGTCTCAAATACAGCAGGTACAGTGATTGTTGTCAGAACAAAATAACAGTGTTTCCTACACATACGGACCATATCTAGGTCAACTCTTCTTCTGAAACTGATACAAACCACAGTTCCTCTAACATGCAATGCTTTCCAGTTAAGAGCGAGAAAAGTGTGAGCTTCGTGAACAATGTAGCTTCCTTTGAGCTGAAATTGACTGAGTTTAACTGAAAAGATGTCTTGCTTGTATGTAGACACAGAGTGTGTGATTTCACTCCATTTCTGAAGGTAAACACACAGCACAGTTCTCATGCATGAAACACACTCTGCCTTAGAGCAAGAAGCAAGCTCTTATTTTCTAGAGTCTCCAATATAATCCGAAACTTGAAAGTGTGCTCAGAACCAGAGAACGTAGTTTCCTACATATATGGATCATGGATAGTTCACCTCTGCTTCTGAAACTGATACAAACCACAAGTCATCTAACATCCAATGCTTTTCAGTTAAGAGCGAGAAACTTTTGAACTTCGTAAACGATTTATATTCATTTGAGCTGAAAAGTGACTCCGTTTACCTGAAATGATGTGTTGCTTGTAGGAAGACACAGAGCCAGGAATTTAACTCAATTTCTGAAGGGAAATACACAGCACAGTTCTCATCCATGAAACACACTCTGCTTTAGAGCAAGAAGCATGCTTTTGCTTTCTAGAGTCTCTAATAGAGCCAGAAACTTGAGGGTACTCAGAACAAAAGAACGGTGTTTCCTACACATACGGACCATTGCTAGTTCAACTCTGCTTCTGAAACTGATACAAGCCACAAGTCCTCTAATATCCAATGCTTTACAGTTAAGAGCGAGAAACGTGTGAGCTTTGCGAATGATTTATATTTGTTTGAGCTTAAAGTGACTGTGTTTACATGAAATGATGTCTTTTTGTAGGAAGACACAGAGCCTGGGATTTAACTCCATTTCTGAAGGGAAACACACAGCACAGTTGTCCTACGTGTAACACACTCTGCTTTAGAGCAAGAAGCATGCTCTTGCTTTCTAGAGTCTATAATAGAGCCAGAAACTTGAGGGTACTCAGAACAAAAGAACGGTGTTTCCTACACATACGGACCATTGCTAGTTCAACGCTGCTTCTGAAACTGATACAAACCACAAGTAATCTAACATCCAATGCTTTTCAGTTATGAGCGAGAAACGTGTGAGCTTCGTAAACGATTTATATTTATTTGAGTTGAATAGTGACTGCGTTTACCTGAAATGATGTCTTGCTTGTAGGAAGACACAGAGCCTCGGATTTAACTCCATTTCTGAAGGTAAACACACAGTACAGTTCTCATCCATGAAACACACCCTGCTTTAGAGCTAGATGCACGCTCTTGATTTCTAGAGTCTCTAATACAGCAGATAAATTGAGTGTGGTGAGAACAAAAGAACGGTGTTTCCTATACATACAGACCATTTGTAGTCTAACTCTGCTTCTGAAACTGATACAGAACACAGTTCCTCTAATATCCAATGCTTTTCAGTAAGAGCAAGAAACGTGTGAGCTACCTAAACGATGTAGCTTGGTTAGAGCTTAAACGTGAGAGAGTTTACCTGAAAGGAATTCTTGCTTGTAGGAAGACACAGAGCCTGGGATTTAACTCCATTTCTGAAGGGAAACACACAGCACAGTTCTCATCCATGAAACACACTCTGCTTTAGAGCAAGAAGCACGCTCTTGCTTTCTAGAGTCTCCAATAGAGCCAGAAACTTGAAAGTGTGCTCAGAATAAAAGAATGTTGTTTCCTTCACGTACGGACCATTGCTAGTTCAACTCTGCTTCTGAAACTGATACAAACCACCAGTCTTCTAACATCCAATGCTTTTCAGTTAAGAGCAAGAAACGTGCTAGCTTCGTGAACGATGTAGCTTTGTTTGAGCTGAAACGTGACTGAGTTTATGTGAAACGAAGTCTTGCTTGTAGGAAGATACAGAGCCTGTGAATGAACTCCATTTCTAAAGGGAAACACAAATCACAGTTCTCATGATGAAAGACACTCTGCGTATGAGATGAAGCATGCTCTTGCTTTCTCAAGTCTCTAATAGATCCAGAATCTTGATAGTGTGCTCAGAACAAAAGAACGGTGTTTCCAACACATACGGACCATTGCTAGTTCAACAATGCTTCTGAAACTGATACAAACCAAAAGTTATCTACCATCCAATGCTTTTCAGTTAAGAGCGAGAAACGTGTGAGCTTCATAAATGATTTATATTCATTTGAGCTTAAAAGTGACTGCGTTTACCGGAAATGATGTCTTGCATGCAGGAAGACACAGAGCCTGGAATTTAACTCCATTTCTGAAGGGAAACGCACAGCACAGTTCTCATTCACGAAACAAACTATGCTTTAGAGCAAGAAGCACGCTCTTGCTTTTTAAGAGTCTCTAATACAGCAGGAAACATGACTGTGGTCAGAACAAAATAACGGGGTTTTCTACACATACTGACCATATCTAGGTCAACTCTTCTTCTGAAACTGATACAAACCAAAGTTCCTCTAACATGCAATGCTTTCCAGTTAAGAGCGAGAAACGTGTGAGCTTGGTGAACGATGTAGCTTCCTTTGAGCTGAAAAGTGACTGATTTTACCTGAAAATATGTCTTGCTTGTAGGAAGACACAGAGCCTGGGATTTATCTCCGTTTCTCAAGGGAAACAAACAGCACAGTTCTCATCCATGAAACACAATCTGCTTTAGAGCAAGAAGCATGCTCATGCTTTCTAGAGTCTCTAATAGATCCAGAAACTTGAGGGTACTCAGAACAAAAGAACGGTGTTTCCTACACATACGGACCATATCTAGTTCAACTCTGCTTCTGAAACTGATACAAACCACAGGTCCTCTAACATCCAATGCTTTACAGTTAAGAGCAAGAAACGTGTGAGCTAAGTGAACGATGTAGCTTTTTTTGAGCTGGAAGTTGCCTGAGTTTACGTGAATTGAAGTCTTGCTTGTAGGAAGATACAGAGCCTGTGATTTAACTCCATTTCTGAAGGGAAACACACAGCACAGTTATCACGATGAAACACATTCTGCGTATAGGAAGAAGCACGCTCTTGCTTTCTAGAGTCTCTAATAAAGCAGGAAACATGAATGTGCTCAGAACAAAAGAACGGAGTTTCCTACACATACAGACCATATCTAAGTCAACTCTTCTTCTGAAACTGATACAAACCACAGTTCCTCTAATATCCAATGCTTTTCAGATACAGCAAAAAACGTGTGAGCTACGTAAACGATGTAGATTTGTTTGAGCTGAAACGTGAGTGAGTTTACCTGAAACGAAGTCTTGCTTGTAGGAAGACACAGAGCCTGGGATTTAACTACATTTCTGAAGGGAAACACACAGCACAGTTCTCATCCATGAAACACACTCTGCTTTAGAGCAAGAAGCATGCTCTTGCTTTCTAGAGTCTCTAATAGAGCCAGAAACTTGAAAGTGTGCCCAGAAAAAAAGAACGGTGTTTCCAACACATATGGACCTTTGCAAGTCCAACTATGCTTCTGAAACTGATACAAACCACAAGTCATCTAACATCCAATGCTTTTCAGTTAAGAGTGAGAAACGTGTGAGCTTCGTAAACGATTTATATTCATTTGAGGTGAAAAGTGACTGCGTTTACCTGAAATGATGTCTTGCTTGTAGGAAGACACAGAGCCGGGAATTTTACTCCATTTCTGAAGGGAAACACACAGCACAGTTCTCATCCATGAAACACACTCTGCTTTAGAGCTAGAAGCAAGCTCTTGATTTATAGAGTCTCTAATACAGCAGGTAAATTGAGTGAGTTCAGAACAAAAGAACGGTGTTTCCTACACATACGGATCATATCTAGTTCAACTCTGCTTCTGAAACTGATACAAACCACAGGTCCTCTAACATCCAATGCTTTTCAGTTAAGAGCGAGAAACGTGTGAGCTTCGTGAACGATGTAGCATTCTTTGAGCTGAAAGGTGACTGAGTTTACTTGAAACGAAGTCTTGCTTGTAGGAAGACACAGAGCCTGGAATTTAACTCCATTTCTGAAGGGAAACACACTGCACAGTTCTCATCCATGAAACACACTCTGCTTTAGAGCAAGAAGCACACTCTTGCCTTCTAGCATCTGTAAAAAAGCAGGAAACGTGAGTGTGCTCAGAACAAACGAACGGTGTTTTCTACACATACGGACCATATTTAGTTCAACTCTGCTTCTGAAACTGATACAAACAACAGGTTCTCTAACATCCAATGCTTTTCAGTTAAGAGCCACAAACGTGTGAGCTACGTGAACGATGTAGTTATGTTTGAGCTGAAAAGTTAATCAGTTTACATGAAAAGAAGTCATGCTTGTAGGAAGACACAGAGCCTGGGATTTAACTCCATTTCTGAAGGGAAACACACAGCACAGTTCTCATCCATGAAACACACTCTGCTTTAGAGCAAGAAGCACGCTCTTGCTTTCTAAAGTCTCCAATAGAGCCAGAAACTTGAAAGTGTGCTCAGAATAAAAGAATGTTGTTTCCTTCACGTACGGACCATTGCTAGTTCAACTCTGCTTCTGATACTGATACAAACCACCAGTCTTCTAACATCCAATGCTTTTCAGTTAAGAGCAAGAAACGTGCTAGCTTCGTGAACGATGTAGCTTTGTTTGAGCTGAAACGTGACTGAGTTTATGTGAAACGAAGTCTTGCTTGTAGGAAGATACAGAGCCTGTGAATGAACTCCATTTCTAAAGGGAAACACAAATCACAGTTCTCATGATGAAAGACACTCTGCGTATGAGATGAAGCACGCTCTTGCTTTCTCAAGTCTATAATAGATCCAGAAACTTGAAAGTGTGCTCAGAACAAAAGAACGGTGTTTCCAACACATACGGACCATTGCTAGTTCAACAATGCTTCTGAAACTGATACAAACCAAAAGTTATCTACCATCCAATGCTTTTCAGTTAAGAGCGAGAAACGTGTGAGCTTCGTAAATGATTTATATTCATTTGAGCTGAAAAGTGACTGCGTTTACCGGAAATGATGTCTTGCATGCAGGAAGACACAGAGCCTGGAATTTAACTCCATTTCTGAAGGGAAACGCACAGCACAGTTCTCATTCACGAAACAAACTATGCTTTAGAGCAAGAAGCACGCTCTTGCTTTTTAAGAGTCTCTAATACAGCAGGAAACATGACTGTGGTCAGAACAAAATAACGGGGTTTTCTACACATACTGACCATATCTAGGTCAACTCTTCTTCTGAAACTGATACAAACCAAAGTTCCTCTAACATGCAATGCTTTCCAGTTAAGAGCGAGAAACGTGTGAGCTTGGTGAACGATGTAGCTTCCTTTGAGCTGAAAAGTGACTGATTTTACCTGAAAATATATCTTGCTTGTAGGAAGACACAGAGCCTGGGATTTATCTCCGTTTCTCAAGGGAAACAAACAGCACAGTTCTCATCCATGAAACACAATCTGCTTTAGAGCAAGAAGCATGCTCATGCTTTCTAGAGTCTCTAATAGATCCAGAAACTTGAGGGTACTCAGAACAAAAGAACGGTGTTTCCTACACATACGGACCATATCTAGTTCAACTCTGCTTCTGAAACTGATACAAACCACAGGTCCTCTAACATCCAATGCTTTACAGTTAAGAGCAAGAAACGTGTGAGCTAAGTGAACAATGTAGCTTTTTTTGAGCTGGAAGTTGCCTGAGTTTACGTGAATTGAAGTCTTGCTTGTAGGAAGATACAGAGCCTGTGATTTAACTCCATTTCTGAAGGGAAACACACAGCACAGTTATCACGATGAAACACATTCTGCGTATAGGAAGAAGCACGCTCTTGCTTTCTAGAGTCTCTAATAAAGCAGGAAACATGAATGTGCTCAGAACAAAAGAACGGAGTTTCCTACACATACAGACCATATCTAAGTCAACTCTTCTTCTGAAACTGATACAAACCACAGTTCCTCTAATATCCAATGCTTTTCAGATACAGCAAGAAACGTGTGAGCTACGTAAACGATGTAGATTTGTTTGAGCTGAAACGTGAGTGAGTTTACCTGAAACGAAGTCTTGCTTGTAGGAAGACACAGAGCCTGGGATTTAACTACATTTCTGAAGGGAAACACACAGCACAGTTCTCATCCATGAAACACACTCTGCTTTAGAGCAAGAAGCATGCTCTTGCTTTCTAGAGTCTCTAATAGAGCCAGAAACTTGAAAGTGTGCCCAGAAAAAAAGAACGGTGTTTCCAACACATATGGACCTTTGCAAGTCCAACTATGCTTCTGAAACTGATACAAACCACAGTTCCTCTAATATCCAATGCTTTTTAGTTAGAGCAAGAAACGTGTGAGCTAAATAAACGATGTAGCTTTGTTTGAGCTGAAACGTGACTGAGTTTGCCTGAAATGAAGTCTTGCTTGTAGGAAGACACAGAGCCTGGAATTTAACTCCATTTCTGAAGGGAAACACACAGCACAGTTCTCATCCTTAAAACACACTGTGCGTATAGGAAGAAGCACACTATTGCTTTCTAGAGTCTCTAATAGAGCAGGAAACGTGAGTGTGCTCAGAACAAAAGAACGGTGTTTCCTATACATACGGACCATAGCTAGTTCAACTCTGCTTCTGAAACTGATACAAACCACAGGTCCTCTATCATCCAATGCTTTTCAGTTAAGAGTGAGAAACGTGTGAGCTTTGTAAATGATTTATATTCATTTGAGCTGAAAAGTGACTGCGTTTACCTGAAATGATGTCTTGCTTGTAGGAAGACACAGAGCCTGGAATTTAACTCCATTTCTGAAGGGAAACAAACAGCACAGTTCTCATCCATGAAACACACTCTGCTTTAGAACAAGAAGCATGCTCTTGCTTTCTAAGGGTCTCTAATACAGCAGGAAACGTGACTGTTGTCTGAACAATATAATTGTGTTTCCTACACATACAGACCATATCTAGTCCAACTCTGCTTCTGAAAGTGATACAAACCACAAGTCCTCTAACATTCAATGCTTTTCGGTTAAGAGTGAGAAACGTGTGAGCTTTGTGAACGATGTAGCATTCTTTGAGCTGAAAGTTGACTGAGTTTATCTGAAATGAAGTCTTCCTTGTAGGTTGACACAGAGCCTGGGATTTATTCCATTTCTGAAGGTAAACACACAGCACAGTTCTCATCCATGAAACACACTCTACTTTAGAGCTAGAAGCACGCTCTTGATTTATAGAGTCTCTAATACAGCAGGTAAATTGAGTGAGGTCAGAACAGAAGAACGGTGTTTCCTACATATACGGATCACATCTAGTTCAACTCTGCTTCTGAAACTGATACAAACCACAGGTCCTCTTACATCCAATGCTTTTTAGTTAAGAAAGAGAAATGTGTGAGCTTCGTAAACGATGTAACATTCTTTGAGCTGAAAGGTGACTGAGTTTACCTGAAACGAAGTCTTCCTTTTAGGAAGGCACAGAGCATGGGATTTAATTACATTTCTGAAGGGAAACACACAGCACAGTTGTCATCCATGAAACACACTCTGCTTTAGAGCAAGAAGCACACTCTTGCCTTCTAGAATCTGTAAAAAAGCAGGAAACCTGAGTGTGCTCAGAACAAAAGAAGGGTGTTTCCTACACATACGGACCATATCTAGTTCAACTCTGCTTCTGAAACTCATACAGACCACAGGTTCTCTAACATCCAATGCTTTTCAGTTAAGAGCCAGAAACGTGTGAGCTACGTGAATGATGTAGTTATGTTTGAGCTGAAAAGATACTCAGTTTACATGAAAAGAAGTCATGCTTGTAGGAAGACACAGAGCCTGTGATTTAACTCCATTTCTGAAGGGAATCACACAGCACAGTTCTCATACATGAAACACACTCTGCTTTAGAGCAAGAAGCACGCTCTTGCTTTCTAAGAGTCTCTAATACAGCAAGAAATGAGTCTGTGGTCAGGAGAAAATAACGGTGTTTCCTACACATACTGACCATATCTAGGTCAACTCTTCTTCTGAAACTGATACAAACCCACAGTTCCTGTAACAAGAAATGCTTTCCAGTTAAGAGAGAGAAACGTGTGAGCTTCGTGAACGATGTAGCTTCCTTTGAGCCTAAAAGTGAATGAGTTTACCTGAACAGATATTTGCTTGTAGGAAGACACAAAGCCTGGAATTTAACTCCATTTCTGAAGGGAAACACACAGCACAGTTCTCATCCATGAAACACACTCTGCTTTAGAGCACAAAGCATGCTCTTGCTTTCTAGAGTCTCTAATTGAGGCCGAAACATGAGTGTATTCTGAACAAAAGCACGGTGTTTCTTACACATATGGACCATTGCTAGTTCAACTCTGCTTCTTATACTGATACAAACCACAATTCACCTAACATCCAATGCTTTTCAGTTAAGAGCAAGAAACATGTGAGCTTCGTAAATGATTTATATTCATTTTAGCTGAAAAGTGACTGCGTTTACCTGAAATGATGTCTTGCTTGTATGAAGAGCCAGAACCTGGAATTTAACTCCATTTCTGAAGGAAAACACACAGCAAAGTTCTCATCCATGAAACACGCTCTGCATATAGGAAGAAGCACGCTATTGCTTTCTAGAGTCTGTAATAGAGCAGGAAATGTGAGTGTGCTCAGAACAAAAGAACGGTGTTTCCTACACATACGGACCATAGCTAGTTCAACTCTGCTTCTGAAAATGATACAAACCACAAGGCATCTAACATGCAATGCTTTTCAGTTAAGAGCGAGAAACGTGTGATCTTCGTAAACGATTTATATTCATTTGAACTGAAAAGTGACTGCATTTACCTGAAATGATGTCTTGCTTGTAGGAAGACACAGAACCTGGGATTTAACTTCATTTCTGAAGGGAAACACACAGCACAGTTCTCATCAATGAAACACACTCTGCTTTAGAGCAAGAAGCATGCTCTTGCTTTCTAGAGTCTCTAATAGAGCCAGAAACTTGAGGGTTCTCCGAACAAATGAAAGGTGTTTCCCACACATACGGACCATTGCTAGTTCAACTCTGCTTCTGAAACTGATACCAACCACAGGTCCTCTAACATCCAATGCTTTACAGTTAAGAGCAAGAAACGTGTGAGCTACGTGAATGATGTAGCTTTGATTGAGCTGAAATTTGACTGAGTTTACGTGAAACGAAATCTTGCTTGTAGGAAGGTACAGAGCCTGGGATTTAACTCCATTTCCGAAGGGAAAAACATAGCACAGTTCTCATCGATGAAACACAGTCTGCTTTAGAGCAATAAAACGCTCTTGCTTTCTAGAGTCTCTAATACAGCAGGAAAAGTGAGTGTGCTCAGAACAAAAGAACGGTGTTTCCTACACATACAGACCATATCTAGGTCAACTCTTCTTCTGAAACTGATAAAAAACCACAGTTCCTCTTATATCCAATGCTTTTCAGTTACAGCAAGAAACGTGTGAGCTACATAAAAGATGTAGATTTGTTTGAGCTGAAACGTGAGTGAGTTTACCTGAAATGAAGTCTTGCTTGTAGGAAGACACAGAGACTGCGATTTTACTCCATTTCTGAAGGGAAACACACAGCACAGTTGTACTCTGTTTAACACACTCTGCTTTAGAGCACGAAGCATGCTCTTGCTTTCTAGAGTCTATAATAGAGCCAAAAACTTGAGGGTACTCTGAACAAAAGAACGGTGTTTCCTACACATACGGACCCTTGCTAGTTCAACTCTGCTTCTGAAACTGATACAAACCACAGGGCTTCTAACATCCAATGCTTTACACTTAAGAGCAAGAAACGTGTGAGCTACGTCAACGATGTAGTTTTGTTTTAGCTGAAAGGTGACTGAGCTTACGTGAAACGAAGACTTGCTTGTAGGAAGATACAGAGCCTGTGATATAACTCCATTTCTGAAGGGAAACACACAGCACAGTTCTCACGATGAAACACATTCTGCGTATACGAAGAAGCACGCTCTTGCTTTCTAGAGTCTCTAAGAGAGCAGGAAACATGAGTGTACTGAGAACAAAATAACGGAGTCTCCTACACATACAGACCATATCTCGTCCAACTCTGCTTCTGAAACTGATACAAACCACAGTTCCTCTAATATCCAATGCTTTTCAGTTAGAGCAAGAAACGTGTGAGCTAGGTAAAAGATGTAGCATTGATGAGCTGAAACGTGAGATAGTTTACCTGAAAAGAAGTCTTGCACGTAGGAAGACACAGAGCCTGGGATTTAACTACATTTCTGAAGGGAAACACACAGCACAGTTGTCCTCCATGAAACACACTCTGATTCAGAGCCAGAAGCACGCTTTTGCTTTCTAGAGTCTCTAATAGAGCAGGAAAAATGAAAGTGTGCTCAGAACTAAAGAACGGTGTTTCCTACATATACGGACCATTGCTAGTTCAACTTGCTTCTGAAACTGATACAAAGCACAAGTCATCTAACATCCAATGCTTTTCAGTTAAGAATGAGAAACGTGTGAGCTTCGTAAACTATTTATATTCATTTGAGCTGAAAAGTGACTGCGTTTACCTGAAATGATGTCTTGCTTGTAGGAAGACACAGAGCCTGGAATTTAACTCCATTTCTGAAGGGAAACACACAGCACAGTTCTCATCCATGAAACACACTCTGCTTTAGAGCAAGAAGCACTCTCTTGCTTTCTAAGAGTCTCTAATACAGCAAGAAATGAGTCTGTGGTCAGGAGAAAATAAAGGTGTTTCCTACACATACTGACCATATCTAGGTCAACTCTTCTTCTGAAACTGATACACACCACAGTTCCTGTAACAAGAAATGCTTTCCAGTTAAGAGAGAGAAACTTGTGAACTTCGTGAACAATGTAGCTTCCTTTGAGCCTAAAATTGAATGAGTTTACCTGAACAGATATTTGCTTGTAGGAAGAAACAGAGCCTGGGATTTAACTCCATTTCTGAAGGGAAACACACAGCACAGTTCTCATCCATGAAACACACTCTGCTTTAGAGCACAAAGCATGCTTTTGCTTTCTAGAGTCTCTAATTGAGGCCGAAACATGAGTGTACTCTGAACAAAAGCACGGTGTTTCTCTACACATACGGACCATTGCTAGTTCAACTCTGCTTCTTATACTGATACAAACCACAAGTCACCTAACATACTTTTCAGTTAAGAGCAAGAAACGTGTGAGCTTCGTAAACGATTTATATACATTTTAGCTGAAAAGTGACTACGTTTACCTGAAATGATGTCTTGATTGTATGAAGAGACAGAACCTGGAATTTAACTCCATTTCTGAAGGAAAACACACAGCACAGTTCTCATCCATGAAACACACTCTGCATATAGGAAGAAGCAAGCTATTGCTTTCTAGAGTCTGTAATAGAGCAGGAAATATGAGTGTGCTCAGAACAAAAGAACGGTGTTTCCTACACATATGGACCATAGCTAGTTCAACTCTGCTTCTGAAACTGATACAAACCACAAGTCATCTAACATGCAATACTTTTCAGTTAAGAGCGAGAAACATGTGAGCTTCGTAAACGATTTATATTCATTTGAACTGAAAAGTGACTGCATTTACCTGAAATGATGTCTTGCTTGTAGGAAGACACAGAACCTGGGATTTAACTTCATTTCTGAAGGGAAACACACGGCACAGTTCTCATCGATGAAACACAGTCTGCTTTAGAGCAATAAAACGCTCTTGCTTTCTAGAGTCTCTAATACAGCAGGAAAAGTGAGTGTGCTCAGAACAAAAGAACGGAGTTTCCTACATATACGGACCATTGCTAGTTCAACTCTGCTTCTGAAACTGATAAAAAGCACAAGTCATCTAACATCCAATGCTTTTCAGTTAAGAGTGAGAAACGTGAGAGCTTCGTAAACGATTTATATTCATTTGAGCTGAAAAGTGACTGTGTTGACGTGAAATGAAGTCTTGCTTGAAGGAAGACACAGAGCCTGGAATTTAACTCCATTTCTGAAGGGAAACACACAGCACAGTTCTCATCCATGAAACACACTCTGCTTTAGAGCAAGAAGCATGCTCTTGCTTTCTAAGTTTTTCTAATAGAGCAGGAAACAAGACTGTGGTCAGAACAAAATAACGGTGTTTCCTACACATACGGACCATATCTAGGTCAACTCTTCTTCTGAAACTGATACAATCCACAGTTCCTGTAACATGAAATGCTTTCCAGGTAAGAGAGAGAAACTTGTGAGCTTCGTGAACGATGTAGCTTCCTTTGAGCCTAAAAGTGAATGAGTTTACCTGAAAAGATGTTTGCTTGTAGGAAGACACAGAGACTGGAATTTAACTCCATTTCTGAAGGGAAACACACAGCACAGTTCTCATCCATGAAACACAATCTACTTTAGAGCAAGAAGCATGCTCTTGCTTTCTAGAGTCTCTAATAGAGCCCGAAACTTGAGGGTACTCTGAACAAAAGCACGGTGTTTCTTACACATACAGACAATTGCTAGTTCAACTCTGCTTCTGAAACTGATACAGACCACAGGGCCTCTAACATCCAATGCTGTACAGTTAAGAGCATGAAAGTCTGAGCTACGTGAACGATGTAGTTTTGTTTGAGCTGAAAGGTGACTGAGCTTACATGAAACGAAGTCTTGCTTGTAGGAAGATACAGAACCTGTGATATAACTCCATTTCTGAAGGGAAACACACAACACAGTTCTCATGATGAAACACACTCTGCGTATAGGAAGAAGCACGCTCTTGCTTTCTAGAGTCTCCTATAGAGCAGGAAACGTGAGTGTACTCAGAACAAAATAACAGAGTTTCCTACACATACAGACCATATCTAGTCCAACTCTGCTTCTGAAACTGATACAAACCACAGTTCCTCTAATATCCAATGCTTTTCAGTTAGAGCAAGAAACATGTGAGCTACGTAAAAGATGTAGCTTGGTTTGAGCTGAAACGTGAGTTAGTTTAACTGAAACAAAGTCTTGCTTGTAGGAAGACACAGAGCCTGGGATTTAACTCCATTTCTGAAGGGAAACACACAGCACAGTTCTCATCCATGAAACACACTCTGCTTTAGTGCACGAAGCACGCTCTTGCTTTCTAGAGTCTGTAATAGAGCCAGAAAATTGAGGGTACTCTGAACAAAAGAACGGTGTTTCCTACACATACGGACCATTGCTAGTTCAACTCTGCTTCTGAAACTGATGCAAACCACAGGTCCTCTAACAACCAATGCTTTACAGTTAAGAGCAAAAAACGTGTGAGCTACCTCAACGATGTAGTTTTGTTTGAGCTGAAAGGTGACTGAGCTTACGTGAAATGAAGTCTTGCTTGTAGTAAGATACAGAGCCTGTGATATAACTTCATTTCTGATGGGAAACACACAGCACAGTTCTCACGATGAAACACACTCTGCTTTAGACCAAGAAGCACGCTCTTGCTTTCTAGAGTCTCCTATAGAGCAGGAAACGTGAGTGTACTCAGAACAAAATAACAGAGTTTCCTACACATACAGACCATATCTAGTCCAACTCTGCTTCTGAAACTGATACAAACCGCAATTCTTCTAATATCCAATGCTTTTCAGTTAGAGCAAGAAACGTGGGAGCTACGTAAAAGATGTAGCTTTGTTTGAGCTGAAACGTGAGTTAGTTTACCTGAAACGAAGTCTTGCATGTAGGAAGACACAGAGCCTGGGATTTAACTACATTTCTGAAGGGAAACACACAGCACAGTTGTCCTCCGTGAAACACACTCTGCTTTAGAGCAAGAAGCACGCTCTTGCTTTCTAGAGTCTCTAATAGAGCCAGAAACTTGAAAGTGTGCTCAGAACAAAAGAACGGTGTTTCCTACTAATACGGATCATTGCTAGTTCAACTCTGCTTCTGAAACTGATACAAAGCACAAGTCATCTAACGTCCAATGCTTTTCAGTTAAGAGCGAGAAACGTGTGAGCTTCCTAAACGATTTATATTCATTTGAACTGAAAAGTGACTGCTTTTACCTGAAATGATGTCTTCCTTGTAGGAAGACACAGAGCCTGGAATTTAACTCCATTTCTGAAGTGAAACACACAGCACAGTTCTCATAAATGAAACACACTCTGCTTTAGAGCAAGAAGCCCGCTCTTGCTTTCTAAGAGTCTCTAATACAGCAGTAAAAGAGACTGTGGTCAGGGCAAAATAACGCTGTTTCCTACACATACTGACCATATCTAGGTCAACTCTTCTTCTGAAACTGATACAAACCACAGTTCCTGTAACATGAAATGCTTTCCAGTTAAGAGAGAGAAACGTGTGAGCTTCGAGAACGATGTACCTTCCTTTGAGCCTAAAAGTGAATGAGTTTACCTGAAAAGTTGTTTGCTTGTAGGAAGACACAGAGCCTGGGATTTAACTCCATTTCTGAAGGGAATCACACAGCACAGTTCTCATCCATGAAATATACTCTGCTTTAGATCACAAAGCATGCTCTTGCTTTCTATAGTCTCTAATAGTGCCCGAAACTTGAGGGTACTCTGAACAAAAGCACGGTGTTTCTTACACATACAGACAATTGCTAGTTCAACTCTGCTTCTGAAACTGATACAGACCACAAGGCCTCTAACATCCAATGCTGTACAGTTAAGAGCATGAAAGTCTGAGCTACGTGAACGATGTAGTTTTGTTTGAGCTGAAAGGTGACTGAGCTTACATGAAACGAAGTCTTGCTTGTAGGAAGATACAGAACCTGTGATATAACTCCATTTCTGAAGGGAAACACACAACACAGTTCTCATGATGAAACACACTCTGCGTATAGGAAGAAGCACGCTCTTGCTTTCTAGAGTCTCCTATAGAGCAGGAAACGTGAGTGTACTCAGAACAAAATAACAGAGTTTCCTACACATACAGACCATATCTAGTCCAACTCTGCTTCTGAAACTGATACAAACCACAGTTCCTCTAATATCCAATGCTTTTCAGTTAGAGCAAGAAACATGTGAGCTACGTAAAAGATGTAGCTTGGTTTGAGCTGAAACGTGAGTTAGTTTAACTGAAACAAAGTCTTGCTTGTAGGAAGACACAGAGCCTGGGATTTAACTCCATTTCTGAAGGGAAACACACAGCACAGTTCTCATCCATGAAACACACTCTGCTTTAGTGCACGAAGCACGCTCTTGCTTTCTAGAGTCTGTAATAGAGCCAGAAAATTGAGGGTACTCTGAACAAAAGAACGGTGTTTCCTACACATATGGACCATTGCTAGTTCAACTCTGCATCTGAAACTGATACAAACCACAGGTCCTCTAACAACCAATGCTTTACAGTTAAGAGCAAAAAACATGTGAGCTACCTCAACGATGTAGATTTGTTTGAGCTGAAAGGTGACTGAGCTTACGTGAAATGAAGTCTTGCTTGTAGTAAGATACAGAGCCTGTGATATAACTTCATTTCTGATGGGAAACACACAGCACAGTTCTCACGATGAAACACACTCTGCTTTAGACCAAGAAGCACGCTCTTGCTTTCTAGAGTCTCCTATAGAGCAGGAAACGTGAGTGTACTCAGAACAAAATAACAGAGTTTCCTACACATACAGACCATATCTAGTCCAACTCTGCTTCTGAAACTGATACAAACCGCAATTCTTCTAATATCCAATGCTTTTCAGTTAGAGCAAGAAACGTGGGGGCTACGTAAAAGATGTAGCTTTGTTTGAGCTGAAACGTGAGTTAGTTTACCTGAAACGAAGTCTTGCATGTAGGAAGACACAGAGCCTGGGATTTAACTCCATTTCTGAAGGGAAACACACAGCACAGTTGTCCTCCGTGAAACACACTCTGCTTTAGAGCAAGAAGCACGCTCTTGCTTTCTAGAGTCTCTAATAGAGCCAGAAACTTGAAAGTGTGCTCAGAACAAAAGAACGGTGTTTCCTACTAATACGGATCATTGCTAGTTCAACTCTGCTTCTGAAACTGATACAAAGCACAAGTCATCTAACGTCCAATGCTTTTCAGTTAAGAGCGAGAAACGTGTGAGCTTCCTAAACGATTTATATTCATTTGAACTGAAAAGTGACTGCTTTTACCTGAAATGATGTCTTCCTTGTAGGAAGACACAGAGCCTGGAATTTAACTCCATTTCTGAAGTGAAACACACAGCACAGTTCTCATCCATGAAACACACTCTGCTTTAGAGCAAGAAGCCCGCTCTTGCTTTCTAAGAGTCTCTAATACAGCAGTAAAAGAGACTGTGGTCAGGGCAAAATAACGCTGTTTCCTACACATACTGACCATATCTAGGTCAACTCTTCTTCTGAAACTGATACAAACCACAGTTCCTGTAACATGAAATGCTTTCCAGTTAAGAGAGAGAAACGTGTGAGCTTCGAGAACGATGTACCTTCCTTTGAGCCTAAAAGTGAATGAGTTTACCTGAAAAGTTGTTTGCTTGTAGGAAGACACAGAGCCTGGGATTTAACTCCATTTCTGAAGGGAATCACACAGCACAGTTCTCATCCATGAAACATACTCTGCTTTAGATCACAAAGCATGCTCTTGCTTTCTATAGTCTATAATAGTGCCCGAAACTTGAGGGTACTCTGAACAAAAGCACGGTGTTTCTTACACATACAGACCATTGCTAGTTCAACTCTGCTTCTGAAACTGATACAGACCACAGGGCCTCTAACATCCAATGCTGTACAGTTAAGAGCATGAAAGTCTGAGCTACGTGAACGATGTAGTTTTGTTTGAGCTGAAAGGTGACTGAGCTTACATGAAACGAAGTCTTGCTTGTAGGAAGATACAGAACCTGTGATATAACTCCATTTCTGAAGGGAAACACACAACACAGTTCTCATGATGAAACACACTCTGCGTATAGGAAGAAGCACGCTCTTGCTTTCTAGAGTCTCCTATAGAGCAGGAAACGTGAGTGTACTCAGAACAAAATAACAGAGTTTCCTACACATACAGACCATATCTAGTCCAACTCTGCTTCTGAAACTGATACAAACCACAGTTCCTCTAATATCCAATGCTTTTCAGTTAGAGCAAGAAACATGTGAGCTACGTAAAAGATGTAGCTTGGTTTGAGCTGAAACGTGAGTTAGTTTAACTGAAACAAAGTCTTGCTTGTAGGAAGACACAGAGCCTGGGATTTAACTCCATTTCTGAAGGGAAACACACAGCACAGTTCTCATCCATGAAACACACTCTGCTTTAGAGCAAGAACATGCTCTTGCTTTCTAGAGTCTATAATAGAGCCAGAAATTGAGGGTACTCTGAACAAAAGAACGGTGTTTCCTATACATACGGACCATTGCTAGTTCAACTCTGCTTCTGAAACTGATGCAAACCACAGGTCCTCTAACAACCAATGCTTTACAGTTAAGAGCAAAAAACGTGTGAGCTACCTCAACGATGTAGTTTTGTTTGAGCTGAAAGGTGACTGAGCTTACGTGAAATGAAGTCTTGCTTGTAGTAAGATACAGAGCCTGTGATATAACTTCATTTCTGATGGGAAACACACAGCACAGTTCTCACGATGAAACACACTCTGCTTTAGACCAAGAAGCACGCTCTTGCTTTCTAGAGTCTCCTATAGAGCAGGAAACGTGAGTGTACTCAGAACAAAATAACAGAGTTTCCTACACATACAGACCATATCTAGTCCAACTCTGCTTCTGAAACTGATACAAACCGCAATTCTTCTAATATCCAATGCTTTTCAGTTAGAGCAAGAAACGTGGGAGCTACGTAAAAGATGTAGCTTTGTTTGAGCTGAAACGTGAGTTAGTTTACCTGAAACGAAGTCTTGCATGTAGGAAGACACAGAGCCTGGGATTTAACTCCATTTCTGAAGGGAAACACACAGCACAGTTGTCCTCCGTGAAACACACTCTGCTTTAGAGCAAGAAGCACGCTCTTGCTTTCTAGAGTCTCTAATAGAGCCAGAAACTTGAAAGTGTGCTCAGAACAAAAGAACGGTGTTTCCTACTAATACGGATCATTGCTAGTTCAACTCTGCTTCTGAAACTGATACAAAGCACAAGTCATCTAACGTCCAATGCTTTTCAGTTAAGAGCGAGAAACGTGTGAGCTTCCTAAACGATTTATATTCATTTGAACTGAAAAGTGACTGCTTTTACCTGAAATGATGTCTTCCTTGTAGGAAGACACAGAGCCTGGAATTTAACTCCATTTCTGAAGTGAAACACACAGCACAGTTCTCATAAATGAAACACACTCTGCTTTAGAGCAAGAAGCCCGCTCTTGCTTTCTAAGAGTCTCTAATACAGCAGTAAAAGAGACTGTGGTCAGGGCAAAATAACGCTGTTTCCTACACATACTGACCATATCTAGGTCAACTCTTCTTCTGAAACTGATACAAACCACAGTTCCTGTAACATGAAATGCTTTCCAGTTAAGAGAGAGAAACGTGTGAGCTTCGAGAACGATGTACCTTCCTTTGAGCCTAAAAGTGAATGAGTTTACCTGAAAAGTTGTTTGCTTGTAGGAAGACACAGAGCCTGGGATTTAACTCCATTTCTGAAGGGAATCACACAGCACAGTTCTCATCCATGAAACATACTCTGCTTTAGATCACAAAGCATGCTCTTGCTTTCTATAGCCTCTAATAGTGCCCGAAACTTGAGGGTACTCTGAACAAAAGCACGGTGTTTCTTACACATACAGACAATTGCTAGTTCAACTCTGCTTCTGAAACTGATACAGACCACAGGGCCTCTAACATCCAATGCTGTACAGTTAAGAGCATGAAAGTCTGAGCTACGTGAACGATGTAGTTTTGTTTGAGCTGAAAGGTGACTGAGCTTACATGAAACGAAGTCTTGCTTGTAGGAAGATACAGAACCTGTGATATAACTCCATTTCTGAAGGGAAACACACAACACAGTTCTCATGATGAAACACACTCTGCGTATAGGAAGAAGCACGCTCTTGCTTTCTAGAGTCTCCTATAGAGCAGGAAACGTGAGTGTACTCAGAACAAAATAACAGAGTTTCCTACACATACAGACCATATCTAGTCCAACTCTGCTTCTGAAACTGATACAAACCACAGTTCCTCTAATATCCAATGCTTTTCAGTTAGAGCAAGAAACATGTGAGCTACGTAAAAGATGTAGCTTGGTTTGAGCTGAAACGTGAGTTAGTTTAACTGAAACAAAGTCTTGCTTGTAGGAAGACACAGAGCCTGGGATTTAACTCCATTTCTGAAGGGAAACACACAGCACAGTTCTCATCCATGAAACACACTCTGCTTTAGAGCAAGAACATGCTCTTGCTTTCTAGAGTCTATAATAGAGCCAGAAATTGAGGGTACTCTGAACAAAAGAACGGTGTTTCCTATACATACGGACCATTGCTAGTTCAACTCTGCTTCTGAAACTGATGCAAACCACAGGTCCTCTAACAACCAATGCTTTACAGTTAAGAGCAAAAAACGTGTGAGCTACCTCAACGATGTAGTTTTGTTTGAGCTGAAAGGTGACTGAGCTTACGTGAAATGAAGTCTTGCTTGTAGTAAGATACAGAGCCTGTGATATAACTTCATTTCTGATGGGAAACACACATCACAGTTCTCACGATGAAACACACTCTGCTTTAGACCAAGAAGCACGCTCTTGCTTTCTAGAGTCTCCTATAGAGCAGGAAACGTGAGTGTACTCAGAACAAAATAACAGAGTTTCCTACACATACAGACCATTTCTAGTCCAACTCTGCTTCTGAAACTGATACAAACCGCAATTCTTCTAATATCCAATGCTTTTCAGTTAGAGCAAGAAACGTGGGAGCTACGTAAAAGATGTAGCTTTGTTTGAGCTGAAACGTGAGTTAGTTTACCTGAAACGAAGTCTTGCATGTAGGAAGACACAGAGCCTGGGATTTAACTCCATTTCTGAAGGGAAACACACAGCACAGTTGTCCTCCGTGAAACACACTCTGCTTTAGAGCAAGAAGCACGCTCTTGCTTTCTAGAGTCTCTAATAGAGCCAGAAACTTGAAAGTGTGCTCAGAACAAAAGAACGGTGTTTCCTACTAATACGGATCATTGCTAGTTCAACTCTGCTTCTGAAACTGATACAAAGCACAAGTCATCTAACGTCCAATGCTTTTCAGTTAAGAGCGAGAAACGTGTGAGCTTCCTAAACGATTTATATTCATTTGAACTGAAAAGTGACTGCTTTTACCTGAAATGATGTCTTCCTTGTAGGAAGACACAGAGCCTGGAATTTAACTCCATTTCTGAAGTGAAACACACAGCACAGTTCTCATAAATGAAACACACTCTGCTTTAGAGCAAGAAGCCCGCTCTTGCTTTCTAAGAGTCTCTAATACAGCAGTAAAAGAGACTGTGGTCAGGGCAAAATAACGCTGTTTCCTACACATACTGACCATATCTAGGTCAACTCTTCTTCTGAAACTGATACAAACCACAGTTCCTGTAACATGAAATGCTTTCCAGTTAAGAGAGAGAAACGTGTGAGCTTCGAGAACGATGTACCTTCCTTTGAGCCTAAAAGTGAATGAGTTTACCTGAAAAGTTGTTTGCTTGTAGGAAGACACAGAGCCTGGGATTTAACTCCATTTCTGAAGGGAATCACACAGCACAGTTCTCATCCATGAAACATACTCTGCTTTAGATCACAAAGCATGCTCTTGCTTTCTATAGTCTCTAATAGTGCCCGAAACTTGAGGGTACTCTGAACAAAAGCACGGTGTTTCTTACACATACAGACCATTGCTAGTTCAACTCTGCTTCTGAAACTGATACAGACCACAGGGCCTCTAACATCCAATGCTGTACAGTTAAGAGCATGAAAGTCTGAGCTACGTGAACGATGTAGTTTTGTTTGAGCTGAAAGGTGACTGAGCTTACATGAAACGAAGTCTTGCTTGTAGGAAGATACAGAACCTGTGATATAACTCCATTTCTGAAGGGAAACACACAACACAGTTCTCATGATGAAACACACTCTGCGTATAGGAAGAAGCACGCTCTTGCTTTCTAGAGTCTCCTATAGAGCAGGAAACGTGAGTGTACTCAGAACAAAATAACAGAGTTTCCTACACATACAGACCATATCTAGTCCAACTCTGCTTCTGAAACTGATACAAACCACAGTTCCTCTAATATCCAATGCTTTTCAGTTAGAGCAAGAAACATGTGAGCTACGTAAAAGATGTAGCTTGGTTTGAGCTGAAACGTGAGTTAGTTTAACTGAAACAAAGTCTTGCTTGTAGGAAGACACAGAGCCTGGGATTTAACTCCATTTCTGAAGGGAAACACACAGCACAGTTCTCATCCATGAAACACACTCTGCTTTAGTGCACGAAGCACGCTCTTGCTTTCTAGAGTCTGTAATAGAGCCAGAAAATTGAGGGTACTCTGAACAAAAGAACGGTGTTTCCTACACATACGGACCATTGCTAGTTCAACTCTGCTTCTGAAACTGATACAAACCACAGGTCCTCTAACAACCAATGCTTTACAGTTAAGAGCAAAAAACATGTGAGCTACCTCAACGATGTAGTTTTGTTTGAGCTGAAAGGTGACTGAGCTTACGTGAAATGAAGTCTTGCTTGTAGTAAGATACAGAGCCTGTGATATAACTTCATTTCTGATGGGAAACACACAGCACAGTTCTCACGATGAAACACACTCTGCTTTAGACCAAGAAGCACGCTCTTGCTTTCTAGAGTCTCCTATAGAGCAGGAAACGTGAGTGTACTCAGAACAAAATAACAGAGTTTCCTACACATACAGACCATATCTAGTCCAACTCTGCTTCTGAAACTGATACAAACCGCAATTCTTCTAATATCCAATGCTTTCCAGTTAGAGCAAGAAACGTGGGGGCTACGTAAAAGATGTAGCTTTGTTTGAGCTGAAACGTGAGTTAGTTTACCTGAAACGAAGTCTTGCATGTAGGAAGACACAGAGCCTGGGATTTAACTACATTTCTGAAGGGAAACACACAGCACAGTTGTCCTCCGTGAAACACACTCTGCTTTAGAGCAAGAAGCACGCTCTTGCTTTCTAGAGTCTCTAATAGAGCCAGAAACTTGAAAGTGTGCTCAGAACAAAAGAACGGTGTTTCCTACTAATACGGATCATTGCTAGTTCAACTCTGCTTCTGAAACTGATACAAAGCACAAGTCATCTAACGTCCAATGCTTTTCAGTTAAGAGCGAGAAACGTGTGAGCTTCCTAAACGATTTATATTCATTTGAACTGAAAAGTGACTGCTTTTACCTGAAATGATGTCTTCCTTGTAGGAAGACACAGAGCCTGGAATTTAACTCCATTTCTGAAGTGAAACACACAGCACAGTTCTCATCCATGAAACACACTCTGCTTTAGAGCAAGAAGCCCGCTCTTGCTTTCTAAGAGTCTCTAATACAGCAGTAAAAGAGACTGTGGTCAGGGCAAAATAACGCTGTTTCCTACACATACTGACCATATCTAGGTCAACTCTTCTTCTGAAACTGATACAAACCACAGTTCCTGTAACATGAAATGCTTTCCAGTTAAGAGAGAGAAACGTGTGAGCTTCGAGAACGATGTACCTTCCTTTGAGCCTAAAAGTGAATGAGTTTACCTGAAAAGTTGTTTGCTTGTAGGAAGACACAGAGCCTGGGATTTAACTCCATTTCTGAAGGGAATCACACAGCACAGTTCTCATCCATGAAACATACTCTGCTTTAGATCACAAAGCATGCTCTTGCTTTCTATAGTCTCTAATAGTGCCCGAAACTTGAGGGTACTCTGAACAAAAGCATGGTGTTTCTTACACATACAGACCATTGCTAGTTCAACTCTGCTTCTGAAACTGATACAGACCACAGGGCCTCTAACATCCAATGCTGTACAGTTAAGAGCATGAAAGTCTGAGCTACGTGAACGATGTAGTTTTGTTTGAGCTGAAAGGTGACTGAGCTTACATGAAACGAAGTCTTGCTTGTAGGAAGATACAGAACCTGTGATATAACTCCATTTCTGAAGGGAAACACACAACACAGTTCTCATGATGAAACACACTCTGCGTATAGGAAGAAGCACGCTCTTGCTTTCTAGAGTCTCCTATAGAGCAGGAAACGTGAGTGTACTCAGAACAAAATAACAGAGTTTCCTACACATACAGACCATATCTAGTCCAACTCTGCTTCTGAAACTGATACAAACCACAGTTCCTCTAATATCCAATGCTTTTCAGTTAGAGCAAGAAACATGTGAGCTACATAAAAGATGTAGCTTGGTTTGAGCTGAAACGTGAGTTAGTTTAACTGAAACAAAGTCTTGCTTGTAGGAAGACACAGAGCCTGGGATTTAACTCCATTTCTGAAGGGAAACACACAGCACAGTTCTCATCCATGAAACACACTCTGCTTTAGAGCAAGAACATGCTCTTGCTTTCTAGAGTCTATAATAGAGCCAGAAATTGAGGGTACTCTGAACAAAAGAACGGTGTTTCCTACACATACGGACCATTGCTAGTTCAACTCTGCTTCTGAAACTGATACAAACCACAGGTCCTCTAACAACCAATGCTTTACAGTTAAGAGCAAAAAACGTGTGAGCTACCTCAACGATGTAGTTTTGTTTGAGCTGAAAGGTGACTGAGCTTACGTGAAATGAAGTCTTGCTTGTAGTAAGATACAGAGCCTGTGATATAACTTCATTTCTGATGGGAAACACACAGCACAGTTCTCACGATGAAACACACTCTGCTTTAGACCAAGAAGCACGCTCTTGCTTTCTAGAGTCTCCTATAGAGCAGGAAACGTGAGTGTACTCAGAACAAAATAACAGAGTTTCCTACACATACAGACCATATCTAGTCCAACTCTGCTTCTGAAACTGATACAAACCGCAATTCTTCTAATATCCAATGCTTTTCAGTTAGAGCAAGAAACGTGGGAGCTACGTAAAAGATGTAGCTTTGTTTGAGCTGAAACGTGAGTTAGTTTACCTGAAACGAAGTCTTGCATGTAGGAAGACACAGAGCCTGGGATTTAACTACATTTCTGAAGAGAAACACACAGCACAGTTGTCCTCCGTGAAACACACTCTGCTTTAGAGCAAGAAGCACGCTCTTGCTTTCTAGAGTCTCTAATAGAGCCAGAAACTTGAAAGTGTGCTCAGAACAAAAGAACGGTGTTTCCTACTAATACGGATCATTGCTAGTTCAACTCTGCTTCTGAAACTGATACAAAGCACAAGTCATCTAACGTCCAATGCTTTTCAGTTAAGAGCGAGAAACGTGTGAGCTTCCTAAACGATTTATATTCATTTGAACTGAAAAGTGACTGCTTTTACCTGAAATGATGTCTTCCATGTAGGAAGACACAGAGCCTGGAATTTAACTCCATTTCTGAAGTGAAACACACAGCACAGTTCTCATCCATGAAACACACTCTGCTTTAGAGCAAGAAGCCCGCTCTTGCTTTCTAAGAGTCTCTAATACAGCAGTAAAAGAGACTGTGGTCAGGGCAAAATAACGCTGTTTCCTACACATACTGACCATATCTAGGTCAACTCTTCTTCTGAAACTGATACAAACCACAGTTCCTGTAACATGAAATGCTTTCCAATTAAGAGAGAGAAACGTGTGAGCTTCGAGAACGATGTACCTTCCTTTGAGCCTAAAAGTGAATGAGTTTACCTGAAAAGTTGTTTGCTTGTAGGAAGACACAGAGCCTGGGATTTAACTCCATTTCTGAAGGGAATCACACAGCACAGTTCTCATCCATGAAACATACTCTGCTTTAGATCACAAAGCATGCTCTTGCTTTCTATAGTCTCTAATAGTGCCCGAAACTTGAGGGTACTCTGAACAAAAGCACGGTGTTTCTTACCATACAGACCATTGCTAGTTCAACTCTGCTTCTGAAACTGATACAGACCACAGGGCCTCTAACATCCAATGCTGTACAGTTAAGAGCATGAAAGTCTGAGCTACGTGAACGATGTAGTTTTGTTTGAGCTGAAAGGTGACTGAGCTTACATGAAACGAAGTCTTGCTTGTAGGAAGATACAGAACCTGTGATATAACTCCATTTCTGAAGGGAAACACACAACACAGTTCTCATGATGAAACACACTCTGCGTATAGGAAGAAGCACGCTCTTGCTTTCTAGAGTCTCCTATAGAGCAGGAAACGTGAGTGTACTCAGAACAAAATAACAGAGTTTCCTACACATACAGACCATATCTAGTCCACCTCTGCTTCTGAAACTGATACAAACCACAGTCCCTCTAATATCCAATTCTTTTCAGTTAGAGCAAGAAACATGTGAGCTACGTAAAAGATGTAGCTTGGTTTGAGCTGAAACGTGAGTTAGTTTAACTGAAACAAAGTCTTGCTTGTAGGAAGACACAGAGCCTGGGATTTAACTCCATTTCTGAAGGGAAACACACAGCACAGTTCTCATCCATGAAACACACTCTGCTTTAGTGCACGAAGCACGCTCTTGCTTTCTAGAGTCTATAATAGAGCCAGAAAATTGAGGGTACTCTGAACAAAAGAACGGTGTTTCCTACACATACGGACCATTGCTAGTTCAACTCTGCTTCTGAAACTGATACAGACCACAGGGCCTGTAACAACCAATGCTTTACAGTTAAGAGCAAGAAAGTGTGAGCTATGTGAACGATGTAGTTTTGTTTGAGCTGAAAGGTGAATGAGCTTACGTGAAACGATGTCTTGCTTGTAGGAAGATACAGAACATGTGATATAACTCCATTTCTGAAGGGAAACACACAGCACAGTTCTCATGATGAAACACACTCTGCGTATAGGAAGAAGCACGCTCTTGCTTTCTAGAGTCTCCTATAGAGCAGGAAACGTGAGTGTACTCAGAACAAAATAACAGAGTTTCCTACACATACAGACCATATCTAGTCCACCTCTGCTTCTGAAACTGATACAAACCACAGTCCCTCTAATATCCAATGCTTTTCAGTTAGAGCAAGAAACATGTGAGCTACGTAAAAGATGTAGCTTGGTTTGAGCTGAAACGTGAGTTAGTTTAACTGAAACAAAGTCTTGCTTGTAGGAAGACACAGAGCCTGGGATTTAACTCCATTTCTGAAGGGAAACACACAGCACAGTTCTCATCCATGAAACACACTCTGCTTTAGTGCACGAAGCACGCTCTTGCTTTCTAGAGTCTGTAATAGAGCCAGAAAATTGAGGGTACTCTGAACAAAAGAACGGTGTTTCCTACACATACGGACCATTGCTAGTTCAACTCTGCTTCTGAAACTGATACAAACCACAGGTCCTCTAACAACCAATGCTTTACAGTTAAGAGCAAAAAACATGTGAGCTACCTCAACGATGTAGTTTTGTTTGAGCTGAAAGGTGACTGAGCTTACGTGAAATGAAGTCTTGCTTGTAGTAAGATACAGAGCCTGTGATATAACTTCATTTCTGATGGGAAACACACAGCACAGTTCTCACGATGAAACACACTCTGCTTTAGACCAAGAAGCACGCTCTTGCTTTCTAGAGTCTCCTATAGAGCAGGAAACGTGAGTGTACTCAGAACAAAATAACAGAGTTTCCTACACATACAGACCATATCTAGTCCAACTCTGCTTCTGAAACTGATACAAACCGCAATTCTTCTAATATCCAATGCTTTCCAGTTAGAGCAAGAAACGTGGGGGCTACGTAAAAGATGTAGCTTTGTTTGAGCTGAAACGTGAGTTAGTTTACCTGAAACGAAGTCTTGCATGTAGGAAGACACAGAGCCTGGGATTTAACTCCATTTCTGAAGGGAAACACACAGCACAGTTGTCCTCCGTGAAACACACTCTGCTTTAGAGCAAGAAGCACGCTCTTGCTTTCTAGAGTCTCTAATAGAGCCAGAAACTTGAAAGTGTGCTCAGAACAAAAGAACGGTGTTTCCTACTAATACGGATCATTGCTAGTTCAACTCTGCTTCTGAAACTGATACAAAGCACAAGTCATCTAACGTCCAATGCTTTTCAGTTAAGAGCGAGAAACGTGTGAGCTTCCTAAACGATTTATATTCATTTGAACTGAAAAGTGACTGCTTTTACCTGAAATGATGTCTTCCTTGTAGGAAGACACAGAGCCTGGAATTTAACTCCATTTCTGAAGTGAAACACACAGCACAGTTCTCATCCATGAAACACACTCTGCTTTAGAGCAAGAAGCCCGCTCTTGCTTTCTAAGAGTCTCTAATACAGCAGTAAAAGAGACTGTGGTCAGGGCAAAATAACGCTGTTTCCTACACATACTGACCATATCTAGGTCAACTCTTCTTCTGAAACTGATACAAACCACAGTTCCTGTAACATGAAATGCTTTCCAGTTAAGAGAGAGAAACGTGTGAGCTTCGAGAACGATGTACCTTCCTTTGAGCCTAAAAGTGAATGAGTTTACCTGAAAAGTTGTTTGCTTGTAGGAAGACACAGAGCCTGGGATTTAACTCCATTTCTGAAGGGAATCACACAGCACAGTTCTCATCCATGAAACATACTCTGCTTTAGATCACAAAGCATGCTCTTGCTTTCTATAGTCTCTAATAGTGCCCGAAACTTGAGGGTACTCTGAACAAAAGCACGGTGTTTCTTACACATACAGACCATTGCTAGTTCAACTCTGCTTCTGAAACTGATACAGACCACAGGGCCTCTAACATCCAATGCTGTACAGTTAAGAGCATGAAAGTCTGAGCTACGTGAACGATGTAGTTTTGTTTGAGCTGAAAGGTGACTGAGCTTACATGAAACGAAGTCTTGCTTGTAGGAAGATACAGAACCTGTGATATAACTCCATTTCTGAAGGGAAACACACAACACAGTTCTCATGATGAAACACACTCTGCGTATAGGAAGAAGCACGCTCTTGCTTTCTAGAGTCTCCTATAGAGCAGGAAACGTGAGTGTACTCAGAACAAAATAACAGAGTTTCCTACACATACAGACCATATCTAGTCCAACTCTGCTTCTGAAACTGATACAAACCACAGTTCCTCTAATATCCAATGCTTTTCAGTTAGAGCAAGAAACATGTGAGCTACGTAAAAGATGTAGCTTGGTTTGAGCTGAAACGTGAGTTAGTTTAACTGAAACAAAGTCTTGCTTGTAGGAAGACACAGAGCCTGGGATTTAACTCCATTTCTGAAGGGAAACACACAGCACAGTTCTCATCCATGAAACACACTCTGCTTTAGAGCAAGAACATGCTCTTGCTTTCTAGAGTCTATAATAGAGCCAGAAATTGAGGGTACTCTGAACAAAAGAACGGTGTTTCCTACACATACGGACCATTGCTAGTTCAACTCTGCTTCTGAAACTGATACAAACCACAGGTCCTCTAACAACCAATGCTTTACAGTTAAGAGCAAAAAACGTGTGAGCTACCTCAACGATGTAGTTTTGTTTGAGCTGAAAGGTGACTGAGCTTACGTGAAATGAAGTCTTGCTTGTAGTAAGATACAGAGCCTGTGATATAACTTCATTTCTGATGGGAAACACACAGCACAGTTCTCACGATGAAACACACTCTGCTTTAGACCAAGAAGCACGCTCTTGCTTTCTAGAGTCTCCTATAGAGCAGGAAACGTGAGTGTACTCAGAACAAAATAACAGAGTTTCCTACACATACAGACCATATCTAGTCCAACTCTGCTTCTGAAACTGATACAAACCGCAATTCTTCTAATATCCAATGCTTTTCAGTTAGAGCAAGAAACGTGGGAGCTACGTAAAAGATGTAGCTTTGTTTGAGCTGAAACGTGAGTTAGTTTACCTGAAACGAAGTCTTGCATGTAGGAAGACACAGAGCCTGGGATTTAACTACATTTCTGAAGGGAAACACACAGCACAGTTGTCCTCCGTGAAACACACTCTGCTTTAGAGCAAGAAGCACGCTCTTGCTTTCTAGAGTCTCTAATAGAGCCAGAAACTTGAAAGTGTGCTCAGAACAAAAGAACGGTGTTTCCTACTAATACGGATCATTGCTAGTTCAACTCTGCTTCTGAAACTGATACAAAGCACAAGTCATCTAACGTCCAATGCTTTTCAGTTAAGAGCGAGAAACGTGTGAGCTTCCTAAACGATTTATATTCATTTGAACTGAAAAGTGACTGCTTTTACCTGAAATGATGTCTTCCATGTAGGAAGACACAGAGCCTGGAATTTAACTCCATTTCTGAAGTGAAACACACAGCACAGTTCTCATCCATGAAACACACTCTGCTTTAGAGCAAGAAGCCCGCTCTTGCTTTCTAAGAGTCTCTAATACAGCAGTAAAAGAGACTGTGGTCAGGGCAAAATAACGCTGTTTCCTACACATACTGACCATATCTAGGTCAACTCTTCTTCTGAAACTGATACAAACCACAGTTCCTGTAACATGAATGCTTTCCAATTAAGAGAGAGAAACGTGTGAGCTTCGAGAACGATGTACCTTCCTTTGAGCCTAAAAGTGAATGAGTTTACCTGAAAAGTTGTTTGCTTGTAGGAAGACACAGAGCCTGGGATTTAACTCCATTTCTGAAGGGAATCACACAGCACAGTTCTCATCCATGAAACATACTCTGCTTTAGATCACAAAGCATGCTCTTGCTTTCTATAGTCTCTAATAGTGCCCGAAACTTGAGGGTACTCTGAACAAAAGCACGGTGTTTCTTACCATACAGACCATTGCTAGTTCAACTCTGCTTCTGAAACTGATACAGACCACAGGGCCTCTAACATCCAATGCTGTACAGTTAAGAGCATGAAAGTCTGAGCTACGTGAACGATGTAGTTTTGTTTGAGCTGAAAGGTGACTGAGCTTACATGAAACGAAGTCTTGCTTGTAGGAAGATACAGAACCTGTGATATAACTCCATTTCTGAAGGGAAACACACAACACAGTTCTCATGATGAAACACACTCTGCGTATAGGAAGAAGCACGCTCTTGCTTTCTAGAGTCTCCTATAGAGCAGGAAACGTGAGTGTACTCAGAACAAAATAACAGAGTTTCCTACACATACAGACCATATCTAGTCCACCTCTGCTTCTGAAACTGATACAAACCACAGTCCCTCTAATATCCAATGCTTTTCAGTTAGAGCAAGAAACATGTGAGCTACGTAAAAGATGTAGCTTGGTTTGAGCTGAAACGTGAGTTAGTTTAACTGAAACAAAGTCTTGCTTGTAGGAAGACACAGAGCCTGGGATTTAACTCCATTTCTGAAGGGAAACACACAGCACAGTTCTCATCCATGAAACACACTCTGCTTTAGTGCACGAAGCACGCTCTTGCTTTCTAGAGTCTATAATAGAGCCAGAAAATTGAGGGTACTCTGAACAAAAGAACGGTGTTTCCTACACATACGGACCATTGCTAGTTCAACTCTGCTTCTGAAACTGATACAGACCACAGGGCCTGTAACAACCAATGCTTTACAGTTAAGAGCAAGAAAGTGTGAGCTATGTGAACGATGTAGTTTTGTTTGAGCTGAAAGGTGAATGAGCTTACGTGAAACGATGTCTTGCTTGTAGGAAGATACAGAACATGTGATATAACTCCATTTCTGAAGGGAAACACACAGCACAGTTCTCATGATGAAACACACTCTGTGTATAGGAAGAAGCACGCTCTTGCTTTCTAGAGTCTCCTATAGAGCAGGAAACGTGAGTGTACTCAGAACAAAATAACAGAGTTTCCTACACATACAGAACATATCTAGTCCAACTCTGCTTCTGAAACTGATACAAACCACAGTTCCTCTAATATCCAATGCTTTTCAGTTAGAGCAAGAAACGTGTGAGCGACGTAAAAGATGTAGCTTTGTTTGAGCTGAAACGTGAGTTAGTTTTACTGAAACTAAGTCTTGCTTGTAGGAAGACACAGAGCCTGGGATTTAACTACATTTCGGAAGGGAAACACACAGCACAGTTGTCCTCCGTGAAACACACTCTGCATTAGAGCAAGAAGCACGCTCTTGCTTTCTAGAGTCTCTAATAGAGCCAGAAACTTGAAAGTGTGCTCAGAACAAAAGAACGGTGATTCCAACACATACGGACCATTGCAAGTCCAACTCTGCTTCTGGAACTGATACAAAGCACAAGTCATCTAACATCCAAAGCTTTTCAGTTAAGAGCGGTAAACTTGTGAGCTTTGTAAACGATTTATATTCATTTGAGCTGAATAGTGACAGCGTTTACCTGAAATGATGTCTTGCTTGTAGGAAGACACAGAGCCTGGAATTTAACTCCATTTCTGAAGGGAAACACAAACCACTGTACTCATCAATGAAACACACTCTGCTTTAGAGCAAGAAGCATGCTCTTGCTTTCTTACAGTCTCTAATACAGCAGGAAACGTGACTGTGGTCAGAACAACATAATGTTGTTTCCTACACATACGGACCATATCTAGGTCAACTCTTCTTTTGAAACTGATACAAAGCACAGTTCCATTAACATGCAATGCTTTGAAGTTAATAGCGTGAAACGTGTGAGCTTCATGAATGTTGTAGCTTCCTTTGAGCTGAAAAGTGACTGAGTTTACCTGAAAATATGTCTTGCTTGTAGGAAGAACCAGAGATTGGGATTTAACTCCATTTCTGAAGGGAAACACACAGCACAGTTCTCATCCATGAAACACACTCTGCTTTAGAGCAAGAACATGCTCTTGCTTTCTAGAGTCTATAATAGAGCCAGAAATTGAGGGTACTCTGAACAAAAGAACGGTGTTTCCTATACATACGGACCATTGCTAGTTCAACTCTGCTTCTGAAACTGATACAAACCACAGGTCCTCTAACAACCAATGCTTTACAGTTAAGAGCAAAAAACGTGTGAGCTACCTCAACGATGTAGTTTTGTTTGAGCTGAAAGGTGACTGAGTTTACGTGAAATGAAATCTTGCTTGTAGTAAGATACAGAGCCTGTGATATAACTTCATTTCTGATGGGAAACACACAGCACAGTTCTCACGATGAAACACACTCTGCTTTAGACCAAGAAGCACGCTCTTGCTTTCTAGAGTCTCCTATAGAGCAGGAAACGTGAGTGTACTCAGAACAAAATAACAGAGTTTCCTACACATACAGACCATATCTAGTCCAACTCTGCTTCTGAAACTGATACAAACCGCAATTCTTCTAATATCCAATGCTTTTCAGTTAGAGCAAGAAACGTGTGAGCTACGTAAAAGATGTAGCTTTGTTTGAGCTGAAACGTGAGTTAGTTTACCTGAAACGAAGTCTTGCATGTAGGAAGACACAGAGCCTGGGATTTAACTACATTTCTGAAGGGAAACACACAGCACAGTTGTCCTCCGTGAAACACACTCTGCTTTAGAGCAAGAAGCACGCTCTTGCTTTCTAGAGTCTCTAATAGAGCCAGAAACTTGAAAGTGTGCTCAGAACAAAAGAACGGTGTTTCCTACTAATACGGATCATTGCTAGTTCAACTCTGCTTCTGAAACTGATACAAAGCACAAGTCATCTAACGTCCAATGCTTTTCAGTTAAGAGCGAGAAACGTGTGAGCTTCCTAAACGATTTATATTCATTTGAACTGAAAAGTGACTGCTTTTACCTGAAATGATGTCTTCCTTGTAGGAAGACACAGAGCCTGGAATTTAACTCCATTTCTGAAGTGAAACACACAGCACAGTTCTCATCCATGAAACACACTCTGCTTTAGAGCAAGAACATGCTCTTGCTTTCTAGAGTCTATAATAGAGCCAGAAATTGAGGGTACTCTGAACAAAAGAACGGTGTTTCCTACACATACGGACCATTGCTAGTTCAACTCTGCTTCTGAAACTGATACAAAGCACAAGTCATCTAACGTCCAATGCTTTTCAGTTAAGAGCGAGAAACGTGTGAGCTTCCTAAACGATTTATATTCATTTGAACTGAAAAGTGACTGCTTTTACCTGAAATGATGTCTTCCTTGTAGGAAGACACAGAGCCTGGAATTTAACTCCATTTCTGAAGTGAAACACACAGCACAGTTCTCATCCATGAAACACACTCTGCTTTAGAGCAAGAAGCCCGCTCTTGCTTTCTAAGAGTCTCTAATACAGCAGTAAAAGAGACTGTGGTCAGGGCAAAATAACGCTGTTTCCTACACATACTGACCATATCTAGGTCAACTCTTCTTCTGAAACTGATACAAACCACAGTTCCTGTAACATGAAATGCTTTCCAATTAAGAGAGAGAAACGTGTGAGCTTCGAGAACGATGTACCTTCCTTTGAGCCTAAAAGTGAATGAGTTTACCTGAAAAGTTGTTTGCTTGTAGGAAGACACAGAGCCTGGGATTTAACTCCATTTCTGAAGGGAATCACACAGCACAGTTCTCATCCATGAAACATACTCTGCTTTAGATCACAAAGCATGCTCTTGCTTTCTATAGTCTCTAATAGTGCCCGAACCTTGAGGGTACTCTGAACAAAAGCACGGTGTTTCTTACCATACAGACCATTGCTAGTTCAACTCTGCTTCTGAAACTGATACAGACCACAGGGCCTCTAACATCCAATGCTGTACAGTTAAGAGCATGAAAGTCTGAGCTACGTGAACGATGTAGTTTTGTTTGAGCTGAAAGGTGACTGAGCTTACATGAAACGAAGTCTTGCTTGTAGGAAGATACAGAACCTGTGATATAACTCCATTTCTGAAGGGAAACACACAACACAGTTCTCATGATGAAACACACTCTGCGTATAGGAAGAAGCACGCTCTTGCTTTCTAGAGTCTCCTATAGAGCAGGAAACGTGAGTGTACTCAGAACAAAATAACAGAGTTTCCTACACATACAGACCATATCTAGTCCACCTCTGCTTCTGAAACTGATACAAACCACAGTCCCTCTAATATCCAATGCTTTTCAGTTAGAGCAAGAAACATGTGAGCTACGTAAAAGATGTAGCTTGGTTTGAGCTGAAACGTGAGTTAGTTTAACTGAAACAAAGTCTTGCTTGTAGGAAGACACAGAGCCTGGGATTTAACTCCATTTCTGAAGGGAAACACACAGCACAGTTCTCATCCATGAAACACACTCTGCTTTAGTGCACGAAGCACGCTCTTGCTTTCTAGAGTCTATAATAGAGCCAGAAAATTGAGGGTACTCTGAACAAAAGAACGGTGTTTCCTACACATATGGACCATTGCTAGTTCAACTCTGCTTCTGAAACTGATACAGACCACAGGGCCTGTAACAACCAATGCTTTACAGTTAAGAGCAAGAAAGTGTGAGCTATGTGAACGATGTAGTTTTGTTTGAGCTGAAAGGTGAATGAGCTTACGTGAAACGATGTCTTGCTTGTAGGAAGATACAGAACATGTGATATAACTCCATTTCTGAAGGGAAACACACAGCACAGTTCTCATGATGAAACACACTCTGCGTATAGGAAGAAGCACGCTCTTGCTTTCTAGAGTCTCCTATAGAGCAGGAAACGTGAGTGTACTCAGAACAAAATAACAGAGTTTCCTACACATACAGAACATATCTAGTCCAACTCTGCTTCTGAAACTGATACAAACCACAGTTCCTCTAATATCCAATGCTTTTCAGTTAGAGCAAGAAACGTGTGAGCGACGTAAAAGATGTAGCTTTGTTTGAGCTGAAACGTGAGTTAGTTTTACTGAAACTAAGTCTTGCTTGTAGGAAGACACAGAGCCTGGGATTTAACTACATTTCGGAAGGGAAACACACAGCACAGTTGTCCTCCGTGAAACACACTCTGCATTAGAGCAAGAAGCACGCTCTTGCTTTCTAGAGTCTCTAATAGAGCCAGAAACTTGAAAGTGTGCTCAGAACAAAAGAACGGTGATTCCAACACATACGGACCATTGCAAGTCCAACTCTGCTTCTGGAACTAATACAAAGCACAAGTCATCTAACATCCAAAGCTTTTCAGTTAAGAGCGGTAAACGTGTGAGCTTTGTAAACGATTTATATTCATTTGAGCTGAATAGTGACAGCGTTTACCTGAAATGATGTCTTGCTTGTAGGAAGACACAGAGCCTGGAATTTAACTCCATTTCTGAAGGGAAACACAAACCACTGTACTCATCAATGAAACACACTCTGCTTTAGAGCAAGAAGCATGCTCTTGCTTTCTTACAGTCTCTAATACAGCAGGAAACGTGACTGTGGTCAGAACAACATAACGTTGTTTCCTACACATACGGACCATATCTAGGTCAACTCTTCTTTTGAAACTGATACAAAGCACAGTTCCATTAACATGCAATGCTTTGAATTTAATAGCGTGAAACGTGTGAGCTTCATGAATGTTGTAGCTTCCTTTGAGCTGAAAAGTGACTGAGTTTACCTGAAAATATGTCTTGCTTGTAGGAAGAACCAGAGATTGGGATTTAACTCCATTTCTGAAGGGAAACACACAGCACAGTTCTCATCCATGAAACACACTCTGCTTTAGAGCAAGAACATGCTCTTGCTTTCTAGAGTCTATAATAGAGCCAGAAATTGAGGGTACTCTGAACAAAAGAACGGTGTTTCCTATACATACGGACCATTGCTAGTTCACCTCTGCTTCTGAAACTGATACAAACCACAGGTCCTCTAACAACCAATGCTTTACAGTTAAGAGCAAAAAACGTGTGAGCTACCTCAACGATGTAGTTTTGTTTGAGCTGAAAGGTGACTGAGCTTACGTGAAATGAAATCTTGCTTGTAGTAAGATACAGAGCCTGTGATATAACTTCATTTCTGATGGGAAACACACAGCACAGTTCTCACGATGAAACACACTCTGCTTTAGACCAAGAAGCACGCTCTTGCTTTCTAGAGTCTCCTATAGAGCAGGAAACGTGAGTGTACTCAGAACAAAATAACAGAGTTTCCTACACATACAGACCATATCTAGTCCAACTCTGCTTCTGAAACTGATACAAACCGCAATTCTTCTAATATCCAATGCTTTTCAGTTAGAGCAAGAAACGTGGGAGCTACGTAAAAGATGTAGCTTTGTTTGAGCTGAAACGTGAGTTAGTTTATCTGAAACGAAGTCTTGCATGTAGGAAGACACAGAGCCTGGGATTTAACTACATTTCTGAAGGGAAACACACAGCACAGTTGTCCTCCGTGAAACACACTCTGCTTTAGAGCAAGAAGCACGCTCTTGCTTTCTAGAGTCTCTAATAGAGCCAGAAACTTGAAAGTGTGCTCAGAACAAAAGAACGGTGTTTCCTACTAATACGGATCATTGCTAGTTCAACTCTGCTTCTGAAACTGATACAAAGCACAAGTCATCTAACGTCCAATGCTTTTCAGTTAAGAGCGAGAAACGTGTGAGCTTCCTAAATGATTTATATTCATTTGAACTGAAAAGTGACTGCTTTTACCTGAAATGATGTCTTCCTTGTAGGAAGACACAGAGCCTGGAATTTAACTCCATTTCTGAAGTGAAACACACAGCACAGTTCTCATCCATGAAACACACTCTGCTTTAGAGCAAGAAGCCCGCTCTTGCTTTCTAAGAGTCTCTAATACAGCAGTAAAAGAGACTGTGGTCAGGGCAAAATAACGCTGTTTCCTACACATACTGACCATATCTAGGTCAACTCTTCTTCTGAAACTGATACAAACCACAGTTCCTGTAACATGAAATGCTTTCCAGTTAAGAGAGAGAAACGTGTGAGCTTCGAGAACGATGTACCTTCCTTTGAGCCTAAAAGTGAATGAGTTTACCTGAAAAGTTGTTTGCTTGTAGGAAGACACAGAGCCTGGGATTTAACTCCATTTCTGAAGGGAATCACACAGCACAGTTCTCATCCATGAAACATACTCTGCTTTAGATCACAAAGCATGCTCTTGCTTTCTATAGTCTCTAATAGTGCCCGAAACTTGAGGGTACTCTGAACAAAAGCACGGTGTTTCTTACACATACAGACCATTGCTAGTTCAACTCTGCTTCTGAAACTGATACAGACCACAGGGCCTCTAACATCCAATGCTGTACAGTTAAGAGCATGAAAGTCTGAGCTACGTGAACGATGTAGTTTTGTTTGAGCTGAAAGGTGACTGAGCTTACATGAAACGAAGTCTTGCTTGTAGGAAGATACAGAACCTGTGATATAACTCCATTTCTGAAGGGAAACACACAACACAGTTCTCATGATGAAACACACTCTGCGTATAGGAAGAAGCACGCTCTTGCTTTCTAGAGTCTCCTATAGAGCAGGAAACGTGAGTGTACTCAGAACAAAATAACAGAGTTTCCTACACATACAGACCATATCTAGTCCAACTCTGCTTCTGAAACTGATACAAACCACAGTTCCTCTAATATCCAATGCTTTTCAGTTAGAGCAAGAAACATGTGAGCTACGTAAAAGATGTAGCTTGGTTTGAGCTGAAACGTGAGTTAGTTTAACTGAAACAAAGTCTTGCTTGTAGGAAGACACAGAGCCTGGGATTTAACTCCATTTCTGAAGGGAAACACACAGCACAGTTCTCATCCATGAAACACACTCTGCTTTAGTGCACGAAGCACGCTCTTGCTTTCTAGAGTCTGTAATAGAGCCAGAAAATTGAGGGTACTCTGAACAAAAGAACGGTGTTTCCTACACATACGGACCATTGCTAGTTCAACTCTGCTTCTGAAACTGATACAAACCACAGGTCCTCTAACAACCAATGCTTTACAGTTAAGAGCAAAAAACATGTGAGCTACCTCAACGATGTAGTTTTGTTTGAGCTGAAAGGTGACTGAGCTTACGTGAAATGAAGTCTTGCTTGTAGTAAGATACAGAGCCTGTGATATAACTTCATTTCTGATGGGAAACACACAGCACAGTTCTCACGATGAAACACACTCTGCTTTAGACCAAGAAGCACGCTCTTGCTTTCTAGAGTCTCCTATAGAGCAGGAAACGTGAGTGTACTCAGAACAAAATAACAGAGTTTCCTACACATACAGACCATATCTAGTCCAACTCTGCTTCTGAAACTGATACAAACCGCAATTCTTCTAATATCCAATGCTTTCCAGTTAGAGCAAGAAACGTGGGGGCTACGTAAAAGATGTAGCTTTGTTTGAGCTGAAACGTGAGTTAGTTTACCTGAAACGAAGTCTTGCATGTAGGAAGACACAGAGCCTGGGATTTAACTCCATTTCTGAAGGGAAACACACAGCACAGTTGTCCTCCGTGAAACACACTCTGCTTTAGAGCAAGAAGCACGCTCTTGCTTTCTAGAGTCTCTAATAGAGCCAGAAACTTGAAAGTGTGCTCAGAACAAAAGAACGGTGTTTCCTACTAATACGGATCATTGCTAGTTCAACTCTGCTTCTGAAACTGATACAAAGCACAAGTCATCTAACGTCCAATGCTTTTCAGTTAAGAGCGAGAAACGTGTGAGCTTCCTAAACGATTTATATTCATTTGAACTGAAAAGTGACTGCTTTTACCTGAAATGATGTCTTCCTTGTAGGAAGACACAGAGCCTGGAATTTAACTCCATTTCTGAAGTGAAACACACAGCACAGTTCTCATCCATGAAACACACTCTGCTTTAGAGCAAGAAGCCCGCTCTTGCTTTCTAAGAGTCTCTAATACAGCAGTAAAAGAGACTGTGGTCAGGGCAAAATAACGCTGTTTCCTACACATACTGACCATATCTAGGTCAACTCTTCTTCTGAAACTGATACAAACCACAGTTCCTGTAACATGAAATGCTTTCCAGTTAAGAGAGAGAAACGTGTGAGCTTCGAGAACGATGTACCTTCCTTTGAGCCTAAAAGTGAATGAGTTTACCTGAAAAGTTGTTTGCTTGTAGGAAGACACAGAGCCTGGGATTTAACTCCATTTCTGAAGGGAATCACACAGCACAGTTCTCATCCATGAAACATACTCTGCTTTAGATCACAAAGCATGCTCTTGCTTTCTATAGTCTCTAATAGTGCCCGAAACTTGAGGGTACTCTGAACAAAAGCACGGTGTTTCTTACACATACAGACCATTGCTAGTTCAACTCTGCTTCTGAAACTGATACAGACCACAGGGCCTCTAACATCCAATGCTGTACAGTTAAGAGCATGAAAGTCTGAGCTACGTGAACGATGTAGTTTTGTTTGAGCTGAAAGGTGACTGAGCTTACATGAAACGAAGTCTTGCTTGTAGGAAGATACAGAACCTGTGATATAACTCCATTTCTGAAGGGAAACACACAACACAGTTCTCATGATGAAACACACTCTGCGTATAGGAAGAAGCACGCTCTTGCTTTCTAGAGTCTCCTATAGAGCAGGAAACGTGAGTGTACTCAGAACAAAATAACAGAGTTTCCTACACATACAGACCATATCTAGTCCAACTCTGCTTCTGAAACTGATACAAACCACAGTTCCTCTAATATCCAATGCTTTTCAGTTAGAGCAAGAAACATGTGAGCTACGTAAAAGATGTAGCTTGGTTTGAGCTGAAACGTGAGTTAGTTTAACTGAAACAAAGTCTTGCTTGTAGGAAGACACAGAGCCTGGGATTTAACTCCATTTCTGAAGGGAAACACACAGCACAGTTCTCATCCATGAAACACACTCTGCTTTAGAGCAAGAACATGCTCTTGCTTTCTAGAGTCTATAATAGAGCCAGAAATTGAGGGTACTCTGAACAAAAGAACGGTGTTTCCTACACATACGGACCATTGCTAGTTCAACTCTGCTTCTGAAACTGATACAAACCACAGGTCCTCTAACAACCAATGCTTTACAGTTAAGAGCAAAAAACGTGTGAGCTACCTCAACGATGTAGTTTTGTTTGAGCTGAAAGGTGACTGAGCTTACGTGAAATGAAGTCTTGCTTGTAGTAAGATACAGAGCCTGTGATATAACTTCATTTCTGATGGGAAACACACAGCACAGTTCTCACGATGAAACACACTCTGCTTTAGACCAAGAAGCACGCTCTTGCTTTCTAGAGTCTCCTATAGAGCAGGAAACGTGAGTGTACTCAGAACAAAATAACAGAGTTTCCTACACATACAGACCATATCTAGTCCAACTCTGCTTCTGAAACTGATACAAACCGCAATTCTTCTAATATCCAATGCTTTTCAGTTAGAGCAAGAAACGTGGGAGCTACGTAAAAGATGTAGCTTTGTTTGAGCTGAAACGTGAGTTAGTTTACCTGAAACGAAATCTTGCATGTAGGAAGACACAGAGCCTGGGATTTAACTACATTTCTGAAGGGAAACACACAGCACAGTTGTCCTCCGTGAAACACACTCTGCTTTAGAGCAAGAAGCACGCTCTTGCTTTCTAGAGTCTCTAATAGAGCCAGAAACTTGAAAGTGTGCTCAGAACAAAAGAACGGTGTTTCCTACTAATACGGATCATTGCTAGTTCAACTCTGCTTCTGAAACTGATACAAAGCACAAGTCATCTAACGTCCAATGCTTTTCAGTTAAGAGCGAGAAACGTGTGAGCTTCCTAAACGATTTATATTCATTTGAACTGAAAAGTGACTGCTTTTACCTGAAATGATGTCTTCCATGTAGGAAGACACAGAGCCTGGAATTTAACTCCATTTCTGAAGTGAAACACACAGCACAGTTCTCATCCATGAAACACACTCTGAATTAGAGCAAGAAGCCCGCTCTTGCTTTCTAAGAGTCTCTAATACAGCAGTAAAAGAGACTGTGGTCAGGGCAAAATAACGCTGTTTCCTACACATACTGACCATATCTAGGTCAACTCTTCTTCTGAAACTGATACAAACCACAGTTCCTGTAACATGAAATGCTTTCCAATTAAGAGAGAGAAACGTGTGAGCTTCGAGAACGATGTACCTTCCTTTGAGCCTAAAAGTGAATGAGTTTACCTGAAAAGTTGTTTGCTTGTAGGAAGACACAGAGCCTGGGATTTAACTCCATTTCTGAAGGGAATCACACAGCACAGTTCTCATCCATGAAACATACTCTGCTTTAGATCACAAAGCATGCTCTTGCTTTCTATAGTCTCTAATAGTGCCCGAAACTTGAGGGTACTCTGAACAAAAGCACGGTGTTTCTTACCATACAGACCATTGCTAGTTCAACTCTGCTTCTGAAACTGATACAGACCACAGGGCCTCTAACATCCAATGCTGTACAGTTAAGAGCATGAAAGTCTGAGCTACGTGAACGATGTAGTTTTGTTTGAGCTGAAAGGTGACTGAGCTTACATGAAACGAAGTCTTGCTTGTAGGAAGATACAGAACCTGTGATATAACTCCATTTCTGAAGGGAAACACACAGCACAGTTGTCCTCCGTGAAACACACTCTGCTTTAGAGCAAGAAGCACGCTCTTGCTTTCTAGAGTCTCTAATAGAGCCAGAAACTTGAAAGTGTGCTCAGAACAAAAGAACGGTGTTTCCTACTAATACGGATCATTGCTAGTTCAACTCTGCTTCTGAAACTGATACAAAGCACAAGTCATCTAACGTCCAATGCTTTTCAGTTAAGAGCGAGAAACGTGTGAGCTTCCTAAACGATTTATATTCATTTGAACTGAAAAGTGACTGCTTTTACCTGAAATGATGTCTTCCTTGTAGGAAGACACAGAGCCTGGAATTTAACTCCATTTCTGAAGTGAAACACACAGCACAGTTCTCATCCATGAAACACACTCTGCTTTAGAGCAAGAACATGCTCTTGCTTTCTAGAGTCTATAATAGAGCCAGAAATTGAGGGTACTCTGAACAAAAGAACGGTGTTTCCTACACATACGGACCATTGCTAGTTCAACTCTGCTTCTGAAACTGATACAGACCACAGGGCCTGTAACAACCAATGCTTTACAGTTAAGAGCAAGAAAGTGTGAGCTATGTGAACGATGTAGTTTTGTTTGAGCTGAAAGGTGAATGAGCTTACGTGAAACGATGTCTTGCTTGTAGGAAGATACAGATCATGTGATATAACTCCATTTCTGAAGGGAAACACACAGCACAGTTCTCATGATGAAACACACTCTGCGTATAGGAAGAAGCACGCTCTTGCTTTCTAGAGTCTCCTATAGAGCAGGAAACGTGAGTGTACTCAGAACAAAATAACAGAGTTTCCTACACATACAGAACATATCTAGTCCAACTCTGCTTCTGAAACTGATACAAACCACAGTTCCTCTAATATCCAATGCTTTTCATTTAGAGCAAGAAACGTGTGAGCGACGTAAAAGATGTAGCTTTGTTTGAGCTGAAACGTGAGTTAGTTTAACTGAAACTAAGTCTTGCTTGTAGGAAGACACAGAGCCTGGGATTTAACTACATTTCTGAAGGGAAACACACAGCACAGTTGTCCTCCGTGAAACACACTCTGCTTTAGAGCAAGAAGCACGCTCTTGCTTTCTAGAGTCTCTAATAGAGCCAGAAACTTGAAAGTGTGCTCAGAACAAAAGAACGGTGATTCCAACACATACGGACCATTGCAAGTCCAACTCTGCTTCTGGAACTGATACAAAACACAAGGCATCTAACATCCAAAGCTTTTCAGTTAAGAGCGGTAAACTTGTGAGCTTTGTAAACGATTTATATTCATTTGAGCTGAATAGTGACTCCGTTTACCTGAAATGATGTCTTGCTTGTAGGAAGACACAGAGCCTGGAATTTAACTCCATTTCTGAAGGGAAACACAAACCACTGTACTCATCCATGAAACACACTCTGCTTTAGAGCAAGAAGCATGCTCTTGCTTTCTTACAGTCTCTAATACAGCAGGAAACGTGACTGTGGTCAGAACAACATAACGTTGTTTCCTACACATACGGACCATATCTAGGTCAACTCTTCTTTTGAAACTGATACAAAGCACAGTTCCATTAACATGCAATGCTTTGAAGTTAATAGCGTGAAACGTGTGAGCTTCATGAATGTTGTAGCTTCCTTTGAGCTGAAAAGTGACTGAGTTTACCTGAAAATATGTCTTGCTTGTAGGAAGAACCAGAGACTGGGATTTAACTCCATTTCTGAAGGGAAACACACAGCACAGTTCTCATCCATAAAACACACTCTGCTTTAGAGCAAGAACATGCTCTTGCTTTCTAGAGTCTATAATAGAGCCAGAAATTGAAGGTACTCTGAACAAAAGAATGGTGTTTCCTATACATACAGACCATTGCTAGTTCAACTCTGCTTCTGAAACTGATACAAACCACAGGTCCTCTAACAACCAATGCTTTACAGTTAAGAGCAAAAAACGTGTGAGCTACCTCAACGATGTAGTTTTGTTTGAGCTGAAAGGTGACTGAGCTTACGTGAAATGAAATCTTGCTTGTAGTAAGATACAGAGCCTGTGATATAACTTCATTTCTGATGGGAAACACACAGCACAGTTCTCACGATGAAACACACTCTGCTTTAGACCAAGAAGCACGCTCTTGCTTTCTAGAGTCTCCTATAGAGCAGGAAACGTGAGTGTACTCAGAACAAAATAACAGAGTTTCCTACACATACAGACCATATCTAGTCCAACTCTGCTTCTGAAACTGATACAAACCGCAATTCTTCTAATATCCAATGCTTTTCAGTTAGAGCAAGAAACGTGTGAGCTACGTAAAAGACGTAGCTTTGTTTGAGCTGAAACGTGAGTTAGTTTATCTGAAACGAAGTCTTGCATGTAGGAAGACACAGAGCCTGGGATTTAACTACATTTCTGAAGGGAAACACACAGCACAGTTGTCCTCCGTGAAACACACTCTGCTTTAGAGCAAGAAGCACGCTCTTGCTTTCTAGAGTCTCTAATAGAGCCAGAAACTTGAAAGTGTGCTCAGAACAAAAGAACGGTGTTTCCTACTAATACGGATCATTGCTAGTTCAACTCTGCTTCTGAAACTGATACAAAGCACAAGTCATCTAACGTCCAATGCTTTTCAGTTAAGAGCGAGAAACGTGTGAGCTTCCTAAATGATTTATATTCATTTGAACTGAAAAGTGACTGCTTTTACCTGAAATGATGTCTTCCTTGTAGGAAGACACAGAGCCTGGAATTTAACTCCATTTCTGAAGTGAAACACACAGCACAGTTCTCATCCATGAAACACACTCTGCTTTAGAGCAAGAAGCCCGCTCTTGCTTTCTAAGAGTCTCTAATACAGCAGTAAAAGAGACTGTGGTCAGGGCAAAATAACGCTGTTTCCTACACATACTGACCATATCTAGGTCAACTCTTCTTCTGAAACTGATACAAACCACAGTTCCTGTAACATGAAATGCTTTCCAGTTAAGAGAGAGAAACGTGTGAGCTTCGAGAACGATGTACCTTCCTTTGAGCCTAAAAGTGAATGAGTTTACCTGAAAAGTTGTTTGCTTGTAGGAAGACACAGAGCCTGGGATTTAACTCCATTTCTGAAGGGAATCACACAGCACAGTTCTCATCCATGAAACATACTCTGCTTTAGATCACAAAGCATGCTCTTGCTTTCTATAGTCTCTAATAGTGCCCGAAACTTGAGGGTACTCTGAACAAAAGCACGGTGTTTCTTACACATACAGACCATTGCTAGTTCAACTCTGCTTCTGAAACTGATACAGACCACAGGGCCTCTAACATCCAATGCTGTACAGTTAAGAGCATGAAAGTCTGAGCTACGTGAACGATGTAGTTTTGTTTGAGCTGAAAGGTGACTGAGCTTACATGAAACGAAGTCTTGCTTGTAGGAAGATACAGAACCTGTGATATAACTCCATTTCTGAAGGGAAACACACAACACAGTTCTCATGATGAAACACACTCTGCGTATAGGAAGAAGCACGCTCTTGCTTTCTAGAGTCTCCTATAGAGCAGGAAACGTGAGTGTACTCAGAACAAAATAACAGAGTTTCCTACACATACAGACCATATCTAGTCCAACTCTGCTTCTGAAACTGATACAAACCACAGTTCCTCTAATATCCAATGCTTTTCAGTTAGAGCAAGAAACATGTGAGCTACGTAAAAGATGTAGCTTGGTTTGAGCTGAAACGTGAGTTAGTTTAACTGAAACAAAGTCTTGCTTGTAGGAAGACACAGAGCCTGGGATTTAACTCCATTTCTGAAGGGAAACACACAGCACAGTTCTCATCCATGAAACACACTCTGCTTTAGTGCACGAAGCACGCTCTTGCTTTCTAGAGTCTATAATAGAGCCAGAAAATTGAGGGTACTCTGAACAAAAGAACGGTGTTTCCTACACATACGGACCATTGCTAGTTCAACTCTGCTTCTGAAACTGATACAGACCACAGGGCCTGTAACAACCAATGCTTTACAGTTAAGAGCAAGAAAGTGTGAGCTATGTGAACGATGTAGTTTTGTTTGAGCTGAAAGGTGAATGAGCTTACGTGAAACGATGTCTTGCTTGTAGGAAGATACAGATCATGTGATATAACTCCATTTCTGAAGGGAAACACACAGCACAGTTCTCATGATGAAACACACTCTGCGTATAGGAAGAAGCACGCTCTTGCTTTCTAGAGTCTCCTATAGAGCAGGAAACGTGAGTGTACTCAGAACAAAATAACAGAGTTTCCTACACATACAGAACATATCTAGTCCAACTCTGCTTCTGAAACTGATACAAACCACAGTTCCTCTAATATCCAATGCTTTTCATTTAGAGCAAGAAACGTGTGAGCGACGTAAAAGATGTAGCTTTGTTTGAGCTGAAACGTGAGTTAGTTTAACTGAAACTAAGTCTTGCTTGTAGGAAGACACAGAGCCTGGGATTTAACTACATTTCTGAAGGGAAACACACAGCACAGTTGTCCTCCGTGAAACACACTCTGCTTTAGAGCAAGAAGCACGCTCTTGCTTTCTAGAGTCTCTAATAGAGCCAGAAACTTGAAAGTGTGCTCAGAACAAAAGAACGGTGATTCCAACACATACGGACCATTGCAAGTCCAACTCTGCTTCTGGAACTGATACAAAACACAAGGCATCTAACATCCAAAGCTTTTCAGTTAAGAGCGGTAAACTTGTGAGCTTTGTAAACGATTTATATTCATTTGAGCTGAATAGTGACTCCGTTTACCTGAAATGATGTCTTGCTTGTAGGAAGACACAGAGCCTGGAATTTAACTCCATTTCTGAAGGGAAACACAAACCACTGTACTCATCCATGAAACACACTCTGCTTTAGAGCAAGAAGCATGCTCTTGCTTTCTTACAGTCTCTAATACAGCAGGAAACGTGACTGTGGTCAGAACAACATAACGTTGTTTCCTACACATACGGACCATATCTAGGTCAACTCTTCTTTTGAAACTGATACAAAGCACAGTTCCATTAACATGCAATGCTTTGAAGTTAATAGCGTGAAACGTGTGAGCTTCATGAATGTTGTAGCTTCCTTTGAGCTGAAAAGTGACTGAGTTTACCTGAAAATATGTCTTGCTTGTAGGAAGAACCAGAGACTGGGATTTAACTCCATTTCTGAAGGGAAACACACAGCACAGTTCTCATCCATGAAACACACTCTGCTTTAGAGCAAGAACATGCTCTTGCTTTCTAGAGTCTATAATAGAGCCAGAAATTGAAGGTACTCTGAACAAAAGAATGGTGTTTCCTATACATACAGACCATTGCTAGTTCAACTCTGCTTCTGAAACTGATACAAACCACAGGTCCTCTAACAACCAATGCTTTACAGTTAAGAGCAAAAAACGTGTGAGCTACCTCAACGATGTAGTTTTGTTTGAGCTGAAAGGTGACTGAGCTTACGTGAAATGAAATCTTGCTTGTAGTAAGATACAGAGCCTGTGATATAACTTCATTTCTGATGGGAAACACACAGCACAGTTCTCACGATGAAACACACTCTGCTTTAGACCAAGAAGCACGCTCTTGCTTTCTAGAGTCTCCTATAGAGCAGGAAACGTGAGTGTACTCAGAACAAAATAACAGAGTTTCCTACACATACAGACCATATCTAGTCCAACTCTGCTTCTGAAACTGATACAAACCGCAATTCTTCTAATATCCAATGCTTTTCAGTTAGAGCAAGAAACGTGTGAGCTACGTAAAAGATGTAGCTTTGTTTGAGCTGAAACGTGAGTTAGTTTATCTGAAACGAAGTCTTGCATGTAGGAAGACACAGAGCCTGGGATTTAACTACATTTCTGAAGGGAAACACACAGCACAGTTGTCCTCCGTGAAACACACTCTGCTTTAGAGCAAGAAGCACGCTCTTGCTTTCTAGAGTCTCTAATAGAGCCAGAAACTTGAAAGTGTGCTCAGAACAAAAGAACGGTGTTTCCTACTAATACGGATCATTGCTAGTTCAACTCTGCTTCTGAAACTGATACAAAGCACAAGTCATCTAACGTCCAATGCTTTTCAGTTAAGAGCGAGAAACGTGTGAGCTTCCTAAATGATTTATATTCATTTGAACTGAAAAGTGACTGCTTTTACCTGAAATGATGTCTTCCTTGTAGGAAGACACAGAGCCTGGAATTTAACTCCATTTCTGAAGTGAAACACACAGCACAGTTCTCATCCATGAAACACACTCTGCTTTAGAGCAAGAAGCCCGCTCTTGCTTTCTAAGAGTCTCTAATACAGCAGTAAAAGAGACTGTGGTCAGGGCAAAATAACGCTGTTTCCTACACATACTGACCATATCTAGGTCAACTCTTCTTCTGAAACTGATACAAACCACAGTTCCTGTAACATGAAATGCTTTCCAGTTAAGAGAGAGAAACGTGTGAGCTTCGAGAACGATGTACCTTCCTTTGAGCCTAAAAGTGAATGAGTTTACCTGAAAAGTTGTTTGCTTGTAGGAAGACACAGAGCCTGGGATTTAACTCCATTTCTGAAGGGAATCACACAGCACAGTTCTCATCCATGAAACATACTCTGCTTTAGATCACAAAGCATGCTCTTGCTTTCTATAGTCTCTAATAGTGCCCGAAACTTGAGGGTACTCTGAACAAAAGCACGGTGTTTCTTACACATACAGACCATTGCTAGTTCAACTCTGCTTCTGAAACTGATACAGACCACAGGGCCTCTAACATCCAATGCTGTACAGTTAAGAGCATGAAAGTCTGAGCTACGTGAACGATGTAGTTTTGTTTGAGCTGAAAGGTGACTGAGCTTACATGAAACGAAGTCTTGCTTGTAGGAAGATACAGAACCTGTGATATAACTCCATTTCTGAAGGGAAACACACAACACAGTTCTCATGATGAAACACACTCTGCGTATAGGAAGAAGCACGCTCTTGCTTTCTAGAGTCTCCTATAGAGCAGGAAACGTGAGTGTACTCAGAACAAAATAACAGAGTTTCCTACACATACAGACCATATCTAGTCCACCTCTGCTTCTGAAACTGATACAAACCACAGTCCCTCTAATATCCAATGCTTTTCAGTTAGAGCAAGAAACATGTGAGCTACGTAAAAGATGTAGCTTGGTTTGAGCTGAAACGTGAGTTAGTTTAACTGAAACAAAGTCTTGCTTGTAGGAAGACACAGAGCCTGGGATTTAACTCCATTTCTGAAGGGAAACACACAGCACAGTTCTCATCCATGAAACACACTCTGCTTTAGTGCACGAAGCACGCTCTTGCTTTCTAGAGTCTATAATAGAGCCAGAAAATTGAGGGTACTCTGAACAAAAGAACGGTGTTTCCTACACATACGGACCATTGCTAGTTCAACTCTGCTTCTGAAACTGATACAGACCACAGGGCCTGTAACAACCAATGCTTTACAGTTAAGAGCAAAAAACGTGTGAGCTACCTCAACGATGTAGTTTTGTTTGAGCTGAAAGGTGACTGAGCTTACGTGAAATGAAGTCTTGCTTGTAGTAAGATACAGAGCCTGTGATATAACTTCATTTCTGATGGGAAACACACAGCACAGTTCTCACGATGAAACACACTCTGCTTTAGACCAAGAAGCACGCTCTTGCTTTCTAGAGTCTCCTATAGAGCAGGAAACGTGAGTGTACTCAGAACAAAATAACAGAGTTTCCTACACATACAGACCATATCTAGTCCAACTCTGCTTCTGAAACTGATACAAACCGCAATTCTCCTAATATCCAATGCTTTTCAGTTAGAGCAAGAAACGTGTGAGCTACGTAAAAGATGTAGCTTTGTTTGAGCTGAAACGCGAGTTAGTTTACCTGAAACGAAGTCTTGCATGTAGGAAGACACAGAGCCTGGGATTTAACTACATTTCTGAAGGGAAACACACAGCACAGTTGTCCTCCGTGAAACACACTCTGCTTTAGAGCAAGAAGCACGCTCTTGCTTTCTAGAGTCTCTAATAGAGCCAGAAACTTGAAAGTGTGCTCAGAACATAAGAACGGTGTTTCCTACTAATACGGATCATTGCTAGTTCAACTCTGCTTCTGAAACTGATACAAAGCACAAGTCATCTAACGTCCAATGCTTTTCAGTTAAGAGCGAGAAACGTGTGAGCTTCCTAAACGATATATATTCATTTGAACTGAAAAGTGACTGCTTTTACCTGAAATGTTGTCTTCCTTGTAGGAAGACACAGAGCCTGGAATTTAACTCCATTTCTGAAGTGAAACACACAGCACAGTTCTCATCCATGAAACACACTCTGCTTTAGAGCAAGAAGCCCGCTCTTGCTTTCTAAGAGTCTCTAATACAGCAGTAAAAGAGACTGTGGTCAGGGCAAAATAACGCTGTTTCCTACACATACTGACCATATCTAGGTCAACTCTTCTTCTGAAACTGATACAAACCACAGTTCCTGTAACATGAAATGCTTTCCAGTTAAGAGAGAGAAACGTGTGAGCTTCGAGAACGATGTACCTTCCTTTGAGCCTAAAAGTGAATGAGTTTACCTGAAAAGTTGTTTGCTTGTAGGAAGACACAGAGCCTGGGATTTAACTCCATTTCTGAAGGGAATCACACAGCACAGTTCTCATCCATGAAACATACTCTGCTTTAGATCACAAAGCATGCTCTTGCTTTCTATAGTCTCTAATAGTGCCCGAAACTTGAGGGTACTCTGAACAAAAGCACGGTGTTTCTTACATTGCTAGTTCAACTCTGCTTCTGAAACTGATACAGACCACAGGGCCTCCAACATCCAATGCTGTACAGTTAAGAGCATGAAAGTCTGAGCTACATGAACGATGTAGTTTTGTTTGAGCTGAAAGGTGACTGAGGTTACATGAAACGAAGTCTTGCTTGAAGGAAGATACAGAACCTGTGATATAACTCCATTTCTGAAGGGAAACACACAACACAGTTCTCATGATGAAACACACTCTGCGTATAGGAAGAAGCACGCTCTTGCTTTCTAGAGTCTCCTATAGAGCAGGAAACGTGAGTGTACTCAGAACAAAATAACAGAGTTTCCTACACATACAGACCATATCTAGTCCAACTCTGCTTCTGAAACTGATACAAACCACAGTCCCTCTAATATCCAATGCTTTTCAGTTAGAGCAAGAAACATGTGAGCTACGTAAAAGATGTAGCTTGGTTTGAGCTGAAACGTGAGTTAGTTTAACTGAAACAAAGTCTTGCTTGTAGGAAGACACAGAGCCTGGGATTTAACTCCATTTCTGAGGGGAAACACACAGCACAGTTCTCATCCATGAAACACACTCTGCTTTAGAGCAAGAAGCATGCTCTTGCTTTCTTACAGTCTCTAATACAGCAGGAAACGTGACTGTGGTCAGAACAACATAACGTTGTTTCCTACACATACGGGCCATATCTAGGTCAACTCTTCTTTTGAAACTGATACAAAGCACAGTTCCATTAACATGCAATGCTTTGAATTTAATAGCGTGAAACGTGTGAGCTTCATGAATGTTGTAGCTTCCTTTGAGCTGAAAAGTGACTGAGTTTACCTGAAAATATGTCTTGCTTGTAGGAAGAACCAGAGACTGGGATTTAACTCCATTTCTGAAGGGAAACACACAGCACAGTTCTCATCCATGAAACACACTCTGCTTTAGAGCAAGAACATGCTCTTGCTTTCTAGAGTCTATAATAGAGCCAGAAATTGAAGGTACTCTGAACAAAAGAACGGTGTTTCCTATACATACGGACCATTGCTAGTTCAACTCTGCTTCTGAAACTGATACAAACCACAGGTCCTCTAACAACCAATGCTTTACAGTTAAGAGCAAAAAACGTGTGAGCTACCTCAACGATGTAGTTTTGTTTGAGCTGAAAGGTGACTGAGCTTAGGTGAAATGAAGTCTTGCTTGTAGTAAGATACAGAGCCTGTGATATAACTCCATTTCTGAAGGGAAACACACAGCACAGTTCTCACGATGAAACACACTCTGCTTTAGACCAAGAAGCACGCTCTTGCTTTCTAGAGTCTCCTATAGAGCAGGAAACGTGAGTGTACTCAGAACAAAATAACAGAGTTTCCTACACATACAGACCATATCTAGTCCAACTCTGCTTCTGAAACTGATACAAACCGCAATTCTTCTAATGTCCAATGCTTTTCAGTTAGAGCAAGAAACGTGGGAGCTACGTAAAAGATGTAGCTTTGTTTGAGCTGAAACGTGAGTTAGTTTACCTGAAACGAAGTCTTGCATGTAGGAAGACACAGAGCCTGGGATTTAACTACATTTCTGAAGGGAAACACACAGCACAGTTGTCCTCCGTGAAACACACTCTGCTTTAGAGCATGAAGCACGCTCTTGCTTTCTAGAGTCTCTAATAGAGCCAGAAACTTGAAAGTGTGCTCAGAACAAAAGAACGGTGTTTCCTACTAATACGGATCATTGCTAGTTCAACTCTGCTTCTGAAACTGATACAAAGCACAAGTCATCTAACGTCCAATGCTTTTCAGTTAAGAGCGAGAAACGTGTGAGCTTCCTAAACGATTTATATTCATTTGAACTGAAAAGTGACTGCTTTTACCTGAAATGATGTCTTCCTTGTAGGAAGACACAGAGCCTGGAATTTAACTCCATTTCTGAAGTGAAACACACAGCACAGTTCTCATCCATGAAACACACTCTGCTTTAGAGCAAGAAGCCCGCTCTTGCTTTCTAAGAGTCTCTAATACAGCAGTAAAAGAGACTGTGGTCAGGGCAAAATAACGCTGTTTCCTACACATACTGACCATATCTAGGTCAACTCTTCTTCTGAAACTGATACAAACCACAGTTCCTGTAACATGAAATGCTTTCCAGTTAAGAGAGAGAAACGTGTGAGCTTCGAGAACGATGTACCTTCCTTTGAGCCTAAAAGTGAATGAGTTTACCTGAAAAGTTGTTTGCTTGTAGGAAGACACAGAGCCTGGGATTTAACTCCATTTCTGAAGGGAATCACACAGCACAGTTCTCATCCATGAAACATACTCTGCTTTAGATCACAAAGCATGCTCTTGCTTTCTATAGTCTCTAATAGGGCCCGAAACTTGAGGGTACTATGAACAAAAGCACGGTGTTTCTTACATTGCTAGTTCAACTCTGCTTCTGAAACTGATACAGACCACAGGGCCTCTAACATCCAATGCTGTACAGTTAAGAGCATGAAAGTCTGAGCTACATGAACGATGTAGTTTTGTTTTAGCTGAAAGGTGACTGAGCTTACATGAAACGAAGTCTTGCTTGAAGGAAGATACAGAACCTGTGATATAACTCCATTTCTGAAGGGAAACACACAACACAGTTCTCATGATGAAACACACTCTGCGTATAGGAAGAAGCACGCTCTTGCTTTCTAGAGTCTCCTATAGAGCAGGAAACGTGAGTGTACTCAGAACAAAATAACAGAGTTTCCTACACATACAGACCATATCTAGTCCAACTCTGCTTCTGAAACTGATACAAACCACAGTTCCTCTAATATCCAATGCTTTTCAGTTAGAGCAAGAAACATGTGAGCTACGTAAAAGATGTAGCTTGGTTTGAGCTGAAACGTGAGTTAGTTTAACTGAAACAAAGTCTTGCTTGTAGGAAGACACAGAGCCTGGGATTTAACTCCATTTCTGAAGGGAAACACACAGCACAGTTCTCATCCATGAAACACACTCTGCTTTAGTGCACGAAGCACGCTCTTGCTTTCTAGAGTCTATAATAGAGCCAGAAAATTGAGGGTACTCTGAACAAAAGAACGGTGTTTCCTACACATACGGACCATTGCTAGTTCAACTCTGCTTCTGAAACTGATACAGACCACAGGGCCTGTAACAACCAATGCTTTACAGTTAAGAGCAAGAAAGTGTGAGCTATGTGAACGATGTAGTTTTGTTTGAGCTGAAAGGTGAATGAGCTTACGTGAAACGATGTCTTGCTTGTAGGAAGATACAGATCATGTGATATAACTCCATTTCTGAAGGGAAACACACAGCACAGTTCTCATGATGAAAGACACTCTGCGTATAGGAAGAAGCACGCTCTTGCTTTCTAGAGTCTCCTATAGAGCAGGAAACGTGAGTGTACTCAGAACAAAATAACAGAGTTTCCTACACATACAGAACATATCTAGTCCAACTCTGCTTCTGAAACTGATACAAACCACAGTTCCTCTAATATCCAATGCTTTTCATTTAGAGCAAGAAACGTGTGAGCGACGTAAAAGATGTAGCTTTGTTTGAGCTGAAACGTGAGTTAGTTTAACTGAAACTAAGTCTTGCTTGTAGGAAGACACAGAGCCTGGGATTTAACTACATTTCTGAAGGGAAACACACAGCACAGTTGTCCTCCGTGAAACACACTCTGCTTTAGAGCAAGAAGCACGCTCTTGCTTTCTAGAGTCTCTAATAGAGCCAGAAACTTGAAAGTGTGCTCAGAACAAAAGAACGGTGATTCCAACACATACGGACCATTGCAAGTCCAACTCTGCTTCTGGAACTGATACAAAACACAAGGCATCTAACATCCAAAGCTTTTCAGTTAAGAGCGGTAAACTTGTGAGCTTTGTAAACGATTTATATTCATTTGAGCTGAATAGTGACTCCGTTTACCTGAAATGATGTCTTGCTTGTAGGAAGACACAGAGCCTGGAATTTAACTCCATTTCTGAAGGGAAACACAAACCACTGTACTCATCCATGAAACACACTCTGCTTTAGAGCAAGAAGCATGCTCTTGCTTTCTTACAGTCTCTAATACAGCAGGAAACGTGACTGTGGTCAGAACAACATAACGTTGTTTCCTACACATACGGACCATATCTAGGTCAACTCTTCTTTTGAAACTGATACAAAGCACAGTTCCATTAACATGCCATGCTTTGAAGTTAATAGCGTGAAACGTGTGAGCTTCATGAATGTTGTAGCTTCCTTTGAGCTGAAAAGTGACTGAGTTTACCTGAAAATATGTCTTGCTTGTAGGAAGAACCAGAGACTGGGATTTAACTCCATTTCTGAAGGGAAACACACAGCACAGTTCTCATCCATGAAACACACTCTGCTTTAGAGCAAGAACATGCTCTTGCTTTCTAGAGTCTATAATAGAGCCAGAAATTGAAGGTACTCTGAACAAAAGAATGGTGTTTCCTATACATACAGACCATTGCTAGTTCAACTCTGCTTCTGAAACTGATACAAACCACAGGTCCTCTAACAACCAATGCTTTACAGTTAAGAGCAAAAAACGTGTGAGCTACCTCAACGATGTAGTTTTGTTTGAGCTGAAAGGTGACTGAGCTTACGTGAAATGAAATCTTGCTTGTAGTAAGATACAGAGCCTGTGATATAACTTCATTTCTGATGGGAAACACACAGCACAGTTCTCACGATGAAACACACTCTGCTTTAGACCAAGAAGCACGCTCTTGCTTTCTAGAGTCTCCTATAGAGCAGGAAACGTGAGTGTACTCAGAACAAAATAACAGAGTTTCCTACACATACAGACCATATCTAGTCCAACTCTGCTTCTGAAACTGATACAAACCGCAATTCTTCTAATATCCAATGCTTTTCAGTTAGAGCAAGAAACGTGGGAGCTACGTAAAAGATGTAGCTTTGTTTGAGCTGAAACGTGAGTTAGTTTATCTGAAACGAAGTCTTGCATGTAGGAAGACACAGAGCCTGGGATTTAACTACATTTCTGAAGGGAAACACACAGCACAGTTGTCCTCCGTGAAACACACTCTGCTTTAGAGCAAGAAGCACGCTCTTGCTTTCTAGAGTCTCTAATAGAGCCAGAAACTTGAAAGTGTGCTCAGAACAAAAGAACGGTGTTTCCTACTAATACGGATCATTGCTAGTTCAACTCTGCTTCTGAAACTGATACAAAGCACAAGTCATCTAACGTCCAATGCTTTTCAGTTAAGAGCGAGAAACGTGTGAGCTTCCTAAATGATTTATATTCATTTGAACTGAAAAGTGACTGCTTTTACCTGAAATGATGTCTTCCTTGTAGGAAGACACAGAGCCTGGAATTTAACTCCATTTCTGAAGTGAAACACACAGCACAGTTCTCATCCATGAAACACACTCTGCTTTAGAGCAAGAAGCCCGCTCTTGCTTTCTAAGAGTCTCTAATACAGCAGTAAAAGAGACTGTGGTCAGGGCAAAATAACGCTGTTTCCTACACATACTGACCATATCTAGGTCAACTCTTCTTCTGAAACTGATACAAACCACAGTTCCTGTAACATGAAATGCTTTCCAGTTAAGAGAGAGAAACGTGTGAGCTTCGAGAACGATGTACCTTCCTTTGAGCCTAAAAGTGAATGAGTTTACCTGAAAAGTTGTTTGCTTGTAGGAAGACACAGAGCCTGGGATTTAACTCCATTTCTGAAGGGAATCACACAGCACAGTTCTCATCCATGAAACATACTCTGCTTTAGATCACAAAGCATGCTCTTGCTTTCTATAGTCTCTAATAGTGCCCGAAACTTGAGGGTACTCTGAACAAAAGCACGGTGTTTCTTACACATACAGACCATTGCTAGTTCAACTCTGCTTCTGAAACTGATACAGACCACAGGGCCTCTAACATCCAATGCTGTACAGTTAAGAGCATGAAAGTCTGAGCTACGTGAACGATGTAGTTTTGTTTGAGCTGAAAGGTGACTGAGCTTACATGAAACGAAGTCTTGCTTGTAGGAAGATACAGAACCTGTGATATAACTCCATTTCTGAAGGGAAACACACAACACAGTTCTCATGATGAAACACACTCTGCGTATAGGAAGAAGCACGCTCTTGCTTTCTAGAGTCTCCTATAGAGCAGGAAACGTGAGTGTACTCAGAACAAAATAACAGAGTTTCCTACACATACAGACCATATCTAGTCCACCTCTGCTTCTGAAACTGATACAAACCACAGTCCCTCTAATATCCAATGCTTTTCAGTTAGAGCAAGAAACATGTGAGCTACGTAAAAGATGTAGCTTGGTTTGAGCTGAAACGTGAGTTAGTTTAACTGAAACAAAGTCTTGCTTGTAGGAAGACACAGAGCCTGGGATTTAACTCCATTTCTGAAGGGAAACACACAGCACAGTTCTCATCCATGAAACACACTCTGCTTTAGTGCACGAAGCACGCTCTTGCTTTCTAGAGTCTATAATAGAGCCAGAAAATTGAGGGTACTCTGAACAAAAGAACGGTGTTTCCTACACATACGGACCATTGCTAGTTCAACTCTGCTTCTGAAACTGATACAGACCACAGGGCCTGTAACAACCAATGCTTTACAGTTAAGAGCAAAAAACGTGTGAGCTACCTCAACGATGTAGTTTTGTTTGAGCTGAAAGGTGACTGAGCTTACGTGAAATGAAGTCTTGCTTGTAGTAAGATACAGAGCCTGTGATATAACTTCATTTCTGATGGGAAACACACAGCACAGTTCTCACGATGAAACACACTCTGCTTTAGACCAAGAAGCACGCTCTTGCTTTCTAGAGTCTCCTATAGAGCAGGAAACGTGAGTGTACTCAGAACAAAATAACAGAGTTTCCTACACATACAGACCATATCTAGTCCAACTCTGCTTCTGAAACTGATACAAACCGCAATTCTCCTAATATCCAATGCTTTTCAGTTAGAGCAAGAAACGTGTGAGCTACGTAAAAGATGTAGCTTTGTTTGAGCTGAAACGCGAGTTAGTTTACCTGAAACGAAGTCTTGCATGTAGGAAGACACAGAGCCTGGGATTTAACTACATTTCTGAAGGGAAACACACAGCACAGTTGTCCTCCGTGAAACACACTCTGCTTTAGAGCAAGAAGCACGCTCTTGCTTTCTAGAGTCTCTAATAGAGCCAGAAACTTGAAAGTGTGCTCAGAACATAAGAACGGTGTTTCCTACTAATACGGATCATTGCTAGTTCAACTCTGCTTCTGAAACTGATACAAAGCACAAGTCATCTAACGTCCAATGCTTTTCAGTTAAGAGCGAGAAACGTGTGAGCTTCCTAAACGATATATATTCATTTGAACTGAAAAGTGACTGCTTTTACCTGAAATGTTGTCTTCCTTGTAGGAAGACACAGAGCCTGGAATTTAACTCCATTTCTGAAGTGAAACACACAGCACAGTTCTCATCCATGAAACACACTCTGCTTTAGAGCAAGAAGCCCGCTCTTGCTTTCTAAGAGTCTCTAATACAGCAGTAAAAGAGACTGTGGTCAGGGCAAAATAACGCTGTTTCCTACACATACTGACCATATCTAGGTCAACTCTTCTTCTGAAACTGATACAAACCACAGTTCCTGTAACATGAAATGCTTTCCAGTTAAGAGAGAGAAACGTGTGAGCTTCGAGAACGATGTACCTTCCTTTGAGCCTAAAAGTGAATGAGTTTACCTGAAAAGTTGTTTGCTTGTAGGAAGACACAGAGCCTGGGATTTAACTCCATTTCTGAAGGGAATCACACAGCACAGTTCTCATCCATGAAACATACTCTGCTTTAGATCACAAAGCATGCTCTTGCTTTCTATAGTCTCTAATAGTGCCCGAAACTTGAGGGTACTCTGAACAAAAGCACGGTGTTTCTTACATTGCTAGTTCAACTCTGCTTCTGAAACTGATACAGACCACAGGGCCTCCAACATCCAATGCTGTACAGTTAAGAGCATGAAAGTCTGAGCTACATGAACGATGTAGTTTTGTTTGAGCTGAAAGGTGACTGAGGTTACATGAAACGAAGTCTTGCTTGAAGGAAGATACAGAACCTGTGATATAACTCCATTTCTGAAGGGAAACACACAACACAGTTCTCATGATGAAACACACTCTGCGTATAGGAAGAAGCACGCTCTTGCTTTCTAGAGTCTCCTATAGAGCAGGAAACGTGAGTGTACTCAGAACAAAATAACAGAGTTTCCTACACATACAGACCATATCTAGTCCAACTCTGCTTCTGAAACTGATACAAACCACAGTCCCTCTAATATCCAATGCTTTTCAGTTAGAGCAAGAAACATGTGAGCTACGTAAAAGATGTAGCTTGGTTTGAGCTGAAACGTGAGTTAGTTTAACTGAAACAAAGTCTTGCTTGTAGGAAGACACAGAGCCTGGGATTTAACTCCATTTCTGAGGGGAAACACACAGCACAGTTCTCATCCATGAAACACACTCTGCTTTAGAGCAAGAAGCATGCTCTTGCTTTCTTACAGTCTCTAATACAGCAGGAAACGTGACTGTGGTCAGAACAACATAACGTTGTTTCCTACACATACGGGCCATATCTAGGTCAACTCTTCTTTTGAAACTGATACAAAGCACAGTTCCATTAACATGCAATGCTTTGAATTTAATAGCGTGAAACGTGTGAGCTTCATGAATGTTGTAGCTTCCTTTGAGCTGAAAAGTGACTGAGTTTACCTGAAAATATGTCTTGCTTGTAGGAAGAACCAGAGACTGGGATTTAACTCCATTTCTGAAGGGAAACACACAGCACAGTTCTCATCCATGAAACACACTCTGCTTTAGAGCAAGAACATGCTCTTGCTTTCTAGAGTCTATAATAGAGCCAGAAATTGAAGGTACTCTGAACAAAAGAACGGTGTTTCCTATACATACGGACCATTGCTAGTTCAACTCTGCTTCTGAAACTGATACAAACCACAGGTCCTCTAACAACCAATGCTTTACAGTTAAGAGCAAAAAACGTGTGAGCTACCTCAACGATGTAGTTTTGTTTGAGCTGAAAGGTGACTGAGCTTAGGTGAAATGAAGTCTTGCTTGTAGTAAGATACAGAGCCTGTGATATAACTCCATTTCTGAAGGGAAACACACAGCACAGTTCTCACGATGAAACACACTCTGCTTTAGACCAAGAAGCACGCTCTTGCTTTCTAGAGTCTCCTATAGAGCAGGAAACGTGAGTGTACTCAGAACAAAATAACAGAGTTTCCTACACATACAGACCATATCTAGTCCAACTCTGCTTCTGAAACTGATACAAACCGCAATTCTTCTAATGTCCAATGCTTTTCAGTTAGAGCAAGAAACGTGGGAGCTACGTAAAAGATGTAGCTTTGTTTGAGCTGAAACGTGAGTTAGTTTACCTGAAACGAAGTCTTGCATGTAGGAAGACACAGAGCCTGGGATTTAACTACATTTCTGAAGGGAAACACACAGCACAGTTGTCCTCCGTGAAACACACTCTGCTTTAGAGCATGAAGCACGCTCTTGCTTTCTAGAGTCTCTAATAGAGCCAGAAACTTGAAAGTGTGCTCAGAACAAAAGAACGGTGTTTCCTACTAATACGGATCATTGCTAGTTCAACTCTGCTTCTGAAACTGATACAAAGCACAAGTCATCTAACGTCCAATGCTTTTCAGTTAAGAGCGAGAAACGTGTGAGCTTCCTAAACGATTTATATTCATTTGAACTGAAAAGTGACTGCTTTTACCTGAAATGATGTCTTCCTTGTAGGAAGACACAGAGCCTGGAATTTAACTCCATTTCTGAAGTGAAACACACAGCACAGTTCTCATCCATGAAACACACTCTGCTTTAGAGCAAGAAGCCCGCTCTTGCTTTCTAAGAGTCTCTAATACAGCAGTAAAAGAGACTGTGGTCAGGGCAAAATAACGCTGTTTCCTACACATACTGACCATATCTAGGTCAACTCTTCTTCTGAAACTGATACAAACCACAGTTCCTGTAACATGAAATGCTTTCCAGTTAAGAGAGAGAAACGTGTGAGCTTCGAGAACGATGTACCTTCCTTTGAGCCTAAAAGTGAATGAGTTTACCTGAAAAGTTGTTTGCTTGTAGGAAGACACAGAGCCTGGGATTTAACTCCATTTCTGAAGGGAATCACACAGCACAGTTCTCATCCATGAAACATACTCTGCTTTAGATCACAAAGCATGCTCTTGCTTTCTATAGTCTCTAATAGTGCCCGAAACTTGAGGGTACTCTGAACAAAAGCACGGTGTTTCTTACATTGCTAGTTCAACTCTGCTTCTGAAACTGATACAGACCACAGGGCCTCTAACATCCAATGCTGTACAGTTAAGAGCATGAAAGTCTGAGCTACATGAACGATGTAGTTTTGTTTGAGCTGAAAGGTGACTGAGCTTACATGAAACGAAGTCTTGCTTGAAGGAAGATACAGAACCTGTGATATAACTCCATTTCTGAAGGGAAACACACAACACAGTTCTCATGATGAAACACACTCTGCGTATAGGAAGAAGCACGCTCTTGCTTTCTAGAGTCTCCTATAGAGCAGGAAACGTGAGTGTACTCAGAACAAAATAACAGAGTTTCCTACACATACAGACCATATCTAGTCCAACTCTGCTTCTGAAACTGATACAAACCACAGTCCCTCTAATATCCAATGCTTTTCAGTTAGAGCAAGAAACATGTGAGCTACGTAAAAGATGTAGCTTGGTTTGAGCTGAAACGTGAGTTAGTTTAACTGAAACAAAGTCTTGCTTGTAGGAAGACACAGAGCCTGGGATTTAACTCCATTTCTGAAGGGAAACACACAGCACAGTTCTCATCCATGAAACACACTCTGCTTTAGTGCACGAAGCACGCTCTTGCTTTCTAGAGTCTATAATAGAGCCAGAAAATTGAGGGTACTCTGAACAAAAGAACGGTGTTTCCTACACATACGGACCATTGCTAGTTCAACTCTGCTTCTGAAACTGATACAGACCACAGGGCCTGTAACAACCAATGCTTTACAGTTAAGAGCAAGAAAGTGTGAGCTATGTGAACGATGTAGTTTTGTTTGAGCTGAAAGGTGAATGAGCTTACGTGAAACGATGTCTTGCTTGTAGGAAGATACAGATCATGTGATATAACTCCATTTCTGAAGGGAAACACACAGCACAGTTCTCATGATGAAACACACTCTGCGTATAGGAAGAAGCACGCTCTTGCTTTTCTAGAGTCTCCTATAGAGCAGGAAACGTGAGTGTACTCAGAACAAAATAACAGAGTTTCCTACACATACAGAACATATCTAGTCCAACTCTGCTTATGAAACTGATACAAACCACAGTTCCTCTAATATCCAATGCTTTTCAGTTAGAGCAAGAAACGTGTGAGCAACGTAAAAGATGTAGCTTTGTTTGAGCTGAAACGTGAGTTAGTTTAACTGAAACTAAGTCTTGCTTGTAGGAAGACACAGAGCCTGGGATTTAACTACATTTCTGAAGGGAAACACACAGCACAGTTGTCCTCCGTGAAACACACTCTGCTTTAGAGCAAGAAGCACGCTCTTGCTTTCTAGAGTCTCTAATAGAGCCAGAAACTTGAAAGTGTGCTCAGAACAAAAGAACGGTGATTCCAACACATACGGACCATTGCAAGTCCAACTCTGCTTCTGGAACTGATACAAAGCACAAGTCATCTAACATCCAAAGCTTTTCAGTTAAGAGCGGTAAACTTGTGAGCTTTGTAAACGATTTATATTCATTTGAGCTGAATAGTGACTCCGTTTACCTGAAATGATGTCTTGCTTGTAGGAAGACACAGAGCCTGGAATTTAACTCCATTTCTGAAGGGAAACACAATCCACTGTACTCATCCATGAAACACACTCTGCTTTAGAGCAAGAAGCATGCTCTTGCTTTCTTACAGTCTCTAATACAGCAGGAAACGTGACTGTGGTCAGAACAACATAACGTTGTTTCCTACACATACGGGCCATATCTAGGTCAACTCTTTTTTTGAAACTGATACAAAGCACAGTTCCATTAACATGCAATGCTTTGAATTTAATAGCGTGAAACGTGTGAGCTTCATGAATGTTGTAGCTTCCTTTGAGCTGAAAAGTGACTGAGTTTACCTGAAAATATGTCTTGCTTGTAGGAAGAACCAGAGACTGGGATTTAACTCCATTTCTGAAGGGAAACACACAGCACAGTTCTCATCCATGAAACACACTCTGCTTTAGAGCAAGAACATGCTCTTGCTTTCTAGAGTCTATAATAGAGCCAGAAATTGAAGGTACTCTGAACAAAAGAACGGTGTTTCCTATACATACGGACCATTGCTAGTTCAACTCTGCTTCTGAAACTGATACAAACCACAGGTCCTCTAACAACCAATGCTTTACAGTTAAGAGCAAAAAACGTGTGAGCTACCTCAACGATGTAGTTTTGTTTGAGCTGAAAGGTGACTGAGCTTAGGTGAAATGAAGTCTTGCTTGTAGTAAGATACAGAGCCTGTGATATAACTCCATTTCTGAAGGGAAACACACAGCACAGTTCTCACGATGAAACACACTCTGCTTTAGACCAAGAAGCACGCTCTTGCTTTCTAGAGTCTCCTATAGAGCAGGAAACGTGAGTGTACTCAGAACAAAATAACAGAGTTTCCTACACATACAGACCATATCTAGTCCAACTCTGCTTCTGAAACTGATACAAACCGCAATTCTTCTAATGTCCAATGCTTTTCAGTTAGAGCAAGAAACGTGGGAGCTACGTAAATGATGTAGCTTTGTTTGAGCTGAAACGTGAGTTAGTTTACCTGAAACGAAGTCTTGCATGTAGGAAGACACAGAGCCTGGGATTTAACTACATTTCTGAAGGGAAACACACAGCACAGTTGTCCTCCGTGAAACACACTCTGCTTTAGAGCATGAAGCACGCTCTTGCTTTCTGGAGTCTCTAATAGAGCCAGAAACTTGAAAGTGTGCTCAGAACAAAAGAACGGTGTTTCCTACTAATACGGATCATTGCTAGTTCAACTCTGCTTCTGAAACTGATACAAAGCACAAGTCATCTAACGTCCAATGCTTTTCAGTTAAGAGCGAGAAACGTGTGAGCTTCCTAAACGATTTATATTCATTTGAACTGAAAAGTGACTGCTTTTACCTGAAATGATGTCTTCCTTGTAGGAAGACACAGAGCCTGGAATTTAACTCCATTTCTGAAGTGAAACACACAGCACAGTTCTCATCCATGAAACACACTCTGCTTTAGAGCAAGAAGCCCGCTCTTGCTTTCTAAGAGTCTCTAATACAGCAGTAAAAGAGACTGTGGTCAGGGCAAAATAACGCTGTTTCCTACACATACTGACCATATCTAGGTCAACTCTTCTTCTGAAACTGATACAAACCACAGTTCCTGTAACATGAAATGCTTTCCAGTTAAGAGAGAGAAACGTGTGAGCTTCGAGAACGATGTACCTTCCTTTGAGCCTAAAAGTGAATGAGTTTACCTGAAAAGTTGTTTGCTTGTAGGAAGACACAGAGCCTGGGATTTAACTCCATTTCTGAAGGGAATCACACAGCACAGTTCTCATCCATGAAACATACTCTGCTTTAGATCACAAAGCATGCTCTTGCTTTCTATAGTCTCTAATAGTGCCCGAAACTTGAGGGTACTCTGAACAAAAGCACGGTGTTTCTTACACATACAGACCATTGCTAGTTCAACTCTGCTTCTGAAACTGATACAGACCACAGGGCCTCTAACATCCAATGCTGTACAGTTAAGAGCATGAAAGTCTGAGCTACGTGAACGATGTAGTTTTGTTTGAGCTGAAAGGTGACTGAGCTTACATGAAACGAAGTCTTGCTTGAAGGAAGATACAGAACCTGTGATATAACTCCATTTCTGAAGGGAAACACACAACACAGTTCTCATGATGAAACACACTCTGCGTATAGGAAGAAGCACGCTCTTGCTTTCTAGAGTCTCCTATAGAGCAGGAAACGTGAGTGTACTCAGAACAAAATAACAGAGTTTCCTACACATACAGACCATATCTAGTCCAACTCTGCTTCTGAAACTGATACAAACCACAGTTCCTCTAATATCCAATGCTTTTCAGTTAGAGCAAGAAACATGTGAGCTACGTAAAAGATGTAGCTTGGTTTGAGCTGAAACGTGAGTTAGTTTAACTGAAACAAAGTCTTGCTTGTAGGAAGACACAGAGCCTGGGATTTAACTCCATTTCTGAAGGGAAACACACAGCACAGTTCTCATCCATGAAACACACTCTGCTTTAGTGCACGAAGCACGCTCTTGCTTTCTAGAGTCTATAATAGAGCCAGAAAATTGAGGGTACTCTGAACAAAAGAACGGTGTTTCCTACACATACGGACCATTGCTAGTTCAACTCTGCTTCTGAAACTGATACAGACCACAGGGCCTGTAACAACCAATGCTTTACAGTTAAGAGCAAGAAAGTGTGAGCTATGTGAACGATGTAGTTTTGTTTGAGCTGAAAGGTGAATGAGCTTACGTGAAACGATGTGTTGCTTGTAGGAAGATACAGATCATGTGATATAACTCCATTTCTGAAGGGAAACACACAGCACAGTTCTCATGATGAAACACACTCTGCGTATAGGAAGAAGCACGCTCTTGCTTTCTAGAGTCTCCTATAGAGCAGGAAACGTGAGTGTACTCAGAACAAAATAACAGAGTTTCCTACACATACAGAACATATCTAGTCCAACTCTGCTTCTGAAACTGATACAAACCACAGTTCCTCTAATATCCAATGCTTTTCAGTTAGAGCAAGAAACGTGTGAGCGACGTAAAAGATGTAGCTTTGTTTGAGCTGAAACGTGAGTTAGTTTAACTGAAAGTAAGTCTTGCTTGTAGGAAGACACAGAGCCTGGGATTTAACTCCATTTCGGAAGGGAAACACACAGCACAGTTGTCCTCCGTGAAACACACTCTGCTTTAGAGCAAGAAGCACGCTCTTGCTTTCTAGAGTCTCTAATAGAGCCAGAAACTTGAAAGTGTGCTCAGAACAAAAGAACGGTGATTCCAACACATACGGACCATTGCAAGTCCAACTCTGCTTCTGGAACTGATACAAAGCACAAGTCATCTAACATCCAAAGCTTTTCAGTTAAGAGCGGTAAACTTGTGAGCTTTGTAAACGATTTATATTCATTTGAGCTGAATAGTGACTCCGTTTACCTGAAAAGATATCTTGCTTGTAGGAAGACACAGAGCCTGGCATTTAACTCCATTTCTGAAGTGAAACACACAGCACAGATCTCTTTGATGAATCACACTCTGCTTTAGTGCACGAAGCATGCTCTCGCTTTCTAGTGTCTCTAATAGAGCCAGAAACTTGAGGGTACTCTGAACAAAAGAATGGTGTTTCCAACACATAAGGACCATTGTTAGTTCAACTCTGCTTCTGAAACAGATATAAACCACCAGTCATCTAACATCCAATGCTTTTCAGTTAAGAGCAAGAAACGTGTGAGCTTCGTAAACGATTTATATTCATTTGGGCTGAAAAGGGACTGTGTTTACCTGAAATGATGTCTTGCTTGTAGGAAGACATGGAGCCTGGAATTTAACCCCATTTCTGAAGGGAAACACACAGCACAGTTCTCATCCATGAAACACACTCTGCTTTAGAGCAAGAAGCAAGCTCTTGCTTTCTATGATTCTCTAATAGAGCAGGAAACGTGACTGTGGTCAGAACAAAATAACGGTGTTTCCTACACATACGGACCATATCTAGGTCAACTCTTCTTCTGAAACTGATACAAAGCACAGTTCCATTAACATGCAATGCTTTCCAATTAAGAGCGAGATACGTGTATGCTTCGTGAACGATGTAGCTTCCTTTGAGCTTAAAAGTGACTGAGTTTACCTGAAAAGATGTCTTGCTTGTAGGAAGACACAGAGCCTGGGATTTAACTCCATTTCTGAAGGGAAAAACCCAGCACAGTTTTCATCCATGAAACACACTCTGCTTTAGAGCAAGAAGCACGCTCTTGCTTTCTAGAGTCTCTAATAGAGCCAGAAACTTGACGGTACTCTGAACAAAAGAATGGTGTTTCCTACACATATGGACCATTGCTAGTTCAACTCTGCTTCTGAAACTGATACAAACCACAAGTCATCTAACATCCAATGCTTTTTATTCAAGAGCAAGAAACGTGTGAGCTTCGTAAACGATTTATATTCCTTTGAGCTGAAAAGTGTCTACGTTTACCTGAAATGATGTCTTGCTTGTAGGAAGACACAGAGCCTGGAATTTTACTCCATTTCTGAACAGAAACACACAGCACAGTTCTCATCCATGAAACACACTCTGCATTAGAGCAAGAAGCACGCTCTTGATTTCTAAGAGTCTCAAATAGAGCAGGTAACGGGACTGTGGTCGGAACAAAACAACGTTGATTCCTACACATACGGACCTTAGGTAGTTCAACTCTTCTTCTGAAACTGATACAAACCACAGTTCCTCTAACATGCAATGCTTTCCAGTTAAGAGCGAGAAACGTGTGAGGTTCTTGAACGATGTAGCTTCCTTTGAGCTGAAGAGTTACTGCGTTTACCTGAAAAGATGTCTTTCTTGTAGGAAGACACAGAGCCTGGGATTTAACTCCATTTCTTAAGGGAAACACCCAGCACAGATCTCATCCGTGAAACCTACTCTGCTTTAGCGCACGAAGCATGCTCTCGCTTTCTAGGGTCTCTAATAGAGCCAGAAACTTGAGGGTACTCTGAACAAAAGAACGGTGTTTCCAACACATAAGGACCATTGTTAGTTCAACTCTGCTTCTGAAACTGATACAAACCACAGGTCCTCTAACATCCAATGCTTTACAGTTAAGAGCAAGAAACGTGTGAGCTACGTGAACGATGTAGCTTTGTTTGAGTTGCAACATGACTGAGTTTACGTGAAACGAAGTCTTGCTTGTAGAAAGATGCAGAGCCTGTGATTTAACTCCATTTCTGAAGGGAAACACACAGAACTGTTCTCACGAAGAAACACACTCTGCATATAAGAAGAAGCACGCTCTTAGTTTCTAGAGTCTCAGATAGAGCCAGAAAATTGAGGGTACTCTGAACAAAGAACCGTGTTTCCTACACATGCGGACCATTGCTGGTTCAACTCTGCTTCTGAAACTGATACAAACCACAAGTCATCTAACATCCAATGCTTTTCCGTTACGAGCAAGAAACATGTGAGCTTCGTAAAGGATTTATATTCATTTGAGCTGAAAAGTGACTGCGTTTACCTGAAATGATTTTTTTGCTTGTAAGAAGACACAGAGCCCGGAATCTATCTCCATTTCTGAAGGGAAACACACAGCTCAGTTCTCATCCATGATGCACACTCTGCTTTAGAGCAAGCAGCACGCTATTGCTTTCTAAGAGTCTCTAATACAGCAGGAAACGTGACTGTGTTCTGAAAAATATAACGGTGTCTTTTACTGTATGGACCATATCTAGGTCAACTCTTCTTCGGAAACTGATACAAACCATAGTTCCTCTAACATGCAATGCTTTCCAGGTAAGAGCAAGAAACATGTAAGCTTCGTGAACGATGTAGCTTCCTTTGAGCTGAAAAGTGACTGAGTTTACCTGAAAAGATGTCTTGCTGGTAGGAAGATACAGAGCCTGGGATTTAATTCCATTTCTGAAGGGAAACACACCCCACAGTTCTCATCCATGAAACACACTCTGCTTTAGAGCACGAAGGATGCTCTTGCTTTCTAGAGTCTCTAACAGAGCCAGAAAATTGAGGGTACTCAGAACAAAAGAACGGTGTTTCCTACACATACAGACAATTGATAGTTCAACTCTGCTTCTGAAACTGATACACACCACAGGTCCTCTAACATCCTATGCTTTACAGTTAAGAGCAAGAAACGTGTGACCTACTTGAACGATGTAGCTTCGTTTGAGCTGAAAGGTGACTGAGTTTACGTGAAACGAATTCTTGCTTGTAGGAAGACCCAGAGCCTATGATTTAACTCCTTTTCTGAAGGGAAACACACAGCACAGTTCTCACGATGAAACACACTCTGCGTTTAGGAAGAAGCACGCTCTTGCTTTCTAGAGTCTCTAATAGAGCAGGAAACTTGAGTGTTCTCAGAACAAAAGAACGGTGTTTCCTACACATACGGACCACTGCTAGTTCAACTCTGCTTCTGAAACTGATACAAGCCACAAGTCATCTAACATCCAATGCTTTTCAGTTAAGAGTGAGAAACGTGTGATATTCGTAAACGATTTATATTCATTTGAGCTGAAAAGTGACTGCGTTTTCCTGAAATGATGTCTTGCTTGTAGGCAGACACAGAGCATGGAATTTAACTCCATTTCTGAAGGGAAACACACAACACAGTTCTCATCCATAAAACACACTGTGCTTTAGAGAAAGAAGCATGCTCTTGCTTTCTCGAGTCTCTAATAGAGCAGGAAACTTGAGTGTGCTCAGAACAAAAGAACGGTGTTTCCTACACATACAGACCACTGCTAGTTCAACTCTGCTTCTGAAACTGATACAAACCACAAGTCATCTAACATCCAATGCTTTTCAGTTAAGAGTGAGAAACGTGTGATCTTCCTAAACGATTTATATTCATATGAGCTGAAAAGTGACTTAGTTTACCTGAAAACTTGTCTTGCTTGTAGGAAGACACAGAGCCTGGAATTTAACTCCATTTCTGAATGAAACACACAGCACAGTTCTCATCCATGAAACACACTCTGATTTAGAGAAAGAAGCACGCTCTTGCTTTCTAAGAGTCTCTATTAGAGCAGGAAATGTGACTGTGGTCAGAACAAAATAATGGTGTTTCCTACATGTACGGACCATATCTAGGTCAACTCTTCTTCTGAAACTGATACAAAGCACAGTTCCATTAACATGCAATGCTTTCCAGTGAAGAGCAAGAAACGTGTGAGCTTCGTAAATGATTTATGTTCATTTGAGCTGAAAAGTGACTGCGTTTACCAGAAATAATGTCTTGCTTATAGGCAGACACAGAGCCTGGGATTTAACAACATTTCTGAAGGGAAACCCACAGCACAGTTCTCTCCATGAAACACACTCTGCTTTAGAGCAAGAAGAACGCTCTTACTTTCTAAGAGTCTCTAAAAGGGCAGGAAACGTGACTGTGGTCAGATCAAAATAACGGTGTTTCCCACACATACGGACCATATTTAGGTCAACTCTGCTTATGAAATTGATACAAATCACAGGTCGTCTAACATCCAATGCTTTATAGTTAAGAGCAAGAAACGTGTGAGCTACTTGAAAGATGTATCTTTGTTTGAGCTGAAATGTGACTGAGTTTACGTGAAATGAAGTCTTGCTTGTAGGAAGGTACAGAGCCTGTGATTTAACTCCATTTCTGAAGGGAAACACACCGCACAGGTCTCATATATGAAACACACTCTGCTTTAGAGCAAGAAGCACGCTCTTGCTTTCTAAGAGTCTCTAATACAGCAGGAAGCGTGACTGTGGTCAGAACAAAATAACAGTGTTTCCTACACATACGGACCATATCTAGGTCAACTCTTCTTCTTAAGCTGATACAAACCACAGTTCCATTAACATGCAATGCTTTCCAGTTAAGAGCGACAAACGTGTGAGATTCGTGAACGATGTAGCTTTGTTTGAGCTTAAAAGTGACTGAGTTTACCTGAAAAGATGTCTTGCATATAGGAAGACACGGAGCCTGGGATTTAACTCCATTTCTGAAGGGAAACACACAGCACACTTCTCATCCATGAAACACACTCTGCTTTAGAGCAAAAAGCATGCTCTTGCTTTTTAGAGTCTATAATAGAGCCAGAAACTTGAAAGTGTGCTCATAATAAAATAACTGTGTTGCCTACACACACGGATCATATCTAGTTCAACTCTGCTCCTGAAACTGATACAAACCACAGGTCCTCTAACATCCAATGCTTTCCAGTTAAGAGCAAGAAACGTGTGAGCTTCGTGAATGATGTAGCTTCCTTTGAGCAGAAAAGTGACTGAGTTTACCTGAAAAGATGTCTTTCTTGTAGGAAGACACAGAGCCTGGGATTTACTCCATTTCTGAAGGGAAACACACAGCACAGACCTCATCCATGAAACACACTCTGCTTTAGAGCACGAAGCATGCTCTTGCTTTCTAAGAGTCTCTAATACAGCAGGAAACGTGACTGTTGTCAGTACAAAATAACGGTGTTTCCTACACATACAGATCATATCTAGGTCAACTCTTCTTCTAAAACTGATACAAACCACAGTTCTGCTAACATACAATGCTTTACATTTAAGAGCTAGAAACGTGTGAGCTTTGGGAACGATGTAGCTTCCTTTGAGCTGAAAAGTGAGAGAGTTTATCTGAAAAGGTGTCTTGCTAATAGGAAGACACAAAGTCTGGGATTTAACTCCATTTCTGAAGGGAAACACACAGCACATTTCTCATCCATGAAACACATTCTGCTTTGGAGCACGAAGCATGCTCTTGCTTTCTAGAGTCTCTCATAGAGCCAGAAATATGAGGGTGCTCTGAACAAAATAACGGTGTTTCATACATATATGGATCATTGCTAGTTCAACTCTGCTTATGAAACTGATACAAATCACAGGTCGTCTAACATCCAATGCTTTACAGTTAAGAGCAAGAAACGTGTGAGCTACTTGAAAGATGTATCTTTGTTTGAGCTGAAATGTGACTGAGTTTACGTGAAATGAAGTCTTGCTTGTAGGAAGATACTGAGCCTGTGATTTAACTCCATTTCTGAAGGGAAACACACAGCACTGTTCTCACGATGAATCATACTCTGCATATAGGCAGAAGCACGCTCTGGCTTTCTAGAGTCTCTAATAGAGCAGGAAACGTGAGTGTGCTCAGAACAAAAGAACTGTGTTTCCTACACATACACTCCATTGCTAGTTCAACTCTGCTTCTGAAACTGATACAAACCACAAGTCATGTAACATCCAATGCTTTTCATTTAAGAGCGAGAAACGTGTGATCTTCGTAAACGATTTATATTCATTTGAGCTGAAAAGTGATTGCGTTTACCTGAAATGATGTCTTGCTTCTAGGAAGAAACAGAGCCTGGAATTTAACACCATTTCTGAAGGGAAACACACAGCACAGTTCTCATCCATGAAACACACTCTGCTTTAGAGCAAGAAGCACGCTCTTTCTATCTAAGACTCTCTAATACAGCAGGGAACGTGACTGTGGTCACAACAAAATAACGGTGTTTCCTAAACATACGGACCATATCTAGGTCAACTCTTCTTCTGAAACTGATACAAACCACAGTTCTGCTAACATACAATGCTTTACATTTAAGAGCTAGAAACGTGTGAGCTTTGGGTACGATGTAGCTTTCTTTGAGCTGAAAAGTGAGAGAGTTTATCTGAAAAGGTGTCTTGCTTATAGGAAGACACAGAGCCTGGGATTTAACTCCATTTCTGAAGGGAAACACACAGCACATTTCTCATCCATGAAACACACTCTGCTTTGGAGCACGAAGCATGCTCTTGCTTTCTAGGGTCTCTAATAGAGCCAGAAACTTGAGGGTACTCAGAACAAAAGAACGGTGTTTGCTACACATACAGACCATTGCTAGTTCAACTCTGCTTCTGAAACTGATTCAAACCACAAGACATCTAACGTCCAATGCTTTTCAGTTAAGAGCAAGAAACGTGTGAGCTTCTAAAATGATTTATATTCATTTGAGCTAAAAAGTGACTGCGTTTACCTGAAACGATGTCTTGCTTGTAGGAAGACACAGAGCCAGGAATTTAACTCCATTTCAGAAGGAAAACAGAAACACAGTTCTCATCCATGAATAACACTCTGCTTTATTGCAAGAAGCACACTCTTGCTTTCTAAGAGTCTCTAATACAGCAGGAAACGTGACTGTGGTCAGAACAAAATAATGGTGTTTCCTACACATACGGACCATATCTAGGTCAACTCATCTTCTGATACTGATACAAAGCACAGTTCCATTAACATGCAATGCTTTCAAGTTAAGAGCAAGAAACGTGTGAGCTTCGTGAACGTAGTAGCTTCATTTGAGATGAAAATTGACTGAGTTTACCTGAAAAGATATCTTGCTTGTAGGGAGACACAGAGCCTGGGAATTAACTCCATTTCTGAAGGGAAACACACTACACAGTTCTCATCCATGAAACACACTCTCCTTTAGAGCAAAAGCACGCTCTTGCTTTCTAAGATTCTCTAATCCAGCAGGAACCGTGACTGTGGTCAGAACAAAATAATAGTGTTTCCTACACATACGGACCATATCTAGGTCAACTCTTCTTCTGAAACTGATACAAAGCACAGTTCCTCTAACATGCAATGCTTTCCAGTTAAGATCGAGAAAATTGTGTGCTTTGTGAACGATGTAGCTTAGTTTGAGCTGAAAGGTGACTGAGTTTACGTGAAAAGAAGTGTTGCTTGTAGGAAGATACAGAGCCTGTGATTTAACTCCATTACTGAAGGGAAACACACAGCACTGTTCTCACGATGAAACACACTCTGCATATAGGAAGAAGCACGCTCTTGCTTTCTAGAGTCTCTAATAGAGCAGGAAACGTGAGTGTGCTCAAAACAAAAGAACTGTGTATCCTACACATACAGACCATTGCTAGTTCAATTCTGCTTCTGAAACTGATACAAACCACAAGTCATCTATCATCCAATGCTTTTCAGTTAAGAGCGAGAAACGTGTGATCTTCGTAAACAATGTAGCTTCCTTTGAGCTGAAAAGTGACTGAGGTTACCTGAAAAGATGTCTTACTTGTAGGAAGAATCAGAGCCTGGGATTTAACTCCATTTCTGAAGGGAAACACACAGCACAGTTCTCATCCATGAAACACACTCTGCTTTAGAGCAAGAAGCATGCTCTTTCTTTCTCGAGTCTCTAATAGAGCCAGAAACTTGAGGGTACTCAGTACAAAAGAACGGTGTAACTTACACATACGGACCATTGCTAGTTCAACTCTGCTTATGAAACTGATACAAATCACAGGTCGTCTAACATCCAATGCTTTACAGTTAAGAGCAAGAAACGTGTGAGCTACTTGAAAGATGTATCTTTGTTTGAGCTGAAATGTGACTGAGTTTACGTGAAATGAAGTCTTGCTTGTAGGAAGGAACACAGCCTGTGATTTAACTCCATTTCTGAAGTGAAACACACAGCACAGTTCTCATCCATGAAACACACTCTGCTTTAGAGCACGAAGCATGCTCTTGCTTTCTAGAGTCTCTCATAGAGCCAGAAACATGAGGGTGCTCTGAACAAAATAACGGTGTTTCCTACATATATGGACCATTGCTAGTTTAACTCTGCTTCTGAAACTGATACAAACCACAAGTCATCTAACATCCAATGCTATTCAGTTCACAGCGAGAAACGTGTGTACTTCGTAAACGATTTATATTCATTTGAGGTGAAAAGTGACTGTGTTACCTGAAATGATGTCTTGCATGTTGGAAGACATTGAGCCTGGATTTTAACTCCATTTCTGAAGGGAAACACACCGCACAGTTCTCATCCATGAAACACACTCTGCTTTAGAGCAAGAAGCATGCTCTTGCTTTCTAAGAGTCTCTAATACAGCAGGAAATGTGACTGTGGTCAAACAAAATAACGGTGTTTCCTACACATACGGACCAAATCTAGGTCAACTCTTCTTCTAAAACTGAAAGAAAGCACAGTTCCTCTAACATGCAATGCTTTCCAGTTAAGATTGAGAAAATTGTGTGCTTTGTGAACGATGTAGCTTTGTTTGAGCTGAAAGGTGACTGATTTTACGTGAAATGAAGTCTTGCTTGTAGGAAGATACAGAGCCTGTGATTTAACTGCATTTCTGAAGGGAAACACACAGCACTGTTCTCACGATGAAACACACTGTGCATACAGGAAGAAGCACGCTCTTGCTTTCTAGATTCTCTAAAAGAGCAGGAAACTTGAGTGTGCTCAGAACAAAAGAACTGTGTATCCTACACATACAGACCATTGCTAGTTCAACTCTGCTTCTGAAACTGATACAAACCACAAGTCATCTAACATCCAATGCTTTTCAGTTAAGAGCAAGAAAAGTGTGATCTTCGTAAACAATGTAGCTTCTTTTGAGCTGAAAAGTGACTGAGGTTACCTGAAAAGATGTCTTACTTGTAGGAAGAATCAGAGCCTGGGATTTAACTCCATTTCTGAGGGAAACACACAGCACAGTTCTCATCCATGAAACACACTCTGCTTTAGAGAAAGAAGCATGCTCTTTCTTTCTCGAGTCTCTAATAGAGCCAGAAACTTGAGGGTACTCAGTACAAAAGAACGGTGTATCCTACACATACGGACCATTGCTAGTTCAACTCTGCTTATGAAACTGATACAAATCACAGGTCGTCTAACATCCAATGCTTTAGAGTTAAGAGCAAGAAACGTGTGAGCTACTTGAAAGATGTATCTTTGTTTGAGCTGAAATATGACTGAGTTTACGTGAAATGAAGTCTTGCTTGTAGGAAGATACTGAGCCTGTGATTTAACTTCATTTCTGAAGGGAAACACACAGCACTGTTCTCACGATGAATCACACTCTGCATATAGGAAGAAGCACGCTCTGGCTTTCTAGAGTCTCTAATAGAGCAGGAAACGTGAGTGTGCTCAGAACAAAAGAACTGTGTTTCCTACACATACACTCCATTGCTAGTTCAACTCTGCTTCTGAAACTGATACAAACCACAAGTCATCTAACATCCAATGCTTTTCATTTAAGAGTGAGAAACGTGTGATCTTCGTAAACGATTTATATTCATTTGAGCTGAAAAGTGACTGCGTTTACCTGAAATGATGTCTTGCTTCTAGGAAGAAACAGAGCCTGGAATTTAACACCATTTCTGAAGGGAAACACACAGCACAGTTCTCATCCATGAAACACACTCTGCTTTAGAGCAAGAAGCACGCTCTTTCTATCTAAGAGTCTCTAATACAGCAGGAAACGTGACTATGGTCACAACAAAATAACGGTGTTTCCTAAACATACGGACCATATCTAGGTCAACTCTTCTTCTGAAACTGATACAAACCACAGTTCTGCTAACATACAATGCTTTACATTTTAGAGCTAGAAACGTGTGATCTTTGTGAACGATGTAGCTTCCTTTGAGCTGAAAAGTGACAGAGTTTACCTGAAAAGATGTCTTGCTTATAGGAAGACACAGAGCCTGGGATTTAACTCCATTTCTGAAGGGAAACACACAGCACACTTCTCATCCATGAAACACACTCTGCTTTAGAGCACGAAGCATGCTCTTGCTTTCTAAGAGTCTCTAATACAGCAGGAAACGTGACTGTTGTCAGAACAAAATAACGGTGTTTCCTACACATACAGACCATATCTAGGTCAACTCTTCTTCTAAAACTGATACAAACCACAGTTCTGCTAACATACAATGCTTTACACTTAAGAGCTAGAAACGTGTGAGCTTTGGGAACGATGTAGCTTTCTTTGAGCTGAAAAGTGCGGAGTTTATCTGAAAAGGTGTCTTGCTTATAGGAAGACACAGAGCCTGGGATTTAACTCCATTTCTGAAAGGAAACACACAGCACATTTCTCATCCATGAAACACACTCTGCTTTGGAGCACGAAGCATGCTCTTGCTTTCTAGAGTCTCTAATAGAGCCAGAAACTTGAGGGTACTCAGAACAAAAGAACGGTGTTTGCTACACATACAGACCATTGCTAGTTCAACTCTGCTTCTGAAACTGATTCAAACCACAAGACATCTAACGTCCAATGCTTTTCAGTTAAGAGCAAGAAACGTGTGAGCTTCTTAAATGATTTATATTCATTTGAGCTGAAAAGTGACTGTGTTTACCTGAAACGATGTCTTGCTTGTAGGAAGACACAGAGCCAGGAATTTAACTCCATTTCAGAAGGAAAACAGAAAGCACAGTTCTCATCCATGAATAACACTCTGCTTTATTGCAAGAAGCACACTCTTGCTTTTTAAGAGTCCCTAATACAGCAGGAAACGTGACTGTGGTCAGAACAAAATAATGGTGTTTCCTACACATACAGACCATATCTAGGTCAACTCATCTTCTGATACTGATACAAAGCACAGTTCCATTAACATGCAATGCTTTCAAGTTAAGAGCAAGAAACGTGTGAGCTTCGTGAACGTAGTAGCTTCATTTGAGATGAAAATTGACTGAGTTTACCTGAAAAGATATCTTGCTTGTAGGGAGACACAGAGCCTGGGAATTAACTCCATTTCTGAAGGGAAACACACTGCACAGTTCTCATCCATGAAACACACTCTCCTTTAGAGCAAAAGCACGCTCTTGCTTTCTAAGAGTCTCTAATCCAGCAGGAACCATGACTGTTGTCAGAACCCAATAACAGTGTTTCCTACACATACGGACCATATCTAGGTCAACTCTTCTTCTGAAACTGATACAAAGCACAGTTGCTCTAACATGCAATGCTTTCCAGTTAAGATCGAGAAAATTGTGTGCTTTGTGAACGATGTAGCTTTGTTTGAGCTGAAAGGTGACTGAGTTTACGTGAAAAGAAGTCTTGCTTGTAGGAAGATACAGAGATTGTGGTTTAACTCCATTTCTGAAGGGAAACACACAGCACTGTTCTCACAATGAAACACACTCTGCGTATAGGAAGAAGCACGCTCTTGCTTTCTAGAGTCTCTAATAGAGCAGGAAACTTGAGTGTGCTCAGAACAAAAGAACAGTGTATCCTACACATACAGACCATTGCTAGTTCAATTCTGCTTCTGAAACTGATACAAACCACAAGTCATCTATCATCCAATGCTTTTCAGTTAAGAGCGAGAAACGTGTGATCTTCGTAAACAATGTAGCTTCCTTTGAGCTGAAAAGTGACTGAGGTTACCTGAAAAGATGTCTTACTTGTAGGAAGAATCAGAGCCTGGGATTTAACTCCATTTCTGAAGGGAAACACACAGCACAGTTCTCATCCATGAAACACACTCTGCTTTAGAGCAAGAAGCATGCTCTTTCTTTCTCGAGTCTCTAATAGAGCCAGAAACTTGAGGGTACTCAGTACAAAAGAACAGTGTATCCTACACATACGGACCATTGCTAGTTCAACTCTGCTTATGAAACTGATACAAATCACAGGTCGTCTAACATCCAATGCTTAACATTTAAGAGCAAGAAACATGTGAGCTACTTGAAAGATGTATCTTTGTTTGAGCTGAAATGTGACTGAGTTTACGTGAAATGAAGTCTTGCTTGTAGGAAGGAACACAGCCTGTGATTTAACTCCATTTCTGAAGTGAAACACACAGCACAGTTCTCATCCATTAAACACACTCTGCTTTAGAGCACGAAGCATGCTCTTGCTTTCTAGAGTCTCTCATAGAGCCAGAAACATGAGGGTGCTCTGAACAAAATAACGGTGTTTCCTACATATATGGACCATTGCTAGTTCAACTTTGCTTCTGAAACTGATACAAACCACAAGTCATCTAAAATCCAATGCTATTCAGTTCACAGCGAGAAACGTGTGTACTTCGTAAACGATTTATATTCATTTGAGGTGAAAAGTGACTGCGTTTACCTGAAATGATGTCTTGCTTCTAGGAAGAAACAGAGCCTGGAATTTAACACCATTTCTGAAGGGAAACACACAGCACAGTTCTCATCCATGAAACACACTCTGCTTTAGAGAAAGAAGCATGCTCTTTCTTTCTCGAGTCTCTAATAGAGCCAGAAACTTGAGGGTACTCAGTACAAAAGAACGGTGTATCCTACACATACGGACCATTGCTAGTTCAACTCTGCTTATGAAACTGATACAAATCACAGGTCGTCTAACATCCAATGCTTTAGAGTTAAGAGCAAGAAACGTGTGAGCTACTTGAAAGATGTATCTTTGTTTGAGCTGAAATGTGACTGAGTTTACGTGAAATGAAGTCTTGCTTGTAGGAAGATACTGAGCCTGTGATTTAACTTCATTTCTGAAGGGAAACACACAGCACTGTTCTCACGATGAATCACACTCTGCATATAGGAAGAAGCACGCTCTGGCTTTCTAGAGTCTCTAATAGAGCAGGAAACGTGAGTGTGCTCAGAACAAAAGAACTGTGTTTCCTACACATACACTCCATTGCTAGTTCAACTCTGCTTCTGAAACTGATACAAACCACAAGTCATCTAACATCCAATGCTTTTCATTTAAGAGTGAGAAACGTGTGATCTTCGTAAACGATTTATATTCATTTGAGCTGAAAAGTGACTGCGTTTACCTGAAATGATGTCTTGCTTCTAGGAAGAAACAGAGCCTGGAATTTAACACCATTTCTGAAGGGAAACACACAGCACAGTTCTCATCCATGAAACACACTCTGCTTGAGAGCAAGAAGCACGCTCTTTCCATCTAAGAGTCTCTAATACAGCAGGAAACGTGACTATGGTCACAACAAAATAACGGTGTTTCCTAAAAATACGGACCATATCTAGGTCAACTCTTCTTCTGAAACTGATACAAACCACAGTTCTGCTAACATACAATGCTTTACATTTAAGAGCTAGAAACGTGTGATCTTTGTGAACGATGTAGCTTCCTTTGAGCGGAAAAGTGACAGAGTTTACCTGAAAAGATGTCTTGCTTATAGGAAGACACAGAGCCTGGGATTTAACTCCATTTCTGAAGGGAAACACACAGCACACTTCTCATCCATGAAACACACTCTGCTTTAGAGCACGAAGCATGCTCTTGCTTTCTAAGAGTCTCTAATACAGCAGGAAACGTGACAGTTGTCAGAACAAAATAACGGTGTTTCCTACACATACAGACCATATCTAGGTCAACTCTTCTTCTAAAACTGATACAAACCACAGTTCTGCTAACATACAATGCTTAACACTTAAGATCTAGAAACGTGTGAGCTTTGGGAACGATGTAGCTTTCTTTGAGCTGAAAAGTGAGAGAGTTTATCTGAAAAGGTGTCTTGCTTATAGGAAGACACAGAGCCTGGGATTTAACTCCATTTCTGAAAGGAAACACACAGCACATTTCTCATCCATGAAACACACTCTGCTTTGGAGCACGAAGCATGCTCTTGCTTTCTAGAGTCTCTAATAGAGCCAGAAACTTGAGGGTACTCAGAACAAAAGAACGGTGTTTGCTACACATACAGACCATTGCTAGTTCAACTCTGCTTCTGAAACTGATTCAAACCACAAGACATCTAACGTCCAATGCTTTTCAGTTAAGAGCAAGAAACGTGTGAGCTTCTTAAATGATTTATATTCATTTGAGCTGAAAAGTGACTGTGTTTACCTGAAACGATGTCTTGCTTGTAGGAAGACACAGAGCCAGGAATTTAACTCCATTTCAGAAGGAAAACAGAAAGCACAGTTCTCATCCATGAATAACACTCTGCTTTATTGCAAGAAGCACACTCTTGCTTTTTAAGAGTCCCTAATACAGCAGGAAACGTGACTGTGGTCAGAACAAAATAATGGTGTTTCCTACACATACAGACCATATCTAGGTCAACTCATCTTCTGATACTGATACAAAGCACAGTTCCATTAACATGCAATGCTTTCAAGTTAAGAGCAAGAAACGTGTGAGCTTCGTGAACGTAGTAGCTTCATTTGAGATGAAAATTGACTGAGTTTACCTGAAAAGATATCTTGCTTGTAGGGAGACACAGAGCCTGGGAATTAACTCCATTTCTGAAGGGAAACACACTGCACAGTTCTCATCCATGAAACACACTCTCCTTTAGAGCAAAAGCACGCTCTTGCTTTCTAAGAGTCTCTAATCCAGCAGGAACCATGACTGTTGTCAGAACCCAATAACAGTGTTTCCTACACATACGGACCATATCTAGGTCAACTCTTCTTCTGAAACTGATACAAAGCACAGTTGCTCTAACATGCAATGCTTTCCAGTTAAGATCGAGAAAATTGTGTGCTTTGTGAACGATGTAGCTTTGTTTGAGCTGAAAGGTGACTGAGTTTACGTGAAAAGAAGTCTTGCTTGTAGGAAGATACAGAGATTGTGGTTTAACTCCATTTCTGAAGGGAAACACACAGCACTGTTCTCACAATGAAACACACTCTGCGTATAGGAAGAAGCACGCTCTTGCTTTCTAGAGTCTCTAATAGAGCAGGAAACTTGAGTGTGCTCAGAACAAAAGAACAGTGTATCCTACACATACAGACCATTGCTAGTTCAATTCTGCTTCTGAAACTGATACAAACCACAAGTCATCTATCATCCAATGCTTTTCAGTTAAGAGCGAGAAACGTGTGATCTTCGTAAACAATGTAGCTTCCTTTGAGCTGAAAAGTGACTGAGGTTACCTGAAAAGATGTCTTACTTGTAGGAAGAATCAGAGCCTGGGATTTAACTCCATTTCTGAAGGGAAACACACAGCACAGTTCTCATCCATGAAACACACTCTGCTTTAGAGCAAGAAGCATGCTCTTTCTTTCTCGAGTCTCTAATAGAGCCAGAAACTTGAGGGTACTCAGTACAAAAGAACAGTGTATCCTACACATACGGACCATTGCTAGTTCAACTCTGCTTATGAAACTGATACAAATCACAGGTCGTCTAACATCCAATGCTTAACATTTAAGAGCAAGAAACATGTGAGCTACTTGAAAGATGTATCTTTGTTTGAGCTGAAATGTGACTGAGTTTACGTGAAATGAAGTCTTGCTTGTAGGAAGGAACACAGCCTGTGATTTAACTCCATTTCTGAAGTGAAACACACAGCACAGTTCTCATCCATGAAACACACTCTGCTTTAGAGCACGAAGCATGCTCTTGCTTTCTAGAGTCTCTCATAGAGCCAGAAACATGAGGGTGCTCTGAACAAAATAACGGTGTTTCCTACATATATGGACCATTGCTAGTTCAACTTTGCTTCTGAAACTGATACAAACCACAAGTCATCTAAAATCCAATGCTATTCAGTTCACAGCGAGAAACGTGTGTACTTCGTAAACGATTTATATTCATTTGAGGTGAAAAGTGACTGCGTTTACCTGAAATGATGTCTTGCTTCTAGGAAGAAACAGAGCCTGGAATTTAACACCATTTCTGAAGGGAAACACACAGCACAGTTCTCATCCATGAAACACACTCTGCTTTAGAGAAAGAAGCATGCTCTTTCTTTCTCGAGTCTCTAATAGAGCCAGAAACTTGAGGGTACTCAGTACAAAAGAACGGTGTATCCTACACATACGGACCATTGCTAGTTCAACTCTGCTTATGAAACTGATACAAATCACAGGTCGTCTAACATCCAATGCTTTAGAGTTAAGAGCAAGAAACGTGTGAGCTACTTGAAAGATGTATCTTTGTTTGAGCTGAAATGTGACTGAGTTTACGTGAAATGAAGTCTTGCTTGTAGGAAGATACTGAGCCTGTGATTTAACTTCATTTCTGAAGGGAAACACACAGCACTGTTCTCACGATGAATCACACTCTGCATATAGGAAGAAGCACGCTCTGGCTTTCTAGAGTCTCTAATAGAGCAGGAAACGTGAGTGTGCTCAGAACAAAAGAACTGTGTTTCCTACACATACACTCCATTGCTAGTTCAACTCTGCTTCTGAAACTGATACAAACCACAAGTCATCTAACATCCAATGCTTTTCATTTAAGAGTGAGAAACGTGTGATCTTCGTAAACGATTTATATTCATTTGAGCTGAAAAGTGACTGCGTTTACCTGAAATGATGTCTTGCTTCTAGGAAGAAACAGAGCCTGGAATTTAACACCATTTCTGAAGGGAAACACACAGCACAGTTCTCATCCATGAAACACACTCTGCTTGAGAGCAAGAAGCACGCTCTTTCCATCTAAGAGTCTCTAATACAGCAGGAAACGTGACTATGGTCACAACAAAATAACGGTGTTTCCTAAAAATACGGACCATATCTAGGTCAACTCTTCTTCTGAAACTGATACAAACCACAGTTCTGCTAACATACAATGCTTTACATTTAAGAGCTAGAAACGTGTGATCTTTGTGAACGATGTAGCTTCCTTTGAGCGGAAAAGTGACAGAGTTTACCTGAAAAGATGTCTTGCTTATAGGAAGACACAGAGCCTGGGATTTAACTCCATTTCTGAAGGGAAACACACAGCACACTTCTCATCCATGAAACACACTCTGCTTTAGAGCACGAAGCATGCTCTTGCTTTCTAAGAGTCTCTAATACAGCAGGAAACGTGACAGTTGTCAGAACAAAATAACGGTGTTTCCTACACATACAGACCATATCTAGGTCAACTCTTCTTCTAAAACTGATACAAACCACAGTTCTGCTAACATACAATGCTTAACACTTAAGATCTAGAAACGTGTGAGCTTTGGGAACGATGTAGCTTTCTTTGAGCTGAAAAGTGAGAGAGTTTATCTGAAAAGGTGTCTTGCTTATAGGAAGACACAGAGCCTGGGATTTAACTCCATTTCTGAAAGGAAACACACAGCACATTTCTCATCCATGAAACACACTCTGCTTTGGAGCACGAAGCATGCTCTTGCTTTCTAGAGTCTCTAATAGAGCCAGAAACTTGAGGGTACTCAGAACAAAAGAACGGTGTTTGCTACACATACAGACCATTGCTAGTTCAACTCTGCTTCTGAAACTGATTCAAACCACAAGACATCTAACGTCCAATGCTTTTCAGTTAAGAGCAAGAAACGTGTGAGCTTCTTAAATGATTTATATTCATTTGAGCTGAAAAGTGACTGTGTTTACCTGAAACGATGTCTTGCTTGTAGGAAGACACAGAGCCAGGAATTTAACTCCATTTCAGAAGGAAAACAGAAAGCACAGTTCTCATCCATGAATAACACTCTGCTTTATTGCAAGAAGCACACTCTTGCTTTTTAAGAGTCCCTAATACAGCAGGAAACGTGACTGTGGTCAGAACAAAATAATGGTGTTTCCTACACATACAGACCATATCTAGGTCAACTCATCTTCTGATACTGATACAAAGCACAGTTCCATTAACATGCAATGCTTTCAAGTTAAGAGCAAGAAACGTGTGAGCTTCGTGAACGTAGTAGCTTCATTTGAGATGAAAATTGACTGAGTTTACCTGAAAAGATATCTTGCTTGTAGGGAGACACAGAGCCTGGGAATTAACTCCATTTCTGAAGGGAAACACACTGCACAGTTCTCATCCATGAAACACACTCTCCTTTAGAGCAAAAGCACGCTCTTGCTTTCTAAGAGTCTCTAATCCAGCAGGAACCATGACTGTTGTCAGAACCCAATAACAGTGTTTCCTACACATACGGACCATATCTAGGTCAACTCTTCTTCTGAAACTGATACAAAGCACAGTTGCTCTAACATGCAATGCTTTCCAGTTAAGATCGAGAAAATTGTGTGCTTTGTGAACGATGTAGCTTTGTTTGAGCTGAAAGGTGACTGAGTTTACGTGAAAAGAAGTCTTGCTTGTAGGAAGATACAGAGATTGTGGTTTAACTCCATTTCTGAAGGGAAACACACAGCACTGTTCTCACAATGAAACACACTCTGCGTATAGGAAGAAGCACGCTCTTGCTTTCTAGAGTCTCTAATAGAGCAGGAAACTTGAGTGTGCTCAGAACAAAAGAACAGTGTATCCTACACATACAGACCATTGCTAGTTCAATTCTGCTTCTGAAACTGATACAAACCACAAGTCATCTATCATCCAATGCTTTTCAGTTAAGAGCGAGAAACGTGTGATCTTCGTAAACAATGTAGCTTCCTTTGAGCTGAAAAGTGACTGAGGTTACCTGAAAAGATGTCTTACTTGTAGGAAGAATCAGAGCCTGGGATTTAACTCCATTTCTGAAGGGAAACACACAGCACAGTTCTCATCCATGAAACACACTCTGCTTTAGAGCAAGAAGCATGCTCTTTCTTTCTCGAGTCTCTAATAGAGCCAGAAACTTGAGGGTACTCAGTACAAAAGAACAGTGTATCCTACACATACGGACCATTGCTAGTTCAACTCTGCTTATGAAACTGATACAAATCACAGGTCGTCTAACATCCAATGCTTAACATTTAAGAGCAAGAAACATGTGAGCTACTTGAAAGATGTATCTTTGTTTGAGCTGAAATGTGACTGAGTTTACGTGAAATGAAGTCTTGCTTGTAGGAAGGAACACAGCCTGTGATTTAACTCCATTTCTGAAGTGAAACACACAGCACAGTTCTCATCCATGAAACACACTCTGCTTTAGAGCACGAAGCATGCTCTTGCTTTCTAGAGTCTCTCATAGAGCCAGAAACATGAGGGTGCTCTGAACAAAATAACGGTGTTTCCTACATATATGGACCATTGCTAGTTCAACTTTGCTTCTGAAACTGATACAAACCACAAGTCATCTAAAATCCAATGCTATTCAGTTCACAGCGAGAAACGTGTGTACTTCGTAAACGATTTATATTCATTTGAGGTGAAAAGTGACTGCGTTTACCTGAAATGATGTCTTGCTTCTAGGAAGAAACAGAGCCTGGAATTTAACACCATTTCTGAAGGGAAACACACAGCACAGTTCTCATCCATGAAACACACTCTGCTTTAGAGAAAGAAGCATGCTCTTTCTTTCTCGAGTCTCTAATAGAGCCAGAAACTTGAGGGTACTCAGTACAAAAGAACGGTGTATCCTACACATACGGACCATTGCTAGTTCAACTCTGCTTATGAAACTGATACAAATCACAGGTCGTCTAACATCCAATGCTTTAGAGTTAAGAGCAAGAAACGTGTGAGCTACTTGAAAGATGTATCTTTGTTTGAGCTGAAATGTGACTGAGTTTACGTGAAATGAAGTCTTGCTTGTAGGAAGATACTGAGCCTGTGATTTAACTTCATTTCTGAAGGGAAACACACAGCACTGTTCTCACGATGAATCACACTCTGCATATAGGAAGAAGCACGCTCTGGCTTTCTAGAGTCTCTAATAGAGCAGGAAACGTGAGTGTGCTCAGAACAAAAGAACTGTGTTTCCTACACATACACTCCATTGCTAGTTCAACTCTGCTTCTGAAACTGATACAAACCACAAGTCATCTAACATCCAATGCTTTTCATTTAAGAGTGAGAAACGTGTGATCTTCGTAAACGATTTATATTCATTTGAGCTGAAAAGTGACTGCGTTTACCTGAAATGATGTCTTGCTTCTAGGAAGAAACAGAGCCTGGAATTTAACACCATTTCTGAAGGGAAACACACAGCACAGTTCTCATCCATGAAACACACTCTGCTTGAGAGCAAGAAGCACGCTCTTTCCATCTAAGAGTCTCTAATACAGCAGGAAACGTGACTATGGTCACAACAAAATAACGGTGTTTCCTAAAAATACGGACCATATCTAGGTCAACTCTTCTTCTGAAACTGATACAAACCACAGTTCTGCTAACATACAATGCTTTACATTTAAGAGCTAGAAACGTGTGATCTTTGTGAACGATGTAGCTTCCTTTGAGCGGAAAAGTGACAGAGTTTACCTGAAAAGATGTCTTGCTTATAGGAAGACACAGAGCCTGGGATTTAACTCCATTTCTGAAGGGAAACACACAGCACACTTCTCATCCATGAAACACACTCTGCTTTAGAGCACGAAGCATGCTCTTGCTTTCTAAGAGTCTCTAATACAGCAGGAAACGTGACAGTTGTCAGAACAAAATAACGGTGTTTCCTACACATACAGACCATATCTAGGTCAACTCTTCTTCTAAAACTGATACAAACCACAGTTCTGCTAACATACAATGCTTAACACTTAAGATCTAGAAACGTGTGAGCTTTGGGAACGATGTAGCTTTCTTTGAGCTGAAAAGTGAGAGAGTTTATCTGAAAAGGTGTCTTGCTTATAGGAAGACACAGAGCCTGGGATTTAACTCCATTTCTGAAAGGAAACACACAGCACATTTCTCATCCATGAAACACACTCTGCTTTGGAGCACGAAGCATGCTCTTGCTTTCTAGAGTCTCTAATAGAGCCAGAAACTTGAGGGTACTCAGAACAAAAGAACGGTGTTTGCTACACATACAGACCATTGCTAGTTCAACTCTGCTTCTGAAACTGATGCAAACCACAAGACATCTAACGTCCAATGCTTTTCAGTTAAGAGCAAGAAACGTGTGAGCTTCTTAAATGATTTATATTCATTTGAGCTGAAGAGTGACTGTGTTTACCTGAAACGATGTCTTGCTTGTAGGAAGACACAGAGCCAGGAATTTAACTCCATTTCAGAAGGAAAACAGAAAGCACAGTTCTCATCCATGAATAACACTCTGCTTTATTGCAAGAAGCACACTCTTGCTTTTTAAGAGTCCCTAATACAGCAGGAAACGTGACTGTGGTCAGAACAAAATAATGGTGTTTCCTACACATACGGACCATATCTAGGTCAACTCATCTTCTGATACTGATACAAAGCACAGTTCCATTAACATGCAATGCTTTCAAGTTAAGAGCAAGAAACGTGTGAGCTTCGTGAACGTAGTAGCTTCATTTGAGATGAAAATTGACTGAGTTTACCTGAAAAGATATCTTGCTTGTAGGGAGACACAGAGCCTGGGAATTAACTCCATTTCTGAAGGGAAACACACTGCACAGTTCTCATCCATGAAACACACTCTCATTTAGAGCAAAAGCACGCTCTTGCTTTCTAAGAGTCTCTAATACAGCAGGAAACGTGACTGTGGTCAGAACAAAATAACAGTGTTTCCTACACATACGGACCATATCTAGGTCAACTCTTCTTCTTAAACTGATACAAGCCACAGTTCCATTAACATGCAATGCTTTCAAGTTAAGAGCAAGAAACGTGTGAGCTTTGTGAACGTTGTAGCTTCCTTTGAGATGAAAATTGACTGAGTTTACCTGAAAAGATATCTTGCTTATAGGAAGACACAGAGCCTGGGAATTAACTCCATTTCTGAAGGGAAACACACTACACAGTTCTCATCCATGAAACACACTCTCCTTTAGAGCAAAAGCACGCTCTTGCTTTCTAAGAGTCTCTAATCCAGCAGGAACCATGACTGTGGTCAGAACCCAATAACAGTGTTTCCTACACATACGGACCATATCTAGGTCAACTCTTCTTCTGAAACTGATACAAAGCACAGTTGCTCTAACATGCAATGCTTTCCAGTTAGGATCGAGAAAATTGTGTGCTTTGTGAACGATGTAGCTTTGTTTGAGCTGAAAGGTGACTGAGTTTACGTGAAAAGAAGTCTTGCTTGTAGGAAGATACAGAGATTGTGGTTTAACTCCATTTCTGAAGGGAAACACACAGCACTGTTCTCACAATGAAACACACTCTGTGTATAGGAAGAAGCACGCTCTTGCTTTCTAGAGTCTCTAATAGAGCAGGAAACTTGAGTGTGCTCAGAACAAAAGAACAGTGTATCCTACACATACAGACCATTGCTAGTTCAATTCTGCTTCTGAAACTGATACAAACCACAAGTCATCTATCATCCAATGCTTTTCAGTTAAGAGCGAGAAACGTGTGATCTTCGTAAACAATGTAGCTTCCTTTGAGCTGAAAAGTGACTGAGGTTACCTGAAAAGATGTCTTACTTGTAGGAAGAATCAGAGCCTGGGATTTAACTCCATTTCTGAAGGGAAACACACAGCACAGTTCTCATCCATGAAACACACTCTGCTTTAGAGCAAGAAGCATGCTCTTTCTTTCTCGAGTCTCTAATAGAGCCAGAAACTTGAGGGTACTCAGTACTGAAGAACGGTGTATCCTACACATACAGACCATTGCTAGTTCAACTCTGCTTATGAAACTGATACAAATCACAGGTCGTCTAACATCCAATGCTTAACAGTTAAGAGCAAGAAACATGTGAGCTACTTGAAAGATGTATCTTTGTTTGAGCTGAAATGTGACTGAGTTTACGTGAAATGAAGTCTTGCTTGTAGGAAGGAACACAGCCTGTGATTTAACTCCATTTCTCAAGTGAAACACACAGCACAGTTCTCATCCATGAAACACACTCTGCTTTAGAGCACGAAGCATGCTCTTGCTTTCTAGAGTCTCTCATAGAGCCAGAAACATGAGGGTGCTCTGAACAAAATAACGGTGTTTCCTACATATATGGACCATTGCTAGTTCAACTCTGCTTCTGAAACTGATACAAACCACAAGTCATCTAAAATCCAATGCTATTCAGTTCACAGCGAGAAACGTGTGTACTTTGTAAACGATTTATATTCATTTGAGGTGAAAAGTGACTGCGTTTACCTGAAATGATGTCTTGCTTCTAGGAAGAAACAGAGCCTGGAATTTAACACCATTTCTGAAGGGAAACACACAGCACAGTTCTCATCCATGAAACACACTATGCTTTAGAGCAAGAAGCACGCTCTTTCTATCTAAGAGTCTCCAATACAGCAGGAAACGTGACTGTGGTCACAACAAACTAACGGTGTTTCCTAAACATACAGACCATATCTAGGTCAACTCTTCTTCTGAAACTGATACAAACCACAGTTCTGCTAACATACAATGCTTTACATTTAAGAGCTAGAAACGTGTGAGCTTTGTGAACGATGTAGCTTCCTTTGAGCTGAAAAGTGACAGAGTTTACCTGAAAAGATGTCTTGCTTATAGGAAGACACAGAGCCTGGGATTTAACTCCATTTCTGAAGGGAAACACACAGCACACTTCTCATCCATGAAACACACTCTGCTTTAGAGCAAAAAGCATGCTCTTGCTTTCTAGAGTCTATAATAGAGCCAGAAACTTGAAAGTGTGCTCATAATAAAAAACTGTGTTTCCTACATACACGGACCATATCTAGTTCAACTCTGCTCCTTAAACTGATACAAACCACAGGTCCTCTAACATCCAATGCTTTCCAGTTAAGAGCAAGAAACGTGTGAGCTTCGTGAATGATGTAGCTTCCTTTGAGCTGAAAAGTGACTGAGTTTACCTGAAAAGATGTCTTTCTTGTAGGAAGACACAGAGCCTGGGATTTAACTCCATTTCTGAAGGGAAACACACAGCACAGATCTCATCCATGAAACACACTCTGCTTTAGAGCACGAAGCATGCTCTTGCTTTCTAAGAGTCTCTAATACAGCAGGAAACATGACTGTTGTCAGAACAAAATAACGGTGTTTCCTACACATACAGACCATATCTAGGTCAACTCTTCTTCTAAAACTGATACAAACCACAGTTCTGCTAACATACAATGCTTTACACTTAAGAGCTAGAAACGTGTGAGCTTTGGGAACGATGTAGCTTTCTTTGAGCTGAAAAGTGAGAGAGTTTATCTGAAAAGGTGTCTTTCTTATAGTGCCGCAGACCACCCAGAGGGAGACCACCACTGCGGGAGAACCAGGGAGAAGGCTCAAGGAGAAGTCAGGAATCGGCGAGGAGAATGACAGACAGACACATGTGTTGATGTGCTGCTGCAATTTTACTTCTGTATAGGCAATGCTTATATACTTTTACAATCGAGGAACTTGGCAGGGGGTTACATCAGGCCATTATTTTTTACAATTACTCAGAGTCAGCAAGAAACAATAACAAGAGACATCCATATCTATTTTTGTGTATCACTTCCGCAGCGCGAGTTCACCGTGGCTATTGTCTGAGGGCATGATCTCAGAATTTTGTGAAATCTGTCTCGCGCCAGCGACCACATCTGTGGGGAGCCAAACTCTTGCCAGTCTGGGTTATATATTTTACTATCATATGCCCATTTGCTTTCAAAGCTGTTCTTTTTCCTCTCATAATTTACCCATCTGTTCCCAACTTCATCATAACTTCCTGTATATGGGAGCGGCTCTAGGTAACTTCCACCTTCGGAGGTCCACCTAGGGGCTGTCCACCAGCTCCCTCCTAAGAAGTACTGTGTATACCCCCCGGGAAGTGTGTGCTGGGGAATTTTCTCTAACTCTTTCTCTCTAGAAGGGTCTGGCATGCTATGTTTATTCCCTTGTAACATTTTTATTTTTTACTTTCATTTTTGGGCTTTCTGGCTGTTTCTGACAAGAGCTCGCGCTGCTCTACTCTAAACAGGAACGACCCCAGAGATGTATTTGAGGAAGTCTTTTGAGCTTCCTTATACACTGGTCTGATAAATGGAGGTGCTCCAGGTACAGGTGACCTGGGTCAGTCATGCTGGTGCCGACCTGTACTGGTTGTGCTGTTAACTGGAGAAGACACAGATAAGACATACAGAGAAAGATCATGATTAGTGCCAACAAGGACTGTCGTCAAGGCCATTTGGTTCTCCAGGGCTTCCTGGGATCCTCAGGCTGCATGACGATTGCTGATTGTGGGGGAACCGCCTGAGGCCACGCTCCGAGAAGCTCCTACCTCAACCCTTCAGCTGCTGGGCCCCAGCGCAGCGGCATACTTGCTACAGCTACACAGGTGTCACAGCTGTAGGCGTAGCAGTTCCTCCTTTTCTGTTTTTAAAATGAAGCTCAAACACGTCCTGTTGCACTGTCTTCACAGAAGTATAGAGACAGTTAATAAGACAAGGAAAAAGAAAAACAACAAGCACTACCAGTAAAATGAGCACTCCAATAAAAATGAAATATTGTAGCCAATCTATGGGGTTCATATCCTTAATTCCTTTTTTTATTTCTGTAGCTAGATCTTGTAGTCCGCCTATTTGCAAATGAGCCTGACTCATAGCCGAAATATCTTTCTGTAAAGAGGCCAGATCATGGGTAATATCTGTATCATGCCAGATTCCCTGCAAATGAGCCTTAACCTTCTCCCAAGGCTGGGAAGCATTATAAGGCAATGGGGTAACACAGATGGATTTGAAGTTACCATGGCAGCGAGCAGACATTGTGGTTTTGAGGTTGGAAATGTCCTGTCCTAGGGCCAAAACCACTTCTTCCAAAACATTGATCTTAGACTCTAATTTTTTATCTATAGCTTCTTGCTCAAGTAAAGCCATAGTAATATTCTTATTAAGAGTATTGACATAATGAGCTGTATGAATTTCCTGAACTAATGTGGTTGTTGCAACAGCAAAGGTAGTAATAATCGAAATTAGAGCAGTAATACCTAGAATCAAAGCAGCAACAAACCGTTTTGGACGAATCAAATCTTTTAAAGTATTTAAAACTTGTAAGGCCGAATTGTCATACCAAGGTTCAGGGCCCAACTCTACAGGCAACATGACAAATGGAGGTCGCCGGACTATGAGAACCGTCCCTAGATCTTTTGGCTCCGCGGAAGTGATACAATTAGTTAATTTACAAGAATTACATATTATTTGAAAAGAATTACCATCCTGAGTAATATTAATAAAGGAAGATTGTGCTAAGAGCATAGCATTAGGGTAAGACACACAGGCTCTAAGGCCAACGGCCTCTGATTGAGTATGGTTAGGTCTTTTTTCTAGCATCATGTTGGAAGCTGCAACAAGCCTAAACAAACCAGAATGTCTCCTAGTAATGTTGCCTTGTTTTGCAAACCATGTAGGTTTTACAAAGCCTGGAGAGAACCATCTCCTAAGAGGCTCTCCATGTCTTTCAAAAACATAATTATGAAATTTCTCCTTATGAGTATTTAGATAACTCTTATAAGTGTCCTCCTTATCATTAGAATTAGAGTAATCCCATATCCTGAGGGATCCTGACGACCCCTGTGGTTTATACCTTGCAGCTGCATTTGGAAAACCGCAAGTCAACCATGTTGGGAATTTGGACAGAGAAGAATCCCAAAATTGATCTTTATCCCGGTACTTTTGAATACAGGGGGTGATAGGAATGAGATTGACTTGAGTAAAATTATCCTTATACAATTGATTCCCTAAAGTCTGTATCTGGAGCTCCCACACCCACCTCTTACCAGCGTTTGCTCTGTCTGGGCTGTCAGTCAGGAAGGTCCTGTAAGATGTCGGAAAGCAGCCGTAAGGCACCTTCCCCTGCAGCGTCAGGCAGATTGGGAGCGAATCTGCTCTGCCCTCAAAATTTATTAAGGAGGAGGAGCTGCTACGAGCGTCAGAATCCTGTGCTCCACCCAACCTGACTGAGTCATTGGTTAACACCTTGATAGGCTCCCGATCTAACCATCCTACAGGCTGAATAATCGGGGGATTAGGGACATATGCCCAGTAGGAAATTCCCTGAGTGACCGGCAGTGGGGTGGAAATTAAAGCTAGAAAGGCAAGGAAATAAAAAGAAGCTGTAAGGGGTTTCCCCTGTTTAATTAAAAGTTCCTTTGCGTTCTGAGTCAGAAGTCGAATCTGCGACCAAGTCACTTTCGGTTTCTCGCCACTGAGCTTCATCTTTTTCATGTCCGTCATCAGTTTCCTCTGCTGCTTTCTCCAGCGGTGCTTGCGCCTTCTCTTTTCCCTTTGCAGGTCGGATAAGGCGATCTGGGATCCAGATGGGGGAGTCGGCATCCTGTGGGAAAACACAAGCGTACCCTCGTCCCGCAGTTATAAGAACATCCGGTCCCTTCCATGTACCGGACAACAAGTCCTTCCAATACACTAGTGGCAAAGGAGTCTTATGGAATTCACGATCCCAATGAATCAGGGCTGCACTGAGTCCCTTGTCATTTGTATTTAGATGATTAAGCACAAACAGGGCATGGGATAAGACATGATGAGGAGTAAAATACCCATTAGAGGCTTGTAGCCTCTCTATTTGTAATTTTAAATTTTGATGAGTCCTTTCTATAATTGCCTGTCCTTGAGGATTGTAGGGTATCCCTGTAACATGGGCAATTCCCCATTGGCCACAAAATTGTTTGAAAGCTTTAGAAGTGTAAGCAGGCCCATTATCTGTTTTTATTTGTGAGGGAAGACCCATGATTTGAAAACATTGTATAAGGTGTTGAACCACATCTTTGACTGCTTCCCCAGTCCTAGCTGAGGCACAAGTGAAATGGGAGTATGTGTCTACTGTGACATGTACATAACCCATTCTTCCAAAAGAAGAGATGTGAGTCACATCCATTTGCCAAATGACATTAGGCTTCAAACCTCTAGGGTTTACACCCATCTTTTGTGGGTGATGCACTGGGGGGCAATGAATGCATTCTTTTACTATATGTCTGGCCTGTTCCCTTGTTATAGAGAACATCTTTCTCAGAGCAGATGCATTTTGATGATGTATGGCATGACTTTTCTGAGCCTCATGTACAGAAAACACTCCCGAAGAATTTTGGGTCAATAAATCTGCCATAGCATTACCTTGAGCCAGTGGACCAGGTAATTTGCTATGTCCTCTAATATGTCCTACATAAAATTTTTGTGACCTTTTTTGGACTAAATTTTGTAATCTCTGTAAAAATGGTAAAATGGGGGACTTCCCTGACAAAAGGGCAGTTTCCAACGCTGGAAACAAGTTAGCTACATATTTGGAATCTGTAAAAAGGTTAAACTCTTGAGAGAACTTTTCAAAGGCCAAAATAGTTGCTCTAATTTCTGCTTGCTGTGCAGAAGTTTTCTCTCCTTCCTCTATCCACAGGCCATGTGTCTGGGTAAAAACCACAGCTCTTCCTGAGGAGGAACCGTCTGTAAAAATATTTACAGCATGATCTAAGGGGCTATGAGAGAACCAGACAGGAAATATCAATTCCACATTTCTTGCAAATTCTATTATAGGGTGTCTAGGATAATGAAACAATATCTGACCTGTAAAATTCTGTAGTGCCAAAATCCAATCTTCATTGGATTGATATAAATGTTCTAATTGTGCTTTATTATATGGAATAATAAGCTTATGTGGTTCCTTCCCAAACAATTCTTTTGACCGATTGCGGCCTTTACATATTAATATGGAGCATAAATAAGGATAATCAGCCAACATCTTAGCCTGAGTATGTGGTAAATGTAACCATTCCATCACTCCGTCTTGCCACAGGCAAGCAGTGGGTGTATAAGAAGTTGCAAAAAGTATCAAAGACCATGGCTCTGTATAATTTACTTGTTTAACCTTAGCTGCAGTTAAAGCCTGCTCTACCAATTGCAAGGCCTTAATAGCTTCTTTTGTCAACTCACGTTTGGATTTTGGATTAGAATCACCATGTAAAGTTGAATATAGAGGGCTCAACATACCAGTGGTAATTTTTAAATAAGGTCTAAGCCAGTTGATGTCACCTAATAATTTCTGAAAATCATTTAAAGTCTTTAATTTATCCCTTCTGATGGAGACCTTTTGAGAGGTAATATAATCTTCCTTAATTATTTGTCCTAAATAATTTAGAGGCCTGTCTTTCTGTATCTTGTCAGGGGCTATCACTAATCCATACAGGGTTAGTGCCTCTATGGCCTCTTCTAATATGTGTTCCAACTGAGGTTTTTCTTTATGGGCCAGAAGTATGTCATCCATATAGTGAATGAGATATAAATCAGGATATTTTTGTCTTATTTTCTGCAAAGCTAAATCTACAAATTTTTGGCACAATGTAGGAGAATTTTTCATTCCCTGAGGCAATGTTACCCACTGATATCTTTTGAAAGGCTGCTTAAAATTCTCTGAGGGAACACTAAAGGCAAAATATTCACTGTCTGAGGGGTTAAGTTTGATGGTAAAAAAACAGTCTTGTAAGTCTATGACAATTATATGCCATCCTTGAGGCACAGCCACAGGAGAGGGCAGGCCAGGTTGCAATGGCCCCATATCCTTCATCACTGCATTGATGGCCCTAAGGTCCTGCAACAGTCTCCATTTTCCTGATTTTTTCTTGATAACAAAGACAGGGGTATTCCATGGGCTGTTAGATTCTATTATATGCCCTTTTTGTAATTGGTCTTGCACTAGTTGTTCCAGAGCCTGTATCTTTTCTGTTGTTAGGGGCCACTGACTCACCCACACAGGCTCCTGAGTAAGCCATTCTATTTTGTCTGCATACAGATGTTCTGCAGTGGCCCCTATGAAAAATTTTGATAACTAATTTGATCTGATGTCACTAGTTTAATACCCATGGAATCAAGCATGTCTCTCCCCCACAAAGTGAATGGGAGAGATGGGAGCACATAAGGCTGTATCAAGCCTTCTTTACCTTCACTTTTCCACTTCAATAATGCAGTGCTCTGCATAACCCCTGAAGCAGAGCCGAGTCCCAACAAGGAGGACCCTGTTTTTTGAATGGGCCAATTACTAGGCCATTCTGAAGCAGCTATACAAGTCCTGTCTGCACCTGTGTCCATTAGACCCCGAAATTTCCGTCCATTAATCAAGATGCACTTAAAGGGTCTCTCTCCAAGATTCTGTACCATGAACATTCCTTCAGTGGACCCAAATTGTCCTTGCCCCCGGGCATCCTTCATGACAGGATTGGGTAATTTAACAAAAGGTAAGAGGACCAGCTGAGCCAACCTCTGTCCTTTGTGAATCTGTATGGTCTCTGCTGATGGCCTCACCATAACTTTAATAGTATTTTCTGTATCTGCATCAATTACACCTGGAAGAACCTCAAAGTTCTTTTGATAATTGGAACTTCGTCCAATGACTAGTCCCACAGTTTGTGGCAACAGAGTGCCCCTTACATTGGTAGGAACTAAAGCTATTCCATCCCATCTGGACAGTATCATGTCCTTAGTGCTAGCAAGATCCAAGCCTGCACTTTCTGGAGTTGCTCTAGGCAAATCATGAACAGTAAACTCTGGAGCCTCAGGGTCTAGCCCTGAGTGAGGTGCTTGTTGCCTCCTCTCCTCTCCCTTTGTTGCGGGGTTAGGAGAACACCCCTGACTTAGTTTTTTGTCTCTTCCTGCTCATCATCAGAGCCCCCTTTTCCTAGGGGCGTTCCATCCTTATGGAACTTTGATTTACACTCGTTTCTCCAATGTTTTCCTCTCTTGCAGCGAGGGCATAGGCCAGGAGCCCCTTTTTTAGGTCTGGCTCTGTTTCCCTGTCTGCACTCTTTTTGCATATGTCCTTCCTTTCCACATTGAAAGCAAGTTGGAGATTGGGCAGTTTTCCTGCCATTCCCATATGTCTGTTTGATATAGGCGCTAAATTTTTGTCCTTTCATGGCTGCGGCGTAGGCCATTCCTTGCACTACAACCGGTGAGGCATCCTGACATGCTTTTATGTAGTCCTGGAGGGTTCCAGTTTTTCTTATTGATCTAATCAGATCTTGACATAGAGCATTGGCATTTTCCCATGCTAACTGCTTCAATAGAATACTCGTCCCTTCTGAGGGGGGGAGCATTCTAGAGACAGCTTCCTCAAGCCTAGCTATAAAATCCTGGTAGGATTCTTCAGTACCTTGTTTAATACTAGCCAATGCTCCTCCCTTGGTTCCCTGAGGGGGAATTTTTCGCCATGATTGTACGGCGTTAGTTGTTATCAATTGCAAGATATCTCTAGGTATCTTTGTCTGTGATTGTGGGGTGGCGTAATCCTCTGTCCCCATAAGCATTGCCATAGTGGGCTTGGGCCCACGTTTCTTAAGTGATTGTACCACTGACTCCCTACTTTTGTCTTCATATTCAGTCCTCCAGAGAATATAGTCTCCAGGACTGAGAGTGGCCTTTGCAGTTTGCATCCAGTCATAAGGTGTCAACCAAGAACTGGCAACCACATCCACAATCTGCAGCGTATAAGGAGCAGAAGCACCAACACTCTTTACAGCAGATTGTAATTCTTTCAAGACCTTCAAGGGGAGAGGCTCCCATACAGGTCCCTCATCATCCCATAGTTCTGTGACAGGGAAGATTCCAAAGGAGGCATCACCCGTCCTGCGAGCCTCAGCCATGGCTCCTTGGAAGCCAACAGGAGGCAAAGGGGGGTGTTTTCTTGGCTTTGGCATGGGCCGCTGACCGGCTGCAGCGCCAATTACCTTAAGAGATCGAGGATTGTCAGAATGATCTCTATAGTCATCCTCCCATTCCTGTTCTGCTTGTTGATCATCAAGACCCCAATCATCATCATTTTCCTTTATTTTCCTGGTGCTATACTGCATGGGGGGAGCAGAGGCAGTGAGTGGCATAAGCTCTTCCTCATCCCCATCCTCTGGACCCACTTCATCATAAATGGGGGATTCCCCTGGGTCAGAGGCAGTCTCCCTACAAAGTCCTTGAAATGGGGTTGTATCTGATAAGAGGTCCCTTAAATGGAACCATAATTGAAATGCTTGGGGAGGCAGAGTTTTCTCGCCATTAACCTGTACATATTTACGCATCTCTTTCCCCACTCTCTTCCATTCATCCACAGTCAATGATCCCTCCTCAACGAACCAAGGGCTGGTCTTCTTTAAGAAGGCAATGAATTGCTCCACATCTGTAACTGATGTCCGAAACCCTGATTTAGTTAACATACGCTGTATCATAGTTACCAGCATTTTCTCATTCTTAGTCAATGCGTGCCCCATGTCTCCTTGATTACTTACACTTAACCGGTGATCCTTTACCGGCGGGACTGCAGCTCCCTGGTAAGAACCGTACCTGACTTCTGAAGAGGAAAGAAAAAGGGGGGAAATGATTACCTGTCCTTCAAGTCCCTGTTCGAGGCGCCACCTGCCGCAGACCACCCAGAGGGAGACCACCACTGCGGGAGAACCAGGGAGAAGGCTCAAGGAGAAGTCAGGAATCGGCGAGGAGAATGACAGACAGACACATGTGTTGATGTGCTGCTGCAATTTTACTTCTGTATAGGCAATGCTTATATACTTTTACAATCGAGGAACTTGGCAGGGGGTTACATCAGGCCATTATTTTTTACAATTACTCAGAGTCAGCAAGAAACAATAACAAGAGACATCCATATCTATTTTTGTGTATCACTTCCGCAGCGCGAGTTCACCGTGGCTATTGTCTGAGGGCATGATCTCAGAATTTTGTGAAATCTGTCTCGCGCCAGCGACCACATCTGTGGGGAGCCAAACTCTTGCCAGTCTGGGTTATATATTTTACTATCATATGCCCATTTGCTTTCAAAGCTGTTCTTTTTCCTCTCATAATTTACCCATCTGTTCCCAACTTCATCATAACTTCCTGTATATGGGAGCGGCTCTAGGTAACTTCCACCTTCGGAGGTCCACCTAGGGGCTGTCCACCAGCTCCCTCCTAAGAAGTACTGTGTATACCCCCCGGGAAGTGTGTGCTGGGGAATTTTCTCTAACTCTTTCTCTCTAGAAGGGTCTGGCATGCTATGTTTATTCCCTTGTAACATTTTTATTTTTTACTTTCATTTTTGGGCTTTCTGGCTGTTTCTGACAAGAGCTCGCGCTGCTCTACTCTAAACAGGAACGACCCCAGAGATGTATTTGAGGAAGTCTTTTGAGCTTCCTTATACACTGGTCTGATAAATGGAGGTGCTCCAGGTACAGGTGACCTGGGTCAGTCATGCTGGTGCCGACCTGTACTGGTTGTGCTGTTAACTGGAGAAGACACAGATAAGACATACAGAGAAAGATCATGATTAGTGCCAACAAGGACTGTCGTCAAGGCCATTTGGTTCTCCAGGGCTTCCTGGGATCCTCAGGCTGCATGACGATTGCTGATTGTGGGGGAACCGCCTGAGGCCACGCTCCGAGAAGCTCCTACCTCAACCCTTCAGCTGCTGGGCCCCAGCGCAGCGGCATACTTGCTACAGCTACACAGGTGTCACAGCTGTAGGCGTAGCATTATAGGAAGACACAGAGCCTGGGATTTAACTCCATTTCTGAATGGAAACACACAGCACATTTCTCATCCATGAAACACACTCTGCTTTGGAGCACGAAGCATGCTCTTGCTTTCTAGAGTCTCTAATAGAGCCAGAAACTTGAGGTTACTCAGAACAAAAGAACGGTGTTTGCTACACATACAGACCATTGCTAGTTCAACTCTGCTTCTGAAACTGATGCAAACCACAAGACATCTAACGTCCATTGCTTTTCAGTTAAGAGCAAGAAACGTGTGAGCTTCTTAAATGATTTATATTCATTTGAGCTGAAAAGTGACTGCGTTTACCTGAAACGATGTCTTGCTTGTAGGAAGACACAGAGCCAGGAATTTAACTCCATTTCAGAAGGAAAACAGAAAGCACAGTTCTCATCCATGAATAACACTCTGCTTTATTGCAAGAAGCACACTCTTGCTTTTTAAGAGTCCCTAATACAGCAGGAAACGTGACTGTGGTCAGAACAAAATAAAGGTGTTTCCTACACATACGGACCATATCTAGGTCAACTCATCTTCTGATACTGATACAAAGCACAGTTCCATTAACATGCAATGCTTTCAAGTTAAGAGCAAGAAACGTGTGAGCTTCGTGAACGTTGTAGCTTCCTTTGAGATGAAAATTGACTGAGTTTACCTGAAAAGATATCTTGCTTGTAGGAAGACACAGAGCCTGGGAATTAACTCCATTTCTGAAGGGAAACACACTGCACAGTTCTCATCCATGAAACACACTCTCCTTTAGAGCAAAAGCACGCTCTTGCTTTCTAAGAGTCTCTAATAGAGCAGGAACCGTGACTGTGGTCAGAACAAAATAACAGTGTTTCCTACACATACGGACCATATCTAGGTCAACTCTTCTTCTTAAACTGATACAAGCCACAGTTCCATTAACATGCAATGCTTTCAAGTTAAGAGCAAGAAACGTGTGAGCTTTGTGAACGTTGTAGCTTCCTTTGAGATGAAAATTGACTGAGTTTACCTGAAAAGATATCTTGCTTGTAGGAAGACACAGAGCCTGGGAATTAACTCCATTTCTGAAGGGAAACACACTACACAGTTCTCATCCATGAAACACACTCTCCTTTAGAGCAAAAGCACGCTCTTGCTTTCTAAGAGTCTCTAATCCAGCAGGAACCATGACTGTGGTCAGAACCCAATAACAGTGTTTCCTACACATACGGACCATATCTAGGTCAACTCTTCTTCTGAAACTGATATAAAGCACAGTTGCTCTAACATGCAATGCTTTCCAGTTAAGATCGAGAAAATTGTGTGCTTTGTGAACGATGTAGCTTTGTTTGAGCTGAAAGGTGACTGAGTTTACGTGAAAAGAAGTCTTGCTTGTAGGAAGATACAGAGATTGTGGTTTAACTCCATTTCTGAAGGGAAACACACAGCACTGTTCTCACAATGAAACACACTCTGTGTATGGGAAGAAGCACGCTCTTGCTTTCTAGAGTCTCTAATAGAGCAGGAAACTTGAGTGTGCTCAGAACAAAAGAACAGTGTATCCTACACATACAGACCATTGCTAGTTCAATTCTGCTTCTGAAACTGATACAAACCACAAGTCATCTATCATCCAATGCTTTTCAGTTAAGAGCGAGAAACGTGTGATCTTCGTAAACAATGTAGCTTCCTTTGAGCTGAAAAGTGACTGAGGTTACCTGAAAAGATGTCTTACTTGTAGCAAGAATCAGAGCCTGGGATTTAACTCCATTTCTGAAGGGAAACACACAGCACAGTTCTCATCCATGAAACACACTCTGCTTTAGAGCAAGAAGCATGCTCTTTCTTTCTCGAGTCTCTAATAGAGCCAGAAACTTGAGGGTACTCAGTACAAAAGAACGGTGTATCCTACACATACGGACTATTGCTAGTTCAACTCTGCTTATGAAACTGATACAAATCACAGGTCGTCTAACATCCAATGCTTAACAGTTAAGAGCAAGAAACATGTGAGCTACTTGAAAGATGTATCTTTGTTTGAGCTGAAATGTGACTGAGTTTACGTGAAATGAAGTCTTGCTTGTAGGAAGGAACACAGCCTGTGATTTAACTCCATTTCTGAAGTGAAACACACAGCACAGTTCTCATCCATGAAACACACTCTGCTTTAGAGCACGAAGCATGCTCTTGCTTTCTAGAGTCTCTCATAGAGCCAGAAACATGAGGGTGCTCTGAACAAAATAACGGTGTTTCCTACATATATGGACCATTGCTAGTTCAACTCTGCTTCTGAAACTGATACAAACCACAAGTCATCTAACATCCAATGCTATTCAGTTCACAGCGAGAAACGTGTGTACTTCGTAAACGATTTATATTCATTTGAGGTGAAAAGTGACTGCGTTTACCTGAAATGATGTCTTGCTTCTAGGAAGAAACAGAGCCTGGAATTTAACACCATTTCTGAAGGGAAACACACAGCACAGTTCTCATCCATGAAACACACTCTGCTTTAGAGCAAGAAGCACGCTCTTTCTATCTAAGAGTCTCTAATACAGCAGGAAACGTGACTGTGGTCACAACAAACTAACGGTGTTTCCTAAACATACAGACCATATCTAGGTCAACTCTTCTTCTGAAACTGATACAAACCACAGTTCTGCTAACATACAATGCTTTACATTTAAGAGCTAGAAACGTGTGAGCTTTGTGAACGATGTAGCTTCCTTTGAGCTGAAAAGTGACAGAGTTTACCTGAAAAGATGTCTTGCTTATAGGAAGACACAGAGCCTGGGATTTAACTCCATTTCTGAAGGGAAACACACAGCACACTTCTCATCCATGAAACACACTCTGCTTTAGAGCAAAAAGCATGCTCTTGCTTTCTAGAGTCTATAATAGAGCCAGAAACTTGAAAGTGTGCTCATAATAAAAAACTGTGTTTCCTACATACACGGACCATATCTAGTTCAACTCTGCTCCTGAAACTGATACAAACCACAGGTCCTCTAACATCCAATGCTTTCCAGTTAAGAGCAAGAAACGTGTGAGCTTCGTGAATGATGTAGCTTCCTTTGAGCTGAAAAGTGACTGAGTTTACCTGAAAAGATGTCTTTCTTGTAGGAAGACACAGAGCCTGGGATTTAACTCCATTTCTGAAGGGAAACACACAGCACAGATCTCATCCATGAAACACACTCTGCTTTAGAGCACGAAGCATGCTCCTGCTTTCTAAGAGTCTCTAATACAGCAGGAAACGTGACTGTTGTCAGAACAAAATAACGGTGTTTCCTACACATACCGACCATATCTAGGTCAACTCTTCTCCTAAAACTGATACAAACCACAGTTCTGCTAACATACAATGCTTTACACTTAAGAGCTAGAAACGTGTGAGCTTTGGGAACGATGTAGCTTTCTTTGAGCTGAAAAGTGAGAGAGTTTATCTGAAAAGGTGTCTTGCTTATAGGAAGACACAGAGCCTGGGATTTAACTCCATTTCTGAAGGGAAACACACAGCACATTTCTCATCCATGAAACACACTCTGCTTTAGAGCACGAAGCATGCTCTTGCTTTCTAAGAGTCTCTAATACAGCAGGAAACGTGACTGTTGTCAGAACAAAATAACGGTGTTTCCTACACATACAGACCATATCTAGGTCAACTCTTCTTCTAAAACTGATACAAACCACAGTTCTGCTAACATACAATGCTTTACACTTAAGAGCTAGAAACGTGTGAGCTTTGGGAACGATGTAGCTTTCTTTGAGCTGAAAAGTGAGAGAGTTTATCTGAAAAGGTGTCTTGCTTATAGGAATGACACAGAGCCTGGGATTTAACTCCATTTCTGAAGGGAAACACACAGCACATTTCTCATCCATGAAACACACTCTGCTTTGGAGCACGAAGCATGCTCTTGCTTTCTAGAGTCTCTAATAGAGCCAGAAACTTGAGGTTACTCAGAACAAAAGAACGGTGTTTGCTACACATACAGACCATTGCTAGTTCAACTCTGCTTCTGAAACTGATGCAAACCACAAGACATCTAACGTCCATTGCTTTTCAGTTAAGAGCAAGAAACGTGTGAGCTTCTTAAATGATTTATATTCATTTGAGCTGAAAAGTGACTGCGTTTACCTGAAACGATGTCTTGCTTGTAGGAAGACACAGAGCCAGGAATTTAACTCCATTTCAGAAGGAAAACAGAAAGCACAGTTCTCATCCATGAATAACACTCTGCTTTATTGCAAGAAGCACACTCTTGCTTTTTAAGAGTCCCTAATACAGCAGGAAACGTGACTGTGGTCAGAACAAAATAATGGTGTTTCCTACACATACGGACCATATCTAGGTCAACTCATCTTCTGATACTGATACAAAGCACAGTTCCATTAACATGCAATGCTTTCAAGTTAAGAGCAAGAAACGTGTGAGCTTCGTGAACGTTGTAGCTTCCTTTGAGATGAAAATTGACTGAGTTTACCTGAAAAGATATCTTGCTTGTAGGAAGACACAGAGCCTGGGAATTAACTCCATTTCTGAAGGGAAACACACTGCACAGTTCTCATCCATGAAACACACTCTCCTTTAGAGCAAAAGCACGCTCTTGCTTTCTAAGAGTCTCTAATAGAGCAGGAACCGTGACTGTGGTCAGAACAAAATAACAGTGTTTCCTACACATACGGACCATATCTAGGTCAACTCTTCTTCTTAAACTGATACAAGCCACAGTTCCATTAACATGCAATGCTTTCAAGTTAAGAGCAAGAAACGTGTGAGCTTTGTGAACGTTGTAGCTTCCTTTGAGATGAAAATTGACTGAGTTTACCTGAAAAGATATCTTGCTTGTAGGAAGACACAGAGCCTGGGAATTAACTCCATTTCTGAAGGGAAACACACTACACAGTTCTCATCCATGAAACACACTCTCCTTTAGAGCAAAAGCACGCTCTTGCTTTCTAAGAGTCTCTAATCCAGCAGGAACCATGACTGTGGTCAGAACCCAATAACAGTGTTTCCTACACATACGGACCATATCTAGGTCAACTCTTCTTCTGAAACTGATATGAAGCACAGTTGCTCTAACATGCAATGCTTTCCAGTTAAGATCGAGAAAATTGTGTGCTTTGTGAACGATGTAGCTTTGTTTGAGCTGAAAGGTGACTGAGTTTACGTGAAAAGAAGTCTTGCTTGTAGGAAGATACAGAGATTGTGGTTTAACTCCATTTCTGAAGGGAAACACACAGCACTGTTCTCACAATGAAACACACTCTGTGTATGGGAAGAAGCACGCTCTTGCTTTCTAGAGTCTCTAATAGAGCAGGAAACTTGAGTGTGCTCAGAACAAAAGAACAGTGTATCCTACACATACAGACCATTGCTAGTTCAATTCTGCTTCTGAAACTGATACAAACCACAAGTCATCTATCATCCAATGCTTTTCAGTTAAGAGCGAGAAACGTGTGATCTTCGTAAACAATGTAGCTTCCTTTGAGCTGAAAAGTGACTGAGGTTACCTGAAAAGATGTCTTACTTGTAGCAAGAATCAGAGCCTGGGATTTAACTCCATTTCTGAAGGGAAACACACAGCACAGTTCTCATCCATGAAACACACTCTGCTTTAGAGCAAGAAGCATGCTCTTTCTTTCTCGAGTCTCTAATAGAGCCAGAAACTTGAGGGTACTCAGTACAAAAGAACGGTGTATCCTACACATACGGACTATTGCTAGTTCAACTCTGCTTATGAAACTGATACAAATCACAGGTCGTCTAACATCCAATGCTTAACAGTTAAGAGCAAGAAACATGTGAGCTACTTGAAAGATGTATCTTTGTTTGAGCTGAAATGTGACTGAGTTTACGTGAAATGAAGTCTTGCTTGTAGGAAGGAACACAGCCTGTGATTTAACTCCATTTCTGAAGTGAAACACACAGCACAGTTCTCATCCATGAAACACACTCTGCTTTAGAGCACGAAGCATGCTCTTGCTTTCTAGAGTCTCTCATAGAGCCAGAAACATGAGGGTGCTCTGAACAAAATAACGGTGTTTCCTACATATATGGACCATTGCTAGTTCAACTCTGCTTCTGAAACTGATACAAACCACAAGTCATCTAACATCCAATGCTATTCAGTTCACAGCGAGAAACGTGTGTACTTCGTAAACGATTTATATTCATTTGAGGTGAAAAGTGACTGCGTTTACCTGAAATGATGTCTTGCTTCTAGGAAGAAACAGAGCCTGGAATTTAACACCATTTCTGAAGGGAAACACACAGCACAGTTCTCATCCATGAAACACACTCTGCTTTAGAGCAAGAAGCACGCTCTTTCTATCTAAGAGTCTCTAATACAGCAGGAAACGTGACTGTGGTCACAACAAACTAACGGTGTTTCCTAAACATACAGACCATATCTAGGTCAACTCTTCTTCTGAAACTGATACAAACCACAGTTCTGCTAACATACAATGCTTTACATTTAAGAGCTAGAAACGTGTGAGCTTTGTGAACGATGTAGCTTCCTTTGAGCTGAAAAGTGACAGAGTTTACCTGAAAAGATGTCTTGCTTATAGGAAGACACAGAGCCTGGGATTTAACTCCATTTCTGAAGGGAAACACACAGCACACTTCTCATCCATGAAACACACTCTGCTTTAGAGCAAAAAGCATGCTCTTGCTTTCTAGAGTCTATAATAGAGCCAGAAACTTGAAAGTGTGCTCATAATAAAAAACTGTGTTTCCTACATACACGGACCATATCTAGTTCAACTCTGCTCCTGAAACTGATACAAACCACAGGTCCTCTAACATCCAATGCTTTCCAGTTAAGAGCAAGAAACGTGTGAGCTTCGTGAATGATGTAGCTTCCTTTGAGCTGAAAAGTGACTGAGTTTACCTGAAAAGATGTCTTTCTTGTAGGAAGACACAGAGCCTGGGATTTAACTCCATTTCTGAAGGGAAACACACAGCACAGATCTCATCCATGAAACACACTCTGCTTTAGAGCACGAAGCATGCTCCTGCTTTCTAAGAGTCTCTAATACAGCAGGAAACGTGACTGTTGTCAGAACAAAATAACGGTGTTTCCTACACATACAGACCATATCTAGGTCAACTCTTCTCCTAAAACTGATACAAACTACAGTTCTGCTAACATACAATGCTTTACACTTAAGAGCTAGAAACGTGTGAGCTTTGGGAACGATGTAGCTTTCTTTGAGCTGAAAAGTGAGAGAGTTTATCTGAAAAGGTGTCTTTCTTATAGGAAGACACAGAGCCTGGGATTTAACTCCATTTCTGAAGGGAAACACACAGCACATTTCTCATCCATGAAACACACTCTGCTTTGGAGCACGAAGCATGCTCTTGCTTTCTAGAGTCTCTAATAGAGCCAGAAACTTGAGGTTACTCAGAACAAAAGAACGGTGTTTGCTACACATACAGACCATTGCTAGTTCAACTCTGCTTCTGAAACTGATGCAAACCACAAGACATCTAACGTCCATTGCTTTTCAGTTAAGAGCAAGAAACGTGTGAGCTTCTTAAATGATTTATATTCATTTGAGCTGAAAAGTGACTGCGTTTACCTGAAACGATGTCTTGCTTGTAGGAAGACACAGAGCCAGGAATTTAACTCCATTTCAGAAGGAAAACAGATAGCACAGTTCTCATCCATGAATAACACTCTGCTTTATTGCAAGAAGCACACTCTTGCTTTCTAAGAGTCTCTAATACAGCAGGAAACGTGACTGTGGTCAGAACAAAATAATGGTGTTTCCTACACATACAGACCATATCTAGGTCAACTCATCTTCTGATACTGATACAAAGCACAGTTCCATTAACATGCAATGCTTTCAAGTTAAGAGCAAGAAACGTGTGAGCTTCGTGAATGTTGTAGCTTCCTTTGAGATGAAAATTGACTGAGTTTACCTGAAAAGATATCTTGCTTGTAGGAAGACACAGAGCCTGGGCATTAACTCCATTTCTGAAGGGAAACACACTGCACAGTTCGCATCCATGAAACACACTCTCCTTTAGAGCAAAAGCACGCTCTTGCTTTCTAAGTGTCTCTAATACAGCAGGAACCGTGACTGTGGTCAGAACAAAATAACAGTGTTTCCTACACATACGGTCCATATCTAGGTCAACTCTTCTTCTTAAACTGATACAAGCCACAGTTCCATTAACATGCAATGATTTCAAGTTAAGAGCAAGAAACGTGTGAGCTTTGTGAACGTTGTAGCTTCCTTTGAGATGAAAATTGACTGAGTTTACCTGAAAAGATATCTTGCTTGTAGGAAGACACAGAGCCTGGGAATTAACTCTATTTAAGGGAAACACACTACACAGTTCTCATCCATGAAACACACTCTCCTTTAGAGCAAAAGCACGCTCTTGCTCTCTAAGAGTCTCTAATACAGCAGGAACCGTGACTGTGGTCAGAACAAAATAACAGTGTTTCCTACACATACGGATCATATCTAGGTCAACTCTTCTTCTTAAACTGATACAAACCACAGTTCCATTAACATGCAATGCTTTCCATTTAATGCGAGAAACGTGTGAGCTTCGTGAACGATGTAGCTTTGTTTGAGCTGAAAGGTGACTGAGTTTACATGAAATGATGTCTTGCTTGTTGGAAGGAACACAGCCTGTGATTTAACTCAATTTCTGAAGTGAAACACACAGCACAGTTGCCATACATGAAACACACTCTGCTTTAGAGCATGAAGCCTGCTCTTGCTTTCTAGAGTCTCTCATAGAGCCAGAAACATGAGGGTGCTCTGAACAAAATAACGGTGTTTCCTACATATATGGACCATTGCTAGTTCAACTCTGCTTCTGAAACTGATACAAACCACAAGTCATCTAACATCCAATGCTATTCAGTTCAGAGCGAGAAACGTGTGATCTTCGTAAACGATTTATATTCATTTGAGGTGAAAAGTGACTGTGTTACCTGAAATGATGTCTTGCTTGTTGGAAGACGTTGAGCCTGGATTTTAACTCCATTTCTGAAGGGAAACACACCGCTCAGTTCTCATCCATGAAACACACTCTGCTTTAGAGCAAGAAGCATGCTCTTGCTTTCTAAGAGTCTCTAATAAAGCAGAAAATGTGACTGTGGTCAAACAAAATAACGGTGTTTCCTACACATACAGACCATATCTAGGTCAACTCTTCTTCTGAAACTGATACAAAGCACAGTTCCTCTAACATGCAATGCTTTCCAGTTAAGATCGAGAAAATTGTGTGCTTTGTGAACGATGTAGCTTTGTTTGAGCTGAAAGGTGACTGAGTTTACGTGAAATGAAGTCTTGCTTGTAGGAAGATACAGAGCCTGTGATTTAACTCCATTTCTGAAGGGAAACACACAGCACTGTTCTCACGATGAAACACACTCTCCGTATAGGAAGAAGCACGTTCTTGCTTTCTAGAGTCTCTAATAGAGCAGGAAACGTGAGTGTGCTCAGAACAAAAGAACTGTGTATCCTACACATACAGACCATTGCTAGTTCAATTCTGCTTCTGAAACTGATACAAACCACAAGTCATCTATCATCCAATGCTTTTCAGTTAAGAGCGAGAAACGTGTGATCTTCGTAAACAATGTAGCTTCCTTTGAGAGGAAAAGTGACTGAGGTTACCTGAAAAGATGTCTAACTTGTAGGATGAATCAGAGCCTGGGATTTAACTCCAATTCTGAAGGGAAACACACAGCACAGTTCTCATCCATGAAACACACTCTGCTTTAGAGCAAGAAGCATGCTCTTTCTTTCTCGATTCTCTAATAGAGCCAGAAACTAGAGGGTACTCAGTACAAAAGAACGGTGTATCCTACACATACGGACCATTGCTAGTTCAACTCTGCTTATGAAACTGATACAAATCACAGGTCGTCTAACATCCAATGCTTTACAGTTAAGAGCAAGAAACGTGTGAGCTACTTGAAAGATGTATCTTTGTTTGAGCTGAAATGTGACTGAGTTTACGTGAAATGAAGTCTTGCTTATAGGAAGATACAGAGCCTGTGATTTATCTCCATTTCTGAAGGGAAACACACAGCACTGTTCTCACGATGAATCACACTCTGTGTATAGGAAGAAGCACGCTCTGGCTTTCTAGAGTCTATAATAGAGCAGGAAACGTGAGTGTGCTCAGAACAAAAGAACTGTGTTTCCTACACATACACTCCATTGCTAGTTCAACTCTGCTTCAGAAACTGATACAAACCACAAGTCATCTATCATCCAATGGTTTTCAGTTAAGAGCAAGAAACGTGTGAGCTTCGTGAACGATGTAGCTTCCTTTGAGCTGAAAAGTGACAGAGTTTACCTGAAAAGATGTCTTGCTTATAGGAAGACACAGAGCCTGGGATTTAACTCCATTTCTGAAGGGAAACACACAGCACACTTCTCATCCATGAAACACACTCTGCTTTAGAGCAAAAAGCATGCTCTTGCTTTCTAGAGTCTATAATAGAGCCAGAAACTTGAAAGTGTGCTCATAATAAAAAACTGTGTTTCCTACATACACGGACCATATCTAGTTCAACTCTGCTCCTGAAACTGATACAAACCACAGGTCCTCTAACATCCAATGCTTTCCAGTTAAGAGCAAGAAACGTGTGAGCTTCGTGAATGATGTAGCTTCCTTTGAGCTGAAAAGTGACTGAGTTTACCTGAAAAGATGTCTTTCTTGTAGGAAGACACAGAGCCTGGGATTTAACTCCATTTCTGAAGGGAAACACACAGCACAGATCTCATCCATGAAACACACTCTGCTTTAGAGCACGAAGCATGCTCCTGCTTTCTAAGAGTCTCTAATACAGCAGGAAACGTGACTGTTGTCAGAACAAAATAACGGTGTTTCCTACACATACAGACCATATCTAGGTCAACTCTTCTCCTAAAACTGATACAAACCACAGTTCTGCTAACATACAATGCTTTACACTTAAGAGCTAGAAACGTGTGAGCTTTGGGAACGATGTAGCTTTCTTTGAGCTGAAAAGTGAGAGAGTTTATCTGAAAAGGTGTCTTTCTTATAGGAAGACACAGAGCCTGGGATTTAACTCCATTTCTGAAGGGAAACACACAGCACATTTCTCATCCATGAAACACACTCTGCTTTGGAGCACGAAGCATGCTCTTGCTTTCTAGAGTCTCTAATAGAGCCAGAAACTTGAGGTTACTCAGAACAAAAGAACGGTGTTTGCTACACATACAGACCATTGCTAGTTCAACTCTGCTTCTGAAACTGATGCAAACCACAAGACATCTAACGTCCATTGCTTTTCAGTTAAGAGCAAGAAACGTGTGAGCTTCTTAAATGATTTATATTCATTTGAGCTGAAAAGTGACTGCGTTTACCTGAAACGATGTCTTGCTTGTAGGAAGACACAGAGCCAGGAATTTAACTCCATTTCAGAAGGAAAACAGAAAGCACAGTTCTCATCCATGAATAACACTCTGCTTTATTGCAAGAAGCACACTCTTGCTTTCTAAGAGTCTCTAATACAGCAGGAAACGTGACTGTGGTCAGAACAAAATAATGGTGTTTCCTACACATACAGACCATATCTAGGTCAACTCATCTTCTGATACTGATACAAAGCACAGTTCCATTAACATGCAATGCTTTCAAGTTAAGAGCAAGAAACGTGTGAGCTTCGTGAACGTTGTAGCTTCCTTTGAGATGAAAATTGACTGAGTTTACCTGAAAAGATATCTTGCTTGTAGGAAGACACAGAGCCTGGGCATTAACTCCATTTCTGAAGGGAAACACACTGCACAGTTCGCATCCATGAAACACACTCTCCTTTAGAGCAAAAGCACGCTCTTGCTTTCTAAGTGTCTCTAATACAGCAGGAACCGTGACTGTGGTCAGAACAAAATAACAGTGTTTCCTACACATACGGTCCATATCTAGGTCAACTCTTCTTCTTAAACTGATACAAGCCACAGTTCCATTAACATGCAATGATTTCAAGTTAAGAGCAAGAAACGTGTGAGCTTTGTGAACGTTGTAGCTTCCTTTGAGATGAAAATTGACTGAGTTTACCTGAAAAGATATCTTGCTTGTAGGAAGACACAGAGCCTGGGAATTAACTCTATTTAAGGGAAACACACTACACAGTTCTCATCCATGAAACACACTCTCCTTTAGAGCAAAAGCACGCTCTTGCTCTCTAAGAGTCTCTAATACAGCAGGAACCGTGACTGTGGTCAGAACAAAATAACAGTGTTTCCTACACATACGGACCATATCTAGGTCAACTCTTCTTCTTAAACTGATACAAACCACAGTTCCATTAACATGCAATGCTTTCCATTTAATGCGAGAAACGTGTGAGCTTCGTGAACGATGTAGCTTTGTTTGAGCTGAAAGGTGACTGAGTTTACATGAAATGATGTCTTGCTTGTTGGAAGGAACACAGCCTGTGATTTAACTCAATTTCTGAAGTGAAACACACAGCACAGTTGCCATACATGAAACACACTCTGCTTTAGAGCATGAAGCCTGCTCTTGCTTTCTAGAGTCTCTCATAGAGCCAGAAACATGAGGGTGCTCTGAACAAAATAACGGTGTTTCCTACATATATGGACCATTGCTAGTTCAACTCTGCTTCTGAAACTGATACAAACCACAAGTCATCTAACATCCAATGCTATTCAGTTCAGAGCGAGAAACGTGTGATCTTCGTAAACGATTTATATTCATTTGAGGTGAAAAGTGACTGTGTTACCTGAAATGATGTCTTGCTTGTTGGAAGACGTTGAGCCTGGATTTTAACTCCATTTCTGAAGGGAAACACACCGCTCAGTTCTCATCCATGAAACACACTCTGCTTTAGAGCAAGAAGCATGCTCTTGCTTTCTAAGAGTCTCTAATAAAGCAGGAAATGTGACTGTGGTCAAACAAAATAACGGTGTTTCCTACACATACAGACCATATCTAGGTCAACTCTTCTTCTGAAACTGATACAAAGCACAGTTCCTCTAACATGCAATGCTTTCCAGTTAAGATCGAGAAAATTGTGTGCTTTGTGAACGATGTAGCTTTGTTTGAGCTGAAAGGTGACTGAGTTTACGTGAAATGAAGTCTTGCTTGTAGGAAGATACAGAGCCTGTGATTTAACTCCATTTCTGAAGGGAAACACACAGCACTGTTCTCACGATGAAACACACTCTCCGTATAGGAAGAAGCACGTTCTTGCTTTCTAGAGTCTCTAATAGAGCAGGAAACGTGAGTGTGCTCAGAACAAAAGAACTGTGTATCCTACACATACAGACCATTGCTAGTTCAATTCTGCTTCTGAAACTGATACAAACCACAAGTCATCTATCATCCAATGCTTTTCAGTTAAGAGCGAGAAACGTGTGATCTTCGTAAACAATGTAGCTTCCTTTGAGAGGAAAAGTGACTGAGGTTACCTGAAAAGATGTCTAACTTGTAGGATGAATCAGAGCCTGGGATTTAACTCCAATTCTGAAGGGAAACACACAGCACAGTTCTCATCCATGAAACACACTCTGCTTTAGAGCAAGAAGCATGCTCTTTCTTTCTCGATTCTCTAATAGAGCCAGAAACTAGAGGGTACTCAGTACAAAAGAACGGTGTATCCTACACATACGGACCATTGCTAGTTCAACTCTGCTTATGAAACTGATACAAATCACAGGTCGTCTAACATCCAATGCTTTACAGTTAAGAGCAAGAAACGTGTGAGCTACTTGAAAGATGTATCTTTGTTTGAGCTGAAATGTGACTGAGTTTACGTGAAATGAAGTCTTGCTTATAGGAAGATACAGAGCCTGTGATTTATCTCCATTTCTGAAGGGAAACACACAGCACTGTTCTCACGATGAATCACACTCTGTGTATAGGAAGAAGCACGCTCTGGCTTTCTAGAGTCTATAATAGAGCAGGAAACGTGAGTGTGCTCAGAACAAAAGAACTGTGTTTCCTACACATACACTCCATTGCTAGTTCAACTCTGCTTCAGAAACTGATACAAACCACAAGTCATCTATCATCCAATGGTTTTCAGTTAAGAGCAAGAAACGTGTGAGCTTCGTGAACGATGTAGCTTCCTTTGAGCTGAAAAGTGACAGAGTTTACCTGAAAAGATGTCTTGCTTATAGGAAGACACAGAGCCTGGGATTTAACTCCATTTCTGAAGGGAAACACACAGCACACTTCTCATCCATGAAACACACTCTGCTTTAGAGCAAAAAGCATGCTCTTGCTTTCTAGAGTCTATAATAGAGCCAGAAACTTGAAAGTGTGCTCATAATAAAAAACTGTGTTTCCTACATACACGGACCATATCTAGTTCAACTCTGCTCCTGAAACTGATACAAACCACAGGTCCTCTAACATCCAATGCTTTCCAGTTAAGAGCAAGAAACGTGTGAACTTCGTGAATGATGTAGCTTCCTTTGAGCTGAAAAGTGACTGAGTTTACCTGAAAAGATGTCTTTCTTGTAGGAAGACACAGAGCCTGGGATTTAACTCCATTTCTGAAGGGAAACACACAGCACAGATCTCATCCATGAAACACACTCTGCTTTAGAGCACGAAGCATGCTCCTGCTTTCTAAGAGTCTCTAATACAGCAGGAAACGTGACTGTTGTCAGAACAAAATAACGGTGTTTCCTACACATACAGACCATATCTAGGTCAACTCTTCTCCTAAAACTGATACAAACCACAGTTCTGCTAACATACAATGCTTTACACTTAAGAGCTAGAAACGTGTGAGCTTTGGGAACGATGTAGCTTTCTTTGAGCTGAAAAGTGAGAGAGTTTATCTGAAAAGGTGTCTTTCTTATAGGAAGACACAGAGCCTGGGATTTAACTCCATTTCTGAAGGGAAACACACAGCACATTTCTCATCCATGAAACACACTCTGCTTTGGTGCACGAAGCATGCTCTTGCTTTCTAGAGTCTCTAATAGAGCCAGAAACTTGAGGTTACTCAGAACAAAAGAACGGTGTTTGCTACACATACAGACCATTGCTAGTTCAACTCTGCTTCTGAAACTGATGCAAACCACAAGACATCTAACGTCCATTGCTTTTCAGTTAAGAGCAAGAAACGTGTGAGCTTCTTAAATGATTTATATTCATTTGAGCTGAAAAGTGACTGCGTTTACCTGAAACGATGTCTTGCTTGTAGGAAGACACAGAGCCAGGAATTTAACTCCATTTCAGAAGGAAAACAGAAAGCACAGTTCTCATCCATGAATAACACTCTGCTTTATTGCAAGAAGCACACTCTTGCTTTCTAAGAGTCTCTAATACAGCAGGAAACGTGACTGTGGTCAGAACAAAATAATGGTGTTTCCTACACATACAGACCATATCTAGGTCAACTCATCTTCTGATACTGATACAAAGCACAGTTCCATTAACATGCAATGCTTTCAAGTTAAGAGCAAGAAACGTGTGAGCTTCGTGAACGTTGTAGCTTCCTTTGAGATGAAAATTGACTGAGTTTACCTGAAAAGATATCTTGCTTGTAGGAAGACACAGAGCCTGGGCATTAACTCCATTTCTGAAGGGAAACACACTGCACAGTTCGCATCCATGAAACACACTCTCCTTTAGAGCAAAAGCACGCTCTTGCTTTCTAAGTGTCTCTAATACAGCAGGAACCGTGACTGTGGTCAGAACAAAATAACAGTGTTTCCTACACATACGGTCCATATCTAGGTCAACTCTTCTTCTTAAACTGATACAAGCCACAGTTCCATTAACATGCAATGATTTCAAGTTAAGAGCAAGAAACGTGTGAGCTTTGTGAACGTTGTAGCTTCCTTTGAGATGAAAATTGACTGAGTTTACCTGAAAAGATATCTTGCTTGTAGGAAGACACAGAGCCTGGGAATTAACTCTATTTAAGGGAAACACACTACACAGTTCTCATCCATGAAACACACTCTCCTTTAGAGCAAAAGCACGCTCTTGCTCTCTAAGAGTCTCTAATACAGCAGGAACCGTGACTGTGGTCAGAACAAAATAACAGTGTTTCCTACACATACGGACCATATCTAGGTCAACTCTTCTTCTTAAACTGATACAAACCACAGTTCCATTAACATGCAATGCTTTCCATTTAATGCGAGAAACGTGTGAGCTTCGTGAACGATGTAGCTTTGTTTGAGCTGAAAGGTGACTGAGTTTACATGAAATGATGTCTTGCTTGTTGGAAGGAACACAGCCTGTGATTTAACTCAATTTCTGAAGTGAAACACACAGCACAGTTGCCATACATGAAACACACTCTGCTTTAGAGCATGAAGCCTGCTCTTGCTTTCTAGAGTCTCTCATAGAGCCAGAAACATGAGGGTGCTCTGAACAAAATAACGGTGTTTCCTACATATATGGACCATTGCTAGTTCAACTCTGCTTCTGAAACTGATACAAACCACAAGTCATCTAACATCCAATGCTATTCAGTTCAGAGCGAGAAACGTGTGATCTTCGTAAACGATTTATATTCATTTGAGGTGAAAAGTGACTGTGTTACCTGAAATGATGTCTTGCTTGTTGGAAGACGTTGAGCCTGGATTTTAACTCCATTTCTGAAGGGAAACACACCGCTCAGTTCTCATCCATGAAACACACTCTGCTTTAGAGCAAGAAGCATGCTCTTGCTTTCTAAGAGTCTCTAATAAAGCAGGAAATGTGACTGTGGTCAAACAAAATAACGGTGTTTCCTACACATACAGACCATATCTAGGTCAACTCTTCTTCTGAAACTGATACAAAGCACAGTTCCTCTAACATGCAATGCTTTCCAGTTAAGATCGAGAAAATTGTGTGCTTTGTGAACGATGTAGCTTTGTTTGAGCTGAAAGGTGACTGAGTTTACGTGAAATGAAGTCTTGCTTGTAGGAAGATACAGAGCCTGTGATTTAACTCCATTTCTGAAGGGAAACACACAGCACTGTTCTCACGATGAAACACACTCTCCGTATAGGAAGAAGCACGTTCTTGCTTTCTAGAGTCTCTAATAGAGCAGGAAACGTGAGTGTGCTCAGAACAAAAGAACTGTGTATCCTACACATACAGACCATTGCTAGTTCAATTCTGCTTCTGAAACTGATACAAACCACAAGTCATCTATCATCCAATGCTTTTCAGTTAAGAGCGAGAAACGTGTGATCTTCGTAAACAATGTAGCTTCCTTTGAGAGGAAAAGTGACTGAGGTTACCTGAAAAGATGTCTAACTTGTAGGATGAATCAGAGCCTGGGATTTAACTCCAATTCTGAAGGGAAACACACAGCACAGTTCTCATCCATGAAACACACTCTGCTTTAGAGCAAGAAGCATGCTCTTTCTTTCTCGATTCTCTAATAGAGCCAGAAACTAGAGGGTACTCAGTACAAAAGAACGGTGTATCCTACACATACGGACCATTGCTAGTTCAACTCTGCTTATGAAACTGATACAAATCACAGGTCGTCTAACATCCAATGCTTTACAGTTAAGAGCAAGAAACGTGTGAGCTACTTGAAAGATGTATCTTTGTTTGAGCTGAAATGTGACTGAGTTTACGTGAAATGAAGTCTTGCTTATAGGAAGATACAGAGCCTGTGATTTATCTCCATTTCTGAAGGGAAACACACAGCACTGTTCTCACGATGAATCACACTCTGTGTATAGGAAGAAGCACGCTCTGGCTTTCTAGAGTCTATAATAGAGCAGGAAACGTGAGTGTGCTCAGAACAAAAGAACTGTGTTTCCTACACATACACTCCATTGCTAGTTCAACTCTGCTTCAGAAACTGATACAAACCACAAGTCATCTATCATCCAATGGTTTTCAGTTAAGAGCAAGAAACGTGTGAGCTTCGTGAACGATGTAGCTTCCTTTGAGCTGAAAAGTGACTGTGTTTACCTGAAAAGATGTCTTGCTTATAGGAAGACACAGAGCCTGGGATTTAACTCCATTTCTGAAGGGAAACACACAGCACACTTCTCATCCATGAAACACACTCTGCTTTAGAGCAAACAGCATGCTCTTGCTTTCTAAGAGTCTCTAATACAGCAGGAAACGTGACTGTTGTCAGAACAAAATAACAGTGTTTCCTACACATACAGACCATATCTAGGTCAACTCTTCTTCTGAAACTGATACGAACCACAGTTCTGCTAACATACAATTCTTTACATTTAAGAGCTAGAAACGTGTGAGATTTGGGAACGATGTAGCTTCCTTTGAGCTGAAAAGTGAGAGAGTTTATCTGAAAAGGTGTCTTGCTTATTAGAAGACACAGAGCCTAGGATTTAACTCCATTTCTGAAGGGAAACACACAGCACATTTCTCATCCATGTAACACACTCTGCTTTGGAGCACGAAGCATGCTCTTGCTTTCTAGAGTCTCTAATAGAGCCAGAAACTTGAGGGTACTCAGAACAAAAGAATGGTGTTTCCTACACATACAGACCATTGCTAGTTCAACTCTGCTTCTGAAAATGATGCAAACCACAAGTCATCTAACATCCAATGCTTTTCAGTTAAGAGCAAGAAACGTGTGAGCTTTGTAAACGATTTATATTCTTTTGAGCTGAAAAGTGACTGCGTTTACCTGAAACGATGTCTTGCTTGTAGGAACACACAGAGCCAGGAATTAAACTCCATTTCTGAACGAAAACACAAAGCACAGTTCTCATCCATGAAACACACTCTGCTTTATTGCAAGAAGCACACTCTTGCTTTCTAAGAGTCTCTAATACAGCAGGAAACGTGACTGTGGTCAGAACAAAATAATGGTGTTTCCTACACATACGGACCATATCTAGGTCAACTCATCTTCTGATACTGATACAAAGCACAGTTCCATTAACATGCAATGCTTTCAAGTTAAGAGCAAGAAACGTGTGAGCTTCGTGAACGTTGTAGCTTCCTTTGAGATGAAAATTGACTGAGTTTACCTGAAAAGATATCTTGCTTGTAGGAAGACACAGAGCCTGGGAATTAACTCCATTTCTGAAGGGAAACACACTGCACAGTTCTCATCCATGAAACACACTCTCCTTTAGAGCAAAAGCACGCTCTTGCTTTCTAAGAGTCTCTAATAGAGCAGGAACCGTGACTGTGGTCAGAACAAAATAACAGTGTTTCCTACACATACGGACCATATCTAGGTCAACTCTTCTTAAACTGATACAAACCACAGTTCCATTAAAATGCAATGCTTTCCAGTTAAGAGCGAGAAACGTGTGAGCTTCGTGAACGATGTAGCTTTGTTTGAGCTGAAAGGTGACTGAGTTCACATGAAATGAAGTCTTTCTTGTAGGAAGGAACACAGCCTGTGATTTAACTCCATTTCTGAAGGGAAACACACAGCACAGTTCTCATCCATGAAACACACTCTGCTTTAGAGCATGAAGCCTGCTCTTGCTTTCTAGAGTCTCTCATAGAGCCAGAAACATGAGGGTGCTCTGAACAAAATAACGGTGTTTCCTACATATATGGACCATTGCTAGTTCAACTCTGCTTCTGAAACTGATACAAACCACAAGTCATCTAACATCCAATGCTATTCAGTTCAGAGCGAGAAACGTGTGATCTTCGTAAACGATTTATATTCATTTGAGGTGAAAAGTGACTGTGTTACCTGAAATGATGTCTTGCTTGTTGGAAGACGTTGAGCCTGGATTTTAACTCCATTTCTGAAGGGAAACACACCGCTCAGTTCTCATCCATGAAACACACTCTGCTTTAGAGCAAGAAGCATGCTCTTGCTTTCTAAGAGTCTCTAATAAAGCAGGAAATGTGACTGTGGTCAAACAAAATAACGGTGTTTCCTACACATACAGACCATATCTAGGTCAACTCTTCTTCTGAAACTGATACAAAGCACAGTTCCTCTAACATGCAATGCTTTCCAGTTAAGATCGAGAAAATTGTGTGCTTTGTGAACGATGTAGCTTTGTTTGAGCTGAAAGGTGACTGAGTTTACGTGAAATGAAGTCTTGCTTGTAGGAAGATACAGAGCCTGTGATTTAACTCCATTTCTGAAGGGAAACACACAGCACTGTTCTCACGATGAAACACACTCTCCGTATAGGAAGAAGCACGTTCTTGCTTTCTAGAGTCTCTAATAGAGCAGGAAACGTGAGTGTGCTCAGAACAAAAGAACTGTGTATCCTACACATACAGACCATTGCTAGTTCAATTCTGCTTCTGAAACTGATACAAACCACAAGTCATCTATCATCCAATGCTTTTCAGTTAAGAGCGAGAAACGTGTGATCTTCGTAAACAATGTAGCTTCCTTTGAGAGGAAAAGTGACTGAGGTTACCTGAAAAGATGTCTAACTTGTAGGATGAATCAGAGCCTGGGATTTAACTCCAATTCTGAAGGGAAACACACAGCACAGTTCTCATCCATGAAACACACTCTGCTTTAGAGCAAGAAGCATGCTCTTTCTTTCTCGATTCTCTAATAGAGCCAGAAACTAGAGGGTACTCAGTACAAAAGAACGGTGTATCCTACACATACGGACCATTGCTAGTTCAACTCTGCTTATGAAACTGATACAAATCACAGGTCGTCTAACATCCAATGCTTTACAGTTAAGAGCAAGAAACGTGTGAGCTACTTGAAAGATGTATCTTTGTTTGAGCTGAAATGTGACTGAGTTTACGTGAAATGAAGTCTTGCTTATAGGAAGATACAGAGCCTGTGATTTATCTCCATTTCTGAAGGGAAACACACAGCACTGTTCTCACGATGAATCACACTCTGTGTATAGGAAGAAGCACGCTCTGGCTTTCTAGAGTCTATAATAGAGCAGGAAACGTGAGTGTGCTCAGAACAAAAGAACTGTGTTTCCTACACATACACTCCATTGCTAGTTCAACTCTGCTTCAGAAACTGATACAAACCACAAGTCATCTATCATCCAATGGTTTTCAGTTAAGAGCAAGAAACGTGTGAGCTTCGTGAACGATGTAGCTTCCTTTGAGCTGAAAAGTGACTGTGTTTACCTGAAAAGATGTCTTGCTTATAGGAAGACACAGAGCCTGGGATTTAACTCCATTTCTGAAGGGAAACACACAGCACACTTCTCATCCATGAAACACACTCTGCTTTAGAGCAAACAGCATGCTCTTGCTTTCTAAGAGTCTCTAATACAGCAGGAAACGTGACTGTTGTCAGAACAAAATAACAGTGTTTCCTACACATACAGACCATATCTAGGTCAACTCTTCTTCTGAAACTGATACGAACCACAGTTCTGCTAACATACAATTCTTTACATTTAAGAGCTAGAAACGTGTGAGATTTGGGAACGATGTAGCTTCCTTTGAGCTGAAAAGTGAGAGAGTTTATCTGAAAAGGTGTCTTGCTTATTAGAAGACACAGAGCCTAGGATTTAACTCCATTTCTGAAGGGAAACACACAGCACATTTCTCATCCATGTAACACACTCTGCTTTGGAGCACGAAGCATGCTCTTGCTTTCTAGAGTCTCTAATAGAGCCAGAAACTTGAGGGTACTCAGAACAAAAGAATGGTGTTTCCTACACATACAGACCATTGCTAGTTCAACTCTGCTTCTGAAAATGATGCAAACCACAAGTCATCTAACATCCAATGCTTTTCAGTTAAGAGCAAGAAACGTGTGAGCTTTGTAAACGATTTATATTCTTTTGAGCTGAAAAGTGACTGCGTTTACCTGAAACGATGTCTTGCTTGTAGGAACACACAGAGCCAGGAATTAAACTCCATTTCTGAACGAAAACACAAAGCACAGTTCTCATCCATGAAACACACTCTGCTTTATTGCAAGAAGCACACTCTTGCTTTCTAAGAGTCTCTAATACAGCAGGAAACGTGACTGTGGTCAGAACAAAATAATGGTGTTTCCTACACATACGGACCATATCTAGGTCAACTCATCTTCTGATACTGATACAAAGCACAGTTCCATTAACATGCAATGCTTTCAAGTTAAGAGCAAGAAACGTGTGAGCTTCGTGAACGTTGTAGCTTCCTTTGAGATGAAAATTGACTGAGTTTACCTGAAAAGATATCTTGCTTGTAGGAAGACACAGAGCCTGGGAATTAACTCCATTTCTGAAGGGAAACACACTGCACAGTTCTCATCCATGAAACACACTCTCCTTTAGAGCAAAAGCACGCTCTTGCTTTCTAAGAGTCTCTAATAGAGCAGGAACCGTGACTGTGGTCAGAACAAAATAACAGTGTTTCCTACACATACGGACCATATCTAGGTCAACTCTTCTTAAACTGATACAAACCACAGTTCCATTAAAATGCAATGCTTTCCAGTTAAGAGCGAGAAACGTGTGAGCTTCGTGAACGATGTAGCTTTGTTTGAGCTGAAAGGTGACTGAGTTCACATGAAATGAAGTCTTTCTTGTAGGAAGGAACACAGCCTGTGATTTAACTCCATTTCTGAAGGGAAACACACAGCACAGTTCTCATCCATGAAACACACTCTGCTTTAGAGCACGAAGCATGCTCTTGCTTTCTAGAGTCTCTCATAGAGCCAGAAACATGAGGGTGCTCTGAACAAAATAACAGTATTTCCTACACATACGGAACCTTTGCTAGTTCAACTCTGCTTATGATACTGATACAAACCACATTTCATCTAACATCCAATGCTTTTCAGTTAAGAGCGAGAAACGTGTGATCTTCGTAAACGATTTATATTCAATTGAGCTGAAAACTGACTGCGTTTAACTGAAATGATGTCTTGCTTTTTGGAAGAAACGGAGCCTGGAATTTAACTCCATTTCTGAAGGGAAATACGCAGCACAGTTCTCATCCATGGAACACACTCTGCTTTAGAACAAGAAGCACAATCTTGCTTTCTAAGAATCTCTAATAGAGCAGGAACCGTGACTGTGGTCAGAACAAAATAACAGTGTTTCCTACACATACGGACCATATCTAGGTCAACTCTTCTTAAACTGATACAAACCACAGTTCCATTAAAATGCAATGCTTTCCAGTTAAGAGCGAGAAACGTGTGAGCTTCGTGAACGATGTAGCTTCCTTTGAGCTGAAAAGTGACTGAGTTTACCTGAAAAGATGTCTTTCTTGTAGGAAGACACAGAGCCTGGGATTTAACTCCATTTCTGCAGGGAAACACACAGCACAGATCTCATCCATGAAACACCCTCTGCTTTAGAGCACGAAGCATGCTCTAGCTTTCTAGAGTCTCTAATACAGCCAGAAACTTGAGGGTACTCAGAACAAAAGAACGGTGTTTCCTACACATACAGACCATTGCTAGTTCTACTCTGCTTCTGAAACTGATACAAACCACATGTCATCTAACATCCAATGCTTTTCAGTAAAGAGCAAGAAACGTGTGAACTTCGTAAACGATTTATATTCATTTGAGCTGAAAGGTGACTGAGTTTACGTGAAATGATGTCTTGCATGTAGGAAGGTACAGAGCCTGTTATTTAACTCAATTTCTGAAGTGAAACACACAGAACAGTTCTCATCCATGAAACACACTGTGCTTTAGAGCACGAAGCATGCTCTTGCTTTCTAGAGTCTCTCATAGAGCCAGAAACATGAGGGTGCTCTGAACAAATAACGGTGTTTCCTACACATACGAACCATATCTAGGTCAACTCATGTTCTGATACTGATACAAACCACAAGTCATCTAACATCCAGTGCTATTCAGTTCAGAGCGAGAAACGTGTGATCTTCGTAAACTATGTAGCTTCCTTTGTGCTGAAAAGTGACTTCGTTACCTGAAATGATGTCTTGCTTGTAGGAAGACACAGAGCCTGGGATTTAACTCCATTTCTGAAGGGAAACACACAGCACAGTTCTCATCCATGAAACACACTCTGCTTTAGAGCAAGAAGCATGCTCTTGCTTTCTAAGAGTCTCTAATACAGCAGGAAAGGTGACTGTGGTCAGAATAAAATAACGGTGTTTCCTACACATACGGACCATATCTAGGTAAACTCTTCTTCTGAAACTGATACAAACCACAGTTCCTGTAACATGCAATGCTTTCCAGTTAAGAGCGAGAAACATGTGAGCTTTGTGAAAGATGTAGCTTGGTTTGATCTGAAAGTTGACTGAGTTTACGTGAAACGAAGTTAGCTTGTAGGAAGATACAGAGCCTGTGATTTAAGTCCATTTCTGAAGGGAAACACACAGCACTGTTCTCACGATGAAAAACACTCTGCGTATAGGAAGAAGCACGGTCTTTCTTTCTCGAGTCTCTAATAGAGCAGGAAACATGAGTGTGCTCAGAACAAAAGAACGGTGTTTCCTACATATACGGAAACTTTGCTAGTTCAACTCTCCTTCTGAAACTGATAAAAACCACAATTCATCTAACACCCAATGCTTTTCAGTTAAGAGCGAGAAAAGTGTGATCTTAGTAAACGATTTATATTCATATGAGATGAAAACTGACTGCGTTTAACTGAAATGATGTCTTGCTTTTAGGAAGAAACAGAGACTGGAATTTATCTCCATTTCTGTATGGAAACACACAGCACAGTTCTCACGATGAAACACACTCTGCGTATAGGAAGAAGCATGCTCTTGCTTTCTAGAGTCTCTAATAGAGCAGGAAACGTGACTGTGGTCAGAACAAAATAACGGTTTTTCCTACACATATGGACCATATCTAGGTCAAGTCTTCTTCTTAAACAAATACAAACCACAGTTCCTCTAACATACAATGCTTTACAGTTAAGACCGAGAAACGTGTGAGCTTTGTAAATGATTTGTATTCATTTGAGCTGAATAGTGACTGCGTTTACCTGAAACGATGTCTTGCTTGTAGCAAGACACAGAGCCTAGAATTTAACTCCATTTCTGAAGGGAAACACACAGCACAGTTCTCATCCATGAGAAAGATTCTGCTTTAGAGCAAGAAGCACACCCTTGCTTTCTAAGAATCTCTAATACCGCAGGAAAAGTGACTGTGGTCAGAACAAAATAACGGTGTTTCATACACATACGGACCATATCTAGGTCAACACTTCTTCTGAAACTGATACAAACCACACATCATCTAACATCCAATGTTTTCAGTTAAGAGCGAGAAACCTGTGATCTTCGTAAACATTTTATATTCATTTGAGCTGAATAGTGACTGCGTTTACCTGAAATGATGTCTTGCTTGTAGGAAGAAACAGAGCCTGGAATTTAACTCCATTTCTGAAGGGAAACACACAGCACAGTTCTCATCCATGAGAAAGACTCTGCTTTAGAGCAAGAAGCACACCCTTGCTTTCTAAGAGTCTCTAATACCGCAATAAAAGTGACTGTGGTCAGAACAAAATAACGGTGTTTCATACACATACGGACCATATCTAGGTCAATACTTCTTCTGAAACTGATAAAAACCACAGGTCCTCTAACATCCAATGCTTTACAGTTAAGAGCAAGAAACGTGAAGTATGTGAACGATGTAGCTTTGTTTGAGCGGAAAGGTGACTGAGTTTATCTAAAGGAAGTCTTGCTTGTAGGAAGATACAGAGCCTGTGATTTAACTCCATTTATGAAGGGAAACACACAGCACTGTTGTCACGATGAAACACACTCTGCATATAAGAAGAACCACGCTCTTGCTTTCTAATAGTCTCTAATAGAGCAGGAAACGTGACTGTGGTCAGAATAAAATAACGGTGTTTCCTACACATACGGACCATATCTAGGTCAACTCTTCTTCTGAAACTGATACAAACCACAGTTCCATTAACATGCACTGCTTTCCAGTTAAGAGCGAGAAACGTGTGAGCTTCGTGAAGGATGAGGCTTCCTTTGAGCTGAAAAGTGAGAGAGTTTACCTGAAAAGATGTCGTGCTTGTAGGAAGACACAATGCCTGGGATTTAACTCCATTTCTGAAGGGAAACACACAGCACTGTTCTCACGATGAAACACACTCTGCGTATAGGAAGTAGCATGCTCTTGCTTTCTAGAGTCCCTAATAGAGCAGCAAACGTGAGTGTGCTCAGAACAAAAGAACGGTGTTCTCTACACATACGGACCATTGCTAGTTCAACTCTGCTTCTGAAACTGATACAAACCTCAAGTCATCTAACATCCAATGCTTTTCAGTTAAGAGCGAGAAACGTGTGATCCTCATAAACGATTTATATTCATTTGAGCTGAATAGTGACTGCGTTTACCTCAACTGATGTCTTGCTTGTAGGAAGAAACAGAGCCTGGGATTTAACTCCATTTCTGAAGGGAAACACACCGCACAGTTCTCATCCATGAAACACACTCTGCTTTAGAGCAAGAAGCATGATCTTGCTTTCTAAGAGTCTCTAATACAGCAGGAAACGTGACTGTGGTCAGAACAAATTAACAGTGTTTCATACACATACGGACCATATCTAAGTCAACTCTTCTTCTGAAACTGATACAAACAACATGTCATCTAACATCAAATGATTTCAGTTAAGAGAGAGAAACGTGTGATCTTCGTAAACGTTTTATATTCATTTGAGCTGAATAGTGACTGCGTTTACCTGAAATGATGTCTTGCTTGTAGGAAGAAACAGAGCCTGGAATTTAACTCCATTTCTGAAGGGAAACACACAGCACTCTTCTCACGATGAAACTCACTCTGCGTATAGGAAGTAGCATGCTCTTGCTTTCTAGAGTCTCTAATAGAGCAGGAAACGTGAGTGTGCTCAGAACAAAAGAACAGTGTTTCCAAAACATACGGACCATTGCTAGTTCAACTCTGCTTCTGAAACTGATATAAATCACAAGTCATCTAACATCCAATGCTATTCAGTTAAGAGCGAGAAACGTTTGATCCTTGTAAACGCTTTATATTCATTTGAGCTGAATAGTGCCTGCGTTTTCCTGAAATGATGTCTTGCTTTTAGGAAGAAACAGAGCCTGGAATTTAACTCCATTTCTGACCGAAAACACACAGCACAGTTCTCATCCATAAAACACAATCTGCTTTAGAGCAAGAAGCACACTCTTGCTTTCTAAGAATCTCTAATACAGCAGGAACGTGACTGTGGTCAGAACGAAATAACGGTGTTTCCTACACATACGGACCATATCTAGGTCAACTCTTCTTCTGAAACTGATACAAACCACAGTTCCTCTAACATACAATGCTTTCCAGTTAAGAGCGAGAAACGTGTGAGCTTCGTGAATGATGTAGCTTCCTTTGAGCTGAAAAGTGACTGAGTTTACCTGAAAAGATGTCTTGCTTATAGGCAGACACAGAGCCTGGGATTTAACTCCATTTTTGAAGGGAAACAAACAGCACAGTTCTCATCCATGAAACACACTCTGCTTTAGAGCAAGAAGCATGCTCTTGCTTTCTAAGAGTCTCTAATACAGCAGGAAAGGTGACTGTGGTCAGAATAAAATAACGGTGTTTCCTACACATACGGACCATATCTAGGTAAACTCTTCTTCTGAAACTGATACAAACCACAGGTCCTCTAACATCCAATGCTTTACAGTTAAGAGCAAGAAACGTGTGAGCTACGTGAACGATGTAGCTTTGTTTGAGCTGAAAGGTGACTGAGTTTACATGAAAAGATGTTTTGCTTGTAGGAAGACACAGAGCCTGGGATTCAACTCCATATCTGAAGGAAAACACACAGCACAGATCTCATCCATGAAACACACTCTGCTTTAGAGCACGAAGCATGCTCTTGCTTTCTAGATTCTCTAATACAGCCATAAACTTGAGGGTACTCTGAACATAAGAACGGTGTTTACTACACATACGGACCATTGCTAGTTCAACTCTGCTTCTGAAACTGATACAAATCAGAGGTCCTCTAAAATCCAATGCTTTACAGTTAAGAGCAAGAAACGTGTGAGCTACGTGAACGGTGTAGCTTTGTTTGAGCTGGAAGTTGCCTGAGTTTACGTGAATTGAAGTCTTGCTTGTAGGAAGATACAGGGCATGTGATTTAACTCCATTTATGAAGGAAAACACACAGCACTGTTCTCACGATGAAACACACTCTGCATATAAGAAGAAGCACGCTCTTGCTTTCTAAGAGACTCTAATACAGCAGGAAACGTGACTTTGGTCAGAACAAAATAACGGTGTTTCCTACACATACGGACCATATCTAGGTCAACTCTTCTGTTGAAACTGATACAAACCACAAGTCATCTAAAATCCAATGCTTTCCAGTTAAGAGCGAGAAACACGTGATCTTCGTAAAGGATTTATATTCATTTGAGCTGAATAGTGACTGCGTTTACCTGAAATGATGTCTTGCTTGTAGGAAGAAACAGAGCCTGGAATTAAATCCATTTCTGAAGGGAAACACACAGCACAGTTCTCATCCATGAAACACACTCTGCTTTAGAGCACGAAGCATGCTCTTGCTTTCTAGATTCTCTAATACAGCCATAAACTTGAGGGTACTCTGAACATAAGAACGGTGTTTACTACACATACGCACCATATCTAGGTCAACTCTTCTTCTGAAACTGATACAAACCACAGTTCCTCTAACATGCATTGCTTTCCAGCTAAGAGCAAGAAACGTGTGACCTTCGTGAATGATGTAGCTTCCTTTGAGCTGAAAAGTGACTGAGTTTACCTGAAAAGATGTCTTGCTTGTAGGAAGACACAGAGCCTGGAATTTAACTCCATTTCTGAAGGAAAACACACAGCACAGATCTCAACCATGAAACACACTCTGCTTTAGAGCACGAAGCATGCTCTTGCTTTCTAGATTCTCTAATAGAGCAAGAAACATTTGGGGACACTGAACAAAAGAACGGTGCTTCCTACACATAAGGATCATTGCTAGCTCAATTCTGCCTCTGAAACTGATACAAACCACAGGTCCTCTAACATCCAATGCTTTACAGTTAAGAGCAAGAAACGTGTGAGCTACGTGAACGATGTAGCTTTGTTTGAGCTGAAAGGTGACTGAGATTACGTGAAACAAAGTCTTGCTTGTAGGAAGATGCAGAGCCTGTGATTTAATTCCATTTTTGAAGGGAAACACACAGCACTGTTCTCACGATGAATCACACTCTGCATATAAGAAGAATCACGCTCTTGCTTTCTAGAGTCTCTAATAGAGCAGGAAACGTGAGTGTGCTCAGAACAAAAGAACGGTGTTCTGTACACATACGGACCATTGCTAGTTCAACTCTTCTTCTGAAACTGATACAAACCACAAGTCATCTAACATCCAATGCATTTCAGTGAAGAGCGAGAAACGTGTGATCTTCGTAAACTATTTATATTCATTTGAGCTGAAAAGTGACTGCCTTTACCTGAAATGATGTCTTGCTTGTAGGAAGACACAGAGCCTGGAATTTAACTCCATTTCTGATGGGAAACACACAGCACAGTTCTCATCCATGAAACACACTCTGCTTTAGAGCAAGAAGCACGCTCTTGTTTCTAAGAGTCTCTAATACAGCAGGAAACGTGACTGTGGTCAGAACTAAATAACAGTGTTTCCTACGAAAAAAGACCATATCTAGGTCAACTCTTCTTCTGAAACTGATACAAAGCACAGTTCCATTAACACGCAATGCTTTCCAGTTAAGAGCTTGAAACGTGTGAGCTTCGTGAACGATGTAGCTTCCTTTGAGCTGATAAGTGACTGAGTTTACATGAAAAGATGTTTTGCTTGTAGGAAGACACAGAGCCTGGGATTCAACTCCATATCTGAAGGAAAACACACAGCACAGATCTCATACATGAAACACACTCTGCTTTAGAGCACGAAGCATGCTCTTGCTTTCTAGAGTCTCTAATACAGCCATAAACTTGAGGGTACTCTGAACATAAGAACGGTGTTTACTACACATACGGACCATTGCTAGTTCAACTCTGCTTCTGAAACTGATACAAATCAGAGGTCCTCTAACATCCAATGCTTTACAGTTAAGAGCAAGAAACGTGTGAGCTACGTGAACGATGTAGCTTTGTTTGAGCTGAAAGGTGACTGAGTTTACGTGAAATGAAGTCTTGCTTGTAGGAAGATACAGGGCCTGTGATTTAACTCCATTGATGAAGGGAAACACACAGCACTGTTCTCACGATGAAACACACTCTGCTATAAGAAGAAGCATGCTCTTGCTTTCTAACAGTCTCTAATACAGCAGGAAACGTGAGTTTGGTCAGAACAAAATAACGGTGTTTCCTCCACATACGGACCATATCTAGGTCAACTCTTCTGTTGAAACTGATACAAACCACAAGTCATCTAAAATCCAATGCTTTCCAGTTAAGAGCGAGAAACGCGTGATCTTCGTAAAGGATTTATATTCATTTGAGCTGAATAGTGACTGCGTTTACCTGAAATGATGTATTGCTTGTAGAAAGAAACAGAGCCTGGAATTTAACTCCATTTCTGAAGGGAAACACACAGCACAGTTCTCATCCATGAAACACACTCTGCTTTAGAGCACGAAGCATAGTCTTGCTTTCTAGAGTCTCTAATAGAGCCAGAAACTTGAGGGTACACAGAACAAAAGAACGGTGTTTCCTACACATACAGACCATTGCTAGTTCAACACTGCTTCTGAAACTGATACAAACCTCACGTCCTCTAACATCCAATGCTTTACAGTTAAGAGCAAAAAACGTGTGAGCTATGTGAACGGTTTAGCATTGTTTGAGCATGAAGGTGACTGAGTTTACCTGAAAGGAAGTCTTGCTTGTAGGAAGACACAGAGCCTGGGATTTAACTCCATTTCTGAAGGGAAAAACACAGCACCGTTCTCATCCATGAAACACACTCTATTTTAGAGCAAGAAGCATGCTCTTGCATTCTAAGGGTCTCTAATACAGCAGGAAACGTGACTGTGGTCAGAACAAAATAACGGTGTTTCCTACACATACGGACCATATCTAGGTCAACTCTTCTTCTGAAACTGATACAAACCACAGTTCCTCTAATATGCAATGCTTTCCAGTTAAGAGCGAGAAACGTGTGAGCTTTGTGAACGATGTAGCTTCCTTTGAGCTGAAAAGTGACTGAGTTTACCTGAAAAGATGTCTTGCTTGTAGGAAGACACAGAGCCTGTGATTTAACACCATTTTTGAAGGGAAACACACAGCACTGTTCTCACAATGAAACACACTCTGCATATAAGAAGAATCACGCTCTTGCTTTCTAGAGTCTCTAATAGAGCAGGATAAAGTGAGTGTGCTCAGAACAAAAGAACGGTGTTTCCTACACATACGGACAATTGCTAGTTCAACTCTTCTTCTGAAACTGATACAAACCACAAGTCATCTAACATCCAATGCGTTTCAGTGAAGAGCGAGAAACTTGTGATCTTCGTAAACGATTTATATTCATTTGAGCTGAAAAGTGACTGAGTTTACCTGAAATGATGTCTTGCTTGTAGGAAGACACAGAGCCTGGAATTTAACTCCATTTCTGACGGGAAACACACAGCACAGTTCTCATCCATGAAACACACTCTGCTTTAGAGCACGAAGCATGCTCTTGCTTTCTAGATTCTCTAATAGATCAAGAAACATTTGGGGACACTGAACAAAAGAACGGTGCTTCCTACACATAAGGACCATTGCTAGTTCAACTCTGCTTCTGAAACTGATACAAACCACAGGTCCACTAACATCCAATGCTTTACACTTAAGAGCAAGAAACGCGTGAGCTACGTGAACGATGTAGCTTTGTTTGAGCTGAAAGGTGACTGAGATTACGTGAAACAAAGTCTTGCTTGTAGGAAGATGCAGAGCCTCTGATTTAACTCCATTTTTGAAGGGAAACACACAGCACTGTTCTCACGATGAATCACACTCTGCATATAAGAAGAATCACGCTCTTGCTTTCTGGATTCTCTAATAGAGCAGGAAACATGAGTGTGCTCAAAACAAAAGAACGGTGTTTCCTACACAAACGGACCATTGCTAGTTCAACTCTGCATCTGAAACTTATACAAACCACAAGTCATCTAACATCCAATGCTTTTCAGTTAAGAGCGAGAAACGTGTGAGCTTCGTGAACGATGTAGCTTCCTTTGAGCTGAAATGTGACTGAGTTTACATGAAAAGATGTCTTGCTTGTAGGAAGACACACAGCGTGGGATTTAACTCCATTTCTGAAGGGAAACACACAGCACAGTTCTCATCCATGAAACACACTCTTCTTTAGAGCAAGAAGCATGCACTTGCTTTCCAGAGTCTCTAATAGAGCCAGAAACGTGAATGTGCTCAGAACAAAAGAACGGTGTTTCCTACACATAAGGACCATTGCTAGTTCAACTCTGCTGCTGAAACCTATACAAACCACAAGTCATCTAACATCCAATACTTTTCAGGTAAGAGCGACAAACGTGTGATCTTCGTAAACGATATATATTCATTTGAGCTAAAAAGTGACTTAGTTTACCTGAACTGATGTCTTGCTTGTAGGAAGACACAGAGCCTGGAATTTAACTCCATTTCTCAAGGGAAACACACAGTACAGTTCTCATCCATGAAGCACACTCTGCTTTAGAGCAAGAAGCACGCTCTTGCTTTCCAGAGTCTGTAATAGAGCCAGAAACGTGATTGTGCTCAGAACAAAAGAACGGTGTTTCCCACACATAAGGACCACATGTAGGTCAACTATGCTTCTGAAACTGATACAAACCACAGTTCCAGTAACATGCAATGCTTTCCAATTAAGAGCAAGAAATGTGTGAGCTTCATGAACGATGTAGGTTCCTTTGAGCTGAAAAGTGACTGAGTTTACTTGAAACCAAATCTTGCTTGTAGGAAGATACAGAGCCCGTGATTTAACTCCATTTCTGAAGGGAAACACACAGCACTGTTCTCACGATGAAACACACTCTGCGTATAGGAAGAAGCACGCTCTAGCTTTCTAGATTCTCTAATATAGCAGGAAAAGTGAGTGTGCTCAGAAAAAAAGAACGGTGTTTCCTACACATACGGACCATTGCTAGTTCAACTCTGCTGCTGAAACTGATACAAACCACAAGTCAAATAACATCCAATGCTTTTCAGTTAAGAGCAAGAAACGTGTGATCCTTGTAAACGATTTATATACATTTGAGCTGAAAAGTGACTGTGTTTACCTGAAATGATGTCTTGCTTTTGGGAAGAAACAGAGCCTGGAATTTAACACCATTTCTGAAGGGAAACACACAGTACAGTTCTCATCCATAAAACACACTCTGCTTTAGAGCAAGAAGCACGCTCTTGCTTTCTAAAAGTCTCTAATACAGCAGGGAACGTGACTATGGTCAGAAGAAAATAACGGTGTTTCCTACACATACGGACCATATCTAGGTCAACTCTTCTTCTGAAACTGATACAAACCACAGTTCCTCTAACATACAATGTTTTCCAGTTAAGAGGGATAAACATGTGAGCTTCGTGAACGATGTAGCTTCCTTTGAGCTGAAAAGTGACTGAGTTTAACTGAAACGATGTCTTGCTTATAGGCAGACACAGAGACTGGGATTTAACTCCATTTCTGAAGGGAAACACACAGCACAGTTCTCATCCATGAAACACACTCTGCTTTAGAGCACGAAGCATGCTCTTGCTTTCTAGATTCTCTAATAGATCAAGAAACATTTGGGGACACTGAACAAAAGAACGGTGCTTCCTACACATAAGGACCATTGCTAGTTCAACTCTGCTTCTGAAACTGATAAAAACCACAAGTCATCTGACATCCAATGCTTTTCATTTATGAGCGAGAAACGTGTGACCTCGTAAATGATTTATATTTATTTGAGCTGAATAGTTACTGCGTTTACCTGAACTGATGTCTTGCTTGTAGGAAGACACAGAGCCTGGGATTTAACTCCATTTTTGAAGGGAAACACACAGCACTGTTCTCACGATGATTCACACTCTGCATATAAGAAGAATCACGCTCTTGCTTTCTAGAGTCTCTAATAGAGCAGGAAACGTGAGTGTGCTCAGAACAAAAGAACGGTGTTTCCTACACATACGGACAATTGCTAGTTCAACACTGCTTCTGAAACTGATACAAACCACAGGTCATCTAACATCCAATGCTTTACAGTTAAGGGCAAGAAACGTGTGAGCTATGTGAACGGTTTAGCATTGTTTGAGCGGGAAGGTGACTGAGTTTACCTGAAAGGAAGTCTTGCTTGTAGGAAGACACAGAGCCTGGGATTTAACTCCATTTCTGAAGGGAAAAACACAGCACCATTCTCATCCATGAAACACACTCTGTTTTAGAGCAAGAAGTATGGTCTTGCTTTCTAAGGGTCTCTAATACAGCAGGAATCATGACTGTGTTCAGAACAAAATAACGGTGTTTCCTACACATACGGACCATATCTAGGTCAACTCTTCTTCTGAAACTGATACAAACCACAGTTCCTCTAACATGCAATGCTTTCCAGCTAAGAGCAAGAAACGTGTGAGCTTCGTGAATGATGTAGCTTCCTTTGAGCTGAAAAGTGACTGAGTTTACCTGAAAAGATGTCTTGCTTGTAGGAAGACACAGAGCCTGGGATTTAACTCCATTTCTGAAGGAAAACACACAGCACAGATCTCATCCATGAAACACACTCTGCTTTAGAGCACCAAGCATGCTCTTGCTTTCTAGATTCTCTAATAGAGCAAGAAACATTTGGGGACACTGAACAAAAGAACGGTGCTTCCTACACATAAGGATCATTGCTAGTTCAATTCTGCTTCTGAAACTGATACAAACCACAGGTCCTCTAACATCCAATGCTTTACAGTTAAGAGCAAGAAACGTGTGAGCTACGTGAACGATGTAGGTTTGTTTGAGCTGAAAGGTGACTGAGATTACATGAAACAAAGTCTTGCTTGTAGGAAGATGCAGAGCCTGTGATTTAATTCCATTTTTGAAGGGAAACACACAGCACTGTTCTCACGATGAATCACACTCTGCATATAAGAAGAATCACGCTCTTGCTTTCTAGAGTCTCTAATAGAGCAGGAAACGTGAGTGTGCTCAGAACAAAAGAACGGTGTTTCCTACACATACGGACAATTGCTAGTTCAACTCTTCTTCCGAAACTGATACAAACCACAAGTCATCTAACATCCAATGCGTTTCAGTGAAGAGCGAGAAACGTGTGATCTTTGTAAACTATTTATATTCATTTGAGCTGAAAAGTGACTGCGTTTACCTGAAATGATGTCTTGCTTGTAGGAAGACACAGAGCCTGGAATTTAACTCCATTTCTGAAGGGAAACACACAGCACAGTTCTCATCCATGAAACACACTCTGCTTTAGAGCACGAAGCATAGTCTTGCTTTCTAGAGTCTCTAATAGAGCCAGAAACTTGAGGGTACACAGAACAAAAGAACGGTATTTCCTACATATACAGACCATTGCTAGTTCAACACTGTTTCTGAAACTGATACAAACCTCACATCCTCTAACATCCAATGCTTTACAGTTAAGAGCAAGAAACGTGTGAGCTATGTGAACGGTTTAGCATTGTTTGAGCGGGAAGGTGACTGAGTTTACCTGAAAGGAAGTCTTGCTTGTAGGAAGACACAGAGCCTGGGATTTAACTCCATTTCTGAAGGGAAAAACACAGCACCGTTCTCATCCATGAAACACACTCTGTTTTAGAGCAAGAAGCATGCTCTTGCTTTCTAGAGTCTCTAATAGAGCCAGAAACTTGAGGGTACACAGAACAAAAGAACGGTGTTTCCTACACATACAGACCATTGCTAGTTCAACTCTGTTTCTGAAACTGATACAAACAACAAGTCATCTAACATCCAATGCTGTTCAGTTAAGAGCAAGAAACGTGTGAGCTTCGTAAATGATTTATATTCATTTGAGCTGAATAGTGACTGCGTTTACCTGAAACGATGTCTTTCTTGTAGGAAGACACAGAGCCTAGAATTTATCTCCATTTCTGAAGGGAAACACACATCACAGTTCTCATCCATGAAAAACACTCTGCTTTAGAGCATGAAGCACGCTCTTGCTTTCTAAGAGTCTCTAATTCAGCAGCAAATGTGACTGTGGTCAGAACAAAATAACGGAGTTTCCTACACATACGGACCATATCTAGGTCAACTCTTCTTCTGAAACTGATACAAACTACAGTTCCATTAACATACAATGCTTTCCAGTTAAGAGCAAGAAACGTGTGAGCTTCGTGAACGATGTAGCTTCCTTTGAGCTGAAAAGTGACTGAGTTTACCTGAAAACATGTCTTGCTTGTAGGAAGACACAGAGCCTGGGATTTAACTCCATATCTGAAGGGAAACATACAGCACAGTTCTCATCCATGAAACACACTCTGCTTTAGAGCAAGAAGCATGCTCTTGCTTTCCAGAGTCTCTAATAGAGCCAGAAACGTGAATGTGCTCACAACAAAAAAACGGTGTTTCCTACACATACTGACCATATCTAGGTCAACTCTTCTTCTGAAACTGATACAAACCACAAGACATCTAACATCCAATGCTTTACAGTTAAGAGCGACAAACGTGTGATCTTCGTAAAACATATATATTCATTTCAGCTGAAAAGTGACTTAGTTTACCTGAAAAGATGTCTTGCTAGTAGGAAGACACAGAGCCTGGAATTTAACTCCATTTCTGAAGGGAAACACACAGCACAGTTCTCACGATGAAACACACTCTGCATATAAGAAGAAGCATGCTCTTGCTTTCTAAGAGTCTCTAATACAGCAGCAAACGTGACTGTGGACAGAACAAAGTACCAGTGTTTCCTACACATATGGAACATATCTAGATCAACACTTCTTCTGAAACTGATACAAACCACAAGTCATCTAACATCCAATGCTTTTCATTTAAGAGTGAGAAACGTGTGATCTTCGTGAAGGATTTATATTCATAGGAGCTGAAAAGTGACTTAGTTTACCTGAAAAGATGTCTTGCTAGTAGGAAGACACAGAGCCTGGAATTTAACTCCATTTTTGAAGTGAAACACACAGCACTGTTCTCATCCATGAATCACCCTCTGCTTTAGAGAAGGAAACACGCTCTTTTATTCTAAGATTCTCAAATACAGCAGGAAATGTGACTGTGGTCAGAACAAAATAACGGTAATTCCTACACATACTGACCATATCTAGGTCAACTCTACTTCTGAAACTGATACAAACCACAGTTCCATTAACATGCAACGCTTTCCTGTTAAGAGCGAGAAACGTGTGAGCTTCGTGAACGATGTAGCTTCCTTTGAGCTGAAAAGTGACTGAGTTTACCTGAAAAGATGTCTTGCTTGTAGGAAGACACAAAGCCTGGGATTAAACTCCATTTCTGAAGGAAAACACACAGCACAGATCTCATCAATGAAACACACTCTGCTTTAGAGCATGAAGCATGCTCTTGCTTTCTAGATTCTCTAATACAGCCTGAAACTTCAGGGTATTCTGAACATAAGAACAGTGTTCCTACACATACGGACCATTGCTAGTTCAACTCTGCTTCTGAAACTGATACAAATCACAGGTCCTCTAACATCCAATGCTTTACAGTTAAGAGCAAGAAACGTGTGAGCTACGTGAACGATGTAGCTTTGTTTGAGCTGAAAGGTGACTGAGTATACGTGAAATGAAGTCTTGCTTTAGGAAGACACAGAGCCTGTGATTTAACTCCATTTCTGAAGGGAAACACACAGCACTGTTCTCACGATGAAACACACTCTGCATAAAAGAAGAAGCACGCTCTTGCTTTCTAAGAGTCTCTAATACAGCAGGAAATGTGACTGTGGTCAGAACAAAATAACGGTGTTTCCTACACATATACACCATATCTAGGTCAAGTCTTCTTCTGAAACTGATACAAACCACAGTTCCTCTAACATACAATGCTTTACAGTTAAGAGCGAGATAAGTGTGAGCTTCTTGAACGAAGTAAGTTCCTTTGAGCTGAAAAGTGACTGAGTTTACCTGAAAAGATGCCTTGCTTATACGAAGACACTGAGCCTGGGATTTAACTCCATTTCTGAAGGGAAACACACAGCACAGTTCTCATCCATGAAACACACTCTGCTTTAGAGCACGAAGCATAGTCTTGCTTTCTAGAGTCTCTAATAGAGCCAGAAACTTGAGGGTACACAGAACAAAAGAACGGTATTTCCTACATATACAGACCATTGCTAGTTCAACACTGTTTCTGAAACTGATACAAACCTCACATCCTCTAACATCCAATGCTTTACAGTTAAGAGCAAGAAACGTGTGAGCTATGTGAACGGTTTAGCATTGTTTGAGCGGGAAGGTGACTGAGTTTACCTGAAAGGAAGTCTTGCTTGTAGGAAGACACAGAGCCTGGGATTTAACTCCATTTCTGAAGGGAAAAACACAGCACCGTTCTCATCCATGAAACACACTCTGTTTTAGAGCAAGAAGCATGCTCTTGCTTTCTAGAGTCTCTAATAGAGCCAGAAACTTGAGGGTACACAGAACAAAAGAACGGTGTTTCCTACACATACAGACCATTGCTAGTTCAACTCTGTTTCTGAAACTGATACAAACAACAAGTCATCTAACATCCAATGCTGTTCAGTTAAGAGCAAGAAACGTGTGAGCTTCGTAAATGATTTATATTCATTTGAGCTGAATAGTGACTGCGTTTACCTGAAACGATGTCTTTCTTGTAGGAAGACACAGAGCCTAGAATTTATCTCCATTTCTGAAGGGAAACACACATCACAGTTCTCATCCATGAAAAACACTCTGCTTTAGAGCATGAAGCACGCTCTTGCTTTCTAAGAGTCTCTAATTCAGCAGCAAATGTGACTGTGGTCAGAACAAAATAACGGAGTTTCCTACACATACGGACCATATCTAGGTCAACTCTTCTTCTGAAACTGATACAAACTACAGTTCCATTAACATACAATGCTTTCCAGTTAAGAGCAAGAAACGTGTGAGCTTCGTGAACGATGTAGCTTCCTTTGAGCTGAAAAGTGACTGAGTTTACCTGAAAACATGTCTTGCTTGTAGGAAGACACAGAGCCTGGGATTTAACTCCATATCTGAAGGGAAACATACAGCACAGTTCTCATCCATGAAACACACTCTGCTTTAGAGCAAGAAGCATGCTCTTGCTTTCCAGAGTCTCTAATAGAGCCAGAAACGTGAATGTGCTCACAACAAAAAAACGGTGTTTCCTACACATACTGACCATATCTAGGTCAACTCTTCTTCTGAAACTGATACAAACCACAAGACATCTAACATCCAATGCTTTACAGTTAAGAGCGACAAACGTGTGATCTTCGTAAAACATATATATTCATTTCAGCTGAAAAGTGACTTAGTTTACCTGAAAAGATGTCTTGCTAGTAGGAAGACACAGAGCCTGGAATTTAACTCCATTTCTGAAGGGAAACACACAGCACAGTTCTCACGATGAAACACACTCTGCATATAAGAAGAAGCATGCTCTTGCTTTCTAAGAGTCTCTAATACAGCAGCAAACGTGACTGTGGACAGAACAAAGTACCAGTGTTTCCTACACATATGGAACATATCTAGATCAACACTTCTTCTGAAACTGATACAAACCACAAGTCATCTAACATCCAATGCTTTTCATTTAAGAGTGAGAAACGTGTGATCTTCGTGAAGGATTTATATTCATAGGAGCTGAAAAGTGACTTAGTTTACCTGAAAAGATGTCTTGCTAGTAGGAAGACACAGAGCCTGGAATTTAACTCCATTTTTGAAGTGAAACACACAGCACTGTTCTCATCCATGAATCACCCTCTGCTTTAGAGAAGGAAACACGCTCTTTTATTCTAAGATTCTCAAATACAGCAGGAAATGTGACTGTGGTCAGAACAAAATAACGGTAATTCCTACACATACTGACCATATCTAGGTCAACTCTACTTCTGAAACTGATACAAACCACAGTTCCATTAACATGCAACGCTTTCCTGTTAAGAGCGAGAAACGTGTGAGCTTCGTGAACGATGTAGCTTCCTTTGAGCTGAAAAGTGACTGAGTTTACCTGAAAAGATGTCTTGCTTGTAGGAAGACACAAAGCCTGGGATTAAACTCCATTTCTGAAGGAAAACACACAGCACAGATCTCATCAATGAAACACACTCTGCTTTAGAGCATGAAGCATGCTCTTGCTTTCTAGATTCTCTAATACAGCCTGAAACTTCAGGGTATTCTGAACATAAGAACAGTGTTCCTACACATACGGACCATTGCTAGTTCAACTCTGCTTCTGAAACTGATACAAATCACAGGTCCTCTAACATCCAATGCTTTACAGTTAAGAGCAAGAAACGTGTGAGCTACGTGAACGATGTAGCTTTGTTTGAGCTGAAAGGTGACTGAGTATACGTGAAATGAAGTCTTGCTTTAGGAAGACACAGAGCCTGTGATTTAACTCCATTTCTGAAGGGAAACACACAGCACTGTTCTCACGATGAAACACACTCTGCATAAAAGAAGAAGCACGCTCTTGCTTTCTAAGAGTCTCTAATACAGCAGGAAATGTGACTGTGGTCAGAACAAAATAACGGTGTTTCCTACACATATACACCATATCTAGGTCAAGTCTTCTTCTGAAACTGATACAAACCACAGTTCCTCTAACATACAATGCTTTACAGTTAAGAGCGAGATAAGTGTGAGCTTCTTGAACGAAGTAAGTTCCTTTGAGCTGAAAAGTGACTGAGTTTACCTGAAAAGATGCCTTGCTTATACGAAGACACTGAGCCTGGGATTTAACTCCATTTCTGAAGGGAAACACACAGCACAGTTCTCATCCATGAAACATACTCTGCTTTAGAGCAAGAAGCATGCTCTTGCTTTCCAGAGTCTCTAATAGAGCGAGAAACGTGAATGTGCTCAGAACAAAAGAACGGTGTTTCCTACACATACGGACCATTGATGGTTCAAATCTGCTGCTGAAACTGATACAAACCACAAGTCATCTAACATCCAATGCTTTTCTGTTAAGAGCGACAAACGTGTGATGTTCGCAAACCATTTATATTCATTTGAGCTGAAAAGTGACTTAGTTTACCTGAAAAGATGTCTTGCTTGTAGGAAGACACAAAGCCTGGGATTTAACTCCATTTCTGAAGGAAACACACAGCAGAGATCTCATCCATGAAACACACTCTGCTTTAGAGCAGGAAGCATGCTCTTGCTTTCTAGATTCTCTAATACAGCCAGAAACTTGAGGGTACTCTGAACATAAGAAAAGTGTTTCCTACACATACGGACGATTGCTAGTTCAACTCTGCTTCTGAAACTGATACAAATCACAGGTCCTCTAACATCCAATGCTTTACAGTTAAGAGCAAGGAATGTATGAGCCACGTGAACGATGTAGCTTTGTTTGAGCTGAAAGGTGACTGAGTTTACGTGAAATGAAGTCTTGCTTGTAGGAAGACACAGAGCCTGGGATTTAACTCCATTTCTGAAGGAAAACACACAGCACAGTTCTCATCCATGAAACACTCTCTGCTTTAGAGCAAGAAGCATGCTCTTGCTTTCCAGAGTCTCTAATAGAGCCAGAAACTTGAATGTGCTCAAAATAAAAGAACCGTGTTTCCTACACATATGGACAATTGCTAGTTCAACTCTGCTGCTGAAACTGATATAAACCACAAGTCATCTAACAACCAATGCTTTTCAGTTAAGAGCGACAAACATGTGATCTTCGTACACGATTTATATTCATTTGAGCTGACATGTGACTTAGTTTACCTGAAGTGATGTCTTGCTAGTAGGAAGATACAGAGCCTGGAATTTAACTCCATTTCTGAAGGGAAACACACAGCACAGTTGTCATCCATGAATCACCCTCTGTTTTAGGGCAAGAAGCTCGCTCTTGCTTTCTACGAGTCTCTAATAGAGCAGGAAACGTGACTGTGTTCAGAACAAAATAACGGTGTTTCCTACACATACGGACCATATCTACGTCAACCCTTCTTCTGAAACTGATACAAACCACAGTTCCTCTAACATCCAATGCTTTCCAGTTAAGAGCGAGAAACGTGTGAGCTTCGTGAACGATGTAGCTTCCTTTGAGCTGAAAAGTGACTGAGTTTACCTGAATAGATGTCTTGCTTGTAGGAAGACACAGAGGCTGGGATTTAACTCCATTTCTGAAGGGAAACACACAGCGCAGATCTCATCCATGAAACACATTCTGCTTTAGAGCACGAAGCATGCTCTTGCTTTCAAGATTCTCTAATAGAGCCAGAAACATGAGGGGACTCTGAACAAAAGAACGGTGCTTCCTACACATAAGGACCATTACTAGTTCAACTCTGCTTCTGAAACTGATACAAACCACAGGTCCTCTAACATCCAATGCTTTACAGTTAAGAGCAAGAAACGTGTGAGCTACGTGAACGATGTAGCTTTGTTTGAGCTGAAAGATGACTGAGTTTACGTGAAACAAAGTCTTGCTTGTAGGAAGATGCAGAGCCTGTGATTTAACTCCATTTCTGAAGGGAAACACACAGCACTGTTCTCACGATGAATCACACTCTGCATATAAGAAGAAGCACGCTCTTGCTTTCTAGAGTCTCTAATACAGCAGGAAACATGACTGTGGTCAGAACAAAATAACGGTGATTCCTACACATACTGACCATATCTTGGTCAACTCTTCTTCTGAAACTGATACAAAGCAGAGTTCCATTAACATGCAATGCTTTCCATTTAAGAGTGAGAAACATGTGAGCTTCGTGAATGATGTAGCTTCCTTTGAGCTGAAAAGTGACTGAGTTTACCTGAAAAGATGTCTTGCTTATAGGAAGACACAGCGGCTGGGATTTAACTCCATATCTGAAGGGAAACACACTGCACATTTCTCATCCATGAAACACACTCTGCTTTAGAGCAAGAAGCACGCTCTTGCTTTGTAGAGTCTCTAATACAGCAGGTAAAGTGTGTGTGGTCAGAACAACAGAACGATGTGTCCTAAAAATACGTTCCATATCTAGTTCAACTCTGTTTCTGAAACGGATACAAACCACAGGTCCTCTAACATCCAATTCTTTTCTGTTAAGAGCGAGAAACGTGTGAGCTTCGTGAATGATGTAGCTTCCTTTGAGCTGAAAAGTGACTGAGTTTACCTGAAAAGATGTCTTGCTTCTAGGAAGACACAGCGGCTGGGATTTAACTCCATATCTGAAGGGAAACACACTGCACATTTCTCATCCATGAAACACACTCTTCTTTAGAGAAAGAAGCACGCTCTTGCTTTGTAGAGTCTCTAATACAGCAGGTAAAGTGTGTGTGGTCAGAACAACAGAACGATGTGTCCTAAAAATACGTTCCATATCTAGTTCAACTCTGTTTCTGAAACTGATACAAACCACAGGTCCTCTAACATCCAATTCTTTTCTGTTAAGAGCAAGAAACGTGTGAGCTACATGAACGATGTAGTTTTGTTTGAGCTCAAAAGTGACTGAGTTTACATGAAATGAAGACATGATTGTAGGAAGATACAGAGGCTGTGATTTAACTCCATTTCTGAAGGGAAACACACAGTACAGTTCTCATCCATGAAATACATTCTGCTTATAGCGAGAAGCTAGCTTTTGCTTTCTGGAGTCTCTAATAAGGCAGGTAAAGTGAGTGTGGTCAGAACACAGAATGGTGTTTCCTAAACATACGGACCATATGTAGTTCAACTCTGCTTCTGAAACTGATACATCACACAGGTCCTCTAACATCCAATCCTTTTCAGTTAATAGCCAGAAATGTGTGAGCTACGTGAACGATGTAGTTTTGTTAGAGCTGAAAAGTTACTGAGTTTACATGAAAAGAAGTCATGCTTTTTGAAGACACAGAGACTGTGATTTAACTCTATTTCTGAAGGGAAACACACAGCACAGTTCTCATCAATGAAACCCTTCTGCTTATAGTAAGAAGCACGCTCCTGCTTTCTAGAATCTCTAATAGAGCCAGAAACTTATGTGTGCTCAGAACAAAAAAACGGTGTTTCCTACACATATGGACCATTGCTAGTTCAACGCTGCTTCTGAAACTGATAGAAACCAAAGGTCCCCTAATATCCAATGCTTTACAGTTAAGAGCAAGAAATGTGTGAGCCACAGGAACGATGTAGCTCTGTTTGAGCTGAAAGGTGACAGAGTTCACCTTAAACGAAGTCTTGATTATAGGAAGACACAGATCCTGTTATTTAACTTCATTTCTGAAGGAAAATACACAGCACAGTTCTCATCCATCAAACACAGTCTGCTTTAGAGCAAGAAACACTGTTTGCTTCCTAGAGTCTTATACTGCAGGAAATGTGAGTGTGCTCAGAACAAGAGAACGGTGTTTCCTACACATACGGACCATTGCTAGTTCAACTCTGCTTCTGAAACTGATACAAACCACAGTTCCTGTAACATCCAATTCTTTCCAGTTAAGAATGAGAAACGTCTGAGCTTCGTGAACGATGTAGCTTCCTTTGAGCTGAAAAGAGACTGAGTTTACCTGAAAAGATGTCTTGCTTGTATGAAGACTCAGAGCCTGGGATTTAACTCCATTTCTGAAGGGAAACACACAGCACATTTCTCATCCATGAAACACACTCTGCTTTAGAGCAAGAAGCACGCTCTTGCTTTGTAGAGTCTCTAATACAGAAGGTAAAGTGTGTGTGGTCAGAACAACAGAACGATGTGTCCTAAAAATACGTTCCATATCTAGTTCAACTCTGTTTCTGAAACTGATACAAATCACAGGTCCTCTAACATCCAATTCTTTTCTGTTAAGAGCGAGAAACGTGTGAGCTAAATGAACGATGTAGTTTTGTTTGAGCTCAAAAGTGACTGAGTTTACATGAAACGAAGACATGATTGTAGGAAGATACAGAGGCTGTGATTTAACTCCATTTCTGAAGGGAAACACACAGTACAGTTCTCATCCATGAAATAAATTCTGCTTATAGCAAGAAGCTAGCTTTTGCTTTCTGGAATCTCTAATACAGCAGGTAAAGTGAGTGTGGTCAGAACACAGAATGGTGTTTCCTAAACATACGGACCATAACTAGTTCAACTCTGCTTCTGAAACTGATACATCACACAGGTCCTCTAACATTCAATCCTTTTCAGTTAATAGCCAGAAATGTGTGAGCTACGTGAACGATGTAGTTTTTTTAGAGCTGAAAAGTTACTGAGTTTACATGAAAAGAAGTCATGCTTTTTGAAGACACAGAGACTGTGATTTAACTCTATTTCTGAAGGGAAACACACAGCACAGTTCTCATCCATGAAACACACTCTGCTTTAGAGCAAGAAGCACGCTTTTGCTTTCTAGAGTGTATAATAGAGCCAGAAACTTGAGTGTGCTCAGAACAAAAGAACTGTGTTTCCTACACCTACAGACCATATCTATTTCAACTCTGCTTCTGAAAATGATAGAAAACACAAGTCCTCTAATATCCAATGCTTTACATTTAAAGTCGAGAAAAGTGTTAGCTACGTTAAAGATGTAGGTTTGTATGAGCTGAAACGTGAGTGAGTTTTCATGAAACGAGGTCATGCTTGTAGGAAGACACAGAGCCTGGGATTTAACTCCATTTCTGAAGGGAAACACACAGCACAGTTCTCATCCATGAAACTCATTCTGCTTTAGAGCAAGAAGCACGTTCTTGCTTTCTGGAGTCTTTAATACAGCATGTAAAGTGAGTATGCTCAGAAAAAATGAACTGTGTCCTACACATACGGACCAATGCTAGTTCAACTCTGCTTCTGAAATGATACAAACCACAGGTCATCTAACATCCAATGCTTTTCAGTTAAGAGCAAGAAAGTTGTGAGCTTCGTGAATGATTTATATTCCTTTGAGCTAAAAGTGACTGCGTTTACCTGAAATGATGTCTTGCTGTAGGAAGACACAGAGCCTGGGATTTAACTCCATTTCTGAAGGGAAACACACAGCACAGTTCTCATCCATGAAACACACTACGCTTTAGAGCAAGAAGCACGCTCTTGCTTTCTAGAGTGTCTAATAAAGCAGGACACATGAGTGTGCTCAGAATAAAAGAACGGTGTTTCCTACACATACGGACCATATCTAGTTCAACTCTGCTTCTGAAACTGATACAAACCACAGGTCCTCTAACATCCAATTCTTTTCTGTTATGAGCGATAAACGTGTGAGCTACGTGAACGATGTAGTTTTGTTTGAGCTGAAAAGTTACTGAGTTTACATGAAAAGAAGTCGTGCTTTTTGAAGACACAGAGACTGTGATTTAACTCTATTTCTGAAGGGAAACACACAGCACAGTTCTCATCCATGAAACACACTCTGCTTATAGCAAGAAGCATGCTCCTGCTTTCTAGAATCTCTAATAGAGCCAGAAACTTGTGTGTGCTCAGAACAAAAAAACGGTGTTTCCTACACATATGGACCATTGCTAGTTCAATGCTGCTTCTGAAACTGATAGAAACCAAAGGTCCCCTAATATCCAATGCTTTACAGTTAAGAGCAAGAAATGTGTGATCCACAGGAACGATGTAGCTTTGTTTGAGCTGAAAGGTGACAGAGTTTAACTTAAACGAAGTCTTGCTTATAGGAATACACAGATCCTGGGATTTAACTCCATTTCTGAAGGGAAATACACAGCACAGTTCTCATCCATGAAACACAGTCTGCTTTAGAGCAAGAAACACTGTTTGCTTCCTAGAGTCTTATACTGCAGGAAACGTGAGTGTGCTCAGAACAAAAGAACGGTGTTTCCTACACCTACAGACCATATCTATTTCAACTCTGCTTCTGAAACTGATACAAAACACAAGTCCTCTTATATCCAATGCTTTACATTTAAGGTTGAGAAGAGTGTTAGCTACGTAAACGATGTAGGTTTGTATGAGCTGAAACGTGAGTGAGTTTTCATGAAACGAAGTCATGCTTGTAGGAAGACACAGAGCCTGGGATTTAACTCCATTTCTGAAGGGAAACACACAGCACAGTTCTCATCCATGAAACACTTTCTGCTTTAGAGCAAGAAGCAAGCTCTTGCTTTCTAGAATCTCTAATTCAACAGGTAAAGTGAGTGTGGTCAGACTAAAGAACGTGGTTTCCTACACATACGGACCATATCTACTTCAACTCTACTTCTGAAACTGATACAAGCCCAGGTCCTCTAACATCCAATGTTTTTCAGTTAAGAGCGAGAAACGTGTGAGCTTCGTGAATGATTTTTATTCGTTTGAGCTAAAAGTGACTGCGTTTATCTGAAATAAAGTCTTTTTGTAGGAAGACACAGAGCCTGGGATTTAACTCCATTTCTGAACGGAAACACACAGCACTGTTGTCATCCATGAAACACTATGCTTTAGAGCAAGAAGCACGCTCTTGCTTTCTAATTTCTCTAATAAAGCAGGAAACATGAGTGTGCTCAGAACAAAAGAAGGGAGATTCCTACACATACGGACCATATCTAGGTAAACTCTTCTTCTGAAATTGATACAAACCACAGTTCCTCTAATATGCAATGCTTTCCAGTTAAGAGCGAGAAACGTGTGAGCTTTGTGAACGATGTAGCTTCCTTTGAGCTGAAAAGTGACTGAGTTTACATGAAACGAATTCATGCTTATTGGAAGATACAGAGGCTGTGATTTAACTCCATTTCTGAACGGAAACACACAGCACAGTTGTCATCCATGAAACACTATGCTTTAGAGCAAGAAGCACGCTCTTGCTTTCTAATTTCTCTAATAAAGCAGGAAACATGAGTGTGCTCAGAACAAAAGAAGGGAGATTCCTACACATACGGACCATATCTAGGTAAACTCTTCTTCTGAAACTGATACAAGCCACAGGTCCTGTAATATCCAATGCTTTACATTTAAGAGCGAATAACGTGTGAACTATCTGAAAGATTTAGCTATGTTTGAGCTGAAAAGTTACTGAGTTTACATGAAAAGAAGTCATGCTTGTAGGAAGACACAGAGCCTGGGATTTAACTCCATTTCTGAAGGGAAACACACAGCACAGTTCTCATCCATGAAACTCTTTCTACTTTATAGCAAGAAGCACGCTCTTGCTTTCTAGAGTCTCTAATAGTACAGGAAACGTGAGTGTGCTCAGACCAAAAACGGTGTTTCCTACACACACGGACCATTGCTAGTTCAACTCTGCTTCTGAAACTGATACAAACCACAGGTTATCTAACATCCAATGCATTTCAGTTAAGAGAGAGAAACGTGTGAGCTTCGTGAATGATTTATATTCGTTTGAGCTAAAAGTGACTGCGTTTACCTGAAATAATGTCTTTTTGTAGGAAGACACAGAGCCTGGGATTTAACTCCATTTCTTAAGGGAAACACACAGCACAATTCTCATCCATGAAACACACACTGCTTTAGAGCAAGACGCACGCTCTTGCTTTCTAGAGTCTCTAATACAGCAGGTAAAGTAAGTGTAGTCAGAACAACAGAACGGTGTTTGCTACACATACGGACCATATCTAGTTCAACTCTGCTTCTGAAACTGATTACAAACCACAGGACCTCTAACATCCAATTCTTTACTGTTATGAGCGAGAAACGTGTGAGCTACGTGAACGTTGTAGTTTTGTTTGAGCTGAAAATTGACTGAGTTTACATGAAACGAAGTCATGCTTATTGGAAGATACAGAGGCTGTGATTTAACTCCATTTCTGAAGGGAAACACACAGTGCAGTTCTCATCCATAAAACACATTCTGCTTATAGCAAGAAGCACGCTCTTGCTTTTTGGAGTCTCTAATACAGCAGGTAAATTGAGTGTGGTCAGAACAAAAAACGGTGTTTCCTACACATACGGACCATATCTAGTTCAACTCTGCTTCTGAAACTGATACATCACACAGGTCCTCTAACCTCCAATGCTTTTCAGTTAAGAGCCAGAAATGTGTGAGCTACGTGAATGATCTAGTTTTGTTTTAGCTGAAAAGTTACTGAGTTTACATGAAAAGAAGTCATGCTTTTTGAAGACACAGAGACTGTGATTTAACTCTATTTCTGAAGGGAAACACACAGCACAGTTCTCATCCATGAAACACACTCTGCTTATAGCAAGAAGCACGCTCCTGCTTTCTAGAATCTCTAATAGAGCCAGAAACTTGTGTGTGCTCCGAACAAAAAACGGAGTTTCCTACACATATGGACCATTACTAGTTCAACGCTGCTTCTGAAACTGATAGAAACCAAAGGTCCCCTAATATCCAATGCTTTACAGTTAAGAGCAAGAAATGTGTGATCCACAGGAACGATGTAGCTTTGTTTGAGCTGAAAGGTGACAGAGTTTAACTTAAACGAAGTTTTGCTTATAGGAATACACAGATCTTGGGATTTAACTCCATTTCTGAAGGGAAATACACAGCACAGTTCTCATCCATGAAACACAGTCTGCTTTAGAGCAAGAAACACTGTTTGCTTCCTAGAGTCTTATACTGCAGGAAACGTGAGTGTGCTCAGAACAAAAGAACGGTGTTTCCTACACCTACAGACCATATCTATTTCAACTCTGCTTCTGAAACTGATACAAAACACAAGTGCTCTTATATCCAATGCTTTACATTTAAGGTCGAGAAAAGTGTTAGCTACGTAAACGATGTAGGTTTGTATGAGCTGAAACGTGAGTGAGTTTTCATGAAACGAAGTCATGCTTGTAGGAAGACACAGAGCCTGGGATTTAACTCCATTTCTAAAGGGAAACACACAGCACAGTTCCCATCCATGAAACACTTTCTGCTTTAGAGCAAGAAGCAAGCTCTTGCTTTCTAGAATCTCTAATTCAACAGGTAAAGTGAATGTGGTCAGAACAAAAGAACGTGGTTTCCTACACATACGGACCATATCTACTTCAACTCTACTTCTGAAACTGATACAAGCCCAGGTCCTCTAACATCCAATGTTTTTCAGTTAAGAGCGAGAAACGTGTGAGCTTCGTGAATGATTTTTATTCGTTTGAGCTAAAAGTGACTGCGTTTATCTGAAATAAAGTCTTTTTGTAGGAAGACACAGAGCCTGGGATTTAACTCCATTTCTGAACGGAAACACACAGCACAGTTGTCATCCATGAAACACTATGCTTTAGAGCAAGAAGCACGCTCTTGCTTTCTAATATCTCTAATAAAGCAGGAAACATGAGTGTGCTCAGAACAAAAGAAGGGAGATTCCTACACATACGGACCATATCTAGGTAAACTCTTCTTCTGAAACTGATACAAGCCACAGGTCCTGTAATATCCAATGCTTTACATTTAAGAGTGAATAACGTGTGAGCTACCTGAAAGATTTAGCTATGTTTGAGCTGAAAAGTTACTGAGATTACATGAAAAGAAGTCATGCTTGTAGGAAGACACAGAGACTGGGATTTAACTCCATTTCTGAAAGGAAACCCACAGCACAGTTCTCATCCATGAAACACACTCTGCTTTAGAGCAAGAAGCACGCTCTTGCTTTCTAAGAGTCTCTAATAGAGCACGAAACGTGACTGCGGTCAGAACAAAATAACGGTGTTTCCTACACATACGGACCATATCTAGGTCAACTCTTCTTCTGAAACTGATACAAAGCACAGTTCCATTAACATGCAATGCTTTCAAGTTAAGAGCGAGAAACGTGTGAGCTTCGTGAACGATGTAGCTTCCTTTGAGCTGAGAAGTGACTGAGTTTACCTGAAAAGATTTCATGCTTGTAGGAAGACTCAGAGCCTGGGATTTAAGTCCATTTCTGAAGGGAAACACACAGCACAGTTCTCATCCTTGAAACACACTCTGCTTTAGAGCAAGAAGCACACTCTTGCTTTCAAAAAGTCTCAAATACACCAGGAAACGTGACTGTGGTCAGAACAAAAGAACGGTGTTTCCTACACATACGGACCATATCTAGGTCAATTCTTCTTCTGAAACTAATACAAACCACAGTTCCTTAACAAGCAATGCTTTCCAGTTAAAAGCGAGAAACGTGTGAGCTTCGTAAACGATTTATATTCATTTGAGCTGAAAAGTGACTGCGTTTACCTGAAATGATGTCTTGCTTGTAGGAAGACACACAGCCTGGAATTTAACTCCATTTCTGAAGGGAAACCCACAGCGCAGTTCTCATCCAGGAAACACACTCTACTTTAGAGCAAGAAGCACGGACTTGCTTTCTAAGATTATCTAATAGAGACAGAAACTTGAGGGTACTCAGAAAAAAAGAACAGAGTTTCCTACACATACAGATCATTGCTAGTTCAACTCTGCTTCTGAAACTGATACAAATCACAAGTCCTCGAACCTCCAATGCTTTACACTTAATAGCAAGATTCGTGTGAGCTACGTGAACAATGTAGCTTCGTTTGAGCTTAAAGGTGACTGAGTTTACCTTAAATGATATCTTGCTTGTAGGAAGACACAGAGCCTGGAATTTAACTCCATTTCTGAAGGGAAACACACAGCACAGTTCTCATCCATGAAACACACTCTGCTTTAGAGCAGAAGCACGCTCTTGCTTTCAAAAAGTCTCTAATACACCAGGAAACGTGACTGTTGTCAGAACAAAAGAATGTTGTTTCCTACACATACGGACCATATCTAGTTCAACTCTGCTTCTGAAACTGATACAAAGCACAGTTCCATTAACATGCAATGCTTTCAAGTTAAGAGCGAGAAACATGTGAGCTTCGTGAACGATGTAGGTTCCTTTGAGCTTAAAAGTGACTGAGTTTACCTGAAAAGATGTATTGCTTATAGGAAGACTCAGAGCCTGGGATTTAACTCCATTTCTGAAGGAAAACACACAGCACAGTTCTCATCCAAGAAACACACTCTGCTTTAGAACAAGAAGCACGCCCTTGCTTTCAAAAAGTCTCTAATACACCAGGAAACGTGACTGTGGTCAGAACAAAAGAACGGTGTTTCCTACACATACGGACCATATTTAGGTCAACTCTTCTTCTGAAACAGATACAAACCACAGTTCCTCTAACAAGCAATGCTTTCCAGTTAAAAGCGAGAAACGTGTGAGCTTCGTAAACGATTTATATTCATTTGAGCTGAAAAGTGACTGCGTTTACATGAAATGATGTCATGCTTGTAGGAAGACACAGAGCCTGGAATTTAACTCCATTTCTGAAGGGAAACCCACAGCACAGTTCTCATCCATGAAACACACTCTGCTTTAGAGCAAGAAGCATGCTCTTGCTTTCTAAGAGTCTCTAATAGAACACAAAACGTGACTGTGGTCAGAACAAAATAACGGTGTTTCCTACACATACGGGACCATATCTAGGTCAACTCTTCTTCTGAACCTGATACAAACCACAGTTCCTGTAACATGCAATGCTTTCCATTTAAGAGCGAGAAACGTGTGAGCTTTGTGAACGATGTAGCTTCCTTTGAGCTGAAAAGTGACTGAGTTTACCTGAAAAGATGTGTTGCATGTAGGAAGACACAGAGCCTGGGATTTAACTCCATTTCTGAAGGGAAACACACAGCACAGTTCTCATCCCTGAAACACACTCTACATTAGTGGAAGAAGCACGAACTTGCTTTCTAAGAGTCTCTAATAGAGACAGAAACTTGAGGTGACTCAGAAAAAAAGAATGGTGTTTCCTACACATACGGACCATTGCTAGTTCATCTCTGCTTCTGAAACTGATACAAACCACAGGTACTCTAACATGCAATGCTTTCCAGTTAAGAGCAAGAAACATGTGAGCTACGTGAACGATGTAGCTTTGTTTGAGCGGAAAGGTGACTGAGTTTATGTGAAACAACATCTTGCTTGTAGGAAGATACAGAGCCTGTGATTTAACTCCATTTCTGAAGAGAAACACACAGCACTGTTCTCACGATGAAACACACTCTGCATATAGGAAGAAGCACGCTCTTGCTTTCTAGAGTCTCTAATAGAGCAGGAAATGTGAGTGTGCTCAGAACAAAAGAACGGTGTTTCCTACACTTACGGACCATTGCTAGTTCAACTCTGCTTCTGAAACTGATACAAACCACAGGTACTCTAACATGCAATGCTTTACACTTAATAGCAAGATTCATGTGAGCTACGTGAACAATGTAGCTTTGTTTGAGCTGAAAGGTGACTGAGTTTACCTGAAATGATGTCTTGCTTGTAGGAAGACACAGAGCCTGGAATTTAACTCCATTACTGAAGGGAAACCCACAGCAGAGTTCTCATCCTTGAAACACACTCTGCTTTAGAGCAAGAAGCATGCTCTTGCTTTCCAGAGTCTCTAATACAGCCAGAAAATTGAGGGTACTCAGAAAAAAAGAAGAGTGTTTCCTACACATACGGACCATTGCTAGTTCAACTCTGCCTCTGAAACTGATACACACCACAGTTCTTCTAAAATCCTATGCTTTACACTTAAGAGCAAGAAACGTGTGAGCTACGTGAACGATGTAGCTTTGTTTGAGCTGAAAGGAGACTGAGTTTACCTGAAATGATGTCTTCCTTGTAGGAAGACACAGAGTCTGGAATTTAACTATTTTCTGAAGGGAAACACACAGCACAGTTCTCATCCATGAAACGCACTCTGCTTTAGAGCAAGAAGCACGCACTTGTTTCTAAGAGTCTCTAATACAGCAGGAAACATGACTGTGGTCAGAACAAAATAAAGGTGTTTCCTACATATAGGGACCATATCAAGGTCAACTCTTCTTCTGAACCTGATACAAACCACAGTTCCTGTAACATGCAATGCTTTCCAGTTAAGAGCGAGAAACGTGTGAGCTTTGTGAACGATGTAGCTTCCTTCGAGCTGAAAAGTGACTGAGTTTACCTGAAAAGATGTGTTGCATGTAGGAAGACACAGAGCCTGGGATATAACTCCATTTATGAAGGGAAACACACAGCACAGTTCTCATCCATGAAACACACTCTACTTTGAGCAAGAAGCACGGACTTGCTTTCTAAGAGTCTCTAATAGAGACAGAAACTTGAGGGTACTCAGAAAAAAAGAACGGTGTTTCCTACACATACGGACCATATCTAGGTCAACTCTTCTTCTGAAACTCATACAAACCACAGTTCCTCTAACAAGCAATGCTTTCCAGTTAAAAGCGAGAAGCGTGTAAGCTTCGGAAACGATTTATATTCATTAGGGCTGAAAAGTGACTGCGTTTACCTGAAATGAGGTCTTGCTTGTAGGAAGACACAGAGCCTGGAATTTAACTCCATTTCTGAAGGGAAACAAACATCACAGTTGCCATCCATGAATCACACTGTGCCTTAGAGCAAGAAGCATGCTCTTGCTTTCTAGAGACTATAATAAAGCAAGAAACATGAATGTGCTTAGAACAAAAGAACGGTGTTTCCTACACATACGGACCATATCTAGTTCAACTCTTCTTCTAAAACTGATACAAACCACAGTTCCTCTAACATGCAATGCTTTCCAGTTACGAACAAGAAACGTGTGAGCTTTGGGAACAATGTAGCTTTCTTTGAGCTGAAAAGTGACTGAGTTTACCTGAAAAGATGTCTTGCTTGTATGAAGCCACAGAGCCTGGGATTTAACTCCATTATTAAGGGAAACACACAGCACAGTTCTCATCCATGAAACACACTCTGCTTTAGAGCAAGAAGCACGTTCTTGCTTTCTAGAGTCTCTAATAGAGCAGGGAACGTGACTGTGGTCAGAACAAAATAACAGTGTTTCCTACACATACAGACCATATCTAGGTCAACTCTTCTTCTAAAACTGATACAAACCACAGTTCCTCTAACAAGCAATGCTTACCAGTTAAGAGCGAGAAACGTGTGAGCTTCGTATACGATTTATATTCCTTTGAGCTGAAAAGTTTCTGGGTTTACCTGAAAAGATGTCTTGCTTGTAGGAAGACTCAGAGCCTGGGATTTAACTCCATTTCTGAAGGGAAACACACAGCACAGTTCTGATGCATGAAACACACTCTGCTTTAGAGCAAGAAGCACGCTCTTGCTCTCTAGAGACTCTAATAGAGCCATAAACTTGATTGTGCTCAGAACAAAAGAACGGTGTTTCCTACACATAAGGAACATTGCTAATTCAACTCTGCTTCTGAAACTGATACAAACCACAGGTCCTCTAACATCCAATGATTTTCACTTAAGAGCGAGAGACGTGTGAGCTTTGTCTATGATTTATATTCTTTTCAGCTACAACTGACTGCGATTCCCTGAAATGATGTCTTGATTGTAGGAAGAAACAGAGCCTGGGATTTAACTCCATTCCTGAACGGAAACACACAGCAGAGTTGTCATCCATGAAACACACTCTGCTTTAGAGCAAGAAGCACGCTCTTGCTTTCTAGGGTCTCTAATACAGCAAGTAAACTCAGTGTGGTCAGAACAAAAGAAAGGTGTTTCCTACACATACCAACCATATCTAGTTCAACTCTGCTCCTGAAACCTACAGAAACCACAGGTCCTCTAACATCCAATGCTTTTCAGTTAAGAGTGAGAAACGTGTGAGCTTCGTGGACACTATATGTTTGTTTGAGGTGGAAGGTGACTGAGTTTACCTGAAACGAAGTCTTGCTTGTGGTAAGACACAGAGCCTGGGATTTAACTACAGCATAGTTCTCATCCAAGAAACACACTCTGCTTTAGAGAGAGAAGCACGCTCTTGCTTTGTAGAGTCTCTAATACAGCAGGTAAAGTGTGTGTGGTCAGAACAACAGAACGATGTGTCCTAAAAATACGTTCCATATCTAGTTCAACTCTGTTTCTGAAACTGATACAAACCACAGGTCCACAAACATTCAATTCTTTTCTGTTAAGAGCGAGAAACGTGTGAGCTACGTGAACGATGTAGTTTTGTTTGAGCTCAAAAGTGACTGAGTTTACATGAAACGAAGACATTCTTTTGGAATTTACAGAGCCTGTGATTTAAGTCTATTTCTGAAGGGAAACACACAGCACAGTTCTCATCCATGAAACACAGTCTGCTTTAGAGCAAGAAGCAAACTCTTGCATTCAGGGTCTTATAAAGCATGAAACGTGAGTGTGCTCAGAACAAAGAACGGTGTTTTCTACACATACAGACCATATCTAGTTCAACTCTGCTTCTGAAACTGATACAAACCACAGGTCCTCTAATATGCTTTTCAGTTAAGACCCAGAAACGTGTGAGCTACGTGAATGATTTATATTCGTTTGAGCTAAATGTGACTGCGTTTACCTGAAAAGATGTCTTTTTGTAGGAAGACACAGAGCCTGGGATTTAACTCCATTTCTGAAGGGAAACACACAGCACAGTTCTCATCCATGAAACACACTCTGCTTTAGAGCAAGAAGCATGCTTGGTGCTTTCTAGAGTCTCTAATAGAGCCAGAACTTTGAGTGTGCTGAGAACAAAGAACGGTGTTTCCTAAACATCCAGACCATATCTAGTTCAACTCTGCTTCTGAAATTGATTCAAACCACAGTTCTTCTAACATCCAATGCTTTTAAGTTAAGAGCGATAAACATGTGAGCTTCGTGAACGATGTAGCTTTGTTTGAGCTGAAAGGTGACTGAGTTTACCTGAAACTAATCTTGCTTGTAGGAAGACACAGAGCCTGGTATTTAACTCCATTTCAGAAGGGAAACACACAGCACAGTTCTCATCCATGAAACACCCAATGCTTTAGAGCAAGAATCACCCTCTTGCATTCTAGAGTCTCTAATACAACAGGAAACATGAGTGTACTCAGAACAAAAGAACGGTTTTTCCTACACATACCAACCACATCTAGTTCAACTCTGCTTCTGAAACTGATACAAACCACAGGTCCTCTAACATCCAATGCTTTTCAGTTAATAGCGAGAAACGTGTGAGCTCTGTGAATGATGTAGCTTCCTTTGAGCTGAAAAGTTACTGTGTTTACCTGAAACGAAATCTTGCTTGTAGGAAGACACAGCACCGAGGATTTAACTCCATTTCTGAGGGAAACACACAGCACAGTTCTCTTCCATGAAACACACTCTGCTTTAGAGCAAGAACCAAGCTCTTGCTTTCTAGAATCACTAATACAGCAGGAAACATGAGTTTGCTAAGAAAAAAGAAAGGTGTTTCCAACATATACGGTCCATATCTAGTTCAACTCTGCTTCTGAAACTGATACAAACCACAGGTCCTCTAACATACAAAGCTTTTCAGTCAAGGGCGACAAACGTGTGAGCTTCGTGAACGATGTAGCTACATTTGAGATGAAAAGTGACTGAGTTTACCTGAAACGAAGACTTGCTTGTAAGAAGATACACAGCCTGGGATTTAACTCCATTTCTGAAGGGAAAAACACAGCACAGTTCTCATCCATGAAAAACCCAATGATTTAGAGCAAGAAGCACCCTCTTGCATTCTAGAGTCTCTAATACAACAGGAAACATGAGTGTACTCAGAACAAAAGAATGGTGTTTCCTACACAAATGGACCATATCTATTTCAACTCTGCTTCTGAAAATGATACAAAACTCAGGTCCTCTAACATCCAATGCGTGTCAGTTAAGAAGAGAAATGTGTGAGCTTGCTGATCAATGTAGGTCCTTTGAGCTGAATAGTGACTAGCCTTCCCTGAAAGGAAGTCTTGCCTGTAGGAAGACACAGAGCATGGGATTTAACTCCATTTCTGAAGGGAAACACACAGCACAGTTCTCATTCTTGTAACACACTCTGCTTTAGAGCAAGAAGCACCCTCTTGCATTCTAGAGTCTCTAATACAACTGGAAACATGAGTGTACTCAGAAAAAAAGAATGGTGTTTCCTACACATATGGACCATATCTATTTCAACTATGCTTCTGAAAATTATACAAACCACAGGTCCTCTATCATCCAATGCGTGTCAGTTAAGAAGAGAAAGGTGTGAGATTCGTGATCAATGTAGCTCCTTTGAGCTGAAAAGTGACTATACTTTTCGTGAAAAGAAGTGTTGCTTGTAGGAAGACACAGAGCCTGGGATTTAACTGCATTTCTGAAGGGAAACACAAAGCACAGTTCTCATCCATGAAACACACTCTGCTTAAGGACAAGAAGTATGCTCTTGCTTTCTAGAGTCTCTAAAACAGAAGGAAACATGAGTGTGCTCTGACAAAAAGAACTGTGTTTCCTACACATTCGGCCCATATTTAGTACAACTATGCTTCTGAAACTGATGAAAACCACAGATCCTCTCACATCCAATGCTTTTCATTTAAGAGCGAGAAACGAGTGACCGCCGCGAGCTATGCAGCTTCCTTGGAGCTGAAAATTTACTGGATTTACCTGAAACGAAATCTTGCTTGTAGGAAGACACTGAGCATAGGATTTAACTCCATTTCTGAGGGAAAGACATAGCACAGTTCTCATTCATGACTCACAGTGTGCTTTAGAGCAAGAACCAAGCTCTTCCTTTCTAGAGTCTCTAATACAGTAGGAAAAGTGATTGTGCTCAGAAAAAAGAACGGGGTTCACTACATATACGGACCATACCTAGTTCAACTCTTCTTCTGAAACTGATACAAACCACAGGTCTTCTAACATCCAATGCTTGTCAGTTAAGAAGAGAAATGTGTGAGCTTCTTGATCAATGTAGGACCTTTGATCTGAAAAGTGACTACCCTTACCTGAAAGGAAGTCTTGCTTGTAGGAAGACACAGAACATGGGATTTAACTCCTTTTCTGAAGGGAAACACACAGCACAGTTCTCATTCATGAAACACACTCTGCTTTAGAGCAAGAAGCACGCTCTTGCTTTCTAGAATCTCTTAAACAGAAGGAAACATGAGTGTGCTCAGACCAACAGAACTGTGTTTCCTACACATTCAGACCATATCTAGTACCACTCTGCTTCTGAAACTGATACAAACCATAGGTCCTCTAACATCCAATGCTTTTCAGTTAATAGCGAGAAACGTGTGAGCTCTGTGAATGATGTAGCTTTCTTTGAGCTCAAAAGTTACTGTGTTTTCCTGAAACGAAATCTTGCTTATAGGAAGACACAGAGCCTAGATTTTAACTCCATTTCTGAGGGAAACGCACAGCACAGTTCTCATCCATGAAACACACTCTGCTTTAGAGCAAGAACCAAGCTCTTGCTTTCTAGAGTCTCTAATACAGCAGGAAACGTGAGTGTGCTCAGAAAAAAGAAAGGTGTTTCTTACATATACGGACCATATCTAGTTCAACTCTGCTTCTGGAACTGATTCAAACCACAGGTTCTCTAACTTACAAAGCTTTTCAGTTAAGGGCAACAAACGTGTGAGCTTCGTGAACGATGTAGCTATATTTGAGCTGAAAAGTGACTGAGTTTACCTGAAACGAAGACTTGCTTGTAGGAAGATACACAGCCTGGGATTTAACTCCATTTCTGAAGGGAAACTTACAGCACAGTTCCCTTCCATGAAACACCCAATGATTTAGAGCAAGAAGCACCCTCTTGCATTCTAGAGTCTCTAATACAACAAGAATCGTGAGTGTACTCAGAACAAAAGAATGGTTTTTCCTACACATATGGACCATATCTAGTTCAACTCTGCTTCTGAAACTGATACAAACCACAGGTCCTCTAACATCCAATGCGTGTCAGTTAAGAAGAGAAATGTGTGAGATTTGTGATTAATGTAGCTCCTTTGAGCTGAAAAGTGACTATACTTTTCCTGAAACGAAGTCTTGCTTGTAGGAAGACACAGAACATGGGATTTAACTGCATTTCTGAAGGGAAACACACAGCACAGTTCTCATCCATGAAACACACTCTGCTTTATACCAAGAAGTATGCTCTTACTTTCTAGATTCTCTAAAACAGAAGGAAACATGAGTGTGCTCTGACAAAAAGAACTGTGTTTCCTACACATTCAGACCATATCTAGTACCACTCTGCTTCTGAAACTGATACAAACCATAGGTCATCTATCATCCAATGCTTTTCAGTTAAGAGCGAGAAACGTGTGAGCTCTGTGAATGATATAGCTACCTTTGAGCTGAAAAGTTACTGTGTTTACCTGAAACGAAATCTGGCTTATAGGAAGACACAGCGCTTAGGATTTAACTCCATTTCTGAAAGAAACACACAGCACAGTTCTCGTCCATGAAACACACTCTGCTTTAGAGCAAGAACCAAGCTCTTGCTTTCTAGAGACTCTTATACAGCAGGAAACATGAGTGTGCTAAGAAAAAAAAAAAGGTGTTTCCCACATTTTCGGTCCATATCCAATGCTTTTCAGTTAAGAGCGAGAAACATGTGAACTCTGTGAATGATGTAGCTTCCTTTGAGCTGAAAAGTTACTGACTTTACCTGATATGAATTCTTGCTTGAATGAAGACACAGAGCCTGGGATTGAACTCCATTTCTGAGGGAAACACACAGCACAGTTCCCATTCATGAACCGCATCTGCTTTAGAACAAGAAGCATGCTCTTGATTTCTATAGTCTCTAATACAGCAGGAAACGTGAGTGTGCTCAGAAAAAAGACGGTGTTTCATACACATCTGGACCATATCAAGTTCAAATATGCTTCTGAATCTGATACAAACCACATGTCCTCTAACATCCAATGCTTGTCAGTTCAGAAGAGAAATGTGTGAGCTTCGCGAACGATGCAGGGCCTTTGAGCTGAAAAGTGAATACCCTTACCTGAAACGAAGTATTTCATGTAGGAAGACACTGATCCAGGGATTTAACTCCACTTCTGAAGGGAAACACACAGCACAGTTCTCATCCATGAAACTCACTCTGCTTTAGAGCAATAAACACGCTCTTGCACTCTAGAGTCTCTAATACAGCAGGAAACATGAGTGTACTCAGAACAAAATACGGTGTTTCCTACACATACCAACCATATCTAGTTCAACTCTGCTTCTGAAACTGATACAAACCACAGGTCCTCTAACATCCAATGCGTGTCAGTTAAGAAGAGAAATGTGTGAGATTCGTGATAAATGTAGGCCCTTTGAACTGAAAAGTGAATACTTAAACCTGAAACGAAGTCTTGCTTGTAAGAAGACACAGAGCCTAGGATTTAATTGCATTTCTGAAGGGAAACACACAGCACGGTTCTCATTCATGAAACACACTCTGCTTTAGAGCAAGAACCAAGCTCTTGCATTCTGGAGTCTCTAATACAGCAGGTAAAGTGAGTGTGCTCAGAAAAAACGAACTGTGTCCTACACATACGGACTATTGCTAGTTCAACTCTGCTTCTGAAACTGATACAAACCACAGGTCATGTAACATCCCATGCTTTTCAGTTAAGAGCGAGAAAATTGTGAGCTTCGTGAATGATTAAATTCTTTTGAGCTAAAAGTGACTGCGTTTACCTGAAATGATGTCTTGCTGTTGGAAGACACAGAGCCTGGGATTTAATTCCATTTCGGAAGAGAAACACACAGCACAGTTCTCATCCATGAAACACACTCTGCTTTAGAGCAAGAAGCAAGCTCTTGCTTTCTAGAATCTCTATACAGCAGGTAAAGTGAGTGTGGTCAGAACAAAAGAACATGGTTTCCTACACATACGGACCATAACTAGTTCAACTCTACTTCTGAAACTGATACAAAGCCCAGGTCCTCTAACATCCAATGATTTTCAGTTAAGAGCGAGAAACGTGTGAGCTTCGTGTATGATTTATATTCGTTTGAACTAAAAGTGACTGCGTTTACCTGAAATAAAGTCTTTTTGTAGGAAGACACAGAGCCTGGGATTTAACTCCATTTCTGAAGGGAAACACACAGCACAGTTGTCATCCATGAAACACTTTGCTTTAGAGCAAGAAGCACACTCTTGCTTTCTAATTTCTCTAATAAAGCAGGAAACATGAGTGTGCTCAGAACAAAAGAAGGGAGATTCCTACACATACCGACCATATCTAGTTCAACTCTTCTTCTGAAACTGATACAATCCACAGGCCCTGTAATATCCAATGCTTTACATTTAAGAGCGAGTAACGTGTGAGCTGCCTGAACGATTTAGCTTTGTTTGAGCTGAAAAGTTACTGAGTTTACATGAAAAGAAGTCATGCTTGTAGGAAGAAACAGAGCTTGGGATTTAACTCCATTTCTGAAGGGAAACACACAGCACAGTTCTCATCCATGAAACTCTTTCTGCTTTATAGCAAGAAGCACGCTCTTGCTTACTAGAATCTCTAATAGTACAGGAAACGTAAGTGTGCTCAGACCAAAGGAACGGTGTTTCCTACACACACGGACCATTGATAGTTCAACTCTGCTTCTGAAACTGATACAAACCACAGGTTATCTAACATCCAATGCCTTTCTTTAAGAGAGAGAAACATGTGAGCTTCGTAAATGATTTATATTCGTTTGAGCTAAAAGTGACTGCGTTTACCTGAAATAATGTCTTTTTGTAGGAAGACACAGAGCCTGGGATTTAACTCCATTTCTGAAGGTAAACACACAGCACAGTTCACATCCATGAAACACACACTGCTTTAGAGCAAGAAGCACGCTCTTGCTTTCTAGAGTCTCTAATACAGCAGGTAAAGTGAGTGTAGTCAGAACAACAGAATGGTGTTTCCTAAGAATACGTTCCATATCTAGTTCAACTCTGCTTCTGAAACTGATTACAAACCACAGGTCCTCTAAAATCCAATTCTTTTCTGTTATGAGCGAGAAAAGTGTGAGCTATGTGAACGTTGTAGTTTTGTTTGAGCTGAAAATTGACTGAGTTTACATGAAATGAAGTCATGCTTGTAGGAAGATACAGAGGTTGTAATTTAACTCCATTTATGAAGGGAAACACACAGTGCAGTTCTCATCCATTAAACACATTCTGCTTATAGCAAGAAGCACGCTCTTGCTTTTTGGAGTCTCTAATACAGCATGTAAATTGAGTGTGGTCAGAACAAAAAACGGTGTTTCCTACACATACGGACCATATCTAGTTCAACTCTGCTTCTGAAACTGATACAAACCACAGGTCCTCTAACATCCAATGCTTTTCAGTTAAGAGGCAGAAACATGTGAGCTACGTGAACGATGTAGTTTTGTTTGAGCTGAAAAGTTACTGAGTATACATGAAAAGAAGTCATACTTTTTGAATTTACAGAGCCTGTGATTTAACTCTATTTCTGAAGGGAAACACAAAGCACAGTTCTCATCCATGAAACACACTCTGCTTTAGAACAAGAAGTATGCTCTTTCTTTCTAGGTTCTCTAAAACAGAAGGAAACTTGAGTGTGCTCTGACAAAAAGATCTGTGTTTCCTACACATTCGGACCATATCTAGTACAACTATGCTTCTGAAACTGATGAAAACCACAGATCCTCTCACATCCAATGCTTTTCATTTAAGAGCGAGAAACGAGTGACCTCCGCGAACTATGTAGCTTCCTTGGAGCTGAAAATTTACAGGATTTACCTGAAACGAAATCTTGCTTGTAGGAAGACACTGAGCATAGGATTTAACTCCATTTCTGAGGGAAAGACATAGCACAGTTCTCATTCATGACTCACAGTGTGCTTTAGAGCAAGAACCAAGCTCTTCCTTTCTAGAGTCTCTAATACAGCAGGAAAAGTGATTGTGCTCAGAAAAAAGAACGGTGTTCCCTACATATACGGACCATACCTAGTTCAACTCTTCTTCTGAAACTGATACAAACCACAGGTCCTCTAACATCCAATGCTTGTCAGTTAAGAAGAGAAATGTGTGAGCTTCTTGATCAATGTAGGACCTTTGAGCTGGAAAGGGACTACCCTTACCTGAAAGGAAGTCTTGCTTGTAGGAAGACACAGAGCATGGGATTTAACTCCATTTCTGAAGGGAAACAAACAGCACAGTTCTCATCCATGAAACACACTGTGCTTTAGAGCAAGAAGCACGCTCTTGCTTTCTAGAGTCTCTAAAACAGAAGGAAACATGAGTGTGCTCAGACCAACAGAACTGTGTTTCCTACACATTCAGAACATATCTAGTACCACTCTGCTTCTGAAACTGATACAAACCATAGGTCCTCTAACATCCAATGCTTTTCAGTTAATAGCGAGAAACGTGTGAGCTCTGTGAATGATGTAGCTTCCTTTAGGCTCAAAAGTTACTGTGTTTTCCTGAAACAAAATCTTGCTTATAGGAAGACACAGCGCCTAGGATTTAACTCCATTTCTGAGGGATACGCACAGCACAGTTCTCATCCATGAAACACACTCTGCTTTAGAACAAGAACCAAGGTCTTTCTTTCTAGAGTCTCTAATACAGCAGGAAACGTGAGTGTGCTCAGATAAAAGAAAGGTGTTCCCTACATATACGGACTATATCTAGTTCAACTCTGCTTCTGAAACTGACACAAACCACAGGTACTCTGACATCCAAAGCTTTAAAGTGAAGGGCGACAAACGTGTGAGCTTCGTGAACAATGTAGCTACATTTGAGCTGAAAAGTGACTGAGTTTACCTGAAACGAAGACTTGCTTGTAGGAATATACACAGCCTGGGATTTAACTCCATTTCTGAAGGGAAACACACAGCACAGTTCTCACCCATGAAACACTCTCTGCTTTAGAGCAATAAGCATGCCCTTGCATTTTAGAGTCTCTAATACTTCAGGAAACATGAGTGTACTCAGGACAAAAGAACGGTGTTTCCTACACATACCAACCATATCTAGGTCAACACTGCTTCTGAAACTGATACAAACCACAGGTGCTCTAACATCCAATGCGTGTCATGTAAGAAGAGAAATGTGTGAGATTAGTTTTCAATGTAGGTCCTTTGAGCTGAAAAGTGACTACACTTACCTGAAACGAAGTCTTGCTTGTAGGAAGACACAGAGCCTGGGATTTAACTTCATTTCTGAAGGGAAACACACAGCATAGTTCTCATCCATGAAACACACTATGCTTTAGAGCAAGAAGCACGCTCTTGCTTTCTAGAGTCTCTAAAACAGGAGGAAACATGAGTGTGCTCTGACCAAAAGAACTGTGTTTCCTACACATTCAGACCATATCTAGTACAACTCTGCCTCTGAAATTGATACAAACCATAGGTCCTCTAATATCCAATGCATTTAATTTAAGAGCGAGAAACGTGAGAGCTCTGTGAATGATGTAGCTTCCTTTGAGCTGAAAAGTTACTGCCTTTACCTGAAATGATTTCTTGCTTGTATGAAGGCACAGAGCCTGGGATTGAACTCCATTTCTGAGGGAAACACAAAGCACAGTTCTCATCCATTAACCACACTCTGCTTTAGAAAAAGAAGCATGCTCTTTCTTTCTATAACCTCTAATACAGCAGATAACGTGAGTGTGCTCAGAAAAAAGACGGTGTTTCCTACACATCCGGACCATATCTAGTTCAAATCTGCTTCTGAAACTGATACAAACCACAGGTCCTCTAACATCCAATGCTTATCATTTCAGAAGAGAAATGTGTGAGCTTCGTGAATGATGTAGGTCCTTTGAGCTAAAAAGTTACTACCCTTACCTGAAACGAAGTATTTCTTGTAGGAAGACACAGAGCCTGGTATTTAACCCCATTTCTGAAGGTAACTCACAGCACAGTTCTCATCCATGAAACACAGTGTGCTTTAGAACAAGATCAAAGCTCTTGCTTTCTGGAGTCTCTAATACAGCAGGAAACGTGAGTGTGCACTTAAAAAAGAACGGTGTACCCTACATATGCAGACCATACCTAGTTCAACTCTGCTTCTAAAACTGACACAAACCACAGGTCCTCTACAATCCACTGCTTTTCAGGAAAGAGCGAAAAACGTGTGAGCAGAGTGAACAATGTAGCTTCCTTTGAGCTGAAAAGTGAGTGCGTTTACATGAAATGAATTATTACATGTAGGAAAACACAGAGCCTGTGATTTAACTCCATTTCTGTCGGGAAACACACAGCACAGTTCTCATCCATGAACAACTCTCTCCTGTAGAGCAAGAAACAAGCTCCTGCTTTCTAGTGTCTCTAATACAGCAGGAAACCTGTGTGTACTCAGAACAAAAGAACGGTGTTTCTACACATACGGACCATATCTAGTTAAACTCTGCTTCTGAAACTGATAAAAACCCCAGGTACTCTAATATCCAATGCTTTTCTATGAAGAGCGACAAACGTGTGAGGTTCGTGAAAGATGTAGCTTGCTTTGAGCTGAAAAGTGACTGCGTTTACCTGAAACAAAGTCTTGCTTCTAGGAAGACACAGAGTCTGGAATTTAACTCCATTTCTGAAGGGAAACACACAGCACAGTTCTCATCCATGAAAAAACACTCTGCTTTAGATTAAAAAAAACCTCTTGCTTTATAGTGTCTCTAATACTGCAAGAAACGTGAGTGTGCTCATAAAAAAAGAACTGTGTTTCCTACAGGTAAGGATCACATCTAGGTAAACTCTGCTTCTGAAAATGATACAAACGACAGCTCCTCTATCATCCAATGCTTGTCAGTTAAGAAGAGAAATGTGTGAGCTTCGTGAACGAGCAGGTCCTTTGAGCTGAAAAGTGACTACCCTTACCTGAAAAGAAATTTTGCTTGTAGGAAGACACAGAGCATGGGATTTAACTCCATTTCTGAAGGGAAACACACAGCACAGTTCTCAACCATGAAACACACTCTGCTTTAGAGTAATAAGCACGGTCTTTCTTTCTAGAAAATCTAAAACAGAAGGAAACATGAGTGTGCTCAGACCAAAAGAACTGTGTTTCCCACACATTCGGGCAATATCTAGTTCAACTCTGCTTCTGAAACTGATACAAACCACAAGTCCTCTAACCTCCCATATTTTCAGTTAAGAGTGACAAACGTGTGAGCTGCGTGAACTATATAGCTCCTTTGAGGTGAAAAGTGACTGCGTTTACATGAAACGAATTATTGCCTGTAGGAAGACACAGAGCCTGGGATTTAACTCCATTTCTGATGGGAAACCCACAGCACAGTTTTCATCCATGAAAAACACTCTGCTATAGAGCGAGACCCAAGCTCTTGCTTTCTAGTGTCTCTAATAAAGCAGGAAACATGAGTGTGCTCAGAACAAAAGAACAGTGTTTTCTACACCTACGGACCATATCTAGTTCAACTCTGCTTCTGAAACTGATAAAATCCACAGGCCCTCTAACATCCAATGCTTTTCAATTAAGAGCGACAAACGTGTGAGCTTCCTGAACGATGTAGCTTCATTTGAGCTGTAAAGTGACTGTGTTTACAAGAAACGATGTCTTGCTTGTAGGAAGACACTGAGCTTGGGATTTAACTCCATTTCTGAAGGTAACGCACAGCATAGTTCTCATCCATGAAACACATTCTGCTTTACATCAAGAAGCACGCTCTTGCTTTCTAGTGTCTCTAATACAGTAGGAAATGTGAGTGTGCTCCAAACAAAGGAACGGTGTTTCTTACACATAGGGGACATATAAACTTCAACTCTGCTTCTAAAACTGATACAAACCAATGGTCCCCTAACATCCCATGCTTGTCACTTAAGAGCGAGAACATGTGAGCTTTGTGAACGCTGTAGCTTCCTTTGAGCTGAAAAGTGACTGTGTTTACCTGAAACGAAGTCTTGCTTGTAGGAAGACACAGAGCCTGGGATTGAACTCCATTTCTGAGTGAAACACAAAGCAAAGTTCTCATCCATGAAACCCACTCTGCTTTAGAGCAAGAAACATGCTCTTGCTTTCTAGAGTCTCTAATACAGCTGGAAAAGTTAGTGTGCTCAGAAAAAAGAACGGTGTTTCCTACACATACGGACCATATCTAGTTCATCTCTGCTTCTGAAACTGATACAAACCACAGGTCCTCTAACATCCAATGTTTCTCAGTTCAGAAGAGAAATGTGTGAGCTTCGTGACGGATGCCGGTCCTTTGAGCTGAATATGACTGCGTTTACATGAGAAGTAGTCATGCTTGTAGGAAGACACTGAGCCTGGGATTTAACTCCATTTCAGTATGGGAACACACAGCACAGTTCTCATCCATGAAACACACTCTGCTCTAGAGCACAAACATGCTCTTGCTTTATAGAGTCTCTAATACAGCAGGTAACATGAGCGTGCTCAGAGCAAAAGCATGGTGTTTCCAACACATATGGACCATATCAAGTTCAACTCTGTCAGAAACTGATACAAACCATAGGTCCTCTAACATCCAATCCTTGTCAGTTAAGAAGAGAAATGTGTGAGGTTCGTGAACGAGCAGGTCCTTTGAGCTGAAAAGTGACTACCCTTACCTGAAAAGAAATTTTGCTTGTAGGAAGACACAGAGCATGGGTTTAACTCCATTTGTGAAGGGAAACACACAGCACATTCTCAACCATGAAACACACTCTGCTTTAGAGTAATAAGCACGGTCTTTCTTTCTAGAAACTCTAAAACAGAAGGAAACATGAGTGTGCTCAGACCAAAAGAATTGTGTTTCCCACACATTCGGACCATATCTAGTTCAACTCTGCTTCTGAAACTGATACAAACCACAAGTCCTCTAACCTCCAATATTTTTAGTTAAGAGTGACAAAGGTGTGAGCTGCGAAAACTATATAGCTCCTTTGAGGTGAAAAGTGACTGTGTTTACATGAAACGAATTATTGCCTGTAGGAAGACACAGAGCCTGGGATTTAACTCCATTTCTGACGGGAAACCCACAGCACAATTCACATCCATGAAAAACACTCTGCTATAGAGCGAGACAAAAGCTCTTGCTTTCTAGTGTCTATAATACAACAAGAAACATGAGTGTGCTCAGAACAAAAGAACAGTGTTTCCTACACATACGGACCATATATAGTTCATCTCTGCTTCTGAATCTGATACAAACCACAGGTCCTCTAACATCCAATACTTTTCAGTTAAGAATTACAAACGTGTGAGCTTCGTGAACGATGTAGCTTCCTTTGAGCTTAAAATGACTGCGTTTACATGAAAAGTAGTCATGCTTGTAGGAAGACACTGAGCCTGGGATTTAACTCCATTTCAGAATGGGAACACACAGCAGAGTTCTCATGCAGGAAACACACCCTGATTTAGAGCAAGAATCAAGCTCTTGCTTTCTAGAGTCTCTAATACAGCAGGAAACGTGAGTGTGCTCAGAACAATAGAACTGTGTTTCTTACTGTAAGGATCACATCTAGTTCAACTCTGCTTCTGAAACTGATACAAACCACAGGTCCTCTAACATCCAATGCTTGTCAGTTAAGAATAGAATTGTGTGAGCTCCGTGAACGATGTAGATCCTTGGAGCTGAAAAGTGAATGTGTTTACCTGAAACGTAGTCTTGCTTGTAGGAAGACACAGAGCCTGGGATTTAACACCATTTCAGAACGGGAACACACAGCAGAGTTCTCATCCAGGAAACACACCCTGATTTAGAGCAAGAATCAAGCTCTTGCTTTCTAGAGTCTCTAATACAGCAGGAAACATGAGTGTGCTCAGAGCAAAAGCATGGTGTTTTGAACACATACGGACCATATCAAGTTCAACTATGTCAGCAATTGATACAAACCATAGGTCCTCTAACATCCAATGCTTGTCAGTTAAGTAGAGAAATGTGTGAGCTTCATGAACGATGCAGGTCCTGTGAGCTGAAAAGTGAATACTTTACCTGAAAAGAAATTTTGCTTGTAGGAAGAACCAGAGCATGGGATTTAACTCCATTTCTGAAGGGAAACACACAGCACAGTTCTCATCCATGAAAAACACTCTGCTTTAGATCAAAAACCAAGCTCTTGCTTTATAGTGTCTCTAATACTGCAGGAAACGTGAGTGTGCTCAGAACAAAAGAACTCTGTTTCCTACAGGTAATGATCACATCTAGGCCAACTCTGCTTCTGAAACTGATAAAAACCAAAGGTCCTCTAAAATCCAATGCCTCTCAGTTCAGAAGAGAAATGTGTGAGCTTCGTGATGGATGCCGGTCCTTTGAGTTGAAAAGTGACTAACCTTACCTGACAAGAAATTTTGCTTGTAGGAAGACACAGAGCATGGGATTTAACTCCATTTCTGAAGGGAAACACACAGCACAGTTCTCAACCGTGAAACACACTCTGCTTTAGAGTAATAAGCACGGTCTTTCTTTCTAGAAACTCCAAAACAGTAGGAAATATGAGTGTGCTCAGACCAAAAGAACTGTGTTTCCCACACATTCTGACCATATCTAGTTCAACTCTGCTTCTGAAACAGATACAAACCACAAGTACTCTAACCTCCAATATTTTCAGTTAAGAGTGACAAAGGTGTGAGCTGTGTGAACTATATAGCTCCTTTGAGGTGAAAAGTGACTGTGTTTACATGAAACGAATTATTGCCTGTAGGAAGACACAGAGCCTGAGATTTAACTCCATTTCTGACGGGAAACCCACAGCACCGTTCACATCCATGAAAAACGCTCTGCTATAGAGCGAGGCCCAAGCTCTTGCTTTCTAGTGTCTTTAATACAGCAGGAAACATGAGTGTGCTCAGAACAAAAGAACAGTGTTTTCTACACATACGGACCTTATCTAGTTCAACTCTGCTTCTGAAACTGATACAAACCACAGGTCCTCTAACATCCAATGATTCTCAGTACAGAAGAGAAATGTGTGAGCTTCGTGACAGATGGCGGTCCTTTGAGTTGAAAAGTGACTACCCTTAACTGAAATGAATTATTGTTTGTAGGAAGACACAGAGCCTGGGATTTAACTCCATTTCAGTATGGGAACACACAACAAAGTTCTCATCCATGAAACAATCTGCTCTAGAGCACGAAGCATGCTCTTGCTTTCTAGAGTCTCTAATACAGCAGGTAACATGAGTGTGCTCAGAGCAAAAGGATGGTGTTTCCAACACATATGGACCATATCAAGTTCAACTCTGTCGGAAACTGATACAAACCATAGGTCCTCTAACATCCAATGCTTGTCAGTTAAGAAGAGAAATGTGTGAGCTTCATGAATGAGCAGGTCCTTTGAGCTGAAAAGTGACTACCCTTACCTGAAAAGAAATTTTGCTTGTTGGAAGACACAGAGCATGGGATTTAACTCCATTTCTGAAGGGAAACACACAGCACAGTTCTCAACCATGAAACACACTCTGCTTTAGAGTAATAAGCACGGTCTTTCTTTCTAGAAACTCTACAACAGAAGGACACATGAGTGTGCTCAGACCAAAAGAACTGTGATTCCCACACATTCGGACCATATCTAGTTCAACTCTGCTTCTGAAACTGATACAAACCACAAGTCCTCTAACCTCCAACATTTTCAGTTAAGAGTGACAAAGGTGTGAGCTGCGTGAACTATATAGCTCCTTTGAGGTGAAAAGTGACTGCGTTTACATGAAAACTATTCATGCTTGTAGGAAGACACTGAGCCTGGGATTTAAATCCATTTCTGATGGGAAACCCACAGCACAGTTCTCATCGATGAAAAATACTCTGCTATAGAGCGAGACCTGAGCTCTTGCTTTCTAGTGTCTCTAATACAGTAGGAAACGTGAGTGTGCTCCGAACAAAGGAACGGTGTTTCTTACACATAGGGGACATATAAACTTCAACTCTGCTTCTAAAACTGATACAAACCAATGGTCCTCTAACATCCCATGCTTGTCACTTAAGAGCGAGAAACATGTGAGCTTTGTGAACGATGTAGCTTCCTTTGAGCTGAAAAGTGACTGTGTTTACCTGAAACGAAGTCTTGCTTGTAGGAAGACACAGAGCCTGGGATTGAACTCCATTTCTGAGTGAAACACTAAGCACAGTTCTCATCCATGAAACACACTCTGCTTTAGAGCAAGAAACATCCTCTTGCTTTCTAGAGTCTCTAATACATCAGGAAACATTAGTGTGCTCAGAAAAAAGAACGGTGTTTCCTACACATACAGACCATATCTAGTTCAACTCTGCTTCTGAAACTGATACAAACCACAGGTCCTCTAACATCCAATGTTTCTCAGTTCAGAAGAGAAATGTGTGAGCTTCGTGACGGATGCCGGTCCTTTGAGCTGAATATGACTGCGTTTACATGAGAAGTAGTCATGCTTGTAGGAAGACACTGAGCCTGGGATTTAACTCCATTTCAGAACGGGAACACACAGCAGAGTTCTCATCCAGGAAACACACCCTGATTTAGAGCAAGAATCAAGCTCTTGCTTTCTAGAGTCTCTAATACAGCAGGAAACGTGAGTGTGCTCAGAACAATAGAACTGTGTTTCTTACTGTAAGGATCACATCTAGTTCAACTCTGCTTCTGAATCTGATACAAACCACAGGTCCTCTAACATCCAATGCTTGTCAGTTAAGGGTAGAATTGTGTGAGCTCCGTGAACGATGTAGATCCTTGGAGCTGAAAAGTGACTGTGTTTACCTGAAACGTAGTCTTGCTTGTAGGAAGACACAGAGCCTGGGATTTAACACCATTTCTGAAGGGAAACACACAGCACAGTTCTCATCCATGAAACACACTCTGCTCTAGAGCACGAAGCACGCTCTTGCTTTCTAGAGTCTCTAATACAGCAGGTAACATGAGCGTGCTCAGAGCAAAAGCATGGTGTTTCCAACACATTTGGACCATATCAAGTTCAACTCTGTCGGAAACTGATACAAACCATAGGTCCTCTAACATCCAATGCTTTTCAGTTAAGAAGAGAAATGTGTGAGCTTCGTGAACGAGCAGGTCCTTTGAGCTGAAAAGTGACTACCCTTACCTGAAAAGAAATTTTGCTTGTAGGAAGACACAGAGCATGGGATTTAACTCCATTTCTGAAGGGAAACACACAGCACAGTTCTCAACCATGAAACACACTCTGCTTTAGAGTAATAAGCACGGTCTTTCTTTCTAGAAACTCTAAAACAGAAGGAAACATGAGTGTGCTCAGACCAAAAGAACTGTGTTTCCCACACATTCGGACAATATCTAGTTCAACTCTGCTTCTGAAACTGATACAAAACACAAGTCCTCTAACCTCCCATATTTTCAGTTAAGAGTGACAAACGTGTGAGCTGCGTGAACTATATAGCTCCTTTGAGGTGAAAAGTGACTGCGTTTACATGAAACGAATTATTGCCTGTAGGAAGACACAGAGCCTGGGATTTAACTCCATTTCTGATGGGAAACCCACAGCACAGTTTTCATCCATGAAAAACACTCTGCTATAGAGCGAGACCCAAGCTCTTGCTTTCTAGTGTCTCTAATAAAGCAGGAAACATGAGTGTGCTCAGAACAAAAGAACAGTGTTTTCTACACCTACGGACCATATCTAGTTCAACTCTGCTTCTGAAACTGATAAAATCCACAGGCCCTCTAACATCCAATGCTTTTCAATTAAGAGCGACAAACGTGTGAGCTTCCTGAACGATGTAGCTTCATTTGAGCTGTAAAGTGACTGTGTTTACATGAAACGATGTCTTGCTTGTAGGAAGACACTGAGCTTGGGATTTAACTCCATTTCTGAAGGTAACACACAGCATAGTTCTCATCCATGAAACACACTCTGCTTTACATCAAGAAGCACGCTCTTGCTTTCTAGTGTCTCTAATACAGTAGGAAACGTGAGTGTGCTCCGAACAAAGGAACGGTGTTTCTTACACATAGGGGACATATAAACTTCAACTCTGCTTCTAAAACTGATACAAACCAATGGTCCTCTAACATCCCATGCTTGTCACTTAAGAGCAAGAAACATGTGAGCTTTGTGAACGCTGTAGCTTCCTTTGAGCTGAAAAGTGACTGTGTTTACCTGCAACGAAGTCTTGCTTGTAGGAAGACGCAGAGCCTGAGATTGAACTCCATTTCTGAGTGAAACACTAAGCACAGTTCTCATCCATGAAACACACTCTGCTTTAGAGCAAGAAACATGCTCTTGCTTTCTAGAGTCTCTAATACAGCAGGAAACTTTAGTGTGCTCAGAAAAAAGAACGGTGTTTCCTACACATACAGACCATATCTAATTCATCTCTGCTTCTGAAACTGATACAAACCACAGGTCCTCTAACATCCAATGTTTCTCAGTTCAGAAGAGAAATGTGTGAGCTTCGTGACGGATGCCCGTCCTTTTAGCTGAATATGAGTGCGTTTACATGAGAAGTAGTCATGCTTGTAGGAAGACACTGAGCCTGGGATTTAACTCCATTTCAGAACGGGAACACACAGCAGAGTTCTCATCCAGGAAACACACCCTGATTTAGAGCAAGAATCAACCTCTTGCTTTCTAGAGTCTCTAATACAGCAGGAAACGTGAGTGTGCTCAGAACAATAGAACTGTGTTTCTTACTGTAAGGATGACATCTAGTTCAACTCTGCTTCTGAAACTGATACAAACCACAGGTCCTCTAACATCCAATGCTTGTCAGTTAAGAATAGAATTGTGTGAGCTCCGTGAACGATGTAGATCCTTGGAGCTGAAAAGTGACAGTGTTTACCTGAAACGTAGTCTTGCTTGTAGGAAGACACAGAGCCTGGGATTTAACACCATTTCTGAAGGGAAACACCCAGCACAGTTCTCATCCATGAAACACACTCTGCTCTAGAGCACGAAGCAAGGTCTTGCTTTCTAGAGTCTCTAATACAGCAGGTAACATGAGCGTGCTCAGAGCAAAAGCATGGTGTTTCCAACACATTTGGACCATATCAAGTTCAACTCTGTCAGAAACTGATACAAACCATAGGTCCTCTAACATCCAATGCTTGTCAGTTAAGAAGAGAAATGTGTGAGCTTCGTGAACGAGCAGGTCCTTTGAGCTGAAAAGTGACTACCCTTACCTGAAAAGAAATTTTGCTTGTAGGAAGACACAGAGCATGGGATTTAACTCCATTTCTGAAGGGAAACACACAGCACAGTTCTCAACCATGAAACACACTCTGCTTTAGAGTAATAAGCACGGTCTTTCTTTCTAGAAACTCTAAAACAGAAGGAAACATGAGTGTGCTCAGACCAAAAGAACTGTGTTTCCCACACATTTGGACAATATCTACTTCAACTCTGCTTCTGAAACTGATACAAACCACAAGTCCTCTAACATCCCATATTTTCAGTTAAGAGTGTCAAACGTGTGAGCTGCGTGAACTATATAGCTCCTTTGAGGTGAAAAGTGACTGCGTTTACATGAAACGAATTATTGCCTGTAGGAAGACACAGAGCCTGGGATTTAACTCCATTTCTGATGGGAAACCCACAGCACAGTTTTCATCCATGAAAAACACTCTGCTATAGAGCGAGACCCAAGCTCTTGCTTTCTAGTGTCTCTAATAAAGCAGGAAACATGAGTGTGCTCAGAACAAAAGAACAGTGTTTTCTACACCTACGGACCATATCTAGTTCAACTCTGCTTCTGAAACTGATAAAATCCACAGGCCCTCTAACATCCAATGCTTTTCAATTAAGAGCGACAAACGTGTGAGCTTCCTGAACGATGTAGCTTCATTTGAGCTGTAAAGTGACTGTGTTTACATGAAATGATGTCTTGCTTGTAGGAAGACACTGAGCTTGGGATTTAACTCCATTTCTGAAGGTAACGCACAGCATAGTTCTGACCCATGAAACACACTCTGCTTTACATCAAGAAGCACGCTCTTGCTTTCTAGTGTCTCTAATACAGTAGGAAACGTGAGTGTGATCTGAACAAAGGAACGGTGTTTCTTACACATAGGGGACATATAAACTTCAACTCTGCTTCTAAAACTGATACAAACCACTGGTCCCCTAACATCCCATGCTTATCACTTAAGAGTGAGAAACATGTGAGCTTTGTGAACGATGTAGCTTCCTTTGAGCTGAAAAGTGACTGTGTTTACCTGAAACGAAGTCTTGCTTGTAGGAAGACACAGAGCCTGGGATTGAACTCCATTTCTGAGTGAAACACAAAGCACAGTTCTCATCCATGAAACACACTCTGCTTTAGAGCAAGAAACATGCTCTTGCTTTCTAGAGTCTCTAATACAGCAGGAAACGTTAGTGTGCTCAGAAAAAAGAACGGTGTTTCCTACACATACTGACCATATCTAGTTCATCTCTGCTTCTGAAACTGATACAAACCACAGGTCCTCTAACATCCAATGTTTCTCAGTTCAGAAGAGAAATGTGTGAGCTTCGTGACAGATGCCGGTCCTTTGAGCTGAAAAGTGACTATCCTTAACTGAAATGAAGTATTGTTTGTAGGAAGACACAGAGCCTGGGATTGAACTCCATTTCGGAAGGGAAACACAGCACAGTTCTCATCCATGAAACACAATGTGCTTCAGAGCAAGAACCAAGCTCTTGCTTTCTAGAGTCTCTAATACAGCAGGAAAAGTGAGTGAGCTCTGAAAAAGGAACGTGGTATCGTACATATGCAGACCATACCTGATTCAACTCTGCTTCTGAAACTGATACAAACCACAGGTCCTCTAACATCCAATGCTTGTCAGTTAAGAAGAGAATCGTGTGAGCTTCGTGAACGATGTAGGTCCTTGGAGCTGAAAAGAGACTGTGTTTACCTGCAACGAAGTCTTGCTTGTAGGAAGACACGGAACCTGGGATTTAACACCATTTCTGAAGGGAAACACACAGCACAGTTCTCATCCATGAAACACACCCTGATTTAGAGCAAGATTCAAGCTCTTGCATTCTAGAGTCTCTAATACAGCAGGAAACGTGAGTGTGCTCAGAACAATAGAACTGTGTTTCTTACTGTAAGGATCACATCTAGTTCAACTCTGCTTCTGAAACTGATGCAAACCACAGGTCCTCTAACATCCATTGCTTGTCAGTTAAGAATAGAATCGTGTGAGCTCCGTGAACGATGTAGATCCTTGGAGCTGAAAAGTGACTGTGTTTACCTGAAATGTAGTCTTGCTTGTAGGAAGACACAGATCCTGGGATTTAACTCCATTTCGGAAGGGAAACACACAGAACCGTTCTCATCCATGAAACACAATGTGCTTCAGAGCAAGAACCAAGCTCTTGCTTTCTAGAGTCTCTAATACAGCAGGAAAAGTGAGTGAGCTCTGAAAATAAAACGTGGTATCATACATATGCAGGCCATACCTGATTCAACTCTGCTTCTGAAACTGATACAAACCACAGGTCCTCTAACATCCAATGCTTTTCAGGTAAGAACGACAAACGTGCGAGCTTTGTGAACAATGTAGCTTCCTTTGAGCTGAAAATGACTGCGTTTACATGAGAAGAAGTCATGCTTGTAGGAAGACACTGATCCTGGTATTTAACTCCATTTCAGAATGGGAACACACAGCACAGTTCTCATCCATGAAACACACTCTGCTCTAGAGCACAAAGCACGCTCTTGCTTTCTAGAGTCTCTAATACAGCAGGTAACATGAGCGTGCTCAGAGCAAAAGCATGGTGTTTACAACACATATGGACCATATCAAGTTCAACTCTGTCGGAAACTGATACAAACCATAGGTCCTCTAACATCCAATGCTTGTCAGTTAAGAAGAGAAATGTGTGAGCTTTGTGAACGAGCAGGTCCTTTGAGCTGAAAAGTGACTACCCTTACCTGAAAACAAATTTTGCTTGTAGGAAGACACAGAGCATGGGATTTAACTCCATTTCTGAAGGGAAACACACAGCACAGTTCTCAACCATGAAACACACTCTGCTTTAGATAATAAGCATGGTCTTTCTTTCTAGAAACTCTAAAACAGAAGGAAACCTGAGTGTGCTAAGACCAAAAAAACTGTGTTTCCCACACATTCGGACCATATCTAGTTCAACTCTGCTTCTGAAACTGATACAAACCACACGTCCTCTAACCTCCAATACTTTCAGTTAAGAATGGCAAAGGTGTGAGCTCCGTGAACTATATAGCTCCTTTGAGGTGAAAAGTGACTGCGTTTACATGAAACGAATTATTGCATGTAGGAAGACACAGAGCCTGGTATTTAACTCCATTTCTGACGGGAAACCCACAGCACAGTTCACATCCATGAAAAACACTCTGCTATAGAGCGAAACCCAAGCTCTTGCTTTCTAGTGTCTATAATACAACAAGAAACATGAGTGTGGTCAGAACAAAAGAACAGTGTTTTCTACACATACGAACCATATCTAGTTCAACTCTGCTTCTGAAACTGATAAAAACCACAGGTCCTCTAACATCCAATGATTTTCAGTTAAGAGCGAGAAACGTGTGAGCTTTGTGAATGGTGTGGAATCGTTTGAGCTGAAAAGGGAATGCGTTTACCTGAAACGAAGTCTTGCTTTTAGGAAGACACAGAGCCTGAGATTGAACTCCATTTCTGAGTGAAACACACAAAGCACAGTTCTCATCCATGAAACACACTCTGCTTTAGAGCAAGAAACATGCTCTTGCTTTCTAGAGTCTCTAATACAGCAGGAAACGTTAGTGTGCTCAGAAAAAAGAACGGTGTTTCCTACACATATGGACCATATATAGTTCATCTCTGCTTCTGAAACTGATACAAAACACAGGTGCTCTAACATCCAATGTTTCTCAGTTCAGAAGAGAAATGTGTGAGCTTCGTGACGGATGCCGGTCCTTTGAGCTAAAAAGTGACTACCCTTAACTGAAATGAAGTATTGTTTGTAGGAAGACACAGAGCCTGGGATTGAACTCCATTTCGGAAGGGAAACACACAGAACAGTTCTCAACCATGAAACACAATGTGCTTCAGAGCAAGAACCAAACTCTTGCTTTCTAGAGTCTCTAATACAGCAGGAAAAGTGAGTGAGCTCTGAAAAAAGAACGTGGTATCGTACATATGCAGACCATACCTGATTCAACTCTGCTACAAAACTGATACAAACCACAGGTCCTCTAACATCCAATGCTTTTCAGTTAAGAACGACAAACGTGTGAGCTTTGTGAATGATGTAGCTTCCTTTGAGCTTAAAATGACTGCGTTTACATGAAAAGTAGTCATGCTTGTAGGAAGACACTGAGCCTGGGATTTAACTCTATTTCAGAACGGGAACACACAGCAGAGTTCTCATCCAGGAAACACACCCTAATTTAGAGCAAGAATCAAGCTCTTGCTTTCTAGAGTCTCTAATACAGCAGTAAACGTGATTGTGCTCAGAACAATAGAACTGTGTTTCTTACTGTAAGGATCACATCTAGTTCAACTCTGCTTCTGAAACTGACACAAACCACACGTACTCTAACATCCAATGCTTGTCAATTAAGAGTAGAATCGTGTGCGCTCCATGAGCAATGTAGATCCTTGGAGCTGAAAAGTGACTGTGTTTACCTGAAAAGTAGTCTTGCTTGTAGGAAGACACAGAGCCTGGGAATAAACACCATTTCTGAAGGGAAACACACAGAACTGTTCTCATCCATGAAACACACTCTGCTCTAGAGCACAAAGCACGCTCTTGCTTTCTAGAGTCTCTAATACAGCAGGTAACATGAGCGTGCTCTGAGCAAAAGCATGGTGTTTCCAACACATTTGGACCATATCAAGTTCAACTCTGTCGGAAACTGATACAAACCATAGGTCCTCTAACATCCAATGCTTGTCAGCATAGTTCTCATCCATGAAACACACTCTGCTTTAGATCAAGTAGCACGCTCTTGCTTTCTAGTGTCTCTAATACAGTAGGAAACGTGAGTTGCTCCGAACAAAGGAACGGTGTTTCTTACACATAGGGGACATATAAACTTCAACTCTGCTTCTAAATCTGATACAAACCACTGGTCCCCTAACATCCCATGCTTGTCACTTAAGAGCGAGAAACATGTGAGCTTTGTGAACGATGTAGCTTCCTTTGAGCTGAAAAGTGACTGTGTTTACCTGAAACGAAGTCTTGCTTGTAGGAAGACACAGATCCTGGGATTGGACTCCATTTCTGAGTGAAACACAAAGCACAGTTCTCATCCATGAAACACACTCTGCTCTAGAGCACGAAGCACGCTCTTGCTTTCTAGAATCTCTAATACAGCAGGTAACATGAGTGTGCTCAGAGCAAAAGCATGGTGTTTCCAACACATATGGACAATATCAAGTTCAACTCTGTCGGAAACTGATACAAACCATAGGTCCTCTAATATCCAATGCTTGTCAGTTAAGAAGAGAAATGTGTGAGCTTCGTGAACGAGCAGGTCCTTTGAGCTGAAAAGTGACTACCCTTACCTGAAAAAAAATTTTGCTTGTAGGAAGACACAGAGCATGGGATTTAACTCCATTTCTGAAGGGAAACACACAGCACAGTTCTCAACCAGGAAACACACTCTGCTTTAGAGTAATAAGCACGGTCTTTCTTTCTAGAAACTCTAAAACAGAAGGAAACATGAGTGTGCTCAGACCAAAAGAACTGTGTTTCCCACACATTCTGACCATATCTAGTTCAACTCTGCTTCTGAAACTGATACAAACCACAAGTCCTCTAACCTACAATACTTTCAGTTAAGAGTGACAAAGATGTGAGCTGCGTGAACTATATAGCTCCTTTGAGGTGAAAAGTGACTGCGTTTACATGAAACGAATTATTGCCTGTAGGAAGACACAGAGCCTGTGATTTAACTCCATTTCTGATGGGAAACCGACAGCACAGTTCTCATCCATGAAAAACACTCTGCTATGGAGCGAGACCCAAGCTCTTGCTTTCTAGTGTCTCTAATAAAGCAGGAAACATGAGTGTGCTCAGAACAAAAGAACAGTGTTTTCTACACCTACGGACCATATCTAGTTCAACTCTCTTCTGAAACTGATAAAAACCACAGGTCCTCTAACATCCAATGCTTTTCAATTAAGAGCGACAAACGTGTGAGCTTCCTGAACGATGTAGCTTCATTTGAGCTGTAAAGTGACTGTGTTTACATGAAACGATGTCTTGCTTGTAGGAAGACACTGAGCTTGGGATTTAACTCCATTTCTGAAGGTAACGCACAGCATAGTTCTCATCCATGAAACACACTCTGCTTTAGATCAAGAAGCACGCTCTTGCTTTCTAGTGTCTCTAATACAGTAGGAAACGTGAGTTGCTCCGAACAAAGGAACGTTGTTTCTTACACATAGGGGACATATAAACTTCAACTCTGCTTCTAAATCTGATACAAACCACTGGTCCCCTAACATCCCATGCTTGTCACTTAAGAGCGAGAAACATGTGAGCTTTGTGAACGATGTAGCTTCCTTTGAGCTGAAAAGTGACTGTGTTTACCTGAAACGAAGTCTTGCTTGTAGGAAGACACAGAGCCTGGGATTGGACTCCATTTCTGAGTGAAACACAAAGCACAGTTCTCATCCATGAAACACACTCTGCTTTAGAGCAAGAAACATGCTCTTGCTTTCTAGAGTCTCTAATACAGCAGGAAACGTTAGTGTGCTCAGAAAAAAGAACGGTGTTTCCTACACATACGGACCATATCTAGTTCATCTCTGCTTCTGAAACTGATACAAACCACAGGTCCTCTAATATCCAATGTTTCTCAGTTCAGAAGAGAAATGTGTGAGCTTCGTGACGGATGCCGGTCCTTTGAGCTGAAAAGTGACTACCCTTAACTGAAATGAAGTATTGTTTGTAGGAAGAAACAGAGCCTGGGATTTAACTCCATTGCGGATGGGAAACACACAGCACAGTTCTCATCCATGAAACACAATGTGCTTCAGAGCAAGAACCAAGCTCTTGCTTTCTAGAGTCTCTAATACAGCAGGAAAAGTGAGTGAGCTCTGAAAAAAGAACGTGGTATCGTACATATGCAGACCATACCTGATTCAACTGGGCTTCTGAAACTGATACAAACCACAGGTCCTCTAACATCTGATGCTTTTCAATTAAGAGTGACAAACGTGTGAGCTTTGTGAACGATGTAGCTTCATTTGAGCTGAAAAGTGACTGTGTTTACCTGAAACGAAGTCTTGCTTGTAGGAAGACACAGACCCTGGTATTTAACTCCATTTCTGAAGGGAAACTCCCAGCACAGTTCTCATCCATGAAACACACTCTGCTTTAGAGCAAGAAGCATGCTCTTGCTTTCTAGTGTCTCTAATACATCAGGAAACGTGAGTGTACTCCGAACAAAGGAACGGTGTTTCTTAATCATAGGGAACATATATACTTCAACTCTGCTTCTAAAACTGATACAAACCACAGGTCCTCTGACATCCCATGCTTGTCACTTAAGAGAGAGAAACATGTGAGCTTAGTGAAGGATGTAGATTCATTTGAGCTGAAAAGTGACTGTGTTTACCTGAAACGAAGTCTTGCTTGTAGGAAGACACAGACCCTGGGATTTAACTCCATTTCTGAAGGGAAACACAAAGCTCAGTTCTCATCCATGAAACACACTCTGCTTTAGAGCAAGAACCAAGCTCTTGCTTTCTAGAGTCTCTAATACTGCAGGAAAAGTGAGTGTGCGCAGAACAAAAATGGTATTTCCTAAACATACGGAACACATCTAGTTCAACTCTGATTCTGAAACTGATAAAAACCACAGGTCCTCTAACATCAGATGCTTTTCAATTAAGAGTGACAAACGTGTGAGCTGCGTGAACGATGTTGCTTCTTTTGAGCTGAAAAGTGACTGTGTTTACCTGAAACGAAGTCTTGCTTGTAGGAAGACACAGACCCTGGGATTTAACTCCATTTCTGAAGGGAAACACAAAGCTCACTTCTCCTCCATGAAAAACACTCTGCTTTAGAGCAAGAAGCACTCTCTTGCTTTCTACTGTCTCTAATACAACAGGAAACTTGAGGGTGCTCCGAACAAAGGAACGGTGTTTCTTAAATATAGGGAACATATATACTTCAACTCTGCTTCTAAAACTGATACAAACCACAGGTCCTCTAAAATCCAATGCTTGTCCATTAAGAAGAGAAATGTGTGAGTTTCGTGAAAGATGCAGGTCTTTGAGCTGAAAAGTTACTAACCTTACCTAAAAAGAAATTTTGCTTGTAGGAAGACACGGAGCGTGGGATTTAACTCCATTTCGGAAGGGAAACACACAGCACAGTTCTCATCCATGAAAAATTCTCTGCTTTAGAGCAAGAACCAAGCTCTTGCTTTCTAGATTCTATAATACTGCAGGAAAATTTAGTGTGCTCAGAACAAAAGAACAGTGTTTCCTAAACAAACAGAACATGTCTAGTTCAACTCTGCTTCTGAACCTGATAAAATCCACAGGTCCTCGAACTTCCAATGCTTTTCAATTAAGAGCGACAAATGTGTGAGCTTCGTGAACGATGCAGGTCCTTTGAGCTGAAAATTGACTACCCTTACCTGAAATGAAATTTTGCTTGTAGGAAGACACAGACCGTGGGATTTAACTCCATTTCTGAAGGGAAACACACAGCACAGTTCTCATCTGTGAAACACTTTCTGCTTTAGAGTAAGAAGCACTGTCTTGCTTTCTAGATTCTCTAAAACAGAAGGAAACATGAGTGTGCTCAGACCAAAAGAACAATGTTTTCCACACATTCAGACCATGTCTAGTTCAACTCTGCTACTGAAACTTATACAAACCACAGGTCCTCTAACCTCCTATGGTTTTCAGTTAAGAGCGACAAACGTGTGAACTGCGTGAAACGATGTAGCTCCTTTGAGCTGAAAAGTGACTGCTTTTACATGAAACGAATTATTGTCTGTAGGAAGACACAGGGCCAGTGATTTAACTCCATTTCTGACGGGGAACACACAGCACAGTTCTCTTCCATGAAATACACTCTGATATAGAGCAAGAACCAAGCTCTTGCATTCTAGAATCTCTAATACTGCATGAAAAGTGAGTGTGCTCAGAACAAAAGAACCGTGTTTCCTAAACATATGGAACATATCTAATTCAACACTGCTTCTGAAACTGATAAAAACCAGAGTTCCTCTAATATCCAATGCTTTTCAATTACGAGCGACAAACCTGTGGGCTGCGTGAACGATGTTGCTTCCTTTGAGCTGAAAAGTGACTACCCTACCTTAAAAGAAATTTTACTTGTAGGAAGACACAGAGCATGGGATTTAACTCTATTTCTGAAGGGAAACACACAGCACAGTTCTCATCCATGAAACACTTTCTGCTTTAGAGTAAGGAGCACGGTCTTGCTTTCTAGAGTCCCTAAATCAGAAGGAAACATGAGTGTGCACAGACCAAAAGAACTGTGTTTCCCACACATTCGGACCATATCTAGTTCAACTCTGCTTCTGAAACTTATACAAACCACAGGTCCTCTAACCTCCAATGGTTTTCAATTAAGAGCGACAAACGTGTGAGCTGCATGAAACGATGTAGCTCCTTTGAGCTGAAAAGTGACTGCGTTTACATGAAATGAATTATTACCTGTAGGAAGACACAGAGCCTGGGATTTAACTCCATTTCTGACGGGAAACACACAGCAAAGTCCTCATCCATCAAAAACACTCTGCTTTAGAGCAAGAACCAAGCTCTTGCTTTCTAGAGTCTCTAATACAGCAGGAAACGTGATGTGCTCAGAACAAAAGAACTGTGTGTCCTACACATATGGACCATATCTAGTTCAAATCTGTTTCTGAAAGAGATACAAACCCCAGGTCCTCTAACATCCAGTGCTTGTCCGTTAAAAAGAGAAATGTGTGAGCGTCGTGAACGATGCAGGTCCGTTTAGTTGAAAAGTGACTACCCTTACCTGAAAAAAAATTTTGCTAGTAGGAAGACACAGAGCCTGGGATTTAACTCCATTTCTGACGGGAAACACACAAAACAGTTCTCATCCATGAAAAACACTTTGCTATAGAGCAAGAACCAAGTTCTTGCTCTTTAGAGTCTCTAATACTGCATGAAAAGTGAGTGTGCTCAGAACAATAGAACAGTGTTTCCTACACATACGGAAAATATCTAGTTCAACTCTGCTTCTGAAACTGATAAAAACCACAGGTCCTCGAAAATCCAATGCTTGTCCGTTAAGAAGAGAAATGTGTGAGCTTCATGAACGATGCAGGTCCTTTGAGCTGAAAAGTGACTACCCTTACCTGAAAAGAAATTTTGTTTGTAGGAAGACACAGAGCGTGGAATTTAACTCCATTTCTGAAGGGAAACACACAGCATAGTTCTCATGCACGAAACACTTTCTGCTTTAGAGTAAGAAGCACGGTCTTGCTTTCTAGAGTCTCTAAAACAGAAGGAAATATGAGTGTGCTCAGACCAAAAGAACTGTGTTTCCCACACATTCGGACCATATCTACTTCAACTCTGCTTCTGATACTTATGCAAACCTCAGGTCCTCTAACCTCCGATGGTTTTCATTTAAGACCAACAAACGTGTGAGCTGCGTGAAATGATGTAGCTCCTTTGAGCTGAAAAGTGACTGCGTTTACATGAAACGAATTATGGCATGTAGTAAGACACAGAGCCTGGGATTTAACACCATTTCTGACGGAAAACACACAGCACAGTTCTCATCCATGAAAAACACTCTGCTATAGAGCAAGAACCAAGCTCTTGCTTTCTAGAGTCTCTAATACTTCATGAAAAGTGAGTGTGCTCAGAACAAAAGAACCGTGTTTCCTAAACATACGGAACATATCTAGTTCAACTCTGCTTCTGAAACTGATAAAAGCCACAGGTCCTCTAACATCCAATGCTCTTCAATTAAAAGCGACAAACGTGTGAGCTGCGTGAATGATGTAGCTTCCTTTGAGCTGAAAAGTGACTGTGTTTACATGAAACGAATTCTTGCTTGTAGGAAGACACAGAGCCTGGGATTTAACTCCATTTCGGAAGGGAAACTCCCAGCACAGTTCTCATCCATGAAGCACACTGTGCTTTAGAGCAGGAAGCACGCTCTTGCTTTCTAGAGTCTCTAATACAAAGGGAAACGTTAGTGTGCTCAGAGCAAAAGAACGGTGTTTCCCACAAATACGGACCATATCTAGTTCAACTCTGTCTGAAACTGATACAAACCAGAGGTCCTCTAACATCCAATGCTTGTCCATTAAGAAGAGAAATGTGTGAGCTTCGTGAATGATGCAGGTTCTTTGAGCTGAAAAGTGACTACCCTTACCTGAAAAGAAATTTTTTTTTTGTAGGAAAACACAGAGAGTGGGATTTAACTCCATTTCTGAAGGGAAACACACAGCAGAGTTCTCATCCATGAAACACTTTCTGCTTTAGAGTAAGAAGCACGGTCTTGCTGTCTGGAGTCTCTAAAACAGAAGGAAACATGAGTGTGCTCAGACCAAAAGAACTGTATTTCCCACACATTCGGCCATATCTAGTTCAACTCTGCTTCTGAAACTTATGCAAACCACAGGTTCTCTAACCTCCAATGTTTTTCCTTTAAGAGCGAAAAACGTGTGAGCTGCGTGAAACAATGTAGCTCCTTTTAGCTGAAAAGTAACTGCGTTTACATGAAACGAATTATTGCCTGTAGTAAGACACAGAGCCTGGGATTTAACTCCATTTCTGACGGGAAACACACAGCACAGTTCTCATCCATGAAAAACACTCTGCTATAGAGCAAGAAGCACGCTCTTGCTTTCTAGAGTCTCTAATACAAAGGGAATTGTGAATGGTCTCAGAGCAAAATAACGGTGTTTTACACACATACGGACCATATCTAGTTCAACTCTGTCTGAAACTGATACAAACCAGAGGTCCTCGAACATCCAATGCTTGTCCATTAAGAAGAGAAATGTGTGAGCTTCATGAACGATGCAGGTCCTTTGAGCTGAAAAGTGACTACCCTTACCTGAAAAGAAATTTTGCTTGTAGGAAGACACAGAGCGTGGAATTTAACTCCATTTCTGAAGGGAAACACACAGCACAGTTCTCATCCATGAAAACTTTCTGTTTTAGAGTAAGAAGCACGGTCTTGCTTTCTAGAGTCTCTAAAACAGAAGAAAATATGAGTGTGCTCAGACCAAAAGAACTGTGTTTCCCAACATTCGGACCATATCTACTTCAACTCTGCTTCTGATACTTATGCAAACCTCAGGTCCTCTAACCTCCAATGGTTTTCAGTTAAGAGCGACAAACGTGTGAGCTTCGTGAACGATGTAGCTTCCTTTGAGCTGAAAAGTGACTGTGTTTACCTGAAACGAAGTCTTGCTTGTAGGAAGACACAGACCCTGGGATTTAACTCCATTTTGAAGGGAAACACAAAGCACAGTTCTCATCCATGAAACACACTCTGCTTTAGAGCAAGAAGCACGCTCTTGCTTTCTACTGTCTCTAATAAAACAGGAAACGTGAGTGTGCTTCGAACAAAGGAACGGTGTTTCTTACACATAGGGAACATATATACTTCAACTCTGCTTCTAAAACTGATACTAATCACAGGTCCTCTAACATCCCATGCTTGTCACTTAAGAGCGAGAGACATGTGAGCTTTGTGAATGGTGTAGCTTCCTTTGAGCTGAAAAGTGACTGTGTTTACCTGAAACGAAGTCTTGCTTGTAGGAAGACACAGAGCCTGGGATTGAACTCCATTTCTGAGTGAAACACTAAGCACAGTTCTCATCCATGAAACACACTCTGCTTTAGAGCAAGAAGCACACTCTTGCTTTCTAGAGTCTCTAATACAGAGGGAAACGTGAGTGTGCTCAGAGCAAAAGAACGGTGTTTCCCACACATACGGACCATATCTAGTTCAACACTGTCTAAAACTGATACAAACCATAGGTATTCTAACATCCAATGCTTGTCCGTTAAGAAGAGAAATGTGTGAGTTTTGTGAACGATGCCTGTCCTTTGAGCTGAAAAGTGACTACCCTTACCTGAAAAGAAATTTTGCTTGTAGGAAGACACAGAGCGTGGGATTTAACTCCATTTCGGATGGGAAACACACAGTACAGTTCTCATCCATGAAAAACACTCTGTTTTAGAGGAAGAACCAAGCTCTTGCTTTCTAGAGTCTCTAATTCTGCAGGAAGAGTGAGTGTGCTCAGAACAAAAGAACAGTGTTTCCTAAACATACGGAACATGTCTAGTTCAACTCTGCTTCTGAAACTTATACAAACCACAGGTCCTCTAAACTCCATTGTTTTTCAGTTAAGAGCGATATATGTGTGAGCTGCATGAAACGATGTAGCTCCTTTGAGCTGAAAAGTGACTGCATTTACATGAAACGAATTATTGCCTCTATGGAGACACAGAGCTTTGGATTTAACTCCATTTCTGACGGGAAACACACAGCACAGTTCTCATCCATGAAAAACACTCTGCTATAGAGCAAGAACCAAGCTCTTGCTTTCTAGAGTCTCTAATACTGCAGGAAAAATGAGTGTGCTCAGAACAAAAGAACAATGTTTCCTAAACATACGGAACATGTCTACTTCAACTCTGTCTGAAACTGATACAAACCAGAGGTCCTCTAACATCCAATGCTTGTCCGTTAAGAAGAGAAATGTGTGAGCTTCGTGAACGATGCAGGTCCTTGAGCTGAAAAGTGACTGTGGTTAGATGAAACAGAATCTTGCTTGTAGGAAGACACAGAGCATGTGATTTAACTCAATTTCTGAAGGAAATGCACAGCACAGTTCTCATTCATGAAACACACTCTGCTTTAGAGCAAGAAGCACGCTCTTGCTTTCTAGTGTCTCTAATACAGCAGGAAACGTGAGTGTGCTCCGAACCAAGGTACGGTGTTTCGTACACATAGGGAACATATATACTTCAACTCTGCTTCTAAAACTGATACAAACCACAGGTCCTCTAACATCCCATGCTTCTCTGTTAAGAAGAGAAATGTGTAAGCTTCGTGAAAGATGCAGGTCCTTTGAGCTGAAAAGTGACTACCCTTACCTGAAAAGAAATTTTGCTTGTAGGAAGACACAGAGCGTGGGATTTCACTCCATTTCGGAAGGGAAACACAGAGCAGAGTTCTCATCCATGAAACACACTCTGCTTTAGAGCAAGAAGTACGCTCTTGCTTTCTAGAGTCTCTAATACAAAGGGAAACGTGAGTGTGCTCAGACAAAGAACGGTGTTTCCCACACATTCGGACCATATCTAGTTCAACTCTGCTTCTGAAACTTATACAAACCACAGGTCCTCTAACCTCCAATGGTTTTCAGTTAAGAGCGACAATTGTGTGAGCTGCGTGAAAAGATGTAGCTCCTTTGAGCTGAAAAGTGACTGCATTTACATGAAACGAATTATTGCCTGTAGGAAGACACAGAGACTGGGATTTAACTCCATTTCTGACAGGAAACACACAGCACAGTTCTCATCCATGAAAAACACTCTGCTTTAGAGCAAGAACCAAGCTCTTGCTTTCTAGAGTCTCTAATAATGCAGGAAAAGTGAGTGTTTTCAGAACAAAAGAGCAGTGTTTCCTAAACATACGGAACATGTCTACTTCAACTCTGCTTCTGAAAGTGATACAAACCACAGGTCCTCTAACATCCAATGCTTTTCTGTTAAGAGCGAGAAACGTGTGAGCTTTGTGAACGACGTAGCTTCCTTTGAGCTGAAAAGTGACTGTGTTTACCTGAAACGAAGTCTTACATGTAGGAAGACACAGACACTGGGATTTAACTCCATTTCTGAAGGGAAACTCCCAGCACAGTTCTCACCCATGAAACACACTCTGCTTTAGAGCAGGAAGCTCGCTCTTGCTTTCTAAATTCTGTAATACAGAGAGAAACCTGAGTGTGCTCAGAGCAAAAGAATGGTGTTTCCCACACATACGGGCCATATCTAGTTCAACTCTGTCTGAAACTGATACAAATCATAAGTCCTCAAACATCCATTGCTTGTCCGTTAAGAAGAGAATCGTCTGAGCTGCGTGAAACGATGTAGCCTCTTTGAGTTGAAAAGTGACTGGGTTTACATGAAACGAATTATTGACTGTAGGAAGACACAGAGCCTGGGATTTAACTCCATTTCTGATGGGAAACACACAGGAGAGTTCTCATCCACGAAAAACACTCTCTTTTAGAGCAAGAAACATGCTCTTGCTTTCTAGAATCTCTAATATAGCAGGAAAAGTGAGTGTGCTCAGAAAAAAACAACGGTGTTTCATACACATACGGACCATATCTAGTTCAACTCTGCTTCTGAAACTTATACAAACCACAGTTGCTCTAACATCCAAAGCTTCTCAGTTCAGAAGAGAAATGTGGGAGCTTCGTGAACGATTCCAGTCCTTTGAGCTGAAAAGTGACTACCTTTACCAGAAACGAAGTATTGCTTATAGGAAGACACGGAGCCTGGGATTTAACACCATTTCTGAAGGGAAACACACAGCAGAGTTCTCATCCATGAAAAACACTCTGCTTTATAGCAAGAAGCACGCTCTTGCTTTCTAGAGTCTCTAAAACAGAAGGAAACATGCGTGTGCTCAGAACAAAGAACTGTGTTTCCTACACATTCGGACCATATGTAGTACAACTCAGCTTCTGAAACCGATACAAATCATAGGTCCTCTAACATCCAATGCTTTTCAGTTAAGAGCGAGAAACTTCTGAGCTCTGTGAATGATGTAGATTCCTTTGAGCTGAAAAGTTAATGCCTTTACCTGAAATGAATTCTTGCTTGTATGAAGACACAGATCCTGGGATTGAACTCCATTTCTGAGGGAAAGAAAAAGCACAGTTCTTATCCATGAAACACACTCTGCTTTAGAGCAAGAAACATGCTCTTGCTCTCTAGAGTCTCTAATACAGCAGGTAAAGTGAGTGTGCTCAGACTAAAGAACGGTGTTTCCTACACATACAGACCATATCTAGTTCAACTCTGCTTCTGAAACTGATAAAAACCACAGGTCCTCTAACATCCAATGCTTTTCAATTAAGAGCGACAAACTTGTGAGCTTCGTGAATGATGTAGCTTCATTTGAGCTGTAAAGTGACTGTGTTTACCTGAAACGATTTCTTGCTTGTAGGAAGACACAGAACTTTGGATTAAACTCGGTTTCTGAAGGAAATGCACAGCACAGTTCTCATACATGAAACACACTCTGCTTTAGAGCAAGAAGCACGCTCTTGCTTTCTAGAGTCTCTAATATAGCAGGAAACGTGATGGGCTCATAAATAGAGAACTGTGTGTCCTACACATATGGACCATATCTAGTTCAACTCTGATTCTGAAAGTTATACAAACCACAGGTCCTATAACATCCAATGCTTTTTAGTTAAGAGCGAGAAACGTGTGAGCTTTGTGAACGATGTAGCTTCCTTTGAGCTGAAAAGTGACTGAGTTTACCTGAAAAGATGTCTTACTTGTAGGAAGACACAGAGCCTGTGATTTAACTCCATTTCTGAAGGGAAAAACACAGCACAGTTCTCATCCATGAAACACACTGTGCTTTAGAGCAAGAAGTACGCTCTTGCTTTCTAGTGACTATAAAAGAGACAGAAACTGGAAAGTGTGCTCAGAACAAAAGAACGGTTTCCTACACATACGAACCATTGCTAGTCCAACTCTGCTTCTGAAACTGATAGAAACCACAATTCATCTAACATCCAATGCTTTTCAGTTAAGAGCGAGAAATGTGTGAGCTTCGTAAACGATTTATATTCATTTGAGCTGAAAAGTGACTGCGTTTACCTTAAATGATGTCTTGCTTGTAGGAAGACACAGAGCTGTAGTGATAGCCATCCCAGCATTGGCCTGGAAGTTCCAACCCGCACTGAGGCTTCAGTAATGGTCATGCCCACAAGGCGTGGCAGAGGAGGCAGCAGAAGACCAAGGATCGGGAAGAGCTCTCTCTCTTGGTTCCCGGATTCTGGACGCTGGGGGTAGACTGAGCAGAGTTGTCCAGAGAACACTCCCGGACTGTGCTATACCCTTGCCAGACCCTGTAACCTACCCCTTCATTTGTATGTAACCCCACAAACTAAAACTCCCTTTTAACTACGTGGAGTGTCCTTAATAATTTAAGAAGTACAGAGCCTGGAATTTAACTCCATTTCTGAAGGGAAATACACAGCACAGTTCTCATCCATGAAACACACACTGCTTTAGAGCAGGAAGCACGCTCTTGCTTTCTAAGAGTCTCTAATACAGCAGGCAACGTGACTGTGGACAGAACAAAATAACGGTGTTTCCTACACGTACGGATCATATCTAGGTCAACTCTTCTTCTGAAACTGATACAAACCACAGTTCCTCTAACATGCAATGCTTTCCATTTAAGAGCGAGAAACTTGTGAGCTTCGTGAACGACATAGATACCTTAGAGCTGAAAAGTGACTTAGTTTACCTGAAAACATGTCTTGCTTGTAGGACGACACAGAGCGTGGGATTTAACTCCATTTCTGAAGGGAAACACACAGCACAGTTCTCATCCATGAAACACACTCTGCTTTAGAGCAAGAAGCACGCTCTTGCTTTCTAAGACTCTCTAATACAGCAGGAAACATGACTGTGGTCAGAACAAAATAACGGTGTTTCCTACACATACGGACCATATCTAGGTCAACTCTTCTTCTGAAACTGATACAAACCACAGTTCTTCTAACATACCATGCTTTACAGTTAAGAGCGAGAAACATGTGAGCTTCGTGAACTATGTAGCTCCCTTTGAGCTATAAAGTGACTGAGTTTACCTGAAAAGAGGTCTTACATGCAGGAAGATACAGAGCCTTGGATTTAACTCCATTTGTGAAGGGAAACACCCAGCACAGTTCTCATCCATGAAACACAATCTGCTTTAGAGCAAGAAACATGCTCTTGCTTTCTAGAGTCTCTAATAGAGCCAGAAACTTGAGGGTACTCAGAACAAAAGAACGGTGTTTCCTACACATACGGACCATTGCTAGTTCAACTCTGCACCTGAAATAGATACAAACCACAGGTCCTCTAACATCCAATGCTTTACAGTTAACAGCAAGAAACGTGTGAGCTACATGAATGATGTAGCGTTGTTTGACTGAGTTTATGTGAAATGAAGTCTGGCTTGTAGGAAGATACAGAGCCTGTGATTTAACTCTATTTCTGAAGGGAAACACACAGCACTGTTCTCATGATGAAACACACTCTGCATATAGGAAGAAGCACGCTCTTGCTTTCTAGAGTCTCTAATAGAGCAGGAAACGTGAGTGTGCTCAGAACAAAAGAACGGTGTTTCCTACACATACGGACCATTGCTAGTTCAACTCTGCTTCTGAAACTGATACAAACCACAAGTCATCTAACATCCAATGCTTTTCAGTTAAGAGCGAGAAACGTGTGATCTTCGGAAATGAATTACATTCGTTTGAGCTAAAAAGTGTCAGCGTTTACCTGAAATGATGTCTTGCTTGTAGGAAGAAACAGGGCCTGGAATTTAACTCCATTTCTGAAGGGAAACACACAGCAGAGTTCTCATCCATGAAACACACTCTGCTTTAGTGCAAGAAGCACACTTTTGCTTTCTAAGAGTCTCTAATACAGCAGGAAACGATGTAGCTTCCTTTGAGCTGAAAAGTGACTGAGTTTACCTGAAAAGTTGTCTTGCATGTAGGAAGACATAGAGCCTGGGATTTAACTCCATTTCTGAAGGGAAACACACAGCACAGTTCTCATCCATGAAACACACAATGCTTTAGAGCAAGAAGCATGCTCTTGCTTTCTAGAGTCTCTAAAAGAGGGAGAAACTTGAGGGTAGTCCGAACAAATGAACGGTGGTTCTTACACATACAGACCATTGCTAGTTTAACTCTGCTTCTAAAACTGATACAAACCACAGGTCCTCTAACATCCAATGCTTTACAGTTAAGGGAAAGAAACGTTTGAGCTATGAGAATGATGTAGCTTTTTTGAGCTGAAAGGTGACTGAGTTTACGTGAAACGAAGTCTTGCTTGTAGGAAGATACAGATCCTGTGATTTAACTCCATTTCTGAAGGGAAACACACAGCACTGTTCTCACGATGAAACACACTCTGTGTATAGGAAGAAGCACGCTCTTGCTTTCTAGAGTCTCTAATAGAGCAGGAAAAGTGAGTGTGCTCAGAACAAAAGAACGGTGTTTCCTACACATACAGACCATTGCTAGTTCAACTCTGCTCCTGAAATTGATGCAAACCACAGTTCCTATAACATACAATGCTTTCCAGTTAAGAGCAAGAAACATGTGAGCTTCGTGAACGATGTAGCTTTGTTTGAGCTGAAAGGTGACTGAGTTTACGTGAAACGAAGTCTTGCTTGTAGGAAGATACAGAGCCTGTAATTTAACTCCATTTCTGAAGGGAAATACACAGCACTGTTCTCACGATGAAACACACTCTGCATATAGGAAGAAGCACGCTCTTGCTTTCTAGAGTCTCTAATAGAGCAGGAAAAGTAAGTTTGATCAGAAAAAAGAACGGTGTTTCCTACACTTACGTACCATATCTAGGTCAACTCTGCTTCTGAAACTGATACAAACCACAAGTCATCTAACATCCAATGCTTTTCAGTTAAGAGCAAGAAACGTGTGTGCTTCGTAAATGATTTATATTCATTTGCGCTGAAAACTGACAGAGTTTACCAGAAACGATGTCCTGCTTGTAGGAAGACACAGAGCCTGAAATTTAACTCCATTTCTGAAGGGAAGCACACAGCACAGTTCTCATCCATGAAACATACTCTGCTTTAGAGCAAGAAGCACACTTTTGCTTTCTAAGAGTCTCTAATACAGCAAGAAACGTGACTGTGGTCAGAACAAAATAACGGAGTTTCCTACACATACGGACCATACCTATGTCAACTCTTCTTCTGAAACTGATACAAAGCACAGTTCCATTAACATGCAATGCTTTAAGTTAAGAGCGAGATACGTGTGAGCTTCGTGAACGATGTAGCTTCCTTTGAGCTGAAGTGTGACTGAGTTTACCTGAAAAGATGTCTTGCTTGTAGGAAGACACAGAGCTTGGGATTTAACTCCATTTCTGAAAGGAAACACACAGCACAGTTCTCATCCATGAAATACACTCTGCTTTAGAGCAAGAAGCACGCTCTTGCTTTCTAAGTTTCTCTAATACAGCATGAAAAGTGACTGTGGACAGAAAAAAATAACGGTGTTTCCTACACATAGGGACCATATCTAGGTCAACTCTTCTTCTAAAACTGATACAAACCACAGTTCCATTAACATGCAATGCTTTCAAGTTAAGAGCGAGAAACGTGTGAGCCTTGTGAACGATGTAGCTTCCTTTGAGCTGAAAAGTGACTGAGTTTACCTGAAAAGATGTCTTGCTTGTAGGAAGACATAGAGCCTGGGATTTAACTCCATTTCTGAAGGGAAACACACAGCACAGTTCTCATCCATGAAACACACAATGCTTTAGAGCAAGAAGCATGCTCTTGCTTTCCAGAGTCTCTAAAAGAGGGAGAAACTTGAGGGTAGTCAGAACAAATGAACGGTGGTTCCTACACATACAGACCATTGCTAGTTCAACTCTGCTTCTGAAACTGATACAAACCACAGGTCCTCTAAAATCCAATGCTTTCAATTTAAGAGCAAGAAACATGTGAGCTTCGTGAACGATGTAGCATCCTTTGAGCTGAAAAGTGACTGAGTTTACCTTAAAAGATGTCTTGCTTATAGGAAGACACAGAGCCTTGGATTTAACTCCATTTCTGAAGGGAAACACACAGCACAGTTCTCATCCATGAAACACACTCTGCTTTAGAGCACGAAGCATGCTCTTGCTTTCTAGATTCTCTAATAAAGCCAGAAATTTGAGGGTAGTCAGAACAAAAGAACGGTGTTTCCTACACATACGGACCATTGCTAGTTCAACTCTGCTTCTGAAACTGATACAAACCACAAGTCATCTAACATCCAATGCTTTTCAGTTAAGAGCTAGAAACGTGTTAACTGCGTAAACGATTTATATTCATTTGAGCTGAAAAGTGACAGCATTTACCTGAAATGATGTCTTGCTTGTAGGAAGAAATGGAGCCTGGAATTTAACTCCATTTCTGAAGGGAAACACACAGCAGAGTTCTCATCCATGCAGCACACTCTGCTTTAGATCAAGAAGCACACTCTTGCTTTCTAAGAGTCTCTAATACAGCAGGAAACGTGACTGTGCTCAGAACAAAATAACGGTGTTTCCTACACATACGGGCCATATCTAGGTCAACGCTTCTTCTGAAACTGAACAATGCAAAGTTCCATTAACATGCAATGCTTTCAAGTTAAGAGCGAGAAACATGTGAGCTTCGTGAACGATGTAGCTTCCTTTGAGCTGAAAACTGACTGAGTTTACCTTAAAAGATGTCTTGCTTATAGGAAGACACAGAGCCTGGGATTTAACTCTATTTCTGAAGGGAAACACACTGCACAGTACTCATCCATGAAACACACTCTGCTTTAGAGCAAGAAGAACGCTCTTGCTTTCTAGAGTCTCTAATAGAGCAGGAAACATGAGTTTGCTCAGAAAAAAGAACGGTGTTTCCTACACATACAGACCATTTCTAGTTCAACTCTTCTTCTGAAACTGATACAAAGCAAAGTTCCATTAACATGCAATGCTTTCAAGTTAAGAGCGAGAAACATGTGAGCTTTGTGAAGGATGTAGCTTCCTTTGAGCTGAATATTGACTGAAATTACCTGAAAAGATGTATTGCTTGTAGGAAGACACAGAGCGTGGGATTTAACTCCATTTCTGAAGGGAAACAAACAGCACAGTTCTCATCCAAGAAACACTCTCTGCTTTATAGCAAATAGCATGCTCTTGCTTTCCAGAGTCTCTAATAGAGCCAGAAATTTGAGGGTAGTCAGAACAAAAGAACGGTGTTTCCTACACATACGGACCATTGCTAGTTCAAATCTGCTTCTGAAACTGATACAAAACACAGGTCCTCTAATATCCAATGCTTTCCAGTTAAGAGCGAGAAACTTGTGAGCTTCGTGAACGACATAGATACCTTAGAGCTGAAAAGTGACTTAGTTTACCTGAAAACATGTCTTGCTTGTAGGACGACACAGAGCGTGGGATTTAACTCCATTTCTGAAGGGAAACACACAGCACAGTTCTCATCCATGAAACACACTCTGCTTTAGAGCAAGAAGCACGCTCTTGCTTTCTAAGAGTCTCTAATACAGCAGGAAACGTGACTGTGGTCAGAACAAAATAACGGTTTCTCCTACACGTATGGACCATATCTAGGTCAACTCTTCTTCTGAAATTGATACAATCCACAGTTTCTCCAACATGCAATGTTTTCCAGTTAAGAGCGAGAAACGTGTGAGCTACGTGAACGATGTAGCTTTGTTTGAGCTGAAAGGTTACTGAGTTTACGTGAAACGAAGTCTTGCTTGTAGGAAGATACAGAGCCTGTGATTTAACTCCATTTCTGAAGGGAAACTCACAGCACAGTTCTCATCCATGAAACACACTCTGCTTTAGAGCAAGAAGCACGCTCTTGCTTTCTAAGACTCTCTAATACAGCAGGAAACATAACTGTGGTCAGAACAAAATAACGGTGTTTCCTACACATACGGACCATATCTAGGTCAACTCTTCTTCTGAAACTGATACAAACCAAAGTTCTCCTAACATACAATGCTTTACAGTTAAGAGCGAGAAACATGTGAGCTTCGTGAACGATGTAGCTCCCTTTGAGCTATAAAGTGACTGAGTTTACCTGAAAAGAGGTCTTACATGCAGGAAGATACAGAGCCTTGGATTTAACTCCATTTGTGAAGGGAAACACCCAGCACAGTTCTCATCCATGAAACACAATCTGCTTTAGAGCAAGAAACATGCTCTTACTTTCTAGAGTCTCTAATAGAGCCAGAAACTTGAGGGTACTCAGAACAAAAGACCGGGGTTTCCTACACATACGGACCATTGCTAGTTCAACTCTGCACCTGAAATAGATACAAACCACAGGTCCTCTAACATCCAATGCTTTACAGTTAACAGCAAGAAACGTGTGAGCTACATGAATGATGTAGCATTTTTTGACTGAGTTTATGTGAAATGATGTCTGGCTTGTAGGAAGATACAGAGCCTGTGATTTAACTCTATTTCTGAAGGGAAACACACAGCACTGTTCTCATGATGAAACACACTCTGCATATAGGAAGAAGCACGCTCTTGCTTTCTAGAGTCTCTAATAGAGCAGGAAACGTGAGTGTGCTCAGAACAAAAGAACGGTGTTTCCTACACATACGGACCATTGCTAGTTCAACTCTGCTTCTGAAACGGATACAAACCACAAGTCATCTAACATCCAATGCTTTTCAGTTAAGAGCAAGAAACGTGTGATCTTCGGAAATGAATTACATTCATTTGAGCTAAAATGTGTCCGCGTTTACCTGAAATGATGTCTTGCTTGTAGGAAGAAACAGGGCCTGGAATTTAACTCCATTTCTGAAGGGAAACACACAGCAGAGTTCTCATCCATGAAACACACTCTGCTTTAGTGCAAGAAGCACACTTTTGCTTTCTAAGAGTCTCTAATACAGCAGGAAACGTGACTGTGGTCAGAACAAAATAACGGAGTTTCCTACACATACGGACCATACCTAGGTCAACTCTTCTTCTGAAACAGATACAAACCACAGTTCCATTAACATGCAATGCTTTCAAGTTAAGAGCGAGAAACGTGTGAGCCTCGTGAACGATGTAGCTTCCTTTGAGCTGAAAAGTGACTGAGTTTACCTGAAAAGATGTCTTGCATGTAGGAAGACATAGAGCCTGGGATTTAACTCCATTTCTGAAGGGAAACACACAGCACAGTTCTCATCCATGAAACACACAATGCTTTAGAGCAAGAAGCATGCTCTTGCTTTCTAGAGTCTCTAAAAGAGGGAGAAACTTGAGGGTAGTCCGAACAAATGAACGGTGGTTCTTACACATACAGACCATTGCTAGTTTAACTCTGATTCTAAAACTGATACAAACCACAGGTCCTCTAACATCCAATGCTTTACAGTTAAGGGAAAGAAACGTTTGAGCTATGTGAATGATGTAGCTTTTTTTGAGCTGAAAGGTGACTGAGTTTACGTGAAACGAAGTCTTGCTTGTAGGAAGATACAGATCCTGTGATTTAACTCCATTTCTGAAGGGAAACACACAGCACAGTTGTCCTCCATGAAACACACTCTGCTTTAGAGTAAGAAGCACGCTCTTGCTTTCTAGAGTCTCTAATACAGCCAGAAACTTGAAAGTGTGCTCAGAACAAAAGAACGGTGTTTCCTACTTATACGGATCATTGCTAGTTCAACTCTGCTCCTGAAATTGATGCAAACCACAGTTCCTATAACATACAATGCTTTCCAGTTAAGAGCGAGAAACATGTGAGCTTCGTGAACGATGTAGCTTTGTTTGAGCTGAAAGGTGACTGAGTTTACGTGAAACGAAATCTTGCTTGTAGGAAGATACAGAGCCTGTGATTTAACTCCATTTCTGAAGGGAAATACACAGCACTGTTCTCACGATGAAACACACTCTGCATATAGGAAGAAGCATGCTCTTGCTTTCTAGAGTCTCTAATAGAGCAGGAAAAGTAAGTTTGATCAGAAAAAAGAACGGTGTTTCCTACACTTACGTACCATATCTAGGTCAACTCTGCTTCTGAAACTGATACAAACCACAAGTCATCTAACATCCAATGCTTTTCAGTTAAGAGCAAGAAACGTCTGTGCTTTGTAAATGATTTATATTCATTTGCGCTGAAAACTGACAGAGTTTACCAGAAATGATGTCTTGCTTTTAGGGAGACACAGAGCCTGGAATTTAACTCCATTTCTGAGGGAAACACACAGCACAGTACTCATCCATGTAACACACTCTGCTTTAGAGCAAGAATCATGCTCTTGCTTTCCAGAGACTCAAATAGAGCCAGAAACTTGAGGGTAATCAGAACAAAAGAACGGTGTTTCCTACACATATGGACCATTGCTAGTTCAACTCTGCTTCTGAAACTGATACAAACCACAGGTCCTCTAACATCCAATGCTTTACAGTTAAGAGCAAGAAATGTGTGAGATACGTGAACGATGTAGCTTTGTTTGAGCTGAAAGGTGACTGAGTTTACGTGAAACGAAATCTTGCTTGTAGGAAGATACAGAGCCTGTGATTTAACTCCATTTCTGAAATGAAACACACAGCACTGTTCTCATGATGAAACACACTTTGCGTATAGGAAGAAGCACGCTCTTGCTTTCTAGAGTCTCTAGTAAAGCAGGAAACATGAGTGTGCTCAGACCAAAAGAACGATGTTTCCTATACATACAGACCATTGCTAGTTCAACTCTGCTTCTGAAACTGATACAAACCACAAGTCATCTAACATCCAATGCTTTTCAGTTAAGAGCGAGAAACGTGTGTTCTTCGTAAACGATTTATATTCATTTGAGCTGAAAAGTGACTGCGTTTACCTGAAATGATGTCTTGATTGTAGGAAGAAACAGAGCCTGCAATTTAAGTCCATTTCTGAAGGGAAACACACAGCACAGTTCTCATCCATGAAACACACTCTGCTTTAGAGCAAGAAGCACGCACTTGCTTTCTAAGAGTCTCTAATACAGCAGGAAACGTGACTGTGTTCAGAACAAAATAACGGTGTTTCCTACACATACGGACCATATCTAGGTAAACTCTTCTTCTGAAACTGATACAAACCACAGTTCCTCTAACATGCAATGCTTTCCAGTTAAGAGCGAGAAACGTGTGAGCTTCGTGAATGATGTACCTTCCTTTGAGCTGAATAGTGACTAAGTTTACCTGAAAAGATTTCTTGCTTGTAGGAAGACTCAGAGCCTGGGATTGAACTCCATTTATGAAGGGAAACACACAGCACAGTTCTCATCCATGAAACATACTCTGCTTTAGAGGATAAGAAGCACGCTCTTGCTTTCTAAGTGTCTCTAATACAGCAGGAAACGTGGCTGTGTTCAGTACAAAATAACGGAGTTTCCTACACATACGGACAATATCTAGGTCAACTCTTCTTCTGAAACTGATACAAAGCACAGTTCCATTAACATGCAATGCTTTCAAATTAAGAGCGAGAAACGTGTGAGCTTCGTGAACGATGTAGCTTCCTTTGAGCTGAAAACTGACTGAGTTTACCTAAAAAGATGTCTTGCTTGTAGGAAGACACAGAGCCTGGGATTTAACACCATTTCTGAAGGGAAACACACAGCACAGTTCTCATCCATGAAACACGCTCTGCTTTAGAACAAGAAGCATGCTCTTTCTTTCCAGAGTCTCTAATAGAGCCAGGAACTCGAGGGTACTCAGAACAAAAGAACGGTGTTTCCTATACATCCGGACCATTGCTAGTTCAACTCTGCTCCGGAAATTGACATAAACCACAGGTCCTCTAACATTCAATGCTTTTCATTTAAGAGCGAGAAACGTGTGATCTTCGTAAACGATTTACATTCATTAGAGCTGAAAAGTGACAGCGTTTACCTCAAATGATGACTTGCTTGTAGGAAGACACAGAGCCTGGAATTTAACTCCATTTCTGAGGGAAACACACAGCACAGTACTCATCCATGTAACACACTCTGCTTTAGAGCAAGAATCATGCTCTTGCTTTCCAGAGACTCAAATAGAGCCAGAAACTTGAGGGTAATCAGAACAAAAGAACGGTGTTTCCTACACATCCGGACCATTGCTAGTTCAACTCTGCTCCGGAAATTGACATAAACCACAGGTCCTCTAACATTCAATGCTTTTCATTTAAGAGCGAGAAACGTGTGATCTTCGTAAATGATTTACATTCATTAGAGCTGAAAAGTGACAGCGTTTACCTCAAATGATGACTTGCTTGTAGGAAGACACAGAGCCTGAGATTTAACTCCATTTCTGAAGGGAACACACAGCACAGTTCTAATCCATGAAACACACTGTGCTTTAGAGCAAGAAGCACACTCTTGCATTCTAAGAATCTCTAATACAGCAGGAAACGTGTCTGTGGTCAGAACAAAAGAACGGTGTTTCCTACAACTACAGACCATATCTAGGTCAACTCTTCTTCTGAAACTGATACAAACCACAGGTCCTCTAACATGCAATGCTTTCCAGTTAAGAGCGAGAAACGTGTGAGCTTCATAAAAAATTTATATTCATTTGAGCTGAAAAGTGACTGCGTTTACCTGAAATGATGTCTTGCTTTTAGGAAGACACAGAGCCTTGAATTTAACTCCATTTCTGAGGGAAACACACAGCACAGTACTCATCCATGTAACACACTCTGCTTTAGAGCAAGAATCATGCTCTTGCTTTCCAGAGACTCAAATAGAGCCAGAAAGTTGAGGGTAATCAGAACAAAAGAACGGTGTTTCCTATACATATGGACCATTGCTAGTTCAAGTCTGCTTCTGAAACTGATACAAACCACAGGTCCTCTAACATCCAATGCTTTACAGTTAAGAGCAAGAAACGTGTGAGATACGTGAACAATGTAGCTTTGTTTGAGCTAAAAGGTGACTGAGTTTACGTGAAACGAAATCTTGCTTGTAGGAAGATACAGGGCCTGTGATTTAAGTATATTTCTGAAGGGAAACACACAGCACAGTTCTCACGATGAAAAACACTCTGCTTTAGAGTACGAAGCATGCTCTTGCTTTCTAGAGTCTCTAATAGAGCCAGAAACTTGAGGTTACTCAGAACAAAAGAACGGTGTTTCCTACACAAACAGACCATTGCTAGTTCAACTCATTTCTGAAACTGATACAAACCACAAGTCATCTAACATCCAATGCTTTTCAGTTAAGAGCGAGAAACGTGTGAGCTTCATAAAAACTTTATATTCATTTGAGCTGAAAAGTGACTGCGTTTACCTGAAAAGATGTCTTGCTTCTAGGAAGACACAGCGCCTGGAATTTAACTCCATTTCTGAAGGGAAACACACAGCGCAGTTCTCATCCATGAAACACACTCTGCTTTAGAGCAAGAAGCATGCTCTTGCTTTCCAGAGTCTCTAATAGAGCCAGAAACTCGAGGGTACTAAGAACAAAAGAACGGTGTTTCCGACACATACGGACCATTGCTAGTTCATCTCTGCTCCGGAAATTGACACAAACCACAGGTCCTCTAACATACAATGCTTTTCAGGTAAGAGCGAGAAACGTGTGGGCTTCGTAAATGATTAACATTAATTAAGGCTGAAAAGTGACAGCGTTTACCTCAAATGATGACTTGCTTGTAGGAAGACACAGAGCCCGGGATTTAACTCCATTTCTGAAAGGAAACACAAAGCACAGTTCTCATCCATGAAACACACTCTGCTTTAGAGCAAGAAGCACACTCTTGCTTTCTAAGAATCTCTAATACAGCAGGAAACGTGTCTGTGCTCAGAACAAAATAACGGTGTTTGCTAAACGTACGGACCATATCTAGGTCAACTCTTCTTCTGAAACTGATACAAACCACAGTTCCTCTAACATGCAATGCTTTCCAGTTAAGAGCGAGAAACGTGTGAGCTTCGTGAACGATGTTGCTTCCTTTGAGCTAAAAAGTGACTGAGTTTACCTGAAAACATGTCTTGCTTTTAGGAATATTCAGAGCCTGGGATTGAACTCCATTTCTGAAGGGAAACACACAGCACAGTTCTCATCCATGAAACATAGTCTGCTTTAGAGCAAGAAGCATGCTCTTGCTTTCCAGAGTCTCTAATAGAGCCAGAAACTTGAGGGTTCTCAGAACAAAAGAACGGTGTTTCCTACACATACGGACCATTGCTAGTTCAACTCTGCTTCTGAAACTGATACAAACCACATGTCCTCTAACATCAAATGCTTTACAGTTAAGAGCAAGAAACGTGTGAAATACGTGAACGATGTAGCTTTGTTTGAGCTGAAAGGTGACTGAGTTTTGTGAAACAAGGTCTTGGTTGTAGGAAGATACAGAGCCTGTAATTTAACTATATTTCTGAATGGAAACACACAGCACATCTCGTCCATGAAACACACTCTGAAAAAGAGCCAGAAGCACGCTCTTGCTTTCTAAGATTCTCTAATACAGAAGGAAATGTGACTGTGGTAAGAACAAAATAACGGTGTTTTCTACACATACGGACCATATCTAGGTCAACTCTGCTTCTGAAACTGATACAAACCACAAGTCATCTAACATCCAATGCTTTTCAGTTAAGAGCCAGAAACGTGTGAGCTTCGTAAACGATTTATATTCATTAGAGCTGAAAAGTGAATGCATTTACCTGAAATGATGTCTTGCTTGTACGAAAACACAGGCCCTGGAATTTAACTCCATTTCTGAAGGGAAACACACAGCACAGTTCTCATCCATGAAACACACTCTGCTTTAGAGGCAGAAGCACGCTCTTGCTTTCTAAGAATCTCTAATACAGAAGGAAACGTAACTGTGGTCAGAACAAAATAACGGTGTTTCCTACACATACGGACCATATCTTGGTCAACTCTTCTTCTGAAACTGATACAAACCACAGTTCCATTAACATGCAATGATTTCCAGTTAAGAGCAAGAAACGTTTGAGCTTCGTGAACGATGTAGCTTCCTTTGAGCTTAAAAGTGACTGAGATTACCTGAAAATATATCTTGCTTGTAGGAAGAAACAGAGCCTGGAATTTAACTCCATATCTGAAGGGAACCACAGAGCACAGTTCTCATCCATGAAACACACTCTGCTTTAGAGCACGAATCATGCTTTGGCTTTCTAGACACTCTAATAGAGCCAGAAACTTGAGGGTACTGAGAACAAAAGAACGGTGTTTCATACACATACGGACCATTGCTAGTTCAACTCTGCTTCTGAAACTGATACAAACCACAGGTATTCTAACATCAAATGCTTTACAGTTAAGAGCAAGAAACGTGTGAAATACGTGAACGATGTAGATTTGTTTGAGCTGAAAGTTGACTGAGTTTATGTGAAACAAGGTCTTGGTTGTAGGAAGATACAGAGCCTGTGATTTAACTATATTTCTGAAGGGAAACACACAGCACAGTTCTCACGATGAAACACACTCTGCATATAGGAAGAAGCACGCTCTTGATTTCTAGAATCTCTAATAGAGCAGGAAACGTGAGTGTGCTCAGAACAAAAGAACGGTGTTTCCTACTCATACGTACCACTGCTAGTTCAACTCTGCTTCTGAAACTGATACAAACCACAAGTCATATAACATACAATGTTTTTCAGTTAAGAGCAAGAAACTTGTGAGCTTCGTAAACGATTTATATTCATTTGAGCTAAAAAGTGACTGCGTTTACATGAAATGATGTCTTGCTTGTAGTAAGGCATGGAGACTGGAATTTAACTCCATTTCTGAAGGGAAACACACAGCACAGTTCTCATCCATGAAACACACTCTGCTTTAGAGCACGAAGCATACTTTGGCTTTCTAGAGTCTCTAATAGAGCCAGAAACTTGAGGGTACTCAGAACAAAAGAACGGTGTTTCATACACATACAGACCATTGCTAGTTCAACTCTGCTTCTGAAACTGATACACACCACAGGTATTCTAACATCAAATGCGTTACAGTTAAGAGCAAGAAACGTGTGAAATACGTGAACGATATAGATTTGTTTGAGCTGAAAGGTGACTGAGTTTATGTGAAACAAAGTCTTGCTTTTAGGAAGATACAGAGCCTGTGATTTAACTATATTTCTGAAGGGAAACACACAGCACAGTTCTCACGATGAAACACACTCTGCATATAGGAAGAAGCACGCTCTTGCTTTCTAGAATCTCTAATAGAGCAGGAAAAGTGAGTGTGCTCAGAACAAAGAAAGGTGTTTCCTACTCATACGGACCACTGCTAGTTCAACTCTGCTTCTGAAACTGATACAAACCACAAGTCATATAACATACAATGTTTTTCAGTTAAGAGCAAGAAACTTGTGAGCTTCGTAAACGATTTATATTCATTTGAGCTGAAAAGTGACTGCGTTTACCTGAAATGATGTCTTGCTTGTAGGAAGGCACAGAGCCTGGAATTTAACTCCATTTCTGAAGGGAAACACACAGCACAGTTCTCATCCATGAAACATAGTCTGCTTTAGAGCAAGAAGCATGCTCTTGCTTTCCAGAGTCTCTAATAGAGCCAGAAACTTGAGGGTTCTCAGAACAAAAGAACGGTGTTTCCTACACATACGGACCATTGCTAGTTCAACTCTGCTTCTGAAACTGATACAAACCACATGTCCTCTAACATCAAATGCTTTACAGTTAAGAGCAAGAAACGTGTGAGTTACGTGAACGATGTAGCTTTGTTTGAGCTGAAAGGTGACTGAGTTTTGTGAAACAATGTCTTGGTTGTAGGAAGATACAGAGCCTGTGATTTAACTATATTTCTGAAGGGAAACACACAGCACAGTTCTCACGATGAAACACAATCTGCATATAGGAAGAAGCATGCTATGCTTTCTAGAATCTCTAATAGAGCAGGAAACTTGAGTGTGCTCAGAACAAAAGAACGGTGTTTCCTACACATACGGACCACTGCTAGTTCAACTCTGCTTCTGAAACTGATACAAACCACAATTCATATAACATACAATGCTTATCAGTTAAGAGCAAGAAACTTGTGAGCTTCGTAAACGATTTATATTAATTTGAGCTGAAAAGTGACTGTGTTTACCTGAAATGATGTCTTACTTGTAGGAAGACAGGGAGCCTGGAATTTAACTCCATTTCTGAAGGGAAACACACAGCACAGTTCTCATCCATGAAACACACTCTGAATTAGAGCCAGAAGCACGCTCTTGCTTTCTAAGAATCTCTAATACAGAAGGAAATGTGACTGTGGTAAGAACAAAATAACGGTGTTTTCTACACATACGGACCATATCTAGGTCAACTCTGCTTCTGAAACTGATACAAACCACAAGTCATCTAACAACCAATGCTTTTCAATTAAGAGCCAGAAACGTGTGAGCTTCGTAAACGATTTATATTCATTAGAGCTGAAAAGTGAATGCATTTACCTGAAATGATGTCTTGCTTGTACGAAGACACAGGGCCTGGAATTTAACTCCATTTCTGAAGGGAAACACACAGCACAGTTCTCATCCATGAAACACACTCTGCTTTAGAGGCAGAAGCACGCTCTTGCTTTCTAAGAATCTCTAATACAGAAGGAAACGTAACTGTGGTCAGAACAAAATAATGGTGTTTCCTACACATACAGACCATATCTTGGTCAACTCTTCTTCTGAAACTGATACAAACCACAGTTCCATTAACATGCAATGATTTCCAGTTAAGAGAAGAAATGTTTGAGCTCCGTGAACGATGTAGCTTCCTTTGAGCTGAAAAGTGACTGAGATTACCTGAAAATATATCTTGCTTGTAGGAAGAAACAGAGCCTGGAATTTAACTCCATATCTGAAGGGAACCACACAGCACAGTTCTCATCCATGAAACACACTCTGCTTTAGAGCACGAAGCATGCTTTGGCTTTCTAGAGACTCTAATAGAGCCAGAAACTTGAGGGTACTGAGAACAAAAGAACGGTGTTTCATACACATACAGACCATTGCTAGTTCAACTCTGCTTCTGAAACTGATACAAACCACAGGTATTCTAACATCAAATGCTTTACAGTTAAGAGCAAGAAACGTGTGAAATACGTGAACAATGTAGATTTGTTTGAGCTGGAAGGTGACTGAGTTTATGTGAAACAATGTCTTGTTTGTAGGAAGATACAGAGCCTGTGATTTAACTATATTTCTGAAGGGAAACACACAGCACAGTTCTCACGATGAAACACACTCTGCATATAGGAAGAAGCACGCTCTTGATTTCTACAATCTCTAATAGAGCAGGAAACGTGAGTGTGCTCAGAACAAAAGAACGGTGTCCTACTCATACGTACCACTGCTAGTTCAACTCTGCTTCTGAAACTGATACAAACCACAAGTCATATAACATACAATGTTTTTCAGTTAAGAGCAAGAAACTTGTGAGCTTCGTAAACGATTTATATTCATTTGAGCTGAAAAGTGACTGTGTTTACCTGAAATGATGTCTTGCTTGTAGGAAGGCACGGAGACTGGAATTTAACTCCATTTCTGAAGGGAAACACACAGCACAGTTCTCATCCATGAAACACACTCTGAATTAGTGCCAGAAGCACGCTCTTGCTTTCTAAGAGTCTCTAATACAGAAGGAAATGTGACTGTGGTAAGAACAAAATAACGGTGTTTTCTACACATACGGACCATATCTAGGTCAACTCTGCTTCTGAAACTGATACAAACCACAAGTCATCTAACATCCAATGCTTTTCAGTTAAGAGCCAGAAACGTGTGAGATTCGTAAACGATTTATATTCATTTGAGCTAAAAAGTGACTGCGTTTACATGAAATGATGTCTTGCTTGTAGTAAGGCACGGAGACTGGAATTTAACTCCATTTCTGAAGGGAAACACACAGCACAGTTCTCATCCATGAAACACACTCTGCTTTAGAGCACGAAGCATACTTTGGCTTTCTAGATTCTCTAATAGAGCCAGAAACTTGAGGGTACTCAGAACAAAAGAACGGTGTTTCATACACATACAGACCATTGCTAGTTCAACTCTGCTTCTGAAACTGATACACACCACAGGTATTCTAACATCAAATGCGTTACAGTTAAGAGCAAGAAACGTGTGAAATACGTGAACGATATAGATTTGTTTGAGCTGAAAGGTGACTGAGTTTATGTGAAACAAAGTCTTGCTTTTAGGAAGATACAGAGCCTGTGATTTAACTATATTTCTGAAGGGAAACACACAGCACAGTTCTCACGATGAAACACACTCTGCATATAGGAAGAAGCACGCTCTTGCTTTCTAGAATCTCTAATAGAGCAGGAAACGTGAGTGTGCTCATAACAAAGAACGGTGTTTCCTACTCATACGGACCACTGCTAGTTCAACTCTGCTTCTGAAACTGATACAAACCACAAGTCATATAACATACAATGTTTTTCAGTTAAGAGCAAGAAACTTGTGAGCTTCGTAAACGATTTATATTCATTTGAGCTGAAAAGTGACTGCGTTTACCTGAAATGATGTCTTGCTTGTAGGAAGGCACGGAGCCTGGAATTTAACTCCATTTCTGAAGGGAAACACACAGCACAGTTCTCATCCATGAAACATAGTCTGCTTTAGAGCAAGAAGCATGCTCTTGCTTTCCAGAGTCTCTAATAGAGCCAGAAACTTGAGGGTTCTCAGAACAAAAGAACGGTGTTTCCTACACATACGGACCATTGCTAGTTCAACTCTGCTTCTGAAACTGATACAAACCACAAGTCATATAACATACAATGTTTTTCAGTTAAGAGCAAGAAACTTGTGAGCTTCGTAAACGATTTATATTCATTTGAGCTGAAAAGTGACTGCGTTTACCTGAAATGATGTCTTGCTTGTAGGAAGGCACGGAGCCTGGAATTTAACTCCATTTCTGAAGGGAAACACACAGCACAGTTCTCATCCATGAAACATAGTCTGCTTTAGAGCAAGAAGCATGCTCTTGCTTTCCAGAGTCTCTAATAGAGCCAGAAACTTGAGGGTTCTCAGAACAAAAGAACGGTGTTTCCTACACATACGGACCATTGCTAGTTCAACTCTGCTTCTGAAACTGATACAAACCACATGTCCTCTAACATCAAATGCTTTACAGTTAAGAGCAAGAAACGTGTGAGTTACGTGCACGATGTAGCTTTGTTTGAGCTGAAAGGTGACTGAGTTTTGTGAAACAATGTCTTGGTTGTAGGAAGATACAGAGCCTGTGATTTAACTATATTTCTGAAGGGAAACACACAGCACAGTTCTCACGATGAAACACAATCTGCGTATAGGAAGAAGCATGCTATGCTTTCTAGAATCTCTAATAGAGCAGGAAACTTGAGTGTGCTCAGAACAAAAGAACTGTGTTTCCTACACATACGGACCACTGCTAGTTCAACTCTGCTTCTGAAACTGATACAAACCACATGTCCTCTAACATCCAATGCTTTTCAGTTAAGAGCCAGAAACGTGTGAGATTCGTAAACGATTTATATTCATTTGAGCTGAAAAGTGAATGCATTTACCTGAAATGATGTCTTGCTTGTACGAAGACACAGAGCCTGCAATTTAAGTCCATTTCTGAAGGGAAACACACAGCACAGTTCTCATCCATGAAACACACTCTGCTTTAGATCAAGAAGCACGCACTTGCTTTCTAAGAGTCTCTAATACAGCAGGAAACGTGACTGTGTTCAGAACAAAATAACGGTGTTTCCTACACATACGGACCATATCTAGGTAAACTCTTCTTCTGAAACTGATACAAACCACAGTTCCTCTAACATGCAATGCTTTCCAGTTAAGAGCGAGAAACGTGTGAGCTCCGTGAATGATGTACCTTCCTTTGAGCTGAATAGTGACTAAGTTTACCTGAAAAGATTTCTTGCTTGTAGGAAGACTCAGAGCCTGGGATTGAACTCCATTTATGAAGGGAAACACACAGCACAGTTCTCATCCATGAAACATACTCTGCTTTAGAGGATAAGAAGCACGCTCTTGCTTTCTAAGTGTCTCTAATACAGCAGGAAACGTGGCTGTGTTCAGTACAAAATAACGGAGTTTCCTACACATACGGACAATATCTAGGTCAACTCTTCTTCTGAAACTGATACAAAGCACAGTTCCATTAACATGCAATGCTTTCAAATTAAGAGCGAGAAACGTGTGAGCTTCGTGAACGATGTAGCTTCCTTTGAGCTGAAAACTGACTGAGTTTACCTAAAAAGATGTCTTGCTTGTAGGAGACACAGAGCCTGGGATTTAACACCATTACTGAAGGGAAACACACAGCACAGTTCTCATCCATGAAACACGCTCTGCTTTAGAACAAGAAGCATGCTCTTTCTTTCCAGAGTCTCTAATAGAGCCAGGAACTCGAGGGTACTCAGAACAAAAGAACGGTGTTTCCTATACATCCGGACCATTGCTAGTTCAACTCTGCTCCGGAAATTGACATAAACCACAGGTCCTCTAACATTCAATGCTTTTCATTTAAGAGCGAGAAACGTGTGATCTTCGTAAATGATTTACATTCATTAGAGCTGAAAAGTGACAGCGTTTACCTCAAATGATGACTTGCTTGTAGGAAGACACAGAGCCTGAGATTTAACTCCATTTCTGAAGGGAACACACAGCACAGTTCTAATCCATGAAACACACTGTGCTTTAGAGCAAGAAGCACACTCTTGCATTCTAAGAATCTCTAATACAGCAGGAAACGTGTCTGTGGTCAGAACAAAATAACAGTGTTTCCTACAACTACAGACCATATCTAGGTCAACTCTTCTTCTGAAACTGATACAAACCACAGTTCCTCTAACATGCAATGCTTTCCAGTTAAGAGCGAGAAACGTGTGAGCTTCATAAAAAATTTATATTCATTTGAGCTGAAAAGTGACTGCGTTTACCTGAAATGATGTCTTGCTTTTAGGAATATTCAGAGCCTGGGATTGAACTCCATTTCTGAAGGGAAACACACAGCACAGTTCTCATCCATGAAACATAGTCTGCTTTAGAGCAAGAAGCATGCTCTTGCTTTCCAGAGTCCCTAATAGAGCCAGAAACTTGAGGGTTCTCAGAACAAAAGAACGGTGTTTCCTACACATACGGACCATTGCTAGTTCAACTCTGCTTCTGAAACTGATACAAACCACATGTCCTCTAACATCAAATGCTTTACAGTTAAGAGCAAGAAACGTGTGAAATACGTGAACGATGTAGCTTTGTTTGAGCTGAAAGGTGACTGAGTTTTGTGAAACAAGGTCTTGGTTGTAGGAAGATACAGAGCCTGTAATTTAACTATATTTCTGAAGGGAAACACACAGCACAGTTCTCATCCATGAAACACACTCTGAAAAAGAGCCAGAAGCACGCTCTTGCTTTCTAAGAGTCTCTAATACAGAAGGAAATGTGACTGTGGTAAGAACAAAATAACGGTGTTTTCTACACATACGGACCATATCTAGGTCAACTCTGCTTCTGAAACTGATACAAACCACAAGTCATCTAACATCCAATGCTTTTCAGTTAAGAGCCAGAAACGTGTGAGATTCGTAAACGATTTATATTCATTAGAGCTGAAAAGTGAATGCATTTACCTGAAATGATGTCTTGCTTGTACGAAAACACAGGCCCTGGAATTTAACTCCATTTCTGAAGGGAAACACACAGCACAGTTCTCATCCATGAAACACACTCTGCTTTAGAGGCAGAAGCACGCTCTTGCTTTCTAAGAATCTCTAATACAGAAGGAAACGTAACTGTGGTCAGAACAAAATAACGGTGTTTCCTACACATACGGACCATATCTTGGTCAACTCTTCTTCTGAAACTGATACAAACCACAGTTCCATTAACATGCAATGATTTCCAGTTAAGAGCAAGAAACGTTTGAGCTTCGTGAACGATGTAGCTTCCTTTGAGCTTAAAAGTGACTGAGATTACCTGAAAATATATCTTGCTTGTAGGAAGAAACAGAGCCTGGAATTTAACTCCATATCTGAAGGGAACCACAGAGCACAGTTCTCATCCATGAAACACACTCTGCTTTAGAGCACGAATCATGCTTTGGCTTTCTAGACACTCTAATAGAGCCAGAAACTTGAGGGTACTGAGAACAAAAGAACGGTGTTTCATACACATACGGACCATTGCTAGTTCAACTCTGCTTCTGAAACTGATACAAACCACAGGTATTCTAACATCAAATGCTTTACAGTTAAGAGCAAGAAACGTGTGAAATACGTGAACGATGTAGATTTGTTTGAGCTGAAAGTTGACTGAGCTTATGTGAAACAAGGTCTTGGTTGTAGGAAGATACAGAGCCTGTGATTTAACTATATTTCTGAAGGGAAACACACAGCACAGTTCTCACGATGAAACACACTCTGCATATAGGAAGAAGCACGCTCTTGATTTCTAGAATCTCTAATAGAGCAGGAAACGTGAGTGTGCTCAGAACAAAAGAACGGTGTTTCCTACTCATACGTACCACTGCTAGTTCAACTCTGCTTCTGAAACTGATACAAACCACAAGTCATATAACATACAATGTTTTTCAGTTAAGAGCAAGAAACTTGTGAGCTCCGTAAACGATTTATATTCATTTGAGCTAAAAAGTGACTGCGTTTACATGAAATGATGTCTTGCTTGTAGTAAGGCATGGAGACTGGAATTTAACTCCATTTCTGAAGGGAAACACACAGCACAGTTCTCATCCATGAAACACACTCTGCTTTAGAGCACGAAGCATACTTTGGCTTTCTAGAGTCTCTAATAGAGCCAGAAACTTGAGGGTACTCAGAACAAAAGAACGGTGTTTCATACACATACAGACCATTGCTAGTTCAACTCTGCTTCTGAAACTGATACACACCACAGGTATTCTAACATCAAATGCGTTACAGTTAAGAGCAAGAAACGTGTGAAATACGTGAACGATATAGATTTGTTTGAGCTGAAAGGTGACTGATTTTATGTGAAACAAAGTCTTGCTTTTAGGAAGATACAGAGCCTGTGATTTAACTATATTTCTGAAGGGAAACACACAGCACAGTTCTCACGATGAAACACACTCTGCATATAGGAAGAAGCACGCTCTTGCTTTCTAGAATCTCTAATAGAGCAGGAAACGTGAGTGTGCTCAGAACAAAGAACGGTGTTTCCTACTCATACGGACCACTGCTAGTTCAACTCTGCTTCTGAAACTGATACAAACCACAAGTCATATAACATACAATGTTTTTCAGTTAAGAGCAAGAAACTTGTGAGCTTCGTAAACGATTTATATTCATTTGAGCTGAAAAGAGACTGCGTTTACCTGAAATGATGTCTTGCTTGTAGGAAGGCACAGAGCCTGGAATTTAACTCCATTTCTGAAGGGAAACACACAGCACAGTTCTCATCCATGAAACATAGTCTGCTTTAGGGCAAGAAGCATGCTCTTGCTTTCCAGAGTCTCTAATAGAGCCAGAAACTTGAGGGTTCTCAGAACAAAAGAACGGTGTTTCCTACACATACGGACCACTGCTAGTTCAACTCTGCTTCTGAAACTGATACAAACCACAAGTCATATAACGTACAATGTTTTTCAGTTAAGAGCAAGAAACTTGTGAGCTTCGTAAACGATTTATATTCATTTGAGCTGAAAAGTGACTGCGTTTACCTGAAATGATGTCTTGCTTGTAGGAAGGCACTGAGCCTGGAATTTAACTCCATTTCTGAAGGGAAACACACAGCACAGTTCTCATCCATGAAACATAGTCTGCTTTAGAGCAAGAAGCATGCTCTTGCTTTCCAGAGTCTCTAATAGAGCCAGAAACTTGAGGGTTCTCAGAACAAAAGAACGGTGTTTCCTACACATACGGACCATTGCTAGTTCAACTCTGCTTCTGAAACTGATACAAACCACATGTCCTCTAACATCAAATGCTTTACAGTTAAGAGCAAGAAACGTGTGAGTTACGTGAACGATGTAGCTTTGTTTGAGCTGAAAGGTGACTGAGTTTTGTGAAACAATGTCTTGGTTGTAGGAAGATACAGAGCCTGTGATTTAACTATATTTCTGAAGGGAAACACACAGCACAGTTCTCATGATGAAACACAATCTGCGTATAGGAAGAAGCATGCTATGCTTTCTAGAATCTCTAATAGAGCAGGAAACTTGAGTGTGCTCAGAACAAAAGAACGGTGTTTCCTACACATACGGACCACTGCTAGTTCAACTCTGCTTCTGAAACTGATACAAACCACAATTCATATAACATACAATGCTTATCAGTTAAGAGCAAGAAACTTGTGAGCTTCGTAAACGATTTATATTAATTTGAGCTGAAAAGTGACTGTGTTTACCTGAAATGATGTCTTACTTGTAGGAAGACAGGGAGCCTGGAATTTAACTCCATTTCTGAAGGGAAACACACAGCACAGTTCTCATCCATGAAACACACTCTGAATTAGAGCCAGAAGCACGCTCTTGCTTTCTAAGAATCTCTAATACAGAAGGAAATGTGACTGTGGTAAGAACAAAATAACGGTGTTTTCTACACATACGGACCATATCTAGGTCAACTCTGCTTCTGAAACTGATACAAACCACAAGTCATCTAACAACCAATGCTTTTCAGTTAAGAGCCAGAAACGTGTGAGCTTCGTAAACGATTTATATTCATTAGAGCTGAAAAGTGAATGCATTTACCTGAAATGATGTCTTGCTTGTACGAAGACACAGGGCCTGGAATTTAACTCCATTTCTGAAGGGAAACACACAGCACAGTTCTCATCCATGAAACACACTCTGCTTTAGAGGCAGAAGCACGCTCTTGCTTTCTAAGAATCTCTAATACAGAAGGAAACGTAACTGTGGTCAGAACAAAATAATGGTGTTTCCTACACATACGGACCATATCTTGGTCAACTCTTCTTCTGAAACTGATACAAACCACAGTTCCATTAACATGCAATGATTTCCAGTTAAGAGAAGAAATGTTTGAGCTCCGTGAACGATGTAGCTTCCTTTGAGCTGAAAAGTGACTGAGATTACCTGAAAATATATCTTGCTTGTAGGAAGAAACAGAGCCTGGAATTTAACTCCATATCTGAAGGGAACCAAACAGCACAGTTCTCATCCATGAAACACACTCTGCTTTAGAGCACGAAGCATGCTTTGGCTTTCTAGAGACTCTAATAGAGCCAGAAACTTGAGGGTACTGAGAACAAAAGAACGGTGTTTCATACACATACAGACCATTGCTAGTTCAACTCTGCTTCTGAAACTGATACAAACCACAGGTATTCTAACATCAAATGCTTTACAGTTAAGAGCAAGAAACGTGTGAAATACGTGAACGATGTAGATTTGTTTGAGCTGAAAGGTGACTGAGTTTATGTGAAACAATGTCTTGGTTGTAGGAAGATACAGAGCCTGTGATTTAACTATATTTCTGAAGGGAAACACACAGCACAGTTCTCACGATGAAACACACTCTGCATATAGGAAGAAGCACGCTCTTGATTTCTACAATCTCTAATAGAGCAGGAAACGTGAGTGTGCTCAGAACAAAAGAACGGTGTTTCCTACTCATACGTACCACTGCTAGTTCAACTCTGCTTCTGAAACTGATACAAACCACAAGTCATATAACATACAATGTTTTTCAGTTAAGAGCAAGAAACTTGTGAGCTTCGTAAACGATTTATATTCATTTGAGCTTAAAAGTGACTGTGTTTACCTGAAATGATGTCTTGCTTGTAGGAAGGCACGGAGACTGGAATTTAACTCCATTTCTGAAGGGAAATACACAGCACAGTTCTCATCCATGAAACACACTCTGAATTAGTGCCAGAAGCACGCTCTTGCTTTCTAAGAGTCTCTAATACAGAAGGAAATGTGACTGTGGTAAGAACAAAATAACGGTGTTTTCTACACATACGGACCATATCTAGGTCAACTCTGCTTCTGAAACTGATACAAACCACAAGTCATATAACATCCAATGCTTTTCAGTTAAGAGCCAGAAACGTGTGAGATTCGTAAACGATTTATATTCATTTGAGCTAAAAAGTGACTGCGTTTACATGAAATGATGTCTTGCTTGTAGTAAGGCATGGAGACTGGAATTTAACTCCATTTCTGAAGGGAAACACACAGCACAGTTCTCATCCATGAAACACACTCTGCTTTAGAGCACGAAGCATACTTTGGCTTTCTAGAGTCTCTAATAGAGCCAGAAACTTGAGGGTACTCAGAACAAAAGAACGGTGTTTCATACACATACAGACCATTGCTAGTTCAACTCTGCTTCTGAAACTGATACACACCACAGGTATTCTAACATCAAATGCGTTACAGTTAAGAGCAAGAAACTTGTGAGCTTCGTAAACGATTTATATTCATTTGAGCTGAAAAGTGACTGCGTTTACCTGAAATGATGTCTTGCTTGTAGGAAGGCACGGAGCCTGGAATTTAACTCCATTTCTGAAGGGAAACACACAGCACAGTTCTCATCCATGAAACATAGTCTGCTTTAGAGCAAGAAGCATGCTCTTGCTTTCCAGAGTCTCTAATAGAGCCAGAAACTTGAGGGTTCTCAGAACAAAAGAACGGTGTTTCCTACACATACGGACCATTGCTAGTTCAACTCTGCTTCTGAAACTGATACAAACCACAAGTCATATAACATACAATGTTTTTCAGTTAAGAGCAAGAAACTTGTGAGCTTCGTAAACGATTTATATTCATTTGAGCTGAAAAGTGACTGCGTTTACCTGAAATGATGTCTTGCTTGTAGGAAGGCACGGAGCCTGGAATTTAACTCCATTTCTGAAGGGAAACACACAGCACAGTTCTCATCCATGAAACATAGTCTGCTTTAGAGCAAGAAGCATGCTCTTGCTTTCCAGAGTCTCTAATAGAGCCAGAAACTTGAGGGTTCTCAGAACAAAAGAACGGTGTTTCCTACACATACGGACCATTGCTAGTTCAACTCTGCTTCTGAAACTGATACAAACCACATGTCCTCTAACATCAAATGCTTTACAGTTAAGAGCAAGAAACGTGTGAGTTACGTGCACGATGTAGCTTTGTTTGAGCTGAAAGGTGACTGAGTTTTGTGAAACAATGTCTTGGTTGTAGGAAGATACAGAGCCTGTGATTTAACTATATTTCTGAAGGGAAACACACAGCACAGTTCTCACGATGAAACACAATCTGCGTATAGGAAGAAGCATGCTATGCTTTCTAGAATCTCTAATAGAGCAGGAAACTTGAGTGTGCTCAGAACAAAAGAACTGTGTTTCCTACACATACGGACCACTGCTAGTTCAACTCTGCTTCTGAAACTGATACAAACCACATGTCCTCTAACATCCAATGCTTTTCAGTTAAGAGCCAGAAACGTGTGAGATTCGTAAACGATTTATATTCATTTGAGCTGAAAAGTGAATGCATTTACCTGAAATGATGTCTTGCTTGTACGAAGACACAGAGCCTGCAATTTAAGTCCATTTCTGAAGGGAAACACACAGCACAGTTCTCATCCATGAAACACACTCTGCTTTAGATCAAGAAGCACGCACTTGCTTTCTAAGAGTCTCTAATACAGCAGGAAACGTGACTGTGTTCAGAACAAAATAACGGTGTTTCCTACACATACGGACCATATCTAGGTAAACTCTTCTTCTGAAACTGATACAAACCACAGTTCCTCTAACATGCAATGCTTTCCAGTTAAGAGCGAGAAACGTGTGAGCTCCGTGAATGATGTACCTTCCTTTGAGCTGAATAGTGACTAAGTTTACCTGAAAAGATTTCTTGCTTGTAGGAAGACTCAGAGCCTGGGATTGAACTCCATTTATGAAGGGAAACACACAGCACAGTTCTCATCCATGAAACATACTCTGCTTTAGAGGATAAGAAGCACGCTCTTGCTTTCTAAGTGTCTCTAATACAGCAGGAAACGTGGCTGTGTTCAGTACAAAATAACGGAGTTTCCTACACATACGGACAATATCTAGGTCAACTCTTCTTCTGAAACTGATACAAAGCACAGTTCCATTAACATGCAATGCTTTCAAATTAAGAGCGAGAAACGTGTGAGCTTCGTGAACGATGTAGCTTCCTTTGAGCTGAAAACTGACTGAGTTTACCTAAAAAGATGTCTTGCTTGTAGGAGACACAGAGCCTGGGATTTAACACCATTACTGAAGGGAAACACACAGCACAGTTCTCATCCATGAAACACGCTCTGCTTTAGAACAAGAAGCATGCTCTTTCTTTCCAGAGTCTCTAATAGAGCCAGGAACTCGAGGGTACTCAGAACAAAAGAACGGTGTTTCCTATACATCCAGACCATTGCTAGTTCAACTCTGCTCCGGAAATTGACATAAACCACAGGTCCTCTAACATTCAATGCTTTTCATTTAAGAGCGAGAAACGTGTGATCTTCGTAAATGATTTACATTCATTAGAGCTGAAAAGTGACAGCGTTTACCTCAAATGATGACTTGCTTGTAGGAAGACACAGAGCCTGAGATTTAACTCCATTTCTGAAGGGAACACACAGCACAGTTCTAATCCATGAAACACACTGTGCTTTAGAGCAAGAAGCACACTCTTGCATTCTAAGAATCTCTAATACAGCAGGAAACGTGTCTGTGGTCAGAACAAAATAACAGTGTTTCCTACAACTACAGACCATATCTAGGTCAACTCTTCTTCTGAAACTGATACAAACCACAGTTCCTCTAACATGCAATGCTTTCCAGTTAAGAGCGAGAAACGTGTGAGCTTCATAAAAAATTTATATTCATTTGAGCTGAAAAGTGACTGCGTTTACCTGAAATGATGTCTTGCTTTTAGGAATATTCAGAGCCTGGGATTGAACTCCATTTCTGAAGGGAAACACACAGCACAGTTCTCATCCATGAAACATAGTCTGCTTTAGAGCAAGAAGCATGCTCTTGCTTTCCAGAGTCCCTAATAGAGCCAGAAACTTGAGGGTTCTCAGAACAAAAGAACGGTGTTTCCTACACATACGGACCATTGCTAGTTCAACTCTGCTTCTGAAACTGATACAAACCACATGTCCTCTAACATCAAATGCTTTACAGTTAAGAGCAAGAAACGTGTGAAATACGTGAACGATGTAGCTTTGTTTGAGCTGAAAGGTGACTGAGTTTTGTGAAACAAGGTCTTGGTTGTAGGAAGATACAGAGCCTGTAATTTAACTATATTTCTGAAGGGAAACACACAGCACAGTTCTCATCCATGAAACACACTCTGAAAAAGAGCCAGAAGCACGCTCTTGCTTTCTAAGAGTCTCTAATACAGAAGGAAATGTGACTGTGGTAAGAACAAAATAACGGTGTTTTCTACACATACGGACCATATCTAGGTCAACTCTGCTTCTGAAACTGATACAAACCACAAGTCATCTAACATCCAATGCTTTTCAGTTAAGAGCCAGAAACGTGTGAGATTCGTAAACGATTTATATTCATTAGAGCTGAAAAGTGAATGCATTTACCTGAAATGATGTCTTGCTTGTACGAAAACACAGGCCCTGGAATTTAACTCCATTTCTGAAGGGAAACACACAGCACAGTTCTCATCCATGAAACACACTCTGCTTTAGAGGCAGAAGCACGCTCTTGCTTTCTAAGAATCTCTAATACAGAAGGAAACGTAACTGTGGTCAGAACAAAATAACGGTGTTTCCTACACATACGGACCATATCTTGGTCAACTCTTCTTCTGAAACTGATACAAACCACAGTTCCATTAACATGCAATGATTTCCAGTTAAGAGCAAGAAACGTTTGAGCTTCGTGAACGATGTAGCTTCCTTTGAGCTTAAAAGTGACTGAGATTACCTGAAAATATATCTTGCTTGTAGGAAGAAACAGAGCCTGGAATTTAACTCCATATCTGAAGGGAACCACAGAGCACAGTTCTCATCCATGAAACACACTCTGCTTTAGAGCACGAATCATGCTTTGGCTTTCTAGACACTCTAATAGAGCCAGAAACTTGAGGGTACTGAGAACAAAAGAACGGTGTTTCATACACATACGGACCATTGCTAGTTCAACTCTGCTTCTGAAACTGATACAAACCACAGGTATTCTAACATCAAATGCTTTACAGTTAAGAGCAAGAAACGTGTGAAATACGTGAACGATGTAGATTTGTTTGAGCTGAAAGTTGACTGAGTTTATGTGAAACAAGGTCTTGGTTGTAGGAAGATACAGAGCCTGTGATTTAACTATATTTCTGAAGGGAAACACACAGCACAGTTCTCACGATGAAACACACTCTGCATATAGGAAGAAGCACGCTCTTGATTTCTAGAATCTCTAATAGAGCAGGAAACGTGAGTGTGCTCAGAACAAAAGAACGGTGTTTCCTACTCATACGTACCACTGCTAGTTCAACTCTGCTTCTGAAACTGATACAAACCACAAGTCATATAACATACAATGTTTTTCAGTTAAGAGCAAGAAACTTGTGAGCTCCGTAAACGATTTATATTCATTTGAGCTAAAAAGTGACTGCGTTTACATGAAATGATGTCTTGCTTGTAGTAAGGCATGGAGACTGGAATTTAACTCCATTTCTGAAGGGAAACACACAGCACAGTTCTCATCCATGAAACACACTCTGCTTTAGAGCACGAAGCATACTTTGGCTTTCTAGAGTCTCTAATAGAGCCAGAAACTTGAGGGTACTCAGAACAAAAGAACGGTGTTTCATACACATACAGACCATTGCTAGTTCAACTCTGCTTCTGAAACTGATACACACCACAGGTATTCTAACATCAAATGCGTTACAGTTAAGAGCAAGAAACGTGTGAAATACGTGAACGATATAGATTTGTTTGAGCTGAAAGGTGACTGATTTTATGTGAAACAAAGTCTTGCTTTTAGGAAGATACAGAGCCTGTGATTTAACTATATTTCTGAAGGGAAACACACAGCACAGTTCTCACGATGAAACACACTCTGCATATAGGAAGAAGCACGCTCTTGCTTTCTAGAATCTCTAATAGAGCAGGAAACGTGAGTGTGCTCAGAACAAAGAACGGTGTTTCCTACTCATACGGACCACTGCTAGTTCAACTCTGCTTCTGAAACTGATACAAACCACAAGTCATATAACATACAATGTTTTTCAGTTAAGAGCAAGAAACTTGTGAGCTTCGTAAACGATTTATATTCATTTGAGCTGAAAAGAGACTGCGTTTACCTGAAATGATGTCTTGCTTGTAGGAAGGCACAGAGCCTGGAATTTAACTCCATTTCTGAAGGGAAACACACAGCACAGTTCTCATCCATGAAACATAGTCTGCTTTAGGGCAAGAAGCATGCTCTTGCTTTCCAGAGTCTCTAATAGAGCCAGAAACTTGAGGGTTCTCAGAACAAAAGAACGGTGTTTCCTACACATACGGACCACTGCTAGTTCAACTCTGCTTCTGAAACTGATACAAACCACAAGTCATATAACGTACAATGTTTTTCAGTTAAGAGCAAGAAACTTGTGAGCTTCGTAAACGATTTATATTCATTTGAGCTGAAAAGTGACTGCGTTTACCTGAAATGATGTCTTGCTTGTAGGAAGGCACTGAGCCTGGAATTTAACTCCATTTCTGAAGGGAAACACACAGCACAGTTCTCATCCATGAAACATAGTCTGCTTTAGAGCAAGAAGCATGCTCTTGCTTTCCAGAGTCTCTAATAGAGCCAGAAACTTGAGGGTTCTCAGAACAAAAGAACGGTGTTTCCTACACATACGGACCATTGCTAGTTCAACTCTGCTTCTGAAACTGATACAAACCACATGTCCTCTAACATCAAATGCTTTACAGTTAAGAGCAAGAAACGTGTGAGTTACGTGAACGATGTAGCTTTGTTTGAGCTGAAAGGTGACTGAGTTTTGTGAAACAATGTCTTGGTTGTAGGAAGATACAGAGCCTGTGATTTAACTATATTTCTGAAGGGAAACACACAGCACAGTTCTCATGATGAAACACAATCTGCGTATAGGAAGAAGCATGCTATGCTTTCTAGAATCTCTAATAGAGCAGGAAACTTGAGTGTGCTCAGAACAAAAGAACGGTGTTTCCTACACATACGGACCACTGCTAGTTCAACTCTGCTTCTGAAACTGATACAAACCACAATTCATATAACATACAATGCTTATCAGTTAAGAGCAAGAAACTTGTGAGCTTCGTAAACGATTTATATTAATTTGAGCTGAAAAGTGACTGTGTTTACCTGAAATGATGTCTTACTTGTAGGAAGACAGGGAGCCTGGAATTTAACTCCATTTCTGAAGGGAAACACACAGCACAGTTCTCATCCATGAAACACACTCTGAATTAGAGCCAGAAGCACGCTCTTGCTTTCTAAGAATCTCTAATACAGAAGGAAATGTGACTGTGGTAAGAACAAAATAACGGTGTTTTCTACACATACGGACCATATCTAGGTCAACTCTGCTTCTGAAACTGATACAAACCACAAGTCATCTAACAACCAATGCTTTTCAGTTAAGAGCCAGAAACGTGTGAGCTTCGTAAACGATTTATATTCATTAGAGCTGAAAAGTGAATGCATTTACCTGAAATGATGTCTTGCTTGTACGAAGACACAGGGCCTGGAATTTAACTCCATTTCTGAAGGGAAACACACAGCACAGTTCTCATCCATGAAACACACTCTGCTTTAGAGGCAGAAGCACGCTCTTGCTTTCTAAGAATCTCTAATACAGAAGGAAACGTAACTGTGGTCAGAACAAAATAATGGTGTTTCCTACACATACGGACCATATCTTGGTCAACTCTTCTTCTGAAACTGATACAAACCACAGTTCCATTAACATGCAATGATTTCCAGTTAAGAGAAGAAATGTTTGAGCTCCGTGAACGATGTAGCTTCCTTTGAGCTGAAAAGTGACTGAGATTACCTGAAAATATATCTTGCTTGTAGGAAGAAACAGAGCCTGGAATTTAACTCCATATCTGAAGGGAACCAAACAGCACAGTTCTCATCCATGAAACACACTCTGCTTTAGAGCACGAAGCATGCTTTGGCTTTCTAGAGACTCTAATAGAGCCAGAAACTTGAGGGTACTGAGAACAAAAGAACGGTGTTTCATACACATACAGACCATTGCTAGTTCAACTCTGCTTCTGAAACTGATACAAACCACAGGTATTCTAACATCAAATGCTTTACAGTTAAGAGCAAGAAACGTGTGAAATACGTGAACGATGTAGATTTGTTTGAGCTGAAAGGTGACTGAGTTTATGTGAAACAATGTCTTGGTTGTAGGAAGATACAGAGCCTGTGATTTAACTATATTTCTGAAGGGAAACACACAGCACAGTTCTCACGATGAAACACACTCTGCATATAGGAAGAAGCACGCTCTTGATTTCTACAATCTCTAATAGAGCAGGAAACGTGAGTGTGCTCAGAACAAAAGAACGGTGTTTCCTACTCATACGTACCACTGCTAGTTCAACTCTGCTTCTGAAACTGATACAAACCACAAGTCATATAACATACAATGTTTTTCAGTTAAGAGCAAGAAACTTGTGAGCTTCGTAAACGATTTATATTCATTTGAGCTTAAAAGTGACTGTGTTTACCTGAAATGATGTCTTGCTTGTAGGAAGGCACGGAGACTGGAATTTAACTCCATTTCTGAAGGGAAATACACAGCACAGTTCTCATCCATGAAACACACTCTGAATTAGTGCCAGAAGCACGCTCTTGCTTTCTAAGAGTCTCTAATACAGAAGGAAATGTGACTGTGGTAAGAACAAAATAACGGTGTTTTCTACACATACGGACCATATCTAGGTCAACTCTGCTTCTGAAACTGATACAAACCACAAGTCATATAACATCCAATGCTTTTCAGTTAAGAGCCAGAAACGTGTGAGATTCGTAAACGATTTATATTCATTTGAGCTAAAAAGTGACTGCGTTTACATGAAATGATGTCTTGCTTGTAGTAAGGCATGGAGACTGGAATTTAACTCCATTTCTGAAGGGAAACACACAGCACAGTTCTCATCCATGAAACACACTCTGCTTTAGAGCACGAAGCATACTTTGGCTTTCTAGAGTCTCTAATAGAGCCAGAAACTTGAGGGTACTCAGAACAAAAGAACGGTGTTTCATACACATACAGACCATTGCTAGTTCAACTCTGCTTCTGAAACTGATACACACCACAGGTATTCTAACATCAAATGCGTTACAGTTAAGAGCAAGAAACGTGTGAAATACGTGAACGATATAGATTTGTTTGAGCTGAAAGGTGACTGAGTTTATGTGAAACAAAGTCTTGCTTTTAGGAAGATACAGAGCCTGTGATTTAACTATATTTCTGAAGGGAAACACACAGCACAGTTCTCACGATGAAACACACTCTGCATATAGGAAGAAGCACGCTCTTGCTTTCTAGAATCTCTAATAGAGCAGGAAACGTGAGTGTGCTCAGAACAAAGAACGGTGTTTCCTACTCATACGGACCACTGCTAGTTCAACTCTGCTTCTGAAACTGATACAAACCACAAGTCATATAACATACAATGTTTTTCAGTTAAGAGCAAGAAACTTGTGAGCTTCGTAAACGATTTATATTCATTTGAGCTGAAAAGTGACTGCGTTTACCTGAAATGATGTCTTGCTTGTAGGAAGGCACGGAGCCTGGAATTTAACTCCATTTCTGAAGGGAAACACACAGCACAGTTCTCATCCATGAAACATAGTCTGCTTTAGAGCAAGAAGCATGCTCTTGCTTTCCAGAGTCTCTAATAGAGCCAGAAACTTGAGGGTTCTCAGAACAGAAGAACGGTGTTTCCTACACATACGGACCATTGCTAGTTCAACTCTGCTTCTGAAACTGATACAAACCACAAGTCATATAACATACAATGTTTTTCAGTTAAGAGCAAGAAACTTGTGAGCTTCGTAAACGATTTATATTCATTTGAGCTGAAAAGTGACTGCGTTTACCTGAAATGATGTCTTGCTTGTAGGAAGGCACGGAGCCTGGAATTTAACTCCATTTCTGAAGGGAAACACACAGCACAGTTCTCATCCATGAAACATAGTCTGCTTTAGAGCAAGAAGCATGCTCTTGCTTTCCAGAGTCTCTAATAGAGCCAGAAACTTGAGGGTTCTCAGAACAAAAGAACGGTGTTTCCTACACATACGGACCATTGCTAGTTCAACTCTGCTTCTGAAACTGATACAAACCACATGTCCTCTAGCATCAAATGCTTTACAGTTAAGAGCAAGAAACGTGTGAGTTACGTGAACGATGTAGCTTTGTTTGAGCTGAAAGGTGACTGAGTTTTGTGAAACAATGTCTTGGTTGTAGGAAGATACAGAGCCTGTGATTTAACTATATTTCTGAAGGGAAACACACAGCACAGTTCTCACGATGAAACACAATCTGCGTATAGGAAGAAGCATGCTATGCTTTCTAGAATCTCTAATAGAGCAGGAAACTTGAGTGTGCTCAGAACAAAAGAACTGTGTTTCCTACACATACGGACCACTGCTAGTTCAACTCTGCTTCTGAAACTGATACAAACCACATGTCCTCTAACATCCAATGCTTTTCAGTTAAGAGCCAGAAACGTGTGAGCTTCGTAAACGATTTATATTCATTTGAGCTGAAAAGTGAATGCATTTACCTGAAATGATGTCTTGCTTGTACGAAGACACAGGCCCTGGAATTTAACTCCATTTCTGAAGGGAAACACACAGCACAGTTCTCATCCATGAAACACACTCTGCTTTAGAGGCAGAAGCACGCTCTTGCTTTCTAAGAATCTCTAATACAGAAGGAAACGTAACTGTGGTCAGAACAAAATAATGGTGTTTCCTACACATACGGACCATATCTTGGTCAACTCTTCTTCTGAAACTGATACAAACCACAGTTCCATTAACATGCAATGATTTCCAGTTAAGAGCAAGAAACGTTTGAGCTCCGTGAACGATGTAGCTTCCTTTGAGCTGAAAAGTGACTGAGATTACCTGATAATATATCTTGCTTGTAGGAAGAAACAGAGCCTGTATTTAACTCCATATCTGAAGGGAACCACACAGCACAGTTCTCATCCATGAAACACACTCTGCTTTAGAGCACGAAGCATGCTTTGGCTTTCTAGAGACTCTAATAGAGCCAGAAAATTGAGGGTACTGAGAACAAAAGAACGGTGTTTCATACACATACAGACCATTGCTAGTTCAACTCTGCTTCTGAAACTGATACAAACCACAGGTATTCTAACATCAAATGCTTTACAGTTAAGAGCAAGAAACGTGTGAAATACGTGAACGATGTAGATTTGTTTGAGCTGAAAGTTGACTGAGTTTATGTGAAACAATGTCTTGGTTGTAGGAAGATACAGAGCCTGTGATTTAACTATATTTCTGAAGGGAAACACACAGCACAGTTCTCACGATGAAACACACTCTGCATATAGGAAGAAGCACGCTCTTGATTTCTACAATCTCTAATAGAGCAGGAAACATGAGTGTGCTCAGAACAAAAGAACGGTGTTTCCTACTCATACGTACCACTGCTAGTTCAACTCTGCTTCTGAAACTGATACAAACCAAAAGTCATATAACATACAATGTTTTTCAGTTAAGAGCAAGAAACTTGTGAGCTTCGTAAACGATTTATATTCATTTGAGCTGAAAAGTGACTGCGTTTACCTGAAATGATGTCTTGCTTGTAGGAAGGCACGGAGCCTGGAATTTAACTCCATTTCTGAAGGGAAACACACAGCACAGTTCTTACGATGAAACACACTCTGCATATAGGAATAAGCACGCTCTTGCTTTCCAGAGTCTCTAATAGAGCCAGAAACACGAGGGTACTCAGAACAAAAGAACGGTGTTTCCTACACATACGGACCATTTCTAGTTCAACTCTGCTAAGGAAATTGACAGAAACCACAGGTCCTCTAACATCCAATGCTTTTCAATTAAGAGCGAGAAACGTGTGAGCTTCGTAAACGATTTATATTCATTTGAGCAGAAAAGTGACAGCGTTTACATCAAATGATGACTTGTTTGTAGGAAGACACAGAGCCTGGGATTTAACTCCATTTCTGAAGGGAAACACACAGCACAGTTCTCATCCATGAAACACACTCTGCATATAGGAAGAAGCACGCTCTTGATTTCTACAATCTCTAATAGAGCAGGAAACGTGAGTGTGCTCAGAACAAAAGAACGGTGTTTCCTACTCATACGTACCACTGCTAGTTCAACTCTGCTTCTGAAACTGATACAAACCACAAGTCATATAACATACAATGTTTTTCAGTTAAGAGCAAGAAACTTGTGAGCTTCGTAAACGATTTATATTCATTTGAGCTGAAAAGTGACTGTGTTTACCTGAAATGATGTCTTGCTTGTAGGAAGGCACTGAGACTGGAATTTAACTCCATTTCTGAAGGGAAACACACAGCACAGTTCTCATCCATGAAACACACTCTGAATTAGTGCCAGAAGCACGCTCTTGCTTTCTAAGAGTCTCTAATACAGAAGGAAATGTGACTGTGGTAAGAACAAAATAACGGTGTTTTCTACACATACGGACCATATCTAGGTCAACTCTGCTTCTGAAACTGATACAAACCACAAGTCATATAACATCCAATGCTTTTCAGTTAAGAGCCAGAAACGTGTGAGATTCGTAAACGATTTATATTCATTTGAGCTAAAAAGTGACTGCGTTTACATGAAATGATGTCTTGCTTGTAGTAAGGCACGGAGACTGGAATTTAACTCCATTTCTGAAGGGAAACACACAGCACAGTTCTCATCCATGAAACACACTCTGCTTTAGAGCACGAAGCATACTTTGGCTTTCTAGAGTCTCTAATAGAGCCAGAAACTTGAGGGTACTCAGAACAAAAGAACGGTGTTTCATACACATACAGACCATTGCTAGTTCAACTCTGCTTCTGAAACTGATATACACCACAGGTATTCTAACATCAAATGCGTTACAGTTAAGAGCAAGAAACGTGTGAAATACGTGAACGATATAGATTTGTTTGAGCTGAAAGGTGACTGAGTTTATTTGAAACAAAGTCTTGCTTTTAGGAAGATACAGAGCCTGTGATTTAACTATATTTCTGAAGGGAAACACACAGCACAGTTCTCACGATGAAACACACTCTCCATATAGGAAGAAGCACGCTCTTGCTTTCTAGAATCTCTAATAGAGCAGGAAACGTGAGTGTGCTCAGAACAAAGAACGGTGTTTCCTACTCATACGGACCACTGCTAGTTCAACTCTGCTTCTGAAACTGATACAAACCACAAGTCATATAACATACAATGTTTTTCAGTTAAGAGCAAGAAACTTGTGAGCTTCGTAAACGATTTATATTCATTTGAGCTGAAAAGTGACTGCGTTTACCTGAAATGATGTCTTGCTTGTAGGAAGGCACGGAGCCTGGAATTGAACTCCATTTCTGAAGGGAAACACACAGCACAGTTCTCATCCATGAAACATAGTCTGCTTTAGAGCAAGAAGCATGCTCTTGCTTTCCAGAGTCTCTAATAGAGCCAGAAACTTGAGGGTTCTCAGAACAAAAGAACGGTGTTTCCTACACATACGGACCATTGCTAGTTCAACTCTGCTTCTGAAACTGATACAAACCACAAGTCATATAACATACAATGTTTTTCAGTTAAGAGCAAGAAACTTGTGAGCTTCGTAAACGATTTATATTCATTTGAGCTGAAAAGTGACTGCGTTTACCTGAAATGATGTCTTGCTTGTAGGAAGGCACGGAGCCTGGAATTTAACTCCATTTCTGAAGGGAAACACACAGCACAGTTCTCATCCATGAAACATAGTCTGCTTTAGAGCAAGAAGCATGCTCTTGCTTTCCAGAGTCTCTAATAGAGCCAGAAACTTGAGCGTTCTCAGAACAAAAGAACGGTGTTTCCTACACATACGGACCATTGCTAGTTCAACTCTGCTTCTGAAACTGATACAAACCACATGTCCTCTAACATCAAATGCTTTACAGTTAAGAGCAAGAAACGTGTGAGTTACGTGAACGATGTAGCTTTGTTTGAGCTGAAAGGTGACTGAGTTTTGTGAAACAATGTCTTGGTTGTAGGAAGATACAGAGCCTGTGATTTAACTATATTTCTGAAGGGAAACACACAGCACAGTTCTCACGATGAAACACAATCTGCGTATAGGAAGAAGCATGCTATGCTTTCTAGAATCTCTAATAGAGCAGGAAACTTGAGTGTGCTCAGAACAAAAGAACTGTGTTTCCTACACATACGGACCACTGCTAGTTCAACTCTGCTTCTGAAACTGATACAAACCACATGTCCTCTAACATCCAATGCTTTTCAGTTAAGAGCCAGAAACGTGTGAGCTTCGTAAACGATTTATATTCATTTGAGCTGAAAAGTGAATGCATTTACCTGAAATGATGTCTTGCTTGTACGAAGACACAGGGCCTGGAATTTAACTCCATTTCTGAAGGGAAACACACAGCACAGTTCTCATCCATGAAACACACTCTGCTTTAGAGGCAGAAGCACGCTCTTGCTTTCTAAGAATCTCTAATACAGAAGGAAACGTAACTGTGGTCAGAACAAAATAATGGTGTTTCCTACACATACGGACCATATCTTGGTCAACTCTTCTTCTGAAACTGATACAAACCACAGTTCCATTAACATGCAATGATTTCCAGTTAAGAGCAAGAAACGTTTGAGCTCCGTGAACGATGTAGCTTCCTTTGAGCTGAAAAGTGACTGAGATTACCTGAAAATATATCTTGCTTGTAGGAAGAAACAGAGCCTGTATTTAACTCCATATCTGAAGGGAACCACACAGCACAGTTCTCATCCATGAAACACACTCTGCTTTAGAGCACGAAGCATGCTTTGGCTTTCTAGAGACTCTAATAGAGCCAGAAATTTGAGGGTACTGAGAACAAAAGAACGGTGTTTCATACACATACAGACCATTGCTAGTTCAACTCTGCTTCTGAAACTGATACAAACCACAGGTATTCTAACATCAAATGCTTTACAGTTAAGAGCAAGAAACGTGTGAAATACGTGAACGATGTAGATTTGTTTGAGCTGAAAGGTGACTGAGTTTATGTGAAACAATGTCTTGGTTGTAGGAAGATACAGAGCCTGTGATTTAACTATATTTCTGAAGGGAAACACACAGCACAGTTCTCACGATGAAACACACTCTGCATATAGGAAGAAGCACGCTCTTGATTTCTACAATCTCTAATAGAGCAGGAAACGTGAGTGTGCTCAGAACAAAAGAACGGTGTTTCCTACTCATACGTACCACTGCTAGTTCAACTCTGCTTCTGAAACTGATACAAACCACAAGTCATATAACATACAATGTTTTTCAGTTAAGAGCAAGAAACTTGTGAGCTTCGTAAATGATTTATATTCATTTGAGCTGAAAAGTGACTGCGTTTACCTGAAATGATGTCTTGCTTGTAGGAAGGCACGGAGACTGGAATTTAACTCCATTTCTGAAGGGAGACACACAGCACAGTTCTCATCCATGAAACACACTCTGAATTAGAGCCAGAAGCACGCTCTTGCTTTCTAAGAGTCTCTAATACAGAAGGAAATGTGACTGTGGGAAGAACAAAATAACGGTGTTTTCTACACATACGGACCATATCTAGGTCAACTCTGCTTCTGAAACTGATACAAACCACAAGTCATATAACATCCAATGCTTTTCAGTTAAGAGCCAGAAACGTGTGAGCTTCGTAAACGATTTATATTCATTTGAGCTGAAAAGTGAATGCATTTACCTGAAATGATGTCTTGCTTGTACGAAGACACAGGCCCTGGAATTTAACTCCATTTCTGAAGGGAAACACACAGCACAGTTCTCATCCATGAAACACACTCTGCTTTAGAGGCAGAAGCACGCTCTTGCTTTCTAAGAATCTCTAATACAGAAGGAAACGTAACTGTGGTCAGAACAAAATAATGGTGTTTCCTACACATACGGACCATATCTTGGTCAACTCTTCTTCTGAAACTGATACAAACCACAGTTCCATTAACATGCAATGATTTCCAGTTAAGAGCAAGAAACGTTTGAACTCCGTGAACGATGTAGCTTCCTTTGAGCTGAAAAGTGACTGAGATTACCTGATAATATATCTTGCTTGTAGGAAGAAACAGAGCCTGTATTTAACTCCATATCTGAAGGGAACCACACAGCACAGTTCTCATCCATGAAACACACTCTGCTTTAGAGCACGAAGCATGCTTTGGCTTTCTAGAGACTCTAATAGAGCCAGAAAATTGAGGGTACTGAGAACAAAAGAACGGTGTTTCATACACATACAGACCATTGCTAGTTCAACTCTGCTTCTGAAACTGATACAAACCACAGGTATTCTAACATCAAATGCTTTACAGTTAAGAGCAAGAAACGTGTGAAATACGTGAACGATGTAGATTTGTTTGAGCTGAAAGGTGACTGAGTTTATGTGAAACAATGTCTTGGTTGTAGGAAGATACAGAGCCTGTGATTTAACTATATTTCTGAAGGGAAACACACAGCACAGTTCTCACGATGAAACACACTCTGCATATAGGAAGAAGCACGCTCTTGATTTCTACAATCTCTAATAGAGCAGGAAACGTGAGTGTGCTCAGAACAAAAGAACGGTGTTTCCTACTCATACGGACCACTGCTAGTTCAACTCTGCTTCTGAAACTGATACAAACCACAAGTCATATAACATACAATGTTTTTCAGTTAAGAGCAAGAAACTTGTGAGCTTCGTAAACGATTTATATTCATTTGAGCTGAAAAGTGACTGCGTTTACCTGAAATGATGTCTTGCTTGTAGGAAGGCACGGAGCCTGGAATTTAACTCCATTTCTGAATTGAAACACACAGCACAGTTCTCACAATGAAACACACTCTGCATATAGGAATAAGCACGCTCTTGCTTTCCAGAGTCTCTAATAGAGCCAGAAACACGAGGGTACTCAGAACAAAAGAACGGTGTTTCCTACACATACGGACCATTTCTAGTTCAACTCTGCTAAGGAAATTGACAGAAACCACAGGTCCTCTAACATCCAATGCTTTTCAATTAAGAGCGAGAAACGTGTGAGCTTCGTAAACGATTTATATTCATTTGAGCAGAAAAGTGACAGCGTTTACATCAAATGATGACTTGTTTGTAGGAAGACACAGAGCCTGGGATTTAACTCCATTTCTGAAGGGAAACACACAGCACAGTTCTCATCCATGAAACACACTCTGCATATAGGAAGAAGCACGCTCTTGATTTCTACAATCTCTAATAGAGCAGGAAACGTGAGTGTGCTCAGAACAAAAGAACGGTGTTTCCTACTCATACGTACCACTGCTAGTTCAACTCTGCTTCTGAAACTGATACAAACCACAAGTCATATAACATACAATGTTTTTCAGTTAAGAGCAAGAAACTTGTGAGCTTCGTAAACGATTTATATTCATTTGAGCTGAAAAGTGACTGTGTTTACCTGAAATGATGTCTTGCTTGTAGGAAGGCACTGAGACTGGAATTTAACTCCATTTCTGAAGGGAAACACACAGCACAGTTCTCATCCATGAAACACACTCTGAATTAGTGCCAGAAGCACGCTCTTGCTTTCTAAGAGTCTCTAATACAGAAGGAAATGTGACTGTGGTAAGAACAAAATAACGGTGTTTTCTACACATACGGACCATATCTAGGTCAACTCTGCTTCTGAAACTGATACAAACCACAAGTCATATAACATCCAATGCTTTTCAGTTAAGAGCCAGAAACGTGTGAGATTCGTAAACGATTTATATTCATTTGAGCTAAAAAGTGACTGCGTTTACATGAAATGATGTCTTGCTTGTAGTAAGGCACGGAGACTGGAATTTAACTCCATTTCTGAAGGGAAACACACAGCACAGTTCTCATCCATGAAACACACTCTGCTTTAGAGCACGAAGCATACTTTGGCTTTCTAGAGTCTCTAATAGAGCCAGAAACTTGAGGGTACTCAGAACAAAAGAACGGTGTTTCATACACATACAGACCATTGCTAGTTCAACTCTGCTTCTGAAACTGATATACACCACAGGTATTCTAACATCAAATGCGTTACAGTTAAGAGCAAGAAACGTGTGAAATACGTGAACGATATAGATTTGTTTGAGCTGAAAGGTGACTGAGTTTATTTGAAACAAAGTCTTGCTTTTAGGAAGATACAGAGCCTGTGATTTAACTATATTTCTGAAGGGAAACACACAGCACAGTTCTCACGATGAAACACACTCTCCATATAGGAAGAAGCACGCTCTTGCTTTCTAGAATCTCTAATAGAGCAGGAAACGTGAGTGTGCTCAGAACAAAGAACGGTGTTTCCTACTCATACGGACCACTGCTAGTTCAACTCTGCTTCTGAAACTGATACAAACCACAAGTCATATAACATACAATGTTTTTCAGTTAAGAGCAAGAAACTTGTGAGCTTCGTAAACGATTTATATTCATTTGAGCTGAAAAGTGACTGCGTTTACCTGAAATGATGTCTTGCTTGTAGGAAGGCACGGAGCCTGGAATTTAACTCCATTTCTGAAGGGAAACACACAGCACAGTTCTCATCCATGAAACATAGTCTGCTTTAGAGCAAGAAGCATGCTCTTGCTTTCCAGAGTCTCTAATAGAGCCAGAAACTTGAGGGTTCTCAGAACAAAAGAACGGTGTTTCCTACACATACGGACCATTGCTAGTTCAACTCTGCTTCTGAAACTGATACAAACCACAAGTCATATAACATACAATGTTTTTCAGTTAAGAGCAAGAAACTTGTGAGCTTCGTAAACGATTTATATTCATTTGAGCTGCAAAGTGACTGCGTTTACCTGAAATGATGTCTTGCTTGTAGGAAGGCACGGAGCCTGGAATTTAACTCCATTTCTGAAGGGAAACACACAGCACAGTTCTCATCCATGAAACATAGTCTGCTTTAGAGCAAGAAGCATGCTCTTGCTTTCCAGAGTCTCTAATAGAGCCAGAAACTTGAGGGTTCTCAGAACAAAAGAACGGTGTTTCCTACACATACGGACCATTGCTAGTTCAACTCTGCTTCTGAAACTGATACAAACCACATGTCCTCTAACATCAAATGCTTTACAGTTAAGAGCAAGAAACGTGTGAGTTACGTGAACGATGTAGCTTTGTTTGAGCTGAAAGGTGACTGAGTTTTGTGAAACAATGTCTTGGTTGTAGGAAGATACAGAGCCTGTGATTTAACTATATTTCTGAAGGGAAACACACAGCACAGTTCTCACGATGAAACACAATCTGCGTATAGGAAGAAGCATGCTATGCTTTCTAGAATCTCTAATAGAGCAGGAAACTTGAGTGTGCTCAGAACAAAAGAACTGTGTTTCCTACACATACGGACCACTGCTAGTTCAACTCTGCTTCTGAAACTGATACAAACCACATGTCCTCTAACATCCAATGCTTTTCAGTTAAGAGCCAGAAACGTGTGAGCTTCGTAAACGATTTATATTCATTTGAGCTGAAAAGTGAATGCATTTACCTGAAATGATGTCTTGCTTGTACGAAGACACAGGGCCTGGAATTTAACTCCATTTCTGAAGGGAAACACACAGCACAGTTCTCATCCATGAAACACACTCTGCTTTAGAGGCAGAAGCACGCTCTTGCTTTCTAAGAATCTCTAATACAGAAGGAAACGTAACTGTGGTCAGAACAAAATAATGGTGTTTCCTACACATACGGACCATATCTTGGTCAACTCTTCTTCTGAAACTGATACAAACCACAGTTCCATTAACATGCAATGATTTCCAGTTAAGAGCAAGAAACGTTTGAGCTCCGTGAACGATGTAGCTTCCTTTGAGCTGAAAAGTGACTGAGATTACCTGAAAATATATCTTGCTTGTAGGAAGAAACAGAGCCTGTATTTAACTCCATATCTGAAGGGAACCACACAGCACAGTTCTCATCCATGAAACACACTCTGCTTTAGAGCACGAAGCATGCTTTGGCTTTCTAGAGACTCTAATAGAGCCAGAAATTTGAGGGTACTGAGAACAAAAGAACGGTGTTTCATACACATACAGACCATTGCTAGTTCAACTCTGCTTCTGAAACTGATACAAACCACAGGTATTCTAACATCAAATGCTTTACAGTTAAGAGCAAGAAACGTGTGAAATACGTGAACGATGTAGATTTGTTTGAGCTGAAAGGTGACTGAGTTTATGTGAAACAATGTCTTGGTTGTAGGAAGATACAGAGCCTGTGATTTAACTATATTTCTGAAGGGAAACACACAGCACAGTTCTCACGATGAAACACACTCTGCATATAGGAAGAAGCACGCTCTTGATTTCTACAATCTCTAATAGAGCAGGAAACGTGAGTGTGCTCAGAACAAAAGAACGGTGTTTCCTACTCATACGTACCACTGCTAGTTCAACTCTGCTTCTGAAACTGATACAAACCACAAGTCATATAACATACAATGTTTTTCAGTTAAGAGCAAGAAACTTGTGAGCTTCGTAAATGATTTATATTCATTTGAGCTGAAAAGTGACTGCGTTTACCTGAAATGATGTCTTGCTTGTAGGAAGGCACGGAGACTGGAATTTAACTCCATTTCTGAAGGGAGACACACAGCACAGTTCTCATCCATGAAACACACTCTGAATTAGAGCCAGAAGCACGCTCTTGCTTTCTAAGAGTCTCTAATACAGAAGGAAATGTGACTGTGGGAAGAACAAAATAACGGTGTTTTCTACACATACGGACCATATCTAGGTCAACTCTGCTTCTGAAACTGATACAAACCACAAGTCATATAACATCCAATGCTTTTCAGTTAAGAGCCAGAAACGTGTGAGCTTCGTAAACGATTTATATTCATTTGAGCTGAAAAGTGAATGCATTTACCTGAAATGATGTCTTGCTTGTACGAAGACACAGGCCCTGGAATTTAACTCCATTTCTGAAGGGAAACACACAGCACAGTTCTCATCCATGAAACACACTCTGCTTTAGAGGCAGAAGCACGCTCTTGCTTTCTAAGAATCTCTAATACAGAAGGAAACGTAACTGTGGTCAGAACAAAATAATGGTGTTTCCTACACATACGGACCATATCTTGGTCAACTCTTCTTCTGAAACTGATACAAACCACAGTTCCATTAACATGCAATGATTTCCAGTTAAGAGCAAGAAACGTTTGAACTCCGTGAACGATGTAGCTTCCTTTGAGCTGAAAAGTGACTGAGATTACCTGATAATATATCTTGCTTGTAGGAAGAAACAGAGCCTGTATTTAACTCCATATCTGAAGGGAACCACACAGCACAGTTCTCATCCATGAAACACACTCTGCTTTAGAGCACGAAGCATGCTTTGGCTTTCTAGAGACTCTAATAGAGCCAGAAAATTGAGGGTACTGAGAACAAAAGAACGGTGTTTCATACACATACAGACCATTGCTAGTTCAACTCTGCTTCTGAAACTGATACAAACCACAGGTATTCTAACATCAAATGCTTTACAGTTAAGAGCAAGAAACGTGTGAAATACGTGAACGATGTAGATTTGTTTGAGCTGAAAGGTGACTGAGTTTATGTGAAACAATGTCTTGGTTGTAGGAAGATACAGAGCCTGTGATTTAACTATATTTCTGAAGGGAAACACACAGCACAGTTCTCACGATGAAACACACTCTGCATATAGGAAGAAGCACGCTCTTGATTTCTACAATCTCTAATAGAGCAGGAAACGTGAGTGTGCTCAGAACAAAAGAACGGTGTTTCCTACTCATACGGACCACTGCTAGTTCAACTCTGCTTCTGAAACTGATACAAACCACAAGTCATATAACATACAATGTTTTTCAGTTAAGAGCAAGAAACTTGTGAGCTTCGTAAACGATTTATATTCATTTGAGCTGAAAAGTGACTGCGTTTACCTGAAATGATGTCTTGCTTGTAGGAAGGCACGGAGCCTGGAATTTAACTCCATTTCTGAATTGAAACACACAGCACAGTTCTCACAATGAAACACACTCTGCATATAGGAATAAGCACGCTCTTGCTTTCCAGAGTCTCTAATAGAGCCAGAAACACGAGGGTACTCAGAACAAAAGAACGGTGTTTCCTACACATACGGACCATTTCTAGTTCAACTCTGCTAAGGAAATTGACAGAAACCACAGGTCCTCTAACATCCAATGCTTTTCAATTAAGAGCGAGAAACGTGTGAGCTTCGTAAACGATTTATATTCATTTGAGCAGAAAAGTGACAGCGTTTACATCAAATGATGACTTGTTTGTAGGAAGACACAGAGCCTGGGATTTAACTCCATTTCTGAAGGGAAACACACAGCACAGTTCTCATCCATGAAACACACTCTGCTTTAGAGCACGAAGCATACTTTGGCTTTCTAGAGTCTCTAATAGAGCCAGAAACTTGAGAGTACTCAGAACAAAAGAACGGTGTTTCATACACATACAGACCATTGCTATTTCAATTCTGCTTCTGAAACTGATACAAACCACAGGAATTCTAACATCCAATGCTTTACAGTTAAGAGCAAGAAACGTGTGAAATACGTGAACAATGTAGATTTGTTTGAGCTGAAAGGTGACTGAGTTTATGTGAAAAAAAGTCTTGCTTGTAGGAAGATACAGAGCCTGTGATTTAACTATATTTCTGAAGGGAAACACACAGCACAGTTCTCACGATGAAACACACTCTGCATATAGGAAGAAGCACGCTCTTGCTTTCTAGAATCTCCAATAGAGCAGGAAACGTGAGTGTGCTCAGAACAAAAGAACGGTGTTTCCTACTCATACGGACCACTGCTAGTTCAACTCTGCTTCTGAAACTGGTACAAACCACAAGTCATATAACATACAATGTTTTTCAGTTAAGAGCAAGAAACTTGTGAGCTTCGTAAATGATTTATATTCATTTGAGCTGAAAAGTGACTGCGTTTACCTGAAATGATGTCTTGCTTGTAGGAAGGCACGGAGCCTGGAATTTAACTCCATTTCTGAATTGAAACACACAGCACAGTTCTCACGATGAAACACACTCTGCATATAGGAAGAAGCACGCTCTTGCTTTCTAGAGTCTCTAATAGAGGCAGAAACTCGAGGGTACTCAGAACAAAAGAACGGTGTTTCCTACACATACGGACCATTTGTAGTTCAACTCTGCTAAGGAAATTGACACAAACCACAGGTCCTCTAACATCCAATGCTTTTCAGTTAAGAGCCAGAAACGTGTGAGCTTCGTAAACGATTTATATTCATTTGAGCTGAAAAGTGCCACGTTTACATCAAATGATGACTTGCTTGTAGGAAGACACAGACCCTGGGATTTAACTCCATTTCTGAAGGGAAACACACAGCACAGTTCTCATCCATGAAACACACTCTGCTTTAGAGCAAGAAGCACGCTCTTTCTTTCTAATAATCTCTAATACAGCAGGAAACGTGTCTGTGGTCAGAACAAAATAACGGTGTTTCCTACACGTACTGACCATATCTAGGTCAACTCTTCTTCTGAAACTGATACAAACCACAGTTCCTCTAACATGCAATGCTTTCCGGTGAAGAGTGAGAAACGTGTGAGCTTCGTGAACGATGTAGCTTCCTTTGAGCTGAAAAATGACTGAGATTACCTAAAAATATATCTTGCCTGTAGGAAGAAACAGAGCCTGGAATTTAACTCCATATCTGAAGGGAACCACACAGCACAGTTCTCATCCATGAAACACACTCTGCTTTAGAGCACGAAGCATGCTTTGGCTTTCTAGACACTCTAATAGAGCCAGAAACTTGAGGGTACTGAGAACAAAAGAACGGTGTTTCATACACATACAGACCATTGCTAGTTCAACTCTGCTTCTGAAACTGATACAAACACAGGTATTCTAACATCCAATGCTTTACAGTTAAGAGCAAGAAACGTGTGAAATACGTGAACAATGTAGATTTGTTTGAGCTGAAAGGTGACTGAGTTTATGTGAAACAATGTCTTGGTTGTAGGAAGATACAGAGCCTGTGATTTAACTATATTTCTGAAGGTAAACACACAGCACAGTTCTCACGATGAAACACACTCTGCATATAGGAAGAAGTACGCTCTTGATTTCTACAATCTCTAATAGAGCAGGAAACGTGAGTGTGCTCAGAACAAAAGAACGGTGTTTCCTACTCATACGGACCACTGCTAGTTCAACTCTGCTTCTGAAACTGATACAAACCACAAGTCATATAACATACAATGTTTTTCAGTTAAGAGCAAGAAACTTGTGAGCTTCGTAAACCATTTATATTCATTTGAGCTGAAAAGAGACTGCGTTTACCTGAAATGATGTCTTGCTTGTAGGAAGGCACGGAGACTGGAATTTAACTCCATTTCTGAAGGGAAACACACAGCACAGTTCTCATCCATGAAACACACTCTGCTTTAGAGCAAGAAGCATACTTTGGCTTTCTAGAGTCTCTAATAGAGCCAGAAACTTGAGGGTACTCAGAACAAAAGAACGGTGTTTCATACACATACAGACCATTGCTAGTTCAACTCTGCTTCTGAAACTGATACAAACCACAGGTATTCTAACATCAAATGCGTTACAGTTAAGAGCAAGTAACGTGTGAAATACGTGAACGATATAGATTTGTTTGAGCTGAAAGGTGACTGAGTTTATGTGAAACAAAGTCTTGCTTTTAGGAAGATACAGAGCCTGTGATTTAACTATATTTCTGAAGGGAAACACACAGCACAGTTCTCACGATGAAACACACTCTGCATATAGGAAGAAGCACGCTCTTGCTTTCTAGAGTCTCTAATAGAGCAGGTAGCGTGAGTGTGCTCAGAACAAAAGAACGGTGTTTCCTACTCATACGGACCACTGCTAGTTCAACTCTGCTTCTGAAACTGATACAAACCACAAGTCATATAACATACAATGTTTTTCAGTTAAGAGCAAGAAACTTGTGAGCTTCGTAAACGATTTATATTCATTTGAGCTGAAAAGTGACTGCGTTTACCTGAAATGATGTCTTGCTTGTAGGAAGGCACGGAGCCTGGAATTTAACTCCATTTCTGAATTGAAACACACAGCACAGTTCTCACGATGAAACACACTCTGCATATAGGAAGAAGCACGCTCTTGCTTTCCAGAGTCTCTAATAGAGCCAGAAACTCGAGGGTACTCAGAACAAAAGAACGGTGTTTCCTACACATACGGACCATTTCTAGTTCAACTCTGCTAAGGAAATTGACACAAACCACAGGTCCTCTAACATCCAATGCTTTTCAGTTAAGAGCGAGAAACGTGTGAGCTTCGTAAACGATTTATATTCATTTGAGCTGAAAAGTGCCACGTTTACATCAAATGATGACTTGCTTGTAGGAAGACACAGACCCTGGGATTTAACTCCATTTCTGAAGGGAAACACACAGCACAGTTCTCATCCATGAAACACACTCTGCTTTAGAGCAAGAAGCACGCTCTTTCTTTCTAATAATCTCTAATACAGCAGGAAACGTGTCTGTGGTCAGAACAAAATAACGGTGTTTCCTACACGTACGGTCCATATCTAGGTCAACTCTTCTTCTGAAACTGATACAAACCACAGTTCCTCTAACATGCAATGCTTTCCGGTGAAGAGTGAGAAACGTGTGAGCTTCGTGAACGATGTAGCTTCCTTTGAGCTGAAAAATGACTGAGTTTACCTGAAAAGATGTCTTGCTTTTAGGAAGATACAGAGACTGGAATTTAACTCCATTTCAGAAGGGAAACACACAGCACAGTTCTCATCCATGAAACACACTGTGCTTTAGAGCACGAAGCATGCTCTTGCACTCTAGAGTCTCTAATAGAGCCAGAAACATGAGTGTGCTGTGAACAAAATAACGGTGTTTCCTACATATATGGACCATTGCTAGTACATCTCTGCTTCTGAAACTGATACAAACCACAAGTCATCTAACCTCCAATCTTTTCACTTAAGAGCAAGAAACATGTTAGCTTCATAAAAATTTATATTCATTTGAGCTGAAAAGTGACTGCGTTAACCTGAAATGATGTCTTGCTTGTAGGAAGACACAGAGACTGGAATTTAACTCCATTTCTGAAGGGAAACACACAGCACAGTACTCATCCATGAAACACACTCTGCTTTAGAGCAAGAATCATGCTCTTGCTTTCCAGAGACTCTAATAGAGCCAGAAACTCAAGGGTAATCAGAACAAAGAATGGTGTTTCCTACACATACGGACCATTGCTAGTTCAACTCTGCTTGTGAAACTGATACAAACCACAGGTCCTGTAACATCCAATGCTTTACAGTTAAGAGCAAGAAACATGTGAGCTCCATGAACGATGTAGCTTTGTTTGAAATGAAAGGTGACTGAATTTAAGTGAAATGAAATCTTGCTTGTAGGAAGATACAGGGCCTGTGATTTAACTATATTTCTGAAGGGAAACACACAGCACAGTTCTCACGATGAAACACACTCTGCATATAGGTAGAAGCACGCTCTTGCTTTCTACAGTCTCTAATACAGCAGGAAACTTGAGTTTGCTCAGAACAAAAGAACGGTGTTTCCTACACATACGGACCATTGCTAGAGCAATCTGCTTCTGACACTGATACAAACCACAAGTCTTCTAACATACAATGCTTTTCATTTAACAGCAAGAAACTTGTGAGCTTCGTAAATGATTTATATTCATTTGAGCTGAAAAGTGACTACGTTTACCTGAAATGATGTCTTGCTTGTAGGAAGACACAGAGCCTGGAATTTCACACCATTTCTGACGAGAAACACACAGCACAGTTATCATCCATGAAACACACTCTGATTTAGAGCAAGAAGCACGCTCTTGCTTTCTAAGCGTCTCTAATACAGAACGAAACGTGACTGTGGTCAGAACAAAATAACGGTGTTTCCAACACATACGGACCATATCTAGGTCAACTCTTCTTCTGAAATTGATACAAAGCATAGTTCCATTAACATGCAATGCTTTCAAGTTAAGAGCGAGAAACGTGTGAGCCTCGTGAACGATGTAGCTTCCTTTGAGCTGAAAAGTGTCTGAGTTTACCTGAAAAGATATCTTGCTTGTAGGAGGACACAGAGCCTGGGATTTACCTCCATTTCTGAAGGGAAACACACAGCACTGTTCACATGATGAAACACACTCTGCGTATAGGAAGAAGCACGCTCTTGCTTTCTAGAGTCTCTAATAGAGCCAGAAACTTGAGGGTACTCAGAACAAAAGAACGGTGTTTCATACACATACAGACCATTGCTAGTTCAACTCTGCTTCTGAAACTGATACAAACCACAAGTATTCTAACATCAAATGCGTTACAGTTAAGAGCAAGAAACGTGTGAAATACGTGAACGATATAGATTTGTTTGAGCTGAAAGGTGACTGAGTTTATGTGAAACAAAGTCTTGCTTTTAGGAAGATACAGAGCCTGTGATTTAACTATATTTCTGAAGGGAAACACACAGCACAGTTCTCACGATGAAACACACTCTGCATATAGGAAGAAGCACGCTCTTGGTTTCTAGAATCTCTAATAGAGCAGGAAACGTGAGTGTGCTCAGAACAAAAGAATGGTGTTTCCTACTCATACGGCCCACTGCTATTTCAACTCTTCTTCTGAAACTGATACAAAGCACAGTTCCATTAACATGCAATGATTTCAATTTAAGAGCGAGAAACATGTGAGCTTCGAGAACGATGTAGCTTCCTTTGAGCTGAAAAGTGACTGAGTTTACCTGAAAAGATGTCTAGCTTGTAGGAAGAAACAGACCCTTGGATTTAACTCCATTTCTGAAGGGAAACACACAGCACAGTTCTCATCCATGAAACGCACTCTGCTTTAGAGCAAGAAGCATGCTCTTGCTTTCCAGAGTCTCTAATAGAGCCAGAAACTCGAGGGTACTCAGAACAAAAGAACGGTGTTTCCTACACATACAGACCATTTCTAGTTCAACTCTGCTAAGGAAATTGACACGAACCACAGGTCCTCTAACATCCAATGCTTTTCAGTTAAGAGCGAGAAACGTGTGAGCTTCGTAAACGATTTATATTCATTTGAGCTGAAAAGTGACAGCGTTTACATCAAATGATGACTTGCTTGTAGGAAGACACAGACCCTGGGATTTAACTCCATTTCTGAAGGGAAACACACAGCACAGTTCTCATCCATGAAACACACTCTGCTTTAGAGCAAGAAGCATGCTCTTGCTTTCTAATAATCTCTAATACAGCAGGAAACGTGTCTGTGGTCAGAACAAAATAACGGTGTTTCCTACACGTACGGACCATATCTAGGTCAACTCTTCTTCTGAAACTGATACAAACCACAGTTCCTCTAACATGCAATGCTTTCCAGTGAAGAGCGAGAAACATGTGAGCTTCGTGAATGATGTAGCCTCCTTTGAGCTGAAAAATGACTGAGTTTACCTGAAAAGATGTCTTGCTTTTAGGAAGATACAGAGACTGGGATTTAACTCTATTTCTGAAGTGAAACACACAGCACAGTTCTCATCCATGAAACACACTGTGCTTTAGAGCACGAAGCATGCTCTTGCTCTCTAGAGTCTCTAATAGAGCCAGAAACATGAGTGTGCTCTGAACAAAATAACGGTGTTTCCTACATATACGGACCATTGCTAGTTCAACACTGCTTCTGAAACTGTTACAAACCACAAGTCATCTAACCTCCAATCTTTTCACTTAAGAGCAAGACACATGTTAGCTTCATAAAAAATTTATATTCATTTGAGCTGAAAAGTGACTGCGTTTACCTGAAATGATGTCTTGCTTGTAGGAAGACACAGAGACTGGAATTTAACTCCATTTCTGAAGGGAAACAGACAGCACAGTACTCATCCATGAAACACACTCTGCTTTAGAGCAAGAATCATGCTCTTCCTTTCCAGAGACTCTAATAGAGCCAGAAACTCGAGGGTAATCAGAACAAAGAATGGTGTTTCCTACACATACGGACCATTGCTAGTTCAACTCTGGTTGTGAAACTGATACAAACCACAGGTCCTGTAACATCCAATGCTTTACAGTTAAGAGCAAGAAACATGTGAGCTCCATGAACGATGAAGCTTTGTTTGAAATGAAAGGTGACTGAGTTTACGTGAAATGAAATCTTGCTTGTAGGAAGATACAGGTCCTGTGATTTAACTATATTTCTGAAGGGAAACACACAGCACAGTTATCAACCATGAAACACACTCTGCATATAGGTAGAAGCACGCTCTTGCTTTCTAGAGTCTCTAATACAGCAGGAAACTTGAGTGTACTCAGAACAAAAGAACGGTGTTTCCTACACATACGGACCATTGCTAGAGCAACTTTGCTTCTGACACTGATACAAACCACAAGTCTTCTAACATACAATGCTTTTCATTTAACAGCAAGAAACTTGTGAGCTTCGCAAACGATTTATATTCATTTGAGCTGAAAAGTGACTACGTTTACCTGAAATGATGTCTTGCTTGTAGGAAGACACAGAGCCTGGAATTTCACACCATTTCTGACGGGAAACACACAGCACAGTTATCAACCATGAAACACACTCTGATTTAGAGCAAGAAGCACGCTCTTGCTTTCTAAGCGTCTCTAATACAGAACGAAACGTGACTGTGGTCAGAACAAAATAACGGTGTTTACAACACATACGGACCATATCTAGGTCAACTCTTCTTCTGAAATTGATACAAAGCATAGTTCCATTAACATGCAATGCTTTCAAGTTAAGAGCGAGAAACGTGTGAGCCTCGTGAACGATGTAGCTTCCTTTGAGCTGAAAAGTGTCTGAGTTTACCTGAAAAGATATCTTGCTTGTAGGAGGACACAGAGCCTGGGATTTACCTCCATTTTTGAAGGGAAACACACAGCACTGTTCTCACGATGGAACACACTCTGCATATAAGAAGAAGCACGCTCTTGCTTTCTAGAGTCTCTAATAGAGGAGGAAACGTGAGTGTGCTCAGAACAAAAGAGCGGTGTTTCTTACACATACAGACCATTGCTACTTCAACTCTGCTTCTGAAATAGACACAAACCACAGGTCCACTAACATCCAATGCTTTACAATTAAGAGCAAAATACCTGTGAGCTACGTGAACAATGTAGCTTTGTTTGATCGGAAAGGTGACTGAGTTTACGTGAAACGAAGTCTTGTTTGTAGGAAGACACAGACCTTGAGATTTAACTCCATTTCTGAAGGGAAACACACAGCACAGTTCTCATCCATGAAAAACACTCTGCTTTAGAGCAAGACGCATGCCCTTGCTTTCTAGAGTCTCTAATAGAACCAGAAACTTGAGGGTACTCTGAACAAAAGAACGGTGTTTCCTACACATATGGACCATATCTAGGTCAACTCTTCTTCTGAAACTGATACAAAGCACAGTTCCATTAACATGCAATGCTTTCCAGTTATGAGCGAGAAACGTGTGAGCTTCGTGAACGATGTAGCTTCCTTTGAGCTGAAAATTGACTGAGTTTACCTGAAAAGATGAATTGCTTGTAGGAAGACACAGACCTTGAGATTTAACTCCTTTCTGAAGGGAAACACACAGCACAGTTCTCATCCATGAAAAACACTCTGCTTTAGAGCACGAAGCATGCTCTTGCTTTCTAGAATCTCTAATAGAGCCAGAAACTTGAGGGTACTCTGAACAAAAGAACGGTGTTTCCTACACATATGGAACAGTGCTAGTTCAACTCTGCTTCTGAAACTAATACAAACCAAAAGTCATCTAACATCCAATGCTTTTCAGTTAAGAGCAAGAAACGTGTGAGCTTCGTAAACGATTAATATTTATTTGAGCTGTAAAGTGACTGCATTTACCTGAAATGTTGTCTTGCTTGTAGGAAGACACAGAACCTGGAATTTAACTCCATTTCTGAAGGGAAACACACAGCACAGTTCTCATCCATGAAACACACTCTGCTTTAGAGCAAGAAGCACGCTCTTGCTTTCTATGAGTCTCTAAAACAGCAGGAAACGTGACTGTGGTCAGAACAAAATAACGGTGTTTCCTACACATACGGACCATATCTAGGTCAACTCTTCTTCTGAAAATGATACAAACCACAGTTCCATTAACATGCAATGCTTTCCAGTTAAGAGCGAGAAACGTGTGAGCTTCGTGAACGATGTAGCTTCCTTTGAGATGAAAAGTGACTGAGGTTACCTGAAAAGATACCTTGCATGTAGGAAGACACAGAGCCTGGGATTTAACTCCATTTCTGAAGGGAAACACACAGCACAGTTCTCATCCATGAAAAACACTCTGCTTTAGAGCAAGAAGCACACTCTTGCTCTCTAAGAGTCTCTAATACAGCAGGAAACTTGACTCTGGTAAGAACAAAATAACGGTGTTTCCTACACATATGGACCATATCTAGGTCAACTCTTCTTCTGAAATTGATACAAAGCATAGTTCCATTAACATGCAATGCTTTCAAGTTAAGAGCGAGAAACGTGTGAGCTTCGTGAACGATGTAGCTTCCTTTGAGATGAAAAGTGTCTGAGTTTACCTGAGGAGATATCTTGCTTGTAGGAGGACACAGAGCCTGGGATTTACCTCCATTTCTGAAGGGAAACACACAGCACTGTTCACATGATGAAACACACTCTGCGTATAGGAAGAAGCACGCTCTTGCTTTCTAGAGTCTCTAATAGAGCAGGTAGCGTGAGTGTGCTCAGAACAAAAGAATGGTGTTTTCTACACATACAGAACATTGCTAGTTCAACTCTGCTTCTGAAACTGATACAAACCACAAGTCATCTAACATCCAATGCTTTTCAGTTAAGAGCGAGAAACATGTGATCTTCGTAAATGATTTATATTCTATTGAGCTGAAAAGTTACTGCGTTTACCTGAAATGATGTCTTGCTTGTAGGAAGAAACAGAGCCTGGAATTTAACTCCATTTCTGAAGGGAAACACACAGCACAGTTCTCATCCATGAAACACACTCTGCTTTAGAGCAAGAAGCACGCTCTTGCTTTCTAAGAGCCTCTAATACAGCAGGAAACGTGACTGTGGTCAGAACAAAATAACGGTGTTTCCTACACACACAGATCATATCTAGGCCAAGTCTTCTTCTGAAACTGATACAAACCAAAGTTCCTCTAACATACAATGCTTTACATTTAAGAGTAAGAAACGTTTGAGCTTCGTGAACGATGTAGCTTCCTTTGAGCTGAAAAGTGACTGAGATTACCTAAAAATATATCTTGCCTGTAGGAAGAAACAGAGCCTGGAATTTAACTCCATATCTGAAGGGAACCACACAGCACAGTTCTCATCCATGAAACACACTCTGCTTTAGAGCACGAAGCATGCTTTGGCTTTCTAGACACTCTAATAGAGCCAGAAACTTGAGGGTACTGAGAACAAAAGAACGGTGTTTCATACACATACAGACCATTGCTAGTTCAACTCTGCTTCTGAAACTGATACAAACACAGGTATTCTAACATCCAATGCTTTACAGTTAAGAGCAAGAAACGTGTGAAATACGTGAACAATGTAGATTTGTTTGAGCTGAAAGGTGACTGAGTTTATGTGAAACAATGTCTTGGTTGTAGGAAGATACAGAGCCTGTGATTTAACTATATTTCTGAAGGTAAACACACAGCACAGTTCTCACGATGAAACACACTCTGCATATAGGAAGAAGTACGCTCTTGATTTCTACAATCTCTAATAGAGCAGGAAACGTGAGTGTGCTCAGAACAAAAGAACGGTGTTTCCTACTCATACGGACCACTGCTAGTTCAACTCTGCTTCTGAAACTGATACAAACCACAAGTCATATAACATACAATGTTTTTCAGTTAAGAGCAAGAAACTTGTGAGCTTCGTAAACCATTTATATTCATTTGAGCTGAAAAGAGACTGCGTTTACCTGAAATGATGTCTTGCTTGTAGGAAGGCACGGAGACTGGAATTTAACTCCATTTCTGAAGGGAAACACACAGCACAGTTCTCATCCATGAAACACACTCTGCTTTAGAGCAAGAGGCATACTTTGGCTTTCTAGAGTCTCTAATAGAGCCAGAAACTTGAGGGTACTCAGAACAAAAGAACGGTGTTTCATACACATACAGACCATTGCTAGTTCAACTCTGCTTCTGAAACTGATACAAACCACAGGTATTCTAACATCAAATGCGTTACAGTTAAGAGCAAGTAACGTGTGAAATACGTGAACGATATAGATTTGTTTGAGCTGAAAGGTGACTGAGTTTATGTGAAACAAAGTCTTGCTTTTAGGAAGATACAGAGCCTGTGATTTAACTATATTTCTGAAGGGAAACACACAGCACAGTTCTCACGATGAAACACACTCTGCATATAGGAAGAAGCACGCTCTTGATTTCTAGAGTCTCTAATAGAGCAGGTAGCGTGAGTGTGCTCAGAACAAAAGAACGGTGTTTCCTACTCATACGGACCATTGCTAGTTCAACTCTGCTTCTGAAACTGATACAAACCACAAGTCATATAACATACAATGTTTTTCAGTTAAGAGCAAGAAACTTGTGAGCTTCGTAAACGATTTATATTCATTTGAGCTGAAAAGTGACTGCGTTTACCTGAAATGATGTCTTGCTTGTAGGAAGGCACGGAGCCTGGAATTTAACTCCATTTCTGAATTGAAACACACAGCACAGTTCTCACGATGAAACACACTCTGCATATAGGAAGAAGCACGCTCTTGCTTTCCAGAGTCTCTAATAGAGCCAGAAACTCGAGGGTACTCAGAACAAAAGAACGGTGTTTCCTACACATACGGACCATTTCTAGTTCAACTCTGCTAAGGAAATTGACACAAACCACAGGTCCTCTAACATCCAATGCTTTTCAGTTAAGAGCGAGAAACGTGTGAGCTTCGTAAACGATTTATATTCATTTGAGCTGAAAAGTGCCACGTTTACATCAAATGATGACTTGCTTGTAGGAAGACACAGACCCTGGGATTTAACTCCATTTCTGAAGGGAAACACACAGCACAGTTCTCATCCATGAAACACACTCTGCTTTAGAGCAAGAAGCACGCTCTTTCTTTCTAATAATCTCTAATACAGCAGGAAACGTGTCTGTGGTCAGAACAAAATAACGGTGTTTCCTACACGTACGGTCCATATCTAGGTCAACTCTTCTTCTGAAACTGATACAAACCACAGTTCCTCTAACATGCAATGCTTTCCGGTGAAGAGTGAGAAACGTGTGAGCTTCGTGAACGATGTAGCTTCCTTTGAGCTGAAAAATGACTGAGTTTACCTGAAAAGATGTCTTGCTTTTAGGAAGATACAGAGACTGGAATTTAACTCCATTTCAGAAGGGAAACACACAGCACAGTTCTCATCCATGAAACACACTGTGCTTTAGAGCACGAAGCATGCTCTTGCACTCTAGAGTCTCTAATAGAGCCAGAAACATGAGTGTGCTGTGAACAAAATAACGGTGTTTCCTACATATATGGACCATTGCTAGTACATCTCTGCTTCTGAAACTGATACAAACCACAAGTCATCTAACCTCCAATCTTTTCACTTAAGAGCAAGAAACATGTTAGCTTCATAAAAATTTATATTCATTTGAGCTGAAAAGTGACTGCGTTAACCTGAAATGATGTCTTGCTTGTAGGAAGACACAGAGACTGGAATTTAACTCCATTTCTGAAGGGAAACACACAGCACAGTACTCATCCATGAAACACACTCTGCTTTAGAGCAAGAATCATGCTCTTGCTTTCCAGAGACTCTAATAGAGCCAGAAACTCAAGGGTAATCAGAACAAAGAATGGTGTTTCCTACACATACGGACCATTGCTAGTTCAACTCTGCTTGTGAAACTGATACAAACCACAGGTCCTGTAACATCCAATGCTTTACAGTTAAGAGCAAGAAACATGTGAGCTCCATGAACGATGTAGCTTTGTTTGAAATGAAAGGTGACTGAATTTAAGTGAAATGAAATCTTGCTTGTAGGAAGATACAGGGCCTGTGATTTAACTATATTTCTGAAGGGAAACACACAGCACAGTTCTCACGATGAAACACACTCTGCATATAGGTAGAAGCACGCTCTTGCTTTCTACAGTCTCTAATACAGCAGGAAACTTGAGTTTGCTCAGAACAAAAGAACGGTGTTTCCTACACATACGGACCATTGCTAGAGCAATCTGCTTCTGACACTGATACAAACCACAAGTCTTCTAACATACAATGCTTTTCATTTAACAGCAAGAAACTTGTGAGCTTCGTAAATGATTTATATTCATTTGAGCTGAAAAGTGACTACGTTTACCTGAAATGATGTCTTGCTTGTAGGAAGACACAGAGCCTGGAATTTCACACCATTTCTGACGAGAAACACACAGCACAGTTATCATCCATGAAACACACTCTGATTTAGAGCAAGAAGCACGCTCTTGCTTTCTAAGCGTCTCTAATACAGAACGAAACGTGACTGTGGTCAGAACAAAATAACGGTGTTTCCAACACATACGGACCATATCTAGGTCAACTCTTCTTCTGAAATTGATACAAAGCATAGTTCCATTAACATGCAATGCTTTCAAGTTAAGAGCGAGAAACGTGTGAGCCTCGTGAACGATGTAGCTTCCTTTGAGCTGAAAAGTGTCTGAGTTTACCTGAAAAGATATCTTGCTTGTAGGAGGACACAGAGCCTGGGATTTACCTCCATTTCTGAAGGGAAACACACAGCACTGTTCACATGATGAAACACACTCTGCGTATAGGAAGAAGCACGCTCTTGCTTTCTAGAGTCTCTAATAGAGCCAGAAACTTGAGGGTACTCAGAACAAAAGAACGGTGTTTCATACACATACAGACCATTGCTAGTTCAACTCTGCTTCTGAAACTGATACAAACCACAAGTATTCTAACATCAAATGCGTTACAGTTAAGAGCAAGAAACGTGTGAAATACGTGAACGATATAGATTTGTTTGAGCTGAAAGGTGACTGAGTTTATGTGAAACAAAGTCTTGCTTTTAGGAAGATACAGAGCCTGTGATTTAACTATATTTCTGAAGGGAAACACACAGCACAGTTCTCACGATGAAACACACTCTGCATATAGGAAGAAGCACGCTCTTGGTTTCTAGAATCTCTAATAGAGCAGGAAACGTGAGTGTGCTCAGAACAAAAGAATGGTGTTTCCTACTCATACGGCCCACTGCTATTTCAACTCTTCTTCTGAAACTGATACAAAGCACAGTTCCATTAACATGCAATGATTTCAATTTAAGAGCGAGAAACATGTGAGCTTCGAGAACGATGTAGCTTCCTTTGAGCTGAAAAGTGACTGAGTTTACCTGAAAAGATGTCTAGCTTGTAGGAAGAAACAGACCCTTGGATTTAACTCCATTTCTGAAGGGAAACACACAGCACAGTTCTCATCCATGAAACGCACTCTGCTTTAGAGCAAGAAGCATGCTCTTGCTTTCCAGAGTCTCTAATAGAGCCAGAAACTCGAGGGTACTCAGAACAAAAGAACGGTGTTTCCTACACATACAGACCATTTCTAGTTCAACTCTGCTAAGGAAATTGACACGAACCACAGGTCCTCTAACATCCAATGCTTTTCAGTTAAGAGCGAGAAACGTGTGAGCTTCATAAACGATTTATATTCATTTGAGCTGAAAAGTGACAGCGTTTACATCAAATGATGACTTGCTTGTAGGAAGACACAGACCCTGGGATTTAACTCCATTTCTGAAGGGAAACACACAGCACAGTTCTCATCCATGAAACACACTCTGCTTTAGAGCAAGAAGCATGCTCTTGCTTTCTAATAATCTCTAATACAGCAGGAAACGTGTCTGTGGTCAGAACAAAATAACGGTGTTTCCTACACGTACGGACCATATCTAGGTCAACTCTTCTTCTGAAACTGATACAAACCACAGTTCCTCTAACATGCAATGCTTTCCAGTGAAGAGCGAGAAACATGTGAGCTTCGTGAATGATGTAGCCTCCTTTGAGCTGAAAAATGACTGAGTTTACCTGAAAAGATGTCTTGCTTTTAGGAAGATACAGAGACTGGGATTTAACTCTATTTCTGAAGTGAAACACACAGCACAGTTCTCATCCATGAAACACACTGTGCTTTAGAGCACGAAGCATGCTCTTGCTCTCTAGAGTCTCTAATAGAGCCAGAAACATGAGTGTGCTCTGAACAAAATAACGGTGTTTCCTACATATACGGACCATTGCTAGTTCAACACTGCTTCTGAAACTGTTACAAACCACAAGTCATCTAACCTCCAATCTTTTCACTTAAGAGCAAGACACATGTTAGCTTCATAAAAAATTTATATTCATTTGAGCTGAAATGTGACTGCGTTTACCTGAAATGATGTCTTGCTTGTAGGAAGACACAGAGACTGGAATTTAACTCCATTTCTGAAGGGAAACAGACAGCACAGTACTCATCCATGAAACACACTCTGCTTTAGAGCAAGAATCATGCTCTTCCTTTCCAGAGACTCTAATAGAGCCAGAAACTCGAGGGTAATCAGAACAAAGAATGGTGTTTCCTACACATACGGACCATTGCTAGTTCAACTCTGGTTGTGAAACTGATACAAACCACAGGTCCTGTAACATCCAATGCTTTACAGTTAAGAGCAAGAAACATGTGAGCTCCATGAACGATGAAGCTTTGTTTGAAATGAAAGGTGACTGAGTTTACGTGAAATGAAATCTTGCTTGTAGGAAGATACAGGTCCTGTGATTTAACTATATTTCTGAAGGGAAACACACAGCACAGTTATCAACCATGAAACACACTCTGCATATAGGTAGAAGCACGCTCTTGCTTTCTAGAGTCTCTAATACAGCAGGAAACTTGAGTGTACTCAGAACAAAAGAACGGTGTTTCCTACACATACGGACCATTGCTAGAGCAACTTTGCTTCTGACACTGATACAAACCACAAGTCTTCTAACATACAATGCTTTTCATTTAACAGCAAGAAACTTGTGAGCTTCGCAAACGATTTATATTCATTTGAGCTGAAAAGTGACTACGTTTACCTGAAATGATGTCTTGCTTGTAGGAAGACACAGAGCCTGGAATTTCACACCATTTCTGACGGGAAACACACAGCACAGTTATCAACCATGAAACACACTCTGATTTAGAGCAAGAAGCACGCTCTTGCTTTCTAAGCGTCTCTAATACAGAACGAAACGTGACTGTGGTCAGAACAAAATAACGGTGTTTACAACACATACGGACCATATCTAGGTCAACTCTTCTTCTGAAATTGATACAAAGCATAGTTCCATTAACATGCAATGCTTTCAAGTTAAGAGCGAGAAACGTGTGAGCCTCGTGAACGATGTAGCTTCCTTTGAGCTGAAAAGTGTCTGAGTTTACCTGAAAAGATATCTTGCTTGTAGGAGGACACAGAGCCTGGGATTTACCTCCATTTTTGAAGGGAAACACACAGCACTGTTCTCACGATGGAACACACTCTGCATATAAGAAGAAGCACGCTCTTGCTTTCTAGAGTCTCTAATAGAGGAGGAAACGTGAGTGTGCTCAGAACAAAAGAGCGGTGTTTCTTACACATACAGACCATTGCTACTTCAACTCTGCTTCTGAAATAGACACAAACCACAGGTCCACTAACATCCAATGCTTTACAATTAAGAGCAAAATACCTGTGAGCTACGTGAACAATGTAGCTTTGTTTGATCGGAAAGGTGACTGAGTTTACGTGAAACGAAGTCTTGTTTGTAGGAAGACACAGACCTTGAGATTTAACTCCATTTCTGAAGGGAAACACACAGCACAGTTCTCATCCATGAAAAACACTCTGCTTTAGAGCAAGACGCATGCCCTTGCTTTCTAGAGTCTCTAATAGAACCAGAAACTTGAGGGTACTCTGAACAAAAGAACGGTGTTTCCTACACATATGGACCATATCTAGGTCAACTCTTCTTCTGAAACTGATACAAAGCACAGTTCCATTAACATGCAATGCTTTCCAGTTATGAGCGAGAAACGTGTGAGCTTCGTGAACGATGTAGCTTCCTTTGAGCTGAAAATTGACTGAGTTTACCTGAAAAGATGAATTGCTTGTAGGAAGACACAGACCTTGAGATTTAACTCCTTTCTGAAGGGAAACACACAGCACAGTTCTCATCCATGAAAAACACTCTGCTTTAGAGCACGAAGCATGCTCTTGCTTTCTAGAATCTCTAATAGAGCCAGAAACTTGAGGGTACTCTGAACAAAAGAACGGTGTTTCCTACACATATGGAACAGTGCTAGTTCAACTCTGCTTCTGAAACTAATACAAACCAAAAGTCATCTAACATCCAATGCTTTTCAGTTAAGAGCAAGAAACGTGTGAGCTTCGTAAACGATTAATATTTATTTGAGCTGTAAAGTGACTGCATTTACCTGAAATGTTGTCTTGCTTGTAGGAAGACACAGAACCTGGAATTTAACTCCATTTCTGAAGGGAAACACACAGCACAGTTCTCATCCATGAAACACACTCTGCTTTAGAGCAAGAAGCACGCTCTTGCTTTCTATGAGTCTCTAAAACAGCAGGAAACGTGACTGTGGTCAGAACAAAATAACGGTGTTTCCTACACATACGGACCATATCTAGGTCAACTCTTCTTCTGAAAATGATACAAACCACAGTTCCATTAACATGCAATGCTTTCCAGTTAAGAGCGAGAAACGTGTGAGCTTCGTGAACGATGTAGCTTCCTTTGAGATGAAAAGTGACTGAGGTTACCTGAAAAGATACCTTGCATGTAGGAAGACACAGAGCCTGGGATTTAACTCCATTTCTGAAGGGAAACACACAGCACAGTTCTCATCCATGAAAAACACTCTGCTTTAGAGCACGAAGCATGCTCTTGCTTTCTAGAGTCTCTAATAGAGCCAGAAACTTGAGGGTACTCTGATCAAAAGAACGGTGTTTCCTTCACATATGGACCAGTGCTAGTTCAACTCTGCTTCTGAAACTGATACAACCACAAGTCATCTAACATCCAATGCTTTTCAGTTAAGAGCAAGAAAATGTGAGCTTCGTAAACGATTTAAATTCATTTGAGCTGTAAAGTGACTGCGTTTACCTGAAATGTTGTCTTGCTTGTAGGAAGACACAGAGCCTGGAATTTAAACCCAATTTCTGAAGGGAAACACACAGCACAGTTCTCATCCATGAAACACACTCTGCTTTAGAGCAAGAAGCACACTCTTGCTCTCTAAGAGTCTCTAATACAGCAGGAAACTTGACTCTGGTAAGAACAAAATAACGGTGTTTCCTACACATATGGACCATATCTAGGTCAACTCTTCTTCTGAAATTGATACAAAGCATAGTTCCATTAACATGCAATGCTTTCAAGTTAAGAGCGAGAAACGTGTGAGCTTCGTGAACGATGTAGCTTCCTTTGAGATGAAAAGTGTCTGAGTTTACCTGAGGAGATATCTTGCTTGTAGGAGGACACAGAGCCTGGGATTTACCTCCATTTCTGAAGGGAAACACACAGCACTGTTCACATGATGAAACACACTCTGCGTATAGGAAGAAGCACGCTCTTGCTTTCTAGAGTCTCTAATAGAGCAGGTAGCGTGAGTGTGCTCAGAACAAAAGAATGGTGTTTTCTACACATACAGAACATTGCTAGTTCAACTCTGCTTCTGAAACTGATACAAACCACAAGTCATCTAACATCCAATGCTTTTCAGTTAAGAGCGAGAAACATGTGATCTTCGTAAATGATTTATATTCTATTGAGCTGAAAAGTTACTGCGTTTACCTGAAATGATGTCTTGCTTGTAGGAAGAAACAGAGCCTGGAATTTAACTCCATTTCTGAAGGGAAACACACAGCACAGTTCTCATCCATGAAACACACTCTGCTTTAGAGCAAGAAGCACGCTCTTGCTTTCTAAGAGCCTCTAATACAGCAGGAAACGTGACTGTGGTCAGAACAAAATAACGGTGTTTCCTACACACACAGATCATATCTAGGCCAAGTCTTCTTCTGAAACTGATACAAACCAAAGTTCCTCTAACATACAATGCTTTACATTTAAGAGTAAGAAACGTTTGAGCTTCGTGAACGATGTAGCTTCCTTTGAGCTGAAAAGTGACTGAGATTACCTAAAAATATATCTTGCCTGTAGGAAGAAACAGAGCCTGGAATTTAACTCCATATCTGAAGGGAAACACACAGCACAGTTCTCATCCATGAAACACACTCTGCTTTAGAGCACGAAGCATGCTTTGGCTTTCTAGAGACTCTAACAGAGCCAGAAACTTGAGGGTACTGAGATCAAAAGAACGGTGTTTCATACACATACAGACCATTGCTAGTTCAACTCTGCTTCTGAAACTGATACAAACCACAGGTATTATAACATCCAATGCTTTACCGTTAAGAGCAAGAAACGTGTGAAATACGTGAACGATGTAGATTTGTTTGAGCTGAAATGTGACTGAGTTTATGTGAAACAAAGTCTTGCTTTTAGGAAGATACAGAGCCTGTGATTTAACTATATTTCTGAAGGGAAACACACAGCACAGTTCTCACGATGAAACACACTCTGCATATAGGAAGAAGCACGCTCTTGCTTTCTAGAATCTCTAATAGAGCAGGAAACGTGAGTGTGCTCAGAACAAAAGAACGGTGTTTCCTACTCATACGGACCACTGCTAGTTCAACTCTGCTTCTGAAACTGATACAAACCACAAGTCATATAACATAGAATGTTTTTCAGTTAAGAGCAAGAAACTTGTGAGCTTCGTAAACGATTTATATTCATTTGAGCTGAAAAGTGACTGCGTTTACCTGAAATGATGTCTTGCTTGTAGGAAGGCACGGAGCCTGGAATTTAACTCCATTTCTGAAGGGAAACACACAGCACAGTTCTTACGATGAAACACACTCTGCATATAGGAATAAGCACGCTCTTGCTTTCCAGAGTCTCTAATAGAGCCAGAAACTCGTGGGTACTCAGAACAAAAGAACGGTGTTTCCTACACATACGGACCATTTCTAGTTCAACTCTGCTAAGGAAATTGACAGAAACCACAGGTCCTCTAACATCCAATGCTTTTCAGTTAAGAGCGAGAAACGTGTGAGCTTCGTAAACGATTTATATTCATTTGAGCTGAAAAGTGACAGCGTTTACATCAAATGATGACATGTTTGTAGGAAGACACAGAGCCTGGGATTTAACTCCATTTCTGAAGGGAAACACACAGCACAGTTCTCATCCATGAAACACACTCTGCTTTAGAGCACGAAGCATACTTTGGCTTTCTAGAGTCTCTAATAGAGCCAGAAACTTGAGGGTACTCAGAACAAAAGAACGGTGTTTCATACACATACAGACCATTGCTAGTTCAACTCTGCTTCTGAAACTGATACAAACCACAGGTATTCTAACATCAAATGCGTTACAGTTAAGAGCAAGAAACGTGTGAAATACGTGAACGATATAGATTTGTTTGAGCTGAAAGGTGACTGAGTTTATGTGAAACAAAGTCTTGCTTTTAGGAAGATACAGAGCCTGTGATTTAACTATATTTCTGAAGGGAAACACACAGCACAGTTCTCACGATGAAACACACTCTGCATATAGGAAGAAGCACGCTCTTGCTTTCTAGAATCTCTAATAGAGCAGGAAACGTGAGTGTGCTCAGAACAAAAGAACGGTGTTTCCTACTCATACGGCCCACTGCTAGTTCAACTCTTCTTCTGAAACTGATACAAAGCACAGTTCCATTAACATGCAATGATTTCAATTTAAGAGCGAGAAACGTGTGAGCTTCGAGAACGATGTAGCTTCCTTTGAGCTGAAAAGTGACTGAGTTTACCTGAAAAGATGTCTAGCTTGTAGGAAGAAACAGACCCTTGGATTTAACTCCATTTCTGAAGGGAAACACACAGCACAGTTCTCATCCATGAAACGCACTCTGCTTTAGAGCAAGAAGCATGCTCTTGCTTTCCAGAGTCTCTAATAGAGCCAGAAACTCGAGGGTACTCAGAACAAAAGAACGGTGTTTCCTACACATACGGACCATTTCTAGTTCAACTCTGCTAAGGAAATTGACACGAACCACAGGTCCTCTAACATCCAATGCTTTTCCGTTAAGAGCGAGAAACGTGTGAGCTTCGTAAACGATTTATATTCATTTGAGCTGAAAAGTGACAGCGTTTACATCAAATGATGACTTGCTTGTAGGAAGACACAGACCCTGGGATTTAACTCCATTTCTGAAGGGAAACACACAGCACAGTTCTCATCCATGAAACACACTCTGCTTTAGAGCAAGAAGCATGCTCTTGCTTTCTAATAATCTCTAATACAGCAGGAAACGTGTCTGTGGTCAGAACAAAATAACGGTGTTTCCTACACGTACGGACCATATCTAGGTCAACTCTTCTTCTGAAACTGATACAAACCACAGTTCCTCTAACATGCAATGCTTTCCAGTGAAGAGTGAGAAACATGTGAGCTTCGTGAATGATGTAGCCTCCTTTGAGCTGAAAAATGACTGAGTTTACCTGAAAAGATGTCTTGCTTTTAGGAAGATACAGAGACTGGGATTTAACTCTATTTCTGAAGTGAAACACACAGCACAGTTCTCATCCATGAAACACACTGTGCTTTAGAGCACGAAGCATGCTCTTGCTCTCTAGAGTCTCTAATAGAGCCAGAAACATGAGTGTGCTCTGAACAAAATAACGGTGTTTCCTACATATACGGACCATTGCTAGTTCAACTCTGCTTCTGAAACTGTTACAAACCAAAAGTCATCTAACCTCCAATCTTTTCACTTAAGAGCAAGACACATGTTAGCTTCATAAAAAATTTATATTCATTTGAGCTGAAAAGTGACTGCGTTAACCTGAAATGATGTCTTGCTTGTAGGAAGACACAGAGACTGGAATTTAACTCCATTTCTGAAGGGAAACAGACAGCACAGTACTCATCCATGAAACACACTCTGCTTTAGAGCAAGAATCATGCTCTTGCTTTCCAGAGACTCTAATAGAGCCAGAAACTCGAGGGTAATCAGAACAAAGAATGGTGTTTCCTACACATACGGACCATTGCTAGTTCAAATCTGCTTGTGAAACTGATACAAACCACAGGTCCTGTAACATCCAATGCTTTACAGTTAAGAGCAAGAAACGTGTGAGCTCCATGAACGATGAAGCTTTGTTTGAAATGAAAGGTGACTGAATTTACGTGAAATGAAATCTTGCTTGTAGGAAGATACAGGTCCTGTGATTTAACTATATTTCTGAAGGGAAACACACAGCACAGTTCTCACGATGAAACACACTCTGCATATAGGTAGAAGCACGCTCTTGCTTTCTACAGTCTCTAATACAGCAGGAAACTTGAGTGTGCTCAGAACAAAAGAACGGTGTTTCCTACAAATACGGACCATTGCTAGAGCAACTTTGCTTCTGACACTGATACAAACCACAAGTCTTCTAACATACAATGCTTTTCATTTAACAGCAAGAAACTTGTGAGCTTCGTAAATGATTTATATTCATTTGAGCTGAAAAGTGACTACGTTTACCTGAAATGATGTCTTGCTTGTAGGAAGACACAGAGCCTGGAATTTCACACCATTTCTGACGGGAAACACACAGCACAGTTATCAACCATGAAACACACTCTGATTTAGAGCAAGAAGCACTCTCTTGCTTTCTAAGCGTCCCTAATACAGAACGAAACGTGACTGTGGTCAGAACAAAATAACGGTGTTTACAACACATACGGACCATATCTAGGTCAACTCTTCTTCTGAAATTGATACAAAGCATAGTTCCATTAACATGCAATGCTTTCAAGTTAAGAGCGAGAAACGTGTGAGCCTCGGGAACGATGTAGCTTCCTTTGAGCTGAAAAGTGTCTGAGTTTACCTGAAAATATATCTTGCTTGTAGGAGGACACAGAGCCTGGGATTTACCTCCATTTCTGAAGGGAAACACACAGCACTGTTCACATGATGAAACACACTCTGCTTATAGGAAGAAGCACGCTCTTGCTTTCTAGAGTCTGTGATAGAGCAGGAAACGTGAGTGTGCTCAGAACAAAAGAACGGTGTTTCCTACACATACGGACCATTGCTAGTTCAACTCTGCTTCTGAAACTGATAGAAACCACAAGTCATCTAACATCCAGTGCTTTTCAGTTAAGAGCGAGAAACGTGTGAGCTTTGCAAACGATTTATGTTCATTTGAGCTGAAAAGTGAATGCATTTACCTGAAATGATGTCTTGCTTGTAGGAAGACACAGAGGCCAGAATTTAACTCCATTTCTGAAGGGAAACACACAGCACAGTTCTCATCCATGAAACACACTCTGCTTTAGAGCAAGAAGAACGCTCTTGCTTTCTAAGAGTCTCTAATACAGCAGGAAATGTGACTGTGGTCAGAACAAAATAACCGTGTTTCCTACACATACTGACCATATCTAGGCCAAGTCTTCTTCTGAAACTGATACAAAGCACAGTTCCATTAACATGCAATGATTTCAATTTAAGAGCGAGAAACGTGTGAGCTTCGAGAACGATGTAGCTTCCTTTGAGCTGAAAAGTGACTGAGTTTACCTGAAAAGATGTCTAGCTTGTAGGAAGAAACAGACCCTTGGATTTAACTTCATTTCTGAAGGGAAACACACAGCACAGTTCTCATCCATGAAACGTACTCTGCTTTAGAGCAAGAAGCATGCTCTTGCTTTCCAGATTCTCTAATAGAGCCAGAAAATCAAGGGTACTCAGAACAAAAGAACGGTGTTTCCTACACATACGGACCATTTCTAGTTCAACTCTGCTAAGGAAATTGACACAAACCACAGGTCCTCTAACATCCAATGCTTTTCAGTTAAGAGCGAGAAACGTGTGAGCTTCGTAAACGATTTATATTCATTTGAGCTGAAAAGTGACAGCGTTTACATCAAATGATGACTTGCTTGTAGGAAGACACAGACCCTGGGATTTAACTCCATTTCTGAAGGGAAACACACAGCACAGTTCTCATCCATGAAACACACTCTGCTTTAGAGCAAGAAGCATGCTCTTGCTTTCTAATAATCTCTAATACAGCAGGAAACGTGTCTGTGGTCAGAACAAAATAACGGTGTTTCCTACACGTACGGACCATATCTAGGTCAACTCTTCTTCTGAAACTGATACAAACCACAGTTCCTCTAACATGCAATGCTTTCCAGTGAAGAGCGAGAAACATGTGAGCTTCGTGAATGATGTAGCCTCCTTTGAGCTGAAAAATGACTGAGTTTACCTGAAAAGATGTCTTGCTTTTAGGAAGATACAGAGACTGGGATTTAACTCTATTTCTGAAGTGAAACACACAGCACAGTTCTCATCCATGAAACACACTGTGCTTTAGAGCACGAAGCATGCTCTTGCTCTCTAGAGTCTCTAATAGAGCCAGAAACATGAGTGTGCTCTGAACAAAATAACGGTGTTTCCTACATATACGGACCATTGCTAGTTCAACTCTGCTTCTGAAACTGTTACAAACCAAAAGTCATCTAACCTCCAATCTTTTCACTTAAGAGCAAGACACATGTTAGCTTCATAAAAAATTTATATTCATTTGAGCTGAAAAGTGACTGCGTTAACCTGAAATGATGTCTTGCTTGTAGGAAGACACAGAGACTGGAATTTAACTCCATTTCTGAAGGGAAACAGACAGCACAGTACTCATCCATGAAACACACTCTGCTTTAGAGCAAGAATCATGCTCTTGCTTTCCAGAGACTCTAATAGAGCCAGAAACTCGAGGGTAATCAGAACAAAGAATGGTGTTTCCTACACATACGGACCATTGCTAGTTCAAATCTGCTTGTGAAACTGATACAAACCACAGGTCCTGTAACATCCAATGCTTTACAGTTAAGAGCAAGAAACGTGTGAGCTCCATGAACGATGAAGCTTTGTTTGAAATGAAAGGTGACTGAATTTACGTGAAATGAAATCTTGCTTGTAGGAAGATACAGGTCCTGTGATTTAACTATATTTCTGAAGGGAAACACACAGCACAGTTCTCACGATGAAACACACTCTGCATATAGGTAGAAGCACGCTCTTGCTTTCTACAGTCTCTAATACAGCAGGAAACTTGAGTGTGCTCAGAACAAAAGAACGGTGTTTCCTACAAATACGGACCATTGCTAGAGCAACTTTGCTTCTGACACTGATACAAACCACAAGTCTTCTAACATACAATGCTTTTCATTTAACAGCAAGAAACTTGTGAGCTTCATAAACGATTTATATTCATTTGAGCTGAAAAGTGACTACGTTTACCTGAAATGATGTCTTGCTTGTAGGAAGACACAGAGCCTGGAATTTCACACCATTTCTGACGGGAAACACACAGCACAGTTATCAACCATGAAACACACTCTGATTTAGAGCAAGAAGCACGCTCTTGCTTTCTAAGCGTCTCTAATACAGAACGAAACGTGACTGTGGTCAGAACAAAATAACGGTGTTTACAACACATACGGACCATATCTAGGTCAACTCTTCTTCTGAAATTGATACAAAGCATAGTTCCATTAACATGCAATGCTTTCAAGTTAAGAGCGAGAAACGTGTGAGCCTCGTGAACGATGTAGCTTCCTTTGAGCTGAAAAGTGTCTGAGTTTACCTGAAAAGATATCTTGCTTGTAGGAGGACACAGAGCCTGGGATTTACCTCCATTTCTGAAGGGAAACACACAGCACTGTTCACATGATGAAACACACTCTGCTTATAGGAAGAAGCACGCTCTTGCTTTCTAGAGTCTGTGATAGAGCAGGAAACGTGAGTGTGCTCAGAACAAAAGAACGGTGTTTCCTACACATACGGACCATTGCTAGTTCAACTCTGCTTCTGAAACTGATAGAAACCACAAGTCATCTAACATCCAGTGCTTTTCAGTTAAGAGCGAGAAACGTGTGAGCTTTGCAAACGATTTATGTTCATTTGAGCTGAAAAGTGAATGCATTTACCTGAAATGATGTCTTGCTTGTAGGAAGACACAGAGCCCAGAATTTAACTCCATTTCTGAAGGGAAACACACAGCACAGTTCTCATCCATGAAACACACTCTGCTTTAGAGCAAGAAGAACGCTCTTGCTTTCTAAGAGTCTCTAATACAGCAGGAAATGTGACTGTGGTCAGAACAAAATAACCGTGTTTCCCACACATACTGACCATATCTAGGCCAAGTCTTCTTCTGAAACTGATACAAAGCACAGTTCCATTAACATGCAATGATTTCAATTTAAGAGCGAGAAACGTGTGAGCTTCGAGAACGATGTAGCTTCCTTTGAGCTGAAAAGTGACTGAGTTTACCTGAAAAGATGTCTAGCTTGTAGGAAATATCAGACCCTTGGATTTAACTTCATTTCTGAAGGGAAACACACAGCACAGTTCTCATCCATGAAACGTACTCTGCTTTAGAGCAAGAAGCATGCTCTTGCTTTCCAGATTCTCTAATAGAGCCAGAAAATCAAGGGTACTCAGAACAAAAGAACGGTGTTTCCTACACATACGGACCATTTCTAGTTCAACTCTGCTAAGGAAATTGACACAAACCACAGGTCCTCTAACATCCAATGCTTTTCAGTTAAGAGCGAGAAACGTGTGAGCTTCGTAAACGATTTATATTCATTTGATCTGAAAAGTGACAGCGTTTACATCAAATGATGACTTGCATGTAGGAAGACACAGACCCTGGGATTTAACTCCATTTCTGAAGGGAAACACACAGCACAGTTCTCATCCATGAAACACACTCTGCTTTACAGCAAGAAGCACGCTCTTGCTTTCTAATAGTCTCTAATACAGCAGGAAACGTGTCTGTGGTCAGAACAAAATAACGGTGTTTCCTACACGTACAGACCATATCTAGGTCAACTCTTCTTCTGAAACTGATACAAACCACAGTTCCTCTAACATGCAATGCTTTCCAGTGAAGAGTGAGAAACGTGTGAGCTTCGTGAACGATGTAGCTTCCTTTGAGCTGAAAAACGACTGAGTTTACCTGAAAAGATGTCTTGCTTTTAGGAAGATACAGAGACTGGGATTTAACTCTATTTCTGAAGTGAAACACACAGCACAGTTCTCATCCATGAAACACACTGTGCTTTAGAGCACGAAGCATGCTCTTGCTCTCTAGAGTCTCTAATAGAGCCAGAAACATGAGTGTGCTCTGAACAAAATAACGGTGTTTCCTACATATACGGACCATTGCTAGTTCAACTCTGCTTCTGAAACTGTTACAAACCACAAGTCATCTAACCTCCAATCTTTTCACTTAAGAGCAAGACACATGTTAGCTTCATAAAAAATTTATATTCATTTGAGCTGAAAAGTGACTGCGTTTACCTGAAATGATGTCTTGCTTGTAGGAAGACACAGAGACTGGAATTTAACTCCATTTCTGAAGGGAAACAGACAGCACAGTACTCATCCATGAAACACACTCTGCTTTAGAGCAAGAATCATGCTCTTGCTTTCCAGAGACTCTAATAGAGCCAGAAACTCGAGGGTAATCAGAACAAAGAATGGTGTTTCCTACACATACGGACCATTGCTAGTTCAAATCTGCTTGTGAAACTGATACAAACCACAGGTCCTGTAACATCCAATGCTTTACAGTTAAGAGCAAGAAACGTGTGAGCTCCATGAACGATGAAGCTTTGTTTGAAATGAAAGGTGACTGAATTTACGTGAAATGAAATCTTGCTTGTAGGAAGATACAGGTCCTGTGATTTAACTATATTTCTGAAGGGAAACACACAGCACAGTTCTCACGATGAAACACACTCTGCATATAGGTAGAAGCACGCTCTTGCTTTCTACAGTCTCTAATACAGCAGGAAACTTGAGTGTGTTCAGAACAAAAGAACGGTGTTTCCTACAAATACGGACCATTGCTAGAGCAACTTTGCTTCTGACACTGATACAAACCACAAGTCTTCTAACATACAATGCTTTTCATTTAACAGCAAGAAACTTGTGAGCTTCATAAACGATTTATATTCATTTGAGCTGAAAAGTGACTACGTTTACCTGAAATGATGTCTTGCTTGTAGGAAGACACAGACCTGGAATTTCACACCATTTCTGACGGGAAACACACAGCACAGTTATCAACCATGAAACACACTCTGCTTTAGAGCAAGAAGCACGCTCTTGCTTTCTAAGCGTCTCTAATACAGAACGAAACGTGACTGTGGTCAGAACAAAATAACGGTGTTTACAACACATACGGACCATATCTAGGTCAACTCTTCTTCTGAAATTGATACAAAGCATAGTTCCATTAACATGCAATGCTTTCAAGTTAAGAGCGAGAAACGTGTGAGCCTCGGGAACGATGTAGCTTCCTTTGAGCTGAAAAGTGTCTGAGTTTACCTGAAAAGATATCTTGCTTGTAGGAGGACACAGAGCCTGGGATTTACCTCCATTTCTGAAGGGAAACACACAGCACTGTTCACATGATGAAACACACTCTGCTTATAGGAAGAAGCACGCTCTTGCTTTCTAGAGTCTGTGATAGAGCAGGAAACGTGAGTGTGCTCAGAACAAAAGAACGGTGTTTCCTACACATACGGACCATTGCTAGTTCAACTCTGCTTCTGAAACTGATAGAAACCACAAGTCATCTAACATCCAGTGCTTTTCAGTTAAGAGCGAGAAACGTGTGAGCTTTGCAAACGATTTATGTTCATTTGAGCTGAAAAGTGAATGCATTTACCTGAAATGATGTCTTGCTTGTAGGAAGACACAGAGCCCAGAATTTAACTCCATTTCTGAAGGGAAACACACAGCACAGTTCTCATCCATGAAACACACTCTGCTTTAGAGCAAGAAGAACGCTCTTGCTTTCTAAGAGTCTCTAATACAGCAGGAAATGTGACTGTGGTCAGAACAAAATAACCGTGTTTCCCACACATACTGACCATATCTAGGCCAAGTCTTCTTCTGAAACTGATACAAAGCACAGTTCCATTAACATGCAATGATTTCAATTTAAGAGCGAGAAACGTGTGAGCTTCGAGAACGATGTAGCTTCCTTTGAGCTGAAAAGTGACTGAGTTTACCTGAAAAGATGTCTAGCTTGTAGGAAGAATCAGACCCTTGGATTTAACTTCATTTCTGAAGGGAAACACACAGCACAGTTCTCATCCATGAAACGTACTCTGCTTTAGAGCAAGAAGCATGCTCTTGCTTTCCAGAGTCTCTAATAGAGCCAGAAAATCAAGGGTACTCAGAACAAAAGAACGGTGTTTCCTACACATACGGACCATTTCTAGTTCAACTCTGCTAAGGAAATTGACACAAACCACAGGTCCTCTAACATCCAATGCTTTTCAGTTAAGAGCGAGAAACGTGTGAGCTTCGTAAACGATTTATATTCATTTGATCTGAAAAGTGACAGCGTTTACATCAAATGATGACTTGCATGTAGGAAGACACAGAGCCTGGGATTTAACTCCATTTCTGAAGGGAAACACACAGCACAGTTCTCATCCATGAAACACACTCTGCTTTACAGCAAGAAGCACGCTCTTGCTTTCTAATAGTCTCTAATACAGCAGGAAACGTGTCTGTGGTCAGAACAAAATAACGGTGTTTCCTACACGTACAGACCATATCTAGGTCAACTCTTCTTCTGAAACTGATACAAACCACAGTTCCTCTAACATGCAATGCTTTCCAGTGAAGAGTGAGAAACGTGTGAGCTTCGTGAACGATGTAGCTTCCTTTGAGCTGAAAAACGACTGAGTTTACCTGAAAAGATGTCTTGCTTTTAGGAAGATACAGAGACTGGGATTTAACTCTATTTCTGAAGTGAAACACACAGCACAGTTCTCATCCATGAAACACACTGTGCTTTAGAGCACGAAGCATGCTCTTGCTCTCTAGAGTCTCTAATAGAGCCAGAAACATGAGTGTGCTCTGAACAAAATAACGGTGTTTCCTACATATACGGACCATTGCTAGTTCAACTCTGCTTCTGAAACTGTTACAAACCACCAGTCATCTAACCTCCAATCTTTTCACTTAAGAGCAAGACACATGTTAGCTTCATAAAAAATTTATATTCATTTGAGCTGAAAAGTGACTGCGTTTACCTGAAATGATGTCTTGCTTGTAGGAAGACACAGAGACTGGAATTTAACTCCATTTCTGAAGGGAAACAGACAGCACAGTACTCATCCATGAAACACACTCTGCTTTAGAGCAAGAATCATGCTCTTGCTTTCCAGAGACTCTAATAGAGCCAGAAACTCGAGGGTAATCAGAACAAAGAATGGTGTTTCCTACACATACGGACCATTGCTAGTTCAACTCTGCTTGTGAAACTGATACAAACCACAGGTCCTGAAACATCCAATGCTTTACAGTTAAGAGCAAGAAACGTGTGAGCTCCATGAACGATGTAGCTTTGTTTGAAATGAAAGGTGACTGAGTTTACGTGAAATGAAATCTTGCTTGTAGGAAGATACAGGGCCTGTGATTTTACTATATTTCTGAAGGGAAACACACAGCACAGTTCTCACGATGAAACACACTCTGCATATAGGTAGAAGCACGCTCTTGCTTTCTACAGTCTCTAATACAGCAGGAAACTTGAGTGTGCTCAGAACAAAAGAACGGTGTTTCCTACACATACGGACCATTGCTAGAGCAACTTTGCTTCTGACATTGATACAAACCACAAGTCTTCTAACATACAATGCTTTTCATTTAACAGCAAGAAACTTGTGAGCTTCGTAAACGATTTATATTCATTTGAGCTGAAAAGTGACTACGTTTACCTGAAATGATGTCTTGCTTGTAGGAAGACACAGTGCCTGGAATTTCACACCATTTCTGACGGGAAACACAAAGCACAGTTATCATCCATGAAACACACTCTGATTTAGAGCAAGAAGCACGCTCTTGCTTTCTAAGTGTCTCTAATACAGAACGAAACGTGACTGTGGTCAGAACAAAATAACGGTGTTTCCAACACATACGGACCATATCTAGGTCAACTCTTCTTCTGAAATTGATACAAAGCATAGTTCCATTAACTTGCAATGCTTTCAAGTTAAGAGCGAGAAACGTGTGAGCTTCGTGAACGATGTAGCTTCCTTTTACCTGAAAAGTGTCTGAGTTTACCTGAGGAGATATCTTGCTTGTAGGAGGACACAGAGCCTGGGATTTACCTCCATTTCTGAAGGGAAACACACAGCACTGTTCTCACGATGGAACACACTCTGCATATAAGAAGAAGCAAGCTCTTGCTTTCTAGAGTCTCTAATAGAGGAGGAAACGTGAGTGTGCTCAGAACAAAAGAGCGGTGTTTCTTACACATACGGACCATTGCTACTTCAACTCTGCTTCTGAAATAGACACAAACCACAGGTCCACTAACATCCAATGCTTTACAATTAAGAGCAAAATACCTGTGAGCTACGTGAACAATGTAGCTTTGTTTGATCGGAAAGGTGACTGAGTTTACGTGAAACGAAGTCTTGTTTGTAGGAAGACACAGACCTTGAGATTTAACTCCATTTCTGAAGGGAAACACACAGCACTGTTCTCATGATGAAACACACTCTGCGTATAGGAAGAAGCACGCTCTTGCTTTCTAGAGTCTCTGATAGAGCAGGAAACGTGAGTGTGCTCAGAACACAAGAGCGGTGTTTCCTACACATATGGACCATAGCTAGTTCAACTCTGCTTCTGAAACTGATAGAAACCACAAGTCCTCTAACATCCAATGCTTTTCAGTTAAGAGCGAGAAACGTGTGAGGTTTGTAAACGATTTATATTCATTTGAGTTGAAAAGTGACTGCATTTACATGAAATGATGTCTTGCTTGTAGGAAGACACAGAGCCTGGAATTTAACTCCATTTCTGAAGGGAAACACACAGCACAGTTCTTATCCTTGAAACACACTCTGCTTTAGAGCAAGAAGCACGCTCTTGCTTTCTATGAGTCTCTAAAACAGCAGGAAACGTGACTGTGGTCAGAACAAAATAACGGTGTTTCCTACACATACGGACCATATCTAGGTCAACTCTTCTTCTGAAAATGATACAAACCACAGTTCCATTAACATGCAATGCTTTCCAGTTAAGAGCTAGAAACGTGTGAGCTTCGTGAACGATGTAGCTTCCTTTGAGATGAAAAGTGACTGAGTTTACCTGAAAAGATACCTTGCATGTAGGAAGACACAGAGCCTGGGATTTAACTCCATTTCTGAAGGGAAACACACAGCACAGTTCTCATCCATGAAAAACACTCTGCTTTAGAGCACGAAGCATGCTCTTGCTTTCTAGAGTCTCTAATAGAGCCAGAAACTTGAGGGTACTCTGATCAAAAGAACGGTGTTTCCTTCACATATGGACCAGTGCTAGTTCAACTCTGCTTCTGAAACTGATACAAACCACAAGTCATCTAACATCCAATGCTTTTCAGTTAAGAGCAAGAAAATGTGAGCTTCGTAAACGATTTATATTCATTTGAGCTGTAAAGTGACTGCGTTTACCTGAAATGTTGTCTTGCTTGTAGGAAGACACAGAGCCTGGAATTTAAACCCAATTTCTGAAGGGAAACACACAGCACAGTTCTCATCCATGAAACACACTCTGCTTTAGAGCAAGAAGCACGCTCTTGCTTTCTAAGAGTCTCTAATACAGCAGGAAACGTGCCTGTGATCAGAACAAAATAACGGTGTTTCCAACACGTACGGAACATATCTAGGTCAACTCTTCTTCTGAAACTGATACAAACCACAGTTCCATTAACATGAAAAGCTTTAAAGTGAAGAGCAAGAAACGAGTGAGCTTTGTGAACGATGTAGCTTCCTTTGAGCTGAAAAGTGACTGAGTTTACCTGAAAAGATATCTTGCTTGTAGGAAGACACAGAGCCTGGGATTTAACTCCATTTCTGAAGGGAAACACACAGCACAGTTCTCATCCATGAAAAACACTCTGCTTTAGAGCAAGAAGCATGCCCTTGCTTTCTAGAGTCTCTAATAGAGCCATAAACTTGAGGGTACTCTGAACAAAAGAACGGTGTTTCCTACACATATGGACCATATTTAGGTCAACTCTTCTTCTGAAATTGATACAAAGCACAGTTCCATTAACATGCAATGCTTTCCATTTAAGAGCGAGAAACGTGTGAGCTTCGTGAACAATGTAGCTTCCTTTGAGCTGAAAAGTGACTGAGTTTACCTGAAAAGATGTCTTGCTTGTAGGAAGACACAGAGCCTGGGATTTAACTCCATTTCTGAAGGGAAACACACAGCACAGTTCTCATCCATGAAACACACTCTGCTTTAGAGCAAGAAGCATGCTCTTCCTTCCCAGTGTCTCTAATAGAGCCAGAAACGTGAGGGTTCTAGAACAAAAGAGCGGTGTTTCTTACACATACGGACCATTGCTACTTCAACTCTGCTTCTGAAATACACACAAACCACAGGTCCACTAACATCCAATGCTTTACAATTAAGAGCAAAAAACCTGTGAGCTACGTGAACAATGTAGCTTTGTTTGAGCGGAAAGGTGACTGAGTTTACGTGAAACGAAGTCTTGTTTGTAGGAAGACAGAGACCTTGAGATTTAACTCCATTTCTGAAGGGAAACACACAGCACAGTTCTCATCCATGAAAAACACTCTGCTTTAGAGCACGAAGCATGCCCTTGCTTTCTAGAGTCTCTAATAGAACCAGAAACTTGAGGGTACTCTGAACAAAAGAACGGTGTTTCCTACACATATGGACCATATCTAGGTCAACTCTTCTTCTGAAACTGATACAAAGCACAGTTCCATTAACATGCAATGCTTTCCAGTTAAGAGCGAGAAACGTGTGAGCTTCGTGAACGATGTAGCTTCCTTTGAGGTGAAAATTGACTGAGTTTACCTGAAAAGATGAATTGCTTGTAGGAAGACACAGACCTTGAGATTTAACTCCATTTCTGAAGGGAAACACACAGCACAGTTCTCATCCATGAAAAACACTCTGCTTTAGAGCACGAAGCATGCTCTTGCTTTCTAGAGTCTCTAATAGAGCCAGAAACTTGAGGGTACTCTGAACAAAGGAACGGTGTTTCCTACACATATGGACCAGTGATAGTTCAACTCTGCTTCTGAAACTAATACCAACCAAAAGTCATCTAACACCCAATGCTTTTCAGTTAAGAGCAAGAAACGTGTGAGCTTCGTAAACGATTAATATTTATTTGAGCTGTAAAGTGACTGCATTTACCTGAAATGTTGTCTTGCTTGTAGGAAGACACAGAACCTGGAATTTAAACCCAATTCTGAAGGGAAACACACAGCACAGTTCTCATCCATGAAACACACTCTGCTTTAGAGCAAGAAGCACGCTCTTGCTTTCTAAGATACTCTAATACAGCAGGAAACGTGACTGTGGTCAGAACAAAATAACGGTGTTTTCTACACATACAGACCATATCTAGGTCAACTCTCCTTCTGAACCTGATAGAAACCACAGTTCCATTATCCTGCAATGCTTTCAAGTTAAGAGCGAGAAACGTGTGAGCTACGTGAACGATGTAGCTTTGTTTGAGCGGAAAGGTGACTGAGTTTACGTGAAAAGAAGTCTTGCTTGTAGGAAGATACAGAGCCTCTGATTTAACTCCATTTCTGAAGAGAAACACACAGCACTGTTCTCATGATGAAACACACTCTGCGTATAGGAAGAAGCACGCTCTTGCTTTCTAGAGTCTCTGATAGAGCAGGAAACGTGAGTGTGCTCAGAACAAAAGAACGGTGTTTCCTACACATACGGACCATAGCTAGTTCAACTCTGCTTCTGAAACTGATAGAAACCACAAGTCCTCTAACATCCAATGCTTTTCAGTTAAGAGCAAGAAACGTGTGAGGTTCGTAAACGATTTATATTCATTTAAGTTGAAAAGTGACTGCATTTACATGAAATGATGTCTTGCTTGTAGGAAGACACAGAGCCTGGAATTTAACTCCATTTCTGAAGGGAAACACACAGCACAGTTCTCATCCATGAAACACACTCTGCTTTAGAGCAAGAAGCACGCTCTTGCTTTCTATGATTCTCTAAAACAGCAGGAAACGTGACTGTGGTCAGAACAAAATAACGGTGTTTCCTACACATACGGACCATATCTAGGTCAACTCTTCTTCTGAAAATGATACAAACCACAGTTCCATTAACATGCAATGCTTTCCATTTAAGAGCGAGAAACGTGTGAGCTTCGGGAACGATGTAGCTTCCTTTGAGATGAAAAGTGACTGAGTTTACCTGAAAAGATACCTTGCATGTAGGAAGACACAGAGCCTGGGATTTAACTCCATTTCTGAAGGGAAACACACAGCACAGTTCTCATCCATGAAAAACACTCTGCTTTAGAGCACGAAGCATGCTCTTGCTTTCTAGAGTCTCTAATAGAGCCAGAAACTTGAGGGTACTCTGATCAAAAGAACGGTGTTTCCTTCACATATGGACCAGTGCTAGTTCAACTCTGCTTCTGAAACTGATACAAACCACAAGTCATCTAACATCCAATGCTTTTCAGTTAAGAGCAAGAAAATGTGAGCTTCGTAAACGATTTAAATTCATTTGAGCTGTAAAGTGACTGCGTTTACCTGAAATGTTGTCTTGCTTGTAGGAAGACACAGAGCCGGGAATTTAAACCCAATTTCTGAAGGGAAACACACAGCACAGTTCTCATCCATGAAACACACTCTGCTTTAGAGCAAGAAGCATGCTATTGCTTTCTAGGGTCTCTAATAGAGCCAGAAACTTGAGGGTACTCAAACAAAGGAACGGTGTTTCCTACACATACGGACCATTGCTAGTTCAACTCTGCTTCTCAAACTGATACAAACCACAAGTCATCTAACATACAATGCTTTTCAGTTAAGAGCAAGAAACATGTGAGCTTCGTAAACAATTTATATTCATTTGAGCTGAAAAGTGACTGCGTTTACCTGAAACGATTTCTTGTTTCTAGGAAGATGCAGAGCCTGGGATTTAACTCCATTTCTGCAGGGAAACACACAGCACTGTTCTCACGATGAAACACACTCAGCATATAAGAAGAAGCACGCTCTTGCTTGCTAGAGTCTCTGATAGAGCAGGAAACGTGAGTGTGCTCAGAACAAAAGAACGGTGTTTCCTACACATACGGACCATAGCTAGTTCAACTCTGCTTCTGAAACTGATAGAAACCACAAGTCATCTAACATCCAATGCTTTTCAGATAAGAGCGAGAAACGTGTGAGGTTCGTAAACGATTTATATTCATTTGAGTTGAAAAGTGACTGCATTTACATGAAATGATGTCTTGCTTGTAGGAAGACACAGAGCCTGGAATTTAACTCCATTTCTGAAGGGAAATACACAGCACAGTTCTCATCCATGAAACACACTCTGGTTTAGAGCAAGAAGCACGCTCTTGCTTTCTATGAGTCTCTAAAACAGCAGGAAACGTGACTGTGGTCAGAACAAAATAACGGTGTTTCCTACACATACGGACCATATCTAGGTCAACTCTTCGTCTGAAAATGATACAAACCACAGTTCCATTAACATGCAATGCTTTCCAGTTAAGAGCGAGAAACGTGTGAGCTCTGTGAACAATGTAGCTTCCTTTGAGATGAAAAGTGACTGAGTTTACCTGAAAAGATACGTTGCATGTAGGAAGACACAGAGAATGGGATTTAACTCCATTTCTGAAGGGAAACACACAGCACAGTTCTCATCCATGAAAAACACTCTGCTTTAGAGCACGAAGCATGCTCTTGCTTTCTAGAGTCTCTAATAGAGCCAGAAAATTGAGGGTACTCTGATCAAAAGAACGGTGTTTCCTTCACATATGGAACAGTGCTAGTTCAACTCTGCTTCTGAAACTGATACAAACCACAAGTCATCTAACACCCAATGATTTTCAGTTAAGAGCAAGAAAATGTGAGCTTTGTAAACGATTTATATTCATTTGAGCCATAAAGTGACTGCGTTTACCTGAAATGTTGTCTTGCTTGTGGGAAGACACAGAGCCTGGAATTTAAACCCAATTTCTGAAGGGCAACACACAGCACAGTTCTCATCCATGAAACACACTCTGCTTTAGAGCAAGAAGCACACTCTTGCTTTCTAAGAGTCTCTAATACAGCAGGAAACTTCACTGTGGTAAGAACAAAATAACGGTGTTTCCTACACATACGGACCATATCTAGGTCAACTCTTCTTCTGAAATTGATACAAAGCACAGTTCCATTAACATGCAATGCTTTCCATTTAAGAGCGAGAAACGTGTGAGCTTCGTAAACAATGTAGCTTCCTTTGAGCTGAAAAGTGACTGAGTTTACCTGAAAAGATGTCTTGCTTTTAGGAAGACACAGAGCCTGGGATTTAACTCCATTTCTGAAGGGAAACACACAGCACAGTTCTCATCCATGAAACACACTCTGCTTTAGAGCAAGAAGCATGCTCTTCCTTCCCAGTGTCTCTAATAGAGCCAGAAACGTGAGGGTTCTCAGAACAAAAGAGCGGTGTTTCTTACACATACGGACCATTGCTACTTCAAATCTCCTTCTGAAATAGACACAAACCACAGGTCCTCTAACATCCAATGCTTTACAATTAAGAGCAAAAAACCTGTGAGCTACGTGAACAATGTAGCTTTGTTTGAGCGGAAAGGTGACTGAGTTTACGTGAAACGAAGTCTTGTTTGTAGGAAGACAGAGACCTTGAGATTTAACTCCATTTCTGAAGGGAAACACACAGCACAGTTCTCATCCATGAAAAACACTCTGCTTTAGAGCAAGAAGCATGCTCTTGCTTTCTAAGAGTCTCCAATACAGCAGGAAACGTGCCTGTGATCAGAACAAAATAACGGTTTTCCCTACACGTACGGAACATATCTAGGTCAACTCTTCTTCTGAAACTGATACAAAGCACAGTTCCATTAACATGCAATGCTTTCCAGTTAAGAGCGAGAAACGTGTGAGCTTCGTGAACGATGTAGCTTCCTTTGAGGTGAAAATTGACTGAGTTTACCTGAAAAGATGAATTGCTTGTAGGAAGACACAGACCTTGAGATTTAACTCCATTTCTGAAGGGAAACACACAGCACAGTTCTCATCCATGAAAAACACTCTGCTTTAGAGCACGAAGCATGCTCTTGCTTTCTAGAGTCTCTAATAGAGCCAGAAACTTGAGGGTACTCTGAACAAAGGAACGGTGTTTCCTACACATATGGACCAGTGATAGTTCAACTCTGCTTCTGAAACTAATACCAACCAAAAGTCATCTAACACCCAATGCTTTTCAGTTAAGAGCAAGAAACGTGTGAGCTTCGTAAACGATTAATATTTATTTGAGCTGTAAAGTGACTGCATTTACCTGAAATGTTGTCTTGCTTGTAGGAAGACACAGAACCTGGAATTTAAACCCAATTCTGAAGGGAAACACACAGCACAGTTCTCATCCATGAAACACACTCTGCTTTAGAGCAAGAAGCACGCTCTTGCTTTCTAAGATACTCTAATACAGCAGGAAACGTGACTGTGGTCAGAACAAAATAACGGTGTTTTCTACACATACAGACCATATCTAGGTCAACTCTCCTTCTGAACCTGATAGAAACCACAGTTCCATTATCCTGCAATGCTTTCAAGTTAAGAGCGAGAAACGTGTGAGCTACGTGAACGATGTAGCTTTGTTTGAGCGGAAAGGTGACTGAGTTTACGTGAAAAGAAGTCTTGCTTGTAGGAAGATACAGAGCCTCTGATTTAACTCCATTTCTGAAGAGAAACACACAGCACTGTTCTCATGATGAAACACACTCTGCGTATAGGAAGAAGCACGCTCTTGCTTTCTAGAGTCTCTGATAGAGCAGGAAACGTGAGTGTGCTCAGAACAAAAGAACGGTGTTTCCTACACATACGGACCATAGCTAGTTCAACTCTGCTTCTGAAACTGATAGAAACCACAAGTCCTCTAACATCCAATGCTTTTCAGTTAAGAGCAAGAAACGTGTGAGGTTCGTAAACGATTTATATTCATTTAAGTTGAAAAGTGACTGCATTTACATGAAATGATGTCTTGCTTGTAGGAAGACACAGAGCCTGGAATTTAACTCCATTTCTGAAGGGAAACACACAGCACAGTTCTCATCCATGAAACACACTCTGCTTTAGAGCAAGAAGCACGCTCTTGCTTTCTATGATTCTCTAAAACAGCAGGAAACGTGACTGTGGTCAGAACAAAATAACGGTGTTTCCTACACATACGGACCATATCTAGGTCAACTCTTCTTCTGAAAATGATACAAACCACAGTTCCATTAACATGCAATGCTTTCCATTTAAGAGCGAGAAACGTGTGAGCTTCGGGAACGATGTAGCTTCCTTTGAGATGAAAAGTGACTGAGTTTACCTGAAAAGATACCTTGCATGTAGGAAGACACAGAGCCTGGGATTTAACTCCATTTCTGAAGGGAAACACACAGCACAGTTCTCATCCATGAAAAACACTCTGCTTTAGAGCACGAAGCATGCTCTTGCTTTCTAGAGTCTCTAATAGAGCCAGAAACTTGAGGGTACTCTGATCAAAAGAACGGTGTTTCCTTCACATATGGACCAGTGCTAGTTCAACTCTGCTTCTGAAACTGATACAAACCACAAGTCATCTAACATCCAATGCTTTTCAGTTAAGAGCAAGAAAATGTGAGCTTCGTAAACGATTTAAATTCATTTGAGCTGTAAAGTGACTGCGTTTACCTGAAATGTTGTCTTGCTTGTAGGAAGACACAGAGCCTGGAATTTAAACCCAATTTCTGAAGGGAAACACACAGCACAGTTCTCATCCATGAAACACACTCTGCTTTAGAGCAAGAAGCATGCTATTGCTTTCTAGGGTCTCTAATAGAGCCAGAAACTTGAGGGTACTCAAACAAAGGAACGGTGTTTCCTACACATACGGACCATTGCTAGTTCAACTCTGCTTCTCAAACTGATACAAACCACAAGTCATCTAACATACAATGCTTTTCAGTTAAGAGCAAGAAACATGTGAGCTTCGTAAACAATTTATATTCATTTGAGCTGAAAAGTGACTGCGTTTACCTGAAACGATTTCTTGTTTCTAGGAAGATGCAGAGCCTGGGATTTAACTCCATTTCTGCAGGGAAACACACAGCACTGTTCTCACGATGAAACACACTCAGCATATAAGAAGAAGCACGCTCTTGCTTGCTAGAGTCTCTGATAGAGCAGGAAACGTGAGTGTGCTCAGAACAAAAGAACGGTGTTTCCTACACATACGGACCATAGCTAGTTCAACTCTGCTTCTGAAACTGATAGAAACCACAAGTCATCTAACATCCAATGCTTTTCAGATAAGAGCGAGAAACGTGTGAGGTTCGTAAACGATTTATATTCATTTGAGTTGAAAAGTGACTGCATTTACATGAAATGATGTCTTGCTTGTAGGAAGACACAGAGCCTGGAATTTAACTCCATTTCTGAAGGGAAATACACAGCACAGTTCTCATCCATGAAACACACTCTGGTTTAGAGCAAGAAGCACGCTCTTGCTTTCTATGAGTCTCTAAAACAGCAGGAAACGTGACTGTGGTCAGAACAAAATAACGGTGTTTCCTACACATACGGACCATATCTAGGTCAACTCTTCGTCTGAAAATGATACAAACCACAGTTCCATTAACATGCAATGCTTTCCAGTTAAGAGCGAGAAACGTGTGAGCTCTGTGAACAATGTAGCTTCCTTTGAGATGAAAAGTGACTGAGTTTACCTGAAAAGATACGTTGCATGTAGGAAGACACAGAGAATGGGATTTAACTCCATTTCTGAAGGGAAACACACAGCACAGTTCTCATCCATGAAAAACACTCTGCTTTAGAGCACGAAGCATGCTCTTGCTTTCTAGAGTCTCTAATAGAGCCAGAAAATTGAGGGTACTCTGATCAAAAGAACGGTGTTTCCTTCACATATGGAACAGTGCTAGTTCAACTCTGCTTCTGAAACTGATACAAACCACAAGTCATCTAACACCCAATGATTTTCAGTTAAGAGCAAGAAAATGTGAGCTTTGTAAACGATTTATATTCATTTGAGCCATAAAGTGACTGCGTTTACCTGAAATGTTGTCTTGCTTGTGGGAAGACACAGAGCCTGGAATTTAAACCCAATTTCTGAAGGGCAACACACAGCACAGTTCTCATCCATGAAACACACTCTGCTTTAGAGCAAGAAGCACACTCTTGCTTTCTAAGAGTCTCTAATACAGCAGGAAACTTCACTGTGGTAAGAACAAAATAACGGTGTTTCCTACACATACGGACCATATCTAGGTCAACTCTTCTTCTGAAATTGATACAAAGCACAGTTCCATTAACATGCAATGCTTTCCATTTAAGAGCGAGAAACGTGTGAGCTTCGTAAACAATGTAGCTTCCTTTGAGCTGAAAAGTGACTGAGTTTACCTGAAAAGATGTCTTGCTTTTAGGAAGACACAGAGCCTGGGATTTAACTCCATTTCTGAAGGGAAACACACAGCACAGTTCTCATCCATGAAACACAATCTGCTTTAGAGCAAGAAGCATGCTCTTCCTTCCCAGTGTCTCTAATAGAGCCAGAAACGTGAGGGTTCTCAGAACAAAAGAGCGGTGTTTCTTACACATACGGACCATTGCTACTTCAAATCTCCTTCTGAAATAGACACAAACCACAGGTCCTCTAACATCCAATGCTTTACAATTAAGAGCAAAAAACCTGTGAGCTACGTGAACAATGTAGCTTTGTTTGAGCGGAAAGGTGACTGAGTTTACGTGAAACGAAGTCTTGTTTGTAGGAAGACAGAGACCTTGAGATTTAACTCCATTTCTGAAGGGAAACACACAGCACAGTTCTCATCCATGAAAAACACTCTGCTTTAGAGCAAGAAGCATGCTCTTGCTTTCTAAGAGTCTCTAATACAGCAGGAAACGTGCCTGTGATCAGAACAAAATAACGGTTTTCCCTACACGTACGGAACATATCTAGGTCAACTCTTCTTCTGAAACTGATACAAACCACAGTTCCATTAACATGAAATGCTTTAAAGTGAAGAGCAAGAAACGAGTGAGCTTCGTGAACGATGTAGCTTCCTTTGAGCTGAAAAGTGACTGAGTTTACCTGAAATGATATCTTGCTTGTAGGAAGACACAGAGCTGGGATTTAACTCCATTTCTGAAGGGAAACACACAGCACAGTTCTCATCCATGAAAAACACTCTGCTTTAGAGCAAGAAGCATGCCCTTGCTTTCTAGAGTCTCTAATAGAGCCATAAACTTGAGGGTACTCTGAACAAAAGAACGGTGTTTCCTACACATATGGACCATATCTAGGTCAACTCTTCTTCTGAAACTGATACAAAGCACAGTTCCATTAACATGCAATGCTTTCCAGTTAAGAGCGAGAAACGTGTGAGCTTCGTGAACGATGTAGCTTCCTTTGAGCTGAAAAGTGACTGAGTTTACCTGAAAAGATGTCTTGCTTGTAGGAAGACACAGACTTTGAGATTTAACTCCATTTCTGAAGGGAAACACACAGCACAGTTCTCATCCATGAAACACACTCTGCTTTAGAGCAAGAAGGATGCTCTTCCTTCCCAGTGTCTCTAATAGAGCCAGAAACTTGAGGTTACTCAGAACAAAAGAACGGTGTTTCTTAAACATACGGACCATTGCTACTTCAACTCTGCTTCTGAAATAGATACAAACCACAGGTCCTCTAACATCCAATGCTTTACAGTTAAGAGCAAAATACCTGTGAGCTACGTGAACAATGTAGCTTTGTTTGAGCAGAAAGGTGACTGAGTTTACGTGAAACGAAGTCTTGTTTGTAGGAAGACACAGAGCCTGGAAATTAACTCCATTTCTGAAGGGAAAGACTCAGCACAGTTCTCATCCATGAAACACACTCTGCTTTAGAGCAAGAAGCATGCTCTTCCTTTCTGTGAATCTATAATACAGCAGGAAACGTGACTGTGGTCAGAACAAAATAACGGTGTTTCCTACAAATAGGGACCATATCTAGGTCAACTCTTCTTCTGAAATTGATACAAAGCACAATTCCATTAACATGCAATGCTTTCAAGTTAAGACAGAGAAACGTGTGTGCTTCATGAACAATGTAGTTTCCTTAGAGCTGAAAAGTTCCTGAGTTTACCTGAAAAGGTACCTTGCATGTAGAAAGACACAGAGCCTGTGATTTAACTCCATTTCTGAAGGGAAACACACAGCACAGTTCTCATCCATGAAAAACACTCTGCTTTAGAGCACGAAGCATACTTTTGCTTTCTAGAGTCTCTAATAGAGCCAGAATCTTGAGGGTACTCTGAACAAAAGAACGGTGTTCCTACACATATAGACCAGTGCTAGTTCAACTCTGCTTCTGAAACTGATACAAACCACAAGTCATCTAACATCCAATGCTTTTCAGTTAAGAGCAAGAAACGTGTGAGCTTTGTAAACGATTTATATTCATTTGAGCTGAAAAGTGACTGCATTTACCTGAAATGTTGTCTTGCTTGTAGGAAGACACAGAGCCTGGAATTTAACTCCATTTCTGAAGTGAAACACAAAGCACAGTTCTAATCCATGAAACACACTCTGCTTTAGAGCAAGATGCAGGCTCTTGCTTTCTCGAGTCAATAATAGAGCCAGAAACTTGAAAGTGTGCTCAGAACAAAATAACGGTGTTTACTACACATACAGACCATTGCTAGTTCAACTCTGCTTCTGAAACTGATACAAACCACAAGTCATGTAACATCCAATGCTTTTCATTTAAGAGCAAGAAACGTGTGATCTTCGTAATCGATTTATATATATTTGAGCTGAAAAGTGACTGCGTTTACCTGAAAGGTTGTCTTGCTTGTAGGAAGAAACAGAGCCTGGAATTTAACTCCATTTCCGAAGAGAAACACACCGCACAGTTCTCATCCATGAAACACACTCTGCTTTCGAGCAAGAAGCCCGCTCTTGCTTTCTAAAATTCTCTAATACAGCAGGAAACGTGACTGTGGTCAGAACAAACTAACGGTGTAGCCTACACATACGGACCATATCTAGGTCAACTCTTCTTCTGAAACTGATACAAACCACAGTTCCATTAACATGCAATGCTTTCCATTTAAGAGCGAGAAACGTGTGAGCTTCGTGAACAATGTAGCTTCCTTTGAGCTGAAAAGTGACTGAGTTTACCTGAAAAGATGTCTTGCTTGTAGGAAGACACAGAGCCTGGGATATAACTCCATTTCTGAAGGGAAACACACAGCAGAGATCTCATCCATGATACACACTCTGCTTTAAAGCACGAAGCATGATCTGGCTTTTTAGAGTCTCTAATAGAGCCAGAAACTTGAGGGTAGTCTGAACAAAGGAACGGTGCTTACTACACATAAGGACCATTGCTAGTTCAACTCTGCTTCTGACACTGATACAAACTACAAGTCATCTAACATCCAATCCTTTTTGGTTAAGAGCAAGAAACGTGTGAGCTTCATAAACGATTTATATTCATTTGAGCTGAAAAGTGACTGTGTTTACCTGACATGATGTCTTGCTTGTAGGAAGAAAAAAGCCTGGAATTTAACTTAATTTCTGAACGGAAACACAGAGCACAGTTCTCATCCATGAAACACACTCTACTTTAGGGCAAGAAGCACGCTCTTGCTTTCTAAGAGTCTCTGATACAGCAGGAAACGTGACTGTGATCAGAACAAACTAACAGTGTTTCCTACACATACGGACCATATCTAAGTCAACTCTTCTTCTGAAACTGATACAAACCACAGTTCCATTAACATGCAATGCTTTCAGTTTAAGAGCGAGAAACGTGTGAGCTTCATGAACAATGTAGCTTGCTTTGAGCTGAAAAATGACTGAGTTTACCTGAAAAGATGTCTTGTTTGTAGGAAGACATAGAGCCTGGGATTTAACTCTATATCTTTAGGGAAAAACACAGCACAGTTCTCGTCCATGAAACACACTCTGCTTTAGATCAAGAAGCACGCTCTTGCTTTCTAAGAGTCTCTAATACAGAAGGAAACGTGACTGTGGTAAGAACAAAATAACGTTGTTTCTTACACATACGGACCATATCTAGGAGAACTCTTCGTCAGAAACTGATACAAACCACAGTTCCATTAACATGCAATGCTTTCCAGTTAAGAGCGAGAAACGCGTGAGCTTCGTGAACGATGTAGCATCCTTTGATCTGAAAAGTGACTGAGTTTACCTGAAAAGATGTCTTGCTTGTAGGAAGACACAGAGCCTGGGATTTAACTCCATTTCTGAAGGGAAATACACAGCACAGTTCTCATCCATGAAACACACTCTGCTTTAGAGCAAGATGCACACTCTTGGTTTCTAGAGTCAATAATAGAGCCAGAAACTTGAAAGTGTGCTCAGAACAAACTAACGGTGTTTCCTACACATACAGACCATTGCTAGTTCAACTCTGCTTCTGAAACTGATACAAACCACAAGTCATCTATCATCCAATGCTTTTTAGTTAAGAGCAAGAAACGTGTGAGCTTCGTAACCGATTTAAATTCATTTGAGCTGAAAAGTGACTGCGTTTACCTGAAATGATGTCTTGCGAGTAGGAAGACACAGAGCCTGGAATTTAACTCCATTTCTGAAGGGAAACACAAAGCACAGTTCTCATCCATGAAACACACTCTGCTTTAGGGCAAGAAGCATGCTCTTGCTTTCCAGATTCTCTAATACAGCAGGAAACGTGACTGTGGTCAGAACAATATAACGGTGTTTCCTACACATACGGACCATAGCTAGTTCAACTCTTCTTCTGAAACTGATACAAAGCACAGTTCCATTAACATGCAATGCATTCCAGTTAAGAGCAAGAAACGTGTGAGCTACGTGAACGATGTAGCTTCCTTAGAGCTGAAAAGTGACTGAGATTAACGGAAAAGATATCTTGCTTGTACGAAGAAACAGAGCATGGGATTTAACTCCATCTCTGAAGGGAAACACACAGCACAGTTCTCATCCATGAAACACGCTCTGCTTTAGAGCAAGAAGCACGATCTTTCTTTCTAAGAGTCTGTAATACAGCAGGAAACGTGACTGTGATCAGAACAAAATAACTGTGTTTCCTACACATACGGACCATATCTGGGTCAACTCTTTTTCTGAAACTGATACAAACCACAGTTCCATTAACCTGAAATGCTTTTCAGTTAAGAGCAAGAAACGTGTGAGCTTCGTGAATAATGTAGCTTCCTTTGAGCTGGAAAGTGACTGAGTTTACCTGAAAAGATTCTTGCTTGTAGGAAGACACAGAGCCTGGGATTTTACTCCATTTCTGAAGGGAAACACACAGCACAGTTCTCATCCATGAAAAACACTCTGCTTTAGAGCAAGAAGCATGCTCTTGCTTTCTAGAGTCTCTAATAGAGCCAGAAACTTGAGGGTACTCTTAAAAAGAGAACGGTGTTTCCTACACATATGGACCATTGCTAGTTCAACTCTGCTTCTGAAACTGATACAAACCACAAGTCATCTAACATCCAATGTTTTTCATTTAAGAACAAGCAACATGTGAGCTTTGTAAACGATTTATATTCATTTGAGCTGAAAAGTGACTGCATTTACCTGAAATGATGTCTTGCTTCTAGGAAGACACAGAGCCTAGAATTTAACTCCATTTCTGAAGGGAAACACACAGCACAGTTCTCATCCATGAAACACACTCTGCTTTAGATCAAGAAGCATGCTCTTGCTTTCTAAGAGTCTCTAATACAGCAGGAAACGTGACTGTGGTAAGAACAAAATAACGGTGTTTCCCACACATATGGACCATATCTAGGAGAACCCTTCTTCAGAAACTGATACAAACCACAGCTCCATTAACATGCAATGCTTTCCAGTTAAGAGCGAGAAACGTGTGAGCTTCGTCAATGATGTAGCTTCCTTTGAGCTGAAAAGTGACTGAGTTTACCTGAAAAGATGTCTTGCTTGTAGGAAGACACAGAGCCTGGGAATTAACTCCATTTCTGAAGGGAAAAACACAGTACAGTTCTCATCCATGAAACATACTCTGCTTTAGGGCAAGATGCACACTCTTGATTTCTAGAATCAATAATAGAGCCAGAAACTTGAAAGAGTGCTCAGAACAAAATAACGGTGTTTCCTACACATACAGACCATTGCTAGTTCAACTCTGCTTCTGAAACTGATACAAACCACAAGTCATCTACCATCCAATGCTTTTTAGTTAAGAGCAAGAAACGTGTGAGCTTCGTAACCGATTTAAATTCATTTGAGCTGAAAAGTGACTGCGTATACCTGAAATGATGTCTTGCTAGTAGGAAGACACAGAGCCTGGAATTTAAATCCATTTCTGAAGGGAAACACAAAGCACAGTTCTCATCCATGAAACACACTCTGCTTTAGGGCAAGAAGCATGCTCTTGCTTTCCAGATTCTCTAATAGAGCCAGAAAATTGAGGGTTCTCAGAACAAAAGAATGGTGTTTCCTACACATACAGACCATTGCTACTTCAACTCTGATTGTGAAACTGATACAAACCACAGGTACTCTAACATCCGATGCTTTACATTGAAGAGCAAGACACGTGTGAGCTTCGTGAACGATGTAGCTTTGTTTGAGCAGAAAGGAGACTGAGTTTACGTGAAAGGAAGTCTTGCTTGTAGGAAGATACAGAGCCTGTGATTTAACTCCAATTCTCAAGAGAAACACACAGCACTGTTCTCACGATGAAACACACTCTGCGTATAAGAAGAAGCACGTTCTTGCTTTCTAGAGTCTCTAATACAGCCGGAAACGTGAGTGTGCTCAGAACAAAAGAACGGTGTTTCCTATACATACAGACCATTGCTAGTCCAACTCTGCTTCTGAAACTGATACAAACCACAAGTCATCTAACATCCAATGCTTTTCATTTAAGAGCAAGAAACGTGTGATCTTCGTAAACGATTTATATTCATTTGAGCTGAAATGTGACTGCGTTTACCTGAAACGATTTCTTGTTTCTAGGAAGATGCAGAGCCTGGGATTTAACTCCATTTCTGAAGGGAAACACACAGCACTGTTCTAACGATGGAACACACTCAGCATATAAGAAGAAGCACGCTCTTGCTTTCTAGAGTCTCTGATAGAGCAGGAAACGTGAGTGTGCTCAAACAAAAGAACGGTGTTTCCTACACATACGGACCATAGCTAGTTCAACTCTGCTTCTGAAACTGATACAAACCACAAGTCATTTAACATCCAATGCTTTTCAGTTAAGAGCAAGAAACGTGTGAGCTTTGTAAACGATTTATATTCATTTGAGCTGAAAAGTGACTGCGTTTACCTGAAATGATGTCTTGCTTGTAGGAAGACACAGAGCCTGGAAATTAATTCCATTTCTGAAGGGAAAGACTCAGCACAGTTCTCATCCATGAAACACACTCTGCTTTAGAGCAAGAAGCACGCTCTTGCTTTCTGTGAGTCTGTAATACAGCAGGAAACGTGACTGTGGTCAGAACAAAATAACGGTGTTTCCTACACATATGGACCATAGAGTGGTCAACTCTGCTTCTGAAACTGATACAAAGCACAGTTCCATTAACATGCAATGCTTTCAAGTTAAGAGCGAGAAACGTGTGAGCTTTGTGAACGATGTAGCTTCCTTTGAGCTGAAAAATGACTGAGTTTACCTGAAAAGATATCTTACTTGTAGGAAGACACAGAGCCTGGGATTTACCTCCATTTCTCAGGGAAACACACAGCACAGTTCTCATCCATGAAACACACTCTGCTTTAGAGCAAGAAGCACACTCTTGCTTTCTAAGGGTCTCTAATACAGCAGGAATCTTGACTGTGGTAAGAACAAAATAACGGTTTTTCCTACACATACGGACCATATCTATGTCAACTCTTTTTCTGAAACTGATACAAACCACAGTTCCATTAACCTGAAATGCTTTTCAGTTAAGAGCAAGAAACGTGTGAGCTTTGTGAATGATGTAGCTTCCTTTGAGCTGGAAAGTGACTGAGTTTACCTGAAAAGATTCTTTATTGTAGGAAGACACAGAGCCTGGGATTTTACTCCATTTCTGAAGGGAAACACACAGCACAGTTCTCATCCATGAAAAACACTCTGCTTTAGAGCAAGAAGCATGCTCTTGCTTTCTAGAGTCTCTAATAGAGCCAGAAACTTGAGGGTACTCTGAAAAAAAGAACGATGTTTCCTACACATATGGACCAGTGCAAGTTCAACTCTGCATCTGAAACTGATACAAACCACAAGTCATCTAACATCCAATGCTTTTCACTTAAGAGCAAGAAACGTGTGAGCTTCGTAAACGATTTATATTCAATTGAGCTGAAAAGTGACTGCGTTTACCTGAAATTATGTCTTGCTTGTAGGAAGACCAGAGCCTGGAATTTAAACCCAATTTCTGCAGGGAAACACACAGCACAGTTCTCATCCATGAAACACACTCTGCTATAGAGCAAGAAGCACACTCTTGCTTTCTAAGAGTCTCTAATACAGCAGGAAACTTGACTGTGGTAAGAACAAAATAACGGTGTTTCCTACACATACGGACTATATCTAGGTCAACTCTTCTTCTGAAATTGATCCAAAGCACAGTTCCATTAACATGCAATGCTATCCATTTAAGAGCGAGAAACGTGTGAGCTTCGTGAACAATGTAGCTTCCTTTGAGCTGAAAAGTGACTGAGTTTACCTGAAAAGATGTCTTGCTTGTAGGAAGACACAGAGCCTGGGATTAACTCCATTTCTGAAGGGAAACACACAGCACAGTTCTCATCCATGAAACACACTCTGCTTTAGAGCAAGAAGCACGCTCTTGCTTTGTAGAGTCTATAATAGAGATAAACTTGAAAGTGTGTTCAGAACAAAAGAACGGTATTTCCTACACATATGGACCATTGCTAGTTCAACTCTGCTTCTCAAACTGATACAAACCACAAGTCATCTAACATCCAATATTTTTCATTTAAGAGCAAGCAACATGTGAGCTTTGTAAACGATTTATATTCATTTGAGCTGAAAAGTGACTGCATTTACCTGAAACGATTTCTTGTTTCTAGGAAGATGCAGAGCCTGGGATTTAACTCCATTTCTGAAGGGAAACAACAGCACTGTTCTAACGATGGAACACACTCAGCATATAAGAAGAAGCACGCTCTTGCTTTCTAGAGTCTCTGATAGAGCAGGAAACGTGAGTGTGCTCAAACAAAAGAACGGTGTTTCCTACACATACGGACCATAGCTAGTTCAACTCTGCTTCTGAAACTGATAGAAACCACAATTCATCTACCATCCAATGCTTTTTAGTTAAGAGCGAGAAATGTGTGAGCTCCGTAAACGATTTATATTCATTTGAGCTGAAAAGTGACTACATTTACTTGAAATGATGTCTTGCTTGTAGGTAGACACAGAGCCTGGAATTTAACTCCATTTCTGAAGGGAAACACACAGCACAGTTCTCATCCATGAAACACACTCTGCTTTAGAGCAAGAAGCACGCTCTTTCTTTCTATGAGTCTCTAATACAGCAGGAAACGTGACTGTGGTCAGAAAAAAATAACGGTGTTTCCTACACATACGGACCATATCTAGGTCAACTCTTCATCTGAAAATGATACAAACCACAGTTCCATTAACATGCAATGCTTTCCAGTTAAGAGCGAGAAACGTGTGAGCTTCATGAACGATGTAGCTTACTTTGAGCTGAAAAGTGACTGAGTTTACCTGAAAAGATACCTTGCATGTAGGAAGACACAGAGCCTGAGATTTAACTCCATTTCTGAAGGGAAAGACTCAGCACAGTTCTCATCCATGAAACACACTCTGCTTTAGAGCAAGAAGCACGCTCTTGCTTTCTGTGAGTCTCTAATACAGCAGGAAACGTGACTGTGGTCAGAACAAAATAACGGTGTTTCCTACACATATGGACCATATAGTGGTCAACTCTGCTTCTGAAACTGATACAAAGCACAGTTCCATTAACATGCAATGCTTTCAAGTTAAGAGCGAGAAACGTGTGAGCTTTGTGAACGATGTAGCTTCCTTTGAGCTGAAAAATGACTGAGTTTACCTGAAAAGATATCTTACTTGTAGGAAGACACAGAGCCTGGGATTTACCTCCATTTCTCAGGGAAACACACAGCACAGTTCTCATCCATGAAACACACTCTGCTTTAGAGCAAGAAGCACACTCTTGCTTTCTAAGAGTCTCTAATACAGCAGGAATCTTGACTGTGGTAAGAACAAAATAACGGTTTTTCCTACACATACGGACCATATCTAGGTCAACTCTTCTTCTGAAATTGATACAAAGCACAGTTCCATTAACATGCAATGCTTTCCATTTAAGAGTGAGAAACGTGTGAGCTTCGTGAACGATGTAGCTTCCTTTGAGCTGAAAAGTGACTGAGTTTACCTGAAAAGATGTCTTGCTTGTAGGAAGACACAGAGCCTGGGATTTAACTCCATTTCTGAAGGGAAACACACAGCACAGTTCTCATCCATGAAACATACTCTGCTTTAGAGCAAGAAGCATGCTCTTCCTTCCCAGTGTCTCTAATAGTGCCAGAAACTTGAGGGTACTCAGAACAAAAGAGCAGTGTTTCTTACACATACGTACCATTGCTACTTCAACTCTGCTTCTGAAATAGATACAAACCACAGGTCCTCTAACATCCAATGCTTTACAGTTAAGAGCAAAAAACCTGTGAGCTACGTGAACAATGTAGCTTTGTTTGAGCGGAAAGGTGACTGAGTTTACGTGAAACGAAGTCTTGTTTGTAGGAAGACACAGAGCCTGGGATTCAACTCCATTTCTGAAGGAAAAAACACAGCACAGTTCTCATCCATGAAACACACTCTGCTTTAGTGCAAGATGCACGTTATTGCTTTCTAGTGTCTATAATAGAGCCAGAAACTTGAAAGTGTGCTCAGAACAAAAGAACGGTGTTTCCTATACATACAGACCGTTGCTAGTTCAACTCTGCTTCTGAAACTGATACAAACCACAAGTCATATAACATCCAATGCTTTTTAGTTAAGAGCAAGAAACTTGTGAGCTTCATAAACGATTTATATTCATTTGAGGTGAAAAGTGACTGCGTTTACCTGAAATGATGTCTTGCTTGTAGGAAGACACAGAGCCTGGGATTTAACTCCATATCTGAAGGGAAACACACAGCACAGTTCTCATCCATGAAAAACACTCTGCTTTAGAGCAAGAAGCATGCTATGGCTTTCTAGTGTCTCTAATATAGCCAGAAACTTGAGGGTACTCAGAACAAATGAACGGTGTTTCCTACACATACAGACCATTGCTAGTTCAACTCTGCTTCTGAAACTGATACAAACCACAAGTCATCTATCATCCAATGCTTTTTAGTTAAGAGCAAGAAACGTGTGAGCTTCGTTACCGATTTAAATTCATTTGAGCTGAAAAGTGACTGCGTTTACCTGAAATGATGTCTTGCTAGTAGGAAGACACAGAGCCTGGGATTTAACTCCATTTCTGAAGGGAAACACACAGCACAGTTCTCATCCATGAAACACACTCTGCTTTAGAGCAAGAAGCACGCTCTTGTTTTGTAGAGTCTATAATAGAGATAAACTTGAAAGTGTGTTCAGAACAAAAGAACGGTGTTTCCTACACATATGGACCATTGCTAGTTCAACTCTGCTTCTCAAACTGATACAAACCACAAGTCATCTAACATCCAATGTTTTTCATTTAAGCGCAAGCAACATGTGAGCTTTGTAAACGATTTATATTCATTTGAGCTGAAAAGTGACTGCATTTACCTGAAATGATATCTTGCTTCTAGGAAGACAAGGAGCCTAGAATTTAACTCCATTTCTGAAGGGAAACACACAGCACAGTTCTCATCCATGAAACACACTCTGCTTTAGATCACGAAGCATGCTCTTGCATTCTAAGAGTCTCTAATACAGCAGGAAACGTGACTGTGGTCATAACAAAATAACGGTGTTTCCCACACATATGGACCATATCTAGGAGAACCCTTCTTCAGAAACTGATACAAACCACAGTTCCATTAACATGCAATGCTTTCCAGTTAAGAGCGAGAAACGTGTGAGCTTCGTCAATGATGTAGCTTCCTTTGAGCTGAAAAGTGACTGAGTTTACCTGAAAAGATGTCTTGCTTGTAGGAAGACACAGAGCCTGGGAATTAACTCCATTTCTGAAGGGAAAAACACAGTACAGTTCTCATCCATGAAACACACTCTGCTTTAGAGCAAGATGCGCACTCTTGCTTTCTAGAGTCAATAATAGAGCCAGAAACTTGAAAGAGTGCTCAGAACAAAATAACGGTGTTTCCTACACATACAGACCATTGCTAGTTCAACTCTGCTTCTGAAACTGATACAAACCACAAGTCATCTACCATCCAATGCTTTTTAGTTAAGAGCAAGAAACGTGTGAGCTTCGTAACCGATTTAAATTCATTTGAGCTGAAAAGTGACTGCGTTTACCTGAAATGATGTCTTGCTAGTAGGAAGACACAGAGCCTGGAATTTAACTCCATCTCTGAAGGGAAACACAAAGCACAGTTCTCATCCATGAAACACACTCTGCTTTAGGGCAAGAAGCATGCTCTTGCTTTCCAGATTCTCTAATAGAGCCAGAAACTTGAGGGTACTCTGAAAAAAAGAACGGTGTTTCCTACACATATGGACCAGTGCAAGTTCAACTCTGCATCTGAAACTGATACAAACCACAAGTCATCTAACATCCAATGCTTTTCAGTTAAGAGCAAGAAACGTGTGAGCTTCGTAAACGATTTATATTCAATTGAGCTGAAAAGTGACTGCGTTTACCTGAAATTATGTCTTGCTTGTAGGAAGACCAGAGCTTGGAATTTAAACCCAATTTCTGAAGGGAAACACACAGCACAGTTCTCATCCATGAAACACACTCTGCTATAGAGCAAGAAGCACACTCTTGCTTTCTAAGAGTCTCTAATACAGCAGGAAAATTGACTGTGGTCAGAACAAAATAACGGTGTTTTCTACACATACAGACCATATCTAGGTCAACTCTCCTTCTGAACCTGATAGAAACCACAGTTCCATTATCCTGCAATGCTTTCAAGTTAAGAGCGAGAAACGTGTGAGCTACATGAACGATGTAGCTTTGTTTGAGCGGAAAGGTGACTGAGTTTACGTGAAAAGAAGTCTTGCTTGTAGGAAGATACAGAGCCTCTGATTTAACTCCATTTCTGAAGAGAGACACACAGCACTGTTCTCATGATGAAACACACTCTGCGTATAGGAAGAAGCACGCTCTTGCTTTCTAGAGTCTCTGATAGAGCAGTAAACATGAGTGTGCTCAGAACAAAAGAACGGTGTTTCCTACACATACGGACCATAGCTAGTTCAACTCTGCTTCTGAAACTGATAGAAACCACAAGTCCTCTAACATCCAATGCTTTTCAGTTAAGAGCAAGAAACGTGTGAGGTTCGTAAACGATTTATATTCATTTGAGTTGAAAAGTGACTGCATTTACATGAAATGATGTCTTGCTTGTAGGAAGACACAGAGCCTGGAATTTAACTCCATTTCTGAAGGGAAACACACAGCACAGTTCTCATCCATGAAACACACTCTGCTTTAGAGCAAGAAGCACGCTCTTGCTTTCTATGATTCTCTAAAACAGCAGGAAACGTGACTGTGGTCAGAACAAAATAACGGTGTTTCCTACACATACGGACCATATCTAGGTCAACTCTTCTTCTGAAAATGATACAAACCACAGTTCCATTAACATGCAATGCTTTCCATTTAAGAGCGAGAAACGTGTGAGATTCGGGAACGATGTAGCTTCCTTTGAGATGAAAAGTGACTGAGTTTACCTGAAAAGATACCTTGCATGTAGGAAGACACAGAGCCTGGGATTTAACTCCATTTCTGAAGGGAAACACACAGCACAGTTCTCATCCATGAAACACACTCTGCTTTAGAGCACGAAGCATGCTCTTGCTTTCTAGAGTCTCTAATAGAGCCAGAAACTTGAGGGTACTCTGATCAAAAGAACGGTGTTTCCTTCACATATGGACCAGTGCTAGTTCAACTCTGCTTCTCAAACTGATACAAACCACAAGTCATCTAACATCCAATGCTTTTCAGTTAAGAGCAAGAAAATGTGAGCTTCGTAAACGATTTAAATTCATTTGAGCTGTAAAGTGACTGCGTTTACCTGAAATGTTGTCTTGCTTGTAGGAAGACACAGAGCCTGGAATTTATACCCAATTTCTGAAGGGAAACACACAGCACAGTTCTCATCCATGAAACACACTCTGCTTTAGAGCAAGAAGCATGCTATTGCTTTCTAGGGTCTCTAATAGAGCCAGAAAATTGAGGGTACTCAAACAAAGGAACGGTGTTTCCTACACATACGGACCATTGCTAGTTCAACTCTGCTTCTCAAACTGATACAAACCACAAGTCATCTAACATACAATGCTTTTCAGTTAAGAGCAAGAAACATGTGAGCTTCGTAAACAATTTATATTCATTTGAGCTGAAAAGTGACTGCGTTTACCTGAAACGATTTCTTGTTTCTAGGAAGATGCAGAGCCTGGGATTTAACTCCATGTCTGAAGGGAAACACACAGCACTGTTCTCACGATGAAACACACTCAGCATATAAGAAGAAGCACGCTCTTGCTTTCTAGAGTCTCTGATAGAGCAGGAAACGTGAGTGTGCTCAGAACAAAAGAACGGTGTTTCCTACACATACGGACCATAGCTAGTTCAACTCTGCTTCTGAAACTGATAGAAACCACAAGTCATCTAACATCCAATGCTTTTCAGATAAGAGCGAGAAACGTGTGAGGTTCGTAAACGATTTATATTCATTTGAGTTGAAAAGTGACTGCATTTACATGAAATGATGTCTTGCTTGTAGGAAGACACAGAGCCTGGAATTTAACTCCATTTCTGAAGGGAAATACACAGCACAGTTCTCATCCATGAAACACACTCTGGTTTAGAGCAAGAAGCACGCTCTTGCTTTCTATGAGTCTCTAAAACAGCAGGAAACGTGACTGTGGTCAGAACAAAATAACGGTGTTTCCTACACATACGGACCATATCTAGGTCAACTCTTCGTCTGAAAATGATACAAACCACAGTTCCATTAACATGCAATGCTTTCCAGTTAAGAGCGAGAAACGTGTGAGCTTTGTGAACAATGTAGCTTCCTTTGAGATGAAAAGTGACTGAGTTTACCTGAAAAGATACGTTGCATGTAGGAAGACACAGAGAATGGGATTTAACTCCATTTCTGAAGGGAAACACACAGCACAGTTCTCATCCATGAAAAACACTCTGCTTTAGAGCACGAAGCATGCTCTTGCTTTCTAGAGTCTCTAATAGAGCCAGAAAATTGAGGGTACTCTGATCAAAAGAACGGTGTTTCCTTCACATATGGACCAGTGCTAGTTCAACTCTGCTTCTGAAACTGATACAAACCACAAGTCATCTAACATCCAATGATTTTCAGTTAAGAGCAAGAAAATGTGAGCTTTGTAAACGATTTATATTCATTTGAGCCGTAAAGTGACTGCGTTTACCTGAAATGTTGTCTTACTTGTGGGAAGACACAGAGCCTGGAATTTAAACCCAATTTCTGAAGGGCAACACACAGCACAGTTCTCATCCATGAAACACACTCTGCTTTAGAGCAAGAAGCACACTCTTGCTTTCTAAGAGTCTCTAATACAGCAGGAAAATTCACTGTGGTAAAAACAAAATAACGGTGTTTCCTACTCATACGGACCATATCTAGGTCAACTCTTCTTCTGAAATTGATAAAAAACAAAGTTCCATTAACATGCAATGCTTTCCATTTAAGAGCGAGAAACGTGTGAGCTTCGTAAACAATGTAGCTTCCTTTGAGCTGAAAAGTGACTGAGTTTACCTGAAAAGATGTCTTGCTTTTAGGAAGACACAGAGCCTAGGATTTAACTCCATTTCTGAAGGGAAACACACAGCACAGTTCTCATCCATGAAAAACACTCTGCTTTAGAGCAAGAAGCATGCCCTTGCTTTCTAGAGTCTCTAATAGAGCCATAAACTTGAGGGTACTCTGAACAAAAGAACGGTGTTTCCTACACATATGGACCATATCTAGGTCAACTCTTCTTCTGAAACTGATACAAAGCACAGTTCCATTAACATGCAATGCTTTCCAGTTAAGAGCGAGAAACGTGTGAGCTTCGTGAACGATGTAGCTTCCTTTGAGCTGAAAAGTGACTGAGTTTACCTGAAAAGATGTCTTGCTTGTAGGAAGACACAGACCTTGAGATTTAACTCCATTTCTGAAGGGAAACACACAGCACAGTTCTCATCCATGAAACACACTCTTCTTTAGAGCAAGAAGGATGCTCTTCCTTCCCAGTGTCTCTAATAGAGCCAGAAACTTGAGGTTACTCAGAACAAAAGAACGGTGTTTCTTAAACATACGGACCATTGCTACTTCAACTCTGCTTCTGAAATAGATACAAACCACAGGTCCTCTAACATCCAATGCTTTACAGTTAAGAGCAAAATACCTTTGAGCTACGTGAACAATGTAGCTTTGTTTGAGCAGAAAGGTGACTGAGTTTACGTGAAACGAAGTCTTGTTTGTAGGAAGACACAGAGCCTGGAAATTAACTCCATTTCTGAAGGGAAAGACTCAGCACAGTTCTCATCCATGAAACACACTCTGCTTTAGAGCAAGAAGCACGCTCTTCCTTTCTGTGAGTCTATAATACAGCAGGAAACGTGACTGTGGTCAGAACAAAATAACGGTGTTTCCTACAAATAGGGACCATATCTAGGTCAACTCTTCTTCTGAAATTGATACAAAGCACAATTCCATTAACATGCAATGCTTTCAAGTTAAGACAGAGAAACGTGTGTGCTTCATGAACAATGTAGTTTCCTTAGAGCTGAAAAGTTCCTGAGTTTACCTGAAAAGGTACCTTGCATGTAGAAAGACACAGAGCCTGTGATTTAACTCCATTTCTGAAGGGAAACACACAGCACAGTTCTCATCCATGAAAAACACTCTGCTTTAGAGCACGAAGCATACTTTTGCTTTCTAGAGTCTCTAATAGAGCCAGAATCTTGAGGGTACTCTGAACAAAAGAACGGTGTTCCTACACATATAGACCAGTGCTAGTTCAACTCTGCTTCTGAAACTGATACAAACCACAAGTCATCTAACATCCAATGCTTTTCAGTTAAGAGCAAGAAAATGTGAGCTTCGTAAACGATTTAAATTCATTTGAGCTGTAAAGTGACTGCGTTTACCTGAAATGTTGTCTTGCTTGTAGGAAGACACAGAGCCTGGAATTTATACCCAAGTTCTGAAGGGAAACACACAGCACAGTTCTCATCCATGAAACACACTCTGCTTTAGAGCAAGAAGCATGCTATTGCTTTCTAGGGTCTCTAATAGAGCCAGAAAATTGAGGGTACTCAAACAAAGGAACGGTGTTTCCTACACATACAGACCATTGCTAGTTCAACTCTGCTTCTCAATCTGATACAAACCACAAGTCATCTAACATACAATGCTTTTCAGTTAAGAGCAAGAAACATGTGAGCTTCGTAAACAATTTATATTCATTTGAGCTGAAAAGTGACTGCGTTTACCTGAAACGATTTCTTGTTTCTAGGAAGATGCAGAGCCTGGGATTTAACTCCATGTCTGAAGGGAAACACACAGCACTGTTCTCACGATGAAACACACTCAGCATATAAGAAGAAGCACGCTCTTGCTTTCTAGAGTCTCTGATAGAGCAGGAAACGTGAGTGTGCTCAGAACAAAAGAACGGTGTTTCCTACACATACGGACCATAGCTAGTTCAACTCTGCTTCTGAAACTGATACAAACCACAAGTCATCTAACATCCAATGCTTTTCAGATAAGAGCGAGAAACGTGTGAGGTTCGTAAACGATTTATATTCATTTGAGTTGAAAAGTGACTGCATTTACATGAAATGATGTCTTGCTTGTAGGAAGACACAGAGCCTGGAATTTAACTCCATTTCTGAAGGGAAATACACAGCACAGTTCTCATCCATGAAACACACTCTGGTTTAGAGCAAGAAGCACGCTCTTGCTTTCTATGAGTCTCTAAAACAGCAGGAAACGTGACTGTGGTCAGAACAAAATAACGGTGTTTCCTACACATACGGACCATATCTAGGTCAACTCTTCGTCTGAAAATGATACAAACCACAGTTCCATTAACATGCAATGCTTTCCAGTTAAGAGCGAGAAACGTGTGAGCTTTGTGAACAATGTAGCTTCCTTTGAGATGAAAAGTGACTGAGTTTACCTGAAAAGATACGTTGCATGTAGGAAGACACAGAGAATGGGATTTAACTCCATTTCTGAAGGGAAACACACAGCACAGTTCTCATCCATGAAAAACACTCTGCTTTAGAGCACGAAGCATGCTCTTGCTTTCTAGAGTCTCTAATAGAGCCAGAAAATTGAGGGTACTCTGATCAAAAGAACGGTGTTTCCTTCACATATGGACCAGTGCTAGTTCAACTCTGCTTCTGAAACTGATACAAACCACAAGTCATCTAACATCCAATGATTTTCAGTTAAGAGCAAGAAAATGTGAGCTTTGTAAACGATTTATATTCATTTGAGCCGTAAAGTGACTGCGTTTACCTGAAATGTTGTCTTGCTTGTGGGAAGACACAGAGCCTGGAATTTAAACCCAATTTCTGAAGGGCAACACACAGCACAGTTCTCATCCATGAAACACACTCTGCTTTAGAGCAAGATGCAGGCTCTTGCTTTCTCGAGTCAATAATAGAGCCAGAAACTTGAAAGTGTGCTCAGAACAAAATAACGGTGTTTACTACACATACAGACCATTGCTAGTTCAACTCTGCTTCTGAAACTGATACAAACCACAAGTCATGTAACATCCAATGCTTTTCATTTAAGAGCAAGAAACGTGTGATCTTCGTAATCGATTTATATATATTTGAGCTGAAAAGTGACTGCGTTTACCTGAAAGGTTGTCTTGCTTGTAGGAAGAAACAGAGCCTGGAATTTAACTCCATTTCCGAAGAGAAACACACCGCACAGTTCTCATCCATGAAACACACTCTGCTTTCGAGCAAGAAGCCCGCTCTTGCTTTCTAAAATTCTCTAATACAGCAGGAAACGTGACTGTGGTCAGAACAAACTAACGGTGTAGCCTACACATACGGACCATATCTAGGTCAACTCTTCTTCTGAAACTGATACAAACCACAGTTCCATTAACATGCAATGCTTTCCATTTAAGAGCGAGAAACGTGTGAGCTTCGTGAACAATGTAGCTTCCTTTGAGCTGAAAAGTGACTGAGTTTACCTGAAAAGATGTCTTGCTTGTAGGAAGACACAGAGCCTGGGATATAACTCCATTTCTGAAGGGAAACACACAGCAGAGATCTCATCCATGATACACACTCTGCTTTAAAGCACGAAGCATGATCTGGCTTTTTAGAGTCTCTAATAGAGCCAGAAACTTGAGGGTAGTCTGAACAAAGGAACGGTGCTTACTACACATAAGGACCATTGCTAGTTCAACTCTGCTTCTGACACTGATACAAACTACAAGTCATCTAACATCCAATCCTTTTTGGTTAAGAGCAAGAAACGTGTGAGCTTCATAAACGATTTATATTCATTTGAGCTCAAAAGTGACTGTGTTTACCTGACATGATGTCTTGCTTGTAGGAAGAAAAAAGCCTGGAATTTAACTTAATTTCTGAACGGAAACACAGAGCATAGTTCTCATCCATGAAACACACTCTACTTTAGGGCAAGAAGCACGCTCTTGCTTTCTAAGAGTCTCTGATACAGCAGGAAACGTGACTGTGATCAGAACAAACTAACAGTGTTTCCTACACATACGGACCATATCTAAGTCAACTCTTCTTCTGAAACTGATACAAACCACAGTTCCATTAACATGCAATGCTTTCAGTTTAAGAGCGAGAAACGTGTGAGCTTCATGAACAATGTAGCTTGCTTTGAGCTGAAAAATGACTGAGTTTACCTGAAAAGATGTCTTGTTTGTAGGAAGACACAGAGCCTGGGATTTAACTCTATATCTTTAGGGAAAAACACAGCACACTTCTCGTCCATGAAACACAATCTGCTTTAGATCAAGAAGCACGCTCTTGCTTTCTAAGAGTCTCTAATACAGAAGGAAACGTGACTGTGGTAAGAACAAAATAACGTTGTTTCTTACACATACGGACCATATCTAGGAGAACTCTTCTTCAGAAACTGATACAAACCACAGTTCCATTAACATGCAATGCTTTCCAGTTAAGAGCGAGAAACGTGTGAGCTTCGTGAACGATGTAGCATCCTTTGATCTGAAAAGTGACTGAGTTTACCTGAAAAGATGTCTTGCTTGTAGGAAGACACAGAGCCTGGGATTTAACTCCATTTCTGAAGGGAAATACACAGCACAGTTCTCATCCATGAAACACACTCTGCTTTAGAGCAAGATGCACACTCTTGCTTTCTAGATTCAATAATAGAGCCAGAAACTTGAAAGTGTGCTCAGAACAAAATAACGGTGTTTCCTACACATACAGACCATTGCTAGTTCAACTCTGCTTCTGAAACTGATACAAACCACAAGTCATCTATCATCCAATGCTTTTTAGTTAAGAGCAAGAAACGTGTGAGCTTCGTAACCAATTTAAATTCATTTGAGCTGAAAAGTGACTGCGTTTACCTGAAATGATGTCTTGCGAGTAGGAAGACACAGAGCCTGGAATTTAACTCCATTTCTGAAGGGAAACACAAAGCACAGTTCTCATCCATGAAACACACTCTGCTTTAGGGCAAGAAGCATGCTCTTGCTTTCCAGATTCTCTAATACAGCAGGAAACGTGACTGTGGTCAGAACAATATAACGGTGTTTCCTACACATACGGACCATATGTAGTTCAACTCTTCTTCTGAAACTGATACAAAGCACAGTTCCATTAACATGCAATGCATTCCAGTTAAGAGCAAGAAACGTGTGAGCTACGTGAACGATGTAGCTTCCTTAGAGCTGAAAAGTGACTGAGATTAACGGAAAAGATATCTTGCTTGTACGAAGAAACAGAGCATGGGATTTAACTCCATCTCTGAAGGGAAACACACAGCACAGTTCTCATCCATGAAACACGCTCTGCTTTAGAGCAAGAAGCACGATCTTTCTTTCTAAGAGTCTGTAATACAGCAGGAAACGTGACTGTGATCAGAACAAAATAACTGTGTTTCCTACACATACGGACCATATCTGGGTCAACTCTTTTTCTGAAACTGATACAAACCACAGTTCCATTAACCTGAAATGCTTTTCAGTTAAGAGCAAGAAACGTGTGAGCTTCGTGAATAATGTAGCTTCCTTTGAGCTGGAAAGTGACTGAGTTTACCTGAAAAGATTCTTGCTTGTAGGAAGACACAGAGCCTGGGATTTTACTCCATTTCTGAAGGGAAACACACAGCACAGTTCTCATCCATGAAAAACACTCTGCTTTAGAGCAAGAAGCATGCTCTTGCTTTCTAGAGTCTCTAATAGAGCCAGAAATTGAGGGTACTCTGAAAAAAAGAACGGTGTTTCCTACACATATGGACCATTGCTAGTTCAACTCTGCTTCTGAAACTGATACAAACCACAAGTCATCTAACATCCAATGTTTTTCATTTAAGAGCAAGCAACATGTGAGCTTTGTAAACGATTTATATTCATTTGAGCTGAAAAGTGACTGCATTTACCTGAAATGATGTCTTGCTTCTAGGAAGACACAGAGCCTAGAATTTAACTCCATTTCTGAAGGGAAACACACAGCACAGTTCTCATCCATGAAACACACTCTGCTTTAGATCAAGAAGCATGCTCTTGCTTTCTAAGAGTCTCTAATACAGCAGGAAACGTGACTGTGGTAAGAACAAAATAACGGTGTTTCCCACACATACGGACCATATCTAGGAGAACCCTTCTTCAGAAACTGATACAAACCACCGCTCCATTAACATGCAATGCTTTCCAGTTAAGAGCGAGAAACGTGTGAGCTTCGTCAATGATGTAGCTTCCTTTGAGCTGAAAAGTGACTGAGTTTATCTGAAAAGATGTCTTGCTTGTAGGAAGACACAGAGCCTGGGAATTAACTCCATTTCTGAAGGGAAAAACACAGTACAGTTCTCATCCATGAAACATACTCTGCTTTAGAGCAAGATGCACACTCTTGATTTCTAGAGTCAATAATAGAGCCAGAAACTTGAAAGAGTGCTCAGAACAAAATAACGGTGTTTCCTACACATACAGACCATTGCTAGTTCAACTCTGCTTCTGAAACTGATACAAACCACAAGTCATCTACCATCCAATGCTTTTTAGTTAAGAGCAAGAAACGTGTGAGCTTCATAACCGATTTAAATTCATTTGAGCTGAAAAGTGACTGCGTTTACCTGAAACGATGTCTTGCTAGTAGGAAGACCCAGAGCCTGGAATTTAACTCCATTTCTGAAGGGAAACACAAAGCACAGTTCTCATCCATGAAACACACTCTGCTTTAGGGCAAGAAGCATGCTCTTGCTTTCCAGATTCTCTAATAGAGCCAGAAAATTGAGGATTCTCAGAACAAAAGAATGGTGTTTCCTACACATACAGACCATTGCTACATCAACTCTGATTGTGAAACTGATACAAACCACAGGTACTCTAACATCCAATGCTTTACATTGAAGAGCAAGACACGTGTGAGCTTCGTGAACGATGTAGCTTTGTTTGAGCAGAAAGGAGACTGAGTTTACGTGAAAGGAAGTCTTGCTTGTAGGAAGATACAGAGCCTGTGATTTAACTCCAATTCTCAAGAGAAACACACAGCACTGTTCTCACGATGAAACACACTCTTCGTATAGGAAGAAGCACGTTCTTGCTTTCTAGAGTCTCTAATACAGCCGGAAACGTGAGTGTGCTCAGAACAAAAGAACGGTGTTTCCTATACATACAGACCATTGCTAGTCCAACTCTGCTTCTGAAACTGATACAAACCACAAGTCATCTAACATCCAATGCTTTTCATTTAAGAGCAAGAAACGTGTGATCTTCGTAAACGATTTATATTCATTTGAGCTGAAATGTGACTGCGTTTACCTGAAACGATTTCTTGTTTCTAGGAAGATGCAGAGCCTGGGATTTAACTCCATGTCTGAAGGGAAACACACAGCACTGTTCTAACGATGGAACACACTCAGCATATAAGAAGAAGCACGCTCTTGCTTTCTAGAGTCTCTGATAGAGCAGGAAACGTGAGTGTGCTCAAACAAAAGAACGGTGTTTCCTACACATACGGACCATAGCTAGTTCAACTCTGCTTCTGAAACTGATAGAAACCACAAGTCATATAACATCCAATGCTTTTCAGTTAAGAGCGAGAAATGTGTGAGCTTCGTAAACGATTTATATTCATTTGAGCTGAAAAGTGACTACATTTACTTGAAATGATGTCTTGCTTGTAGGTAGACACAGAGCCTGGAATTTAACTCCATTTCTGAAGGGAAACACACAGCACAGTTCTCATCCATGAAACACACTCTGCTTTAGAGCAAGAAGCACGCTCTTTCTTTCTATGAGTCTCTAATACAGCAGGAAACGTGACTGTGGTCAGAAAAAAATAACGGTGTTTCCTACACATACGGACCATATCTAGGTCAACTCTGCTTCTGAAAATGATACAAACCACAGTTCCATTAACATGCAATGCTTTCCAGTTAAGAGCGAGAAACGTGTGAGCTTCATGAACGATGTAGCTTCCTTTGAGCTGAAAAGTGACTGAGTTTACCTGAAAAGATACCTTGCATGTAGGAAGACACAGAGCCTGAGATTTAACTCCATTTCTGAAGGGAAACACACAGCACAGTTCTCATCCATGAAAAACACTCTGCTTTAGAGCACGAAGCATGCTCTTGCTTTCTAGAGTCTCTAATAGAGCCAGAAAATTGAGGGTACTCTGAACAAAAGAACGGTGTTCCTACACATATAGTCCAGTGCTAGTTCAACTCTGCTTCTGAAACTGATACAAACCACAAGTCATCTAACATCCAATGCTTTTCAGTTAAGAGCAAGAAACGTGTGAGCTTCGTAAACGATTTATATTCATTTGAGCTGAAAAGTGACTGCGTTTACCTTAAATGATGTCTTGCTTGTAGGAAGACACAGAGCCTGGAAATTAATTCCATTTCTGAAGGGAAAGACTCAGCACAGTTCTCATCCATGAAACACACTCTGCTTTAGAGCAAGAAGCACGCTCTTGCTTTCTGTGAGTCTGTAATACAGCAGGAAACGTGACTGTGGTCAGAACAAAATAACGGTGTTTCCTACACATATGGACCATATAGTGGTCAACTCTGCTTCTGAAACTGATACAAAGCACAGTTCCATTAACATGCAATGCTTTCAAGTTAAGAGCGAGAAACGTGTGAGCTTCGTGAACGATGTAGCTTCCTTTGAGCTGAAAAGTGACTGAGTTTACCTGAAAAGATGTCGTGCTTGTAGGAAGACACAGAGCCTGGGATTTAACTCCATTTCTGAAGGGAAACACACAGCACAGTTCTCATCCATGAAACATACTCTGCTTTAGAGCAAGAAACATGCTCTTCCTTCCCAGTGTCTCTAATAGTGCCAGAAACTTGAGGGTACTCAGAACAAAAGAGCAGTGTTTCTTACACATACGGACCATTGCTACTTCAACTCTGCTTCTGAAATAGATACAAACCACAGGTCCTCTAACATCCAATGCTTTACAGTTAAGAGCAAAAAACCTGTGAGCTACGTGAACAATGTAGCTTTGTTTGAGCGGAAAGGTGACTGAGTTTACGTGAAACGGAGTCTTGTTTGTAGGAAGACACAGAGCCTGGGATTTAACTCCATTTCTGAAGGAAAAAACACAGCACAGTTCTCATCCATGAAACACACTCTGCTTTAGTGCAAGATGCACGTTATTGCTTTCTAGAGTCTATAATAGAGCAAGAAACTTGAAAGTGTGCTCAGAACAAAAGAACGGTGTTTCCTATACATACAGACCGTTGCTAGTTCAACTCTGCTTCTGAAACTGATACAAACCACAAGTCATATAACATCCAATGCTTTTTAGTTAAGAGCAAGAAACTTGTGAGCTTCATAAACGATTTATATTCATTTGAGGTGAAAAGTGACTGCGTTTACCTGAAATGATGTCTTGCTTGTAGGAAGACACAGAGCCTGGAAATTAACTCCATTTCTGAAGGGAAACACACAGCACAGTTCTCATCCATGAAACACACTCTGCTTTAGAACAAGAAGCACGCTCTTGCTTTCTGTGAGTCTCTAATACAGCAGGAAACGTGACTGTGGTCAGAACAAAATAACGTTTTTTCCTACACATACGGACCATATCTAGGTCAACTCTTCTTCTGAAACTGTTACAACGCACAGTTCCATTAACATGCAATGCTTTCAAGTTAAGACCGAGAAACGTGTGAGCTACGTGAACGATGTAGCTTCCTTAGAGCTGAAAAGTGACTGAGATTAACTGAAAAGATATCTTGCTGGTACGAAGAAACAGAGCATGGGATTTAACTCCATCTCTGAAGGGAAACACACAGCACAGTTCTCATCCATGAAACACGCTCTGCTTTAGAGCAAGAAGCACGCTCTTTCTTTCTAAGAGTCTGTAATACAGCAGGAATCGTGACTGTGATCAGAACAAAATAACTGTGTTTCCTACACATACGGACCATATCTGGGTCAACTCTTTTTCTGAAACTGATACAAACCACAGTTCCATTAACCTGAAATGCTTTTCAGTTAAGAGCAAGAAACGTGTGAGCTTTGTGAATGATGTAGCTTCCTTTGAGCTGGAAAGTGACTGAGTTTACCTGAAAAGATTCTTTATTGTAGGAAGACACAGAGCCTGGGATTTTACTCCATTTCTGAAGGGAAACACACAGCACAGTTCTCATCCATGAAAAACACTCTGCTTTAGAGCAAGAAGCATGCTCTTGCTTTCTAGAGTCTCTAATAGAGCCAGAAACTTGAGGGTACTCTGAGAAAAGAACGGTGTTTCATACACATATGGACCAGTGAAAGTTCAACTCTGCATCTGAAACTGATACAAACCACAAGTCATCTAACATCCAATGCTTTTCACTTAAGAGCAAGAAACGTGTGAGCTTCGTAAACGATTTATATTCAATTGAGCTGAAAAGTGACTGCGTTTACCTGAAATTATGTCTTGCTTGTAGGAAGACCAGAGCCTGGAATTTAAACCCAATTTCTGAAGGGAAACACACAGCACATTTCTCATCCATGAAACACACTCTGCTATAGAGCAAGAAGCACACTCTTTTTTCTAAGAGTCTCTAATACAGCAGGAAACTTGACTGTGGTAAGAACAAAATAACGGTGTTTCCTACACATACGGACTATATCTAGGTCAACTCTTCTTCTGAAATTGATCCAAAGCACAGTTCCATTAACATGCAATGCTATCCATTTAAGAGCGAGAAACGTGTGAGCTTCGTGAACAATGTAGCTTCCTTTGAGCTGAAAAGTGACTGAGTTTACCTGAAAAGATGTCTTGCTTGTAGGAAGACACAGAGCCTGGGATTAACTCCATTTCTGAAGGGAAACACACAGCACAGTTCTCATCCATGAAACACACTCTGCTTTAGAGCAAGAAGCATGCTCTTGCTTTGTAGAGTCTATAATAGAGATAAACTTGAAAGTGTGTTCAGAACAAAAGAACGGTGTTTCCTACACATATGGACCATTTCTAGTTCAACTCTGCTTCTGAAACTGATACAAACCACAAGTCATCTAACATCCAATGTTTTTCATTTAAGAGCAAGCAACATGTGAGCTTTGTAAACGATTTATATTCATTTGAGCTGAAAAGTGACTGCATTTACCTGAAACGATTTCTTGTTTCTAGGAAGATGCAGAGCCTGGGATTTAACTCCATTTCTGAAGGGAAACACACAGCACTGTTCTAACGATGGAACACACTCAGCATATAAGAAGAAGCACGCTCTTGCTTTCTAGAGTCTCTGATAGAGCAGGAAACGTGAGTGTGCTCAAACAAAAGAACGGTGTTTCCTACACATCCGGACCATAGCTAGTTCAACTCTGCTTCTGAAACTGATAGAAACCACAATTCATCTAACATCCAATGCTTTTCAGGTAAGAGCGAGAAATGTGTGAGCTTCGTAAACGATTTATATTCATTTGAGCTGAAAAGTGACTACATTTACTTGAAATGATGTCTTGCTTGTAGGTAGACACAGAGCCTGGAATTTAACTCCATTTCTGAAGGGAAACACACAGCACAGTTCTCATCCATGAAACACACTCTGCTTTAGAGCAAGAAGCACGCTCTTGCTTTGTAGAGTCTATAATAGAGATAAACTTGAAAGTGTGTTCAGAACAAAAGAACGGTGTTTCCTACACATATGGACCATTGCTAGTTCAACTCTGCTTCTGAAACTGATACAAACCACAAGTCATCTAACATCCAATGTTTTTCATTTAAGAGCAAGCAACATGTGAGCTTTGTAAACGATTTATATTCATTTGAGCTGAAAAGTGACTGCATTTACCTGAAATGATGTCTTGCTTCTAGGAAGACACAGAGCCTAGAATTTAACTCCATTTCTGAAGGGAAACACACAGCACTGTTCTCATCCATGAAACACACTCTGCTTTAGATCAAGAAGCATGCTCTTGCTTTCTAAGAGTCTCTAATACAGCAGGAAACGTGACTGTGGTCATAACAAAATAACGGTGTTTCCCACACATACGGACCATATCTAGGAGAACCCTTCTTCAGAAACTGATACAAACCACAGCTCCATTAACATGCAATGCTTTCCAGTTAAGAGCGAGAAACGTGTGAGCTTCGTCAATGATGTAGCTTCCTTTGAGCTGAAAAGTGACTGAGTTTACCTGAAAAGATGTCTTGCTTGTAGGAAGACACAGAGCCTGGGAATTAACTCCATTTCTGAAGGGAAAAACACAGTACAGTTCTCATCCATGAAACACACTCTGCTTTAGAGCAAGATGCACACTCTTGCTTTCTAGAGTCAATAATAGAGCCAGAAACTTGAAAGTGTGCTCAGAACAAAATAACGGTGTTTCCTACACATACAGACCATTGCTAGTTCAACTCTGCTTCTGAAACTGATACAAACCACAAGTCATCTATCATCCAATGCTTTTTAGTTAAGAGCAAGAAACGTGTGAGCTTCGTAACCGATTTAAATTCATTTGAGCTGAAAAGTGACTGCGTTTACCTGAAATGATGTCTTGCGAGTAGGAAGACACAGAGCCTGGAATTTAACTCCATTTCTGAAGGGAAACACAAAGCACAGTTCTCATCCATGAAACACACTCTGCTTTAGGGCAAGAAGCATGCTCTTGCTTTCCAGATTCTCTAATACAGCAGGAAACGTGACTGTGGTCAGAATAATATAACGGTGTTTCCTACACATACGGACCATATCTAGTTCAACTCTTCTTCTGAAACTGATACAAAGCACAGTTCCATTAACATGCAATGCATTCCAGTTAAGAGCAAGAAACGTGTGAGCTACGTGAACGATGTAGCTTCCTTAGAGCTGAAAAGTGACTGAGATTAACGGAAAAGATATCTTGCTTGTACGAAGAAACAGAGCATGGGATTTAACTCCATCTCTGAAGGGAAACACACAGCACAGTTCTCATCCATGAAACACGCTCTGCTTTAGAGCAAGAAGCACGATCTTTCTTTCTAAGAGTCTGTAATACAGCAGGAAACGTGACTGTGATCAGAACAAAATAACTGTGTTTCCTACACATACGGACCATATCTGGGTCAACTCTTTTTCTGAAACTGATACAAACCACAGGTACTCTAACATCCAATGCTTTACATTGAAGAGCAAGACACGTGTGAGCTTCGTGAACGATGTAGCTTTGTTTGAGCAGAAAGGAGATTGAGTTTACGTGAAAGGAAGTCTTGCTTGTAGGAAGATACAGAGCCTGTGATTTAACTCCAATTCTCAAGAGAAACACACAGCACTGTTCTCACGATGAAACACACTCTTCGTATAGGAAGAAGCACGTTCTTGCTTTCTAGAGTCTCTAATACAGCCAGAAACGTGAGTGTGCTCAGAACAAAAGAACGGTGTTTCCTATACATACAGACCATTGCTAGTCCAACTCTGCTTCTGAAACTGATACAAACCACAATTCATCTAACATCCAATGCTTTTCATTTAAGAGCAAGAAACGTGTGATCTTCGTAAACGATTTATATTCATTTGAGCTGAAATGTGACTGCATTTACCTGAAACGATTTCTTGTTTCTAGGAAGATGCAGAGCCTGGGATTTAACTCCATTTCTGAAGGGAAACACACAGCACTGTTCTCACGATGAAACACACTCTGCGTATAGGACGAAGCACGCTCTTGGTTTCTAGAGACTCTAATACAGCAGGAAACGTGAGTGTGCTCAGAACAAAAGAACGGTGTTTCCTATACATACAGACCATTGCTAGTTCAACTCTGCTTCTGGAACTGATACAAACCAGAAGTCATCTAACATCCAATGCTTTTCATTTAAGAGCAAGAAACGTGTGATCTTCGTAAACGATTTAAATTCATTTGAGCTGAAGAGTGACTGCGTTTACCTGAAATGATGTCTTGCTAGTAGGAAGACACAGAGCCTGGAATTTAACTCCATTTCTGAAGTGAAACACAAAGCACAGTTCTCATCCATGAAACACACTCTGCTTTAGGGCAAGAAGCATGCTCTTGCTTTCCATAGTCTCTAATAGAGCCAGAAAATTGAGGGTACTCAGAACAAAAGAACGGTGTTTCCTACACATACAGACCATTGCTACTTCAACTCTGCTTGTGAAACTGATACAAACCACAGGTACTCTAACATCCAATGCTTTATATTGAAGAGCAAGACACGTGTGAGCTTCGTGAACGATGTAGCTTTGTTTGAGCAGAAAGGTGACTGAGGTTACGTGAAAGGAAGTCTTGCTTGTAGGAAGATACAGAGCCTGTGATTTAACTCCAATTCTGAAGAGAAACACACAGCACTGTTCTCACAGTGAAACACACTCTGCGTATAGGAAGAAGCACGTTCTTGCTTTCTAGAGACTCTAATACAGCAGGAAACGTGAGTGTGCTCAGAAGAAAAGAATGGTGTTTCCTATACATACAGACCATTGCTAGTTCAACTCTGCTTCTGGAACTGATACAAACCAGAAGTCATCTAACATCCAATGCTTTTCATTTTAGAGCAAGAAACGTGTGATCTTCGTAAATGATTTATATTCATTTGAGCTGAAAAGTGACTGCGTTTACCTGAAATGTTTTCTTGCTTGTAGGAAGAAACAGAGCCTGGGATTTAACTCCATTTCTGAAGGGAAACACACAGCACAGTTCTCATCCATGAAACACACTCTGCTTTAGAGCAAAAAGTACGATCTTGCTTTCTAAGGGTCTCTAAATACAGCAGGAAACGTGACTGTAGTCAAAACGAAATACCGGTGTTTACTACACATACGGACCATATCTAGGTCAACTCTTCTTCTGAAACTGATACAAACCACAGTTCCATTAACATGCAATGCTTTCAAGTTAAGAGCGAGAAACATGTGAGTTTCGTGAACTATGTACCTTCCTTTGATCTGAAAAGTGACTGAGTTTACCTGAAAAGATGTGTTGCTTGTAGGAAGACACAGAGCCTGGGATTTAACTCCATTTCTGAAGGGAAACACCCAGCACAGTTCTCATCCATGAAACACACTCTGCTTTAGAGCAAGAAGCACGCTCTTGCTTTCTAAGAGTCTCTAATACAGCAGGAAATGTGACTGTGGTCAGAACAAATTAACGGTGTTGCCTACACATAAGGACCATATCTCGGTCAAGTCTTCTTCTGAAACTGATACATACCACAGTTCCTCTAACATACAATGCTTTACAGTTAAGAGCTAGAAACGTGTGAGCTACTTGAACGATGTAGCTTCCTTTGAGCTGAAAAGTGACTGAGTTTACCTTAAAAGATGTCTTGCTTATAGGAAGATACAGAGCCTGGGATTTAACTCCATATCTGAAGGGAAACACACAGCACAGTTCTCATCCATGAAAAACACTCTGCTTTAGAGCAAGTAGCAAGCTCTGGCTTTCTAGTGTCTCTAATATAGCCAGAAACTTGAGGGTACTCAGAACAAAAGAACGGTGTTTCCTACACATACAGACCATTGCTAGTTCAACTCTGCTTCTGAAACTATTACAAACCAAAAGTCATCTAACATCCAATGCTTTACAGTTAAGAGCAAGAAAAGTGTGAGCTACTTGCATGATGTAGCTTTGTTTGAGCAGAAAGTTGACTGTGTTTACGGCAAACGAAGTCTTGCTTGTAGTAAGATATAGAGCCTGTGATTTAACTCAATTTCTGAAGAGAAACACACAGCACTGTTCTCACGATGAAACAAACTCTGCGTATAGGAAGAAGCACGCTCTCGCTTTTTACAGTCTATAATAGAGCCAGAAACTTGAAAGTGTGCTCAGAACAAAATAACGGTGTTTCCTACACATACGGACCATTGCTAGTTCAACTCTGCTTCTGAAACTGATACAAACCACAAGTCGTCTAACATGAAATGCTTTTCAGTTCAGAGCGAGAAACGTATGATCTTTGTAAATGATTTATATTCATTTGATCTAAAAAGTGACTGAGTTTACCTGAAAAGATGTCTTGCTTGTAGGAAGACACAGAGCCTGGGATTTAACTCTATTTCTGAAGGGAAAAACACAGCACAGTTCTCGTCCATGAAACACACTCTGCTTTAGAGCAAGAAGCACGCTCTTGCTTTGTAGAGTCTATAATAGAGATAAACTTGAAAGTGTGTTCAGAACAAAAGAACGGTGTTTCCTACACATATGGACCATTGCTAGTTCAACTCTGCTTCTGAAACTGATACAAACCACACGTCATCTAACATCCAATGCATTTCAGTTAAGAGCAAGCAACGTGTGAGCTTTGTAAAAGATTTATATTCATTTGAGATGAAAAGTGACTGCGTTTACCTGAAACGATGTCTTCCTTCTAGGAAGACACAGAGCCTAGAATTTAACTCCATTTCTGAAGAGAAACACAAAGCACAGTTCTCATCCATGAAACACACTCTGCTTTAGATCAACAAGCACGCTCTTGCTTTCTAAGAGTCTCTAATACAGAAGGAAACGTGACTGTGGTCAGAACAAAATAACGGTGTTTCCTACACATACGGACCATTGCTAGTTCAACTCTGCTTCTGAAACTGATACAAACCACAGGTACTCTAACATCCAATGCTTTACAGTTAAGAGCAAGATTCGTGTGAGCTACGTGAACAATGTTGCTATGTTTGAGCTGAAAGGTGACTGAGTTTACGTGAAACGAAGTCTTGCTTGAAGGAAGACACAGAGCCTGGGATTTAACTCCATTTCTGAAGGGAAAAACACAGCACAGTTCTCATCCATGAAACACACTCTGCTTTAGTGCAAGATCCACGTTATTGCTTTCTAGAGTCTATAATAGAGCCAGAAACTTGAAAGTGTGCTCAGAACAAAAGAACGGTGTTTCCTATACATACAGACCATTGCTACTTCAACTCTGCTTCTGAAATAGATACAAACCACAGGTCCTCTAACATCCAATGCTTTACAGTTAAGAGCAAGAAACGTGTGAGCTACGTGAACGATGTTGCTTTGTTTGAGAGTAAGGGTGACTGAGTTTACGTGAAACGAAGTCTTGTTTGTAGAAAGATACAGAGCCTGGGATTTAACTCCATTTCTGAAGAAAAACACACAGCACTGTTCTCACGATGAAACACACTCTGCGTATAGGAAGAAGCACACTCTTGCTTTCTAGAGTCTCTAATCGAGCAGGAAACGTGAGTGTGCTCAGAACAAAAGAACGGTGTTTCCTATACATACAGACCATTGCTAGTTCAACTCTGCTTCTGAAACTGATAAAACCACAAGTCATCTAACATCCAATGCTTTTCAGTTAAGAGCGAGAAATGTGTGATCTTTGTAAACGATTTATATTCATTTTAGCTGAAAAGTGACTGAGTTTAACTGAAAAGATGTCTTGCTTATAGGAAGACACAGAGCCTGGGATTTAACTCCATATCTGAAGGGAAACACACAGCACAGTTCTCATCCATGAAAAACACTCTGCTTTAGAGCAAGAAGCATGCTATGGCTTTCTAGTGTCTCTAATATAGCCAGAAACTTGAGGGTACTCAGAACAAATGAACGGTGTTTCCTACACATACAGACCATTGCTAGTTCAACTCTGCTTCTGTAACTGATACAAACCACAAGTCATCTATCATCCAATGCTTTTTAGTTAAGAGCAAGAAACGTGTGAGCTTCGTTACCGATTTAAATTCATTTGAGCTGAAAAGTGACTGCGTTTACCTGAAATGATGTCTTGCTAGTAGGAAGACACAGAGCCTGGAATTTAACTCCATTTCTGAAGGGAAACACACAGCACAGTTCTCATCTATGAAACACACTCTGCTTTAGAGCAAGAAGCATGCTCTTGCTTTCCAGAGTCTCTAATAGAGCCAGAAACGTGAGGGTACTCAGAACAAAATAATGGTGTTTCCTACACATACGGACCATTGCTAGTTCAACTCTGCTTCTGAAACTGATACAAACAACAGGTCCTCTAACATACAGTGCTTTACAGTTAAGAGCAAGATTCGTGTGAGCTACGTGAACAATGTTGCTATGTTTGAGCTGAAAGGTGACCGAGTTTACGTGAAACGAAGTCGTGCTTGTAGGAAGATGCAGAGCCTGTGATTTAATTCCATTTCTGAAGGGAAACACACAGCACAGTTCTCATCCATGAAACACACTCTGCTTTAGAGCAAGAAGCACGCTCTTGCTTTCTATGTGTCTCTAATACATCAGGAAGCGTGACTGTGGTCAGAATAAAATAACGGTGTTGCCTACACATACGGATCATATCTAGGTCAAGTCTTCCTTTGAAACTGATACAAACCACAGTTCCTCTAACATACAATGCTTTACAGTTTAGGGCAAGAAACGAGTGAGCTTCGTGAACAATGTAGCTTCCTTTGAGCTGAAAAGTGACTGAGTTTACCTGAAAAGATGTCTTGCTTGTAGGAAGACACAGGGCCTGGAATTTAATTCCATTTCTGAAGGGAAACACACAGCACAGTTCTCATGCATGAAACACACTCTGCTATAGAGCAAGATGCACGCTCTTGCTTTCTAAGAGTCTCTAATACAGCAGGAAACGTGACTGTGGTCAGAACAAAATAACGGTGTTTCCTACACATACAGACCATTGCTAGTTCAACTCTGCTTCTGAAACTGATAGAAAGCACAAGTCATCTATCATCCAATGCTTTTTAGTTAAGAGCAAGAAACGTGTGAGCTTCGTAACTGATTTAAATTCATTTGAGCTGAAGAGTGACTGCGTTTACCTGAAATGATGTCTTGCTAGTAGGAAGACACAGAGGATGGAATTTAACTCCATTTCTGAAGGGAAACACACAGCACAGTTCTCATCCATGAAACACACTCTGCTTTAGGGCAAGAAGCACGCTCTTGCTTTCTAAGAATCTCTAATACAGCAGGAAACGTGACTGTGGTCAGAACAAACTAACGGTGTTTCCTACACATACGGACCATATCTAGGTCAACTCTTCTTCTGAAACTGATACAAACCACAGTTCCATTAACATACAATGCTTTCAGGTTAAGAGCGAGAAACGTGTGAGCTTCATGAACGATGTAGCTTCCTTTGAGCTGAAAAGTGACTGAGTGTACCTGAAAAGATGTCTTGCTTGTAGAAAGACACAGAGCCTTGGATTTAACTCCATTTCTGAAGGGAAACACACAGCACAGTTCTCATCCATGACACACACTCTGTTTTAGAGCTAGTAGCATGCTCTTGCTTTCCAGAGTCTCTAATAGATCCAGAAACTTGAGGGTACTCAGAACAAAATAACGGTGTTTCCTACACATACGGACCATTGCTAGTTCAACTCTGCTTCTGAAACTGATACAAACCACAGGTCCTCTAACATCCAATGCTTTACAGTTAAGAGCAAGATTCGTGTGAGCTACGTGAACAATGTTGCTATGTTTGAGCTGAAAGGTGAGTGAGTTTACATGAAACGAAGTCTTGCTTGTAGGAATATGCAGAGCCTGAGATTTAACTCCATTTCTGAAGGGAAACACACAGCACAGATCACATCCATGAAACACACTCTGCATATAAGAAGAAGCACACTCTTGCTTTCTAGAGTCTCTAAAAGAGCAGGAAACGTGAGTGTGCTCAGAACAAAAGAACGGTGTTTCCTACACATAAGGACCTTCGCTAGTTCAACTCTGCTTCTGAATCTGATACAAACCACAATTCATCTAACATCCAATGCTTTTCAGTTAAGAGCAAGAAATGTGTGAGCTTCGTGAACTATGTAGCTTCCTTTGAGCTGAAAAGTGACCTAGTTTACCTGAAAAGGTGTCTTGCTTGTAGGAAGACACAGAGCCTGGGATTTAACTCCATTTCTGAAGTGAAACACACAGCACAGTTCTCATCCATGAAACACACTCTGCTTTAGAGCAAGAAGCATGCTCTTGCTTTCCATAGTCTCTAATAGAGCCAGAAAATTGAGGGTACTCAGAACAAAAGAACGGTGTTTCCTACACATACAGACCATTGCTACTTCAACTCTGCTTGTGAAACTGATACAAACCACAGGTACTCTAACATCCAATGCTTTATATTGAAGAGCAAGACACGTGTGAGCTTCGTGAACGATGTAGCTTTGTTTGAGCAGAAAGGTGACTGAGGTTACGTGAAAGGAAGTCTTGCTTGTAGGAAGATACAGAGCCTGTGATTTAACTCCAATTCTGAAGAGAAACACACAGCACTGTTCTCACGATGAAACACACTCTGCGTATAGGAAGAAGCACGTTCTTGCTTTCTAGAGACTCTAATACAGCAGGAAACGTGAGTGTGCTCAGAAGAAAAGAATGGTGTTTCCTATACATACAGACCATTGCTAGTTCAACTCTGCTTCTGGAACTGATACAAACCAGAAGTCATCTAACATCCAATGCTTTTCATTTTAGAGCAAGAAACGTGTGATCTTCGTAAATGATTTATATTCATTTGAGCTGAAAAGTGACTGCGTTTACCTGAAATGTTTTCTTGCTTGTAGGAAGAAACAGAGCCTGGGATTTAACTCCATTTCTGAAGGGAAACACACAGCACAGTTCTCATCCATGAAACACACTCTGCTTTAGAGCAAAAAGTACGATCTTGCTTTCTAAGGGTCTCTAAATACAGCAGGAAACGTGACTGTAGTCAAAACGAAATACCGGTGTTTACTACACATACGGACCATATCTAGGTCAACTCTTCTTCTGAAACTGATACAAACCACAGTTCCATTAACATGCAATGCTTTCAAGTTAAGAGCGAGAAACATGTGAGTTTCGTGAACTATGTACCTTCCTTTGATCTGAAAAGTGACTGAGTTTACCTGAAAAGATGTGTTGCTTGTAGGAAGACACAGAGCCTGGGATTTAACTCCATTTCTGAAGGGAAACACCCAGCACAGTTCTCATCCATGAAACACACTCTGCTTTAGAGCAAGAAGCACGCTCTTGCTTTCTAAGAGTCTCTAATACAGCAGGAAATGTGACTGTGGTCAGAACAAATTAACGGTGTTGCCTACACATACGGACCATATCTCGGTCAAGTCTTCTTCTGAAACTGATACATACCACAGTTCCTCTAACATACAATGCTTTACAGTTAAGAGCTAGAAACGTGTGAGCTACTTGAACGATGTAGCTTCCTTTGAGCTGAAAAGTGACTGAGTTTACCTTAAAAGATGTCTTGCTTATAGGAAGATACAGAGCCTGGGATTTAACTCCATATCTGAAGGGAAACACACAGCACAGTTCTCATCCATGAAAAACACTCTGCTTTAGAGCAAGTAGCAAGCTCTGGCTTTCTAGTGTCTCTAATATAGCCAGAAACTTGAGGGTACTCAGAACAAAAGAACGGTGTTTCCTACACATACAGACCATTGCTAGTTCAACTCTGCTTCTGAAACTATTACAAACCAAAAGTCATCTAACATCCAATGCTTTACAGTTAAGAGCAAGAAAAGTGTGAGCTACTTGCATGATGTAGCTTTGTTTGAGCAGAAAGTTGACTGTGTTTACGGCAAACGAAGTCTTGCTTGTAGTAAGATATAGAGCCTGTGATTTAACTCAATTTCTGAAGAGAAACACACAGCACTGTTCTCACGATGAAACAAACTCTGCGTATAGGAAGAAGCACGCTCTCGCTTTTTACAGTCTATAATAGAGCCAGAAACTTGAAAGTGTGCTCAGAACAAAATAACGGTGTTTCCTACACATACGGACCATTGCTAGTTCAACTCTGCTTCTGAAACTGATACAAACCACAAGTCGTCTAACATGAAATGCTTTTCAGTTCAGAGCGAGAAACGTATGATCTTTGTAAATGATTTATATTCATTTGATCTAAAAAGTGACTGAGTTTACCTGAAAAGATGTCTTGCTTGTAGGAAGACACAGAGCCTGGGATTTAACTCTATTTCTGAAGGGAAAAACACAGCACAGTTCTCGTCCATGAAACACACTCTGCTTTAGAGCAAGAAGCACGCTCTTGCTTTGTAGAGTCTATAATAGAGATAAACTTGAAAGTGTGTTCAGAACAAAAGAACGGTGTTTCCTACACATATGGACCATTGCTAGTTCAACTCTGCTTCTGAAACTGATACAAACCACACGTCATCTAACATCCAATGCATTTCAGTTAAGAGCAAGCAACGTGTGAGCTTTGTAAAAGATTTATATTCATTTGAGATGAAAAGTGACTGCGTTTACCTGAAACGATGTCTTCCTTCTAGGAAGACACAGAGCCTAGAATTTAACTCCATTTCTGAAGAGAAACACAAAGCACAGTTCTCATCCATGAAACACACTCTGCTTTAGATCAACAAGCACGCTCTTGCTTTCTAAGAGTCTCTAATACAGAAGGAAACGTGACTGTGGTCAGAACAAAATAACGGTGTTTCCTACACATACGGACCATTGCTAGTTCAACTCTGCTTCTGAAACTGATACAAACCACAGGTACTCTAACATCCAATGCTTTACAGTTAAGAGCAAGATTCGTGTGAGCTACGTGAACAATGTTGCTATGTTTGAGCTGAAAGGTGACTGAGTTTACGTGAAACGAAGTCTTGCTTGAAGGAAGACACAGAGCCTGGGATTTAACTCCATTTCTGAAGGGAAAAACACAGCACAGTTCTCATCCATGAAACACACTCTGCTTTAGTGCAAGATCCACGTTATTGCTTTCTAGAGTCTATAATAGAGCCAGAAACTTGAAAGTGTGCTCAGAACAAAAGAACGGTGTTTCCTATACATACAGACCATTGCTACTTCAACTCTGCTTCTGAAATAGATACAAACCACAGGTCCTCTAACATCCAATGCTTTACAGTTAAGAGCAAGAAACGTGTGAGCTACGTGAACGATGTTGCTTTGTTTGAGAGTAAGGGTGACTGAGTTTACGTGAAACGAAGTCTTGTTTGTAGAAAGATACAGAGCCTGGGATTTAACTCCATTTCTGAAGAAAAACACACAGCACTGTTCTCACGATGAAACACACTCTGCGTATAGGAAGAAGCACACTCTTGCTTTCTAGAGTCTCTAATCGAGCAGGAAACGTGAGTGTGCTCAGAACAAAAGAACGGTGTTTCCTATACATACAGACCATTGCTAGTTCAACTCTGCTTCTGAAACTGATAAAACCACAAGTCATCTAACATCCAATGCTTTTCAGTTAAGAGCGAGAAATGTGTGATCTTTGTAAACGATTTATATTCATTTTAGCTGAAAAGTGACTGAGTTTAACTGAAAAGATGTCTTGCTTATAGGAAGACACAGAGCCTGGGATTTAACTCCATATCTGAAGGGAAACACACAGCACAGTTCTCATCCATGAAAAACACTCTGCTTTAGAGCAAGAAGCATGCTATGGCTTTCTAGTGTCTCTAATATAGCCAGAAACTTGAGGGTACTCAGAACAAATGAACGGTGTTTCCTACACATACAGACCATTGCTAGTTCAACTCTGCTTCTGAAACTGATACAAACCACAAGTCATCTATCATCCAATGCTTTTTAGTTAAGAGCAAGAAACGTGTGAGCTTCGTTACCGATTTAAATTCATTTGAGCTGAAAAGTGACTGCGTTTACCTGAAATGATGTCTTGCTAGTAGGAAGACACAGAGCCTGGAATTTAACTCCATTTCTGAAGGGAAACACACAGCACAGTTCTCATCTATGAAACACACTCTGCTTTAGAGCAAGAAGCATGCTCTTGCTTTCCAGAGTCTCTAATAGAGCCAGAAACGTGAGGGTACTCAGAACAAAATAATGGTGTTTCCTACACATACGGACCATTGCTAGTTCAACTCTGCTTCTGAAACTGATACAAACAACAGGTCCTCTAACATACAGTGCTTTACAGTTAAGAGCAAGATTCGTGTGAGCTACGTGAACAATGTTGCTATGTTTGAGCTGAAAGGTGACTGAGTTTACGTGAAACGAAGTCGTGCTTGTAGGAAGATGCAGAGCCTGTGATTTAATTCCATTTCTCAAGGGAAACACACAGCACAGTTCTCATCCATGAAACACACTCTGCTTTAGAGCAAGAAGCACGCTCTTGCTTTCTATGTGTCTCTAATACATCAGGAAGCGTGACTGTGGTCAGAATAAAATAACGGTGTTGCCTACACATACGGATCATATCTAGGTCAAGTCTTCCTTTGAAACTGATACAAACCACAGTTCCTCTAACATACAATGCTTTACAGTTTAGGGCAAGAAACGAGTGAGCTTCGTGAACAATGTAGCTTCCTTTGAGCTGAAAAGTGACTGAGTTTACCTGAAAAGATGTCTTGCTTGTAGGAAGACACAGGGCCTGGAATTTAATTCCATTTCTGAAGGGAAACACACAGCACAGTTCTCATGCATGAAACACACTCTGCTATAGAGCAAGATGCACGCTCTTGCTTTCTAAGAGTCTCTAATACAGCAGGAAACGTGACTGTGGTCAGAACAAAATAACGGTGTTTCCTACACATACAGACCATTGCTAGTTCAACTCTGCTTCTGAAACTGATAGAAAGCACAAGTCATCTATCATCCAATGCTTTTTAGTTAAGAGCAAGAAACGTGTGAGCTTCGTAACTGATTTAAATTCATTTGAGCTGAAGAGTGACTGCGTTTACCTGAAATGATGTCTTGCTAGTAGGAAGACACAGAGGATGGAATTTAACTCCATTTCTGAAGGGAAACACACAGCACAGTTCTCATCCATGAAACACACTCTGCTTTAGGGCAAGAAGCACGCTCTTGCTTTCTAAGAATCTCTAATACAGCAGGAAACGTGACTGTGGTCAGAACAAACTAACGGTGTTTCCTACACATACGGACCATATCTAGGTCAACTCTTCTTCTGAAACTGATACAAACCACAGTTCCATTAACATACAATGCTTTCAGGTTAAGAGCGAGAAACGTGTGAGCTTCATGAACGATGTAGCTTCCTTTGAGCTGAAAAGTGACTGAGTGTACCTGAAAAGATGTCTTGCTTGTAGAAAGACACAGAGCCTTGGATTTAACTCCATTTCTGAAGGGAAACACACAGCACAGTTCTCATCCATGACACACACTCTGTTTTAGAGCTAGTAGCATGCTCTTGCTTTCCAGAGTCTCTAATAGATCCAGAAACTTGAGGGTACTCAGAACAAAATAACGGTGTTTCCTACACATACGGACCATTGCTAGTTCAACTCTGCTTCTGAAACTGATACAAACCACAGGTCCTCTAACATCCAATGCTTTACAGTTAAGAGCAAGATTCGTGTGAGCTACGTGAACAATGTTGCTATGTTTGAGCTGAAAGGTGATTGAGTTTACATGAAACGAAGTCTTGCTTGTAGGAATATGCAGAGCCTGAGATTTAACTCCATTTCTGAAGGGAAACACACAGCACAGATCACATCCATGAAACACACTCTGCATATAAGAAGAAGCACACTCTTGCTTTCTAGAGTCTCTAAAAGAGCAGGAAACGTGAGTGTGCTCAGAACAAAAGAACGGTGTTTCCTACACATAAGGACCTTCGCTAGTTCAACTCTGCTTCTGAATCTGATACAAACCACAATTCATCTAACATCCAATGCTTTTCAGTTAAGAGCAAGAAATGTGTGAGCTTCGTGAACTATGTAGCTTCCTTTGAGCTGAAAAGTGACCTAGTTTACCTGAAAAGGTGTCTTGCTTGTAGGAAGACACAGAGCCTGGGATTTAACTCCATTTCTGAAGTGAAACACACAGCACAGTTCTCATCCATGAAACACACTCTGCTTTAGAGCAAGAAGCATGCTCTTGCTTTCCATAGTCTCTAATAGAGCCAGAAAATTGAGGGTACTCAGAACAAAAGAACGGTGTTTCCTACACATACAGACCATTGCTACTTCAACTCTGCTTGTGAAACTGATACAAACCACAGGTACTCTAACATCCAATGCTTTATATTGAAGAGCAAGACACGTGTGAGCTTCGTGAACGATGTAGCTTTGTTTGAGCAGAAAGGTGACTGAGGTTACGTGAAAGGAAGTCTTGCTTGTAGGAAGATACAGAGCCTGTGATTTAACTCCAATTCTGAAGAGAAACACACAGCACTGTTCTCACGATGAAACACACTCTGCGTATAGGAAGAAGCACGTTCTTGCTTTCTAGAGACTCTAATACAGCAGGAAACGTGAGTGTGCTCAGAAGAAAAGAATGGTGTTTCCTATACATACAGACCATTGCTAGTTCAACTCTGCTTCTGGAACTGATACAAACCAGAAGTCATCTAACATCCAATGCTTTTCATTTTAGAGCAAGAAACGTGTGATCTTCGTAAATGATTTATATTCATTTGAGCTGAAAAGTGACTGCGTTTACCTGAAATGTTTTCTTGCTTGTAGGAAGAAACAGAGCCTGGGATTTAACTCCATTTCTGAAGGGAAACACACAGCACAGTTCTCATCCATGAAACACACTCTGCTTTAGAGCAAAAAGTACGATCTTGCTTTCTAAGGGTCTCTAAATACAGCAGGAAACGTGACTGTAGTCAAAACGAAATACCGGTGTTTACTACACATACGGACCATATCTAGGTCAACTCTTCTTCTGAAACTGATACAAACCACAGTTCCATTAACATGCAATGCTTTCAAGTTAAGAGCGAGAAACATGTGAGTTTCGTGAACTATGTACCTTCCTTTGATCTGAAAAGTGACTGAGTTTACCTGAAAAGATGTGTTGCTTGTAGGAAGACATAGAGCCTGGGATTTAACTCCATTTCTGAAGGGAAACACCCAGCACAGTTCTCATCCATGAAACACACTCTGCTTTAGAGCAAGAAGCACGCTCTTGCTTTCTAAGAGTCTCTAATACAGCAGGAAATGTGACTGTGGTCAGAACAAATTAACGGTGTTGCCTACACATACGGACCATATCTCGGTCAAGTCTTCTTCTGAAACTGATACATACCACAGTTCCTCTAACATACAATGCTTTACAGTTAAGAGCTAGAAACGTGTGAGCTACTTGAACGATGTAGCTTCCTTTGAGCTGAAAAGTGACTGAGTTTACCTTAAAAGATGTCTTGCTTATAGGAAGATACAGAGCCTGGGATTTAACTCCATATCTGAAGGGAAACACACAGCACAGTTCTCATCCATGAAAAACACTCTGCTTTAGAGCAAGTAGCAAGCTCTGGCTTTCTAGTGTCTCTAATATAGCCAGAAACTTGAGGGTACTCAGAACAAAAGAACGGTGTTTCCTACACATACAGACCATTGCTAGTTCAACTCTGCTTCTGAAACTATTACAAACCAAAAGTCATCTAACATCCAATGCTTTACAGTTAAGAGCAAGAAAAGTGTGAGCTACTTGCATGATGTAGCTTTGTTTGAGCAGAAAGTTGACTGTGTTTACGGCAAACGAAGTCTTGCTTGTAGTAAGATATAGAGCCTGTGATTTAACTCAATTTCTGAAGAGAAACACACAGCACTGTTCTCACGATGAAACAAACTCTGCGTATAGGAAGAAGCACGCTCTCGCTTTTTACAGTCTATAATAGAGCCAGAAACTTGAAAGTGTGCTCAGAACAAAATAACGGTGTTTCCTACACATACGGACCATTGCTAGTTCAACTCTGCTTCTGAAACTGATACAAACCACAAGTCGTCTAACATGAAATGCTTTTCAGTTCAGAGCGAGAAACGTATGATCTTTGTAAATGATTTATATTCATTTGATCTAAAAAGTGACTGAGTTTACCTGAAAAGATGTCTTGCTTGTAGGAAGACACAGAGCCTGGGATTTAACTCTATTTCTGAAGGGAAAAACACAGCACAGTTCTCGTCCATGAAACACACTCTGCTTTAGAGCAAGAAGCACGCTCTTGCTTTGTAGAGTCTATAATAGAGATAAACTTGAAAGTGTGTTCAGAACAAAAGAACGGTGTTTCCTACACATATGGACCATTGCTAGTTCAACTCTGCTTCTGAAACTGATACAAACCACACGTCATCTAACATCCAATGCATTTCAGTTAAGAGCAAGCAACGTGTGAGCTTTGTAAAAGATTTATATTCATTTGAGATGAAAAGTGACTGCGTTTACCTGAAACGATGTCTTCCTTCTAGGAAGACACAGAGCCTAGAATTTAACTCCATTTCTGAAGAGAAACACAAAGCACAGTTCTCATCCATGAAACACACTCTGCTTTAGATCAACAAGCACGCTCTTGCTTTCTAAGAGTCTCTAATACAGAAGGAAACGTGACTGTGGTCAGAACAAAATAACGGTGTTTCCTACACATACGGACCATTGCTAGTTCAACTCTGCTTCTGAAACTGATACAAACCACAGGTACTCTAACATCCAATGCTTTACAGTTAAGAGCAAGATTCGTGTGAGCTACGTGAACAATGTTGCTATGTTTGAGCTGAAAGGTGACTGAGTTTACGTGAAACGAAGTCTTGCTTGAAGGAAGACACAGAGCCTGGGATTTAACTCCATTTCTGAAGGGAAAAACACAGCACAGTTCTCATCCATGAAACACACTCTGCTTTAGTGCAAGATCCACGTTATTGCTTTCTAGAGTCTATAATAGAGCCAGAAACTTGAAAGTGTGCTCAGAACAAAAGAACGGTGTTTCCTATACATACAGACCATTGCTACTTCAACTCTGCTTCTGAAATAGATACAAACCACAGGTCCTCTAACATCCAATGCTTTACAGTTAAGAGCAAGAAACGTGTGAGCTACGTGAACGATGTTGCTTTGTTTGAGAGTAAGGGTGACTGAGTTTACGTGAAACGAAGTCTTGTTTGTAGAAAGATACAGAGCCTGGGATTTAACTCCATTTCTGAAGAAAAACACACAGCACTGTTCTCACGATGAAACACACTCTGCGTATAGGAAGAAGCACACTCTTGCTTTCTAGAGTCTCTAATCGAGCAGGAAACGTGAGTGTGCTCAGAACAAAAGAACGGTGTTTCCTATACATACAGACCATTGCTAGTTCAACTCTGCTTCTGAAACTGATAAAACCACAAGTCATCTAACATCCAATGCTTTTCAGTTAAGAGCGAGAAATGTGTGATCTTTGTAAACGATTTATATTCATTTTAGCTGAAAAGTGACTGAGTTTAACTGAAAAGATGTCTTGCTTATAGGAAGACACAGAGCCTGGGATTTAACTCCATATCTGAAGGGAAACACACAGCACAGTTCTCATCCATGAAAAACACTCTGCTTTAGAGCAAGAAGCATGCTATGGCTTTCTAGTGTCTCTAATATAGCCAGAAACTTGAGGGTACTCAGAACAAATGAACGGTGTTTCCTACACATACAGACCATTGCTAGTTCAACTCTGCTTCTGAAACTGATACAAACCACAAGTCATCTATCATCCAATGCTTTTTAGTTAAGAGCAAGAAACGTGTGAGCTTCGTTACCGATTTAAATTCATTTGAGCTGAAAAGTGACTGCGTTTACCTGAAATGATGTCTTGCTAGTAGGAAGACACAGAGCCTGGAAATTAACTCCATTTCTGAAGGGAAACACACAGCACAGTTCTCATCTATGAAACACACTCTGCTTTAGAGCAAGAAGCATGCTCTTGCTTTCCAGAGTCTCTAATAGAGCCAGAAACGTGAGGGTACTCAGAACAAAATAATGGTGTTTCCTACACATACGGACCATTGCTAGTTCAACTCTGCTTCTGAAACTGATACAAACAACAGGTCCTCTAACATACAGTGCTTTACAGTTAAGAGCAAGATTCGTGTGAGCTACGTGAACAATGTTGCTATGTTTGAGCTGAAAGGTGACCGAGTTTACGTGAAACGAAGTCGTGCTTGTAGGAAGATGCAGAGCCTGTGATTTAATTCCATTTCTCAAGGGAAACACACAGCACAGTTCTCATCCATGAAACACACTCTGCTTTAGAGCAAGAAGCACGCTCTTGCTTTCTATGTGTCTCTAATACATCAGGAAGCGTGACTGTGGTCAGAATAAAATAACGGTGTTGCCTACACATACGGATCATATCTAGGTCAAGTCTTCCTTTGAAACTGATACAAACCACAGTTCCTCTAACATACAATGCTTTACAGTTTAGGGCAAGAAACGAGTGAGCTTCGTGAACAATGTAGCTTCCTTTGAGCTGAAAAGTGACTGAGTTTACCTGAAAAGATGTCTTGCTTGTAGGAAGACACAGGGCCTGGAATTTAATTCCATTTCTGAAGGGAAACACACAGCACAGTTCTCATGCATGAAACACACTCTGCTATAGAGCAAGATGCACGCTCTTGCTTTCTAAGAGTCTCTAATACAGCAGGAAACGTGACTGTGGTCAGAACAAAATAACGGTGTTTCCTACACATACAGACCATTGCTAGTTCAACTCTGCTTCTGAAACTGATAGAAAGCACAAGTCATCTATCATCCAATGCTTTTTAGTTAAGAGCAAGAAACGTGTGAGCTTCGTAACTGATTTAAATTCATTTGAGCTGAAGAGTGACTGCGTTTACCTGAAATGATGTCTTGCTAGTAGGAAGACACAGAGGATGGAATTTAACTCCATTTCTGAAGGGAAACACACAGCACAGTTCTCATCCATGAAACACACTCTGCTTTAGGGCAAGAAGCACGCTCTTGCTTTCTAAGAATCTCTAATACAGCAGGAAACGTGACTGTGGTCAGAACAAACTAACGGTGTTTCCTACACATACGGACCATATCTAGGTCAACTCTTCTTCTGAAACTGATACAAACCACAGTTCCATTAACATACAATGCTTTCAGGTTAAGAGCGAGAAACGTGTGAGCTTCATGAAGGATGTAGCTTCCTTTGAGCTGAAAAGTGACTGAGTGTACCTGAAAAGATGTCTTGCTTGTAGAAAGACACAGAGCCTTGGATTTAACTCCATTTCTGAAGGGAAACACACAGCACAGTTCTCATCCATGACACACACTCTGTTTTAGAGCTAGTAGCATGCTCTTGCTTTCCAGAGTCTCTAATAGATCCAGAAACTTGAGGGTACTCAGAACAAAATAACGGTGTTTCCTACACATACGGACCATTGCTAGTTCAACTCTGCTTCTGAAACTGATACAAACCACAGGTCCTCTAACATCCAATGCTTTACAGTTAAGAGCAAGTTTCGTGTGAGCTACGTGAACAATGTTGCTATGTTTGAGCTGAAAGGTGAGTGAGTTTACATGAAACGAAGTCTTGCTTGTAGGAATATGCAGAGCCTGAGATTTAACTCCATCTCTGAAGGGAAACACACAGCACAGATCACATCCATGAAACACACTCTGCATATAAGAAGAAGCACACTCTTGCTTTCTAGAGTCTCTAAAAGAGCAGGAAACGTGAGTGTGCTCAGAACAAAAGAACGGTGTTTCCTACACATAAGGACCTTCGCTAGTTCAACTCTGCTTCTGAATCTGATACAAACCACAATTCATCTAACATCCAATGCTTTTCAGTTAAGAGCAAGAAATGTGTGAGCTTCGTGAACTATGTAGCTTCCTTTGAGCTGAAAAGTGACCTAGTTTACCTGAAAAGGTGTCTTGCTTGTAGGAAGACACAGAGCCTGGGATTTAACTCCATTTCTGAAGTGAAACACACAGCACAGTTCTCATCCATGAAACACACTCTGCTTTAGAGCAAGAAGCATGCTCTTGCTTTCCATAGTCTCTAATTGAGCCAGAAACATGAGGGTCCTCAGAATAAAATAACGGTGTTTCCTACACATACGGCCCATTGCTAGTTCAACTCTGCTTCTGAAACTGATACAAACCACAGGTCCTCTACCACACAATGCTTTACAGTTAAGAGCAAGAAACATGTGAGCTACGTGAACGATGTAGCTTTGTTTGAGCTGAAAGGTGACTGAGTTTACGTGAAACGAAGTCGTGCTTGTGGGAAGGTGCAGAGCCTGTGATTTAATTCCATTTCTCAATGGAAACACACAGCACAGTTCTCATCCATGAAACACACACTGCTTTAGAGCAAGAAGCACGCTCTTGCTTTCTAAGAGTCTCTAATACAGCAGGAAGCGTGACTGCGGTCAGAACAAAATACTGGTGTTTCCTACACATACAGACCATATCTAGGTCAACTCTTCTTCTGCATGTGATACAAACCACAGTTCCATTATCATGCAATGCGTTCAAGTTAAGAGCGAGAAACGTGTGAGCTTCGTGAATGATGTAGCTTCCTTTGAGCTGAAAAGTGACTGAGTTTACCTGAAAAGATGTCTTAATTGTAGAAAGACACAGAGCTTGGGATATAACTCCATTCCTGAAGGGAAACACACAGCAGAGATCTCCTCCATGAAACAATCTGCTTTAAATCACGAAGCATGCTCTGGCTTTCTAGAGTCTCTAATAGAGCCAGAAAATTGAGGGTACTCTGAACAAAAGAATGGTGCTTCCTACACATAAGGACCATTGCTAGTTCAACTCTGCTTCTGAAACTGATACAAAACACAAGTCATCTAATATCCAATCCTTTTTAGTTAAGAGCAAGAAACGTGTGAGCTTTGTAAACGATTTATATACATTTGAGCTGAAAAGTGACTGTGTTTACCTGAAATGATGTCTTGCTTGTAGGAAGACACAGAGCCTGGAATTTAATTCCATGTCTGAAGGGAAACACACAGCACAGTTCTCATCCATGAAACACACTATGCTTTAGAGCCAGAAGCACGCTCTTGTTTTCTAAGAGTCTCTAATAGAGCAGGAAACGGCACTGTAGTTTGAACAAAATAACGGTGTTTCCTACACATAGGGACCATTGCTAGTTCAACTCTGCTTCTGAAACTGATACAAACCACAGGTCCTCTAACATCCAATGCTTTACAGTTAAGAGCAAGTTTCGTGTGAGCTACGTGAACAATGTTGCTATGTTTAGGCTGAAAGGTGACTGAGTTTACGTGAAACGAAATCTTGCTTGAAGGAAGATGCAGAGCCTGTGATTTAACTCCATTTCTGAAGGGAAACACACAGCACAGATCACATCCATGAAACACACTCGGCATATAAGAAGAAGCACGCTCTTGCTTTCTAGAATCTCTAATAGAGCAGGAAACGTGAGTGTGCTCCGAACAAAAGAACGGTGTTTCCTACACATAAGGACCATCGCTAGTTCAACTCTGCTTCTGAATCTGATACAAACCACAATTCATCTAACATCCAATGCTTTTCAGTTAAGAGCGAGTAACGTGTGAGCTTCGTGAACGATGTAGCTTCCTTTGAGCTGAAAAGTGACCTAGTTTACCTGAAAAGGTGTCTTGCTTGTAGGAAGGCACAGAGCCTGGGATTTAACTCCATTTCTGAAGGGAAACACACAGCACAGTTCTCATCCATGAAAAACACTCTGCTTTAGAGCAAGAAGTATGCTCTTGCTTTCCAGAGTCTCTTATAGAGCCAGAAACATGAGGGTCCTCAGAATAAAATAACGGTGTTTCCTACACATACGGCCCATTGCTAGTTCAACTCTGCTTCTGAAACTGATACAAACCACAGGTCCTCTACCATCCAATGCTTTACAGTTAAGAGCAAGAAACCTGTGAGCTACATGAACGATGTAGCTTTGTTTGAGCTTAAAGGTGAATGAGTTTATGTGAAACGAAGTCGTGCTTGTAGGAAGATGCAGAGCCTGTGATTTAATTCCATTTCACAATGGAAACACACAGCACAGTTCTCATCCATGAAACACACTCTGCTTTAGAGCAAGAAACATGCTCTTGCTTTCTAAGAGTCTCTAATACAGCAGGAAGCGTGACTGCGGTCAGAACAAAATACCGGTGTTTCCTACACATACAGACCATATCTAGGTCAACTCTTCTTCTGAAACTGATACAAACCACAGTTCCATTAACATGCAATGCTTTCAAGTTAAGAGCGAGAATCAAGTGAGCTTCGTGAACGATGTAGCTTCCTTTGAGCTGATAAGTGACTGAGTGTACCTTGAGTAAATGTCTTGCTTGTATGAAGACACAGATCCTGCGATTTAACTCCGTTTCTGAAGGGAAACACACAGCACAGTTCTCATCCATGAAACACACTCTGCTTTAGAGCAAAAAGTACGCTCTTGCTTTCTAAGAGTCTCTAATACAACAGGAAACGTGACTGTGGTCAGAACGAAATACCGGTGTTTCCTACACATACGGACCATATCTAGGTCAACTCTTCTTCTGAAACTGATACAAACCACGGTTCCATTAAAATGCAATGCTTTCAAGTTAAGAGCGAGAAACATGTGAGCTACGTGAACGATGTAGCTTCCTTTGAGCTGAAAAGTGACTGAGTTTACCTGAAAAGATGTCTTGCTTGTAGGAAGACACAGAGCCTGGGATTTAACTCCATTTCTGAAGGAAAACACAAAGCACAGTTCTCATCCATGAAATACACTCTGCTTTAGAGCAAGAAGCATGCTCTTGCTTTCCAGAGTCTCTAATAGAGCCAGAAACATGAGGGTCCTCAGAATAAAATAACGGTGTTTCCTACACATACGGCCCATTGCTTGTTCAACTCTGCTTTTGAAACTGATACAAACCACAGGTCCTCTACCATCCAATGCTTTACAGTTCAGAGCAAGAAACGTGTGAGCTATATGAACGATGTAGCTTTGTTTGAGCTGAAAGGTGACTGAGTTTACGTGAAACGAAGTCGTGCTTGTAGGAAGATGCAGAGCCTGTGATTTAATTCCATTTCTCAAGGGAAACACACAGCACAGTTCTCATCCATGAAACACACTCTGCTTTAGAGCAAAAGGTACGCTCTTGCTTTCTAAGTCTCTAATAAAACAGGAAAAGTGACTGTGGTCAGAACAAAATACCGGTGTTTCCTACACATACAGACCATGTCTAGGTCAACTCTTCTTCTGCATGTGATACAAAGCACAGTTCCATTAACATGCAATGCTTTCAAGTTAAGAGCGAGAAACGTGTGAGCTTCGTGAACGATGTAGCTTCCTTTGAGCTGAAAAGTGACTGAGTTTACCTGAAAAGATGTCTTAGTTGTAGGAAGACACAGAGCTTGGGATATAACTCCATTCCTGAAGGGAAACACACAGCAGAGATCTCCTCCATGAAACACTCTGCTTTAAATCACGAATCATGCTCTGGCTTCTAGAGTCTCTAATAGAGCCAGAAAATTGAGGGTACTCTGAACAAAAGAATGGTGCTTCCTACACATAAGGACCATTGCTAGTTCAACTCTGCTTCTGAAACTGATACAAAACACAAGCCATCTAATATCCAATCCTTTTTAGTTAAGAGCAAGAAACGTGTGAGCTTTGTAAACAATTTATATTCATTTGAGCTGAAAAGTGACTGTGTTTACCTGAAATGATGTCTTGCTTGTAGGAAGACACAGAGCCTGGAATTTAATTTCATGTCTGAAGGGAAACACACAGCACAGTTCTCATCCATGAAACACACTATGCTTTAGAGCCAGAAGCACGCTCTTGTTTTCTAAGAGTCTCTAATAGAGCAGGAAACGTCACTGTGGTTAGAACAAAATAACGGTGTTTCCTACACATACGGACCATTGCTAGTTCAACTCTGCTTCTGAAACTGATACAAACCACAGGTCCTCTAACATCCAATGCTTTACAGTTAAGAGCAAGTTTCGTGTGAGCTACGTGAACAATGTTGCTATGTTTGAGCTGAAACGTGACTGAGTTTACGTGAAACGAAATCTTGCTTGAAGGAAGATGCAGAGCCTGTGATTTAACTCCATTTCTGAAGGGAAACACACAGCACAGATCACATCCATGAAACACACTCTGCATATAAGAAGAAGCACGCTCTTGCTTTCTAGAGTCTCTAATAGAGCAGGAAACGTGAGTGTGCTCAGAAGAAAAGAACGGTGTTTCCTACACATATGGACGATCGATAGTTCAACTCTGCTTCTGAATCTGATACAAACCACAATTCATCTAACATCCAATGCTTTTCAGTTAAGAGCGAGAAACGTGTGAGCTTCGTGAACAAGGTAACTTCCTTTGAGCTGAAAAGTGACTGAGTTTACCTGAAAAGATGTCTTGCTTATAGGAAGACACAGAGCCTGGGATTTAACTCCATATCTGAAGGGAAACACACAGCACAGTTCTCATCAATGAAACACACTCTGCTTTAGATCAAGAAGCATGCTCTTGCTTTCTAAAAGTCTCAATACAGCAGGAAACGTGACTGTGGTCAGAACAAAATAACGGTGTTTCCTACACATACGGACCATATCTAGGAGAACTCTGCTTCAGAAATTGATACAAACCACAGTTCCATTAACATGCAATGCTTTCCAGTTAAGAGCGAGAAACGTGTGAGCTTCATGAATGATGTAGCTTCCTTTGACCTGAAAAGTGACTGAGTTTTCCTGAAAAGATGTCTTGCTTGTAGGAAGACACAGAGCCTGGGATTTAACTCCATTTCTGAAGTGAAAAACACAGCACAGTTCTCATCCATGAAACACACTCTGCCTTAGAGCAAGATGCACGCTCTTGCTTTCTAGAGTCAATAATAGAGCCAGAAACTTGAAAGTGTGCTCAGAACAAAATAACGGTGTTTCCTACACATACAGACCATTGCTAGTTCAACTCTGCTTCTGAAACTGATACAAAGCACAAGTCATCTATCATCCAATGCTTTTTAGTTAAGAGCAAGAAACGTGTGAGCTTCGTAACCGATTTAAATTCATTTGAGCTGAAGAGTGACTGCGTTTACCTGAAATGATGTCTTGCTAGTAGGAAGACACAGAGCCTGGAATTTAACTCCATTTCTGAAGGGAAACACACAGCACAGTTCTCATCCATGAAACACACTCTGCTTTAGGGCAAGAAGCACGCTCTTGCTTTCTAAGAATCTCTAATACAGCAACAAACGTGACTGTGGTCAGAACAAACTAACGGTGTTTCCTACACATACGGACCATATCTAGGTCAACTCTTCTTCTGAAACTGATACAAACCACAGTTCCATTAACATGCAATGCTTTCAGGTTAAGAGCGAGAAACGTGTGAGCTTCATGAACGATGTAGCTTCCTTTGAGCTGAAAAGTGACTGAGTGTACCTGAAAAGATGTCTTGCTTGTAGAAAGACACAGAGCCTTGGATTTAACTCCATTTCTGAAGGGAAACACACAGCACAGTTCTCATCCATGACACACACTCTGTTTTAGAACTAGTAGCATGCTCTTGCTTTCCAGAGTCTCTAATAGATCCAGAAACTTGAGGGTACTCAGAACAAATTAACGGTGTTTCCTACACATACGGACCATTGCTAGTTCAACTCTGCTTCTGAAACTGATACAAACCACAGGTCCTCTAACATCCAATGCTTTACAGTTAAGAGCAAGATTTGTGTGAGCTACGTGAACAATGTTGCTATGTTTGAGCTGAAAGGTGAGTGAGTTTACATGAAACGAAGTCTTGCTTGTAGGAATATGCAGAGCCTGAGATTTAACTCCATTTCTGAAGGGAAACACACAGCACAGATCACATCCATGAAACACACTCTGCATATAAGAAGAAGCACACTCTTGCTTTCTAGAGTCTCTAAAAGAGCAGGAAACGTGAGTGTGCTCAGAACAAAAGAACGGTGTTTCCTACACATACGGACCATCCCTAGTTCAACTCTGCTTCTGAATCTGATACAAACCACAATTCATCTAACATCCAATGCTTTTCAGTTAAGAGCGAGAAACGTGTGAGCTTCGTGAACGATGTAGCTTCCTTTGAGCTGAAAAGTGACCTAGTTTACCTGAAAAGTTGTCTTGCTTGTAGGAAGACACAGAACCTGGGATTTAACTCCATTTCTGAAGGGAAACACACAGCACAGTTCTCATCCATGAAACACACTCTGCTTTAGAGCAAAAGGTACGCTCTTGCTTTCTAAGAGTCTCTAATACAGCAGGAAACGTGACTGTGGTCAGAACGAAATACCGGTGTTTCCTACACATACGGACCATATCTAGGTAAACTCTTCTTCTGAAACTGATACATACCACGGTTCCATTAACATGCAATGCTTTCAAGATAGGAGCGAGAGGCATGTGAGCTTCGTGAACGATGTAGCTTCTTTTGTGCTCAAAAGTGACTGAGTTTACCTGAAAAGATGTCTTGCTTGTAGGAAGACACAGAGCCTGGGATTTAACTCCATTTCTGAAGGAAAACACACAGCACAGTACTCATCCATGAAATACACTCTGCATTAGAGCAAGAAGCATGCTCTTGCTTTCCAGAGTCTCTAATAGAGCCAGAAACATGAGGGTACTCAGAACAAAATAACGGTGTTTCCTACACATACGGCCCATTACTAGTTCAACTCTGCTTCTGAAACTGATACAAACCACAGGTCCTCTACCATCCAATGCTTTACAGTTAAGAGCAAGAAACGTGTGAGCTACGTGAACGATGTAGCTTTGTTTGAGCTGAAAGGTGACTGAGTTTACATAAAACGAAGTCGTGCTTGTAGGAAGATGCAGAGCCTGTGATTTAATTCCATTTCTCAAGGGAAACACACAGCACAGTTCTCATCCATGAAACACACTCTGCTTTAGAGCAAGAAGATCGCTCTTGCTTTCTAAGAGTCTCTAATACAGCAGGAAACGTAACTGTGGTCAGAACAAAATACCGGTGTTTCCTACACATGGGGACCACATATAGGTCAACTCTTCTTCTGAAACTGATGCAAACCACAGTTCCATTAACATGCAATGCTTTCAAGTTAAGAGCGAGAAACATGTGAGCTTCGTGAACGATGTTGCTTCCTTTGAGCTGAAAAGTGACTGAGTTTACCTTGAGTAAATGTCTTGCTTGTAGGAAGACACAGAGCCTGGGATTTAACTCCATTTCTCAAGGAAAACACACAACACAGTTCTCATCCATGAAATACACTCTGCTTTAGAGGAAGAAGCATTCTCTTGCTTTCCAGAGTCTCTAATAGAGCCAGAAACATGAGGGTCCTCAGAATAAAATAACGGTGTTTCCTACACATACGGACCATTGCTAGTTCAACTCTGCTTCTGAAACTGATACAAACCACAGGTCCTCTAACATCCAATGCTTTTCAGTTAAGAGTGAGAAACGTGTGAGCTTTGTAAACAATTTATATTCATTTGAGCTGAAAAGTGACTGTGTTTACCTGAAATGATGTCTTGCTTGTAGGAAGACACAGAGCCTGGAATTTAATTCCATGTCTGAAGGGAAACACACAGCACAGTTCTCATCCATGAAACACACTATGCTTTAGAGCCAGAAGCACGCTCTTGTTTTCTAAGAGTCTCTAATAGAGCAGGAAACGTCACTGTGGTTAGAACAAAATAACGGTGTTTCCTACACATACGGACTATTGCTAGTTCAACTCTGCTTCTGAAACTGATACAAACCACAGGTCCTCTAACATCCAATGCTTTACAGTTAAGAGCAAGTTTCGTGTGAGCTACGTGAACAATGTTGCTATGTTTAGGCTGAAAGGTGACTGAGTTTACGTGAAACGAAATCTTGCTTGAAGGAAGATGCAGAGCCTGTGATTTAACTCCATTTCTGAAGGGAAACACACAGCACAGATCACATCCATGAAACACACTCGGCATATAAGAAGAAGCACGCTCTTGCTTTCTAGAGTCTCTAATAGAGCAGGAAACGTGAGTGTGCTCAGAAGAAAAGAACGGTGTTTCCTACACATATGGACGATCGATAGTTCAACTCTGCTTCTGAATCTGATACAAACCACAATTCATCTAACATCCAATGCTTTTCAGTTAAGAGCGAGAAACGTGTGAGCTTCGTGAACAAGGTAACTTCCTTTGAGCTGAAAAGTGACTGAGTTTACCTGAAAAGATGTCTTGCTTATAGGAAGACACAGAGCCTGGGATTTACTCCATATCTGAAGGGAAACACACAGCACAGTTCTCATCAATGAAACACACTCTGCTTTAGATCAAGAAGCATGCTCTTGCTTTCTAAAAGTCTCAATACAGCAGGAAACGTGACTGTGGTCAGAACAAAATAACGGTGTTTCCTACACATACGGACCATATCTAGGAGAACTCTGCTTCAGAAATTGATACAAACCACAGTTCCATTAACATGCAATGCTTTCCAGTTAAGAGCGAGAAACGTGTGAGCTTCATGAACGATGTAGCTTCCTTTGAGCTGAAAAGTGACTGAGTTTACCTGAAAAGATGTCTTGCTTGTAGGAAGACACAGAGCCTGGGATTTAACTCCATTTCTGAAGTGAAAAACACAGCACAGTTCTCATCCATGAAACACACTCTGCCTTAGAGCAAGATGCACGCTCTTGCTTTCTAGAGTCAATAATAGAGCCAGAAACTTGAAAGTGTGCTCAGAACAAAATAACGGTGTTTCCTACACATGCAGACCATTGCTAGTTCAACTCTGCTTCTGAAACTGATACAAAGCACAAGTCATCTATCATCCAATGCTTTTTAGTTAAGAGCAAGAAACGTGTGAGCTTCGTAACCGATTTAAATTCATTTGAGCTGAAGAGTGACTGCGTTTACCTGAAATGATGTCTTGCTAGTAGGAAGACACAGAGCCTGGAATTTAACTCCATTTCTGAAGGGAAACACACAGCACAGTTCTCATCCATGAAACACACTCTGCTTTAGGGCAAGAAGCACGCTCTTGCTTTCTAAGAATCTCTAATACAGCAACAAACGTGACTGTGGTCAGAACAAACTAACGGTGTTTCCTTCACATACGGACCATATCTAGGTCAACTCTTCTTCTGAAACTGATACAAACCACAGTTCCATTAACATACAATGCTTTCAGGTTAAGAGCGAGAAACGTGTGAGCTTCATGAACGATGTAGCTTCCTTTGAGCTGAAAAGTGACTGAGTGTACCTGAAAAGATGTCTTGCTTGTAGAAAGACACAGAGCCTTGGATTTAACTCCATTTCTGAAGGGAAACACACAGCACAGTTCTCATCCATGACACACACTCTGTTTTAGAACTAGTAGCATGCTCTTGCTTTCCAGAGTCTCTAATAGATCCAGAAACTTGAGGGTACTCAGAACAAATTAACGGTGTTTCCTACACATACGGACCATTGCTAGTTCAACTCTGCTTCTGAAACTGATACAAACCACAGGTCCTCTAACATCCAATGCTTTACAGTTAAGAGCAAGATTCGTGTGAGCTACGTGAACAATGTTGCTATGTTTGAGCTGAAAGGTGAGTGAGTTTACATGAAACGAAGTCTTGCTTGTAGGAATATGCAGAGCCTGAGATTTAACTCCATTTCTGAAGGGAAACACACAGTACAGATCACATCCATGAAACACACTCTGCATATAAGAAGAAGCACACTCTTGCTTTCTAGAGTCTCTAAAAGAGCAGGAAACGTGAGTGTGCTCAGAACAAAAGAACGGTGTTTCCTACACATACGGACCATCCCTAGTTCAACTCTGCTTCTGAATCTGATACAAACCACAATTCATCTAACATCCAATGCTTTTCAGTTAAGAGCGAGTAACGTGTGAGCTTCGTGAACGATGTAGCTTCCTTTGAGCTGAAAAGTGACCTAGTTTACCTGAAAAGGTGTCTTGCTTGTAGGAAGACACAGAGCCTGGGATTTAACTCCATTTCTGAAGGGAAACACACAGCACAGTTCTCATCCATGAAACACACTCTGCTTTAGAGCAAGAAGCATGCTCTTGCTTTCCAGAGTCTCTAATAGAGCCAGAAACATGAGGGTCCTCAGAATAAAATAACGGTGTTTCCTACACATACGGCCCATTGCTAGTTCAACTCTGCTTCTGAAACTGATACAAACCACAGGTCCTCTACCATCCAATGCTTTACAGTTAAAAGCAAGAAACCTGTGAGCTACATGAACGATGTAGCTTTGTTTGAGCTTAAAGGTGACTGAGTTTATGTGAAACGAAGTCGTGCTTGTAGGAAGATGCAGAGCCTGTGATTTAATTCCATTTCTCAATGGAAACACACAGCACAGTTCTCATCCATGAAACACACTCTGCTTTCGAGCAAGAAGCACTCTCTTGCTTTCTAAGAGTCTCTAATACAGCAGGAAGCGTGACTGTGGTCAGAACAAAATACCAGTGTTTCCTACATATACAGACCATATCTAGGTCAACTCTTCTTCTGAAACTGATACAAACCACAGTTCCATTAACATGCAATGCGTTCAAGTTAAGAGCGAGAATCACGTGAGCTTTGTGAACGATGTAGCTTCCTTTGAGCTGATAAGTGACTGAGTGTACCTAGAGTAAATGTCTTGCTTGTATGAAGACACAGATCCTGGGATTTAACTCCATTTCTGAAGGGAAACACACAGCACAGTTCTCATCCATGAAACACACTCTGCTTTATAGCAAAAAGTACGTTCTTGCTTTCTAAGAGTCTCTAATACAACAGGAAACGTGACTGTGGTCAGAACGAAATACCGGTGTTTCCTACACATACGGACCATATCTAGGTCAACTCTTCTTCTGAAACTGATACAAACCACAGTTCCATTAACATGCAATGCTTTCAAGTTAAGAGCGAGAAACGTGTGAGCTTCGTGAACGATGTAGCTTCCTTAGAGCTGAAAAGTGACTGAGTTTACCTGAAAAGATGTCTTAATTGTAGGAAGACACAGAGCTTGGGATATAACTCCATTCCTGAAGGTAAACACACAGCAGAGATCTCCTCCATGAAACACTCTGCTTTAAATCACGAAGCCTGCTCTGGCTTTCTAGAGTCTCTAATAGAGCCAGAAAATTGAGGGTACTCTGAACAAAAGAATGGTGCTTCCTACACATAAGGACCATTGCTAGTTCAACTCTGCTTCTGAAACTGATACAAAACACAAGTCATCTAATATCCAATCCTTTTTAGTTAAGAGCAAGAAACGTGTGAGTTTTGTAAACGATTTATATTCATTTGAGCTGAAAAGTGACTGTGTTTACCTGAAATGATGTCTTGCTTGTAGGAAGACACAGAGCCTGGAATTTAATTCCATGTCTGAAGGGAAACACACAGCACAGTTCTCATCCATGAAACACACTATGCTTTAGAGCCAGAAGCACGCTCTTGTTTTCTAAGATCTCTAATAGAGCAGGAAACGGCACTGTGGTTAGAACAAAATAACGGTGTTTCCTACACATACGGACCATTGCTAGTTCAACTCTGCTTCTGAAACTGATACAAACCACAGGTCCTCTAACATCCAATGCTTTACAGTTAAGAGCAAGTTTCGTGTGAGCTACGTGAACAATGTTGCTATGTTTGAGCTGAAAGGTGACTGAGTTTACCTGAAAAGATGTCTTAATTATAGGAAGACACAGAGCCTGGGATTTAACTCCATTTCTGAAGGGAAACACACAGCACAGTTCTTATACATGACACAAACTCTGTTTTAGAGCAAGAAGCACGCTCTTGCTTTCTACAGTCTCTAATACAGCAGGAAACGTGAGTGTGCTCAGAACAAAAAAAAAAAAACCGTGTTTCCTACACATTTGGACCATATCTAGTTCAACTCTGCTTCTGAAACTGATACAAATGACAGGTCCTCTAACATTCAATGCTTTTCAATTAAAAGCAAGAAATGTATCAGTTTCGTGGACGGTGTAGCTTCGTTTTAGCTGAAAGATGACTGTGTTGACCTGAAACAAATTCTTGCTTGTAGGAAGACACAGAGCCTGGGATTCAATTCCATTTGTGAAGGAAACACACAACACAGTTTTCATCCATGAAAGACACTCTGCTTTACAGCAAGAAGATTGCTCTTGCTTTCTAGAATCTCTAATACAGTAGGAAACATGAGTGTGCTCCGAAAAAAAGAATGGTGTTTCCTACACATACGGACCATATCTAGTTCAACTCTGCTTCTGAAACTGATACAAACCACAGGTCCTCTAACATCCAATTCTTTTCAGTTAAGAACGAGAAACGTGAGCTTTGTGGACGATGTACCTTCGTTTGAGCTGAAAATTGACTTCCCTTAACTGAAAGGAAGTCTGGTTTGTAGGAAGACACAGAAGCCCGGATTTAACTCCATTTCTGAAGGTAGAAACTCAGCACAGTTCTCATCCAAGGTACACACTCTGCTTTAGACCAAGAAGCACGTTCTTGCTTTCTAGAGTCTCTAATACAGCAGGAAACGTGACTGTGCTCAGGTCAAAAGAATGGTGATTTCTACACATACAGACCATATCTAGTTCAACTCTGCTTCTGAAACTGATACAAACCACAGGTCCTCTAACATCCAATGCTTTTCAGTTAAGAGCGAGAAACTTGTGAGCTTCGTGAACGATGTAGCTTCCTTTGATCTGAAAAGTGACTGAGTTTACCTGAAAAGATGTCTTGCTTGTAGGAAGACACAGAGCCTGGGATTTAACTCCATTTCTGAAGGAAAACACACAGCACAGTTCTCATCCATGAAATACACTCTGCTGTAGAGCAAGAAGCATGCTCTTGCTTTCCAGAGTCTCTAATAGAGCCAGAAACATGAGGGTCCTCAGAATAAAATAACGGTGTTTCCTACACATACGGACCATTGCTAGTTCAATTCTGCTTTTGAAACTGATACAAACCACAGGTCCTCTACCATCCAATGCTTTACAGTTAAGAGCAAGAAACGTGTGAGCTATATGAACGATGTTGCTTTGTTTGAGCTGAAAGGTGACTGAGTTTACGTGAAACGAAGTCGTGCTTGTAGGAAGATGCAGAGCCTGTGATTTAATTCCATTTCTCAAGGGAAACACACAGCACAGTTCTCATCCATGAAACACACTCTGCTTTAGAGCAAAAAGTACGCTCTTGCTTTCTAAGATTCTCTAATACAACAGGAAACGTGACTGTGGTCAGAACAAAATACCGGTGTTTCCTACACATACAGACCATGTCTAGGTCAACTCTTCTTCTGCATGTGATACAAAGCACAGTTCCATTAACATGCAATGCTTTCAAGTTAACAGCGAGAAACGTGTGAGCTTCGTGAACAATGTAGCTTCCTTTGAGCTGAAATGTGACTGAGTTTACCTGAAAAGATGTCTTGCTTGTAGAAAGACACAGAGCCTGGGATATAACTCCATTTCTGAAGGGAAACACACAGCAGAGATCTCTTCCATGAAACACTCTGCTTTAAATCACGAAGCATGCTCTGGCTTTCTAGAGTCTCTAATAGAGCCAGAAAATTGAGGGTACTCTGAACAAAAGAACGGTGCTTCCTACACATAAGGACCATTGCTAGTTCAACTCTGCTTCTGAAACTGATACAAACCATAAATCATCTAATATCCAATCCTTTTTAGTTAAGAGCAAGAAACGTGTGAGATTTGTAAACGATTTATATTCATTTGAGCTGAAAAGTGACTGTGTTTACCTGAAATGATGTCTTGCTTGTAGGAAGACACAGAGCCTGGAATTTAATTCCATTTCTGAAGTGAAACACACAGCACAGTTCTCATCCATGAAACACACTATGCTTTAGAGCAAGAAGCACGCTCTTGATTTCTAAGAGTCTCTAATAGAGCAGGAAACGTCACTGTGGTTAGAACAAAATAAAGGTGTTTCCTACACATACGGACCATATCTAGGACAACTCTTCATCTTAAAATGATACAAAGCACAGTTCCATTAACAATCAATGCTTTCAAGTTAAGAGCGAGAAACGTGTGAGCTTCGTGAACGATGTAGCTTCCTTTGAGCTGAAAAGTGACTGAGTTTACCTGAAAAGATGTCTTAATTATAGGAAGACACAGAGCCTGGGATTTAACTCCATTTCTGAAGGGAAACACACAGCACAGTTCTTATACATGACACACACTCTGTTTTAGAGCAAGAAGCACGCTCTTGCTTTCTACAGTCTCTAATACAGCAGGAAACGTGAGTGTGCTCAGAACAAAAAAAAAAAAAACCGTGTTTCCTACACATTTGGACCATATCTAGTTCAACTCTGCTTCTGAAACTGATACAAATGACAGGTCCTCTAACATTCAATGCTTTTCAATTAAAAGCAAGAAATGTATCAGTTTCGTGGACGGTGTAGCTTCGTTTTAGCTGAAAGATGACTGTGTTGACCTGAAACAAATTCTTGCTTGTAGGAAGACACAGAGCCTGGGATTTAATTCCATTTGTGAAGGAAACACACAACACAGTTTTCATCCATGAAAGACACTCTGCTTTACAGCAAGAAGATTGCTCTTGCTTTCTAGAATCTCTAATACAGTAGGAAACATGAGTGTGCTCCGAAAAAAAGAATGGTGTTTCCTACACATACGGACCATATCTAGTTCAACTCTGCTTCTGAAACTGATACAAACCACAGGTCCACTAACATCCAATTCTTTTCGGTTAAGAACGAGAAACGTGAGCTTTGTGGACGATGTACCTTCGTTTGAGCTGAAAATTGACTTCCCTTAACTGAAAGGAAGTCTGGTTTGTAGGAAGACACAGAAGCCCGGATTTAACTCCATTTCTGAAGGTAGAAACTCAGCACAGTTCTCATCCAAGGTACACACTCTGCTTTAGACCAAGAAGCACGTTCTTGCTTTCTAGAGTCTCTAATACAGCAGGAAACGTGAGTGTGCTCAGGTCAAAAGAATGGTGATTTCTACACATACAGACCATATCTAGTTCAACTCTGCTTCTGAAACTGATACAAACCACAGGTCCTCTAACATCCAATGCTTTTCAGTTAAGAGCGAGAAACATTAGAGCTTCATGAACGATGTAGAACGTTTGAGCTTAAAAGTGACTGCTCTTACCTGAAAGGAAGACTTGCTTGTAGGGAGACACAGAACCTGGGAATTAACTCCATTTCTGAAGGTAAAAACACAGCACAGTTCTCATCCATGGTACACACTCTGCTTGAGAGCAAGAAGCACCCTCTTGCTTTCTAGAGTCTCTAATACAGCAGGAAACGTGAGTGTGCTCAGAACAAAAGAACTATGTTTCCTACACATTTGGACCATATCTATTTCAACTCTGCTTCTGAAACTAATGCAAACTACAGTTTCTCTAAAATCCAATGATTGCCAGTTAAGATGAGAAACGTTTGAGCTTCATGAACAATGTAGATCATTTGAGCTGAAAAGTGACTGCCGTTACCTGAAAGGAAGACTTGCTTGTAGGAAGACACAGAACCTGGGATTTAACTCCATTTCTGAAGGTAAAAACACAGCACAGTTCACATCCATGGTACACTCTCTGCTTAAGAGCAAGAAGCACGTTCTTGCTTTCTAGATATTCTAAGACAGCAGGAAAAGTGAGTGTGCTCAGAAATAAAGAATGGGGTTTCCTACACATCCGGACCATATCTAGTTCATCTTTGTTACTGAAACTGATACAAACCACAGGTCCTCTAACATCCAATCCTTTTCAGTCAAGAGCAAGAAAAGTGTGAGCTTCGTGGACGATGTAGCTTCGTTTGAGCTGAAAAGTGACTGCGTTTACCTGAAACAAATTCTTGCCTGTAGGAAGACATAGAGCCTGGGATTGAACTCCATTTCTGAAGAAAACACAGAGCACAGTGTTCATCCATGAAACACACTCTGCTTTAGAGCAAGAAGCACGCTCTTGCTTTCTAGAGTCTCTTAGACAGCAGGAAACGTGAGTGTGCTCACAACAAAAGACCTGTGTGTCCTACACATACTGTCCATATCTACTTCAACTCTGCTTCTGAAACTGATACAAATCACAGGTCCTCTATAATTCCATATTTTTCATTTAAGAGCGAGAAACGTGTGAGCTTCGTGTATGATGTTGCTTCCTTTGAGTGGAAAAATGACTGTGTTTATGAGAAACGATGTCTTGCTTGTAAGAAGACACAGAGCCTGGAATTTAACTCCATTTCTGAAGGGAAACATACAGCACAGTTCGCATCCATGAAACACACTCTGTTTTAGAGCAAGAAGCACACTCTTGCTTTCTACAGTCTCTAAAACAGCAGAAAACGTGAGTGTGCTCAGAACAAAAAAACCCTGTTTCCTACACATTTGGACCATATCTAGTTCAACTCTGCTTCTGAAACTGATACAAACCACAGGTCCTGTAACATCAAATGCTTTTCAGTTAAAAGCAAGAAATGTGTCAGTTACGTGGACGATGTAGCTTCGTTTGAGCTGAAAGATGAGTGCGTTTACCTGAAACAAATTCTTGCTTGTAGGAAGACACAGAGCCTGGGATTTAATTCCATTTCTGAAGTAAACACACAACACAGTTTTCATCCATGAAAGACACTCTGCTTTACAGCAAGAATCACGCTCTTGCTTTCTAGAATCTCTAATACAGCATGAAACGTGAGTGTGCTCAGAATAAAAGAATGGTGTTTCCTACACATACGGACCATATCTAGTTCAACTCTGCTTCTGAAACTGATAAAACCACAGGTCCTTTAACATCCAATTCTTGTCAGTTAAGATTGAGAAACATGTGAGCTTTGTGGACGATGTAGCTTCGTTTGAGCTGAAAATTGACTTCCCTTAACTGAAAGGAAGTCTGGTTTGTAGGAAGACACAGAAGCCCGGATTTAACTCCATTTCTGAAGGTAGAAACTCAGCACAGTTCTCATCCATGGTACACACTCTGCTTTAGACCAAGAAGCACGTTCTTGCTTTCTAGAGTCTCTAATACAGCAGGAAACGTGAGTGTGCTCAGGTCAAAAGAATGGTGATTTCTACACATACAGACCATATCTAGTTCATTTCTGCTTCTGAAACTGATACAAACCACAGGACCTCTAACATCCAATGCTTTTCAGTTAAGAGCGAGAAACATTAGAGCTTCATGAACGATGTATAACGTTTGAGCTTAAAAGTGACTGCTCTTGCCTGAAAGGAAGACTTGCTTGTAGGGAGACACAGAACCTGGGAATTAACTCCATTTCTGAAGGTAAAAACACAGCACAGTTCTCATCCATGGTACACACTCTGCTTGAGAGCAAGAAGCACCCTCTTGCTTTCTGGAGTCTCTAATACAGCAGGAAACGTGAGTGTGCTCAGAACAAAAGAACTATGTTTCCTACACATTTGGACCATATCTAGTTCAACTCTGCTTCTGAAACTGATGCAAACTACAGTTTCTCTAAAATCCAATGATTGCCAGTTAAGATGAGAATCGTTTGAGCTTCATGAACAATGTAGATCGTTTGAGCTGAAAAGTGACTGCCGTTACCTGAAAGGAAGACTTGCTTGTAGGAAGACACAGAACCTGGGATTTAACTCCATTTCTGAAGGTAAAAACACAGCACAGTTCACATCCATGGTACACTCTCTGCTTAAGAGCAAGAAGCACGCTCTTGCTTTCTAGATACTCTAAGACAGCAGGAAAAGTGAGTGTGCTCAGAAATAAAGAATGGGGTTTCCTACACATCCGGACCATATCTAGTTCATCTTCGTTTCTGAAACTGATACAAACCACAGGTCCTCTAACATCCAATCCTTTTCAGTCAAGAGCAAGAAACGTGTTAGCTTCGTGGACGAAGTAGCTTCTTTTGAGCTGAAAAGTGACTGCTTTTACCTGAAACAAATTCTTGCCTGTAGGAAGACACAGAGCCTGGGATTGAACTCCATTTCTGAAGAAAACACAGAGCACAGTTTTCATCCATGAAATACACTCTGCTTTAGAGCAAGGAGCACGCTCTTGCTGTCTAGAGTATCTAAGACAGCAGGAAACGTGAGTGTGCTCACAACAAAAGACCTGAGTGTCCTACACATAAGGTACATATCTACTTCAACTCTGCTTCTGAAACTGATACAAATCACAGGTCCTCTAATATTCCATGCTTTTCAATTAAGAGCGAGAAACATCTGACCTTCTTGTACAGTGTTGCTTCCTTTGAGTGGAAAAATGACTGTGTTACGAGAAATGAAGTCTTGCTTGTAAGAAGATTCAGAGCTTGGGATTTAACTCTATTTCTGAAGCGAAACACACAGCACAGTTCTCATCCATGAAATACACTCTGCTTTAGAGCAAGAAGCACACTCTTGCTTTCTAGGGTCTCTAATACAGCAGGAAACGTGAGTGTGCTCTGAACAAAAGAACCGTGTTTCCTTCACATACAGACCATATCTAGTTCAACTCTGCATCTAAAACTGATACAAACCACAGGTACTCTAACATGCAATGCTTGCCAGTTAAGATGAGAAACGTGTTAGCTTCATGACGATGTAGTTCTTTTCAGCTGAAAAGTGACTGCCCTTACCTGAAACAATGTTTTGCTTGTATGAAGACACAGAGCCTGGGTTTTAACTCCATTTCTGAAGGAAACACACAGCACAGTTTTCATCCATGGTACACACTCTGCTTTAGAGGAAGAAGCACGATCTTGCTTTCTAGAGTCTCTAATACAGCAGGAAAGGTGAGTGTGCTCAGAAAAAAGGAATGGGGTTTCCTACACATGCGGACCATATCTTGTTCAACTCTGCTTCTGAAACTGATACAAACCACAGGTCCTCTAACAACCAATGCTGTTCAGTTAAGAGCGAGAAACATGAGAGCTTCATGAACGATGTAGATCCTTTGAGCTGAAAAGTGACTGCCCTTACCTGAAAGGAAGACTTGCTTGTAGGAAGACACAGACCCTGGGTATAACTCCATTTCTGAAGGTAAAACTCTGCACAGTTCTCATCCATGGTACACACTCTGCTTTAGAGCAAGAAGCACGCTCTTGCATTCTAGAGTCTCTAATACATCAGGAAACGTGAGTGTTCTCAGAAGAAATGAACTGTGTTTCCTACACACTTGGACCATATCTAGTTCAACTCTGCTTCTTAAATTGAGCCAAACCACAGGTCCTCTAACATCCGATGCTTGCCAGCTAAGATGAGAAACATTTGAGCTTCATGAACGATGTAGATCGTTTGAGCTGAACAGTGACTGACCTTACCTGAATGGAAGACTTGCTTGTAGAAAGACACAGAACCTGGGATTTAACTCCATTTCTGAAGGTAAAAACACAGCACAGATCTCATGCATGGGACACACTCTGCTTTAGAGGAAGAAGCATGATCTTGCTTTCTAGAATCTCTAATACAGCAGGAAACGTGAGTGTGCTCAGAACAAAAGAATGGGGTTTCCTACACATACAGACCATACCAAATTCAACTCTGCTTCTGAAACTGATACAAACCAGAGGTCCTCTAACATCCAATCCTTTTCTGTTAAGAGTGAGAAATGTGTGAGCTTCGTGGACAATGTAGCTTTGTTTGAGCTGAAAAGTGACTGTGTTTACCTGAAACAAATTCTTGCTTGTAGGAAAACACAGAACCTGGGATTTAACTCCATTTCTGAAGGAAACACACAGCACAGTTTTCATCCATGAAACACACTCTGCTTCAGAGCAAGAAGCACGCTCTTGCTTTCTAGAGACTCTAAGACAGCAGGCAACGTGAGTGTGTTCAAAACAAAAGACCTCTGTGTCCTACATATACGGTACCATTCTACTTCACTCTGCTTCTGAAACTGATACAAATCACAGGTCCTCTAATATTCCATGCTTTTCAGTTAAGAGCAAGAAACTTGAGAGCTTCATGTACGATGTAGGTTCCTTTGAGTGGATAAATGACTGTGTTTACGAGAAAGGAAGTCTTGCTTGTAAGAAGACACAGAGCCTGGGATTTAACTATATTTCTGAAGGGAAACACACAGCACAGTTCTCATCCATGAAACACACTCTGCTTTAGAGCAATAAGCATGCTCTTGTTTTCTATAGTCTCTAATACAGCAGGAAATGTGAGTGTGCTCAGAACAAAAAACTGTGTTTCCTACATTTTGGACCATATCCAGTTCAACTCTGCTTCTTAAACTGATGCAAACCAAAGGTCCTCTAACATCCAATGCTTGCCAGCTAAGATGAGAAACGTTTGAGCTTCATGAACGATGTAGATCGTTTGAGCTGAAAAGTTACTGCCCTTACCTGAAAGGAAGACTTGCTTGTAGGAAGACACAGAACCTGGGATTTAACTCCATTTCTGAAGGTAAAACACTGTACAGTTCTCATCCATGGTACACACTCTGCTTTAGAGCAAGAAGCACGCTCTATCATTCTAGAGTCTCTAATACATCAGGAAATGTGAGTGTGCTCAGAACAAAAGAACTGTGTTTCCTACACATTTGGACCATATCTAGTTCAACTCTGCTTCTTAAATTGATCCAAACCACGGGTCCTCTAACATTCGATGCTTGCCAGCTAAGATGAGAAACATTTGAGCTTCATGAACGATGTAGATCGTTTGAGCTGAACAGTGACTAACCTTACCTGAATGGAAGACTTGCTTGTAGAAAGACAGAGAACCTTGGATTTAACTCCATGTCTGAAGGTAAAAACAAACAGCACAGATCTCATGCATGGGACACACTCTGCTTTAGAGGAAGAAGCATGATCTTGCTTTCTAGAGTCTCTAATACAGCAGGAAACATGAGTGTGTTCAGAACAAAAGAATGGGGTTTCCTACACATACGGACCATACATAGTTCAACTCTTCTTCTGAAACTGATACAAACCACAGGTACTCTAACATCCAATGCTTTTAAGTTAAGAGGGAGAAATGTGTGAGCTTCGTGGACAATGTAGCGTCGTTTGAGCTGAAAAGTGACTGCGTTTACCTGAAACAATTTCTTGCTTATAGGAACACACAGAGCCTTGGATTTAACTCCATTTCTGAAGGAAACACACAGCTGAGTTCTCATTCATGAACCACACTCTGCTTTAGAGCAAGAAGCATGCTCTTGTTTTCTAGAGTCTCTAATACAGCAGGAAACGTGAGTGTGCTCAGAACAAAAGAACTGTGTTTCCTACACATTTGGACCATTTCTAGTTCAACTCTGCTTCTGAAACTGATGCAAACTACAATTCCTCTAACATACAATGCTTTTCAGTTAAGAGCGAGAAACATTAGAGCTTCATGAACGATGTAGATCATTTGAGCTGAAAAGTGACTGCCCTTACCTGAAAGGAAGACTTGCTTGTAGGAAGACAAAACCCTGGGATTTAACTCCATTTCTCAAGGTGAAAACACAGCACAGTTCTAGGCCATGGTACACACTCTGCTTTAGAACAAGAAGCATGCTCTTGCTTTCTAGAGTCTCTAATACATCAGGAAACGTGAGTATGCTCAGAACCAAAGAACGGTGTTTCCTACACATTTGGACCAAATCTTTCAACTCTGCTTCTGAAACTGATGCAAACTACAGGTTCTCTAACATCCAATCCTTGCCAGTTAAGATGAGAAACGTTTGAGCTCATGAAAGATGTAGATTGTTTGAGGTGAAAAGGGACTGCCCTTACCTGATAGGAAGTCTTGTTTGTAGGAAGATACAGAACCTTGGATTTAACTCCATTTATGAAGGTGAAAACACAGCACAGTTCTAGGCCATGGGACACACTCTGCTTTAGAGCAAGAAGCACGCTCTTGCTTTCTAGAATCTCTAATACAGCAGGAAACGTGAGTGTGCTCAGAACCAAAGAATGGATTTTTCCTACCTATAAGGATCATATCTAGTTCAACTCTGCTTCTGAAACTGATACAAACCAGAGGTCCTCTAACATCCAATCCTTTTCTGTTAAGAGCAAGAAATGTGTGAGCTTCGTGGACAATGTAGCTTCGTTTGAGCTGAAAAATGCCTGTGTTTATCTGAAACAAATTCTTGCTTGTAGGAAGACACAGAGCCTGGGATTGAACTGCATTGCTGAAGGAAACACACAGCACAGCTTTCATCCATGAAACACACTCTGCTTTAGAGCAAGAAGCACGCTCTTGCTTTCGAGAGTCTCTAAGACAGCAGGAAACGTGAGTGTGCTCACCAGAAAAGACCTGTGTGTCCTACACATACGGTACATATCTACTTCAACTCTGCTTCTGAAACTGATACAAATCACAGGTCCTCTAATATTCCATGCTTTTCAGTTAAGAGCAAGAATCGTGTGAGCTTCGTGTACAATGTAGCTTCCTTTGAGTGGAAAAATGACTGCGTTTACGAGAAACGAAGTCTTGCTTGTAAGAAGACACAGAGACTGGGATTTAACTCCATTTCTGAAGGGAAACACACAGCACAGTTCTCATCCATGAACCACATTCTGCTTTAGAGCAATAGGCATGCTCTTGCTTTCTAGAGTCTCTAATACAGCAGGAAACGTGAGTGTGCTCAGAACAAAAGAACTGTGTTTCCTAGACATTTGGACCATATCTAGTTCAACTCTGCTTCTTAAACTGATGCAAACCACAGGTCCTCTAACATACAATACTTTTCAATTAAGAGCGAGAAAAATTAGAGTTTCATGAACGATGTAGATCATTTGAGCTGAAAAGTGACTGCCCTAACCTGAAAGGAAGACTTGCTTGTAGGAAGACACAGACCCTGGGATTTAACTCCATTTGTGAAGGTGAAAACACAGCACAGTTCTCATCCATGGTACACACTCTGCTTTAGAACAAGAAGCACACTCTTGCTTTCTAGAATCTCTAATAAAGCAGGAAAGGTGAGTGTGCTCAGAACCAAAGAATGGTGTTTCCTACCAATACGGACCATATCTAGTTCAACTCTGCCTCTGAAACTGATGCCAACTACAGGTTCTCTAACATCCAATGCTTGCCAGTTAAGATGAGAAAAGTTTGAGCTTCATGAACGATGTAGATTGTTTGGGGTGAATGGTGACTGCCCTTACCTGATAGGAAGTCTTGTTTGTAGGAAGACACAGATCCTCAGATTTAACTACATTTATGAAGGTAAAAACAAAGCACAGTTCTCATCCATGGTACACACTCTGCTTTAGAACAAGAAGCACGCTCTTGCTTCCTAGAATCTCTAATACAGCATGAAAGGTGAGTGTGCTCATCACCAAAGAATGGTGTTTCCTACCGATACGGACCATATCTAGTTCTACTCTGCTTCTGATACTGTTACAAACCACAGGTACTCTATCATCCAATGCTTTTCAGTTAAGAGCGAGAAGTGTGAGCTTCGTGGACTATGTAGCTTCTTTGGGCTGAAAAGTGACCACGTTTACCTGAAACAAATTCTTGCTTGTAGGAACACACAGAGCCTAGGATTTAACTCCGTTTCTTAAAGAAACACATAGCAGATTTCTCATCCATGAAACACACTCTGCTTTAGAGCAAGAAGCATGCTCTTGCTTTCTAGAGTCTCTAATACAGCAGGAAACGTGAGTGTGCTCAGAACAAAAGAACTGTGTTTCCTCCTCATACAGACCATATCTAGTTCAACTCTGCTTATGAAACTGACATAAAGCACAGTTCCTCTTACATAAATGCTCTTTAGTTAAAAGTGAGAATCGCAATGGGTTTCTGAACTGTGAAAAATCATTTGAGCCCAAAATTCACTTGGTTTACCAGAAATGAACTCTTGCTTGTATGAAGACACAGATCCTGTGGTTTACCTCTGTTTCTGAAGGTAAATTCAGACCAGTGTTCTCATCCATGAAACATACTCTGTTTTCACGCAAGAAGCAAGCTCTTCTTTCCAGCATCTCCAATACAGCAAGAACCATGAGCATGCCCAGAAAAAAAAGAACTGTGTTTCCTACTCATATGGACCATATGTAGTTCAACTCTGCTTATGAAACTGACACAAACCACAGTTCCTCCTACATAAATGCTCTTTAGTTAAAAGTGAGAATCGCAATGGGTTTCTGAACTGTGAAAAATCATTTGAGCCGAAATTCACTTGGTTTATTAGAAATGAACTCTTGCTTGTAGGAAGACACAGATCCTGTGGTTTAACTCTGTGTCTGAAGGAAATTCAGAACAGTGTTCTCATCCATGAAACACACTCTGTTTTCACGCAAGAAGCAAGCTCTTCAATCCTGCGTCCCCAAAAGAGCAAGGACCAAGAGCAAGCACAGAAAAAAGAACTGTGCTTCCTACTCATATGGATCATATGTAGTTGAACTCTGCTTATGTAACTGATACAAACCACAGGTCCTCTTACATAAATGCTCTTTAGTTAATAGGGCGAATTGTGTTCCATTCGTGAACTGTGAAAAATTATTTGAGCCCAAAATTCCCTGGGTTTACCAGAAATGAACACTTGCTTGTAGGAAGACACAGATCCTGGGGTTTAACTCCGTTTCTGAAGGGAAATTCAGACCAGAGTTCTCATCCCTGAAACACACTCTGATTTAACACAAGAAGCTAGCTTTTCTTTCCAGTGGCTCCAATATATCAAGAACCATGAGCATGCCCAGAAAAAAAGAACTGTGTTTGCTACTCATACGGACAATATGTAGTTGAACTGTGCTTATGAAACTGATACAAAAAACCGCTCCACTTACATAAATGCTCTTTAGTTAATAGTGAGAATCGCGTTGGATTTGTGAACTGCGAAAAATCACTTGAGCGCAAAATTCCCTTGGTTTAACAGAAAAGAACTCTTGCTTGTAGGAAGGTACAGATCCTGGGCTTTAACTCCGATTCTGAAGGCAAATTCAGGCCAGAATTCTCAACCCTGAAAAACACTCTGTTTTAATGCAAGAATCATCCTCTTCTTTCCATCGTCTCCAATACAGTAAGAACCATGAGCATGCCCAGGAAAAAAGACCTGTGTTTCTTAATTATACGGAGCATGTGTAGTTGAACTCTGCTTATGAAATGTTACAGACCACAGCTCCTCTTACATAAATGTTCTTTAGTTAATAGTGAGAATAGTGTTGGCTTCGTGCACTGCGAAAAGTCATTTGAGCCCAAAATTCCCTGGGTTAACCAGAAATGAACCCTTGCTTGTAGGAAGACACAGATCCTGGGGTTTAACTCCTTTTCAGAAGGGAAATTCAGACCAGTGTTCTCATGCATGAAACACACTCGGATTTAACTCAAGAAGCAAGCTATTCTTTCCATAGTCTAAAATATGTCAAGAACCATGATCATGCCCTGAAAAAAAGAACTGTGTTTCCTACTCATATAGACCATATGTAGTTCAACTCTGCTTATGAAACTGATACAAACCACAGCTCCTCTTACATAAATGCTCTTTAGTTAATAGTGAGAATTGTGTTGGGTTCGTGAACGGTGAAAAATTATTTGAGCCAAAAATTCAATGGGTTTACCAGAAATGAACTCTTGCTTGTAGGAAGACACAGATCCTGGTGTTAAACTCCGTTTCTGAAGGGAAATTCAGACCCTTATTCTCATCCCTGTTTTAACGCAAGAAGCATCCTATTCTTTCCAGATTCAAAAATACATCAAGAACCATGCGCATACCCTTAAATAAAGAACTGTGTTTCCTACTCATACGGACCATATGTATTCAACTCTCCTTATGAAACTGATACAAACCACAGCTCCTCTTACATAAATGGTCTTTAGTAAATAGTTAGAATCGCATTGGGTTCATGAACTGCAAAAATCATTTGAGCTCAAAATTCAATTTTTACCAGAAATGAACTCTTGCTTGTAGGAAGGCACAGATCCTGGGGTTTAACGCCGATTCTGAAGGTATATTCAGACCAGTGTTCTCATCCATGAAACAAATGCTGTTTTAACGCAAGAAGCATCCTCTTCTTTCCAGCGTCTCCAATACAGGAAGAAAGATGAGAATGCCCAGAAAAAAATAAGCATGTTTCCTCCTCATACAGACCATATGCAGTTCAACTCTGCTTATGAAACTGAAACAAGCCACTGCTCCTCTTACATAAATGCTCTTTAGTTAATAGTGAGAATCACGATGGGTTTCTGAACTGTGAAAAATCATTTGAGCCCAAAATCCACTTGGTTTACCAGAAATGAACTCTTGCTTGTAGGAAGACACAGATCCTGTGGTTTACCTCTGTTTCTGAAGGTAAATTCAGACCAGTGTTCTCATCCATGAAGCATACTCTGTTTCCACGCAAGAAGCAAGCTCTTCTTTCCAGCATCTCCAATACAGCAAGAACCATGAGCATGCCCAGAAAAAAAATAACTGTGTTTCCTACTCATACGGACCATATGTAGTTCAACTCTGCTTATGAAATTGAAACAAACCACTGCTCCTCTTACATAAATGCTCTTTAGTTAATAGTTAGAATCGCTTTGTTTTCGTGCACTGTGTAAAATCATTTGAGCCCAAAATTCACTAGGTTTACCAGAATTGTACTCTCGCTTATAGGAAGACACAGATCCTTTGGTTTAACTCTGATTCTGAAGGTATATTCAGACCAGTGTTCTCATCCATGAAACACATGCTGTTTTAATGCAAGAAGCATCCTCTTCTTTCCAGAGTCTCCAATATAGGAAGAATCATGAGAATGCCCAGAAAAAAAACTGTGTTTCCTCATCATACAGACCATATGCAGTTCAACTCTGCTTATGAAACTGACACAAACCACAGTTGCTCTTACATAAATGCTCTTTAGTTAAAAGTGAGAATCGCAATGGGTTTCTGAACTGTGAAAAATCATTTGAGCCCAAAATTCACTTGGTTTACCAGAACTGAACTCTTGCTTGTAGGAGGACACAGATCCTGTGGTTTAACTCTGTGTCTGAAGGAAATTCAGACCAGTGTTCTAATCCATGAAATACACTCTGTTTTCGTGCAAGAAGCAAGCTCTTCTTTCAACGTCTCCAATACAGCAAGAACGATGAGCATGCACAGAACAAAAGAACTGTGTTTCCTACTCATACAGACCATATGTACATGAACTCTGCTTATGAAACTGATACAAACCACACCTCCTCTTACATAAATGCTCTTTAGTTAATAGTGAGAATTGTGTTGGGTTCGTGAACTGCTAAAAATTATTTGAGCCCAAAATTCACTGGGTTTACCAGAAATGAACTCTGGCTTGTAGGAAGACACAGATCCTGGGGTTTAACTCCGTTTCGGAAGAGAAATTCAGACCAGAGTGCTCATCCCTGAAACACACACTGTTTTCACGCAAGAAGCAAGCTCTTCTTTCTAGAGTCTAAAATACAAGAACCATGAGCATGCCCTGTAAAAAAGAACTTTTTCCTACTCATACGCACCATATGTAGTTCAACTCTGCTTATGAAACTGATACAAATCACAGCTTATATACATAAATGCTCTTTAGTTAATAGTGAGAATCACGATGGGGTTCTGAACTGTGAAATATCATTTGAGCCCAAAATTCACTTGGTTTACCAGAAATGAACTCTTGCTTGTAGGAAGACACAGATCCTGTGGTTTACCTCTGTTTCTGAATGGAAATTCAGACCAGAGTTCTCATCCCTGAAACACACTCTGATTTAACGCAAGAAGTTAGCTCTTCTTTCGAGAGTCTAAAATACAACAATAACCATGAGCATGCCATGAAAAAAAAACCTGTTTTTCCTACTCATATGGACCATATGTAGTTCAACTGTGCTTATGAAACTGATACAAACCACAGCTCCTCTTACATAAATGCTCTTTAGTTAATAGTGAGAATCGCATTGGGTTCGTGAACTGCGAAAAATCATTTGAGTCCAAAATTCACTGGGTTTAACAGAAATGAACCCTTGCTTGTAGGAAGACACAGATCCTGGTGTTAAACTCCGTTTCTGAAGGGAAAATCAGACCCTTATTCTCATCCCTGTTTTAACGCAAGAAGCATCCTATTCTTTCCAGATTCAAAAATACATCAAGAACCATGCGCATACCCTTAAATAAAGAACTGTGTTTCCTACTCATACAGACCATATGTATTCAACTCTCCTTATGAAACTGATACAAACCACAGCTCCTCTTACATAAATGGTCTTTAGTAAATAGTTAGAATCGCATTGGGTTCATGAACTGCAAAAATCATTTGAGCCCAAAATTCAATTTTTACCAGAAATGAACTCTTGCTTGTAGGAAGGCACAGATCCTGGGGTTTAACGCCGATTCTGAAGGTATATTCAGACCAGTGTTCTCATCCATGAAACAAATGCTGTTTTAACGCAAGAAGCATCCTCTTCTTTCCAGAGTCTCCAATATAGGAAGAATCATGAGAATGCCCAGAAAAAAAACTGTGTTTCCTCATCATACAGACCATATGCAGTTCAACTCTGCTTATGAAACTGAAACAAGCCACAGTTGCTCTTACATAAATGCTCTTTAGTTAATAGTGAGAATCACGATGGGTTTCTGAACTGTGAAAAATCATTTGAGCCCAAAATCCACTTGGTTTACCAGAAATGAACTCTTGCTTGTAGGAAGACACAGATCCTGTGGTTTACCTCTGTTTCTGAAGGTAAATTCAGACCAGTGTTCTCATCCATGAAGCATACTCTGTTTCCACGCAAGAAGCAAGCTCTTCTTTCCAGCATCTCCAATACAGCAAGAACCATGAGCATGCCCAGAAAAAAAATAACTGTGTTTCCTACTCATACGGACCATATGTAGTTCAACTCTGCTTATGAAATTGAAACAAACCACTGCTCCTCTTACATAAATGCTCTTTAGTTAATAGTTAGAATCGCTTTGTTTTCGTGCACTGTGTAAAATCATTTGAGCCCAAAATTCACTAGGTTTACCAGAATTGTACTCTCGCTTATAGGAAGACACAGATCCTTTGGTTTAACTCTGATTCTGAAGGTATATTCAGACCAGTGTTCTCATCCATGAAACACATGCTGTTTTAATGCAAGAAGCATCCTCTTCTTTCCAGAGTCTCCAATATAGGAAGAATCATGAGAATGCCCAGAAAAAAAACTGTGTTTCCTCATCATACAGACCATATGCAGTTCAACTCTGCTTATGAAACTGACACAAACCACAGTTGCTCTTACATAAATGCTCTTTAGTTAAAAGTGAGAATCGCAATGGGTTTCTGAACTGTGAAAAATCATTTGAGCCCAAAATTCACTTGGTTTACCAGAACTGAACTCTTGCTTGTAGGAGGACACAGATCCTGTGGTTTAACTCTGTGTCTGAAGGAAATTCAGACCAGTGTTCTAATCCATGAAATACACTCTGTTTTCGTGCAAGAAGCAAGCTCTTCTTTCAACGTCTCCAATACAGCAAGAACGATGAGCATGCACAGAACAAAAGAACTGTGTTTCCTACTCATACAGACCATATGTACATGAACTCTGCTTATGAAACTGATACAAACCACACCTCCTCTTACATAAATGCTCTTTAGTTAATAGTGAGAATTGTGTTGGGTTCGTGAACTGCTAAAAATTATTTGAGCCCAAAATTCACTGGGTTTACCAGAAATGAACTCTGGCTTGTAGGAAGACACAGATCCTGGGGTTTAACTCCGTTTCGGAAGAGAAATTCAGACCAGAGTGCTCATCCCTGAAACACACACTGTTTTCACGCAAGAAGCAAGCTCTTCTTTCTAGAGTCTAAAATACAAGAACCATGAGCATGCCCTGTAAAAAAGAACTTTTTCCTACTCATACGCACCATATGTAGTTCAACTCTGCTTATGAAACTGATACAAATCACAGCTTATATACATAAATGCTCTTTAGTTAATAGTGAGAATCACGATGGGGTTCTGAACTGTGAAATATCATTTGAGCCCAAAATTCACTTGGTTTACCAGAAATGAACTCTTGCTTGTAGGAAGACACAGATCCTGTGGTTTACCTCTGTTTCTGAATGGAAATTCAGACCAGAGTTCTCATCCCTGAAACACACTCTGATTTAACGCAAGAAGTTAGCTCTTCTTTCGAGAGTCTAAAATACAACAATAACCATGAGCATGCCCTGAAAAAAAACCTGTTTTTCCTACTCATATGGACCATATGTAGTTCAACTGTGCTTATGAAACTGATACAAACCACAGCTCCTCTTACATAAATGCTCTTTAGTTAATAGTGAGAATCGCATTGGGTTCGTGAACTGCGAAAAATCATTTGAGTCCAAAATTCACTGGGTTTAACAGAAATGAACCCTTGCTTGTAGGAAGACACAGATCCTGGTGTTAAACTCCGTTTCTGAAGGGAAATTCAGACCCTTATTCTCATCCCTGTTTTAACGCAAGAAGCATCCTATTCTTTCCAGATTCAAAAATACATCAAGAACCATGCGCATACCCTTAAATAAAGAACTGTGTTTGCTACTCATACGGACCATATGTATTCAACTCTCCTTATGAAACTGATACAAACCACAGCTCCTCTTTCATAAATGCTCTTTAGTAAATACTTAGAATCGCATTGGGTTCATGAACTGCAAAAATCATTTGAGCTCAAAATTCAATTTTTACCAGAAATGAACTCTTGCTTGTAGGAAGGCACAGATCCTGGGGTTTAACGCCGATTCTGAAGGTATATTCAGACCAGTGTTCTCATCCATGAAACAAATGCTGTTTTAACGCAAGAAGCATCCTCTTCTTTCCAGCATCTCCAATACAGGAAGAAAGATGAGAATGCCCAGAAAAAAATAAGCATGTTTCCTCCTCATACAGACCATATGCAGTTCAACTCTGCTTATGAAACTGAAACAAGCCACTGCTCCTCTTACATAAATGCTCTTTAGTTAATAGTGAGAATCACGATGGGTTTCTGAACTGTGAAAAATCATTTGAGCCCAAAATCCATTTGGTTTATCAGAAATGAACTCTTGCTTGTAGGAAGACACAGATCCTGTGGTTTACCTCTGTTTCTGAAGGTAAATTCAGACCAGTGTTCTCATCCATGAAGCATACTCTGTTTTCACGCAAGAAGCAAGCTCTTCTTTCCAGCATCTCCAATACAGCAAGAACCATGAGCATGCCCAGAAAAAAAATAACTGTGTTTCCTACTCATACGGACCATATGTAGTTCAACTCTGCTTATGAAATTGAAACAAACCACTGCTCCTCTTACATAAATGCTCTTTAGTTAATAGTTAGAATCGCTTTGTTTTCGTGCACTGTGTAAAATCATTTGAGCCCAAAATTCACTAGGTTTACCAGAATTGTACTCTCGCTTGTAGGAAGACACAGATCCTTTGGTTTAACTCTGATTCTGAAGGTATATTCAGACCAGTGTTCTCATCCATGAAACACATGCTGTTTTAATGCAAGAAGCATCCTCTTCTTTCCAGAGTCTCCAATATAGGAAGAATCATGAGAATGCCCAGAAAAAAACTGTGTTTCCTCATCATACAGACCATATGCAGTTCAACTCTGCTTATGAAAGTGACACAAACCACAGTTGCTCTTACATAAATGCTCTTTAGTTAAAAGTGAGAATCGCAATGGGTTTCTGAACTGTGAAAAATCATTTGAGCCCAAAATTCACTTGGTTTACCAGAACTGAACTCTTGCTTGTAGGAGGACACAGATCCTGTGGTTTAACTCTGTGTCTGAAGGAAATTCAGACCAGTGTTCTAATCCATGAAATACACTCTGTTTTCGTGCAAGAAGCAAGCTCTTCTTTCAATGTCTCCAATACAGCAAGAACGATGAGCATGCACAGAACAAAAGAACTGTGTTTCCTACTCATACAGACCATATGTACATGAACTCTGCTTATGAAACTGATACAAACCACACCTCCTCTTACATAAATGCTCTTTAGTTAATAGTGAGAATTGTGTTGGGTTCGTGAACTGCTAAAAATTATTTGAGCCCAAAATTCACTGGATTTACCAGAAATGAACTCTGGCTTGTAGGAAGACACAGATCCTGGGGTTTAACTCCGTTTCGGAAGAGAAATTCAGACCAGAGTGCTCATCCCTGAAACACACACTGTTTTCACGCAAGAAGCAAGCTCTTCTTTCTAGAGTCTAAAATACAAGAACCATGAGCATGCCCTGTAAAAAAGAACTTTTTCCTACTCATATGCACCATATGTAGTTCAACTCTGCTTATGAAACTGATACAAATCACAGCTTATATACATAAATGCTCTTTAGTTAATAGTGAGAATCACGATGGGGTTCTGAACTGTGAAATATCATTTGAGCCCAAAATTCACTTGGTTTACCAGAAATGAACTCTTGCTTGTAGGAAGACACAGATCCTGTGGTTTACCTCTGTTTCTGAATGGAAATTCAGACCAGAGTTCTCATCCCTGAAACACACTCTGATTTAACGCAAGAAGTTAGCTCTTCTTTCGAGAGTCTAAAATACAACAATAACCATGAGCATGCCCTGAAAAAAAACCTGTTTTTCCTACTCATATGGACCATATGTAGTTCAACTGTGCTTATGAAACTGATACAAACCACAGCTCCTCTTACATAAATGCTCTTTAGTTAATAGTGAGAATTGTGTTGGGTTCGTGAACGGTGAAAAATTATTTGAGCCAAAAATTCAATGGGTTTACCAGAAATGAACTCTTGCTTGTAGGAAGACACAGATCCTGGTGTTAAACTCCGTTTCTGAAGGGAAATTCAGACCCTTATTCTCATCCCTGTTTTAACGCAAGAAGCATCCTATTCTTTCCAGATTCAAAAATACATCAAGAACCATGCGCATACCCTTAAATAAAGAACTGTGTTTCCTACTCATACGGACCATATGTATTCAACTCTCCTTATGAAACTGATACAAACCACAGCTCCTCTTACATAAATGGTCTTTAGTAAATAGTTAGAATCGCATTGGGTTCATGAACTGCAAAAATCATTTGAGCTCAAAATTCAATTTTTACCAGAAATGAACTCTTGCTTGTAGGAAGGCACAGATCCTGGGGTTTAACGCCGATTCTGAAGGTATATTCAGACCAGTGTTCTCATCCATGAAACAAATGCTGTTTTAACGCAAGAAGCATCCTCTTCTTTCCAGCGTCTCCAATACAGGAAGAAAGATGAGAATGCCCAGAAAAAAATAAGCATGTTTCCTCCTCATACAGACCATATGCAGTTCAACTCTGCTTATGAAACTGAAACAAGCCACTGCTCCTCTTACATAAATGCTCTTTAGTTAATAGTGAGAATCACGATGGGTTTCTGAACTGTGAAAAATCATTTGAGCCCAAAATCCACTTGGTTTACCAGAAATGAACTCTTGCTTGTAGGAAGACACAGATCCTGTGGTTTACCTCTGTTTCTGAAGGTAAATTCAGACCAGTGTTCTCATCCATGAAGCATACTCTGTTTTCACGCAAGAAGCAAGCTCTTCTTTCCAGCATCTCCAATACAGCAAGAACCATGAGCATGCCCAGAAAAAAAATAACTGTGTTTCCTACTCATACGGACCATATGTAGTTCAACTCTGCTTATGAAACTGAAACAAACCACTGCTCCTCTTACATAAATGCTCTTTAGTTAATAGTTAGAATCACTTTGTATTCGTGCACTGTGTAAAATCATTTGAGCCCAAAATTCACTAGGTTTACCAGAATTGTACTCTTGCTTGTAGGAAGACACAGATCCTGGGGTTTAACTCTGATTATGAAGGTATATTCAGACCAGTGTTCTCATCCATGAAACACATGCTGTTTTAATGCAAGAAGCATCCTCTTCTTTCCAGAGTCTCCAATACAGGAAGAATCATGAGAATGCCCAGAAAAAAAACTGTGTTTCCTCCTCATACAGACCATATGCAGTTCAACTCTGCTTATGAAACTGATACAAACCTCAGCTGCTCTTAAATAAATGCTCTTTAATTAATAGTGAGAATCATGTTTGGTTCTTGAACTGCTAAAAATAATTTGGGCCAAAAATTCACTGGTTTTACCAGAAATGAACTCTTGCTTGTAGGAAGACACAGATCCTAGGGTTTAACTCTGTTTCTGATGGGAAATTCAGACCAGAATTATCATCCCTGAAAAACACTCTGTTTTAAGGCAAGAATCATCCTATTCTATCCAGAGTGTCCAATACAGTAAGAACCATGAGCATTCCCAGAAAAAAAGAACTGTATTTCCTACTCATGCAGACCATATGTAGTTCAATTCTGCTTTTGAAACTGATTCAAAACACAGCTCCTCTTACATAAATGCTCTTTAGTTAATAGTAGGAATCGGTTGGGTTGGTGAACTGCAAAAATCATTGGAGCCCAAAATTCACTCGGTTTACCAGGATTGAACTCTTGCTTGTAGGAAGACACAGATCCTGGGGTTTAACTCCGTTTCTGAAGGCAAATTCAGACCAGAGTTCTGATCCCTGAAACACACTCTGTTTTAACGAAGAAGCAAGCTCTTCTTTCCAGTGTCTAAAATAAAGCAAGAACCATGAGCATGCCCTGAAAAAAAGAACTGTGTTTCCTACTCATGAGGACCAGAAGTAGTTCAACTGTGCTTATGAAACTGATACAAACAACATCTGCTCTTACTAAAATGCTCTTTAGTTAATAGTAAGAATCATGTTGTGTTCGTGAACTGCTAAAAATCATTTGAGCCAAAAAATCACTTGGTTTACCAGAAATGAACTCTTGCTTGTAGGAAGACACAGATCCTGGGTTTAACGCCGTTTCTGAAGTCAAGTTCAGACCAGAGTTCTCATCCCTGAAAAAAACTCTGTTTTAAGGCAAGAATCATCCTATTCTATCCAGCTTGCAAGATGCAAGCTCTTCGTTCCAGGATCTCCAATACAGTAAGAACCTTGAGCATGCCTAGAAAAAAAGTTCTGTGTTTCCAACTCATAAAGACCATAGGTAGTTCAACTCTGCTTATGAAACTGATACAGTCCACAGGTCTTCTTACATAAATGCTCTTTAGTTAATAGTGATAATCGCGTGGTGTTCTAGAACTGTGTAAAATCATTTGAGCTAAATTCACTTGGTTTACCAGAAATGAACTCTTGATTGTAGGAAGACTCGGATCATGGCGTTTAACTCCGTTTTTGAAGGGAAATTCAGACCAGAGTTCTCCTCACTGAAACACACTCTGATTTAACACTAGAAGCTAGCACTTCTTTCCAGCGGCTCCAATATATCAAGAACCATGAGCATGCCCAGAAAAAAAGAACTGTGTTTCCTCCTCATACAGACAATATGTAGTTTAACTGTGCTTATGTAACTTATACAAAAAACAGCTCCACTTACATAAATGCTCTTTAGTTAATAGTGAGAATCGCGTTGGGTTTGTGAACTGTGAAAAATCATTTGAGCGCAAAATTCCCTGGGTTTACCAGAAAAGAACTCTTGCTTGTAGGAAGACACAGATCCTGGCCTTTAATTCCGATTCTGAAGGCAAATTTAGACCAGAATTCTCAACCCTGAAAAACACTCTGTTTTAATGCAAGAATCATCCTCTTCTTTCCATCGTCTCCAATACAGTATGAACCATGAGCATGCCCAGAAAAAAAGACCTGTGTTTCTTAATTATACGGACCATGTGTAGTTCATCTCTGCTTATGAAATGTTAAAGACCACAGCTCCTCTTACATAAATGTTCTTTATTTAATAGTGAGAATAGTGTTGGCTTCGTGAACTGCAAAAAAGTCATTTGAGCCCAAAATTCCCTGGGTTAACCAAAAATGAACCCTTGCTTGTAGGAAAACACAGATCCTGGGGTTTAAATCCTTTTCAGAACGGAAATTCAGAGCAGTGTTCTCATCCATGAAACACACTCTGATTTAACTCAAGAAGCAAGCTCTTCTTTCCAGAATCTAAAATAAATCAAGAACCATGAACATGCCCTGAAAAAAAGAACTGTGTTTACTATTCATACAGACCATATGTAGTTCAACTCTGCTTATGAAACTGATACAAACCACAGCTTCTCTTACATGAATACTCTTTAGGTAATAGGGATAATCACGTTGCCTTCATGACCTGCGAAAATCATTTGAGCCCAAAATTCACTGGGTTTAACAGAAATCAACCCTTGCTTGTAGGAAGACACAGATCCTGGGGTTTAACTCCTTTTCCGAAGGGAAATTAGGACCAGAGTTCTCATCCATTAAACACACTCTGCTTTAACGCAAGAAGAAAACTCTTCTTTCCAGTGGCTCCAATACATCAAGTACCATGAGCATGCCCAGAAAAAAAGAACTGTGTTTCCTACTCAAGCGGACCATATGTAGTTCAACTCTGCTTATGAAACTGATACAAACTACAGCTCCTCTTACATAAATGCTCTTAGTTAATAGTTAGAATCACTTTGTATTCGTGCACTGTGTAAAATCATTTGAGCCCAAAATTCACTAGGTTTACCAGAATTGTACTCTTGCTTGTAGGAAGACACAGATCCTGGGGTTTAACTCTGATTCTGAAGGTATATTCAGACCAGTGTTCTCATCCATGAAACACATGCTGTTTTAATGCAAGAAGCATCCTCTTCTTTCCAGAGTCTCCAATACAGGAAGAATCATGAGAATGCCCAGAAAAAAAACTGTGTTTCCTCCTCATACAGACCATATGCAGTTCAACTCTGCTTATGAAACTGATACAAACCACAGCTCCTCTTACATAAATGCTCTTTAGTTAATAGTTTGAATTGTGTTGGGTTCGTGAACTGCTAAAAATTATTTGAGCCCAAAATTCACTGGGTTTACCAGAAATGAACTCTGGCTTGTAGGAAGACACAGATCCTGGGGTTTAACTCCGTTTCGGAAGAGAAATTCAGACCAGAGTGCTCATCCCTGAAACACACACTGTTTTCACGCAAGAAGCAAGCTCTTCTTTCTAGAGTCTAAAATACAAGAACCATGAGCATGCCCTGTAAAAAAGAACTTTTTCCTACTCATACGCACCATATGTAGTTCAACTCTGCTTATGAAACTGATACAAATCACAGCTTATATACATAAATGCTCTTTAGTTAATAGTGAGAATCACGATGGGGTTCTGAACTGTGAAATATCATTTGAGCCCAAAATTCACTTGGTTTACCAGAAATGAACTCTTGCTTGTAGGAAGACACAGATCCTGTGGTTTACCTCTGTTTCTGAATGGAAATTCAGACCAGAGTTCTCATCCCTGAAACACACTCTGATTTAACGCAAGAAGTTAGCTCTTCTTTCGAGAGTCTAAAATACAACAATAACCATGAGCATGCCCTGAAAAAAAACCTGTTTTTCCTACTCATATGGACCATATGTAGTTCAACTGTGCTTATGAAACTGATACAAACCACAGCTCCTCTTACATAAATGCTCTTTAGTTAATAGTGAGAATCGCATTGGGTTCATGAACTGCGAAAAATCATTTGAGTCCAAAATTCACTGGGTTTAACAGAAATGAACCCTTGCTTGTAGGAAGACACAGATCCTGGTGTTAAACTCCGTTTCTGAAGGGAAATTCAGACCCTTATTCTCATCCCTGTTTTAACGCAAGAAGCATCCTATTCTTTCCAGATTCAAAAATACATCAAGAACCATGCGCATACCCTTAAATAAAGAACTGTGTTTCCTACTCATACAGACCATATGTATTCAACTCTCCTTATGAAACTGATACAAACCACAGCTCCTCTTACATAAATGGTCTTTAGTAAATAGTTAGAATCGCATTGGGTTCATGAACTGCAAAAATCATTTGAGCCCAAAATTCAATTTTTACCAGAAATGAACTCTTGCTTGTAGGAAGGCACAGATCCTGGGGTTTAACGCCGATTCTGAAGGTATATTCAGACCAGTGTTCTCATCCATGAAACAAATGCTGTTTTAACGCAAGAAGCATCCTCTTCTTTCCAGCGTCTCCAATACAGGAAGAAAGATGAGAATGCCCAGAAAAAAATAAGCATGTTTCCTCCTCATACAGACCATATGCAGTTCAACTCTGCTTATGAAACTGAAACAAGCCACTGCTCCTCTTACATAAATGCTCTTTAGTTAATAGTGAGAATCACGATGGGTTTCTGAACTGTGAAAAATCATTTGAGCACAAAATCCACTTGGTTTACCAGAAATGAACTCTTGCTTGTAGGAAGACACAGATCCTGTGGTTTACCTCTGTTTCTGAAGGTAAATTCAGACCAGTGTTCTCATCCATGAAGCATACTCTGTTTTCACGCAAGAAGCAAGCTCTTCTTTCCAGCATCTCCAATACAGCAAGAACCATGAGCATGCCCAGAAAAAAAATAACTGTGTTTCCTACTCATACGGACCATATGTAGTTCAACTCTGCTTATGAAACTGAAACAAACCACTGCTCCTCTTACATAAATGCTCTTTAGTTAATAGTTAGAATCACTTTGTATTCGTGCACTGTGTAAAATCATTTGAGCCCAAAATTCACTAGGTTTACCAGAATTGTACTCTTGCTTGTAGGAAGACACAGATCCTGGGGTTTAACTCTGATTCTGAAGGTATATTCAGACCAGTGTTCTCATCCATGAAACACATGCTGTTTTAATGCAAGAAGCATCCTCTTCTTTCCAGAGTCTCCAATACAGGAAGAATCATGAGAATGCCCAGAAAAAAAACTGTGTTTCCTCCTCATACAGACCATATGCAGTTCAACTCTGCTTATGAAACTGATACAAACCACAGCTCCTCTTACATAAATGCTCTTTAGTTAATAGTTTGAATTGTTTTGGGTTCGTGAACTGCGAAAAATTATTTGAGCCCAAAATTCACTGGGTTTACCAGAAATGAACTCCTGCTTGTAGGAAGACACAGATCCTGGGGTTTAACTCCGTTTCAGAAGAGAAATTCAGACCAGAGTGTTCATCCCTGAAACACACACTGTTTTCATGCAAGAAGCAAGCTCTTCTTTCTAGAGTCTAAAATACAACAAGAACCATGAGCATGCCCAGAAAAAAAGAACTGTGTTTCCTACTCATACGGACAATATGTAGTTTAACTGTGCTTATGAAACTGATACAAAAAACAGCTCCACTTACATAAATGCTCTTTAGTTAATAGTGAGAATCGCGATGGGTTCGTGAACTGCGAAAAATCATATGAGCACAAAATTCCGTGGGTTTACCAGAAAAGAACTCTTGGTTGTATGGAAGACACAGACCTGGCCTTTAACTCCGATTCTGAAGGCAAATTCAGACCAGAATTCTCAACCCTGAAAAACACTCTGTTTTAATGCAAGCATCATCCTCTTCTTTCCATCGTCTCCAATACTGTAAGAACCATGAGATTGCCCAGAAAAAAAGACCTGTGTTTCATAATGATACGGACCATGTGTAGTTCGACTCTGATTATGAAATGTTACAGACCACATCTCCTCTTACATAAATGTTCTTTAGTTAATAGTGAGAATAGTGTTGGCTTCGTGAACTGCGAAAAGACATTTGAGCCAAAAATTCCCTGCGTTAACCAGAAATGAACCCTTGCTTGTAGGAAGACACAGATCCTGGAGTTTAACTCCTTTTTGGAAGGGAAATTCAGAGCAGTGTTCTCATCCATGAAACACACTCGGATTTAACTCTAGAAGCAAGCTCTTCTTTCCAGAATCTAAAATAAATCAAGAACCATGAACATGCCCTGAAAAAAAGAATTGTGTTTCCTACTCATACAGACCATATGTAGTTCAACTCTGCTTATGAAACTGATACAAACCACAGCTTCTCTTACATGAATGCTCCTTAGTTAATGGTGATAATCACGTTGGCTTCATGAACTGCGAAAATCATTTGAGCCCAAAATTCACTGGGTTTAACAGAAATCATCACTTGCTGGTAGGAAGACACAGATCCTGGGGTTTAACTCCATTTCTGAAGGGAAATTAGGACCAGAGTTCTCATCCATTAAACACACTCTGTTTTAACGCAAGAAGAAAACTCTTCTTTCCAGCGGCTCCAATACATCAAGTACCATGAGCATGCCCAGAAAAAAAAAAACTGTGTTTCATACTCAGAAGGACAATATGTAGTTCAACTCTGCTTATGAAACTGATACAAACCACAGCTGCTCTTAAATAAATGCTCTTTAATTAATAGTGAGAATCATGTTTGGTTCTTGAACTGCTAAAAATAATTTGGGCCAAAAATTCACTGGTTTTACCAGAAATGAACTCTTGCTTGTAGGAAGACACAGATCCTAGGGTTTAACTCTGTTTCTGATGGGAAATTCAGACCAGAATTATCATCCCTGAAAAACACTCTGTTTTAAGGCAAGAATCATCCTATTCTATCCAGAGTGTCCAATACAGTAAGAACCATGAGCATTCCCAGAAAAAAAGAACTGTATTTCCTACTCATGCAGACCATATGTAGTTCAATTCTGCTTTTGAAACTGATTCAAAACACAGCTCCTCTTACATAAATGCTCTTTAGTTAATAGTAGGAATCGGTTGGGTTGGTGAACTGCAAAAATCATTGGAGCCCAAAATTCACTCGGTTTACCAGGATTGAACTCTTGCTTGTAGGAAGACACAGATCCTGGGGTTTAACTCCGTTTCTGAAGGCAAATTCAGACCAGAGTTCTCATCCATGAAACACACTCTGTTTTAACGAAGAAGCAAGCTCTTCTTTCCAGTGTCTAAAATAAAGCAAGAACCATGAGCATGCCCTGAAAAAAAGAACTGTGTTTCCTACTCATGAGGACCAGAAGTAGTTCAACTGTTCTTATGAAACTGATACAAACAACATCTCCTCTTACTAAAATGCTCTTTAGTTAATAGTAAGAATCATGTTGTGTTCGTGAACTGCTAAAAATCTTTTGAGCCAAAAAATCACTTGGTTTACCAGAAATGAACTCTTGCTTGTAGGAAGACACAGATCCTGGGTTTAACGCCGTTTCTGAAGTCAAGTTCAGACCAGAGTTCTCATCCCTGAAAAAAACTCTGTTTTAAGGCAAGAATCATCCTATTCTATCCAGCTTGCAAGATGCAAGCTCTTCTTTCCAGGATCTCCAATACAGTAAGAACCTTGAGCATGCCTAGAAAAAAAGTTCTGTGTTTCCAACTCATAAAGACCATAGGTAGTTCAACTCTGCTTATGAAACTGATACAGTCCACAGGTCTTCTTACATAAATGCTCTTTAGTTAATAGTGATAATCGCGTGGTGTTCTAGAACTGTGTAAAATCATTTGAGCTAAAAATTCACTTGGTTTACCAGAAATGAACTCTTGATTGTAGGAAGACTCGGATCATGGCGTTTAACTCCGTTTTTGAAGGGAAATTCAGACCAGAGTTCTCCTCACTGAAACACACTCTGATTTAACACTAGAAGCTAGCACTTCTTTCCAGCGGCTCCAATATATCAAGAACCATGAGCATGCCCAGAAAAAAAGAACTGTGTTTCCTACTCATACGGACAATATGTAGTTTAACTGTGCTTATGAAACTTATACAAAAAACAGCTCCACTTACATAAATGCTCTTTAGTTAATAGTGAGAATCGCGTTGGGTTTGTGAACTGTGAAAAATCATTTGAGCGCAAAATTCCCTGGGTTTACCAGAAAAGAACTCTTGCTTGTAGGAAGACACAGATCCTGGCCTTTAATTCCGATTCTGAAGGCAAATTTAGACCAGAATTCTCAACCCTAAAAAACACTCTGTTTTAATGCAAGAATCATCCTCTTCTTTCCATCGTCTCCAATACAGTATGAACCATGAGCATGCCCAGAAAAAAAGACCTGTGTTTCTTAATTATACGGACCATGTGTAGTTCATCTCTGCTTATGAAATGTTAAAGACCACAGCTCCTCTTACATAAATGTTCTTTATTTAATAGTGAGAATAGTGTTGGCTTCGTGAACTGCAAAAAAGTCATTTGAGCCCAAAATTCCCTGGGTTAACCAAAAATGAACCCTTGCATGTAGGAAGACACAGATCCTGGGGTTTAACTCCGTTTCTGAAGGCAAATTCAGACCAGAGTTCTCATCCCTGAAACACACTCTGTTTTAACGAAGAAGCAAGCTCTTCTTTCCAGTGTCTAAAATAAAGCAAGAACCATGAGCATGCCCTGAAAAAAAGAACTGTGTTTCCTACTCATGAGGACCAGAAGTAGTTCAACTGTGCTTATGAAACTGATACAAACAACATCTCCTCTTACTAAAATGCTCTTTAGTTAATAGTAAGAATCATGTTGTGTTCGTGAACTGCTAAAAATCATTTGAGCCAAAAAATCACTTGGTTTACCAGAAATGAACTCTAGCTTGTAGGAAGACACAGATCCTGGGTTTAACGCCATTTCTGAAGTCAAGTTCAGACCAGAGTTCTCATCCCTGAAAAAAACTCTGTTTTAAGGCAAGAATCATCCTATTCTATCCAGCTTGCAAGATGCAAGCTCTTCTTTCCAGGATCTCCAATACAGTAAGAACCTTGAGCATGCCTAGAAAAAAAGTTCTGTGTTTCCAACTCGTAAAGAACATAGGTAGTTCAACTCTGCTTATGAAACTGATACAGTCCACAGGTCTTCTTACATAAATGCTCTTTAGTTAATAGTGATAATCGCCTGGTGTTCTAGAACTGTGTAAAATCATTTGAGCTAAAAATTCACTTGGTTTACCAGAAATGAACTCTTGATTGTAGGAAGACTCGGATCATGGCGTTTAACTCCGTTTTTGAAGGGAAATTCAGACCAGAGTTCTTCTCACTGAAACACACTCTGATTTAACACTAGAAGCTAGCACTTCTTTCCAGTGGCTCCAATATATCAAGAACCATGAGCATGCCCAGAAAAAAAGAACTGTGTTTCCTACTCATACGGACAATATGTAGTTTAACTGTGCTTATGAAACTTATACAAAAAACAGCTCCACTTACATAAATGCTCTTTAGTTAATAGTGAGAATCTCGTTGGGTTTGTGAACTGCGAAAAATCATTTGAGCGCAAAATTCCCTGGGTTTACCAGAAAAGAACTCTTGCTTGTAGGAAGACACAGATCCTGGCCTTTAATTCCGATTCTGAAGGCAAATTCAGACCAGAATTCTCAACCCTGAAAAACACTCTGTTTTAATGCAAGAATCATCCTCTTCTTTCCATCGTCTCCAATACAGTATGAACCATGAGCATGCCCAGAAAAAAAGACCTGTGTTTCTTAATTATACGGACCATGTGTAGTTCATCTCTGCTTATGAAATGTTAAAGACCACAGCTCCTCTTACATAAATGCTCTTTAGTTAATAGTGAGAATAGTGTTGGCTTCGTGAACTGCAAAAAAGTCATTTGAGCCCAAAATTCCCTGGGTTAACCAAAAATGAACCCTTGCTTGTAGGAAGACACAGATGCTGGGGTTTAAATCCTTTTCAGAACGGAAATTCAGAGCAGTGTTCTCATCCATGAAACACACTCTGATTTAACTCAAGAAGCAAGCTCTTCTTTCCAGAATCTAAAATAAATCAAGAACCATGAACATGCCCTGAAAAAAAGAACTGTGTTTCCTATTCATACAGACCATATGTAGTTCAACTCTGCTTATGAAACTGATACAAACCACAGCTTCTCTTACATGAATACTCTTTAGGTAATAGGGATAATCACGTTGCCTTCATGACCTGCGAAAATCATTTGAGCCCAAAATTCACTGGGTTTAACAGAAATCAACCCTTGCTTGTAGGAAGACACAGATCCTGGGGTTTAGCTCCTTTTCCGAAGGGAAATTAGGACCAGAGTTCTCATCCATTAAACACACTCTGCTTTAACGCAAGAAGAAAACTCTTCTTTCCAGTGGCTCCAATACATCAAGTACCATGAGCATGCCCAGAAAAAAAGAACTGTGTTTCCTACTCAAGCGGACCATATGTAGTTCAACTCTGCTTATGAAACTGATACAAACTACAGCTCCTCTTACATAAATGCTCTTTAGTTAATAGTGAGAATAGCGTTGGATTCGTGAACTGCGAAAAATCATTTGAGCCCAAAATTCACTGGGTTTACCAGAAGTGAACTCTTACTTGTAGGAAGACACAGATCCTGGGGTTTAATTCCATTTCTGAAGGGAATCAGACCAGAATTATCATCCCTGAAAAACACTCTGTTTTAAGGCAAGAATCATCCTATTCTATCCAGCTTGCAAGATGCAAGCTCTTCTTTCCAGGATCTCCAATACAGTAAGAACCTTGAGCATGCCTAGAAAAAAAGTTCTGTGTTTCCAACTCATAAAGACCATAGGTAGTTCAACTCTGCTTATGAAACTGATACAGTCCACAGGTCTTCTTACATAAATGCTCTTTAGTTAATAGTGATAATCGCCTGGTGTTCTAGAACTGTGTAAAATCATTTGAGCTAAAAATTCACTTGGTTTACCAGAAATGAACTCTTGATTGTAGGAAGACTCGGATCATGGCGTTTAACTCCGTTTTTGAAGGGAAATTCAGACCAGAGTTCTCCTCATTGAAACACACTCTGATTTAACACTAGAAGCTAGCACTTCTTTCCAGTGGCTCCAATATATCAAGAACCATGAGCATGCCCAGAAAAAAAGAACTGTGTTTCCTACTCATACGGACAATATGTAGTTTAACTGTGCTTATGAAACTTATACAAAAAACAGCTCCACTTACATAAATGCTCTTTAGTTAATAGTGAGAATCTCGTTGGGTTTGTGAACTGCGAAAAATCATTTGAGCGCAAAATTCCCTGGGTTTACCAGAAAAGAACTCTTGCTTGTAGGAAGACACAGATCCTGGCCTTTAATTCCGATTCTGAAGGCAAATTCAGACCAGAATTCTCAACCCTGAAAAACACTCTGTTTTAATGCAAGAATCATCCTCTTCTTTCCATCGTCTCCAATACAGTATGAACCATGAGCATGCCCAGAAAAAAAGACCTGTGTTTCTTAATTATACGGACCATGTGTAGTTCATCTCTGCTTATGAAATGTTAAAGACCACAGCTCCTCTTACATAAATGCTCTTTAGTTAATAGTGAGAATAGTGTTGGCTTCGTGAACTGCAAAAAAGTCATTTGAGCCCAAAATTCCCTGGGTTAACCAAAAATGAACCCTTGCTTGTAGGAAGACACAGATCCTGGGGTTTAAATCCTTTTCAGAATGGAAATTCAGAGCAGTGTTCTCATCCATGAAACACACTCTGATTTAACTCAAGAAGCAAGCTCTTCTTTCCAGAATCTAAAATAAATCAAGAACCATGAACATGCCCTGAAAAAAAGAACTGTGTTTACTATTCATACAGACCATATGTAGTTCAACTCTGCTTATGAAACTGATACAAACCACAGCTTCTCTTACATGAATACTCTTTAGGTAATAGGGATAATCACGTTGCCTTCATGACCTGCGAAAATCATTTGAGCCCAAAATTCACTGGGTTTAACAGAAATCAACCCTTGCTTGTAGGAAGACACAGATCCTGGGGTTTAACTCCTTTTCCGAAGGGAAATTAGGACCAGAGTTCTCATCCATTAAACACACTCTGCTTTAACGCAAGAAGAAAACTCTTCTTTCCAGTGGCTCCAATACATCAAGTACCATGAGCATGCCCAGAAAAAAAGAACTGTGTTTCCTACTCAAGCGGACCATATGTAGTTCAACTCTGCTTATGAAACTGATACAAACTACAGCTCCTCTTACATAAATGCTCTTTAGTTAATAGTTAGAATCACGTTGTATTCGTGCACTGTGTAAAATCATTTGAGCCCAAAATTCACTAGGTTTACCAGAATTGTACTCTTGCTTGTAGGAAGACACAGATCCTGGGGTTTAACTCTGATTCTGAAGGTATATTCAGACCAGTGTTCTCATCCATGAAACACATGCTGTTTTAATGCAAGAAGCATCCTCTTCTTTCCAGAGTCTCCAATACAGGAAGAATCATGAGAATGCCCAGAAAAAAAACTGTGTTTCCTCCTCATACAGACCATATGCAGTTCAACTCTGCTTATGAAACTGATACAAACCACAGCTCCTCTTACATAAATGCTCTTTAGTTAATAGTTTGAATTGTGTTGGGTTCGTGAACTGCGAAAAATTATTTGAGCCCAAAATTCACTGGGTTTACCAGAAATGAACTCCTGCTTGTAGGAAGACACAGATCCTGGGGTTTAACTCCGTTTCAGAAGAGAAATTCAGACCAGAGTGTTCATCCCTGAAACACACACTGTTTTCATGCAAGAAGCAAGCTCTTCTTTCTAGAGTCTAAAATACAACAAGAACCATGAGCATGCCCAGAAAAAAAGAACTGTTTCCTACTCATACGGACAATATGTAGTTTAACTGTGCTTATGAAACTGATACAAAAAACAGCTCCACTTACATAAATGCTCTTTAGTTAATAGTGAGAATCGCGTTGGGTTCGTGAACTGCGAAAAATCATATGAGCGCAAAATTCCGTGGGTTTACCAGAAAAGAACTCTTGGTTGTATGGAAGACACAGACCTGGCCTTTAATTCCGATTCTGAAGGCAAATTCAGACCAGAATTCTCAACCCTGAAAAACACTCTGTTTTAATGCAAGAATCATCCTCTTCTTTCCATCGTCTCCAATACAGTAAGAACCATGAGATTGCCCAGAAAAAAAGACCTGTGTTTCATAATGATACGGACCATGTGTAGTTCGACTCTGATTATGAAATGTTACAGACCACATCTCCTCTTACATAAATGTTCTTTAGTTAATAGTGAGAATAGTGTTGGCTTCGTGAACTGCGAAAAGACATTTGAGCCAAAAATTCCCTGCGTTAACCAGAAATGAACCCTTGCTTGTAGGAAGACACAGATCCTGGAGTTTAACTCCTTTTTGGAAGGGAAATTCAGAGCAGTGTTCTCATCCATGAAACACACTCGGATTTAACTCTAGAAGCAAGCTCTTCTTTCCAGAATCTAAAATAAATCAAGAACCATGAACATGCCCTGAAAAAAAGAATTGTGTTTCCTACTCATACAGACCATATGTAGTTCAACTCTGCTTATGAAACTGATACAAACCACAGCTTCTCTTACATGAATGCTCCTTAGTTAATGGTGATAATCACGTTGGCTTCATGAACTGCGAAAATCATTTGAGCCCAAAATTCACTGGGTTTAACAGAAATCATCACTTGCTGGTAGGAAGACACAGATCCTGGGGTTTAACTCCATTTCTGAAGGGAAATTAGGACCAGAGTTCTCATCCATTAAACACACTCTGTTTTAACGCAAGAAGAAAACTCTTCTTTCCAGCGGCTCCAATACATCAAGTACCATGAGCATGCCCAGAAAAAAAAAACTGTGTTTCATACTCAGAAGGACAATATGTAGTTCAACTCTGCTTATGAAACTGATACAAACCACAGCTGCTCTTAAATAAATGCTCTTTAATTAATAGTGAGAATCATGTTTGGTTCTTGAACTGCTAAAAATAATTTGGGCCAAAAATTCACTGGTTTTACCAGAAATGAACTCTTGCTTGTAGGAAGACACAGATCCTAGGGTTTAACTCTGTTTCTGATGGGAAATTCAGACCAGAATTATCATCCCTGAAAAACACTCTGTTTTAAGGCAAGAATCATCCTATTCTATCCAGAGTGTCCAATACAGTAAGAACCATGAGCATTCCCAGAAAAAATGAACTGTATTTCCTACTCATGCAGACCATATGTAGTTCAATTCTGCTTTTGAAACTGATTCAAAACACAGCTCCTCTTACATAAATGCTCTTTAGTTAATAGTAGGAATCGGTTGGGTTGGTGAACTGCAAAAATCATTGGAGCCCAAAATTCACTCGGTTTACCAGGATTGAACTCTTGCTTGTAGGAAGACACAGATCCTGGGGTTTAACTCCGTTTCTGAAGGCAAATTCAGACCAGAGTTCTCATCCATGAAACACACTCTGTTTTAACGAAGAAGCAAGCTCTTCTTTCCAGTGTCTAAAATAAAGCAAGAACCATGAGCATGCCCTGAAAAAAAGAACTGTGTTTCCTACTCATGAGGACCAGAAGTAGTTCAACTGTTCTTATGAAACTGATACAAACAACATCTCCTCTTACTAAAATGCTCTTTAGTTAATAGTAAGAATCATGTTGTGTTCGTGAACTGCTAAAAATCTTTTGAGCCAAAAAATCACTTGGTTTACCAGAAATGAACTCTTGCTTGTAGGAAGACACAGATCCTGGGTTTAACGCCGTTTCTGAAGTCAAGTTCAGACCAGAGTTCTCATCCCTGAAAAAAACTCTGTTTTAAGGCAAGAATCATCCTATTCTATCCAGCTTGCAAGATGCAAGCTCTTCTTTCCAGGATCTCCAATACAGTAAGAACCTTGAGCATGCCTAGAAAAAAAGTTCTGTGTTTCCAACTCATAAAGAACATAGGTAGTTCAACTCTGCTTATGAAACTGATACAGTCCACAGGTCTTCTTACATAAATGCTCTTTAGTTAATAGTGATAATCGCCTGGTGTTCTAGAACTGTGTAAAATCATTTGAGCTAAAAATTCACTTGGTTTACCAGAAATGAACTCTTGATTGTAGGAAGACTCGGATCATGGCGTTTAACTCCGTTTTTGAAGGGAAATTCAGACCAGAGTTCTTCTCACTGAAACACACTCTGATTTAACACTAGAAGCTAGCACTTCTTTCCAGTGGCTCCAATATATCAAGAACCATGAGCATGCCCAGAAAAAAAGAACTGTGTTTCCTACTCATACGGACAATATGTAGTTTAACTGTGCTTATGAAACTTATACAAAAAACAGCTCCACTTACATAAATGCTCTTTAGTTAATAGTGAGAATCTCGTTGGGTTTGTGAACTGCGAAAAATCATTTGAGCGCAAAATTCCCTGGGTTTACCAGAAAAGAACTCTTGCTTGTAGGAAGACACAGATCCTGGCCTTTAATTCCGATTCTGAAGGCAAATTCAGACCAGAATTCTCAACCCTGAAAAACACTCTGTTTTAATGCAAGAATCATCCTCTTCTTTCCATCGTCTCCAATACAGTATGAACCATGAGCATGCCCAGAAAAAAAGACCTGTGTTTCTTAATTATATGGACCATGTGTAGTTCATCTCTGCTTATGAAATGTTAAAGACCACAGCTCCTCTTACATAAATGCTCTTTAGTTAATAGTGAGAATAGTGTTGGCTTCGTGAACTGCAAAAAAGTCATTTGAGCCCAAAATTCCCTGGGTTAACCAAAAATGAACCCTTGCTTGTAGGAAGACACAGATGCTGGGGTTTAAATCCTTTTCAGAACGGAAATTCAGAGCAGTGTTCTCATCCATGAAACACACTCTGATTTAACTCAAGAAGCAAGCTCTTCTTTCCAGAATCTAAAATAAATCAAGAACCATGAACATGCCCTGAAAAAAAGAACTGTGTTTCCTATTCATACAGACCATATGTAGTTCAACTCTGCTTATGAAACTGATACAAACCACAGCTTCTCTTACATGAATGCTCCTTAGTTAATGGTGATAATCACGATGGCTTCATGAACTGCGAAAATCATTTGAGCCCAAAATTCACTGGGTTTAACAGAAATCAACCCTTGCTGGTAGGAAGACACAGATCCTGGGGTTTAACTCCGTTTCTGAAGGGAAATTAGGACCAGAGTTCTCATCCATTAAACACACTCTGTTTTAACGCAAGAAGAAAACTCTTCTTTCCAGCGGCTCCAATACATCAAGTACCATGAGCATGCCCAGAAAAAAAAAACTGTGTTTCATACTCAGAAGGACAATATGTAGTTCAACTCTGCTTATGAAACTGATACAAACCACAGCTGCTCTTAAATAAATGCTCTTTAATTAATAGTGAGAATCATGTTTGGTTCTTGAACTGCTAAAAATAATTTGGGCCAAAAATTCACTGGTTTTACCAGAAATGAACTCTTGCTTGTAGGAAGACACAGATCCTAGGGTTTAACTCTGTTTCTGATGGGAAATTCAGACCAGAATTATCATCCCTGAAAAACACTCTGTTTTAAGGCAAGAATCATCCTATTCTATCCAGAGTGTCCAATACAGTAAGAACCATGAGCATTCCCAGAAAAATGAACTGTATTTCCTACTCATGCAGACCATATGTAGTTCAATTCTGCTTTTGAAACTGATTCAAAACACAGCTCCTCTTACATAAATGCTCTTTAGTTAATAGTAGGAATCGGTTGGGTTGGTGAACTGCAAAAATCATTGGAGCCCAAAATTCACTCGGTTTACCAGGATTGAACTCTTGCTTGTAGGAAGACACAGATCCTGGGGTTTAACTCCGTTTCTGAAGGCAAATTCAGACCAGAGTTCTGATCCCTGAAACACACTCTGTTTTAACGAAGAAGCAAGCTCTTCTTTCCAGTGTCTAAAATAAAGCAAGAACCATGAGCATGCCCTGAAAAAAAGAACTGTGTTTCCTACTCATGAGGACCAGAAGTAGTTCAACTGTGCTTATGAAACTGATACAAACAACATCTGCTCTTACTAAAATGCTCTTTAGTTAATAGTAAGAATCATGTTGTGTTCGTGAACTGCTAAAAATCATTTGAGCCAAAAAATCACTTGGTTTACCAGAAATGAACTCTTGCTTGTAGGAAGACACAGATCCTGGGTTTAACGCCGTTTCTGAAGTCAAGTTCAGACCAGAGTTCTCATCCCTGAAAAAAACTCTGTTTTAAGGCAAGAATCATCCTATTCTATCCAGCTTGCAAGATGCAAGCTCTTCTTTCCAGGATCTCCAATACAGTAAGAACCTTGAGCATGCCTAGAAAAAAAGTTCTGTGTTTCCAACTCATAAAGAACATAGGTAGTTCAACTCTGCTTATGAAACTGATACAGTCCACAGGTCTTCTTACATAAATGCTCTTTAGTTAATAGTGATAATCGCGTGGTGTTCTAGAACTGTGTAAAATCATTTGAGCTAAAAATTCACTTGGTTTACCAGAAATGAACTCTTGATTGTAGGAAGACTCGGATCATGGCGTTTACTCCGTTTTTGAAGGGAAATTCAAGCCAGAGTTCTCCTCACTGAAACACACTCTGATTTAACACTAGAAGCTAGCACTTCTTTCCAGCGGCTCCAATATATCAAGAACCATGAGCATGCCCAGAAAAAAAGAACTGTGTTTCCTACTCATACGGACAATATGTAGTTTAACTGTGCTTATGAAACTTATACAAAAAACAGCTCCACTTACATAAATGCTCTTTAGTTAATAGTGAGAATCGCGTTGGGTTTGTGAACTGTGAAAAATCATTTGAGCGCAAAATTCCCTGGGTTTACCAGAAAAGAACTCTTGCTTGTAGGAAGACACAGATCCTGGCCTTTAATTCCGATTCTGAAGGCAAATTCAGACCAGAATTCTCAACCCTGAAAAACACTCTGTTTAATGCAAGAATCATCCTCTTCTTTCCAGGGTCTCCAATACAGTAAGAACCTTGAGCATTCCCAGAAAAAAAGAACTGTGTTTCCTACTCATGCGGACCATATGTAGTTCAACTGTGCTTATGAAACTGATACAAACAACATCTCCTCTTGCTAAAATGCTCTTTAGTTAATAGTGAGAATCATGTTGGTTTCGTGAACTGCTAAAAATCATTTGAGCCAAAAATTCACTTGGTTTATCAGAAATGAACTCTTGCCTGTAGGAAGACACAGATCCTGGGATTAAATGCCGTTTCTGAAGCCAAATTCAGACCAGAGTTCTCATCCCTGAAAAAAACTCTGTTTTAAGGCAAGAATCATCCTATTCTATCCAGCTTGCAAGATACAAGCTCTTCTTTCCAGCATCTCCAATACAGTAAGAACCATGAGCATCCCTAGGACAAAAGATCTGTGTTTCCAACTCATAAGGACCATGTGTAGTTCAACTCTGCTTATGAAACTGATACAGTCCACAGGTCTTCTTACATAAATGCTCTTTAGTTAATGGTGATAATCGCCTTGTGTTCTAGAACTGAGCAAAAATATTTGAGCCAAATACTCACTTGGTTTACCAGAAATGAACTCTTGCTTGTAGGAAGACACGGATCATGGAGTTTAACTCCGTTTCTGAGGGGAAATTCAGACCAGAATTCTCATTCCTGAAAAGCACTCTGTTTTAAGCCATGAATCATCCTCTTCTTTCCAGGGTCTCCAATACATTAAGAACCATGTGCATGCCCAGAAAAAAAGAACTGTGTTTCCTACTCAGACGGACAAAATGTAGTTCACCTCTGCTTATGAAAATGATACAAACCACAGCTCCTCTTACATAAATCCTCTTTAGTTAATAGTGAGAATAGTGTTGGCTTCGTGAACTGTGAAAAATCATTTGAGCCCAAAATTCACTAGGTTTACCAGGAATGAAGTCTTGTTTGTAGGAAGACACAGATCCTGGGGTTTAACTCCGTTTCTGAAGGCAAATTCAGACCAGAGTTCTCATCCCTGAAACACACTCTGTTTTAACGAAGAAGCAAGCTCTTCTTTCCATAGTCTAAAATACAGCAAGAACCATGAGCATGCCCTGAAAAAAAGAACTGTGTTTCCTATTCATACGGACCATATGTAGTTAAACTCTGTTTGTGAAAGTGATACAAACCACACCTCCTCTTACATAAATGCTCTTTAGTAAATAGTGAGAATAGCGTTGGGTTCGTGAATTGCGAAAAAGCATTTGAGCCCAAAATTCACTGGTTTTACCAGAACTGAACTCTTGCTTGTAGGAAGACACAGATCCTAGGGTTTAACTCCGTTTCTGATGGGAAATTCAGACCAGAATTATCATCCCTGAAAAACACTCTGTTTTAAGGCAAGAATCATCCTATTCTATCCAGAGTCTCCAATACAGTAAGAACCATGAGCATTCCCAGAAAAAAAGAATTGTATTTCCTACTCATGCAGACCATATGTAGTTCAATTCTGCTTATGATACTGATTCAAAACACAGCTCCTCTTACATAAATCCTCTTTAGTTAATAGTGAGAATAGCGTTGGCTTCCTGAACAGCCTAAAATCATTTGAGCCCAAAATTCACTGGGTTTACCAGGATTGAACTCTTGCTTGTAGGAAGACACAGATCCTGGGGTTTAACTCCGTTTCTGAAGGCAAATTCAGAGGAGAGTTTTCATCCCTGAAACACACTCTGTTTTAACGAAGAAGCAAGCTCTTCTTTCCAGAGTCTAAAGTACAGCAAGAACCATGAGCATGCCCTGAAAAAAAGAACTGTGTTTCCTACTCAAGCGGACCATATGTAGTTCAACTGTGCTTATGAAACTGATACAAACAACATCTCCTCTTACTAAAATGCTCTTTAGTTAATAGTAAGAATCATGTTGGGTTCGTGAACTGCTAAAAATCATTTGAGCCAAAAATTCACTTGGTTTACCAGGAATGAACTCTTGCTTGTAGGAAGATACAGATCCTGGGGTTCAACGCCGTTTCTGAAGTCAAGTTCAGACCAGAGTTCTTATCCCTGAAAAAAACTCTGTTTTAAGGCAAGAATCATCCTATTCTATCCAGCTTGCAAGATGCAAGCTCTTCTTTCCAGGATCTCCAATACAGTAAGAACCTTGAGCATGCCTAGAAAAACGATCTGTGTTTTCAACTGATAAGGACCATATGTAGTTCAACTCTGCTTATGAAACTGATACAGTCCACAGGTCTTCTTACATAAATGCTCTTTAGTTAATAGTGATAATCGCGTGGTGTTCTAGAACTGTGTAAAATCATTTGAGCTAAAAATTCACTTGGTTTTCCAGAAATGAACTCTTGATTGTAGGAAGACTCGGATCATGGCGTTTAACTCCGTTTTTGAAGGGAAATTCAGACCAGAGTTCTCCTCACTGAAACACACTCTGATTTAACACTAGAAGCTAGCACTTCTTTCCAGCGGCTCCAATATATCAAGAACCATGAGCATGCCCAGAAAAAAAGAACTGTGTTTCCTACTCATACGGACAATATGTAGTTTAACTGTGCTTATGAAACTTATACAAAAAAAAGCTCCACTTACATAAATGCTCTTTAGTTAATAGTGAGAATCGCGTTGGGTTTGTGAACTGTGAAAAATCATTTGAGCGCAAAATTCCCTGGGTTTACCAGAAAAGAACTCTTGCTTGTAGGAAGACACAGATCCTGGCCTTTAATTCCGATTCTGAAGGCAAATTCAGACCAGAATTCTCAACCCTGAAAAACACTCTGTTTTAATGCAAGAATCATCCTCTTCTTTCCATCGTCTCTAATACAGTATGAACCATGAGCATGCCCAGAAAAAAAGACCTGTGTTTCTTAATTATACAGACCATGTGTAGTTCATCTCTGCTTATGAAATGTTAAAGACCACAGCTCCTCTTACATAAATGTTCTTTATTTAATAGTGAGAATAGTGTTGGCTTCGTGAACTGCAAAAAAGTCATTTGAGCCCAAAATTCCCTGGGTTAACCAAAAATGAACCCTTGCTTGTAGGAAGACACAGATCCTGGGGTTTAAATCCTTTTCAGAACGGAAATTCAGAGCAGTGTTCTCATCCATGAAACACACTCTGATTTAACTCAAGAAGCAAGCTCTTCTTTCCAGAATCTAAAATAAATCAAGAACCATGAACATGCCCTGAAAAAAAGAACTGTGTTTCCTATTCATACAGACCATATGTAGTTCAACTCTGCTTATGAAACTGATACAAACCACAGCTTCTCTTACATGAATACTCTTTAGGTAATAGGGATAATCACGTTGCCTTCATGACCTGCGAAAATCATTTGAGCCCAAAATTCACTGGGTTTAACAGAAATCAACCCTTGCTTGTAGGAAGACACAGATCCTGGGGTTTAACTCCTTTTCCGAAGGGAAATTAGGACCAGAGTTCTCATCCATTAAACACACTCTGCTTTAACGCAAGAAGAAAACTCTTCTTTCCAGTGGCTCCAATACATCAAGTACCATGAGCATGCCCAGAAAAAAAGAACTGTGTTTCCTACTAATACAGACGATATGTAGTTCAACTCTGCTTATCAAACTGATACAAACCACAGCTTCTCTTACATAAATCCTCTTTAGTTAATAGTGAGAATAGCGTTGGGTTTGTGAACTGCGAAAAATCATTTCAGCCCAAAATTCACCGGGTTTACCAGAAATGAACACTTGCTTGTAGTAAGACACAGATACTGGGGTTTAACTCCGGTTCTAAAGGGAAATTCATACCAGAGTTCTCATCCCTGAAACACACTCTGTTTTTACGAAGAAGCAAGCTCTTCTTTCCAGAGTCTAAAATACAGCAAGAACCATGAGCATGCCCTGAAAAAAAGAACTGTGTTTCCTACTCATGAGGACCATATGTAGTTCAACTGTGCTTATGAAACTGATACAAACAACATCTCCTCTTACTAAAATGCTCTTTAGTTAATAGTAAGAATAATGTTGGGTTCGTGAACTGCTAAAAATCATTTGAGCCAAAAATTCACTTGGTTTACCAGAAATGAACTCTTCCTTGTAGGAAGACACAGATCCTGGGGTTTAACGCCATTTCTGAAGTCAAGTTCAGACCAGAGTTCTCATCCCTGATAAAACTCTGTTTTAAGGCAAGAATCCTCCTATTCTATCCAGCTTGCAAGATGCAAGCTCTTCTTTCCAGGATCTCCAATACAGTAAGAACCATGGAGCATGCCTAGAAATACAGATCTGTGTTTCCAACTCATAAGGACCATATGTAGTTCAACTCTGCTTATGAAACTGATACAGGTCACAGGTCTTCTTACATAAATGCTCTTTAGTTAATAGTGATAATCCTGTGGTGTCCTAGAACTGTGTAAAATCATTTGAGCCAAAAATTAACTTGGATTACCATAAATGAACTCTTGCTTGTAGGAAGACTCGGATCATGGGGTTTAACTCCGTTTCTGAAGGGAAATTCAGACCAGAGTTCTCATCACGGAAACACACTCTGTTTTAACGAAGAAGCAAGCTCTTCTTTCCATAGTCTATAATTCAGCAAGAACCATGAGCATGCACTGAAAAAAAGAACTGTGTTTCTTACTCATACAGACCATATGTAGGTCAGTTCTGCTTATGAAACTGATTCAAACCACGTTTCCTCTTACATAAATCCTCTTTAGTTAATAGTGAGAATCGCGTTGGGTTCGTGAACTACGAAAAATCATTTGAGCCCAAAATTCACTGGGTTTACCTGAAATGAACTCTTTCATGTAGGAAGACACAGATCCTGGTCTTTAACTCCGATTCTGAAGGCAAATTCAGACCAGAATTCTCAACCCTCAAAAACACTGTTTTAAGGCAAGAATCATCCTCTTCTTTCAAGCGTCTCCAAAAGAGTAAGAAGCATGAGCATGCCCAGAAATAAGAACTGTGTTTCCTACTCATACGGAACAATTGTAGTTCAACTCTGCTTTTGAAATGTTACAGACCACAGCTCCTCTTACATAAATGCTCTTTAGTTAATAGTGATAATCGCGTTGGGTTCTAGAACTGTGTAAAATCATTTGAGCCCAAAATTCACTGGGTTTACCAGAAATGAACTCTTGCTTGTAGGAAGACACAGATCCTGGGGTTTAACTTCGTTTCTTCAGGGAAATTCAACCCAGTGTTCTCATCCATGAAACACACTCTGTTTTCATGCAAGAAACAATCTCTTCTTTACAGCGGCTCCAATACATCAAGAACCATGAGCATGCCCAGTAAAAAAGAACTGTGTTCCCTACTCAAACGGACCATATGTAGTTCAACTCTGCTGATGAAACTGATACAAACCACAGCTCCTCTTACATAAATGCTCTTTAGTTAATAATGAGAATCATGTTGGTTTCGTGAACTGTGAAAAATCATTTGAGCCCCAAATTCACTGGGTATACCAGAAATGAACTCTTGCTTGTAGGAAGACACTGATCCTTGGGTTTAACTCTGTTTATGAAGGCAAATTCAGACCAGAGTTCTCATCCTTGAAAAACACTTTGTTTTAAGACAAGAATCATCCTCTTCTTTCCAGTGTCTCCAATACAGTAAGAAAGATCAGCATGCCCAGAAAAAAAGAACTGTGTTTCCTACTAATACAGACGATATGTAGTTCAACTCTGCTTATCAAAATGATACAAACCACAGCTTCTCTTACATAAATCCTCTTTAGTTAATAGTGAGAATAGCGTTGGGTTTGTGAACTGCGAAAAATCATTTCAGCCCAAAATTCACCGGGTTTACCAGAAATGAACACTTGCTTGTAGTAAGACACAGATACTGGGGTTTAACTCCGTTTCTAAATGGAAATTCAGACCAGAGTTCTCATCCCTGAAACACACTCTGTTTTTACGAAGAAGCAAGCTCTTCTTTCCATAGTCTAAAATACACCATGAACCATGAGCATGGCCTGAAAAAAAGAACTGTGTTTCCTATTCATACGGACCAGATGTAGTTCAACTCTGTTTGTGAAAGTGATACAAACCACACCTCCTCTTACATAAATGCTCTTTAGTAAATAGTGAGAATAGCGTTGGGTTCGTGAATTGCGAAAAAGCATTTGAGCCCAAAATTCACTGGTTTTACCAGAAATGAACTCTTGCTTGTAGAAAGACACAGATCCTAGGGTTTAACTCCGTTTCTGATGGGAAATTCAGACCAGAATTCTCATCCTTGAAAAACACTCTGTTTTAAGTCAAGAATCATCCTATTCTATCCAGAGTCTCCAATACAGTAAGAACCATGAGCATTCACAGAAAAAAAGAACTCTATTTCCTACTCATGCAGACCATATGTAGTTCAATTCTGCTTATGAAACTGATTCAAAACACAGCTCCTCTTAAATAAATCCTTTTTAGTTAATAGTGAGAATAGCGTTGGCTTCGTGAACAGCCTAAAATCATTTGAGCCCAATATTCAATGGGTTTACCAGAATTGAACTCTTGCTTGTAGGAAGACACAGATCCTGGTGTTTAACTCCGTTTCTGAAGGCAAATTCAGACCAGAGTTCTCATCCCTGAAACACACTCTGTTTTAACGAAGAAGCAAGCTCTTCTTTCCATAGTCTAAAATACAGCAAGAACCATGAGCATGCCCTGAAACAAAGAACTGTGTTTCCTATTCATACGGACCATATGTAGTTCAACTCTGTTTGTGAAAGTGATACAAACCACACCTCCTCTTACATAAATGCTCTTTAGTAAATAGTGAGAATAGCGTTGGGTTCGTGAATTGCGAAAAAGCATTTGAGCCCAAAATTCACTGGTTTTACCAGAACTGAACTCTTGCTTGTAGGAAGACACAGATCCTAGGGTTTAACTCCGTTTCTGATGGGAAATTCAGACCAGAATTATCATCCCTGAAAAACACTCTGTTTTAAGGCAAGAATCATCCTATTCTATCCAGAGTCTCCAATACAGTAAGAACCATGAGCATTCCCAGAAAAAAAGAATTGTATTTCCTACTCATGCAGACCATATGTAGTTCAATTCTGCTTATGATACTGATTCAAAACACAGCTCCTCTTACATAAATCCTCTTTAGTTAATAGTGAGAATAGCGTTGGCTTCCTGAACAGCCTAAAATAATTTGAGCACAAAATTCACTGGGTTTACCAGGATTGAACTCTTGCTTGTAGGAAGACACAGATCCTGGGGTTTAACTCCGTTTCTGAAGGCAAATTCAGACGAGAGTTTTCATCCCTGAATCACACTCTGTTTTAACGAAGAAGCAAGCTCTTCTTTCCAGAGTCTAAAATACAGCAAGAACCGTGAGCATGCCCTGAAAAAAAGAACTGTGTTTCCTACTCAAGCGGACCATATGTAGTTCACTGTGCTTATGAAACTGATACAAACAACATCTCCTCTTACTAAAATGCTCTTTAGTTAATAGTAAGAATCATGTTGGGTTCGTGAACTGCTAAAAATCATTTGAGCCAAAAATTCACTTGGTTTACCAGAAATGAACTCTTGCTTGTAGGAAGACACAGATCCTGGGGTTCAACGCCGTTTCTGAAGTCAAGTTCAGACCAGAGTTCTTATCCCTGAAAAAAACTCTGTTTTAAGGCAAGAATCATCCTATTCTATCCAGCTTGCAAGATGCAAGCTCTTCTTTCCAGGATCTCCAATACAGTAAGAACCATGAGCATGCCTAGAAAAACGATCTGTGTTTTCAACTGATAAGGACCATATGTAGTTCAACTCTGCTTATGAAACTGATACAGTCCACAGGTCTTCTTACATAAATGCTCTTTAGTTAATAGTGATAATCGTGTGGTGTTCTAGAACTGTGTAAAATCATTTGAGCCAAAAATTCACTTGGTTTACCAGAAATGAACTGTTGCTTGTAGGAAGACTCGGATCATGGGGTTTAACTCCGTTTCTGAAGGGAAATTCAGACCAGAGTTCTCATCACTGAGACACACTCTGTTTTAACGAAGAATCAAGCTCTTCTTTCCAGATTCTAAAATACACCAAGAACCATGAGCATGGCCTGAAAAAAAGAACTGTGTTTCCTATTCATACGGACCATATGTAGTTCAACTCTGCTTATGAAACTGATTCAAACCACAGTTCCTCTTACATAAATGCTCTTTAGTTAATAGTGAGAATCGCGTTGGGTTCGTGAATTACGAAAAATCATTTGAGCCCAAAATTCACTGGGTTTACCTGAAATGAACTCTTGCTTGTAGGAAGACACAGATCCTGGTCTTTAACTCCGATTCTGAATGCAAATTCAGACCAGAATACTCAACCCTCAGAAACATTGTTTCAAAGCAAGAATCATCCTCTTCTTTCAAGCGTCTCCAAAAGAGTAAGAAGCATGAGCATGCCCAGAAAAAAAGAACTGTGTTTCCTGCTCATACGGACCAATTGTAGTTCAACTCTGCTTATGAAATGTTACAGACCACAGCTCCTCTTACATAAATGCTCTTTAGTTAATAGTGAGAATCGCGTTTGGTTAGTGAATTGTGAAAAATCATTTGAGCCCAAAATTCACTGGGTGTACCAGAAATGAACTCTTGCTTGTAGGAAGTCACAGATCCTGGGGTTTAACTCTGTTTGTGAAGGCAAATTCAGACCTAAATTCTCAACCCTGAAAAACACTGTTTTAAGGCAAGAATCATCCTCTTCTTTCCAGCGTCTCCAATACAGTAAGAAACATGAGCATGCCCAGAAGAAAAGAACTGTGTTTTCTACTCATACGTAACATAAGTAGTTCAACTCTTCTTATGAAATGATACAGACCAGAGTTCCTCTTACATAAATGCTCTTTAGTAAATCATGATAATCGCATTGGGTTCTAGAACTGTGTAAATTCATTTGAGCCGAAAAATCACTTGGTTTACCAGAAATGAACTCTTGCTGGTAGGAAGACACAGATCATGGGGTTTAACTCCGTTTCTGAAGGGAAAAACAGACCAGAGTTCTCATCCATGAAACACACCATGTTTCAATGCAGGAAGCAAGCTCTTCTTTCCAGCGTCTCCAATAAATAGGACCATGAGCATGCCCTGAAAAAGAGAACTGTGTTTCCTACTCATATGGACCATATGTAGTTCAACTCTGCTTATGAAACTGATACAAACCACAACTCCTCTTACATAAATGATCTTTAGTTAATAGTGAGAATCGCGTTCGATCCGTGAACTGCGAAAAAATCATATGAGCCCAAAATTCACTGGGTTTACCCGAAATGAACTCTTGCTTGTAGGAAGACACAGATCCTGGAGTTTAACTCTGTTTCTGAAGGGAAATTCAGACCAGAGTTCTTATCCCTGAAACTCACTTTTTTTTAAAGCAAAAAGCAAGCTCTTCTTTCCAGAGTCTAAAATAGAGTAAGAACCATGAGCATGGTCTGAAAAAAAGAACTGTGTTTCCTACTCATACAGACCATATGTAGTTCAACTCTGCTTATGAAACTGATACAAACCACAGCTCCTCTTACATAAATGCTCTTTAGTTAATAGTGGGAATCGGTTTGGGTTTGTAAACTGCAAAAATAATTTGAGCCCAAAATTCACTGGGTTTCCGAGAATTGAACTCTTGCATGTAGGAGGACACAGATCCTGGGGTTTAACTACGTTTCAGAAGGAAAATTAAGACCAGAGTTCTCATCCCTGAAAAACACTCTGTTTTAATGCAAGAATCATCCTCTTCTTTCCAGCGTCTCCAATACAGTAAGAAACATGAGCATGCCCAGAAGAAAAGAACTGTGTTTTCTACTCATACGTAACATAAGTAGTTCAACTCTTCTTATGAAATGATACAGACCAGAGTTCCTCTTACATAAATGCTCTTTAGTAAATCATGATAATCGCATTGGGTTCTAGAACTGTGTAAATTCATTTGAGCCGAAAAATCACTTGGTTTACCAGAAATGAACTCTTGCTGGTAGGAAGACACAGATCATGGGGTTTAACTCCGTTTCTGAAGGGAAAAACAGACCAGAGTTCTCATCCATGAAACACACCATGTTTCAATGCAGGAAGCAAGCTCTTCTTTCCAGCGTCTCCAATAAATAGGACCATGAGCATGCCCTGAAAAAGAGAACTGTGTTTCCTACTCATATGGACCATATGTAGTTCAACTCTGCTTATGAAACTGATACAAACCACAACTCCTCTTACATAAATGATCTTTAGTTAATAGTGAGAATCGCGTTCGATCCGTGAACTGCGAAAAAATCATATGAGCCCAAAATTCACTGGGTTTACCCGAAATGAACTCTTGCTTGTAGGAAGACACAGATCCTGGAGTTTAACTCTGTTTCTGAAGGGAAATTCAGACCAGAGTTCTTATCCCTGAAACTCACTTTTTTTTAAAGCAAAAAGCAAGCTCTTCTTTCCAGAGTCTAAAATAGAGTAAGAACCATGAGCATGGTATGAAAAAAAGAACTGTGTTTCCTACTCATACAGACCATATGTAGTTCAACTCTGCTTATGAAACTGATACAAACCACAGCTCCTCTTACATAAATGCTCTTTAGTTAATAGTGGGAATCGGTTTGGGTTTGTAAACTGCAAAAATAATTTGAGCCCAAAATTCACTGGGTTTCCGAGAATTGAACTCTTGCATGTAGGAGGACACAGATCCTGGGGTTTAACTACGTTTCAGAAGGAAAATTAAGACCAGAGTTCTCATCCCTGAAAAACACTCTGTTTTAATGCAAGAATCATCCTCTTCTTTCCAGCGTCTCCAATACAGTAAGAAACATGAGCATGCCCAGAAGAAAAGAACTGTGTTTTCTACTCATACGTAACATAAGTAGTTCAACTCTTCTTATGAAATGATACAGACCAGAGTTCCTCTTACATAAATGCTCTTTAGTAAATCATGATAATCGCATTGGGTTCTAGAACTGTGTAAATTCATTTGAGCCGAAAAATCACTTGGTTTACCAGAAATGAACTCTTGCTGGTAGGAAGACACAGATCATGGGGTTTAACTCCGTTTCTGAAGGGAAAAACAGACCAGAGTTCTCATCCATGAAACACACCATGTTTCAATGCAGGAAGCAAGCTCTTCTTTCCAGCGTCTCCAATAAATAGGACCATGAGCATGCCCTGAAAAAGAGAACTGTGTTTCCTACTCATATGGACCATATGTAGTTCAACTCTGCTTATGAAACTGATACAAACCACAACTCCTCTTACATAAATGATCTTTAGTTAATAGTGAGAATCGCGTTCGATCCGTGAACTGCGAAAAAATCATATGAGCCCAAAATTCACTGGGTTTACCCGAAATGAACTCTTGCTTGTAGGAAGACACAGATCCTGGAGTTTAACTCTGTTTCTGAAGGGAAATTCAGACCAGAGTTCTTATCCCTGAAACTCACTTTTTTTTAAAGCAAAAAGCAAGCTCTTCTTTCCAGAGTCTAAAATAGAGTAAGAACCATGAGCATGGTATGAAAAAAAGAACTGTGTTTCCTACTCATACAGACCATATGTAGTTCAACTCTGCTTATGAAACTGATACAAACCACAGCTCCTCTTACATAAATGCTCTTTAGTTAATAGTGGGAATCGGTTTGGGTTTGTAAACTGCAAAAATAATTTGAGCCCAAAATTCACTGGGTTTCCGAGAATTGAACTCTTGCATGTAGGAGGACACAGATCCTGGGGTTTAACTACGTTTCAGAAGGAAAATTAAGACCAGAGTTCTCATCCCTGAAAAACACTCTGTTTTAATGCAAGAATCATCCTCTTCTTTCCAGCGTCTCCAATACAGTAAGAAACATGAGCATGCCCAGAAGAAAAGAACTGTGTTTTCTACTCATACGTAACATAAGTAGTTCAACTCTTCTTATGGAATGGTACAGACCAGAGCTCCTCTTACATAAATGCTCTTTAGTTAATAGTGATAATCGCATTGGGTTCGTGAACTGCAAAAAATCATTTGAGCCCAAAATTCACTGGGTTTACCATAAATGAACTCTTGCTGGTAGGAAGACACAGATCATGGGGTTTAACTCCGTTTTGGAAGGGAAAATCAGACCAGAGTTCTCATCCATGAAACACACCCTGTTTTAATGCAGGAAGCAAGCTCTTCTTTCCAGCGTCTCCCATACAGCAAGAATCATGAGCATGCCCAGAAAAAAAGAACTGTGTTTCCTACTCATACGGAACATATGTAGTTCAACTCTGCTTATGAAACTGATAAAAACAACAGCTCCTCTTACATAAATGCTCTGTAGTTAATAGTGGGAATCGGTTTGGGTTGGTGAACTGCAAAAATAATTTGAGCCCAAAATTCACTGGGTTTATGAGAAATGAACTCTTGCTTGTAGGAGGACACAGATCCTGGGGTTTAACTCCGTTTCTGAAGGGAAATTCAGACCAGAGTTCTCATCCCTGAAACACAATCTGTTTTAACGAAGAAGCAAGCTCTTCTTTTCAGAGTCTAAAATACAGCAAGAACCATGAGCATGGTCTGAAAAAAAGAACTGTGTTTCCTATTCATACGGACCATATGTAGTTCAACTCTGCTTATGAAACTGGTACAGACCACACCGTCTTTTACATAAATGCTCTTTAGTTAATAATGAGAATCATGTTGGGTTCGTGAACTACGAAAAATCATTTGAGCACAAAAATTACTGAGTTTTCCAGAACTGAACTCTTGCTTGTAGGAAGACACAGATCCTGGAGTTTAACTCCGTTTCTGAAGGGAAATTCAGACCAGAATTCTCATCCCTAAAAATCACTCTGTTTTAAGGCATGAATCATCCTCTTCTTTCCAGGTTCTCCAATACAGTAAGAACCATGAGCATGCCCAGAAAAAAAGAACTGTGTTTCCTACTCATACGTAACATATGTAGTTCAACTCTTCTTATGAAATGATACAGACCAGAGCTCCTCTTACATAAATGCTCTTTAGTTAATAGTGAGAATGGCGTTGGGTTCAAGAACTTTGTAAAATCGTTTGAGCACAAAATTCACTGGGTTTACCAGAAATTAACTCTTGCTTGTGGGAAGACAGAGATCATGGGGTTTAACTCCGTTTGTGAAGGGAAATTCAGACCAGAGTTCTCATCCATGAAACACACCCTGTTTTAATGCAAGAAGCAAGCTGTTCTTTCCAGCGTCTCCAATACAGCAAGAACCATGAGCATGCCCTGAAAAAAAGAACTGTGTTTCCTACTCATATGGACCATATGTAGTTCAACTCTGCTAATGAAACTGATACAAACCACAGCTCCTCTTACATAAATACTCTTTAGTTAATAGTGGGAATCGGTTTGGGTTGGTGAACTGCAAAAATCATTTGAGCCCAAAATTCACTAGGTTTAACCGCAATGAACTCTTGCTCATAGGAAGACACAGATCCTGGGGTTTAACTCCGTTTCTGAAGGGTAATTCAGACCAGAGTTCTAATCCCTGACACACACTCTGCTTTAATGCAAGAAGCAAGCTCTTCCTTCCAGATTCTAAAACACAGCAAGAACAATGAGCATGACCTGAAAAAAATGTTTTCCTACTCATATGGACAATGTGTAGTTCAACTGTGCTTATGAAACTGATACAAACCACATCTCCTCTTACATAATTGCTCTTTAGTTAATAATGAGAATCATGTTGGGTACGTGAACTACGAAAAATCATTTGAGCACAAAAATCACTGAGTTTTCCAGAACTTAACTCTTGCTTGTAGGAAGACACAGATCCTGGAGGTTAACTCCTTTTCTGAAGGGAAATTCAGACCAGAATTCTCATCCCTAAAAAACACTCTGTTTTAGGGCATGAATCATCCTCTTCTTTCCAGGTTCTCCAATACAGTAAGAACCATGAGCATGCCCAGAAAAAAAGAACTGTATTTCCTACTCATACGTAACATATGTAGTTCAACTCTTCTTATGAAATGATACAGACCAGAGCTCCTCTTACATAAATGCTCTTTAGTTAATAGTGAGAATAGCGTTGGGTTCAAGAACTGTGTAAAATCGTTTGAGCACAAAATTCACTGGGTTTACCAGAAATTAACTCTTGCTTGTAGGAAGACACAGATCCTGGGGTTTAACTCCGTTTGTGAAGGGAAATTCAGACCAGAGTTCTCATCCATGAAACACACCCTGTTTTAATGCAAGAAGCAAGCGCTTCTTTCCAGCGTCTCCAATACAGCAAGAACCATGAGCATGCCCTGAAAAAAAGATCTGTGTTTCCTACTCAAGCGGACCATATGTAGTTCAACTCTGCTTATGAAACTGATACAAACCACACCTCCTCTTACATAAATGCTCTTTAGTTAATAGTGAGAATAGCGCTGGGTTCAAGAACTGTGTAAAATCGTTTGAGCACAAAATTCACTGGGTTTACCAGAAATTAACTCTTGCTTGTAGGAAGACACAGATCCTGGGGTTTAACTCCGTTTCTGAAGGCAAAATCAGACCAGAATTTTCATCTCTGAAAAACACTCTGTTTTAATGGATGAATCATCATCTTCTTTCCAGGTTCTCCAATACAGTAAGAACCATGAGCATGCCCAGAAAAAAAGAACTGTGTTTCCTACTCATACAGACAATATGTAGTTCAACTCTGCTTATTAAACTAATATAGACCACAGCTCCTCTGAAATAAATGCTCTTTAGTTAATAGTGATAATCGTGTTGCGTTCTAGAACTGTGTAAATTCATTTTAGCCGAAAATTCAGTTTGTTTACCAGAAATGAACTCTTGCTGGTAGGAAGACACAGATCGTGGGGTTTAACTCCGTTTGTGAAGGGAAATTCAGACCAGAGTTCTCATCCATGAAACACACCCTGTTTTAATGCAAGAAGCAAGCTCTTCTATCCAGCGTCTCCTATACAGCAAGAACCATGAGCATGCCCTGAAAAAAAGAACTGTGTTTCCTACTCATATGGACCATATGTAGTTCAACTCTGCTTATGAAACTGATACAAACCACAGCTCCTCTTACATAAATGCTCTTTAGTTAATAGTGAGAATCGCATTGGGTTCTAGAACTCTGTAAATTCATTTGAGCCGAAAATTTATTTGGTTTTCCAGAAATGAACTCTTGCTGGTAGGAAGACACAGATCATGGGGATTAATTCCGTTTTGGAAGGGAATTCAGACCAGAGTTCTCATCCATGAAACACACCCTGTCTTAATACAAGAAGCAAGCTCTTCTTTCCAGCGTCTCCAAAACATCAAGAACCATGAGCATGCCCTGAAAAAAAGAACTGTGTTTCCTACTCATACGGAACATGTGTAGTTCAACTCTGCTGATGAATCTGATACAAACCACAGCTCCTCTTACATAAATGATCTTTAGTTAATAGTGAGACTCGCGTTGGGTTCGTGAACTGTGAAAAATCATTTGAGCCGAAAATTTACTTGGTTTACCAGGAATGAACTCTTGCTAGTAGGAAGATACAGATCATGGGGTTTAACCCCGTTTGTGAAGGGAAAATCAGACCAGAGTTCTCATCCATGAAACACACCCTGTTTTAATGCAGGAAGCAAGCTCTTCTTTCCAGCGTCTCCAATACAGCAAGAACCATGAGCATGCCCTGAAAAAAAGAACTGTGTTTCCTACTCATACGGACAATATGTAGTTCAACTCTGCTTATGAAACTAATACAGACCACAGCACCTCTGAAATAAATGCTCTTTAGTTAATAGTGATAATCGCGATGTGTTCTAGAACTGTGTAAATTCATTTTAGCCGAAAATTCAGTTTGTTTACCAGAAATGAACTCTTGCTGGTAGGAAGACACAGATCGTGGGGTTTAACTCCGTTTGTGAAGGGAAATTCAGACCAGAGTTCTCATCCATGAAACACACCCTGTTTTAATGCAAGAAGCAAGCTCTTCTTTCCAGCATCTCCTATACAGCAAGAACCATGAGCATGCCCTGAAAAAAAGAACTGTGTTTCCTACTCATACGGACCATATGTAGTTCAACTCTGCTTATGAAACTGATACAAACCACAGCTCCTCTTACATAAATGATCTTTAGTTAATAGTGAGAATCGCATTGGGTTCTAGAACTCTGTAAATTCATTTGAGCCGAAAATTCATTTGGTTTACCAGAAATTAACTCTTGCTGGTAGGAAGACACAGATCATGGGGTTTAATTCCGTTTTGGAAGGGAATTCAGACCAGAGTTCTCATCCATGAAACACACCCTGTCTTAATGCAAGAAGCAAGCTCTTCTTCCAGAGTCTCCAATACATCAAGAACCATGAGCATGCCCTGAAAAAAAGAACTGTGTTTCCTACTCATACGGACCATATGTAGTTCAACTCTGCTTATGAATCTGATACAAACCACAGCTCCTCTTACATAAATGATCTTTAGTTAATAGTGAGACTCGCGTTGGGTTCGTGTTCTGCGAAAAATCATTTGAGCCGAAAATTTACTTGGTTTAACAGGAATTGACTCTTGCTAGTAGGAAGATACAGATCATGGGGTTTAACCCCGTTTGTGAAGGAAAAATCAGACCAGAGTTCTCATCCATGAAACACAGCCTGTTTTAATGCAGGAAGCAAGCTCTTCTTTCCAGCGTCTCCAATACAGCAAGAACCATGAGCATGCCCTGAAAAAAAGAACTGTGTTTTCTACTCATACGGACCATATGTAGTTCAACTCTGCTTATGAAACTGATACAAACCACAGCTCCTCTTACATAAATACTCTTTAGTTAATAGTGGGAATCGGTTTGGGTTGGTGAACTGCAAAAATCATTTGAGCCAAAAATTCACTAGGTTTAACAGAAATGAACTCTTGCTCATAGGAAGACACAGATCCTGGGTTTTAACTCCTTTTGTGAAGGGAAATTCAGACCAGAGGTCTAATCCCTGTCACACACTCTGCTTTAATGCAAGAAGCAAGCTCTTCCTTCCAGATTCTAAAACACAGCAAGAACAATGAGCATGACCTGAAAAAAAATGTTTTTCCTACTCATATGGACAATGTGTAGTTCTTCTGTGCTTATGAAACTGATACAAACCACATCTCCTCTTACATAATTGCTCTTTAGTTAATAGTGAGAATCGCATTGGTTTCGTGTACTATGAAAAATCATTTGATCCCAAAATTCACTGGGTTTATCTGAAATGAACTCTTGCATGCAGGAAGACACAGATCTTGGGGTTTAACTCCATTTCTGAAGGCAAATTCAGACCAGAATTCTCAACCCTGAAAAGCACTCTGTTTTAAGGCAAGAATCATCCTCTTCTTTACAGGTTCTCCAATACAGTAAGAAACATGAGCATGCCCAGAAAAAAAGAACTGTGTTTCCTACTCATACGTAACATATGTAGTTCAACTCTTCTTATGAAATGATACAGACCAGAGCTCCTCTTACATAAATGCTCTTTAGTTAATAGTGATAATCGCATTGGGTTCTAGAACTCTGTAAATTCATTTGAGCTGAAAATTCACGTGGTTTACCAGAAATGAACTCTTGCTGGTAGGAAGACACAGATCATGGGGATTAATTTCGTTTTGGAAGGGAAATTCAGACCAGAGTTCTCATCCCTGAAGCACACTCTGTTTTAATGAAGAAGCAAGCTTTTCTTTCCCGAGTCTAAAATACAGCAAGAACCATGATCATGGTCTGAAAAAATAAATGTGTTTCCTATTCATACGGCCCATATGTAGTTCAACTCTGCTTATGAAACTGATACAAACCACACCTCCTCTTACATAAATGCTGTTTAGTTAATAGTGAGAATAGCGCTGGGATCAAGAAATGTGTAAAATCTTTTGAGCACAAAATTCACTGGATTTACCAGAAATTAACTCTTGCTTGTAGGAAGACACAGATCCTGGGGTTTAACTCTGTTTCTGAAGGGAAATTCAGACCAGAGTTCTTATCCCTGAAACTCACTCTGTTTTAAATCAATAAGCAAGCTCTTCTTTCCACAGTCTAAAATAGAGTAAGAACCATGAGCATGTTCTGAAAAAAAGAACTGTGTTTCCTACTCATACAGACCATAAGTAGTTCAACTCTGCTTATGAAACTGATACAAACCACAGCTCCTCTTACATAAATGCTCTTTAGTTTATAGTGAGAATCGCATTGGGTTCTAGAACTCTGTAAATTCATTTGAGCCAAAAATTCATTTGGTTTACCAGAAATGAACTCTTGCTGGTAGGAAGACACAGATCATGGGGTTTAACTCCGTTTTGGAAGGGAATTCAGACCAGAGTTCTCATCCATGAAACACACCCTGTCTTAATGCAAGAAGCAAGCTCTTCTTTCCAGCGTCTCCAATACATCAAGAACCATGAGCATGCCCTGAAAAAAAGAACTATGTTTCCTATTCATACGGACCATATGTAGTTCAACTCTGCTTATGAAACTGACACAAACCACAGCTCCTCTTCCATAAATGATCTTTAGTTAATAGTGAGACTCGCGTGGGGTTCGTGAACTGCGAAAAAATAATTTGAGCCGAAAATTTACTTGGTTTACCAGGAATGAACTCTTGCTAGTAGGAAGATACAGATCCTGGGGTTTAACCCTGTTTGTTAAGGGAAAATCAGACCAGAGTTCTCATCCATGAAACACACCCTGTTTTAATGCAGGAAGCAAGCTCTTCTTTCCAGCGTCTCCAATACAGCAAGAACCATGAGCATGCCCTGAAAAAAAGAACTGTGTTTCCTACTCATACGGACCTTATGTAGTTCAACTTTGCATATGAAACTGATACAAACCACAGCTCCTCTTACATAAATACTCTTTAGTTAATAGTGGGAATCGGTTTGGGTTGGTGAACTGCAAAAATCATTTGAGCCAAAAATTCAGTAGGTTTAACAGAAATGAACTCTTGCTCATAGGAAGACACAGATCCTGGGTTTTAACTCCTTTACTGAAGGGAAATTCAGACCAGAGTTCTAATCCCTGACACACACTCTGCTTTAATGCAAGAAGCAAGCTCTTCCTTCCAGATTCTAAAACAGAGCAAGAACAATGAGCATGACCTGAAAAAAAATGTTTTTCCTACTCATGTGGACAATGTGTAGTTCAACTGTGCTTATGAACCTGATACAAACCACATCTCCTCTTACATAATTGCTCTTTAGTTTATAGTGAGAATCGCGTTGGTTTCGTGAACCTTGAAAAATCATTTGATCCCAAAATTAACTGGGTTTATCTGAAATGAACTCTTGCTTGCAGGAAGGCACAGATCTTGGGGTTTAACTCCATTTCTGAAGGCAAATTCAGACCAGAATTCTCAATCCTGAAAAACACTCTGTTTTAAGGTAAGAATCATCCTCTTCTTTACAGGTTCTCCAATACAGTAAGAAACATGAGCATGCCCAGAAAAAAAGAACTGTGTTTCCTACTCATACATAACATATGTAGTTCAACACTTCTTATGAAATGATACAGACCAGAGCTCCTCTTACATAAATGATCTTTAGTTAATAGTGATAATCGCATTGGGTTCTAGAACTCTGTAAAATCATTTGAGCCGAAAATTCACTAGGTTTACCAGAAATGAACTCTTGCTGTTAGGAAGACACAGATCATGGGGTTTAATCCGTTTTGTAAGGGAAATTCATACCAGGGTTCTCATCCCTGAAACACACTCTGTTTTAACGAAGAAGCAAGCTCTTCTTTCCCGAGTTTAAATACAGCAAGGACCATGAGCATGGTCTGAAAAAAAAAACTGTGTTTCCTATTCATACGGCCCATATGTAGTTCAACTCTGCTTATGAAACTGATACAAACCACAGCTCCTCTTACATAAATGATCTTTAGTTAATAGTCAGAATCGCGTTGGGATCGTGAACTGCGAACAATCATTTGAGCCCAAAATTCACTGGGTTTACCAGAAATGAACTCTTGCTTGTAGGAAGACACAGATGCTGGGGTTTAACTCTGTTTCTGAAGGAAAATTCAGACCAGAATTCTCAACCCTGAAAAACACTCTGTTTTAAGGCAAGAATCATCCTCTTCTTCCCAGCGTCTCCAATACAGTAAGTAACATGAGCATGCCCAGAAAAAAAGAACTGTGTTTCCTACTCATACAAAACATATGTAGTTCAACTCTTCTTATGAAATGATACAGACCAGACCTCCTCCTACATAAATGCTCTTTAGTTAATAGTGATAATCGCATTGGATTCTAGACCTGTGTAAATTCATTTGAGCCGAAAATTCACTTGGTTTATCATAAATGAACTCCTGCTGGTAGGAAGCCACAGATCCTGGGGTTTAACTCTGTTTCTGAAGGGAAATTCAGACCAGAATTTTCATCCCTGAAACACACTCTGTTTTAACGAAAAGCAAGCTTTTCTTTCCCGTGTCTAAAATACAGCAAGAAGCAGGATCATGGTCTGAAAAAATAACTGTGTTTCCTATTCATATGGCCCATATGTAGTTCAACTCTGCTTATGAAACTGACACAAACCACACCAACTCTTACATAAATGCTCTTTAGTTAATAGTGAGAATAGCGTTGGGTTCAAGAACTGTGTAAAATCGTTTGAGCACAAAATTCACTGGGTTTACCAGAAATTAACTCTTGCTTGTAGGAAGACACAGATCCTGGGGTTTAACTACGTTTCTGAAGGCAAATTCAGACCAGAATTTTCATAGCTATAAAACACTCTGTTTTAATGGATGAATCATCCTCTTCTTTCCAGGTTCTCCAATACAGTAAGAACCATGAGCATGCCCAGAAAAAAAGAACTGTGTTTCCTACTCATACGGACAATATGTAGTTCAACTCTGCTTATGAAACTAATACAGACCACAGCTTCTCTCACATAAATGCTCTTTAGTTAATAGTGGGAATCGGTTTGGGATTGTGAACTGCAAAAATCATTTGAGCCCAAAATTCACTATGTTTAACAGAAATGAACTCTTGCTCATACAGAGACACAGATCCTGATGTTTTACTCCGTTTCTGAAGGGTAATTCTGACCAGAGTTCTAATCCCTGAAACACACTCTGCTTTAATGCAAGAAGCAAGCTCTTCCTTCCAGATTCTAAAACACAGCAAGAACAATGAGTATGACCTGAAAAAAAATGTTTTTCCTACTCATATGGAGAATATGTAGTTCGACTGTGCTTATGAAACTGATACAAACCACAGCTCTTCATATATAAATGCTCTTTAGTTAATAGTGAGAATCGCGTTGGTTTCGTGAACTGTGAAAAATCATTTGGGCCGAAAATTTACTTGGTTTACTAGGAATGAACTCTTGGTAGTAGGAAGATACAGATCATGGGGTTTACCCCGTTTGTGAAGGGAAAATCAGACCAGAGATCTCATCCATGAAACACACCCTGTTTTAATGCAAGAAGCAAGCTCTTCTTTCCAGAGTCTCCAATACAGCAAGAACCATGAGCATGCCCTGAAAAAAAGAACTGTGTTTCCTACTCATACGGACCATATGTAGTTCAACTATGCTTATGAAATTGATACAAACCACAGGTCCTCTTACATAAATGATCTTTAGTTAATAGTGAGAGTCGCGTTGGGTTTGTGAACTGCGAAAAATCATTTGAGCCCAAAATTCACTGGGTTTACCAGAAATGAACTCTTGCTTGTAGGAAGACACAGATCCTGGGGTTTAACTCCGTTTCTGAAGGCAAATTCAGACCAGAATTCTCAACCCTGAAAAACACTGTTTTAAGGCAAGAATCATCCTCTTCTTTCCAGCGTCTCCAATACAGTAAGAAACATGAGCATGCCCAGAAAAAAAGAACTGTGTTTCCTACTCATACATAACATAGGTAGTTCAACTCTTCTTATGAAATGATACAGACCAGAGCTCCTCTTACATAAATGCTCTTTAGTTAATAGTGATAATCGCATTGGCTTCTAGAACTGTTTAAATTCATTTGAGCCGAAAATTCACTTTGTTTACCAGAAATGAACTCCTGCTGGTAGGAAGACACAGATTGTGGTGATTAACTCCGTTTTGGAAGGGAAATTCAGACCAGAGTTCTCATCCCTGAAACACACACTGTTTTAACGAAAAAGCAAGCTTTTCTTTCCCGAGTCTGAAAGACAGCAAGAACCATGATCATGGTCTGAAAAAATAACAGTGTTTCCTATTCATACGGCCCATATGTAGTTCAACTCTGTTTACAAAACTGATACAAACCCCACCTCCTCTTACATAAATGCTCTTTAGTTAATAGTGAGAATAGCGTTGGGTTCGAGAACTGTGTAAAATCGTTTGAGCACAAAATTCACTGGGTTTACCAGAAATTAACTCTTGCTTGTAGGAAGACACAGATCCTGGGGTTTAACTCCGTTTCTGAAGGCAAATTCAGACCAGAATTTTCATCTCTGAAAAACACTCTGTTTTAATAGATGAATCATCCTCTTCTCCAGGTTCTCCAATACATCAAGAACCATGAGCATGCCCTGAAAAAAAGAACTGTGTTTCCTTCTCATACGGACCATATGTAGTTCAACTCTGCTTATGAAACTGATACAAACCACAGCTCCTCTTACATCAATGATCTTTAGTTAATAGTGAGACTCGCGTTGGGTTCGTGAACTGCGAAAAAACATTTGAGCCGAAAATTTACTTGGTTTACGAGGAATGAACTCTTGCTAGTAGGAAGATACAGATCATGGGGTTTACACCATTTGTAAAGGGAAAATCAGACCCGAGATCTCATCCATGAAACACACCCTGTTTTAATGCAAGAAGCAAGCTCTTCTTTCCAGAGTCTCCAATACATCAAGAACCATGAGCATGCCCTGAAAAAAAGAACTGTGTTTCCTACTCATATGGACCATATGTAGTTCAACTATGCTTATGAAACTGATACAAACCACAGGTCCTCTTACATAAATGATCTTTAGTTAATAGTGAGAATCGCGTTGGGTTTGTGAATTGCGAAAAATCATTTGAGCCCAAAATTCACTGGGTTTACCAGAAATGAACTCTTGCTTGTAGGAAGACACAGATCCTGGGGTTTAACTCCGTTTCTGAAGGCAAATTCAGACCAGAATTCTCAACCCTGAAAAACACTGTTTTAAGGCAAGAATCATCCTCTTCTTTCCAGCGTCTCCAATACAGTAAGAAACATGAGCATGCCCAGAAAAAAAGAACTGTGTTTCCTACTCATACATAACATAGGTAGTTCAACTCTTCTTATGAAATGATACAGACCAGAGCTCCTCTTACATAAATGCTCTTTAGTGAATAGTGATAATCGCATTGGCTTCTAGAACTGTGTAAATTCATTTGAGCCGAAAATTCACTTGGTTTATCAGAAAAGATCTCTTGCTGATAGAAAGACACAGATCATGTGGTTTAACTCTGTTTTGGAAGGGAAATTCAGATCAGAGTTCTCATCCCTGAAACACACTCTGTTTTAATGAAGAAGCAAGCTCTCTTTCCCGAGTCTAAAATACAACAAGAACCATGAGCATGGTTGAAAAAAAAACTGTGTTTCCTATTCATACGGTCCATATGTAGATCAATTCTGCTTATGAAACTGATAGAAACCACAGCTCCTCTTACATAAATGATCTTTAGTGAATAGTGAGAATAGGGTTGGGTTCAAGAACTGTGTAAAATCGTTTGAGCACAAAATTCACTGGGTTTACCAGAAATTAACTCTCGCTTGTAGGAAGACACAGATCCTGGGGTTTAACTCTGTTTCTGAAGGGAAATTCAGACCAGAGTTCTGGTCGGTGAAACACACTCTGTTTTAAAGCAAGAAGCAAGCTCTTGTTTCCAGAGTCTAAAATAGAGCAAGAACCATGAGCAGGGTCTGAAAATAAGAACTGTGTTTCCTACTCATACAGACCATATGTAGTTCAACTCTCCTTATGAAACTGTCACAGACCACACCTTTTTTTACATTAATGCTCTTTAGTTAATAATGAGATCATGTTGGGTTCGTGAACTATGAAAAATCATTTGAGCCGAAAATTCATTTGGTTTACCAGAACTGAACAATTGCTTGTAGGAAGACACAGATCCTGGGTTTTAACTCCGTTTCTGAAGGGAAATTCAGACCAGAATTGTCATCCCTGGAAAACACTCTATTTTAAGGCATGAAACATCCTCTTCTTACAGCTTCTCCAATACAGTAAGAACCATGAGCATGCCCAGAAAAAAGAAATGGGTTTCCTACTCATAAGGACCATATGTAGTCAATCTCTGCTTATGAAACTGATACAAACCACAGCTCCTCTTACATAAATGCTCTTTAGTTAATAGTGATAATCACATTGGGTTCATGAACTGCGAAAAATCTTTTCAGCCTAAAATTCACTGGGTTTACCAGAAATGAACTATTGCTTGTAGGAAGACACAGATCCTGGGGTTTAACTCCGTTTTGGAAGGGAAATTCAGATCAGAGTTCTCATCCCTGAAACACACTCTGTTTAAACAAAGAAGCAAGCTCTTCTTTCCTGAGTTTAAATACAGCAAGAACCATGAGCATGGTCTGAAAAAAAAAACTCTGTTTCCTATTCATACGGCCCATATGTAGTTCAATTCTGCTTATGAAACTGGTATAAACCACAGCTCCTCTTACATAAATGCTCTTTAGTTAATAGTGGGAATCGGTTTGGGATTGTGAACTGCAAAAATCATTTGAGCCCAAAATTCACGATGTTTAACAGAAATGAACTCTTGCTCATACAGAGACACAGATCCTGATGTTTTACTCCGTTTCTGAAGGGTAATTCTGACCAGAGTTCTAATTCCTGAAACACACTCTGCTTTAATGCAAGAAGCAAGCTCTTCCTTCCAGATTCTAAAACACAGCAAGAACAATGAGTATGACCTGAAAAAAAATGTTTTTCCTACTCATATGGAGAATATGTAGTTCGACTGTGCTAATGAAACTGATACAAACCACAGCTCTTCATACATAAATGCTCTTTAGTTAATAGTGAGAATCGCGTTGGTTTCGTGAACTGTGAAAAATCATTTGGGCCGAAAATTTACTTGGTTTACTAGGAATGAACTCTTGCTAGTAGGAAGATACAGATCATGGGGTTTACCTCGTTTGTGAAGGGAAAATCAGACCAGAGATCTCATCCATGAAACACACCCTGTTTTAATGCAAGAAGCAAGCTCTTCTTTCCAGAGTCTCCAATACAGCAAGAACCATGAGCATGCCCTGAAAAAGAACTGTGTTTCCTACTCATACGGACCATATGTAGTTCAACTATGCTTATGAAATTGATACAAACCACAGGTCCTCTTACATAAATGATCTTTAGTTAATAGTGAGAGTCGCGTTGGGTTTGTGAACTGCAAAAAATCATTTGAGCCCAAAATTCACTGGGTTTACCAGAAATGAACTCTTGCTTGTAGGAAGACACAGATCCTGGGGTTTAACTCCGTTTCTGAAGGCAAATTCAGACCAGAATTCTCAACCCTGAAAAACACTGTTTTAAGGCAAGAATCATCCTCTTCTTTCCAGCGTCTCCAATACAGTAAGAAACATGAGCATGCCCAGAAAAAAAGAACTGTGTTTCCTACTCATACATAACATAGGTAGTTCAACTCTTCTTATGAAATGATACAGACCAGAGCTCCTCTTACATAAATGCTCTTTAGTTAATAGTGATAATCGCATTGGCTTCTAGAACTGTGTAAATTCATTTGAGCCGAAAATTCACTTTGTTTACCAGAAATGAACTCCTGCTGGTAGGAAGACACAGATTGTGGTGATTAACTCCGTTTTGGAAGGGAAATTCAGACCAGAGTTCTCATCCCTGAAACACACACTGTTTTAACGAAGAAGCAAGCTTTTCTTTCCCGAGTTTGAAAGACAGCAAGAACCATGATCATGGTCTGAAAAAATAACAGTGTTTCCTATTCATACGGCCCATATGTAGTTCAACTCTGTTTACAAAACTGATACAAACCCCACCTCCTCTTACATAAATGCTCTTTAGTTAATAGTGAGAATAGCGTTGGGTTCGAGAACTGTGTAAAATCGTTTGAGCACAAAATTCACTGGGTTTACCAGAAATTAACTCTTGCTTGTAGGAAGACACAGATCCTGGGGTTTAACTCCGTTTCTGAAGGCAAATTCAGACCAGAATTTTCATCTCTGAAAAACACTCTGTTTTAATAGATGAATCATCCTCTTCTCCAGGTTCTCCAATACATCAAGAACCATGAGCATGCCCTGAAAAAAAGAACTGTGTTTCCTACTCATACGGACCATATGTAGTTCAACTCTGCTTATGAAACTGATACAAACCACAGCTCCTCTTACATCAATGATCTTTAGTTAATAGTGAGACTCGCGTTGGGTTCGTGAACTGCGAAAAAACATTTGAGCCGAAAATTTACTTGGTTTACGAGGAATGAACTCTTGCTAGTAGGAAGATACAGATCATGGGGTTTACACCATTTGTAAAGGGAAAATCAGACCCGAGATCTCATCCATGAAACACACCCTGTTTTAATGCAAGAAGCAAGCTCTTCTTTCCAGAGTCTCCAATACATCAAGAACCATGAGCATGCCCTGAAAAAAAGAACTGTGTTTCCTACTCATATGGACCATATGTAGTTCAACTATGCTTATGAAACTGATACAAACCACAGGTCCTCTTACATAAATGATCTTTAGTTAATAGTGAGAATCGCGTTGGGTTTGTGAATTGCGAAAAATCATTTGAGCCCAAAATTCACTGGGTTTACCAGAAATGAACTCTTGCTTGTAGGAAGACACAGATCCTGGGGTTTAACTCCGTTTCTGAAGGCAAATTCAGACCAGAATTCTCAACCCTGAAAAACACTGTTTTAAGGCAAGAATCATCCTCTTCTTTCCAGCGTCTCCAATACAGTAAGAAACATGAGCATGCCCAGAAAAAAAGAACTGTGTTTCCTACTCATACATAACATAGGTAGTTCAACTCTTCTTATGAAATGATACAGACCAGAGCTCCTCTTACATAAATGCTCTTTAGTTAATAGTGATAATCGCATTGGCTTCTAGAACTGTGTAAATTCATTTGAGCCGAAAATTCACTTTGTTTACCAGAAATGAACTCCTGCTGGTAGGAAGACACAGATTGTGGTGATTAACTCCGTTTTGGAAGGGAAATTCAGACCAGAGTTCTCATCCCTGAAACACACACTGTTTTAACGAAGAAGCAAGCTTTTCTTCCCCGAGTCTGAAAGACAGCAAGAACCATGATCATGGTCTGAAAAAATAACAGTGTTTCCTATTCATACGGCCCATATGTAGTTCAACTCTGTTTACAAAACTGATACAAACCCCACCTCCTCTTACATAAATGCTCTTTAGTTAATAGTGAGAATAGCGTTGGGTTCGAGAACTGTGTAAAATCGTTTGAGCACAAAATTCACTGGGTTTACCAGAAATTAACTCTTGCTTGTAGGAAGACACAGATCCTGGGGTTTAACTCCGTTTCTGAAGGCAAATTCAGACCAGAATTTTCATCTCTGAAAAACACTCTGTTTTAATAGATGAATCATCCTCTTCTCCAGGTTCTCCAATACATCAAGAACCATGAGCATGCCCTGAAAAAAAGAACTGTGTTTCCTACTCATACGGACCATATGTAGTTCAACTCTGCTTATGAAACTGATACAAACCACAGCTCCTCTTACATCAATGATCTTTAGTTAATAGTGAGACTCGCGTTGGGTTCGTGAACTGCGAAAAAACATTTGAGCCGAAAATTTACTTGGTTTACGAGGAATGAACTCTTGCTAGTAGGAAGATACAGATCATGGGGTTTACACCATTTGTAAAGGGAAAATCAGACCAGAGATCTCATCCATGAAACACACCCTGTTTTAATGCAAGAAGCAAGCTCTTCTTTCCAGAGTCTCCAATACATCAAGAACCATGAGCATGCCCTGAAAAAAAGAACTGTGTTTCCTACTCATATGGACCATATGTAGTTCAACTATGCTTATGAAACTGATACAAACCACAGGTCCTCTTACATAAATGATCTTTAGTTAATAGTGAGAATCGCGTTGGGTTTGTGAATTGCGAAAAATCATTTGAGCCCAAAATTCACTGGGTTTACCAGAAATGAACTCTTGCTTGTAGGAAGACACAGATCCTGGGGTTTAACTCCGTTTCTGAAGGCAAATTCAGACCAGAATTCTCAACCCTGAAAAACACTGTTTTAGGCAAGAATCATCCTCTTCTTTCCAGCGTCTCCAATACAGTAAGAAACATGAGCATGCCCAGAAAAAAAGAACTGTGTTTCTTACTCATACATAACATAGGTAGTTCAACTCTTCTTATGAAATGATACAGACCAGAGCTCCTCTTACATAAATGCTCTTTAGTGAATAGTGATAATCGCATTGGCTTCTAGAACTGTGTAAATTCATTTGAGCCGAAAATTCACTTGGTTTATCAGAAAAGATCTCTTGCTGATAGAAAGACACAGATCATGTGGTTTAACTCTGTTTTGGAAGGGAAATTCAGACCAGAGTTCTCATCCCTGAAACACACTCTGTTTTAATGAAGAAGCAAGCTCTCTTTCCTGAGTCTAAAATACAACAAGAACCATGAGCATGGTTGAAAAAAAAACTGTGTTTCCTATTCATACGGCCCATATGTAGATCAATTCTGCTTATGAAACTGATAGAAACCACAGCTCCTCTTACATAAATGATCTTTAGTGAATAGTGAGAATAGGGTTGGGTTCAAGAACTGTGTAAAATCGTTTGAGCACAAAATTCACTGGGTTTACCAGAAATTAACTCTCGCTTGTAGGAAGACACAGATCCTGGGGTTTAACTCTGTTTCTGAAGGGAAATTCAGACCAGAGTTCTGGTCGGTGAAACACACTCTGTTTTAAAGCAAGAAGCAAGCTCTTGTTTCCAGAGTCTAAAATAGAGCAAGAACCATGAGCAGGGTCTGAAAATAAGAACTGTGTTTCCTACTCATACAGACCATATGTAGTTCAACTCTCCTTATGAAACTGTCACAGACCACACCTTTTTTTACATTAATGCTCTTTAGTTAATAATGAGATCATGTTGGGTTCGTGAACTATGAAAAATCATTTGAGCCGAAAATTCATTTGGTTTACCAGAACTGAACAATTGCTTGTAGGAAGACACAGATCCTGGGTTTTAACTCCGTTTCTGAAGGGAAATTCAGACCAGAATTGTCATCCCTGGAAAACACTCTATTTTAAGGCATGAAACATCCTCTTCTTACAGCTTCTCCAATACAGTAAGAACCATGAGCATGCCCAGAAAAAAGAACTGGGTTTCCTACTCATAAGGACCATATGTAGTCAATCTCTGCTTATGAAACTGATACAAACCACAGCTCCTCTTACATAAATGCTCTTTAGTTAATAGTGATAATCACGTTGGGTTCATGAACTGCGAAAAATATTTTCAGCCTAAAATTCACTGGGTTTACCAGAAATGAACTATTGCTTGTAGGAAGACACAGATCCTGGGGTTTAACTCCGTTTTGGAAGGGAAATTCAGATCAGAGTTCTCATCCCTGAAACACACTCTGTTTTAACGAAGAAGCAAGCTCTTCTTTCCTGAGTTTAAATACAGCAAGAACCATGAGCATGGTCTGAAAAAAAAAACTGTGTTTCCTATTCATACGGCCCATATGTAGTTCAATTCTGCTTATGAAACTGGTATAAACCACAGCTCCTCTTACATAAATGCTCTTTAGTTAATAGTGAGAATAGCGTTGGGTTCAAGAACTGTGTAAAATCGTTTGAGTACAAAATTCACTGGGTTTACCAGAAATGAACTATTGCTTGTAGGAAGACACAGATCATTGTGTTTAACTCCGTTTCTGAAGGGAAATTCAGACCAGAATTATCATCCCTGAAAATCACTCTGTTTTAAGGCATGAAACATCCTCTTCTCACCGCTTCTCCAATATAGTAAGAACCATGAGCATGCCCAGAAAAAAAGAAGTGTGTTTCCCACTCATACGGACCATATGTAGTCCACCTCTGCTTACAAAAATGATACAGACCACAGCTCCTCTTACATAAATGCTCTTTAGTTAATAGTGATAATTGCCTTAGGTTCTAGAAGTGTGTAAAGTCATTTAAGCCGAAAATTTACTTGGTTTACCAGAAATGAACTCTTGCTAGTAGGAAGACACAGATCATGGGGTTTAACCCGTTTGTGAAGGGAAAATCAGACCATTGTTCTCATCCTTGATACACACCCTGTTTTAATGCAGGACGCAAGCTCCTCTTTCCAGCGTCTCCAATACAGGAAGAACCATGAGCATGCCCTGAAAAAAAGAACTGTGTTTCCTACTCATACGGACCATATGTAGTTCAACTCTGCTTATGAAACTGATACAAACCACAGCAACTCTTACATAAATGCTCTTTAGTTAATAGTGGGAATCGGTTTGGGATGGTGAACTGCAAAAATCATTTGAGCCCCAAATTCACTAGGTTTAACAAAAATGAACTCTTGCTCATAGGAAGACACAGATCCTGGGGTTTAACTCCGTTTCTGAAGGGTAATTCAGACCAGAGTTCTTATCCCTGAAACTCTCTATGTTTTAAAGCAATAAGCAAGCTCTTCTTTCCTGAGTTTAAATACAGCAAGAACAATGAGCATGACCTGAAAAAAAAATGTTTTTCCTACTCATATGGAGAATATGTAGTTCGACTGTGCTTATGAAACTGACACAAACCACAGCTCCTCTTACATAAATGATTTTTAGTTAATAGTGAGAATCGTGTTAGGTTCGTGAACTGCGAAAAATCATTTAAGCCCAAAATTCACTGGGATTACCATAAATGAACTCTTGCTTGTAGGAAGACACAGATGCTGGGGTTTAACTCCGTTTCTGAAGGCAAATTGAGACCAGAATTCTCAACCCTGAAAAACACTGTTTTAAGGCAAGAATCATCCTCTTCTTTCCAACGTCTCCAATACAGTAAGAAACGTGAGCATGCCCATTAAAAAAGAACTGTGTTTCCTAATCATACATAACATAGGTAATTCAACTCTTCTTATGAAATGATACAGACCAGAGCTCCTCTTACTTAAATGTTCTTTACTTAATAGTGATAATTGCATTGGGTTCTAGAACTGTGTAAATTCATTTGAGCCGACAATTCACTTGGTTTATCAGAAATGAACTCTTGCTGGTAGCAAGACACAGATCATGGGATTTAACTCCGTTTTGAAAGGGAAATTCAGACCAGAGTTCTCATCCCTGAAACACACTCTGTTTTAACGAAGAAGCAAGCTCTTCTTTCCCGAGTCTAAACTATAACAAGAACCAAGAGCATGGTCTGAAAAAAAAAAACTGTTTTTCCTATTCATACGGACCATATGTAGATCAACTCTGCTTATGAAACTGATACAAAACACAGCTCCTCTTACATAAATGATCTTTAGTTAATAGTGAGAATAGCGTTGGGTTCAAGAACTGTGTAAAATCGTTTGAGCACAAAATTCACTGGGTTTACCAGAAATTAACTCTTGCTTGTAGGAAGACACAGATCCTGGGGTATAACTCCGTTTCTGAAGGGAAATTCAGACCAGAATTTTCATCCCTGAATAACTCTCTGTTTTAATGGATGAATCATCCTCTTCTTTCCAGGTTCTCCAATACAGTAAGATCCATGAGCATGCCCAGAAAAAAAGAACTGTGTTTCCTACTCATACGGACCATATGTAGTTCAACTCTGCTTATGAAACGAATACAGACCACAGCTCCTCTCACATAAATGCTCTTTAGTTAATAGTGGGAAGCAGTTTGGAATGGTGAACTGCAAAAATCATTGAAGCCCAAAATTCACTAGGTTTAACAGAAATGAACTCTTGCTCATAGGAAGACACAGATCCTGGGGTTTAACTCCCTTTCTGAACGGTAATTCAGACCAGAGTTCTAATCCCTCAAACACACTCTGCTTTAATGCAAGAAGCAAGCTCTTCCTTCCAGATTCTAAAATACGGCAAGAACAATGAGCATGCCCTGAAAAAAAAAATGTTTTTCCTGCTCATATGGACAATATGTAGTTCAACTGTGCTTATGAAACTGATACAAACCCCAGCTCCTCTTATATAAATGCTCATTAGCTAATAGTGAGAATCGCGTTGGTTTCATGAACTGTGAAAAATCATTTGATCCCAAAATTCACTGGGTTTACCTGAAATGAACTCTTGCTTACAGGAAGACACAAATCATGGCGTTTAACTCCATTACTGAAGGCAAATTCAGACCAGAATTCTTAACCCTGAAAAGCACACTGTTTTAAGGCAAGAATCATCCTCTTCTTTCCAGGGTCTCCAATACAGAAATAACCATGAGCATGACCAGAAAAAAAGAACTGTGTTTACTACTCATACGGACCATATTTAGTTCAACTCTGCTGATGAAATGATACAGACCACAGCTCCTCTGACATAAATGCTCTTCAGTTAATAGTGATAATCGCATTAGGTTCTAGAACTGTGTAAATTCATTTGAGCTGAAAATTCACTTTGTTTACCAGAAATGAACTCTTGCTGGTAGGAAGACACAGATTGTGGGGGTTTAACTACGTTTGTGAAGGGAAATTCAGACCAGAGTTCTCATGCATGAAACACAGCCTGTTTTAATGCAAGAAGCAAGCTCTTCTTCCCAGCGTCTCCAATACAGCAAGGACCATGAGCATGCCGTGTAAAAAAGAACTGTGTTTCCTACTTGTACGGACCATATGTAGTTCAACTCTGCTTATGAAACTGATACAAACCACAGCTCCACTTACATAAATGCTCTTTAGCTAATAGTGATAATTGCGTTGGTTTCGTGAACTGTGAAAAATCATTTGATCCCAAAATTCACTGGGTTTACCTGAAATGAACTCTTGCTTGTAGGAAGACACAGATGCTGGGGTTTAACTCCGTTTCTGAAGGCAAATTCAGACCAGAATTCTCAACACTGAAAAACACTGTTTTAGGCAAGAATCATCCTCTTCTTTCCAACGTCTCCAATACAGTAAGAAACATGAGCATGCGCAGAAAAAAAGAACTGTGTTTCCTACTCATACATAACATAGGTAGTTCAACTCTTCTTATGAAATGATACAGACCAGAGCTCCTCTTACATAAATGCTCTTTAGTTAATAGTGATAATCATATTGTGTTCTAGAACTGTGTAAATTCATTTGAGCCGACAATTCACTTGGTTTATCAGAAATGAACTCTTGCTGGTAGCAAGACACAGATCATGGGATTTAACTCCGTTTTGAAAGGGAAATTCAGACCAGAGTTCTCATCCCTGAAACACACTCTGTTTTAACGAAGAAGCAAGCTCTTCTTTCCCGAGTCTAAAATATAACAAGAACCATGAGCATGGTCTGAAAAAAAAAACTGTGTTTCCTATTCATACGGCCCATATGTAGATCAACTCTGCTTATGAAACTGATACAAAACACAGCTCCTCTTACATAAATGACCTTTAGTTAATAGTGAGAATAGCGTTGGGTTCAAGAACTGTGTAAAATCGTTTGAGCACAAAATTCACTGGGTTTACCAGAAATTAACTCTTGCTTGTAGGAAGACACAGATCCTGGGGTTTAACTCCATTTCTGAAGGGAAATTCAGACCAGAATTTTCATCCCTGAATAACTCTCTGTTTTAATGGATGAATCATCCACTTCTTTCCAGGTTCTCCAATACAGTAAGAACCATGAGCATGCCCAGAAAAAAAGAACTGTGTTTCCTACTCATACGGACCATATGTAGTTCAACTCTGCTTATGAAACTAATACAGACCGCAGCTCCTCTCACATAAATGTTCTTTAGTTAATAGTGGGAAGCAGTTTGGAGTGGTGAACTGCAAAAATCAATGGAGCCCAAAATTCACTACGTTTAAAAGAAATGAACTCTTGCTCATAGGAAGACACAGATCCTGGGGTTTAACTCACTTTCTGAACGGTGACTCAGACCAGAGTTCTAATCCCTCAAACACACTCTGCTTTAATGCAAGAAGCAAGCTCTCCCTTCCAGATTCTAAAATATAGCAAGAACAATGAGCATGCCCTGAAAAAAAATGTTCTTCCTGCTCATATGGACAATATGTATTTCAACTGTGCTTATGAAACTGATACAAACCCCAGCTCCTCTTACATAAATGCTCTTTAGCTAATAGTGAGAATTGCGTTGGTTTCGTGAACTGTGAAAAATCATTTGATCCCAAAATTCACTGGGTTTACCTGAAATGAAATGTTGCTTGCAGGAAGACACAGATCTTGGGGTTTAACTCCATTTCTGGAGGCAAATTCAGACCAGAATTCTCAACCCTGAAAAACACTCTGTTTTAAGGCAAGAATCATCCTCTTCTTTCCAGGTTCTCCAATACAGTAAGGACAATGAGCATGCCCAGAAAAAAAGAACTGTGTTTCCTACTCATACACACCATATGTAGTTCAACTCTGCTGATGAAATGATACAGACCACAGCTCTTCTGACATAAATGCTCTTTAGTTAATAGTGATAATCGCATTGTGTTCTAGAACTGTGTAAATTCATTTGAGCCGAAAATTCACTTTGTTTACCAGATGAACTCTTGCTGGTAGGAAGACACAGATCATGGGGTTTTACTCCGTTTTGGAAGGGAAATTCAGATCAGAGTTCTCATCCATGAAACACACTCTGTTTTAACGAAGAAGCAAGCTCTTCTTTCCAGAATCTAAAATACAGCAAGAACCATAAGCATGGTCTGAAAAACAGAACTTTCTTTCCTATTCATACGGACAATATGTAGTTCAACTCTTCTTATGAAACTGGTACAGACCACACCTTCTTTTACATAAATGCTCTTTAGTTAATTATGAGAATCATGTTGGGTTCGTGAACTACGAAAAATCATTTGAGCACAAAATTCACTGAGTTTTCCAGAACTGAACTCTTGCTTGTAGGAAGACCTAGATCCTGGGGTTTAAATCCGTTTCTGAAGGGAAATTCAGACCAGAATTATCATCCCTGGAAAACACTCTGTTTTAAGGCAAGAGTCATCCTTTTCTTTCCAGGTTCTCCAATACACTAAGAACCATGAGCATGCCAAGAAAAAAAGAGCTGTGTTTCCTACTCATACAGACCATATGTAGTCCAACTCTGCTTATGAAACTAATACAGACCACAGCTCCTCTCACATAAATGCTCTTTAGTTAATAGTGATAATTGCCTTAGGTTTTAGAAATGTGTAAAGTCATTTGAGCCGAAAATTTACTTGGTTTATGAGAAATGAACTCTTGCTAGTAGGAAGATACGGATCATGGGGTTTAACCCGTTTGTGAAGAGAAAATCAGACCAGAGTTCTCATCCATGACACACACCCTGTTTTAATGCAGGAAGCAAGCTCCTCTTTCCAGCGTCTCCAATACAGCAAGAACCATGAGCATGCACGGAAAAAAAGAACTGTGATTCCTACTCATACGGACCATATGTAGTTCAACTCTGCTTATGAAACTGATACAAACCACAGCTCTTCTTACATAAATGCTCTTTAGTTAATAGTGGGAATCGGTTTGGGATGGTAAACTGCAAAAATCATTTGAGCCCAAAATTCACTATGTTTAACAGAAATGAACTCTTGCTCCTAGGAAGACACAGATCCTGGGGTTTTACTCCGTTTCTGAAGGGTAATTCAGACCAGAGTTCTAATCCCTGAAACACACTCTGCTTTAATGCAAGAAGCAAGCTCTTCCTTCCAGATTCTAAAACACAGCAAGAACAATGAGCATGACCTGAAAAAAAATGTTTTTCCTACTCATATGGACAATATGTAGTTCGACTGTGCTTATGAAACTGATACAAACCACAGCTCTTCTTACATAAATGCTCTTTAGTTAATAGTGAGAATCGCGTTGGTTTCGTAAACTGTGAAAAATCATATGATCCCAAAATTCACTGGGTTTACCTGAAATGAAATCTTGCTTGCAGGAAGACACAGATCTTGGGGTTTAACTCCATTTCTGGAGGCAAATACGGACCAGAATTCTCAACCCTGAAAAACACTCTGTTTTAAGGCAAGAATCATCCTCTTCTTTCCAGTGTCTCCAATACAGTAAGATCCATGAGCATGACCAGAAAAAAAGAACTGTGTTTCCTACTCATACACACCATGTGTAGTTCAACTCTGCTGATGAAATGATACAGACCACAGCTCCTCTGACATAAATGCTCTTCAGTTAATAGTGATAATCGCATTGGGTTCTAGAACTGTGTAAATTCATTTGAGCCGAAAATTCACTTTGTTTACCAGAAATGAACTCTTGCTGGTAGGAAGACACAGATTGTGGGGGTTTAACTCCGTTTGTGAAGGGAAATTCAGACCAGAGTTCTCATGCATGAAACACAGCCTGTTTTAATGCAAGAAGCAAGCTCTTCTTCCCAGCGTCTCCAATACAGCAAGGACCAGGAGCATGCCCTGAAAAAAGAACTGTGTTTCCTACTTGTACGGACCATATGTAGTTCAACTCTGCTTATGAAACTGATACAAACCACAGCTCCACTTACATAAATGATCTTTAGTTAATAGTGAAAATCTCGATGGGTTCGTGAACTGTGAAAAATCATTTGAGCCCAAAATTCACTGGGTTTACCAGAAATGAACTCTTGCTTGTAGGAAGACACAGATGCTGGGGTTTAACTCCGTTTCTGAAGGCAAATTCAGACCAGAATTCTCAACACTGAAAAACACTGTTTTAGGCAAGAATCATCCTCTTCTTTCCAACGTCTCCAATACAGTAAGAAACATGAGCATGCGCAGAAAAAAAGAACTGTGTTTCCTACTCATACATAACATAGGTAGTTCAACTCTTCTTATGAAATGATACAGACCAGAGCTCCTCTTACATAAATGCTCTTTAGTTAATAGTGATAATTGTATTGTGTTCTAGAACTGTGTAAATTCATTTGAGCCGACAATTCACTTGGTTTATCAGAAATGAACTCTTGCTGGTAGAAAGACACAGATCATGGGATTTAACTCCGTTTTGAAAGGGAAATTCAGACCAGAGTTCTCATCCCTGAAACACACTCTGTTTTAACGAAGGAGCAAGCTCTTCTTTCCCGAGTCTAAAATATAACAAGAACCATGAGCATGGTCTGAAAAAAAAAACTGTGTTTCCTATTAATACGGCCCATATGTAGATCAACTCTGCTTACGAAACTGATACAAAACACAGCTCCTCTTACATAAATGACCTTTAGTTAATAGTGAGAATAGCGTTGGGTTCAAGAACTGTGTAAAATCGTTTGAGCACAAAATTCACTGGGTTTACCAGAAATTAACTCTTGCTTGTAGGAAGACACAGATCCTGGGGTTTAACTCCGTTTCTGAAGGGAAATTCAGACCAGAATTTTCATCCCTGAATAACTCTCTGTTTTAATGGATGAATCATCCACTTCTTTCCAGGTTCTCCAATACAGTAAGAACCATGAGCATGCCTAGAAAAAAAGAACTGAGTTTCCTACTCATACGGACCATATGTAGTTCAACTCTGCTTATGAAACTAATACAGACCGCAGCTCCTCTCACATAAATGTTCTTTAGTTAATAGTGGGAAGCAGTTTAGAGTGGTGAACTGCAAAAATCAATGGAGCCCAAAATTCACTACGTTTAACAGAAATGAACTCTTGCTCATAGGAAGACACAGATCCTGGGGTTTAACTCACTTTCTGAACGGTGACTCAGACCAGAGTTCTAATCCCTCAAACACACTCTGCTTTAATGCAAGAAGCAAGCTCTCCCTTCCAGATTCTAAAATATAGCAAGAACAATGAGCATGCCCTGAAAAAAAATGTTCTTCCTGCTCATATGGACAATATGTAGTTCAACTGTGCTTATGAAACTGATACAAACCCCAGCTCCTCTTACATAAATGCTCTTTAGCTAATAGTGAGAATTGCGTTGGTTTTGTGAACTGTGAAAAATCATTTGATCCCAAAATTCACTGGGTTTACCTGAAATGAACTCTTGCTTGCAGGAAGACACAGATCTTGGGGTTTAACTCCATTTCTGGAGGCAAATTCAGACCAGAATTCTCAACCCTGAAAAACACTCTGTTTTAAGGCAAGAATCATCCTCTTCTTTCCAGGTTCTCCAATACAGTAAGGACAATGAGCATGCCCAGAAAAAAAGAACTGTGTTTCCTACTCATACACACCATATGTAGTTCAACTCTGCTGATGAAATGATACAGTCCACAGCTCTTCTGACATAAATGCTCTTTAGTTAATAGTGATAATCGCATTGGGTTCTAGAACTGTGTAAATTCATTTGAGCCGAAAATTCACTTTGTTTACCAGATGAACTCTTGCTGGTAGGAAGACACAGATCATGGGGTTTTACTCCGTTTTGGAAGGGAAATTCAGATCAGAGTTCTCATCCATGAAACACACTCTGTTTTAACGAAGAAGCAAGCTCTTCTTTCCAGAATCTAAAATACAGCAAGAACCATAAGCATGGTCTGAAAAACAGAACTTTCTTTCCTATTCATACGGACAATATGTAGTTCAACTCTTCTTATGAAACTGGTACAGACCACACCTTCTTTTACATAAATGCTCTTTAGTTAATAATGAGAATCATGTTGGGTTCGTGAACTACGAAAAATCATTTGAGCACAAAATTCACTGAGTTTTCCAGAACTGAACTCTTGCTTGTAGGAAGACCTAGATCCTGGGGTTTAAATCCGTTTCTGAAGGGAAATTCAGACCAGAATTATCATCCCTGGAAAACACTCTGTTTTAAGGCAAGAGTCATCCTTTTCTTTCCAGGTTCTCCAATACACTAAGAACCATGAGCATGCCAAGAAGAAAAGAGCTGTGTTTCCTACTCATACAGACCATATGTAGTCCAACTCTGCTTATGAAACTAATACAGACCACAGCTCCTCTCACATAAATGCTCTTTAGTTAATAGTGATAATTGCCTTAGGTTCTAGAAATGTGTAAAGTCATTTGAGCCGAAAATTTACTTGGTTTATGAGAAATGAACTCTTGCTAGTAGGAAGATACAGATCATGGGGTTTAACCCGTTTGTGAAGGGAAAATCAGACCAGAGTTCTCATCCATGACACACACCCTGTTTTAATGCAGGAAGCAAGCTCCTCTTTCCAGCGTCTCCAATACAGCAAGAACCATGAGCATGCACGGAAAAAAAGAACTGTGTTTCCTACTCATACGGACCATATGTAGTTCAACTCTGCTTATGAAACTAATACAGACCGCAGCTCCTCTCACATAAATGTTCTTTAGTTAATAGTGGGAAGCAGTTTGTAGTGGTGAACTGCAAAAATCATTGGAGCCCAAAATTCACTACGTTTAACAGAAATGAACTCTTGCTTGTAGGAAGACACAGATGCTGGGGTTTAACTCCGTTTCTGAAGGCAAATTCAGACCAGAATTCTCAACACTGAAAAACACTGTTTTAGGCAAGAATCATCCTCTTCTTTCCAACGTCTCCAATACAGTAAGAAACATGAGCATGCCCAGAAAAAAAGAACTGTGTTTCCTACTCATACATAACATAGGTAGTTCAACTCTTCTTATGAAATGATACAGACCAGAGCTCCTCTTACATAAATGCTCTTTAGTTAATAGTGATAATCGTATTGTGTTCTAGAACTGTGTAAATTCATTTGAGCCGACAATTCACTTGGTTTATCAGAAATGAACTCTTGCTGGTAGCAAGACACAGATCATGGGATTTAACTCCGTTTTGAAAGGGAAATTCAGACCAGAGTTCTCATCCCTGAAACACACTCTGTTTTAATGAAGAAGCAAGCTCTTCTTTCCCGAGTCTAAAATATAACAAGAACCATGAGCATGGTCTGAAAAAAAAAACTGTGTTTCCTATTAATACGGCCCATATGTAGATCAACTCTGCTTATGAAACTGATACAAAACACAGCTCCTCTTACATAAATGACCTTTAGTTAATAGTGAGAATAGCGTTGGGTTCAAGAACTGTGTAAAATCGTTTGAGCACAAAATTCACTGGGTTTACCAGAAATTAACTCTTGCTTGTAGGAAGACACAGATCCTGGGGTTTAACTCCGTTTCTGAAGGGAAATTCAGACCAGAATTTTCATCCCTGAATAACTCTCTGTTTTAATGGATGAATCATCCACTTCTTTTCAGGTTCTGCAATACAGTAAGAACCATGAGCATGCCCAGAAAAAAAGAACTGTGTTTCCTACTCATACGGACCATATGTAGTTCAAATCTGCTTATGAAACTAATACAGACCGCAGCTCCTCTCACATAAATGTTCTTTAGTTAATAGTGGGAAGCAGTTTGTAGTGGTGAACTGCAAAAATCATTGGAGCCCAAAATTCACTACGTTTAACAGAAATGAACTCTTGCTCATAGGAAGACACAGATCCTGGGGTTTAACTCACTTTCTGAACGGTGACTCAGACCAGAGTTCTAATCCCTCAAACACACTCTGCTTTAATGCAAGAAGCAAGCTCTCCCTTCCAGATTCTAAAATATAGCAAGAACAATGAGCATGCCCTGAAAAAAATGTTCTTCCTGCTCATATGGACAATATGTAGTTCAACTGTGCTTATGAAACTGATACAAACCCCAGCTCCTCTTACAAAAATGCTCTTTAGCTAATAGTGAGAATTGCGTTGGTTCGTGAACTGTGAAAAATCATTTGATCCCAAAATTCACTGGGTTTACCTGAAATGAACTCTTGCTTGCAGGAAGACACAGATCTTGGGGTTTAACTCCATTTCTGGAGGCAAATTCGGACCAGAATTCTAAACCCTGAAAAACACTCTGTTTTAAGGCAAGAATCATCCTCTTCTTTCCAGGTTCTCCAATACTGTAAGGACCATGAGCATGCCCAGAAAAAAAGAACTGTGTTTCCTACTCGTACACACCATATGTAGTTCAACTCTGCTGATGAAATGATACAGACCACAGCTCTTCTGACATAAATGCTCTTTAGTTAATAGTGATAATCGCATTGGGATCTAGAACTGTGTAAATTCATTTGAGCCGAAAATTCACTTTGTTTACCAGATGAACTCTTGCTGGTAGGAAGACACAGATCATGGGGTTTTACTCCGTTTTGGAAGGGAAATTCAGATCAGAGTTCTCATCCATGAAACACACTCTGTTTTAACGAAGAAGCAAGCTCTTCTTTCCAGAATCTAAAATAAAGCAAGAACCATAAGCTTGGTCTGAAAAACAGAACTTTCTTTCCTATTCATACGGACAATATGTAGTTCAACTCTTCTTATGAAACTGGTACAGACCACACCTTCTTTTACATAAATGCTCTTTAGTTAATAATGAGAATCATGTTGGGTTCGTGAACTACGAAAAATCATTTGAGCACAAAATTCACTGAGTTTTCCAGAACTGAACTCTTGCTTGTAGGAAGACCTAGATCCTGGGGTTTAAATCCGTTTCTGAAGGGAAATTCAGACCAGAATTATCATCCCTGGAAAACACTCTGTTTTAAGGCAAGAGTCATCCTTTTCTTTCCAGGTTCTCCAATACACTAAGAACCATGAGCATGCCAAGAAAAAAAGAGCTGTGTTTCCTACTCATACAGACCATATGTAGTCCAACTCTGCTTATGAAACTAATACAGACCACAGCTCCTCTCACATAAATGCTCTTTAGTTAATAGTGGGAATCGGTTGGGATGGTGAACTGCAAAAATCATTTGAGCCCAAAATTCACTATGTTTAACAGAAATGAACTCTTGCTCATAGGAAGACACAGATCCTTGGGTTTTATTTCGTTTCTGAAGGGTAATTCAGACTAGAGTTCTAATCCCTGAAACACACTCTGCTTTAATGCAAGAAGCAAGCTCTTCCTTCCAGATTCTAAAACACAGCAAGAACAATGAGCATGACCTGAAAAAAAAATGTTTTTCCTACTCATATGGAGAATATGTAGTTCGACTGTGCTTATGAAACTGATACAAACCACAGCTCTTCTTACATAAATGCTCTTTAGTTAATAGTGAGAATCACATTGGTTTTGTGAACTGTGAAAAATCATTTGATCCCAAAATTCACTGGGTTTACCTGAAATGAAATGTTGCTTGCAGGAAGACACAGATCTTGGGGTTTAACTCCATTTCTGGAGGCAAATTCGGAACAGAATTCTCAACCCTGAAAAACACTCTGTTTTAAGGCAAGAATCATCCTATTCTTTCCAGTGTCTGCAATACAGTAAGAACCATGAGCATGACCAGAAAAAAAGAACTGTGTTTCCTACTCATACGGACCATATGTAGTTCAACTCTGCTGATGAAATGATACAGACCACAGCTCTTCTGACATAAATGCTCTTTAGTTAATAGTGATAATCGCATTGGGTTCTAGAACCGTGTAAATTCATTTGAGCCGAAAATTCACTTTGTTTACCAGAAATGAACTCTTGCTGGTAGGAAGACACAGATCGTGGGGGTTTAACTCCGTTTGTGAAGGGAAATTCAGACCAGATTCTCATGCATGAAACACAGCCTGTTTTAATGCAGGGAGCAAGCTCTTCTTCCCAGCGTCTCCAATACAGCAAGGACCATGAGCATGCCCTGAAAAAAAGAAATGTGTTTCCTACTTGTACGGACCATATGGAGTTCAACTCTGCTTATGAAACTGATACAAACCACAGCTCCACTTACATAAATGATCTTTAGTTAATAGTGAAAATCGCGTTGGGTTCGTGAACTGCGAAAAATCATTTGAGCCCAAAATTCACTGGGTTTACCAGAAATGAACTCTTGCTTGTAGGAAGACACAGATGCTGGGGTTTAACTCCGTTTCTGAAGGCAAATTCAGACCAGAATTCTCAACACTGAAAAACACTGTTTTAGGCAAGAATCATCCTCTTCTTTCCAATGTCTCCAATACAGTAAGAAACATGAGCATGCCCAGAAAAAATGAACTGTGTTTCCTACTCATACATAACATAGGTAGTTCAACTCTTCTTATGAAATGATACAGACCAGAGCTCCTCCTACATAAATGCTCTTTAGTTAATAGTGATAATCGTATTGTGTTCTAGAACTGTGTAAATTCATTTGAGCCGAAAATTCACTTGGTTTATCAGAAATGAACTCTTGCTGGTAGCAAGACACAGATCATGGGGTTTAACTCCGTTTTGAAAGGGAAATTCAGACCAGAGTTCTCATCCCTGAAACACACTCAGTTTTAACGAAGAAGCAAGCTCTTCTTTCCCGAGTCTAAAATATAATAAGAACCATGAGCATGGTCTGAAAAAAAAAACTGTGTTTCCTATTCATACGGCCCATATGTAGATCAACTCTGCTTATGAAACTGATACAAAACACAGCTCCTCTTACATAAATGACCTTTAGTTAATAGTGAGAATAGCGTTGGGTTCAAGAACTGTGTAAAATCGTTTGAGCACAAAATTCACTGGGTTTACCAGAAATTAACTCTTGCTTGTAGGAAGACACAGATCCTGGGGTTTAACTCCATTTCTGAAGGGAAATTCAGACCAGAATTTTCATCCCTGAATAACTCTCTGTTTTAATGGATGAATCATCCACTTCTTTCCAGGTTCTCCAATACAGTAAGAACCATGAGCATGCCCAGAAAAAAAGAACTGTGTTTCCTACTCATACGGACCATATGTAGTTCAACTCTGCTTATGAAACTAATACAGACCGCAGCTCCTCTCACATAAATGCTCTTTAGTTAATAGTGGGAAGCAGTTTGGAGTGGTGAACTGCAAAAATTATTGGAGCCCAAAATTCACTAGGTTTAACAGAAATGAACTCTTGCTCATAGGAAGACACAGATCCTGGGGTTTAACTCCCTTTCTGAACCGTAACTCAGACCAGAGTTCTAATCCCTCAAACACACTCTGCTTTAATGCAAGAAGCAAGCTCTCCCTTCCAGATTCTAAAATACAGCAAGAACAATGAGCATGACCTGCAAAAAAGAACTGTGTTTCCTACTCATACGGACCATATGTAGATCAACTCTGCTTATGAAACTGATACAAAACACAGCTCCTCTTACATAAATGACCTTTAGTTAATAGTGAGAATACCGTTGGGTTCAAGAACTGTGTAAAATCGTTTGAGCACAAAATTCACTGGGTTTACCAGAAATTAACTCTTGCTTGTAGGAAGACACAGATCCTGGGGTTTAACTCCATTTCTGAAGGGAAATTCAGACCAGAATTTTCATCCCTGAATAACTCTCTGTTTTAATGGATGAATCATCCACTTCTTTCCAGGTTCTCCAATACAGTAAGAACCATGAGCATGCCCAGAAAAAAAGAACTGTGTTTCCTACTCATACAGACCATATGTAGTTCAACTCTACTTATGAAACTAATACAGACCGCAGCTCCTCTCACATAAATGCTCTTTAGTTAATAGTGGGAAGCAGTTTGGAGTGGTGAACTGCAATAATCAATGGAGCCCAAAATTCACTAGGTTTAACAGAAATGAACTCTTGCTCATAGGAAGACACAGATCCTGGGGTTTAACTCCCTTTCTGAACCGTAACTCAGACCAGAGTTCTAATCCCTCAAACACACTCTGCTTTAATGCAAGAAGCAAGCTCTCCCTTCCAGATTCTAAAATACAGCAAGAACAATGAGCATGACCTGAAAAAAAGAACTGTGTTTCCTACTCATACGGACCATATGTAGTTCAACTTTGATTATGAAACTGATACAAACCGCAGCTCCTCTTACATAAATGATCTTTAGTTAATAGTGAGAATCTCGTTAGGTTCGTGAACTGCGAAAGATTATTTGAGCCCAAAATTCCCTGGGTTTACCAGAAATGAACTCTTGCTTGTAGGAAGACACAGATCCTGGGCTTTAACTCTGTTTCTGAAGGGAAATTCAGACCAGAGTTCTCATCCCTGAAACACACTCTGTTTTAAAGCAAGAAGCAAGCTCTTCTTTCCAGAGTCTAAAATAGAGCAAGAACTATGAGCATGGTCTGAAAAAAAGAACTGTGTTTCCTACTCATACAGACCATATGTAGTTCAACTCTGCTTATGTAACTGATACAAACCAGAGCTCCTCTTACATAAATGCTCTTTAGTTAATAGTTAGAATAGCGTAGGGTTCGTGAACTGCGAAAAATCATTTGAGCCCAAAATTCACTGGGTTTACCAGAAATGAACTCTTGCTTGTAGGAAGACACAGATCCTGGGGATTAACTCCGTTTCTTAAGAGAAATTCAGACCAGTGTTCTCATCCATGAAACACACTCTGTTTTACCTCAAGAAGCAAGCTCTTCTTTCCAGAGTCTAAAATAGAGCAAGAACCATGAGCATGCCATTAAAAAAAGAACTGTGTTTCCTAATCTTAAGGACCATATGTAGTTCAACTCTGCTTATGAAACTGATACAAACCACAGCTTCTTTTACATAAATGCTCTTTAGTTAATAGTGAAAATAGCGTTGGGTTCCTGAACTGTGAAAAATCATTTGAGCCCAAAATTCACTGGGTTCACCAGAAATGAACTCTTGCTTGTAGGAAGACACAGATCCTGGGGTTTAACTCTGTTTATGAAGGCAAATTTAGACCAGAATTCTCAACCGTGAAAAATACTCTGTTTTAAGGCAAGAATCATCCTCTTCTTTCCAGCGTCTCCAATACAGTAAGAACCATGAGCATGCCCAGAAAAAAAGAACTGTATTTCCTACTCATACAAACCATATGTAGTTCAACTCTGCTTATGAAATGATACAGACCGCAGCTCCTCTTACATAAATGCTCTTTAGTTAAAAGTGATAATCACATTGGGTTCTAGAACTGTCTAAAGTCATTTGGCCGGAAAATTCTCTTGGTTTATCAAAAATGAACACTTGCTTGTAGGAAGACACAGATCCTGGGGTTTAACTCCATTTCTGAAGGGAAATTCCGACCAGAGTTCTCATCCCTGAAACACACTCTGTTTTAAGGCTAGAAGCAAGCTCTTCTTTCTAGAATCTAAAATACAGCAAGAACCATGAGCATGCCCTGAAAAAAATATATGTGTTTCCTACTCAGGCAGACCCTTATGTATTTCAACTCTGCTTAGTAAACTGATACAAACCACAGCTCGTCTTACATAAATGCTCTTTAGTTAATAGTGAGAATCATGCTGGGTTCTTTAACCGGGAAAAATCATTTGGGCCAAAAATTCACTGGGTTTCCAGAACTGAACTCTTGCTTGTAGGAAGACACATATCCTGGGGTTTAACTTCTTTTCTGAAGACAAATTCAACCCAGAGTACTCATCCCTGAAAAACACTGTTTTTTGAGGCCAGAATCATCCTCTTCTTTCCAGTGTCCCAATACAGTAAGAAAAGAGAGCATGCCCAGGAAAAAAGAACTGTGTTTCCTACTCATACGGACCATATGTAGTTCAACTCTGCTTATGAAATTATACAGACCATAGCTCCTCTTACATAAATGCTCTTTAGTTATTAGTGATAATCCTGTTGGATTCTAGAACTGTGTAAACTCATTTGAGCCGAAAATTCAGTTGGTTTACCAGAAATGAACACTTGCTTGTAGGAAGACACAGATCCTGGGGTTTAACTCCGTTTCTGAAGGGAAATTCAGACCAGAGTTCTCATCCCTGAAACACACTTTGTTTTAACGCAAGAAGCAACCTCTTCTTTCTAGAGTCTAAAATACAGCAAGAACCATGATCATGCCCTGAAAAAGAGAACTGTGTTTCCTATTCATACAAACCATATGTAGTTCAACTCTGCTTATGAAACTGATACAGACCACTACTCCTCTTACATAAATGCTCTGTAGTTAATAGTGAAAATAGCATAGGATTCCTGAACTGCGAAAAATCATTTGAGCCCAAAAATCACTGGGTTTCCAGAACTGAACTCTTGCTTGTAGGAAGACACTTATCCTGGGGTTGAACTTCTTTTCTGAAGACAAATTCAGACCAGAGTTCTCATCCATGAAAAACACTCTGTTTTAAATCAAGAATCATCCTCTTCTTTCCAGCATCTCCAATATAGTAAGAAACATGAGCATGCCCAGAAAAAAAGAACTGTGTTTCCTACTCATAAGGACCATATGTAGTTCAACTCTGCTTATGAAACTGATACAGACCACAACTGCTCTTACATAAATGCTCTTTAGTTAATAGTGACAATAGCATAGGGTTCCTGAACTGCGAAATATCATTTGAGCCCAAAAATAACTGGGTTTACCAGAACTGAACACTTGCTTGTAGGAAGACACATATCCTGGGTTTTTAACTTCCATTCAGAAGGGAAATTCAGACCAGAGTTCTCATCCCTGAAACACACACTGTTTTAAAGCAAGAGGCAAGCTCTTCTTTCCAGAGTCTAAAATACAGCAAGAACCATGAGCATGCCCTGAAAAAAAGGACTGTGTTTCCCACTCATAAGGACCAAATGTAGTTCAACTCTGCATATGAAACTGATAAAAACCACGGCTCCTCTTACATAAATGCTCTTTAGTTAATAGTGAGAATCATCTTGGGTTCGTGACCTGCGAAAAATCATTTGAGCCCAAAATTCACTGGGTTCACCAGAAATGAACTCTTGATTGTAGGAAGACACTGATCCTGGGGTTTCACTCCGTTTCTGAAGGCAAATTCAGACCATAGTTATCATCCCTGAAAAACACTCTGTTTTAAGGCCAGAATCATCCTCTTCTTTCCAGCGTCTCCAATACAGTAAGAACCGAGAGCATGCCCAGAAAAAAAGAACTGTGTTTCCTACTCATACGGACCATATGCAGTTCAACCCTGCTTATGAAATGATACAGACCGCAGCTCCTCTTACATAAATGCTCTTAGGATAATAGTGATAATCGCTTTGGGATCTAGAACTGTGTAAACTCCTTTGAGCCGAAAATTCACTTGGTTTACCAGAAATTTACACTTGCTTGTAGGAAGACACAGATCCTTGGGTTTAACTCCGTTTCTGAAGGGAAATTCAGAACAGAGTTCTCATCCCTGAAACACATCCTGTTTCAACGCAAGAAGGAATCTCTTCTTTCTAGAGTCTAAAATACAGCAAGAACCATGAGCATGCCCTGAAAAAAAGAACTGTGTTTCCTATTCATACGGACCATATGTAGTTCAACTCTGCTTATGAAACTGATACAGACCACACCTCCTCTTACATAAATGCTCTTTAGTTAATAGTGACAATAGCATAGGGTTCCTAAACTGCGAACAATCATTACAGTCCAAAATTCACTGGGTTTCCAGAACTGAACCCTGGCTTGTAGGAAGACATTGATTCTGGGCTTTTACTACGTTTCTGAAGACAAATTCAGACCAGAGTTCTCATCCCTGAAAAACATTCTGTTTTAAGGCAAGAATCATCCTCTTCTTTCCAGCATCTCCAATAGAGTAACAAACATTAGCATGCCCCAAAAAAAAGAACTGTGTTTCCGAGTAATACAGACCATATGTAGTTCAACTCTAATTATGAAACTGATAGAAACCATAGCTCCTCTTACATAAATGCTCTTTAGTTAATAGTGAGAATAGCGTAGGGTTCGTGAACTGCAAAAAATCATTTGAGCCCAAAATTCACTGGGTTTACAAGAAATGAACTCTTGCTTGTAGGAAGACACAGATCCTGGGGATTAACTCCGTTTCTAAAACGAAATTCAGACCAGTGTTCTCATCCATGAAACACACTCTGTTTTAACGCAAAAAGCAAGCTCTTCTTTCCAGAATCTAAAATACATCAAGAACCATGAGCATGCCCTGAAAAAAAGAACTGTGTTTCCTACTCAGACGGACCATATGTGGTTCAACTCTGGTTATGAAACTGATACAAACCACAGCTCCTCTTACATAAATGATCTTTAGTTAATAGTGAAAATAGCGTTGGGTTCATGAACTGCGAATAATCATTTGAGCCCAAAATTCACTGGGTTTCCAGAAGTGAACTCTGGCTTGTAGGAAGACACATATCCTGGGGTTTAACTTCTTTTCTGAAGATAAATTCAGACCAGAGTTCTCATCCCTGAAAAACACTCTGTTTTAAGGCCAGAATCATCCTCTTGTTTCCAGTGTCTCCAATACAGTAAGAACCGAGAGCATGCCCAGAAAAAAAGAACTGTGTTTCCTACTCATACGGACCATATGTAGTTCAAATCTGCTTATGAAATGATACAGACTGCAGCAACTCTTACATAAATGCTCCTTAGTTAATAGTGATAATCACATTGGGTTCTAGAACTGTGTAACCACATTTCAGCCGAAAATTCACTTGGTTTACCAGAAATGAACACTTGCTTGTAGGAAGACACAGATCCTGGGGTTGAACTCCGTTTCTGAAGGGAAATTCAGACCAGAGTTGTCATCCCTAAAACACACTATGTCATAACGCAAGAAGCAAGCTCTTCTTTCCAGAGTCTAAAATACAGCAAGAACCATGAGCATACCCTAAAAAAAGAACTGTGTTTCCTACTCAGGCAGACCATATGTAGTTCAACTCCGATTATGAAATGATACAGACCGCACCTCCTCTTGCATAAATTCTCATTAGTTAATAGTGAGAATAGCGTAGGGTTCGTGAACTGCTAAAAATCTTTTGAGCCCAAAATTCACTTGGTTTACCAGAAATGAACTCTTGCTGGTAGGAAGACAAAGATCATGGTGTTTAACTCCGTTTGTGCAGGGAAATTCACCCCAGAGTTGTCATCCATGAAACACACACTGTTTTAATGCAAGAAGCAAGCTCTTCTTTCCAGCATCACCAATACAGCAAGAATCATGAGCATGCCCTGAAAAAAGAACTGTGTTTCCTACTCAGACAGACCATATGTGGTTCAACTCTGCTTATGAAACAGATACAAAACACAGCTCCTCTTACATAAATGATCTTTAGTTAATAGTAAGATTAGTGTTGGGTTCCTGAACTGCAAAAAATCATTTGAGCCCAAAATTCACTGGTTTTACCAGAACTGACTCTTGCTTGTAGGAAGACACAGATCCTGCGGTTTAACTCCGTTTCTGACGGCAAATTAGGACCAGAATACTCAACCCTGAAAAACACTCTGTTTTAAGGCAAGAATCATCCTCTTCTTTCCAGCGTCTCCAATACAGTAAGAACGGTGAGCATGCCCAGAAAAAAAGAACTGTGTTTCCTACTCATGCGGACCATATGTAGTTCAACTATGCTTATGAAATGTTACAGACCGCAACACCTCTTACATAAATGCTCTTTAGTTAATAGTGATAATCGCGTTGGGTTCTACAACTGTGTAAATTCACTGAGCCGAAAATACACTTGATTTACCAGAAATGAACACTTGCTTGTAGGAAGACACAGATCCTGTGGTTTAACTCCTTTCCTGAAGACGAATTCAGACCATAGTTCTCATCCCTGTAACACACTCTGTTTAAACGAAGAAGCACGCTATTCTTTCCAGAATCTAAAATACAGCAATAACCATGAGCATCCCCTGAAAAAAGAACTGTGTTTCCTATTCATACGGACCATATGTAGTTCAACTCTGCTTATGAAAGTGATACAGACCACACCTCCTCCAACATAAATGCTCTTTAGTTAATAGTGAGTATAGCATATGGTTCTTGAACTGCGATAAATCATTTGAGCCCCAAAATCACTGGGTTTACCAGAACTGAACTCTTGCTTGTAGAAAGACACTGATCCTGGGGTTTACTCCTTTTGTGAAGACAAATTCAGACCAGACTTCTCATCCCTAAAAACACTCTGTTTTAAGGCAAGAATCATCCTCTTCTTTCCAGGGTCTCCAATATAGTAACAAACATGAGCATGCCCAGAAAAAAAGAACTGTGTTTCCGAGTAATACAGACCATATGTAGTTCAACTCTGCTTATGAAACTGATACAAATCACAGCTCCTCTTACATAAAAGCTCTTTAGTTAATAGTGAGAATAGCGTAGATTCGTGAACTGCGAAAAATCATTTGAGCCCCAAATTCACTGGGTTTACCAGAAATGCACTCTTGCTTGTAGAAAGACACAGATCCTGGGGATTAACTCCGTTTCTGAAGGGAAATTCAGACCAGTGTTCTCATCCATGAACCACACTCTGTTATAACTCAAGAAGTAAGCTCTTCTTTCTAGATTCTAAAATACAGCAAGAACCATGAGCATGTCCTGAAAAAATGAACTGTGTTTCCTACTCAGACGAACCATATGTAGTTCAACTCTGCTTAAGAAACTGATACAAACCACAGCTCCTCTTACATAAATGATCTTTAGTTAATAGTGAAAATAGCGTTGGATTCCTGAAATGCGAATAATCATTTGAGCCCAAAATTTGCTGGGTTTACCAGAACTGAACTATTGCTTGTAGGAAGACACTTATCCTGGGGTTTAACTCCTTTCCTGAAGACAAATTCAGACCAGAGTTCTCATCCCTGAAAAACACTCTGTTTTAACGCAAGAATCATCCTCTTCTTTCCAGCGTCTCGAATATAGTAAGAATCATGATCATGCCCAGAGAAAAAGAACTGTGTTTCCTATTCATACGGACCATATGTAGTTCAAATCTGCTAATGAAACTGATGCAAACCACACTTCTTCTTACATAAATGCTCTTTAGTTAATAGTGAGAATAGCATTGGGTTCCTGAACTGCAAAAAATCATTTGAGCACATAATTCACTGGGTTTACCAGAAATGAACTCTCGCTTCTAAGAAGGCACAGATCCTGGGGTTTAACTCCGTTTCTGAAGGGAAATTCAGACCAGAGTTCTCATCCCTGAAACACACTCTGTTTTAACGCAAGAAGCAAGCTCTTCTTTCCAGAGTCTAAAATACAGCAAGAACAATGAGCATGCCCAGAAAAAAAGAACTGTGTTTCCTACTCATACGGACCATATGCAGTTCAACCCTGCTTATGAAATGATACAGACCGCAGCTCCTCTTACATAAATGCTCTTAGGATAATAGTGATAATCGCGTTGGGTTCTAGAACTGTGTAAACTCATTTGAGCCGAAAATTCACTTGGGTTACCAGAAATGAACACTAGCTTGTAGGAAGACACAGATCCTGGGGTTTAACTCCGTTTCTGAAGGGAAATTCAGACCAGAGTTCTCATCCCTGAAACACACTCTGTTATAACGCAAGAAGCATGCTATTCTTTCCAGAGTCTAAAATACAGCAAGAACAATGAGCATGCCCTGAAAAAAATGAACTGTGTTTCCTACTCATACGCACCATATGTAGTTCAACTGTGCTTATAAAATTGATTCGAACCACAGCTCCTCTTACATAAATGATCTTTAGTTAATAGTAAGATTAGCGTTGTGTTCCTGAACTGTGAAAAATCATTTGAGTCGAAAATTCACTGGTTTTACCAGAACTGAATTCTTGCTTGTAGGAAGACACAGATCCTGTGGTTTAACTCCATTTCTGACGGCAAATTAGGACCAGAATACTCAACCCTGAAAAACACTCTGTTTTAAGGCAAGAATCATCCTCTTCTTTCCAGTGTCTCTAATATAGTAAGAACCATGAGCATGCCCAGAAAAAAGAACTCTGTTTCCTTCTCCTACAGACGATATGTAGTTCAACTCTGCTCATGAAACTGATACAGACCACAGCTCCTCTTATATAAATCCTCTTTAGTTAATGTGAGAATAGCGTATGGTTTTTGAAAGGCGAAAAATCATTTGAGCCCAAATTCACTGGGTTTACCAGAAATGAACACTTGCTTGTAGGAAGACATTGATTCTGGGCTTAAACTCCGTTTCTGAAGGCAAATTGAGACCAGAGTTCTCATCCCTGAAAAACACTCTGTTTTAAGGCAAGAATCATCCTCTTCTTTCCAGGGTCTCCAGTATAGTAACAAACATGAGCATGCCCAGAAAAAAAGAACTGTGTTTCCGAGTAATACAGACCATATGTAGTTCAACTCTGCTTATGAAACTGATACAAACCACAGCTCCTCTTACATAAATGACCTTTAGTTAATAGTGAAAATAGCGTTGGATTCCTGAAATGCGAATAATCATTTGAGCCCAAAAATTGCTGGGTTTACCAGAACTGAACTATTGCTTGTAGGAAGACACTTATCCTGGGGTTTAACTCCTTTCCTGAAGACAAATTCAGACCAGAGTTCTCATCCCTGAAAAACACTCTGTTTTAAGGCAAGAATCATCCTCTTCTTTCCAGCGTCTCCAATATAGTAAGAATCATGATCATGCCCAGAGAAAAAGAACTGTGTTTCCTACTCATACGGACCATATGCAGTTCAACTCTGCTTATGAAATGATACAGACCGCAGCTCCTCTTACATAAATGCTCTTAGGTTAATAGTGATAATCGCGTTGGGTTCTAGAACTCTGTAAAATCATTTGAGCCGAAAATTCACTTGGGTTACCAGAAATGAACACTAGCTTGTAGGAAGACACAGATCCTAGGGATTAACTCCGTTTCTGAAGGGTATTCAGACCAGTGTTCTCATTCATGAAACACACTCTGTTTTAACGCAAGAAGCAAGCTCTTCTTTCCAGAGTCTAAAATAGAGCAAGAACCATGAGCATTCCCTGAAAAAAAGAACTTTGTTTCCTACTCATACGGACCATATGTAGTTCAACTCTGCTTATTAAATGATAGAGACCGCAGCTCCTCTTACATAACTGCTCTTTAGTTAATAGTGATAATCGTGTTGGGTTCTAGAACTGTGTAAATTCATTTGAGCCAAAAATTCACTTGGTTTACCAGAAATGAACACTTGCTTGTAGGAAGACACAGATCATGGCGTTTAACTCCGTTTCTGAAGGGAAATTCAGACCAGAGTTCTCTTCCCTGAAACACACTCTGTTTTAACACAAGAAGCAAGCTCTTCTTTCCAGAGTCTAAAATAGAGCAAGAACCATGAGCATGCCCTGAAAAAAAGGACTGGGTTTCCTACTCATACGAACCATATGTAGTTCAACTCTGCTTATGAAACTGATAAAAACCACAGCTCCTCTTTCATAAATGCTCTTCAGTTAATAGTGAGAATCGTGTTGGGTTCGGGAACTGAGAAAAATCATTTTAGCCCAAAATTCACTGGGTTACCCAGAAATGAACTCTTGCTTGTGGGAAGACACAGATCCTGGGGTTTAACTCCGTTTCTGAAGTGAAATTCAGACCAGAGTTCTCATCGCTTAAGAACACTCTGTTATAACACAAGAAGCAAGCTATTCTTTCCAGGGTCTAAAATACAGCAAGAACCATGAGCATGCCCTGAAAAAAAGAACTGTGTTTCCTACTCAGACAGACCATATGTAGTTCAACTCTGATCATGAAATGATACAGACCGCACCTCCTCTTGCATAAATTCTCATTAGTTAATAGTGAGAATAGCGTAGGGTTCGTGAACTGCTCAAAATCTTTTGAGCCGAAAATTCACTTGGTTTACCAGAAATGAACTCTTGCTGGTAGGAAGACAAAGATCATGGTGTTTAACTCCGTTTGTGAAGGGAAATTCACATCAGAGTTGTCATCCATGAAACACACACTGTTTTAATGCAAGAAGCAAGCTCTTCTTTCCAGCATCACCAATACAGCAAGAACCATGAGCATGCCCAGAATAAAGAACTGTGTTTCCTACTCAGACAGACCATATGTGGTTCAACTCTGGTTATGAAACTGATACAAACCACAGCTCCTCTTACATAAATGATCTTACTTAATAGTAAGATTAGCGTTGGGTTCCTGAACTGCAAAAAATCATTTGAGCCCAAAATTCACTGGTTTTACCAGAACTGAACTCTTGCTTGTAGGAAGACACAGATCCTGCGGTTTAACTCCGTTTCTGACGGCAAATTAGGACCAGAATACTCAACCCTGAAAAACACTCTGTTTTAAGGCAAGAATCATCCTCTTCTTTCCAGCGTCTCCAATACAGTAAGAACCGTGAGCATGCCCAGAAAAAAAGAACTGTGTTTCCTACTCATACGGACCATATGTAGGTCAACTCTGCTTATGAAATGATACAGACCGCAACTCCTCTTACATAAATGCTCTTTAGTTAATAGTGATAATCGTGTTGGGTTCTACAACTGTGTCAAATCATTTGAGCCGAAAATACACTTGATTTACCAGAAATGAACACTTGCTTGTAGGAAGACACAGATCCTGGGGTTTAACTCCTTTCCTGAAGACAAATTCAGACCAGAGTTCTCATCCCTGTAACACACTCTGTTTAAACGAAGAAGCACGCTATTCTTTCCAGAATCTAAAATACAGCAATAACCATGAGCATGCCCTGAAAAAATGAACTGTGTTTCCTTTTCATAAGGACCATATGTAGTTCAACTCTGCTTATGAAAGTGATACAGACCACACCTCCTCCTACATAAATGCTCTTTAGTTAATAGTGAGTATAGCGTAGGGTTCATGAAATGCGAAAAATCATTTGAGCCCCCAAATCACTGGGTTTACCAGAAATGAACTCTTGCTTGAAGGAAGACATTGATCCTGGGGTTTACTCCTTTTGTGAAGAAAAATTCAGACCAGACTTCTCATCCCTAAAAACACTCTGTTTTAAGGCAAGAATCATCCTCTTCTTTCCAGGGTCTCCAATATAGTAACAAACATGAGCATGCCCAGAAAAAAAGAACTGTGTTTCCGAGTAATACAGACCATATGTAGTTCAACTCTGCTTATGAAACTGATACAAATCACAGCTCCTCTTACATAAATACTCTTTAGTTAATAGTGAGAATAGCGTAGATTCGTGAACTGCGAAAAATCATTTGAGCCGAAAATTCACTGGGTTTACCAGAAATGAACTCTTGCTTGTAGGAAGACACAGATCCTGGGGTTTAACTCAATTTCTGAAGGGAAATTCAGACCAGTGTTCTCATCCATGAAACACACTCTGTTATAACGCAAGAAGCAAGCTCTTCTTTCTAGATTCTAAAATACAGCAAGAACCATGAGCATGCCATGAAAAAATGAACTGTGTTTCCTACTCAGACGAACCATATGTAGTTCAACTCTGCTTATGAAACTGATACAAACCACAGCTCCTCTTACATAAATGACCTTTAGTTAATAGTGAAAATAGCGTTGGATTCCTGAAATGCGAATAATCATTTGAGCCCAAAATTTCCTGCGTTTACCAGAACTGAACTATTGCTTGTAGGAAGACACTTATCCTGGGGTTTAACTCCTTTCCTGAAGACAAATTCAGACCAGAGTTCTCATCCCTGAAAAACACTCTGTTTTAAGGCAAGAATCATCCTCTTCTTTCCAGCGTCTCCAATATAGTAAGAATCATGATCATGCCCAGAGAAAAAGAACTGTGTTTCCTACTCATAAGGACCATATGCAGTTCAACTCTGCTTATGAAATGATACAGACCGCAGCTCCTCTTACATAAATGCTCTTAGGTTAATAGTGATAATCGCGTTGGGTTCTAGAACTCTGTAAAATCATTTGAGCCGAAAATTCACTTGGGTTACCAGAAATGAACACTAGCTTGTAGGAAGACACAGATCCTGGGGTTTAACTCCGTTTCTGAAGGGAAATTCAGACCAGACTTCTCATCCCTAAAACACACTATGTCATAACGCAAGAAGCAAGCTCTTCTTTCCAGAGTCTAAAATACAGCAAGAACCATGAGCATGCCCTGAAAAAAAGGACTGTGTCTCCTACTCATAAGGACCATATGTAGTTCAACTCTGCTTATGAAACTGATACAAACCACAGCTCCTCTTACATAAATGCTCTTTAGTTAATAGTGAGAATCATGTTTGGTTCTTGAATTGCGAAAAATCATTTTTGCCTAAAAATCACTGGGTTTACCAGAACTGAATTCTTGCTTGTAGGAAGACACAGATCCTGGGTTTTAACTCCGTTACTGAAGGCAAATTCAGACCAGAATTCTCATCCCTGGAAAACACTCTGTTTTAAGGCATGAAACATCCTCTTCTTACAGCTTCTCCAATACAGTAAGAACCATGAGCATGCCCAGAAAAAAAGAACTGTGTTTCCTACTCATACGGACCATATGCAGTTCAACTCTGCTTAGGAATTGATACAGACCGCAGCTCCTCTTACATAAATGCTCTTTAGTTAATAGTGATACTCGCGTTGGGTTCTAGAACTGTGTAAACTCATTTGAGCCGAAAATTCATTTGGTTTACCAGAAATGAACACTTGCTTGTAGGAAGACACAGATCCTGGGGTTTAACTTCGTTTCTGAAGGGAAATTCAGACCAGAGTTCTCATCACTGAAAGCCACTCTGTTTTAACGCAAGAAACAAGCTCTTCTTTCTAGAGTCTAAAATACATCAAGAACCATGAGCATGCCCTGAAAAAAAAAAGAACTGTGTTTCCTATTCATACAGATCATATGTAGTTCAACTCTGCTAATGAAACTGATACAAACCACACTTCCTCTTACATAAATACTCTTTAGTTAATAGTGAGAATAGCGTGGGGTTCCTGAACTGCGAAAATTCATTTGAACCAAAATTCACTGGGATTACCAGAAATGAATTCACGCTTCAAGGACGACACAGATCCTGGGGTTTAACTCCGTTTCTGAAGGGAAATTCAGACCAGAGTTCTCATCCCTGAAACACACTCTGTTTTAACGCAAGAAGCAGGCTCTTCTTTCCAGAGTCTAAAATACAGTAAGAAGTATGAGCATGCCCTGAAAAAAAGAACTGTGTTTCCTACTCATACGGACCATATGTAGTTCAACTCTGCTTATGAAACTGATACAAACCACGGCTCCTCTTACATAAATCCTCTTTAGTTAATAGTGAGAGTAGCGTAGATTCCTGAACTGCGAAAAATCATTTGAGAACAAAATTCACTGGGTTTACCAGAAATGAACTCTCGCTTCTAAGAAGGCACAGATCCTGGGGTTTAACTCCGTTTCTGAAGGGAAATTCAGACCAGAGTTCTCATCCCTGAAACACACTCTGTTTTAACGCAAGAAGCAAGCTCTTCTTTCCAGAGTCTAAAGTAGAGCAAGAACCCTGAGAATGCCCTGAAAAAAGTACTGTGTGTCCTAACTATAAGGACCATATGTAGTTCAACTAAGCTTATGAAACTGACACAAACCACGGCTCCGCTTACATAAATGCTCTTTAGTTAATAGTGAGAATCATGCTGGGTTCGTGAACTGGGAAATATCATTTGAATCCAAAATTCACTGTGTTTACCAGAAATGAACTTGCTTGTAGGAAGACACAGATCCTGGGGTTTAACTCCGTTTCTGAAGGAAAATTCACACCAGAGTTCTTATCCATGAAACACATCCTGTTTTAATGCAAGAAGCAAGCTCTTCTTTCCAGCTTCACCAATACAGCAAGAACCATGAACATGCCCTGAAAAAAAGAATTGTGTTTCCAACTCATACAGACCATATGTAGTTCAACTCTGCTTATGAAACTGATACAAACCACAGCTCCTCTTACATAAATGATCTTTAGTTAATGGTAGAATAGCGTTGGGTTCCTGAACTGCGAAAAATAATTTGAGCCCAAATTCACTGGTTTTACCAGAACTGAACCCTTGCTTGTGTGAAGACAGAGATCCTGGGGTTTAACTCCGTTTCTGACGGCAAATTAGGACCAGAATACTCAATCCTGAAAAACACTCTGTTTCAAGGCAAGAATCTTCCTCTTCTTTGCAGCGTCTCCAATATAGTAAGAAACAGGAGCATGTCCAGAAAAAAAAGAACTGTGTTTTCTACTCATACAGACCATATGTAGTTCAAATCCTCTTATAAAACTGATACAAACCACAGCTCCTCTTACATTAATGCTCTTTAGTTAATAGTGAGAATCAGTTTGGGTTGCTGAACTGCGAAAAATCATTTGAGCCCAAAATTCACTTTGTTTACCAGAAATGAACCCTTGCTTGTAGGAAGACACAGATCCTGGGGTTAACTCCGTTTCTGAAGGGAAATTCAGACCAGAGTTCTCTTCCCTGAAAGACACCCTGTTATAACGCAAGAAGCAAGCTTTTCTTTCCAGATTCTAAAATACAGCAAAAACAATGAGCATGCCCTGAAAAAATGAACTGTGTTTCCTACTCATACGGACCATATGTAGTTCAACTCTGCTTATGAAACTGATACAAACCACAGCTCTTCTTACATAAAAGCTCTTTAGTTAATAGTGAGAATAGCGTAGATTCGTGAACTGCGAAAAATCATTTGAGCCCAAAATTCACTGAGTTAACCAGAAATGAACTCTTGCTTGTAGGAAGACACAGATCCTGGGGTTGAACTCCATTTCTGAAGGGAAATTTAGACCAGAGTTCTCATCCCTAAAACACACTATGTCATAACGCAAGGAGCAAGCTCTTCTTTCCAGAGTCTAAAATACAGCAAGAACCATGAGCATGCCCTGAAAAAAAGGACTGTGTTTCCTACTCATACGGACCATATGTAGTTCAACTCTGCTTATGAAACTGATACAAACCACAGCTCCTCTTAAAAAAATGCTCTTTAGTTAATAGTGAGAATCATGTTGGGTTCTTGAATTGCGAAAAATCATTTGTGCCAAAAAATCACTGGGTTTACCAGAACTGAACTCTTGCTTGTAGGAAGACACAGATCATGGGGTTTAACGCCGTTTCTGAAGGCAAATTCAGACCAGAGTTCTCACCCTGAAAAACAATCTGTTTTAAGGCAAGATCAGTCTCTTCTTTCCAGCGTCTCCAATATAGTAAGATATATGACCATGCCCACAAAAAAAGAACTGTGTTTCCTACTCATACGGATCATATGTAGTTCAACTCTGCTTATGAAACTGATACAAACCACAGCTCCTCTTACATAAATGCTCTTTAGTTAATAGTGAGAATCATGTTGGGTTCTTGAATTGCGAAAAATCATTTGTGCCCAAAAATCATAGGGTTTACCAGAACTGAACTCTTGCTTGTAGGAGGACACAGATCATGGGGTTTAACTCCATTTCTGAAGGCAAATTCAGACCAGAGTTCTCAACCCTGAAAAACAATCTGTTTTAAGGCAAGAATCATCCTCTTCTTTCCAGCGTCTCCAATATAGTTGAAATATGAGAATGCCGAGAAAAAAAGAACTGTGTTTCCTACTCATACGGATCATATGTAGTTCAACTCTGCTTATGAAACTGATACAAACCACAGTTCCTCTTATATAAATGCTCTTTAGGTAATACTGAGAATCGGGTTGGGTTCGTGAACTGCGAAAAATCATTTGAGCCGAAAATTCACTGGGTTAACCAGAAATGAACTCTTGCCTGTAGGAAGACATAGATCCTGGGGTTTAACTCCGTTTCTGAAGGGAAATTCAAACCAGAGTTCTCATCCCTAAAACACACTATGTTATAAAGCAAGAAGCAAGCTCTTCTTTCCAGAGTGTAAAATAGAGCAAGAACCATGAGCATGCCCGGAAAAAAAGAACTGTGTTTCCTAATCATAAGGAACATATTTAGTTCATCTCTGCTTATGAAACTGATACAAACCACGGCTCCTCTTACATAAATGCTCTTTAGTTAATAGTGAGAATCATGTTGGGTTCGTGAACTGCGAAAAATCATTTGAACCCAAAATTCACAGTGTTTACCAGAAATGAACTTGCTCTTAGGAAGACACAGATAATGGGGTTTAACTACTTTTCTGAATGGAAATTCAGACCAGTGTTTTCATCCATGAAACACGCTTTGTTTTTCCGCAAGAAGCAAGCTCTTCTTTCCAGAGTCTAAAATACAGCAAGAACCATGAGCATGCCCTGAAAAAAAAAAACTGTGTTTCCTACTCATACGGACCATATGTAGTTCAACTCTGCTTATGAAACTGATACAAACCACAGCTCCTCTTACATAAATGATCTTTAGTTAATAGTGAAAATAGCGTTGGGTTCCTGAACTGCGAAAAATCAATTGAGCCCAAAATTCACTGGGTTTACCGGAACTGAACTCTTGCTTGTAGGAAGACAGAGATCCTGGGGTTTAACTCTGTTCCTGTAGGGAAATTCAGACCAGAGTTCTCATCCCTGAAACACACTCTGTTATAATGCAAGAAGCATGCTATTCTTTCCAGAGTCTAAAATACAGCAAGAACAATGAGCATGCCCTGAAAAAATGAACTGTGTTTCCTACTCATACGGACCATATGTAGTTCAAATGTGCTTATAAAATTGAGTCGAACCACAGCTCCTTTAGTTAATAATGAGATCATGTTGGGTTCGTGAACTACGAAAAATCATTTGAGCCGAAAATTCATTTGGTTTACCAGAACTGAACTCTTGCTTGTAGGAAGACACAGATCCTGGGTTTTAACTCCGTTACTGAAGGCAAATTCAGACCAGAATTCTCATCCCTGGAAAACACTCTGTTTTAAGGCATGAAACATCCTCTTCTTACAGCTTCTCCAATACAGTAAGAACCATGAGCATGCCCAGAAAAAAAGAACTGTGTTTCCTACTCATACGGACCATATGCAGTTCAACTCTGCTTAGGAATTGATACAGACTGCAGCTCCTCTTACATAAATGCTCTTTAGTTAATAGTGATACTCGCGTTGGGTTCTAGAACTGTGTAAACTCATTTGAGCCGAAAATTCATTTGGTTTACCAGAAATGAACACTTGCTTGTAGGAAGACACAGATCCTGGGGTTTAACTTCGTTTCTGAAGGGAAATTCAGACCAGAGTTCTCATCACTGAAAGCCACTCTGTTTTAACGCAAGAAACAAGCTCTTCTTTCTAGAGTCTAAAATACATCAAGAACCATGAGCATGCCCTAAAAAAAAAAAGAACTGTGTTTCCTATTCATACAGACCATATGTAGTTCAACTCTGCTAATGAAACTGATACAAACCACACTTCCTCTTACATAAATGCTCTTTAGTTAATAGTGAGAATCATGTTGGGTTCTTGAATTGCGAAAAATCATTTGTGCCCAAAAATCATAGGGTTTACCAGAACTGAACTCTTGCTTGTAGGAGGACACAGATCATGGGGTTTAACTCCATTTCTGAAGGCAAATTCAGACCAGAGTTCTCAACCCTGAAAAACAATCTGTTTTAAGGCAAGAATCATCCTCTTCTTTCCAGCGTCTCCAATATAGTTGAAATATGAGAATGCCGAGAAAAAAAGAACTGTGTTTCCTACTCATACGGATCATATGTAGTTCAACTCTGCTTATGAAACTGATACAAACCACAGTTCCTCTTATATAAATGCTCTTTAGTTAATACTGAGAATCGGGTTGGGTTCGTGAACTGCGAAAAATCATTTGAGCCGAAAATTCACTGGGTAACCAGAAATGAACTCTTGCCTGTAGGAAGACATAGATCCTGGGATTTAACTCCGTTTCTGAAGGGAAATTCAAACCAGAGTTCTCATCCCTAAAACACACTATGTTATAACACAAGAAGCAAGCTCTTCTTTCCAGAGTCTAAACTAGAGCAAGAAACATGAGCATGCCCTGAAAAAAAGAACTGTGTTTCCTAATCATAAGGACCATATGTAGTTCAAATCTGCTTATGAAACTGATAAATACCACGACTCTTCTTACATAAATGCTCTTTAATAAATAGTGAGAATTATGTTGGGTTCGTGAACTGGGAAAAATCATTTGAACCCAAAATTCACTGTGTTTAGCAGAAATGAACTTCTTTGTAGGAAGACACATATCCTAGGGTTTAAATCCGTTTCTGAAGGGAAATTCAGACCAGTGTTCTCATCCATGAAACACACTTTGTTTTTCCGCAAGAAGCAAGCTCTTCTTTCCAGAGTCTAAAATACAGCAAGAACCATGAGCATGCCCTGAAAAAAAGGACTGTGTTTCCTACTCATATGAACCATATGTAGTTCAACTCTGCTTATGAAACTGATACAAACCACAGCTCCTCTTACATAAATGCTCTTTAGTTAATAGTGAGAATCAGGTTGGGTTCTTGAATTGCAAAAAATCATTTGTGCCAAAAAATCACTGGGTTTACCAGAACTGAACTCTGGCTTGTAGGAAGACACAGATCATGGGGTTTAACTCCGTTTCTGAAGGCAATATCAGACCAGAGTTCTCATCCCTGAAAAACAATCTGTTTTAAGGCAAGAATCATCCTCTTCTTTCCAGCGTCTCCAATATAGTAAGAAATATGAACATGCCCAGAAAAAAAGAACTGTGTTTCCTACTCATATGAACCATATGTAGTTCAACTCTGCTTATGAAACTGATACAAACCACAGCTCCTCTTATATAAATACTCTTTAGTTAATACTGAGAATCGCGTTGGGTTCGTGAAGTGCGAAAAATCATTTGAGCCGAAAATACACTGGGTTAACCAGAAATGAACTCTTGCTTGTAGGAAGACACAGATCCTGGGGTTTAACTCCGTTTCTGAACGGAAATTCAAACAAGAGTTCTCATCCCTAAAACACACTATGTTATAAAGCAAGAAGCAAGCTCTTCTTTCCAGAGTGTAAAATAGAGCAAGAACCATGAGCATGCCAGGAAAAAAAGAACTGTGTTTCCTAATCATAAGGAACATATTTAGTTCATCTCTGCTTATGAAACTGATACAAACCACGGCTCCTCTTACATAAATGCTCTTTAGTTAATAGTGAGAATCATGTTGGGTTCGTGAACTGCGAAAAATCATTTGAACCCAAAATTCACAGTGTTTACCAGAAATGAACTTGCTCTTAGGAAGACACAGATAATGGGGTTTAACTACTTTTCTGAATGGAAATTCAGACCAGTGTTTTCATCCATGAAACACACTTTGTTTTTCCGCAAGAAGCAAGCTCTTCTTTCCAGAGTCTAAAATACAGCAAGAACCATGAGCATGCCCTGAAAAAAAAAAAACTGTGTTTCCTACTCATACGGACCATATGTAGTTCAACTCTGCTTATGAAACTGATACAAACCACAGCTCCTCTTACATAAATGATCTTTAGTTAATAGTGAAAATAGCGTTGGGTTCCTGAACTGCGAAAAATCAATTGAGCCCAAAATTCACTGGGTTTACCGGAACTGAACTCTTGCTTGTAGGAAGACACAGATCCTGGGGTTTAACTCTGTTCCTGTAGGGAAATTCAGACCAGAGTTCTCATCCCTGAAACACACTCTGTTATAATGCAAGAAGCATGCTATTCTTTCCAGAGTCTAAAATACAGCAAGAACAATGAGCATGCCCTGAAAAAATGAACTGTGTTTCCTACTCATACGGACCATATGTAGTTCAACTGTGCTTATAAAATTGAGTCGAACCACAGCTCCTTTAGTTAATAATGAGATCATGTTGGGTTCGTGAACTACGAAAAATCATTTGAGCCGAAAATTCATTTGGTTTACCAGAACTGAACTCTTGCTTGTAGGAAGACACAGATCCTGGGTTTTAACTCCGTTACTGAAGGCAAATTCAGACCAGAATTCTCATCCCTGGAAAACACTCTGTTTTAAGGCATGAAACATCCTCTTCTTACAGCTTCTCCAATACAGTAAGAACCATGAGCATGCCCAGAAAAAAAGAACTGTGTTTCCTACTCATACGGACCATATGCAGTTCAACTCTGCTTAGGAATTGATACAGACCGCAGCTCCTCTTACATAAATGCTCTTTAGTTAATAGTGATACTCGCGTTGGGTTCTAGAACTGTGTAAACTCATTTGAGCCGAAAATTCATTTGGTTTACCAGAAATGAACACTTGCTTGTAGGAAGACACAGATCCTGGGGTTTAACTTCGTTTCTGAAGGGAAATTCAGACCAGAGTTCTCATCACTGAAAGCCACTCTGTTTTAACGCAAGAAACAAGCTCTTCTTTCTAGAGTCTAAAATACATCAAGAACCATGAGCATGCCCTAAAAAAAAAAAGAACTGTGTTTCCTATTCATACAGACCATATGTAGTTCAACTCTGCTAATGAAACTGATACAAACCACACTTCCTCTTACATAAATACTCTTTAGTTAATAGTGAGAATAGCGTGGGGTTCCTGAACTGCGAAAATTCATTTGAACCAAAATTCACTGGGATTACCAGAAAAGAATTCACGCTTCAAGGACGACACAGATCCTGGGGTTTAACTCCGTTTCTGAAGGGAAATTCAGACCAGAGTTCTCATCCCTGAAACACACTCTGTTTTAACGCAAGAAGCAGGCTCTTCTTTCCAGAGTCTAAAATACAGTAAGAAGTATGAGCATGCCCTGAAAAAAAGAACTGTGTTTCCTACTCATACGGACCATATGTAGTTCAACTCTGCTTATGAAACTGATACAAACCACGGCTCCTCTTACATAAATCCTCTTTAGTTAATAGTGAGAATAGCGTAGATTCCTGAACTGCAAAAAATCATTTGAGAACAAAATTCACTGGGTTTACCAGAAATGAACTCTCGCTTCTAAGAAGGCACATATCCTGGGGTTTAACTCCGTTTCTGAAGGGAAATTCAGACCAGAGTTCTCATCCCTGAAACACACTCTGTTTTAACGCAAGAAGCAAGCTCTTGTTTCCAGAGTCTAAAATAGAGCAAGAACCCTGAGAATGCCCTGAAAAAAAGTACTGTGTGTCCTAACTATAAGGACCATATGTAGTTCAACTCTGCTTATGAAACTGATACAAACCACGGCTCCGCTTACATAAATGCTCTTTAGTTAACAGTGAGAATCATGCTGGGTTCGTGAACTGGGAAAAATCATTTGAATCCAAAATTCACTGTGTTTACCAGAAATGAACTTGCTTGTAGGAAGACACAGATCCTGGGGTTTAACTCCGTTTCTGAAGGAAAATTCACACCAGAGTTCTTATCCATGAAACACATCCTGTTTTAATGCAAGAAGCAAGCTCTTCTTTCCAGCTTCACCAATACAGCAAGAACCATGAACATGCCCTGAAAAAAAGAATTGTGTTTGCAACTCATACAGACCATATGTAGTTCAACTCTGCTTATGAAACTGATACAAACCACAGCTCCTCTTACATAAATGATCTTTAGTTAATGGTAGAATAGGGTTGGGTTCCTGAACTGCAAAAAATAATTTGAGCCCAAAATTCACTGGTTTTACCAGAACTGAACTCTTGCTTGTGTGAAGACAGAGATCCTGGGGTTTAACTCTGTTTCTGACGGCAAATTAGGACCAGAATACTCAATCCTGAAAAACACTCTGTTTCAAGGCAAGAATCTTCCTCTTCTTTGCAGCGTCTCCAATATAGTAAGAAACAGGAGCAAGTCCAGAAAAAAAAAGAACTGTGTTTTCTACTCATACAGACCATATGTAGTTCAAATCCTCTTATGAAACTGATACAAACCACAGCTCCTCTTACATTAATGCTCTTTAGTTAATAGTGAGAATCACTTTGGGTTGCTGAACTGCGAAAAATCATTTGAGCCCAAAATTCACTTTGTTTACCAGAAATGAACACTTGCTTGTAGGAAGACACAGATCCTGGGGTTTAACTCCGTTTCTGAAGGGAAATTCAGACCAGAGTTCTCTTCCCTGAAAGACACCCTGTTATAACGCAAGAAGCAAGCTTTTCTTTCCAGATTCTAAAATACAGCAAAAACAATGAGCATGCCCTGAAAAAATGAACTGTGTTTCCTACTCATACGGACCATATGTAGTTCAACTCTGCTTATGAAACTGATACAAACCACAGCTCTTCTTACATAAAAGCTCTTTAGTTAATAGTGAGAATAGCGTAGATTCGTGAACTGCGAAAAATCATTTGAGCCCAAAATTCACTGGGTTAACCAGAAATGAACTCTTGCTTGTAGGAAGACACAGATCCTGGGGTTTAACTCCGTTTCTGAAGGGAAATTCAGACCAGAGTTCTCACCCTGAAAAACAATCTGTTTTAAGGCAAGATCAGTCTCTTCTTTCCAGCGTCTCCAATATAGTAAGATATATGACCATGCCCAGAAAAAAAGAACTGTGTTTCCTACTCATACGGATCATATGTAGTTCAACTCTGCTTATGAAACTGATACAAACCACAGCTCCTCTTACATAAATGCTCTTTAGTTAATAGTGAGAATCATGTTCGGTTCTTGAATTGCGAAAAATCATTTGTGCCCAAAAATCACTGGGTTTACCAGAACTGAACTCTTGCTTGTAGGAAGACACAGATCATGGGGTTTAACTCCTTTTCTGAAGGCAAATTCAGACCAGAGTTCTCAACCCTGAAAAAAAATCTGTTTTAAGGCAAGAATCATCCTCTTCTTTCCAGCGTCTCCAATATAGTAAGAAATATGAACATGCCCAGAAAAAAAGAACTGTGTTTCCTACTCATATGAACCATTTGTAGTTCAACTCTGCTTATGAAACTGATACAAACCACAGCTCCTCTTATGTAAATACTCGTTAGTTAATACTGAGAATCGCGTTGGGTTCGTGAAGTGCGAAAAATCATTTGAGCCGAAAATACACTGGGTTAACCAGAAATGAACTCTTGCTTGTAGGAAGACACAGATCCTGGGGTTTAACTCCGTTTCTGAACGGAAATTCAAACAAGAGTTCTCATCCCTAAAACACACTATGTTATAAAGCAAGAAGCAAGCTCTTCTTTCCAGAGTCTAAAATAGAGCAAGAACAATGAGCATGCCCGGAAAAAAAGAACTTTGTTTCCTAATCATAAGGACCATATTTAGTTCATCTCTGCTTATGAAACTGATACAAACCACGGCTCCTCTTACATAAATGCTCTTTAGTTAATAGTGAGAATCATGTTGGGTTCGTGAACTGCGAAAAATCATTTGAACCCAAAATTCACAGTGTTTACCAGAAATGAACTTGCTCTTAGGAAGACACAGATAATGGGGTTTAACTACTTTTCTGAATGGAAATTCAGACCAGTGTTTTCATCCATGAAACACACTTTGTTTTTCCGCAAGAAGAAAGCTCTTCTTTCCAGAGTCTAAATACAGCAAGAACCATGAGCATGCCCTGAAAAAAAAAACTGTGTTTCCTACTCATACGGACCATATGTAGTTCAACTCTGCTTATGAAACTGATACAAACCACGGCTCCTCTTACATAAATCCTCTTTAGTTAATAGTGAGAATAGCGTAGATTCCTGAACTGCAAAAAATCATTTGAGAACAAAATTCACTGGGTTTACCAGAAATGAACTCTCGCTTCTAAGAAGGCACAGATCCTGGGGTTTAACTCCGTTTCTGAAGGGAAATTCAGACCAGAGTTCTCATCCCTGAAACACACTCTGTTTTAACGCAAGAAGCAAGCTCTTGTTTCCAGAGTCTAAAATAGAGCAAGAACCCTGAGAATGCCCTGAAAAAAAGTACTGTGTGTCCTAACTATAAGGACCATATGTAGTTCAACTCTGCTTATGAAACTGATACAAACCACGGCTCCGCTTACATAAATGCTCTTTAGTTAATAGTGAGAATCATGCTGGGTTCGTGAACTGGGAAAAATCATTTGAATCCAAAATTCACTGTGTTTACCAGAAATGAACTTGCTTGTAGGAAGACACAGATCCTGGGGTTTAACTCCGTTTCTGAAGGAAAATTCACACCAGAGTTCTTATCCATGAAACACATCCTGTTTTAATGCAAGAAGCAAGCTCTTCTTTCCAGCTTCACCAATACAGCAAGAACCATGAACATGCCCTGAAAAAAAGAATTGTGTTTGCAACTCATACAGACCATATGTAGTTCAACTCTGCTTATGAAACTGATACAAACCACAGCTCCTCTTACATAAATGATCTTTAGTTAATGGTAGAATAGCGTTGGGTTCCTGAACTGCGAAAAATAATTTGAGCCCAAAATTCACTGGTTTTACCAGAACTGAACTCTTGCTTGTGTGAAGACAGAGATCCTGGGGTTTAACTCCGTTTCTGACGGCAAATTAGGACCAGAATACTCAATCCTGAAAAACACTCTGTTTCAAGGCAAGAATCTTCCTCTTCTTTGCAGCGTCTCCAATATAGTAAGAAACAGGAGCAAGTCCAGAAAAAAAAAGAACTGTGTTTTCTACTCATACAGACCATATGTAGTTCAAATCCTCTTATGAAACTGATACAAACCACAGCTCCTCTTACATTAATGCTCTTTAGTTAATAGTGAGAATCACTTTGGGTTGCTGAACTGCGAAAAATCATTTGAGCCCAAAATTCACTTTGTTTACCAGAAATGAACACTTGCTTGTAGGAAGACACAGATCCTGGGGTTTAACTCCGTTTCTGAAGGGAAATTCAGACCAGAGTTCTCTTCCCTGAAAGACACCCTGTTATAACGCAAGAAGCAAGCTTTTCTTTCCAGATTCTAAAATACAGCAAAAACAATGAGCATGCCCTGAAAAAATGAACTGTGTTTCCTACTCATTCGGACCATATGTAGTTCAACTCTGCTTATGAAACTGATACAAACCACAGCTCTTCTTACATAAAAGCTCTTTAGTTAATAGTGAGAATAGCGTAGATTCGTGAACTGCGAAAAATCATTTGAGCCCAAAATTCACTGGGTTAACCAGAAATGAACTCTTGCTTGTAGGAAGACACAGATCCTGGGGTTTAACTCCGTTTCTGAAGGGAAATTCAGACCAGAGTTCTCACCCTGAAAAACAATCTGTTTTAAGGCAAGATCAGTCTCTTCTTTCCAGCGTCTCCAATATAGTAAGATATATGACCATGCCCAGAAAAAAAGAACTGTGTTTCCTACTCATACGGATCATATGTAGTTCAACTCTGCTTATGAAACTGATACAAACCACAGCTCCTCTTACATAAATGCTCTTTAGTTAATAGTGAGAATCATGTTGGGTTCTTGAATTGCGAAAAATCATTTGTGCCCAAAAATCACTGGGTTTACCAGAACTGAACTCTTGCTTGTAGGAAGACACAGATCATGGAGTTTAACTCCGTTTCTGAAGGAAAATTCAGACCAGAATTCTCAACCCTGAAAAAAAATCTGTTTTAAGGCAAGAATCATCCTCTTCTTTCCAGCGTCTCCAATATAGTAAGAAATATGAACATGCCCAGAAAAAAAGAACTGTGTTTCCTACTCATATGAACCATATGTAGTTCAACTCTGCTTATGAAACTGATACAAACCACAGCTCCTCTTATGTAAATACTCGTTAGTTAATACTGAGAATCGCGTTGGGTTCGTGAAGTGCGAAAAATCATTTGAGCCGAAAATACACTGGGTTAACCAGAAATGAACTCTTGCTTGTAGGAAGACACAGATCCTGGGGTTTAACTCCGTTTCTGAACGGAAATTCAAACAAGAGTTCTCATCCCTAAAACACACTATGTTATAAAGCAAGAAGCAAGCTCTTCTTTCCAGAGTCTAAAATAGAGCAAGAACAATGAGCATGCCCGGAAAAAAAGAACTGTGTTTCCTAATCATAAGGACCATATTTAGTTCATCTCTGCTTATGAAACTGATACAAACCACGGCTCCTCTTACATAAATGCTCTTTAGTTAATAGTGAGAATCATGTTGGGTTCGTGAACTGCGAAAAATCATTTGAACCCAAAATTCACAGTGTTTACCAGAAATGAACTTGCTCTTAGGAAGACACAGATAATGGGGTTTAACTACTTTTCTGAATGGAAATTCAGACCAGTGTTTTCATCCATGAAACACACTTTGATTTCCGCAAGAAGAAAGCTCTTCTTTCCAGAGTCTAAATACAGCAAGAACCATGAGCATGCCCTGAAAAAAAAAACTGTGTTTCCTACACAGACGGACCATATGTAGTTCAACTCTGCTTATGAAACTGATACAAACCACAGCTCCTCTTACATAAATGATCTTTAGTTAATAGTGATAATAGCGTTGGGTTCCTGAACTGCGAAAAATCAATTGAGCCCAAAATTCACTGGGTTTACCGGAACTGAACTCTTGTTTGTAGGAAGACACAGATCCTGGGTTTTAACTCCGTTACTGAAGGCAAATTCAGACCAGAATTCTCATCCCTGGAAAACACTCTGTTTTAAGGCATGAAACATCCTCTTCTTACAGCTTCTCCAATACAGTAAGAACCATGAGCATGCCCAGAAAAAAAGAACTGTGTTTCCTACTCATACGGACCATATGCAGTTCAACTCTGCTTAGGAATTGATACAGACCGCAGCTCCTCTTACATAAATGCTCTTTAGTTAATAGTGATACTCGCGTTGGGTTCTAGAACTGTGTAAACTCATTTGAGCCGAAAATTCATTTGGTTTACCAGAAATGATCACTTGCTTGTAGGAAGACACAGATCCTGGGGTTTAACTTCGTTTCTGAAGGGAAATTCAGACCAGAGTTCTCATCACTGAAAGCCACTCTGTTTTAACGCAAGAAACAAGCTCTTCTTTCTAGAGTCTAAAATACATCAAGAACCATGAGCATGCCCTAAAAAAAAAAAGAACTGTGTTTCCTATTCATACAGACCATATGTAGTTCAACTCTGCTAATGAAACTGATACAAACCACACTTCCTCTTACATAAATACTCTTTAGTTAATAGTGAGAATAGCGTGGGGTTCCTGAACTGCGAAAATTCATTTGAACCAAAATTCACTGGGATTACCAGAAATGAATTCACGCTTCAAGGACGACACAGATCCTGGGGTTTAACTCCGTTTCTGAAGGGAAATTCAGACCAGAGATCTCATCCCTGAAACACACTCTGTTTTAACGCAAGAAGCAGGCTCTTCTTTCCAGAGTCTAAAATACAGTAAGAACTATGAGCATGCCCTGAAAAAAAGAACTGTGTTTCCTACTCATACGGACCATATGTAGTTCAACTGTGCTTATACAATTGAGTCGAACCACAGCTCCTTTAGTTAATAATGAGATCATGTTGGGTTCGTGAACTACAAAAAATCATTTGAGCCGAAAATTCATTTGGTTTACCAGAACTGAACTCTTGCTTGTAGGAAGACACAGATCCTGGGTTTTAACTCCGTTACTGAAGGCAAATTCAGACCAGAATTCTCATCCCTGGAAAACACTCTGTTTTAAGGCATGAAACATCCTCTTCTTACAGCTTCTCCAATACAGTAAGAACCATGAGCATGCCCAGAAAAAAAGAACTGTGTTTCCTACTCATACGGACCATATGCAGTTCAACTCTGCTTAGGAATTGATACAGACCGCAGCTCCTCTTACATAAATGCTCTTTAGTTAATAGTGATACTCGCGTTGGGTTCTAGAACTGTGTAATCTCATTTGAGCCGAAAATTCATTTGGTTTACCAGAAATGATCACTTGCTTGTAGGAAGACACAGATCCTGGGGTTTAACTTCGTTTCTGAAGGGAAATTCAGACCAGAGTTCTCATCACTGAAAGCCACTCTGTTTTAACGCAAGAAACAAGCTCTTCTTTCTAGAGTCTAAAATACATCAAGAACCATGAGCATGCCCTGAAAAAAAAAAGAATTGTGTTTCCTATTCATACAGACCATATGTAGTTCAACTCTGCTAATGAAACTGATACAAACCACACTTCCTCTTACATAAATACTCTTTAGTTAATAGTGAGAATAGCGTGGGGTTCCTGAACTGCGAAAATTCATTTGAACCAAAATTCACTGGGATTACCAGAAAAGAATTCACGCTTCAAGGACGACACAGATCCTGGGGTTTAACTCCGTTTCTGAAGGGAAATTCAGACCAGAGTTCTCATCCCTGAAACACACTCTGTTTTAACGCAAGAAGCAGGCTCTTCTTTCCAGAGTCTAAAATACAGTAAGAAGTATGAGCATGCCCTGAAAAAAAGAACTGTGTTTCCTACTCATACGGACCATATGTAGTTCAACTCTGCTTATGAAACTGATACAAACCACGGCTCCTCTTACATAAATCCTCTTTAGTTAATAGTGAGAATAGCGTAGATTCCTGAACTGCAAAAAATCATTTGAGAACAAAATTCACTGGGTTTACCAGAAATGAACTCTCGCTTCTAAGAAGGCACAGATCCTGGGGTTTAACTCCGTTTCTGAAGGGAAATTCAGACCAGAGTTCTCATCCCTGAAACACACTCTGTTTTAACGCAAGAAGCAAGCTCTTGTTTCCAGAGTCTAAAATAGAGCAAGAACCCTGAGAATGCCCTGAAAAAAAGTACTGTGTGTCCTAACTATAAGGACCATATGTAGTTCAACTCTGCTTATGAAACTGATACAAACCACGGCTCCGCTTACATAAATGCTCTTTAGTTAATAGTGAGAATCATGCTGGGTTCGTGAACTGGGAAAAATCATTTGAATCCAAAATTCACTGTGTTTACCAGAAATGAACTTGCTTGTAGGAAGACACAGATCCTGGGGTTTAACTCCGTTTCTGAAGGAAAATTCACACCAGAGTTCTTATCCATGAAACACATCCTGTTTTAATGCAAGAAGCAAGCTCTTCTTTCCAGCTTCACCAATACAGCAAGAACCATGAACATGCCCTGAAAAAAAGAATTGTGTTTGCAACTCATACAGACCATATGTAGTTCAACTCTGCTTATGAAACTGATACAAACCACAGCTCCTCTTACATAAATGATCTTTAGTTAATGGTAGAATAGCGTTGGGTTCCTGAACTGCGAAAAATAATTTGAGCCCAAAATTCACTGGTTTTACCAGAACTGAACTCTTGCTTGTGTGAAGACAGAGATCCTGGGGTTTAACTCCGTTTCTGACGGCAAATTAGGACCAGAATACTCAATCCTGAAAAACACTCTGTTTCAAGGCAAGAATCTTCCTCTTCTTTGCAGCGTCTCCAATATAGTAAGAAACAGGAGCAAGTCCAGAAAAAAAAAGAACTGTGTTTTCTACTCATACAGACCATATGTAGTTCAAATCCTCTTATGAAACTGATACAAACCACAGCTCCTCTTACATTAATGCTCTTTAGTTAATAGTGAGAATCACTTTGGGTTGCTGAACTGCGAAAAATCATTTGAGCCCAAAATTCACTTTGTTTACCAGAAATGAACACTTGCTTGTAGGAAGACACAGATCCTGGGGTTTAACTCCGTTTCTGAAGGGAAATTCAGACCAGAGTTCTCTTCCCTGAAAGACACCCTGTTATAACGCAAGAAGCAAGCTTTTCTTTCCAGATTCTAAAATACAGCAAAAACAATGAGCATGCCCTGAAAAAATGAACTGTGTTTCCTACTCATTCGGACCATATGTAGTTCAACTCTGCTTATGAAACTGATACAAACCACAGCTCTTCTTACATAAAAGCTCTTTAGTTAATAGTGAGAATAGCGTAGATTCGTGAACTGCGAAAAATCATTTGAGCCCAAAATTCACTGGGTTAACCAGAAATGAACTCTTGCTTGTAGGAAGACACAGATCCTGGGGTTTAACTCCGTTTCTGAAGGGAAATTCAGACCAGAGTTCTCACCCTGAAAAACAATCTGTTTTAAGGCAAGATCAGTCTCTTCTTTCCAGCGTCTCCAATATAGTAAGATATATGACCATGCCCAGAAAAAAAGAACTGTGTTTCCTACTCATACGGATCATATGTAGTTCAACTCTGCTTATGAAACTGATACAAACCACAGCTCCTCTTACATAAATGCTCTTTAGTTAATAGTGAGAATCATGTTGGGTTCTTGAATTGCGAAAAATCATTTGTGCCCAAAAATCACTGGGTTTACCAGAACTGAACTCTTGCTTGTAGGAAGACACAGATCATGGAGTTTAACTCCGTTTCTGAAGGCAAATTCAGACCAGAATTCTCAACCCTGAAAAAAAATCTGTTTTAAGGCAAGAATCATCCTCTTCTTTCCAGCGTCTCCAATATAGTAAGAAATATGAACATGCCCAGAAAAAAAGAACTGTGTTTCCTACTCATATGAACCATATGTAGTTCAACTCTGCTTATGAAACTGATACAAACCACAGCTCCTCTTATGTAAATACTCGTTAGTTAATACTGAGAATCGCGTTGGGTTCGTGAAGTGCGAAAAATCATTTGAGCCGAAAATACACTGGGTTAACCAGAAATGAACTCTTGCTTGTAGGAAGACACAGATCCTGGGGTTTAACTCCGTTTCTGAACGGAAATTCAAACAAGAGTTCTCATCCCTAAAACACACTATGTTATAAAGCAAGAAGCAAGCTCTTCTTTCCAGAGTCTAAAATAGAGCAAGAACAATGAGCATGCCCGGAAAAAAAGAACTGTGTTTCCTAATCATAAGGACCATATTTAGTTCATCTCTGCTTATGAAACTGATACAAACCACGGCTCCTCTTACATAAATGCTCTTTAGTTAATAGTGAGAATCATGTTGGGTTCGTGAACTGCGAAAAATCATTTGAACCCAAAATTCACAGTGTTTACCAGAAATGAACTTGCTCTTAGGAAGACACAGATAATGGGGTTTAACTACTTTTCTGAATGGAAATTCAGACCAGTGTTTTCATCCATGAAACACACTTTGATTTCCGCAAGAAGAAAGCTCTTCTTTCCAGAGTCTAAATACAGCAAGAACCATGAGCATGCCCTGAAAAAAAAAAAACTGTGTTTCCTACACAGACGGACCATATGTAGTTCAACTCTGCTTATGAAACTGATACAAACCACAGCTCCTCTTACATAAATGATCTTTAGTTAATAGTGATAATAGCGTTGGGTTCCTGAACTGCGAAAAATCAATTGAGCCCAAAATTCACTGGGTTTACCGGAACTGAACTCTTGTTTGTAGGAAGACACAGATCCTGGGTTTTAACTCCGTTACTGAAGGCAAATTCAGACCAGAATTCTCATCCCTGGAAAACACTCTGTTTTAAGGCATGAAACATCCTCTTCTTACAGCTTCTCCAATACAGTAAGAACCATGAGCATGCCCAGAAAAAAAGAACTGTGTTTCCTACTCATACGGACCATATGCAGTTCAACTCTGCTTAGGAATTGATACAGACCGCAGCTCCTCTTACATAAATGCTCTTTAGTTAATAGTGATACTCGCGTTGGGTTCTAGAACTGTGTAAACTCATTTGAGCCGAAAATTCATTTGGTTTACCAGAAATGATCACTTGCTTGTAGGAAGACACAGATCCTGGGGTTTAACTTCGTTTCTGAAGGGAAATTCAGACCAGAGTTCTCATCACTGAAAGCCACTCTGTTTTAACGCAAGAAACAAGCTCTTCTTTCTAGAGTCTAAAATACATCAAGAACCATGAGCATGCCCTAAAAAAAAAAAGAACTGTGTTTCCTATTCATACAGACCATATGTAGTTCAACTCTGCTAATGAAACTGATACAAACCACACTTCCTCTTACATAAATACTCTTTAGTTAATAGTGAGAATAGCGTGGGGTTCCTGAACTGCGAAAATTCATTTGAACCAAAATTCACTGGGATTACCAGAAATGAATTCACGCTTCAAGGACGACACAGATCCTGGGGTTTAACTCCGTTTCTGAAGGGAAATTCAGACCAGAGTTCTCATCCCTGAAACACACTCTGTTTTAACGCAAGAAGCAGGCTCTTCTTTCCAGAGTCTAAAATACAGTAAGAACTATGAGCATGCCCTGAAAAAAAGAACTGTGTTTCCTACTCATACGGACCATATGTAGTTCAACTGTGCTTATACAATTGGGTCGAACCACAGCTCCTTTAGTTAATAATGAGATCATGTTGGGTTCGTGAACTACAAAAAATCATTTGAGCCGAAAATTCATTTGGTTTACCAGAACTGAACTCTTGCTTGTAGGAAGACACAGATCCTGGGTTTTAACTCCGTTACTGAAGGGAAATTCAGACCAGAGTTCTCATCCCTAAAACACACAATGTTACAACGCAAGAAGCAAGCTCTTCTTTCCAGAGACTAAAATAGAGCAAGAATCATGAGCATGCCCTGAAAAAAAGAACTGTGTTTCCTACTCATAAGGACCATATGTAGTTCAACTCTGCTTATGAAACTGATACAAACCACGGCTCCTCTTACATAAATGCTCTTTAGTTAATAGTGAGAATCATGTTGGGTTCGTGAACTGCGAAAAATCATTTGAACCCAAAATTCACTGTGTTTGCCAGAAATGAACTTGCTTGTAGGAAGACACAGATCCTGGGGTTTACCTCCGTTTCTGAAGGGAAATTTAGACCAGTGTTCTCATCCATGAAATAAACTCTGTTTTACGGAAAGAAGAAAGCTCTTCATTCCAGAGTCTAAAATACAGCAAGAACCATGAGCATGCCCTGAAAAAAAGAACTGTGTTTCCTATTCATACGGATCATATGTAGTTCAACTCTGCTTATGAAACTGATACAGACCAGACCTCCTCTTACATAAATGCTCTTTAGTTAATAGTGAGAATAGGCTAGGGTTCATGAACTGCGAAAAATCATTTGAGCCCAAAAATCACTGGGTTTACAACAACTGAAGTCTTGCTTGTAGGAAGATACTGATCCTGGGGTTTATTCCGTTTCTGAAGGCAAATTCAGACCAGAGTTCTCATCCCTAAAAACACTCTCTTTTAAGGCAAGAATCATCCTCTTCTTTCCAGTGTCTCCAATATATTAAGAAACATGAGCATGCCCAGAAAAAAAGAACTGTGTTTCCTTCTCCTACAGACCATATGTAGTTCAACTCTGCTTATGAAACTGATACAGACCGCAGCTCCTCTTACATAAATCCTCTTTAGTTAAGAGTGAGAATAGCGTATGGTTCGTGAACTGCGAAAAATCATTTGAGCCCCAAATTCACTGGGTTTACCAGAAATGAACACTTGCTTGTAGGAAGACATTGATTCTGGGGTTTAACTCTGTTTCTGAAAGCAAATACAGACCAAAGTTCTCATCCATGAAAAACACTGATTTAAGGCAAGAATCATCCTCTTCTTTCCAGGGTCTCCAATATAATAACAAACATGAGCATGCCCAGAAAAAAAGAACGGTGTTTCCGAGTAATACAGACCATATGTAGTTCAACTCTGCTTATGAAACTGATACAAACCACAGCTCCTCTTACATAAAAGCTCTTTAGTTAATAGTGAGAATAGCTTAGATTCCTGAACTGCGAAAAATCATTTGAGGACAAAATTCACTGGGTTTACCAGAAATGAACTCTCGCTTCTAGGAAGACACAGATCCTGGGGTTTAACTCCGTTTCTGAAGGGAAATTCAGACCAGAGTTCTCATCCCTGAAACACACTCTGTTTTAACGCAAGAAGCAAGCTCTTCTTTCCAGAGTCTAAAATACAGCAAGAACCATGAGCATGCCCAGAAAAAAAGAACTGTGTTTCCTACTCATACGGACCATATGCAGTTCAACTCTTCTTAGGAATTGATACAGACCGCAGCTGCTCTTACATAAATGCTCTTTAGTTAATAGTGATACTCGCGTTGGGTTCTAGAACTGTGTAAACTCATTTGAGCCGAAAATTCACTTGGTTTACCAGAAATGAACACTTGCTTGTAGGAAGACACAGATCCTGGGGTTTAACTTCGTTTCTGAAGGGAAATTCAGACCAGAGTTCTCTTCCCTGAAACACACTCTGTTTTAACGCAAGAAGCAAGCTCTTCTTTCGAGAGTCTAAAATACAGCAAGAACCATGAGCATGCCCTGAAAAAAAGAACTGTGTTTCCTATTCATACGGACCATATGTAGTTCAACTCTGCTTATGAAACTGATACAGACCACACCTCCTCTTACATAAATGCTCTTTAGTTAATACTGAGAATCGCATTGGGTTCGTGAACTGCGAAAAATCATTTGATCCGAAAATTCACTGGGTTAACCAGAAATGAACTCTTGCTTGTAGGAAGACACAGATCCTGGGGTTTAACTCCGTTACTGAAGGGAAATTCAGACCAGAGTTCTCATCCCTAAAACACACAATGTTACAACGCAAGAAGCAAGCTCTTCTTTCCAGAGTCTAAAATAGAGCAAGAATCATGAGCATGCCCTGAAAAAAAGAACTGTGTTTCCTACTCATAAGGACCATATGTAGTTCAACTCTGCTTATGAAACTGATACAAACCACGGCTCCTCTTACATAAATGCTCTTTAGTTAATAGTGAGAATCATGTTGGGTTCGTGAACTGCGAAAAATCATTTGAACCCAAAATTCACTGTGTTTGCCAGAAATGAACTTGCTTGTAGGAAGACACAGATCCTGGGGTTTACCTCCGTTTCTGAAGGGAAATTTAGACCAGTGTTCTCATCCATGAAATAAACTCTGTTTTACGGAAAGAAGAAAGCTCTTCATTCCAGAGTCTAAAATACAGCAAGAACCATGAGCATGCCCTGAAAAAAAGAACTGTGTTTCCTATTCATACGGATCATATGTAGTTCAACTCTGCTTATGAAACTGATACAGACCAGACCTCCTCTTACATAAATGCTCTTTAGTTAATAGTGAGAATAGGCTAGGGTTCATGAACTGCGAAAAATCATTTGAGCCCAAAAATCACTGGGTTTACAACAACTGAAGTCTTGCTTGTAGGAAGATACTGATCCTGGGGTTTATTCCGTTTCTGAAGGCAAATTCAGACCAGAGTTCTCATCCCTAAAAACACTCTCTTTTAAGGCAAGAATCATCCTCTTCTTTCCAGTGTCTCCAATATATTAAGAAACATGAGCATGCCCAGAAAAAAAGAACTGTGTTTCCTTCTCCTACAGACCATATGTAGTTCAACTCTGCTTATGAAACTGATACAGACCGCAGCTCCTCTTACATAAATCCTCTTTAGTTAAGAGTGAGAATAGCGTATGGTTCGTGAACTGCGAAAAATCATTTGAGCCCCAAATTCACTGGGTTTACCAGAAATGAACACTTGCTTGTAGGAAGACATTGATTCTGGGGTTTAACTCTGTTTCTGAAAGCAAATACAGACCAAAGTTCTCATCCATGAAAAACACTGATTTAAGGCAAGAATCATCCTCTTCTTTCCAGGGTCTCCAATATAATAACAAACATGAGCATGCCCAGAAAAAAAGAACGGTGTTTCCGAGTAATACAGACCATATGTAGTTCAACTCTGCTTATGAAACTGATACAAACCACAGCTCCTCTTACATAAAAGCTCTTTAGTTAATAGTGAGAATAGCTTAGATTCCTGAACTGCGAAAAATCATTTGAGGACAAAATTCACTGGGTTTACCAGAAATGAACTCTCGCTTCTAGGAAGACACAGATCCTGGGGTTTAACTCCGTTTCTGAAGGGAAATTCAGACCAGAGTTCTCATCCCTGAAACACACTCTGTTTTAACGCAAGAAGCAAGCTCTTCTTTCCAGAGTCTAAAATACAGCAAGAACCATGAGCATGCCCAGAAAAAAAGAACTGTGTTTCCTACTCATACGGACCATATGCAGTTCAACTCTTCTTAGGAATTGATACAGACCGCAGCTGCTCTTACATAAATGCTCTTTAGTTAATAGTGATACTCGCGTTGGGTTCTAGAACTGTGTAAACTCATTTGAGCCGAAAATTCACTTGGTTTACCAGAAATGAACACTTGCTTGTAGGAAGACACAGATCCTGGGGTTTAACTTCGTTTCTGAAGGGAAATTCAGACCAGAGTTCTCTTCCCTGAAACACACTCTGTTTTAACGCAAGAAGCAAGCTCTTCTTTCGAGAGTCTAAAATACAGCAAGAACCATGAGCATGCCCTGAAAAAAAGAACTGTGTTTCCTATTCATACGGACCATATGTAGTTCAACTCTGCTTATGAAACTGATACAGACCACACCTCCTCTTACATAAATGCTCTTTAGTTAATACTGAGAATCGCATTGGGTTCGTGAACTGCGAAAAATCATTTGATCCGAAAATTCACTGGGTTAACCAGAAATGAACTCTTGCTTGTAGGAAGACACAGATCCTGGGGTTTAACTCCGTTACTGAAGGGAAATTCAGACCAGAGTTCTCATCCCTAAAACACACAATGTTACAACGCAAGAAGCAAGCTCTTCTTTCCAGAGTCTAAAATAGAGCAAGAATCATGAGCATGCCCTGAAAAAAAGAACTGTGTTTCCTACTCATAAGGACCATATGTAGTTCAACTCTGCTTATGAAACTGATACAAACCACGGCTCCTCTTACATAAATGCTCTTTAGTTAATAGTGAGAATCATGTTGGGTTCGTGAACTGCGAAAAATCATTTGAACCCAAAATTCACTGTGTTTGCCAGAAATGAACTTGCTTGTAGGAAGACACAGATCCTGGGGTTTACCTCCGTTTCTGAAGGGAAATTTAGACCAGTGTTCTCATCCATGAAATAAACTCTGTTTTACGGAAAGAAGAAAGCTCTTCATTCCAGAGTCTAAAATACAGCAAGAACCATGAGCATGCCCTGAAAAAAAGAACTGTGTTTACTATTCATACGGATCATATGTAGTTCAACTCTGCTTATGAAACTGATACAGACCAGACCTCCTCTTACATAAATGCTCTTTAGTTAATAGTGAGAATAGGCTAGGGTTCATGAACTGCGAAAAATCATTTGAGCCCAAAAATCACTGGGTTTACAACAACTGAAGTCTTGCTTGTAGGAAGATACTGATCCTGGGGTTTCACTCCTTTTCAGAAGGCAAATTCAGACCAGAGTTCTCATCCCTAAAAACACTCTGTTTTAAGGCAAGAATCATCCTCTTCTTTCCAGTGTCTCCAATTTAGTAAGAAACATGAGCATGCCCAGAAAAAAAGAACTGTGTTTCCTTCTCCTACAGACCATATGTAGTACAACTCTGCTTATGAAACTGATACAGACCGCAGCTCCTCTTACATAAATCCTCTTTAGTTAAGAGTGAGAATAGCGTATGGTTCGTGAACTGCGAAAAATCATTTGAGCCCCAAATTCACTGGGTTTACCAGAAATGAACACTTGCTTGTAGGAAGACATTGATTCTGGGGTTTAACTCTGTTTCTGAAAGCAAATACAGACCAAAGTTCTCATCCCTGAAAAACACTCTGTTTTAAGGCAAGAATCATCCTCTTCTTTCCAGGGTCTCCAATATAATAATAAACATGAGCATGCCCAGAAAAAAAGAACTGTGTTTCCGAGTAATACAGACCATATGTAGTTCAACTCTGCTTATGAAACTGATACAAACCACAGCTCCTCTTACATAAAAGCTCTTTAGTTAATACTGAGAATCGCATTGGGTTCGTGAACTGCGAAAAATCATTTGATCCGAAAATTCACTGGGTTAACCAGAAATGAACTCTTGCTTGTAGGAAGACACAGATCCTGGGGGTTAACTCCGTTTCTGAAGGGAAATTCAGACCAGAGTTCTCATCCCTGAAACACACTCTGTTTTAACGCAAGAAGCAAGCTCTTCTTTCCAGAGTCTAAAATACAGCAAGAACCATGAGCATGCCCAGAAAAAAAGAACTGTGTTTCCTACTCATACGGACCATATGCAGTTCAACTCTGCTTAGGAATTGATACAGACCGCAGCTGCTCTTACATAAATGCTCTTTAGTTAATAGTGATACTCGCGTTGGGTTCTAGAACTGTGTAAACTCATTTGAGCCGAAAATTCACTTGGTTTACCAGAAATGAACACTTGCTTGTAGGAAGACACAGATCCTGGGGTTTAACTTCGTTTCTGAAGGGAAATTCAGACCAGAGTTCTCTTCCCTGAAACACACTCTGTTTTAACGCAAGAAGCAAGCTCTTCTTTCGAGAGTCTAAAATACAGCAAGAACCATGAGCATGCCCTGAAAAAAAGAACTGTGTTTCCTATTCATACGGACCGTATGTAGTTCAACTCTGCTTATGAAACTGATACAGACCACACCTCCTCTTACATAAATGCTCTTTAGTTAATACTGAGAATCGCATTGGGTTCGTGAACTGCGAAAAATCATTTGATCCGAAAATTCACTGGGTTAACCAGAAATGAACTCTTGCTTGTAGGAAGACACAGATCCTGGGGTTTAACTCCGTTTCTGAAGGGAAATTCAGACCAGAGTTCTCATCCCTAAAACACACAATGTTACAACGCAAGAAGCAAGCTCTTCTTTCCAGAGTCTAAAATAGAGCAAGAATCATGAGCATGCCCTGAAAAAAAGAACTGTGTTTCCTACTCATAAGGACCATATGTATTTCAACTCTGCTTATGAAACTAATACAAACCACGGCTCCTCTTACATAAATGCTCTTTAGTTAATAGTGAGAATCATGTTGGGTTCGTGAACTGCGAAAAATCATTTGAACCCAAAATTCACTGTGTTTACCAGAAATGAACTTGCTTGTAGGAAGACACAGATCCTGGGGTTTAACTCCGTTTCTGAAGGGAAATTTAGACCAGTGTTCTCATCCATGAAATGAACTCTGTTTTACGGAAAGAAGAAAGCTCTTCATTCCAGAGTCTAAAATACAGCAAGAACCATGAGCATGCCCTGAAAAAAAGAACTGTGTTCCCTATTCATACGGATCATATGTAGTTCAACTCTGCTTATGAAACTGAAACAGACCAGACCTCCTCTTACATAAATGCTCTTTATTTAATAGTGAGAATAGCCTAGGGTTCATGAACTGCGAAAAATCATTTGAGCCCAAAAATCACTGGGTTTACCAGAACTGAACTCTTGCTTGTAGGAAGACACTGATCCTGGGGTTTCACTCCTTTTCAGAAGGCAAATTCAGACCAGAGTTCTCATCCCTAAAAACACTCTGTTTTAAGTCAAGAATCATCCTCTTCTTTCCAGTGTCTCCAATATAGTAAGAAACATGAGCATGCCCAGAAAAAAAGAACTGTGTTTCCTTCTCCTACAGACCATATGTAGTTCAACTCTGCTTATGAAACTGATACAGACCACAGCTCCGCATACATAAATCCTCTTTAGTTAATAGTGAGAATAGCGTATGGTTCATGAACTGCGAAAAATCATTTGAGCCCCAAATTCACTGGGTTTACCAGAAATGAACACTTGCTCGTAGGAAGACATTGATTCTGGGGTTTATTCCGTTTCTGAAGGCAAATTCAGACCAGAGTTCTCATCCCTAAAAACACTCTCTTTTAAGGCAAGAATCATCCTCTTCTTTCCAGTGTCTCCAATATATTAAGAAACATGAGCATGCCCAGAAAAAAAGAACTGTGTTTCCTTCTCCTACAGACCATATGTAGTTCAACTCTGCTTATGAAACTGATACAGACCGCAGCTCCTCTTACATAAATCCTCTTTAGTTAAGAGTGAGAATAGCGTATGGTTCGTGAACTGCGAAAAATCATTTGAGCCCCAAATTCACTGGGTTTACCAGAAATGAACACTTGCTTGTAGGAAGACATTGATTCTGGGGTTTAACTCTGTTTCTGAAAGCAAATACAGACCAAAGTTCTCATCCATGAAAAACACTGATTTAAGGCAAGAATCATCCTCTTCTTTCCAGGGTCTCCAATATAATAACAAACATGAGCATGCCCAGAAAAAAAGAACGGTGTTTCCGAGTAATACAGACCATATGTAGTTCAACTCTGCTTATGAAACTGATACAAACCACAGCTCCTCTTACATAAAAGCTCTTTAGTTAATAGTGAGAATAGCTTAGATTCCTGAACTGCGAAAAATCATTTGAGGACAAAATTCACTGGGTTTACCAGAAATGAACTCTCGCTTCTAGGAAGACACAGATCCTGGGGTTTAACTCCGTTTCTGAAGGGAAATTCAGACCAGAGTTCTCATCCCTGAAACACACTCTGTTTTAACGCAAGAAGCAAGCTCTTCTTTCCAGAGTCTAAAATACAGCAAGAACCATGAGCATGCCCAGAAAAAAAGAACTGTGTTTCCTACTCATACGGACCATATGCAGTTCAACTCTTCTTAGGAATTGATACAGACCGCAGCTGCTCTTACATAAATGCTCTTTAGTTAATAGTGATACTCGCGTTGGGTTCTAGAACTGTGTAAACTCATTTGAGCCGAAAATTCACTTGGTTTACCAGAAATGAACACTTGCTTGTAGGAAGACACAGATCCTGGGGTTTAACTTCGTTTCTGAAGGGAAATTCAGACCAGAGTTCTCTTCCCTGAAACACACTCTGTTTTAACGCAAGAAGCAAGCTCTTCTTTCGAGAGTCTAAAATACAGCAAGAACCATGAGCATGCCCTGAAAAAAAGAACTGTGTTTCCTATTCATACGGACCATATGTAGTTCAACTCTGCTTATGAAACTGATACAGACCACACCTCCTCTTACATAAATGCTCTTTAGTTAATACTGAGAATCGCATTGGGTTCGTGAACTGCGAAAAATCATTTGATCCGAAAATTCACTGGGTTAACCAGAAATGAACTCTTGCTTGTAGGAAGACACAGATCCTGGGGTTTAACTCCGTTACTGAAGGGAAATTCAGACCAGAGTTCTCATCCCTAAAACACACAATGTTACAACGCAAGAAGCAAGCTCTTCTTTCCAGAGTCTAAAATAGAGCAAGAATCATGAGCATGCCCTGAAAAAAAGAACTGTGTTTCCTACTCATAAGGACCATATGTAGTTCAACTCTGCTTATGAAACTGATACAAACCACGGCTCCTCTTACATAAATGCTCTTTAGTTAATAGTGAGAATCATGTTGGGTTCGTGAACTGCGAAAAATCATTTGAACCCAAAATTCACTGTGTTTGCCAGAAATGAACTTGCTTGTAGGAAGACACAGATCCTGGGGTTTACCTCCGTTTCTGAAGGGAAATTTAGACCAGTGTTCTCATCCATGAAATAAACTCTGTTTTACGGAAAGAAGAAAGCTCTTCATTCCAGAGTCTAAAATACAGCAAGAACCATGAGCATGCCCTGAAAAAAAGAACTGTGTTTCCTATTCATACGGATCATATGTAGTTCAACTCTGCTTATGAAACTGATACAGACCAGACCTCCTCTTACATAAATGCTCTTTAGTTAATAGTGAGAATAGGCTAGGGTTCATGAACTGCGAAAAATCATTTGAGCCCAAAAATCACTGGGTTTACAACAACTGAAGTCTTGCTTGTAGGAAGATACTGATCCTGGGGTTTCACTCCTTTTCAGAAGGCAAATTCAGACCAGAGTTCTCATCCCTAAAAACACTCTGTTTTAAGGCAAGAATCATCCTCTTCTTTCCAGTGTCTCCAATTTAGTAAGAAACATGAGCATGCCCAGAAAAAAAGAACTGTGTTTCCTTCTCCTACAGACCATATGTAGTACAACTCTGCTTATGAAACTGATACAGACCGCAGCTCCTCTTACATAAATCCTCTTTAGTTAAGAGTGAGAATAGCGTATGGTTCGTGAACTGCGAAAAATCATTTGAGCCCCAAATTCACTGGGTTTACCAGAAATGAACACTTGCTTGTAGGAAGACATTGATTCTGGGGTTTAACTCTGTTTCTGAAAGCAAATACAGACCAAAGTTCTCATCCCTGAAAAACACTCTGTTTTAAGGCAAGAATCATCCTCTTCTTTCCAGGGTCTCCAATATAATAATAAACATGAGCATGCCCAGAAAAAAAGAACTGTGTTTCCGAGTAATACAGACCATATGTAGTTCAACTCTGCTTATGAAACTGATACAAACCACAGCTCCTCTTACATAAAAGCTCTTTAGTTAATACTGAGAATCGCATTGGGTTCGTGAACTGCGAAAAATCATTTGATCCGAAAATTCACTGGGTTAACCAGAAATGAACTCTTGCTTGTAGGAAGACACAGATCCTGGGGGTTAACTCCGTTTCTGAAGGGAAATTCAGACCAGAGTTCTCATCCCTGAAACACACTCTGTTTTAACGCAAGAAGCAAGCTCTTCTTTCCAGAGTCTAAAATACAGCAAGAACCATGAGCATGCCCAGAAAAAAAGAACTGTGTTTCCTACTCATACGGACCATATGCAGTTCAACTCTGCTTAGGAATTGATACAGACCGCAGCTGCTCTTACATAAATGCTCTTTAGTTAATAGTGATACTCGCGTTGGGTTCTAGAACTGTGTAAACTCATTTGAGCCGAAAATTCACTTGGTTTACCAGAAATGAACACTTGCTTGTAGGAAGACACAGATCCTGGGGTTTAACTTCGTTTCTGAAGGGAAATTCAGACCAGAGTTCTCTTCCCTGAAACACACTCTGTTTTAACGCAAGAAGCAAGCTCTTCTTTCGAGAGTCTAAAATACAGCAAGAACCATGAGCATGCCCTGAAAAAAAGAACTGTGTTTCCTATTCATACGGATCATATGTAGTTCAACTCTGCTTATGAAACTGATACAGACCAGACCTCCTCTTACATAAATGCTCTTTAGTTAATAGTGAGAATAGGCTAGGGTTCATGAACTGCGAAAAATCATTTGAGCCCAAAAATCACTGGGTTTACAACAACTGAAGTCTTGCTTGTAGGAAGATACTGATCCTGGGGTTTATTCCGTTTCTGAAGGCAAATTCAGACCAGAGTTCTCATCCCTAAAAACACTCTCTTTTAAGGCAAGAATCATCCTCTTCTTTCCAGTGTCTCCAATATATTAAGAAACATGAGCATGCCCAGAAAAAAAGAACTGTGTTTCCTTCTCCTACAGACCATATGTAGTTCAACTCTGCTTATGAAACTGATACAGACCGCAGCTCCTCTTACATAAATCCTCTTTAGTTAAGAGTGAGAATAGCGTATGGTTCGTGAACTGCGAAAAATCATTTGAGCCCCAAATTCACTGGGTTTACCAGAAATGAACACTTGCTTGTAGGAAGACATTGATTCTGGGGTTTAACTCTGTTTCTGAAAGCAAATACAGACCAAAGTTCTCATCCATGAAAAACACTGATTTAAGGCAAGAATCATCCTCTTCTTTCCAGGGTCTCCAATATAATAACAAACATGAGCATGCCCAGAAAAAAAGAACGGTGTTTCCGAGTAATACAGACCATATGTAGTTCAACTCTGCTTATGAAACTGATACAAACCACAGCTCCTCTTACATAAAAGCTCTTTAGTTAATAGTGAGAATAGCTTAGATTCCTGAACTGCGAAAAATCATTTGAGGACAAAATTCACTGGGTTTACCAGAAATGAACTCTCGCTTCTAGGAAGACACAGATCCTGGGGTTTAACTCCGTTTCTGAAGGGAAATTCAGACCAGAGTTCTCATCCCTGAAACACACTCTGTTTTAACGCAAGAAGCAAGCTCTTCTTTCCAGAGTCTAAAATACAGCAAGAACCATGAGCATGCCCAGAAAAAAAGAACTGTGTTTCCTACTCATACGGACCATATGCAGTTCAACTCTTCTTAGGAATTGATACAGACCGCAGCTGCTCTTACATAAATGCTCTTTAGTTAATAGTGATACTCGCGTTGGGTTCTAGAACTGTGTAAACTCATTTGAGCCGAAAATTCACTTGGTTTACCAGAAATGAACACTTGCTTGTAGGAAGACACAGATCCTGGGGTTTAACTTCGTTTCTGAAGGGAAATTCAGACCAGAGTTCTCTTCCCTGAAACACACTCTGTTTTAACGCAAGAAGCAAGCTCTTCTTTCGAGAGTCTAAAATACAGCAAGAACCATGAGCATGCCCTGAAAAAAAGAACTGTGTTTCCTATTCATACGGACCATATGTAGTTCAACTCTGCTTATGAAACTGATACAGACCACACCTCCTCTTACATAAATGCTCTTTAGTTAATACTGAGAATCGCATTGGGTTCGTGAACTGCGAAAAATCATTTGATCCGAAAATTCACTGGGTTAACCAGAAATGAACTCTTGCTTGTAGGAAGACACAGATCCTGGGGTTTAACTCCGTTACTGAAGGGAAATTCAGACCAGAGTTCTCATCCCTAAAACACACAATGTTACAACGCAAGAAGCAAGCTCTTCTTTCCAGAGTCTAAAATAGAGCAAGAATCATGAGCATGCCCTGAAAAAAAGAACTGTGTTTCCTACTCATAAGGACCATATGTAGTTCAACTCTGCTTATGAAACTGATACAAACCACGGCTCCTCTTACATAAATGCTCTTTAGTTAATAGTGAGAATCATGTTGGGTTCGTGAACTGCGAAAAATCATTTGAACCCAAAATTCACTGTGTTTGCCAGAAATGAACTTGCTTGTAGGAAGACACAGATCCTGGGGTTTACCTCCGTTTCTGAAGGGAAATTTAGACCAGTGTTCTCATCCATGAAATAAACTCTGTTTTACGGAAAGAAGAAAGCTCTTCATTCCAGAGTCTAAAATACAGCAAGAACCATGAGCATGCCCTGAAAAAAAGAACTGTGTTTACTATTCATACGGATCATATGTAGTTCAACTCTGCTTATGAAACTGATACAGACCAGACCTCCTCTTACATAAATGCTCTTTAGTTAATAGTGAGAATAGGCTAGGGTTCATGAACTGCGAAAAATCATTTGAGCCCAAAAATCACTGGGTTTACAACAACTGAAGTCTTGCTTGTAGGAAGATACTGATCCTGGGGTTTCACTCCTTTTCAGAAGGCAAATTCAGACCAGAGTTCTCATCCCTAAAAACACTCTGTTTTAAGGCAAGAATCATCCTCTTCTTTCCAGTGTCTCCAATTTAGTAAGAAACATGAGCATGCCCAGAAAAAAAGAACTGTGTTTCCTTCTCCTACAGACCATATGTAGTACAACTCTGCTTATGAAACTGATACAGACCGCAGCTCCTCTTACATAAATCCTCTTTAGTTAAGAGTGAGAATAGCGTATGGTTCGTGAACTGCGAAAAATCATTTGAGCCCCAAATTCACTGGGTTTACCAGAAATGAACACTTGCTTGTAGGAAGACATTGATTCTGGGGTTTAACTCTGTTTCTGAAAGCAAATACAGACCAAAGTTCTCATCCCTGAAAAACACTCTGTTTTAAGGCAAGAATCATCCTCTTCTTTCCAGGGTCTCCAATATAATAATAAACATGAGCATGCCCAGAAAAAAAGAACTGTGTTTCCGAGTAATACAGACCATATGTAGTTCAACTCTGCTTATGAAACTGATACAAACCACAGCTCCTCTTACATAAAAGCTCTTTAGTTAATACTGAGAATCGCATTGGGTTCGTGAACTGCGAAAAATCATTTGATCCGAAAATTCACTGGGTTAACCAGAAATGAACTCTTGCTTGTAGGAAGACACAGATCCTGGGGGTTAACTCCGTTTCTGAAGGGAAATTCAGACCAGAGTTCTCATCCCTGAAACACACTCTGTTTTAACGCAAGAAGCAAGCTCTTCTTTCCAGAGTCTAAAATACAGCAAGAACCATGAGCATGCCCAGAAAAAAAGAACTGTGTTTCCTACTCATACGGACCATATGCAGTTCAACTCTGCTTAGGAATTGATACAGACCGCAGCTGCTCTTACATAAATGCTCTTTAGTTAATAGTGATACTCGCGTTGGGTTCTAGAACTGTGTAAACTCATTTGAGCCGAAAATTCACTTGGTTTACCAGAAATGAACACTTGCTTGTAGGAAGACACAGATCCTGGGGTTTAACTTCGTTTCTGAAGGGAAATTCAGACCAGAGTTCTCTTCCCTGAAACACACTCTGTTTTAACGCAAGAAGCAAGCTCTTCTTTCGAGAGTCTAAAATACAGCAAGAACCATGAGCATGCCCTGAAAAAAAGAACTGTGTTTCCTATTCATACGGACCGTATGTAGTTCAACTCTGCTTATGAAACTGATACAGACCACACCTCCTCTTACATAAATGCTCTTTAGTTAATACTGAGAATCGCATTGGGTTCGTGAACTGCGAAAAATCATTTGATCCGAAAATTCACTGGGTTAACCAGAAATGAACTCTTGCTTGTAGGAAGACACAGATCCTGGGGTTTAACTCCGTTTCTGAAGGGAAATTCAGACCAGAGTTCTCATCCCTAAAACACACAATGTTACAACGCAAGAAGCAAGCTCTTCTTTCCAGAGTCTAAAATAGAGCAAGAATCATGAGCATGCCCTGAAAAAAAGAACTGTGTTTCCTACTCATAAGGACCATATGTATTTCAACTCTGCTTATGAAACTAATACAAACCACGGCTCCTCTTACATAAATGCTCTTTAGTTAATAGTGAGAATCATGTTGGGTTCGTGAACTGCGAAAAATCATTTGAACCCAAAATTCACTGTGTTTACCAGAAATGAACTTGCTTGTAGGAAGACACAGATCCTGGGGTTTAACTCCGTTTCTGAAGGGAAATTTAGACCAGTGTTCTCATCCATGAAATGAACTCTGTTTTACGGAAAGAAGAAAGCTCTTCATTCCAGAGTCTAAAATACAGCAAGAACCATGAGCATGCCCTGAAAAAAAGAACTGTGTTCCCTATTCATACGGATCATATGTAGTTCAACTCTGCTTATGAAACTGAAACAGACCAGACCTCCTCTTACATAAATGCTCTTTATTTAATAGTGAGAATAGCCTAGGGTTCATGAACTGCGAAAAATCATTTGAGCCCAAAAATCACTGGGTTTACCAGAACTGAACTCTTGCTTGTAGGAAGACACTGATCCTGGGGTTTCACTCCTTTTCAGAAGGCAAATTCAGACCAGAGTTCTCATCCCTAAAAACACTCTGTTTTAAGTCAAGAATCATCCTCTTCTTTCCAGTGTCTCCAATATAGTAAGAAACATGAGCATGCCCAGAAAAAAAGAACTGTGTTTCCTTCTCCTACAGACCATATGTAGTTCAACTCTGCTTATGAAACTGATACAGACCACAGCTCCGCATACATAAATCCTCTTTAGTTAATAGTGAGAATAGCGTATGGTTCATGAACTGCGAAAAATCATTTGAGCCCCAAATTCACTGGGTTTACCAGAAATGAACACTTGCTCGTAGGAAGACATTGATTCTGGGGTTTATTCCGTTTCTGAAGGCAAATTCAGACCAGAGTTCTCATCCCTAAAAACACTCTCTTTTAAGGCAAGAATCATCCTCTTCTTTCCAGTGTCTCCAATATATTAAGAAACATGAGCATGCCCAGAAAAAAAGAACTGTGTTTCCTTCTCCTACAGACCATATGTAGTTCAACTCTGCTTATGAAACTGATACAGACCGCAGCTCCTCTTACATAAATCCTCTTTAGTTAAGAGTGAGAATAGCGTATGGTTCGTGAACTGCGAAAAATCATTTGAGCCCCAAATTCACTGGGTTTACCAGAAATGAACACTTGCTTGTAGGAAGACATTGATTCTGGGGTTTAACTCTGTTTCTGAAAGCAAATACAGACCAAAGTTCTCATCCATGAAAAACACTGATTTAAGGCAAGAATCATCCTCTTCTTTCCAGGGTCTCCAATATAATAACAAACATGAGCATGCCCAGAAAAAAAGAACGGTGTTTCCGAGTAATACAGACCATATGTAGTTCAACTCTGCTTATGAAACTGATACAAACCACAGCTCCTCTTACATAAAAGCTCTTTAGTTAATAGTGAGAATAGCTTAGATTCCTGAACTGCGAAAAATCATTTGAGGACAAAATTCACTGGGTTTACCAGAAATGAACTCTCGCTTCTAGGAAGACACAGATCCTGGGGTTTAACTCCGTTTCTGAAGGGAAATTCAGACCAGAGTTCTCATCCCTGAAACACACTCTGTTTTAACGCAAGAAGCAAGCTCTTCTTTCCAGAGTCTAAAATACAGCAAGAACCATGAGCATGCCCAGAAAAAAAGAACTGTGTTTCCTACTCATACGGACCATATGCAGTTCAACTCTTCTTAGGAATTGATACAGACCGCAGCTGCTCTTACATAAATGCTCTTTAGTTAATAGTGATACTCGCGTTGGGTTCTAGAACTGTGTAAACTCATTTGAGCCGAAAATTCACTTGGTTTACCAGAAATGAACACTTGCTTGTAGGAAGACACAGATCCTGGGGTTTAACTTCGTTTCTGAAGGGAAATTCAGACCAGAGTTCTCTTCCCTGAAACACACTCTGTTTTAACGCAAGAAGCAAGCTCTTCTTTCGAGAGTCTAAAATACAGCAAGAACCATGAGCATGCCCTGAAAAAAAGAACTGTGTTTCCTATTCATACGGACCATATGTAGTTCAACTCTGCTTATGAAACTGATACAGACCACACCTCCTCTTACATAAATGCTCTTTAGTTAATACTGAGAATCGCATTGGGTTCGTGAACTGCGAAAAATCATTTGATCCGAAAATTCACTGGGTTAACCAGAAATGAACTCTTGCTTGTAGGAAGACACAGATCCTGGGGTTTAACTCCGTTACTGAAGGGAAATTCAGACCAGAGTTCTCATCCCTAAAACACACAATGTTACAACGCAAGAAGCAAGCTCTTCTTTCCAGAGTCTAAAATAGAGCAAGAATCATGAGCATGCCCTGAAAAAAAGAACTGTGTTTCCTACTCATAAGGACCATATGTAGTTCAACTCTGCTTATGAAACTGATACAAACCACGGCTCCTCTTACATAAATGCTCTTTAGTTAATAGTGAGAATCATGTTGGGTTCGTGAACTGCGAAAAATCATTTGAACCCAAAATTCACTGTGTTTGCCAGAAATGAACTTGCTTGTAGGAAGACACAGATCCTGGGGTTTACCTCCGTTTCTGAAGGGAAATTTAGACCAGTGTTCTCATCCATGAAATAAACTCTGTTTTACGGAAAGAAGAAAGCTCTTCATTCCAGAGTCTAAAATACAGCAAGAACCATGAGCATGCCCTGAAAAAAAGAACTGTGTTTCCTATTCATACGGATCATATGTAGTTCAACTCTGCTTATGAAACTGATACAGACCAGACCTCCTCTTACATAAATGCTCTTTAGTTAATAGTGAGAATAGCCTAGGGTTCATGAACTGCGAAAAATCATTTGAGCCCAAAAATCACTGGGTTTACAACAACTGAAGTCTTGCTTGTAGGAAGATACTGATCCTGGGGTTTCACTCCTTTTCAGAAGGCAAATTCAGACCAGAGTTCTCATCCCTAAAAACACTCTGTTTTAAGGCAAGAATCATCCTCTTCTTTCCAGTGTCTCCAATTTAGTAAGAAACATGAGCATGCCCAGAAAAAAAGAACTGTGTTTCCTTCTCCTACAGACCATATGTAGTACAACTCTGCTTATGAAACTGATACAGACCGCAGCTCCTCTTACATAAATCCTCTTTAGTTAAGAGTGAGAATAGCGTATGGTTCGTGAACTGCGAAAAATCATTTGAGCCCCAAATTCACTGGGTTTACCAGAAATGAACACTTGCTTGTAGGAAGACATTGATTCTGGGGTTTAACTCTGTTTCTGAAAGCAAATACAGACCAAAGTTCTCATCCCTGAAAAACACTCTGTTTTAAGGCAAGAATCATCCTCTTCTTTCCAGGGTCTCCAATATAATAATAAACATGAGCATGCCCAGAAAAAAAGAACTGTGTTTCCGAGTAATACAGACCATATGTAGTTCAACTCTGCTTATGAAACTGATACAAACCACAGCTCCTCTTACATAAAAGCTCTTTAGTTAATACTGAGAATCGCATTGGGTTCGTGAACTGCGAAAAATCATTTGATCCGAAAATTCACTGGGTTAACCAGAAATGAACTCTTGCTTGTAGGAAGACACAGATCCTGGGGGTTAACTCCGTTTCTGAAGGGAAATTCAGACCAGAGTTCTCATCCCTGAAACACACTCTGTTTTAACGCAAGAAGCAAGCTCTTCTTTCCAGAGTCTAAAATACAGCAAGAACCATGAGCATGCCCAGAAAAAAAGAACTGTGTTTCCTACTCATACGGACCATATGCAGTTCAACTCTGCTTAGGAATTGATACAGACCGCAGCTGCTCTTACATAAATGCTCTTTAGTTAATAGTGATACTCGCGTTGGGTTCTAGAACTGTGTAAACTCATTTGAGCCGAAAATTCACTTGGTTTACCAGAAATGAACACTTGCTTGTAGGAAGACACAGATCCTGGGGTTTAACTTCGTTTCTGAAGGGAAATTCAGACCAGAGTTCTCTTCCCTGAAACACACTCTGTTTTAACGCAAGAAGCAAGCTCTTCTTTCGAGAGTCTAAAATACAGCAAGAACCATGAGCATGCCCTGAAAAAAAGAACTGTGTTTCCTATTCATACGGACCGTATGTAGTTCAACTCTGCTTATGAAACTGATACAGACCACACCTCCTCTTACATAAATGCTCTTTAGTTAATACTGAGAATCGCATTGGGTTCGTGAACTGCGAAAAATCATTTGATCCGAAAATTCACTGGGTTAACCAGAAATGAACTCTTGCTTGTAGGAAGACACAGATCCTGGGGTTTAACTCCGTTTCTGAAGGGAAATTCAGACCAGAGTTCTCATCCCTAAAACACACAATGTTACAACGCAAGAAGCAAGCTCTTCTTTCCAGAGTCTAAAATAGAGCAAGAATCATGAGCATGCCCTGAAAAAAAGAACTGTGTTTCCTACTCATAAGGACCATATGTATTTCAACTCTGCTTATGAAACTAATACAAACCACGGCTCCTCTTACATAAATGCTCTTTAGTTAATAGTGAGAATCATGTTGGGTTCGTGAACTGCGAAAAATCATTTGAACCCAAAATTCACTGTGTTTACCAGAAATGAACTTGCTTGTAGGAAGACACAGATCCTGGGGTTTAACTCCGTTTCTGAAGGGAAATTTAGACCAGTGTTCTCATCCATGAAATGAACTCTGTTTTACGGAAAGAAGAAAGCTCTTCATTCCAGAGTCTAAAATACAGCAAGAACCATGAGCATGCCCTGAAAAAAAGAACTGTGTTCCCTATTCATACGGATCATATGTAGTTCAACTCTGCTTATGAAACTGAAACAGACCAGACCTCCTCTTACATAAATGCTCTTTATTTAATAGTGAGAATAGCCTAGGGTTCATGAACTGCGAAAAATCATTTGAGCCCAAAAATCACTGGGTTTACCAGAACTGAACTCTTGCTTGTAGGAAGACACTGATCCTGGGGTTTCACTCCTTTTCAGAAGGCAAATTCAGACCAGAGTTCTCATCCCTAAAAACACTCTGTTTTAAGTCAAGAATCATCCTCTTCTTTCCAGTGTCTCCAATATAGTAAGAAACATGAGCATGCCCAGAAAAAAAGAACTGTGTTTCCTTCTCCTACAGACCATATGTAGTTCAACTCTGCTTATGAAACTGATACAGACCACAGCTCCGCATACATAAATCCTCTTTAGTTAATAGTGAGAATAGCGTATGGTTCATGAACTGCGAAAAATCATTTGAGCCCCAAATTCACTGGGTTTACCAGAAATGAACACTTGCTCGTAGGAAGACATTGATTCTGGGGTTTATTCCGTTTCTGAAGGCAAATTCAGACCAGAGTTCTCATCCCTAAAAACACTCTCTTTTAAGGCAAGAATCATCCTCTTCTTTCCAGTGTCTCCAATATATTAAGAAACATGAGCATGCCCAGAAAAAAAGAACTGTGTTTCCTTCTCCTACAGACCATATGTAGTTCAACTCTGCTTATGAAACTGATACAGACCGCAGCTCCTCTTACATAAATCCTCTTTAGTTAAGAGTGAGAATAGCGTATGGTTCGTGAACTGCGAAAAATCATTTGAGCCCCAAATTCACTGGGTTTACCAGAAATGAACACTTGCTTGTAGGAAGACATTGATTCTGGGGTTTAACTCTGTTTCTGAAAGCAAATACAGACCAAAGTTCTCATCCATGAAAAACACTGATTTAAGGCAAGAATCATCCTCTTCTTTCCAGGGTCTCCAATATAATAACAAACATGAGCATGCCCAGAAAAAAAGAACGGTGTTTCCGAGTAATACAGACCATATGTAGTTCAACTCTGCTTATGAAACTGATACAAACCACAGCTCCTCTTACATAAAAGCTCTTTAGTTAATAGTGAGAATAGCTTAGATTCCTGAACTGCGAAAAATCATTTGAGGACAAAATTCACTGGGTTTACCAGAAATGAACTCTCGCTTCTAGGAAGACACAGATCCTGGGGTTTAACTCCGTTTCTGAAGGGAAATTCAGACCAGAGTTCTCATCCCTGAAACACACTCTGTTTTAACGCAAGAAGCAAGCTCTTCTTTCCAGAGTCTAAAATACAGCAAGAACCATGAGCATGCCCAGAAAAAAAGAACTGTGTTTCCTACTCATACGGACCATATGCAGTTCAACTCTTCTTAGGAATTGATACAGACCGCAGCTGCTCTTACATAAATGCTCTTTAGTTAATAGTGATACTCGCGTTGGGTTCTAGAACTGTGTAAACTCATTTGAGCCGAAAATTCACTTGGTTTACCAGAAATGAACACTTGCTTGTAGGAAGACACAGATCCTGGGGTTTAACTTCGTTTCTGAAGGGAAATTCAGACCAGAGTTCTCTTCCCTGAAACACACTCTGTTTTAACGCAAGAAGCAAGCTCTTCTTTCGAGAGTCTAAAATACAGCAAGAACCATGAGCATGCCCTGAAAAAAAGAACTGTGTTTCCTATTCATACGGACCATATGTAGTTCAACTCTGCTTATGAAACTGATACAGACCACACCTCCTCTTACATAAATGCTCTTTAGTTAATACTGAGAATCGCATTGGGTTCGTGAACTGCGAAAAATCATTTGATCCGAAAATTCACTGGGTTAACCAGAAATGAACTCTTGCTTGTAGGAAGACACAGATCCTGGGGTTTAACTCCGTTACTGAAGGGAAATTCAGACCAGAGTTCTCATCCCTAAAACACACAATGTTACAACGCAAGAAGCAAGCTCTTCTTTCCAGAGTCTAAAATAGAGCAAGAATCATGAGCATGCCCTGAAAAAAAGAACTGTGTTTCCTACTCATAAGGACCATATGTAGTTCAACTCTGCTTATGAAACTGATACAAACCACGGCTCCTCTTACATAAATGCTCTTTAGTTAATAGTGAGAATCATGTTGGGTTCGTGAACTGCGAAAAATCATTTGAACCCAAAATTCACTGTGTTTGCCAGAAATGAACTTGCTTGTAGGAAGACACAGATCCTGGGGTTTACCTCCGTTTCTGAAGGGAAATTTAGACCAGTGTTCTCATCCATGAAATAAACTCTGTTTTACGGAAAGAAGAAAGCTCTTCATTCCAGAGTCTAAAATACAGCAAGAACCATGAGCATGCCCTGAAAAAAAGAACTGTGTTTCCTATTCATACGGATCATATGTAGTTCAACTCTGCTTATGAAACTGATACAGACCAGACCTCCTCTTACATAAATGCTCTTTAGTTAATAGTGAGAATAGGCTAGGGTTCATGAACTGCGAAAAATCATTTGAGCCCAAAAATCACTGGGTTTACAACAACTGAAGTCTTGCTTGTAGGAAGATACTGATCCTGGGGTTTCACTCCTTTTCAGAAGGCAAATTCAGACCAGAGTTCTCATCCCTAAAAACACTCTGTTTTAAGGCAAGAATCATCCTCTTCTTTCCAGTGTCTCCAATTTAGTAAGAAACATGAGCATGCCCAGAAAAAAAGAACTGTGTTTCCTTCTCCTACAGACCATATGTAGTACAACTCTGCTTATGAAACTGATACAGACCGCAGCTCCTCTTACATAAATCCTCTTTAGTTAAGAGTGAGAATAGCGTATGGTTCGTGAACTGCGAAAAATCATTTGAGCCCCAAATTCACTGGGTTTACCAGAAATGAACACTTGCTTGTAGGAAGACATTGATTCTGGGGTTTAACTCTGTTTCTGAAAGCAAATACAGACCAAAGTTCTCATCCCTGAAAAACACTCTGTTTTAAGGCAAGAATCATCCTCTTCTTTCCAGGGTCTCCAATATAATAATAAACATGAGCATGCCCAGAAAAAAAGAACTGTGTTTCCGAGTAATACAGACCATATGTAGTTCAACTCTGCTTATGAAACTGATACAAACCACAGCTCCTCTTACATAAAAGCTCTTTAGTTAATACTGAGAATCGCATTGGGTTCGTGAACTGCGAAAAATCATTTGATCCGAAAATTCACTGGGTTAACCAGAAATGAACTCTTGCTTGTAGGAAGACACAGATCCTGGGGGTTAACTCCGTTTCTGAAGGGAAATTCAGACCAGAGTTCTCATCCCTGAAACACACTCTGTTTTAACGCAAGAAGCAAGCTCTTCTTTCCAGAGTCTAAAATACAGCAAGAACCATGAGCATGCCCAGAAAAAAAGAACTGTGTTTCCTACTCATACGGACCATATGCAGTTCAACTCTGCTTAGGAATTGATACAGACCGCAGCTGCTCTTACATAAATGCTCTTTAGTTAATAGTGATACTCGCGTTGGGTTCTAGAACTGTGTAAACTCATTTGAGCCGAAAATTCACTTGGTTTACCAGAAATGAACACTTGCTTGTAGGAAGACACAGATCCTGGGGTTTAACTTCGTTTCTGAAGGGAAATTCAGACCAGAGTTCTCTTCCCTGAAACACACTCTGTTTTAACGCAAGAAGCAAGCTCTTCTTTCGAGATTCTAAAATACAGCAAGAACCATGAGCATGCCCTGAAAAAAAGAACTGTGTTTCCTATTCATACGGACCATATGTAGTTCAACTCTGCTTATGAAACTGATACAGACCACACCTCCTCTTACATAAATGCTCTTTAGTTAATACTGAGAATCGCATTGGGTTCGTGAACTGCGAAAAATCATTTGATCCGAAAATTCACTGGGTTAACCAGAAATGAACTCTTGCTTGTAGGAAGACACAGATCCTGGGGTTTAACTCCGTTTCTGAAGGGAAATTCAGACCAGAGTTCTCATCCCTAAAACACACAATGTTACAACGCAAGAAGCAAGCTCTTCTTTCCAGAGTCTAAAATAGAGCAAGAATCATGAGCATGCCCTGAAAAAAAGAACTGTGTTTCCTACTCATAAGGACCATATGTATTTCAACTCTGCTTATGAAACTAATACAAACCACGGCTCCTCTTACATAAATGCTCTTTAGTTAATAGTGAGAATCATGTTGGGTTCGTGAACTGCGAAAAATCATTTGAACCCAAAATTCACTGTGTTTACCAGAAATGAACTTGCTTGTAGGAAGACACAGATCCTGGGGTTTAACTCCGTTTCTGAAGGGAAATTTAGACCAGTGTTCTCATCCATGAAATGAACTCTGTTTTACGGAAAGAAGAAAGCTCTTCATTCCAGAGTCTAAAATACAGCAAGAACCATGAGCATGCCCTGAAAAAAAGAACTGTGTTCCCTATTCATACGGATCATATGTAGTTCAACTCTGCTTATGAAACTGAAACAGACCAGACCTCCTCTTACATAAATGCTCTTTATTTAATAGTGAGAATAGCCTAGGGTTCATGAACTGCGAAAAATCATTTGAGCCCAAAAATCACTGGGTTTACCAGAACTGAACTCTTGCTTGTAGGAAGACACTGATCCTGGGGTTTCACTCCTTTTCAGAAGGCAAATTCAGACCAGAGTTCTCATCCCTAAAAACACTCTGTTTTAAGTCAAGAATCATCCTCTTCTTTCCAGTGTCTCCAATATAGTAAGAAACATGAGCATGCCCAGAAAAAAAGAACTGTGTTTCCTTCTCCTACAGACCATATGTAGTTCAACTCTGCTTATGAAACTGATACAGACCACAGCTCCGCATACATAAATCCTCTTTAGTTAATAGTGAGAATAGCGTATGGTTCATGAACTGCGAAAAATCATTTGAGCCCCAAATTCACTGGGTTTACCAGAAATGAACACTTGCTCGTAGGAAGACATTGATTCTGGGGTTTATTCCGTTTCTGAAGGCAAATTCAGACCAGAGTTCTCATCCCTAAAAACACTCTCTTTTAAGGCAAGAATCATCCTCTTCTTTCCAGTGTCTCCAATATATTAAGAAACATGAGCATGCCCAGAAAAAAAGAACTGTGTTTCCTTCTCCTACAGACCATATGTAGTTCAACTCTGCTTATGAAACTGATACAGACCGCAGCTCCTCTTACATAAATCCTCTTTAGTTAAGAGTGAGAATAGCGTATGGTTCGTGAACTGCGAAAAATCATTTGAGCCCCAAATTCACTGGGTTTACCAGAAATGAACACTTGCTTGTAGGAAGACATTGATTCTGGGGTTTAACTCTGTTTCTGAAAGCAAATACAGACCAAAGTTCTCATCCATGAAAAACACTGATTTAAGGCAAGAATCATCCTCTTCTTTCCAGGGTCTCCAATATAATAACAAACATGAGCATGCCCAGAAAAAAAGAACGGTGTTTCCGAGTAATACAGACCATATGTAGTTCAACTCTGCTTATGAAACTGATACAAACCACAGCTCCTCTTACATAAAAGCTCTTTAGTTAATAGTGAGAATAGCTTAGATTCCTGAACTGCGAAAAATCATTTGAGGACAAAATTCACTGGGTTTACCAGAAATGAACTCTCGCTTCTAGGAAGACACAGATCCTGGGGTTTAACTCCGTTTCTGAAGGGAAATTCAGACCAGAGTTCTCATCCCTGAAACACACTCTGTTTTAACGCAAGAAGCAAGCTCTTCTTTCCAGAGTCTAAAATACAGCAAGAACCATGAGCATGCCCAGAAAAAAAGAACTGTGTTTCCTACTCATACGGACCATATGCAGTTCAACTCTTCTTAGGAATTGATACAGACCGCAGCTGCTCTTACATAAATGCTCTTTAGTTAATAGTGATACTCGCGTTGGGTTCTAGAACTGTGTAAACTCATTTGAGCCGAAAATTCACTTGGTTTACCAGAAATGAACACTTGCTTGTAGGAAGACACAGATCCTGGGGTTTAACTTCGTTTCTGAAGGGAAATTCAGACCAGAGTTCTCTTCCCTGAAACACACTCTGTTTTAACGCAAGAAGCAAGCTCTTCTTTCGAGAGTCTAAAATACAGCAAGAACCATGAGCATGCCCTGAAAAAAAGAACTGTGTTTCCTATTCATACGGACCATATGTAGTTCAACTCTGCTTATGAAACTGATACAGACCACACCTCCTCTTACATAAATGCTCTTTAGTTAATACTGAGAATCGCATTGGGTTCGTGAACTGCGAAAAATCATTTGATCCGAAAATTCACTGGGTTAACCAGAAATGAACTCTTGCTTGTAGGAAGACACAGATCCTGGGGTTTAACTCCGTTACTGAAGGGAAATTCAGACCAGAGTTCTCATCCCTAAAACACACAATGTTACAACGCAAGAAGCAAGCTCTTCTTTCCAGAGTCTAAAATAGAGCAAGAATCATGAGCATGCCCTGAAAAAAAGAACTGTGTTTCCTACTCATAAGGACCATATGTAGTTCAACTCTGCTTATGAAACTGATACAAACCACGGCTCCTCTTACATAAATGCTCTTTAGTTAATAGTGAGAATCATGTTGGGTTCGTGAACTGCGAAAAATCATTTGAACCCAAAATTCACTGTGTTTGCCAGAAATGAACTTGCTTGTAGGAAGACACAGATCCTGGGGTTTACCTCCGTTTCTGAAGGGAAATTTAGACCAGTGTTCTCATCCATGAAATAAACTCTGTTTTACGGAAAGAAGAAAGCTCTTCATTCCAGAGTCTAAAATACAGCAAGAACCATGAGCATGCCCTGAAAAAAAGAACTGTGTTTCCTATTCATACGGATCATATGTAGTTCAACTCTGCTTATGAAACTGATACAGACCAGACCTCCTCTTACATAAATGCTCTTTAGTTAATAGTGAGAATAGCCTAGGGTTCATGAACTGCGAAAAATCATTTGAGCCCAAAAATCACTGGGTTTACAACAACTGAAGTCTTGCTTGTAGGAAGATACTGATCCTGGGGTTTCACTCCTTTTCAGAAGGCAAATTCAGACCAGAGTTCTCATCCCTAAAAACACTCTGTTTTAAGGCAAGAATCATCCTCTTCTTTCCAGTGTCTCCAATTTAGTAAGAAACATGAGCATGCCCAGAAAAAAAGAACTGTGTTTCCTTCTCCTACAGACCATATGTAGTACAACTCTGCTTATGAAACTGATACAGACCGCAGCTCCTCTTACATAAATCCTCTTTAGTTAAGAGTGAGAATAGCGTATGGTTCGTGAACTGCGAAAAATCATTTGAGCCCCAAATTCACTGGGTTTACCAGAAATGAACACTTGCTTGTAGGAAGACATTGATTCTGGGGTTTAACTCTGTTTCTGAAAGCAAATACAGACCAAAGTTCTCATCCCTGAAAAACACTCTGTTTTAAGGCAAGAATCATCCTCTTCTTTCCAGGGTCTCCAATATAATAATAAACATGAGCATGCCCAGAATAAAAGAACTGTGTTTCCGAGTAATACAGACCATATGTAGTTCAACTCTGCTTATGAAACTGATACAAACCACAGCTCCTCTTACATAAAAGCTCTTTAGTTAATACTGAGAATCGCATTGGGTTCGTGAACTGCGAAAAATCATTTGATCCGAAAATTCACTGGGTTAACCAGAAATGAACTCTTGCTTGTAGGAAGACACAGATCCTGGGGGTTAACTCCGTTTCTGAAGGGAAATTCAGACCAGAGTTCTCATCCCTCAAACACACAATGTTACAACGCAAGAAGCAAGCTCTTCTTTCCAGAGTCTAAAATAGAGCAAGAATCATGAGCATGCCCTGAAAAAAAGAACTGTGTTTCCTACTCATAAGGACCATATGTAGTTCAACTCTGCTTATGAAACTGATACAAACCACGGCTCCTCTTACATAAATGCTCTTTAGTTAATAGTGAGAATCATGTTGGGTTCGTGAACTGCGAAAAATCATTTGAACCCAAAATTCACTGTGTTTACCAGAAATGAACTTGCTTGTAGGAAGACACAGATCCTGGGGTTTAACTCCGTTTCTGAAGGGAAATTTAGACCATTGTTCTCATCGATGAAATGAACTCTGTTTTACTGAAAGAAGAAAGCTCTTCATTCCAGAGTCTAAAATACAGCAAGAACCATGAGCATGCCCTGAAAAAAAGAATTGTGTTTCCTATTCATACGGATCATATGTAGTTCAACTCTGCTTATGAAACTGATACAGACCAGACCTCCTCTTACATAAATGCTCTTTAGTTAATAGTGAGAATAGCCTAGGGTTCATGAACTGCGAAAAATCATTTGAGCCCAAAAATCACTGGGTTTACCAGAACTGAACTCTTGCTTGTAGGAAGACACTGATCCTGGGGTTTCACTCCTTTTCAGAAGGCAAATTCAGACCAGAGTTCTCATCCCTAAAAACACTCTCTTTTAAGGCAAGAATCATCCTCTTCTTTCCAGTGTCTCCAATATATTAAGAAACATGAGCATGCCCAGAAAAAAAGAACTGTGTTTCCTTCTCCTACAGACCATATGTAGTTCAACTCTGCTTATGAAACTGATACAGACCACAGCTCCGCTTAAATAAATCCTCTTTAGTTAATAGTGAGAATAGCGTATGGTTCATGAACTGCGAAAAATCATTTGAGCCCCAAATTCACTGGGTTTACCAGAAATGAACACTTGCTTGTAGGAAGACATTGATTCTGGGGTTTATTCCGTTTCTGAAGGCAAATTCAGGCCAGAGTTCTCATCTCTAAAAACACTCTCTTTTAAGGCAAGAATCATCCTCTTCTTTCCAGTGTCTCCAATATATTAAGAAACATGAGCATGCCCAGAAAAAAAGAACTGTGTTTCCTTCTTTTACAGACCATATGTAGTTCAACTCTGCTTATGAAACTGATACAGACCGCAGCTCCTCTTACATAAATCCTCTTTAGTTAAGAGTGAGAATAGCGTATGGTTCGTGAACTGCGAAAAATCATTTGAGCCCCAAATTCACTGGGTTTACCAGAAATGAACTCTCGCTTCTAGGAAGACACAGATCCTGGGGTTTAACTCCGTTTCGGAAGGGAAATTCAGACCAGAGTTCTCATCCCTGAAACACACTCTGTTTTAACGCAAGAAGCAAGCTCTTCTTTCCAGAGTCTAAAATACAGCAAGAACCTTGAGCATGCCCAGAAAAAAAGAACTTTGTTTCCTACTCATGCGGACCATATGCAGTTCAACTCTGCTTAGGAATTGATACAGACCGCAGCTCCTCTTACATAAATGCTCTTTAGTTAATAGTGATACTCGCGTTGGGTTCTAGAACTGTGAAAAATCATTCGAACCCAAAATTCACTGTGTTTACCAGAAATGAACTTGCTTGTAGGAAGACACAGATCCTGGGGTTTAACTCCGTTTCTGAAGGGAAATTTAGACCAGTGTTCTCATCCATGAAATAAACTCTGTTTTACTGAAAGAAGAAAGCTCTTCATTCCAGAGTTTAAAATACAGCAAGAACCATGAGCATGCCCTGAAAAAAAGAACTGTGTTTCCTATTCATACGGATCATATGTAGTTCAACTCTGCTTATGAAACTGATACAGACCAGACCTCCTCTTACATAAATGCTATTTAGTTAATAGTGAGACTAGCCTAGGGTTCATGAACTTTGAAAAATCATTTGAGCCCAAAAATCACTGGGTTTACCAGAACTGAACTCTTGCTTGTAGGAAGACACTGATCCTGGGGTTTCACTCCTTTTCAGAAGGCAAATTCAGACCAGAGTTCTCATCCCTAAAAACACTCTGTTTTAAGGCAAGAATCATCCTCTTCTTTCCAGTGTCTCCAATATAGTAAGAAACATGAGCATGCCCAGAAAAAAAGAACTGTGTTTCCTATTCATACAGACCAAATGTAGTTCAACTCTGCTTATGAAACTGATACAGACCGCAGCTCCTCTTACATAAATCCTCTTTAGTTAATAGTGAGAATAGCGTATGGTTCGTGAACTGCGAAAAATCATTTGAGCCCCAAGTTCACTGGGTTTACCAGAAATGAACACTTGCTTGTAGGAAGACATTGATTCTGGGGTTTAACTCTGTTTCTGAAAGCAAATACAGACCAAAGTTCTCATCCCTGAAAAACACTGTTTTAAGGCAAGAATCATCCTCTTCTTTCCAGGGTCTCCAATATAATAACAAACATGAGCATGCCCAGAAAAAAAGAACGGTGTTTCCGAGTAATACAGACCATATGTAGTTCAACTCTGCTTATGAAACTGATACAAACCACAGCTCCTCCTACATAAAAGCTCTTTAGTTAATAGTGAGAATAGCGTACATTCCTGAACTGTGAAAAATCACTTGAGCACCAAATTCACTGGGTTTACCAGAAATGAACTCTCGCTTCTAGGAAGACACAGATCCTGGGGTTTAACTCCGTTTCTGAAGGGAAATTCAGACCAGAGTTCTCATCCCTGAAACACACTCTGTTTTAACGCAAGAAGCAAGCTCTTCTTTCCAGAGTCTAAAATACAGCAAGAACCCTGAGCATGCCCAGAAAAAAAGAACTGTGTTTCCTACTCATACGGATCATATGCAGTTCAACTCTGCTTAGGAATTCATACAGACCGCAGCTCCTCTTACATAAATGCTCTTTAGTTAATAGTGATACTCGCGTTGGGTTCTAGAACTGTGTAAACTCATTTGAGCCGAAAATTCATTTGGTTTACCAGAAATGAACACTTGCTTGTAGGAAGACACAGATCCTGGGGTTTAACTTCGTTTCTGAAGGGAAATTCAGACCAGAGTTCTCATCCCTGAAAGACACTCTGTTTTAACACAAGAAGCAAGCTCTTCTTTCTAGAGTCTAAAATACAGCAAGAACCATGAGCATGCCCTGAAAAAAAAAAGAACTGTGTTTCCTATTCATACAGACCATATGTAGTTCAACTCTGCTAATGAAACTGATACAAACCACACTTCCTCTTACATTAATACTCTTTAGTTAATAGTGAGAATAGCGTGGGGTTCCTGAACTCGAAAAATCATTTGAACCAAAATTCACTGGGTTTACCAGAAATGAATTCACGCTTCAAGGATGACATAGATCCTGTGGTTTAACTCCGATTCTGAAGAGAAATTCAGACCAGAGTTCTCATCCCTGAAACACACTCTGTTTTAACGCAAGAAGCAGGCTCTTCTTTCCAGAGTCTAAAATACAGCAAGAACCATGAGCATGCCCTGAAAAAAAGAACTGTGTTTCCTACTCATAGGGACCATATGTAGTTCAACTCTGCTTATGAAACTGATACAAACCACAGCTCCTCTTACATAAATGCTCTTTAGTTAATACTGAGAATCGCGTTGGGTTAGTGAACTGCGAAAAATCATTTGAGCCGAAAATTCACTGTGTTAACCAGAAATGAACTCTTGCTTGTAGGAAGACACAGATCCTGGGGTTTAACTCGGTATCTGAAGGGAAATTCAGACCAGTGTTCTCATCCCTAAAACACACTATGTTATAACACAAGAAGCAAGCACTTCTTTCCTGAATCTAAAATAGAGCAAGAATCATGAGCATGCCCTGAAAAAAAGAACTGGGTTTCCTACTCATAAGGACCATATGTAGTTGAACTCTGCTTATGAAACTGATACAAACCACAGCTCCCCTTACATTAAAGCTCTGTAGTTAATAGTGAGAATCAGTTTGGGTTGCTGAACTTAGAAAAATCATTTGAGCCCAAAATTCACTTTGTTTACCAGAAATGAACACTTGCTTGTAGGAAGACACAGATCCTGGGGTTTAACTCCGTTTCTGAAGGGAAATTCCGACCAGATTTCTCATCCCTGAAACACACTCTGTTTTAACGCAAGAAGCAAGCTCTTCTTTCTAGAGTCAAAAATACAGCAAGAACCATGATCATGCCCTGAAAAAAAGAACCGTGTTTCCTATTCATACGTACCATATGTAGTTCAACTCTACAGACCACACCTACACTTAAATAAATGCTCTTTAGTTAATTATGAGAATAGCGTTGGGTTCCTGAACTGCCCAAAATCATTTGAGCCCAATATTCACTGGGTTTACCAGAACTGAACTCTTGCTTGTAGGAAGACACAGATCCTTGGGTTTAACTCTGTTCCTGAAGGGAAATTCAGAGCAGAGTTCTCATCACTGAAACACACTCTGTAATAATGCAAGAAGCAAGCCCTTCTTTCCAGAGACTAAAATACACCAAGAACCATGAGCATGCCCTCAAAAAAAGAACTGTGTTTCCCACTCAGACGGACCATATGTAATTCAACTCTACTTATGAAACAGATACAAACCACAGCTCCTCTTACATAAATGCTCTTTAGTTAATAGTGAGAATCATGTTGGGTTCTTGAATTGCGAAAAAATCATTTGTGCCAAAAAATCACTAGGTTTACCAGAACTGAACTCTTGCTTGTAGGAAGACACTGATCCTGGAGTGTAACTCGGTTTCTGAATGTAAATTCAGACCAGAGTTCTCATCCCTGAAAAAACACTCTGTTATAACGCAAGAAGCAAGCTCTTCTTTCCTGAGTCTCCAATATAGTAAGAAACATGAGCATGCCCTGAAATAAAGAACTGTGTTTCCTACTCTTACGGACCATATGTAGTTCAACTCTGCTTATGAAACTGATACAAACCACAGCTCCTCTTACATAAATGCTCTTTAGTTAATACTGAGAATCGCGTTGGGTTAGTGAACTGCGAAAAATCATTTGAGCTGAAAATTCACTGGGTTAACCAGAAATGAACTCTTGCTTGTAGGAAGACACAGATCCTGGGGTTTAACTCGGTATCTGAAGGGAAATTCAGACCAGAGTTCTCATCCCTAAAACACACTATGTTATAACACAAGAAGCAAGCACTTCTTTCCAGAATCTAAAATAGAGCAAGAATCATGAGCATGCCCTGAAAAAAAGAACTGTGTTTCCTACTCATAAGGACCATATGTAGTTGAACTCTGCTTATGAAACTGATACAAAGCACAGCTCCTCTTACATAAATGCCCTTTAGTTAATAGTGAGAATAATGTTGGGTTCTTGAACTGCGAAAAACCATTTGGGCCAAAAAAATCACAAGGTTTACCAGAACTGAACTCTTGCTTGTAGGTAGACACAAATCCTGGGGTTTAACTCCGATTCTGCAGGAAAATTCAGACCAGAGTTCTCATCCCTGAAAAACACTCTGTTTTAAGGCAAGAATCATCCTCTTCTTTCCAGCATCTCCAATACATTAAGAACCGTGAGCATGCCCAGAAATTAAGAATTGTGTTTCCTACTCATACGGACCAAATGTAGTTCAACTCTAATTATGAAATGATACAGACCGCAGCTCCACTTACATAAATTCTCATTAGTTAATAGTGAGAATAGCGTAGGGTTCGTGAACTGCGAAAAATCATTTGAGACAAAAATTCACTTGGTTTACCAGAAATGAACTCTTGCTGGTAGGAAGACAAAGATCATGGTGTTTAACTCCGTTTGTGAAGGGAAATTCACACCAGAGTTCTCATCCATGAGACACACCCTGTTTTCATGCAAGAAGAAAGCTCTACTTTCCAGCGTCTCCAATATAGTAAGAAACATGAGCATGTCCAGAAAAAAAGAACTGTGTTTTCTACTCATACGGACCATATGTAGTTCAACTCCTCTTATGAAACTGATACAAACCACAGCTCCTCTTGCATTAATGCTCTTTAGTTAATAGTGAGAATCAGTTTGGGTTGATGAACTGCGAAAAATCATTTGAGCCCAAAATACACTGGGTTAACCAGAAATGAAGTCTTACTTGGAGGAATACCCAGATCCTGGGGCTTAACTCCGTTTCTGAAGGGAAATTCAGACCAGAGTTATCATCCCTGAAACACACTCTCTTATAACACAAGAAGGAAGCTCTTCTTTCCAGAGTCTAAAATACAAAAAGTACCATGAGCATGCCCTGAAAAAAAGAACCGTGTTTCCTATTCATACGTACCATATGTAGTTCAACTCTCTAATGAAACTGATACAGACCACACCTCCACTTAAATAAATGCTCTTAAGTTAATAGTGAGAATAGCGTTGGGTTCCTGAACTGCGAAAAATCATTTGAGCCCAAAATTCACTGGGTTTACCAGAACTGAACTCTTCCTTGTAGGAAGACACTGATCCTGGGGTTTAACTCGGTTTATGAAGGCAAATTCAGACCAGATTTCTCAACACTGAAAAACACTCTGTTTTAAGGCAAGAATCATCCTCTTCTTTCCAGCGTCTCCAATACAGTAAGTACCGTGAGCATGCCCAGAAGAAAATAATTGTGTTTCCTACTCATAAGGACCATTTGTAGTTCAACTCTAATTATGAAATGATACAGACCGCAGCTCCTCTTACATAAATTCTCATTAGTTAATAGTAAGAATTTCGTTGGGTTCCTGAACTGCGAAAAATCATTTGAGCCCAAAAGTCAATGGTTTTACCAGAACTGAACTCTTGCATGTAGGAAGACACAGATCCTGAGGTTAAACTCAATTTCTGATGGCAAATAAGGACCAGAATACTCAACCATGAAAAACACTCTGTTTTAAGGCAAGAATCATCCTCTTCTTTCCAGCGTCTCTAATATAGTACGAACAATGAGCATGCCCTGACAAAAGGAACTGTGTTTTCTACTCATAGGGACCATATGTAGTTCAACTCCTCTTATGAAACTGATACAAACCACTGCTCCTCTTACATAAATCCTCTTTAGATAATAGTGAGAATAGCGTATGTTTCGTGAACTTCGAAAAATCATTTGAGCCCCAACTTCACTGGGTTTACCAGAAATGAACACTTGCTTGTAGGAAGACATTGATTCTGGCGTTTAACTCTGTTTCTGAAAGCAAATACAGACCAAAGTTCTCATCCCTGAAAAACACTCTGTTTTAAGGCAAGAATCATCCTCTTCTTTCCAGTTTCTCCAATATAGTAAGAACCATGAGCATGCCAGAAAAAAGAACTGTGTTTCCTACTCATACGGACCATATGTAGTTTAACTCTGCTTAAGAAATGATACAGACCGCAGCTCCTCTTACATAAATGCTCTTTAATTAAAAGTGATAATCGCGTTGGGTTCTAGAACTGTCTAAACTCATTTGAGTGGAAAATTCTCTTGGTTTACCAGAAATGAACACTTGCTTGTAGGAAGACACAGATCATGTGGTTTAACTCCGTTTCGGAAGAGAAATTCAGACCAGAGTTCTCATCCCTGAAACACACTCTGTTTTAATGCAAGAAGCAAGCTCTTCTTTCCTGAGTCTCCAATATAGTAAGAAACATGAGCATGCACAGAAAAATAGAACTGTTTTCAACTAATACAGACCATATGTAGTTCAAATCTGCTTATGAAACTGATACAAACCACAGCTCCTCTTACATAAATGCCCTTTACTTAATAGTGAGAATAATGTTGGGTTCTTGAACTGCGAAAAACCATTTGGGCCAAAAAAATCACAAAGTTTACCAGAACTGAACTCTTGCTTGTAGGAAGACACAAATCCTGGGGTTTAACTCCGTTTCTGCAGGAAAATTCAGACCAGAGTTCTCATCCCTGAAAAACACTCTGTTTTAAGGCAAGAATCATCCTCTTCTTTCCAGCATCTCCAATACAGTAAGAACCGTGAGCATGCCCAGAAAAAAAGAATTGTGTTTCCTACTCATACAGACCATATATAGTTCAACTCTAATTATGAAATGATACAGACTGCAGCTCCTCTTACATAAATTCTCATTAGTTAATAGTGAGAATAGCGTAGGGTTCGTGAACTGCGAAAAATCATTTGAGACAAAAATTCACTTGGTTTACCAGAAATGAACTCTTGCTGGTAGGAAGACAAAGATCATGGTGTTTAACTCCGTTTGTGAAGGGAAATTCACACCAGAGTTCTCATCCATGAGACACACCCTGTTTTCATGCAAGAAGCAAGCTCTACTTTCCAGCGTCTCCAATATGGTAATAAACATGAGCATGTCCAGAAAAAAAAGAACTGTGTTTTCTACTCATACGGAATATATGTAGTTCAACTCCTCTTATGAAACTGATACAAACCACAGCTCCTCTTACATTAATGCACTTTAGTTAATAGTGAGAATCAGTCTGGGTTGTTGAACTGCCAAAAATCATTTGAGCCCAAAATTCACTTTGTTTACCAGAAATGAACACTTGCTTGTAGGAAGACACAGATCCTGGGGTTTAACTCCGTTTCTGAAGGGAAAATCAGACCAGAGTTCTCTTCCCTGAAACACAATCTGTTCTAACGCAAGAAGCAAGCTCTTCTGTCTAGAGTCTAAGATACAGCAAGAACCATGAGCATGCCCAGAAAAAAAGAACTGTGTTTCCTATTCATACGTACCATATGTTGTTCAACTCTTCTTATGAAACTGATACAGACCACACCTCCACTTAAATAAATGCTCTTAAGTTAATAGTGAGAATAGAGTTGGGTTCCTGAACTGCGAAAAATCATTTGAGCCCAAAATTCACTGGGTTTACCAGATCTGAACTCTTCCTTGTAGGAAGACACTGATCCTGGGGTTTAACTCGGTTTATGAAGGCAAATTCAGACCAGATTTCTCAACCCTGAAAAACACTCTGTTTTAAGGCAAGAATCATCCTCTTCTTTCCAGCGTCTCCAATACAGTAAGTACCGTGAGCATGCCCAGAAGAAAATAACTGTGTTTCCTACTCATAAGGACCATTTGTAGTTCAACTCTAATTATGAAATGATACAGACCGCAGCTCCTCTTACATAAATTCTCATTAGTTAATAGTAAGAATTTCGTTGGTTTCCTGAACTCCGAAAAATCATTTGAGCCCAAAAGTCAATGGTTTTACCAGAACTGAACTCTTGCATGTAGGAAGACACAGATCCTGAGGTTAAACTCCATGTCTGATGGCAAATAAGGACCAGAATACTCAACCATGAAAAACACTCTGTTTTAAGGCAAGAATCATCCTCTTCTTTCCAGCGTCTCTAATATAGTACGAACAATGAGCATGCCCTGACAAAATGAACTGTGTTTTCTACTCATAGGGACCATATGTAGTTCAACTCCTCTTATGAAACTGATACAAACCACTGCTCCTCTTACATAAATCCTCTTTAGATAATAGTGAGATTAGCATATGTTTCGTGAACTTCGAAAAATCATTTGAGCCCCAACTTCACTGGGTTTACCAGAAATGAACACTTGCTTGTAGGAAGACATTGATTCTGGCGTTTAACTCTGTTTCTGAAAGCAAATACAGACCAAAGTTCTCATCCCTGAAAAACACTCTGTTTTAAGGCAAGAATCATCCTCTTCTTTCCAGTTTCTCCAATATAGTAAGAACCATGAGCATGCCAGAAAAAAGAACTGTGTTTCCTACTCATACGGACCATATGTAGTTTAACTCTGCTTAAGAAATGATACAGACCGCAGCTCCTCTTACATAAATGCTCTTTAATTAAAAGTGATAATCGCGTTGGGTTCTAGAACTGTCTAAACTCATTTGAGTGGAAAATTCTCTTGGTTTACCAGAAATGAACACTTGCTTGTAGGAAGACACAGATCATGTGGTTTAACTCCGTTTCGGAAGAGAAATTCAGACCAGAGTTCTCATCCCTGAAACACACTCTGTTTTAATGCAAGAAGCAAGCTCTTCTTTCCTGAGTCTCCAATATAGTAAGAAACATGAGCATGCACAGAAAAATAGAACTGTTTTCAACTAATACAGACCATATGTAGTTCAAATCTGCTTATGAAACTGATACAAACCACAGCTCCTCTTACATAAATGCCCTTTACTTAATAGTGAGAATAATGTTGGGTTCTTGAACTGCGAAAAACCATTTGGGCCAAAAAAATCACAAAGTTTACCAGAACTGAACTCTTGCTTGTAGGAAGACACAAATCCTGGGGTTTAACTCCGTTTCTGCAGGAAAATTCAGACCAGAGTTCTCATCCCTGAAAAACACTCTGTTTTAAGGCAAGAATCATCCTCTTCTTTCCAGCATCTCCAATACAGTAAGAACCGTGAGCATGCCCAGAAAAAAAGAATTGTGTTTCCTACTCATACAGACCATATATAGTTCAACTCTAATTATGAAATGATACAGACTGCAGCTCCTCTTACATAAATTCTCATTAGTTAATAGTGAGAATAGCGTAGGGTTCGTGAACTGCGAAAAATCATTTGAGACAAAAATTCACTTGGTTTACCAGAAATGAACTCTTGCTGGTAGGAAGACAAAGATCATGGTGTTTAACTCCGTTTGTGAAGGGAAATTCACACCAGAGTTCTCATCCATGAGACACACCCTGTTTTCATGCAAGAAGCAAGCTCTACTTTCCAGCGTCTCCAATATGGTAAGAAACATGAGCATGTCCAGAAAAAAAAGAACTGTGTTTTCTACTCATACGGAATATATGTAGTTCAACTCCTCTTATGAAACTGATACAAACCACAGCTCCTCTTACATTAATGCACTTTAGTTAATAGTGAGAATCAGTCTGGGTTGATGAACTGCCAAAAATCATTTGAGCCCAAAATTCACTTTGTTTACCAGAAATGAACACTTGCTTGTAGGAAGACACAGATCCTGGGGTTTAACTCCGTTTCTGAAGGGAAAATCAGACCAGAGTTCTCTTCCCTGAAACACAATCTGTTCTAACGCAAGAAGCAAGCTCTTCTGTCTAGAGTCTAAGATACAGCAAGAACCATGAGCATGCCCAGAAAAAAAGAACTGTGTTTCCTATTCATACGTACCATATGTTGTTCAACTCTTCTTATGAAACTGATACAGACCACACCTCCACTTAAATAAATGCTCTTAAGTTAATAGTGAGAATAGAGTTGGGTTCCTGAACTGCGAAAAATCATTTGAGCCCAAAATTCACTGGGTTTACCAGATCTGAACTCTTCCTTGTAGGAAGACACTGATCCTGGGGTTTAACTCGGTTTATGAAGGCAAATTCAGACCAGATTTCTCAACCCTGAAAAACACTCTGTTTTAAGGCAAGAATCATCCTCTTCTTTCCAGCGTCTCCAATACAGTAAGTACCGTGAGCATGCCCAGAAGAAAATAACTGTGTTTCCTACTCATAAGGACCATTTGTAGTTCAACTCTAATTATGAAATGATACAGACCGCAGCTCCTCTTACATAAATTCTCATTAGTTAATAGTAAGAATTTCGTTGGTTTCCTGAACTCCGAAAAATCATTTGAGCCCAAAAGTCAATGGTTTTACCAGAACTGAACTCTTGCATGTAGGAAGACACAGATCCTGAGGTTAAACTCCATGTCTGATGGCAAATAAGGACCAGAATACTCAACCATGAAAAACACTCTGTTTTAAGGCAAGAATCATCCTCTTCTTTCCAGCGTCTCTAATATAGTACGAACAATGAGCATGCCCTGACAAAATGAACTGTGTTTTCTACTCATAGGGACCATATGTAGTTCAACTCCTCTTATGAAACTGATACAAACCACTGCTCCTCTTACATAAATCCTCTTTAGATAATAGTGAGATTAGCATATGTTTCGTGAACTTCGAAAAATCATTTGAGCCCCAAATTCACTGGGTTAACCCAAAAAGAACTCTTGCTTGTAGGAAGACACAGATCCTGGGGCTAAACTCCGTTTCTGAAGGGAAATTCAGACCAGAGTTCTCATCCCTGAAACACACTCTGTTATAACGCAAGAAGCAAGCTCTTCATTCCAGAGTCTAAAATACAGCAAGAACCATGAGCATGCCCTGAAAAAAAGAACTGTGTTTCCTATTCATACGTACCATATGTTGTTCAACTCTGCTTATGAAAGTGATACAGACCACACCTCCACTTAAATAAATGCTCTTTAGGTAATTTTGAGAATAGTATTGGGTTCCTGAACTGTGAAAAATCATTTGAGCACAAAATTCACTGGGTTTACCAGATCAGAACTCTTGCTTGTAGGAAGACACTGATCTTGGGGTTTAACTCGGTTTCTGAATGTAAATTCAGACCAGAGTTCTCATCCCTGAAAAACACTCTGTTGTAACGCAAGAAGCAAGCTCTTCTTTCCTGAGTCTCCAATATAGTAAGAAACATGAGCATGCCCAGAAAAAAAGAATTGTGTTTCCGACTCATACAGACCATATGTAGTTCAACTCTGCTTATGAATTTGATACAAACCACAGCTCATCTTACATAAATCCTCTTTAGTTAATAGTGAGAATCATGTTGGGTTCGTGTCGTGAACTGTGAAAAATCATTTGAGCCCCCAAATAACTGGGTTTACCAGAAATGAACCCTTGCTTGTAGGAAGACACTGATCCTGGTGTTTAACTCCATTTCTGAAGGCAATTTTAGACCCGAGTTCTCAACCCTGAAAAACACTCTGTTATAACGCAAGAAGCAAGCTCTTCTTTCCACAGTCTAAAATAGAGCAAGAACCATGAGCATGCCCTGAAAAAAAATAACTGTATTTCCTACTCATAAGGACCATATGTAGTTCAACTCTCCTTATGAAACTGATACAAACCACGGCTCCTCTTACATAAATGCTCTTTAGTTAATAGTGAGAATCATGTTGGGTCTTGAAGTGCGAAAAATCATTTAACCCAAAAATCACTGTGTTTTCCAGAAATGAACTCTTTCTGGTAGGAAGACAAAGATCATGGTGTTTAACTCCGTTTGTTAAGGGAAATTCATACCAGAGTGCTCATCCATGAAATACACCCTGTTTTAATGCAAGAATCAAGCTCTTTTTTCCAGCGTCACATATACAGCAAGAACCATGAGCATGCCCTGAAAAAAAGAACTGTGTTTCCTACTCATACGGACCATATGTAGTTCAACTCTGCTTATGAAACTGATACAAACCTCAGCTCCTCTTACATTAATGCTCTTTAGTTAATAGTGAGAATCATGTTGGGTTCTTGAACTGTGAAAAATCTTTTTGGCTAAAAAATCGCTGAGTTTACCAGAAATGAAATCTTGCTTGTAGGAAGACACTGATCCTGGGGTTTAACTCCGTTTCTGAAGGCAAATTCAGACCAGAGTTCTCATCCCTGAAAAACACTCTGTTTTAAGGCAATAATCATCCTCTTCCTTCCAGTGTCTCCAATACAGTAAGAACCGTGAGCATGCCAAGAAAAAAAGAATTGTGTTTCCTACACATACGGACCATATGTACTTCAACTCTAAATATGAAATAATACAGACCGCAGCTCCTCTTACATAAATCCTCTTTAGATAATAGTGAGAATATCATAGGGTTCGTGAACTTCGAAAAATCATTTGAGCCCAAAATTCACTGGGTTAACCAGAATTGAACTCTTGCTTGTAGGAAGACACAGATCCTGGGGCTTAACTCCGGTTCTGAAGGGAAATTCAGACCAGAGTTCTCATCCCTGAAACACTCTGTTATAACGCAAGAAGCAAGCTCTTCGTTCCAGAGTCTAAAATACAGCAAGAACCATGAGCATGCCCTGAAAAAAAGAACTGTGTTTCCTACTCATAAGGACCATGTGTAGTTCAACTCTCCTTAGGAAACTGATACAAACCACGGCTCCTCTTACATAAATGCTCTTTAGTTAATGGTGAGAATCACGTTGGGTTCTTGAAGTGCGAAAAAACATTTGAAACAAAAATTCACTGTGTTTACCAGAAATGAACTTGCTTGTAGGAAGACACAGATCCTGGGGTTTAACTCCGTTTCTGAAGGGAAATTCAGACCAGTGTTCTCATCCATGAAACACACTCTGTTTTACCACAAGAAGCAAGCTCTTCTTTCCAGAATCTAAAATACAGCAAGTAGCATGAGCATGCCCTGAAAAAAAGAACTGTGTTTCCAACTCAAACGGACCATATGTAGTTCAACTCTGCTCATGAAACTGATACAAACCACAGCTCCTCTTACATAAATGCTCTTTAGATAATAGTAAGAATCATGTTGCGTTCTTGAACTGTGAAAAATCATTTTGGCCAAAAAATCGCTGAGTTTACCAGAAATGAACTCTTGCTTGTAGGAAGACACTGATCCTGGGGTTTAACTCCGTTTCTGAAGGTAAATTCAGACCAGAGTTCTCATCCCTGAAAAACACTCTGTTTTAAGGGAAAAATCATCCTCTTCTTTCCAGCGTCTCCAATACAGTAAGAACCATGAGCATGCCCAGAAAAAAAGAACTGTGTTTCCTACTCATACGGACCATATGTAGTTCAACTCTGCTTATGAAATGATACAGACCGCAGCTCCGCTTACATAAATGCTCTTTAGTTAAAAGTAATAATCGCGTTGGGTTCTAGAACGGTCTAAATTCATTTGAGCCCAAAATTCACTTGGTTTACTAGAAATGAACATTTGCTTGGAGGAAGACATAGATCCTGGGGTATAACTCCGTTTCTGAATGGAAATTCAGACCAGATTCTCATCCATAAAACACACTATGTTATAACGCAAGAAGCAAGCTCTTCTTTCCAGAGTCTAAAATAGAGCAAGAACCATGAGCATGCCCTGAAAAAAAGAACTGTGTTTCCTAGTCATAAGGACCATATGTAGTTCAACTCTGCTTATGAAATTGATACAAACCACGGCTCTTCTTACATAAATCCTCTTTAGTTTATAGTGAGAATCATGTTGGGTTCGTGAACTGCAAACAATAATTTGAACCAAAATTCACTGTGTTTACCAGAAATGAACTTGCTTGTAGGTAGACACAGATCCTGGAGTTTAACTCCGTTTCTGAAGGGAAATTCAGACCAGTGTTCTCATCCATGAAACACACTCTGTTTTTCTGCAAGAAGCAAGTTGTCCTTCCCAGATTCTAAAATAGAGCAAGAACCATGAGCATGCCCTGAAAAAAAGAACTGTGTTTCCTACTCAGACGGACCATATGTAGTTCAACTCTGCTTATGAAACTGATACAAAACACAGCTCATTTTACATAAATGCTCTTTAGTTAATAGAGAAAGTAGCGTTGGGTTCCAGAACTGCGAAAAATTATTTGAGCCCAAAATTCACTGGGTTTACCGGAACTGAACTATTGCTTGTAGAAAGAAACAGATCATGGGGTTTAACTCCGTTTATGAAGGCAAATTAAGATCAGATTTCTCAACCCTGAAAAACACTCTGTTTTAAGGCAAGTATCATCCTCTTCTTTCCAGCTTCTCCAATACAGTAAGAACCGTGAGCATGCCCAGAAAAAAAGAATTGTGTTTCCTACACATACGGACCATATGTAGTTCAACTCTAATTATTAAATGATACAGACCGCAGCTCCTCTTACATAAATCCTCTTTAGGTAATAGTGAGAATAGCGTAGGGTTCGTGAACTTTGTAAAATCATTTGAGCCCAAAATTCACTGGGTTAACCAGAATTGAACTCTTGCTTGTAGGAAGACACAGATCCTGGGGCTTAACTCCGGTTCTGAAGGGAAATTCAGACCAGAGTTCTCATCCCTGAAACACTCTGTTATAACGCAAGAAGCAAGCTCTTCGTTCCAGAGTCTAAAATACAGCAAGAACCATGAGCATGCCCTGAAAAAAAGAACTGTGTTTCCTACTCATAAGGACCATGTGTAGTTCAACTCTCCTTAGGAAACTGATACAAACCACGGCTCCTCTTACATAAATGCTCTTTAGTTAATGGTGAGAATCACGTTGGGTTCTTGAAGTGCGAAAAAACATTTGAAACAAAAATTCACTGTGTTTACCAGAAATGAACTTGCTTGTAGGAAGACACAGATCCTGGGGTTTAACTCCGTTTCTGAAGGGAAATTCAGACCAGTGTTCTCATCCATGAAACACACTCTGTTTTGCCACAAGAAGCAAGCTCTTCTTTCCAGAATCTAAAATACAGCAAGTAGCATGAGCATGCCCTGAAAAAAAGAACTGTGTTTCCAACTCAAACGGACCATATGTAGTTCAACTCTGCTCATGAAACTGATACAAACCACAGCTCTTCTTACATAAATGCTCTTTAGATAATAGTAAGAATCATGTTGCGTTCTTGAACTGTGAAAAACCATTTTGGCCAAAAAATCGCTGAGTTTACCAGAAATGAACTCTTGCTTGTAGGAAGACACTGAGCCTGGGGTTTAACTCCGTTTCTGAAGGTAAATTCAGACCAGAGTTCTCATCCCTGAAAAACACTCTGTTTTAAGGGAAAAATCATCCTCTTCTTTCCAGCGTCTCCAATACAGTAAGAACCATGAGCATGCCCAGAAAAAAAGAACTGTGTTTCCTACTCATACGGACCATATGTAGTTCAACTCTGCTTATGAAATGATACAGACCGCAGCTCCTCTTACATAAATGCTCTTTAGTTAAAAGTAATAATCGCGTTGGGTTCTAGAACGGTCTAAATTCATTTGAGCACAAAATTCACTTGGTTTACCAGAAATGAACACTTGCTTGTAGGAAGACATAGATCCTGGGGTATAACTCCGTTTCTGAATGGAAATTCAGACCAGATTCTCATCCCTAAAACACACTATGTTATAATGCAAGAAGCAAGCTCTTCTTTCCAGAGTCTAAAATAGAGCAAGAACCATGAGCATGCCCTGAAAAAAAGAACTGTGTTTCCTAGTCATAAGGACCATATGTAGTTCAACTCTGCTTATGAAATTGATACAAACCACAGCTCTTCTTACATAAATCCTCTTTAGTTTATAGTGAGAATCATGTTGGGTTCGTGAACTGCAAACAATAATTTGAACCAAAATTCACTGTGTTTACCAGAAATGAACTTGCTTGTAGGAAGACACAGATCCTGGAGTTTAACTCCGTTTCTGAAGGGAAATTCAGACCAGTGTTCTCATCCATGAAACACACTCTGTTTTACCGCAAGAAGCAAGTTGTCCTTTCCAGATTCTAAAATAGAGCAAGAACCATGAGCATGCCCTGAAAAAAAGAACTTTGTTTCCTACTCAGACGGACCATATGTAGTTCAACTCTGCTTATGAAACTGATACAAAACACAGCTCCTTTTACATAAATGCTCTTTAGTTAATAGAGAAAGTAGCGTTGGGTTCCTGAACTGCGAAAAATTATTTGAGCCCAAAATTCACTGGGTTTACCGGAACTGAACTATTGCTTGTAGAAAGAAACAGATCATGGGGTTTAACTCCGTTTATGAAGGCAAATTCAGATCAGATTTCTCAACCCTGAAAAACACTCTGTTTTAAGGCAAGTATCATCCTCTTCTTTCCAGCTTCTCCAATACAGTAAGAACCGTGAGCATGCCCAGAAAAAAAGAATTGTGTTTCTACACATACGGACCATATGTAGTTCAACTCTAATTATTAAATGATACAGACCGCAGCTCCTCTTACATAAATCCTCTTTAGATAATAGTGAGAATGGCGTAGGGTTCGTGAACTTTGTAAAATCATTTGAGGCCAAAATTCACTGGGTTAACCAGAATTGAACTCTTGCTTGTAGGAAGACACAGATCCTGGGGCTTAACTCCGGTTCTGAAGGGAAATTCAGACCAGAGTTCTCATCCCTGAAACACTCTGTTATAACGCAAGAAGCAAGCTCTTTGTTCCAGAGTCTAAAATACAGCAAGAACCATGAGCATGCCCTGAAAAAAAGAACTGTGTTTCCTACTCATAAGGACCATGTGTAGTTCAACTCTCCTTAGGAAACTGATACAAACCACGGCTCCTCTTACATAAATGCTCTTTAGTTAATGGCGAGAATCACGTTGGGTTCTTGAAGTGCGAAAAAACATTTGAAACAAAAATTCACTGTGTTTACCAGAAATGAACTTGCTTGTAGGAAGACACAGATCCTGGGGTTTAACTCCGTTTCTGAAGGGAAATTCAGACCAGTGTTCTCATCCATGAAACACACTCTGTTTTACCACAAGAAGCAAGCTCTTCTTTCCAGACTCTAAAATACAGCAAGAAACATGAGCATGCCCTGAAAAAAAGAACTGTGTTTCCTACTCAGACGGACCATATGTAGTTCAACTCTGCTCATGAAACTGATACAAACCACAGCTCCTCTTACATAAACCCTCTTTAGTTAATAGAGAAAGTAGCGTTGGGTTCCTGAGCTGCGAAAAATCATATGAGCACAAAATTCACTGAGTTTAACAGAACTGAACTCTTGCTTGTAGTAAGACACAGATCATGGGGTTTAACTACGTTTATGAAGGCAAATTCAGCCCAGAGTTCTCATCCCTGAAAAACACTCTGTTTTAAGGCAAGAATCATCCTCTTCTTTCCAGCGTCTCCAATATACTAAGAATCATGAGCATGCCCAGAAAAAAAGGTCTGTGTTTCCTACTCATACAGACCATATGTAGTTCAACTCTGCTTATGAAACTGATACAAACCACAGCTCCTCTTACTTAAATCCTCGTTAGTTAATAATGAGAGTAGCGTAGGGTTCGCGAACTGCGAAAAATCATTTGAGCCCAAAATTCAATGGGTTTACCAGAAATGAACTCTTGCATGTAGGAAGACACAGATCCTGGGCTTTAATTCCATTTCTGCAGGGAAGTTCAGACCAGAGGTCTCATTCCTGAAACACACTCTGTTATAACGCAAGAAGCAAGCTCTTCTTTCCAGAGTCTAAAATACAGAAAGAACCATGAGCATGGCCTGAAAAATAGAACTGTGTTTCCTATTCAAACAGACCATATTTATTTTAACTCTGCTTATGAAAGTGATACAGACCACTACTCCTCTTACATGAATGCTCTTTAGTTAATATTGAGAAGAGCGTTGGTTTCCTGAACTGGGAAAAACCATTTGAGCCCAAAATTCACTGGGTTTACCAAAACTGAACTCTTGCTTGTTAGAAGACACAGATCCTGGTGTTTAACTCCGTTAATGAAGGGAAATTCAGACCAGAGTTCTCATCCCTGAAACACATTCTGTTTTAATGCAAGAAGCAATATCTTCTTACCAGATTCTAATATACAGCAAGAACCATAAACATTGCCTGAAAAAAGGAACTGTGTTTCCTATTCATACGGACCATATGTAGTTCAACTCTGCTTATGAAACTGATACAGACCACACCGCCTCTTACATAAATGCTCTTTAGTTAATAGTGAGAATAGCGTTGGGTTCTTGAACTGCGAAAAATCATTTAAGCCCATAATTCACTGGGTTTACCAGAACAGAACTCTTGCTTGTAGGAAGACAAAGATCATGGGGTTTAACTCGGTTTCTGAATGAAAATTCACACCAGAGTTCTCATCCCTGAAAAACACTCTGTTATAACGCAAGAAGCAAGCTCCTCTTTCCTGTGCTCCAATATAGTAAGAAACATGAGCATGCCCAGAAAAAAAGAACTGTGTTTCCTAGTCGTATGTCCCATATGTTGTTCAACTCTGCTTATGAAACTGATACAGACCACATTTCCAATTAAATAAATGCTCTTTAGTTAATTGTGAGAGTAGCGTTGAGTTCCTGAACTGCGAAAAATCATTTGAGCCCATAATTCACTGGGTTTAAAAGAACTGAACTCTTGCTTGTCAGAAGACACAGATCCTGGGGTTTAACTCCCTTTCTGCAGGGAAATTCAGACCAGAGTTCTCATCCCTGAAACACATTCTGTTTAAACGAACAAGCAAGCTCTTCTTTCCAGAGTCTAATATACAGCAAGAACCATGAACATGGCTTGAAAAAAAGAACTGTGTTTCCTATTCATACGGACCATATGTAGTTCAACTCTGCATATGAAACTCATACAAACCACAGCTCCTCTTTCATAAATCCTCTTTAGTTAATAGTGAGAATCATCTTGAATTCGTGAACTGTGAAAAATCATTTGAGCCCAAAAATCACTGGGTTTACCAGAAATGAACTCTTTCTTGTAGAAAGACACAGATCCTGTGGTTTAACTCCATTTCTGCAGGGAAATTCAGACCAGAGTTCTCATCCCTGAAACACACTCTGTTTAAACGAAGAAGTAAGCTCTTCTTTCCAGAATCTAAAATACATAAAGAACCATGAGCACGGCCTGAAAAATAGAACTGTGTTTCCTATTCAAACGGACTATATGTATTTTAACTCTGCTTATGAAAGTGATACAGACCACACCTCCTCTTACATGAATGCTCTTTAGTTAATATTGAGAAGAGCATTGGGTTCCTGAACTGCAAAAATCATTTGAGCACAAAATTCACTGGGTTTACCAGAACTGAACTCTTGCTTGTTAGAAGACACAGATGCTGGGGTTTAACTCCGTTAATGAAGGGAAATTTAGACCAGAGTTCTCATCCCTGAAACACATTCTGTTTTAATGCAAGAAGCAAGATCTTGTTCCAGAGTCTAAAATACAGCAATAAACATGAGCATGCCCTGAAAAAAAGAATAATGTTTCCTACTCATAAGGACCATATGTAGTTCAACTCTAAATATGAAACTGATACAAACCATGGCTCCTCTTACATAAATGCTCTTTAGTTAATAGTGAGAATAGCGTAGGGTTCGTGAACTGCGAAAAATCATTTGAGCCCAATATTTACTGGGTTTTCCAGAAATGAACTATTGCTTGTAGGAAGACACAGATCCTGGGGTTTCTCTCCGTTTCTGAAGGCAAGTTCATACCAGAGTTCTCATGCCTGAAAAACACTCTGTTTTAAGGCAAGAATCATCCTCTTCTTTCCAGCATCTCCAATATAGTAAGAAATATGAGCATGCCTAGATAAAAAGAACTGTGTTTCCGACTCATACAGACCATATGTAGTTCAACTCTGCTTATGAACCTGATAAAAACAACAGCACCTCTTACATAAATCCTCTCTAGTTAATAGTGAGAATCATGTTTAATTCGTGAACTGCGAAAAATCATTTGAGCCCAAAAATCACTGTGGTTACTAGAAATGAACTCTTGCTTGTAGAAAGACACAGATCCTGGGGTTTAACTCCGTTTCTGAAGGGAAATTCAGACCAGAGTTCTCATCCCTGAAACACACTCTGTTTAAACGAAGAAGCAAGCTCTTCTTTCCAGAGTCTAATGTACAGCAAGAACCATGAACATGGCCTGAAAAAAAGAACTGTGTTTCCTATTCATACGGACCATATGTAGTTCAACTCTGCTTATGAAATTGATACAGACCACACCGCCTCTTACATAAATGCTCTTTAGTTAATAGTGAGAATAGCGTTGGGTTCCTGAACTGCAAAAAAACTTTGAGCCCAAAATTCACTGGGTTTTCCAGAACTGAACTCTTTCTTGTAGAAGACACAGATCCTGGGGTTTAACTCCGTTAGTGGAGGGAAATTCAGACCAGAGTTCTCATCCCTGAAACACACTCTTTAAAACGCAAGAAGCAAACTCTTCTTTCCAGCGTCTGCAATATACTAAGAAATAAGAGCATGCCCAGAAAAAAGATATGTGTTTCCTACTCATACAGACAATATGTAGTTCAACTCTGCTTATGAAACTGATACTAACCACATCTCCTCTTTCATGAATCCTCTTTAGTTAATAGTGAGAATCATGTAGGGTTCGTGAACTGCGAAAAATCATTTGAGCCCAAAAATCACTGGGTTTACCAGAAATGAACTCTTGCTTGTAGGAAGACACAGATCCTCGGGTTTAACTCCGTTTCTGCAGGGAAATTCAGACGAGAGTTCTCATCCCTGAAACACACTCTGTTTAAACGAAGAAACATGCTCTTCTTTCCAGACTCTAATATACAGCAAGATCCATGAACATGGCCTGAAAAAAAGAACCGTGTTTCCTATTCATACGGACCATATGTATTTCAACTCTGCTTATGAAACTGATACAGACCACACCGCCTCTTACATAAATGCTCTTTAGTTAATAGGGGGAATAGCGTTTGGTTCCTGAACTGCGAATAATCATTTGAGCCCAAAATTCACTGGGTTTACCAGAACTGAACTCTTGCTTGTACGAAGACACACACCCTGGGGTTTAACTCCGTTTCGGAAGGGAAATTCAGAACAGAGTTCTCTTCTCTGAAACACACTCTGTTATAACGCAAGAAGCAAGCCCTTCTTTCCAGTGTCTAAAATACAGCAAGAACCCTGAGCATACCCTGCAAAAAAGAACTGTCTTTCCTACTCATAAGGACCATATGTAGTTCAACTCTGCTCATGAAACTGATACAAACCACGGCTCCTCTTACACCAATGCTCTTTTGTAAATCGTGAGAATCATGTTGAGTTCGTGAACTGTGAAAAATCCTTTGAGCCCAAAATTCAATGGGTTTACCAGAAATGAACACTTGCTTGTAGGAAGACACTGATCCTGGGGTTTAACTCCGTTTCTGAAGGCAAATTCAGACCAGAGTTCTCATGCCTGAAATACACTCTGTTGTCAGGCAAGAATCATCCTCTTCTTTCCAGCGTCTCCAATATACTAAGTAATAAGAGCATGCCCAGAAAAAAGATATGTGTTTCCTACTCATACAGGCCATATGTAGTTCAACTCTGCTTATGAAACTGATACAAACCAGAGCTCCTCTTACATAAATCCTCTTTAGTTAATAGTGAGAATAGCATATGGTTAGCGAACAGTGAAAAATCATTTGAGCCCAAAATTCACTGTGTTTACCAGAAATGAACTCTTGCTTGTAGGAAGACACAGATCCTGGGATTTACCTCCGTTTCTGCAGGGAAATTCAGACCAAAGTTTTCATCCCTGAAACACACCCTGTTTTAACGAAGAAGCAAGCTCTTCTTTCCAGATTCTAAAATACAGCAAGAATCATGAGCATGGCCTGAAAAAAAGAACTGTGTTTACCATTCATACGGACCTTAATTAGTTCAAATCTGCTTATGAAACTGATACAGACCACACCTCCTCTTACATAATTGCTCTTTATTTAATAGTGAGAATAGCGGTGGTTTCCTGATCTTCGAGAAATCATTTGAGCCGAAAAATTCACTTGCTTTAGCAGAAATGGACTCTTGCTTGTATGAAGACACAGATCTTGGGGTTTAACTCTGTTTCTGCAGGGAAATTCAGACCAAAGTTTTCATCCCTGAAACACACCCTGTTTTAACGAAGAAGCAAGCTCTGCTTTCCAGAGTCTAATATACAGCAAGAACCATGAACATGGCCTCAAAAAAAGAACTGTTTTTCCTATTCATACGGACCATATGTAGATCAACACTGCTTATGAAATTGATACAAACCACAGCTCCTCTTACATAAATGCTCTTAGTTAAGAGTGAGAATCGCGTTGGGTGCGTGAACTGTAAAAATCTTTTGAGCCCAATATTCACTGGGTTAACAAGAAATGAACTCTTGCCTGTAGGAAGGCACAGATCCTGGGGCTTAACTCCGTTTCTGAAGGGAAATTAAGACCAGAGTTCTCATCCCTGAAACACACTCTGTTATAAAGCAAGAAGCAAGCTCTTCTTTCCAGAGTCTAAAATACAGCAAGAACCATGAGCATGCCCTGAAAAAAAGAACTGTGTTTCCTAGTCATATGTACCATATGTTGTTCAACTATGCTAATGAAACTGATACAGACCACACCTCCAATTAAATAAATTCTCTTTAGTTAATTGTGAGAGTAGCCTTGGGTTCCTGAACTGCGAAAATTCATTTGAGCCCGTAATTCACTGGGTTTACCAGAACTGAACTCTTGCTTGTAGGAAGACACTAAACCTGGAGTTTAACTCGGTTTCTGAATGTAAATTCAGACCAGAGTTCTCATCCCTGAAAAACACTGTGTTGTAACGCAAGAAGCAAGCTCTTCTTTCCTGTGTCTCCAATATAGTAACAAAAATGAGCATGCCTAGAAAAATAGAACTGTGTTTCCAACTCATACAGACTATATGTAGTTCAACTCTGCTTATGAAATTGATTCAAACCACAGCTCCTCTTACATAAATCCTCTTTAGTTAATAGTGAGAATCATGTTGGGTTCGTGAACTGCGAAAAATCTTTTGAGCCCAAAATTTACTGGGTTCACCAGAAATAAACTCTTGCTTGTAGGAAGACACAGATCCTGGGGTGTAACTCCGTTTCTGAAGGAAAATTCAGACCAGAGTTCTCATCCCAGAAAAACACTCTGTTTTAAGACAAGAATCATCCTCTTCTTTCCAGAGTCTCCAATATACTAAGAAACATGAGATGCCCAGAAAAAAAGAACTGTGTTTCCGACTCATACAGACCATATGTAGTTCAACTCTGCTTATGAAACTGATACAAATCAAGCTCCTCTTTCATAAATCCTCTTTAGTTAATAGTGAGAATCAAGTTTGGTTCGTGAACTGCGAAAAATCATTTGAGCCCAAAAATCACTGGGTTTACCAGAAATGAACTCTTGCTTGTAGAAAGACACAGATCCTGGGATTAACTCCATTTCTGCATGGAAATTCAGACCAGAGTTCTCATCCCTGAAACACACTCTGTTTAAACGAAGAAGCAAGCTCTTCTTTCCAGAGTCTAATATACAGTAAGAACCATGAACATGGCCTGAAAAAAAGAACTGTGTTTCCTATTCATACGCACCATATGTAGTTCAACTCTGCTTATGAAACTGATACAGACCACACCGCCTCTTACATAAATGCTCTTTAGTTAACATTGAGAAAGCGTTGGGTTCCTGAACTGCGAAAAATCATTGAGCCCAAAATTCACAGTGTTTACGGGAACTGAACTCTTGCCTGTTAGAAGACACAGATCCTGGGGTTTAACTCCGTTAATGAAGGGAAATTCAGACCAGAGTTCTCATCCCTGAAACACATTCTGTTTTAATGCAAGAAGCAAGATATTTTTTCCAGAGTCTAAAATACAGCAAGAACAATGAGCATGCACTGAAAAAAAGAACAGTGTTTCCTACTCATAAGGACCATATATAGTTCAACTCTCCTTATGAAACTGATACAACCCACGGTTCTCGTACATAAATGCTCTTTAGTTAATAGTGAGAATAGCGTAGGGTCCGTGAACTGCGAAAAATCATTTGAGCACAATATTTACTGGGTTTACCAGAAATGGACTCTTGCTTGTAGGAAGACACAGATCCTGGGGTTTAACTCCGTTTCTGAAGGCAAATTGAGACCAGAGTTCTCATGCCTGAAAAACACTCTGTTTTAAGGCAAGAATCATCCTCTTCTTTCCAGCGTCTCCAATATAGTAAGAAACATGAGCATGCCCAGAAAAAAAGAACTGTGTTTCCGACTCATACAGACCATATGTAGTTCAACTCTGCTTATGAAACTGATACAAACGAAGCTCCTCTGTCATAAATCCTCTTTAGTTAATAGTGAGAATCAAGTTTGGTTCGTGAGCTGGGAAAAATCATTTGAGCCCAAAAATCACTGGGTTAACCAGAAATGAACTCTTGCTTGTAGAAAGATACTGATCCTGGGGTTTAACTCCGTTTCTGAAGGGAAATTCAGACCAGAGTTCTCATCCCTGAAACACACTCTGTTTAAACGAAGAAGCAAGCTCTTCTTTCCAGAGTCTAAAATACAGCAAGAATCATGAGCATGGCCTGAAAAAAAGAACTGTGCTTACTATTCATACGGACCATAATTAGTTCAAATCTGCATATGAAACTGATACAGACCACACCTCCTCTTACATAATTGCTCTTTATTTAATAGTGAGAATAGCCTTGGTTTACTGATCTTCGAAAAATCATTTGAGCCGAAAAATTCACTTGCTTTAGCAGAAATGGACTCTTGCTTGTAGGAAGACACAGATCCTGGGATTTAACTCCGTTTCTGAAGGGAAATTCAAACCAGAGTTCTCATCCATGAAACACACCCTTTTTTAATGCAAGAAGCAAGCTCTTCTTTCCAGATTCTAAACTACAGCAAGAACATTGAGCATGCCCTGAAAAAAATACTGTGTTTCGTACACATACAGACCATATTGGTTCAACTCTGCTTATGATACTGATACAGACCACACTGCCTCTTACATAATTGCTCTTTATTTAATAGTGAGAATAGCGTTGGTTTCCTGATCTTCGAAAAATCATTTGAGCCGAAAAATTCAATTGCTTTAGCAGAAATGGACTCTTGCTTATAGGAAGACACAGATCCTGGGGTATAACTCCGTTTCTGAAGGGAAATTCAAACCAGAGTTCTCATCCATGAATCACACCTTTTAATGCAAGAAGCAAGCTCTCCTTTGCAGAGTCTAAAATACAGCAAGAACCATGAGCATGCCCTGAAAAAAATACTGTGTTTCATACTCATACCGACCATATGTGGTTCAACTCTGCTTATGAAAGTGATACAAACCACGGCCCCTCTTACCTAAATGCTCTTTAGTGAATAGTGAGAATCATGTTGGGTTCGTGAACTGCGAAAAATCATTTGAGCCCAAAATTCACTGGGTTTACCTGAAATGAACTCTTGCTTGTAGGAAGAAACTGATCCTGGGGTTTAACTCCGTTTCTGAAGACAAGTTCAGACCAGAATTCTCAACCCTGAAATACACTCTGTTTTAAGGCAAGAAGCAAGTTCTTCTTTCCAGCGTCTCCAATACAGCAAGAACCATGAGCATTCCCTGAAATAAGATCTGTGTTTCCTACTCATACGGACCATATGTAGTTCAACTCTGCTTATGAAACTGATACAAACCACAGCTCCTCTTACATAAATGCTCTATAGTTAATAGTGAGAATCGCGTTGGGTTTGTGAATTGTAAAAATAATTTGAGCCCAAAATTAACTGGGTTAACCAGAAATGAACTCTTGCTTGTAGGAAGACACAGATCCTGTGGTTTCACTCCGTTTCTGAAGGGAAATTCAGACCAGAGTTCTCATCCTTGAAACACTCTCTGTTATAACTCAAGAAGCAAGCTCTTCTTTCCAGAGTCTAAAATATACCAAGAACCACGAGCATGCCCTGAAAAAATGAACTGTGTTTCCTACTCATAAGGACCATATATAGTTCAACTCTGCTTATGAAACTGATTCAAACCACGTCTCCTCTTACATAAATGCTCTTTAGTTAATAGTGAGAATCATGTTGGGTTCTTGAAGTGTGAAAAATCATTTGAGCCCAAAATTCACTGGGTTTATCAGAACTGAACTCTTGCTTTTAGTAAGACACAGATCCTGGGGTTTAACTCCGTTTCTGAAGGAAAATTCAGACCAGAGTTCTCATCCCTGAAAAACACTCAGTTATAACACAAGAAGCAAGCTCTTCTTTCCTGCGTCTCCAATATAGTAAGAAACATGAGCATGCCCAGAAAAAAAGAACTGTGTTTGGGAGTCATACAGATCATATGTAGTTCATCTCTGCTTATGAAATTGATACAAACCACAGCTCCTCTTACATAAATCCTCTTCAGTTAATAGTGAGAATCATGTTGGATTCGTGAAATGCGAAAAATCATTTCAGACCAAAAATCACTGGGTTTACCAAAAATGAACTCTTGCTTGTAGGAAGACACTGATCCTGGGGTTTAACTTCGTTTCTGAAGACAAATTCTGACCCGAGTTCTCAACCATGAAAAACACTCTGTTTTAAGGCAAGAATCATCCTCTTCTTTCCAGTGTCTCCAATATAGTAAGAAACATGAGCATGCCCAGAAAAAAAGAACTGTGTTTCCGACTCATGCAGACCATATGTAGTTCAACTCTGCTTATCAAACTGATACAAACCACAGCTCCTCTTTCATAAATCCTCTTAAGTTAATAGTGAGAATCATGTAGGGTTCGTGAACTGCGAAAAATCATTTGAGCCCAAAATTCACTGTGTTAACCAGAAATGAACTCTTGCCTGTAGGAAGACAGAGATCCTGGGGCTTAAGTCCGTTTCTGAAGGGAAATTCAGACCAGAGTTCTCATCCCTAAAACACACTCGGTTTAAACGAAGAAGCAAGCTCTTCTTTCCAGAGTCTAATATACAGTAAGAACCATGAACATGGCCTGAAAAAAAGAACTGTGTTTCCTATTCATACGCACCATATGTAGTTCAACTCTGCTTATGAAACTGATACAGACCACACCGCCTCTTACATAAATGCTCTTTAGTTAACATTGAGAAAGCGTTGGGTTCCTGAACTGCGAAAAATCATTGAGCCCAAAATTCACAGTGTTTACGGGAACTGAACTCTTGCCTGTTAGAAGACACAGATCCTGGGGTTTAACTCCGTTAATGAAGGGAAATTCAGACCAGAGTTCTCATCCCTGAAACACATTCTGTTTTAATGCAAGAAGCAAGCTCTTCTTTCCAGAGTCTAAAATACAGCAAGAACAATGAGCATGCACTGAAAAAAAGAACAGTGTTTCCTACTCATAAGGACCATATATAGTTCAACTCTCCTTATGAAACTGATACAACCCACGGTTCTCTTACATAAATGCTCTTTAGTTAATAGTGAGAATAGCGTAGGGTCCGTGAACTGCGAAAAATCATTTGAGCACAATATTTACTGGGTTTACCAGAAATGGACTCTTGCTTGTAGGAAGACACAGATCCTGGGGTTTAACTCCGTTTCTGAAGGCAAATTGAGACCAGAGTTCTCATGCCTGAAAAACACTCTGTTTTAAGGCAAGAATCATCCTCTTCTTTCCAGCGTCTCCAATATAGTAAGAAACATGAGCATGCCCAGAAAAAAAGAACTGTGTTTCCGACTCATACAGACCATATGTAGTTCAACTCTGCTTATGAAACTGATACAAACGAAGCTCCTCTGTCATAAATCCTCTTTAGTTAATAGTGAGAATCAAGTTTGGTTCGTGAGCTGGGAAAAATCATTTGAGCCCAAAAATCACTGGGTTAACCAGAAATGAACTCTTGCTTGTAGAAAGATACTGATCCTGGGGTTTAACTCCGTTTCTGAAGGGAAATTCAGACCAGAGTTCTCATCCCTGAAACACACTCTGTTTAAACGAAGAAGCAAGCTCTTCTTTCCAGAGTCTAAAATACAGCAAGAATCATGAGCATGGCCTGAAAAAAAGAACTGTGCTTACTATTCATACGGACCATAATTAGTTCAAATCTGCATATGAAACTGATACAGACCACACCTCCTCTTACATAATTGCTCTTTATTTAATAGTGAGAATAGCCTTGGTTTACTGATCTTCGAAAAATCATTTGAGCCGAAAAATTCACTTGCTTTAGCAGAAATGGACTCTTGCTTGTAGGAAGACACAGATCCTGGGATTTAACTCCGTTTCTGAAGGGAAATTCAAACCAGAGTTCTCATCCATGAAACACACTCTTTTTTAATGCAAGAAGCAAGCTCTTCTTTCCAGATTCTAAACTACAGCAAGAACATTGAGCATGCCCTGAAAAAAATACTGTGTTTCGTACACATACAGACCATATTGGTTCAACTCTGCTTATGATACTGATACAGACCACACTGCCTCTTACATAATTGCTCTTTATTTAATAGTGAGAATAGCGTTGGTTTCCTGATCTTCGAAAAATCATTTGAGCCGAAAAATTCAATTGCTTTAGCAGAAATGGACTCTTGCTTATAGGAAGACACAGATCCTGGGGTATAACTCCGTTTCTGAAGGGAAATTCAAACCAGAGTTCTCATCCATGAATCACACCTTTTAATGCAAGAAGCAAGCTCTCCTTTGCAGAGTCTAAAATACAGCAAGAACCATGAGCATGCCCTGAAAAAAATACTGTGTTTCATACTCATACCGACCATATGTGGTTCAACTCTGCTTATGAAAGTGATACAAACCACGGCCCCTCTTACCTAAATGCTCTTTAGTGAATAGTGAGAATCATGTTGGGTTCGTGAACTGCGAAAAATCATTTGAGCCCAAAATTCACTGGGTTTACCTGAAATGAACTCTTGCTTGTAGGAAGAAACTGATCCTGGGGTTTAACTCCGTTTCTGAAGACAAGTTCAGACCAGAATTCTCAACCCTGAAATACACTCTGTTTTAAGGCAAGAAGCAAGTTCTTCTTTCCAGCGTCTCCAATACAGCAAGAACCATGAGCATTCCCTGAAATAAGATCTGTGTTTCCTACTCATACGGACCATATGTAGTTCAACTCTGCTTATGAAACTGATACAAACCACAGCTCCTCTTACATAAATGCTCTATAGTTAATAGTGAGAATCGCGTTGGGTTTGTGAATTGTAAAAATAATTTGAGCCCAAAATTAACTGGGTTAACCAGAAATGAACTCTTGCTTGTAGGAAGACACAGATCCTGTGGTTTCACTCCGTTTCTGAAGGGAAATTCAGACCAGAGTTCTCATCCTTGAAACACTCTCTGTTATAACTCAAGAAGCAAGCTCTTCTTTCCAGAGTCTAAAATATACCAAGAACCACGAGCATGCCCTGAAAAAATGAACTGTGTTTCCTACTCATAAGGACCATATATAGTTCAACTCTGCTTATGAAACTGATTCAAACCACGTCTCCTCTTACATAAATGCTCTTTAGTTAATAGTGAGAATCATGTTGGGTTCTTGAAGTGTGAAAAATCATTTGAGCCCAAAATTCACTGGGTTTATCAGAACTGAACTCTTGCTTTTAGTAAGACACAGATCCTGGGGTTTAACTCCGTTTCTGAAGGAAAATTCAGACCAGAGTTCTCATCCCTGAAAAACACTCAGTTATAACACAAGAAGCAAGCTCTTCTTTCCTGCGTCTCCAATATAGTAAGAAACATGAGCATGCCCAGAAAAAAAGAACTGTGTTTGGGAGTCATACAGATCATATGTAGTTCATCTCTGCTTATGAAATTGATACAAACCACAGCTCCTCTTACATAAATCCTCTTCAGTTAATAGTGAGAATCATGTTGGATTCGTGAAATGCGAAAAATCATTTCAGACCAAAAATCACTGGGTTTACCAAAAATGAACTCTTGCTTGTAGGAAGACACTGATCCTGGGGTTTAACTTCGTTTCTGAAGACAAATTCTGACCCGAGTTCTCAACCATGAAAAACACTCTGTTTTAAGGCAAGAATCATCCTCTTCTTTCCAGTGTCTCCAATATAGTAAGAAACATGAGCATGCCCAGAAAAAAAGAACTGTGTTTCCGACTCATGCAGACCATATGTAGTTCAACTCTGCTTATCAAACTGATACAAACCACAGCTCCTCTTTCATAAATCCTCTTAAGTTAATAGTGAGAATCATGTAGGGTTCGTGAACTGCGAAAAATCATTTGAGCCCAAAATTCACTGTGTTAACCAGAAATGAACTCTTGCCTGTAGGAAGACAGAGATCCTGGGGCTTAAGTCCGTTTCTGAAGGGAAATTCAGACCAGAGTTCTCATCCCTAAAACACACTCGGTTTAAACGAAGAAGCAAGCTCTTCTTTCCAGAGTCTAATATACAGTAAGAACCATGAACATGGCCTGAAAAAAAGAACTGTGTTTCCTATTCATACGCACCATATGTAGTTCAACTCTGCTTATGAAACTGATACAGACCACACCGCCTCTTACATAAATGCTCTTTAGTTAACATTGAGAAAGCGTTGGGTTCCTGAACTGCGAAAAATCATTGAGCCCAAAATTCACAGTGTTTACGGGAACTGAACTCTTGCCTGTTAGAAGACACAGATCCTGGGGTTTAACTCCGTTAATGAAGGGAAATTCAGACCAGAGTTCTCATCCCTGAAACACATTCTGTTTTAATGCAAGAAGCAAGCTCTTCTTTCCAGAGTCTAAAATACAGCAAGAACAATGAGCATGCACTGAAAAAAAGAACAGTGTTTCCTACTCATAAGGACCATATATAGTTCAACTCTCCTTATGAAACTGATACAACCCACGGTTCTCTTACATAAATGCTCTTTAGTTAATAGTGAGAATAGCGTAGGGTCCGTGAACTGCGAAAAATCATTTGAGCACAATATTTACTGGGTTTACCAGAAATGGACTCTTGCTTGTAGGAAGACACAGATCCTGGGGTTTAACTCCGTTTCTGAAGGCAAATTGAGACCAGAGTTCTCATGCCTGAAAAACACTCTGTTTTAAGGCAAGAATCATCCTCTTCTTTCCAGCGTCTCCAATATAGTAAGAAACATGAGCATGCCCAGAAAAAAAGAACTGTGTTTCCGACTCATACAGACCATATGTAGTTCAACTCTGCTTATGAAACTGATACAAACGAAGCTCCTCTGTCATAAATCCTCTTTAGTTAATAGTGAGAATCAAGTTTGGTTCGTGAGCTGGGAAAAATCATTTGAGCCCAAAAATCACTGGGTTAACCAGAAATGAACTCTTGCTTGTAGAAAGATACTGATCCTGGGGTTTAACTCCGTTTCTGAAGGGAAATTCAGACCAGAGTTCTCATCCCTGAAACACACTCTGTTTAAACGAAGAAGCAAGCTCTTCTTTCCAGAGTCTAAAATACAGCAAGAATCATGAGCATGGCCTGAAAAAAAGAACTGTGCTTACTATTCATACGGACCATAATTAGTTCAAATCTGCATATGAAACTGATACAGACCACACCTCCTCTTACATAATTGCTCTTTATTTAATAGTGAGAATAGCCTTGGTTTACTGATCTTCGAAAAATCATTTGAGCCGAAAAATTCACTTGCTTTAGCAGAAATGGACTCTTGCTTGTAGGAAGACACAGATCCTGGGATTTAACTCCGTTTCTGAAGGGAAATTCAAACCAGAGTTCTCATCCATGAAACACACCCTTTTTTAATGCAAGAAGCAAGCTCTTCTTTCCAGATTCTAAACTACAGCAAGAACATTGAGCATGCCCTGAAAAAAATACTGTGTTTCGTACACATACAGACCATATTGGTTCAACTCTGCTTATGATACTGATACAGACCACACTGCCTCTTACATAATTGCTCTTTATTTAATAGTGAGAATAGCGTTGGTTTCCTGATCTTCGAAAAATCATTTGAGCCGAAAAATTCAATTGCTTTAGCAGAAATGGACTCTTGCTTATAGGAAGACACAGATCCTGGGGTATAACTCCGTTTCTGAAGGGAAATTCAAACCAGAGTTCTCATCCATGAATCACACCTTTTAATGCAAGAAGCAAGCTCTCCTTTGCAGAGTCTAAAATACAGCAAGAACAATGAGCATGCCCTGAAAAAAATACTGTGTTTCATACTCATACCGACCATATGTGGTTCAACTCTGCTTATGAAAGTGATACAAACCACGGCCCCTCTTACCTAAATGCTCTTTAGTGAATAGTGAGAATCATGTTGGGTTCGTGAACTGCGAAAAATCATTTGAGCCCAAAATTCACTGGGTTTACCTGAAATGAACTCTTGCTTGTAGGAAGAAACTGATCCTGGGGTTTAACTCCGTTTCTGAAGACAAGTTCAGACCAGAATTCTCAACCCTGAAATACACTCTGTTTTAAGGCAAGAAGCAAGTTCTTCTTTCCAGCGTCTCCAATACAGCAAGAACCATGAGCATTCCCTGAAATAAGATCTGTGTTTCCTACTCATACGGACCATATGTAGTTCAACTCTGCTTATGAAACTGATACAAACCACAGCTCCTCTTACATAAATGCTCTATAGTTAATAGTGAGAATCGCGTTGGGTTTGTGAATTGTAAAAATAATTTGAGCCCAAAATTAACTGGGTTAACCAGAAATGAACTCTTGCTTGTAGGAAGACACAGATCCTGTGGTTTCACTCCGTTTCTGAAGGGAAATTCAGACCAGAGTTCTCATCCTTGAAACACTCTCTGTTATAACTCAAGAAGCAAGCTCTTCTTTCCAGAGTCTAAAATATACCAAGAACCACGAGCATGCCCTGAAAAAATGAACTGTGTTTCCTACTCATAAGGACCATATATAGTTCAACTCTGCTTATGAAACTGATTCAAACCACGTCTCCTCTTACATAAATGCTCTTTAGTTAATAGTGAGAATCATGTTGGGTTCTTGAAGTGTGAAAAATCATTTGAGCCCAAAATTCACTGGGTTTATCAGAACTGAACTCTTGCTTTTAGTAAGACACAGATCCTGGGGTTTAACTCCGTTTCTGAAGGAAAATTCAGACCAGAGTTCTCATCCCTGAAAAACACTCAGTTATAACACAAGAAGCAAGCTCTTCTTTCCTGCGTCTCCAATATAGTAAGAAACATGAGCATGCCCAGAAAAAAAGAACTGTGTTTGGGAGTCATACAGATCATATGTAGTTCATCTCTGCTTATGAAATTGATACAAACCACAGCTCCTCTTACATAAATCCTCTTCAGTTAATAGTGAGAATCATGTTGGATTCGTGAAATGCGAAAAATCATTTCAGACCAAAAATCACTGGGTTTACCAAAAATGAACTCTTGCTTGTAGGAAGACACTGATCCTGGGGTTTAACTTCGTTTCTGAAGACAAATTCTGACCCGAGTTCTCAACCATGAAAAACACTCTGTTTTAAGGCAAGAATCATCCTCTTCTTTCCAGTGTCTCCAATATAGTAAGAAACATGAGCATGCCCAGAAAAAAAGAACTGTGTTTCCGACTCATGCAGACCATATGTAGTTCAACTCTGCTTATCAAACTGATACAAACCACAGCTCCTCTTTCATAAATCCTCTTAAGTTAATAGTGAGAATCATGTAGGGTTCGTGAACTGCGAAAAATCATTTGAGCCCAAAATTCACTGTGTTAACCAGAAATGAACTCTTGCCTGTAGGAAGACAGAGATCCTGGGGCTTAAGTCCGTTTCTGAAGGGAAATTCAGACCAGAGTTCTCATCCCTAAAACACACTCGGTTTAAACGAAGAAGCAAGCTCTGCTTTCCAGAGTCTAATATACAGCAAGAACCATGAACATGGCCTCAAAAAAAGAACTGTTTTTCCTATTCATACGGACCATATGTAGATCAACTCTGCTTATGAAACTGATACAAACCACAGCTCCTCTTACATAAATGCTCTTAGTTAAGAGTGAGAATCGCGTTGGGTGCGTGAACTGTAAAAATCTTTTGAGCCCAATATTCACTGGGTTAACAAGAAATGAACTCTTGCCTGTAGGAAGGCACAGATCCTGGGGCTTAACTCCGTTTCTGAAGGGAAATTAAGACCAGAGTTCTCATCCCTGAAACACACTCTGTTATAACGCAAGAAGCAAGCTCTTCTTTCCAGAGTCTAAAATACAGCAAGAACCATGAGCATGCCCTGAAAAAAAGAACTGTGTTTCCTAGTCATATGTACCATATGTTGTTCAACTATGCTAATGAAACTGATACAGACCACACCTCCAATTAAATAAATTCTCTTTAGTTAATTGTGAGAGTAGCCTTGGGTTCCTGAACTGCGAAAATTCATTTGAGCCCGTAATTCACTGGGTTTACCAGAACTGAACTCTTGCTTGTAGGAAGACACTAAACCTGGAGTTTAACTCGGTTTCTGAATGTAAATTCAGACCAGAGTTCTCATCCCTGAAACACACTCTGTTTAAACGAAGAAGCAAGCTCTTCTTTCCAGAGTCTAATATACAGTAAGAACCATGAACATGGCCTGAAAAAAAGAACTGTGTTTCCTATTCATACGCACCATATGTAGTTCAACTCTGCTTATGAAACTGATACAGACCACACTGCCTCTTACATAAATGCTCTTTAGTTAACATTGAGAAAGCGTTGGGTTCCTGAACTGCGAAAAATCATTGAGCCCAAAATTCACAGTGTTTACGGGAACTGAACTCTTGCCTGTTAGAAGACACAGATCCTGGGGTTTAACTCCGTTAATGAAGGGAAATTCAGACCAGAGTTCTCATCCCTGAAACACATTCTGTTTTAATGCAAGAAGCAAGATATTTTTTCCAGAGTCTAAAATACAGCAAGAACAATGAGCATGCACTGAAAAAAAGAACAGTGTTTCCTACTCATAAGGACCATATATAGTTCAACTCTCCTTATGAAACTGATACAACCCACGGTTCTCTTACATACATGCTCTTTAGTTAATAGTGAGAATAGCGTAGGGTCCGTGAACTGCGAAAAATCATTTGAGCACAATATTTACTGGGTTTACCAGAAATGGACTCTTGCTTGTAGGAAGACACAGATCCTGGGGTTTAACTCCGTTTCTGAAGGCAAATTGAGACCAGAGTTCTCATGCCTGAAAAACACTCTGTTTTAAGGCAAGAATCATCCTCTTCTTTCCAGCGTCTCCAATATAGTAAGAAACATGAGCATGCCCAGAAAAAAAGAACTGTGTTTCCGACTCATACAGACCATATGTAGTTCAACTCTGCTTATGAAACTGATACAAACGAAGCTCCTCTGTCATAAATCCTCTTTAGTTAATAGTGAGAATCAAGTTTGGTTCGTGAGCTGGGAAAAATCATTTGAGCCCAAAAATCACTGGGTTAACCAGAAATGAACTCTTGCTTGTAGAAAGATACTGATCCTGGGGTTTAACTCCGTTTCTGAAGGGAAATTCAGACCAGAGTTCTCATCCCTGAAACACACTCTGTTTAAACGAAGAAGCAAGCTCTTCTTTCCAGAGTCTAAAATACAGCAAGAATCATGAGCATGGCCTGAAAAAAAGAACTGTGCTTACTATTCATACGGACCATAATTAGTTCAAATCTGCATATGAAACTGATACAGACCACACCTCCTCTTACATAATTGCTCTTTATTTAATAGTGAGAATAGCCTTGGTTTACTGATCTTCGAAAAATCATTTGAGCCGAAAAATTCACTTGCTTTAGCAGAAATGGACTCTTGCTTGTAGGAAGACACAGATCCTGGGATTTAACTCCGTTTCTGAAGGGAAATTCAAACCAGAGTTCTCATCCATGAAACACACCCTTTTTTAATGCAAGAAGCAAGCTCTTCTTTCCAGATTCTAAACTACAGCAAGAACATTGAGCATGCCCTGAAAAAAATACTGTGTTTCGTACACATACAGACCATATTGGTTCAACTCTGCTTATGATACTGATACAGACCACACTGCCTCTTACATAATTGCTCTTTATTTAATAGTGAGAATAGCGTTGGTTTCCTGATCTTCGAAAAATCATTTGAGCCGAAAAATTCAATTGCTTTAGCAGAAATGGACTCTTGCTTATAGGAAGACACAGATCCTGGGGTATAACTCCGTTTCTGAAGGGAAATTCAAACCAGAGTTCTCATCCATGAATCACACCTTTTAATGCAAGAAGCAAGCTCTCCTTTGCAGAGTCTAAAATACAGCAAGAACCATGAGCATGCCCTGAAAAAAATACTGTGTTTCATACTCATACCGACCATATGTGGTTCAACTCTGCTTATGAAAGTGATACAAACCACGGCCCCTCTTACCTAAATGCTCTTTAGTGAATAGTGAGAATCATGTTGGGTTCGTGAACTGCGAAAAATCATTTGAGCCCAAAATTCACTGGGTTTACCTGAAATGAACTCTTGCTTGTAGGAAGAAACTGATCCTGGGGTTTAACTCCGTTTCTGAAGACAAGTTCAGACCAGAATTCTCAACCCTGAAATACACTCTGTTTTAAGGCAAGAAGCAAGTTCTTCTTTCCAGCGTCTCCAATACAGCAAGAACCATGAGCATTCCCTGAAATAAGATCTGTGTTTCCTACTCATACGGACCATATGTAGTTCAACTCTGCTTATGAAACTGATACAAACCACAGCTCCTCTTACATAAATGCTCTATAGTTAATAGTGAGAATCGCGTTGGGTTTGTGAATTGTAAAAATAATTTGAGCCCAAAATTAACTGGGTTAACCAGAAATGAACTCTTGCTTGTAGGAAGACACAGATCCTGTGGTTTCACTCCGTTTCTGAAGGGAAATTCAGACCAGAGTTCTCATCCTTGAAACACTCTCTGTTATAACTCAAGAAGCAAGCTCTTCTTTCCAGAGTCTAAAATATACCAAGAACCACGAGCATGCCCTGAAAAAATGAACTGTGTTTCCTACTCATAAGGACCATATATAGTTCAACTCTGCTTATGAAACTGATTCAAACCACGTCTCCTCTTACATAAATGCTCTTTAGTTAATAGTGAGAATCATGTTGGGTTCTTGAAGTGTGAAAAATCATTTGAGCCCAAAATTCACTGGGTTTATCAGAACTGAACTCTTGCTTTTAGTAAGACACAGATCCTGGGGTTTAACTCCGTTTCTGAAGGAAAATTCAGACCAGAGTTCTCATCCCTGAAAAACACTCAGTTATAACACAAGAAGCAAGCTCTTCTTTCCTGCGTCTCCAATATAGTAAGAAACATGAGCATGCCCAGAAAAAAAGAACTGTGTTTGGGAGTCATACAGATCATATGTAGTTCATCTCTGCTTATGAAATTGATACAAACCACAGCTCCTCTTACATAAATCCTCTTGAGTTAATAGTGAGAATCATGTTGGATTCGTGAAATGCGAAAAATCATTTCAGACCAAAAATCACTGGGTTTACCAAAAATGAACTCTTGCTTGTAGGAAGACACTGATCCTGGGGTTTAACTTCGTTTCGGAAGACAAATTCTGACCCGAGTTCTCAACCATGAAAAACACTCTGTTTTAAGGCAAGAATCATCCTCTTCTTTCCAGTGTCTCCAATATAGTAAGAAACATGAGCATGCCCAGAAAAAAAGAACTGTGTTTCCGACTCATGCAGACCATATGTAGTTCAACTCTGCTTATCAAACTGATACAAACCACAGCTCCTCTTTCATAAATCCTCTTAAGTTAATAGTGAGAATCATGTAGGGTTCGTGAACTGCGAAAAATCATTTGAGCCCAAAATTCACTGTGTTAACCAGAAATGAACTCTTGCCTGTAGGAAGACAGAGATCCTGGGGCTTAAGTCCGTTTCTGAAGGGAAATTCAGACCAGAGTTCTCATCCCTAAAACACACTCGGTTTAAACGAAGAAGCAAGCTCTGCTTTCCAGAGTCTAATATACAGCAAGAACCATGAACATGGCCTGAAAAAAAGAACTGTTTTTCCTATTCATACGGACCATATGTAGATCAACTCTGCTTATGAAACTGATACAAACCACAGCTCCTCTTACATAAATGCTCTTAGTTAAGAGTGAGAATCGCGTTGGGTGCGTGAACTGTAAAAATCTTTTGAGCCCAATATTCACTGGGTTAACAAGAAATGAACTCTTGCCTGTAGGAAGGCACAGATCCTGGGGCTTAACTCCGTTTCTGAAGGGAAATTAAGACCAGAGTTCTCATCCCTGAAACACACTCTGTTATAACGCAAGAAGCAAGCTCTTCTTTCCAGAGTCTAAAATACAGCAAGAACCATGAGCATGCCCTGAAAAAAAGAACTGTGTTTCCTAGTCATATGTACCATATGTTGTTCAACTATGCTAATGAAACTGATACAGACCACACCTCCAATTAAATAAATTCTCTTTAGTTAATTGTGAGAGTAGCCTTGGGTTCCTGAACTGCGAAAATTCATTTGAGCCCGTAATTCACTGGGTTTACCAGAACTGAACTCTTGCTTGTAGGAAGACACTAAACCTGGAGTTTAACTCGGTTTCTGAATGTAAATTCAGACCAGAGTTCTCATCCCTGAAACACACTCTGTTTAAACGAAGAAGCAAGCTCTTCTTTCCAGAGTCTAATATACAGTAAGAACCATGAACATGGCCTGAAAAAAAGAACTGTGTTTCCTATTCATACGCACCATATGTAGTTCAACTCTGCTTATGAAACTGATACAGACCACACCGCCTCTTACATAAATGCTCTTTAGTTAACATTGAGAAAGCGTTGGGTTCCTGAACTGCGAAAAATCATTGAGCCCAAAATTCACAGTGTTTACGGGAACTGAACTCTTGCCTGTTAGAAGACACAGATCCTGGGGTTTAACTCCGTTAATGAAGGGAAATTCAGACCAGAGTTCTCATCCCTGAAACACATTCTGTTTTAATGCAAGAAGCAAGATATTTTTTCCAGAGTCTAAAATACAGCAAGAACAATGAGCATGCACTGAAAAAAAGAACAGTGTTTCCTACTCATAAGGACCATATATAGTTCAACTCTCCTTATGAAACTGATACAACCCACGGTTCTCTTACATAAATGCTCTTTAGTTAATAGTGAGAATAGCGTAGGGTCCGTGAACTGCGAAAAATCATTTGAGCACAATATTTACTGGGTTTACCAGAAATGGACTCTTGCTTGTAGGAAGACACAGATCCTGGGGTTTAACTCCGTTTCTGAAGGCAAATTGAGACCAGAGTTCTCATGCCTGAAAAACACTCTGTTTTAAGGCAAGAATCATCCTCTTCTTTCCAGCGTCTCCAATATAGTAAGAAACATGAGCATGCCCAGAAAAAAAGAACTGTGTTTCCGACTCATACAGACCATATGTAGTTCAACTCTGCTTATGAAACTGATACAAACGAAGCTCCTCTGTCATAAATCCTCTTTAGTTAATAGTGAGAATCAAGTTTGGTTCGTGAGCTGGGAAAAATCATTTGAGCCCAAAAATCACTGGGTTAACCAGAAATGAACTCTTGCTTGTAGAAAGATACTGATCCTGGGGTTTAACTCCGTTTCTGAAGGGAAATTCAGACCAGAGTTCTCATCCCTGAAACACACTCTGTTTAAACGAAGAAGCAAGCTCTTCTTTCCAGAGTCTAAAATACAGCAAGAATCATGAGCATGGCCTGAAAAAAAGAACTGTGCTTACTATTCATACAGACCATAATTAGTTCAAATCTGCATATGAAACTGATACAGACCACACCTCCTCTTACATAATTGCTCTTTATTTAATAGTGAGAATAGCGTTGGTTTCCTGATCTTCGAAAAATCATTTGAGCCGAAAAATTCAATTGCTTTAGCAGAAATGGACTCTTGCTTATAGGAAGACACAGATCCTGGGGTATAACTCCGTTTCTGAAGGGAAATTCAAACCAGAATTCTCATCCATGAATCACACCTTTTAATGCAAGAAGTAAGCTCTTCTTTGCAGAGTCTAAAATACAGCAAGAAACATGAGCATGCCCTGAAAAAAATACTGTGTTTCGTACTCATACAGACCATATGTGGTTCAACTCTGCTTATGAAACTGATACAAACCACGGCTCCTCTTACCTAAATGGTCTTTAGTTAATAGTGAGAATCATGTTGAGTTCGTGAACTGCGAAAAATCATTTGAGCCCAAAATTCACTGGGTTTACCTGAAATGAACTCTTGCTTGTAGGAAGACACTGATCCTGGTGTTTAACTCCGTTTCTGAAGACAAATTCAGACCAGAATTCTCAACCCTGATAAACAGTCTGTTTTAAGGCAAGAATCGTCCTCTTCTTTCCAGTGTCTCCAATACAGTAAGAACCATGAGCATGCCCAGAAAAAAAGAAGTGTGTTTCCTACTCAGACGGACCATATGTAGTTCAACTCTGCTTATGAAACTGATACAACCCACAGCTCCTCTTACATAAATGCTCTTTAGATAATAGTGAGAATCATGTTGCGTTCTTGAACTGTGAAAAATCATTTTGGCCAAAAAATCGCTGAGTTTACCAGAAATGAACTCTTGCTTGTAGGAAGACACTGATCCTGGGATTTAACTTCGTTTCTGAAGGCAAATTCAGACCAGAGTTCTCATCCCTGAAAAACACGCTGTTTTAAGGCAAAAATCATCCTCTTCTTTCCAGTGTCTCCAATACAGTAAGAACCATGAGCATGCCCAGAAAAAGAACTGTGTTTCCTACTCATAGGGACCATATGTAGTTCAACTCTGCTTATGAAATGATACAGACCGTAGCTCCTCCTCCATAAATGCTCTTTAGTTAAAAGTGAAAATCGCGTTGGGTTCTGGAACGGTCTAATGTCATTTGAGCCCAAAATTCACTTGGTTTACCAGAAATGAACTCTTGCTGGTAGGAAGACAAAGATCATGGTGTTTAACTCCGTTTGTTAAGGGAAATTCATACCAGAGTTCTCATCCATGAAATACACCCTGTTTTAATTTAAGAAGCAAGCTCTTTTTTCCAGTGGCACAAATACAGCAAGAACCATGAGCATGCCCTGAAAAAAAAGAACTGTGTTTCCTACTCATACCGACCATATTTAGTTCAACTCTGCTTATGAAACTGATACAAACCTCAGCTCCTCTTACATTAATTCTCTTTAGTTAATAGTGAGAATCGGTTTGGGTTGCTGAACTTCGAAAAATCATTTGAGCCCAAAATTCACTTTGTTTAACAGAAATGAACACTTGCTTGTAGGAAGATACAGATCCTGGGGTTTAACTCCATGTATGAAGGGAAATTCAGACCAGAGTTCTCATCCCTGAAACACACTCTGTTTTAACGCAAGAAGCAAGCTCTTCTTTCTCGAGTCTAAAATACAGCAAGAACCATGAGCATGCCCTGAAAAAAAGAACTGTGTTTCCTTCTCAGTCGGACCATATGTAGTTCAACTCTGCTTATGAAACTGATACAACCCACAGCTCCTCTTACATAAATGCTCTTTAGATAATAGTGAGAATCATGTTGCGTTCTTCAACTGTGAAAAATCATTTGGGCCAAGAAATCGCTGAATTTACCGGAAATGAACTCTTGCTTGTAGGAAGACACTGATCCTGGGATTTAACTTCGTTTCTGAAGGCAAATTCAGACCAGAGTTCTCATCCCTGAAAAACACGCTGTTTTAAGGCAAAAATCATCCTCTTCTTTCCAGCGTCTCCAATACAGTAAGAACCATGAGCATGCCCAGAAAAAAAGAACTGTGTTTCCTACTCATAGGGACCATATGTAGTTCAACTCTGCTTATGAAATGATACAGACCGTAGCTCCTCCTCCATAAATGCTCTTTAGTTAAAAGTGAAAATCGTGTTGGGTTCTGGAACGGTCTAAAGTCATTTGAGCCTAAAATTCACTTGGTTTACCAGAAATGAACTCTTGCTGGTAGGAAGACAAAGATCATGGTGTTTAATTCCGTTTATGAAGGGAAATTCACACCAGAGTTCTCATCCATGAAATACACCCTGTTTTAATTTAAGAAACAAGCTCTTTTTTCCAGAGTCTCCAATATACTATGAAACATGAGCATGCCCCGAAAAAAAGGTCTGTGTTTCCTATTCATACGGACCATATGTAGTTCAACTCTGCTTATGAAACTGATACAAACCACAGCTCCTCTTACATTAGTACTCTTTAGTTAATAGTGAGAATCGGTTTGGGTTGCTGAACTGTGAAAAATCATTTGAGCCCAAAATTCAGTTTGTTTACCAGAAATGAACACTTGCTTGTAGGAAGACACAGATCCTGTGGTTTAAATCCATTTCTGAAGGGAAATTCAGACCAGAGTTCTCATCCCTGAAACCCACTTTGTTTTAAAGCAAGAAGCAAGCTCTTCTTTCCAGAGTATAAAATACAGCAAGAACCATGAGCATGCCCTTAAAAAAAGAACTGTGTTTTTTACACATACGGACCATATGTAGTTCAACTCTGCTCATGAAACTGATACAGAACACACCTCCACTTAAATAAATGCTCCTTAGTTAATTGTGAGAATAGCGTTGGGTTCCTGAACTGTGAAAAATCATTTGAGCCCAAAATTCACTGGGTTTACCAGAACTGAACTCTAGCTTGTAGAATGACACAGATCCTGGGGTTTAGCTCGGTTTCTGCAGGGAAATTCAGAGCAGAGTTCTCATCCAAGAAACACACTCTGTTATAACGCAAGAAGCAAGCTCTTCTTTCCTGAGTCTAATATACAGCAAGAACCATTAACATCGCCTGAAAAAAAGAACTGTGTTTCCTATTCATATGGACCATATGTAGTTCAACTCTGCTTATGAAACTGATACAAACCACAGCTCCTCTTACATTAGTGCTCTTTAGTTAATAGTGAGAATCGGTTTGGGTTGCTGAACTGTGAAAAATCATTTCAGCCCAAAATTCACTTTGTTTACCAGAAATGAACACTTGCTTGTAGGAAGACACAGATCCTGGGGTTTAACACCGTTTCTGAAGGCAAATTCAGACCAGAGTTCTCATCCCTGAAACACACTCTGTTTAAACGAAGAAGCAAGCTCTTCTTTCCAGAGTCTCCAATATAGTAAGAAACATGAGCATGCCCTGAAAAAAAGAACTGTAATTCCGACTCATACAGACCATATGTAGTTCAACTCTGCTTATGAAACTGATACAAACCACAGCTCCTCTTTCATAAACACTCTTTAGTTAATAGTGAGAATCATGTTGGGTTCGTGGACTGCGAAAAATCAATTGAGCCCCAAAATAACTGGGTTTACCAGAAATGAACTCTTGCTTGTAGAAAGACACAGATCCTGGGGTTTAACTCCGTTTCTGCAGGGAAATTCAGACCAGAGTTCTCATCCCTGAAACACACTCTGTTTAAACGAAGAAGCAAGCTCTTCTTTCCAGAGTCTCCAATATACTAAGAAACATGAGCATGCCCCGAAAAAAAGGTCTGTGTTTCCTACTCATACAGACCATATGTATTTTAACTCTGCTTTTGAAACTGATACAAACCACAACTCCTCTTTCATAATTCCTCTTTAGTTAATAGTGAGAATCATGTTGGGTTCATGAACTGCGAAAAATCATTTGAGATCAAAAATCACTGGATTTACCAGAAATGAACTCTTGCTTGTAGAAAGTCACAGATCCTGGGGTTTAACTCCGTTTCTGCAGGGAAATTCAGACCAGAGTTCTCATCCATAAAACACACTCTGTTTAAACGAAAAAGCAACTCTTCTTTCCAGATTCTAATATACAGCAAGATCCATGAACATGGCCTGAAAAAAAGAACTGTGTTTCCTATTCATACGGACCATATGTAGTTCAACTCTGCTTATGAAACTGATACAGACCACACCGCCTCTTACATAAATGCTCTTTAGTTAATAGTGAGAATAGCGGTGGGTTCTTGAACTGCGAAAAATCATTTAAGCCCATAATTCACTGGGTTTACCAGAACTGAACTCTTGCTTGTAGGAAGACACTGATCCTGGGGTTTAACTCGGTTTTTGAATGAAAATTCAGACCAGAGTTCTCATCCCTGAAAAACACCCTGTTATAACGCAAGAAGCAAGCTCTTCTTTCCTGCGTCTCCAATATAGTAAGAAACATGAGCATGCACAGAAAAAAATAACTGTGTTTCCGACACATACAGATCACATGTAGTTCAACTCTGCTTATGAAATTGATACAAAACACAGCTCCTCTTACATAAATCCTCTTCAGTTAATAGTGAGAATCATGTTGGGTTCGTGAACTGGGAAAAATCATTTGAGCCCAAAAATCACTGTGTTTAACAAAATTGGACTCTGGCTTGTAGGAAGACACTGATCCTGGTGTTTAATTCCATTTCTAAAGACAAATTCAGACCCGAGGTCTCAACCCTGAAAAACACTCTGTTTTAAGGCAAGAATCATCCTCCTCTTTCCAGCTTCTCCAATATAGTAAGAAACATTAGCATGCCCAGAAAAAAAGAACTGTGTTTCCGACTCATACAGACCATATGTAGTTCAACTCTGCTTATGAAACTGATACAAACCATAGCTCCTCTTTCATAAATCCTCTTTAGTTAATAGTGAGAATCATGTAGGGTTCGTGAACTGCGAATAATCATTTGAGCCCAAAAATTACTGGGTTTACCAGAAATGAACTCTTGCTTGTATGAAGACAGAGATATTGGGGTTTAACTCTGTTTCTGCAGGGAAATTTAGACCAGTGTTCTCATCCATGAAACACACTCAATTTAAACGAAAAAGCAAGCTCTTCTTTCCAGAATCTAATATACAGCAAGAACCATGAACATGGCCTGAAAAAAAGAACTGTGTTTCCTATTCATACGGACCATATGTAGTTCAACTCTGCTTATGAAACTGATACAAACCACAGCTCCTCTTACATTAGTACTCTTTAGTTAATAGTGAGAATCGGTTTGGGTTGCTGAACTGTGAAAAATCATTTGAGCCCAAAATTCAGTTTGTTTACCAGAAATGAACACTTGCTTGTAGGAAGACACAGATCCTGTGGTTTAAATCCATTTCTGAAGGGAAATTCAGACCAGAGTTCTCATCCCTGAAACCCACTTTGTTTTAAAGCAAGAAGCAAGCTCTTCTTTCCAGAGTATAAAATACAGCAAGAACCATGAGCATGCCCTTAAAAAAAGAACTGTGTTTTTTACACATACGGACCATATGTAGTTCAACTCTGCTCATGAAACTGATACAGAACACACCTCCACTTAAATAAATGCTCCTTAGTTAATTGTGAGAATAGCGTTGGGTTCCTGAACTGTGAAAAATCATTTGAGCCCAAAATTCACTGGGTTTACCAGAACTGAACTCTAGCTTGTAGAATGACACAGATCCTGGGGTTTAGCTCGGTTTCTGCAGGGAAATTCAGAGCAGAGTTCTCATCCATAAAACACACTCTGTTTAAACGAAAAAGCAACTCTTCTTTCCAGATTCTATTATACAGCAAGATCCATGAGCATGGCCGGAAAAAAAGAACTGTGTTTCCTATTCAAACGGACCATATGTAGTTCAACTCTGCTTATGAAACTGATACAAACCACAGCTCCTCTTACTTAAATGCTGTTTAGTTAATAGTGAGAATCCCGTTGGGTTCGTGAACTGCGAAAAATCATTTTTGCCCAAAATTCACTGGGTTAACCAGAAATGAACTCTTGCCTGTAGGAAGACACAGTTCCTGCGGCTTAACTCCGTTTCTGAAGGGAAATTCAGACCAGAATTCTCATCCCTGAAACACACTCTGTTATAACGCAAGAAGCAAGCTCTTCTTTCCAGAGTCTAAAATACAGCAAGAACCATGAGCATGACCTGAAAAAAAGAACAGTGTTTCCTACTCATAAGGACCATATGTAGTTCAACTCTGCTTATGAAACTGATACAAACCATGGCTCCTCTTACATAAATGCTCTTTTGTAAATAGTGAGAATCATGTTGGGTTCGTGAACTGCGCAAAATCTTTTGAGCCCAAAATTCACTGGGTTTACCAGAACTGAACTCTTGCTTGTTAGAAGAAACTTGATCCTGGGGTTTAACTCCATTAATGAAGGGAAATTCGGAACAAGGTTCTCATCCCTGAAACACATTCTGTTTTAATGCAAGAAGCAACATCTTCTTTCCAGAGTCTAAAATACAGCAAGAACCATGAGCATGCCCTGAAAAAAAGAACTGTGTTTCCTATTCGTACGAACCCTAAGTAGTTCAACTCTGCTTATGAAACTGATACAGACCACACCTCCACTTACATGAATGCTCTTTAGTTAATATTGAGAATAGCGTTGGGTTCCTGAACTGCCAAAAAGTATTTGAGCCCAAAATTCACTGGGTATACCAGAACTGAACTCTTGCTTGTTAGAAGACACAGATACTGGGGTTTAACTCCGTTACTGAAGGGAAATTCGGACCAGAGTTCTCATCCCTGAAACACACTCTGTTTTAATGCAAGAAGAAAGATCTTCTTTCCAGAGTCTAAAATTCAGCAAGAACCATGAGCATGCCCAGAAAAAAAGAACTGTGTTTCCTACTCATACGGACCATATGTAGTTCAACACTGCTTATGAAATGATACAGACCGCAGCTCCTCTTACATAAATGCTCTTTAGTTAAAAGTGATAATCGCGTTGTGTTCTAGAACCGTCTAAATTCATTTGAGCCCAAAATTGACTTGGTTTACCAGAAATGAACACTTGCTTGTAGGAAGACACAGATCCTGGGGTTTAACTCCGTTTCTGAAGGCAAATTCAGACCCGAGTTATCAACCATAAAAAACACTCTGTTTTAAGGCAAGAATCATCCTCTTCTTTCCAGTGTCTCCAATATAGTAAGAAACATGAGCATGCCCAGAAAAAAAGAACTGTGTTTCCGAATCATACAGACCATATGTAGTTCAACTCTGCTTATGAAACTGATACAAACCACAGCGCCTCTTTCATAAATCCTCTTAAGTTAATAGAGAGAATCATGTAGGGTTCATAAACTGTGAAAAATAATTTGAGCCCCAAAATTACTGGGTTTATCAGAAATGAACTCTAGCTTGTAGGAAGACACAGATCCTGGGGTTTAACTCCATTTCTGCAGGGAAATTCAGACCAGAGTTCTCATCCCTGAAACACACTCTGTTTAATTGAAGAAGCAAGCTCTTCTCTCCAGAGTCTAAAATACAGCAAGAATCATGAGCATGGCCTGAAAAAAAGAACTGTGTTTACTATTCATACAGACCATAATTAGTTCAAATCTGCTTATGCAACTGATACAGACCACACCTCCTCTTACATAATTGCTCTTTATTTAATAGTGAGAATATCAATGGTTTCCTGATCTTCGAAAAATCATTTGAGCCGAAAAAATCACTTGCTTTAGCAGTAATGGACTCTTGCTTGTAGGAAGACACAGATCCTGGGGTTTAACTCCGTTTCTGAAGGGAAATTCAGACCAGAGTTCTCATCCATGAAAAACACCCTGTTTTAATGCCAGAAGCAAGCTCTTCTTTCCAGAATCTAAAATACAGCAAGAACCATGAGTATGCCCAGAAAAAAATACTGTGTTTCATACTCATACAGACCATATGTGGTTCAACTCTGCTTATGAAACTGACACAAACCATGGCTCCTCTTACATAAATGCTCTTTAGTTAATAGTGAGAATCATGTTGGGTTCATGAACTGCGAAAAATCATTTGAGCCCAAAATTCACTAGGTTAACCAGAAATGAACTCTTGCCTGTAGGATGACAGATATCCTGGGGCTTAAGTCTGCTTCTGAAGGGAAATTCAGACCAGAGTTCTCATCCATGAAACACACTCTGTTTTAATGCAAGAAGCAAGCTATTCCTTCCAGCGTCTCCAATACATCAAGAACCCTGAGCATGCCCAGAAAAAAAGAGAAGTGTGTTTCCTACTCATATGGACCATAGGTAGTTCAACTCTGCTTATGAACCTGATACAGACCATAGCTCCTCTTAAATAAATGCTCTTTAGTTAATAGTTTGAATCGCATTGGTTTTGTGGAATGCGAAAAATCATTTGAGCCCAAAATTCACTGGGTTACAAGAAATGGACTCTTGATTGTTGGAAGACACAGAACCTGTTGTTAACTCCATTTCTGAAGGGAAATTCAGACTAGAGTTCTCATCCCTGAAACACACTCTGTTTTAACGAATAATCAAGCTCTACTTTCAAGATTCTAAAATACAGCAAGAACCATGAGCATGGTCTGAAAAAAAGAACTGTGTTTCCTATTCATACGGACCATATGTAGTTCAACTCTGCTTATGAAACTGATACAGACCACAGCTCCTCTTACATAAATGCTCTTTAGTTAATAGTGATAATCGCGTTGGGTTCTAGAATTGTGTAAAATCATTTTAGCCCAAAATTCACTGGGTACCTGAACTGAACTGTTGGTTGTAGGAAGACACATATCCTGGGGTTTAACTCCGTTTCTGAAGGGAAATTCACACCAGAGTTCTCATAACTGAAACTCACTCTGTTTTAACGCAAGAAGCAAGCTCTTCTTTCCAGTGTCTCCAATACAGCAAGAACCATGAGCATGCCCAGAAAAAAATAACTGTGTTTCCTACTCATATGGACCATATGTAGTTCAACTCTGCTTATGAAACTGATAAAAAGAAGACCTCCTCTTACATAAATGCTCTTTAGTTAATAGTGAGAATCGCGTTTGGTTCGTGAACAGCAAAAAATCTTTTGAGCCCAAAAATCACTGGGTTAAACAGAAATGAACTCTTGCTTGTAGGAAGACACTGATAATGGGGTTTAACTCCGTTTCTGAAGGGAAATTCAGACCAGAGTTCTCATCCCTGAAACACACTCTGTTTTAACGCAAGAAGCAAGCACTTCTTTCCAGAGTCTAAAATACAGCAAGAACCATGAGCATGCCCTGAAAAAAAGAACTGTGTTTCTGAATCATGCAAACCATATGTAGTTCAACTCTGCTTATGAAAGTGATACAAATCACAGCTCCTCTAAGATAAATCCTCATTCGTTAATAGATTGAATAGCGTTGGGTTCTTGAACTGCAAAGAATCATTTAAGCCCAAAATTCACTGGGTTTATCACAAATGAACTATTGCTTGTAGGAAGACACAAATCCTGTGGTTTAACTCCGTTTCTGAAGGGAAATTCAGACCAGTGTTCTCATCCATGAAACACACTCTGTTTTAATGCAAGAAGCAAGCTATTCTTTCCAGCGTCTCCAATACATCAAGAACCATGAGCATGCCCAGAAAAAAAAAGAACTGTGTTTCCTACTCATACGGACCATATGTATTTCAACTCTGCTTATGAAACTGATACAAACCACAACTCCTCTTACATAAATCCTCTTTAGTTAATAGTGAGAATAGCGTAGGGTTCGTGAACTGCGAAAAATCATTTTAGCCCTAAATTCACTGGGTTTACCAGAAATGAACTCTTGCTTGTAGGAAAACACAGATGCTGGGGTTTAACTCCATTTCTGCAGGGAAATTCAGACCAGCGTTCTCATCTCTGAAACACACTCTGTTTAAACGAAGAAGCAAGTTCTTCTTTCCAGAGTCTAAAATACAGCAAGAACCATGAGCATGGCTTGAAAAAAAGAACTGTGTTTCCTATTCAAACGGACCATATGTAGTTTAACTCTGCTTATGAAAGTGATACAGACCACACCTCCTCATACATGAATGTTCTTAAGTTAATAGTGAGAATAGCGTTGGGTTCCTGAACTGCGAAAAATCATTTGAGCCCAAAATTCACTGGGTTTACCAGAACTGAACTCTTGCTTGTAGGAAGACACAGATGCTGGGGTTTAACTCCATTAATGAAGGGAAATTCAGACAACAGTTCTAATCCCTGAAACACATTCTGTTTTAACGCAAGAAGCAAGTTCTTCTTTCCAGCGTCTCCAAAACAGCAAGAACCATGAGCATGCCCTGAAATAAGAACTGTGTTTCCTACTCATACGGACCATATGTAGTTAAACTCTGCTTATGAAACTGATACAAACCACGGCTCCTCTTACATAAATGCACTTTTGTTAATAGTGAGAATCATGTTGGGTTCGTGAGCTGCGAAAAATAATTTGAGCGCAAAATTCACTGGGTTTACCAGAAATGAACTCTTGCTTGTAGGAAGACACTAATCCTGGGGTTTAACTCCGTTTCTGAAGGCAAATTCAGACCAGAGTTCTCATCCCTGAAAAACACAGTGTTTTTTTAGGCAAGAATCATCCTCTTCTTTCCAGCGTCTCCAATATACTAAGAAATATGAGCATGCCCAGAAAAAAGTTATGTGTTTCCTATTCACACAGACCATATGTAGTTCAACTCTGCTTATGAAACTGATACAAACTACAGCTCCTCTTACATAAATCCTCTTTAGTTAATAGTGAGAATAGTGTATGGTTCGCTAACTGGAAAAATCATTTGAGCCCAAAATTCACTGTGTTTACCAGAAATGAACTCTTGCTTGTAGGAAGACACAGATCCTGGGTTTTACCTCCGTTTCTGCAGGGAAATTCAGACCAGAGTTCTCATCCCTGAAACACACTCTGTTTTAACGAAGAAGCAAGCTCTTCTTTCCAGAGTCTAAAATACAGCAAGAACCATGTGCATGGCCGGAAAAAAAGAACTGTGTTTCCTATTCATACGGACCATATGTAGTTCAACTCTGCTTATGAAACTGATACACACCACAGCTCCTCTTACATAAATGCTCTTTAGTCAATAGTGAGAATCGCGTTGGGTTCGTGAACTGCGAAAAATCATTTGAGCCCAAAATTCACTGGGTTAACCAGAAATGAACTCTTGCCTGTAGGAAGACAGAGATCCTGGGGCTTAAGTCCGTTTCTGAAGGGAAATTCAGACCAGAGTTCTCATCCCTGAAACACACTCTGTTTAAACGAAGAAGCAAGCTCTTCTTTCCAGAGTCTAATATACAGCAAGAACCATGAACATGCCCTGAAAAAAAGAACTGTGTTTCTGACTCATGCAAACCATATGTAGTTCAACTCTGCTTATGAAACTGATACAAATCAAAGCTCCTCTAAGATAAATCCTCTTTAGGTAATATATTGAATAGTGTTGGGTTCGTGAACTGCAAACAATCATTTAAGCCCAAAACTCACAGGGTTTATCACAAATGAACTATTGCTTGTAGGAAGACACAGAGCCTGTGGTTTAACTCCGTTTCTGAAGGGAAATTCAGACCAGTCTTCTCATCCATGAAACACACTCTGTTTTAATGCAAGTAGCAAGCTATTCTTTCCAGCGTCTCCAATACATCAAGAACCCTGAGCATGTCCAGAAAAAAAAAGAACTGTGTTTCCTACTCATACGGACCATATGTAGTTCAACTCTGCTTATGAACCTGATACAGACCATAGCTCCTCTTAAATAAATGCTCTTTAGTTAATAGTTTGAATCGCATTGGTTTTGTGGAATGCGAAAAATCATTTGAGCCCAAAATTCACTGGGTTACAAGAAATGGACTCTTGATTGTTGGAAGACACAGAACCTGTTGTTAACTCCATTTCTGAAGGGAAATTCAGACTAGAGTTCTCATCCCTGAAACACACTCTGTTTTAACGAATAATCAAGCTCTTCTTTCAAGATTCTAAAATACAGCAAGAACCATGAGCATGGTCTGAAAAAAAGAACTGTGTTTCCTATTCATACGGACCATATGTAGTTCAACTCTGCTTATGAAACTGATACAGACCACAGCTCCTCTTACATAAATGCTCTTTAGTTAATAGTGATAATCGCGTTGGGTTCTAGAATTGTGTAAAATCATTTTAGCCCAAAATTCACTGGGTACCTGAACTGAACTGTTGGTTGTAGGAAGACACATATCCTGGGGTTTAACTCCGTTTCTGAAGGGAAATTCACACCAGAGTTCTCATAACTGAAACTCACTCTGTTTTAACGCAAGAAGCAAGCTCTTCTTTCCAGTGTCTCCAATACAGCAAGAACCATGAGCATGCCCAGAAAAAAAGAACTGTGATTCCTACTCATACGGACCATATGTAGTTCAACTCTGCTTATGAAACTGGTAAAAACCAGAGCTCCTCTTACATAAATGCTCTTTAGTTAATAGTGAGAATCGCGTTTGGTTCGTGAACAGCAAAAAATCATTTGAGCCCAAAATTCACTGGGTTAACCAGAAATGAACTCTTGACTGTAGGAAGACAGAGATCCTGGGGCTTAAGTCCGTTTCTGAAGGGAAATTCAGACCAGAGTTCTCATCCCTGAAACACACTCTGTTTAAACGAAGAAGCAAGCTCTTCTTTCCAGAGTCTAATATACAGCAAGAGCCATGAACATGCCCTGAAAAAAAGAACTGTGTTTCTGACTCATGCAAACCATATGTAGTTCAACTCTGCTTATGAAACTAATACAAATCAAAGCTCCTCTAAGATAAATCCTCTTTAGGTAATATATTGAATAGTGTTGGGTTCGTGAACTGCAAACAATCATTTAAGCCCAAAACTCACAGGGTTTATCACAAATGAACTATTGCTTGTAGGAAGACACAGAGCCTGTGGTTTAACTCCGTTTCTGAAGGGAAATTCAGACCAGTCTTCTCATCCATGAAACACACTCTGTTTTAATGCAAGTAGCAAGCTATTCTTTCCAGCGTCTCCAATACATCAAGAACCCTGAGCATGTCCCGAAAAAAAAGAACTGTGTTTCCTACTCATACGGACCATATGTAGTTCAACTCTGCTTATGAACCTGATACAGACCATAGCTCCTCTTACATAAATGCTCTTTAGTTAATAGTTTGAATCGCGTTTGTTTCGTGAAATGCGAAAAATCATTTGAGCCCAAAATTCACTGCGTTAACCAGAAATGAACTCTTGCTTGTAGGAAGACACAGATCCTGGGGTTTCACTCCGTTTCTGAAGGCAAATTCACCAGAGTTCTCATCCATGAAACATACACTGTTTTAAGGCAAGAAGCAAGCTCTTCTTTCCAGTGTCTCCAATACAGCAAGAACCATGAGCATGCCCAGAAAAAAAGAACTGTGATTCCTACTCATACGGACCATATGTAGTTCAACTCTGCTTATGAAACTGGTAAAAACCAGAGCTCCTCTTCCATAAATGGTCTTTAGTTAATAGTGAGAATCGCGTTTGGTTCGTGAACAGCAAAAAATCATTTGAGCCCAAAAATCACTGGTTTCACAAGAAATGAACTCTTGCTTGTAGGAAGACACAGATAATGGGGTTTAACTCCGTTTCTGAAGGGAAATTCAGATCAGAGTTCTCATCCCTGAAACACACTCTGTTTTAACGCAAGAAGCAAGCTCTTCTTTCCAGAGTCTAAAATACAGCAAGAACCATGAGCATGCCCTGAAAAAAAGAACTGGGTTTCTGACTCATGCAAACCATATATAGTTCAACTCTGCTTATGAAAGTGATACAAATCATAGCTCCTCTAAGATAAATCCTCTTTAGTTAATAGATTGAATAGCGTTGGGTTCGTGAACTGCGAACAATCATTTAAGCCCAAAATTCCCCTGGTTTATCACAAATGAACTATTGCTTGTAGGAAGACACAGATCCTGTGGTTTAACTCCGTTTCTGAAGGGAAATTCAGACCAGAGTTCTCATCCCTGAAACTCACTCTGTTTAAACGAAGAAGCAAGCTCTTCTTTCCAGAGTCTAAAATACAGCAAGAATCATGAGCATGGCCTGAAAAAAAGAACTGTGTTTACTATTCATACGGACCATAATTAGTTCAAATCTGCTTATGCAACTGATACAGACCACACCTCCTCTTACATAATTGCTCTTTATTTAATAGTGAGAATATCAATGGTTTCCTGATCTTCGAAAAATCATTTGAGCCGAAAAATTCACTTGCTTTAGCAGAAATGGACTCTTGCTTGTAGGAAGACACAGATCCTGGGGTTTAACTCCGTTTCTGAAGGGAAATTCAGACCAGAGTTCTCATCCATGAAAAACACCCTGTTTTAATGCCAGAAGCAAGCTCTTCTTTCCAGAATCTAAAATACAGCAAGAACCATGAGTATGCCCAGAAAAAAATACTGTGTTTCATACTCATACAGACCATATGTGGTTCAACTCTGCTTATGAAACTGACACAAACCACGGCTCCTCTTACATAAATGCTCTTTAGTTAATAGTGAGAATCATGTTGGGTTCATGAACTGCGAAAAATCATTTGAGCCCAAAATTCACTGGGTTAACCAGAAATGAACTCTTGCCTGTAGGATGACAGATATCCTGGGGCTTAAGTCTGCTTCTGAAGGGAAATTCAGACCAGTCTTCTCATCCATGAAACACACTCTGTTTTAATGCAAGAAGCAAGTTATTCCTTCCAGCATCTCCAATACATCAAGAACCCTGAGCATGCCCAGAAAAAAAAAGAAGTGTGTTTCCTACTCATATGGACCATAGGTAGTTCAACTCTGCTTATGAACCTGATACAGACCATAGCTCCTCTTAAATAAATGCTCTTTAGTTAATAGTTTGAATCGCATTGGTTTTGTGGAATGCGAAAAATCATTTGAGCCCAAAATTCACTGGGTTACAAGAAATGGACTCTTGATTGTTGGAAGACACAGAACCTGTTGTTAACTCCATTTCTGAAGGGAAATTCAGACTAGAGTTCTCATCCCTGAAACACACTCTGTTTTAACGAATAATCAAGCTCTTCTTTCAAGATTCTAAAATACAGCAAGAACCATGAGCATGGTCTGAAAAAAAGAACTGTGTTTCCTATTCATACGGACCATATGTAGTTCAACTCTGCTTATGAAACTGATACAGACCACAGCTCCTCTTACATAAATGCTCTTTAGTTAATAGTGATAATCGCGTTGGGTTCTAGAATTGTGTAAAATCATTTTAGCCCAAAATTCACTGGGTACCTGAACTGAACTGTTGGTTGTAGGAAGACACATATCCTGGGGTTTAACTCCGTTTCTGAAGGGAAATTCACACCAGAGTTCTCATAACTGAAACTCACTCTGTTTTAACGCAAGAAGCAAGCTCTTCTTTCCAGTGTCTCCAATACAGCAAGAACCATGAGCATGCCCAGAAAAAAAGAACTGTGTTTCCTACTCATACGGACCATATGTAGTTCAACTCTGCTTATGAAACTGATAAAAAGAAGACCTCCTCTTACATAAATGCTCTTTAGTTAATAGTGAGAATCGCGTTTGGTTCGTGAACAGCAAAAAATCTTTTGAGCCCAAAAATCACTGGGTTAAACAGAAATGAACTCTTGCTTGTAGGAAGACACTGATAATGGGGTTTAACTCCGTTTCTGAAGGGAAATTCAGACCAGAGTTCTCATCCCTGAAACACACTCTGTTTTAACGCAAGAAGCAAGCACTTCTTTCCAGAGTCTAAAATACAGCAAGAACCATGAGCATGCCCTGAAAAAAAGAACTGTGTTTCTGAATCATGCAAACCATATGTAGTTCAACTCTGCTTATGAAAGTGATACAAATCACAGCTCCTCTAAGATAAATCCTCATTCGTTAATAGATTGAATAGCGTTGGGTTCTTGAACTGCAAAGAATCATTTAAGCCCAAAATTCACTGGGTTTATCACAAATGAACTATTGCTTGTAGGAAGACACAAATCCTGTGGTTTAACTCCGTTTCTGAAGGGAAATTCAGACCAGTGTTCTCATCCATGAAACACACTCTGTTTTAATGCAAGAAGCAAGCTATTCTTTCCAGCGTCTCCAATACATCAAGAACCATGAGCATGCCCAGAAAAAAAAAGAACTGTGTTTCCTACTCATACGGACCATATGTATTTCAACTCTGCTTATGAAACTGATACAAACCACAACTCCTCTTACATAAATCCTCTTTAGTTAATAGTGAGAATAGCGTAGGGTTCGTGAACTGCGAAAAATCATTTTAGCCCTAAATTGACTGGGTTTACCAGAAATGAACTCTTGCTTGTAGGAAAACACAGATCCTGGGGTTTAACTCCATTTCTGCAGGGAAATTCAGACCAGCGTTCTCATCTCTGAAACACACTCTGTTTAAACGAAGAAGCAAGTTCTTCTTTCCAGAGTCTAAAATACAGCAAGAACCATGAGCATGGCTTGAAAAAAAGAACTGTGTTTCCTATTCAAACGGACCATATGTAGTTTTACTCTGCTTATGAAAGTGATACAGACCACACCTCCTCATACATGAATGTTCTTAAGTTAATAGTGAGAATAGCGTTGGGTTCCTGAACTGCGAAAAATCATTTGAGCCCAAAATTCACTGGGTTTACCAGAACTGAACTCTTGCTTGTAGGAAGACACAGATGCTGGGGTTTAACTCCATTAATGAAGGGAAATTCAGACAACAGTTCTAATCCCTGAAACACATTCTGTTTTAACGCAAGAAGCAAGTTCTTCTTTCCAGCGTCTCCAAAACAGCAAGAACCATGAGCATGCCCTGAAATAAGAACTGTGTTTCCTACTCATACGGACCATATGTAGTTAAACTCTGCTTATGAAACTGATACAAACCACGGCTCCTCTTACATAAATGCACTTTTGTTAATAGTGAGAATCATGTTGGGTTCGTGAGCTGCGAAAAATAATTTGAGCGCAAAATTCACTGGGTTTACCAGAAATGAACTCTTGCTTGTAGGAAGACACTAATCCTGGGGTTTAACTCCGTTTCTGAAGGCAAATTCAGACCAGAGTTCTCATCCCTGAAAAACACAGTGTTTTTTTAGGCAAGAATCATCCTCTTCTTTCCAGCGTCTCCAATATACTAAGAAATATGAGCATGCCCAGAAAAAAGTTATGTGTTTCCTATTCACACAGACCATATGTAGTTCAACTCTGCTTATGAAACTGATACAAACTACAGCTCCTCTTACATAAATCCTCTTTAGTTAATAGTGAGAATAGTGTATGGTTCGCTAACTGGAAAAATCATTTGAGCCCAAAATTCACTGTGTTTACCAGAAATGAACTCTTGCTTGTAGGAAGACACAGATCCTGGGTTTTACCTCCGTTTCTGCAGGGAAATTCAGACCAGAGTTCTCATCCCTGAAACACACTCTGTTTTAACGAAGAAGCAAGCTCTTCTTTCCAGAGTCTAAAATACAGCAAGAACCATGTGCATGGCCGGAAAAAAAGAACTGTGTTTCCTATTCATACGGACCATATGTAGTTCAACTCTGCTTATGAAACTGATACACACCACAGCTCCTCTTACATAAATGCTCTTTAGTCAATAGTGAGAATCGCGTTGGGTTCGTGAACTGCGAAAAATCATTTGAGCCCAAAATTCACTGGGTTAACCAGAAATGAACTCTTGCCTGTAGGAAGACAGAGATCCTGGGGCTTAAGTCCGTTTCTGAAGGGAAATTCAGACCAGAGTTCTCATCCCTGAAACACACTCTGTTTAAACGAAGAAGCAAGCTCTTCTTTCCAGAGTCTAATATACAGCAAGAACCATGAACATGCCCTGAAAAAAAGAACTGTGTTTCTGACTCATGCAAACCATATGTAGTTCAACTCTGCTTATGAAACTGATACAAATCAAAGCTCCTCTAAGATAAATCCTCTTTAGGTAATATATTGAATAGTGTTGGGTTCGTGAACTGCAAACAATCATTTAAGCCCAAAACTCACAGGGTTTATCACAAATGAACTATTGCTTGTAGGAAGACACAGAGCCTGTGGTTTAACTCCGTTTCTGAAGGGAAATTCAGACCAGTCTTCTCATCCATGAAACACACTCTGTTTTAATGCAAGTAGCAAGCTATTCTTTCCAGCGTCTCCAATACATCAAGAACCCTGAGCATGTCCAGAAAAAAAAAGAACTGTGTTTCCTACTCATACGGACCATATGTAGTTCAACTCTGCTTATGAACCTGATACAGACCATAGCTCCTCTTAAATAAATGCTCTTTAGTTAATAGTTTGAATCGCATTGGTTTTGTGGAATGCGAAAAATCATTTGAGCCCAAAATTCACTGGGTTACAAGAAATGGACTCTTGATTGTTGGAAGACACAGAACCTGTTGTTAACTCCATTTCTGAAGGGAAATTCAGACTAGAGTTCTCATCCCTGAAACACACTCTGTTTTAACGAATAATCAAGCTCTTCTTTCAAGATTCTAAAATACAGCAAGAACCATGAGCATGGTCTGAAAAAAAGAACTGTGTTTCCTATTCATACGGACCATATGTAGTTCAACTCTGCTTATGAAACTGATACAGACCACAGCTCCTCTTACATAAATGCTCTTTAGTTAATAGTGATAATCGCGTTGGGTTCTAGAATTGTGTAAAATCATTTTAGCCCAAAATTCACTGGGTACCTGAACTGAACTGTTGGTTGTAGGAAGACACATATCCTGGGGTTTAACTCCGTTTCTGAAGGGAAATTCACACCAGAGTTCTCATAACTGAAACTCACTCTGTTTTAACGCAAGAAGCAAGCTCTTCTTTCCAGTGTCTCCAATACAGCAAGAACCATGAGCATGCCCAGAAAAAAAGAACTGTGATTCCTACTCATACGGACCATATGTAGTTCAACTCTGCTTATGAAACTGGTAAAAACCAGAGCTCCTCTTACATAAATGCTCTTTAGTTAATAGTGAGAATCGCGTTTGGTTCGTGAACAGCAAAAAATCATTTGAGCCCAAAATTCACTGGGTTAACCAGAAATGAACTCTTGACTGTAGGAAGACAGAGATCCTGGGGCTTAAGTCCGTTTCTGAAGGGAAATTCAGACCAGAGTTCTCATCCCTGAAACACACTCTGTTTAAACGAAGAAGCAAGCTCTTCTTTCCAGAGTCTAATATACAGCAAGAACCATGAACATGCCCTGAAAAAAAGAACTGTGTTTCTGACTCATGCAAACCATATGTAGTTCAACTCTGCTTATGAAACTAATACAAATCAAAGCTCCTCTAAGATAAATCCTCTTTAGGTAATATATTGAATAGTGTTGGGTTCGTGAACTGCAAACAATCATTTAAGCCCAAAACTCACAGGGTTTATCACAAATGAACTATTGCTTGTAGGAAGACACAGAGCCTGTGGTTTAACTCCGTTTCTGAAGGGAAATTCAGACCAGTCTTCTCATCCATGAAACACACTCTGTTTTAATGCAAGTAGCAAGCTATTCTTTCCAGCGTCTCCAATACATCAAGAACCCTGAGCATGTCCCGAAAAAAAAGAACTGTGTTTCCTACTCATACGGACCATATGTAGTTCAACTCTGCTTATGAACCTGATACAGACCATAGCTCCTCTTACATAAATGCTCTTTAGTTAATAGTTTGAATCGCGTTTGTTTCGTGAAATGCGAAAAATCATTTGAGCCCAAAATTCACTGGGTTAACCAGAAATGAACTCTTGCTTGTAGGAAGACACAGATCCTGGGGTTTCACTCCGTTTCTGAAGGCAAATTCACCAGAGTTCTCATCCATGAAACATACACTGTTTTAAGGCAAGAAGCAAGCTCTTCTTTCCAGTGTCTCCAATACAACAAGAACCATGAGCATGCCCAGAAAAAAAGAACTGTGATTCCTACTCATACGGACCATATGTAGTTCAACTCTGCTTATGAAACTGGTAAAAACCAGAGCTCCTCTTCCATAAATGGTCTTTAGTTAATAGTGAGAATAGCGTTGGGTTCGTGAACTGCGAACAATCATTTAAGCCCAAAATTCCCCTGGTTTATCACAAATGAACTATTGCTTGTAGGAAGACACAGATCCTGTGGTTTAACTCCGTTTCTGAAGGGAAATTCAGACCAGAGTTCTCATCCCTGAAACTCACTCTGTTTAAACGAAGAAGCAAGCTCTTCTTTCCAGAGTCTAAAATACAGCAAGAATCATGAGCATGGCCTGAAAAAAAGAACTGTGTTTACTATTCATACGGACCATAATTAGTTCAAATCTGCTTATGCAACTGATACAGACCACACCTCCTCTTACATAATTGCTCTTTATTTAATAGTGAGAATATCAATGGTTTCCTGATCTTCGAAAAATCATTTGAGCCGAAAAATTCACTTGCTTTAGCAGAAATGGACTCTTGCTTGTAGGAAGACACAGATCCTGGGGTTTAACTCCGTTTCTGAAGGGAAATTCAGACCAGAGTTCTCATCCATGAAAAACACCCAGTTTTAATGCCAGAAGCAAGCTCTTCTTTCCAGAATCTAAAATACAGCAAGAACCATGAGTATGCCCAGAAAAAAATACTGTGTTTCATACTCATACAGACCATATGTGGTTCAACTCTGCTTATGAAACTGACACAAACCACGGCTCCTCTTACATAAATGCTCTTTAGTTAATAGTGAGAATCATGTTGGGTTCATGAACTGCGAAAAATCATTTGAGCCCAAAATTCACTGGGTTAACCAGAAATGAACTCTTGCCTGTAGGATGACAGATATCCTGGGGCTTAAGTCTGCTTCTGAAGGGAAATTCAGACCAGTCTTCTCATCCATGAAACACACTCTGTTTTAATGCAAGAAGCAAGTTATTCCTTCCAGCATCTCCAATACATCAAGAACCCTGAGCATGCCCAGAAAAAAAAAGAAGTGTGTTTCCTACTCATATGGACCATAGGTAGTTCAACTCTGCTTATGAACCTGATACAGACCATAGCTCCTCTTAAATAAATGCTCTTTAGTTAATAGTTTGAATCGCATTGGTTTTGTGGAATGCGAAAAATCATTTGAGCCCAAAATTCACTGGGTTACAAGAAATGGACTCTTGATTGTTGGAAGACACAGAACCTGTTGTTAACTCCATTTCTGAAGGGAAATTCAGACTAGAGTTCTCATCCCTGAAACACACTCTGTTTTAACGAATAATCAAGCTCTTCTTTCAAGATTCTAAAATACAGCAAGAACCATGAGCATGGTCTGAAAAAAAGAACTGTGTTTCCTATTCATACGGACCATATGTAGTTCAACTCTGCTTATGAAACTGATACAGACCACAGCTCCTCTTACATAAATGCTCTTTAGTTAATAGTGATAATCGCGTTGGGTTCTAGAATTGTGTAAAATCATTTTAGCCCAAAATTCACTGGGTACCTGAACTGAACTGTTGGTTGTAGGAAGACACATATCCTGGGGTTTAACTCCGTTTCTGAAGGGAAATTCACACCAGAGTTCTCATAACTGAAACTCACTCTGTTTTAACGCAAGAAGCAAGCTCTTCTTTCCAGTGTCTCCAATACAGCAAGAACCATGAGCATGCCCAGAAAAAAATAACTGTGTTTCCTACTCATATGGACCATATGTAGTTCAACTCTGCTTATGAAACTGATAAAAAGAAGACCTCCTCTTACATAAATGCTCTTTAGTTAATAGTGAGAATCGCGTTTGGTTCGTGAACAGCAAAAAATCTTTTGAGCCCAAAAATCACTGGGTTAAACAGAAATGAACTCTTGCTTGTAGGAAGACACTGATAATGGGGTTTAACTCCGTTTCTGAAGGGAAATTCAGACCAGAGTTCTCATCCCTGAAACACACTCTGTTTTAACGCAAGAAGCAAGCACTTCTTTCCAGAGTCTAAAATACAGCAAGAACCATGAGCATGCCCTGAAAAAAAGAACTGTGTTTCTGAATCATGCAAACCATATGTAGTTCAACTCTGCTTATGAAAGTGATACAAATCACAGCTCCTCTAAGATAAATCCTCATTCGTTAATAGATTGAATAGCGTTGGGTTCTTGAACTGCAAAGAATCATTTAAGCCCAAAATTCACTGGGTTTATCACAAATGAACTATTGCTTGTAGGAAGACACAAATCCTGTGGTTTAACTCCGTTTCTGAAGGGAAATTCAGACCAGTGTTCTCATCCATGAAACACACTCTGTTTTAATGCAAGAAGCAAGCTATTCTTTCCAGCGTCTCCAATACATCAAGAACCATGAGCATGCCCAGAAAAAAAAAGAACTGTGTTTCCTACTCATACGGACCATATGTATTTCAACTCTGCTTATGAAACTGATACAAACCACAACTCCTCTTACATAAATCCTCTTTAGTTAATAGTGAGAATAGCGTAGGGTTCGTGAACTGCGAAAAATCATTTTAGCCCTAAATTGACTGGGTTTACCAGAAATGAACTCTTGCTTGTAGGAAAACACAGATCCTGGGGTTTAACTCCATTTCTGCAGGGAAATTCAGACCAGCGTTCTCATCTCTGAAACACACTCTGTTTAAACGAAGAAGCAAGTTCTTCTTTCCAGAGTCTAAAATACAGCAAGAACCATGAGCATGGCTTGAAAAAAAGAACTGTGTTTCCTATTCAAACGGACCATATGTAGTTTTACTCTGCTTATGAAAGTGATACAGACCACACCTCCTCATACATGAATGTTCTTAAGTTAATAGTGAGAATAGCGTTGGGTTCCTGAACTGCGAAAAATCATTTGAGCCCAAAATTCACTGGGTTTACCAGAACTGAACTCTTGCTTGTAGGAAGACACAGATGCTGGGGTTTAACTCCATTAATGAAGGGAAATTCAGACAACAGTTCTAATCCCTGAAACACATTCTGTTTTAACGCAAGAAGCAAGTTCTTCTTTCCAGCGTCTCCAAAACAGCAAGAACCATGAGCATGCCCTGAAATAAGAACTGTGTTTCCTACTCATACGGACCATATGTAGTTAAACTCTGCTTATGAAACTGATACAAACCACGGCTCCTCTTACATAAATGCACTTTTGTTAATAGTGAGAATCATGTTGGGTTCGTGAGCTGCGAAAAATAATTTGAGCGCAAAATTCACTGGGTTTACCAGAAAAGAACTCTTGCTTGTAGGAAGACACTAATCCTGGGGTTTAACTCCGTTTCTGAAGGCAAATTCAGACCAGAGTTCTCACCCCTGAAAAACACAGTGTTTTTTTAGGCAAGAATCATCCTCTTCTTTCCAGCGTCTCCAATATACTAAGAAATATGAGCATGCCCAGAAAAAAGTTATGTGTTTCCTATTCACACAGACCATATGTAGTTCAACTCTGCTTATGAAACTGATACAAACTACAGCTCCTCTTACATAAATCCTCTTTAGTTAATAGTGAGAATAGTGTATGGTTCGCTAACTGGAAAAATCATTTGAGCCCAAAATTCACTGTGTTTACCAGAAATGAACTCTTGCTTGTAGGAAGACACAGATCCTGGGTTTTACCTCCGTTTCTGCAGGGAAATTCAGACCAGAGTTCTCATCCCTGAAACACACTCTGTTTTAACGAAGAAGCAAGCTCTTCTTTCCAGAGTCTAAAATACAGCAAGAACCATGTGCATGGCCGGAAAAAAGAACTGTGTTTCCTATTCATATGGACCATATGTAGTTCAACTCTGCTTATGAAACTGATACACACCACAGCTCCTCTTACATAAGTGCTCTTTAGTCAATAGTGAGAATCGCGTTGGGTTCGTGAACTGCGAAAAATCATTTGAGCCCAAAATTCACTGGGTTAACCAGAAATGAACTCTTGCCTGTAGGAAGACAGAGATCCTGGGGCTTAAGTCCGATTCTGAAGGGAAATTCAGACCAGAGTTCTCATCCCTGAAACACACTCTGTTTAAACGAAGAAGCAAGCTCTTCTTTCCAGAGTCTAATATACAGCAAGAACCATGAACATGCCCTGAAAAAAAGAACTGTGTTTCTGACTCATGCAAACCATATGTAGTTCAACTCTGCTTATGAAACTGATACAAATCAAAGCTCCTCTAAGATAAATCCTCTTTAGGTAATATATTGAATAGTGTTGGGTTCGTGAACTGCAAACAATCATTTAAGCCCAAAACTCACAGGGTTTATCACAAATGAACTATTGCTTGTAGGAAGACACAGAGCCTGTGGTTTAACTCCGTTTCTGAAGGGAAATTCAGACCAGTCTTCTCATCCATGAAACACACTCTGTTTTAATGCAAGTAGCAAGCTATTCTTTCCAGCGTCTCCAATACATCAAGAACCCTGAGCATGTCCAGAAAAAAAAAGAACTGTGTTTCCTACTCATACGGACCATATGTAGTTCAACTCTGCTTATGAACCTGATACAGACCATAGCTCCTCTTAAATAAATGCTCTTTAGTTAATAGTTTGAATCGCATTGGTTTTGTGGAATGCGAAAAATCATTTGAGCCCAAAATTCACTGGGTTACAAGAAATGGACTCTTGATTGTTGGAAGACACAGAACCTGTTGTTAACTCCATTTCTGAAGGGAAATTCAGACTAGAGTTCTCATCCCTGAAACACACTCTGTTTTAACGAATAATCAAGCTCTTCTTTCAAGATTCTAAAATACAGCAAGAACCATGAGCATGGTCTGAAAAAAAGAACTGTGTTTCCTATTCATACGGACCATATGTAGTTCAACTCTGCTTATGAAACTGATACAGACCACAGCTCCTCTTACATAAATGCTCTTTAGTTAATAGTGATAATCGCGTTGGGTTCTAGAATTGTGTAAAATCATTTTAGCCCAAAATTCACTGGGTACCTGAACTGAACTGTTGGTTGTAGGAAGACACATATCCTGGGGTTTAACTCCGTTTCTGAAGGGAAATTCACACCAGAGTTCTCATAACTGAAACTCACTCTGTTTTAACGCAAGAAGCAAGCTCTTCTTTCCAGTGTCTCCAATACAGCAAGAACCATGAGCATGCCCAGAAAAAAAGAACTGTGATTCCTACTCATACGGACCATATGTAGTTCAACTCTGCTTATGAAACTGGTAAAAACCAGAGCTCCTCTTACATAAATGCTCTTTAGTTAATAGTGAGAATCGCGTTTGGTTCGTGAACAGCAAAAAATCTTTTGAGCCCAAAAATCACTGGGTTAAACAGAAATGAACTCTTGCTTGTAGGAAGACACTGATAATGGGGTTTAACTCCGTTTCTGAAGGGAAATTCAGACCAGAGTTCTCATCCCTGAAACACACTCTGTTTTAACGCAAGAAGCAAGCACTTCTTTCCAGAGTCTAAAATACAGCAAGAACCATGAGCATGCCCTGAAAAAAAGAACTGTGTTTCTGAATCATGCAAACCATATGTAGTTCAACTCTGCTTATGAAAGTGATACAAATCACAGCTCCTCTAAGATAAATCCTCATTCGTTAATAGATTGAATAGCGTTGGGTTCTTGAACTGCAAAGAATCATTTAAGCCCAAAATTCACTGGGTTTATCACAAATGAACTATTGCTTGTAGGAAGACACAAATCCTGTGGTTTAACTCCGTTTCTGAAGAGAAATTCAGACCAGTGTTCTCATCCATGAAACACACTCTGTTTTAATGCAAGAAGCAAGCTATTCTTTCCAGCGTCTCCAATACATCAAGAACCATGAGCATGCCCAGAAAAAAAAAGAACTGTGTTTCCTACTCATACGGACCATATGTATTTCAACTCTGCTTATGAAACTGATACAAACCACAACTCCTCTTACATAAATCCTCTTTAGTTAATAGTGAGAATAGCGTAGGGTTCGTGAACTGCGAAAAATCATTTTAGCCCTAAATTCACTGGGTTTACCAGAAATGAACTCTTGCTTGTAGGAAAACACAGATCCTGGGGTTTAACTCCATTTCTGCAGGGAAATTCAGACCAGCGTTCTCATCTCTGAAACACACTCTGTTTAAACGAAGAAGCAAGTTCTTCTTTCCAGAGTCTAAAATACAGCAAGAACCATGAGCATGGCTTGAAAAAAAGAACTGTGTTTCCTATTCAAACGGACCATATGTAGTTTAACTCTGCTTATGAAAGTGATACAGACCACACCTCCTCATACATGAATGCTCTTAAGTTAATAGTGAGAATAGCGTTGGGTTCCTGAACTGCGAAAAATCATTTGAGCCCAAAATTCACTGGGTTTACCAGAACTGAACTCTTGCTTGTAGGAAGACACAGATGCTGGGGTTTAACTCCATTAATGAAGGGAAATTCAGACAACAGTTCTAATCCCTGAAACACATTCTGTTTTAACGCAAGAAGCAAGTTCTTCTTTCCAGCGTCTCCAAAACAGCAAGAACCATGAGCATGCCCTGAAATAAGAACTGTGTTTCCTACTCATACGGACCATATGTAGTTAAACTCTGCTTATGAAACTGATACAAACCACGGCTCCTCTTACATAAATGCACTTTTGTTAATAGTGAGAATCATGTTGGGTTCGTGAGCTGCGAAAAATAATTTGAGCGCAAAATTCACTGGGTTTACCAGAAATGAACTCTTGCTTGTAGGAAGACACTAATCCTGGGGTTTAACTCCGTTTCTGAAGGCAAATTCAGACCAGAGTTCTCACCCCTGAAAAACACAGTGTTTTTTTAGGCAAGAATCATCCTCTTCTTTCCAGCGTCTCCAATATACTAAGAAATATGAGCATGCCCAGAAAAAAGTTATGTGTTTCCTATTCACACAGACCATATGTAGTTCAACTCTGCTTATGAAACTGATACAAACTACAGCTCCTCTTACATAAATCCTCTTTAGTTAATAGTGAGAATAGTGTATGGTTCGCTAACTGGAAAAATCATTTGAGCCCAAAAATCACTGGGTTCACAAGAAATGAACTCTTGCTTGTAGGAAGACACAGATAATGGGGTTTAACTCCGTTTCTGAAGGGAAATTCAGATCAGAGTTCTCATCCCTGAAACACACTCTGTTTTAACGCAAGAAGCAAGCTCTTCTTTCCAGAGTCTAAAATACAGCAAGAACCATGAGCATGCCCTGAAAAAAAGAACTGGGTTTCTGACTCATGCAAACCATATATAGTTCAACTCTGCTTATGAAAGTGATACAAATCATAGCTCCTCTAAGATAAATCCTCTTTAGTTAATAGATTGAATAGCGTTGGGTTCGTGAACTGCGAACAATCATTTAAGCCCAAAATTCCCCTGGTTTATCACAAATGAACTATTGCTTGTAGGAAGACACAGATCCTGTGGTTTAACTCCGTTTCTGAAGGGAAATTCAGACCAGAGTTCTCATCCCTGAAACTCACTCTGTTTAAACGAAGAAGCAAGCTCTTCTTTCCAGAGTCTAAAATACAGCAAGAATCATGAGCATGGCCTGAAAAAAAGAACTGTGTTTACTATTCATACGGACCATAATTAGTTCAAATCTGCTTATGCGACTGATACAGACCACACCTCCTCTTACATAATTGCTCTTTATTTAATAGTGAGAATATCAATGGTTTCCTGATCTTCGAAAAATCATTTGAGCCGAAAAATTCACTTGCTTTAGCAGAAATGGACTCTTGCTTGTAGGAAGACACAGATCCTGGGGTTTAACTCCGTTTCTGAAGGGAAATTCAGACCAGAGTTCTCATCCATGAAAAACACCCTGTTTTAATGCCAGAAGCAAGCTCTTCTTTCCAGAATCTAAAATACAGCAAGAACCATGAGTATGCCCAGAAAAAAATACTGTGTTTCATACTCATACAGACCATATGTGGTTCAACTCTGCTTATGAAACTGACACAAACCACGGCTCCTCTTACATAAATGCTCTTTAGTTAATAGTGAGAATCATGTTGGGTTCATGAACTGCGAAAAATCATTTGAGCCCAAAATTCACTGGGTTAACCAGAAATGAACTCTTGCCTGTAGGATGACAGATATCCTGGGGCTTAAGTCTGCTTCTGAAGGGAAATTCAGACCAGAGTTCTCATCCATGAAACACACTCTGTTTTAATGCAAGAAGCAAGCTATTCCTTCCAGCGTCTCCAATACATCAAGAACCCTGAGCATGCCCAGAAAAAAAAAGAAGTGTGTTTCCTACTCATATGGACCATAGGTAGTTCAACTCTGCTTATGAACCTGATACAGACCATAGCTCCTCTTAAATAAATGCTCTTTAGTTAATAGTTTGAATCGCATTGGTTTTGTGGAATGCGAAAAATCATTTGAGCCCAAAATTCACTGGGTTACAAGAAATGGACTCTTGATTGTTGGAAGACACAGAACCTGTTGTTAACTCCATTTCTGAAGGGAAATTCAGACTAGAGTTCTCATCCCTGAAACACACTCTGTTTTAACGAATAATCAAGCTCTTCTTTCAAGATTCTAAAATACAGCAAGAACCATGAGCATGGTCTGAAAAAAAGAACTGTGTTTCCTATTCATACGGACCATATGTAGTTCAACTCTGCTTATGAAACTGATACAGACCACAGCTCCTCTTACATAAATGCTCTTTAGTTAATAGTGATAATCGCGTTGGGTTCTAGAATTGTGTAAAATCATTTTAGCCCAAAATTCACAGGGTACCTGAACTGAACTGTTGGTTGTAGGAAGACACATATCCTGGGGTTTAACTCCGTTTCTGAAGGGAAATTCACACCAGAGTTCTCATAACTGAAACTCACTCTGTTTTAACGCAAGAAGCAAGCTCTTCTTTCCAGTGTCTCCAATACAGCAAGAACCATGAGCATGCCCAGAAAAAAAGAACTGTGTTTCCTACTCATACGGACCATATGTAGTTCAACTCTGCTTATGAAACTGATAAAAAGAAGACCTCCTCTTACATAAATGCTCTTTAGTTAATAGTGAGAATCGCGTTTGGTTCGTGAACAGCAAAAAATCATTTGAGCCCAAAAATCACTGGGTTCACAAGAAATGAACTCTTGCTTGTAGGAAGACACAGATAATGGGGTTTAACTCCGTTTCTGAAGGGAAATTCAGATCAGAGTTCTCATCCCTGAAACACACTCTGTTTTAACGCAAGAAGCAAGCTCTTCTTTCCAGAGTCTAAAATACAGCAAGAACCATGAGCATGCCCTGAAAAAAAGAACTGGGTTTCTGACTCATGCAAACCATATATAGTTCAACTCTGCTTATGAAAGTGATACAAATCATAGCTCCTCTAAGATAAATCCTCTTTAGTTAATAGATTGAATAGCGTTGGGTTCGTGAACTGCGAACAATCATTTAAGCCCAAAATTCCCCTGGTTTATCACAAATGAACTATTGCTTGTAGGAAGACACAGATCCTGTGGTTTAACTCCGTTTCTGAAGGGAAATTCAGACCAGAGTTCTCATCCCTGAAACTCACTCTGTTTAAACGAAGAAGCAAGCTCTTCTTTCCAGAGTCTAAAATACAGCAAGAATCATGAGCATGGCCTGAATAAAAGAACTGTGTTTACTATTCATACGGACCATAATTAGTTCAAATCTGCTTATGCAACTGATACAGACCACACCTCCTCTTACATAATTGCTCTTTATTTAATAGTGAGAATATCAATGGTTTCCTGATCTTCGAAAAATCATTTGAGCCGAAAAATTCACTTGCTTTAGCAGAAATGGACTCTTGCTTGTAGGAAGACACAGATCCTGGGGTTTAACTCCGTTTCTGAAGGGAAATTCAGACCAGAGTTCTCATCCATGAAAAACACCCTGTTTTAATGCCAGAAGCAAGCTCTTCTTTCCAGAATCTAAAATACAGCAAGAACCATGAGTATGCCCAGAAAAAAATACTGTGTTTCATACTCATACAGACCATATGTGGTTCAACTCTGCTTATGAAACTGACACAAACCACGGCTCCTCTTACATAAATGCTCTTTAGTTAATAGTGAGAATCATGTTGGGTTCATGAACTGCGAAAAATCATTTGAGCCCAAAATTCACTGGGTTAACCAGAAATGAACTCTTGCCTGTAGGAAGACAGAGATCCTGGGGCTTAAGTCCGTTTCTGAAGGGAAATTCAGACCAGAGTTCTCATCCCTGAAACACACTCTGTTTAAACGAAGAAGCAAGCTCTTCTTTCCAGAGTCTAATATACAGCAAGAACCATGAACATGCCCTGAAAAAAAGAACTGTGTTTCTGACTCATGCAAACCATATGTAGTTCAACTCTGCTTATGAAACTGATACAAATCAAAGCTCCTCTAAGATAAATCCTCTTTAGGTAATATATTGAATAGTGTTGGGTTCGTGAACTGCAAACAATCATTTAAGCCCAAAACTCACAGGGTTTATCACAAATGAACTATTGCTTGTAGGAAGACACAGAGCCTGTGGTTTAACTCCGTTTCTGAAGGGAAATTCAGACCAGTCTTCTCATCCATGAAACACACTCTGTTTTAATGCAAGTAGCAAGCTATTCTTTCCAGCGTCTCCAATACATCAAGAACCCTGAGCATGTCCAGAAAAAAAAGAACTGTGTTTCCTACTCATATGGACCATATGTAGTTCAACTCTGCTTATGAACCTGATACAGACCATAGCTCCTCTTAAATAAATGCTCTTTAGTTAATAGTTTGAATCGCATTGGTTTTGTGGAATGCGAAAAATCATTTGAGCCCAAAATTCACTGGGTTACAAGAAATGGACTCTTGATTGTTGGAAGACACAGAACCTGTTGTTAACTCCATTTCTGAAGGGAAATTCAGACTAGAGTTCTCATCCCTGAAACACACTCTGTTTTAACGAATAATCAAGCTCTTCTTTCAAGATTCTAAAATACAGCAAGAACCATGAGCATGGTCTGAAAAAAAGAACTGTGTTTCCTATTCATACAGACCATATGTAGTTCAACTCTGCTTATGAAACTGATACAGACCACAGCTCCTCTTACATAAATGCTCTTTAGTTAATAGTGATAATCGCGTTGGGTTCTAGAATTGTGTAAAATCATTTTAGCCCAAAATTCACTGGGTACCTGAACTGAACTGTTGGTTGTAGGAAGACACATATCCTGGGGTTTAACTCCGTTTCTGAAGGGAAATTCACACCAGAGTTCTCATAACTGAAACTCACTCTGTTTTAACGCAAGAAGCAAGCTCTTCTTTCCAGTGTCTCCAATACAGCAAGAACCATGAGCATGCCCAGAAAAAAAGAACTGTGTTTCCTACTCATACGGACCATATGTAGTTCAACTCTGCTTATGAAACTGATAAAAAGAAGACCTCCTCTTACATAAATGCTCTTTAGTTAATAGTGAGAATCGTGTTTGGTTCGTGAACAGCAAAAAATCTTTTGAGCCCAAAAATCACTGGGTTAAACAGAAATGAACTCTTGCTTGTAGGAAGACACTGATAATGGGGTTTAACTCCGTTTCTGAAGGGAAATTCAGACCAGAGTTCTCATCCCTGAAACACACTCTGTTTTAACGCAAGAAGCAAGCACTTCTTTCCAGAGTCTAAAATACAGCAAGAACCATGAGCATGCCCTGAAAAAAAGAACTGTGTTTCTGAATCATGCAAACCATATGTAGTTCAACTCTGCTTATGAAAGTGATACAAATCACAGCTCCTCTAAGATAAATCCTCATTCGTTAATAGATTGAATAGCGTTGGGTTCTTGAACTGCAAAGAATCATTTAAGCCCAAAATTCACTGGGTTTATCACAAATGAACTATTGCTTGTAGGAAGACACAAATCCTGTGGTTTAACTCCGTTTCTGAAGGGAAATTCAGACCAGTGTTCTCATCCATGAAACACACTCTGTTTTAATGCAAGAAGCAAGCTATTCTTTCCAGCGTCTCCAATACATCAAGAACCATGAGCATGCCCAGAAAAAAAAAGAACTGTGATTCCTACTCATACGGACCATATGTAGTTCAACTCTGCTTATGAAACTGGTAAAAACCAGAGCTCCTCTTACATAAATGCTCTTTAGTTAATAGTGAGAATCGCGTTTGGTTCGTGAACAGCAAAAAATCATTTGAGCCCAAAAATCACTGGTTTCACAAGAAATGAACTCTTGCTTGTAGGAAGACACAGATAATGGGGTTTAACTCCGTTTCTGAAGGGAAATTCAGATCAGAGTTCTCATCCCTGAAACACACTCTGTTTTAACGCAAGAAGCAAGCTCTTCTTTCCAGAGTCTAAAATACAGCAAGAACCATGAGCATGCCCTGAAAAAAAGAACTGGGTTTCTGACTCATGCAAACCATATATAGTTCAACTCTGCTTATGAAAGTGATACAAATCATAGCTCCTCTAAGATAAATCCTCTTTAGTTAATAGATTGAATAGCGTTGGGTTCGTGAACTGCGAACAATCATTTAAGCCCAAAATTCCCCTGGTTTATCACAAATGAACTATTGCTTGTAGGAAGACACAGATCCTGTGGTTTAACTCCGTTTCTGAAGGGAAATTCAGACCAGTGTTCTCATCCATGAAACACACTCTGTTTTAACGCAAGATGCAAGCTTTTCTTTCCAGCGTCTCCAATACATCAAGAACCATGAGCATGCCCAGAAAAAAAAGAACTGTGTTTCCTACTCCTACGGACCATATGTAGTTCAACTCTGCTTATGAAATTGATACAGACCACAGCTACTCTTAAATAAATGCTCTTTAGTTAATAGTTTGAATCGCGTTGGTTTCGTGGAATGCGAAAAATCATTTGAGCCCAAAATTCACTGGGTTAAAGAGAAATTGACTCTTGATTGTTGGAAGACACAGAACTTCGGGTTTAACTCCGTATCTGCAGGGAAATTCAGACCAGAGTTCTCATCCCTGAAACACACTCTGTTTTACCGAAGAAGCAAGCTCTTATTTCCACAGTCTAAAATACAGCAAGATCCTTGAGCATGGCCCGAAAAAAAGAACTGTGTTTCCTACTCATAAGGACCATATGTAGTTCAACTCTCCTTATGAAACTGATACAAACCACGGCCCCCTCTTACATAATTGCGCTTTAGTTAATAGTGAGAATCATGTTGTGTTGGTGAACTGCAAAAAATCATTTGAGCCCAAAATTCACTGGGTTTACCAGAAAAGAACTCTTGCTTGTAGGAAGACACTGTTCCTGGGGTTTCACTCCGTTTCTGAAGGCAAATTCACCAGAGTTCTCATCCATGAAACATACCCTGTTTTAAGGCAAGAAGCAAACTCTTCTTTCCAGCATCACCATTACAGCAAGAACCATGAGTATGCCCTGAAAAAAATAACTGTGTTTCCTACTCATACGAACCATATGTAGTTCAACTCTGCTTATGAAACTGATACAAACATCAGCTCCTCTTACAAAAATGCTCTTTAGTTAATAGTGAGAATCTCGTTGGGTTCGCGTACTGCGAAAAATCATTTGAGCAAAAAATTCACTGGGTTAACCAGAAATGAACTCTTGCTTGTAGGAAGACACAGATCATGGGGTTTAACTCCGTTTCTGAAGGGAAATTCAGACCAGAGTTCTGATCCCTGAAACACACTCTGGTTTAACGCAAGAAGCAAGCTCTTCTTTCCTGAGTCTAAAATACAGCAAGAACCATGAGCATGCTCTGAAAAAAAGAATTGGGTTTCTGAATCATGCTAACCATATGTAGTTCAACTGTGCTTATGAAACTGATACAAAACACAGCTCCTGTTACATAAATGATATTTAGTTAATATTTAGAATCATGTTGGGTTCGTGAACTGGAAAAATCATTTGAGCCCAAAATTCCCTGGGTTAACCAGAAATGTACTCTTGCTTGTAGGAAGACACAGATCCTTGGGTTTAACTCTGTTTCTGAAGGGAAATTCAGACCAGAGTTCTGATCCCTGAAACACACTCTGTTTTAACACAAGAAGCATGCTCTTCATTCTAGAGTCTAAAATACAGCAAGAACCATGAGCTTGCCCTGAAAATAAGAACTGTGTATCCTACTCATATTGACCATACGTAGTTCAACTCTGCTTATGAAATGATACAGACCACAGCTCCTCTTACATAAATGCTCTTTATTTAATAGTGATAATCGCGTTGTGTTCTAGTACTGTGTAAAGTCATTTGAGCCAAAAATTCACTTGGTTTACGAGAAATGAACTCCTGCTTGTAGGAAGACACAGATCATGGTGTTTAACTCCGTTTCTGAAGGCAAATTCAAATCAGAGGTCTCATCCATGAAACACAACCTGTTTTAATGCAAGAAGCAAGCTCTTGTTTCCAGCGTCACCAATACAGCAAGAACCATGAGCATGCCCTGAAAAAAAGAACTGTGTTACGTACTCATACAGACCATATGTAGTTCAACTCTGCTTAAGAAACTGATACAAACCACAGCTCCTCCTACATAAATGCTCTTTAGTTAATAGGGAGAATCGCTTTGGGTTCATGAACTGCGAAAAATCATTTGAGCCCAAAATTCACTGGGTTATCCAGAAATGAACTCCTGCTTGTAGGAAGACAGAGATCCTGGGGTTTAATCCGTTTCTGAAGGGAAATTCAGACCAGAGTTCTGATCCCTGAAACAAACTCTGTTTTACCGCAAGAAGCAAGCTCTTCTTTCCTGAGGCTAAAATACAGCAAGAACCATGAGCATGCCCTGAAAAAAAGAACTGGGTTTCTGACTCATGCAAACCATATGTAGTTCAACTCTGCTTATGAAAGTGATACAAATCACAGCTTCTCTAAGATAAATCCTCTTTAGTTAATAGATTGAATAGCGTTGGGTTCGTGAACTGCAAAGAATCATTTAAGCCCAAAATTCACTGGGTTTATCACAAATGAACTATTGCTTGTAGGAAGACACAGATCCTGTGGTTTAACTCCGTTTCTGAAGGGAAATTCAGACCAGTGTTCTCATCCATGAAACACACTCTGTTTTAACGCAAGAAGCAAGCTTTTCTTTCCAGCGTCTCCAATACATCAAGAACCATGAGCATGCCCAGAAAAAAAAAGAACTGTGTTTCCTACTCCTACGGACCATATGTAGTTCAACTCTGCTCATGAAACTGATACAGACCACAGCTACTCTTAAATAAATGCTCTTTAGTTAATAGTTTGAATCGCGTTGGTTTCGTGGAATTCGAAAAATCATTTGAGCCCAAAATTCACTGGGTTAACCAGAAATGGACTCTTGATTGTTGGAAGACACAGAACTTCGAGTTTAACTCCGTTTCTGCAGGGAAATTTAGACCAGAGTTCTCATCCCTGAAACACATTCTGTTTTATCGAAGAAGCAAGCTCTTCTTTCCACAGTCTAAAATACAGCAAGATCCTTGAGCATGGCCCGAAAAAAAGAACTGTGTTTCCTACTCATAAGGACCATATGTAGTTCAACTCTCCTTTTGAAACTGATACAAACCACGGCCCCCTCTTACATAATTGCGCTTTAGTTAATAGTGAGAATCATGTTGGGTTGGTGAACTGCAAAAAATCATTTGAGCCCAATATTCACTGGGTTAACCAGAAATGAACTCTTGCTTGTAGGAAGACACTGAACCTGGGGTTTAACTCCGTTTCTGAAGGCAAATTCAGACCAGAATTCTCATCCCTGAAAAACACTCATTTTAAGGCAAGAATCATCCTCTTTTCCCAATGTCTCCAATACAGTAAGAATCATGAGCATGCCCTGAAAAAAAGGACTGTGTTTCCTACTCATATGGACCATATGTAGTCCAACTCTGCTTATGAAACTGATACAATCCACAGCTCCTCTTACATAAATGCTCTTTAGTTAATAGTGAGAATTGCGTTGGGTTCTAGAACTGTGTAAAATCATTTGAGCCAAAAATTCACTGGGTTTACCAGAAATGAACTCTTGATTGTAGGAAGACACATATCATGGGGTTTAACTCCGTTTCTGTAGGGAATTTCAGACCAGAGTTCTCATCGATGAAACACACTCTTTTTAATGCAAGAAGCAAGCTCTTCTTTCTAGCGTCTCCAATACAGCAAGAACCTTAAGCATGCCCAGAAAAAAAGAACTGTGTTTCCTACTCATACGGACCATATGTAGTTCAACTCTGCTTATGAAATGATACAGACCATAGCTCCTCTTACATGAATGCTCTTTAGTTAATAGTGAGAATCACGTTAGGTTCGTGAACTGCAAAAAATCACTTTGTCACAATATTCACTGGGTTAACCAGAAATGAACTCTTGATTGTAGGAAGACACAGATCATGGGGTTTAACTCCGTTTCTGAAGGGAAATTCAGTCCAGAGTTCTCATCCCTGAAACACATTCTGTTTAAACGCAAGAAGCAAGCTCTTTTTTCCACAGTCTAAAATACAGCAAGAACCATGAGCAAGCCCTGAAAAAAAGAACTGTGTTTCCTATTCATACGGACCATATGTAGTTCATCTCTGCTTATGAAAGTGATAAAAATCACAGCTCCTCTAAGATAAATCCTCTTTAGTTAATAGATTGAATAGCGTTGGGTTCATGAACTGCGAAAAATCATTTGAGCACAAAATTCACTGGGTTTACCAGAAATGAACTCTTGCTTGTAGGAAGACACAGATCCTGGGGTTCAACTCCGTTTTGAAGGGAAATACAGACCAGAATTCTCATCCCTGAAAACACTCATTTTAAGGCAAGAATCATCCTCTTCTTTCCAATGTCTCCAATACAGTAAGAACCATGAGCATGCCCTGAAAAAAAGAACTGTGTTTCCTATTCATACGGACCATATGTAGTCCAACTCTGCTTATGAAACTGATACAACCCACAGCTCCTCTTACATAAATGCTCTTTAGTTAATAGTGAGAATCGCGTTGGGTTCTAGACTGTGTAAAATCATTTGAGTCAAAAATTCACTGGTTTTACCAGAAATGAACTCTTGATTGTAGGATGACACATATCATGGGGTTTAACTCCGTTTCTGTAGGGAATTTCAGACCAGAGTTCTCATGGATAAAACACACTCTTTTTTAATGCAAGAAGCAAGCTCTTCTCTCTAGCGTCTCCAATACAGCAAGAACCATGAGCATGCCCAGAAAAAAAGAACTGTGTTTCCTACTCATACGGACCATATGTAGTTCATCTCTGCTTATGAAATGATACAGACCACAGCTCCTCTTACATGAATGCTCTTTAGTTAATAGTGAGAATCCAGTTAGGTTCGTGAACTGCGAAAAATCATTTGAGCACAATATTCACTTGGTTAACCAGAAATGAACTCTTGATTGTAGGAAGACACAGATCATGGGGTTTAACTCCGTTTCTGAAGGGAAATTCAGTCCAGAGTTCTCATCCCTGAAACACATTCTGTTTTAACGCAAGAAGCAAGCTCTTCTTTCCACACTCTAAAATATAGCAAGAAGCATGAGCAAGCCCTGAAAAAAAGAACTGTGTTTCCTATTCATACGGACCATATGTAGTTCAACTCTGCTTATGAAAGTGATACAAACCAGAGTTCCTCTTACATAAATGCTCTTTAGTTAATATATAGTATAGCGTTGGGTTCGTGAACTGTGAAAAATCATTTGAGCACAAAATTCACTGCGTTTACCAGAAATGAACTCTTGCTTGTAGGAAGACACAGATCCTGGGGTTCAACTCCGTTTCTGAAGGGAAATGCAGACCAGAATTCTCATCCCTGAAAAACAGTCCTATTAAGGCAAAAATCATCCTCTTCTTTCCAATGTCTCCAATACAGTAAGAACCATATGCATGCCCTGAAAAAAAGAAGTGTGTTTCCTACTCATACGGACCATATGTAGTCCAACTGTGCTCATGAAACTGATACAAACCACAGCTCCTCTTACATAAATGCTCTTTAGTTAATAGTGAGAATTGCGTTGGGTTCTAAAACTGTGTAAAATCATTTGAGCCAAAAATTCACAGGGTTTACCAGAAATGAACTCTTGATTGTAGGAAGACACATATCATGCAGTTTAACTCCGATTCTGAAGGGAATTTCAGACCAGAGTTCTCATCGATGAAACACACTCTTTTTTAATGCAAGAAGCAAGCTCTTCTTTCCAGCTTCTCCAATAAAGGTAGAACCATGAGCATGCCCAGAAAAAAAGAACTGTGTTTCCTACTCATAAGGACCATATGTAGTTCAACTCTGCTTATGAAACTGATAAAAACCACAGCTCCTCCTACATAAATGCTCTTTAGTTAAGTGATAATGTCGTTCAGTTCGGGAACAGCGAAAAATCATTTGAGCCCAAAATTCACTGGGTTAACCAGAAATGAACTCTTGCTTGTAGGAAGACACAGATCCTGGGGTTTAACTCCGTTTCTGAAGGGAAATTCAGACCAGAGTTCTCATCCCTGAAACACACTCTATTTTACTGCAAGAAGCAAGCTCCTCTTTCCAGAGTCTAAAATACAGCAAGAACCATGAGCAATCCCTGAAAAAAAGAACTGTGTTTCCTACTCATACGGACCATATGTAGTCCAACTGTGCTTATGAAACTGATACAAACCACAGCTCCTCTTACAAAAATGCTCTTTAGTTAATTGTGAGAATCATGTTGGGTTCGTGAACTGCGAAAAATCATTTGAGCCCAAAATTCACAGGGTTTACCAGAAATGAACACTTGCTTGTAGGAAGACACTGATACTGAGGTTTAAATCCGTTTCTGAATGCAAATTCAGAGCAGAGTCTCATCCCTGAAAAAAACTCTGTTTTAAGGCAAGAATCATCCTCTTCTTCCCAGCATCTCGAATATAGTAAGAACCATGAGCATGCGCAGAAAAAAAGAACTGTCTTTCCTACTCATACTGACCATATGTAGTTCAACTCTGCTTATGAAATGATACAGAACACAGCTCCTCTTACATAAATGGTCTTTAGTTAATAGTGAGAATCCCGTTAGGTTCGTGAACTGCGAAAAATCATTTGAGCACAATATTCACTGGGTTAACCAGAAATGAACTCTTGCTTGTAGGAAGACACAGATACTGGGGTTTCACTACGTTACTGAAGGGAAATTCAGACCAGAGTTCTCATCCCTGAAACACACTCTGTTTTAACGAAGAAGCAAGCTCTCCTTTCCAGAGTCTAAAATACAGCAAGAACCATTAGCATGGCCTGAAAAAAAGAACGTATGTTTCCTAATCATCCGGACCATATGTAGTTCAACTCTGCTTATGAAACTGATACAAACCACACCTCCTCTTACATAAATGCTCTTTAGTTAATAGTGAGAATCGCGTTGGGTTCATGAAATGTGAAAAATCATTTGAGCACAAAATTCACTGGGTTTACCAGAAATAAACTCTTACATGTAGGAAGACACAGATCCATTTGTTTAACTCCGTTTCTGAAGGGAAATTCAGACCAGAATTCTCATCCATGAAACACACCCTGTTTTAATGCAAGAAGCAAGGTCTTCTTTCCAGCGTCTCCAATACAGCAAGAAACATAAGCATTCCCAGAAAAAAAGAACTGTGTTTTCTGTTCATACGGACCATAGTAGTTAAACTCTGCTTATGAAACTGATACAGACCACACCTCCTCTTAGATAAATGCTCTTTAGTTAATAGTGATAATCGCGTTGGGTTCAAGAACTGTGTAAAATCATTTGAGCCAAAAATTCACTTTGTTTCCCAGAAATGAACGCTAGCTGGTAGGAAGACACAGATCCTGGGGCTCAACTCCGTTTCTGAATGGAAATTCAGACCAGAGTTCTCATACCTGAAACACACTCTGTTTTAACGAAGAATTACACTCTTCATTCAAGAGTCTAAAATACAGCAAGAATTGTGAGCATGCCCTGAAAAAAAGAACTGTGTTTCCTACTCATACGGACCATATGTAGTTCAACTCTGCTTATGAAATGATACAGACCACAGCTCCTCTTACATAAATGCTCTTTAGTTATTAGTGATAATCGCATTGTGTTCTAGTACTGTGTATAGTCATTTGTGCCGAAAATTCAATTTGTTTACCAGAAATGAACTCTTGCTGGTAGGAAGACACAGATCATGGTGTTTAACTCCGTTTCTGAAGGCAAATTCAAACCAGAGTTCTCATCCATGAAACACAACCTGTTTTAATGCAAGAAGCAAGCTCTTCTTTCGAGTTTCACCAATACAGCAAGAACCATGAGCATGCCCTGAAAAAAAGAACTGTGTTACCTGCTCATACGGACCATATGTAATTCAACTCTGCTTAAGAAACTGATACAAACCACAGCTCCTCTTACATAAATGCTCTTTAGTTAATAGTGAGAATCACGTTGGGTTCGTGAACTGCGAAAAATCATTTGAGCCCAAAATTCACTGGGTTAACCAGAAATGAACTCTTGTTTGTAGGAAGATACAGATCCTGGGGTTTAATCCGTTTCTGAAGGGAAAAGCAGACCAGAGTTCTCATCCTTGACACACACTCTGTTTAAACGAAGAAGGAAGCTCTGCTTTCCAGAGTCTAAAATAGAGCAAGAACCATGAGCATGGCCTGAAAAAAGAACTATGTTTCCTATTCATACGGATCATATGTAGTTCAACCCTGCTTATGAAACTGATAAATACCACACCTCCTCTTACATAAATGCTCTTTAGATAATAGTGAGAATATCATTGGGTTCGTGAACTGCAAAAAATGATTTGAGTCCAAAATTCACAGGTTTTACCAGAAATGAACACTTGCTTGTAGGAAGACACAGATCCTGAGGTTTAACTCCGTTTGTTAAGGAAAATTCAGACCAGAGTTCTCATCCCTGAAACACACTCTGTTTTAATGAAGAAGCAAGCTCTTCTTTCCAGAGTCTAAAATACAGCAAGAACCATGAGCATGGCCGGAAAAAAAGAACTGTGTTTCCTATTCATACGGACCATATGTAGTTCAACTCTGCTTATGAAACTGATACACACCACAGCTCCTCTTACATAAATGCTCTTTAGTCAATAGTGAGAATCGCGTTGGGTTCGTGAACTGCGAAAAATCATTTGAGCCCAAAATTCACTGGGTTAACCAGAAATGAACTCTTGCCTGTAGGAAGACAGAGATCCTGGGGCTTAAGTCCGTTTCTGAAGGGAAGTTCAGAACAGAATTCTCATCCCTGAAACACACTCTGTTTAAACTAAGAAGCAAGCTCTTCTTTCCAGAGTCTAATATACAGCAAGAACCATGAACATGGTCTGAAAAAAGAACTGTGTTTCCTATTCATACGGACCATATGTAGTTCAACTCTGCTTATGAAACTGATACAGACCACAGCTCCTCTTACATAAATGCTCTTTAGTTAATAGTGATAATAGAGTTGGGTCCCTGCACTGCGAAAAATCATTGAGCCCAAAATTCACTGTGTTTACCAGAACTGAACTGTTGCTTGTAGGAAGACACAGATCCAGGGGTTCAACTCCATTACTGAAGGGTAATTCAGACCAGAGTTCTCATCCCTCAAACACACTCTGTTATAACGCAAAAAGCAAGCTATTCTTTCCAGAGTCTCCAATACAACAAGAACCATGAGCATGCCCACAAAAAAAGAACTGTGTTTCCTACACATACGGACCATATGTAGTCCAACTCTGCTTATAAATCGTATACAGACCACAGCACCTCTTACATAAATGCTCTCTAGTTAATAGTGATAATTGCATTGGGTTCTTGAACTGCGAAAAATCATTTGAGCCCAAAATTCACTGGGTTTACCAGAAATGAACTCTTGCTTGTAGGAAGACACAGATCCTGGGCTTACACTACGTTTCTGAAGGGAAATTCAGACCAGAGTTCTCATCACTGAAACACACTCTGTTTTAACGAAGAAGCAAGCTCTCCTTTCCAGAGTCTAAAATACAGCAAGAACCATTATCATGGCCTGAAAAAAAGAACGTATGTTTCCTATTCATCCGGACCATTTGTAGTTCAACTCTGCTTATGAAAATGATACAAATCACACCTCATCTTACATAAATGCTCTTGAGTTAATAGTTAGAATCATATTGGGTTCGTGAACTAGAAAAATCATTTGAGCCCAATATTCACTGGGTTAACCAGAAATGAACTCTTGCTTGTAGGAAGACACAGATCCTGGGGTTTAACTCCGTTTCTGAAGGGAAATTCAGACCAGAGTTCTGATCCCTGAAACACACTCTGTTTTAACGCAAGAAGCAAGCTCTTCTTTCCAGAGTCTAAAATACAGCAAGAACCATGAGCATGCCCTGAAAAAAAGAACTGTGTTTCTGACTCATGCAAACCATATGTAGTTCAACTCTGCTTATGAAACTGATACAAATCAAAGCTCCTCTAAGATAAATCCTCTTTAGTTAATATATTGTATAGTGTTGGGTTCGTGAACTGCAAACAATCATTTAAGCCCAAAACTCACAGGGTTTATCACAAATGAACTATTGCTTGTAGGAAGACACAGAGCCTGTGGTTTAACTCCGTTTCTGAAGGGAAATTCAGACCAGTCTTCTCATCCATGAAACACACTCTGTTTTAAAGCAAGAAGCAAGCTTTTCTTTCCAGCGTCTCCAATACATCAAGAATCATGAGCATGCCCAGAAAAAAAAAGAACTGTGTTTCCTACTCCTATGGACCATATGTAGTTCAAGTCTGCTTATGAAATTGATACAGACCACAGCTACTCTTAAATAAATGCTCTTTAGTTAATAGTTTGAATCGCGTTGGTTTCGTGGAATGTGAAAAATCATTTGAGCCCAAAATTCACTGGGTTAAAGAGAAATGGACTCTTGATTGTTGGAAGACACAGAACTTCGGGTTTTACTCCGTATCTGCAGGGAAATTCAGACCAGAGTTCTCATCCCTGAAACACACTCTGTTTTACCGAAGAAGCAAGCTCTTCTTTCCACAGTCTAAAATACAGCAAGATCCTTGAGCATGGCCCGAAAAAAAGAACTGTGTTTCCTACTCATAAGGACCATATGTAGTTCAACTCTCCTTATGAAACTGATACAAACCACGGCCCCCTCTTACATAATTGCACTTTAGTTAATAGTGAGAATCATGTTGGGTTGGTGAACTGCAAAAATTCATTTGAGCCCAAAATTCACTGGGTTTACCAGAACTGAACTGTTGCTTGTAGGAAGACACAGATCCAGGGGTTCAACTCCATTACTGAAGGGTAATTCAGACCAGAGTTCTCATCCCTCAAACACACTCTGTTATAACGCAAAAAGCAAGCTATTCTTTCCAGAGTCTCCAATACAACAAGAACCATGAGCATGCCCACAAAAAAAGAACTGTGTTTCCTACACATACGGACCATATGTAGTCCAACTCTGCTTATAAATCGTATACAGACCACAGCACCTCTTACATAAATGCTCTCTAGTTAATAGTGATAATTGCATTGGGTTCTTGAACTGCGAAAAATCATTTGAGCCCAAAATTCACTGGGTTTACCAGAAATGAACTCTTGCTTGTAGGAAGACACAGATCCTGGGCTTACACTACGTTTCTGAAGGGAAATTCAGACCAGAGTTCTCATCACTGAAACACACTCTGTTTTAACGAAGAAGCAAGCTCTCCTTTCCAGAGTCTAAAATACAGCAAGAACCATTATCATGGCCTGAAAAAAAGAACGTATGTTTCCTATTCATCCGGACCATTTGTAGTTCAACTCTGCTTATGAAAATGATACAAATCACACCTCATCTTACAAAAATGCTCTTGAGTTAATAGTTAGAATCATATTGGGTTCGTGAACTAGAAAAATCATTTGAGCCCAATATTCACTGGGTTAACCAGAAATGAACTCTTGCTTGTAGGAAGACACAGATCCTGGGGTTTAACTCCGTTTCTGAAGGGAAATTCAGACCAGAGTTCTGATCCCTGAAACACACTCTGTTTTAACGCAAGAAGAAAGCTCTTCTTTCCAGAGTCTAAAATACAGCAAGAACCATGAGCATGCCCTGAAAAAAAGAACTGTGTTTCTGACTCATGCAAACCATATGTAGTTCAACTCTGCTTATGAAACTGATACAAATCAAAGCTCCTCTAAGATAAATCCTCTTTAGTTAATATATTGTATAGTGTTGGGTTCGTGAACTGCAAACAATCATTTAAGCCCAAAACTCACAGGGTTTATCACAAATGAACTATTGCTTGTAGGAAGACACAGAGCCTGTGGTTTAACTCCGTTTCTGAAGGGAAATTCAGACCAGTCTTCTCATCCATGAAACACACTCTGTTTTAAAGCAAGAAGCAAGCTTTTCTTTCCAGCGTCTCCAATACATCAAGAATCATGAGCATGCCCAGAAAAAAAAAGAACTGTGTTTCCTACTCCTATGGACCATATGTAGTTCAAGTCTGCTTATGAAATTGATACAGACCACAGCTACTCTTAAATAAATGCTCTTTAGTTAATAGTTTGAATCGCGTTGGTTTCGTGGAATGTGAAAAATCATTTGAGCCCAAAATTCACTGGGTTAAAGAGAAATGGACTCTTGATTGTTGGAAGACACAGAACTTCGGGTTTTACTCCGTATCTGCAGGGAAATTCAGACCAGAGTTCTCATCCCTGAAACTCACTCTGTTTTACCGAAGAAGCAAGCTCTTCTTTTCACAGTCTAAAATACAGCAAGATCCTTGAGCATGGCCCGAAAAAAAGAACTGTGTTTCCTACTCATAAGGACCATATGTAGTTCAACTCTCCTTATGAAACTGATACAAACCACGGCCCCCTCTTACATAATTGCACTTTAGTTAATAGTGAGAATCATGTTGGGTTGGTGAACTGCAAAAATTCATTTGAGCCCAAAATTCACTGGGTTTACCAGAAAAGAACTCTTGCTTGTAGGAAGACACTGTTCCTGGGGTTTCACTCCGTTTCTGAAGGCAAATTCACCAGAGTTCTCATCCATGAAACATACCCTGTTTTAAGGCAAGAAGCAAACTCTTCTTTCCAGCATCACCATTACAGCAAGAACCATGAGTATGCCCTGAAAAAAATAACTGTGTTTCCTACTCATACGAACCATATGTAGTTCAACTCTGCTTATGAAACTGATACAAACAACAGCTCCTCTTACAAAAATGCTCTTTAGTTAATAGTGAGAATCTCGTTGGGTTCGTGTACTGCGAAAAATCATTTGAGCACAAAATTCACTGGGTTAACCAGAAATGAACTCTTGCTTGTAGGAAGACACAGATCATGGGGTTTAACTCCGTTTCTGAAGGGAAATTCAGACCAGAGTTCTAATCCCTGAACCACACTCTGTTTTACCGCAAGAAGGAAGCTCTTCTTTCCTGAGTCTAAAATACAGCAAGAACCATGAGCATGCTCTGAAAAAAAGAATTGGGTTTCTGACTCATGCTAACCATATATAGTTCAACTGTGCTTATGAACCTGATACAAAACACAGCTCCTGTTACATAAATGATATTTAGTTAATATTTAGAATCATGTTGGGTTTGTGAACTGGAAAAATCATTTGAGCCCAAAATTCCCTGGGTTAACCAGAAATGTACTCCTGCTTGTAGGAAGACAGAGATCCTGGGGTTTAATCCGTTTCTGAAGGGAAATTCAGACCAGAGTTCTGATCCCTGAAACAAACTCTGTTTTACCGCAAGAAGCAAGCTCTTCTTTCCTGAGGCTAAAATACAGCAAGAACCATGAGCATGCCCTGAAAAAAAGAACTCGGTTTCTGACTCATGCAAACCATATGTAGTTCAACTCAGCTTATGAAAGTGATACAAATCACAACTCCTCTAAGATAAATCCTCTTTAGTTAATAGATTGAATAGCGTTGGGTTCGTGAACTGCAAAGAATCATTTAAGCCCAAAATTCACTGGGTTTATCACAAATGAACTATTGCTTGTAGGAAGACACAGATCCTGTGGTTTAACTCCGTTTCTGAAGGGAAATTCAGACCAGTGTTCTCATCCATGAAACACACTCTGTTTTAACGCAAGAAGCAAGCTATTCTTTCCAGCGTCTCCAATACATCAAGAACCATGAGCATGCCCAGAAAAAAAAAGAACTGTGTTTCCTACTCCTACGGACCATATGTAGTTCAACTCTGCTCATGAAACTGATACAGACCACAGCTACTCTTAAATAAATGCTCTTTAGTTAATAGTTTGAATCGCGTTGGTTTTGTGGAATTCGAAAAATCATTTGAGCCCAAAATTCACTGGGTTAACAAGAAATGGACTCTTGATTGTTGGAAGACACAGATGTTCGGGTTTAACTCCGTTTCTGCAGGGAAATTTAGACCAGAGTTCTCATCCCTGAAACACATTCTGTTTTATCGAAGAAGCAAGCTCTTCTTTCCACAGTCTAAAATACAGCAAGATCCTTGAGCATGGCCCGAAAAAAAGAACTGTGTTTCCTACTCATAAGGACCATATGTAGTTCAACTCTCCTTATGAAACTGATACAAACCACGGCCCCCTCTTACATAATTGCACTTTAGTTAATAGTGAGAATCATGTTGGGTTGGTGAACTGCAAAAAATCATTTGAGCCCAATATTCACTGGGTTAACCAGAAATGAACTCTTGCTTGTAGGAAGACACTGATCCTGGGGTTTAACTCCGTTTCTGAAGGCAAATTCAGACCAGAATTCTCATCCCTGAAAAACACTCATTTTAATGCAAGAATCATCCTCTTCTTCCCAATGTCTCCAATACAGTACGAATCATGAGCATGCCCTGAAAAAAAGAACTGTGTTTCCTACTCATAGGGACCATATGTAGTCCAACTTTGCTTATGAAACTGATACAATCCACAGCTCCTCTTACATAAATGCTCTTTAGTTAATAGTGAGAATCGCGTTGGGTTCTAGAACTGTGTAAAATCATTTGAGCCAAAAATTCACTGGGTTTACCAGAAATGAACTCTTGATTGTAGGAAGACACATATCATGGGGTTTAACTCCGTTTCTGTAGGGAATTTCAGACCAGAGTTCTCATCGATGAAACACACTCTTTTTAATGCAAGAAGCAAGCTCATCTCTCTAGCGTCTCCAATACAGCAAGAACCATAAGCATGCCCAGAAAAAAAGAACTGTGTTTCCTACTCATATGGACCATATGTAGTTCAACTCTGCTTATGAAATGATACAGACCACAGCTCCTCTTACATGAATGCTCTTTAGTTAACAGTGAGAATCACGTTAGGTTCGTGAACTGCAAAAAATCACTTTGGCACAATATTCACTGGGTTAACCAGAAATGAACTCTTGATTGTAGGAAGACACAGATCATGGGGTTTAACTCCGTTTCTGAAGGGAAATTCAGTCCAGAGTTCTCATCCCTGAAACACATTCTGTTTAAACGCAAGAAGCAAGCTCTTTTTTCCACAGTCTAAAATACAGCAAGAACCATGAGCAAGCCCTGAAAAAAAGAACTGTGTTTCCTATTCATACGGACCATATGTAGTTCATCTCTGCTTATGAAAGTGATAAAAATCACAGCTCCTCTAAGATAAATCCTCTTTAGTTAATAGATTGAATAGCGTTGGGTTCATGAACTGCGAAAAATCATTTGAGCACAAAATTCACTGGGTTTACCAGAAATGAACTCTTGCTTGTAGGAAGACACAGATCCTGGGGTTCAACTCCGTTTTGAAGGGAAATACAGACCAGAATTCTCATCCCTGAAAAACACTCATTTTAAGGCAAGAATCATCCTCTTCTTTCCAATGTCTCCAATACAGTAAGAACCATGAGCATGCCCTGAAAAAAAGAACTGTGTTTCCTATTCATACGGACCATATGTAGTCCAACTCTGCTTATGAAACTGATACAACCCACAGCTCCTCTTACATAAATGCTCTTTAGTTAATAGTGAGAATCGCGTTGGGTTCTAGAACTGTGTAAAATCATTTGAGTCAAAAATTCACTGTGTTTACCAGAAATGAACTCTTGATTGTAGGATGACACATATCATGGGGTTTAACTACGTTTCTGTAGGGAATTTCAGACCAGAGTTCTCATGCATAAAACACACTCTTTTTTAATGCAAGAAGCAAGCTCTTCTTTCTAGCGTCTCCAATACAGCAAGAACCATGAGCATGCCCAGAAAAAAAGAACTGTGTTTCCTACTCATACGGACCATATGTAGTTCATCTCTGCTTATGAAATGATACAGACCACAGCTCCTATTACATGAATGCTCTTTAATTAATAGTGAGAATCACGTTAGGTTCGTGAACTGCGAAAAATCATTTGAGCACAATATTCACTTGGTTAACCAGAAATGAACTCTTGATTGTAGGAAGACACAGATCATGGGGTTTAACTCCGTTTCTGAAGGGAAATTCAGTCCAGAGTTCTCATCCCTGAAACACATTCTGTTTTAACGCAAGAAGCAAGCTCTTCTTTCCACACTCTAAAATACAGCAAGAAGCATGAGCAAGCCCTGAAAAAAAGAACTGTGTTTCCTGTTCATACGGACCATATGTAGTTCAACTCTGCTTATGAAAGAGATACAAACCAGAGTTCCTCTTACATAAATGATCTTTAGTTAATATATAGTATAGCGTTGGGTTCGTGAACTGTGAAAAATCATTTGAGCACAAAATTCACTGCGTTTACCAGAAATGAACTCTTGCTTGTAGGAAGACACATATCATGCGGTTTAACTCCGATTCTGAAGGGAATTTCAGACCAGAGTTCTCATCGATGAAACACACTCTTTTTTAATGCAAGAAGCAAGCTCTTCTTTCCAGCGTCTCCAATAAAGGTAGAACCATGAACATGCCCAGAAAAAAAGAACTGTGTTTCCTACTCATAAGGACCATATGTAGTTCAACTCTGCTTGTGAAACTGATAAAAACCACAGCTCCTCCTACATAAATGCTCTTTAGTTAAGTGATAATGTCGTTCAGTTTGGGAACAGCGAAAAATCATTTGAGCCCAAAATTCACTGGGTTAACCAGAAATGAACTCTTGCTTGTAGGAAGACACAGATCCTGGGGTTTAACTCCGTTTCTGAAGGGAAATTCAGACCAGAGTTCTCATCCCTGAAACACACTCTATTTTACTGCAAGAAGCAAGCTCCTCTTTCCAGAGTCTAAAATACAGCAAGAACCATGAGCAATCCCTGAAAAAAAGAACTGTGTTTCCTACTCATACGGACCATATGTAGTCCAACTGTGCTTATGAAACTGATACAAACCACAGCTCCTCTTACAAAAATGGTCTTTAGTTAATAGTGAGAATCCCGTTAGGTTCGTGAACTGCGAAAAATCATTTGAGCCCAAAATTCACTGGGTTAACCAGAAATGAACTCTTGCTTGTAGGAAGACACAGATACTGGGGTTTCACTACGTTACTGAAGGGAAATTCAGACCAGAGTTCTCATCCCTGAAACACACTCTGTTTTAACGAAGAAGCAAGCTCTCCTTTCCAGAGTCTAAAATACAGCAAGAACCATTAGCATGGCCTGAAAAAAAGAACGTATGTTTCCTAATCATCCGGACCATATGTAGTTCAACTCTGCTTATGAAACTGATACAAACCACACCTCCTCTTACATAAATGCTCTTTAGTTAATAGTGAGAATCGCGTTGGGTTCATGAAATGTGAAAAATCATTTGAGCACAAAATTCACTGGGTTTACCAGAAATAAACTCTTACATGTAGGAAGACACAGATCCATTTGTTTAACTCCGATTCTGAAGGGAAATTCAGACCAGAATTCTCATCCCTGAAAAACACTCTGTTTTAAGGCATGAATCATCCTCTTCTGTCCCGGGACTCCAATACAGTAAGAACCATGAGAATGCCAAGAAAATGAACTGTGTTAACTACTCATACGGAACATATGTAGTCCAACTTTGCTTATAAAACTGATACAGACCACATCTCCTCTTACATAAATGCTCTTTAGTTAATAGTGAGAATTACAATTGGTTCGTGAACTGCGAAAATTCATTTGAGCACAATATTCCCTGGGTTTACCAGAAATGATCTCTTGCTTGTAGGAAGACACAGATCCTGGGGTTTAACTACGTTTCTGAAGGGAAATTCAGCCCAGAGTTCTCATCCATGAAACACACCCTGTTTTAATGCAAGAAGCAAGGTCTTCTTTCCAGCGTCTCCAATACAGCAAGAAACATAAGCATTCCCAGAAAAAAAGAACTGTGTTTCCTGTTCATACGGACCATAGTAGTTAAACTCTGCTTATGAAACTGATACAGACCACACCTCCTCTTAGATAAATGCTCTTTAGTTAATAGTGATAATCGCGTTGGGTTCAAGAACTGTGTAAAATCATTTGAGCCAAAAATTCACTTTGTTTCCCAGAAATGAACGCTAGTTGGTAGGAAGACACAGATCCTGGGGCTCAACTCCGTTTCTGAATGGAAATTCAGACCAGAGTTCTCATACCTGAAACACACTCTGTTTTAACGAAGAATCACACTCTTCATTCAAGAGTCTAAAATACAGCAAGAACTGTGAGCATGCCCTGAAAAAACGAACTGTGTTTCCTACTCATACGGACCATATGTAGTTCAACTCTGCTTATGAAATGATACAGACCACAGCTCCTCTTACATAAATGCTCTTTAGTTATTAGTGATAATCGCATTGTGTTCTAGTACTGTGTATAGTCATTTGAGCCGAAAATTCACTTTGTTTACCAGAAATGAACTCTTGCTGGTAGGAAGACACAGATCATGGTGTTTAACTCCGTTTCTGAAGGCAAATTCAAACCAGAGTTCTCATCCATGAAACACAACCTGTTTTAATGCAAGAAGCAAGCTCTTCTTTCGAGCGTCACCAATACAGCAAGAACCATGAGCATGCCCTGAAAAAAGGAACTGTGTTACCTGCTCATACGGACCATATGTAATTCAACTCTGCTTAAGAAACTGATACAAACCACAGCTCCTCTTACATAAATGCTCTTTAGTTAATAGTGAGAATCGCGTTGGGTTCGTGAACTGCGAAAAATCATTTGAGCCCAAAATTCACTGGGTTAACCAGAAATGAACTCTTGTTTGTAGGAAGATACAGATCCTGGGGTTTAATCCGTTTCTGAAGGGAAAAGCAGACCAGAGTTCTCATCCTTGACACACACTCTGTTTAAACGAAGAAGGAAGCTCTGCTTTCCAGAGTCTAAAATAGAGCAAGAACCATGAGCATGGCCTGAAAAAAGAACTATGTTTCCTATTCATACGGATCATATGTAGTTCAACCCTGCTTATGAAACTGATAAATACCACACCTCCTCTTACATAAATGCTCTTTAGATAATAGTGAGAATAGCATTGGGTTCGTGAACTGCAAAAAATGATTTGAGTCCAAAATTCACAGGTTTTACCAGAAATGAACACTTGCTTGTAGGAAGACACTGATCCTGAGGTTTAACTCCGTTTGTTAAGGAAAATTCAGACCAGAGTTCTCATCCCTGAAAAAAACTCTGTTTTAAGGCAAGAATCATTCTCTTCTTTCCAGCGTCTCCAATATAGTAAGAAACATGAGCATGCCCAGAACAAAAGAACTGTGTTTCCTACTCTTACAGACCATATGTAGTTCAACTCTTCTTATGAAACTGATACAAACCACAGCTCCTCTTACATAAATCCTCTTTAGTTAATAGTGAGAATAGCATAGGGTTCGTGAACTGCGAAAATTCATTTGAGCCCAAAATTCACTGGGTTTACCAAAAATGAACTCTTGCTCATAGGAAGACACAGATCCTGGGGTTTAACTCCGTTTCTCAAGGGAAATACATACCAGAGTTCCCATCACTGAAATACACTCTGTTTAAACGAAGAAGAAAGCTCTTCTTTCCAGAGTCTAAAATACAGCAAGCACCATGAGCATGCCCTGATAAAAGGAACAGTGTTTCCTATCATAAGGACCATATGTAGTTCAACTCTCCTTATGATACTGATACAAACCACGGCTCCTCTTACATAAATGCTGTTTAGTTAATAGTGAGAATCATGTTGGGTTCGTGAACTGCGAAAAATCATTTAAGCCCAAAATTCACTGGGTTAACCTGAAATGGACTCTTGCTGGGAGGAAGACACAGATCCTGGGTATTAACTCCGTTTCTGAAGACAAATTCAGACCAGAATTCTCAACCCTGAAAAACACTCAGTTTTAAGGCAAGAAGCAAGCTCTTCTTTCCAGCGTCTCCAATACAACAAGAACCATGAGCTTGCTCTAAAAAAAAGAACTGTGTTTCCTATTCATACGGAACATATGTAGTTCAACACTGCTTATGAAAATGATACAGACCACAACTCCTCTTACATAAATGCTCTTTAGTTAATAGTGAGAATAGCGTTGGGTTCCTGAACTGTGAAAATTCATTTGAGCCCAAAATTCACTGAGTTTACCAGAAATGAACTCTCGCTTGTAGGAAGACACAGATCCTGGGGTTTAACAACGTTTCTGAAGGGAAATTCAGACCAGAGTTTTCATCCCTGAAACACACTGTGTTATAACACAAGAAACAAGCTCTTTTTTCCAGTGTCTTTAATACAGCCAGAACCATGAGCATGGCCTAAAAAAAAGAAATGTGTTTCCTATTCATACGGAACATGTGTAGTTCAACTCTGCTTATGAAACTGATACAGACCACACCTCCTGTTACATATATGCTCTTTAGTTAATAGTGAGAATCATGCTGGGTTCGTGATCTGCGAAAAATCATTTGAGCCAAAAATTCCCTGGGTATCCCAGAAATGAACTCTTGCTTGTAGGAAGACACTGATCCTGGGGTTTAACTCTGTTTCTGAAGGCAAATTCAGACCAGAGTTCTTGTCCCTGAAAAATACTCTGCTTTAAGGCAAGGATCATCCTCTGCTTTCCAGCGTGTCAAACATAGTAAGAACCATGAGCTTGCCCAGAAAAAGAGAACTGTGTTTCCTGCTCATACAGAGTATATGTAGTTCAACTCTGCTTATGAAATGATACAGACCACAGCTCCACTTAAATAAATGCTCTTTAGTTAATAGTGATAATCGCGTTGTGTTCTAGAACTGTGTATAATCATTTGACACGAAAAATCACTTGGTTTACCAGAAATGAACTCTGGAAGGTAGGAAGACACAGATCCTGGGGTTTAACTCCATTTCTGAAGGGAATTTCAGACCAGAGTTCTAATCCATGAAACACACTCTGTTATAACGCAAGAAGCCAGCTCTTTTTTCCAGAGTCTTTAATACAGCAAGAACCATGAGCATGCCGTGAAAAAAAGAAATGTGTTTCCTGCTCATACGGACCATATGTAGTTCAACTCTGCTTATGAAACTGATACAAACCACTGCTCCTCTTTCATAAATCCTCTTTTTTAATAGTGAGAATCGTGTTTTGTTCATGAACTGTGAAATATCATTTAAGCCCAAAATTCACTGATTTTACCAGAAATGAACTCTTGCTTGTAGGAAGACTCAGATCCTGGGGTTTAACTCTGTTTGTGATGGGAAATTCAGACCAGAGTTCTCATCCATGAAACACAACCTGTTTTAATGCAAGAAGCAAGGTCTTCCTTACAGAGTCTAAAATACAGCATGAACCATGAGCATGGCCTGAAAAAAAGAACTGTGTTTCCTATTCATACGGACCATATGTAGTTCAACTCTGCTTATGAAACTGATACAGACCACACCTCCTCTTACATAAATGCTCTTTAATTAATAGAGAAAATAGCATTGGGTTCGTGATCCTCGAAAATCATTGGAGCCCAAAATTCACTGTGTTTACAAGAAATGAACTCTTGCTTGTAGGTAGACACAGATCCTGGGCTTTAACTCTGTTTCTGAAGGGAAATTCAGACCAGAATTCTTATCCCTGAAACACACTCTGTTATAATGCAAGAAGCAAGCTCTTCTTTCCAGCCTCTCCAATACAGCAAGAACCATGATCATGCCCAGAAAAAAAAAAAAACTGTGTTTCCTACTCATACAAACCATATGTAGTTAAACTCTACTTATGAAACTGATTCAAACTACAGCTCCTTTACATAAATCCTCTTTAGTTAATAGTGAGAATCGCCTTGGTTTCGTGAACTGCGAAAAAATTATTAGAGCCCAAAATAAACTGGATTTATCAGAAATGAACTCTTGCTTGTAGGAAGACACAGATCATGGGGTTTAATTCCGTTTCTGAAGGGAAATTCATACCAGAGTTCTCATCCTTGAAACACACTCTGTTTTAACGCAAGAAGCAAGCTCTACTTCCTAACATCTCCAATACAGCAAGAACCATGAGCATGCCCACAAAAAAAGAACTGTGTCTCCTAATCATACGGACAATATGTAGTTCAACTCTGCTTATGAAACTGAAAAAAACCACAGCCCCTCTTAAATAAATGCTGTTTACTCAATAGTGAGAATCGGATTTGGTTGGTGAACTGTGAAAAATCATTTGAGCCCAAAATTCACTTGCTTTTCCAGAAATTAACTCTTGCTTTTAGGAAGGCACAGATCCTGGGGTTGAACTCCATTTCTCAAGGGATATTCTGAACAGAGTTCTCATCCCTTAAACACACTCTGATTTAAAGCTAGAAGCAAGCTCTTCTTTCCAGAATCTAAAATACAGCAAGAACCATGAGCAAGTCCTGAAAAAAAGAACTGTGTTACCTAATCATACGGACCATATGTAGTTCAACTCTGCTTTAGAAATGATACAGACTAATGCTCCTCTTACATAAATGCTCTTTAGTTAATAGTGAGAACCATGTTGGGTTCTAGAACTGTGAAAAGTCATTTGAGCCGAAAATTCTCTTGGTTTACCAGAAATGAACTCTTGCTGGTAGGAAGACACAGATCATGGGGTTTAACTCCGTTTGTGAAGGGAAATTCAGACCAGAGTTCTCATCCATGAAACACACCCTGTTTTAATGCAAGAAGCAAGCTCTTCATTCAAGCGTCTCCAATACAGCAAGAACCATGAGCATGCCCTGAAAAAAAGAACTGTGTTACCTACTCATATGGACCATATGTAGTTCAACTCTGCTTAAGAAATGATACAGACCACAGCTCCTCTTACATAAATGCTATTTAGTTAATATTGAGAATAGCGTTGGGTTTGTGAACTGCGAAAAATCATTTGAGCACAAAATTCACTGGGTTTACGAGAAATGAACTCTCGCTTGTAGGAAGACACAGATCCTGGGGTTTAACTCCGTTTCTGAGGGGAAATTCAGACCAGAGTTCTCATCTATGAAAAACACTCGGTTTTAAGGCAAGAATCATCCTCTGCTTTCCAGCGTCTCCGATATAGTAAGAAACATGAGCATGCCCAGAAAAAAAGAACTGTGTTTCCTATTCATACAGACCATATGTAGTTCAACTCTGCTTATGAAACTGATACAAACCACAGCTCCTCTTACACGAATCCTATTGAATTAACAGTGAGAATAGCATAGGGTTCGTGAACTGCGAAAAATCATTTGAGCCCAAAATTCACAGGGTTTACCAGAAATGAACACTTGCTTGTAGGAGGACACAGATCCTGGGTTTTAACTCCGTTTCTGCAGGGAAATTCAGACCAGAGTTCGCATCCTTGAAACACCCTCTGTTTTAACGAAGAAGCAAGCTCTTCTTTCCAGAGTCTAAAATACAGCAAGTACCATGAGCATGGCCTGAAAAAAAGAACTATGTTTCCTATTCATACGGACCATATGTAGTTCAACTCTGCTTATGAAACTTATACAGACCACCCCTCCTCTTAAATAATTGCTCTTTATTTAATAGTGAGAATGGACTTGGGTTCCTGAACTACAAAAAATCATTTGAGCCAAAAATTCACTGGGTTTACCAGAACTGAACTCTTGCTTGTAGGAAGACAGAGATCTGGCGGTTTAACTCTGTTTCTGAAGACAAATTTAGACCAGAATTCCCAACCCTGAAAAACACCCTGTTTTAAGGCAAGAAGCAAGCTCTACTTTCCAGCATCTCCTATAGAGCCAGAAACATGAGCATGAACTGAAAAAAAAAAAAAACTGTGTTTCCTACTCATATTGACCATATGTAGTTCAACTCTATTTAAGAAACTGATAAAAGCCATAGCTCCTCTTACATAAATGCTCTTTATGTAATAGTGACTAATCACGTTGGGTTCGTGAACTTCAAAAAATCATTTGAGCCAAAATTCACTGGGATAACCAGAAATGAACTCTTGCTTGTAGGAAGACACAGATCCTGGGGTTTAACTCCCTTTCTGAAGGGAAATTCAGACCAGAGTTCTCATCCCTGAAACACACTCTGTTTAAACGAAGAAACAAGCTCTTCTTTCCAGAGTCTAAAATACAGCAAGAACCATGAGCATGGCCTGATAAAACAGCTGTGTATCTTATTCATACGGACCATGTGTACTTCAACTCTGCTTATGAAACTGATACAGACCACACCTCCTCTTACATAAATGCTCTTTAGTTAATAGTGAGAATCGTGTTGGGTTCTTGAACTGCGAAAAATCATTTGAGCCCAAAAATCACTGGGTTAACCTGAAATGAACTCCTGCTGGTAGGAAGACACAGATCCTGGGGTTTAACTCCGTTTCCTAAGGCAAATTCAGACTAGAGTTCTCATCTCTGAAAAACACTCTGTTTTAAGGCAAGAATTATCCTCTTCTTTCCAGCATCTCCAATATAGGAAGAAACATGAGCATGCCCAGAAAAAAAGAACTGTGTTTCCTATTCATACAGACCATATGTAGTTCAACTCGGCTTATGAAACTGATACAAACCACAGCTCCTCTTACATGAATCCTATTGAGTTAACAGTGAGAATAGCATAGGGTTCGTGAACGGCCAAAAATCATTTGAGCCCAAAATTCACAGGGTTTACCAGAAATGAACTCTTGCTTGTAGGAGGACACAGATCCTGGGGTTTAACTCCGTTTCTGCAGGGAAATTCAGACCAGAGTTCCCAACCCTGAAAAACACTCTGTTTTAAGGCAAGAAGCAAGCTCTTCTTTCCAGCGTCTCCAAAAGAGCCAGAACCATGAGCATGCCCTGAAAAAAAGAACTGTGTTTCCTACTCATATTGACCATATGTAGTTCAACTCTGTTTATGAACTGATAAAAACCATAGCTCCTCTTACATAAATGCTCTTTACTTAATAGTGAGAATCGCCTTGGGTTCCTGAACTGTGAAAAATCATTTGAACACAAAATTCACTGGGTTTACCAGAAATGAACTCTCGCTTGTAGGAAGACACAGATCCTGGGCTGTAACTCTGTTTCTGAAGGGAAATTCAGACCAGAGTTCTCATCCCTGAAACACAATCTGTTTTAACGTAAGAAGCAATGTCTTTTTTCCAGAATCTAAAATACAGCAAGAACCATGAGCATGGCCTGAAAAAAAGAACTGTGTTTCCTACTCATAAGGACCATATGTAATTCAACTCAGCTTATGAAACTGATGCAGTCCACAGCTCCTCGTACATATATCCTACTTAGTTAATAGTGATAATCGCGATGGGTTCTAGAACTGTGCAAAATATTTTGAGCCGAAAATTCACTTGATTTACCAGAAATGAATTCGTGCTTGTAGGAAGACAAAGATCATGGGGTTTAACTCCTTTTCTGAAGGGAAATTCAGACCAGAGTTCTAATCCATGAAACACACTTTGTTTTAATGCAAGAAGCAAGCTCTTCTCTCCATCGTCTCCAAAACAGCAAGAACACTGAGCATGCCCAGAAAAAAGAACTGTGTTTCCTACTCATACGGACCATATGTAGTTCAACTCTGCTTATGAAACTGAGAAAAACCACAGCTCCTCTTACATAAATGTTCTTTAGTTAATAGTGGGAATCGCATTGGGTTTTTGAAATGTGTAAAATAATCTGAGCCTCAAAACAACTTTGTTTACCAGAAAAGAACTCTTGGTTGTAGGAGAAGACAGATCCTGGGGTTTAACTCCGTTTCTGAAGGGAAATTCAAACCAGTGTTCTCATCCATGAAACACACTCTGATTTAACGCAAGAATCAAGCTCTTCTTTCCAGCGTCTCGATTACAGCAAGAATCATGAGCATGCCCAGAAAAAAAGAACTGTGTTTCCTACTCATAAGGACCATATGTAGTTCAACTCTGCTTATGAAACTGAAACAAACCACAGCTCCTCTTACATAAATGGTCTATTGTTAAAAGTGAGAATTGCATTGGGTTCGTGAACTGCAAAAAATCACTTGTGCCCAAAATTCACTGGGTTTTCCAGAAATGAACTGTTGCTTGTAGGAAAAAACAGATCCTGGGGTTTAACTCCGTTTCTGAAGGGAAATTCAGACCAGAATTCTCATCCCTGAAACACAATTTGTTTTAACGTAAGCAGCAATGTCTTCTTTCCAGAATCTAAAATACAGCAAGAACCATGACCATGGCCTGAAAAAAAGAACTGTGTTTCCGACTCATAAGGACCATAGGTAATTCAACTCTGCTTATGAAACTGAAACAAACCACAGCTCCTCTTACATAAAGGCTCTTTTGGTAATAGTGAGAATCGCGTTGGGTTCGTGCACTGCTAAAAATCATTTGAGCACAAATTTCACTGGGTTTACCAGAAATGTACTCTTGCTTGTAGGAAGACAGAGATCCTGGGGTTTAACTCCGTTTCTGAGGGGAAATTTAGACCAGAGTACTCATCCATGAAACACACTCTGTTTTAATGCAAGAAGCAAGCTCTTCTTTCCAGCGTCTACAACACAGGAAGAACCATGAGCATGCCCATAATAAAATAACTGTGTTTCCTACTCATACGGACCATATGTAGTTCAACTCTGCTAATGAAATTGATGCAGACCACAGCTCCTCTTACATAAATGCTCTTTAGTTAATCGTGATAATAGTGTTGGGTTCATGAACTGTGTAAACTCATTTGAGCCCAAAATTCACTGGGCTTTCCAGAAATGAACGCTTGCTTGTAGGAAGTCACAGATCCTGGGGTTTAACTCCGTTCCTTTAGGGAAATTCAGACCAGAGTTCTCATCCATGAAACACACTCTGATTTAACTCAAGAAGCAAGCTCTTCTTTCCAGCGTCTCTAATACAGCAAGAACCATGAGCATGCCCTGAAAAGAAGAACAGTGTTTCCTACTCATACGGAAAATATGTAGTTCAACTCTGCTTATGAAACTGAAACAAACCACAGCTCCTCTTACATAAATGCTCTTTAGTTAATAGTGGGAATCGTTTTGGGTTGGTGAACTGCAAAAAATCATTTGAGCCCAAAATTCACTTGGTTTTCCAGAAATGAACTCTTGCTTGTAGGAAGACACAGATCCTGGGGTTTAACTCTGGTTCTGAAGGGAAATTCAGACCAGAATTCTCATCCATGAAACACACTCTGTTTTAATGCAAGAAGCAAGCTCTTCTTTCCATCATCTCCAAAACAGCAAGAATCATGAGCATTCCCAGAATAAAAGAACTGTGTTTCCTACTCATGCAGACCATAAGTAGTTCAACTGTGCTAATGAAACTGATACAGACCAGAGCTCCTCCTACATAAATGCTCTTTAGTTAATAGTGATAATAGTGTTGTGTTCTAGAACTGTGTAAAATCTTTTGAGCTGAAAATTCACTTGGTTTACCCGAAATGAACTCTTGCTTGTAGGAAGACACAGATCCTGGGGTTTAACTCCGTTTCCGAAGGGAAATTCAGACCAGAATTCTCATCCCTGAAACACAATCTGTTTTAACGTAAGAAGCAAGGTCTTCTTACCTGAATCTAAAATACAGCAAGAACCATGAGCATGGCCCGAAAAAAATAACTGTGTTTCCTACTCATACGGACCATATGTAATTCAACTCTGCTTATGATACTGAAACAAACCACAGCTCCTCTTACATAAATGCTCTTTAGTTAGGGAAATTCAGACCAGAATTCTCATCCATGAAACACACTCTGTTTTAATGCAAGAAGCAAGCTCTTCTTTCCATCATCTCCAAAACAGCAAGAATCATGAGCATTCCCAGAATAAAAGAACTGTGTTTCCTACTCATGCAGACCATATGTAGTTCAACTGTGCTAATGAAACTGATACAGACCAGAGCTCCTCCTACATAAATGCTCTTTAGTTAATAGTGATAATAGTGTTGTGTTCTAGAACTGTGTAAAATCATTTGAGCTGAAAATTCACTTGGTTTACCCGAAATGAACTCTTGCTTGTAGGAAGACACAGATCCTGGGGTTTAACTCTGTTTCCGAAGGGAAATTCAGACCAGAATTCTCATCCCTGAAACACAATCTGTTTGAATGTAAGAAGCAAGGTCTTCTTACCTGAATCTAAAATACAGCAAGAACCATGAGCATGGCCCGAAAAAAATAACTGAGTTTCCTACTCATACGGACCATATGTAATTCAACTCTGCTTATGAAACTGAAACAAACCACAGCTCCTCTTACATAAATGCTCTTTAGTTAATATTGAGAATCGCGTTGGGATCATGAACTGTGTAAAATCATTTGAGCCCAAAATTCACTGGGTTTTCCAAAAATGAACTGTTGCTTGTAGGAAAAATCAGATCCTGGGGTTTAACTCCGTTTCTGATGGGAAATTCAGACCAGAGTACTCATCCATGAAACACACTCTGATTTAAGGCTATAAGCAAGCTGTTCTTTCCATCGTCTCCAAAATAGCAAGAACACTGAGCATGCCAGGAAAAAGAATTGTGTTTCCTATTCATACGGACCATATGTAGTTCCACTCTGCTTATGAAACTGAAACAAACCACAGCTCCTCTTACATAAATGCTCTATAGTTAATATTGAGAATCGCGTTGGGTTCATGAACTGTGTAAAATCATTTGAGCCCAAAATTCACTGGGTTTTCCAGAAATGAACTGTTGCTTGTAGGAAGTCACAGATCCTGGGGTTTAACTCCGTTTCTGAAGGGAAATTTAGACCAGAATTCTCATCCATGAAACACACTCTGATTTAACGCAAGAAGCAAGCTCTTCTCTCCAGCGTCTCCAATACAGCAAGAACCATGAGCATGCCCTGAAAAAAAGAATAGTGTTTCCTACTCATACAGAAAATATGTAGTTAAACTCTGCTTATGAAACTGAAACAAACCACAGCTCCTCTTACATAAATGCTCTTTAGTTAATAGCGGGAATCGGTTTGGGTTGGTGAACTGCAAAAAATCATTTGAGCCCAAAATTCACTTGGTTTTCCAGAAATGAACTCTTGCTTGTATGAAGACACAGATCCTGGGTTTTAACTCTGGTTCTGAAGGGAAATTCAGACCAGAATTCTCATCCATGAAACACACTCTGTTTTAATGCAAGAAGCAAGCTCTTCTTTCCATCATCTCCAAAACAGCAAGAATCATGAGCATTCCCAGAATAAAAGAACTGTGTTTCCTACTCATGCGGACCATATGTAGTTCCACTCTGCTAATGAAACTGATACAGACCACAGCTCCTCCTACATAAATGCTCTTTAGTTAATAGTGATAATAGTGTTGTGTTCGAGAACTGTGTAAAATCATTTGAGCCCAAAATTCACTGGGTTTTCCAGAAATGAACTGTTGCTTGTAGGAAGTCACAGATCCTGGGGTTTAACTCCGTTCCTTTAGGAAAATTCAGACCAGAGTTCTCATCCATGAAACACACTCTGATTTAACGCAAGAAGCAAGCTCTTCTTTCCAGCGTCTCTAATACAGCAAGAACCATGAGCATGCCCTGAAAAGAAGAACAGTGTTTCCTACTCATACAAAAATATGTAGTTCAACTCTGCTTATGAAACTGAAACAAACCACAGCTCCTCTTACATAAATGCTCTTTAGTTAATAGAGTGAATCGGTTTGGGTTGGTGAACTGCAAAAAATCATTTGAGCCCAAAATTCACTTGGTTTTCCAGAAATGAACTCTTGCTTGTAGGAAGACACAGATACTGGGGTTTAACTCTGGTTCTGAAGGGAAATTCAGACCAGAATTCTCATCCATGAAACACACTCTGTTTTAATGCAAGAAGCAAGCTCTTCTTTCCATCGTCTCCAAAACAGCAAGAATCATGAGCATTCCCAGAATAAAAGAACTGTGTTTCCTACTCATGCAGACCATATGTAGTTCAACTGTGCTAATGAAACTGATACAGACCAGAGCTCCTCCTACATAAATGCTCTTTAGTTAATAGTGATAATAGTGTTGTGTTCTAGAACTGTGTAAAATCATTTGAGCTGAAAATTCACTTGGTTTACCCGAAATGAACTCTTGCTTGTAGGAAGACACAGATCCTGGGGTTTAACTCCGTTTCCGAAGGGAAATTCAGACCAGAATTCTCATCCCTGAAACACAATCTGTTTTAACGTAAGAAGCAAGGTCTTCTTACCTGAATCTAAAATACAGCAAGAACCATGAGCATGGCCCGAAAAAAATAACTGAGTTTCCTACTCATACGGACCATATGTAATTCAACTCTGCTTATGAAACTGAAACAAACCACAGCTCCTCTTACATAAATGCTCTTTAGTTAATAGTGGGAATCGGTTTGGGTTGGTGAACTGCAAAAAATCATTTGAGCCCAAAATTCACTTGGTTTTCCAGAAATGAACTCTTGCTTGTAGGAAGACACAGATACTGGGGTTTAACTCTGGTTCGGAAGGGAAATTCAGACCAGAATTCTCATCCATGAAACACACTCTGTTTTAATGCAAGAAGCAAGCTCTTCTTTCCATCATCTCCAAAACAGCAAGAATCATGAGCATTCCCAGAATAAAAGAACTGTGTTTCCTACTCATGTGGACCATATGTAGTTCAACTCTGCTAATGAAACTTATACAGACCACAGCTCCTCCTACATAAATGCTCTTTAGTTAATAGTGATAATAGTTTTGTGTTCTAGAACTGTGTAAAATCATTTGAGCCCAAAATTCAATGGGTTTTCCAGAAATGAACTGTTGCTTGTAGGAAGTCACAGATCCTGGGGTTTAACTCCGTTTCTGAAGGGAAATTTAGACCAGAATTCTCATCCATGAAACACACTCTGATTAAACGCAAGAAGCAAGCTCTTCTTTCCATCATCTCCAAAACAGCAAGAATCATGAGCATTCCCAGAATAAAAGAACTGTGTTTCCTACTCATGCGGACCATATGTAGTTCAACTCTGCTAATGAAACTGATACAGACCACAGCTCCTACTACATAAATGCTCTTTAGTTAATAGTGATAATAGTGTTGTGTTCTAGAACTGTGTAAAATCATTTGAGCCCAAAATTCACTTGGTTTACCCGAAATGAACTCTTGCTTGTAGGAAGACACAGATCCTGGGGTTTAACTCCGTTTCCGAAGGGGAATTCAGACCAGAATTCTCATCCCTGAAACACAATCTGTTTGAATGTAAGAAGCAAGGTCTTCTTACCTGAATCTAAAATACAGCAAGAACCATGAGCATGGCCCGAAAAAAATAACTGAGTTTCCTACTCATACGGACCATATGTAATTCAACTCTGCTTATGAAACTGAAACAAACCACAGCTCCTCTTACATAAATGCTCTTTAGTTAATATTGAGAATCGCGTTGGGATCATGAACTGTGTAAAATCATTTGAGCCCAAAATTCACTGGGTTTTCCAAAAATGAACTGTTGCTTGTAGGAAAAAACAGATCCTGGGGTTTAACTCCGTTTCTGATGGGAAATTCAGACCAGAGTACTCATCCATGAAACACACTCTGATTTAAGGCTATAAGCAAGCTGTTCTTTCCATCGTCTCCAAAATAGCAAGAACACTGAGCATGCCAGGAAAAAGAATTGTGTTTCCTATTCATACGGACCATATGTAGTTCCACTCTGCTTATGAAACTGAAACAAACCACAGCTCCTCTTACATAAATGCTCTATAGTTAATATTGAGAATCGCGTTGGGTTCATGAACTGTGTAAAATCATTTGAGCCCAAAATTCACTGGGTTTTCCAGAAATGAACTGTTGCTTGTAGGAAGTCACAGATCCTGGGGTTTAACTCCGTTTCTGAAGGGAAATTTAGACCAGAATTCTCATCCATGAAACACACTCTGATTTAACGCAAGAAGCAAGCTCTTCTCTCCAGCGTCTCCAATACAGCAAGAACCATGAGCATGCCCTGAAAAAAAGAATAGTGTTTCCTACTCATACAGAAAATATGTAGTTAAACTCTGCTTATGAAACTGAAACAAACCACAGCTCCTCTTACATAAATGCTCTTTAGTTAATAGCGGGAATCGGTTTGGGTTGGTGAACTGCAAAAAATCATTTGAGCCCAAAATTCACTTGGTTTTCCAGAAATGAACTCTTGCTTGTATGAAGACACAGATCCTGGGTTTTAACTCTGGTTCTGAAGGGAAATTCAGACCAGAATTCTCATCCATGAAACACACTCTGTTTTAATGCAAGAAGCAAGCTCTTCTTTCCATCATCTCCAAAACAGCAAGAATCATGAGCATTCCCAGAATAAAAGAACTGTGTTTCCTACTCATGCGGACCATATGTAGTTCCACTCTGCTAATGAAACTGATACAGACCACAGCTCCTCCTACATAAATGCTCTTTAGTTAATAGTGATAATAGTGTTGTGTTCGAGAACTGTGTAAAATCATTTGAGCCCAAAATTCACTGGGTTTTCCAGAAATGAACTGTTGCTTGTAGGAAGTCACAGATCCTGGGGTTTAACTCCGTTCCTTTAGGAAAATTCAGACCAGAGTTCTCATCCATGAAACACACTCTGATTTAACGCAAGAAGCAAGCTCTTCTTTCCAGCGTCTCTAATACAGCAAGAACCATGAGCATGCCCTGAAAAGAAGAACAGTGTTTCCTACTCATACAAAAATATGTAGTTCAACTCTGCTTATGAAACTGAAACAAACCACAGCTCCTCTTACATAAATGCTCTTTAGTTAATAGAGTGAATCGGTTTGGGTTGGTGAACTGCAAAAAATCATTTGAGCCCAAAATTCACTTGGTTTTCCAGAAATGAACTCTTGCTTGTAGGAAGACACAGATACTGGGGTTTAACTCTGGTTCTGAAGGGAAATTCAGACCAGAATTCTCATCCATGAAACACACTCTGTTTTAATGCAAGAAGCAAGCTCTTCTTTCCATCGTCTCCAAAACAGCAAGAATCATGAGCATTCCCAGAATAAAAGAACTGTGTTTCCTACTCATGCAGACCATATGTAGTTCAACTGTGCTAATGAAACTGATACAGACCAGAGCTCCTCCTACATAAATGCTCTTTAGTTAATAGTGATAATAGTGTTGTGTTCTAGAACTGTGTAAAATCATTTGAGCTGAAAATTCACTTGGTTTACCCGAAATGAACTCTTGCTTGTAGGAAGACACAGATCCTGGGGTTTAACTCCGTTTCCGAAGGGAAATTCAGACCAGAATTCTCATCCCTGAAACACAATCTGTTTTAACGTAAGAAGCAAGGTCTTCTTACCTGAATCTAAAATACAGCAAGAACCATGAGCATGGCCCGAAAAAAATAACTGAGTTTCCTACTCATACGGACCATATGTAATTCAACTCTGCTTATGAAACTGAAACAAACCACAGCTCCTCTTACATAAATGCTCTTTAGTTAATAGAGTGAATCGGTTTGGGTTGGTGAACTGCAAAAAATCATTTGAGCCCAAAATTCACTTGGTTTTCCAGAAATGAACTCTTGCTTGTAGGAAGACACAGATACTGGGGTTTAACTCTGGTTCTGAAGGGAAATTCAGACCAGAATTCTCATCCATGAAACACACTCTGTTTTAATGCAAGAAGCAAGCTCTTCTTTCCATCGTCTCCAAAACAGCAAGAATCATGAGCATTCCCAGAATAAAAGAACTGTGTTTCCTACTCATGCAGACCATATGTAGTTCAACTGTGCTAATGAAACTGATACAGACCAGAGCTCCTCCTACATAAATGCTCTTTAGTTAATAGTGATAATAGTGTTGTGTTCTAGAACTGTGTAAAATCATTTGAGCTGAAAATTCACTTGGTTTACCCGAAATGAACTCTTGCTTGTAGGAAGACACAGATCCTGGGGTTTAACTCCGTTTCCGAAGGGAAATTCAGACCAGAATTCTCATCCCTGAAACACAATCTGTTTTAACGTAAGAAGCAAGGTCTTCTTACCTGAATCTAAAATACAGCAAGAACCATGAGCATGGCCCGAAAAAAATAACTGAGTTTCCTACTCATACGGACCATATGTAATTCAACTCTGCTTATGAAACTGAAACAAACCACAGCTCCTCTTACATAAATGCTCTTTAGTTAATAGTGGGAATCGGTTTGGGTTGGTGAACTGCAAAAAATCATTTGAGCCCAAAATTCACTTGGTTTTCCAGAAATGAACTCTTGCTTGTAGGAAGACACAGATACTGGGGTTTAACTCTGGTTCGGAAGGGAAATTCAGACCAGAATTCTCATCCATGAAACACACTCTGTTTTAATGCAAGAAGCAAGCTCTTCTTTCCATCATCTCCAAAACAGCAAGAATCATGAGCATTCCCAGAATAAAAGAACTGTGTTTCCTACTCATGTGGACCATATGTAGTTCAACTCTGCTAATGAAACTTATACAGACCACAGCTCCTCCTACATAAATGCTCTTTAGTTAATAGTGATAATAGTTTTGTGTTCTAGAACTGTGTAAAATCATTTGAGCCCAAAATTCAATGGGTTTTCCAGAAATGAACTGTTGCTTGTAGGAAGTCACAGATCCTGGGGTTTAACTCCGTTTCTGAAGGGAAATTTAGACCAGAATTCTCATCCATGAAACACACTCTGATTAAACGCAAGAAGCAAGCTCTTCTTTCCATCATCTCCAAAACAGCAAGAATCATGAGCATTCCCAGAATAAAAGAACTGTGTTTCCTACTCATGCGGACCATATGTAGTTCAACTCTGCTAATGAAACTGATACAGACCACAGCTCCTACTACATAAATGCTCTTTAGTTAATAGTGATAATAGTGTTGTGTTCTAGAACTGTGTAAAATCATTTGAGCCCAAAATTCACTTGGTTTAACAGAAATGAACTCTTGCTTGTAGGAAGACACAGATCATGGGGTTTAACTCCGTTTCTGAAGGGAAATTCAGACCAGAGTTCTCATCCATGAAACACATTCCGTTTAAATGCAAGAAGAAAGCTCTTCATTCTAGCGTCTCCAATACAGCAAGAATCATGAGCATGCCCTGAAAAAAAGAACTTTGTTTCCTACTCATACAGAAAATATATAGTTCAACTCTGCTTATGAAACTGATACAAACCACAGCTCCTCTTACATAAATGCTCTTTAGTTAATAGTGTGAATTTGTTTTGGTTGGTGAACTCGAAAAATCATTTGAGCCCAAAATTCACTTGGTTTAACAGAAATGAACTCTTGCTTGTAGTAAGACACAGATCTTGGGGTTTAACTCCGCTTCTGAAGGGAAATTCACAGCAGAATTCTAATCCCTGAAACAGAATCTGTTTTAACGCAAGAAGCAAGCACTTCTTTCCAGAATCTAAAATACAGCAAGAACCATGAGCATGGCCAAAAAAATGAACTGTGTTTTCTACACATAAGGACCATAAGTAATTCAACTCTGCTTATGAAACTGAAACAAACCACAGCTCCTCTTACATAAATGCTCTTAAGTTAATAGTGCGAATCGCGTTGGGTTCATGAACTGTGTAAAATTATTTGAGCCCAAAATTCACTGGGTTTTCCAGACATGAACTGTTGCTTGTAGGAAGACACATATCTTGGCGTGTAAATCCGTTTCAGAAGGGAAATTCAGACCAGAATTCTCATCCCAGAAACACAATTTGTTTTAACGTAAGAAGCAAAGTCTTCTTTCCAGAATCTAAAATACAGCAAGAACCATGAGCATGACCTGAAAAAAAGAACTGTGTTTCCGACTCATAAGGACCATATGTAATTCAACTCTACTTATGAAACTGAAACAAACCACAGCTCCTCTTACATAAATGCTCTTTAGTTAGGGAAATTCAGACCAGAATTCTCATCCATGAAACACACTCTGTTTTAATGCAAGAAGCAAGCTCTTCTTTCCATCATCTCCAAAACAGCAAGAATCATGAGCATTCCCAGAATAAAAGAACTGTGTTTCCTACCCATGCAGACCATATGTAGTTCAACTGTGCTAATGAAACTGATACAGACCAGAGCTCCTCCTACATAAATGCTCTTTAGTTAATAGTGATAATAGTGTTGTGTTCTAGAACTGTGTAAATTCATTTGAGCTGAAAATTCACTTGGTTTACCCGAAATGAACTCTTGCTTGTAGGAAGACACAGATCCTGGGGTTTAACTCCGTTTCCGAAGGGAAATTCAGACCAGAATTCTCATCCCTGAAACACAATCTGTTTTAACGTAAGAAGCAAGGTCTTCTTACCTGAATCTAAAATACAGCAAGAACCATGAGCATGGCCCGAAAAAAATAACTGTGTTTCCTACTCATATGGACCATATGTAATTCAACTCTGCTTATGAAACTGAAACAAACCACAGCTCCTTTTACATAAATGCTCTTTAGTTAATATTGAGAATCGCGTTGGGATCATGAACTGTGTAAAATCATTTGAGCCCAAAATTCACTGGGTTTTCCAAAAATGAACTGTTGCTTGTAGGAAAAAACAGATCCTGGGGTTTAACTCCGTTTCTGATGGGAAATTCAGACCAGAGTACTCATCCATGAAACACACTCTGATTTAATGCTATAAGCAAGCTGTTCTTTCCATCGTCTCCAAAATAGCAAGAACACTGAGCATGCCCGGAAAAAGAATTGTGTTTCCTATTCATACGGACCATATGTAGTTCCACTCTGCTTATGAAACTGAAACAAACCACAGCTCCTCTTACATAAATGCTCTATAGTTAATATTGAGAATCGCGTTGGGTTCATGAACTGTGTAAAATCATTTGAGCCCAAAATTCACTGGGTTTTCCAGAAATGAACTGTTGCTTGTAGGAAGTCACAGATCCTGGGGTTTAACTCCGTTTCTGAAGGGAAATTTAGACCAGAATTCTCATCCATGAAACACACTCTGATTTAACGCAAGAAGCAAGCTCTTCTCTCCAGCGTCTCCAATACAGCAAGAACCATGAGCATGCCCTGAAAAAAAGAACAGTGTATCCTACTCATACGGAAAATATGTAGTTCAACTCTGCTTATGAAACTGAAACAAACCACAGCTCCTCTTACATAAATGCTCTTTAGTTAATAGTGGGAATCGGTTTGGGTTGGTGAACTGCAAAAAATCATTTGAGCCCAAAATTCACTTGGTTTTCCAGAAATGAACTCTTGCTTGTAGGAAGACACAGATCCTGGGGTTTAACTCTTGTTCTGAAGGGAAATTCAGACCAGAATTCTCATCCATGAAACACACTCTGTTTTAATGCAAGAAGCAAGCTCTTCTTTCCATCATCTCCAAAACAGCAAGAATCATGAGGATTCCCAGAATAAAAGAACTGTGTTTCCTACTCATGCGGACCATATGTAGTTCAACTCTGCTAATGAAACTGATACAGACCACAGCTCCTCCTACATAAATGCTCCTTAGTTAATAGTGATAATAGTGTTGTGTTCTAGAACTGTGTAAAATCATTTGAGCCCAAAATTCACTGGGTTTAACAGAAATAAACTCTTGCTTGTAGGAAGACACAGATCATGGGGTTTAACTCCGTTTCTGAAGGGAAATTCAGACCAGAGTTCTCATCCATGAAACACATTCCATTTAATTGCAAGAAGAAAGCTCTTCTTTCCAGCGTCTCCAATACAGCAAGAATCATGAGCATGCCCTTAAAAAAAGAACTGTGTTTCCTACTCATACAGAAAATATATAGTTCAACTCTGCTTATGAAACTGATACAAACCACAGCTCCTCTTACATAAATGCTCTTTAGTTAATAGTGTGAATTTGTTTTGGTTGGTGAACTCGAAAAATCATTTGAGCCCAAAATTCACTTGGTTTAACAGAAATGAACTCTTGCTTGTAGTAAGACACAGATCTTGGGGTTTAACTCCGCTTCTGAAGGGAAATTCAGAGCAGAATTCTAATCCCTGAAACAGAATCTGTTTTAACGCAAGAAGGAAGCACTTCTTTCCAGAATCTAAAATACAGCAAGAACCATGAGCATGGCCAAAAAAAAGAACTGTGTTTTCTACACATAAGGACCATAAGTAATTCAACTCTGCTTATGAAACTGAAACAAACCACAGCTCCTCTTACATAAATGCTCTTAAGTTAATAGTGCGAATCGCGTTGGGTTCATGAACTGTGTAAAATTATTTGAGCCCAAAATTCACTGGGTTTTCCAGACATGAACTGTTGCTTGTAGGAAGACACATATCTTGGCGTGTATCTCCGTTTCAGAAGGGAAATTCAGACCAGAATTCTCATCCCTGAAACACAATTTGTTTTAACGTAAGAAGCAAGGTCTTCTTTCCAGAATCTAAAATACAGCAAGAACCATGAGCATGGCCCGAAAAAAATAACTGTGTTTCCGGCTCATAAGGACCATATGTAATTCAACTCTACTTATGAAACTGAAACAAACCACAGCTCCTCTTACATAAATGCTCTTTAGTTAGGGAAATTCAGACCAGAATTCTCATCCATGAAACACACTCTGTTTTAATGCAAGAAGCAAGCTCTTCTTTCCATCGTCTCCAAAACAGCAAGAATCATGAGCATTCCCAGAATAAAAGAACTGTGTTTTCTACTCATGCAGACCATATGTAGTTCAACTGTGCTAATGAAACTGATACAGACCAGAGCTCCTCCTTCATAAATGCTCTTTAGTTAATAGTGATAATAGTGTTGTGTTCTAGAACTGTGTAAAATCATTTGAGCTGAAAATTCACTTAGTTTACCCGAAATGAACTCTTGCTTGTAGGAAGACACAGATCCTGGGGTTTAACTCCGTTTCCGAAGGGAAATTGAGACCAGAATTCTCATCCCTGAAACAAAATCTGTTTTAATATAAGAAGCAAGGTATTCCTACCTGAATCTAAAATACAGCAAGAACCATGAGCATGGCCCGAAAAAAATAACTGTGTTTCCTAATCATACGGACCATATGTAATTCAACTCTGCTTATGAAACTGAAACAAACCACAGCTCCTCTTACATAAATGCTCTTTAGTTAATATTGAGAATAGCGTTGGGTTCAATAACTGTGTAAAATCATTTGAGCCCAAAATTCACTGGGTTTTCCAAAAATGAACTGTTGCTTGTAGGAAAAAACAGATCCTGGGGTTTAACTCCGTTTCTGATGGGAAATTCAGACCAGAGTACTCATCCATGAAACACACTCTGATTTAATGCTATAAACAAGCTGTTCTTTCCATCGTCTCCAAAATAGCAAGAACACTGAGCATGCCAGGAAAAAGAATTGTGTTTCCTATTCATACGGACCATATGTAGTTCAACTCTGCTTATGAAACTGAAACAAACCACAGCTCCTCTTACATAAATGCTCTTTAGTTAATAGTGGGAATCGGTTTGGGTTGGTGAACTGCAAAAAATCATTTGAGCCCAAAATTCACTTGGTTTTGCAGAAATGAACTCTTGCTTGTAGGAAGACACAGATCCTGGGGTTTAACTCCGTTTCTGAAGGGAAATTCAGACCAGAATTCTCATCCATGAAACACACTCTGTTTTAATGCAAGAAGCAAGCTCTTCTTTCCATCATCATCAAAACAGCAAGAATCATGAGCATTCCCAGAATAAAAGAACTGTGTTTCCTACTCATGCGGACCATATGTAGTTCAACTCTGCTAATGAAACTGATACAGACCACAGCTCCTCCTACATAAATGCTCTTTAGTTAATAGTGATAATAGTGTCCTGTTCTAGAACTGTGTAAAATCATTTGAGCCCAAAATTCACTGGGTTTTCCAGAAATGAACTGTTGCTGGTAGGAAGTCACAGATACTGGTGTTTAACTCCGTTCCTTTAGGGAAATTCAGACCAGAGTTCTCATCCATGAAACACACTCTGATTTAACGCAAGAAGCAAGCTCTTCTTTCCAGCGTCTCTAATACAGCAAGAACCATGAGCATGCCCTGAAAAAAAGAACTGTGTTTCCTACTCATACGGAAAATATGTAGTTCAACTCTGCTTATGAAACTGAAACGAACCACAGCTCCTCTTACATAAATGCTCTTTAGTTAATAGTGGGAATCGGTTTGGGTTGGTGAACTGCAAAAAATCATTTGAGCCCAAAATTCACTTGATTTATCAGAAATGAACTCTTGCTTGTAGGAAGACACAGATCCTGGGGTTTAACTCTGGTTCTGAAGGAAAATTCAGACCAGAATTCTCATCCATGAAACACACTCTGTTTTAATGCAAGAAGCAAGCTCTTCTTTCCATCATCTCCAAAACAGCAAGAATCATGAGCATTCCCAGAATAAAAGAACTGTGTTTCCTACTCATGCAGACCATATGTAGTTCAACTGTGCTAATGAAACTGATACAGACCAGAGCTCCTCCTACATAAATGCTGTTTAGTTAATAGTGATAATAGTGTTGTGTTCTAGAACTGTGTAAAAACATTTGAGCTGAAAATTCACTTGGTTTACCCGAAATGAACTCTTGCTTGTAGGAAGACACAGATCCTGGGGTTTAACTCCGTTTCCGAAGGGAAATTCAGACCAGAATTCTCATCCCTGAAACACAATCTGTTTTAACATAAGAAGCAAGGTCTTCTTACCTGAATCTAAAATACAGCAAGAACCATGAGCATGGACCGAAAAAAATAACTGTGTTTCCTACTCATACGGACCATATGTAATTCAACTCTGCTTATGAAACTGAAACAAACCACAGCTCCTCTTCAATAAATGCTCTTTAGTTAATAGTGAGAATCGCTTTGGGATCATTAACTGCGTAAAATCATTTGAGGCCAAAATTCACTGGGTATTCCAGAAATGAACTCTTGCTTGTAGGAAGACACAGAACCTGGGGTTTAACTCCGCTTCTGAAGGGAAATTCAGACCAGAATTCTCATCCCTGCAACACAATCTGTTTTAACATATGAAGCAAGGTCTTCTTTCCAGAATCTAAAATACAGCAAGAACCATGAGCATGGCCTGAAAAGGAGAGCTGTGTTTCCTACTCATAAGGACCATATGTCATTCAACTCTCCTTATGAACCTGAAACAAACCACAGCTCCTCTTACATAAATGCTCTTTAGTTAATAGTGAGAATTGTGTTGTGTTCAGGAATTGTGTAAAATCATTTGAGCACAAAATTCACTGGGTTTTCCAGAAATGAACTGTTGCTTGTAGGAAAACAAAGATCCTGGGGTTTAACTCCGTTTCTGAAGGGAAATTCAGACCAGAATTCTCATCCCTGAAACACAATCTGTTTTAATGTAAGAAGCAAGGTCTTCTTTCCAGAATCTAAAATGCAGCAAGAACCATGAGCATGGCCTGAAAAAAAGCTGTGTTTCCTACTCATAAAGACCATATGTCATTCAACTCTGCTTATGAAACTGAAACAAACCACAGATCCTCTTACATAAATGCTCTTTAGTTAATAGTGAGAATCACGTTGTGTTCATGAACTGTGTAAAATCATTTGATCCCAAAATTCACTGGGTTTTCCAGAAATGAACTCTTGCTTGTAGGAAGACACAGATCCTGGGGTGTAACTCCGTTTGTGAAGGGAAATTCAGACCAGAGTTCTCATCCATGAAACACATTCTTTTAAATGCAAGAAGCAAGCTCTTCTTTCCAGTGTCTCCAATACAGCAAGAGTCATGAGCATTCCCAGAACAAAAGAACTGTGTTTCCTACTCATGCGGATCATATGTAGTACAACTCAGCTAATAAAATTTATAAAGACCACAGCTCCTCTTTAATAAATGCTCTTTAGTTAATAGTGATAATAGTGTTGGGTTCTAGAACTGTGTAAAATTATTTGAGCAGAAAATTCACTTGGTTTACCAGAAATGACCTCTTGCTTGTAGGAAGAAACAGATCATGGGGTTTAACTCCGTTTCTGAAGGGAAATTCAAACCAGTGTTCTCCTCCATGAAACACACTCTCATTTAATGCAAGAAACAAGATCTTCTTTCCAGCGTCTCAAATACAGCAAGAATCATGTGCATGCCCAGTAAAAAAGAACTTTGTTTCCTACTCATAAGGACAATATGTAATTCAACTCTGCTTATGAAACTGAAACAAACCACAGCTCCTCCTACAAAAATGCTCGTTAGTTAATAGTTAGAATCGCGTTGGATTCATGAACTGTGTAAAATCTTTGAGCCCATAATACACTGGGTTTACCAGAAATGAACTCTTGCTTGTAGGAAGACACAGATCCTGAGTTTTAACTCCATTTCTGATTGGAAATTCAGACCAGAGTACTCATCCATGAAACACACTCTGTTTTAATGCAAGAAGCAAGCTTTTCTTTCCATTGTCTCCAAAAAAGCAAGAACCCTGAGCATTCCCAGAATAAAAGAACTGTGTTTCCTACTCATACGGACCATATGTAGTTCAACTCTGCTTATGAAACTGATACAAACCACAGCTCCTCTTACATAAATGCTCTTTAGGTAATAGTAAGAATCGCGTTGGGTTCATGAACTGTGTAAAATAATTTGAGCCTCAAAATAACTTGGTTTAACAGAAAAGAACTCTTGCTTGTAGGAAAAGACAGAACCTGGGGTTTAACTCCGTTTCTGAAGGGATATTCAGACCAGTGTTCTCATCCATGAAACACACTCTGATTTAACGCAAGACGCAAGCTCTTCTTTCCAGTGTCTCCAATACAGCAAGAATCATGAGCATGCCCAGAAAAAAAGAACTGTGTTTCCTATTCATAAGGACCATATGTAGTTCAACTCTGCTTAAGAATCTGATACAAACCACAGCTCCTCTTACATAAATGGTCTATTGTTAAAAGTGAGAATTGCGTTGGGTTCGTGAACTGCGAAAAATCATTTGTGCTCAAAATTCACTGGGTTTTCCAGAAATGAACTCCTGCTTGTAGGAAGACACAGTTCCTGGGGTTTAACTCCTTTTCTGAAGGGAAATTCAGACCAGAATTCTCATCCCTGTAACACAATTTGTTTTAACGTAAGAAGCAAGGTCTTCTTTCCAGAATCTAAAATACAGCAAGAACCATGACCATGGCCTGAAAAAAAAGAACTGTGTTTCTGACTCATAAGGACCATATGTAATTCAACTCTGCTTATGAAACTGAAACAAACCACAGCTCCTCTTACATAAAGGCTCTTTTGGTAATAGTGAGAATCTCGTTGGGTTCGTGCACTGCCAAAAATCATTTGAGCACAAATTTCACTGGGTTTACCAGAAATGAACTCTTGCTTGTAGGAAGACACAGATCCTGGAATTTAACTCCGTTTCTGAGGGGAAATTCAGACCAGAGTACTCATCCATGAAACACACTCTCTTTTAATGCAAGAAGCAAGCTCTTCTTTCCAGCGTCTACAATACAGCAGGAACCATGAGCATGCCCAGAAAAAAAGAACGGTGTTTCCTACTCATACGGAGCAGATGTAGTTCAAGTCTTCTGATAAAACTGATACAAAACACAGCTCCTCTCACATAAATGGTCTTTAGTTAAAAGTGAGAATCGCATTGGATTCATGAACTGTGTAAAATCATTTGAGCCCAAAATTCACTGGGTTTACCAGAAATGAACTCTTGATTGTAGGAAGACACCGATACTGGGGTTTAACTCCGTTTCTGATGGGAAAATCAGACCAGAGTACTCATCCATGAAACACATTCTATTTTAATGCAAGAAGCAAGCTCTTCTTTCCCCCGTCTCCAATACAGCAAGAACCATGAGCATGCCCAGAAAAAAAGCACTGTGTTTATGACTCATACGGACTGGAAGTAGTTCAACTCTGCTGATGAAACTGATACAAACCACAGCTCTTCTTACATAAATGTTCTTTAGTTAACAGTGAGAATTGCGTTGGATTAGTGAACTGCGAAAAAATTATTTGTTCCCAAAATTCACTGGGTTTTCCAGAAATGAACTCTTGCTTGTAGGAAGACACAGATCCTGGAGTTTTACGCCGTTTCTGAAGGGAAATTCAGACCAGAATTCTCATCCCTGAAACACAATTTGTTTTAACGTAAGAAGCAAGGTCTTCTTTCCAGAATCTAAAATACAGCAAGAACCATGAGCATGGCCTGAAAAAAAGAACTGTGTTTCCGACTCATAAGGACCATATGTAATTCAACTCTGCTTATGAAACTGAAACAAAAAACTGCTCCTCTTACATAAAGGCTCTTTTGTTAATAGTGATAATCGCGTTGGGTTTGTGAACTGCTAAAAATCATTTGAGCACAAATTTCACTGGTTTTACCAGAAATGAACTCTTGCTTGTAGGAAGACACAGATCCTGGGGTTTACCTCGGTTTCTGATGGGAAATACAGACCAGAGTACTCATCCATGAAACACACTCTGTTTTAATGCAAGAAGCAAGCTCTTCTTTCCATCGTCTGCAAAACAGCAAGAACCCTGAGTATGCCAAGAAAAAAGAACTGTGTTTCCTACTCATACGGACCATATGTAGTTCAACTCTGCTTATGAAACTGATACAAGCCACAGCTCGTCTTCCATAAATGCTCTTTAGTTAATAGTGAGAATAGCGTTGGGTTCATGAACTGTGTAAAATCGTTTGAGCCCAAAATTCACTTGTTTTTCCAGAAATGAACTGTTGCTTGTAGGAAGAAACAGAACATGGGGTTTAATTCCGTTTCTGAAAGGAAATTCAGACCAGTGTTCTCATCCATGAAACACACTCTGATTTAACGCAAGAAGCAAGCTCTTCTTTCCAGCGTCTCCAATACAGCAAGAATGATGAGCATGCCCAGAAAAAAATAACTGTGTTTCCTACACATAAGGACAATATGTAATTCATCTCAGATTATGAATCTGATACAAAACACAGCTCCTCCTACATAAATGCTCCTTAGATAACAGTGAGAATCGCGTTAGATTCATGAACTGTGTAAAATCATTTGAGCCTAAAATTCACGTGGTTAAACAGAAATGAATTCTTGCTTGTAGGAAGACACAGATGCTGGGGTTTAACTCCGTTTCTGATGGGAAATTCAGACCAGAGTACTCATCCATGAAATACACTCTGTTTTAATGCAAGAAGCAAGCTCTTCTTTCCATCGTCTCCAAAACAGCAAGAACACTGAGCATGACCAGAAAAAAGAACTGTGTTTCTTACTCATACGGACCATATGTAGTTCAACTCGGCTTATGAAACTGATACAAACCACAGCTCCTCTTACATAAATGCTCTTTAGTTAATAGTGAGAATCGCGTTGTGTTCATGAACTGTGTAAAATCATTTGAGCCCAAAATTCACTGGGTTATCCAGAAATGAACTCTTGCTTGTAAAGACACAGATCCTGGAGTGTAACTCCATTTCTGAAGGGAAATTCAGACCAGAGTTCTCATCCATGAAACACATTCTTTTTAAATGCAAGAAGCAAGCTCTTCTTTCCAGTGTCTCCAATACAGCAAGAATCATGAGCATTCCCAGAACAAAAGAACTGTGTTTCCTACTCATGCGGATCATATGTTGTTCAACTCAGCTAATAAAATTGATACAGACCACAGCTCCTCTTACATAAATGCTCTTTAGTTAATAGTGACAATAGTGTTGGATTCTAGAACTCTGTAAAAGTATTTGAGCAGAAAATTCACTTGGTTTACCAGAAATGAAATCTTGCTTGTAGGTAGACACAGATCATGGGGTTTAACTCCGTTTCTGAAGTGAAATTCAAACCAGTGTTCTCTTCCATGAAACACACTCTCATTTAATGCAAGAAACAAGATCTTCCTTCCAGCGTCTGCAATAGAGCAAGAATCCTGAGGATGCCCAGAAAAAAAGAACTATGTTTCCTACTCATAAGAACCATATGTAGTTTAAATCTGCTTATGAAACTGAAACAAACCACAGCTCCTCCTACAAAAATGCTCGTTAGTTAATAGTGAGAATCACGTTGGATTCATGAACTGTGTAAAATCATTTGAGCCCATAATACACTGGGTTTACCAGAAATGAACTCTTGCTTGAAGGAAGACACAGATCCTGGGGTTTAACTCTGTTTCTGATGGGAAATTCAGACCAGAATACTCATCCATGAAACACACTCAGTTTTAATGCAATAAGCAAGCTCTTCTTTCCATCGTCTCCAAAACAGCAAGAACCCTGAGCATTCCCAGAATAAAAGAACTGTGTTTCCTACTCATACGGACAATATGTAGTTCAACTCTGCTTATGAAACTGATACAAACCACAGCTCCTCTTACATAAATGCTCTTTAGTTAATAGTAAGAATCGCGTTGGGTTCATGAACTGTGTAAAATCATTTGAGCACAAAAATCACGGGGTTTTCCAGATATGAACTCTTGCTTGTAGGAAGATTCAGATCCTGGAGTGTCACTCCGTTTCTGAAGGGAAATTCAGACCAGAGTTCTCATCCCTGAAACACAATTTGTTTGAACTTAAGAAGCAAGGTCTTCTTTCCAGAATCTAAAATACAGCAAGAACCATGAGCATGGCCTGAAAAAGAGAGCTGTGTTTCCTACTCATAAGGACCATATGTAATCCAACTCTGCTTATGAAACTGAAACAAACCACAGCTCCTCTTACATAAATGCTCTTAGGTTAATAGTGAGAATCGCATTGGATTCATGAACTGTGTAAAATCATTTTAGCCCAAAATTCACTGGGTTTACCAGAAATGAACTCTTGCTTGTAGGAGGAACCAGATCCTGGGGTTTAACTCCGTTTCTGATGGGAAATTCAGACCAGAGTACTCATCCATGAAACACACTCTGTTTTAATGCAAGAAGCAAGCTCTTCTTTCCCTCATCTCCAATACAGCAAGAACAATGAGCATGCCCAGAAGAAAAAGAATTGTGTTTCCTACTCATACATACCATATGTAGTTCAACTCTGCTTATGAAACTGATACAAACCACAGCTCCTCTTACATAAATGCTCTTTAGTTAATAGTGAGAATCGCGTTGGGATCATTAACTGTGTAAAATCATTTGAGGCCAAAATTCACTGGGATTTCCAGAAATGAACTCTTGCTTGTAGGAAGACATAGATCCTGGGGTGTAACTCGGTTTCTGAAGGGAAATTCAGACCAGAGTTCTCATCCATGAAACACATTCTTTTTAAATGCAAGAAGCAAGCTCTTCTTTCCAGTGTCTCCAATACAGCAAGAATCATGAGCATTCCCAGAACAAAAGAACTGTGTTTCCTACTCATGCGGATCATATGTAGTTCAACTCAGCTAATAAAATTTATACAGACCACAGAACCTCTTACATAAATGGTCTTTAGTTAATAGTGATAATAGTGTTGCGTTCTAGAACTGTGTAAAATTATTTGAGCAGAAAATTCACTTGGTTTACCAGAAATGATCTCTTGCTTGTAGGAAGAAACAGATCATGGGGTTTAACTCCGTTTCTGAAGGGAAATTCAAACCAGTGTTCTCCTCCATGAAACACACTCTCATTTAATGCAAGAAACAAGATCTTCTTTCCAGCGTCTCCAATACAGCAAGAATCATGGGCTTGCCCAGAAAAAAAGAACTGTGTTTCCTACTCATAAGGACAATATGTAATTCAACTCTGCTTATGAAACTGATACAAACCACAGCTCCTCCTACAAAAATGCTCGTTATTTAATAGTGAGAATCGCGTTGAATTCATGAACTGTGTAAAATCCTTTGAGCCCAAAATTCACTGGGTTTTCCAGAAATGAACTCCTGCTTGTAGGAACACACAGATCCTGGCGGGTAACTCCGTTTCTGAAGGGAAATTCAGACCAGAGTTCTCATCCCTGAAACACAATTTGTTTTAACGTAAGAAGCAATGTCTTCTTTCCAGAATCTAAAATATAGCAAGAACCATGAGCATGGCCTGAAAAAAAATAACTGGGTTTCCTACTCATAAGGACCATATGTAATTCAACTCGGCTTATGAAACTGATGCAGTCCTCAGCTCCTCTTACATATATCCTATTTAGTTAATAGTGATAATCACGATGGGTTCTAGAACTGTGCAAAAACTTTTGAGCCGAAAATTCACTTGGTTTACCAGAAATGAACTCTTGCTTGTAGGAAGACAATGATCATGGGGTTTCACTCCGTTTCTGAAGGGAAATTCAGACCAGAGTTCTAATCCATGAAACACACTTTGTTTTAATGCAAGAAGCAAGCTCTTCTCTCCATCGTCTCCAAAACAGCAAGAACACTGAGCATGCCCAGAAAAAAGAACTGTGTTTCCTACTCATACGGACCATATGTAGTTCAACTCTGCTTATGAAACTGATACAAACCACAGCTCCTCTTACATAAATGCTCTTTAGGTAATAGTAAGAATCGCGTTGGGTTCATGAACTGTGTAAAATAATTTGAGCCTCAAAATAACTTGGTTTAACAGAAAAGAACTCTTGCTTGTAGGAAAAGACAGAACCTGGGGTTTAACTCCGTTTCTGAAGGGATATTCAGACCAGTGTTCTCATCCATGAAACACACTCTGATTTAACGCAAGACGCAAGCTCTTCTTTCCAGTGTCTCCAATACAGCAAGAATCATGAGCATGCCCAGAAAAAAAGAACTGTGTTTCCTATTCATAAGGACCATATGTAGTTCAACTCTGCTTAAGAATCTGATACAAACCACAGCTCCTCTTACATAAATGGTCTATTGTTAAAAGTGAGAATTGCGTTGGGTTCGTGAACTGCGAAAAATCATTTGTGCTCAAAATTCACTGGGTTTTCCAGAAATGAACTCCTGCTTGTAGGAAGACACAGTTCCTGGGGTTTAACTCCTTTTCTGAAGGGAAATTCAGACCAGAATTCTCATCCCTGTAACACAATTTGTTTTAACGTAAGAAGCAAGGTCTTCTTTCCAGAATCTAAAATACAGCAAGAACCATGACCATGGCCTGAAAAAAAAGAACTGTGTTTCTGACTCATAAGGACCATATGTAATTCAACTCTGCTTATGAAACTGAAACAAACCACAGCTCCTCTTACATAAAGGCTCTTTTGGTAATAGTGAGAATCTCGTTGGGTTCGTGCACTGCCAAAAATCATTTGAGCACAAATTTCACTGGGTTTACCAGAAATGAACTCTTGCTTGTAGGAAGACACAGATCCTGGAATTTAACTCCGTTTCTGAGGGGAAATTCAGACCAGAGTACTCATCCATGAAACACACTCTCTTTTAATGCAAGAAGCAAGCTCTTCTTTCCAGCGTCTACAATACAGCAGGAACCATGAGCATGCCCAGAAAAAAAGAACGGTGTTTCCTACTCATACGGAGCAGATGTAGTTCAAGTCTTCTGATAAAACTGATACAAAACACAGCTCCTCTCACATAAATGGTCTTTAGTTAAAAGTGAGAATCGCATTGGATTCATGAACTGTGTAAAATCATTTGAGCCCAAAATTCACTGGGTTTACCAGAAATGAACTCTTGATTGTAGGAAGACACCGATACTGGGGTTTAACTCCGTTTCTGATGGGAAAATCAGACCAGAGTACTCATCCATGAAACACATTCTATTTTAATGCAAGAAGCAAGCTCTTCTTTCCCCCGTCTCCAATACAGCAAGAACCATGAGCATGCCCAGAAAAAAAGCACTGTGTTTATGACTCATACGGACCGGAAGTAGTTCAACTCTGCTGATGAAACTGATACAAACCACAGCTCTTCTTACATAAATGTTCTTTAGTTAACAGTGAGAATTGCGTTGGATTAGTGAACTGCGAAAAAATTATTTGTTCCCAAAATTCACTGGGTTTTCCAGAAATGAACTCTTGCTTGTAGGAAGACACAGATCCTGGAGTTTTACGCCGTTTCTGAAGGGAAATTCAGACCAGAATTCTCATCCCTGAAACACAATTTGTTTTAACGTAAGAAGCAAGGTCTTCTTTCCAGAATCTAAAATACAGCAAGAACCATGAGCATGGCCTGAAAAAAAGAACTGTGTTTCCGACTCATAAGGACCATATGTAATTCAACTCTGCTTATGAAACTGAAACAAAAAACTGCTCCTCTTACATAAAGGCTCTTTTGTTAATAGTGATAATCGCGTTGGGTTTGTGAACTGCTAAAAATCATTTGAGCACAAATTTCACTGGTTTTACCAGAAATGAACTCTTGCTTGTAGGAAGACACAGATCCTGGGGTTTACCTCGGTTTCTGATGGGAAATACAGACCAGAGTACTCATCCATGAAACACACTCTGTTTTAATGCAAGAAGCAAGCTCTTCTTTCCATCGTCTGCAAAACAGCAAGAACCCTGAGTATGCCAAGAAAAAAGAACTGTGTTTCCTACTCATACGGACCATATGTAGTTCAACTCTGCTTATGAAACTGATACAAGCCACAGCTCGTCTTCCATAAATGCTCTTTAGTTAATAGTGAGAATAGCGTTGGGTTCATGAACTGTGTAAAATCATTTGAGCCCAAAATTCACTTGTTTTTCCAGAAATGAACTGTTGCTTGTAGGAAGAAACAGAACATGGGGTTTAATTCCGTTTCTGAAAGGAAATTCAGACCAGTGTTCTCATCCATGAAACACACTCTGATTTAACGCAAGAAGCAAGCTCTTCTTTCCAGCGTCTCCAATACAGCAAGAATGATGAGCATGCCCAGAAAAAAGTAACTGTGTTTCCTACACATAAGGACAATATGTAATTCATCTCAGATTATGAATCTGATACAAAACACAGCTCCTCCTACATAAATGCTCCTTAGATAACAGTGAGAATCGCGTTAGATTCATGAACTGTGTAAAATCATTTGAGCCTAAAATTCACGTGGTTAAACAGAAATGAATTCTTGCTTGTAGGAAGACACAGATGCTGGGGTTTAACTCCGTTTCTGATGGGAAATTCAGACCAGAGTACTCATCCATGAAATACACTCTGTTTTAATGCAAGAAGCAAGCTCTTCTTTCCATCGTCTCCAAAACAGCAAGAACACTGAGCATGACCAGAAAAAAGAACTGTGTTTCTTACTCATACGGACCATATGTAGTTCAACTCGGCTTATGAAACTGATACAAACCACAGCTCCTCTTACATAAATGCTCTTTAGTTAATAGTGAGAATCGCGTTGTGTTCATGAACTGTGTAAAATCATTTGAGCCCAAAATTCACTGGGTTATCCAGAAATGAACTCTTGCTTGTAAAGACACAGATCCTGGAGTGTAACTCCATTTCTGAAGGGAAATTCAGACCAGAGTTCTCATCCATGAAACACATTCTTTTTAAATGCAAGAAGCAAGCTCTTCTTTCCAGTGTCTCCAATACAGCAAGAATCATGAGCATTCCCAGAACAAAAGAACTGTGTTTCCTACTCATGCGGATCATATGTTGTTCAACTCAGCTAATAAAATTGATACAGACCACAGCTCCTCTTACATAAATGCTCTTTAGTTAATAGTGACAATAGTGTTGGATTCTAGAACTCTGTAAAAGTATTTGAGCAGAAAATTCACTTGGTTTACCAGAAATGAAATCTTGCTTGTAGGTAGACACAGATCATGGGGTTTAACTCCGTTTCTGAAGTGAAATTCAAACCAGTGTTCTCTTCCATGAAACACACTCTCATTTAATGCAAGAAACAAGATCTTCCTTCCAGCGTCTGCAATAGAGCAAGAATCCTGAGGATGCCCAGAAAAAAAGAACTATGTTTCCTACTCATAAGAACCATATGTAGTTTAAATCTGCTTATGAAACTGAAACAAACCACAGCTCCTCCTACAAAAATGCTCGTTAGTTAATAGTGAGAATCACGTTGGATTCATGAACTGTGTAAAATCATTTGAGCCCATAATACACTGGGTTTACCAGAAATGAACTCTTGCTTGAAGGAAGACACAGATCCTGGGGTTTAACTCTGTTTCTGATGGGAAATTCAGACCAGAATACTCATCCATGAAACACACTCAGTTTTAATGCAATAAGCAAGCTCTTCTTTCCATCGTCTCCAAAACAGCAAGAACCCTGAGCATTCCCAGAATAAAAGAACTGTGTTTCCTACTCATACGGACAATATGTAGTTCAACTCTGCTTATGAAACTGATACAAACCACAGCTCCTCTTACATAAATGCTCTTTAGTTAATAGTAAGAATCGCGTTGGGTTCATGAACTGTGTAAAATCATTTGAGCACAAAAATCACGGGGTTTTCCAGATATGAACTCTTGCTTGTAGGAAGATTCAGATCCTGGAGTGTCACTCCGTTTCTGAAGGGAAATTCAGACCAGAGTTCTCATCCCTGAAACACAATTTGTTTGAACTTAAGAAGCAAGGTCTTCTTTCCAGAATCTAAAATACAGCAAGAACCATGAGCATGGCCTGAAAAAGAGAGCTGTGTTTCCTACTCATAAGGACCATATGTAATCCAACTCTGCTTATGAAACTGAAACAAACCACAGCTCCTCTTACATAAATGCTCTTAGGTTAATAGTGAGAATCGCATTGGATTCATGAACTGTGTAAAATCATTTTAGCCCAAAATTCACTGGGTTTACCAGAAATGAACTCTTGCTTGTAGGAGGAACCAGATCCTGGGGTTTAACTCCGTTTCTGATGGGAAATTCAGACCAGAGTACTCATCCATGAAACACACTCTGTTTTAATGCAAGAAGCAAGCTCTTCTTTCCCTCATCTCCAATACAGCAAGAACAATGAGCATGCCCAGAAGAAAAAGAATTGTGTTTCCTACTCATACATACCATATGTAGTTCAACTCTGCTTATGAAACTGATACAAACCACAGCTCCTCTTACATAAATGCTCTTTAGTTAATAGTGAGAATCGCGTTGGGATCATTAACTGTGTAAAATCATTTGAGGCCAAAATTCACTGGGATTTCCAGAAATGAACTCTTGCTTGTAGGAAGACATAGATCCTGGGGTGTAACTCGGTTTCTGAAGGGAAATTCAGACCAGAGTTCTCATCCATGAAACACATTCTTTTTAAATGCAAGAAGCAAGCTCTTCTTTCCAGTGTCTCCAATACAGCAAGAATCATGAGCATTCCCAGAACAAAAGAACTGTGTTTCCTACTCATGCGGATCATATGTAGTTCAACTCAGCTAATAAAATTTATACAGACCACAGAACCTCTTACATAAATGGTCTTTAGTTAATAGTGATAATAGTGTTGCGTTCTAGAACTGTGTAAAATTATTTGAGCAGAAAATTCACTTGGTTTACCAGAAATGATCTCTTGCTTGTAGGAAGAAACAGATCATGGGGTTTAACTCCGTTTCTGAAGGGAAATTCAAACCAGTGTTCTCCTCCATGAAACACACTCTCATTTAATGCAAGAAACAAGATCTTCTTTCCAGCGTCTCCAATACAGCAAGAATCATGGGCTTGCCCAGAAAAAAAGAACTGTGTTTCCTACTCATAAGGACAATATGTAATTCAACTCTGCTTATGAAACTGATACAAACCACAGCTCCTCCTACAAAAATGCTCGTTATTTAATAGTGAGAATCGCGTTGAATTCATGAACTGTGTAAAATCCTTTGAGCCCAAAATTCACTGGGTTTTCCAGAAATGAACTCCTGCTTGTAGGAACACACAGATCCTGGTGGGTAACTCCGTTTCTGAAGGGAAATTCAGACCAGAGTTCTCATCCCTGAAACACAATTTGTTTTAACGTAAGAAGCAATGTCTTCTTTCCAGAATCTAAAATATAGCAAGAACCATGAGCATGGCCTGAAAAAAAATAACTGGGTTTCCTACTCATAAGGACCATATGTAATTCAACTCGGCTTATGAAACTGATGCAGTCCTCAGCTCCTCTTACATATATCCTATTTAGTTAATAGTGATAATCACGATGGGTTCTAGAACTGTGCAAAAACTTTTGAGCCGAAAATTCACTTGGTTTACCAGAAATGAACTCTTGCTTGTAGGAAGACAATGATCATGGGGTTTCACTCCGTTTCTGAAGGGAAATTCAGACCAGAGTTCTAATCCATGAAACACACTTTGTTTTAATGCAAGAAGCAAGCTCTTCTCTCCATCGTCTCCAAAACAGCAAGAACACTGAGCATGCCCAGAAAAAAGAACTGTGTTTCCTACTCATACGGACCATATGTAGTTCAACTCTGCTTATGAAACTGATAAAAACGACAGCTCCTCTTACATAAATGCTCTTTAGTTAATAGTGAGAATCGATTAAGTTTTTGAAATGGGTAAAATAAAATGAGCCTCAAAATAACTTGGTTTACCAGAAAAGAACTCTTGCTTGTAGGAAAAGACAGAACCTGGGGTTTAACTCCGTTTCTGAAGGGAAATTCAGACCAGTGTTCTCATCCATGAAACACACTCTGATTTAACGCAAGAAGCAAGCTCTTCTTTCCAGCGTCTCCAATACAGCAAGAATCATGAGCATGCCCAGAAAAAAAGAACTGTGTTTCCTATTCATAAGGACCATATGTAGTTCAACTCTGCTTAAGTATCTGATACAAACCACAGCTCCTCTAACATAAATGGTCTATTGTTAAAAGTGAGAATTGCGTTGGGTTCGTGAACTGCGAAATATCATTTGTGCCCAAAATTCACTGGGTTTTCCAGAAATGAACTCCTGCTTGTAGGAAGACACAGATCCTGGGGTTTAACTCCGTTTCTGAAGGGAAATTCAGACCAGAATTCTCATCCCTGTAACACAATTTGTTTTAACGTAAGAAGCAAGGTCTTCTTTCCAGAATCTAAAATACAGCAAGAACCATGACCATGGCCTGAAAAAAAGAACTGTGTTTCCGACTCATAAGGACCATATGTAATTCAACTCTGCTTATGAAACTGAAACAAACCACAGCTCCTCTTAAATAAAGGCTATTTTTGGTAATAGTGAAAATCGCGTTGGGTTCGTGCACTGCCAAAAATCATTTGAGCACAAATTTCACTGGGTTTACCAGAAATGAACTCTTGCTTGTAGGAAGACACAGATCCTGGAATTTAACTCCGTTTCTGAGGGGAAATTCAGACCAGAGTACTCATCCATGAAACACACTCTCTTTTAATGCAAGAAGCAAGCTCTTCTTTCCAGCGTCTACAATACAGCAGGAACCATGAGCATGCCCAGAAAAAAAGAACGGTGTTTCCTACTCATACGGACCAGATGTAGTTCAAGTCTGCTGATAAAACTGATACAAAACACAGCTCCTCTTACATAAATGGTCTTTAGTTAAAAGTGAGAATCGCATTGGATTCATGAACTGTGTAAAATCATTTGAGCCCAAAATTCACTGGGTTTACCAGAAATGAACTCTTGATTGTAGGAAGACACAGATCCTGGGGTTTAACTCCATTTCTGATGGGAAAATCAGACGAGAGTACTCATCCATGAAACACACTCTATTTTAATGCAAGAAGCAAGCTCTTCTTTCCCCCGTCTACAATACAGCAAGAACCATGAGCATGCCCAGAAAAAAAGCACTGTGTTTATGGCTCATACGGATGAGAAGTAGTTCAACTCTGCTGATGAAACTGAAACAAACCACAGCTCCTCTTAAATAAAGGCTATTTTGGTAAAAGTGAGAATCGCGTCGGGTTCAAGCACTGCCAAAAATCATTTGAGCACAAATTTCACTGGGTTTACCAGAAATGAACTCTTGCTTGTAGGAAGACACAGATCCTGGAATTTAACTCCGTTTCTGAGGGGAAATTCAGACCAGAGTACTCATCCATGAAACACACTCTCTTTTAATGCAAGAAGCAAGCTCTTCTTTCCAGCGTCTACAATACAGCAGGAACCATGAGCATGCCCAGAAAAAAAGAACGGTGTTTCCTACTCATAAGGACCATATGTAGTTCAACTCTGCTTATGAAACTGAAACAAACCACAGCTCCTCTTACATAAATGGTCTATTGTTAAAAGTGAGAATTGCGTTGGGTTCGTGAACTGCGAAAAATCACTTGTGCCCAAAATTCACTGGGTTTTCCAGAAATGAACTGTTGCTTGTAGGAAAAAACAGATCCTGGGGTTTAACTCCGTTTCTGAAGGGAAATTCAGACCAGAATTCTCATCCCTGAAACACAATTTGTTTTAACGAAAGAAGCAATGTCTTCTTTCCAGAATCTAAAATACAGCAAGAACCATGACCATGGCCTGAAAAAAAGAACTGTGTTTCCGACTCATAAGGACCATATGTAATTCAACTCTGCTTATGAAACTGAAACAAACCACAGCTCCTCTTACATAAAGGCTCTTTTGTTAATAGTGAGAATCGCGTTGGGTTCGTGCACTGCTAAAAATCATTTGAGCACAAATTTCACTGGGTTTACCAGAAATGAACTCTTGCTTGTAGGAAGACACAGATCCTGGGGTTTAACTCCGTTTCTGAGGGGAAATTCAGACCAGAGTACTCATCCATGAAACACACTCTGTTTTAATGCAAGAAGCAAGCTCTTCTTTCCAGCGTCTACAACACAGGAAGAACCATGAGCATGCCCAGAAAAAAAGAACGGTGTTTCCTACTCATATGGACCAGATGTAGTTCAACTCTGCTTATGAAAATGATACAATCCACAGCTCCTCTTACATAAATGGTCTTTAGTTAAAAGTGAGAATCGCATTGGATTCATGAACTGTGTAAAATCATTTGAGCCCAAAATTCACTGGGTTTACCAGAAATGAACTCTAGATTGTAGGAAGACACCAATCCTGGGGTTTAACTCCGTTTCTGATGGGAAATTCAGAAAAGAGTACTCATCCATGAAATACACTCTGTTTTAATGCAAAAAGCAAGATCTTCTTTCCATCGTCTCCAAAACAGCAAGAACACTGAGCATGCCCAGAAAAAAGAACTGTGTTTCCTACTCATAGGGACCATATGTAATTCAACTCTGCTTATGAAACTGTTGCAGACAACAGCTCCTCTTACATAAATGCTCTTAGGTAATAGTGATAATCATGTTGTGTTTTAGAACTGTGTAAAATCATTTGAGCCTAAAATTCCCTTGGTTTACCAGAAATGAACTCTTGCTTGTAGGAAGACAAAGATCCAGGGGTTTAACTCCGTTTCTGATGGGAAATTCAGACCAGAGTACTCATCCATAAAACACACTCTATTTTAATGCAAGAAGCAAGCTCTTCTTTCCAGAGTCTCCAAAACAGCAAGTACCAATAGCATGCCCAGAATAAAAGAACTTTGTTTCCTACTCATACGGACCATATGTAGTACAACTCTGCTAATAAAACTGATACAGACCACAGCTCCTCTTACATAAATGCTCTTTAGTTAATAGTGACAATCGCGTTGGGTTCATGTACTGTGTAAAATCATTTGAGCCCAAAATTCACTGGGTTTTCCAGAAATGAACTCTTGCTTGTAGGAACACACAGATCCTGGGGTTTAACTCCGTTTCTGAAGGGAAATTTAGACCAGAATTCTCATCCCTGAAACACAATCTGTTTTAACTTAAGAAGCAATGTCTTCTTTCCAGAATCTAAAATACAGCAATTACCATGAGCATGGCCTGAAAAAAAGAACTGTGTTTCCTACTCATAAGGACCATATGTAATTCAACTCGGCTTATGAAACTGATGCAGTCCACATCTCCTCGTACATATATCCTATTTAGTTAATAGTGATAATCGCGATGGGTTCTAGAACTGTGCAATAACTTTTGTTCCGAAAATTCACATGGTTTACCAGAAATGAATTCTTGCTTGTAGGAAGACAAAGATCATGGGGTTTAACTCCGTTTCTGAAGGGAAATTCAGACCAGAGTTCTAATCCATGAAACACACTTTGTTTTAATGCAAGAAGCAAGCTCTTCTCTCCATCGTCTCCAAAACAGCAAGAACACTGAGCATGCCCAGAAAAAAGAACTGTGTTTCCTACTCATACGGACCATATGTAGTTCAACTCTGCTTATGAAACTGATAAAAACCACAGCTCCTCTTACATAAATGTTCTTTAGTTAATAGTGGGAATCGCATCGGGTTTTTAAATGTGTATAATAATCTGAGCCTCAAAACCACTTTGTTTACCAGAAAAGAACTCTTGCTTGTAAGAAAAGACAGATCCTGGGGTTTAACTCCATTTCTGAAGGGAAATTCATACCAGTGTTCTCATCCATGAAACACACTCTGATTTAACGCAAGAATCAAGCTCTTCTTTCCAGCGTCTCCAATACAGCAAGAATCATGAGCATGCCCAGAAAAAAAGAACTGTGTTTCCTACTCATAAGGACCATATGTAATTCAACTCGGCTTATGAAACTGATGCATTCCACAGCTCCTCTTACATATATCCTATTTAGTTAATAGTGATAATCACGATGGGTTCTAGAACTGTGCAAAAACTTTTGAGCCGAAAATTCACTTGGTTTACCAGAACTGAACTCTTGCTTGTAGGAAGACAAAGATCATGGGGTTTCACTCCGTTTCTGAAGGGAAATTCAGACCAGAGTTCTCATCCATGAAACACACTTTGTTTTAATGCAAGAAGCAAGCTCTTCTCTCAATCGTCTCCAAAACAGCAAGAACCCTGAGCATGCCCAGAAAAAAGAACTGTGTTTCCTACTCATACGGACCATATGTAGTTCAACTCTGCTTATGAAACTGATACAAACCACAGCTCCTCTTACATAAATGCTCTTTAGTTAATAGTGAGAATCACATTGGGTTTTTGAAATGTGTAAAATAATTTGAGCCTCAAAATAACATGGTTTACCAGAAAAGAACTCTTGTTTGTAGGAAAAGACAGATCCTGGGGTTTCACTCCGTTTCTGAAGGGAAATTCAGACCAGAGTTCTCATCCATGAAACACACTTTGTTTTAATGCAAGACGCAAGCTCTTCTTTCCAGTGTCTCCAATACAGCAAGAATCATGAGCATGCCCCGAAAAAAAGAACTGTGTTTCCTACTCATAAGGACCATAAGTAATTCAACTCTGCTTAAGAATCTGATACAAAGCACAGCTCCTCTTACATAAATGGTCTATTGTTAAAAGTGAGAATTGCGTTGGGTTCGTGAACTGTGAAAAATCATTTGTGCCCAAAATTCACTGGGTTTTCCAGAAATGAACTCTTGCTTGTAGGAAGACACAGATCGTGGGGTTTAACTCCATTTCTGAAGGGAAATTCAGACCAGAATTCTCATCCCTGAAACACAATTTGTTATAACGTTAGAAGCAAGGTCTTCTTTCCAGAATCTAAAATACAGCAAGAACCATGACCATGGTCTGAAAAAAAGAACTGTGTTTCCGACTCATAAGGACCATATGTAATTCTCCTCTGCTTATGAAACTGAAACAAACCACAGCTCCTCTTAAATAAAGGCTATTTTGGTAATAGTGAGAATCGCGTTGGGTTCGTGCACTGCTAAAAATCATTTGAGCACAAATTTCACTGGGTTTACCAGAAATGAACTCTTGCTTGTAGGAAGACACAGATCCTGGGGTTTAACTCCGTTTCTGAGGGGAAATTCAGACCAGAGTACTCATCCATGAAACACACTCTGTTTTAATGCAAGAAGCATGCTCTTCTTTCCAGCATCTGCAATACAGCTAGAAACATGAGCATGGCAAGAAAAAAAGAACTGTGTTTCCTACTCATACGGACCATATGTAGTTCAACTCTGCTTATGAAACTGATACAAACCACAGCTCCTCTTACATAAATGCTCTTTAGTTAATAGTGAGAATCACATTGGGTTTTTGAAATGTGTAAAATAATTTGAGCCTCAAAATAACATGGTTTACCAGAAAAGAACTCTTGTTTGTAGGAAAAGACAGATCCTGGGGTTTCACTCCGTTTCTGAAGGGAAATTCAGACCAGAGTTCTCATCCATGAAACACACTTTGTTTTAATGCAAGACGCAAGCTCTTCTTTCCAGTGTCTCCAATACAGCAAGAATCATGAGCATGCCCCGAAAAAAAGAACTGTGTTTCCTACTCATAAGGACCATAAGTAATTCAACTCTGCTTAAGAATCTGATACAAAGCACAGCTCCTCTTACATAAATGGTCTATTGTTAAAAGTGAGAATTGCGTTGGGTTCGTGAACTGTGAAAAATCATTTGTGCCCAAAATTCACTGGGTTTTCCAGAAATGAACTCTTGCTTGTAGGAAGACACAGATCGTGGGGTTTAACTCCATTTCTGAAGGGAAATTCGGACCAGAATTCTCATCCCTGAAACACAATTTGTTATAACGTTAGAAGCAAGGTCTTCTTTCCAGAATCTAAAATACAGCAAGAACCATGACCATGGTCTGAAAAAAAGAACTGTGTTTCCGACTCATAAGGACCATATGTAATTCTCCTCTGCTTATGAAACTGAAACAAACCACAGCTCCTCTTAAATAAAGGCTATTTTGGTAATAGTGAGAATCGCGTTGGGTTCGTGCACTGCTAAAAATCATTTGAGCACAAATTTCACTGGGTTTACCAGAAATGAACTCTTGCTTGTAGGAAGACACAGATCCTGGGGTTTAACTCCGTTTCTGAGGGGAAATTCAGACCAGAGTACTCATCCATGAAACACACTCTGTTTTAATGCAAGAAGCAAGCTCTTCTTTCCAGTGTCTACAATACAGCAAGAACCATGAGCATGCCCAGAAAAAAAGAACGGTGTTTCCTACTCATATGGACCAGATGTAGTTCAACTCTGCTGATAAAACTGATACAAACCACAGTTCCTCTTACATAAATGGTCTTTAGTTAAAAGTGAGAATCACATTGGATTCATGAACTGTGTAAAATCATTTGAGCCCAAAATTCACTGGGTTTACCAGAAATGAACTCTTGATTGTAGGAAGACACCGATCCTGGTGTTTAACTCCATTTCTGATGGGAAATTCAGATCAGAGTACTCATCCATGAAACACACTCGGTTTTAATGCAAGAAGCAAGCTCTTCTTTCCCCCTTCTCCAATACAGGAAGAACCATGAGCATGCCCAGAATAAAAGCACTGTGTTTATGACTCATACGGACCAGAAGTAGTTCAACTCTGCTGATGAAACTGAAACAAACCACAGCTCTTCTTACATAAATGTTCTTTAGTTAAAAGTGAGAATTGCGTTGGGTTCGGGAAATGCGAAAAATTATTTGTTCCCAAAATTCACTGGGTTTTCCAGAAATGAACTCTTGCTTGTAGGAAGACACAGATCCTGGAGTTTTACGCCGTTTCTGAAGGGAAATTCAGACCAGAATTCTCATCCCTGAAACACAATTTGTTTTAACATAAGAAGCAAGGTCTTTTTTCCAGAATCTAAAATACAGCAAGAACCATGAGCATGGCCTGAAAAAAAGAACTATGTTTCTGACTCATAAGGACCATAAGTAATTCAACTCTGCTTATGAAACTGAAACAAAAAACTGCTCCTCTTACATAAAGGCTCTTTTGTTAATAGTGATAATCGCGTTGGGTTCGTGAACTCCTAAAAATCATTTGAGCACAAATTTCCCTGGTTTTACCAGAAATGAACTCTTGCTTGTAGGAAGACAAAGATCTTGGGGTTTAACTCCGTTTCTGATTGGAAATTCAGACAAGAGTATGCATCCATGAAACAAACTCTGTTTTAATGCAACAAGCAAGCTCTTCTTTCCAGTGTATCCAATACAGCAAGAACCATGAGCATGTCCAGAAAAAAAGAACGGTGTTTCCTACTCATACGGAGCAGATGTAGTTCAACTCTGCTGATGAAACTGATACAGACCACAGCTCCTCTTACATAAATGCTCTTTAGTTAATAGTGAAATTCGCGTTGGGTTCATGTACTGTGTAATATCATTTGAGCCCAAAATTCACTGGGTTTTCCAGAAATGAACTCTTGCTTGTAGGAACACACAGATCCTGGGGTTTAACTCCGTTTCTGAAGGGAAATTTAGACCAGAATTCTCATCCCTGAAACACAATCTGTTTTAACGTAAGAAGCAAGGTCATCTTTCCAGAATCTAAAATACAGCAAGAAACATGAGCATGGCCTGAAAAAAAGAACAGTGTTTCCTACTCATAAGGACCATATGTAATTCAACTCAGCTTATGAAACTTATGCAGACCACAGTTCCTCTTAAATAAATTCTCTTTTGTTAATAGTGATTATCACGTTGAGTTCTAGAACTGTGCAAAAACCTTTGAGCCTAAAATTCACTTGGTTTACCAGAAATGAACTCTTGCTTGTAGGAAGACAAAGATCAAGGGGTTTAACTCCGATTCTGAAGGAAATACAGACCAGAGTTTTCATCCAGGAAACACATTCTGTTTAAATGCAAGAAGCAAGTTCTTCTTTCCAGTGTCTCCAATACAGCAACAACCAATAGCATGACCAGAATAAAAGAACTGTGTTTCCTACTCATACGGACCATATGTAATACAACTCTGCTAATGAAACTGATACAGACCACAGCTCCTCTTACATAAATGCTCTTTAGTTAATAGTGATAATAGTGTTCGGTCTAGAACTGTGTAAAATCATTTGAGCAGAAAATTCACTTGGTTTACCAGAAATGAACTCTTGCTTGTAGGAAGACACAGATCATGGGGTTTAACTCTGTTTCTGAAGGGAAATTCAAACCAGTGTTCTCATCCATGAAAACCACTCTCATTTAATGCAAGAAGCAAGCTCTTCTTCCAGCGTCTCCAATACAGCAAGAATCATGAGCATGCCCAGAAAAAAGAACTTGTTTCCTACTCATAAGGACCATATGTAATTCACCTCTGCTTATGTAACTAAAAAAAAGCACAGCTCCTCTTACATAAATGCTCTTTAGTTAATAGTGATAATCATGTTGGGTTCGAGAACGGTGTAAAATCATTTGAGCCGAAAATTCACCTGGTTTACCAGAGATGAACTCTTGCTTGTAGGAAGACAAAGATCATGGGTTTTAACTCCGTTTCTGAAGGGAAATTCAGACCAGAGTTCTAATCCATGAAACACACTTTGTTTTAATGCAAGAAGCAAGCTCTTCTGTCCATCTTCTCCAAAACAGCAAGAACCCTGAGCGTGCCCAGAAAAAAGAACTGTGTTTCCTACTCATAGGGACCATATGTAGTTGAACTCTGCTTATGAAACTGATACAAACCACAGCTCCTCTTACATAAATGGTCTATAGTTAAAAGTGAAAATTGCGTTGGGTTCGTGAACTGCGAAAAAACATTTGTGCCCAAAATTCACTGGGTTTTCCAGAAATGAACTCTTGCTTGTAGGAAGACACAGATCCTGGGGTTTAACTCCGTTTCTGAAGGGAAATTCAGACCAGAGTACGCATCCATGAAATTCACTCTGTTTTAATGCAAGAAGCATGCTCTTCTTTCCATCATTGCCAAAACAGCAAGAACACTGTGCATGCCCAGAAAAAAGAACTGGGTTTCCAACATATAAGGACCATATGTAGTTCAACTCTGTTTATGAAACTGATACAATCCTCAGCTCCTCTTACATAAATGCTCTTTAGTTAATAGTGAAATTCGTGTTGGGTTCATGTACTGTGTAAAATCATTTGAGCCCAAAATTCACTGGGTTTTCCAGAAATGAACTCTTGCTTGTAGGAACACACAGATCCTGGGGTTTAACTCCGTTTCTGAAGGGAAATTTAGACCAGAATTCTCATCCCTGAAACACAATCTGTTTTAACGTAAGAAGCAAGGTCATCTTTCCAGAATCTAAAATACAGCAAGAAACATGAGCATGGCCTGAAAAAAAGAACAGTGTTTCCTACTCATAAGGACCATATATAATTCAACTCAGCTTATGAAACTTATGCAGACCACAGTTCCTCTTAAATAAATTCTCTTTTGTTAATAGTGATTATCACGTTGAGTTCTAGAACTGTGCAAAAACCTTTGAGCCTAAAATTCACTTGGTTTACCAGAAATGAACTCTTGCTTGTAGGAAGACAAAGATCAAGGGGTTTAACTCCGATTCTGAAGGAAATTCAGACCAGAGTTTTCATCCAGGAAACACATTCTGTTTAAATGCAAGAAGCAAGTTCTTCTTTCCAGTGTCTCCAATACAGCAAGAACCAATAGCATGACCAGAATAAAAGAACTGTGTTTCCTACTCATACGGACCATATGTAATACAACTCTGCTAATGAAACTGATACAGACCACAGCTCCTCTTACATAAATGCTCTTTAGTTAATAGTGATAATAGTGTTCGGTCTAGAACTGTGTAAAATCATTTGAGCAGAAAATTCACTTGGTTTACCAGAAATGAACTCTTGCTTGTAGGAAGCCACAGATCATGGGGTTTAACTCTGTTTCTGAAGGGAAATTCAAACCAGTGTTCTCATCCATGAAAACCACTCTCATTTAATGCAAGAAGCAAGCTCTTCTTCCAGCGTCTCCAATACAGCAAGAATCATGAGCATGCCCAGAAAAAAGAACTTGTTTCCTACTCATAAGGACCATATGTAATTCAACTCTGCTTATGAAACTGAAACAAAAAACTGCTCCTCTTACATAAAGGCTCTTTTGTTAATAGTGATAATCGCGTTGGGTTCGTGAACTGCTAAAAATCATTTGAGCACAAATTTCCCTGGTTTTACCAGAAATGAACTCTTGCTTGTAGGAAGACAAAGATCTTGGGGTTTAACTCCGTTTCTGATTGGAAATTCAGACAAGAGTATGCATCCATGAAACAAACTCTGTTTTAATGCAACAAGCAAGCTCTTCTTTCCAGTGTATCCAATACAGCAAGAACCATGAGCATGTCCAGAAAAAAAGAACGGTGTTTCCTACTCATACGGAGCAGATGTAGTTCAACTCTGCTGATGAAACTGATACAAACCACAGCTCCTCTTACATAAATGGTTTTTAGTTAAAAGTGAGAATTGTGTTTGGTTCGTGAACTGCGAAAAATCATTTGAGCCGAAAATTCACTGGGTTTTCCAGAAATGAACTCTTGCTTGTAGGAAGACAAAGATCATGGGTTTTAACTCCGTTTCTGAAGGGAAATTCAGACCAGAGTTCTAATCCATGAAACACACTTTGTTTTAATGCAAGAAGCAAGCTCTTCTGTCCATCTTCTCCAAAACAGCAAGAACCCTGAGCGTGCCCAGAAAAAAGAACTGTGTTTCCTACTCATAGGGACCATATGTAGTTGAACTCTGCTTATGAAACTGATACAAACCACAGCTCCTCTTACATAAATGGTCTATAGTTAAAAGTGAAAATTGCGTTGGGTTCGTGAACTGCGAAAAAACATTTGTGCCCAAAATTCACTGGGTTTTCCAGAAATGAACTCTTGCTTGTAGGAAGACACAGATCCTGGGGTTTAACTCCGTTTCTGAAGGGAAATTCAGACCAGAGTACGCATCCATGAAATTCACTCTGTTTTAATGCAAGAAGCATGCTCTTCTTTCCATCATTGCCAAAACAGCAAGAACACTGTGCATGCCCAGAAAAAAGAACTGTGTTTCCAACATATAAGGACCATATGTAGTTCAACTCTGTTTATGAAACTGATACAATCCTCAGCTCCTCTTACATAAATGCTCTTTAGTTAATAGTGAAATTCGCGTTGGGTTCATGTACTGTGTAATATCATTTGAGCCCAAAATTCACTGGGTTTTCCAGAAATGAACTCTTGCTTGTAGGAACACACAGATCCTGGGGTTTAACTCCGTTTCTGAAGGGAAATTTAGACCAGAATTCTCATCCCTGAAACACAATCTGTTTTAACGTAAGAAGCAAGGTCATCTTTCCAGAATCTAAAATACAGCAAGAAACATGAGCATGGCCTGAAAAAAAGAACAGTGTTTCCTACTCATAAGGACCATATGTAATTCAACTCAGCTTATGAAACTTATGCAGACCACAGTTCCTCTTAAATAAATTCTCTTTTGTTAATAGTGATTATCACGTTGAGTTCTAGAACTGTGCAAAAACCTTTGAGCCTAAAATTCACTTGGTTTACCAGAAATGAACTCTTGCTTGTAGGAAGACAAAGATCAAGGGGTTTAACTCCGATTCTGAAGGAAATACAGACCAGAGTTTTCATCCAGGAAACACATTCTGTTTAAATGCAAGAAGCAAGTTCTTCTTTCCAGTGTCTCCAATACAGCAAGAACCAATAGCATGACCAGAATAAAAGAACTGTGTTTCCTACTCATACGGACCATATGTAATACAACTCTGCTAATGAAACTGATACAGACCACAGCTCCTCTTACATAAATGCTCTTTAGTTAATAGTGATAATAGTGTTCGGTCTAGAACTGTGTAAAATCATTTGAGCAGAAAATTCACTTGGTTTACCAGAAATGAACTCTTGCTTGTAGGAAGACACAGATCATGGGGTTTAACTCTGTTTCTGAAGGGAAATTCAAACCAGTGTTCTCATCCATGAAAACCACTCTCATTTAATGCAAGAAGCAAGCTCTTCTTCCAGCGTCTCCAATACAGCAAGAATCATGAGCATGCCCAGAAAAAAGAACTTGTTTCCTACTCATAAGGACCATATGTAATTCAACTCTGCTTATGAAACTGAAACAAAAAACTGCTCCTCTTACAAAAAGGCTCTTTAGTTAATAGTGATAATCATGTTGGGTTCGAGAACGGTGTAAAATCATTTGAGCCGAAAATTCACCTGGTTTACCAGAGATGAACTCTTGCTTGTAGGAAGACAAAGATCATGGGTTTTAACTCCGTTTCTGAAGGGAAATTCAGACCAGAGTTCTAATCCATGAAACACACTTTGTTTTAATGCAAGAAGCAAGCTCTTCTGTCCATCGTCTCCAAAACAGCAAGAATCTGGAGCGTGCCCAGAAAAAAGAACTGTGTTTCCTACTCATAGGGACCATATGTAGTTCAACTCTGCTTATGAAACTGATAAAAACCACAGCTCCTCTTACATAAAAGCTCTTTAGTTAATAGTGAGAATCGCATTGGGTTTTTGAAATGTGTAAAATAATTTGAGCCCCAAAATTACTTGGTTTACCAGAAATGATCTCTTGCTTGTAGGAAAAGACAGATCCTGGGGTTTAACTCTGTTTCTGAAGGGAAATTCAGACCAGTGTTCTCATCCTTGAAATACACTCTGATTTAACGCAAGAAGCAAGCTCTTCTCTCCAGCGTCTCCAATACAGCAAGAATCATGAGCATGCCCAGAAAAAAAGAACTGTGTTTCCTACTCATAAGGACCATATGTAGTTCAACTCTGCTTAAGAAACTGATACAAAACACAGCTCCTCTTACATAAATGGTCTGTAGTTAAAAGTGAGAATTGCGTTGGGATCGTGAACTGCGAAAAATCATTTGTGCCCAAAATTCACTGGGTTTTCCAGAAATGAACTCTTGCTTCTAGGAAGACACAGATCCTGGGGTTTAACTCCGTTTCTGAAGGGAAATTCAGACCAGAGTACGCATCCATGAAATTCACTCTGTTTTAATACAAGAAGCATGCTCTTCTTTCCATCGTCTCCAAAACAGCAAGAACCCTGAGCATGCCCAGAAAAAAGAACTGTGTTTCCTACTCATACGGACCATATGTAGTTCAACTCTGTTTATGAAACTGATACAATCGTCAGCTCCTCTTACATAAATGCTCTATAGTTAATAGTGACAATCGCGTTGGGTTCATGTACTGTGTAAAATCATTTGGGCCCAAAATTCACTGGGTTTTCCAGAAATGAACTCTTGCTTGTAGGAACACACAGATCCTGGGGTTTAACTCCGTTTCTGAAGGGAAATTTAGACCAGAATTCTCATCCCTGAAACACAATCTGTTTTAACGTAAGAAGCAAGGTCATCTTTCCAGAATCTAAAATATAGCAAGAAACATGAGCATTGCCTGAAAAAAAGAACTGTGTTTCCTACTCATAAGGACCATATGTAATTCAACTCCGCTTATGAAACTGATGCAGACCACAGCACCTGTTACATAAATTCTCTTTTGTTAATAGTGATTATCACGTTGAGTTCTAGAACTGTGCAAAAACCTTTGAGCCGAAAATTCACTTGGTTTACCAGAAATGAACTCTTGTTTGTAGGAAGACAAAGATCATGGGTTTTAACTCCGTTTCGGAAGGGAAATTCAGACCAGAGTTCTCATCCAGGAAACACATTCTGTTTAAATGCAAGAAGCAAGCTCTTCTTTCCATCGTCTCCAATACAGCAAGAATCATGAGCATGCCCAGAAAAAAGGTCTGTGTTTCCTCCTCATAGGGACCATATGTAATTCAACTCTGCTTATGAAACTGAAACAAACCACAGCTCCTCCTACATAAATGCTGGTTAGTTAATAGTGAGAATTGCGTTGGATTCATGAACTGTGTGAAATCATTTGAGCCCAAAATTCACTGGGTCTACCAGAAATGAACTCTTGCTTGTAGGAAGTCACAGATCCTGGGCTTTAACTCCGTTTCTGCTGGGTAATTCAGACCAGAGTACTCATCCATGAAACACACTCTGTTTTAATGTAAGAAGCAAGCTCTTCTTTACATCGTCTCCAAAACAGCAAGAACACTGAGTATGCCCAGAAAATAGAACTGTGTTTCCTACTCATACGTACCATATGTAGTTCAACTCTGCTTATGAAACTGATACAAACCACAGCTCCTGTTACATCACTGCTCTTTAGTTAATAGTGATAATCACGGCTGGGTTCTAGAACTGTGTAAAATCATTGGAGCAGAAAATTCTCTTTTTTTAACAGAAATGAATTCTTGCTGGTAGGAAGACACAGATCCTGGGGTTTATCTCCGTTTCATAAGGGAAATTCAGACCAGAGTTCTCACCTCTGAAACACACTCTGCTTTAATGCAAGAATCATCCTCTTCTTTCCAGTGACTCCAATATAGTAAGAAATATGAGCATGCCCTGAAAAAAAACCTGTTTTTCCTGCTCATACAGACCATGTGTAGTTCAACTGTGCTTATTAAACTGATACAAACCACAGGTCCTCTTACATAAATGCTCTTTAGTTAATAGTGATAATGGAGACAGATTCTAGAACTGTGTAAAATCATTTGAGCTGAAAATTCACTTGGTTTACCCGAAATGAACTCTTGCTTGTAGGAAGACGCGGATCCTGGGGTTTAACTTCATTTCTGAAGGGAATTTCAGACCAGAGTTCTCATCCCTGAAACACACTCTGTTTTAACGAAGAAGCAAGCTCTTCTTTCCAGAGTCTAAAATACAGCAAGAACCATGAGCATGGTCTGAAAAAAAGAACTGTGTTTCCTATTCATACGGACCATATGCAGTTCAACTCTGCTTATGAAACTGATACAGACCACAACTCCTCTTACATAAAATCTATTTAGTTAATAGTGAGAATCGTGTAGGGTTTGTGAACTGCGAAAAATCATTTGAGCCCAAAATTCACTGGGTTTACCAGAACTGAACTCTTGCTTGTAGGAAGACACAGATCCTGGAGTTTAACTCCGTTTCTGAAGGCAAATTCAGACCAGAGTTCTCAACCCTGAAAAAAACTCTGTTTTAAGGCAAGAATCATCCTCTTCTATCCAGCGTCTCCAATACTGTAAGAACCATGTGCATTCCAAGAAAAAAAGAACTGTGTTTCCTACTCATACAGACCATATGTAGTTAAACTCTGGTTATGAAACTGATACAAAACACAGCGCCTCTTAAATAAATGCGCTTTAGTTAATAGTGAGAATCGCGTTGGGTCCCTGAACTGCGAAAAATCATTTGAGCCGAAAATTCACTTGGTTTGCCAGAAATGAACTCTTGCTGGGAGGAAGACATAAATCCTGGGGTTTAACTCCGTTTGTGAAGGGAAATTCAGACCAGAGTTCTCATCCCTGAAACACACTCTGTTTTAACGAAGAAGCAAGCTCTTCTCTCCAGAGTCTAAAATACAGCAAGAACCATGAGCATGGTCTGAAAAAAAGAACTGTGTTTCCTATTCATACAGACCATATGTAGTTCAACTCTGTTTATGAAAGTGATACAGACCACACCTCCTCTTACATAAATGCTATTTAGTTAATAGTGAGAATCACGTAGGGTTCGTGAACTGCGAAAAATCATTTGAGCCCAAAATTCAGCAGGTTCACCAGAAATGAACTCTTGTTGTAGGAAGACACAGATCCTGGGGTTTAACTCCATTTCTGAAGGAAAATACAGATCAGACTTCTCATCCCTGAACCACACTCTGTTTTAAGGCATGAATCATCCTCTTCTGTCCAGGGTCTCCAATACAGTAAGAACCATGAGCATGCCATGAAAAAAAGAACTGTGTTTCCTACTCATACAGATCATATGTATTCCAACTCTGCTTATAAAACTGATACAGGCCACATCTCCTCTTACATAAATGCTATTTACTTAATTGTGATAATATCGTTCAGTTCTAGAACTGTGTAAAATCATTTGAGCCAAAAATTCACTTGGTTTACCAGAAATGAACTCTTGCTTGTAGGAAGACACAGATCCTGCGGTTTAACTCGGTTTCTGAAGGGAAATTCAGACCAGTGTTCTCATCCATGAAACACACTCTGTTTTAACGAAAGAAGCAAGCTCTTCTTTCCAGTGTCTCCAATACACCAAGAACCATGAGCATGCCAGATAAAAGAACTGTGTTTCCTACTCATACAGACCATATGTAGTTCAACTCTGCTTATGAAACTGAAACAAACCACAGCTCTTCTTACATAAAGGTTCTTTAGTTAATAGTGAGAATAGCTTTGTGTTCGTGAACTGTGTAAAATCATTTGAGCCCAAAATTCACTGTGTTAACCAGTAATGAACTCTTGCTTGTAGGAAGACACAGATCATGGGGTGTAACTCTGTTTTCGAGGCAAATTCAGAACAGAGTTCTCCTCCATTAAAAACACTCTGTTTTAAGTCAAGAATCATCCTCTTCTTTCCAGCGTCTCCAATATAGTAAGAAACATGAGCATGCCCAGAATAAAAGAACTGTGTTTCCTACTCATACAGACCATATGTAGTTCAACTCTGCTAATGAAACAGATACAAACCACAGCTCCTCTTACATAAATCCTCTTTAGTTAATAGTGAGAATAGCTTAGGGTTCGTGAACTGCGAAAAATCATTTGAGCCCAAAATTCACTGGGTTTACCAGAAATGAACTCTTGCGTGAAGGACGACACAGATCCTGGGGTTTAACTCCATTTCTGAAGGGAAATTCAGACCAGAGTTCTCATCACTGAAACACACTCTGTTTTAAGGCATGAATCATCCTCTTCTGTCCAGGGTCTCCAATACAGTAAGCACCATGAGCATGCCAAGAAAAAAAGAACTGTGATTCCTACTCATACGGATCGTATATAGACCAACTCTGCTTGTGAAACTGATACAGACCACATCTCCTCTTACATAAATGCTGTTTAGTTAATAGTGATAATCGCGTTCGTTTCTAGAACTGTTTAAAATCATTTGAGCCCAAAATTCACTTGGTTTACTAGAAATGAACTCTTGTTTGTAGGAAGACACAGATCATGGTGTTTAACTCCATTTCTGAAGGGAATTTCAGACCAGAGTTCTCATCCCTGAAACACACTCTGTTTTAAAAAGAAGCAAGCACTTCTTTCCAGCGTCTCCAATATACTAACAAACATGAGCATGCCAAGAATAAAAGAACTGTGTTTCCTACTCATACAGACCATATGTAGTTCAGCTCTGCTAATGAAACTGATACAAACCACAGCTCCTCTTACATAAATCCTCTTTAGTTAATAGTGAGAATAGTGTAGGGTTCGTGAACTGCGAAAAATCATTTGAGCCCAAAATTTACTGGGTTTACCAGAAATGAACTCTTGCTTGTAGGAAGACACAGACCCTGGAGTTTAACTCCGTTTCTGAAGGGAAATTCAGACCAGAGTTGTCATCCCTGAAACACACTCTGTTTTAACGAAGAAGCAATCTATTCTTTCCAGAGTCTAAAATATAGCAAGAACCATGAGTATGGCCTGAAAAAAAGAACTGTGTTTCCTATTCATACGGACCATATGTATTTCAACTCTGCTTAGTAATCTGATACCAACAACAGATCCTCTATCATAAATGCTCTTTAGTTAATAGTGAGAATCGCGTAGGGTTCGTGAACTGCGAAAAATCATTTGAGCCCAAAATTCACTGGGTTTACCAGAAATGAACCCTTGCTTGTGGGAATACAATGATACTGTGGTTTAAATCCATTTCTGATGGCAAATTCAGACCAGAGTTCTCAACCCAGAAACACACTCTCTTTTAAGTCAAGAATCATCCTCATCTTTCCAGCGTCTCCAATATAGTAAAAAACATGAGCATGCCCAGAAAAAAAGAACTGTGTTTCCTACTCATACAGACCATATGTAGTTAAACTCTGGTTATGAAACTGATACAAAACACAGCGCCTCTTAAATAAATGCGCTTTAGTTAATAGTGAGAATCGCGTTGGGTCCCTGAACTGCGAAAAATCATTTGAGCCGAAAATTCACTTGGTTTGCCAGAAATGAACTCTTGCTGGGAGGAAGACATAGATCCTGGGGTTTAACTCCGTTTGTGAAGGGAAATTCAGACCAGAGTTCTCATCCCTGAAACACACTCTGTTTTAACGAAGAAGCAAGCTCTTCTTTCCAGAGTCTAAAATACAGCAAGAACCATGAGCGTTCCCAGAAAAAAAGAACTGTGTTTCCTACTCATACAGACCATATGTAGTTAAACTCTGCTTATGAAACTGATTCAAACCACAGCTCCTCTTACATAATTCCGCTTTACTTAATAGTGAGAATCGCGTTGGGTTTCTGTACTGGGAAAAAACATTTGAGCACAAAATTCACTGGGTTTTCCTGAAATGAACACTTGATTGTAGGAAGACACAGATCCTGGCGTTTAACTCCATTTCTGAAGGTAAATTCAAACAGAATTATCAACACTGAAAAACACTCTGTTTTAAGGCAAGAGTCATCCTCTTCTTTCCACCTTCTCCAATACACGAAGAACCATGAGCATTCCCAGAAAAAAAAACTTTGTTTCCTACTTATACAGACCATATGTAGTTCAACTCTGCTTATGAAATGATACAGACCACAGCTCCTCTTACATGAATGCTCTTTAGTTAATAGTGAGAATCGCGTAGGGTTTGTGAACTGCAAAAAATCATTTGAGCCCAAAATTCTCTGGGTTTACCAGAAATGAACTCTTGCTTATAGGAAGACACTGATACTGGGGTTGAACTTCATTTCTGAAGGGAAATTCAGACCAGAGTTCTCATCCCGGAAACACGCTGTTTTAACGAAGAAGCAAGCTCTTCTCTCCAGAGTCTAAAATACAGCAAGAACCATGAGCATGGTCTGAAAAAAAGAACTGTGTTTCCTATTCATACGGACCATATGTAGTTCAACTCTGTTTATGAAACTGATACAGACCACACCTCATCTTACATAAATGCTATTTAGTTAATAGTGAGAATCACGTAGGGTTCGTGAACTGCGAAAAATCATTTGAGCCCAAAATTCAGCAGGTTCACCAGAAATGAACTCTTGTTGTAGGAAGACACAGATCCTGGGGTTTAACTCCATTTCTGAAGGAAAATACAGATCAGACTTCTCATCCCTGAACCACACTCTGTTTTAAGGCATGAATCATCCTCTTCTGTCCAGGGTCTCCAATACAGTAAGAACCATGAGCATGCCAAGAAAAAAAGAACTGTGTTTCCTACTCATACAGATCATATGTATTCCAACTCTGCTTATAAAACTGATACAGGCCACATCTCCTCTTACATAAATGCTATTTACTTAATAGTGATAATATCGTTCAGTTCTAGAACTGTGTAAAATCATTTGAGCCAAAAATTCACTTGGTTTACCAGAAATGAACTCTTGCTTGTAGGAAGACACAGATCCTGCGGTTTAACTCGGTTTCTGAAGGGAAATTCAGACCAGTGTTCTCATCCATGAAACACACTCTGTTTTAACGAAAGAAGCAAGCTCTTCTTTCCAGTGTCTCCAATACACCAAGAACCATGAGCATGCCAGATAAAAGAACTGTGTTTCCTACTCATACAGACCATATGTAGTTCAACTCTGCTTATGAAACTGAAACAAACCACAGCTCTTCTTACATAAAGGTTCTTTAGTTAATAGTGAGAATAGCTTTGTGTTCGTGAACTGTGTAAAATCATTTGAGCCCAAAATTCACTGTGTTAACCAGTAATGAACTCTTGCTTGTAGGAAGACACAGATCATGGGGTGTAACTCTGTTTTCGAGGCAAATTCAGAACAGAGTTCTCCTCCATTAAAAACACTCTGTTTTAAGTCAAGAATCATCCTCTTCTTTCCAGCGTCTCCAATATAGTAAGAAACATGAGCATGCCCAGAATAAAAGAACTGTGTTTCCTACTCATACAGACCATATGTAGTTCAACTCTGCTAATGAAACAGATACAAACCACAGCTCCTCTTACATAAATCCTCTTTAGTTAATAGTGAGAATAGCTTAGGGTTCGTGAACTGCGAAAAATCATTTGAGCCCAAAATTCACTGGGTTTACCAGAAATGAACTCTTGCGTGAAGGACGACACAGATCCTGGGGTTTAACTCCATTTCTGAAGGGAAATTCAGACCAGAGTTCTCATCACAGAAACACACTCTGTTTTAAGGCATGAATCATCCTCTTCTGTCCAGGGTCTCCAATACAGTAAGCACAATGAGCATGCCATGAAAAAAAGAACTGTGATTCCTACTCATACGGATCATATATAGACCAACTCTGCTTGTGAAACTGATACAGACCACATCTCCTCTTACATAAATGCTGTTTAGTTAATAGTGATAATCGCGTTCGTTTCTAGAACTGTGTAAAATCATTTGAGCCCAAAATTCACTTGGTTTACTAGAAATGAACTCTTGTTTGTAGGAAGACACAGATCATGGTGTTTAACTCCATTTCTGAAGGGAAATTCAGACCAGAGTTCTCATCCCTGAAACACACTCTGTTTTAACGAAGAAGCAAGGTCTTCTTTCCAGCGTCTCCAATATACTAACAAACATGAGCATGCCAAGAATAAAAGAACTGTGTTTCCTACTCATACAGACCATATGTAGTTCAGCTCTGCTAATGAAACTGATACAAACCACAGCTCCTCTTACATAAATCCTCTTTAGTTAATAGTGAGAATAGTGTAGGGTTCGTGAACTGCGAAAAATCATTTGAGCCCAAAATTTACTGGGTTTACCAGAAATGAACTCTTGCTTGTAGGAAGACACAGACCCTGGAGTTTAACTCCGTTTCTGAAGGGAAATGCAGACCAGAGTTGTCATCCCTGAAACACACTCTGTTTTAACGAAGAAGCAATCTATTCTTTCCAGAGTCTAAAATACAGCAAGAACCATGAGTATGGCCTGAAAAAAAGAACTGTGTTTCCTATTCATACGGACCATATGTATTTCAACTCTGCTTAGTAATCTGATACCAACAACAGATCCTCTATCATAAATGCTCTTTAGTTAATAGTGAGAATCGCGTAGGGTTCGTGAACTGCGATAAATCATTTGAGCCCAAAATTCACTGGGTTTACCAGAAATGAACCCTTGCTTGTGGGAATACAATGATACTGTGGTTTAAATCCATTTCTGGTGGCAAATTCAGACCAGAGTTCTCAACCCAGAAACACACTCTCTTTTAAGTCAAGAATCATCCTCTTCTTTCCAGCGTCTCCAATATAGTAAAAAACATGAGCATGCCCAGAAAAAAAAGAACTGTGTTTCCTACTCATAGACCATATGTAGTTCAACTCTGCTTATGAAACTGATACAAACCACAGCTCCTCTTATATAAATCATTTTTAGTTAATAGTGAGAATATCGTAGGGTTCATGAACTGCGAAAAATCATTTGAGCCCCAAATTCACTGTGTTTACCAAAATGAAATCATGCTTGTAGGAAGACACAGATCCTGGGGTTTAACTCCGTTTCAGACAGCAAATTCAGACCAGAATTCTCAACCCAGAAAAACAGTCTGTTTTAAGGCAAGAAGCATCCTCTTCTTTCCAGCGTCTCCATAATAGTAAGAAACATGAACATGGCCAGAAAAAAAAACATGTGTTTCCTACTCATAGGGACCATAAGTAGTTCAACTCTGCATAAGAAACTGAAACAAACCACAGCTCCTCTTACATGAATGCTCTTTAGTTAATAGTGAGAATAGCGTTGGGTTCGTGATCTGTGTAAAATCATTTGAGCCCAAAATTCACTGGGTTTACAAGAAATGAACTCTTGCTTGTAGGAAGACACAGATCCTGGGGTTTAATTCCGTTTCTGAAGGAAATTCAGACCAGTGTTCTCATCCATGAAACACACTCTGTGTTAACGCAAGAAGCAAGCTCTTCTTTGCAGTGTCTCCAATACACCAAGAACCATGAGCATGCCCTGAAAAAAGAACTGTGTTTCCTACTCAAACAGACCATATGTAGTTCCACTCTGCTAATGAAACTGATACAAATCACAGCTCCTCTTACATAAATCCTCTTTAGGTAATAGTGAGAATAGTGTAGGTTTCGTGAACTGCGAAAAATAATTTGAGCCCAAAATTTACTGGGTTTACCAGAAATGAACTCTTGCTTGTAGGAAGACACAGATCCTGGGGTTTAACTCCGTTTCTGAAGGGAAATTCAGACCAGAGTTTTCATCCCTGAAACACACTCTTCTTTAACGAAGAAGCAAGCTATTCTTTCCAGAGTCTAAAATATAGCAAGAACAATGAGTATGGCCTGAAAAAATGAACTGTGTTTCCTACTCATACGGACCATATGTAGTTCAACTCTGTTTATGAAACTGATACAAACCACAACTCCACTTACATAAATGCTCTTTAGTTAATAGAGATATTCCCGTTGGGTCCTAGAACAGGGTAAAATCATTTGAGCCGAAAATTCCCTTTGTTTACCAGAAATGAACTCTTGCTTGTAGGAAGACACAGATCCTGGGGTTTAACTCCGTTTCTGAAGGGAAATTCAGACCAGTGTTCTCATCCATGAAACACACTCTGTTTTAACGCAAGAAGCAAGCTCTTCTTTCCAGTGTCTCCATTACACCAAGAACCATGAGCATGCCCAGAAAAAAAGAACTGTATTTCCTACTCATACAGACCATATGTAGTTCAACTCTGCTTATGAAACTGAAACAAACCACAGCTCCTCTTACATAAAGGTTCTTTAGTTAATAATGAGAATAGCTTTGTGTTCGTGAACTGTGTAAAATCATTTAAGCCCAAAATTCACTGTGTTAACCAGTAATGAACTCTTGCTTGTAGGAAGATACAGATCATGGGGTGTAACTCTGTTTTTGAAGGCAAATTCAGAACAGAGTTCTCCTCCATTAAAAACACTCTGTTTTAAGTCAAGAATCATCCTCTTCTTTCCAGCTTCTCCAATATAGTAAGAAAAAAGAACTGTGTTTCCTACTCATACAGACCATATGTAGTTCAACTCTGCTAATGAAACTGATACAAACCACAGCTCCTCTTACATAAATCCTCTTTAGTTAATAGTGAGAATAGCTTAGGGTTCGTGAACTGCGAAAAATCATTTGAGCCCAAAATTCACTGGGTTTACCAGAAATGAACTCTTGCTTGAAGGACGACACAGATACTGGGGTTTAACTCCATTTCAGAAGGGAAATTCAGACCAGAGTTCTCATCACAGAAACACACTCTGTTTTAAGGCATGAATCATCCTCTTCTGTCCAGGGTCTCCAATACAGTAAGCACAATGAGCATGCCAAGAAAAAAAGAACTGTGATTCCTACTCATACGGATCATATATAGACCAACTCTGCTTGTGAAACTGATACAGACCACATCTCCTCTTACATAAATGCTGTTTAGTTAATAGTGATAATCGCGTTCGTTTATAGAACTGTGTAAAATCATTTGAGCCCAAAATTCACTTGGTTTACCAGAAATGAACTCTTGTTTGTAGGAAGACACAGATCATGGTGTTTAACTCCGTTTCTGAAGGGAAATTCAGACCAGAGTTCTCATCCCTGAAGCACACTCTGTTTTAACGAAGAAGCAAGCTCTTCTTTCCAGCGTCTCCAATATACTAACAAACATGAGCATGCCAAGAATAAAAGAACTGTGTTTCCTACTCATACAGACCATATGTAGTTCAGCTCTGCTAATGAAACTGATACAAACGACAGCTCCTCTTACATAAATCCTCTTTAGTTAATAGTGAGAATATTGTAGGGTTCGTGAACTGCGAAAAAAAATTGAGCCCAAAATTTACTGGGTTTACCAGAAATGAACTCTTGCTTGTGGGAAGACACAGATCCTCGGGTTTAACTCCGTTTCTGAAGGGAAATTCAGACCAGTGTTCTCATCCATGAAACACACTCTATTTTAACGCAGGATGCATGCTCTTCTTTCCAGCGTCTCCAATACAGCAAGAAAATTGAGCATGCCCAGAAAAAAAGAACTGTATTTCCTACACAAAAGGACAGTGTCTAGTTGAACTCTGCTTATGAAACTCGTACTAACCCCAGCATTTCTTCATAGATGCTCTTTAGTTAAAAGTGATAATCGTTTTGGGTTCATGTACTGTGTAAATTCATTTGAGCCGAAAAATCACTGGATTCACCGGAAATGAACTCTTACTTGTAGGAAGACACAGAGCCTTTTTTTTAACTCCGTTTGTGAAGGGAAATTCAGATCAGTGTTTTCATCCATGAAACACACTCTGTTTTAACGAAAAGAGCATGCTCTTTTTTCCACTGTATGACGTACAGCAAGAAACATGAGCATGCCCAGAAAAAAAGAACTGTATTTCCTACTCAAAAGGACAGTGTCTAGTTCAACTCTCCTTATGAAACTCATACAAACCACAGCATCGTTTCATAGATGCTCTTTAGTTAAGAGTGAAAATAGTGTTGGGTTATGGAACTGTGTAAATTCATTTGAGGCAAAATATAACTGGGTTTACCGTAAATGAACTCTTGCTGTAGGAAAACACAGAGCCTTTGGTTTAACTCCGTTTCTGAAGGAATATTCAGACCAGTATTCTCATCCATGTAAACACTCTGTTTTAAGGCAAAAATCATGCTCTTCTTCCAGCGTCTCCATTACAGCAAGAAACATGAGCCTGCCCAGAAAAAATGAACTGTGTTTCCTACTCATAAGGACCATATCTAGTTGAACTCTGCTCATGAAACCGCAACAAACCACAGCATCTTTTCCATAGATGCTCTTTTGTTAATAGTGAAAATCATGTTGGGTTCGTGAAGTGTGTAAATTCATTAGAGCTGAAAAATCACTGGGTTTACCGGAAATGAACTCTTGCATTTAGGAAGACAAAGAGCGTTTGGTTTAACTCCATTTCTGAAGGGAAATTCAGACCAGTGTTCTCATCCATGAAACACCATCTGTTTTAACGCAAGAAATATCCTCTTCTGTCCAGCGTCTGCACTACAGGAAGAAATATGAGCATGCCTAGAAAAAAAGAACTGTGTTTCCTACTCATACGGAACATATCTAGTTGAACTCTGCATATGAAACTCATACAAACCACAGCATCTCTTACATAGATGATCTTTAGTTAAACATGAAAAACGTGTTAGGTTTGTGAACTGTGTAAATTCATTTGAGCCAAAAAATCACTGGGTATACCGGAAATGAACTCTTGCTTGTAGGAAGACATAGGGGCTTTGTTTTAACTCCATTTGTGAAGGCAAATTCAGACCAGTGTTCTCATCCATGAAACACACTCTGTTTTAATGCAAAGAGCATGCTATTCTTTCCAGCGTCTGCAATATAATAAGAAACATGAGCATGCCCAGAAAAAATGAACTGTGTTTCCTACTCATACGGACCATATCTAGTTGAACTCTACTCATGAAACACTAACAAACCACAGCATTTCTCACAGAGATGCTCTTTAGTTAAAAGTGAAAATCGTGTTGGGTTCGTGAACTGTGCAAATTCAATTGAGTCAAAAATCACAGGATTTACCGGAAAAGATCTCTTGCTTGTAGGAAGACACAGGACCTTTGTTTTAACTCCGTTTCTGAAGGAAACTTCAGACCTATGTTCAAATCCAGGAAACACAATCTGTTTTAACGCAAGAAGCACACTCTTCTTTCCAGCGTCTCCAATACAACAAGAAATATGAGCATGCCCAGAAAAAAAGAAATGTATTTCCTACTCAAAAGGACCGTGTCTAGTTCAACTCTGCTTATGAAACTCATAAAAATCACAGCATCTCTTCATAGATGCTCTGTAGTTAATAGTGAAAATCGTGTTGGGTTTGTGAACTGTGTAAATTCATTTGATCCGACAAATCACTATGTTTACCTGAAATGAACTCTTGCTTGTAGGAAGACACAGACACTTTGGTTTAACTCCGTTTGTGAAGAGAAATACAGACCAGCGTTCTCATCCATAAAACACGCTCTGTTTTAACGCAAGAAGCATCCTCTCCTTTCTAGCGTCTCCTATACAGCAAGAAACATGAGCATGCCCAGAAAATATGAATTGTGTTTCCTACTCATACGGACCATATCTAGTTTAACTCTGCTTATGAAACTGTAACAAACCACAGCATATTTACATAGATGCTCTTTAATTAATAGTGAAAAACGTGTTGGGTTCGTGAACTGTGTAAATTCATTTGAGCCGAAAAATCACTGGGTTTAACGGAAATGAACTCTTGCTTGTAGGAAGACACAGAGCCTTTGGTTTAACTCCGTTTGTGAAGAGAAATTCAGACCAGCGATCTAATCCATGAAACACCCTCTGTTTTAACGCAAAAAGCATCCTAGTCTGTCCAGCATCTCCTATACAGCAAGAAACATGAGCATGACCAGAAAAAAAGAACTGTGTTTCCTACTCATACGGACCATATCTAGTTGAACTCTGCTTATGAAACTGTAACAAACCACAGCATCTTTTACATAGATGCTCTTTAGTAAATAGTGAAAGTCTTGTTGGGTTCATGATCTGTGTTATTTCATTTGAGCCGAAAAATCACTGGGTTTACCAGAAATGAACTCTTGCTTGTGGGAAGACACAGAGCCTTTGGTTTAACTCCGTTTCTGAAGGGAAATTCATACCAGTGTTCTCATCCATGAAACACCATCTGTTTTAACGCAAGAAGCATCCTCTTCTGTCCAGCGTCTGCACTACAGCAAGAAATATGAGCATGCCCAGAAAAAAAGAACTGTGTTCCCTACTCATACGGAACATATCTAGTTGAACTCCGCTTATGAAACTCATACAAACCACAGCATCTCTTACATAGATGCTCTTTAGATAAACATGAAAAACGTGTTAGGTTTGTGAACTGTGTAAATTCATTTGAGCCAAAAAATCACTGGGTATACCGGAAATGAACTCTTGCTTGCAGGAAGACAGAGGGCCTTTGGTTTAACTCCATTTGTGAAGGGAATTTCAGACCAGTGTTCTCATCCATGAAACACACTCTGTTTTAACGCAAAGAGCATGCTTGTCTTTCCAGCGTCTGCAATATAGCAAGAAACACGAGCATGCCCAGAAAAAAAGAACTGTGTTCCCTACTCATACGGAACATATCTAGTTGAACTCTGCTTATGAAACTCATACAAACCACAGCATCTCTTACATAGATGCTCTTTAGTTAAACATGAAAAACGTGTTAGGTTTGTGAACTGTGTAAATTCATTTGAACCAAAAAATCAGTGGGTATACCAGAAATGAACTCTTGCTTGCAGGAAGACAGAGGGCCTTTGGTTTAACTCCATTTGTGAAGGGAATTTCAGACCAGTGTTCTCATCCATGAAACACACTCTGTTTTAACGCAAAGAGCATGCTCGTCTTTCCAGCGTCTGCAATATAGCAAGAAACACGAGCATGCCCAGAAAAAATCAACTGTGTTTCCTACTCATATGTACCATATCTAGTTGAACTCTGCTTAAGGAACTGTAACAAGCCACAGCATCTCTTACATAGATGCACTTTACTTAATAGTGAAAATCGTGTTGGGTTCGTGAACTGTGTAAATTCATTTGAGCTGAAAAATCACTGGGTTTACAGGAAATGAACTATTGCATTTAGGAAGACACAGAGCCATTGGTTTAACTCCATTTCGGAAGCGAAATTCAGACCAGTGTTCTCATCCATGAAAAACACTCTGTTTTAAAGCAACGAGCATGCTCTTCTTTCCAGCGTCTCTAATACAGCAAGAAACGTGAGCATGATCAGAAAAAAAGAACTGTGTTTCCTACTCATACGGACCATATCTAGTTGAACTCTGCTTATGAAACTGTAACAAACCACAACATCTTTTACATAGATGTTCGTGTGTTAATAGTGAAAATCGTGTTGGGTTCATAAACTGTGTAAATTCATTTGAGCCGAAAAATCACTGGCTATACCAGAAATGAACACTTGCTTGTAGGAAGACACAGAGCCTTTGGTTTAACTCCATTTGTGAAGGCAAATTCAGACCAGTGTTCTCATCCATGAAACACAGTCTGTTTTAATGCAAAGAGCATGCTATTCTTTCCAGCGTCTGCAATATAATAAGAAACATGAGCATGCCCAGAAAAAATGAACTGTGTTTCCTACTCATATGGACCATATCTAGTAGAACTCTGCTAATGAAACTGTAACAAACCACAGCATTTCTCACAGAGATGCTCTTTAGTTAAAAGTGAAAATCGTGTTGGGTTCGTGAACTGTGCAAATTCATTTGAGTCAAAAATCACAGGATTTACCGGAAAAGAACTCTTGCTTGTAGGAAGACACAGAGCATTTGTTTTAACTCCGTTTCTGAAGGAAAATTCAGACATGTGTTCAAATCCAGGAAAAACAATCTGTTTTAATGCAAGAAGCAAACTCTTCTTTCCAGCGTCTCCAATACAGCAACAAATATGAGCATGCCCAGAAAAAATAACTGTTTCCTTCTCATACGGACCATATCTAGTTGAACTCTGCTTATGAAATTGATACAAACCACAGAATCTCTTACATAGATGCACTTTAGTTAATAGTGAAAATCGTGTTAGGTTGTGAACTGTGTAAATTCATTTGAGCCGAAAAATCACTGGGTTTAACGGAAATGAACTCTTGCTTGTAGGAAGACACAGAGCCTTTGGTTTAACTCCGTTTGTGAAGAGAAATTCAGACCAGCGATCTAATCCATGAAACACCCTCTGTTTGTAACACAAAGAGCATGGTCTTCTTTCCTGCTTCGCCAATACAGCAAGAAACATGAGCATGCACAGAAAAAAAGAACTGTGTTTCCTACTCATATCGACCATATCTAGTTGAACTCTCCTTATGAAACTGTAACAAACCACAGCATCTCTTATATAGATGCTCTTTAGTTAATAGTGAAAATCGTGTTGGGTTTGTGAACTGTGTAAATTCATTTGATCCAACAAATCACTATGTTTACCTGAAATGAACTCTTGCTTGTAGGAAGACACAGACACTTTGGTTTAACTCCGTTTGTGAAGAGAAATACAGACCAGCGTTCTCATCCATAAAACACGCTCTGTTTTAACGCAAGAAGCATCCTCTCCTTTCTAGCGTCTCCTATACAGCAAGAAACATGAGCATGCCCAGAACATATGAATTGTGTTTCCTACTCATACGGACCATATCTAGTGTAACTCTGCTTATGAAACTGTAACAAACCACAGCATATTTACATAGATGCTCTTTAATTAATAGTGAAAAACGTGTTGGGTTCGTGAACTGTGTAAATTCATTTGAGCCGAAAAATCACTGGGTTTAACGGAAATGAACTCTTGCTTGTAGGAAGACACAGAGCCTTTGGTTTAACTCCGTTTGTGAAGAGAAATTCAGACCAGCGATCTAATCCATGAAACACCCTCTGTTTTAACGCAAAAAGCATCCTAGTCTGTCCAGCATCTCCTATACAGCAAGAAACATGAGCATGACCAGAAAAAAAGAACTGTGTTTCCTACTCATACGGACCATATCTAGTTGAACTCTGCTTATGAAACTGTAACAAACCACAGCATCTTTTACATAGATGCTCTTTAGTAAATAGTGAAAGTCGTGTTGGGTTCATGATCTGTGTTATTTCATTTGAGCCGAAAAATCACTGGGTTTACCAGAAATGAACTCTTGCTTGTGGGAAGACACAGAGCCTTTGGTTTAACTCCGTTTCTGAAGGGAAATTCACATCAGTGTTCTCATCCATGAAACACCATCTGTTTTAACGCAAGAAGCATCCTCTTCAGTCCAGCGTCTGCACTACAGCAAGAAATATGAGCATGCCCAGAAAAAAAGAACTGTGTTCCCTACTCATACGGAACATATCTAGTTGAACTCTGCTTATGAAACTCATACAAACCACAGCATCTCTTACATAGATGCTCTTTAGTTAAACATGAAAAACGTGTTAGGTTTGTGAACTGTGTAAATTCATTTGAGCCAAAAAATCACTGGGTATACCGGAAATGAACTCTTGCTTGCAGGAAGACAGAGGGCCTTTGGTTTAACTCCATTTGTGAAGGGAATTTCAGACCAGTGTTCTCATCCATGAAACACACTCTGTTTTAACGCAAAGAACATGCTCGTCTTTCCAGCGTCTGCAATATAGCAAGAAACACGAGCATGCCCAGAAAAAATCAACTGTGTTTCCTACTCATATGTACCATATCTAGTTGAACTCTGCTTAAGGAACTGTAACAAGCCACAGCATCTCTTACATAGATGCACTTTAGTTAATAGTGAAAATCGTGTTGGGTTCGTGAACTGTGTAAATTCATTTGAGCTGAAAAATCACTGGGTTTACAGGAAATGTACTATTGCATTTAGGAAGACACAGAGCCATTGGTTTAACTCCATTTCGGAAGCGAAATTCAGACCAGTGTTCTCATCCATGAAAAACACTCTGTTTTAACGCAACGAGCATGCTCTTCTTTCCAGCGTCTCTAATACAGCAAGAAACATGAGCATGATCAGAAAAAACGAACTGTGTTTCCTACTCATACGGACCATATCTAGTTGAACTCTGCTTATGAAACTGTAACAAACCACAACATCTTTTACATAGATGTTCGTGTGTTAATAGTGAAAATCGTGTTGGGTTCATAAACTGTGTAAATTCATTTGAGCCGAAAAATCACTTGCTTTACCAGAAATGAACACTTGCTTGTAGGAAGACACAGAGCCTTTGGTTTAACTCCATTTGTGAAGGCAAATTCAGACCAGTGTTCTCATCCATGAAACACACTCTGTTTTAATGCAAAGAGCATGCTATTCTTTCCAGCGTCTGCAATATAATAAGAAACATGAGCATGCCCAGAAAAAATGAACTGTGTTTCCTACTCATATGGACCATATCTAGTTGAACTCTGCTCATGAAACTGTAACAAACCACAGCATTTCTCACAGTGATGCTCTTTAGTTAAAAGTGAAAATCGTGTTGGGTTCGTGAACTGTGCAAATTCATTTGAGTCAAAAATCACAGGATTTACCGGAAAAGAACTCTTGCTTGTAGGAAGACACAGAGCATTTGTTTTAACTCTGTTTCTGAAGGAAAATTCAGACAAGTGTTCAAATCCAGGAAAAACAATCTGTTTTAATGCTAGAAGCAAACTCTTCTTTCCAGCGTCTCCAATACAGCAACAAATATGAGCATGCCCAGAAAAAATAACTGTGTTTCCTTCTCATACGGACCATATCTAGTTGAACTCTGCTTATGAAATTGATACAAACCACAGAATCTCTTACATAGATGCACTTTAGTTAATAGTGAAAATCGTGTTGGGTTGTGAACTGTGTAAATTCATTTGAGCCGAAAAATCACTGGGTTTACCCGAAATGAACTCTTGCTTGTAGGAAGACAGAGAGACTTTGGTTTAACTCCGTTTGTGAAGGGAAATTCAGACCAGTGTTCTCATCCATGAAACACACTTTGTTTGTAACACAAAGAGCATGGTCTTCTTTCCTGCTTCGCCAATACAGCAAGAAACATGAGCATGCACAGAAAAAAAGAACTGTGTTTCCTACTCATATCGACCATATCTAGTTGAACTCTCCTTATGAAACTGTAACAGACCACTGCATCTCTTATATAGATGCTCTTTAGTTAATAGTGAAAATCGTGTTGGGTTTGTGAACTGTGTAAATTCATTTGATCCGACAAATCACTATGTTTACCTGAAATGAACTCTTGCTTGTAGGAAGACACAGACACTTTGGTTTAACTCCGTTTGTGAAGAGAAATACAGACCAGCGTTCTCATCCATAAAACACGCTCTGTTTTAACGCAAGAAGCATCCTCTCCTTTCTAGCGTCTCCTATACAGCAAGAAACATGAGCATGCCCAGAACATATGAATTGTGTTTCCTACTCATACGGACCATATCTAGTGTAACCCTGCTTATGAAACTGTAACAAACCACAGCATATTTACATAGATGCTCTTTAATTAATAGTGAAAAACGTGTTGGGTTCGTGAACTGTGTAAATTCATTTGAGCCGAAAAATCACTGGGTTTAACGGAAATGAACTCTTGCTTGTAGGAAGACACAGAGCCTTTGGTTTAACTCCGTTTGTGAAGAGAAATTCAGACCAGCGATCTAATCCATGAAACACCCTCTGTTTTAACGCAAAAAGCATCCTAGTCTGTCCAGCATCTCCTATACAGCAAGAAACATGAGCATGACCAGAAAAAAAGAACTGTGTTTCCTACTCATATGGACCATATCTAGTTGAACTCTGCTTATGAAACTGTAACAAACCACAGCATCTTTTACATAGATGCTCTTTAGTAAATAGTGAAAGTCGTGTTGGGTTCATGATCTGTGTTATTTCATTTGAGCCGAAAAATCACTGGGTTTACCAGAAATGAACTCTTGCTTGTGGGAAGACACAGAGCCTTTGGTTTAACTCCGATTCTGAAGGGAAATTCACATCAGTGTTCTCATCCATGAAACACCATCTGTTTTAACGCAAGAAGCATCCTCTTCTGTCCAGCGTCTGCACTACAGCAAGAAATATGAGCATGCCCAGAAAAAAAGAACTGTGTTCCCTACTCATACGGAACATATCTAGTTGAACTCTGCTTATGAAACTCATACAAACCACAGCATCTCTTACATAGATGCTCTTTAGTTAAACATGAAAAACGTGTTAGGTTTGTGAACTGTGTAAATTCATTTGAGCCAAAAAATCACTGGGTATACCGGAAATGAACTCTTGCTTGCAGGAAGACAGAGGGCCTTTGGTTTAACTCCATTTGTGAAGGGAATTTCAGACCAGTGTTCTCATCCATGAAACACACTCTGTTTTAACGCAAAGAACATGCTCGTCTTTCCAGCGTCTGCAATATAGCAAGAAACACGAGCATGCCCAGAAAAAATCAACTGTGTTTCCTACTCATATGTACCATATCTAGTTGAACTCTGCTTAAGGAACTGTAACAAGCCACAGCATCTCTTACATAGATGCACTTTAGTTAATAGTGAAAATCGTGTTGGGTTCGTGAACTGTGTAAATTCATTTGAGCTGAAAAATCACTGGGTTTACAGGAAATGAACTATTGCATTTAGGAAGACACAGAGCCATTGGTTTAACTCCATTTCGGAAGCGAAATTCAGACCAGTGTTCTCATCCATGAAAAACACTCTGTTTTAACGCAACGAGCATGCTCTTCTTTCCAGCGTCTCTAATACAGCAAGAAACATGAGCATGATCAGAAAAAACGAACTGTGTTTCCTACTCATACGGACCATATCTAGTTGAACTCTGCTTATGAAACTGTAACAAACCACAACATCTTTTACATAGATGTTCGTGTGTTAATAGTGAAAATCGTGTTGGGTTCATAAACTGTGTAAATTCATTTGAGCCGAAAAATCACTTGCTTTATCAGAAATGAACACTTGCTTGTAGGAAGACACAGAGCCTTTGGTTTAACTCCATTTGTGAAGGCAAATTCAGACCAGTGTTCTCATCCATGAAACACACTCTGTTTTAATGCAAAGAGCATGCTATTCTTTCCAGCGTCTGCAATATAATAAGAAACATGAGCATGCCCAGAAAAAATGAACTGTGTTTCCTACTCATATGGACCATATCTAGTTGAACTCTGCTCATGAAACTGTAACAAACCACAGCATTTCTCACAGTGATGCTCTTTAGTTAAAAGTGAAAATCGTGTTGGGTTCGTGAACTGTGCAAATTCATTTGAGTCAAAAATCACAGGATTTACCGGAAAAGAACTCTTGCTTGTAGGAAGACACAGAGCATTTGTTTTAACTCTGTTTCTGAAGGAAAATTCAGACAAGTGTTCAAATCCAGGAAAAACAATCCGTTTTAATGCAAGAAGCAAACTCTTCTTTCCAGCGTCTCCAATACAGCAACAAATATGAGCATGCCCAGAAAAAATAACTGTGTTTCCTTCTCATACGGACCATATCTAGTTGAACTCTGCTTATGAAATTGATACAAACCACAGAATCTCTTACATAGATGCACTTTAGTTAATAGTGAAAATCGTGTTGGGTTGTGAACTGTGTAAATTCATTTGAGCCGAAAAATCACTGGGTTTACCCGAAATGAACTCTTGCTTGTAGGAAGACAGAGAGACTTTGGTTTAACTCCGTTTGTGAAGGGAAATTCAGACCAGTGTTCTCATCCATGAAACACACTTTGTTTGTAACACAAAGAGCATGGTCTTCTTTCCTGCTTCGCCAATACAGCAAGAAACATGAGCATGCACAGAAAAAAAGAACTGTGTTTCCTACTCATATCGACCATATCTAGTTGAACTCTCCTTATGAAACTGTAACAGACCACTGCATCTCTTATATAGATGCTCTTTAGTTAATAGTGAAAATCGTGTTGGGTTTGTGAACTGTGTAAATTCATTTGATCCGACAAATCACTATGTTTACCTGAAATGAACTCTTGCTTGTAGGAAGACACAGACACTTTGGTTTAACTCCGTTTGTGAAGAGAAATACAGACCAGCGTTCTCATCCATAAAACACGCTCTGTTTTAACGCAAGAAGCATCCTCTCCTTTCTAGCGTCTCCTATACAGCAAGAAACATGAGCATGCCCAGAACATATGAATTGTGTTTCCTACTCATACGGACCATATCTAGTGTAACCCTGCTTATGAAACTGTAACAAACCACAGCATATTTACATAGATGCTCTTTAATTAATAGTGAAAAACGTGTTGGGTTCGTGAACTGTGTAAATTCATTTGAGCCTAAAAATCACTGGGTTTAACGGAAATGAACTCTTGCTTGTAGGAAGACACAGAGCCTTTGGTTTAACTCCGTTTGTGAAGAGAAATTCAGACCAGCGATCTAATCCATGAAACACCCTCTGTTTTAACGCAAAAAGCATCCTAGTCTGTCCAGCATCTCCTATACAGCAAGAAACATGAGCATGACCAGAAAAAAAGAACTGTGTTTCCTACTCATACGGACCATATCTAGTTGAACTCTGCTTATGAAACTGTAACAAACCACAGCATCTTTTACATAGATGCTCTTTAGTAAATAGTGAAAGTCGTGTTGGGTTCATGATCTGTGTTATTTCATTTGAGCCGAAAAATCACTGGGTTTACCAGAAATGAACTCTTGCTTGTGGGAAGACACAGAGCCTTTGGTTTAACTCCGTTTCTGAAGGGAAATTCACATCAGTGTTCTCATCCATGAAACACCATCTGTTTTAACGCAAGAAGCATCCTCTTCTGTCCAGCGTCTGCACTACAGCAAGAAATATGAGCATGCCCAGAAAAAAAGAACTGTGTTCCCTACTCATACGGAACATATCTAGTTGAACTCTGCTTATGAAACTCATACAAACCACAGCATCTCTTACATAGATGCTCTTTAGTTAAACATGAAAAACGTGTTAGGTTTGTGAACTGTGTAAATTCATTTGAGCCAAAAAATCACTGGGTATACCGGAAATGAACTCTTGCTTGCAGGAAGACAGAGGGCCTTTGGTTTAACTCCATTTGTGAAGGGAATTTCAGACCAGTGTTCTCATCCATGAAACACACTCTGTTTTAACGCAAAGAACATGCTCGTCTTTCCAGCATCTGCAATATAGCAAGAAACACGAGCATGCCCAGAAAAAATCAACTGTGTTTCCTACTCATATGTACCATATCTAGTTGAACTCTGCTTAAGGAACTGTAACAAGCCACAGCATCTCTTACATAGATGCACTTTAGTTAATAGTGAAAATCGTGTTGGGTTCGTGAACTGTGTAAATTCATTTGAGCTGAAAAATCACTGGGTTTACAGGAAATGAACTATTGCATTTAGGAAGACACAGAGCCATTGGTTTAACTCCATTTCGGAAGCGAAATTCAGACCAGTGTTCTCATCCATGAAAAACACTCTGTTTTAACGCAACGAGCATGCTCTTCTTTCCAGCGTCTCTAATACAGCAAGAAACATGAGCATGATCAGAAAAAACGAACTGTGTTTCCTACTCATACGGACCATATCTAGTTGAACTCTGCTTATGAAACTGTAACAAACCACAACATCTTTTACATAGATGTTCGTGTGTTAATAGTGAAAATCGTGTTGGGTTCATAAACTGTGTAAATTCATTTGAGCCGAAAAATCACTTGCTTTATCAGAAATGAACACTTGCTTGTAGGAAGACACAGAGCCTTTGGTTTAACTCCATTTGTGAAGGCAAATTCAGACCAGTGTTCTCATCCATGAAACACACTCTGTTTTAATGCAAAGAGCATGCTATTCTTTCCAGCGTCTGCAATATAATAAGAAACATGAGCATGCCCAGAAAAAATGAACTGTGTTTCCTACTCATATGGACCATATCTAGTTGAACTCTGCTCATGAAACTGTAACAAACCACAGCATTTCTCACAGTGATGCTCTTTAGTTAAAAGTGAAAATCGTGTTGGGTTCGTGAACTGTGCAAATTCATTTGAGTCAAAAATCACAGGATTTACCGGAAAAGAACTCTTGCTTGTAGGAAGACACAGAGCATTTGTTTTAACTCTGTTTCTGAAGGAAAATTCAGACAAGTGTTCAAATCCAGGAAAAACAATCTGTTTTAATGCAAGAAGCAAACTCTTCTTTCCAGCGTCTCCAATACAGCAACAAATATGAGCATGCCCAGAAAAAATAACTGTGTTTCCTTCTCATACGGACCATATCTAGTTGAACTCTGCTTATGAAATTGATACAAACCACAGAATCTCTTACATAGATGCACTTTAGTTAATAGTGAAAATCGTGTTGGGTTGTGAACTGTGTAAATTCATTTGAGCCGAAAAATCACTGGGTTTACCCGAAATGAACTCTTGCTTGTAGGAAGACAGAGAGACTTTGGTTTAACTCCGTTTGTGAAGGGAAATTCAGACCAGTGTTCTCATCCATGAAACACACTTTGTTTGTAACACAAAGAGCATGGTCTTCTTTCCTGCTTCGCCAATACAGCAAGAAACATGAGCATGCACAGAAAAAAAGAACTGTGTTTCCTACTCATATCGACCATATCTAGTTGAACTCTCCTTATGAAACTGTAACAGACCACTGCATCTCTTATATAGATGCTCTTTAGTTAATAGTGAAAATCGTGTTGGGTTTGTGAACTGTGTAAATTCATTTGATCCGACAAATCACTATGTTTACCTGAAATGAACTCTTGCTTGTAGGAAGACACAGACACTTTGGTTTAACTCCGTTTGTGAAGAGAAATACAGACCAGCGTTCTCATCCATAAAACACGCTCTGTTTTAACGCAAGAAGCATCCTCTCCTTTCTAGCGTCTCCTATACAGCAAGAAACATGAGCATGCCCAGAACATATGAATTGTGTTTCCTACTCATACGGACCATATCTAGTGTAACCCTGCTTATGAAACTGTAACAAACCACAGCATATTTACATAGATGCTCTTTAATTAATAGTGAAAAACGTGTTGGGTTCGTGAACTGTGTAAATTCATTTGAGCCGAAAAATCACTGGGTTTAACGGAAATGAACTCTTGCTTGTAGGAAGACACAGAGCCTTTGGTTTAACTCCGTTTGTGAAGAGAAATTCAGACCAGCGATCTAATCCATGAAACACCCTCTGTTTTAACGCAAAAAGCATCCTAGTCTGTCCAGCATCTCCTATACAGCAAGAAACATGAGCATGACCAGAAAAAAAGAACTGTGTTTCCTACTCATACGGACCATATCTAGTTGAACTCTGCTTATGAAACTGTAACAAACCACAGCATCTTTTACATAGATGCTCTTTAGTAAATAGTGAAAGTCGTGTTGGGTTCATGATCTGTGTTATTTCATTTGAGCCGAAAAATCACTGGGTTTACCAGAAATGAACTCTTGCTTGTGGGAAGACACAGAGCCTTTGGTTTAACTCCGTTTCTGAAGGGAAATTCACATCAGTGTTCTCATCCATGAAACACCATCTGTTTTAACGCAAGAAGCATCCTCTTCTGTCCAGCGTCTGCACTACAGCAAGAAATATGAGCATGCCCAGAAAAAAAGAACTGTGTTCCCTACTCATACGGAACATATCTAGTTGAACTCTGCTTATGAAACTCATACAAACCACAGCATCTCTTACATAGATGCTCTTTAGTTAAACATGAAAAACGTGTTAGGTTTGTGAACTGTGTAAATTCATTTGAGCCAAAAAATCACTGGGTATACCGGAAATGAACTCTTGCTTGCAGGAAGACAGAGGGCCTTTGGTTTAACTCCATTTGTGAAGGGAATTTCAGACCAGTGTTCTCATCCATGAAACACACTCTGTTTTAACGCAAAGAACATGCTCGTCTTTCCAGCGTCTGCAATATAGCAAGAAACACGAGCATGCCCAGAAAAAATCAACTGTGTTTCCTACTCATATGTACCATATCTAGTTGAACTCTGCTTAAGGAACTGTAACAAGCCACAGCATCTCTTACATAGATGCACTTTAGTTAATAGTGAAAATCGTGTTGGGTTCGTGAACTGTGTAAATTCATTTGAGCTGAAAAATCACTGGGTTTACAGGAAATGAACTATTGCATTTAGGAAGACACAGAGCCATTGGTTTAACTCCATTTCGGAAGCGAAATTCAGACCAGTGTTCTCATCCATGAAAAACACTCTGTTTTAACGCAACGAGCATGCTCTTCTTTCCAGCGTCTCTAATACAGCAAGAAACATGAGCATGATCAGAAAAAACGAACTGTGTTTCCTACTCATACGGACCATATCTAGTTGAACTCTGCTTATGAAACTGTAACAAACCACAACATCTTTTACATAGATGTTCGTGTGTTAATAGTGAAAATCGTGTTGGGTTCATAAACTGTGTAAATTCATTTGAGCCGAAAAATCACTTGCTTTACCAGAAATGAACACTTGCTTGTAGGAAGACACAGAGCCTTTGGTTTAACTCCATTTGTGAAGGCAAATTCAGACCAGTGTTCTCATCCATGAAACACACTCTGTTTTAATGCAAAGAGCATGCTATTCTTTCCAGCGTCTGCAATATAATAAGAAACATGAGCATGCCCAGAAAAAATGAACTGTGTTTCCTACTCATATGGACCATATCTAGTTGAACTCTGCTCATGAAACTGTAACAAACCACAGCATTTCTCACAGTGATGCTCTTTAGTTAAAAGTGAAAATCGTGTTGGGTTCGTGAACTGTGCAAATTCATTTGAGTCAAAAATCACAGGATTTACCGGAAAAGAACTCTTGCTTGTAGGAAGACACAGAGCATTTGTTTTAACTCTGTTTCTGAAGGAAAATTCAGACAAGTGTTCAAATCCAGGAAAAACAATCTGTTTTAATGCAAGAAGCAAACTCTTCTTTCCAGCGTCTCCAATACAGCAACAAATATGAGCATGCCCAGAAAAAATAACTGTGTTTCCTTCTCATACGGACCATATCTAGTTGAACTCTGCTTATGAAATTGATACAAACCACAGAATCTCTTACATAGATGCACTTTAGTTAATAGTGAAAATCGTGTTGGGTTGTGAACTGTGTAAATTCATTTGAGCCGAAAAATCACTGTGTTTACCCGAAATGAACTCTTGCTTGTAGGAAGACAGAGAGACTTTGGTTTAACTCCGTTTGTGAAGGGAAATTCAGACCAGTGTTCTCATCCATGAAACACACTTTGTTTGTAACACAAAGAGCATGGTCTTCTTTCCTGCTTTGCCAATACAGCAAGAAACATGAGCATGCACAGAAAAAAAGAACTGTGTTTCCTACTCATATCGACCATATCTAGTTGAACTCTCCTTATGAAACTGTAACAGACCACTGCATCTCTTATATAGATGCTCTTTAGTTAATAGTGAAAATCGTGTTGGGTTTGTGAACTGTGTAAATTCATTTGATCCGACAAATCACTATGTTTACCTGAAATGAACTCTTGCTTGTAGGAAGACACAGACACTTTGGTTTAACTCCGTTTGTGAAGAGAAATACAGACCAGCGTTCTCATCCATAAAACACGCTCTGTTTTAACGCAAGAAGCATCCTCTCCTTTCTAGCGTCTCCTATACAGCAAGAAACATGAGCATGCCCAGAACATATGAATTGTGTTTCCTACTCATACGGACCATATCTAGTGTAACCCTGCTTATGAAACTGTAACAAACCACAGCATATTTACATAGATGCTCTTTAATTAATAGTGAAAAACGTGTTGGGTTCGTGAACTGTGTAAATTCATTTGAGCCGAAAAATCACTGGGTTTAACGGAAATGAACTCTTGCTTGTAGGAAGACACAGAGCCTTTGGTTTAACTCCGTTTGTGAAGAGAAATTCAGACCAGCGATCTAATCCATGAAACACCCTCTGTTTTAACGCAAAAAGCATCCTAGTCTGTCCAGCATCTCCTATACAGCAAGAAACATGAGCATGACCAGAAAAAAAGAACTGTGTTTCCTACTCATACGGACCATATCTAGTTGAACTCTGCTTATGAAACTGTAACAAACCACAGCATCTTTTACATAGATGCTCTTTAGTAAATAGTGAAAGTCGTGTTGGGTTCATGATCTGTGTTATTTCATTTGAGCCGAAAAATCACTGGGTTTACCAGAAATGAACTCTTGCTTGTGGGAAGACACAGAGCCTTTGGTTTAACTCCGTTTCTGAAGGGAAATTCACATCAGTGTTCTCATCCATGAAACACCATCTGTTTTAACGCAAGAAGCATCCTCTTCTGTCCAGCGTCTGCACTACAGCAAGAAATATGAGCATGCCCAGAAAAAAAGAACTGTGTTCCCTACTCATACGGAACATATCTAGTTGAACTCTGCTTATGAAACTCATACAAACCACAGCATCTCTTACATAGATGCTCTTTAGTTAAACATGAAAAACGTGTTAGGTTTGTGAACTGTGTAAATTCATTTGAGCCAAAAAATCACTGGGTATACCGGAAATGAACTCTTGCTTGCAGGAAGACAGAGGGCCTTTGGTTTAACTCCATTTGTGAAGGGAATTTCAGACCAGTGTTCTCATCCATGAAACACACTCTGTTTTAACGCAAAGAACATGCTCGTCTTTCCAGCGTCTGCAATATAGCAAGAAACACGAGCATGCCCAGAAAAAATCAACTGTGTTTCCTACTCATATGTACCATATCTAGTTGAACTCTGCTTAAGGAACTGTAACAAGCCACAGCATCTCTTACATAGATGCACTTTAGTTAATAGTGAAAATCGTGTTGGGTTCGTGAACTGTGTAAATTCATTTGAGCTGAAAAATCACTGGGTTTACAGGAAATGAACTATTGCATTTAGGAAGACACAGAGCCATTGGTTTAACTCCATTTCGGAAGCGAAATTCAGACCAGTGTTCTCATCCATGAAAAACACTCTGTTTTAACGCAACGAGCATGCTCTTCTTTCCAGCGTCTCTAATACAGCAAGAAACATGAGCATGATCAGAAAAAACGAACTGTGTTTCCTACTCATACGGACCATATCTAGTTGAACTCTGCTTATGAAACTGTAACAAACCACAACATCTTTTACATAGATGTTCGTGTGTTAATAGTGAAAATCGTGTTGGGTTCATAAACTGTGTAAATTCATTTGAGCCGAAAAATCACTTGCTTTATCAGAAATGAACACTTGCTTGTAGGAAGACACAGAGCCTTTGGTTTAACTCCATTTGTGAAGGCAAATTCAGACCAGTGTTCTCATCCATGAAACACACTCTGTTTTAATGCAAAGAGCATGCTATTCTTTCCAGCGTCTGCAATATAATAAGAAACATGAGCATGCCCAGAAAAAATGAACTGTGTTTCCTACTCATATGGACCATATCTAGTTGAACTCTGCTCATGAAACTGTAACAAACCACAGCATTTCTCACAGTGATGCTCTTTAGTTAAAAGTGAAAATCGTGTTGGGTTCGTGAACTGTGCAAATTCATTTGAGTCAAAAATCACAGGATTTACCGGAAAAGAACTCTTGCTTGTAGGAAGACACAGAGCATTTGTTTTAACTCTGTTTCTGAAGGAAAATTCAGACAAGTGTTCAAATCCAGGAAAAACAATCTGTTTTAATGCTAGAAGCAAACTCTTCTTTCCAGCGTCTCCAATACAGCAACAAATATGAGCATGCCCAGAAAAAATAACTGTGTTTCCTTCTCATACGGACCATATCTAGTTGAACTCTGCTTATGAAATTGATACAAACCACAGAATCTCTTACATAGATGCACTTTAGTTAATAGTGAAAATCGTGTTGGGTTGTGAACTGTGTAAATTCATTTGAGCCGAAAAATCACTGGGTTTACCCGAAATGAACTCTTGCTTGTAGGAAGACAGAGAGACTTTGGTTTAACTCCGTTTGTGAAGGGAAATTCAGACCAGTGTTCTCATCCATGAAACACACTTTGTTTGTAACACAAAGAGCATGGTCTTCTTTCCTGCTTCGCCAATACAGCAAGAAACATGAGCATGCACAGAAAAAAAGAACTGTGTTTCCTACTCATATCGACCATATCTAGTTGAACTCTCCTTATGAAACTGTAACAGACCACTGCATCTCTTATATAGATGCTCTTTAGTTAATAGTGAAAATCGTGTTGGGTTTGTGAACTGTGTAAATTCATTTGATCCGACAAATCACTATGTTTACCTGAAATGAACTCTTGCTTGTAGGAAGACACAGACACTTTGGTTTAACTCCGTTTGTGAAGAGAAATACAGACCAGCGTTCTCATCCATAAAACACGCTCTGTTTTAACGCAAGAAGCATCCTCTCCTTTCTAGCGTCTCCTATACAGCAAGAAACATGAGCATGCCCAGAACATATGAATTGTGTTTCCTACTCATACGGACCATATCTAGTGTAACTCTGCTTATGAAACTGTAACAAACCACAGCATATTTACATAGATGCTCTTTAATTAATAGTGAAAAACGTGTTGGGTTCGTGAACTGTGTAAATTCATTTGAGCCGAAAAATCACTGGGTTTAACGGAAATGAACTCTTGCTTGTAGGAAGACACAGAGCCTTTGGTTTAACTCCGTTTGTGAAGAGAAATTCAGACCAGCGATCTAATCCATGAAACACCCTCTGTTTTAACGCAAAAAGCATCCTAGTCTGTCCAGCATCTCCTATACAGCAAGAAACATGAGCATGACCAGAAAAAAAGAACTGTGTTTCCTACTCATACGGACCATATCTAGTTGAACTCTGCTTATGAAACTGTAACAAACCACAGCATCTTTTACATAGATGCTCTTTAGTAAATAGTGAAAGTCGTGTTGGGTTCATGATCTGTGTTATTTCATTTGAGCCGAAAAATCACTGGGTTTACCAGAAATGAACTCTTGCTTGTGGGAAGACACAGAGCCTTTGGTTTAACTCCGTTTCTGAAGGGAAATTCACATCAGTGTTCTCATCCATGAAACACCATCTGTTTTAACGCAAGAAGCATCCTCTTCTGTCCAGCGTCTGCACTACAGCAAGAAATATGAGCATGCCCAGAAAAAAAGAACTGTGTTCCCTACTCATACGGAACATATCTAGTTGAACTCTGCTTATGAAACTCATACAAACCACAGCATCTCTTACATAGATGCTCTTTAGTTAAACATGAAAAACGTGTTAGGTTTGTGAACTGTGTAAATTCATTTGAGCCAAAAAATCACTGGGTATACCGGAAATGAACTCTTGCTTGCAGGAAGACAGAGGGCCTTTGGTTTAACTCCATTTGTGAAGGGAATTTCAGACCAGTGTTCTCATCCATGAAACACACTCTGTTTTAACGCAAAGAACATGCTCGTCTTTCCAGCGTCTGCAATATAGCAAGAAACACGAGCATGCCCAGAAAAAATCAACTGTGTTTCCTACTCATATGTACCATATCTAGTTGAACTCTGCTTAAGGAACTGTAACAAGCCACAGCATCTCTTACATAGATGCACTTTAGTTAATAGTGAAAATCGTGTTGGGTTCGTGAACTGTGTAAATTCATTTGAGCTGAAAAATCACTGGGTTTACAGGAAATGAACTATTGCATTTAGGAAGACACAGAGCCATTGGTTTAACTCCATTTCGGAAGCGAAATTCAGACCAGTGTTCTCATCCATGAAAAACACTCTGTTTTAACGCAACGAGCATGCTCTTCTTTCCAGCGTCTCTAATACAGCAAGAAACATGAGCATGATCAGAAAAAACGAACTGTGTTTCCTACTCATACGGACCATATCTAGTTGAACTCTGCTTATGAAACTGTAACAAACCACAACATCTTTTACATAGATGTTCGTGTGTTAATAGTGAAAATCGTGTTGGGTTCATAAACTGTGTAAATTCATTTGAGCCGAAAAATCACTTGCTTTACCAGAAATGAACACTTGCTTGTAGGAAGACACAGAGCCTTTGGTTTAACTCCATTTGTGAAGGCAAATTCAGACCAGTGTTCTCATCCATGAAACACACTCTGTTTTAATGCAAAGAGCATGCTATTCTTTCCAGCGTCTGCAATATAATAAGAAACATGAGCATGCCCAGAAAAAATGAACTGTGTTTCCTACTCATATGGACCATATCTAGTTGAACTCTGCTCATGAAACTGTAACAAACCACAGCATTTCTCACAGTGATGCTCTTTAGTTAAAAGTGAAAATCGTGTTGGGTTCGTGAACTGTGCAAATTCATTTGAGTCAAAAATCACAGGATTTACCGGAAAAGAACTCTTGCTTGTAGGAAGACACAGAGCATTTGTTTTAACTCTGTTTCTGAAGGAAAATTCAGACAAGTGTTCAAATCCAGGAAAAACAATCTGTTTTAATGCAAGAAGCAAACTCTTCTTTCCAGCGTCTCCAATACAGCAACAAATATGAGCATGCCCAGAAAAAATAACTGTGTTTCCTTCTCATACGGACCATATCTAGTTGAACTCTGCTTATGAAATTGATACAAACCACAGAATCTCTTACATAGATGCACTTTAGTTAATAGTGAAAATCGTGTTGGGTTGTGAACTGTGTAAATTCATTTGAGCCGAAAAATCACTGGGTTTACCCGAAATGAACTCTTGCTTGTAGGAAGACAGAGAGACTTTGGTTTAACTCCGTTTGTGAAGGGAAATTCAGACCAGTGTTCTCATCCATGAAACACACTTTGTTTGTAACACAAAGAGCATGGTCTTCTTTCCTGCTTCGCCAATACAGCAAGAAACATGAGCATGCACAGAAAAAAAGAACTGTGTTTCCTACTCATATCGACCATATCTAGTTGAACTCTCCTTATGAAACTGTAACAAACCATAGCATCTCTTATTTGGATGCTCTTTAGTTAATAGTGAAAATCGTGTTGGGTTTGTGAACTGTGTAAATTCATTTGATCCGACAAATCACTATGTTTACCTGAAATGAACTCTTGCTTGTAGGAAGACACAGACACTTTGGTTTAACTCCGTTTGTGAAGAGAAATACAGACCAGCGTTCTCATCCATAAAACACGCTCTGTTTTAACGCAAGAAGCATCCTCTCCTTTCTAGCGTCTCCTATACAGCAAGAAACATGAGCATGCCCAGAAAATATGAATTGTGTTTCCTACTCATACGGACCATATCTAGTTTAACTCTGCTTATGAAACTGTAACAAACCACAGCATATTTACATAGATGCTCTTTAATTAATAGTGAAAAACGTGTTGGGTTCGTGAACTGTGTAAATTCATTTGAGCCGAAAAATCACTGGGTTTAACGGAAATGAACTCTTGCTTGTAGGAAGACACAGAGCCTTTGGTTTAACTCCGTTTGTGAAGAGAAATTCAGACCAGCGATCTAATCCATGAAACACCCTCTGTTTTAATGCAAAAAGCATCCTAGTCTGTCCAGCATCTCCTATACAGCAAGAAACATGAGCATGACCAGAAAAAAAGAACTGTGTTTCCTACTCATACGGACCATATCTAGTTGAACTCTGCTTATGAAACTGTAACAAACCACAGCATCTTTTACATAGATGCTCTTTAGTAAATAGTGAAAGTCGTGTTGGGTTCGTGATCTGTGTTATTTCATTTGAGCCGAAAAATCACTGGGTTTACCAGAAATGAACTCTTGCTTGTGGGAAGACACAGAGCCTTTGGTTTAACTCCGTTTCTGAAGGGAAATTCATACCAGTGTTCTCATCCATGAAACACCATCTGTTTTAACGCAAGAAGCATCCTGTTCTGTCCAGCGTCTGCACTACAGCAAGAAATATGAGCATGCCCAGAAAAAAAGAACTGTGTTCCCTACTCATATGGAACATATCTAGTTGAACTCTGCTTATGAAACTCATACAAACCACAGCATCTCTTACATAGATGCTCTTTAGTTAAACATGAAAAACGTGTTAGGTTTGTGAACTGTGTAAATTCATTTGAGCCAAAAAATCACTGGGTATACCAGAAATGAACACTTGCTTGCAGGAAGACAGAGGGCCTTTGGTTTAACTCCATTTGTGAAGGGAATTTCAGACCAGTGTTCTCATCCATGAAACACACTCTGTTTTAACGCAAAGAGCATGCTCGTCTTTCCAGCGTCTGCAATATAGCAAGAAACACGAGCATGCCCAGAAAAAATCAACTGTGTTTCCTACTCATATGTACCATATCTAGTTGAACTCTGCTTAAGGAACTGTAACAAGCCACAGCATCTCTTACATAGATGCACTTTAGTTAATAGTGAAAATCGTGTTGGGTTCGTGAACTGTGTAAATTCATTTGAGCTGAAAAATCACTGGGTTTACAGGAAATGAACTATTGCATTTAGGAAGACACAGAGCCATTGGTTTAACTCTATCTGAAGGGAAATTCAGACCAGTGTTCTCATCCACGAAAAACACTCTGTTTTAACGCAACGAGCATGCTCTTCTTTCCAGCGTCTCTAATACAGCAAGAAACATGAGCATGATCAGAAAAAAAGAACGGTGTTTCCTACTCACACGGACCATATCTTGTTGAACTCTGCTTATGAAACTGTAACAAACCACAACATCTTTTACATAGATGTTCGTGTGTTAATAGTGAAAATCGTGTTGGGTTCATAAAATGTGTAAATTCATTTGAGCCAAAAAATCACTGGCTTTACCAGAAATGAACACTTGCTTGTAGGAAGACTCAGAGCCTTTGGTTTAACTCCGTTTCTGAAGGAAAATTCAGACATGTGTTCAAATCTAGGAAACCAATCTATTTTAATGCAAGAAGCACACTCTTCTTTCCAGCGTCTCCAATACAGCAAGAAATATGAGCATGCCCAGAAAAATAGAAATGTATTTCCTACTCAAAAGGACCGTGTCTAGTTCAACTCTGCTTATGAAACACATAAAAATCACAGCATCTCTTCATTGATGCTCTTTAGTTAATAGTGAAAATCGTGTTGGGTTCGTGAACTGTGTAAATTCATTGGAGCCGAAAAATCACTGGGTTTACCTGAAATGAACTCTTGCTTGTAGGAAGACTCAGAGCCTTTGGTTTAACTCTGTATCTGAAGGGAAATTCAGACCAGTGTTCTCATCAATGAAACACCATCTATTTATTGCAAGAAGAATCCTCGTCTGTCCAGGGTCGGCAATACAGCAAGAAATATGAGCATGCCCAGAAAAAATAACTGTGTTTCCTACTCATACAGTCCATATCTAGTTGAACTCTGCTTATGAAATTGGTACAAACCACAGCATGTCTTACATAGATGCTCTTTAGTTAAGAGTGAAAATCGTGTTGGTTTCGTGAACTGTGTATATTCATTTGATCCGACAAATCACTATGTTTACCGGAAATGAACTCTTGCTTGTAGGAAGACACAGACACTTTGGTTTAACTCCGTTTGTGAAGAGAAATACAAACCAGCGTTCTCATTCATAAAACACCCTCTGTTTTAACGCAAGAAGCATCCTCTTCTGTCTAGCGTCTCCTATACAGCAAGAAACATGAGCACGCCCAGAAAATATGAATTGTGTTTCCTACTCATACGGACCATATCTAGTTGAACTCTGCTCATGAAATTGTAACAAACCACAGCATTTCTCACAGAGATGCTCTTTAGTTAAAAGTGAAAATCGTGTTGGGTTCGTGAACTGTGCAAATTCCTTTGAGTCAAAAATCACAGGATTTACCGGAAAAGAACTCTTGCTTGTAGGAAGACACAGAGCATTTGTTTTAACTCCGTTTCTGAAGGAAAATTCAGACATGTGTTCAAATCCAGGAAAAACAATCTGTTTTAATGCAAGAAGCAAACTCTTCTTTCCAGCGTCTCTAATACAGCAAGAAATATGAGCATAGCCCAGAAAAAAATAAATGTATTTCCTACTCAAAAGGACCGTGTCTAGTTCAACTCTGCTTATGAAACTCATACAAATCACAGCATCTCTTCATAGATGCTCTTTAGTTAATAGTGAAAATCTTGTTGGGTTCGTGAACTGTGTAAATTCATTGGAGCCGAAAAATCACTGGGTTTACCTGAAATGAACTCTTGCTTGTAGAAAGACTCAGAGCCTTTGGTTTAACTCTGTATCTGAAGGGAAATTCAGACCAGTGTTCTCATCCATGAAACACCATCTATTTATCGCAAGAAGAATCCTCTTCTGTCCAGGGTCGGCAATACAGCAAGAAAGATGAGCATGCCCAGAAAAAATAACTGTGTTTCCTACTCATACGGACCATATCTAGTTGAACTCTGCTTATGAAATTGATACAAACCACAGCATGTCTTACATAGATGCTCTTTAGTTAAGAGTGAAAATCGTGTTGGGTTCGTGAACTGTGTAAATTCATTTGATCCGACAAATCACTATGTTTACCGGAAATGAACTCTTGCTTGTAGGAAGACACAGACACTTTGGTTTAACTCCGTTTGTGAAGAGAAATACAGACCAGCGTTCTCATCCATAAAACACCCTCTGTTTTAACGCAAGAAGCATCCTCTTCTGTCTAGCATCTCCTATACAGCAAGAAACATGAGCATGCCCAGAAAAAATGAACTGTGTTTCCTACTCATAAGGTCCATATCTAGTTGAACTCTGCTCGTGAAACTGTAACAAACCACAGCATTTCTCACAGAGATGCTCTTTAGTTAAAAGTGAAAATCGTGTTGGGTTTGTGAACTGTGCAAATTCATTTCAGTCAAAAATCACAGGATTTACCGGAAAAGAACTCTTGCTTGTAGGAAGACACAGAGCATTTGTTTTAACTCCGTTTCTGAAGGAAAATTCAGACATGTGTTCAAATCCAGGAAAAACAATCTGTTATAATACAAGAAGCAAACTCTTCTTTCCAGCGTCTCCAATACAGCAACAAATATGAGCATGCCCAGAAAAAATAACTGTGTTTCCTTCTCATACGGACCACATCTAGTTGAACTCTGCTTATGAAATTGATACAAACCACAGAATCTCTTGCATAGATGCACTTTAGTTAATAGTGAAAATCGTGTTGGGTTGTGAACTGTGTAAATTCATTTGAGCCAAAAAATCAGTGGGTTTACCCGAAATGAACTCTTGCTTGTAGGAAGACAGAGAGACTTTGGTTTAACTCCGTTTGTGAAAGGAAATTCAGACCAGTGTTCTCATCCATGAAACACACTTTGTTTGTAACACAAAGAGCATGGTCTTCTTTCCTGCTTCGCCAATACAGCAAGAAACATGAGCATGCACAGAAAAAAAGAACTGTGTTTCCTACTCATATCGACCATATCTAGTTGAACTCTCCTTATGAAACTGTAACAGACCACAGCATCTCTTATATAGATGCTCTTTAGTTAATAGTGAAAATCGTGTTGGGTTTGTGAACTGTGTAAATTCATTTGATCCGACAAATCACTATGTTTACCTGAAATGAACTCTTGCTTGTAGGAAGACACAGACACTTTGGTTTAACTCCGTTTGTGAAGAGAAATACAGACCAGCGTTCTCATCCATAAAACACGCTCTGTTTTAACGCAAGAAGCATCCTCTCCTTTCTAGCGTCTCCTATACAGCAAGAAACATGAGCATGCCCAGAAAATATGAATTGTGTTTAATACTCATACGGACCATATCTAGTTTAACTCTGCTTATGAAACTGTAACAAACCACAGCATATTTACATAGATGCTCTTTAATTAATAGTGAAAAACGTGTTGGGTTCGTGAACTGTGTAAATTCATTTGAGCCGAAAAATCACTGGGTTTAACGGAAATGAACTCTTACTTGTAGGAAGACACAGAGCCTTTGGATTAACTCTGTTTGTGAAGAGAAATTCAGACCAGCGATCTCATCCATGAAACACCCTCTGTTTTAACGCAAAAAGCATCCTAGTCTGTCCAGCATCTCCTATACAGCAAGAAACATGAGCATGACCAGAAAAAAAGAACTGTGTTTCCTACTCATACGGACCATATCTAGTTGAACTCTGCTTATGAAACTGTAACAAACCACAGCATCTTTTACATAGATGCTCTTTAGTAAATAGTGAAAGTCGTGATGGGTTCATGATCTGTGTTATTTCATTTGAGCCGAAAAATCACTGGGTTTACCAGAAATGAACTCTTGCTTGTGGGAAGACACAGAGACTTTGGTTTAACTCCGTTTCTGAAGGGAAATTCATACCAGTGTTCTCATCCATGAAACACCATCTGTTTTAACGCAAGAAGCATCCTCTTCTGTCCAGCGTCTGCACTACAGCAAGAAATATGAGCATGCCCAGAAAAAAAGAACTGTGTTCCCTACTCATACGGAACATATCTAGTTGAACTCTGCTTATGAAACTCAAACAAACCACAGCATCTCTTACATAGATGCTCTTTAGTTAAACATGAAAAACGTGTTAGGTTTGTGAACTGTGTAAATTCATTTGAGCCAAAAAATCACTGGGTATACCGGAAATGAACTCTTGCTTGCAGGAAGACAGAGGGCCTTTGGTTTGACTCCGTTTGTGAAGGGAAATTCAGACCAGTGTTCTCATCCATGAAACACACTCTGTTTTAACGCAAAGAGCATGCTCGTCTTTCCAGCGTCTGCAATATAGCAAGAAACACGAGCATGCCCAGAAAAAAATCAACTTTGTTTCCTACTCATATGTACCATATCTAGGTGAACTCTGCTTAAGGCACTGTAACAAGCCACAGCATCTCTTACATAGATGCACTTTAATTAATAGTGAAAATCGTGTTGGGTTCGTGAACTGTGTAAATTCATTTGACCTGAAAAATCACTGGGTTTACTGGAAATGAACTATTGCATTTAGGAAGACACAGAGCCATTGGTTTAACTCTATCTGAAGGGAAATTCAGACCAGTGTTCTCATCCATGAAAAACACTCTGTTTTAACGCAACGAGCATGCTCTTCTTTCCAGCGTCTCTAATACAGCAAGAAACATGAGCATGATCAGAAAAAAGGAACGGTGTTTCCTACTCACACAGACCATATCTTGTTGAACTCTGCTTATGAAACTGTAACAAACCACAACATCTTTTACATAGATGTTCGTGTGTTAATAGTGAAAATCATGATGGGTTCATAAAATGTGTAAATTCATTTGAGCCAAAAAATCACTGGCTTTACCAGAAATGAACACTTGCTTGTAGGAAGACACAGAGCATTTGGTTTAACTCCATTTGTGAAGGCAAATTCAGACCAGTGTTCTCATCGATGAAACACACTCTGTTTTAAGGCAAAGAGCATGCTATTCTTTCTAGCGTCTGCAATATAATAAGAAACATGAGCATGCCCAGAAAAAATGAACTGTGTTTCCTACTCATATGGACCATATCTAGTTGAACTCTGCTCATGAAACTGTAACAAACCACAGCATTTCTCACAGAGATGCTCTTTAGTTAAAAGTGAAAATCGTGTTGGGTTCGTGAACTGTGCAAATTCATTTGAGTCAAAAATCACAGGATTTACCGGAAAAAAACTCTTGCTTGTAGGAAGACACAGAGCATTTGTTTTAACTCCGTTTCTGAAGGAAAATTCAGACATGTGTTCAAATCTAGGAAAAACAATCTATTTTAATGCAAGAAGCACACTCTTCTTTCCAGCGTCTCCAATACAGCAAGAAATATGAGCATGCCCAGAAAAATAGAAATGTATTTCCTACTCAAAAGGACCGTGTCTAGTTCAACTCTGCTTATGAAACACATAAAAATCACAGCATCCATTCATTGATGCTCTTTAGTTAATAGTGAAAATCGTGTTGGGTTCGTGAACTGTGTAAATTCATTGGAGCCGAAAAATCACTGGGTTTACCTGAAATGAACTCTTGCTTGTAGGAAGACTCAGAGCCTTTGGTTTAACTCTGTATCTGAAGGGAAATTCAGACCAGTGTTCTCATCAATGAAACACCATCTATTTATTGCAAGAAGAATCCTCGTCTGTCCAGGGTCGGCAATACAGCAAGAAATATGAGCATGCCCAGAAAAAATAACTGTGTTTCCTACTCATACGGACCATATCTAGTTGAACTCTGCTTATGAATTTGGTACAAACCACAGCATGTCTTACATAGATGCTCTTTAGTTAAGAGTGAAAATCGTGTTGGGTTCGTGAACTGTGTATATTCATTTGATCCGACAAATCACTATGTTTACCGGAAATGAACTCTTGCTTGTAGGAAGACACAGACACTTTGGTTTAACTCCGTTTGTGAAGAGAAATACAAACCAGCGTTCTTATTCATAAAACACCCTCTGTTTTAACGCAAGAAGCATCCTCTTCTGTCTAGCGTCTCCTATACAGCAAGAAACATGAGCACGCCCAGAAAATATGAATTGTGTTTCCTACTCATACGGACCATATCTAGTTGAACTCTGCTCATGAAATTGTAACAAACCACAGCATTTCTCACAGAGATGCTCTTTAGTTAAAAGTGAAAATCGTGTTGGGTTCGTGAACTGTGCAAATTCATTTGAGTCAAAAATCACAGGATTTACCGGAAAAGAACTCTTGCTTGTAGGAAGACACAGAGCATTTGTTTTAAATCCGTTTCTGAAGGAAAATTCAGACATGTGTTCAAATCCAGGAAAAACAATCTGTTTTAATGCAAGAAGCAAACTCTTCTTTCCAGCGTCTCCAATACAGCAAGAAATATGAGCATGCCCAGAAAAAAGAAATGTATTTCCTACTCAAAAGGACCGTGTCTAGTTCAACTCTGCTTATGAAACTCATACAAATCACAGCATCTCTTCATAGATGCTCTTTAGTTAATAGTGAAAATCGTGTTGGGTTCGTGAACTGTGTAAATTCATTGGAGCCGAAAAATCACTGGGTTTAACTGAAATGAACTCTTGCTTATAGGAAGATTCAGAGCCTTTGGTTTAACTCTGTATCTGAAGGGAAATTCAGACCAGTGTTCTCATCCATGAAACACCATCTATTTATCGCAAGAAGAATCCTCTTCTGTCCAGCGTCGGCAATACAGCAAGAAATATGAGCATGCCCAGAAAAAATAACTGTGTTTCCTACTCATACGGACCATATCTAGTTGAACTCTGCTTATGAAATTGATACAAACCACAGCATGTCTTACATAGATGCTCTTTAGTTAAGAGTGAAAATCGTGTTGGGTTCGTGAACTGTGTAAATTCATTTGATTCGACAAATCACTATGTTTACCAGAAATGAACTCTTGCTTGTAGGAAGACACAGACACTTTGGTTTAACTCCGTTTGTGAAGAGAAATACAGACCAGCGTTCTCATCCATAAAACCCCCTCTGTTTTAACGCAAGAAGCATCCTCTTCTGTCTAGCATCTCCTATACAGCAAGAAACATGAGCATGCCCAGAAAATATGAATTGTGTTTCCTACTCATACGGACCATATCTAGTTGAACTCTGCTTATGAAATTGATACAAACCACAGCATGTCTTACATAGATGCTCTTTAGTTAAGAGTGAAAATCGTGTTGGGTTCGTGAACTGTGTAAATTCATTTGATCCGACAAATCACTATGTTTACCGGAAATGAACTCTTGCTTGTAGGAAGACACAGACACTTTGGTTTAACTCCTTTTGTGAAGAGAAATACAGACCAGTGTTCTCATCCATAAAACACCCTCTGTTTTAACGCAGGAAGCATCCTCTTCTGTCTAGCATCTCCTATACAGCAAGAAACATGAGCATGCCCAGAAAATATGAACTGTGTTTCCTACTCATACGGACCATATCTAGTTGAACTCTGCTCATGAAACTGTAACAAACCACAGCATTTCTCCCAGAGATGCTCTTTAGTTAAAAGTGAAAATTGTGTTGGGTTCGTGAACTGTGCAAATTCATTTGAGTCAAAAATCACAGGATTTACCGGAAAAGAAATCTTGCTTGTACGAAGACACAGAGCATTTGTTTTAACTCCGTTTCTGAAGGAAAATTCAGACATGTGTTCAAATCCAGGAAAAACAATCTGTTTTAATGCATGAAGCAAACTCTTCTTTCCAGCGTCTCCAATACAGCAAGAAATATGAGCATAGCCCAGAAAAAAGGAATGTATTTCCTACTCCAAAGGACCGTGTCTAGTTCAACTCTGCTTATGAAACTCATACAAATCACAGCATCTCTTCATAGATGCTCTTTAGTTAATAGTGAAAATCGTGTTGGGTTCGTGAACTGTGTAAATTCATTGGAGCCGAAAAATCACTGGGTTTACCTGAAATGAACTCTTGCTTGTAGGAAGACACAGAGCCTTTGGTTTAACTCTGTATCTGAAGGGAAATTCTGACCAGTGTTCTCATCCATGAAACACCATCTATTTATCGCAAGAAGAATCCTCTTCTGTCCAACGTCGGCAATACAGCAAGAAATATGAGCATGCCCAGAAAAAATAACTGTGTTTCCTACTCATACGGACCATATCTAGTTGAACTCTGCTTATGAAATTGATACAAACCACAGCATGTCTTACATAGATGCTCTTTAGTTAAGAGTGAAAATCGTGTTGGGTTCGTGAACTGTGTAAATTCATTTGATCCGACAAATCACTATGTTTACCAGAAATGAACTCTTGCTTGTAGGAAGACACAGACACTTTGGTTTAACTCCGTTTGTGAAGAGAAATACAGACCAGCGTTCTCATCCATAAAACACCCTCTGTTTTAACACAATAAGCATCCTCTTCTGTCTAGCATCTCCTATACAGCAAGAAACATGAGCATGCCCAGAAAATATGAATTGTGTTTCCTACTCATACGGACCATATCTCGTTGAACTCTGCTTATGAAATTGATACAAACCACAGCATGTCTTACATAGATGCTCTTTAGTTAAGAGTGAAAATCGTGTTGGGTTCGTGAACTGTGTAAATTCATTTGATCCGACAAATCAATATGTTTACCGGAAATGAACTCTTGCTTGTAGGAGGACACAGACACTTTGGTTTAACTCCGTTTGTGAAGAGAAATACAGACCAGTGTTCTCATCCATAAAACACCCTCTGTTTTAACGCAGGAAGCATCCTCTTCTGTCTAGCATCTCCTATACAGCAAGAAACATGAGCATGCCCAGAAAATATGAATTGTGTTTCCTACTCATACGGACCATATCTAGTTGAAATCTGCTCATGAAACTGTAACAAACCACAGCATTTCTCCCAGAGATGCTCTTTAGTTAAAAGTGAAAATTGTGTTGGGTTCGTGAACTGTGCAAATTCATTTGAGTCAAAAATCACAGGATTTACCAGAAAAGAAATCTTGCTTGTAGGAAGATACAGAGCATTTGTTTTAACTCCGTTTCTGAAGGAAAATTCAGACATGTGTTCAAATCCAGGAAAAACAATCTGTTTTAATGCAAGAAGCAAACTCTTCTTTCCAGCGTCTCCAATACAGCAAGAAATATGAGCATAGCCCAGAAAAAAGGAATGTATTTCCTACTCCAAAGGACCGTGTCTAGTTCAACTCTGCTTATGAAACTCATACAAATCACAGCATCTCTTCATAGATGCTCTTTAGTTAATAGTGAAAATCTTGTTGGGTTCGTGAACTGTGTAAATTCATTGGAGCCGAAAAATCACTGGGTTTACCTGAAATGAACTCTTGCTTGTAGGAAGACTCAGAGCCTTTGGTTTAACGCTGTATCTGAAGGGAAATTCAGACCAGTGTTCTCATCAATGAAACACCATCTATTTATCGCAAGAAGAATCCTCGTCTGTCCAGGGTCGGCAATACAGCAAGAAATATGAGCATGCCCAGAAAAAATAACTGTGTTTCCTACTCATACGGACCATATCTAGTTGAACTCTGCTTATGAAATTGGTACAAACCACAGCATGTCTTACATAGATGCTCTTTAGTTAAGAGTGAAAATCGTGTTGGGTTCGTGAACTGTGTATATTCATTTGATCCGACAAATCACTATGTTTACCGGAAATGAACTCTTGCTTGTAGGAAGACACAGACACTTTGGTTTAACTCCGTTTGTGAAGAGAAATACAAACCAGCGTTCTCATTCATAAAAAACCCTCTGTTTTAACGCAAGAAGCATCCTCTTCTGTCTAGCGTCTCCTATACAGCAAGAAACATGAGCACGCCCAGAAAATATGAATTGTGTTTCCTACTCATACGGACCATATCTAGTTGAACTCTGTTCATGAAATTGTAACAAACCACAGCATTTCTCACAGAGATGCTCTTTAGTTAAAAGTGAAAATCGTGTTGGGTTCGTGAACTGTGCAAATTCATTTGAGTCAAAAATCACAGGATTTACCGGAAAAGAACTCTTGCTTGTAGGAAGACACAGAGCATTTGTTTTAAATCCGTTTCTGAAGGAAAATTCAGACATGTGTTCAAATCCAGGAAAAACAATCTGTTTTAATGCAAGAAGCAAACTCTTCTTTCCAGCGTCTCCAATACAGCAAGAAATATGAGCATGCCCAGAAAAAAGAAATGTATTTCCTACTCAAAAGGACCGTGTCTAGTTCAACTCTGCTTATGAAACTCATACAAATCACAGCATCTCTTCATAGATGCTCTTTAGTTAATAGTGAAAATCGTGTTGGGTTCGTGAACTGTGTAAATTCATTGGAGCCGAAAAATCACTGGGTTTAACTGAAATGAACTCTTGCTTATAGGAAGATTCAGAGCCTTTGGTTTAACTCTGTATCTGAAGGGAAATTCAGACCAGTGTTCTCATCCATGAAACACCATCTATTTATCGCAAGAAGAATCCTCTTCTGTCCAGCGTCGGCAATACAGCAAGAAATATGAGCATGCCCACAAAAAATAACTGTGTTTCCTACTCATACGGACCATATCTAGTTGAACTCTGCTTATGAAATTGATACAAACCACAGCATGTCTTACATAGATGCTCTTTAGTTTAGAGTGAAACTCGTGTTGGGTTCGTGAACTGTGTAAATTCATTTGATCCGACAAATCACTATGTTTACCGGAAATGAACTCTTGCTTGTAGGAAGACACAGACACTTTGGTTTAACTCCGTTTGTGAAGAGAAATACAGACCAGCGTTCTCATCCATAAAACACCCTCTGTTTTAACGCAGGAAGCATCCTCTTCTGTCTAGCGTCTCCTATACAGCAAGAAACATGAGCATGCCCAGAAAATATGAATTGTGTTTCCTACTCATACGGACCATATCTAGTTGAACTCTGCTCATGAAATTGTAACAAACCACAGCATTTCTCACAGAGATGCTCTTTAGTTAAAAGTGAAAATCGTGTTGGGTTTGTGAACTGTGCAAATTCATTTGAGTCAAAAATCACAGGATTTACCGGAAAAGAACTCCTGCTTGTAGGAAGACACAGAGCATTTGTTTTAAATCTGTTACAGAAGGAAAATTAAGACATGTGTTCAAATCAAGGAAAAACAATCTGTTTTAATGCAAGAAGCAAACTCTTCTTTCCAGCGTCTCCAATACAGCAAGAAATATGAGCATAGCCCATAAAAAAAGAAATGTATTTCCTACTCAAAAGGACCGTGTCTAGTTCAACTCTGCTTATGAAACTCATACAAATCACAGCATCTCTTCATAGATGCTCTTTAGTTAATAGTGAAAATCTTGTTGGGTTCGTGAACTGTGTAAATTCATTGGAGCCGAAAAATCACTGGGTTTACCTGAAATGAACTCTTGCTTGTAGGAAGACACAGAGCCTTTGGTTTAACTCTGTATCTGAAGGGAAATTCTGACCAGTGTTCTCATCCATGAAACACCATCTATTTATCGCAAGAAGAATCCTCTTCTGTCCAACGTCGGCAATACAGCAAGAAATATGAGCATGCCCAGAAAAAATAACTGTGTTTCCTACTCATACGGACCATATCTAGTTGAACTCTGCTTATGAAATTGATACAAACCACAGCATGTCTTACATAGATGCTCTTTAGTTAAGAGTGAAAATCGTGTTGGGTTCGTGAACTGTGTAAATTCATTTGATCCGACTAATCCCTATGTATACCGGAAAGGAACTCTTGCTTGTAGGAAGACACAGACACTTTGGTTTAACTCCATTTGTGAAGAGAAATACAGACCAGCGTTCTCATCCATAAAACACCCTCTGTTTTAACGCAAGAAGCATCCTCTTCTGTCTAGCATCTCCTATACAGCAAGAAACATGAGCATGCCCAGAAAATATGAATTGTGTTTCCTACTCATACGGACCATATCTAGTTGAACTCTGCGTATGAAATTGATACAAACCACAGCATGTCTTACATAGATGCTCTTTAGTTAAGAGTGAAAATCGTGTTGGGTTCGTGAACTGTGTAAATTCATTTGATCCGACAAATCACTATGTTTACCGGAAATGAACTCTTGCTTGTAGGAAGACACAGACACTTTGGTTTAACTCCTTTTGTGAAGAGAAATACAGACCAGTGTTCTCATCCATAAAACACCCTCTGTTTTAACGCAGGAAGCATCCTCTTCTGTCTAGCATCTCCTATACAGCAAGAAACATGAGCATGCCCAGAAAATATGAACTGTGTTTCCTACTCATACGGACCATATCTAGTTGAACTCTGCTCATGAAACTGTAACAAACCACAGCATTTCTCCCAGAGATGCTCTTTAGTTAAAAGTGAAAATTGTGTTGGGTTCGTGAACTGTGCAAATTCATTTGAGTCAAAAATCACAGGATTTACCGGAAAAGAAATCTTGCTTGTACGAAGACACAGAGCATTTGTTTTAACTCCGTTTCTGAAGGAAAATTCAGACATGTGTTCAAATCCAGGAAAAACAATCTGTTCTAATGCATGAAGCAAACTCTTCTTTCCAGCGTCTCCAATACAGCAAGAAATATGAGCATAGCCCAGAAAAAAGGAATGTATTTCCTACTCCAAAGGACCGTGTCTAGTTCAACTCTGCTTATGAAACTCATACAAATCACAGCATCTCTTCATAGATGCTCTTTAGTTAATAGTGAAAATCGTGTTGGGTTCGTGAACTGTGTAAATTCATTGGAGCCGAAAAATCACTGGGTTTACCTGAAATGAACTCTTGCTTGTAGGAAGACACAGAGCCTTTGGTTTAACTCTGTATCTGAAGGGAAATTCTGACCAGTGTTCTCATCCATGAAACACCATCTATTTATCGCAAGAAGAATCCTCTTCTGTCCAACGTCGGCAATACAGCAAGAAATATGAGCATGCCCAGAAAAAATAACTGTGTTTCCTACTCATACGGACCATATCTAGTTGAACTCTGCTTATGAAATTGATACAAACCACAGCATGTCTTACATAGATGCTCTTTAGTTAAGATTGAAAATCGTGTTGGGTTCGTGAACTGTGTAAATTCATTTGATCCGACAAATCACTATGTTTACCAGAAATGAACTCTTGCTTGTAGGAAGACACAGACACTTTGGTTTAACTCCGTTTGTGAAGAGAAATACAGACCAGCGTTCTCATCCATAAAACACCCTCTGTTTTAACACAAGAAGCATCCTCTTCTGTCTAGCATCTCCTATACAGCAAGAAACATGAGCATGCCCAGAAAATATGAATTGTGTTTCCTACTCATACGGACCATATCTCGTTGAACTCTGCTTATGAAATTGATACAAACCACAGCATGTCTTACATAGATGCTCTTTAGTTAAGAGTGAAAATCGTGTTGGGTTCGTGAACTGTGTAAATTCATTTGATCCGACAAATCAATATGTTTACCGGAAATGAACTCTTGCTTGTAGGAAGACACAGACACTTTGGTTTAACTCCGTTTGTGAAGAGAAATACAGACCACCGTTCTCATCCATAAAACACCCTCTGTTTTAACGCAGGAAGCATCCTCTTCTGTCTAGCGTCTCCTATACAGCAAGAAACATGAGCATGCCCAGAAAATATGAATTGTGTTTCCTACTCATACAGACCATATCTAGTTGAACTCTGCTCATGAAACTGTAACAAACCACAGTATTTCTCACAGAGATGCTCTTTAGTTAAAAGTGAAAATCGTGTTGGGTTTGTGAACTGTGCAAATTCATTTGAGTCAAAAATCACAGGATTTACCGGAAAAGAACTCCTGCTTGTAGGAAGACACAGAGCATTTGTTTTAAATCCGTTTCTGAAGGAAAATTCAGACATGTGTTCAAATCCAGGAAAAACAATCTGTTTTAATGCAAGAAGCAAACTCTTCTTTCCAGCGTCTCTAATACAGCAAGAAATATGAGCATGCCCAGAAAAAAGACATGTATTTCCTACTCAAAAGGACCGTGTCTAGTTCAACTCTGCTTATGATACTCATACAAATCACAGCATCTCTTCATAGATGCTCTTTAGTTAATAGTGAAAATCTTGTTGGGTTCGTGAACTGTGTAAATTCATTGGAGCCGAAAAATCACTGGGTTTACCTGAAATGAACTCTTGCTTGTAGGAAGACACAGAGCCTTTGGTTTAACTCTGTATCTGAAGGGAAATTCTGACCAGTGTTCTCATCCATGAAACACCATCTATTTATCGCAAGAAGAATCCTCTTCTGTCCAGCGACGGCAATACAGCAAGAAATATGAGAATGCCCAGAAAAAATAACTGTGTTTCCTACTCATACGGACCATATCTAGTTGAACTCTGCTTATGAAATTGATACAAACCACAGCATGTCTTACATAGATGCTCTTTAGTTAAGAGTGAAAATCGTGTTGGGTTCGTGAACTGTGTAAATTCATTTGATCCGACTAATCCCTATGTATACCTGAAAGGAACTCTTGCTTGTAGGAAGACACAGACACTTTGGTTTAACTCCATTTGTGAAGAGAAATACAGACCAGCGTTCTCATCCATAAAACACCCTCTGTTTTAACGCAAGAAGCATCCTCTTCTGTCTAGCGTCTCCTATACAGCAAGAAACATGAGCATGCCCAGAAAATATGAATTGTGTTTCCTACTCATACGGACCATATCTAGTTGAACTCTGCCCATGAAATGTAACAAACCACAGCATTTCTCACAGGGATGCTATTTAGTTAAAAGTGAAAATCGTGTTGGGTTTGTGAACTGTGCAAATTCATTTGAGTCAAAAATCACAGGATTTACCGGAAAAGAACTCCTGCTTGTAGGAAGACACAGAGCATTTGTTTTAACTCCGTTTCTGAAGGAAAATTCAGACATGTGTTCAAATCCAGGAAAAACAATCTGTTTTAATGCAAGAAGCAAACTCTTCTTTCCAGCGTCTCTAAAACAGCAAGAAATATGAGCATGCCCAGAAAAAAGAAATGTATTTCCTACTCAAAAGGACCGTGTCTAGTTCAACTCTGCTTATGATACTCATACAAATCACAGCATCTCTTCATAGATGCTCTTTAGTTAATAGTGAAAATCGTGTTGGGTTCGTGAACTGTGTAAATTCATTGGAGCCGACAAATCACTATGTTTACCAGAAATGAACTCTTGCTTGTAGGAAGACACAGACACTTTGGTTTAACTCCGTTTGTGAAGAGAAATACAGACCAGCGTTCTCATCCATAAAACACCCTCTGTTTTAACGCAGGAAGCATCCTCTTCTGTCTAGCGTCTCCTATACAGCAAGAAACATGAGCATGCCCAGAAAATATGAATTGTGTTTCCTACTCATACGGACCATATCTAGTTGAACTCTGCTCATGAAACTGTAACAGACCACAGCATTTCTCACAGAGATGCTCTTTAGTTAAAAGTGAAAATCGTGTTGGGTTTTTGAACTGTGCAAATTCATTTGAGTCAAAAATCACAGGATTTACCGGAAAAGAACTCCTGCTTGTAGGAAGACACAGAGCATTTGTTTTAACTCCGTTTCTGAAGGAAAATTCAGACATGTGTTCAAATCCAGGAAACACAATCTGTTTTAATGCAAGAAGCAAACTCTTCTTTCCAGCGTCTCCAATACAGCAAGAAATATGAGCATGCCCAGAAAAAAGAAATGTATTTCCTACTCAAAAGGACAGTGTCTAGTTCAACTCTGCTTATGAAACTCATACAAATCACAGCATCTCTTCATAGATGCTCTTTAGTTAATAGTGAAAACCGTGTTGTGTTCGTGAACTGTGTAAATTCATTGGAGCAGAAAAATCACTGGGTTTACCTGAAATGAACTCTTGCTTGTAGGAAGACACAGACACTTTGGTATAACTCCGTTTGTGAAGGGAAATTCAGACCAGTGTTCTCATCCATGAAACACACTGTGTTTTAACGCAAAGAGCATGCTCGTCTTTCCAGCGTCTGCAATATAGCAAGAAACACGAGCATGCCCAGAAAAAATCAACTTTGTTTCCTACTCATATGTACCATATCTAGTTGAACTCTGCTTAAGGAACTGTAACAAGCCACAGCATCTCTTACATAGATGCACTTTAGTTAATAGTGAAAATCGTGTTGGGTTCGTGAACTGTGTAAATTCATTTGAGCCGAAAAATCACTGGGTTTAACGGAAATGAACTCTTGCTTGTAGGAAGACACAGAGCCTTTGGTTTAACTCCGTTTGTGCAGAGAAATTCAGACCAGTGATCTAATCCATGAAACACCCTCTGTTTTAACGCAAAAAGCATCCTAGTCTGTCCAGCATCTCCTATACAGCAAGAAACATGAGCATGACCAGAAAAAAAGAACTGTGTTTCCTACTCATACGGACCATATCTAGTTGAACTCTGCTTATGAAACTGTAACAAACCACAGCATCTTTTACATAGATGCTCTTTAGTAAATAGTGAAAGTCGTGTTGGGTTCATGATCTGTGTTATTTCATTTGAGCCGAAAAATCACTGGGTTTACCAGAAATGAACTCTTGCTTGTGGGAAGACACAGAGCCTTTGGTTTAACTCCGTTTCTGAAGGGAAATTCATACCAGTGTTCTCATCCATGGAACACCATCTGTTTTAACGCAAGAAGCATCCTCTTCTGTCCAGCGTCTGCACTACAGCAAGAAATATGAGCATGCCCAGAAAAAAAGAACTGTGTTCCCTACTCATACGGAACATATCTAGTTGAACTCTGCTTATGAAACTCATACAAACCACAGTATCTCTTCTTAGATGCTCTTTAGTTAATAATGAAAATCGTGTTAGGCTCTTGAACTGTGTAAATTCATTTGAGCCGAAAAATCACTGGGATTACCGGAAATGAACTCTTGCTTGTAGGAAGACACAGAGTCTTTGGTTTAACTCTGTTTGTGAAGGGAAATACAGAACAGTGTTCTCCTCCATGAAACACACTCTGTTTTAACGCTAAGAGCATGCTCTTCTTTCCACCGTCTCTAATACAGCAAGAAATATGAGCATGCCCAGAAAAAAAAACTGTTTCCTACTCATATGGACCATATCTAGTTGAACTCTGCTTATGAAATTGATACAAACCAAAGCATCTCTTACATAGATGCTCTTTAGTTAATAGTGTAAATCGTGTTGGGTTCGTGAACTGTGTAAATTCATTTGAGCCGAAAAATCACTGGGTTTACCCGAAATGAACTCTTGCTTGTAGGAAGACAGGGAGCCTTTGGTTTAACTCCGTTTGTGAAGGGAAATTCAGACCAGTGTTCTCATCCATGAAACACACTGTGTTTTAATGCAAAGAGCATGCTCGTCTTTCCAGCGTCTACAATATAGCAAGAAACACGAGCATGCCCAGAAAAAATCAACTTTGTTTCCTACTCATATGTACCATATCCAGTTGACCTCTGCTTAAGGAACTGTAACAAGCCACAGCAACTCTTACATAGATGCACTTTAGTTAATAGTGAAAATCGTGTTGGGTTCGTGAACTGTGTAAATTCATTTGAGCTGAAAAATCACTGGGTTTACAGGAAATGAACTATTGCATTTAGGAAGACACAGAGCCATTGGTGAAACTCTGTATCTGAAGGGAAATTCAGACCAGTGTTCTCATCCATGAAAAACACTCTGTTTTAATGCAACGAGCATGCTCTTCTTTCCAGCGTCTCTAATACAGCAAGAAACATGAGCATGATCAGAAAAAAAGAACTGTGTTTCCTACTCACACGGACCATATCTAGTTGAACTCTGCTTATGAAACTGTAACAAACCACAACATCTTTTACATAGATGTTCGTGTGTTAATAGTGAAAATCGTGTTGGGTTCATAAAATGTGTAAATTCATTTGAGCCGAAAAATCACTGGCTTTACCAGAAATGAACACTTGCTTGTAGGAAGACACAGAGCCTTTGGTTTAACTCCATTTGAGAAGGCAAATTCAGACCAGTGTTCTCATCCATGAAACAAACTCTGTTTTAATGCAAAGAGCATGCTATTCTTTCCAGCGTCTGCAATATAATAAGAAATATGAGCATGCCCAGAAAAAATGAACTGTGTTTCCTACTCATACAGACCATATCTAGTTGAACTCTGCTCATGAAACTGTAACAAACCACAGCATTTCTCCCAGAGATGCTCTTTAGTTAAAAGTGAAAATCGTGTTGGGTTCGTGGACTGTGCAAATTCATTTGAGTCAAAAATCACAGGATTTACCGGAAAAGAACTCTTGCTTGTAGGAAGACACAGAGCATTTGTTTTAACTCCGTTTCTGAAGGAAAATTCAGACATGTGTTCAAATCCAGGAAAAACAATCTGTTTTAATGCAAGAAGCAAACTCTTCTTTCCAGCGTCTCTAATACAGCAAGAAATATGAGCATGCCCAGAAAAAAGAAATGTATTTCCTACTCAAAAGGACCGTGTCTAGTTCAACTCTGCTTATGAAACACATACAAATCACAGCATCTCTTCATTGATGCTCTTTAGTTAATAGTGAAAATCGTGTTGGGTTCGTGAACTGTGTAATTTCATTGGATCCGAAAAATCACTGGGTTTACCTGAAATGAACTCTTGCTTGTAGGAAGACTCAGAGCCTTTGGTGTAACTCTGTATCTGAAGGGAAATTCAGACCAGTGTTCTCATCCATGAAACACCATCTATTTATCGCAAGAAGAATCCTCTTCTGTCCAGCGTCGGCAATACAGCAAGAAATATGAGCATGCCCAGAAAAAATAACTGTGTTTCCTACTCATACGGACCATATCTAGTTGAACTCTGCTTATGAAATTGGTACAAACTACAGCATGTCTTACATAGATGCTCTTTAGTTAAGAGTGAAAATCGTGTTGGGTTCGTGAACTGTGTAAATTCATTTGATCCGACAAATCACTATGTTTACCGGAAATGAACTCTTGCTTGTAGGAAGACACAGACACTTTGGTTTAACTCCGTTTGTGAAGAGAAATACAGACCAGCATTCTCATTCATAAAACACCCTCTGTTTTAACGCAAGAAGCATCCTCTTCTGTCTAGCGTCTCCTATACAGCAAGAAACATGAGCACGCCCAGAAAATATGAATTGTGTTTCCTACTCATACGTACCATATCTAGTTGAACTCTGCTCATGAAACTGTAACTAACCACAGCATTTCTCACAGAGATGCTCTTTAGTTAAAAGTGAAAATCGTGTTGGGTTTGTGAACTGTGCAAATTCATTTGAGTCAAAAATCACAGGATTTACCGGAAAAGAACTCCTGCTTGTAGGAAGACACAGAGCATTTGTTTTAACTCCGTTTCTGAAGGAAAATTCAGACATGTGTTCAAATCCAGGAAACACAATCTGTTTTAATGCAAGAAGCAAACTCTTCTTTCCAGCGTCTCCAATACAGCAAGAAATATGAGCATGCCCAGAAAAAAGAAATGTATTTCCTACTCAAAAGGACCGTGTCTAGTTCAACTCTGCTTATGAAACTCATACAAATCACAGCATCTCTTCATAGATGCTCTTTAGTTAATAGTGAAAACCGTGTTGTGTTCGTGAACTGTGTAAATTCATTGGAGCCGAAAAATCACTGGGTTTACCTGAAATGAACTCTTGTTTGTAGGAAGACACAGACACTTTGGTTTAACTCCGTTTGTGAAGGGAAATTCAGACCAATGTTCTCATCCATGAAACACACTGTGTTTTAACGCAAAGAGCATGCTCGTCTTTCCAGCGTCTGCAATATAGCAAGAAACACGAGCATGCCCAGAAAAAATCAACTTTGTTTCCGACTCATATGTACCATATCTAGTTGAACTCTGCTTAAGGAACTGTAACAAGCCACAGCATCTCTTACATAGATGCACTTTAGTTAATAGTGAAAATCGTGTTGGGTTCGTGAACTGTGTAAATTCATTTGAGCCGAAAAATCACTGGGTTTAACAGAAATGAACTCTTGCTTGTAGGAAGACACAGAGCCTTTGGTTTAACTCCGTTTGTGCAGAGAAATTCAGACCAGCGATCTAATCCATGAAACACCCTCTGTTTTAACGCAAAAAGCATCCTAGTCTGTCCAGCATCTCCTATACAGCAAGAAACATGAGCATGACCAGAAAAAAAGAACTGTGTTTCCTACTCATACGGACCATATCTAGTTGAACTCTGCTTATGAAACTGTAACAAACCACAGCATCTTTTACATAGATGCTCTTTAGTAAATAGTGAAAGTCGTGTTGGGTTCATGATCTGTGTTATTTCATTTGAGCCGAAAAATCACTGGGTTTACCAGAAATGAACTCTTGCTTGTGGGAAGACACAGAGCCTTTGGTTTAACTCCGTTTCTGAAGGGAAATTCATACCAGTGTTCTCATCCATGAAACACCATCTGTTTTAACGCAAGAAGCATCCTCTTCTGTCCAGCGTCTGCACTACAGCATGAAATATGAGCATGCCCAGAAAAAAAGAACTGTGTTCCCTACTCATACGGAACATATCTAGTTGAACTCTGCTTATGAAACTCATACAAACCACAGTATCTCTTCTTCGATGCTCTTTAGTTAATAATGAAAATCGTGTTAGGCTCTGGAACTGTGTAAATTCATTTGAGCCGAAAAATCACTGGGATTACCGGAAATGAACTCTTGCTTGTAGGAAGACACAGAGTCTTTGGTTTAACTCTGTTTGTGAAGGGAAATACAGAACAGTGTTCTCCTCCATGAAACACACTCTGTTTTAACGCTAAGAGCATGCTCTTCTTTCCACCGTCTCTAATACAGCAAGAAATATGAGCATGCCCAGAAAAAAAAACTGTTTCCTACTCATATGGACCATATCTAGTTGAACTCTGCTTATGAAATTGATACAAACCAAAGCATCTCTTACATAGATGCTCTTTAGTTAATAGTGTAAATCGTGTTGGGTTCGTGAACTGTGTAAATTCATTTGAGCCGAAAAATCACTGGGTTTACCCGAAATGAACTCTTGCTTGTAGGAAGACAGGGAGCCTTTGGTTTAACTCCGTTTGTGAAGGGAAATTCAGACCAGTGTTCTCATCCATGAAACACACTGTGTTTTAATGCAAAGAGCATGCTCGTCTTTCCAGCGTCTGCAATATAGCAAGAAACACGAGCATGCCCAGAAAAAATCAACTTTGTTTCCTACTCATATGTACCATATCCAGTTGAACTCTGCTTAAGGAACTGTAACAAGCCACAGCAACTCTTACATAGATGCACTTTAGTTAATAGTGAAAATCGTGTTGGGTTCGTGAACTGTGTAAATTCATTTGAGCTGAAAAATCACTGGGTTTACAGGAAATGAACTATTGCATTTAGGAAGACACAGAGCCATTGGTGAAACTCTGTATCTGAAGGGAAATTCAGACCAGTGTTCTCATCCATGAAAAACACTCTGTTTTAATGCAACGAGCATGCTCTTCTTTCCAGCGTCTCTAATACAGCAAGAAACATGAGCATGATCAGAAAAAAAGAACTGTGTTTCCTACTCACACGGACCATATCTAGTTGGACTCTGCTTATGAAACTGTAACAAACCACAACATCTTTTACATAGATGTTCGTGTATTAATAGTGAAAATCGTGTTGGGTTCGTGGACTGTGCAAATTCATTTGAGTCAAAAATCACAGGATTTACCGGAAAAGAACTCTTGCTTGTAGGAAGACACAGATCATTTGTTTTAACTCCGTTTCTGAAGGAAAATTCAGACATGTGTTCAAATCCAGGAAAAACAATCTGTTTTAATGCAAGAAGCAAACTCTTCTTTCCAGCGTCTCCAATACAGCAAGAAATATGAGCATGCCCAGAAAAAAGAAATGTATTTCCTACTCAAAAGGACCGTGTCTAGTTCAACTCTGCTTATGAAACTCATACAAATCACAGCATCTCTTCATAGATGCTCTTTAGTTAATAGTGAAAACCGTGTTGGGTTCGTGAACTGTGTAAATTCATTGGAGCCGAAAAATCACTGGGTTTACCTGAAATGAACTCTTGTTTGTAGGAAGACACAGACACTTTGGTTTAACTCCGTTTGTGAAGGGAAATTCAGACCAGTGTTCTCATCCATGAAACACACTGTGTTTTAACGCAAAGAGCATGCTCGTCTTTCCAGCGTCTGCAATATAGCAAGAAACACAAGCCTGCCCAGAAAAAATCAACTTTGTTTCCTACTCATATGTACCATATCTAGTTGAACTCTGCTTAAGGAACTGTAACAAGCCACAGCATCTCTTACATAGATGCACTTTAGTTAATAGTGAAAATCGTGTTGGGTTCGTGAACTGTGTAAATTCATTTGAGCCGAAAAATCACTGGGTTTAACGGAAATGAACTCTTGCTTGTAGGAAGACACAGAGCCTTTGGTTTAACTCCGTTTGTGCAGAGAAATTCAGACCAGCGATCTAATCCATGAAACACCCTCTGTTTTAACGCAAAAAGCATCCTAGTCTGTCCAGCATCTCCTATACAGCAAGAAACATGAGCATGACCAGAAAAAAAGAACTGTGTTTCCTACTCATACGGACCATATCTAGTTGAACTCTGCTTATGAAACTGTAACAAACCACAGCATCTTTTACATAGATGCTCTTTAGTAAATAGTGAAAGTCGTGTTGGGTTCATGATCTGTGTTATTTCATTTGAGCCGAAAAATCACTGGGTTTACAAGAAATGAACTCTTGCTTGTGGGAAGACACAGAGCCTTTGGTGTAACTCCGTTTCTGAAGGGAAATTCATACCAGTGTTCTCATCCATGAAACACCATCTGTTTTAACGCAAGAAGCATCCTCTTCTGTCCAGCGTCTGCACTACAGCAAGAAATATGAGCATGCCCAGAAAAAAAGAACTGTGTTCCCTACTCATACGGAACATATCTAGTTGAACTCTGCTTATGAAACTCATACAAACCACAGTATCTCTTCTTCGATGCTCTTTAGTTAATAATGAAAATCGTGTTAGGCTCTTGAACTGTGTAAATTCATTTGAGCCGAAAAATCACTGGGATTACCGGAAATGAACTCTTGCTTGTAGGAAGACACAGAGTCTTTGGTTTAACTCTGTTTGTGAAGGGAAATACAGAACAGTGTTCTCCTCCATGAAACACACTCTGTTTTAACGCTAAGAGCATGCTCTTCTTTCCACCGTCTCTAATACAGCAAGAAATATGAGCATGCCCAGAAAAAAAAACTGTTTCCTACTCATATGGACCATATCTAGTTGAACTCTGCTTATGAAATTGATACAAACCAAAGCATCTCTTACATAGATGCTCTTTAGTTAATAGTGTAAATCGTGTTGGGTTCGTGAACTGTGTAAATTCATTTGAGCCGAAAAATCACTGGGTTTACCCGAAATGAACTCTTGCTTGTAGGAAGACAGGGAGCCTTTGGTTTAACTCCGTTTGTGAAGGGAAATTCAGACCAGTGTTCTCATCCATGAAACACACTGTGTTTTAATGCAAAGAGCATGCTCGTCTTTCCAGCGTCTGCAATATAGCAAGAAACACGAGCATGCCCAGAAAAAATCAACTTTGTTTCCTACTCATATGTACCATATCCAGTTGACCTCTGCTTAAGGAACTGTAACAAGCCACAGCAACTCTTACATAGATGCACTTTAGTTAATAGTGAAAATCGTGTTGGGTTCGTGAACTGTGTAAATTCATTTGAGCTGAAAAATCACTGGGTTTACAGGAAATGAACTATTGCATTTAGGAAGACACAGAGCCATTGGTGAAACTCTGTATCTGAAGGGAAATTCAGACCAGTGTTCTCATCCATGAAAAACACTCTGTTTTAATGCAACGAGCATGCTCTTCTTTCCAGCGTCTCTAATACAGCAAGAAACATGAGCATGATCAGAAAAAAAGAACTGTGTTTCCTACTCACACGGACCATATCTAGTTGAACTCTGCTTATGAAACTGTAACAAACCACAACATCTTTTACATAGATGTTCGTGTGTTAATAGTGAAAATCGTGTTGGGTTCATAAAATGTGTAAATTCATTTGAGCCGAAAAATCACTGGCTTTACCAGAAATGAACACTTGCTTGTAGGAAGACACAGAGCCTTTGGTTTAACTCCATTTGAGAAGGCAAATTCAGACCAGTGTTCTCATCCATGAAACACACTCTGTTTTAATGCAAAGAGCATGCTATTCTTTCCAGCGTCTGCAATATAATAAGAAATATGAGCATGCCCAGAAAAAATGAACTGTGTTTCCTACTCATACAGACCATATCTAGTTGAACTCTGCTCATGAAACTGTAACAAACCACAGCATTTCTCCCAGAGATGCTCTTTAGTTAAAAGTGAAAATCGTGTTGGGTTCGTGGACTGTGCAAATTCATTTGAGTCAAAAATCACAGGATTTACCGGAAAAGAACTCTTGCTTGTAGGAAGACACAGAGCATTTGTTTTAACTCCGTTTCTGAAGGAAAATTCAGACATGTGTTCAAATCCAGGAAAAACAATCTGTTTTAATGCAAGAAGCAAACTCTTCTTTCCAGCGTCTCTAATACAGCAAGAAATATGAGCATGCCCAGAAAAAAGAAATGTATTTCCTACTCAAAAGGACCGTGTCTAGTTCAACTCTGCTTATGAAACACATACAAATCACAGCATCTCTTCATTGATGCTCTTTAGTTAATAGTGAAAATCGTGTTGGGTTCGTGAACTGTGTAATTTCATTGGATCCGAAAAATCACTGGGTTTACCTGAAATGAACTCTTGCTTGTAGGAAGACTCAGAGCCTTTGGTGTAACTCTGTATCTGAAGGGAAATTCAGACCAGTGTTCTCATCCATGAAACACCATCTATTTATCGCAAGAAGAATCCTCTTCTGTCCAGCGTCGGCAATACAGCAAGAAATATGAGCATGCCCAGAAAAAATAACTGTGTTTCCTACTCATACGGACCATATCTAGTTGAACTCTGCTTATGAAATTGGTACAAACTACAGCATGTCTTACATAGATGCTCTTTAGTTAAGAGTGAAAATCGTGTTGGGTTCGTGAACTGTGTAAATTCATTTGATCCGACAAATCACTATGTTTACCGGAAATGAACTCTTGCTTGTAGGAAGACACAGACACTTTGGTTTAACTCCGTTTGTGAAGAGAAATACAGACCAGCATTCTCATTCATAAAACACCCTCTGTTTTAACGCAAGAAGCATCCTCTTCTGTCTAGCGTCTCCTATACAGCAAGAAACATGAGCACGCCCAGAAAATATGAATTGTGTTTCCTACTCATACGTACCATATCTAGTTGAACTCTGCTCATGAAACTGTAACTAACCACAGCATTTCTCACAGAGATGCTCTTTAGTTAAAAGTGAAAATCGTGTTGGGTTTGTGAACTGTGCAAATTCATTTGAGTCAAAAATCACAGGATTTACCGGAAAAGAACTCCTGCTTGTAGGAAGACACAGAGCATTTGTTTTAACTCCGTTTCTGAAGGAAAATTCAGACATGTGTTCAAATCCAGGAAACACAATCTGTTTTAATGCAAGAAGCAAACTCTTCTTTCCAGCGTCTAAAATACAGCAAGAAATATGAGCATGCCCAGAAAAAAGAAATGTATTTCCTACTCAAAAGGACCGTGTCTAGTTCAACTCTGCTTATGAAACTCATACAAATCACAGCATCTCTTCATAGATGCTCTTTAGTTAATAGTGAAAACCGTGTTGTGTTCGTGAACTGTGTAAATTCATTGGAGCCGAAAAATCACTGGGTTTACCTGAAATGAACTCTTGTTTGTAGGAAGACACAGACACTTTGGTTTAACTCCGTTTGTGAAGGGAAATTCAGACCAATGTTCTCATCCATGAAACACACTGTGTTTTAACGCAAAGAGCATGCTCGTCTTTCCAGCGTCTGCAATATAGCAAGAAACACGAGCATGCCCAGAAAAAATCAACTTTGTTTCCTACTCATATGTACCATATCTAGTTGAACTCTGCTTAAGGAACTGTAACAAGCCACAGCATCTCTTACATAGATGCACTTTAGTTAATAGTGAAAATCGTGTTGGGTTCGTGAACTGTGTAAATTCATTTGAGCCGAAAAATCACTGGGTTTAACGGAAATGAACTCTTGCTTGTAGGAAGACACAGACACTTTGGTTTAACTCCGTTTGTGCAGAGAAATTCAGACCAGCGATCTAATCCATGAAACACCCTCTGTTTTAACGCAAAAAGCATCCTAGTCTGTCCAGCATCTCCTATACAGCAAGAAACATGAGCATGACCAGAAAAAAAGAACTGTGTTTCCTACTCATACGGACCATATCTAGTTGAACTCTGCTTATGAAACTGTAACAAACCACAGCATCTTTTACATAGATGCTCTTTAGTAAATAGTGAAAGTCGTGTTGGGTTCATGATCTGTGTTATTTCATTTGAGCCGAAAAATCACTGGGTTTACCAGAAATGAACTCTTGCTTGTAGGAAGACTCAGAGCCTTTGGTTTAACTCTGTATCTGAAGGGAAATTCATACCAGTGTTCTCATCCATGAAACACCATCTGTTTTAACGCAAGAAGCATCCTCTTCTGTCCAGCGTCTGCACTACAGCAAGAAATATGAGCATGCCCAGAAAAAAAGAACTGTGTTCCCTACTCATACGGAACATATCTAGTTGAACTCTGCATATGAAACTCATACAAACCACAGTATCTCTTCTTAGATGCTCTTTAGTTAATAATGAAAATCGTGTTAGGCTCTTGAACTGTGTAAATTCATTTGAGCCGAAAAATCACTGGGATTACCGGAAATGAACTCTTGCTTGTAGGAAGACACAGAGTCTTTGGTTTAACTCCGTTTGTGAAGAGAAATACAGACCAGCGTTCTCATCCATAAAACACCCTCTGTTTTAACGCAGGAAGCATCTTCTTCTGTCTAGCGTCTCCTATACAGCAAGAAACATGAGCATGCCCAGAAAATATGAATTGTGTTTCCTACTCATACGGACCATATCTAGTTGAACTCTGCTCATGAAACTGTAACAAACCACAGCATTTCTCACAGAGATGCTCTTTAGTTAAAAGTGAAAATCGTGTTGGGTTGGTGAACTGTGCAAATTCATTTGAGTCAAAAATCACAGGATTTACCGGAAAAGAACTCTTGCTTGTAGGAAGTCACAGAGCATTTGTTTTAACTCCGTTTCTGAAGGAAAATTCAGACATGTGTTCAAATCCAGGAAAAACAATCTGTTTTAATGCAAGAAGCAAACTCTTCTTTCCAGCGTCTCCAATACAGCAAGAAATATGAGCATAGCCCAGAAAAAAGAAATGTATTTCCTACTCCAAAGGACCGTGTCTAGTTCAACTCTGCTTATGAAACTCATACAAATCACAGCATCTCTTCATAGATGCTCTTTAGTTAATAGTGAAAATCTTGTTGGGTTCGTGAACTGTGTAAATTCATTGGAGCCGAAAAATCACTGGGTTTACCTGAAATGAACTCTTGCTTGTAGGAAGACACAGAGCCTTTGGTTTAACTCTGTATCTGAAGGGAAATTCTGACCAGTGTTCTCATCCATGAAACACCATCTATTTATCGCAAGAAGAATCCTCTTCTGTCCAGCGTCGGCAATACAGCAAGAAATATGAGCATGCCCAGAAAAAATAACTGTGTTTCCTACTCATACGGACCATATCTAGTTGAACTGTGCTTATGAAATTGATACAAACCACAGCATGTCTTACATAGATGCTCTTTAGTTAAGAGTGAAAATCGTGTTGGGTTCGTGAACTGTGTAAATTCATTTGATCCGACAAATCACTATGTTTACCGGAAAGGAACTCTTGCTTGTAGGAAGACACAGACACTTTGGTTTAACTCCGTTTGTGAAGAGAAATACAGACCAGCGTTCTCATCCATAAAACACCCTCTGTTTTAACGCAAGAAGCATCCTCTTCTGTCTAGCGTCTCCTATACAGCAAGAAACATGAGCATGCCCAGAAAATATGAATTGTGTTTCCTACTCATACAGACCATATCTAGTTTAACTCTGCTTATGAAACTGTAACAAACCACAGCATCTTTTACATTGATGCTATTTAGTTAATAGTGAAAAACGTGTTGGGTTCCTGAACTGTGTAAATTCATTTGAGCGGACATATCACTATGTTTACCGAAAATCAACTCTTGCATGTAGGAAGACACAGAGCCTTTGATTTAACTCCGTTTTTGAAGGAAAATTCAGACCCATGTCCAAATCCATGAAACACACTCTGTTTTAACGCAAGAAGCTTGCCCCTTTTTCCAGCGTCTCCAATACAGCAAGAAACATGAGGATGCCCAGAAAAAAAGAACTGTATTTCCTACTCAAAAGGACCAGGTCTATTTCAACTCTGCATATGAAACTCATACAAACCACAGTATCTCTTCTTAGATGCTCTTTAGTTAATAATGAAAATCGTGTTAGGCTCTTGAACTGTGTAAATTCATTTGAGCCGAAAAATCACTGGGATTACCGGAAATGAACTCTTGCTTGTAGGAAGACACAGAGTCTTTGGTTTAACTCTGTTTGTGAAGGGAAATACAGAACAGTGTTCTCCTCCATGAAACACACTCTGTTTTAACGCTAAGAGCATGCTCTTCTTTCCACCGTCTCTAATACAGCAAGAAATATGAGCATGCCCAGAAAAAAAAACTGTGTTTCCTACTCATATGGACCATATCTAGTTGAACTCTGCTTATGAAATTGATACAAACCAAAGCATCTCTTACATAGATGCTCTTTAGTTAATAGTGTAAATCGTGTTGGGTTCGTGAACTGTGTAAATTCATTTGAGCCGAAAAGTCACTGGGTTTACCCGAAATGAACTCTTGCTTGTAGGAAGACAGGGAGCCTTTGGTTTAACTCCGTTTGTGAAGGGAAATTCAGACCAGTGTTCTCATCCATGAAACACACTGTGTTTTAATGCAAAGAGCATGCTCGTCTTTCCAGCGTCTGCAATATAGCAAGAAACACGAGCATGCCCAGAAAAAATCAACTTTGTTTCCTACTCATATGTACCATATCTAGTTGAACTCTGCTTAAGGAACTGTAACAAGCCACAGCAAGTCTTACATAGATGCACTTTAGTTAATAGTGAAAATCGTGTTGGGTTCGTGAACTGTGTAAATTCATTTGAGCTGAAAAATCACTGGGTTTACAGGAAATGAACTATTGCATTTAGGAAGACACAGAGCCATTGGTGTAACTCTGTATCTGAAGGGAAATTCAGACCAGTGTTCTCATCCATGAAAAACACTCTGTTTTAAGGCAACGAGCATGCTCTTCTTTCAGCGTCTCTAATACAGCAAGAAAAATGAGCATGATTAGAAAAAAAGAACTGTGTTTCCTACTCATACGGACCATATCTAGTTGAACTCTGCTTATTAAACTGTAACAAACCACAGCATCATTTACATAGATGCTCTTTAGTAAATAGTGAAAGTCGTGTTGGGTTCGTGATCTTTGTTAATTCATTTGAGCCGAAAAATCACTGGGTTTACCAGAAATGAATTCTTGCTTGTAGGAAGACACAGAGCCTTTGATTTAACTCCGTTTCTGAAGGAAAATTCAGAACAGTGTCCAAATCCATGAAACACACTCTGTTTTAACGCAAGAAGCTTGCCCCTTTTTCCAGCGTCTCCAATACAGCAAGAAACATGAGCATGCCCAGAAAAAAAGAACTGTATTTCCTACTCAAAAGGACCAGGTCTATTTCAACTCTGCATATGAAACTCATACAAACCACAGTATCTCTTCTTAGATGCTCTTTAGTTAATAATGAAAATCGTGTTAGGCTCTTGAACTGTGTAAATTCATTTGAGCCGAAAAATCACTGGGATTACCGGAAATGAACTCTTGCTTGTAGGAAGACACAGAGTCTTTGGTTTAACTCTGTTTGTGAAGGGAAATACAGAACAGTGTTCTCCTCCATGAAACACACTCTGTTTTAACGCTAAGAGCATGCTCTTCTTTCCACCGTCTCTAATACAGCAAGAAATATGAGCATGCCCAGAAAAAAAAAAAAACTGTTTCCTACTCATATGGACCATATCTAGTTGAACTCTGCTTATGAAATTGATACAAACCAAAGCATCTCTTACATAGATGCTCTTTAGTTAATAGTGTAAATCGTGTTGGGTTCGTGAACTGTGTAAATTCATTTGAGCCGAAAAATCACTGGGTTTACCCGAAATGAACTCTTGCTTGTAGGAAGACAGGGAGCCTTTGGTTTAACTCCGTTTGTGAAGGGAAATTCAGACCAGTGTTCTCATCCATGAAACACACTGTGTTTTAACGCAAAGAGCATGCTCGTCTTTCCAGCGTCTGCAATATAGCAAGAAACACGAGCATGCCCAGAAAAAAATCAACTTTGTTTCCTACTCATATGTACCATATCTAGTTGAACTCTGCTTAAGGAACTGTAACAAGCCACAGCAAGTCTTACATAGATGCACTTTAGTTAATAGTGAAAATCGTGTTGGGTTCGTGAACTGTGTAAATTCATTTGAGCTGAAAAATCACTGGGTTTACAGGAAATGAACTATTGCATTTAGGAAGACACAGAGCCATTGGTGTAACTCTGTATCTGAAGGGAAATTCAGACCAGTGTTCTCATCCATGAAAAACACTCTGTTTTAACGCAACGAGCATGCTCTTCTTTCCAGCGTCTCTAATACAGCAAGAAACATGAGCATGATCAGAAAAAAAGAACTGTGTTTCCTACTCACACGGACCATATCTAGTTGAACTCTGCTTATGAAACTGTAACAAACCACAACATCTTTTACATAGATGTTCGTGTGTTAATAGTGAAAATCGTGTTGGGTTCATAAAATGTGTAAATTCATTTGAGCCGAAAAATCACTGGCTTTACCAGAAATGAACACTTGCTTGTATGAAGACACAGAGCCTTTGGTTTAACTCCATTTGAGAAGGCAAATTCAGACCAGTGTTCTCATCCATGAAACACACTCTGTTTTAATGCAAAGAGCATGCTATTCTTTCCAGCGTCTGCAATATAATAAGAAATATGAGCATGCCCAGAAAAAATGAACTGTGTTTCCTACTCATACGGACCATATCTAGTTGAACTCTGCTCATGAAACTGTAACAAACCACAGCATTTCTCCCAGAGATGCTCTTTAGTTAAAAGTGAAAATCGTGTTGGGTTCGTGGACTGTGCAAATTCATTTGAGTCAAAAATCACAGGATTTACCGGAAAAGAACTCTTGCTTGTAGGAAGACACAGAGCATTTGTTTTAACTCCATTTCTGAAGGAAAATTCAGACATGTGTTCAAATCCAGGAAAAACAATCTGTTTTAATGCAAGAAGCAAACTCTTCTTTCCAGCGTCTCCAATACAGCAAGAAATATGAGCATGCCCAGAAAAAAAGAAATGTATTTCCTACTCAACAGGACCGTGTCTAGTTCAGCTCTGCTTATGAAATACATACAAATCACAGCATCTCTTCATTGATGCTCTTTAGTTAATAGTGAAAATCGTGTTGGGTTCGTGAACTGTGTAAATTCATTGGAGCCGAAAAATCACTGGGTTTACCTGAAATGAACTCTTGCTTGTAGGAAGACTCAGAGCCTTTGGTTTAACTCTGTATCTGAAGGGAAATTCAGACCAGTGTTCTCATCCATGAAACACCATCTATTTATCGCAAGAAGAATCCTCTTCTGTCCAGCGTCGGCAATACAGCAAGAAATATGAGCATGCCCAGAAAAAATAACTGTGTTTCCTACTCATACGGACCATATCTAGTTGAACTCTGCTTATGAAATTGGTACAAACCACAGCATGTCTTACATAGATGCTCTTTAGTTAAGAGTGAAAATCGTGTTGGGTTCGTGAACTGTGTAAATTCATTTGATCCGACAAATCACTATGTTTACCGGAAATGAACTCTTGCTTGTAGGAAGACACAGACACTTTGGTTTAACTCCGTTTGTGAAGAGAAATACAGAATAGCATTCTCATTCATAAAACACCCTCTGTTTTAACGCAAGAAGCATCCTCTTCTGTCTAGCATCTCCTATACAGCAAGAAACATGAGCACGCCCAGAAAATATGAATTGTGTTTCCTACTCATACGGACCATATCTAGTTGAACTCTGCTCATGAAACTGTAACTAACCACAGCATTTCTCCCAGAGATGCTCTTTAGTTAAAAGTGAAAATCGTGTTGGGTTTGTGAACTGTGCAAATTCATTTGAGTCAAAAATCACAGGATTTACCGGAAAAGAACTCCTGCTTGTAGGAAGACACAGAGCATTTGTTTTAACTCCGTTTCTGAAGGAAAATTCAGACATGTGTTCAAATCCAGGAAAAACAATCTGTTTTAATGCAAGAAGCAAACTCTTCTTTCCAGCGTCTCCAATACAGCAAGAAATATGAGCATGCCCAGAAAAAAGAAATGTATTTCCTACTCCAAAGGACCGTGTCTAGTTCAACTCTGCTTATGAAACTCATACAAATCACAGCATCTCTTCATAGATGCTCTTTAGTTAATAGTGAAAATCGTGTTGGGTTCGTGAACTGTGTAAATTCATTGGATCCGAAAAATCACTGGGTTTACCTGAAATGAACTCTTGCTTGTAGGAAGACTCAGAGCCTTTGGTTTAACTCTGTATCTGAAGGGAAATTCAGACCAGTGTTCTCATCCATGAAACACCATCTATTTATCGCAAGAAGAATCCTCTTCTGTCCAGGGTCGGCAATACAGCAAGAAATATGAGCATGCCCAGAAAAAATAACTGGGTTTCCTACTCATACGGACCATATCTAGTTGAACTCTGCTTATGAAATTGATACAAACCACAGCATGTCTTACATAGATGCTCTTTAGTTAAGAGTGAAAATCGTGTTGGGTTCGTGAACTGTGTAAATTCATTTGATCCGACAAATCACTATGTTTACCGGAAATGAACTCTTGCTTGTAGGAAGACACAGACACTTTGGTTTAACTCCGTTTGTGAAGTGAAATACAGACCAGTGTTCTCATCCATAAAACACCCTCTGTTTTAACGCAGGAAGCATCCTCTTCTGTCTAGCATCCCCTATAGAGCAAGAAACATGAGCATGCCCACAAAATATGAATTGTGTTTCCTACTCATACGGACCATATCTAGTTGAACTCTTCTCATGAAACTGTAACAAACCACAGCATTTCTCCCAGAGATGCTCTTTAGTTAAAAGTGAAAATCGTGTTGGGTTCGTGAACTGTGCAAATTCATTTGAGTCAAAAATCACAGGATTTACCGGAAAAGAACTCTTGCTTGTAGGAAGACACAGAGCATTTGTTTTAACTCCGTTTCTGAAGGAAAATTCAGACATGTGTTCAAATCCAGGAAAAACAATGTGTTTTAATGCAAGAAGCAAACTCTTCTTTCCAGCGTCTCCAATACAGCAAGAAATATGAGCATGCCCAGAAAAAAGAAATATATTTCCTACTCAAAAGGACCGTGTCTAGTTCAACTCTGCTTATGAAACTCATACAAATCACAGCATCTCTTCATAGATGCTCTTTAGTTAATAGTGAAAATCTTGTTGGGTTCGTGAACTGTGTAAATTCATTGGAGCCGAAAAATCACTGGGTTTACCTGAAATGAACTCTTGCTTGTAGGAAGACGCAGAGCCTTTGGTTTAACTCTGTATCTGAAGGGAAATTCTGACCAGTGTTCTCATCCATGAAACACCATCTATTTATCGCAAGAAGAATCCTCTTCTGTCCAGCGTCGGCAATACAGCAAGAAATATGAGCATGCCCAGAAAAAATAACTGTGTTTCCTACTCATACGGACCATATCTAGTTGAACTCTGCTTATGAAATTGATACAAACCACAGCATGTCTTACATAGATGCTCTTTAGTTAAGAGTGAAACTCGTGTTGGGTTCGTGAACTGTGTAAATTCATTTGATCCGACAAATTACTATGTTTACCAGAAATGAACTCTTGCTTGTAGGAAGACACAGACACTTTGGCTTAACTCCGTTTGTGAAGAGAAATACAGACCAGTGTTCTCCTCCATAAAACACCCTCTGTTTTAACGCAGGAAGCATCCTCTTCTGTCTAGCGTCTCCTATACAGCAAGAAACATGAGCACGCCCAGAAAATATGAATTGTGTTTCCTACTCATACGGACCATATCTAGTTGAACTCTGCTCATGAAACTGTAACAAACCACAGCATTTCTCCCAGAGATGCTCTTTAGTTAAAAGTGAAAATCGTGTGGGTTCGTGAACTGTGCAAATTCATTTGAGTCAAAAATCACAGGATTTACCGGAAAAGAACTCCTGCTTGTAGGAAGACACAGAGCATTTGTTTTAACTCCGTTTCTGAAGGAAAATTCAGACATGTGTTCAAATCCAGGAAAAACAATCTGTTTTAATGCAAGAAGCAAACTCTTCTTTCCAGCGTCTCCAATACAGCAAGAAATATGAGCATGCCCAGAAAAAAGAAATGTATTTCCTACTCCAAAGGACCGTGTCTAGTTCAACTCTGCTTATGAAACTCATACAAATCACAGCATCTCTTCATAGATGCTCTTTAGTTAATAGTGAAAATCGTGTTGGGTTCGTGAACTGTGTAAATTCATTGGATCCGAAAAATCACTGGGTTTACCTGAAATGAACTCTTGCTTGTAGGAAGACTCAGAGCCTTTGGTTTAACTCTGTATCTGAAGGGAAATTCAGACCAGTGTTCTCATCCATGAAACACCATCTATTTATCGCAAGAAGAATCCTCTTCTGTCCAGCGTCGGCAATACAGCAAGAAATATGAGCATGCCCAGAAAAAATAACTGTGTTTCCTACTCATACGGACCATATCTAGTTGAACTCTGCTTATGAAATTGATACAAACCACAGCATGTCTTACATATATGCTCTTTAGTTAAGAGTGAAACTCGTGTTGGGTTCGTGAACTGTGTAAATTCATTTGATCCGACAAATTACTATGTTTACCAGAAATGAACTCTTGCTTGTAGGAAGACACAGACACTTTGGTTTAACTCCGTTTGTGAAGAGAAATACAGACCAGTGTTCTCCTCCATAAAACACCCTCTGTTTTAACGCAGGAAGCATCCTCTTCTGTCTAGCGTCTCCTATACAGCAAGAAACATGAGCACGCCCAGAAAATATGAATTGTGTTTCCTACTCATACGGACCATATCTAGTTGAACTCTGCTCATGAAACTGTAACAAACCACAGCATTTCTCCCAGAGATGCTCTTTAGTTAAAAGTGAAAATCGTGTGGGTTCGTGAACTGCGCAAATTCATTTGAGTCAAAAATCACAGGATTTACCGGAAAAGAACTCCTGCTTGTAGGAAGACACAGAGCATTTGTTTTAACTCCGTTTCTGAAGGAAAATTCAGACATGTGTTCAAATCCAGGAAAAACAATCTGTTTTAATGCAAGAAGCAAACTCTTCTTTCCAGCGTCTCCAATACAGCAAGAAATATGAGCATGCCCAGAAAAAAGAAATGTATTTCCTACTCCAAAGGACCGTGTCTAGTTCAACTCTGCTTATGAAACTCATACAAATCACAGCATCTCTTCATAGATGCTCTTTAGTTAATAGTGAAAATCGTGTTGGGTTCGTGAACTGTGTAAATTCATTGGATCCGAAAAATCACTGGGTTTACCTGAAATGAACTCTTGCTTGTAGGAAGACTCAGAGCCTTTGGTTTAACTCTGTATCTGAAGGGAAATTCAGACCAGTGTTCTCATCCATGAAACACCATCTATTTATCGCAAGAAGAATCCTCTTCTGTCCAGGGTCGGCAATACAGCAAGAAACATGAGCATGCCCACAAAATATGAATTGTGTTTCCTACTCATACGGACCATATCTAGTTGAACTCTGCTCATGAAACTGTAACAAACCACAGCATTTATCACAGAGATGCTCTTTAGTTAAAAGTGAAAATCGTGTGGGTTCGTGAACTGTGCAAATTCATTTGAGTCAAAAATCACAGGATTTACCGGAAAAGAACTCTTGCTTGTAGGAAGACACAGAGCATTTGTTTTAACTCCGTTTCTGAAGGAAAATTCAGACATGTGTTCAAATCCAGGAAAAACAATCTGTTTTAATGCAAGAAGCAAACTCTTCTTTCCAGCGTCTCCAATACAGCAAGAAATATGAGCATAGCCCAGAAAAAAGAAATGTATTTCCTACTCCAAAGGACCGTGTCTAGTTCAACTCTGCTTATGAAACTCATACAAATCACAGCATCTCTTCATAGATGCTCTTTAGTTAATAGTGAAAATCTTGTTGGGTTCGTGAACTGTGTAAATTCATTGGAGCCGAAAAATCACTGGGTTTACCTGAAATGAACTCTTGCTTGTATTAAGACACAGAGCCTTTGGTTTAACTCTGTATCTGAAGGGAAATTCTGACCAGTGTTCTCATCCATGAAACACCATCTATTTATCGCAAGAAGAATCCTCTTCTGTCCAGCGTCGGCAATACAGCAAGAAATATGAGCATGCCCAGAAAAAATAACTGTGTTTCCTACTCATACGGACCATATCTAGTTGAACTCTGCTTATGAAATTGATACAAACCAAAGCATGTCTTACATAGATGGTCTTTAGTTAAGAGTGAAAATCGTGTTGGGTTCGTGAACTGTGTAAATTCATTTGATCCGACAAATCACTATGTTTACCGGAAATGAACTCTTGCTTGTAGGAAGACACAGACACTTTGGTTTAACTCCGTTTGTGAAGAGAAATACAGACCAGCATTCTCATTCATAAAACACCCTCTGTTTTAACGCAGGAATCATCCTCTTCTGTCTAGCGTCTCCTATACAGCAAGAAACATGAGCATGCCCACAAAATATGAATTGTGTTTCCTACTCATACGGACCATATCTAGTTGAACTCTGCTCATGAAACTGTAACAAACCACAGCATTTCTCCCAGAGATGCTCTTTAGTTAAAAGTGAAAATCGTGTGGGTTCGTGAACTGTGCAAATACATTTGAGTCAAAAATCACAGGATTTACCGGAAAAGAACTCCTGCTTGTAGGAAGACACAGAGCATTTGTTTTAACTCCGTTTCTGAAGGAAAATTCAGACATGTGTTCAAATCCAGGAAAAACAATCTGTTTTAATGCAAGAAGCAAACTCTTCTTTCCAGCGTCTCCAATACAGCAAGAAATATGAGCATGCCCAGAAAAAAGAAATGTATTTCCTACTCCAAAGGACCGTGTCTAGTTCAACTCTGCTTATGAAACTCATACAAATCACAGCATCTCTTCATAGATGCTCTTTAGTTAATAGTGAAAATCTTGTTGGGTTCGTGAACTGTGTAAATTCATTGGATCCGAAAAATCACTGGGTTTACCTGAAATGAACTCTTGCTTGTAGGAAGACTCAGAGCCTTTGGTTTAACTCTGTATCTGAAGGGAAATTCAGACCAGTGTTCTCATCCATGAAACACCATCTATTTATCGCAAGAAGAATCCTCTTCTGTCCAGGGTCGGCAATACAGCAAGAAATATGAGCATGCCCAGAAAAAATAACTGTGTTTCCTACTCATACGGACCATATCTAGTTGAACTCTGCTTATGAAATTGATACAAACCACAGCATGTGTTACATAGATGCTCTTTAGTTAAGAGTGAAACTCGTGTTGGGTTCGTGAACTGTGTAAATTCATTTGATCCGACAAATTACTATGTTTACCAGAAATGAACTCTTGCTTGTAGGAAGACACAGACACTTTGCTTTAACTCCGTTTGTGAAGAGAAATACAGACCAGTGTTCTCATCCATAAAACACCCTCTGTTTTAACGCAGGAAGCATCCTCTTCTGTCTAGCGTCTCCTATACAGCAAGAAACATGAGCATGCCCACAAAATATGAATTGTGTTTCCTACTCATACGGACCATATCTAGTTGAACTCTGCTCATGAAACTGTAACAAACCACAGCATTTCTCCCAGAGATGCTCTTTAGTTAAAAGTGAAAATCGTGTGGGTTCGTGAACTGTGCAAATTCATTTGAGTCAAAAATCACAGGATTTACCGGAAAAGAACTCTTGCTTGTAGGAAGTCACAGAGCATTTGTTTTAACTCCGTTTCTGAAGGAAAATTCAGACATGTGTTCAAATCCAGGAAAAACAATCTGTTTTAATGCAAGAAGCAAACTCTTCTTTCCAGCGTCTCCAATACAGCAAGAAATATGAGCATAGCCCAGAAAAAAGAAATGTATTTCCTACTCCAAAGGACCGTGTCTAGTTCAACTCTGCTTATGAAACTCATACAAATCACAGCATCTCTTCATAGATGCTCTTTAGTTAATAGTGAAAATCTTGTTGGGTTCGTGAACTGTGTAAATTCATTGGAGCCGAAAAATCACTGGGTTTACCTGAAATGAACTCTTGCTTGTAGGAAGACACAGAGCCTTTGGTTTAACTCTGTATCTGAAGGGAAATTCTGACCAGTGTTCTCATCCATGAAACACCATCTATTTATCGCAAGAAGAATCCTCTTCTGTCCAGCGTCGGCAATACAGCAAGAAATATGAGCATGCCCAGAAAAAATAACTGTGTTTCCTACTCATACGGACCATATCTAGTTGAACTCTGCTTATGAAATTGATACAAACCAAAGCATGTCTTACATAGATGCTCTTTAGTTAAGAGTGAAAATCGTGTTGGGTTCGTGAACTGTGTAAATTCATTTGATCCGACAAATCACTATGTTTACCGGAAAGGAACTCTTGCTTGTAGGAAGACACAGACACTTTGGTTTAACTCCGTTTGTGAAGAGAAATACAGACCAGCGTTCTCATCCATAAAACACCCTCTGTTTTAACGCAAGAAGCATCCTCTTCTGTCTAGCATCTCCTATACAGCAAGAAACATGAGCATGCCCACAAAATATGAATTGTGTTTCCTACTCATACGGACCATATCTAGTTGAACTCTGCTCATGAAACTTAACAAACCACAGCATTTCTCCCAGAGATGCTCTTTAGTTAAAAGTGAAAATCGTGTTGGGTTCGTGGACTGTGCAAATTCATTTGAGTCAAAAATCACAGGATTTACTGGAAAAGAACTCTTGCTTGTAGGAAGACACAGAGCATTTGTTTTAACTCCGTTTCTGAAGGAAAATTCAGACATGTGTTCAAATCCAGGAAAAACAATCTGTTTTAATGCAAGAAGCAAACTCTTCTTTCCAGCGTCTCCAATACAGCAAGAAATATGAGCATGCCCAGAAAAAAAGAAATGTATTTCCTACTCAACAGGACCGTGTCTAGTTCAACTCTGCTTATGAAACACATACAAATCACAGCATCTCTTCATTGATGCTCTTTAGTTAATAGTGAAAATCGTGTTGGGTTCGTGAACTGTGTAAATTCATTGGAGCCGAAAAATCACTGGCTTTACCTGAAATGAACTCTTGCTTGTAGGAAGACTCAGAGCCTTTGGTTTAACTCTGTATCTGAAGGGAAATTCAGACCAGTGTTCTCATCCATGAAACACCATCTATTTATCGCAAGAAGAATCCTCTTCTGTCCAGCGTCGGCAATACAGCAAGAAATATGAGCATGCCCAGAAAAAATAACTGTGTTTCCTACTCATACGGACCATATCTAGTTGAACTCTGCTTATGAAATTGGTACAAACCACAGCATGTCTTACATAGATGCTCTTTAGTTAAGAGTGAAAATCGTGTTGGGTTCGTGAACTGTGTAAATTCATTTGATCCAACAAATCACTATGTTTACCGGAAATGAACTCTTGCTTGTAGGAAGACACAGACACTTTGGTTTAACTCCGTTTGTGAAGAGAAATACAGACCAGCATTCTCATTCATAAAACACCCTCTGTTTTAACGCAAGAAGCATCCTCTTCTGTCTAGCATCTCCTATACAGCAAGAAACATGAGCACGCCCAGAAAATATGAATTGTGTTTCCTACTCATACGGACCATATCTAGTTGAACTCTGCTCATGAAACTGTAACTAACCACAGCATTTCTCACAGAGATGCTCTTTAGTTAAAAGTGAAAATCGTGTTGGGTTGGTGAACTGTGCAAATTCATTTGAGTCAAAAATCACAGGATTTACCGGAAAAGAACTCCTGCTTGTAGGAAGACACAGAGCATTTGTTTTAACTCCATTTCTGAAGGAAAATTCAGACATGTGTTCAAATCCAGGAAAAACAATCTGTTTTAATGCAAGAAGCAAACTCTTCTTTCCAGCGTCTCCAATACAGCAAGAAATATGAGCATGCCCAGAAAAAAGAAATGTATTTCCTACTCCAAAGGACCGTGTCTAGTTCAACTCTGCTTATGAAACTCATACAAATCACAGCATCTCTTCATAGATGCTCTTTAGTTAATAGTGAAAATCGTGTTGGGTTCGTGAACTGTGTAAATTCATTGGATCCGAAAAATCACTGTGTTTACCTGAAATGAACTCTTGCTTGTAGGAAGACTCAGAGCCTTTGGTTTAACTCTGTATCTGAAGGGAAATTCAGACCAGTGTTCTCATCCATGAAACACCATCTATTTATCGCAAGAAGAATCCTCTTCTGTCCAGGGTCGGCAATACAGCAAGAAATATGAGCATGCCCAGAAAAAATAACTGTGTTTCCTACTCATACGGACCATATCTAGTTGAACTCTGCTTATGAAATTGATACAAACCACAGCATGTCTTACATAGATGCTCTTTAGTTAAGAGTGAAACTCGTGTTGGGTTCGTGAACTGTGTAAATTCATTTGATCCGACAAATCACTATGTTTACCGGAAATGAACTCTTGCTTGTAGGAAGACACAGACACTTTGGTTTAACTCCGTTTGTGAAGAGAAATACAGACCAGCATTCTCATTCATAAAACACCCTCTGTTTTAACGCAAGAAGCATCCTCTTCTGTCTAGCGTCTCCTATACAGCAAGAAACATGAGCACGCCCAGAAAATATGAATTGTGTTTCCTACTCATACGGACCATATCTAGTTGAACTCTGCTCATGAAACTGTAACTAACCACAGCATTTCTCACAGAGATGCTCTTTAGTTAAAAGTGAAAATCGTGTTGGGTTTGTGAACTGTGCAAATTCATTTGAGTCAAAAATCACAGGATTTACCGGAAAAGAACTCCTGCTTGTAGGAAGACACAGAGCATTTGTTTTAACTGCGTTTCTGAAGGAAAATTCAGACATGTGTTCAAATCCAGGAAAAACAATCTGTTTTAATGCAAGAAGCAAACTCTTCTTTCCAGCGTCTCCAATACAGCAAGAAATATGAGCATAGCCCAGAAAAAAGAAATGTATTTCCTACTCCAAAGGACCGTGTCTAGTTCAACTCTGCTTATGAAACTCATACAAATCACAGCATCTCTTCATAGATGCTCTTTAGTTAATAGTGAAAATCGTGTTGGGTTCGTGAACTGTGTAAATTCATTGGATCCGAAAAATCACTGTGTTTACCTGAAATGAACTCTTGCTTGTAGGAAGACTCAGAGCCTTTGGTTTAACTCTGTATCTGAAGGGAAATTCAGACCAGGGTTCTCATCCATGAAACACCATCTATTTATCGCAAGAAGAATCCTCTTCTGTCCAGGGTCGGCAATACAGCAAGAAATATGAGCATGCCCAGAAAAAATAACTGTGTTTCCTACTCATACGGACCATATCTAGTTGAACTCTGCTTATGAAATTGATACAAACCACAGCATGTCTTACATAGATGCTCTTTAGTTAAGAGTGAAACTCGTGTTGGGTTCGTGAACTGTGTAAATTCATTTGATCCGACAAATCACTATGTTTACCGGAAATGAACTCTTGCTTGTAGGAAGACACAGACACTTTGGTTTAACTCCGTTTGTGAAGAGAAATACAGACCAGCATTCTCATTCATAAAACACCCTCTGTTTTAACGCAAGAAGCATCCTCTTCTGTCTAGCGTCTCCTATACAGCAAGAAACATGAGCACGCCCAGAAAATATGAATTGTGTTTCCTACTCATACGGACCATATCTAGTTGAACTCTGCTCATGAAACTGTAACTAACCACAGCATTTCTCACAGAGATGCTCTTTAGTTAAAAGTGAAAATCGTGTTGGGTTTGTGAACTGTGCAAATTCATTTGAGTCAAAAATCACAGGATTTACCGGAAAAGAACTCCTGCTTGTAGGAAGACACAGAGCATTTGTTTTAACTGCGTTTCTGAAGGAAAATTCAGACATGTGTTCAAATCCAGGAAAAACAATCTGTTTTAATGCAAGAAGCAAACTCTTCTTTCCAGCGTCTCCAATACAGCAAGAAATATGAGCATAGCCCAGAAAAAAGAAATGTATTTCCTACTCCAAAGGACCGTGTCTAGTTCAACTCTGCTTATGAAACTCATACAAATCACAGCATCTCTTCATAGATGCTCTTTAGTTAATAGTGAAAATCTTGTTGGGTTCGTGAACTGTGTAAATTCATTGGAGCCGAAAAATCACTGGGTTTACCTGAAATGAAATCTTGCTTGTAGGAAGACACAGAGCCTTTGGTTTAACTCTGTATCTGAAGGGAAATTCTGACCAGTGTTCTCATCCATGAAACACCATCTATTTATCGCAAGAAGAATCCTCTTCTGTCCAGCGTCGGCAATACAGCAAGAAATATGAGCATGCCCAGAAAAAATAACTGTGTTTCCTACTCATACGGACCATATCTAGTTGACCTCTGCTTATGAAATTGATACAATCCAAAGCATGTCTTACATAGATGCTCTTTAGTTAAGAGTGAAAATCGTGTTGGGTTCGTGAACTGTGTAAATTCATTTGATCCGACAAATCACTATGTTTACCGGAAAGGAACTCTTGCTTGTAGGAAGACACAGACACTTTGGTTTAACTCCGTTTGTGAAGAGAAATACAGACCAGCGTTATCATCCATAAAACACCCTCTGTTTTAACGCAAGAAGCATCCTCTTCTGTCTAGCATCTCCTATACAGCAAGAAACATGAGCATGCCCACAAAATATGAATTGTGTTTCCTACTCATACGGACCATATCTAGTTGAACTCTGCTCATGAAACTGTAACAAACCACAGCATTTCTCCCAGAGATGCTCTTTAGTTAAAAGTGAAAATCGTGTGGGTTGGTGAACTGTGCAAATTCATTTGAGTCAAAAATCACAGGATTTACCGGAAAAGAACTCTTGCTTGTAGGAAGACACAGAGCATTTGTTTTAACTCCGTTTCTGAAGGAAAATTCAGACATGTGTTCAAATCCAGGAAAAACAATCTGTTTTAATGCAAGAAGCAAACTCTTCTTTCCAGCGTCTCCAATACAGCAGAAATATGCGCTTAGCCCAGAAAAAAGAAATGTATTTCCTACTCCAAAGGACCGTGTCTAGTTCAACTCTGCTTATGAAACTCATACAAATCACAGCATCTCTTCATAGATGCTCTTTAGTTAATAGTGAAAATCTTGTTGGGTTCGTGAACTGTGTAAATTCATTGGAGCCGAAAAATCACTGGGTTTACCTGAAATGAACTCTTGCTTGTAGGAAGACGCAGAGCCTTTGGTTTAACTCTGTATCTGAAGGGAAATTCTGACCAGTGTTCTCATCCATGAAACACCATCTATTTATCGCAAGAAGAATCCTCTTCTGTCCAGCGTCGGCAATACAGCAAGAAATATGAGCATGCCCAGAAAAAATAACTGTGTTTCCTACTCATACGGACCATATCTAGTTCAACTCTGCTTATGAAATTGATACAAACCACAGCATGTCTTACATAGATGCTCTTTAGTTAAGAGTGAAACTCGTGTTGGGTTCGTGAACTGTGTAAATTCATTTGATCCGACAAATCACTATGTTTACCAGAAATGAACTCTTGCTTGTAGGAAGACACAGACACTTTGGTTTAACTCCGTTTGTGAAGAGAAATACAGACCAGCGTTCTCATCCATAAAACACCCTCTGTTTTAACGCAGGAAGCATCCTCTTCTGTCTAGCGTCTCCTATACAGCAAGAAACATGAGCATGCCCAGAAAATATGAATTGTATTTCCTACTCATACGGACCATATCTAGTTTAACTCTGCTTATGAAACTGTAACAAACCACAGCATCTTTTACATTGATGCTATTTAGTTAATAGTGAAAGTCGTGTTGGGTTCGTGATCTTTGTTAATTCATTTGAGCCGAAAAATCACTGGGTTTACAGGAAATGAACTATTGCATTTAGGAAGACACAGAGCCATTGGTGTAACTCTGTATCTGAAGGGAAATTCAGACCAGTGTTCTCATCCATGAAACACCCTCTGTTTTAAGGCAACGAGCATGCTCTTCTTTCCAGCGTCTCTAATACAGCAAGAAACATGAGCATGATCAGAAAAAAAGAACTGTGTTTCCTACTCATACGGACCATATCTAGTTGAACTCTGCTTATGAAACTGTAACAAACCACAGCATCATTTACATAGATGCTCTTTAGTAAATAGTGAAAGTCGTGTTGGGTTCGTGATCTTTGTTAATTCATTTGAGCCGAAAAATCACTGGGTTTACCAGAAATGAACTCTTGCTTGTAGGAAGACACAGAGCCTTTGATTTAACTCCGTTTCTGAAGGAAAATTCAGAACCGTGTCCAAATCCATGAAACACACTCTGGTTTAACGCAAGAAGCTTGCCCCTTTTTCCAGCGTCTCCAATACAGCAAGAAACATGAGCATGCCCAGAAAAAAAGAACTGTATTTCCTACTCAAAAGGACCAGGTCTATTTCAACTCTGCATATGAAACTCATACAAACCACAGTATCTCTTCTTAGATGCTCTTTAGTTAATAATGAAAATCGTGTTAGGCTCTTGAACTGTGTAAATTCATTTGAGCCGAAAAATCACTGGGATTACCGGAAATGAACTCTTGCTTGTAGGAAGACACAGAGTCTTTGGTTTAACTCTGTTTGTGAAGGGAAATACAGAACAGTGTTCTCCTCCATGAAACACACTCTGTTTTAACGCTAAGAGCATGCTCTTCTTTCCACCGTCTCTAATACAGCAAGAAATATGAGCATGCCCAGAAAAAAAAACTGTGTTTCCTACTCATATGGACCAATTCTAGTTGAACTCTGCTTATGAAATCGATACAAACCAAAGCATCTCTTACATAGATGCTCTTTAGTTAATAGTGTAAATCGTGTTGGGTTCGTGAACTGTGTAAATTCATTTGAGCCGAAAAATCACTGCGTTTACCCGAATTGAACTCTTGCTTGTAGGAAGACAGGGAGCCTTTGGTTTAACTCCGTTTGTGAAGGGAAATTTAGACCAGTGTTCTCATCCATGAAACACACTGTGTTTTAATGCAAAGAGCATGCTCGTCTTTCCAGCGTCTGCAATATAGCTAGAAACACGAGCAAGCCCAGAAAAAATCAACTTTGTTTCCTACTCATATGTACCATATCTAGTTGAACTCTGCTTAAGGAACTGTAACAAGCCACAGCAACTCTTACATAGATGCACTTTAGTTAATAGTGAAAATCGTGTTGGGTTCGTGAACTGTGTAAATTCATTTGAGCTGAAAAATCACTGGGTTTACAGGAAATGAACTATTGCATTTAGGAAGACACAGAGCCATTGGTGAAACTCTGTATCTGAAGGGAAATTCAGACCAGTGTTCTCATCCATGAAAAACACTCTGTTTTAATGCAACGAGCATGCTCTTCTTTCCAGCGTCTCTAATACAGCAAGAAACATGAGCATGATCAGAAAAAAAGAACTGTGTTTCCTACTCACACGGACCATATCTAGTTGAACTCTGCTTATGAAACTGTAACAAACCACAACATCTTTTACATAGATGTTCGTGTGTTAATAGTGAAAATCGTATTGGGTTCATAAAATGTGTAAATTCATTTGAGCCGAAAAATCACTGGCTTTACCAGAAATGAACACTTGCTTGTAGGAAGACACAGAGCCTTTGGTTTAACTCCATTTGAGAAGGCAAATTCAGACCAGTGTTCTCATCCATGAAACACACTCTGTTTTAATGCAAAGAGCATGCTATTCTTTCCAGCGTCTGCAATATAATAAGAAACATGAGCATGCCCAGAAAAAATGAACTGTGTTTCCTACTCATACGGACCATATCTAGTTGAACTCTGCTCATGAAACTGTAACAAACCACAGCATTTCTCCCAGAGATGCTCTTTAGTTAAAAGTGAAAATCGTGTTGGGTTCGTGGACTGTGCAAATTCATTTGAGTCAAAAATCACAGGATGTACCGGAAAAGAACTCTTGCTTGTAGGAAGACACAGAGCCTTTGATTTAACTCCGTTTCTGAAGGAAAATTCAGAACCGTGTCCAAATCCATGAAACACAATCTGTTTTAACGCAAGAAGCTTGCCCCTTTTTCCAGCGTCTCCAATACAGCAAGAAACATGAGCATGCCCAGAAAAAAAGAACTGTATTTCCTACTCAAAAGGACCAGGTCTATTTCAACTCTGCATATGAAACTCATACAAACCACAGTATCTCTTCTTAGATGCTCTTTAGTTAATAATGAAAATCGTGTTAGGCTCTTGAACTGTGTAAATTCATTTGAGCCGAAAAATCACTGGGATTACCGGAAATGAACTCTTGCTTGTAGGAAGACACAGAGTCTTTGGTTTAACTCTGTTTGTGAAGGGAAATACAGAACAGTGTTCTCCTCCATGAAACACACTCTGTTTTAACGCTAAGAGCATGCTCTTCTTTCCACCGTCTCTAATACAGCAAGAAATATGAGCATGCCCAGAAAAAAAACTGTGTTTCCTACTCATATGGACCAATTCTAGTTGAACTCTGCTTATGAAATCGATACAAACCAAAGCATCTCTTACATAGATGCTCTTTAGTTAATAGTGTAAATCGTGTTGGGTTCGTGAACTGTGTAAATTCATTTGAGCCGAAAAATCACTGGGTTTACCCGAAATGAACTCTTGCTTGTAGGAAGACAGGGAGCCTTTGGTTTAACTCCGTTTGTGAAGGGAAATTTAGACCAGTGTTCTCATCCATGAAACACACTGTGTTTTAATGCAAAGAGCATGCTCGTCTTTCCAGCGTCTGCAATATAGCAAGAAACACGAGCATGCCCAGAAAAAATCAACTTTGTTTCCTACTCATATGTACCATATCTAGTTGAACTCTGCTTAAGGAACTGTAACAAGCCACAGCAACTCTTACATAGATGCACTTTAGTTAATAGTGAAAATCGTGTTGGGTTCGTGAACTGTGTAAATTCATTTGAGCTGAAAAATCACTGGGTTTACAGGAAATGAACTATTGCATTTAGGAAGACACAGAGCCATTGGTGAAACTCTGTATCTGAAGGGAAATTCAGACCAGTGTTCTCATCCATGAAAACCACTCTGTTTTAATGCAACGAGCATGCTCTTCTTTCCAGCATCTCCTATACAGCAAGAAACATGAGCACGCCCAGAAAATATGAATTGTGTTTCCTACTCATACGGACCATATCTAGTTGAACTCTGCTCATGAAACTGTAACTAACCACAGCATTTCTCACAGAGATGCTCTTTAGTTAAAAGTGAAAATCGTGTTGGGTTTGTGAACTGTGCAAATTCATTTGAGTCAAAAATCACAGGATTTACCGGAAAAGAACTCCTGCTTGTAGGAAGACACAGAGCATTTGTTTTAACTCCGTTTCTGAAGGAAAATTCAGACATGTGTTCAAATCCAGGAAAAACAATCTGTTTTAATGCAAGAAGCAAACTCTTCTTTCCAGCGTCTCCAATACAGCAAGAAATATGAGCATGCCCAGAAAAAAGAAATGTATTTCCTACTCCAAAGGACCGTGTCTAGTTCAACTCTGCTTATGAAACTCATACAAATCACAGCATCTCTTCATAGATGCTCTTTAGTTAATAGTGAAAATCGTGTTGGGTTCGTGAACTGTGTAAATTCATTGGATCCGAAAAATCACTGGGTTTACCTGAAATGAACTCTTGCTTGTAGGAAGACTCAGAGCCTTTGGTTTAACTCTGTATCTGAAGGGAAATTCAGACCAGTGTTCTCATCCATGAAACACCATCTATTTATCGCAAGAAGAATCCTCTTCTGTCCAGGGTCGGCAATACAGCAAGAAATATGAGCATGCCCAGAAAAAATAACTGTGTTTCCTACTCATACGGACCATATCTAGTTGAACTCTGCTTATGAAATTGATACAAACCAAAGCATGTCTTACATAGATGCTCTTTAGTTAAGAGTGAAAATCGTGTTGGGTTCGTGAACTGTGTAAATTCATTTGATCCGACAAATCACTATGTTTACCGGAAATGAACTCTTGCTTGTAGGAAGACACAGACACTTTGGTTTAACTCCGTTTGTGAAGAGAAATACAGACCAGCGTTCTCATTCATAAAACACCCTCTGTTTTAACGCAAGAAGCATCCTCTTCTGTCTAGCGTCTCCTATACAGCAAGAAACATGAGCACGCCCAGAAAATATGAATTGTGTTTCCTACTCATACGGACCATATCTAGTTGAACTCTGCTCATGAAACTGTAACTAACCACAGCATTTCTCACAGAGATGCTCTTTAGTTAAAAGTGAAAATCGTGTTGGGTTTGTGAACTGTGCAAATTCATTTGAGTCAAAAATCACAGGATTTACCGGAAAAGAACTCCTGCTTGTAGGAAGACACAGAGCATTTGTTTTAACTCCATTTCTGAAGGAAAATTCAGACATGTGTTCAAATCCAGGAAAAACAATCTGTTTTAATGCAAGAAGCAAACTCTTCTTTCCAGCGTCTCCAATACAGCAAGAAATATGAGCATAGCCCAGAAAAAAGAAATGTATTTCCTACTCCAAAGGACCGTGTCTAGTTCAACTCTGCTTATGAAACTCATACAAATCACAGCATCTCTTCATAGATGCTCTTTAGTTAATAGTGAAAATCTTGTTGGGTTCGTGAACTGTGTAAATTCATTGGAGCCGAAAAATCACTGGGTTTACCTGAAATGAACTCTTGCTTGTAGGAAGACGCAGAGCCTTTGGTTTAACTCTGTATCTGAAGGGAAATTCTGACCAGTGTTCTCATCCATGAAACACCATCTATTTATCGCAAGAAGAATCCTCTTCTGTCCAGCGTCGGCAATACAGCAAGAAATATGAGCATGCCCAGAAAAAATAACTGTGTTTCCTACTCATACGGACCATATCTAGTTCAACTCTGCTTATGAAATTGATACAAACCACAGCATGTCTTACATAGATGCTCTTTAGTTAAGAGTGAAACTCGTGTTGGGTTCGTGAACTGTGTAAATTCATTTGATCCGACAAATCACTATGTTTACCAGAAATGAACTCTTGCTTGTAGGAAGACACAGACACTTTGGTTTAACTCCGTTTGTGAAGAGAAATACAGACCAGCGTTCTCATCCATAAAACACCCTCTGTTTTAACGCAGGAAGCATCCTCTTCTGTCTAGCGTCTCCTATACAGCAAGAAACATGAGCATGCCCAGAAAATATGAATTGTATTTCCTACTCATACGGACCATATCTAGTTTAACTCTGCTTATGAAACTGTAACAAACCACAGCATCTTTTACATTGATGCTATTTAGTTAATAGTGAAAGTCGTGTTGGGTTCGTGATCTTTGTTAATTCATTTGAGCCGAAAAATCACTGGGTTTACAGGAAATGAACTATTGCATTTAGGAAGACACAGAGCCATTGGTGTAACTCTGTATCTGAAGGGAAATTCAGACCAGTGTTCTCATCCATGAAACACCCTCTGTTTTAAGGCAACGAGCATGCTCTTCTTTCCAGCGTCTCTAATACAGCAAGAAACATGAGCATGATCAGAAAAAAAGAACTGTGTTTCCTACTCATACGGACCATATCTAGTTGAACTCTGCTTATGAAACTGTAACAAACCACAGCATCATTTACATAGATGCTCTTTAGTAAATAGTGAAAGTCGTGTTGGGTTCGTGATCTTTGTTAATTCATTTGAGCCGAAAAATCACTGGGTTTACCAGAAATGAACTCTTGCTTGTAGGAAGACACAGAGCCTTTGATTTAACTCCGTTTCTGAAGGAAAATTCAGAACCGTGTCCAAATCCATGAAACACACTCTGGTTTAACGCAAGAAGCTTGCCCCTTTTTCCAGCGTCTCCAATACAGCAAGAAACATGAGCATGCCCAGAAAAAAAGAACTGTATTTCCTACTCAAAAGGACCAGGTCTATTTCAACTCTGCATATGAAACTCATACAAACCACAGTATCTCTTCTTAGATGCTCTTTAGTTAATAATGAAAATCGTGTTAGGCTCTTGAACTGTGTAAATTCATTTGAGCCGAAAAATCACTGGGATTACCGGAAATGAACTCTTGCTTGTAGGAAGACACAGAGTCTTTGGTTTAACTCTGTTTGTGAAGGGAAATACAGAACAGTGTTCTCCTCCATGAAACACACTCTGTTTTAACGCTAAGAGCATGCTCTTCTTTCCACCGTCTCTAATACAGCAAGAAATATGAGCATGCCCAGAAAAAAAAACTGTGTTTCCTACTCATATGGACCAATTCTAGTTGAACTCTGCTTATGAAATCGATACAAACCAAAGCATCTCTTACATAGATGCTCTTTAGTTAATAGTGTAAATCGTGTTGGGTTCGTGAACTGTGTAAATTCATTTGAGCCGAAAAATCACTGCGTTTACCCGAATTGAACTCTTGCTTGTAGGAAGACAGGGAGCCTTTGGTTTAACTCCGTTTGTGAAGGGAAATTTAGACCAGTGTTCTCATCCATGAAACACACTGTGTTTTAATGCAAAGAGCATGCTCGTCTTTCCAGCGTCTGCAATATAGCTAGAAACACGAGCAAGCCCAGAAAAAATCAACTTTGTTTCCTACTCATATGTACCATATCTAGTTGAACTCTGCTTAAGGAACTGTAACAAGCCACAGCAACTCTTACATAGATGCACTTTAGTTAATAGTGAAAATCGTGTTGGGTTCGTGAACTGTGTAAATTCATTTGAGCTGAAAAATCACTGGGTTTACAGGAAATGAACTATTGCATTTAGGAAGACACAGAGCCATTGGTGAAACTCTGTATCTGAAGGGAAATTCAGACCAGTGTTCTCATCCATGAAAAACACTCTGTTTTAATGCAACGAGCATGCTCTTCTTTCCAGCGTCTCTAATACAGCAAGAAACATGAGCATGATCAGAAAAAAAGAACTGTGTTTCCTACTCACACGGACCATATCTAGTTGAACTCTGCTTATGAAACTGTAACAAACCACAACATCTTTTACATAGATGTTCGTGTGTTAATAGTGAAAATCGTATTGGGTTCATAAAATGTGTAAATTCATTTGAGCCGAAAAATCACTGGCTTTACCAGAAATGAACACTTGCTTGTAGGAAGACACAGAGCCTTTGGTTTAACTCCATTTGAGAAGGCAAATTCAGACCAGTGTTCTCATCCATGAAACACACTCTGTTTTAATGCAAAGAGCATGCTATTCTTTCCAGCGTCTGCAATATAATAAGAAACATGAGCATGCCCAGAAAAAATGAACTGTGTTTCCTACTCATACGGACCATATCTAGTTGAACTCTGCTCATGAAACTGTAACAAACCACAGCATTTCTCCCAGAGATGCTCTTTAGTTAAAAGTGAAAATCGTGTTGGGTTCGTGGACTGTGCAAATTCATTTGAGTCAAAAATCACAGGATGTACCGGAAAAGAACTCTTGCTTGTAGGAAGACACAGAGCCTTTGATTTAACTCCGTTTCTGAAGGAAAATTCAGAACCGTGTCCAAATCCATGAAACACAATCTGTTTTAACGCAAGAAGCTTGCCCCTTTTTCCAGCGTCTCCAATACAGCAAGAAACATGAGCATGCCCAGAAAAAAAGAACTGTATTTCCTACTCAAAAGGACCAGGTCTATTTCAACTCTGCATATGAAACTCATACAAACCACAGTATCTCTTCTTAGATGCTCTTTAGTTAATAATGAAAATCGTGTTAGGCTCTTGAACTGTGTAAATTCATTTGAGCCGAAAAATCACTGGGATTACCGGAAATGAACTCTTGCTTGTAGGAAGACACAGAGTCTTTGGTTTAACTCTGTTTGTGAAGGGAAATACAGAACAGTGTTCTCCTCCATGAAACACACTCTGTTTTAACGCTAAGAGCATGCTCTTCTTTCCACCGTCTCTAATACAGCAAGAAATATGAGCATGCCCAGAAAAAAAACTGTGTTTCCTACTCATATGGACCAATTCTAGTTGAACTCTGCTTATGAAATCGATACAAACCAAAGCATCTCTTACATAGATGCTCTTTAGTTAATAGTGTAAATCGTGTTGGGTTCGTGAACTGTGTAAATTCATTTGAGCCGAAAAATCACTGGGTTTACCCGAAATGAACTCTTGCTTGTAGGAAGACAGGGAGCCTTTGGTTTAACTCCGTTTGTGAAGGGAAATTTAGACCAGTGTTCTCATCCATGAAACACACTGTGTTTTAATGCAAAGAGCATGCTCGTCTTTCCAGCGTCTGCAATATAGCAAGAAACACGAGCATGCCCAGAAAAAATCAACTTTGTTTCCTACTCATATGTACCATATCTAGTTGAACTCTGCTTAAGGAACTGTAACAAGCCACAGCAACTCTTACATAGATGCACTTTAGTTAATAGTGAAAATCGTGTTGGGTTCGTGAACTGTGTAAATTCATTTGAGCTGAAAAATCACTGGGTTTACAGGAAATGAACTATTGCATTTAGGAAGACACAGAGCCATTGGTGAAACTCTGTATCTGAAGGGAAATTCAGACCAGTGTTCTCATCCATGAAAACCACTCTGTTTTAATGCAACGAGCATGCTCTTCTTTCCAGCATCTCCTATACAGCAAGAAACATGAGCACGCCCAGAAAATATGAATTGTGTTTCCTACTCATACGGACCATATCTAGTTGAACTCTGCTCATGAAACTGTAACTAACCACAGCATTTCTCACAGAGATGCTCTTTAGTTAAAAGTGAAAATCGTGTTGGGTTTGTGAACTGTGCAAATTCATTTGAGTCAAAAATCACAGGATTTACCGGAAAAGAACTCCTGCTTGTAGGAAGACACAGAGCATTTGTTTTAACTCCGTTTCTGAAGGAAAATTCAGACATGTGTTCAAATCCAGGAAAAACAATCTGTTTTAATGCAAGAAGCAAACTCTTCTTTCCAGCGTCTCCAATACAGCAAGAAATATGAGCATGCCCAGAAAAAAGAAATGTATTTCCTACTCCAAAGGACCGTGTCTAGTTCAACTCTGCTTATGAAACTCATACAAATCACAGCATCTCTTCATAGATGCTCTTTAGTTAATAGTGAAAATCTTGTTGGGTTCGTGAACTGTGTAAATTCATTGGTCCGAAAAATCACTGGGTTTACCTGAAATGAACTCTTGCTTGTAGGAAGACGCAGAGCCTTTGGTTTAACTCTGTATCTGAAGGGAAATTCAGACCAGGGTTCTCATCCATGAAACACCATCTATTTATCGCAAGAAGAATCCTCTTCTGTCCAGCGTCGGCAATACAGCAAGAAATATGAGCATGCCCAGAAAAAATAACTGTGTTTCCTACTCATACGGACCATATCTAGTTGACCTCTGCTTATGAAATTGATACAATCCAAAGCATGTCTTACATAGATGCTCTTTAGTTAAGAGTGAAACTCGTGTTGGGTTCGTGAACTGTGTAAATTCATTTGATCCGACAAATTACTATGTTTACCGGAATTGAACTCTTGCTTGTAGGAAGACACAGACACTTTGGTTTAACTCCGTTTGTGAAGAGAAATACAGACCAGCATTCTCATTCATAAAACACCCTCTGTTTTAACGCAAGAAGCATCCTCTTCTGTCTAGCGTCTCCTATACAGCAAGAAACATGAGCACGCCCAGAAAATATGAATTGTGTTTCCTACTCATACGGACCATATCTAGTTGAACTCTGCTCATGAAACTGTAACTAACCACAGCATTTCTCACAGAGATGCTCTTTAGTTAAAAGTGAAAATCGTGTTGGGTTTGTGAACTGTGCAAATTCATTTGAGTCAAAAATCACAGGATTTACCGGAAAAGAACTCCTGCTTGTAGGAAGACACAGAGCATTTGTTTTAACTCCGTTTCTGAAGGAAAATTCAGACATGTGTTCAAATCCAGGAAAAACAATCTGTTTTAATGCAAGAAGCAAACTCTTCTTTCCAGCGTCTCCAATACAGCAAGAAATATGAGCATAGCCCAGAAAAAAGAAATGTATTTCCTACTCCAAAGGACCGTGTCTAGTTCAACTCTGCTTATGAAACTCATACAAATCACAGCATCTCTTCATAGATGCTCTTTAGTTAATAGTGAAAATCTTGTTGGGTTCGTGAACTGTGTAAATTCATTGGTCCGAAAAATCACTGGGTTTACCTGAAATGAACTCTTGATTGTAGGAAGACGCAGAGCCTTTGGTTTAACTCTGTATCTGAAGGAAAATTCTGACCAGTGTTCTCATCCATGAAACACCATCTATTTATTGCAAGAAGAATCCTCTTCTGTCCAGCGTCGGCAATACAGCAAGAAATATGAGCATGCCCAGAAAAAATAACTGTGTTTCCTACTCATACGGACCATATCTAGTTGAACTCTGCTTATGAAATTGATACAAACCACAGCATGTCTTACATAGATGCTCTTTAGTTAAGAGTGAAACTCGTGTTGGGTTCGTGAACTGTGTAAATTCATTTGATCCGACAAATCACTATGTTTACCAGAAATGAACTCTTGCTTGTAGGAAGACACAGACACTTTGGTTTAACTCCGTTTGTGAAGAGAAATACAGACCAGCGTTCTCATCCATAAAACACCCTCTGTTTTAACGCCGGAAGCATCCTCTTCTGTCTAGCGTCTCCTATACAGCAAGAAACATGAGCATGCCCAGAAAATATGAATTGTGTTTCCTACTCATACGGACCATATCTAGTTGAACTCTGCTCATTAAACTGTAACAAACCACAGCATTTCTCACAGAGATGCTCTTTAGTTAAAAGTGAAAATCGTGTTGGGTTGGTGAACTGTGCAAATTCATTTGAGTCAAAAATCACAGGATTTACCGGAAAAGAACTCTTGCTTGTAGGAATACACAGAGCATTTGTTTTAACTCCGTTTCTGAAGGAAAATTCAGACATGTGTTCAAATCCAGGAAAAACAATCTGTTTTAATGCAAGAAGCAAACTCTTCTTTCCAGCGTCTCCATTACAGCAAGAAATATGAGCATAGCCCAGAAAAAAGAAATGTATTTCCTACTCCAAAGGACCGTGTCTAGTTCAACTCTGCTTATGAAACTCATACAAATCACAGCATCTCTTCATAGATGCTCTTTAGTTAATAGTGAAAATCTTGTTGGGTTTGTGAACTGTGTAAATTCATTGGAGCCGAAAAATCACTGGGTTTACCTGAATTGAACTCTTGCTTGTAGGAAGACACAGAGCCTTTGGTTTAACTCTGTATCTGAAGGGAAATTCTGACCAGTGTTCTCATCCATGAAACACCATCTATTTATCGCAAGAAGAATCCTCTTCTGTCCAGCGTCGGCAATACAGCAAGAAATATGAGCATGCCCAGAAAAAATAACTGTGTTTCCTACTCATACGGACCATATCTAGTTGACCTCTGCTTATGAAATTGATACAATCCAAAGCATGTCTTACATAGATGCTCTTTAGTTAAGAGTGAAAATCGTGTTGGGTTCGTGAACTGTGTAAATTCATTTGATCCGACAAATCACTATGTTTACCGGAAATGAACTCTTGCTTGTAGGAAGACACAGACACTTTGGTTTAACTCCGTTTGTGAAGAGAAATACAGACCAGCATTCTCATTCATAAAACACCCTCTGTTTTAACGCAAGAAGCATCCTCTTCTGTCTAGCGTCTCCTATACAGCAAGAAACATGAGCACGCCCAGAAAATATGAATTGTGTTTCCTACTCATACGGACCATATCTAGTTGAACTCTGCTCATGAAACTGTAACTAACCACAGCATTTCTCACAGAGATGCTCTTTAGTTAAAAGTGAAAATCGTGTTGGGTTTGTGAACTGTGCAAATTCATTTGAGTCAAAAATCACAGGATTTACCGGAAAAGAACTCTTGCTTGTAGGAAGACACAGAGCATTTGTTTTAACTCCGTTTCTGAAGGAAAATTCAGACATGTGTTCAAATCCAGGAAAAACAATCTGTTTTAATGCAAGAAGCAAACTCTTCTTTCCAGCGTCTCCAATACAGCAAGAAATATGAGCATAGCCCAGAAAAAAGAAATGTATTTCCTACTCCAAAGGACCGTGTCTAGTTCAACTCTGCTTATGAAACTCATACAAATCACAGCATCTCTTCATAGATGCTCTTTAGTTAATAGTGAAAATCTTGTTGGGTTCGTGAACTGTGTAAATTCATTGGAGCCGAAAAATCACTGGGTTTACCTGAAATGAACTCTTGCTTGTAGGAAGACACAGAGCCTTTGGTTTAACTCTGTATCTGAAGGGAAATTCTGACCAGTGTTCTCATCCATGAAACACCATCTATTTATCGCAAGAAGAATCCTCTTCTGTCCAGCGACGGCAATACAGCAAGAAATATGAGCATGCCCAGAAAAAATAACTGTGTTTCCTACTCATACGGACCATATCTAGTTGAACTCTGCTTATGAAATTGATACAAACCAAAGCATGTCTTACATAGATGCTCTTTAGTTAAGAGTGAAAATCGTGTTGGGTTCGTGAACTGTGTAAATTCATTTGATCCGACAAATCACTATGTTTACCGGAAATGAACTCTTGCTTGTAGGAAGACACAGACACTTTGGTTTAACTCCGTTTGTGAAGAGAAATACAGACCAGCATTCTCATTCATAAAACACCCTCTGTTTTAACGCAAGAAGCATCCTCTTCTGTCTAGCGTCTCCTATACAGCAAGAAACATGAGCACGCCCAGAAAATATGAATTGTGTTTCCTACTCATACGGACCATATCTAGTTGAACTCTGCTCATGAAACTGTAACAAACCACAGCATTTCTCCCAGAGATGCTCTTTAGTTAAAAGTGAAAATCGTGTGGGTTGGTGAACTGTGCAAATTCATTTGAGTCAAAAATCACAGGATTTACCGGAAAAGAACTCTTGCTTGTAGGAAGACACAGAGCATTTGTTTTAACTGCGTTTCTGAAGGAAAATTCAGACATGTGTTCAAATCCAGGAAAAACAATCTGTTTTAATGCAAGAAGCAAACTCTTCTTTCCAGCGTCTCCAATACAGCAAGAAATATGAGCATAGCCCAGAAAAAAGAAATGTATTTCCTACTCCAAAGGACCGTGTCTAGTTCAACTCTGCTTATGAAACTCATACAAATCACAGCATCTCTTCATAGATGCTCTTTAGTTAATAGTGAAAATCTTGTTGGGTTCGTGAACTGTGTAAATTCATTGGAGCCGAAAAATCACTGGGTTTACCTGAAATGAAATCTTGCTTGTAGGAAGACACAGAGCCTTTGGTTTAACTCTGTATCTGAAGGGAAATTCTGACCAGTGTTCTCATCCATGAAACACCATCTATTTATCGCAAGAAGAATCCTCTTCTGTCCAGCGTCGGCAATACAGCAAGAAATATGAGCATGCCCAGAAAAAATAACTGTGTTTCCTACTCATACGGACCATATCTAGTTGACCTCTGCTTATGAAATTGATACAATCCAAAGCATGTCTTACATAGATGCTCTTTAGTTAAGAGTGAAAATCGTGTTGGGTTCGTGAACTGTGTAAATTCATTTGATCCGACAAATCACTATGTTTACCGGAAAGGAACTCTTGCTTGTAGGAAGACACAGACACTTTGGTTTAACTCCGTTTGTGAAGAGAAATACAGACCAGCGTTCTCATCCATAAAACACCCTCTGTTTTAACGCAAGAAGCATCCTCTTCTGTCTAGCATCTCCTATACAGCAAGAAACATGAGCATGCCCACAAAATATGAATTGTGTTTCCTACTCATACGGACCATATCTAGTTGAACTCTGCTCATGAAACTGTAACAAACCACAGCATTTCTCCCAGAGATGCTCTTTAGTTAAAAGTGAAAATCGTGTGGGTTCGTGAACTGTGCAAATTCATTTGAGTCAAAAATCACAGGATTTACCGGAAAAGAACTCTTGCTTGTAGGAAGTCACAGAGCATTTGTTTTAACTCCGTTTCTGAAGGAAAATTCAGACATGTGTTCAAATCCAGGAAAAACAATCTGTTTTAATGCAAGAAGCAAACTCTTCTTTCCAGCGTCTCCAATACAGCAAGAAATATGAGCTTAGCCCAGAAAAAAGAAATGTATTTCCTACTCCAAAGGACCGTGTCTAGTTCAACTCTGCTTATGAAACTCATACAAATCACAGCATCTCTTCATAGATGCTCTTTAGTTAATAGTGAAAATCTTGTTGGGTTCGTGAACTGTGTAAATTCATTGGAGCCGAAAAATCACTGGGTTTACCTGAAATGAACTCTTGCTTGTAGGAAGACGCAGAGCCTTTGGTTTAACTCTGTATCTGAAGGGAAATTCTGACCAGGGTTCTCATACATGAAACACCATCTATTTATCGCAAGAAGAATCCTCTTCTGTCCAGCGTCGGCAATACAGCAAGAAATATGAGCATGCCCAGAAAAAATAACTGTGTTTCCTACTCATACGGACCATATCTAGTTGAACTCTGCTTATGAAATTGATACAAACCACAGCATGTCTTACATAGATGCTCTTTAGTTAAGAGTGAAACTCGTGTTGGGTTCGTGAACTGTGTAAATTCATTTGATCCGACAAATCACTATGTTTACCAGAAATGAACTCTTGCTTGTAGGAAGACACAGACACTTTGGTTTAACTCCGTTTGTGAAGAGAAATACAGACCAGCGTTCTCATCCATAAAACACCCTCTGTTTTAACGCAGGAAGCATCCTCTTCTGTCTAGCGTCTCCTATACAGCAAGAAACATGAGCATGCCCAGAAAATATGAATTGTATTTCCTACTCATACGGACCATATCTAGTTTAACTCTGCTTATGAAACTGTAACAAACCACAGCATCTTTTACATTGATGCTATTTAGTTAATAGTGAAAGTCGTGTTGGGTTCGTGATCTTTGTTAATTCATTTGAGCCGAAAAATCACTGGGTTTACAGGAAATGAACTATTGCATTTAGGAAGACACAGAGCCATTGGTGTAACTCTGTATCTGAAGGGAAATTCAGACCAGTGTTCTCATCCATGAAACACCCTCTGTTTTAAGGCAACGAGCATGCTCTTCTTTCCAGCGTCTCTAATACAGCAAGAAACATGAGCATGATCAGAAAAAAAGAACTGTGTTTCCTACTCATACGGACCATATCTAGTTGAACTCTGCTTATGAAACTGTAACAAACCACAGCATCATTTACATAGATGCTCTTTAGTAAATAGTGAAAGTCGTGTTGGGTTCGTGATCTTTGTTAATTCATTTGAGCCGAAAAATCACTGGGTTTACCAGAAATGAACTCTTGCTTGTAGGAAGACACAGAGCCTTTGATTTAACTCCGTTTCTGAAGGAAAATTCAGAACCGTGTCCAAATCCATGAAACACACTCTGTTGTAACGCAAGAAGCTTGCCCCTTTTTCCAGCGTCTCCAATACAGCAAGAAACATGAGCATGCCCAGAAAAAAAGAACTGTATTTCCTACTCAAAAGGACCAGGTCTATTTCAACTCTGCATATGAAACTCATACAAACCACAGTATCTCTTCTTAGATGCTCTTTAGTTAATAATGAAAATCGTGTTAGGCTCTTGAACTGTGTAAATTCATTTGAGCCGAAAAATCACTGGGATTACCGGAAATGAACTCTTGCTTGTAGGAAGACACAGAGTCTTTGGTTTAACTCTGTTTGTGAAGGGAAATACAGAACAGTGTTCTCCTCCATGAAACACACTCTGTTTTAACGCTAAGAGCATGCTCTTCTTTCCACCGTCTCTAATACAGCAAGAAATATGAGCATGCCCAGAAAAAAAAACTGTGTTTCCTACTCATATGGACCAATTCTAGTTGAACTCTGCTTATGAAATCGATACAAACCAAAGCATCTCTTACATAGATGCTCTTTAGTTAATAGTGTAAATCGTGTTGGGTTCGTGAACTGTGTAAATTCATTTGAGCCGAAAAATCACTGCGTTTACCCGAATTGAACTCTTGCTTGTAGGAAGACAGGGAGCCTTTGGTTTAACTCCGTTTGTGAAGGGAAATTTAGACCAGTGTTCTCATCCATGAAACACACTGTGTTTTAATGCAAAGAGCATGCTCGTCTTTCCAGCGTCTGCAATATAGCAAGAAACACGAGCATGCCCAGAAAAAATCAACTTTGTTTCCTACTCATATGTACCATATCTAGTTGAACTCTGCTTAAGGAACTGTAACAAGCCACAGCAACTCTTACATAGATGCACTTTAGTTAATAGTGAAAATCGTGTTGGGTTCGTGAACTGTGTAAATTCATTTGAGCTGAAAAATCACTGGGTTTACAGGAAATGAACTATTGCATTTAGGAAGACACAGAGCCATTGGTGAAACTCTGTATCTGAAGGGAAATTCAGACCAGTGTTCTCATCAATGAAAACCACTGTGTTTTAATGCAACGAGCATGCTCTTCTTTCCAGCGTCTCTAATACAGCAAGAAACATGAGCATGATCAGAAAAAAAGAACTGTGTTTCCTACTCACACGGACCATATCTAGTTGAACTCTGCTTATGAAACTGTAACAAACCACAACATCTTTTACATAGATGTTCGTGTGTTAATAGTGAAAATCGTATTGGGTTCATAAAATGTGTAAATTCATTTGAGCCGAAAAATCACTGGCTTTACCAGAAATGAACACTTGCTTGTAGGAAGACACAGAGCCTTTGGTTTAACTCCATTTGAGAAGGGAAATTCAGACCAGTGTTCTCATCCATGAAACACACTCTGTTTTAATGCAAAGAGCATGCTATTCTTTCCAGCGTCTACAATATAATAAGAAACATGAGCATGCCCAGAAAAAATGAACTGTGTTTCCTACTAATACGGACCATATCTAGTTGAACTCTGCTCATGAAACTGTAACAAACCACAGCATTTCTCCCAGAGATGCTCTTTAGTTAAAAGTGAAAATCGTGTTGGGTTCGTGGACTGTGCAAATTCATTTGAGTCAAAAATCACAGGATTTACCGGAAAAGAACTCTTGCTTGTAGGAAGACACAGAGCCTTTGATTTAACTCCGTTTCTGAAGGAAAATTCAGAACCGTGTCCAAATCCATGAAACACACTCTGTTTTAACGCAAGAAGCTTGCCCCTTTTTCCAGCGTCTCCAATACAGCAAGAAACATGAGCATGCCCAGAAAAAAAGAACTGTATTTCCTACTCAAAAGGACCAGGTCTATTTCAACTCTGCATATGAAACTCATACAAACCACAGTATCTCTTCTTAGATGCTCTTTAGTTAATAATGAAAATCGTGTTAGGCTCTTGAACTGTGTAAATTCATTTGAGCCGAAAAATCACTGGGATTACCGGAAATGAACTCTTGCTTGTAGGAAGACACAGAGTCTTTGGTTTAACTCTGTTTGTGAAGGGAAATACAGAACAGTGTTCTCCTCCATGAAACACACTCTGTTTTAACGCTAAGAGCATGCTCTTCTTTCCACCGTCTCTAATACAGCAAGAAATATGAGCATGCCCAGAAAAAAAAAACTGTGTTTCCTACTCATATGGACCAATTCTAGTTGAACTCTGCTTATGAAATCGATACAAACCAAAGCATCTCTTACATAGATGCTCTTTAGTTAATAGTGTAAATCGTGTTGGGTTCGTGAACTGTGTAAATTCATTTGAGCCGAAAAATCACTGCGTTTACCCGAATTGAACTCTTGCTTGTAGGAAGACAGGGAGCCTTTGGTTTAACTCCGTTTGTGAAGGGAAATTTAGACCAGTGTTCTCATCCATGAAACACACTGTGTTTTAATGCAAAGAGCATGCTCGTCTTTCCAGCGTCTGCAATATAGCAAGAAACACGAGCATGCCCAGAAAAAATCAACTTTGTTTCCTACTCATATGTACCATATCTAGTTGTACTCTGCTTAAGGAACTGTAACAAGCCACAGCAACTCTTACATAGATGCACTTTAGTTAATAGTGAAAATCGTGTTGGGTTCGTGAACTGTGTAAATTCATTTGAGCTGAAAAATCACTGGGTTTACAGGAAATGAACTATTGCATTTAGGAAGACACAGAGCCATTGGTGAAACTCTGTATCTGAAGGGAAATTCAGACCAGTGTTCTCATCAATGAAAACCACTGTGTTTTAATGCAACGAGCATGCTCTTCTTTCCAGCGTCTCTAATACAGCAAGAAACATGAGCATGATCAGAAAAAAAGAACTGTGTTTCCTACTCACACGGACCATATCTAGTTGAACTCTGCTTATGAAACTGTAACAAACCACAACATCTTTTACATAGATGTTCGTGTGTTAATAGTGAAAATCGTATTGGGTTCATAAAATGTGTAAATTCATTTGAGCCGAAAAATCACTGGCTTTACCAGAAATGAACACTTGCTTGTAGGAAGACACAGAGCCTTTGGTTTAACTCCATTTGAGAAGGGAAATTCAGACCAGTGTTCTCATCCATGAAACACACTCTGTTTTAATGCAAAGAGCATGCTATTCTTTCCAGCGTCTACAATATAATAAGAAACATGAGCATGCCCAGAAAAAATGAACTGTGTTTCCTACTCATACGGACCATATCTAGTTGAACTCTGCTCATGAAACTGTAACAAACCACAGCATTTCTCCCAGAGATGCTCTTTAGTTAAAAGTGAAAATCGTGTTGGGTTCGTGGACTGTGCAAATTCATTTGAGTCAAAAATCACAGGATTTACCGGAAAAGAACTCTTGCTTGTAGGAAGACACAGAGCCTTTGATTTAACTCCGTTTCTGAAGGAAAATTCAGAACCGTGTCCAAATCCATGAAACACACTCTGTTTTAACGCAAGAAGCTTGCCCCTTTTTCCAGCGTCTCCAATACAGCAAGAAACATGAGCATGCCCAGAAAAAAAGAACTGTATTTCCTACTCAAAAGGACCAGGTCTATTTCAACTCTGCATATGAAACTCATACAAACCACAGTATCTCTTCTTAGATGCTCTTTAGTTAATAATGAAAATCGTGTTAGGCTCTTGAACTGTGTAAATTCATTTGAGCCGAAAAATCACTGGGATTACCGGAAATGAACTCTTGCTTGTAGGAAGACACAGAGTCTTTGGTTTAACTCTGTTTGTGAAGGGAAATACAGAACAGTGTTCTCCTCCATGAAACACACTCTGTTTTAACGCTAAGAGCATGCTCTTCTTTCCACCGTCTCTAATACAGCAAGAAATATGAGCATGCCCAGAAAAAAAAACTGTGTTTCCTACTCATATGGACCAATTCTAGTTGAACTCTGCTTATGAAATCGATACAAACCAAAGCATCTCTTACATAGATGCTCTTTAGTTAATAGTGTAAATCGTGTTGGGTTCGTGAACTGTGTAAATTCATTTGAGCCGAAAAATCACTGGGTTTACCCGAAATGAACTCTTGCTTGTAGGAAGACAGGGAGCCTTTGGTTTAACTCCGTTTGTGAAGGGAAATTTAGACCAGTGTTCTCATCCATGAAACACACTGTGTTTTAACGCAAAGAGCATGCTCGTCTTTCCAGCGTCTGCAATATAGCAAGAAACACGAGCATGCCCAGAAAAAATCAACTTTGTTTCCTACTCATATGTACCATATCTAGTTGAACTCTGCTTAAGGAACTGTAACAAGCCACAGCAACTCTTACATAGATGCACTTTAGTTAATAGTGAAAATCGTGTTGGGTTCGTGAACTGTGTAAATTCATTTGAGCTGAAAAATCACTGGGTTTACAGGAAATGAACTATTGCATTTAGGAAGACACAGAGCCATTGGTGAAACTCTGTATCTGAAGGGAAATTCAGACCAGTGTTCTCATCCATGAAAACCACTCTGTTTTAATGCAACGAGCATGCTCTTCTTTCCAGCGTCTCTAATACAGCAAGAAACATGAGCATGATCAGAAAAAAAGAACTGTGTTTCCTACTCACACGGACCATATCTAGTTGAACTCTGCTTATGAAACTGTAACAAACCACAACATCTTTTACATAGATGTTCGTGTGTTAATAGTGAAAATCGTGTTGGGTTCATAAAATGTGTAAATTCATTTGAGCCGAAAAATCACTGGCTTTACCAGAAATGAACACTTGCTTGTAGGAAGACACAGAGCCTTTGGTTTAACTCCATTTGAGAAGGCAAATTCAGACCAGTGTTCTCATCCATGAAACACACTCTGTTTTAATGCAAAGAGCATGCTATTCTTTCCAGCGTCTGCAATATAATAAGAAACATGAGCATGCCCAGAAAAAATGAACTGTGTTTCCTACTCATACGGACCATATCTAGTTGAACTCTGCTCATGAAACTGTAACAAACCACAGCATTTCTCCCAGAGATGCTCTTTAGTTAAAAGTGAAAATCGTGTTGGGTTCGTGGACTGTGCAAATTCATTTGAGTCAAAAATCACAGGATTTACCGGAAAAGAACTCTTGCTTGTAGGAAGACACAGAGCATTTGTTTTAACTCCGTTTCTGAAGGAAAATTCAGGCATGTGTTCAAATCCAGGAAAAACAATCTGTTTTAATGCAAGAAGCAAACTCTTCTTTCCAGCGTCTCCAATACAGCAAGAAATATGAGCATCGCCCAGAAAAAAGAAATGTATTTCCTACTCCAAAGGAGCGTGTCTAGTTCAACTCTGCTTATGAAACTCATACAAATCACAGCATCTCTTCGTAGATGGTCTTTAGTTAATAGTGAAAATCTTGTTGGGTTCGTGAACTGTGTAAATTCATTGGAGCCGAAAAATCACTGGGTTTACCGGAAATGAACTCTTGCTTGTAGGAAGACACAGAGCCTTTGGTTTAACTCTGTATGTGAAGGGAAATTCTGACCAGGGTTCTCATACATGAAACACCATCTATTTATTGCAAGAAGAATCCTCTTCTGTCCAGGGTCGGCAATACAGCAAGAAATATGAGCATGCCCAGAAAAAATAACTGTGTTTCCTACTCATACGGACCATATCTAGTTGAACTCTGCTTATGAAATTGATACAAACCACAGCATGTCTTACATAGATGCTCTTTAGTTAAGAGTGAAAATCGTGTTGGGTTCGTGAACTGTGTAAATTCATTTGAGCGGACATATCACTATGTTTACCGGAAATCAACTCTTGCATGTAGGAAGACACAGAGCCTTTGATTTAACTCCGTTTCTGAAGGAAAATTCAGACCCGTGTCCAAATCCATGAAACACACTCTGTTTTAACGCAAGAAGCTTGCCCCTTTTTCCAGCGTCTCCAATACAGCAAGAAACATGAGCATGCCCAGAAAAAAAGAACTGTATTTCCTACTCAAAAGGACCAGGTCTATTTCAACTCTGCATATGAAACTCATACAAACCACAGTATCTCTTCTTAGATGCTATTTAGTTAATAATGAAAATCGTGTTAGGCTCTTGAACTGTGTAAATTCATTTGAGCCGAAAAATCACTGGGATTACCGGAAATGAACTCTTGCTTGTAGGAAGACACAGAGTCTTTGGTTTAACTCTGTTTGTGAAGGGAAATACAGAACAGTGTTCTCCTCCATGAAACACACTCTGTTTTAACGCTAAGAGCATGCTCTTCTTTCCACCATCTCTAATACAGCAAGAAATATGAGCATGCCCAGAAAAAAAAACTGTGTTTCCTACTCATATGGACCAATTCTAGTTGAACTCTGCTTATGAAATTGATACAAACCAAAGCATCTCTTACATAGATGCTCCTTAGTTAATAGTGTAAATCGTGTTGGGTTCGTGAACTGTGTAAATTCATTTGAGCCGAAAAAATCACTGGGTTTACCCGAAATGAACTCTTGCTTGTAGGAAGACAGGGAGCCTTTGGTTTAACTCCGTTTGTGAAGGGAAATTGAGACCAGTGTTCTCATCCATGAAACACACTGTGTTTTAACGCAAAGAGCATGCTCATCTTTCCAGCGTCTGCCATATAGCAAGAAACACGAGCATGCCCAGAAAAAATCAACTTTGTTTCCTACTCATATGTACCATATCTAGTTGAACTCTGCTTAAGGAACTGTAACAAGCCACAGCATCTCTTACATAGATGCACTTTAGTTAATAGTGAAAATCGTGTTGGGTTCGTGAACTGTGTAAATTTTTTTGAGCTGAAAAATCACTGGGTTTACAGGAAATGAACTATTGCATTTAGGAAGACACAGAGCCATTGGTGTAACTCTGTATCTGAAGGGAAATTCAGACCAGTGTTCTCATCCATGAAAAACACTCTGTTTTAACGCAACGAGCATGCTCTTCTTTCCAGCGTCTCTAATACAGCAAGAAACATGAGCATGATCAGAAAAAAAGAACTGTGTTTCCTACTCACACGGACCATATCTAGTTGAACTCTGCTTATGAAACTGTAACAAACCACAACATCTTTTACATAGATGTTCGTGTGTTAATAGTGAAAATCGTGTTGGGTTCATAAAATGTGTAAATTCATTTGAGCCGAAAAATCACTGGCTTTACCAGAAATGAACACTTGCTTGTAGGAAGACACAGAGCCTTTGGTTTAACTCCATTTGTGAAGGCAAATTCAGACCAGTGTTCTCATCCATGAAACACACTCTGTTTTAATGCAAAGAGCATGCTATTCTTTCCAGCGTCTGCAATATAATAAGAAACATGAGCATACCCAGAAAAAATGAACTGTGTTTCCTACTCATACGGACCATATCTAGTTGAACTCTGCTTATGAAATTGATACAAACCAAAGCATGTCTTACATAGATGCTCTTTAGTTAAGAGTGAAAATCGTGTTGGGTTCGTGAACTGTGTAAATTCATTTGATCCGACAAATCACTATGTTTACCGGAAATGAACTCTTGCTTGTAGGAAGACACAGACACTTTGGTTTAACTCCGTTTGTGAAGAGAAATACAGACCAGCGTTCTCATTCATAAAACACCCTCTGTTTTAACGCAAGAAGCATCCTCTTCTGTCTAGCGTCTCCTATACAGCAAGAAACATGAGCACGCCCAGAAAATATGAATTGTGTTTCCTACTCATACGGACCATATCTAGTTGAACTCTGCTCATGAAACTGTAACTAACCACAGCATTTCTCACAGAGATGCTCTTTAGTTAAAAGTGAAAATCGTGTTGGGTTTGTGAACTGTGCAAATTCATTTGAGTCAAAAATCACAGGATTTACCGGAAAAGAACTCCTGCTTGTAGGAAGACACAGAGCATTTGTTTTAACTCCATTTCTGAAGGAAAATTCAGACATGTGTTCAAATCCAGGAAAAACAATCTGTTTTAATGCAAGAAGCAAACTCTTCTTTCCAGCGTCTCCAATACAGCAAGAAATATGAGCATAGCCCAGAAAAAAGAAATGTATTTCCTACTCCAAAGGACCGTGTCTAGTTCAACTCTGCTTATGAAACTCATACAAATCACAGCATCTCTTCATAGATGCTCTTTAGTTAATAGTGAAAATCTTGTTGGGTTCGTGAACTGTGTAAATTCATTGGTCCGAAAAATCACTGGGTTTACCTGAAATGAACTCTTGCTTGTAGGAAGACGCAGAGCCTTTGGTTTAACTCTGTATCTGAAGGGAAATTCAGACCAGGGTTCTCATCCATGAAACACCATCTATTTATCGCAAGAAGAATCCTCTTCTGTCCAGCGTCGGCAATACAGCAAGAAATATGAGCATGCCCAGAAAAAATAACTGTGTTTCCTACTCATACGGACCATATCTAGTTGACCTCTGCTTATGAAATTGATACAATCCAAAGCATGTCTTACATAGATGCTCTTTAGTTAAGAGTGAAACTCGTGTTGGGTTCGTGAACTGTGTAAATTCATTTGATCCGACAAATTACTATGTTTACCGGAATTGAACTCTTGCTTGTAGGAAGACACAGACACTTTGGTTTAACTCCGTTTGTGAAGAGAAATACAGACCAGCATTCTCATTCATAAAACACCCTCTGTTTTAACGCAAGAAGCATCCTCGTCTGTCTAGCGTCTCCTATACAGCAAGAAACATGAGCACGCCCAGAAAATATGAATTGTGTTTCCTACTCATACGGACCATATCTAGTTGAACTCTGCTCATGAAACTGTAACTAACCACAGCATTTCTCACAGAGATGCTCTTTAGTTAAAAGTGAAAATCGTGTTGGGTTTGTGAACTGTGCAAATTCATTTGAGTCAAAAATCACAGGATTTACCGGAAAAGAACTCCTGCTTGTAGGAAGACACAGAGCATTTGTTTTAACTCCGTTTCTGAAGGAAAATTCAGACATGTGTTCAAATCCAGGAAAAACAATCTGTTTTAATGCAAGAAGCAAACTCTTCTTTCCAGCGTCTCCAATACAGCAAGAAATATGAGCATAGCCCAGAAAAAAGAAATGTATTTCCTACTCCAAAGGACCGTGTCTAGTTCAACTCTGCTTATGAAACTCATACAAATCACAGCATCTCTTCATAGATGCTCTTTAGTTAATAGTGAAAATCTTGTTGGGTTCGTGAACTGTGTAAATTCATTGGTCCGAAAAATCACTGGGTTTACCTGAAATGAACTCTTGATTGTAGGAAGACGCAGAGCCTTTGGTTTAACTCTGTATCTGAAGGGAAATTCTGACCAGTGTTCTCATCCATGAAACACCATCTATTTATTGCAAGAAGAATCCTCTTCTGTCCAGCGTCGGCAATACAGCAAGAAATATGAGCATGCCCAGAAAAAATAACTGTGTTTCCTACTCATACGGACCATATCTAGTTGAACTCTGCTTATGAAATTGATACAAACCACAGCATGTCTTACATAGATGCTCTTTAGTTAAGAGTGAAACTCGTGTTGGGTTCGTGAACTGTGTAAATTCATTTGATCCGACAAATCACTATGTTTACCAGAAATGAACTCTTGCTTGTAGGAAGACACAGACACTTTGGTTTAACTCCGTTTGTGAAGAGAAATACAGACCAGCGTTCTCATCCATAAAACACCCTCTGTTTTAACGCCGGAAGCATCCTCTTCTGTCTAGCGTCTCCTATACAGCAAGAAACATGAGCATGCCCAGAAAATATGAATTGTGTTTCCTACTCATACGGACCATATCTAGTTGAACTCTGCTCATTAAACTGTAACAAACCACAGCATTTCTCACAGAGATGCTCTTTAGTTAAAAGTGAAAATCGTGTTGGGTTGGTGAACTGTGCAAATTCATTTGAGTCAAAAATCACAGGATTTACCGGAAAAGAACTCTTGCTTGTAGGAATACACAGAGCATTTGTTTTAACTCCGTTTCTGAAGGAAAATTCAGACATGTGTTCAAATCCAGGAAAAACAATCTGTTTTAATGCAAGAAGCAAACTCTTCTTTCCAGCGTCTCCATTACAGCAAGAAATATGAGCATAGCACAGAAAAAAGAAATGTATTTCCTACTCCAAAGGACCGTGTCTAGTTCAACTCTGCTTATGAAACTCATACAAATCACAGCATCTCTTCATAGATGCTCTTTAGTTAATAGTGAAAATCTTGTTGGGTTTGTGAACTGTGTAAATTCATTGGAGCCGAAAAATCACTGGGTTTACCTGAATTGAACTCTTGCTTGTAGGAAGACACAGAGCCTTTGGTTTAACTCTGTATCTGAAGGGAAATTCTGACCAGTGTTCTCATCCATGAAACACCATCTATTTATCGCAAGAAGAATCCTCTTCTGTCCAGCGTCGGCAATACAGCAAGAAATATGAGCATGCCCAGAAAAAATAACTGTGTTTCCTACTCATACGGACCATATCTAGTTGACCTCTGCTTATGAAATTGATACAATCCAAAGCATGTCTTACATAGATGCTCTTTAGTTAAGAGTGAAAATCGTGTTGGGTTCGTGAACTGTGTAAATTCATTTGATCCGACAAATCACTATGTTTACCGGAAATGAACTCTTGCTTGTAGGAAGACACAGACACTTTGGTTTAACTCCGTTTGTGAAGAGAAATACAGACCAGCATTCTCATTCATAAAACACCCTCTGTTTTAACGCAAGAAGCATCCTCTTCTGTCTAGCGTCTCCTATACAGCAAGAAACATGAGCACGCCCAGAAAATATGAATTGTGTTTCCTACTCATACGGACCATATCTAGTTGAACTCTGCTCATGAAACTGTAACTAACCACAGCATTTCTCACAGAGATGCTCTTTAGTTAAAAGTGAAAATCGTGTTGGGTTTGTGAACTGTGCAAATTCATTTGAGTCAAAAATCACAGGATTTACCGGAAAAGAACTCTTGCTTGTAGGAAGACACAGAGCATTTGTTTTAACTCCGTTTCTGAAGGAAAATTCAGACATGTGTTCAAATCCAGGAAAAACAATCTGTTTTAATGCAAGAAGCAAACTCTTCTTTCCAGCGTCTCCAATACAGCAAGAAATATGAGCATAGCCCAGAAAAAAGAAATGTATTTCCTACTCCAAAGGACCGTGTCTAGTTCAACTCTGCTTATGAAACTCATACAAATCACAGCATCTCTTCATAGATGCTCTTTAGTTAATAGTGAAAATCTTGTTGGGTTCGTGAACTGTGTAAATTCATTGGAGCCGAAAAATCACTGGGTTTACCTGAAATGAACTCTTGCTTGTAGGAAGACACAGAGCCTTTGGTTTAACTCTGTATCTGAAGGGAAATTCTGACCAGTGTTCTCATCCATGAAACACCATCTATTTATCGCAAGAAGAATCCTCTTCTGTCCAGCGACGGCAATACAGCAAGAAATATGAGCATGCCCAGAAAAAATAACTGTGTTTCCTACTCATACGGACCATATCTAGTTGAACTCTGCTTATGAAATTGATACAAACCAAAGCATGTCTTACATAGATGCTCTTTAGTTAAGAGTGAAAATCGTGTTGGGTTCGTGAACTGTGTAAATTCATTTGATCCGACAAATCACTATGTTTACCGGAAATGAACTCTTGCTTGTAGGAAGACACAGACACTTTGGTTTAACTCCGTTTGTGAAGAGAAATACAGACCAGCATTCTCATTCATAAAACACCCTCTGTTTTAACGCAAGAAGCATCCTCTTCTGTCTAGCGTCTCCTATACAGCAAGAAACATGAGCACGCCCAGAAAATATGAATTGTGTTTCCTACTCATACGGACCATATCTAGTTGAACTCTGCTCATGAAACTGTAACAAACCACAGCATTTCTCCCAGAGATGCTCTTTAGTTAAAAGTGAAAATCGTGTGGGTTGGTGAACTGTGCAAATTCATTTGAGTCAAAAATCACAGGATTTACCGGAAAAGAACTCTTGCTTGTAGGAAGACACAGAGCATTTGTTTTAACTGCGTTTCTGAAGGAAAATTCAGACATGTGTTCAAATCCAGGAAAAACAATCTGTTTTAATGCAAGAAGCAAACTCTTCTTTCCAGCGTCTCCAATACAGCAAGAAATATGAGCATAGCCCAGAAAAAAGAAATGTATTTCCTACTCCAAAGGACCGTGTCTAGTTCAACTCTGCTTATGAAACTCATACAAATCACAGCATCTCTTCATAGATGCTCTTTAGTTAATAGTGAAAATCTTGTTGGGTTCGTGAACTGTGTAAATTCATTGGAGCCGAAAAATCACTGGGTTTACCTGAAATGAAATCTTGCTTGTAGGAAGACACAGAGCCTTTGGTTTAACTCTGTATCTGAAGGGAAATTCTGACCAGTGTTCTCATCCATGAAACACCATCTATTTATCGCAAGAAGAATCCTCTTCTGTCCAGCGTCGGCAATACAGCAAGAAATATGAGCATGCCCAGAAAAAATAACTGTGTTTCCTACTCATACGGACCATATCTAGTTGACCTCTGCTTATGAAATTGATACAATCCAAAGCATGTCTTACATAGATGCTCTTTAGTTAAGAGTGAAAATCGTGTTGGGTTCGTGAACTGTGTAAATTCATTTGATCCGACAAATCACTATGTTTACCGGAAAGGAACTCTTGCTTGTAGGAAGACACAGACACTTTGGTTTAACTCCGTTTGTGAAGAGAAATACAGACCAGCGTTCTCATCCATAAAACACCCTCTGTTTTAACGCAAGAAGCATCCTCTTCTGTCTAGCATCTCCTATACAGCAAGAAACATGAGCATGCCCACAAAATATGAATTGTGTTTCCTACTCATACGGACCATATCTAGTTGAACTCTGCTCATGAAACTGTAACAAACCACAGCATTTCTCCCAGAGATGCTCTTTAGTTAAAAGTGAAAATCGTGTGGGTTCGTGAACTGTGCAAATTCATTTGAGTCAAAAATCACAGGATTTACCGGAAAAGAACTCTTGCTTGTAGGAAGTCACAGAGCATTTGTTTTAACTCCGTTTCTGAAGGAAAATTCAGACATGTGTTCAAATCCAGGAAAAACAATCTGTTTTAATGCAAGAAGCAAACTCTTCTTTCCAGCGTCTCCAATACAGCAAGAAATATGAGCTTAGCCCAGAAAAAAGAAATGTATTTCCTACTCCAAAGGACCGTGTCTAGTTCAACTCTGCTTATGAAACTCATACAAATCACAGCATCTCTTCATAGATGCTCTTTAGTTAATAGTGAAAATCTTGTTGGGTTCGTGAACTGTGTAAATTCATTGGAGCCGAAAAATCACTGGGTTTACCTGAAATGAACTCTTGCTTGTAGGAAGACGCAGAGCCTTTGGTTTAACTCTGTATCTGAAGGGAAATTCTGACCAGGGTTCTCATACATGAAACACCATCTATTTATCGCAAGAAGAATCCTCTTCTGTCCAGCGTCGGCAATACAGCAAGAAATATGAGCATGCCCAGAAAAAATAACTGTGTTTCCTACTCATACGGACCATATCTAGTTGAACTCTGCTTATGAAATTGATACAAACCACAGCATGTCTTACATAGATGCTCTTTAGTTAAGAGTGAAACTCGTGTTGGGTTCGTGAACTGTGTAAATTCATTTGATCCGACAAATCACTATGTTTACCAGAAATGAACTCTTGCTTGTAGGAAGACACAGACACTTTGGTTTAACTCCGTTTGTGAAGAGAAATACAGACCAGCGTTCTCATCCATAAAACACCCTCTGTTTTAACGCAGGAAGCATCCTCTTCTGTCTAGCGTCTCCTATACAGCAAGAAACATGAGCATGCCCAGAAAATATGAATTGTATTTCCTACTCATACGGACCATATCTAGTTTAACTCTGCTTATGAAACTGTAACAAACCACAGCATCTTTTACATTGATGCTATTTAGTTAATAGTGAAAGTCGTGTTGGGTTCGTGATCTTTGTTAATTCATTTGAGCCGAAAAATCACTGGGTTTACAGGAAATGAACTATTGCATTTAGGAAGACACAGAGCCATTGGTGTAACTCTGTATCTGAAGGGAAATTCAGACCAGTGTTCTCATCCATGAAACACCCTCTGTTTTAAGGCAACGAGCATGCTCTTCTTTCCAGCGTCTCTAATACAGCAAGAAACATGAGCATGATCAGAAAAAAAGAACTGTGTTTCCTACTCATACGGACCATATCTAGTTGAACTCTGCTTATGAAACTGTAACAAACCACAGCATCATTTACATAGATGCTCTTTAGTAAATAGTGAAAGTCGTGTTGGGTTCGTGATCTTTGTTAATTCATTTGAGCCGAAAAATCACTGGGTTTACCAGAAATGAACTCTTGCTTGTAGGAAGACACAGAGCCTTTGATTTAACTCCGTTTCTGAAGGAAAATTCAGAACCGTGTCCAAATCCATGAAACACACTCTGTTGTAACGCAAGAAGCTTGCCCCTTTTTCCAGCGTCTCCAATACAGCAAGAAACATGAGCATGCCCAGAAAAAAAGAACTGTATTTCCTACTCAAAAGGACCAGGTCTATTTCAACTCTGCATATGAAACTCATACAAACCACAGTATCTCTTCTTAGATGCTCTTTAGTTAATAATGAAAATCGTGTTAGGCTCTTGAACTGTGTAAATTCATTTGAGCCGAAAAATCACTGGGATTACCGGAAATGAACTCTTGCTTGTAGGAAGACACAGAGTCTTTGGTTTAACTCTGTTTGTGAAGGGAAATACAGAACAGTGTTCTCCTCCATGAAACACACTCTGTTTTAACGCTAAGAGCATGCTCTTCTTTCCACCGTCTCTAATACAGCAAGAAATATGAGCATGCCCAGAAAAAAAAACTGTGTTTCCTACTCATATGGACCAATTCTAGTTGAACTCTGCTTATGAAATCGATACAAACCAAAGCATCTCTTACATAGATGCTCTTTAGTTAATAGTGTAAATCGTGTTGGGTTCGTGAACTGTGTAAATTCATTTGAGCCGAAAAATCACTGCGTTTACCCGAATTGAACTCTTGCTTGTAGGAAGACAGGGAGCCTTTGGTTTAACTCCGTTTGTGAAGGGAAATTTAGACCAGTGTTCTCATCCATGAAACACACTGTGTTTTAATGCAAAGAGCATGCTCGTCTTTCCAGCGTCTGCAATATAGCAAGAAACACGAGCATGCCCAGAAAAAATCAACTTTGTTTCCTACTCATATGTACCATATCTAGTTGAACTCTGCTTAAGGAACTGTAACAAGCCACAGCAACTCTTACATAGATGCACTTTAGTTAATAGTGAAAATCGTGTTGGGTTCGTGAACTGTGTAAATTCATTTGAGCTGAAAAATCACTGGGTTTACAGGAAATGAACTATTGCATTTAGGAAGACACAGAGCCATTGGTGAAACTCTGTATCTGAAGGGAAATTCAGACCAGTGTTCTCATCAATGAAAACCACTGTGTTTTAATGCAACGAGCATGCTCTTCTTTCCAGCGTCTCTAATACAGCAAGAAACATGAGCATGATCAGAAAAAAAGAACTGTGTTTCCTACTCACACGGACCATATCTAGTTGAACTCTGCTTATGAAACTGTAACAAACCACAACATCTTTTACATAGATGTTCGTGTGTTAATAGTGAAAATCGTATTGGGTTCATAAAATGTGTAAATTCATTTGAGCCGAAAAATCACTGGCTTTACCAGAAATGAACACTTGCTTGTAGGAAGACACAGAGCCTTTGGTTTAACTCCATTTGAGAAGGGAAATTCAGACCAGTGTTCTCATCCATGAAACACACTCTGTTTTAATGCAAAGAGCATGCTATTCTTTCCAGCGTCTACAATATAATAAGAAACATGAGCATGCCCAGAAAAAATGAACTGTGTTTCCTACTAATACGGACCATATCTAGTTGAACTCTGCTCATGAAACTGTAACAAACCACAGCATTTCTCCCAGAGATGCTCTTTAGTTAAAAGTGAAAATCGTGTTGGGTTCGTGGACTGTGCAAATTCATTTGAGTCAAAAATCACAGGATTTACCGGAAAAGAACTCTTGCTTGTAGGAAGACACAGAGCCTTTGATTTAACTCCGTTTCTGAAGGAAAATTCAGAACCGTGTCCAAATCCATGAAACACACTCTGTTTTAACGCAAGAAGCTTGCCCCTTTTTCCAGCGTCTCCAATACAGCAAGAAACATGAGCATGCCCAGAAAAAAAGAACTGTATTTCCTACTCAAAAGGACCAGGTCTATTTCAACTCTGCATATGAAACTCATACAAACCACAGTATCTCTTCTTAGATGCTCTTTAGTTAATAATGAAAATCGTGTTAGGCTCTTGAACTGTGTAAATTCATTTGAGCCGAAAAATCACTGGGATTACCGGAAATGAACTCTTGCTTGTAGGAAGACACAGAGTCTTTGGTTTAACTCTGTTTGTGAAGGGAAATACAGAACAGTGTTCTCCTCCATGAAACACACTCTGTTTTAACGCTAAGAGCATGCTCTTCTTTCCACCGTCTCTAATACAGCAAGAAATATGAGCATGCCCAGAAAAAAAAAACTGTGTTTCCTACTCATATGGACCAATTCTAGTTGAACTCTGCTTATGAAATCGATACAAACCAAAGCATCTCTTACATAGATGCTCTTTAGTTAATAGTGTAAATCGTGTTGGGTTCGTGAACTGTGTAAATTCATTTGAGCCGAAAAATCACTGCGTTTACCCGAATTGAACTCTTGCTTGTAGGAAGACAGGGAGCCTTTGGTTTAACTCCGTTTGTGAAGGGAAATTTAGACCAGTGTTCTCATCCATGAAACACACTGTGTTTTAATGCAAAGAGCATGCTCGTCTTTCCAGCGTCTGCAATATAGCAAGAAACACGAGCATGCCCAGAAAAAATCAACTTTGTTTCCTACTCATATGTACCATATCTAGTTGTACTCTGCTTAAGGAACTGTAACAAGCCACAGCAACTCTTACATAGATGCACTTTAGTTAATAGTGAAAATCGTGTTGGGTTCGTGAACTGTGTAAATTCATTTGAGCTGAAAAATCACTGGGTTTACAGGAAATGAACTATTGCATTTAGGAAGACACAGAGCCATTGGTGAAACTCTGTATCTGAAGGGAAATTCAGACCAGTGTTCTCATCAATGAAAACCACTGTGTTTTAATGCAACGAGCATGCTCTTCTTTCCAGCGTCTCTAATACAGCAAGAAACATGAGCATGATCAGAAAAAAAGAACTGTGTTTCCTACTCACACGGACCATATCTAGTTGAACTCTGCTTATGAAACTGTAACAAACCACAACATCTTTTACATAGATGTTCGTGTGTTAATAGTGAAAATCGTATTGGGTTCATAAAATGTGTAAATTCATTTGAGCCGAAAAATCACTGGCTTTACCAGAAATGAACACTTGCTTGTAGGAAGACACAGAGCCTTTGGTTTAACTCCATTTGAGAAGGGAAATTCAGACCAGTGTTCTCATCCATGAAACACACTCTGTTTTAATGCAAAGAGCATGCTATTCTTTCCAGCGTCTACAATATAATAAGAAACATGAGCATGCCCAGAAAAAATGAACTGTGTTTCCTACTCATACGGACCATATCTAGTTGAACTCTGCTCATGAAACTGTAACAAACCACAGCATTTCTCCCAGAGATGCTCTTTAGTTAAAAGTGAAAATCGTGTTGGGTTCGTGGACTGTGCAAATTCATTTGAGTCAAAAATCACAGGATTTACCGGAAAAGAACTCTTGCTTGTAGGAAGACACAGAGCCTTTGATTTAACTCCGTTTCTGAAGGAAAATTCAGAACCGTGTCCAAATCCATGAAACACACTCTGTTTTAACGCAAGAAGCTTGCCCCTTTTTCCAGCGTCTCCAATACAGCAAGAAACATGAGCATGCCCAGAAAAAAAGAACTGTATTTCCTACTCAAAAGGACCAGGTCTATTTCAACTCTGCATATGAAACTCATACAAACCACAGTATCTCTTCTTAGATGCTCTTTAGTTAATAATGAAAATCGTGTTAGGCTCTTGAACTGTGTAAATTCATTTGAGCCGAAAAATCACTGGGATTACCGGAAATGAACTCTTGCTTGTAGGAAGACACAGAGTCTTTGGTTTAACTCTGTTTGTGAAGGGAAATACAGAACAGTGTTCTCCTCCATGAAACACACTCTGTTTTAACGCTAAGAGCATGCTCTTCTTTCCACCGTCTCTAATACAGCAAGAAATATGAGCATGCCCAGAAAAAAAAACTGTGTTTCCTACTCATATGGACCAATTCTAGTTGAACTCTGCTTATGAAATCGATACAAACCAAAGCATCTCTTACATAGATGCTCTTTAGTTAATAGTGTAAATCGTGTTGGGTTCGTGAACTGTGTAAATTCATTTGAGCCGAAAAATCACTGGGTTTACCCGAAATGAACTCTTGCTTGTAGGAAGACAGGGAGCCTTTGGTTTAACTCCGTTTGTGAAGGGAAATTTAGACCAGTGTTCTCATCCATGAAACACACTGTGTTTTAATGCAAAGAGCATGCTCGTCTTTCCAGCGTCTGCAATATAGCAAGAAACACGAGCATGCCCAGAAAAAATCAACTTTGTTTCCTACTCATATGTACCATATCTAGTTGAACTCTGCTTAAGGAACTGTAACAAGCCACAGCAACTCTTACATAGATGCACTTTAGTTAATAGTGAAAATCGTGTTGGGTTCGTGAACTGTGTAAATTCATTTGAGCTGAAAAATCACTGGGTTTACAGGAAATGAACTATTGCATTTAGGAAGACACAGAGCCATTGGTGAAACTCTGTATCTGAAGGGAAATTCAGACCAGTGTTCTCATCCATGAAAACCACTCTGTTTTAATGCAACGAGCATGCTCTTCTTTCCAGCGTCTCTAATACAGCAAGAAACATGAGCATGATCAGAAAAAAAGAACTGTGTTTCCTACTCACACGGACCATATCTAGTTGAACTCTGCTTATGAAACTGTAACAAACCACAACATCTTTTACATAGATGTTCGTGTGTTAATAGTGAAAATCGTGTTGGGTTCATAAAATGTGTAAATTCATTTGAGCCGAAAAATCACTGGCTTTACCAGAAATGAACACTTGCTTGTAGGAAGACACAGAGCCTTTGGTTTAACTCCATTTGAGAAGGCAAATTGAGACCAGTGTTCTCATCCATGAAACACACTCTGTTTTAATGCAAAGAGCATGCTATTCTTTCCAGCGTCTGCAATATAATAAGAAACATGAGCATGCCCAGAAAAAATGAACTGTGTTTCCTACTCATACGGACCATATCTAGTTGAACTCTGCTCATGAAACTGTAACAAACCACAGCATTTCTCCCAGAGATGCTCTTTAGTTAAAAGTGAAAATCGTGTTGGGTTCGTGGACTGTGCAAATTCATTTGAGTCAAAAATCACAGGATTTACCGGAAAAGAACTCTTGCTTGTAGGAAGACACAGAGCATTTGTTTTAACTCCGTTTCTGAAGGAAAATTCAGGCATGTGTTCAAATCCAGGAAAAACAATCTGTTTTAATGCAAGAAGCAAACTCTTCTTTCCAGCGTCTCCAATACAGCAAGAAATATGAGCATCGCCCAGAAAAAAGAAATGTATTTCCTACTCCAAAGGAGCGTGTCTAGTTCAACTCTGCTTATGAAACTCATACAAATCACAGCATCTCTTCGTAGATGGTCTTTAGTTAATAGTGAAAATCTTGTTGGGTTCGTGAACTGTGTAAATTCATTGGAGCCGAAAAATCACTGGGTTTACCGGAAATGAACTCTTGCTTGTAGGAAGACACAGAGCCTTTGGTTTAACTCTGTATGTGAAGGGAAATTCTGACCAGGGTTCTCATACATGAAACACCATCTATTTATCGCAAGAAGAATCCTCTTCTGTCCAGGGTCGGCAATACAGCAAGAAATATGAGCATGCCCAGAAAAAATAACTGTGTTTCCTACTCATACGGACCATATCTAGTTGAACTCTGCTTATGAAATTGATACAAACCACAGCATGTCTTACATAGATGCTCTTTAGTTAAGAGTGAAAATCGTGTTGGGTTCGTGAACTGTGTAAATTCATTTGAGCGGACATATCACTATGTTTACCGGAAATCAACTCTTGCATGTAGGAAGACACAGAGCCTTTGATTTAACTCCGTTTCTGAAGGAAAATTCAGACCCGTGTCCAAATCCATGAAACACACTCTGTTTTAACGCAAGAAGCTTGCCCCTTTTTCCAGCGTCTCCAATACAGCAAGAAACATGAGCATGCCCAGAAAAAAAGAACTGTATTTCCTACTCAAAAGGACCAGGTCTATTTCAACTCTGCATATGAAACTCATACAAACCACAGTATCTCTTCTTAGATGCTATTTAGTTAATAATGAAAATCGTGTTAGGCTCTTGAACTGTGTAAATTCATTTGAGCCGAAAAATCACTGGGATTACCGGAAATGAACTCTTGCTTGTAGGAAGACACAGAGTCTTTGGTTTAACTCTGTTTGTGAAGGGAAATACAGAACAGTGTTCTCCTCCATGAAACACACTCTGTTTTAACGCTAAGAGCATGCTCTTCTTTCCACCATCTCTAATACAGCAAGAAATATGAGCATGCCCAGAAAAAAAAACTGTGTTTCCTACTCATATGGACCATATCTAGTTGAACTCTGCTTATGAAATTGATACAAACCAAAGCATCTCTTACATAGATGCTCCTTAGTTAATAGTGTAAATCGTGTTGGGTTCGTGAACTGTGTAAATTCATTTGAGCCGAAAAAATCACTGGGTTTACCCGAAATGAACTCTTGCTTGTAGGAAGACAGGGAGCCTTTGGTTTAACTCCGTTTGTGAAGGGAAATTGAGACCAGTGTTCTCATCCATGAAACACACTGTGTTTTAACGCAAAGAGCATGCTCGTCTTTCCAGCGTCTGCCATATAGCAAGAAACACGAGCATGCCCAGAAAAAATCAACTTTGTTTCCTACTCATATGTACCATATCTAGTTGAACTCTGCTTAAGGAACTGTAACAAGCCACAGCATCTCTTACATAGATGCACTTTAGTTAATAGTGAAAATCGTGTTGGGTTCGTGAACTGTGTAAATTTTTTTGAGCTGAAAAATCACTGGGTTTACAGGAAATGAACTATTGCATTTAGGAAGACACAGAGCCATTGGTGTAACTCTGTATCTGAAGGGAAATTCAGACCAGTGTTCTCATCCATGAAAAACACTCTGTTTTAACGCAACGAGCATGCTCTTCTTTCCAGCGTCTCTAATACAGCAAGAAACATGAGCATGATCAGAAAAAAAGAACTGTGTTTCCTACTCACACGGACCATATCTAGTTGAACTCTGCTTATGAAACTGTAACAAACCACAACATCTTTTACATAGATGTTCGTGTGTTAATAGTGAAAATCGTGTTGGGTTCATAAAATGTGTAAATTCATTTGAGCCGAAAAATCACTGGCTTTACCAGAAATGAACACTTGCTTGTAGGAAGACACAGAGCCTTTGGTTTAACTCCATTTGTGAAGGCAAATTCAGACCAGTGTTCTCATCCATGAAACACACTCTGTTTTAATGCAAAGAGCATGCTATTCTTTCCAGCGTCTGCAATATAATAAGAAACATGAGCATACCCAGAAAAAATGAACTGTGTTTCCTACTCATACGGACCATATCTAGTTGAACTCTGCTCATGAAACTGTAACAAACCACAGCATTTCTCACAGAGATGCTCTTTAGTTAAAAGTGAAATTCGTGTTGGGTTCGTGAACTGTGCAAATTCATTTGAGTCAAAAATCACAGGATTGACCGGAAAAGAACTCTTGCTTGTAGGAAGACACAGAGCATTTGTTTTAACTCCGTTTATGAGGGAAAATTCATTCATGTGTTCAAATCCAGGATAAACAATCTGTTTTAATGCAAGAAGCACACTCTTCTTTCCAGCGTCTCCAATACAGCAAGAAATATGAGCATGCCCAGAAAAAAAGAAATGTATTTCCTACTCAAAAGGACCGTGTCTAGTTCAACTCTGCTTATGAAACTCATACAAATCACAGCATCTCTTCATTGATGCTCTTTAGTTAATAGTGAAAATCGTGTTGGGTTCATGAACTGTGTAAATTCATTGGATCCGAAAAATCACTGGGTTTACCTGAAATGAACTCTTGCTTGTAGGAAGACTCAGAGCCTTTGGTTTAAATCTGTATCTGAAGGGAATTTCAGACCAGTGTTCTCATCCATGAAACACCATCTATTTATTGCAAGAAGAATCCTCTTCTGTCCAGGGTAAGCAATACAGCTAGAAATATGAGCATGCCCAGAAAAAATAACTGTGTTTCCTACTCATATGGACCATATCTAGTTGAACTCTGCTTATGAAATTGATACAAACCACAGCATGTCTTACATAGATGCTCTTCAGTTAAGAGTGAAAATTGTGTTGGGTTCGTGAACTGTGTAAATTCATTTGATCCTACAAATCACTATGTTTACCGGAAATGAACTCTTGCTTGTAGGAAGACACAGAGTCTTTGGTTTAACTCTGTTTGTGAAGGGAAATACAGAACAGTGTTCTCCTCCATGAAACACACTCTGTTTTAACGCTAAGAGCATGCTCTTCTTTCCACCGTCTCTAATACAGCAAGAAATGTGAGCATGCCCAGAAAAAAAAAACTGTGTTTCCTACTCATATGGACCATATCTAGTTGAACTCTGCTTATGAAATTGATACAAACCAAAGCATCTCTTACATAGATGCTCTTTAGATAAAAGTGAAAATCGTATTGGGTTCGTGAACTGTGTAAATTCATTTGAGCTGAAAAATCACTGGGTTTACAGGAAATGAACTATTGCATTTAGGAAGACACATAGCCATTGGTGTAACTCTGTATCTGAAGGGAAATTCAGACCAGTGTTCTCATCCATGAAAAACACTCTGTTTTAACGCAACGAGCATGCTCTTCTTTCCAGCGTCTCTAATACAGCAAGAAACATGAGCATGATCAGAAAAAAAGAACTGTGCTTCCTACTCATACGGACCATATCTAGTTGAACTCTGATTATGAAACTGTAACAAACCACAGCATTTCTCACAGAGATGCTCTTTAGTTAAAAGTGAAAATCGTGTTGGGTTCGTGAACTGTGCAAATTCATTTGAGTCAAAAATCACAGGATTTACCGGAAAAGAAATCTTGCTTGTAGGAAGACACAGAGCATTTGTTTTAACTCCGTTTCTGAAGGAAAATTCAGACATGTGTTCAAATCCAGGAAAAACAATCTGTTTTAATGCAAGAAGCACACTCTTCTTTCCAGCGTGTCCAATACAGCAAGAAATATGAGCATGCCCAGAAAAAAAGAAATGTATTTCCTACTCAAAATGACCGTGTCTAGTTCAACTCTGCTTATGAAACTCATACAAATCACAGCATCTCTTCATTGATGCTCTTTAGTTAATAGTGTAAATCGTGTTGGGTTCGTGAACTGTGTAAATTCATTTGAGCCGAAAAATCACTGGGTTTACCCGAAATGAACTCTTGCTTGTAGGAAGACAGGGAGCCTTTGGTTTAACTCCGTTTGTGAAGGGAAATTCAGACCAGTGTTCTCATCCATGAAACACACTGTGTTTTAACGCAAAGAGCATGCTCGTCTTTCCAGCGTCTGCAATATAGCAAGAAACACGAGCATGCCCAGAAAAAATCAACTTTGTTTCCTACTCATATGTACCATATCTAGTTGAACTCTGCTTAAGGAACTGTAACAAGCCACAGCAACTCTTACATAGATGCACTTTAGTTAATAGTGAAAATCGTGTTGGGTTCGTGAACTGTGTAAATTCATTTGAGCTGAAAAATCACTGGGATTACAGGTAATGAACTATTGCATTTAGGAATACGCAGAGCCATTGGTGTAACTCTGTATCTGAAGGGAAATTCAGACCAGTGTTCTCATTCATGAAAAACACTCTGTTTTAACGCAACGAGCATGCTCTTCTTTCCAGCGTCTCTAATACAGCAAGAAACATGAGCATGATCAGAAAAAAAGAACTGTGTTTCCTACTCACACGGACCATATCTAGTTGAACTCTGCTTATGAAACTGTAACAAACCACAACATCTTTTACATACATGTTCGTGTGTTAATAGTGAAAATTGTTGGGTTCATAAAATGTGTAAATTCATTTGAGCCGAAAAATCACTGGCTTTACCAGAAATGAACACTTGCTTGTAGGAAGACACAGAGCCTTTGGTTTAACTCCATTTGTGAAGGCAAATTCAGACCAGTGTTCTCATCCATGAAACACACTCTGTTTTAATGCAAAGAGCATGCTATTCTTTCCAGCGTCTGCAATATAATAAGAAACATCAGCATGCCCAGAAAAAATGAACTGTGTTTCCTACTCATACGGACCATATCTAGTTGAACTCTGCTCATGAAACTGTAACAAACCACAGCATTTCTCACAGAGATGCTCTTTAGTTAAAAGTGAAAATCGTGTTGGGTTCGTGAACTGTGCAAATTCATTTGAGTCAAAAATCACAGGATTTACCGGAAAAGAACTCTTGCTTGTAGGAAGACACAGAGCATTTGTTTTAACTCCGTTTCTGAGGGAAAATTCAGACATGTGTTCAAATCCAGGAAAAACAATCTGTTTTAATGCAAGAAGCACACTCTTCTTTCCAGCGTCTCCAATACAGCAAGAAATATGAGCATGCCCAGAAAAAAAGAAATGTATTTCCTACTCAAAAGGACCGTGTCTAGTTCAACTCTGCTTATGAAACTCATACAAATCACAGCATCTCTTCATTGATGCTCTTTAGTTAATAGTGTAAATCGTGTTGGGTTCGTGAACTGTGTAAATTCATTTGAGCTGAAAAATCACTGGGTTTACAGGAAATGAACTATTGCATTTATGAAGACACATAGCCATTGGTGTAACTCTCTATCTGAAGGGAAATTCAGACCAGTGTTCTCATCCATGAAAAACACTCTGTTTTAACGCAACGAGCATGCTCTTCTTTCCAGCGTCTCTAATACAGCAAGAAACATGAGCATGATCAGAAAAAAAGAACTGTGCTTCCTACTCATACGGACCATATCTAGTTGAACTCTGATTATGAAACTGTAACAAACCACAGCATTTCTCACAGAGATGCTCTTTAGTTAAAAGTGAAAATCGTGTTGGGTTCGTGAACTGTGCAAATTCATTTGAGTCAAAAATCACAGGATTTACCGGAAAAGAACTCTTGCTTGTAGGAAGACACAGAGCATTTGTTTTAACTCCGTTTCTGAAGGAAAATTCAGACATGTGTTCAAATCCAGGAAAAACAATCTGTTTTAATGCAAGAAGCACACTCTTCTTTCCAGCGTCTCAAATACAGCAAGAAATATGAGCATGCCCAGAAAAAAAGAAATGTATTTGCTACTTAAAATGACCGTGTCTAGTTCAACTCTGCTTATGAAACTCATACAAATCACAGCATCTCTTCATTGATGCTCTTTAGTTAATAGTGTAAATCGTGTTGGGTTCGTGAACTGTGTAAATTCATTTGAGCCGAAAAATCACTGGGTTTACCCGAAATGAACTCTTGCTTGTAGGAAGACAGGGAGCCTTTGGTTTAACTCCGTTTGTGAAGGGAAATTCAGACCAGTGTTCTCATCCATGAAACACACTGTGTTTTAACGCAAAGAGCATGCTCGTCTTTCCAGCGTCTGCAATATAGCAAGAAACACGAGCATGCCCAGAAAAAATCAACTTTGTTTCCTACTCATATGTACCATATCTAGTTGAACTCTGCTTAAGGAACTGTAACAAGCCACAGCAACTCTTACATAGATGCACTTTAGTTAATAGTGAAAATCGTGTTGGGTTCGTGAACTGTGTAAATTCATTTGAGCTGAAAAATCACTGGGATTACAGGTAATGAACTATTGCATTTAGGAATACGCAGAGCCATTGGTGTAACTCTGTATCTGAAGGGAAATTCAGACCAGTGTTCTCATCCATGAAAAACACTCTGTTTTAACGCAACGAGCATGCTCTTCTTTCCAGCGTCTCTAATACAGCAAGAAACATGAGCATGATCAGAAAAAAAGAACTGTGTTTCCTACTCACACGGACCATATCTAGTTGAACTCTGCTTATGAAACTGTAACAAACCACAACATCTTTTACATACATGTTCGTGTGTTAATAGTGAAAATCGTGTTGGGTTCATAAAATGTGTAAATTCATTTGAGCCGAAAAATCACTGGCTTTACCAGAAATGAACACTTGCTTGTAGGAAGACACAGAGCCTTTGGTTTAACTCCAATTGTGAAGGCAAATTCAGACCAGTGTTCTCATCCATGAAACACACTCTGTTTTAATGCAAAGAGCATGCTATTCTATCCAGCGTCTGCAATATAATAAGAAACATCAGCATGCCCAGAAAAAATGAACTGTGTTTCTTACTCATACGGACCATATCTAGTTGAACTCTGCTCATGAAACTGTAACAAACCACAGCATTTCTCACAGAGATGCTCTTTAGTTAAAAGTGAAAATCGTGTTGGGTTCGTGAACTGTGCAAATTCATTTGAGTCAAAAATCACAGGATTTACCGGAAAAGAACTCTTGCTTGTAGGAAGACACAGAGCATTTGTTTTAACTCCGTTTCTGAGGGAAAATTCAGACATGTGTTCAAATCCAGGAAAAACAATCTGTTTTAATGCAAGAAGCACACTCTTCTTTCCAGCGTCTCCAATACAGCAAGAAATATGAGCATGCCCAGAAAAAAAGAAATGTATTTCCTACTCAAAATGACCGTGTCTAGTTCAACTCTGCTTATGAAACTCATACAAATCACAGCATCTCTTCATTGATGCTCTTTAGTTAATAGTGTAAATCGTGTTGGGTTCTTGAACTGTGTAAATTCATTTGAGCCGAAAAATCACTGGGTTTACCCGAAATGATCTCTTGCTTGTAGGAAGACAGGGAGCCTTTGGTTTAACTCCGTTTGTGAAGAGAAATTCAGACCAGTGTTCTCATCCATGAAACACACTGTGTTTTAACGCAAAGAGCATGCTCGTCTTTCCAGCGTCTGCAATATAGCAAGAAACACGAGCATGCCCAGAAAAAATCAACTTTGTTTCCTACTCATATGTACCATATCTAGTTGAACTCTGCTTAAGGAACTGTAACAAGCCACAGCATCTCTTACATAGATGCACTTTAGTTAATAGTGAAAATCGTGTTGGGTTCGTGAACTGTGTAAATTCATTTGAGCCGAAAAATCACTGGGTTTACCCGAAATGAACTCTTGCTTGTAGGAAGACAGGGAGCCTTTGGTTTAACTCCGTTTGTGAAGGGAAATTCAGACCAGTGTTCTCATCCATGAAACACACTGTGTTTTAACGCAAAGAGCATGCTCGTCTTTCCAGCGTCTGCAATATAGCAAGAAACACGAGCATGCCCAGAAAAAATCAACTTTGTTTCCTACTCATATGTACCATATCTAGTTGAACTCTGCTTAAGGAACTGTAACAAGCCACAGCAACTCTTACATAGATGCACTTTAGTTAATAGTGAAAATCGTGTTGGGTTCGTGAACTGTGTAAATTCATTTGAGCTGAAAAATCACTGGGATTACAGGTAATGAACTATTGCATTTAGGAATACGCAGAGCCATTGGTGTAACTCTGTATCTGAAGGGAAATTCAGACCAGTGTTCTCATCCATGAAAAACACTCTGTTTTAACGCAACGAGCATGCTCTTCTTTCCAGCGTCTCTAATACAGCAAGAAACATGAGCATGATCAGAAAAAAAGAACTGTGTTTCCTACTCACACGGACCATATCTAGTTGAACTCTGCTTATGAAACTGTAACAAACCACAACATCTTTTACATACATGTTCGTGTGTTAATAGTGAAAATTGTTGGGTTCATAAAATGTGTAAATTCATTTGAGCCGAAAAATCACTGGCTTTACCAGAAATGAACACTTGCTTGTAGGAAGACACAGAGCCTTTGGTTTAACTCCATTTGTGAAGGCAAATTCAGACCAGTGTTCTCATCCATGAAACACACTCTGTTTTAATGCAAAGAGCATGCTATTCTTTCCAGCGTCTGCAATATAATAAGAAACATCAGCATGCCCAGAAAAAATGAACTGTGTTTCCTACTCATACGGACCATATCTAGTTGAACTCTGCTCATGAAACTGTAACAAACCACAGCATTTCTCACAGAGATGCTCTTTAGTTAAAAGTGAAAATCGTGTTGGGTTCGTGAACTGTGCAAATTCATTTGAGTCAAAAATCACAGGATTTACCGGAAAAGAACTCTTGCTTGTAGGAAGACACAGAGCATTTGTTTTAACTCCGTTTCTGAGGGAAAATTCAGACATGTGTTCAAATCCAGGAAAAACAATCTGTTTTAATGCAAGAAGCACACTCTTCTTTCCAGCGTCTCCAATACAGCAAGAAATATGAGCATGCCCAGAAAAAAAGAAATGTATTTCCTACTCAAAAGGACCGTGTCTAGTTCAACTCTGCTTATGAAACTCATACAAATCACAGCATCTCTTCATTGATGCTCTTTAGTTAATAGTGTAAATCGTGTTGGGTTCGTGAACTGTGTAAATTCATTTGAGCTGAAAAATCACTGGGTTTACAGGAAATGAACTATTGCATTTATGAAGACACATAGCCATTGGTGTAACTCTCTATCTGAAGGGAAATTCAGACCAGTGTTCTCATCCATGAAAAACACTCTGTTTTAACGCAACGAGCATGCTCTTCTTTCCAGCGTCTCTAATACAGCAAGAAACATGAGCATGATCAGAAAAAAAGAACTGTGCTTCCTACTCATACGGACCATATCTAGTTGAACTCTGATTATGAAACTGTAACAAACCACAGCATTTCTCACAGAGATGCTCTTTAGTTAAAAGTGAAAATCGTGTTGGGTTCGTGAACTGTGCAAATTCATTTGAGTCAAAAATCACAGGATTTACCGGAAAAGAACTCTTGCTTGTAGGAAGACACAGAGCATTTGTTTTAACTCCGTTTCTGAAGGAAAATTCAGACATGTGTTCAAATCCAGGAAAAACAATCTGTTTTAATGCAAGAAGCACACTCTTCTTTCCAGCGTCTCAAATACAGCAAGAAATATGAGCATGCCCAGAAAAAAAGAAATGTATTTGCTACTTAAAATGACCGTGTCTAGTTCAACTCTGCTTATGAAACTCATACAAATCACAGCATCTCTTCATTGATGCTCTTTAGTTAATAGTGTAAATCGTGTTGGGTTCGTGAACTGTGTAAATTCATTTGAGCCGAAAAATCACTGGGTTTACCCGAAATGAACTCTTGCTTGTAGGAAGACAGGGAGCCTTTGGTTTAACTCCGTTTGTGAAGGGAAATTCAGACCAGTGTTCTCATCCATGAAACACACTGTGTTTTAACGCAAAGAGCATGCTCGTCTTTCCAGCGTCTGCAATATAGCAAGAAACACGAGCATGCCCAGAAAAAATCAACTTTGTTTCCTACTCATATGTACCATATCTAGTTGAACTCTGCTTAAGGAACTGTAACAAGCCACAGCAACTCTTACATAGATGCACTTTAGTTAATAGTGAAAATCGTGTTGGGTTCGTGAACTGTGTAAATTCATTTGAGCTGAAAAATCACTGGGATTACAGGTAATGAACTATTGCATTTAGGAATACGCAGAGCCATTGGTGTAACTCTGTATCTGAAGGGAAATTCAGACCAGTGTTCTCATCCATGAAAAACACTCTGTTTTAACGCAACGAGCATGCTCTTCTTTCCAGCGTCTCTAATACAGCAAGAAACATGAGCATGATCAGAAAAAAAGAACTGTGTTTCCTACTCACACGGACCATATCTAGTTGAACTCTGCTTATGAAACTGTAACAAACCACAACATCTTTTACATAGATGTTCGTGTGTTAATAGTGAAAATCGTGTTGGGTTCATAAAATGTGTAAATTCATTTGAGCCGAAAAATCACTGGCTTTACCAGAAATGAACACTTGCTTGTAGGAAGACACAGAGCCTTTGGTTTAACTCCATTTGTGAAGCCAAATTCAGACCAGTGTTCTCATCCATGAAACACACTCTGTTTTAATGCAAAGAGCATGCTATTCTTTCCAGCGTCTGCAATATAATAAGAAACATGAGCATGCCCAGAAAAAATGAATTGTGTTTCCTACTCATACGGACCATATCTAGTTGAACTCTGCTCATGAAACTGTAACAAACCACAGCATATCTCACAGAGATGCTCTTTAGTTAAAAGTGAAAATCGTGTTGGGTTCGTGAACTGTGCAAATTCATTTGAGTCAAAAATCACAGGATTGACCGGAAAAGAACTCTTGCTTGTAGGAAGACACAGAGCATTTGTTTTAACTCCGTTTCTGAAGGAAAATTCAGACATGTGTTCAAATCCAGGAAAATCAATCTGTTTTAATGCAAGAAGCACACTCTTCTTTCCAGCGTCTCAAATACAGCAAGAAATATGAGCATGCCCAGAAAAAAAGAAATGTATTTCCTACTCAAAAGGACCGTGTCTAGTTCAACTCTGCTTATGAAACTCATACAAATCACAGCATCTCTTCATTGATGCTCTTTAGTTAATAGTGAAAATCGTGTTGGGTTCATGAACTGTGTAAATTCATTGGATCCGAAAAATCACTGGGTTTACCTGAAATGAACTCTTGCTTGTAGGAAGACTCAGAGCCTTTGGTTTAAATCTGTATCTGAAGGGAATCAGACCAGTGTTCTCATCCATGAAACACCATCTATTTATTGCAAGAAGAATCCTCTTCTGTCCAGGGTCGGCAATACAGCAAGAAATATGAGCATGCCCAGAAAAAATAACTGTGTTTCCTACTCATACGGACCATATCTAGTTGAACTCTGCTTATGAAATTGATACAAACCACAGCATGTCTTACATAGATGCTCTTCAGTTAAGAGTGAAAATCGTGTTGGGTTCGTGAACTGTGTAAATTCATTTGATCCGACAAATCACTATGTTTACCGGAAAGGAACTCTTGCTTGTAGGAAGACACAGAGTCTTTGGTTTAACTCTGTTTGTGAAGGGAAATACAGAACAGTGTTCTCATCCATGAAACACACTGTGTTTTAACGCAAAGAGCATGTTCGTCTTTCCAGCGTCTGCAATATAGCAAGAAACACGAGCATGCCCAGAAAAAATCAACTTTGTTTCCTACTCATATGTACCACATCTAGTTGAACTCTGCTTAAGGAACTGTAACAAGCCACAGCATCTCTTACATAGATTCACTTTAGTTAATAGTGAAAATCGTGTTGGGTTCGTGAACTGTGTAAATTCATTTGAGCTGAAAAATCACTGGGATTACAGGTAATGAACTATTGCATTTAGGAATACACAGAGCCATTGGTGTAACTCTGTATCTGAAGGGAAATTCAGACCAGTGTTCTCATCCATGAAAAACACTCTGTTTTAACGCAACGAGCATGCTCTTCTTTCCAGCGTCTCTAATACAGCAAGAAACATGAGCATGATCAGAAAAAAAGAACTGTGTTTCCTACTCACACGGACCATATCTAGTTGAACTCTGCTTATGAAACTGTAACAAACCACAACATCTTTTACATAGATGTTCGTGTGTTAATAGTGAAAATCGTGTTGGGTTCATAAAATGTGTAAATTCATTTGAGCCGAAAAATCACTGGCTTTACCAGAAATGAACACTTGCTTGTAGGAAGACACAGAGCCTTGGGTTTAACTCCATTTGTGAAGGCAAATTCAGACCAGTGTTCTCATCCATGAAACACACTCTGTTTTAATGCAAAGAGCATGCTATTCTTTCCAGCGTCTGCAATATAATAAGAAACATCAGCATGCCCAGAAAAAATGAACTGTGTTTCCTACTCATACGGACCATATCTAGTTGAACTCTGCTCATGAAACTGTAACAAACCACAGCATTTCTCACAGAGATGCTCTTTAGTTAAAAGTGAAAATCGTGTTGGGTTCGTGAACTGTGCAAATTCATTTGAGTCAAAAATCACAGGATTGACCGGAAAAGAACTCTTGCTTGTAGGAAGACACAGAGCATTTGTTTTAACTCCGTTTCTGAAGGAAAATTCAGACATGTGTTCAAATCCAGGAAAAACAATCTGTTTTAATGCAAGAAGCACACTCTTCTTTCCAGCGTCTCCAATACAGCAAGAAATATGAGCATGCCCAGAAAAAAATAAATGTATTTCCTACTCAAAAGGACCGTGTCTAGTTCAACTCTGCTTATGAAATTCATACAAATCACAGCATCTCTTCATTGATGCTCTTTAGTTAATAGTGAAAATCGTGTTGGGTTCATGAACTGTGTAAATTCATTGGATCCGAAAAATCACTGGGTTTACCTGAAATGAACTCTTGCTTGTAGGACGACTCAGAGCCTTTGGTTTAAATCTGTATCTGAAGGGAATTTCAGACCAGTGTTCTCATCCATGAAACACCATCTATTTATTGCAAGAAGAATCCTCTTCTGTCCAGGGTCGGCAATACAGAAAGAAATATGAGCATGCCCAGAAAAAATAACTGTGTTTCCTACTCATACGGACCATATCTAGTTGAACTCTGCTTATGAAATTGATACAAACCACAGCATGTCTTACATAGATGCTCTTCAGTTAAGAGTGAAAATCATGTTGGGTTCGTGAACTGTGTAAATTCATTTGATCCGACAAATCACTATGTTTACCGGAAAGGAACTCTTGCTTGTAGGAAGACACAGAGTCTTTGGTTTAACTCTGTTTGTGAAGGGAAATACAGAACAGTGTTCTCATCCATGAAACACACTGTGTTTTAACGCAAAGAGCATGCTCGTCTTTCCAGTGTCTGCAATATAGCAAGAAACACGAGCATGCCCAGAAAAAATCAACTTTGTTTCCTACTCATATGTACCATATCTAGTTGAACTCTGCTTAAGGAACTGTAACAAGCCACAGCATCTCTTACATAGTTGCACTTTAGTTAATAGTGAAAATCGTGTTGGGTTCGTGAACTGTGTAAATTCATTTGAGCTGAAAAATCACTGGGATTACAGGTAATGAACTATTGCATTTAGGAAGACACAGAGCCATTGGTGTAACTCTGTATCTGAAGGGAAATTCAGACCAGTGTTCTCATCCATGAAACACACTCTGTTTTAATTCAAAGAGCATGCTATTCTTTCCAGCGTCTCTAATACAGCAAGAAACATGAGCATGATCAGAAAAAAAGAACTGTGTTTCCTACTCACACGGATCATATCTAGTTGAACTCTCCTCATGAAACTGTAACAAACCACAGCATTTCTCACAGAGATGCTCTTTAGTTAAAAGTGAAAATCGTGTTGGGTTCGTGAACTGTGCAAATTCATTTGAGTCAAAAATCACAGGATTTACCGGAAAAGAACTCTTGCTTGTAGGAAGACACAGAGCCTTTGGTTTAACTCCATTTATGAAGGCAAATTCAGACCAGTGTTCTCATCCATGAAACACACTCTGTTTTAATGCAAAGAGCATGCTATTCTTTCCAGCGTCTGCAATATAATAAGAAACATGAGCATGCCCAGAAAAAATGAACTGTGTTTCCTACTCATATGGACCATATCTAGTTGAACTCTGCTCATGAAACTGTAACAAACCACAGCATTTCTCACAGAGATGCTCTTTAGTTAAAAGTGAAAATCGTGTTGGGTTTGTGAACTGTGCAAATTCATTTGAGTCAAAAATCACAGGATTTACCGGAAAAGAACTCTTGCTTGTAGGAAGACACAGAGCATTTGTTTTAACTCCGTTTCTGAAGGAAAATTCAGACATGTGTTCAAATCCAGGAAAAACAATCTGTTTTAATGCAAGAAGCAAACTCTTCTTTCCAGCGTCTCCAATACAGCAAGAAATATGAGCATGCCCAGAAAAAAAGAAATGAATTTCCTACTCAAAAGGACCGTGTCTAGTTCAACTCTGCTTATGAAACTCATACAAATCACAGCATCTCTTCATTGATGCTCTTTAGTTAATAGTGAAAATCGTGTTGGGTTCATGAACTGTGTAAATTCATTGGATCCGAAAAATCACTGGGTTTACCTGAAATGAACTCTTGCTTGTAGGAAGACTCAGAGCCTTTGGTTTAAATCTGTATCTGAAGGGAATCAGACCAGTGTTCTCATCCATGAAACACCATCTATTTATTGCAAGAAGAATCCTCTTCTGTCCAGGGTCGGCAATACAGCAAGAAATATGAGCATGCCCAGAAAAAATAACTGTGTTTCCTACTCATACGGACCATATCTAGTTGAACTCTGCTTATGAAATTGATACAAACCACAGCATGTCTTACATAGATGCTCTTCAGTTAAGAGTGAAAATCGAGTTGGGTTCGTGAACTGTGTAAATTCATTTGATCCGACAAATCACTATGTTTACCGGAAAGGAACTCTTGCTTGTAGGAAGACACAGAGTCTTTGGTTTAACTCTTTTTGTGAAGGAAAATACAGAACAGTGTTCTCATCCATGAAACACACTGTGTTTTAACGCAAAGAGCATGCTCGTCTTTCCAGCGTCTGCAATATAGCAAGAAACACGAGCATGCCCAGAAAAAATCAACTTTGTTTCCTACTCATATGTACCATATCTAGTTGAACTCTGCTTAAGGAACTGTAACAAGCCACAGCATCTCTTACATAGATGCACTTTAGTTAATAGTGAAAATCGTGTTGGGTTCGTGAACTGTGTAAATTCATTTGAGCTGAAAAATCACTGGGATTACAGGTAATGAACTATTGCATTTAGGAATACACAGAGCCATTGGTGTAACTCTGTATCTGAAGGGAAATTCAGACCAGTGTTCTCATCCATGAAAAACACTCTGTTTTAACGCAACGAGCATGCTCTTCTTTCCAGCGTCTCTAATACAGCAAGAAACATGAGCATGATCAGAAAAAAAGAACTGTGTTTCCTACTCACACGGACCATATCTAGTTGAACTCTGCTTATGAAACTGTAACAAACCACAACATCTTTTACATAGATGTTCGTGTGTTAATAGTGAAAATCGTGTTGGGTTCATAAAATGTGTAAATTCATTTGAGCCGAAAAATCACTGGCTTTACCAGAAATGAACACTTGCTTGTAGGAAGACACAGAGCCTTTGCTTTAACTCCATTTGTGAAGGCAAATTCAGACCAGTGTTCTCATCCATGAAACACACTCTGTTTTAATGCAAAGAGCATGCTATTCTTTCCAGCGTCTGCAATATAATAAGAAACATGAGCATGCCCAGAAAAAATGAACTGTGTTTCCTACTCATACGGACCATATCTAGTTGAACTCTGCTCATGAAACTGTAACAAACCACAGCATTTCTCACAGAGATGCTCTTTAGTTAAAAGTGAAAATCGTGTTGGGTTCGTGAACTGTGCAAATTCATTTGAGTCAAAAATCACAGGATTGACCGGAAAAGAACTCTTGCTTGTAGGAAGACACAGAGCATTTGTTTTAACTCCGTTTCTGAAGGAAAATTCAGACATGTGTTCAAATCCAGGAAAAACAATCTGTTTTAATGCAAGAAGCACACTCTTCTTTCCAGCGTCTCCAATACAGCAAGAAATATGAGCATGCCCAGAAAAAAAGAAATGTATTTCCTACTCAAAAGGACCGTGTCTAGTTCAACTCTGCTTATGAAATTCATACAAATCACAGCATCTCTTCATTGATGCTCTTTAGTTAATAGTGAAAATCGTGTTGGGTTCATGAACTGTGTAAATTCATTGGTTCCGAAAAATCACTGGGTTTACCTGAAATGAACTCTTGCTTGTAGGACGACTCAGAGCCTTTGGTTTAAATCTGTATCTGAAGGGAATTTCAGACCAGTGTTCTCATCCATGAAACACCATCTATTTATTGCAAGAAGAATCCTCTTCTGTCCAGGGTCGGCAATACAGAAAGAAATATGAGCATGCCCAGAAAAAATAACTGTGTTTCCTACTCATACGGACCATATCTAGTTGAACTCTGCTTATGAAATTGATACAAACCACAGCATGTCTTACATAGATGCTCTTCAGTTAAGAGTGAAAATCATGTTGGGTTCGTGAACTGTGTAAATTCATTTGATCCGACAAATCACTATGTTTACCGGAAAGGAACTCTTGCTTGTAGGAAGACACAGAGTCTTTGGTTTAACTCTGTTTGTGAAGGGAAATACAGAACAGTGTTCTCATCCATGAAACACACTGTGTTTTAACGCAAAGAGCATGCTCGTCTTTCCAGTGTCTGCAATATAGCAAGAAACACGAGCATGCCCAGAAAAAATCAACTTTGTTTCCTACTCATATGTACCATATCTAGTTGAACTCTGCTTAAGGAACTGTAACAAGCCACAGCATCTCTTACATAGTTGCACTTTAGTTAATAGTGAAAATCGTGTTGGGTTCGTGAACTGTGTAAATTCATTTGAGCTGAAAAATCACTGGGATTACAGGTAATGAACTATTGCATTTAGGAAGACACAGAGCCATTGGTGTAACTCTGTATCTGAAGGGAAATTCAGACCAGTGTTCTCATCCATGAAACACACTCTGTTTTAATGCAAAGAGCATGCTATTCTTTCCAGCGTCTGCAATATAATAAGAAACATGAGCAAGCCCAGAAAAAATGAACTGTGTTTCCTACTCATACGGACCATATCTAGTTGAACTCTGCTCATGAAACTGTAACAAACCACAGCATTTCTCACAGAGATGCTCTTTAGTTAAAAGTGAAAATCGTGTTGGGTTCGTGAACTGTGCAAATTCATTTGAGTCAAAAATCACAGGATTTACCGGAAAAGAACTCTTGCTTGTAGGAAGACACAGAGCATTTGTTTTAACTCCGTTTCTGAAGGAAAATTCAGACATGTGTTCAAATCCAGGAAAAACAATCTGTTTTAATGCAAGAAGCACACTCTTCTTTCCAGCGTCTCCAATACAGCAAGAAATATGAGCATGCCCAGAAAAAAAGAAATGTATTTCCTACTCAAATGGACCGTGTCTAGTTCAACTCTGCTTATGAAACTCATACAAATCACAGCATCTCTTCATTGATGCTCTTTAGTTAATAGTGAAAATCGTGTTGGGTTCATGAACTGTGTAAATTCATTGGATCCGAAAAATCACTGGGTTTACCTGAAATGAACTCTTGCTTGTAGGACGACTCAGAGCCTTTGGTTTAAATCTGTATCTGAAGGGAATTTCAGACCAGTGTTCTCATCCATGAAACACCATCTATTTATTGCAAGAAGAATCCTCTTCTGTCCAGGGTCGGCAATACAGCAAGAAATATGAGCATGCCCAGAAAAAATAACTGTGTTTCCTACTCATACGGACCATATCTAGTTGAACTCTGCTTATGAAATTGATACAAACCACAGCATGTCTTACATAGATGCTCTTCAGTTAAGAGTGAAAATCGTGTTGGGTTCGTGAACTGTGTAAATTCATTTGATCCGACAAATCACTATGTTTACCGGAAAGGAACTCTTGCTTGTAGGAAGACACAGAGTCTTTGGTTTAACTCTGTTTGTGAAGGGAAATACAGAACAGTGTTCTCATCCATGAAACACACTGTGTTTTAACGCAAAGAGCATGTTCGTCTTTCCAGCGTCTGCAATATAGCAAGAAACACGAGCATGCCCAGAAAAAATCAACTTTGTTTCCTACTCATATGTACCACATCTAGTTGAACTCTGCTTAAGGAACTGTAACAAGCCACAGCATCTCTTACATAGATTCACTTTAGTTAATAGTGAAAATCGTGTTGGGTTCGTGAACTGTGTAAATTCATTTGAGCTGAAAAATCACTGGGATTACAGGTAATGAACTATTGCATTTAGGAATACACAGAGCCATTGGTGTAACTCTGTATCTGAAGGGAAATTCAGACCAGTGTTCTCATCCATGAAAAACACTCTGTTTTAACGCAACGAGCATGCTCTTCTTTCCAGCGTCTCTAATACAGCAAGAAACATGAGCATGATCAGAAAAAAAGAACTGTGTTTCCTACTCACACGGACCATATCTAGTTGAACTCTGCTTATGAAACTGTAACAAACCACAACATCTTTTACATAGATGTTCGTGTGTTAATAGTGAAAATCGTGTTGGGTTCATAAAATGTGTAAATTCATTTGAGCCGAAAAATCACTGGCTTTACCAGAAATGAACACTTGCTTGTAGGAAGACACAGAGCCTTTGCTTTAACTCCATTTGTGAAGGCAAATTCAGACCAGTGTTCTCATCCATGAAACACACTCTGTTTTAATGCAAAGAGCATGCTATTCTTTCCAGCGTCTGCAATATAATAAGAAACATCAGCATGCCCAGAAAAAATGAACTGTGTTTCCTACTCATACGGACCATATCTAGTTGAACTCTGCTCATGAAACTGTAACAAACCACAGCATTTCTCACAGAGATGCTCTTTAGTTAAAAGTGAAAATCGTGTTGGGTTCGTGAACTGTGCAAATTCATTTGAGTCAAAAATCACAGGATTGACCGGAAAAGAACTCTTGCTTGTAGGAAGACACAGAGCATTTGTTTTAACTCCGTTTCTGAAGGAAAATTCAGACATGTGTTCAAATCCAGGAAAAACAATCTGTTTTAATGCAAGAAGCACACTCTTCTTTCCAGCGTCTCCAATACAGCAAGAAATATGAGCATGCCCAGAAAAAAATAAATGTATTTCCTACTCAAAAGGACCGTGTCTAGTTCAACTCTGCTTATGAAATTCATACAAATCACAGCATCTCTTCATTGATGCTCTTTAGTTAATAGTGAAAATCGTGTTGGGTTCATGAACTGTGTAAATTCATTGGATCCGAAAAATCACTGGGTTTACCTGAAATGAACTCTTGCTTGTAGGACGACTCAGAGCCTTTGGTTTAAATCTGTATCTGAAGGGAATTTCAGACCAGTGTTCTCATCCATGAAACACCATCTATTTATTGCAAGAAGAATCCTCTTCTGTCCAGGGTCGGCAATACAGAAAGAAATATGAGCATGCCCAGAAAAAATAACTGTGTTTCCTACTCATACGGACCATATCTAGTTGAACTCTGCTTATGAAATTGATACAAACCACAGCATGTCTTACATAGATGCTCTTCAGTAAAGAGTGAAAATCATGTTGGGTTCGTGAACTGTGTAAATTCATTTGATCCGACAAATCACTATGTTTACCGGAAAGGAACTCTTGCTTGTAGGAAGACACAGAGTCTTTGGTTTAACTCTGTTTGTGAAGGGAAATACAGAACAGTGTTCTCATCCATGAAACACACTGTGTTTTAACGCAAAGAGCATGCTCGTCTTTCCAGTGTCTGCAATATAGCAAGAAACACGAGCATGCCCAGAAAAAATCAACTTTGTTTCCTACTCATATGTACCATATCTAGTTGAACTCTGCTTAAGGAACTGTAACAAGCCACAGCATCTCTTACATAGTTGCACTTTAGTTAATAGTGAAAATCGTGTTGGGTTCGTGAACTGTGTAAATTCATTTGAGCTGAAAAATCACTGGGATTACAGGTAATGAACTATTGCATTTAGGAAGACACAGAGCCATTGGTGTAACTCTGTATCTGAAGGGAAATTCAGACCAGTGTTCTCATCCATGAAACACACTCTGTTTTAATTCAAAGAGCATGCTATTCTTTCCAGCGTCTCTAATACAGCAAGAAACATGAGCATGATCAGAAAAAAAGAACTGTGTTTCCTACTCACACGGATCATATCTAGTTGAACTCTCCTCATGAAACTGTAACAAACCACAGCATTTCTCACAGAGATGCTCTTTAGTTAAAAGTGAAAATCGTGTTGGGTTCGTGAACTGTGCAAATTCATTTGAGTCAAAAATCACAGGATTTACCGGAAAAGAACTCTTGCTTGTAGGAAGACACAGAGCCTTTGGTTTAACTCCATTTATGAAGGCAAATTCAGACCAGTGTTCTCATCCATGAAACACACTCTGTTTTAATGCAAAGAGCATGCTATTCTTTCCAGCGTCTGCAATATAATAAGAAACGTGAGCATGCCCAGAAAAAATGAACTGTGTTTCCTACTCATATGGACCATATCTAGTTGAACTCTGCTCATGAAACTGTAACAAACCACAGCATTTCTCACAGAGATGCTCTTTAGTTAAAAGTGAAAATCGTGTTGGGTTTGTGAACTGTGCAAATTCATTTGAGTCAAAAATCACAGGATTTACCGGAAAAGAACTCTTGCTTGTAGGAAGACACAGAGCATTTGTTTTAACTCCGTTTCTGAAGGAAAATTCAGACATGTGTTCAAATCCAGGAAAAACAATCTGTTTTAATGCAAGAAGCAAACTCTTCTTTCCAGCGTCTCCAATACAGCAAGAAATATGAGCATGCCCAGAAAAAAATAAATGTATTTCCTACTCAAAAGGACCGTGTCTAGTTCAACTCTGCTTATGAAACTCATACAAATCACAGCATCTCTTCATTGATGCTCTTTAGTTAATAGTGAAAATCGTGTTGGGTTCATGAACTGTGTAAATTCATTGGATCCGAAAAATCACTGGGTTTACCTGAAATGAACTCTTGCTTGTAGGAAGACTCAGAGCCTTTGGTTTAAATCTGTATCTGAAGGGAATCAGACCAGTGTTCTCATCCATGAAACACCATCTATTTATTGCAAGAAGAATCCTCTTCTGTCCAGGGTCGGCAATACAGCAAGAAATATGAGCATGCCCAGAAAAAATAACTGTGTTTCCTACTCATACGGACCATATCTAGTTGAACTCTGCTTATGAAATTGATACAAACCACAGCATGTCTTACATAGATGCTCTTCAGTTAAGAGTGAAAATCGAGTTGGGTTCGTGAACTGTGTAAATTCATTTGATCCGACAAATCACTATGTTTACCGGAAAGGAACTCTTGCTTGTAGGAAGACACAGAGTCTTTGGTTTAACTCTTTTTGTGAAGGAAAATACAGAACAGTGTTCTCATCCATGAAACACACTGTGTTTTAACGCAAAGAGCATGCTCGTCTTTCCAGCGTCTGCAATATAGCAAGAAACACGAGCATGCCCAGAAAAAATCAACTTTGTTTCCTACTCATATGTACCATATCTAGTTGAACTCTGCTTAAGGAACTGTAACAAGCCACAGCATCTCTTACATAGATGCACTTTAGTTAATAGTGAAAATCGTGTTGGGTTCGTGAACTGTGTAAATTCATTTGAGCTGAAAAATCACTGGGATTACAGGTAATGAACTATTGCATTTAGGAATACACAGAGCCATTGGTGTAACTCTGTATCTGAAGGGAAATTCAGACCAGTGTTCTCATCCATGAAAAACACTCTGTTTTAACGCAACGAGCATGCTCTTCTTTCCAGCGTCTCTAATACAGCAAGAAACATGAGCATGATCAGAAAAAAAGAACTGTGTTTCCTACTCACACGGACCATATCTAGTTGAACTCTGCTTATGAAACTGTAACAAACCACAACATCTTTTACATAGATGTTCGTGTGTTAATAGTGAAAATCGTGTTGGGTTCATAAAATGTGTAAATTCATTTGAGCCGAAAAATCACTGGCTTTACCAGAAATGAACACTTGCTTGTAGGAAGACACAGAGCCTTTGCTTTAACTCCATTTGTGAAGGCAAATTCAGACCAGTGTTCTCATCCATGAAACACACTCTGTTTTAATGCAAAGAGCATGCTATTCTTTCCAGCGTCTGCAATATAATAAGAAACATGAGCATGCCCAGAAAAAATGAACTGTGTTTCCTACTCATATGGACCATATCTAGTTGAACTCTGCTCATGAAACTGTAACAAACCACAGCATTTCTCACAGAGATGCTCTTTAGTTAAAAGTGAAAATCGTGTTGGGTTCGTGAACTGTGCAAATTCATTTGAGTCAAAAATCACAGGATTGACCGGAAAAGAACTCTTGCTTGTAGGAAGACACAGAGCATTTGTTTTATCTCCGTTTCTGAAGGAAAATTCAGACATGTGTTCAAATCCAGGAAAAACAATCTGTTTTAATGCAAGAAGCACACTCTTCTTTCCAGCGTCTCCAATACAGCAAGAAATATGAGCATGCCCAGAAAAAAAGAAATGTATTTCCTACTCAAAAGGACCGTGTCTAGTTCAACTCTGCTTATGAAATTCATACAAATCACAGCATCTCTTCATTGATGCTCTTTAGTTAATAGTGAAAATCGTGTTGGGTTCATGAACTGTGTAAATTCATTGGTTCCGAAAAATCACTGGGTTTACCTGAAATGAACTCTTGCTTGTAGGACGACTCAGAGCCTTTGGTTTAAATCTGTATCTGAAGGGAATTTCAGACCAGTGTTCTCATCCATGAAACACCATCTATTTATTGCAAGAAGAATCCTCTTCTGTCCAGGGTCGGCAATACAGAAAGAAATATGAGCATGCCCAGAAAAAATAACTGTGTTTCCTACTCATACGGACCATATCTAGTTGACCTCTGCTTATGAAATTGATACAAACCAGAGCATGTCTTACATAGATGCTCTTCAGTTAAGAGTGAAAATCATGTTGGGTTCGTGAACTGTGTAAATTCATTTGATCCGACAAATCACTATGTTTACCGGAAAGGAACTCTTGCTTGTAGGAAGACACAGAGTCTTTGGTTTAACTGTGTTTGTGAAGGGAAATACAGAACAGTGTTCTCATCCATGAAACACACTGTGTTTTAACGCAAAGAGCATGCTCGTCTTTCCAGTGTCTGCAATATAGCAAGAAACACGAGCATGCCCAGAAAAAATCAACTTTGTTTCCTACTCATATGTACCATATCTAGTTGAACTCTGCTTAAGGAACTGTAACAAGCCACAGCATCTCTTACATAGTTGCACTTTAGTTAATAGTGAAAATCGTGTTGGGTTCGTGAACTGTGTAAATTCATTTGAGCTGAAAAATCACTGGGATTACAGGTAATGAACTATTGCATTTAGGAAGACACAGAGCCATTGGTGTAACTCTGTATCTGAAGGGAAATTCAGACCAGTGTTCTCATCCATGAAACACACTCTGTTTTAATGCAAAGAGCATGCTATTCTTTCCAGCGTCTGCAATATAATAAGAAACATGAGCATGCCCAGAAAAAATGAACTGTGTTTCCTACTCACACGGATCATATCTAGTTGAACTCTGCTCATGAAACTGTAACAAACCACAGCATTTCTCACAGAGATGCTCTTTAGTTAAAAGTGAAAATCGTGTTGGGTTCGTGAACTGTGCAAATTCATTTGAGTCAAAAATCACAGGATTTACCGGAAAAGAACTCTTGCTTGTAGGAAGACACAGAGCCTTTGGTTTAACTCCATTTATGAAGGCAAATTCAGACCAGTGTTCTCATCCATGAAACACACTCTGTTTTAATGCAAAGAGCATGCTATTCTTTCCAGTGTCTGCAATATAATAAGAAACATCAGCATGCCCAGAAAAAATGAACTGTGTTTCCTACTCATACGGACCATATCTAGTTGAACTCTGCTCATGAAACTGTAACAAACCACAGCATTTCTCACAGAGATGCTCTTTAGTTAAAAGTGAAAATCGTGTTGGGTTCGTGAACTGTGCAAATTCATTTGAGTCAAAAATCACAGGATTTACCGGAAAAGAACTCTTGCTTGTAGGAAGACACAGAGCATTTGTTTTAACTCCGTTTCTGAAGGAAAATTCAGACATGTGTTCAAATCCAGGAAAAACAATCTGTTTTAATGCAAGAAGCACACTCTTCTTTCCAGCGTCTCCAATACAGCAAGAAATATGAGCATGCCCAGAAAAAAAGAAATGAATTTCCTACTCAAAAGGACCGTGTCTAGTTCAACTCTGCTTATGAAACTCATACAAATCACAGCATCTCTTCATTGATGCTCTTTAGTTAATAGTGAAAATCGTGTTGGGTTCATGAACTGTGTAAATTCATTGGATCCGAAAAATCACTGGGTTTACCGGAAATGAACTCTTGCTTGTAGGAAGACTCAGAGCCTTTGGTTTAAATCTGTATCTGAAGGGAATCAGACCAGTGTTCTCATCCATGAAACACCATCTATTTATTGCAAGAAGAATCCTCTTCTGTCCAGGGTCGGCAATACAGCAAGAAATATGAGCATGCCCAGAAAAAATAACTGTGTTTCCTACTCATACGGACAATATCTAGTTGAACTCTGCTTATGAAATTGATACAAACCACAGCATTTCTCACAGAGATGCTCTTTAGTTAAAAGTGAAAATCGTGTTGGGTTTGTGAACTGTGCAAATTCATTTGATCCGACAAATCACTATGTTTACCGGAAATGAACTCTTGCTTGTAGGAAGACACAGAGTCTTTGGTTTAACTCTGTTTGTGAAGGGAAATACAGAACAGTGTTCTCATCCATGAAACACACTGTGTTTTAACGCAAAGAGCATGCTCGTCTTTCCAGTGTCTGCAATATAGCAAGAAACACGAGCATGCCCAGAAAAAATCAACTTTGTTTCCTACTCATATGTACCATATCTAGTTGAACTCTGCTTAAGGAACTGTAACAAGCCACAGCATCTCTTACATAGATGCACTTTAGTTAATAGTGAAAATCGTGTTGGGTTCGTGAACTGTGTAAATTCATTTGAGCTGAAAAATCACTGGGATTACAGGTAATGAACTATTGCATTTAGGAAGACACAGAGCCATTGGTGTAACTCTGTATCTGAAGGGAAATTCAGACCAGTGTTCTCATCCATGAAAAACACTCTGTTTTAACGCAATGAGCATGCTCTTCTTTCCAGCGTCTCTAAAACAGCAAGAAACATGAGCATGATCAGAAAAAAAGAACTGTGTTTCCTACTCACACGGATCATATCTAGTTGAGCTCTGCTCATGAAACTGTAACAAACCACAGCATTTCTCACAGAGATGCTCTTTAGTTAAAAGTGAAAATCGTGTTGGGTTCGTGAACTGTGCAAATTCATTTGAGTCAAAAATCACAGGATTTACCGGAAAAGAACTCTTGCTTGTAGGAAGACACAGAGCCTTTGGTTTAACTCCATTTATGAAGGCAAATTCAGACCAGTGTTCTCATCCATGAAACACACTCTGTTTTAATGCAAAGAGCATGCTATTCTTTCCAGTGTCTGCAATATAATAAGAAACATCAGCATGCCCAGAAAAAATGAACTGTGTTTCCTACTCATACGGACCATATCTAGTTGAACTCTGCTCATGAAACTGTAACAAACCACAGCATTTCTCACAGAGATGCTCTTTAGTTAAAAGTGAAAATCGTGTTGGGTTCGTGAACTGTGCAAATTCATTTGAGTCAAAAATCACAGGATTTACCGGAAAAGAACTCTTGCTTGTAGGAAGACACAGAGCATTTGTTTTAACTCCGTTTCTGAAGGAAAATTCAGACATGTGTTCAAATCCAGGAAAAACAATCTGTTTTAATGCAAGAAGCACACTCTTCTTTCCAGCGTCTCCAATACAGCAAGAAATATGAGCATGCCCAGAAAAAAAGAAATGAATTTCCTACTCAAAAGGACCGTGTCTAGTTCAACTCTGCTTATGAAACTCATACAAATCACAGCATCTCTTCATTGATGCTCTTTAGTTAATAGTGAAAATCGTGTTGGGTTCATGAACTGTGTAAATTCATTGGATCCGAAAAATCACTGGGTTTACCTGAAATGAACTCTTGCTTGTAGGAAGACTCAGAGCCTTTGGTTTAAATCTGTATCTGAAGGGAATCAGACCAGTGTTCTCATTCATGAAACACCATCTATTTATTGCAAGAAGAATCCTCTTCTGTCCAGGGTCGGCAATACAGCAAGAAATATGAGCATGCCCAGAAAAAATAACTGTGTTTCCTACTCATACGGACAATATCTAGTTGAACTCTGCTTATGAAATTGATACAAACCACAGCATTTCTCACAGAGATGCTCTTTAGTTAAAAGTGAAAATCGTGTTGGGTTTGTGAACTGTGCAAATTCATTTGAGTCAAAAATCACAGGATTTACCGGAAAAGAACTCTTGCTTGTAGGAAGACACAGAGCATTTGTTTTAACTCCGTTTCTGAAGGAAAATTCAGACATGTGTTCAAATCCAGGAAAAACAAACTGTTTTAATGCAAGAAGCAAACTCTTCTTTCCAGCGTCTCCAATAGAGCTAGAAATATGAGCATGCCCAGAAAAAAAGAAATGTATTTCCTACTCAAAAGGACCGTGTCTAGTTCAACTCTGCTTATGAAACTCATACAAATCACAGCATCTCTTCAGAGATGCTCTTTAGGTAATAGTGAAAATCGTGTTGGGTTCATGAACTGTGTAAATTCATTTGAGCCGAAAAATCACTGGGTTTACCCGAAATGAACTCTTGCTTGTAGGAAGACAGGGAGCCTTTGGTTTAACTCCGTTTGTGAAGGGAAATTCAGACCAGTGTTCTCATCCATGAAACACACTGTGTTTTAAAGCAAAGAGCATGCTCGTCTTTCCAGCGTCTGCAATATAGCAAGAAACACGAGCATGCCCAGAAAAATTCAACTTTGTTTCCTACTCATATGTACCATATCTAGTTGAACTCTGCTTAAGGAACTGTAACAAGCCACAGCATCTCTTACATAGATGCACTTTAGTTAATAGTGAAAATCGTGTTGGGTTCGTGAACTGTGTAAATTCATTTGAGCTGAAAAATCACTGGGTTTACAGGTAATGAACTATTGCATTTAGGAAGACACAGAGCCATTAGTGTAACTCTGTATCTTAAGGGAAATTCAGACCAGTGTTCTCATCCATGAAAAACACTCTGTTTTAACGCAACGAGCATGCTCTTCTTTCCAGCGTCTCTAATACAGCAAGAAACATGAGCATGATCAGAAAAAAAGAACTGTGTTTCCTACTCACACGGACCATATCTAGTTGAACTCTGCTTATGAAACTGTAACAAACCACAACATCTTTTACATAGATGTTCGTGTGTTAATAGTGAAAATCGTGTTGGGTTCATAAAATGTGTAAATTCATTTGAGCCGAAAAATCACTGGCTTTACCAGAAATGAACACTTGCTTGTAGGAAGACACAGAGCCTTTGGTTTAACTCCATTTGTGAAGGCAAATTCAGACCAGTGTTCTCTTCCATGAAATACACTCTGTTTTAATGCAAAGAGCATGCTATTCTTTCCAGCGTCTGCAATATAATAAGAAACATGAGCATGGCCAGAAAAAATGAACTGTGTTTCCTACTCATACGGACCATATCTAGTTGAACTCTGCTCATGAAACTGTAACAAACCACAGCATTTCTCACAGAGATGCTCTTTAGTTATAAGTGAAAATCGTGTTGGGTTCGTGAACTGTGCAAATTCATTTGAGTCAAAAATCACAGGATTGACCGGAAAAGAACTCTTGCTTGTTTGAAGACACAGAGCATTTGTTTTAACTCCGTTTCTGAAGGAAAATTCAGACATGTGTTCAAATCCAGGAAAAACAATCTGTTTTAATGCAAGAAGCACACTCTTCTTTCCAGCGTCTCCAATACAGCAAGAAATATGAGCATGCCCAGAAAAAAGAAATGTATTTCCTACTCAAAAGGACCGTGTCTAGTTCAACTCTGCTTATGAAACTCATACAAATCACAGCATCTCTTCATTGATGCTCTTTAGTTAATAGTGAAAATCGTGTTGGGTTCATGAACTGTGTAAATTCATTGGATCCGAAAAATCACTGGGTTTACCTGAAATGAACTCTTGCTTTTAGGAAGACTCAGAGCCTTTGGTTTAAATCTGTATCTGAAGGTAATTTCAGAACATTGTTCTCATCCATGAAACACCATCTATTTATTGCAAGAAGAATCCTCTTCTGTCCAGGGTCGGCAATACAGCAAGAAATATGAGCATGCCCAGAAAAAATAACTGTGTTTCCTACTCATACGGACCATATCTAGTTGAACTCTGCTTATGAAATTGATACAAACCACAGCATATCTTACATAGATGCTCTTCAGTTAAGAGTGAAAATCGTGTTGGGTTCGTGAACTGTGTAAATTCATTTGATCCGACAAATCACTATGTTTACCGGAAAGGAACTCTTGCTTGTAGGAAGACACAGAGTCTTTGGTTTAACTCTGTTTGTGAAGGGAAATACAGAACAGTGTTCTCATCCATGAAACACACTGTGTTTTAACGCAAAGAGCATGCTCGTCTTTCCAGCGTCTGCAATATAGCAAGAAACACGAGCATGCCCAGAAAAAATCAACTTTGTTTCCTACTCATATGTACCATATCTAGTTGAACTCTGCTTAAGGAACTATAACAAGCCACAGCATCTCTTACATAGATTCACTTTAGTTAATAGTGAAAATCGTGTTGGGTTCGTGAACTGTGTAAATTCATTTGAGCCGAAAAATCACTGGGTATACCCGAAGTGAACTATTGCTTGTAGGAAGACAGGGAGCCTTTGGTTTATCTCCGTTTGTGAAGGGAAATTCAGACCAGTTTTCTCATCCATGAAACACACTGTGTTTTAACGCAAAGAGCATGCTCGTCTTTCCAGCGTCTGCAATATAGCAAGAAACACGAGCATGCCCAGAAAAAATCAACTTTGTTTCCTACTCATATGTACCATATCTAGTTGAACTCTGCTTAAGGAACTGTAACAAGCCACAGCATCTCTTACATAGATGCACTTTAGTTAATAGTGAAAATCGTGTTGGGTTCGTGAACTGTGTAAATTCATTTGAGCTGAAAAATCACTGGGTTTACAGGAAATGAACTATTGCATTTAGGAAGACACAGAGCCATTGGTGTAACTCTGTATCTGAAGGGAAATTCAGACCAGTGTTCTCATCCATGAAAAACACTCTGTTTTAACGCAACGAGCATGCTCTTCTTTCCAGCGTCTCTAATACAGCAAGAAACATGAGCATGATCAGAAAAAAAGAACTGTGTTTCCTACTCACACGGATCATATCTAGTTGAACTCTGCTTATGAAACTGTAACAAACCACAACATCTTTTACATAGATGTTCGTGTGTTAATAGTGAAAATCGTGTTGGGTTCATAAAATGTGTAAATTCATTTGAGCCGAAAAATCACTGGCTTTACCAGAAATGAACACTTGCTTGTAGGAAGACACAGAGCCTTTGGTTTAACTCCATTTGTGAAGGCAAATTCAGACCAGTGTTCTCATCCATGAAACACACTCTGTTTTAATGCAAAGAGCATGCTATTCATTCCAGCGTCTGCAATATAATAAGAAACATGAGCATGCCCAGAAAAAATGAACTGTGTTTCCTACTCATACGGACCATATCTAGTTGAACTCTGCTCATGAAACTGTAACAAACCACAGCATTTCTCACAGAGATGCTCTTTAGTTAAAAGTGAAAATCGTGTTGGGTTCGTGAACTGTGCAAATTCATTTGAGTCAAAAATCACAGGATTTACCGGAAAAGAACTCTTGCTTGTAGGAAGACACAGAGCATTTGTTTTAACTCCGTTTCTGAAGGAAAATTCAGACAAGTGTTCAAATCCAGGAAAAACAATCTGTTTTAATGCAAGAAGCACACTCTTCTTTCCAGCGTCTCCATTACAGCAAGAAATATGAGCATGCCCAGAAAAAAGAAATGTATTTCCTACTCAAAAGGACCGTGTCTAGTTCAACTCTGCTTATGAAACTCATACAAATCACAGCATCTCTTCATTGATGCTCTTTAGTTAATAGTGAAAATCGTGTTGGGTTCATGAACTGTGTAAATTCATTGGATCCGAAAAATCACTGGGTTTACCTGAAATGAACTCTTGCTTGTAGGGAGACTCAGAGCCTTTGGTTTAAATCTGTATCTGAAGGGAATTTCAGACCAATGTTCTCATCCATGAAACACCATCTATTTATTGCAAGAAGAATCCTCTTCTGTCCAGGGTCGGCAATACAGCAAGAAATATGAGCATGCCCAGAAAAAATAACTGTGTTTCCTACTCATACGGACCATATCTAGTTGAACTCTGCTCATGAAACTGTAACAAACCACAGCATTTCTCACAGAGATGCTCTTTATTTAAAAGTGAAAATCGTGTTGGGTTCGTGAACTGTGCAAATTCATTTGATCCGACAAATCACTATGTTTACCGGAAATGAACTCTTGCTTGTAGGAAGACACAGACACTTTGGTTTAACTCCGTTTGTGAAGAGAAATACAGACCACCGTTCTCATCCATAAAACACCCTCTGTTTTAACGCAAGAAGCATCCTCTTCTGTCTAGCGTCTCCTATACAGCAAGAAACATGAGCATGCCCAGAAAATATGAATTGTGTTTCCTACTCATATGGACCATATCTAGTTGAACTCTGCTCATGAAACGGTAACAAACCACAGCATTTCTCACAGAGATGCTCTTTAGTTAAAAGTGAAAATCGTGTTGTGTTTGTGAACTGTGCAAATTCATTTGAGTCACAAATCACAGGATTTACCGGAAAAGAACTCTTGCTTGTAGGAAGACACAGAGCATTTGTTTTAACTCCGTTTCTGAAGGAAAATTCAGACATGTGTTCAAATCCAGGAAAAACAAACTGTTTTAATGCAAGAAGCAAACTCTTCTTTCCAGCGTCTCCAATAGAGCTAGAAATATGAGCATGCCCAGAAAAAAAGAAATGTATTTCCTACTCAAAAGGACCGTGTCTAGTTCAACTCTGCTTATGAAACTCATACAAATCACAGCATCTCTTCAGAGATGCTCTTTAGGTAATAGTGAAAATCGTGTTGGGTTCGTGAACTGTGTAAATTCATTTGAGCCGAAAAATCACTGGGTTTACCCGAAATGAACTCTTGCTTGTAGGAAGACAGGGAGCCTTTGGTTTAACTCCGTTTGTGAAGGGAAATTCAGACCAGTGTTCTCATCCATGAAACACACTGTGTTTTAAAGCAAAGAGCATGCTCGTCTTTCCAGCGTCTGCAATATAGCAAGAAACACGAGCATGCCCAGAAAAATTCAACTTTGTTTCCTACTCATATGTACCATATCTAGTTGAACTCTGCTTAAGGAACTGTAACAAGCCACAGCATCTCTTACATAGATGCACTTTAGTTAATAGTGAAAATCGTGTTGGGTTCGTGAACTGTGTAAATTCATTTGAGCTGAAAAATCACTGGGTTTACAGGTAATGCACTATTGCATTTAGGAAGACACAGAGCCATTAGTGTAACTCTGTATCTTAAGGGAAATTCAGACCAGTGTTCTCATCCATGAAAAACACTCTGTTTTAACGCAACGAGCATGCTCTTCTTTCCAGCGTCTCTAATACAGCAAGAAACATGAGCATGATCAGAAAAAAAGAACTGTGTTTCCTACTCACACGGACCATATCTAGTTGAACTCTGCTTATGAAACTGTAACAAACCACAACATCTTTTACATAGATGTTCGTGTGTTAATAGTGAAAATCGTGTTGGGTTCATAAAATGTGTAAATTCATTTGAGCCGAAAAATCACTGGCTTTACCAGAAATGAACACTTGCTTGTAGGAAGACACAGAGCCTTTGGTTTAACTCCATTTGTGAAGGCAAATTCAGACCAGTGTTCTCATCCATGAAACACACTCTGTTTTAATGCAAAGAGCATGCTATTCTTTCCAGCGTCTGCAATATAATAAGAAACATGAGCATGCCCAGAAAAAATGAACTGTGTTTCCTACTCATACGGACCATATCTAGTTGAACTCTGCTCATGAAACTGTAACAAACCACAGCATTTCTCCCAGAGATGCTCTTTAGTTAAAAGTAAAAATCGTGTTGGGTTCGTGAAATGTGCAAATTCATTTGAGTCAAAAATCACAGGATTTACTGGAAAAGAACTCATGCTTGTAGGAAGACACAGAGCATTTGTTTTAACTCCGTTTCTGAAGGAAAATTCAGACAAGTGTTCAAATCCAGGAAAAACAATCTGTTTTAATGCAAGAAGCACACTCTTCTTTCCAGCGTCTCCATTACAGCAAGAAATATGAGCATGCCCAGAAAAAAGAAATGTATTTCCTACTCAAAAGGACCGTGTCTAGTTCAACTCTGCTTATGAAACTCATACAAATCACAGCATCTCTTCATTGATGCTCTTTAGTTAATAGTGAAAATCGTGTTGGGTTCATGAACTGTGTAAATTCATTGGATCCGAAAAATCACTGGGTTTACCTGAAATGAACTCTTGCTTGTAGGGAGACTCAGAGCCTTTGGTTTAAATCTGTATCTGAAGGGAATTTCAGACCAATGTTCTCATCCATGAAACACCATCTATTTATTGCAAGAAGAATCCTCTTCTGTCCAGGGTCGGCAATACAGCAAGAAATATGAGCATGCCCAGAAAAAATAACTGTTTTTCCTACTCATACGGACCTTATCTAGTTGAACTCTGCTTATGAAATTGATACAAACCACAGCATGTCTTACATAGATGCTCTTCAGTTAAGAGTGAAAATCGTGTTGGGTTCGTGAACTGTGTAAATTCATTTGATCCGACAAATCACTATGTTTACCGGAAATGAACTCTTGCTTGTAGGAAGACACAGAGTCTTTGGTTTAACTCTGTTTGTGAAGGGAAATACAGAACAGTGTTCTCCTCCATGAAACACACTCTGTTTTAACGCAAAGAGCATGCTCTTCTTTCCACCGTCTCTAATACAGCAAGAAATGTGAGCATGCCCAGAAAAAACAACTGTGTTTCCTACTCATATGGACCATATCTAGTTGAACTCTGCTTATGAAATTGATACAAACCAAAGCATCTCTTACATAGATGCTCTTTAGTTAATAGTGAAAATCGTGTTGGGTTCGTGAACTTTGTAAATTCATTTTAGCGGACATATCACTATGTTTACTGGAAATCAACTCTTGCATGTAGGAAGACACAGAGCCTTTGATTTAACTCCATTTGTGAAGAGAAATTCAGACCAGCGTTCTAATCCATGAAACACCCTCTGTTTTAACGCAAAAAGCATCCTAGTCTGTCCAGCGTCTCCTATACAGCAAGAAACATGAGCATGCCCAGAAAATATGAATTGTGTTTCCTACTCATATGGACCATATCTAGTTGAACTCTGCTCATGAAACTGTAACAAACCACAGCATTTCTCACAGAGATGCTCTTCAGTTAAAAGTGAAAATCGTGTTGGGTTTGTGAACTGTGCAAATTCATTTGAGTCAAAAATCACAGGATTTACCGGAAAAGAACTCTTGCTTGTAGGAAGACACAGAGCATTTTTTTAACTCCATTTCTGAAGGAAAATTCGAACATGTGTTCAAATCCAGGAAAAACAATCTGTTTTAATGCAAGTAGCAAACTCTTCTTTCCAGCGTCTCCAATAGAGCTAGAAATATGAGCATGCCCAGAAAATAAGAAATGTGTTTCCTACTCAAAAGGACCGTGTCTAGTTCAACTCTGCTTATGAAACTCATACAAATCACAGCATCTTTTCATAGATGCTCTTTAGTTAATAGTGAAAATCGTGTTGGGTTCGTGAACTGTGTAAATTCATTGGAGCCGTAAAATCACTGGGTTTACCTGAAATGAACTCTTGCTTGTAGGAAGACACAGAGCTTTTGGTTTAACTCTGTATCTGAAGGGAAATTCAGACCAGTGTTCTCATCCATGAAACACCATCTATTTATTGCAAGAAGAATCCTCTTCTGTCCAGCGTCGGCAATACAGCAAGAAATATGAGCATGCCCAGAAAAAATAACTGTGTTTCCTACTCATACGGACCATATCTAGTTGAACTCTGCTTAGGAAATTGATACAAACCACAGCATGTCTTACATAGATGCTCTTTAGTTAAGAGTGAAAATCGTGTTGGGTTCGTGAACTGTGTAAATTCATTTGATCCGACAAATCACTATGTTTACCGGAAATGAACTCTTGCTTGTAGGAAGACACAGACACTTTGGTTTAACTCCATTTGTGAAGAGAAATACAGACCAGCGTTCTCATCCATAAAACACCCTCTGTTTAACGCAAGAAGCATCCTCATCTGTCTAGCGTCTCCTATACAGCAAGAAACATGAGCATGCACAGAAAATATGAATTGTGTTTCCTACTCATACGGACCATATCTAGTTGAACTCTGCTTATGAAACTGTACCAAACCACAGCATCATTTACATAGATGCTCTTTAGTAAATAGTGAAAGTCGTGTTGGGTTCGTGATCTGTGTTAATTCATTTGAGCCGAAAAATCACTGGGTTTACCAGAAATGAACTCTTGCTTGTAGGAAGACACAGAGCCTTTGGTTTAACTCCATTACTGAAGGAAAATTCAGACCCATGTCCTAATCCATGAAACACACTCTGTTTTAACGCAAGAAGCTTGCTCTTTTTTCCAGCGTCTCCAATCCAGCAAGAAACATGAGCATGCCCAGAAAAAAAGAACTGTATTTCCTACTCAAAAGGACCAGGTCTATTTCAACTCTGCATATGAAACTCATACAAACCACAGTATCTCTTCTTTGATGCTCTTTAGTTAATAATGAAAATCGTGTTGGGTTCTTGAACTGTGTAAATTCATTTGAGCCGAAAAATCACTGGGATTACCGGAAATGAACTCTTGCTTGTAGGAAGACACAGAGCCTTTGGTTTAACTCTGTATTGAAGGGAAATACAGAACAGTGTTCTCCTCCATGAAACACACTCTGTTTTAACACTAAGAGCATGCTCTTCTTTCCACCGTCTCTAATACAGCAAGAAACATGAGCATGCCCAGAAAAAAAAAAAACTGAGTTTCCTACTCATATGGACCATATCTAGTTGAAATCTGCTTATGAAATTGATACAAACCAAAGCATCTCTTACATAGATGCTCTTTAGTTAATAGTGAAAATCGTGTTGGGTTGTGAACTGTGTAAATTCATTTGAGCCGAAAAATCACTGGGTTTACCTGAAATGAACTCTTGCTTGTAGGAAGACACAGAGCCTTTGGTTTAACACTGTATCTGAAGGGAAATTCAGACCAGTGGTCTCATCCATGAAACACCATCTGTTTATTGCAAGAAGAATCCTCTTCTGTCCAGCGTCGTCAACACAGCAACAAATATGAGCATGCCCAGAAAAAATAACTGTGTTTCCTACTCATATGGACCATATCTAGTTGAACTCTGCTTATGAAATTGATACAAACCACAGAATCTCTTATATAGATGCTCTTTAGTTAATAGTGAAAATCGTGTTGGGTTTGTGAACTGTGTAAATTCATTTGAGCCGAAAAATCACTGGGTTTCCCTGAAATGAACTCTTGCATGTAGGAAGACAGGGAGCCTTTGGTTTAACTCCGTTTGTGAAGGGAAATTCAGACCAGTTTTCTCATCCATGAAACACACTCTGTTTTAACGCAAAAAGCATCCTAGTCTGTCCAGCGTCTCGTATACAGCAAGAAACATGAGCATGAACAGAAAAAAAGAACTGTGTTTCCTACTCATACGGACCATATCTAGTTGAACTCTGCTTATGAAACTGTAACAAACCACAGCATCATTTACATAGATGCTCATTAGTAAATTGTGAAAGTCGTGTTGGTTTTCTGATCTGTGTTAATTCATTTGAGCCGAAAAATCACTGGGTTTACCAGAAATGAACTCTTGCTTGTAGGAAGACACAGAGCCTTTGGTTTAACTCTGTTTTGAAGGGAAATACAGAACAGTGTTCTCCTCCATGAAACACACTCTGTTTTAACGCTAAGAGCATGCTCTTCTTTCCACCATCTCTAATACAGCAAGAAACATGAGCATGCGCAGAAAAAAAAACTGTGTTTCCTACTCATATGGACCATATCTAGTTGAACTCTGCTCATGAAACTGTAACAATCCACAGCATCTCTCACAGAGATGCTCTTTAGTTAATAGTGAAAATCGTGTTGGGTTCGTGAACTGTGCAAATTCATTTGAGTCAAAAATCACTGGGTTTCCTGGAAATGAACTCTTGCTTGTAGGAAGACACAGAGCCTTTGGTTTAACTCTTTATCTGAAGGGAAATTCAGACCAGTGTTCTCATCCTTGAAACACCATCTGTTTTAACGCAAGAAGAATCCTCTTCTGTCCAGCGTCGGCAATACAGCAACAAATATGAGCATGCCCAGAAAAAATAACTGTGTTTCCTACTCATACGGAACATATCTAGTTGAACTCTGCTTATGAAATTGATACAAACCACAGAATCTCTTACATAGATGCTCTTTAGTTAATAGTGAAAATCGTGTTGGGTTGTGAACTGTGTAAATTCATTTGAGCCGAAACATCACTGGGTTTACCTGAAATGAACTCTTGCTTGTAGGAAGACACAGAGACTTTGGTTTAACTCTGTATCTGAAGGGAAATTCAGACCAGTGTTCTCATCCATGAAACAACATCTGTTTTAACGGTAGAAGAATCCTCTTCTGTCAAGTGTCGGCAATACAGCAAGAAATATGAGCATGCCCAGAAAAAATAACTGTGTTTCCTACTCATACGGACCATATCTAGTTGAACTCTGCTTATGATATTGACACAAACCACAGCATGTCTTACATAGATGCTCTTTAGTTAATTATGAAAATAGTGTTGGGTTCGTGAACTGTGTAAATTCATTTGAGCCGAAAAATCACTGGGTTTACCCGAAATGAACTCTTGCTTGTAGGAAGACAGAGCCTTTGGTTTAAATCCGTTTGTGAAGGGAAATTCAGACCAGTGTTCTCATCCATGAAACACACTCTGTTTTAACGCAAAGAGCATGCTCGTCTTTCCAGCGTCTGCAATATAGCAAGAAACACGAGCATGCCCAGAAAAAATTAACTGTGTTTCCTACTCATATGTACCATATCTAGTTGTACTCTGCTTAAGGAACTGTAACAAGCCACAGCATCTCTTACAAAGATGCACTTTAGTTAATAGTGAAAATCGTGTTGGGTTCGTGAACTGTGTAAATTCATTTGAGCTGAAAAATTACTGGGTTTGCAGGAAATGAACTATTGCATTTAGGAAGACACAGAGCCATTGGTTTAACTCTGTATCTGAAGGGAAATTCAGACCAGTGTTCTCATCCATGAAAAACACTCTGTTTTAACGCAACGCGCATGCTCTTCTTTCCAGCGTCTCTAATACAGCAAGAAACATGAGCATGATCAGAAAAAAAGTACTGTGTTTCCTACTCATACGGACCATATCTAGTTGAACTCTGCTTATGAAATTGTAAAAAACCACAACATCTTTTACATAGATGTTCGTGTGTTAATAGTGAAAATCGTGTTGCGTTCATAAAATGTGTAAATTCATTTGAGCCGAAAAATCACTGGCTTTACCAGAAATGAACACTTGCTTGTAGGAAGACACAGAGCCTTTGGTTTAACTCCATTTGTGAAGGCAAATTCAGACCAGTGTTCTCATCCATGAAACACACTCTGTTTTAATGCAAAGAGCATGCTATTCTTTCCAGCGTCTGCATTATAATAAGAAACATGAGAATGCACAGAAAAAATGAACTGTGTTTCCTACTCATACGGACCATATCTAGTTGAACTCTGCTTATGAAATTGATACAAACCACAGCATGTCTTACATAGATGCTCTTTAGTTAAGAGTGAAATTCGTGTTGGGTTCGTGAACTGTGTAAATTCATTTGAGTCAAAAATCACAGGATTTACCGGAAAAGAACTCTTGCTTGTGGGAAGACACAGACACTTTGGTTTAACTCCGTTTGTGAAGAGAAATACAGTACAGCATTCTCATCCATAAAAAACCCTCTGTTTTAACGCAAGAAGCACACTTTTCTTTCCAGCGTCTCCAATACAGCAAGAAATATGAGCATGCCCAGAAAAAAAGAAATGTATTTCCTACTCAAAAGGACCGTGTCTAGTTCAACTCTGCTTATGAAACTCATACAAATCACAGCATCTCTTCATAGATGCTCTTTAATTAATAGTGAAAATCGTGTTGGGTTCATGAACTGTGTAAATTCATTTGAGTCAAAAATCACTGGATTTACCGGAAAAGATCTCTTGCTTGTAGGAAGACACAGAACCTTTGTTTTATCTCCGTTTCTGAAGGAAACTTCAGACCTATGTTCAAATCCAGGAAACACAATCTGTTTTAACGCAAGAAGCACACTCTTCTTTCCAGTGTCTCCAATACAGCAAGAAATATGAGCATGCCCAGAAAAAAAAAAATGTATTTCCTACTCAAAAGGACCGTGTCTAGTTCAACTCTGCTTATGAAACTCATACAAATCACAGCATCTTTTCATAGATGCTCTGTAGTTAATAGTGAAAATCGTGTTGGGTTCCTAAACTGTGTAAATTAATTGGAGTCGAAAAATGACTGGGTTTACCCGAAATGAACTCTTGCTTGTAGGAAGACAGAGAGCCTTTGATTTAACTCCGTTTGTGAAGGGAAATTCAGACCAGTGTTCTCATCCATGAAACACACTTTGTTTGTAACACAAAGAGCATGGTCTTCTTTCCTGCTTTGCCAATACAGCAAGAAACATGAGCATGCACAGAAAAAAAGAACTGTATTTCCTACTCATACGGACCATATCTAGTTGAACTCTCCTTATGAAACTGTAACAAACCACAGCGTCTCTTTTATAGATTCTCTTTAGTTAATAGTGAAAATCGTGTTGGGTTTGTGAACTATGCAAATTCCTTTGATCCGACAAATAACTCTGTTTACCGGAAATGAACTCTTGCTTGTAGGAAGACACAGACACTTTGGTTTAACTCCGTTTGTGAAGAGAAATACAGATCAGCGTTCTCATCCATAAAACACACTCTGTTTTAACGCAAGAAGCATCCTCTTCTTTCTAGCGTCTCCTATACTACAAGAAATATGATCATGCCCAGAAAATATGAGGTGTGTTTCCTACTCATAAGGACCATATCTAGTTTAACTCTGCTTATGAAACTGTAACAAAACACAGCATCTTTTACATAGATGCTCTTTAGTAAATAGTGAAAAACATGTTGGGTTCTTGAACTGTGTAAATTCATTTGAGCTGAAAAATCACTGGGTTTAACGGAAATGAACTCTTGCTCGTAGGAAGACACAGAGCCTTTGGTTTAACTCCGTTTGTGAAGAGAAATTCAGACCAGCGATCTAATCCATGAAACACCCTCTGTTTTAACGCAAAAAGCATCCTAGTCTGTCCAGCGTCTCCTAAACAGCAAGAAACATGAGCATGACCAGAAAAAAAGAACTGTGTTTCCTACTCATACGGACCATATCTAGTTGAACTCTGCTTATGAAACTGTAACAAACCACAGCATCTTTTACCTAGATGCTCTTTAGTAAATAGTGAAAGTCGTGTTGGGTTCGTGATCTGTGTTATTTCATTTGAGCCGAAAAATCACTGGGTTTACCAGAAATGAACTATTGCTTGTGCAAAGACACAGAGCCTTTGGTTTAACTCCGTTTCTGAAGGGAAATTCAGACCAGTGTTCTCATCCATGAAACACACTCCTTTTTAACGCAAAGAGCATGCTCGTCTTTCCAGCGTCTGCAATATAGCAAGAAACACGAGCATGCCCAGAAAAAAAGAACTGTGTTCCCTACTCATACGGAACATATCTAGTTGAACTCTGCTTATGAAACTCATACAAACCACAGCATCTCTTACATAGATGCTCTTTAGTTAAACATGAAAAACATGTTAGGTTTGTGAACTGTGTAAATTCATTTGAGCCAAAAAATCACTGGGTATACCGGAAATGAACTTTGCTTGTAGGAAGACAGAGGGCCATTGGTTTAACTGGATTTTGAAGGGAATTTCAGACCAGTGTTCTCATCCATGAAACACACTCCTTTTTAACGCAAAGAGCATGCTCGTCTTTCCAGCGTCTGCAATATAGCAAGAAACACGAGCATGCCCAGAAAAAATCAACTGTGTTTCCTACTCATACGGACCATATCTAGTTGAACTCTGCTTATGAAACTGTAACAAACCACAACATCTTTTACATAGATGTTCATGTGTTAATATTGAAAATCGTGTTGGGTTCATAAACTGTGTAAATTCATTTGAGCCGAAAAATCACTGGCTTTACCAGAAATAAACACTTGCTTGTAGGAAGACACAGAGCATTTGGTTTAACTCCATTTTTGAAGGCAAATTCAGACCAGTGTTCTCATCCATGAAACACACTCTGTTTTAATGCAAAGAGCATGCTATTCTTTCCCGCGTCTGCAATACAATAAGAAACATTAGCATGCACAGAAAAAATGAACTGTGTTTCCTACTCATACAGACCATATCTAGTTGAACTCTGCTCATGAAATGTAACAAACCACAGCATTTCTCACAGGGATGCTATTTAGTTAAAAGTGAAAATCGTGTTGGGTTTGTGAACTGTGCAAATTCATTTGAGTCAAAAATCACAGGATTTACCGGAAAAGAACTCTTGCTTGTAGGAAGACACAGAGCATTTGTTTTAACTCCGTTTCTGAAGGAAAATTCAGACATGTGTTCAAATCCAGGAAAAACCATCTGTTTTAATGCAAGAAGCAATCTCTTCTTTCCAGCATCTCCAATACAACAGGAAATATGAGCAAGCCCAGAAATAATGAAATGTATTTCCTACTCAAAATGACCGTGTCTAGTTCAACTCTGCTTATGAAACTCATACAAATCACAGCATCTCTTCATAGATGCTATTTAGTTAATAGTGAAAATCGTGTTGGGTTCGTGAACTGTGTTAATTCATTGGATCTGAAAAATCACTGGGTTTACCTGAAATGAACTCTTGCTTGTAGGAAGACACAGAGCCTTTGGTTTAACTCTGTATCTGAAGGGAAATTCAGACCAGTGTTCTCATCCATGAAACACCATCTATTTATTGCAAGAAGAATCCTCTTCTGTCCAGCGTCGGCAATACAGCAAGAAATATGAGCATGCCCAGAAAAAATAACTGTGTTTCCTACTCATACGGACCATATCTAGTTGAACTCCGCTTATGAAATTGATACAAACCACAACATGTCTTACTTAGATGCTCTTTAGTTAAGAGTGAAAATCGTATTGTGTTCGTGAACTGTGTAAATTCATTTGATCCGACAAATCAGTATGTTTAACGTAAATGAACTCTTGCTTGTAGGAAGACACAGACACTTTGGTTTAACTCCGTTTGTGAAGAGAAATACAGACCAGCGTTCTCATCCATAAAACACCCTCTGTTTTAACGCAAGAAGCATCCTCTTCTGTCTAGCGTCTCCTATACAGCAAGAAACATGAGCATGCCCAGAAATTATGAATTGTGTTTCCTACTCATACGGACCTTATCTAGTTTAACTCTGCTTATGAAACTGTAACAAACCACAGCGTCTTTTACATTGATGCTATTTAGTTAATAGTGAAAAACGTGTTGGGTTCGTGAACTGTGTAAATTCATTTGAGCCAAAAAATCACTGGGTTTACCCGAAATGAACTCTTGCTTGTAGGAAGACAGGGAGCCTTTGGTTTAACTCCGTTTGTGAAGATAAATTCAGACCAGCGTTCTAATCCGTTAAACACCCTCTGTTTTAACGCAAAAGGCATCCTAGTCTGTCCAGCGTCTCCTATACAGCAAGAAACATGAGCATGAACAGAAAAAAAGAACTGTGTTTCCTACTCATACGGACCATATCTAGATGAACTCTGCTTATGAAACTGTAACAAAGCACAGCATCATTTACATAGATGCTCATTAGTAAATTGTGAAAGTCGTGTTGGTTTTCTGATCTGTGTTAATTCATTTGAGCCGAAAAATCACTGGGTTTACCAGAAATGAACTCTTGCTTGTAGGAAGACACAGAGCCTTTGGTTTAACTCCGTTTCTGAAGGAAAATTCAGACCCGTGTCCAAATCCATGAAACACACTCTGTTTTAACGCAAAAAGCTTGCTCTTTTTTCCAGCGTCTCCAATACAGCAAGAAACATGAGCATGCCCAGAAAAAAAGAACTGTATTTCCTACTCAAAAGGACCAGGTCTATTTCAACTCTGCATATGAAACTCATACAAACCACAGTATCTCTTCTTAGATGCTCTTTAGTTAATAATGAAAATCGTGTTGTGTTCTTGAACTGTGTAAATTCATTTGAGCCGAAAAATCACTGGGATTACCGGAAATGAACTCTTGCTTGTAGGAAGACACAGAGCCTTTGGTTTAACTCTGTTTGTGAAGAGAAATACAGAACAGTGTTCTCCTCCATGAAACACACTCTGTTTTAACGCTAAGAGCATGCTCTTCTTTCCACCGTCTCTAATACAGCAAGAAACATGAGCATGCCCAGAAAAAAAAAAACTGTGTTTCCTACTCATATGGACCATATCTAGTTGAACTCTGCTCATGAAACTGTAACAATCCACAGCATCTTTCACAGAGATGCTCTTTAGTTAATAGTGAAAATCGTGTTGGGTTCGTGAACTGTCCAAATTCATTTGAGGCAAAAATCACTGGGTTTACCGGAAATGAACTCTTGCTTGTAGGAAGACACAGAGCCTTTGGTTTAACTCTTTATCTGAAGGGAAATTCAGACCAGTGTTCTCATCCATGAAACACCATCTGTTTTAACGGTAGAAGAATCCTCTTCTGTCCATTGTCGGCAATACAGCAAGAAATATGAGCATGCCCAGAAAAAATAACTGTGTTTCCTACTCATACGGACCATATCTAGTTGAACTCTGCTTATGATATTGACACAAATCACAGCATGTCTTACATAGATGCTTTTTAGTTAATAGTGAAAATCGTGTTGGGTTCATAAAATGTGTAAATTCATTTGAGCCGAAAAATCACTGGCTTTACCAGAAATGAACACTTGCTTGTAGGAAGACACAGAGCCTTTGGTTTAACTCCATTTGTGAAGGCAAATTCAGACCAGTGTTCTCATCCATGAAACACACTCTGTTTTAATGCAAAGAGCATGCTATTCTTTCCAGCATCTGCAATATAATAAGAGACATGAGCATGCACAGAAAAAATGAACTGTGTTTCCTACTCATACGGACCATATCTAGTTGAACTCTGCTTATGAAATTGATACAAACTACAGCATGTCTTACATAGATGCTCTTTAGTTAAGAGTGAAAATCGTGTTGGGTTCGTGAACTGTGTAAATTCATTTGATCCGACAAATCACTATGTTTACCGGAAATGAACTCTTGCTTGTAGGAAGACACAGACACTTTTTTTTAACTCCGTTTGTGAAGAGAAATACAGACCAGCATTCTCATCCATAAAAAACCCTCTGTTTTAACGCAAGAAGCATCCTCTTCTGTCTAGCATCTCCTATACAGCAAGAAACATGAGCATGCCCAGAAAATATGAATTGTTTTTCCTACTCATATGGACCATATCTAGTTGAACTCTGCTTATGAAACTGTAATAAACCACAGCATCTTTTACATTAATGCTATTTAGTTAATAGTGAAAAACATGTTGGGTTTGTGAACTGTGTAAATTCATTTGAGCCGAAAAATCACTGGGTTTACCTGAAATGAACCCTTGCTTGAAGGAAGACAGGGAGCCTTTGGTTCAACTCCCTTTGTGAAGAGAAATACAGACCAGCATTCTAATCCATGAAACACCCTCTGATTTGACGCAAAAAGCATCCTAGTCTGTCCAGTGTCTCTTATACAGCAAGAAACATTACCATGACCAGAAAAAAGAACTGTGTTTCCTACTCATACGTACTATATCTAGTTGAACTCTGCTTATGAAACTGTAACAAACCACAGCATCTTTTAAATAGATGCTCTTTAGAAAATAGTGAAAATCGTGTTGGGTTTGTGATCTGTGTTAATTCATTTGAGCTGAAAAATCACTGGGTTTACGGGAAATGAACTATTGCTTGTAGGAAGACACAGAGCCTTTGGTTTAACTCCGTTTCTGAAGGAAAATTCAGACCAGTTTCCAAATCCTTGAAACACACTCTGTTTTTACACAAGAAGCTTACTCTTTTTTCCAGTGTCTCCAATACAGCAAGAAACATGGCATGCCCAGAAAAAAAGAACTGTATTTCCTACTCAAAATGACCAGGTCTATTTCAACTCTGCATATGAAACTCATACAAACCACAGCATCTCTTCATAAATGCTCTTTAGTTAATAAAGAAAATCGTTTTGGGTTCGAGAACTGTGTAAATTTATTTGAGCCAAAAATCACCGGGATTACCGGAAATGAACTCTTGCTTGTAGGAAGACAGAGAGCCTTTGGTTTAACTCCGTTTCTGATGGAAAATTCAGACCAGTGTTCAAATCCATGAAATAAACTCTGTTTGTAACACAAAGAGCATGCTCTTCTTTCCTGCATCGCCAATACATCAAGAAACATGAGGATGCACAGAAAAAAAGAACTGTATTTCTTACTAAAAGACCGTGTCTAGTTCAACTCTGCTTATTAAACTCATACAAAACACAGAATCTCTTCATAGATGATCTTTAGTCAATAGTGAAAATCGTGTTGGCTTCATGGACTGTGTAAATTCATTTGAGCTGAAAAATCACTGGGTTTACAGGAAATGAACTCTTGCTTGTAGGAAGACAGAGAGCCTTTGGTTTAACTCCGTTTGTGAAGGGAAATTCAGACCAGTGTTCTCATCCATGAAACACACTTTGTTTGTAACACAAAGACCATGGTCTTCTTTCCTGCATCGCCAATACAACAAGAAACATGAGCATGCACAGAAAAAATGAACTGTGTATCCTACTCATACGGGCCATATCTAGTTGAACTCTGCTTATGAAATTGATACAAACCACAGCATGTCTTACATAGATGCTCTTTAGTTAAGAGTGAAAATCGTGTTGGGTTCGTGAACTGTGTAAATACATTTGAGCCGACAAATCACTATGTTTACCGGAAATGAACTCTTGCTTGTAGGAAGACACAGACACTTTGGTTTAACTCCAATTGTGAAGAGAAATACAGACCAGCGTTCTCATCCATAAAACACGCTCTGTTTTAACGCAAGAAGCATCCTCTTCTGTCTAGCGTCTCCTATACAGCAAGAAAGATGAGCATGCCCAGAAAATATGAATTATGTTTCCTGCTAATACGGACCATATCTAGTTTAACTCTGCTTATGAAACTGTAACAAACAACAGCATCTTTTACATAGATGCTCTTCAGTAAATAGAGAACGTCGTGTTGGGTTCCTGATCTGTGTTAATTCATTTGAGTCAAAAAATCACTGGGTTTACAAAAAATGAACTCTTGTTTGTAGTAAGACACAGATCATTTGGTTTAACTCCGTTTCTGAAGGAATATTCAGAACCAGCGTTCTCATCCATGAAACACCCTCTGTTTTAACGCAAGAGGCGTCCTCTTCTGTCCAGTGTCTCCAATACAGCAAGAAACATGAGCATGCCCATAAAAAAGAACTGTGGTTCGTACTCATACGGATCATATCTAGTTGAACTCTGCTTATGAAACTGTAACAAACTACAGCATCTTTTACATAGATGCTCTTTTGTTAATAGTGAAAATCGTGTTGGGTTCGTGAACTGTGTAAATTCATTTGAGCCGAAATATCACTGGGTTTACGGGAAATGAACTCTTGCTTGTAGGAAGACACAGAACCTTTGGTTTAACTCCGTTTCTGAAGGAATATTCAGAACCAGTATTCTCATCCATGAAACACACTCTGTTTTAACGCAAGAAACATGCTCTTCATCCAGCATCTCCAATACAGCAAGAAACATGAGCATGCCCAGAAAAAAATTACTGTATGTCCTACTCAAAATGACTGTGTCTAGTTCAACTCTGCTTATGAAACGCCTACAAACCAGAGCATCTCTTCATGGATGCTCTTTAGTTAATAGTGAAAATCGTGTTGGGTTCGTGAACTGTGTAAATTCATTAGAGCCAAAAAATCACTGGGTTTACCGGAAATGAACTCTTGCATATAGGAAGACACAGAGCCTTTGGTTTAACTCCGTTTCTGAAGGGAAATTCAGACCAGTGTTCTCATCCATGAAACACACTCTGTTTTAACGCAAAGAGCATGCTCTTCTTTCCAGAGTCTCTAATACAGCAAGAAAAATGAGCATGCCCAAAAAAATGAACTGTGTTTCCTACTCATATGTACCATATCTAGTTGTACTCTGCTTATGGAACTGTAACAAGCCACAGCATCTCTTACATAGATGCTATTTAGTTAATAGTGAAAATCGTGTTGGGTTCGTGAACTGTGTAAATTCATTTGAGCTGAAAATTCACTGGGTTTACCGGAAATGAACTCTTGCATTTAGGAAGTCACAGAGCCTTTGGTTTAACTCCGTTTCTGAAGTGAAATTCAGACCAGTGTTCTCATCCATGAAACAAACTCTGTTTTAATGCAACGAGCATGCTCTTCTTTCCAGCGTCTCTAATACAGCAAGAAACATGAGCATGATCAGAAAAAAAGAACTGTGTTTCCTACTCATACGGACCATATCTAGTTGAACTCTGCTTATGAAACTGTAACAAACAACAGCATCTCTTACATAGATGCTCTTTAGTTAATAGTGAAAAACGTTTGGGTTCCTGAATTGTGTAAATTCATTTGAGCCAAAAAATCAAAGGGTTTACCAGAAATGAACTATTCATTGTAGGAAGACACAGAGCTTTTGGTTTAACTCGTTTGTGAAGGGAAATTCAGACCAGTGTTCTCATCCCTGAAACACCCTCTGTTATAACACAAGATGCATCCTCTTCTGTCCAGTGTCTCCAATACAGCAAGAAACATGAGCATAACCATAAAAAAGAACTGTGTTTCGTTCTCATACGGACTATATCTAGTTGAACTCTGCTTATGAAACTGTAACAAACCACATCATCTTTTACATAGATGTTCTTTTGTTAATAGTGAAAATAGTGTTGGGTTCGTGAACTGTGTAAATTCATTTGAGCCGAAAAATCACTGGGATTAACGGAAATTAACTCTTGCTTGTAAGAAAACACAGAGCCTTTGGTTTAACTCTGTTTCTAAAGGAAAATTCAGACCAGCGTTCAAATCCATGAAACACACTCTGTTTTAACGCAAGAATCATGCTCTTCTTTCCAGGGTCTCCAATACAGCAAGAAACGTGAGCATGCCCAGAAAAAAAAGAACTGTATGTCCTACTCAAAATTACTGTGTGTAGTTCAACTCTGCTTATGAAACTCACACAAACCAGAGCATCTCTTCATAGATGCTCTTTAGTTAATAGTGAAAATCGTGTTGGGTTCGTGAACTGTGTAAATTCATTAGAGCCAAAAAATCACTGGGTTTACTGGAAATGAACTCTTGCATTTAGGAAGACACAGAGCCTTTGGTTTAACTCCGTTTCTGAAGGGAAATTCAGACCAGTGTTCTCATCCATGAAACATGCTCTGTTTTAACGCAAAGAGCATGCTCTTCTTTCCAGCGTCTCTAATACAGCAAGAAACATGAGCATGCCCAGAAAAAAAGAACTCTATTTCCTACTCAAAAGGACAGTGTCTAGTTCAACTCTGCTTATGAAACTCATACAAACCACACCATCTCTTTATAGATGATCTTTAGTTAATAGTGAATATCGTGTTGGGTTCGTGAACTGTGTAAATTCATTTGAGCCGAAAAATCACTGGGTTTACAGGAAAGGAACTCTTGCATTTAGGAAGACGGAGAGCCTTTGATTTAACTCTGTTTCTGAGGGATATTCAGACCAGTGTTCTCATCCATGAAACACACTCTGTTTTAACGCAAAGAGCATGTTCTTCTTTCCAGCGTCTGCAATATAGCAAGAAACATGAGCATGCCCAGAAAAAAAGAACTGTGCTTCCTACTCATACAGACCATATCTAGTAGAACTCTGCTTATGAAACTGTAACAAACCACAACATCTCTTACATAGATGCTCTTCAGTTAATAGTGAAAAACGTTTGCGTTCTTGAACTGTGTAAATTCATTTGAGCCGAAAAATCAAAGGGTTTACCAGAAATGAACTCTTGTTTGTAGGAAGACACAGAGCCTTTGGTTTAAATCGTTTGTGAAGGGAAATTCAGACCAATGGTCTCATCTATGAAACACCCTCTGTTTTAACCCAAGAAGCATCCTCTTCTTTCAAGCTTCTCCAATACAGCAAGAAACATGAGCATGCCCTTAAAAAAAGAACTGTGTTTCGTACTCATATGGACCATATCTAGTTGAACTCTTCTTATGAAACTGTAACAAACCACAGCATCTTTTACATAGATGCTCTTTTGTTCTTAGCGAAAATCGTGTTGGGTTCTTGAACTGTGTAAATTCATGTGAGCCAAAAAATCACTGGGTTTACCGGAAATGAACTCTTGCATTTAGGAAGAAACAGAGCCTTTGGTTTAACTCTGTTTCTGAAGGGAAATTCAGACCAGTGTTCTCATCCATGAAACACACTCTGTTTTAACGCAAAGAGCATGCTCTTCTTTCCAGCTTCTCTAATACAGCAAGAAACATGTGCATGCCCAGAAAAAAATGAACTGTGTTTCCTACTCATACGGACCATATCTAGTTGAACTCTGCTTATGAAACTCATACATAGAACAGCATCTCTTCATAGATGCTCTTTAGTTAATAGTGAAAATCGTGTTGGGTTCGTGAACTGTGTAAATTCATTTGAGCCGAAAAATCACTGGGTTTACCAGACATGAACTCTTGCTTGTAGGAAAACAGAGAGCCTTTGGTTTAACTCCGTTTGTGAAGGGAAATTCAGACAATTGTTTTCATTCATGAAACACACTCTGTTTTAACGCAAGATGAATGCTCGTCTTTCCAGCTTCTCTAATACAACAAGAAACATGAGCATGCTCAGAAAAAATATACTGTATTTAATACTCAATAGGACCATGTCTAATTCAACTCTTCTTATGAAACTCATACAAACCACAGCATCTTTTCATAGATGCTCTTTAGTTAATAGTGAAATTCGTGTTGGGATGTGAACTGTGTAAATTCATTTGAGCCGAATAATCAAGGGGTTTACTGGAAATGAACTCTTGCTTGTAGGAAGACTCAGAGCCTTTTGTTTAACTCCGTTTGTGAAGGGAAATTCAGACCAGTGTTCTTATCCATGAAAGACACTCTGTTTTAACGCAACGAGCATGCTCTTTTTTCCACTGTCTCTATACAGCAAGAAACATGAGCATGATCAGAAAACAAGAACTGTGTTTCCTACTCATACGGACCATATCTAGTTGAACTCATCTTATGAAACTGTAACAAACCACAGCATCTCGTACATAAATGCTCTTTAGTTAATAGTGAAAAACGTCTGGATTCATGAACTGTGTAAATTCATTTGAGCCGAAAAATCAAAGGGTTTACCAGAAATGAACTCTTCATTGTAGGAAGACACAGAGCCTTTGGTTTAACTCGTTTGTGAAGGGAAATTCAGACCAGTGTTCTCATCCATGAAACACCCTCAGTTTTCACGCAAGAAGCGTCCTCTTCTTTCCAGTGTCTCCAATACAGCAAGAAACATGAGCATGCCCATTAAAAAGAAATGTGTTTCGTACTCATACGGACCATATCTAGTTGAACTCTGCTTATGAAACTGTAACAAACCACAGCATCTTTTACATAGATGCTCTTTTGTTAATAGTGAAAAACGTGTTGGGTTCGTGAACTGTGTAAATTCATTTGAGCCGAAATATCACTCGGTGTAGTGGAAATGAACTCTTGCTTGTAGGAACACACAGAACCTTTGGTTTAACTCCGTTTCTGAAGGAATAATCAGACCAGTATTCTCATCCATGAAACACACTCTGTTTTAACTCAAGGAGCATGCTCTACTTGTAGCATCTCCAATACAGCAAGAAACATGAGCATGCCCAGAAAAAAATTACTGTATGTCCTACTCAAAATGACTGTGTCTAGTTCAACTCTGCTTATGAAACTCATACAAACCCGAGCATCTCTTCATAGATGCTCTTTAGTTAATAGTGAAAATCGTGTTGGGTTCGTGAACTGTGTAAATTCATTAGAGCCAAAAAATCACTGTGTTTCCCGGAAATGAACTCTTGCATTTAGGAAGACACAGAGCCTTTGGTTTAACTCAGTTTCTGAAGGGAAATTCAGAACTGTGAAAAACGTGTTAGGTTCGTGAATTGTGTAAATTCATTTGAGCCGAAATATCACTGGGTTTACCGGAAATGAACACATGCTTGTAGGAAGACAGAGAGCCTTTGGTTAAACTCTATTTGTGAAGTGAAATTCAGACCAGTGGTCTCATCGATGAAACACTCTCTGTTTTAACGAAAGAAGCATCCTCTTCTGTCCAGAGTCTCCAATACAGCAAGAGAAACATGAGCATGCCCAGAAAAAAAGAACTGTGTTTCGTACTCATACGGACAAATTCTTGATGAACTCTGCTTATGAAACTGTAACAAACCACAGCATCTTTTACATAGATGCTCTTTATTTAATAGTGAAAATCGTGTTGTGTTCATGAACTGTGTAAATTCATTTGAGCTGAAAAATCACTGGGTTTACCGGAAATGAACACTTGCATTTATGGGAAATTCAGACCAGTGTTCTCATCCATGAAACACACTCTGTTTTAACACAAAGAGCATGCTCTACTTTCCAGCGTCTCTAATACAGCAAGAAACATGAGCATGCCCAGATAAAATGAACTGTGTTTTCTACTCATACAGACCATATCTAGTTGATCTCTGCTCATGAAACTCATACATTGAACAGGATCTCTTCATAGATGATCTTTAGTTAATAGTGAAAATCGTGTTGGGTTTGTGAACTGTGTAAATTCATTTGAGCCGAATAATCACTGGGTTTATGGAAATGAACTCTTGCTTGTAGGAAGACTCAGAGCCTTTTGTTTAACTCCGTTTGTGAAGGGAAATTCAGACCAGTGTTCTCATCCATGAAACACACTCTGTTTTAACGCAACGAGCATGCTCTTCTATCTAGTGTCTCTATACAGCAAGAAACATGAGCATGATCAGAAAAAAAGAACTGTGTTTCCTACTCATACGGCCCATATCTAGTTGAACTCTGCTTATGAAACTGTAACAAACCACAGCATCTCTTACATAGATGCTCCTTAGTTAATAGTGAAAAACGTTTGGGTTCATGAACTGTGTAATATCATTTGAGCCAAAAAATCAAAGGGTGTACCAGAAATGAACTCTTCATTGCAGGAAGACACAGAGACTTTGGTTTAACTCTGTTTCTGAAGTAAAATTCAGACCCGTGTTCAAATCCATGAAACACACTCTGTTTTAACGCAAGAAGCATGCTCTTCTTCCCAGGGTCTCCAATACAGCAAGAAACGTGAGCATGCCCAGAAAAAAAGAACTGTATTTCCTACTCAAAAGGACAGTGTCTAGTTCAACTCTGCTTATGAAACTCATACTAACCACAGCATCTTTTCCTAGATGCTGTTTAGTTAAAAGTAAAACTCGTGTTGGGTTCTTGAACTGTGTAAATTCATTTGAGCCCAAATATCACTGGGTTTACGGGAAATGAACTCTTGCATTTAAGAAGACACAGAGACTTTGGTTTAAATCCATTTGTGAAGAGAAATTCAGACCAGTGTTCTCATCCATGAAACAAACTCTGTTTTAACGCAACGAGCATGCTCTTCTTTCCAGTGTCTCTATACAGTAAGAAACATGAGCATGATCAGAAAAAAAGAACTGTGTTTCCTACTCATACGGACCATATCTAGTTGAACTCTGCTTATGATACTGTAACAAACCACAGCATGTCTTACATAGATGCTCTTTAGTTAATAGTGAAAAACCTTTGGGTTCATGAACTGTGTAAATTCATTTGAGCCGAAAAATCAAAGGGTGTACCAGAGATGAACTCTTCATTGCAGGAAGACACAGAGACTTTGGTTTAACTCGTTTGTGAAGGGAAATTCAGACCAGTATTCTCATCCATGAAACACCCTCTGTTTTAACGCAAGAAGCGTCCTCTTCTGTCCAGTGTCTCCAATACATCATGAAAAATGAGCATGCCCAGAAAAAAAGAACTGTGTAACCTACTCATACGGACCATATCTAGTTGAACTCTGCTTATGACACTGTAACAAACCACAGAAACTCTTACATAGATGCTCCTTAGTTAATAGTGAAAAACGTGTTAGGTTCATGAATTGTGTAAATTCATTAGAGCCAAAAAATCACTGTGTTTACCGGAAATGAACTCTTGCATTTAGGAAGACACAGAGCCTTTGTTTTAACTCAGTGTCTGAAGGGATATTCAGACCAGTGTTCTCATTCATGAAGCACACTCTGTTTTAACGCAACGAGCATGCTCTTCTTTCCAGTGTCTCTAATACAGCAAGAAACATGAGCATGCCCAGATAAAATGAACTGTGTTTTCTACTCATATGGTCCATATCTAGTTGAACTCTGCTTATGAAACTGTAAGAAACCACAGCATCTCTAACATAGATTCTCTTTAGTTAATAGTGAAAATCGTTTGAGTTCGTGAACTGTGTATATTCATTTGAGCCGAAAAATCAAAGGGTTTACCAGAAATGAACTCTTCATTGTAGGAAGACACAGAGCCTTTGGTTTAACTCGTTTGTGAAGGGAAATTCAGACCAGTGTTCTCATCCATGAAACACCCTCTGTTTTAACGCAAGAAGCGTCCTCTTCTGTCCAGTGTCTCCAATACAGCAAGAACAATGAGCATGTCCATAAAAAAGAACTGTGTTTCATACTCATAAGGACCATATCTAGTTGAACTCTGCTTATGAAACTGTAACAAACCACAGCATCTTTTACATAGATGCTCTTTTCTTAATAGTGAAAATCGTGTTGGGTTCGTGAACTGTGTAAATTCATTTGAGCCGAAATATCACTGGGTTTACGGGAATTGAACTCTTGCTTGTAGGAAGACACATAACCTTTGGTTTAACTCCGTTTCTGAAGGAATAATCAGACCAGTATTCTCATCCATGAAACACACTCTGTTTTAACGCAAGAAGCATGCTCTACTTCTAGCATCTCCAATACAGCAAGAAACATGAGCATGCCCAGAAAAAAATTACTGTATGTCCTACTCAAAATGACTGTGTCTAGCTCAACTCTGCTTATGAAACTCAGACAAACCAGAGCATCTCTTCATAGATGCTCTTTAGTTAATAGTGAAAATCGTGTTGGGTTCGTGAACTGTGTAAATTCATTAGAGCCAAAAAATCACTGTGTTTCCCGGAAATGAACTCTTGCATTTAGGAAGACACAGAGCCTTTGGTTTAACTCAGTTTCTGAAAGGAAATTCAGACCAGTGTTCTCATCCATGAAGCACACTCTGTTTTACCGCAAAGAGCATGCTCTTCTTTCCAGCGTCTCTAATACAGCAAGAACCATGAGCATGCCCAGAAAAAATGAACTGTGTTTCCCACTCATTTGTACCATATCTAGTTGAAGTCTGCTTATGGAACTGTAATAAGCCACAGCATCTCTTACATAGATGCTCTTTAGTTAATAGTGAAAATCGTGTGGGGTTCGTGAACTGTGTAAATTCATTTGAGCCGAAAAATCATTGGGTTTAACGGAAATGAACTCTTGCTTGTAGCAAGACACAGAGCCTTTGGTTTAACTCTGTTTCTGAAGGGAAATTCAGACCAGTGTTCTCATCCATGAAACACACTCTGTTTTAACGCAAAGAGCATGCTCTTCTTTCCAGTGTCTCTAATACAGCAAGAAACATGTGCATGCCCAGAAAAAATGAACTGTGTTTCCTACTCATGCGGACCACATCTAGTTGAAATCTGCTCATAAACTCATACATAGAACAGCATCTCTTCATAGATGATCCTTAGTTAATAGTGAAAATCGTCTTGGGTTTGTGAACTGTGTAAATTAATTTGAGCCGAATAATCACTGGGTTTACTGGAAATGAACTCTTGCTTGTAGGAAGACTCAGAGCCTTTTGTTTAACTCCGTTTGTGAAGGGAAATTCAGACCAGTGTTCTCATCCATGAAACACACTCTGTTTTAACGCAACGAGCATGCTCTTCTTTCCAGTGTCTCTATACAATAAGAAACATGAGCATGATCAGAAAAAAAGAACTGTGTTTCCTACTCATACGGACCATATCTAGTTGAACTCTGCTTATGAAACTGTAACAAACCACAGCATCTCTTACATAGATGCTCTTTAGTTAATAGTGAAAAACCTTTGGGTTCATGAACTGTGTAAATTCATTTGAGCCAAAAAATCAAAGGGTGTACCAGAGATGAACTCTTCATTGCAGGAAGACACAGAGACTTTGGTTTACCTCGTTTGTGAAGGGAAATTCAGACCAGTATTCTCATCCATGAAACACCCTCTGTTTTAACGCAAGAAGCGTCCTCTTCTGTCCAGTGTCTCCAATACATCATGAAAAATGAGCATGCCCAGAAAAAAAGAACTGTGTAACCTACTCATACGGACCATATCTAGTTGAACTCTGCATATGACACTGTAACAAACCACAGAATCTCTTACATAGATGTTCCTTAGTTAATAGAGAAAAACGTGTTTGGTTCATGAATTGTGTAAATTCATTAGAGCCAAAAAATCACTGTGTTTACCCGAAATGAACTCTTGCATTTAGGAAGACACAGAGCCTTTGGTTTAACTCAGTTTCTGAAAGGAAATTCAGACCAGTGTTCTCATCCATGAAGCACACTCTGTTTTACCGCAAAGAGCATGCTCTTCTTTCCTGCGTCTCTAATACAGCAAGAACCATGAGCATGCCCAGAAAAAATGAACTGTGTTTCCTACTCATATGTACCATATCTAGTTGAACTCTGCTTATGGAACTGTAACAAACCACAGCATCTCTTACATAGATGCTCTTTAGTTAATAGTGAATATCGTGTGGGGTTCGTGACATGTGTAAATTCATTTGAGCCGAAAAATCATTGGGTTTAACGGAAATGAACTCTTGCTTGTAGGAAGACACAGAGCCTTTGGTTTAACTCTGTTTCTGAAGGATAATTCAGAGCAGTGTTCAAATCCATGAAACACACTCTGTTTTAATGCAAGAAGCATGCTCTTCTTCCCAGGGTCTCCAATACAGCAAGAAACGTGAGCATGCCCAGAAAAAAAGAACTGTATTTCCTACTCAAAAGGACAGTGTCTAGTTCAACTCTGCTTATGAAACTCATACTAACCACAGCATCTTTTCCTAGATGCTGTTTAGTTAAAAGTAAAACTCGTGTTGGGTTCTTGAACTGTGTAAATTCATTTGAGTCCAAATATCACTGGGTTTACGGGAAAGGAACTCTTGCATTTAAGAAGACACAGAGACTTTGGTTTAAATCCATTTGTGATGAGAAATTCAGATCAGTGGTCTCATCCATGAAAGACACTCTGTTTTAACACAAAGAGCATGCTCTTCTATCCAGTGTCTCTAATACATCATGAAAAATGAGCATGCCCAGAAAAAAAGAACTGTGTTTCCTACTCATACGGACCATATCTAGTTGAACTCTGCTTATGACACTGTAACAAACCACAGCATCTCTTACATAGATGCTCCTTAGTTAATACTGAAAAACGTGTTAGGTTCGTGAATTATGTAAATTCATTTGAGCCTAAAAATCACTGGGTTTACCGGAAATGAACTCTTGCTTGTAGGAAGTCAGAGAGCCTTTGGTTAAACTCTATTTGTGAAGTGAAATTCAGACCAGTGGTCTCATCGATGAAACACCCTCTGTTTTAACGCAAGAAGCATCCTCTGCTGTTCAGCGTCTCCAATACAGCAAGAGAAACATGTGCATGCCCAGAAAAAAAGAACTGTGTTTCGTACTCTTACGGAAAAATTCTTGATGAACTCTGCTTAGGAAACTGTAACAAACCACAGCATCTTTTACATAGATGCTCTTTATTTAATAGTGAAAATCGTGTTGTGTTCATGAACTGTGTAAATTCATTTGAGCTGAAAAATCACTGGGTTTACCGGAAATGAACACTTGCATTTAGGAAGACACAGATCCCTTTGTTTAACTCCATTTCTGAAGGGAAATTCAGACCAGTGTTCTCATCCATGAAACACACTCTGTTTTAACGCAAAGAGCATGCTCTACTTTCCAGCGTCTCTAATACAGCAAGAAACATGAGCATGCCCAGATAAAATGAACTGTGTTTTCTACTCATATGGACCATATCTAGTTGAACTCTGCTTATGAAACTGTAAGAAACCACAGCATCTCTAACATAGATTCTCTTTAGTTAATAGTGAAAATCGTTTGAGTTCGTGAACTGTGTATATTCATTTGAGCCAAAAAATCAAAGGGTTTACCAGAAATGAACTCTTCATTGTAGGAAGACACAGAGCCTTTGGTTTAACTCGTTTGTGAAGGGAAATTCAGACCAGTGTTCTCATCCATGAAACACACTCTGTTTAAACGCAAAGAGCATGCTCTTCTTTCCAGTGTCTCTAATACAGCAAGAAACATGTGCATGCCCAGGAAAAATGTACTGTGTTTCCTACTCATGCGGACCACATCTAGTTGAAATCTGTTCATGAACTCATACATAGAACAGCATCTCTTCATAGATGATCTTTAGTTAATAGTGAAAATCGTCTTGGGTTTGTTAACTGCGTAAATTCATTTGAGCCGAATAATCACTGGGTTTACTGGAAATGAACTCTTGCTTGTAGGAAGACTCAGAGCCTTTTGTTTAACTCCGTTTGTGAAGGGAAATTCAGACCAGTGTTCTCATCCATGAAACACACTCTGTTTTAACGCAACGAGCATGCTCTTCTTTCCAGTGTCTCTATACAGTAAGAAACATGAGCATGATCAGAAAAAAAGAACTGTGTTTCCTACTCATACGGACCATATCTAGTTGAACTCTGCTTATGAAACTGTAACAAACCACAGCATCTCTTACATAGATGCTCTTTAGTTAATACTGAAAAACCTTTGGGTTCATGAACTGTGTAAATTCATTTGAGCCGAAAAATCAAAGGGTGTACCAGAAATGAACTCTTCATTGCAGGAAGACACAGAGACTTTGGTTTAACTCGTTTGTGAAGGGAAATTGAGACCAGTATTCTCATCCATGAAACACCCTCTGTTTTAACGCAAGAAGCGTCCTCTTCTGTCCAGTGTCTCCAATACATCATGAAAAATGAGCATGCCCAGAAAAAAAGAACTGTGTAACCTACTCATACGGACCATATCTAGTTGAACTCTGCTTATGACACTGTAACAAACCACAGAATCTCTTACATAGATGCTCCTTAGTTAATAGTGAAAAACGTGTTAGGATCGTGAATTGTGTAAATTCATTAGAGCCAAAAAATCACTGTGTTTACCGGAAATGAACTCTTGCATTTAGGAAGACACAGAGCCTTTGGTTTAACTCAGTGTCTGAAGGGATATTCAGACCAGTGTTCTCATCCATGAAGCACACTCTGTTTTAACGCAACGAGCATGCTCTTCTTTCCAGCGTCTCTAATACAGCAAGAACCATGAGCATGCCCAGAAAAAATGAACTGTGTTTCCTACTCATATATACCATATCTAGTTGAACTCTGCTTATGGAACTGTAACAAGCCACAGCATCTCTTACATAGATGCTCTTTAGTTAATAGTGAAAAACGTGTTGGGTTCGTGAACTGTGTAAATTCATTTGAGCAGAAATATCACTGGGTTTAAGGGAAATGAACACTTGCATTTAGGAAGACACAGAGACTTTGGTTTAACTCCGTTTCTGAAGGGAAATTCAGACCAGTGGTCTCATCCATGAAACACACTCTCTTTTAACGCAACGAGCCTGCTATTCTTTCCAGCGTCTCTAATACAGCAAGAAACATGAGCATGCCCACATAAAATGAACTGTGTTTCCTACTCATATGGACCATATCTAGTTGAACTCTGCTTATGAAACTGTAACAAAACACAGCATCTCTTACATAGACTCTCATTAGTTAATAGTGAAAAACTTTTGAGATCATGAACTGTGTAAATACATTTGAGCCGAAAAATCACAGGGTTTACCAGAAATGAACTCTTGCTTGTAGGAAGACCGACAGCCTTTGGTTTACCTTTATTTGTGACGTGAAATTCAGACCAGTGTTCTCATCCATGAAACACCCTCTGTTTTAACGCAAGAAGTGTCCTCTTCTGTCCAGTGTCTCCAATACAGCGAGAACAATGAGCATGTCCATAAAAAAGAACTGTGTTTCGTACTCATAAGGACCATATCTAGTTGAACTCTGCTTATGAAACTGTAACAAACCACAGCATCTTTTACATAGATGCTCTTTTCTTAATAGTGAAAATCGTGTTGGGTTTGTGAACTGTGTAAATTCATTTGAGCCGAAATATCACTGGGTTTACGGGAATTGAACTCTTGCTTGTAGGAAGACACATAACCTTTGGTTTAACTCCGTTTCTGAAGGAATAATCAGACCAGTATTCTCATCCATGAAACACACTCTGTTTTAACGCAAGAAGCATGCTCTACTTCTAGCATCTCCAATACAGCAAGAAACATGAGCATGCCCAGAAAAAAATTACTGTATGTCCTACTCAAAATGACTGTGTCTAGTTCAACTCTGCTTATGAAACTCAGACAAACCAGAGCATCTCTTCATAGATGCTCTTTAGTTAATAGTGAAAATCGTGTTGGGTTCGTGAACTGTGTAAATTCATTAGAGCCAAAAAATCACTGTGTTTCCCGGAAATGAACTCTTGCATTTAGGAAGACACAGAGCCTTTGGTTTAACTCAGTTTCTGAAAGGAAATTCAGACCAGTGTTCTCATCCATGAAGCACACTCTGTTTTACCGCAAAGAGCATGCTCTTCTTTCCAGCGTCTCTAATACAGCAAGAACCATGAGCATGCCCAGAAAAAATGAACTGTGTTTCCCACTCATTTGTACCATATCTAGTTGAAGTCTGCTTATGGAACTGTAATAAGCCACAGCATCTCTTACATAGATGCTCTTTAGTTAATAGTGAAAATCGTGTGGGGTTCGTGAACTGTGTAAATTCATTTGAGCCGAAAAATCATTGGGTTTAACGGAAATGAACTCTTGCTTGTAGCAAGACACAGAGCCTTTGGTTTAACTCTGTTTCTGAAGGAAAATTCAGACCAGTGTTCAAATCCATGAAACACACTCTGTTTTAACGCAAGAAGCATGCTCTTCTTCCCAGGGTCTCCAATACAGCAAGAAACGTGAGCATGCCCAGAAAAAAAGAACTGTATTTCCTACTCAAAAGGACAGTGTCTAGTTCAACTCTGCTTATGAAACTCATACTAACCACAGCATCTTTTCCTAGATGCTGTTTAGTTAAAAGTAAAACTCGTGTTGTGTTCTTGAACTGTGTAAATTCATTTGAGCCCAAATATCACTGGGTTTACGGGAAATGAACTCTTGCATTTAAGAAGACACAGAGACTTTGGTTTAAATCCATTTGTGAAGAGAAATTCAGATCAGTGGTCTCATCCATGAAAGACACTCTGTTTTAACACAAAGAGCATGCTCTTCTATCCAGTGTCTCTAATACATCATGAAAAATGAGCATGCCCAGAAAAAAAGAACTGTGTTTCCTACTCATACGGACCATATCTAGTTGAACTCTGCTTATGACACTGTAACAAACCACAGCATCTCTTACATAGATGCTCCTTAGTTAATACTGAAAAACTTGTTAGGTTCGTGAATTATGTAAATTCATTTGAGCCTAAAAATCACTGGGTTTACCGGAAATGAACTCTTGCTTGTAGGAAGTCAGAGAGCCTTTGGTTAAACTCTATTTGTGAAGTGAAATTCAGACCAGTGGTCTCATCGATGAAACACCCTCTGTTTTAACGCAAGAAGCATCCTCTGCTGTCCAGCATCTCCAATACAGCAAGAGAAACATGAGCATGCCCAGAAAAAAAGAACTGTGTTTCGTACTCATACGGACAAATTATTGATGAACTCTGCTTATGAAACTGTAACAAACCACAGCATCTTTTACATAGATGCTCTTTATTTAATAGTGAAAATCGTGTTGTGTTCATGAACTGTGTAAATTCATTTGAGCTGAAAAATCACTGGGTTTACCGGAAATGAACACTCGCATTTAGGAAGACACAGATCCCTTTGTTTAACTCCATTTCTGAAGGGAAATTCAGACCAGTGTTCTCATCCATGAAACACACTCTGTTTTAACGCAAAGAGCATGCTCTACTTTCCAGCGTCTCTAATACAGCAAGAAACATGAGCATGCCCAGATAAAATGAACTGTGTTTTCTACTCATATGGACCATATCTAGTTGAACTCTGCTTATGAAACTGTAAGAAACCACAGCATCTCTAACATAGATTCTCTTTAGTTAATAGTGAAAATCGTTTGAGTTCGTGAACTGTGTATATTCATTTGAGCCGAAAAATCAAAGGGTTTACCAGAAATGAACTCTTCATTGTAGGAAGACACAGAGCCTTTGGTTTAACTCGTTTGTGAAGGGAAATTCAGACCAGTGTTCTCATCCATGAAACGCCCTCTGTTTTAACGCAAGAAGCGTCCTCTTCTGTCCAGTGTCTCCAATACAGCAAGAACAATGAGCATGTCCATAAAAAAGAACTGGGTTTCGTACTCATAAGGACCATATCTAGTTGAACTCTGCTTATGAAACTGTAACAAACCACAGCATCTTTTACATAGATGCTCTTTTCTTAATAGTGAAAATCGTGTTGGGTTCGTGAACTGTGTAAATTCATTTGAGCCGAAATATCACTGGGTTTACGGGAATTGAACTCTTGCTTGTAGGAAGACACATAACCTTTGGTTTAACTCCGTTTCTGAAGGAATAATCAGACCAGTATTCTCATCCATGAAACACACTCTGTTTTAACGCAAGAAGCATGCTCTACTTCTAGCATCTCCAATACAGGAAGAAACATGAGCATGCCCAGAAATAAATTACTGTATGTCCTACTCAAAATGACTGTGTCTAGTTCAACTCTGCTTATGAAACTCAGACAAACCAGAGCATCTCTTCATAGATGCTCTTTAGTTAATAGTGAAAATCGTGTTGGGTTCGTGAACTGTGTAAATTCATTAGAGCCAAAAAATCACTGTGTTTCCCGGAAATGAACTCTTGCATTTAGGAAGACACAGAGCCTTTGGTTTAACTCAGTTTCTGAAAGGAAATTCAGACCAGTGTTCTCATCCATGAAGCACACTCTGTTTTACCGCAAAGAGCATGCTCTTCTTTCCAGCGTCTATAATTCAGCAAGAACCATGAGCATGCACAGAAAAAATGAACTGTGTTTCCCACTCATTTGTACCATATCTAGTTGAAGTCTGCTTATGGAACTGTAATAAGACACAGCATCTCTTACATAGATGCTCTTTAGTTAATAGTGAAAATCGTGTGGGGTTCGTGAACTGTGTAAATTCATTTGAGCCGAAAAATCATTGGGTTTAACGGAAATGAACTCTTGCTTGTAGTAAGACACAGAGCCTTTGGTTTAACTCTGTTTCTGAAGGGAAATTCAGACCAGTGTTCTCATCCATGAAACACACTCTGTTTTAACGCAAAGAGCATGCTCTTCTTTCCAGTGTCTCTAATACAGCAAGAAACATGTGCATGCCCAGAAAAAAATGTACTGTGTTTCCTACTCATGCGGACCACATCTAGTTGAAATCTGCTCATGAACTCATACATAGAACAGCATCTCTTCATAGATGATCTTTAGTTAATAGTGAAAATCGTCTTGGGTTTGTTAACTGCGTAAATTCATTTGAGCCGAATAATCACTGGGTTTACTGGAAATGAACTCTTGCTTGTAGGAAGACTCAGAGCCTTTTGTTTAACTCCGTTTGTGAAGGGAAATTCAGACCAGTGTTCTCATCCATGAAACACACTCTGTTTTAACGCAACGAGCATGCTCTTCTTTCCAGTGTCTCTATACAGTAAGAAACATGAGCATGATCAGAAAAAAAGAACTGTGTTTCCTACTCATACGGACCATATCTAGTTGAACTCTGCTTATGAAACTGTAACAAACCACAGCATCTCTTACATCGATGCTCTTTAGTTAATAGTGAAAAACCTTTGGGTTCATGAACTGTGTAAATTCATTTGAGCCGAAAAATCAAAGGGTGTACCAGAAATGAACTCTTCATTGCAGGAAGACACAGAGCCTTTGGTTTAACTCGTTTGTGAAGGGAAATTCAGACCAGTATTCTCATCCATGAAACACCCTCTGTTTTAACGCAAGAAGCGTCCTCTTCTGTCCAGTGTCTCCAATACATCATGAAAAATGAGCATGCCCAGAAAAAAAGAACTGTGTAACCTACTCATACGGACCATATCTAGTTGAACTCTGCTTATGACACTGTAACAAACCACAGAATCTCTTACATAGATGCTCCTTAGTTAATAGTGAAAAACGTGTTAGGATCGTGAATTGTGTAAATTCATTAGAGCCAAAAAATCACTGTGTTTACCGGAAATGAACTCTTGCATTTAGGAAGACACAGAGCCTTTGGTTTAACTCAGTGTCTGAAGGGATATTCAGACCAGTGTTCTCATCCATGAAGCACACTCTGTTTTAACGCAACGAGCATGCTCTTCTTTCCAGCGTCTCTAATACAGCAAGAACCATGAGCATGCCCAGAAAAAATGAACTGTGTTTCCTACTCATATATACCATATCTAGTTGAACTCTGCTTATGGAACTGTAACAAGCCACAGCATCTCTTACATAGATGCTCTTTAGTTAATAGTGAAAAACGTGTTGGGTTCGTGAACTGTGTAAATTCATTTGAGCAGAAATATCACTGGGTTTAAGGGAAATGAACACTTGCATTTAGGAAGACACAGAGACTTTGGTTTAACTCCGTTTCTGAAGGGAAATTCAGACCAGTGGTCTCATCCATGAAACACACTCTGTTTTAACGCAAAGAGCATGCTCTTCTTTCCAGCGTCTCTAATACAGCAAGAAACATGAGCATGCCCACATAAAATGAACTGTGTTTCCTACTCATATGGACCATATCTAGTTGAACTCTGCTTATGAAACTGTAACAAAACACAGCATCTCTTACATAGACTCTCATTAGTTAATAGTGAAAAACTTTTGAGATCATGAACTGTGTAAATACATTTGAGCCGAAAAATCACAGGGTTTACCAGAAATGAACTCTTGCTTGTAGGAAGACCGAGAGCCTTTGGTTTACCTTTATTTGTGACGTGAAATTCAGACCAGTGTTCTCATCCATGAAACACCCTCTGTTTTAACGCAAGAAGCGTCCTCTTCTGTCCAGTGTCTCCAATACAGCAAGAAAAATGAGCATGCCTATAAAAAAGAACTGTGTTTCGTACACATAGGGACCATATCTAGTTGAACTCTGCTTATGAAACTGTAAAACCACAGCATCTTTTACATAGATGCTCTTTTGTTAATAGTGAAAATCGTGTTGGGTTCGTGAACTGTGTAAATTCATTTGAGCCGAATTATCACTGGTTTTAGGGGAAATGAACTCTTGCTTGTAGGAAGACACAGAACCTTTGGTTTAACTCCATTTCTGAAGGAATAATCAGACCAGTATTCTCATCCATGAAACACACTCTGTTTTAAAGCAAGAAGCATGCTCAACTTCTAGCATCTCCAATACAGCAAGAAACATGAGCATGCCCAGAAAAAAATTACTGTATGTCCTACTCAAAATGACTGTGTCTAGTTCAACTCTGCCTATGAAACTCATACAAACCGGAGCATCTCTTCATAGATGCTCTTTAGTTAATAGTGAAAATCGTGTTGGGTTCGTGAACTGTGTAAATTCATTAGAGACCAAAAATCACTGTGTTTACCGGAAATGAACTCTTGCATTTAGGAAGACACAGAGCCTTTGGTTTAACTCCGTTTCTGAAAGGAAATTCAGACCAGTGTTCTCATCCATGAAGCACACTCTGTTTTAACGCAAAGAGCATGCTCTTCTTTCCAGCGTCTCTAATACACCAAGAACCATGAGCATGCCCAGAAAAAAATGAACTGTGTTTCCTACTCATATGTACCATATCTAGTTGAACTCTGCTTATGGAACTGTAACAAGCCACAGCATCTCTTACATAGATGCTCTTTAGTTAATAGTGAATATCGTGTGGGGTTCGTGAACTGTGTAAATTCATTGGAGCCGAAAAATCATTGGGTTTAACGGAAATGAACTCTTGCTTGTAGGAAGACAGAGAGCCTTTGGTTTAACTCTATTTTTTTAGTGAAATTCAGACCAGTGTTCTCATCCATGAAACACCCTCTGTTTTAACGCAAGAAGCGTCCTCTTCTGTCCATTGTCTCCAATACAGCAAGAAACATGAGCATGCCTATAAAAAAGAAATGTGTTTCGTACTCATAGGGACCATATCTAGTTGAACTCTGCTTATGAAACTGTAAAACCACAGCATCTTTTCCTAGATGCTGTTTAGTTAAAAGTAAAACTCGTGTTGTGTTCTTGAACTGTGTAAATTCATTTGAGCCCAAATATCACTGGGTTTACGGGAAATGAACTCTTGCATTTAAGAAGACACAGAGACTTTGGTTTAACTCCATTTGTGAAGGGAAATTCAGATCAGTGTTCTCATCCATGAAACATACTCTGTTTTAACGCAAAGAGCATGCTCTTCTATCCAGCTTCTCTAATACAGCAAGAAACATGAGCATGCCCAGAAAAAAAAGAACTGTGTAACCTACTCATACAGACCATATCTAGTTGAACTCTGCTTATAACACTGTAACAAACCACAGCATCTCTTACATAGATGCTCTTTAGTTAATAGTGAAAAACGTGTTAGGTTCCTGAACAGTGTAAATTCATTGGAGCCAAAAAAATCACTGGGTTTACCGGAAATGAACTCTTGCTTGTAGGAAGACCGAGAGCCTTTGGTTTAACTTTATTTGTGATGTGAAATTCAGACCAGTGTTCTCATCCATGAAACACCCTCTGTTTTAACGCAAGAAGCGTCCTCTTCTGTCCGTGTCTCCAATACAGCAAGAAAAATGAGCATGCCTATAAAAAAGAACTGTGTTTCGTACTCATAGGGACCATATCTAGTTGAAATCTGCTTATGAAACTGTAAAACCACAGCATCTTTTACATAGATGCTCTTTTGTTAATAGTGAATATCGTGTTGGGTTCGTGAACTGTGTAAATTCATTTGAGCCGAATTATCACTGGTTTTAGGGGAAATGAACTCTTGCTTGTAGGAAGACACAGAACCTTTGGTTTAACTCCATTTCTGAAGGAATAATCAGACCAGTATTCTCATCCATGAAACACACTCTGTTTTAAAGCAAGAAGCATGCTCAACTTCTAGCATCTCCAATACTGCAAGAAACACGAGCATGCCCAGAAAAAAATTACTGTATGTCCTACTCAAAATGACTGTGTCTAGTTCAACTCTGCCTATGAAACTCATACAAACCAAAGCATCTCTTCATAGATGCTCTTTAGTTAATAGTGAAAATCCTGTTGGGTTCGTGAACTGTGTATATTCATTGAGCCGAAAAATCACTGGGTATAACGGAAATGAACTCTTGCTTTTAGGAAGGCACAGAGCCTTCGGTTTAACTCTGTTTCTGAAGCAAAATTCAGAACAGTGTTCAAATCCATTAAACACACTCTATTTTAACGCAAGAATCATGCTCTTCTTTCCAGGGTCTCCAATACAGCAAGAAAAGTGAGCATGCCCAGAAAAAAGAACTGTTATTCCTACTCCAAAGGACAGTGTCTAGTTCAACTCTGCTTATGAAACTCATACAAACCACAGCATCTTTTCCTAGATGCTGTTTAGTTAAAAGTAAAACTCGTGTTGTGTTCTTGAACTGTGTAAATTCATTTGAGCCCAAATATCACTGGGTTTACGGGAAATGAACTCTTGCATTTAAGAAGACACAGAGACTTTGGTTTAACTTCATTTGTGAAGGGAAATTCAGATCAGTGTTCTCATCCATGAAACACACTCTCTTTTTAACGCAAAGAGCATGCTCTTCTTTCCAGCATCTCTAATACATCAAGAAAAATGAGCATGCCCAGAAAAAAAGAACTGTGTTTCCTAGTCATAAAGACCATATCTAGTTGAACTTTGCTTATGGAACTGTAACAAGCCACAGCATCTCTTACATAGATGCTCTTTAGTTAATAGTGAAAGTCATGTTGGGTTCGTGAACTGTGTAAATTCATTTGAGCTGAAAAGTCACTTGGTTTACCGGAAATGAACTCTTGCATTTAGGAAGTCACAGAGCCTTTGGTTTAACTCCATTTCTGAAGTGAAATTCAGACCAGTGTTCTCATCCATGAAACACACTCTCTTTTAACGCAACGAGCATGCTATTCTTTCCAGAGTCTCTAATACAGCAAGAAACATGAGCATGCCCAGAAAAAAAATTACTGTATGTCCTACTCAAAATGACTGTGTCTAGTTCAACTCTGCTAATGAAACTCATACAAACCAGAGCATCTCTTCATAGATGCTCTTTAGTTAATAGTGAAAATCTTGTTGGGATGGTGAACAGTGTAAATTCATTAGAGCCAAAATATCACTGGGTTTACCTGAAATGAACTCTTGCATTTAGGATGTCACAGAGCCTTTGGTTTAACTCCGTTTCTGAAGTGAAATTCAGACCAGTGTTCTCATCCATGAAACACACTCTGTTTTAATGCAACGACCATGCTCTTCTTTCCAGCGTCTCTAATACAGCAAGAAACATGAGCATGCCCAGAAAAAATGAACTGTGTTTCCTACTCATATGTACCATATCTAGTTGAACTCTGCTTATGGAACTGTAACAAGCCACAGCACCTCTTACAAAAATGCTCTTTAGTTAATAGTGAAAATCGTCTTGGGTTCGTGAACTGTGTAAATTCATTTGAGCTGAAAAGTCAATGGGTTTACCGGATATGAACTCTTGCATTTAGGAAGTCACAGAGCCTTTGGTTTAACTCCGTTTCTGAAGGGAAATTCAGACCAGTGTTCTCATCCATGAAACACACTCTGTTTTAACGCAACGAGCATGCTCTTCTTTCCAGGGTCTATAATACAGCAAGAAACATGAGCATGATTACAAAAAAAGAACTGTGTTTCCTACTCATACGGATCATATCTATTTGAACTCTGCTTATGAAACTGTAACAAACCACAGCATCTCTTACATAGATGCTCTTTAGATACTAGTGAAAAACGTTTGGGTTCATGAACTGTGTTAATTCATTTGAGCTAAAAAAATCAAAGGGTTTACCAGAAATGAACTCTTCATTGTAGGAAGACACAGAGCCTTTGGTTTAACTCTGTTTCTGAAGGAAAATTCAGACCAGTTTTCAAATCCATGAAACACACTCTGTTTTAATGCAACGACCATGCTCTTCTTTCCAGCGTCTCTAATACAGCAAGAAACGTGAGCATGCCCAGAAAAAAAGAACTGTATTTCCTACTCAAAAGGACAGTGTCTAGTTCAACTCTGCTTATGAAACTCATACAAACCACAGCATCTTTTCCTAGATGCTCTTTAGTTAAAAGTAAAACTCGTATTTGTTTCTTGAACTGTGTAAATTCATTTGAGCCCAAATATCACTGGGTTGACGGGAAATGAACTCTTGCATTTAAGAAGACACAGAGACTTTGGTTTAACTCCATTTGTGAAGGGAAATTCAGATCAGTGTTCTCATCCTTGAAACACACTCTCTTTTTAATGCAAAGAGCATGCTCTTCTTTCCAGCGTCTCTAATACATCAAGAAAAATGAGCATGCCCAGAAAAAAAGAACTGTGTTTCCTAGTCATAAAGACCATATCTAGTTGAACTTTGCTTATGGAACTGTAACAAGCCACAGCATCTCTTACATAGATGCTCTTTAGTTAATAGTGAAAGTCATGTTGGGTTCGTGAACTGTGTAAATTCATTTGAGCTGAAAAGTCACTTGGTTTACCGGAAATGAACTCTTGCATTTAGGAAGTCACAGAGCCTTTGGTTTAACTCCATTTCTGAAGTGAAATTCAGACCAGTGTTCTCATCCATGAAACACACTCTCTTTTAACGCAATGAGCATGCTATTCTTTCCAGAGTCTCTAATACAGCAAGAAACATGAGCATGCCCAGAAAAAAAATTACTGTATGTCCTACTCAAAATGACTGTGTCTAGTTCAACTCTGCTTATGAAACTCATACAAACCAGAGCATCTCTTCATAGATGCTCTTTAGTTAATAGTGAAAATCTTGTTGGGATGGTGAACAGTGTAAATTCATTAGAGCCAAAATATCACTGGGTTTACCTGAAATGAACTCTTGCATTTAGGATGTCACAGAGCCTTTGGTTTAACTCCGTTTCTGAAGTGAAATTCAGACCAGTGTTCTCATCCATGAAACACACTCTGTTTTAATGCAACGACCATGCTCTTCTTTCCAGCGTCTCTAATACAGCAAGAAACATGAGCATGCCCAGAAAAAATGAACTGTGTTTCCTACTCATATGTACCATATCTAGTTGAACTCTGCTTATGGAACTCTAACAAGCCACAGCATCTCTTACAAAAATGCTCTTTAGTTAATAGTGAAAATCGTCTTGGGTTCGTGAACTGTGTAAAATCATTTGAGCTGAAAAGTCACTGGGTTTACCGGAAATGAACTCTTGCATTTAGGAAGTCACAGAGCCTTTGGTTTAACTCCGTTTCTGAAGGGAAATTCAGACCAGTGTTCTCATCCATGAAACACACTCTGTTTTAACGCAACGAGCATGCTCTTCTTTCCAGGGTCTATAATACAGCAAGAAACATGAGCATGATTACAAAAAAAGAACTGTGTTTCCTACTCATACGGATCATATCTATTTGAACTCTGCTTATGAAACTGTAACAAACCACAGCATCTCTTACATAGATGCTCTTTAGATACTAGTGAAAAACGTTTGGGTTCATGAACTGTGTTAATTCATTTGAGCTAAAAAAATCAAAGGGTTTACCAGAAATGAACTCTTCATTGTAGGAAGACACAGAGCCTTTGGTTTAACTCTGTTTCTAAAGGAAAATTCAGACCAGTTTTCAAATCCATGAAACACACTCTGTTTTAATGCAACGACCATGCTCTTCTTTCCAGCGTCTCTAATACAGCAAGAAACGTGAGCATGCCCAGAAAAAAAGAACTGTATTTCCTACTCAAAAGGACAGTGTCTAGTTCAACTCTGCTTATGAAACTCATACAAACCACAGCATCTTTTCCTAGATGCTCTTTAGTTAAAAGTAAAACTCGTATTTGTTTCTTGAACTGTGTAAATTCATTTGAGCCCAAATATCACTGGGTTGACGGGAAATGAACTCTTGCATTTAAGAAGACACAGAAACTTTGGTTTAACTCCATTTGTGAAGGGAAATTCAGATCAGTGTTCTCATCCTTGAAACACACTCTCTTTTTAATGCAAAGAGCATGCTCTTCTTTCCAGCGTCTCTAATACATCAAGAAAAATGAGCATGCCCAGATAAAAAGAACTGGTTTCCTACTCAAGGGGACCATATCTAGTTGAACTTTGCTTATGGAACTGTAACAAGCCACAGCATCTCTTACATAGATGCTCTTTAGTTAATAGTGAAAGTCGTGTTGGGTTCGTGAACTGTGTAAATTCATTTGAGCTTAAAAGTCACTGGGTTTACCGGAAATGAACTCTTGCATTTAAGAAGTCACAGAGCCTTTGGTTTAACTCCATTTCTGGAGTGAAATTCAGACCAGTGTTCTCATCCAAGAAACACACTCTGTTTTAACGCAAAGAGCATGCTCTTCTTTCCAGAGTCTCTAATACAGCAAGAAACATGAGCATGCCCAGAAAAAATGAACTGTGTTTCTTACTCATATGTACCATATCTAGTTGAACTGTGCTTATGGAACTGTAACAAGCCACAGCATCTCTTACATAGATGCTCTTTAGTTAATAGTGAAAATCGTCTTGGGTTCGTGAACTGTGTAAAATCATTTGAGCTGAAAAGTCACTGGGTTTACCGGAAATGAACTCTTGCATTTAGGAAGTCACAGAGCCTTTGGTTTAACTCCGTTTCTGATGTGAAATTCAGACCAGTGTTCTCATCCATGAAACACACTCTGTTTTAACGCAACGAGCATGGTCTTCTTTCCAGCGTCTATAATACAGCAAGAAACATGAGCATGATTACAAAAAAAGAACTGTGTTTCCTACTCATACGGATCATATCTATTTGAACTCTGCTTATGAAACTGTAACAAACCACAGCATCTCTTACATAGATGCTCTTTAGATACTAGTGAAAAACGTTTGGGTTCATGAACTGTGTTAATTCATTTGAGCTAAAAAAATCAAAGGGTTTACCAGAAATGAACTCTTCATTGTAGGAAGACACAGAGCCTTTGGTTTAACTCTGTTTCTGAAGGAAAATTCAGACCAGTTTTCAAATCCATGAAACACACTCTGTTTTAATGCAAGAAGCATGCTCTTCTTTCCATGGTCTCCAATACAGCAAGAAACGTGAGCATGCCCAGAAAAAAAGAACTGTATTTCCTACTCAAAAGGACAGTGTCTAGTTCAACTCTGCTTATGAAACTCATAGAAACCACAGCATCTTTTCCTAGATGCTCTTTAGTTAAAAGTAAAACTCGTATTTGTTTCTTGAACTGTGTAAATTCATTTGAGCCCAAATATCACTGGGTTTACGGGAAATGAACTCTTGCATTTAAGAAGACACAGAGACTTTGGTTTAACTCCATTTGTGAGGGGAAATTCAGATCAGTGTTCTCATCCATGAAACACACTCTCTTTTTAACGCAAAGAGCATGCTCTTCTTTCCAGCGTCTCTAATACATCAAGAAAAATGAGCATGCCCAGATAAAAAGAACTGTGTTTCCTACTCATAGGGACCATATCTAGTTGAACTTTGCTTATGGAACTGTAACAAGCCACAGCATCTCTTACATAGATGCTCTTTAGTTAATAGTGAAAGTCGTGTTGGGTTCGTGAACTGTGTAAATTCATTTGAGCTTAAAAGTCACTGGGTTTACTGGAAATGAACTCTTGCATTTAAGAAGTCACAGAGCCTTTGGTTTAACTCCGTTTCTGAAGTGAAATTCAGACCAGTGTTCTCATCCATGAAACACACTCTGTTTTAACGCAACGAGCATGCTCTTCTTTCCAGCATCTCTAATACAGCAAGAAACATGAGCATGCCCAGAAAAAAAGAACTGTGTTTCCTACTCGTACGGACCATATCTAGTTGAACTCTGCTTATGAAACTGGAACAAACCACAGCATCTTTTACATAGATACTCTTTAGATACTAGTGAAAAACTTTTGGGTTCATGAACTGTGTAAATTCATTTGAGCCAAAAAATCAAAGGGTTTACCAGAAATGAACTCTTCATTGTAGGAAGACACAGAGCCTTTGGTTTAACTCTGGTTCTGAAGGAAAATTCAGACCAGTTTTCAAATCCATGAAACACAGTCTGTTTTAACGCAAGAAGCATGCTCTTCTTTCCAGGGATTCCAATACAGCAAGAAACGTGAGCATGCCCAGAAAAAAAGAACTGTATTTCCTACTCAAAAGGACAGTGTCTAGTTCAACTCTGCTTATGAAACTCATACAAACCACAGCATCATTTCCTAGATGCTCTTTAGTTAAAAGTAAAACTCGTATTTGTTTCTTGAACTGTGTAAATTCATTTGAGCCCAAATATCACTGGGTTAACCGGAAATGAACTCTTGCTTGTAGGAAAACACACAGCTTTGGTTTAACTCTATTTGTGAAGTGAAATTCAGACCAGTGTTCTCATCCATGAAACACCCTCTGTTTTAACGCAAGAAGCATCCTCTTCTGTCCAGTATCTCCAATACAGCAAGAGAAATATGAGCATGCCCAGAAAAAAAGAACTGTGTTTCGTACTCTTATGGACAAATTCTTGTTGAACTCTGCTTATGAAACTGTATCAAACCACAGCATCTTTTACATAGATGCTCTTTATTTAATAGTGAAAATCGTGTTGTGTTCATGAACTGTGTAAATTCATTTGAGCTGAAAAATCACTGGGTTTACCTGAAATGAACACTTGCATTTAGGAAGACAAAGAGCCTTTGGTTTAACTCCGTTTCTGAAGGGAAATTCAGACCATTGTTCTCATCCATGAAACACACTCTCTTTTAACGCAAAGAGCATGCTCTTCTTTCCAGCGTCTCTAATACAGCAAGAAACATGAGCATGCCCAGATAAAATGAACTGTGTTTCCTACTCATATGACCATATCTAGTTGAATTATGCTTCTGAAACTGTAACAAACCACAGCATCTCTTACATAGATTCTCCTTAGTTAATAGTGAAAAACGTTTGAGTTCATGAAATGTGTATATTCATTTGAGCTGAAAAATCAAAGTGTTTAAAAGAAATGAACTCTTCATTGTAGGAAGACACAGAGCCTTTGGTTTAACTCATTTGTGAAGGGAAATTCAGACCAGTGTTCTCATCCATGAAACACCCTCTGTTTTAACGCAAGAAGCGTCCTCTTCTGTCCAGTGTCTCCAATACAGCAAGAAACATGAGCATGCCTATAAAAAAGAACTGTGTTTCGTACTCATAAGGACCATATCTAGTTGAACTCTGCTTATGAAACTGATACAAACCACAGCTCCTCTTACAGAAATGCTCTTCTGTTAATAGTGAGAAGCGCATGGGTTCTTGAAATGAGTATAAACATGTGAGCCCAAAAATCACTTGGTATCCCAGAAATGAACTCTGGCTTGTAGGAAGACTCAGATCCTGTGGTTTAACTCTGTTTTTCAAGGGAAATTCAGACCACTGTTCTCTTCCATGAAACACACTCTGTTTTAATGCAAGAAGCAAGCTCTTCATTCCAGCGTCTCCAATAAAGCAAGAACCATGAGTATGCCAAGAAAAAAAGAACTGTGTTTCCTACACATACGAACCAAAAGTAGTTCAACTCTGCTTATGAAAATGATACAGACCACAGCTCCTCTTACAAAATAACTCTTTAGTTAATAGTGAGAATCGCGTTTAGTTCATGAACTGGGAAAAATAATTTGAGCCCAAAATTCACTGGGTTTACCAGAAATGAACTCTTGCTTGCAGGAAAACACAGATCCTTTGATTTAACTCCATTTCTGAAGGGAAATTCAGACCAGAGTTCTCATCCTTGAAACACACTCTGTTTTAATGCAAGAAGCAAGCTCTTCTTTCCAGCGTCTCCAATATAGCAAGAACCATGAACATGCCCTCAAAAAAACAGTGTTTCCTACCCATACAGACAATATGTTGATCAAATCTGCTTATGAAATTGGTACAAACCACAGCTCCTCTTACATAAATGCTCTTTAGTTAATTGTGAGAATCGCATTGGGTTTTTGAATTGTGTAAAATCTTTTGAGCTCAAAATTCACTTGGTTTACCAGAAATAAATTCTTGCTTGTATGAAGACACAGATCCTGGGGTTTAACTCCGTTTCTGAAGGGAAATTCAGACCAGAGTTCTCATTCCTGAAAAACAATCTGTTTTAAGGCAAGAAGCATCCTCTCCTTTCCAGCGTCTCCAATTCAGCAAGAACCATGAGTATGTCCAGAAAAAAAATAACTGTATTTCATACTCATAAGAACCGTATGTAGTTCAACTCTGCTTATGAAACTTATACACTCCACAGCTCCTCTTCCGTAAATGCTCTTTAGTTTATAGTGATAATCGCGTTGGGTTCTATAACGATGTAAAATCATTTGAGCCCAAAATTCACTTTGTTTATCAGAAATGAACTATTGCTTGTAGGAAGACCCAGATCCTGGGGTTTAACTCGGTTTCTGAAGGGAAATTCAGACCAGAGTTCTCATCCTTGCAACACACTATGTTTTAATGCAAGAAGCAAGCTCTTCTTTCCAGCGTCTCCAACACAGCCAGAACCATGAGCATTCCCAGAAAAAAAGAACTGTGTTTCCTAATCATACGGACAATATGTAGTTCAACTCTGCTCATGAAACTGATACAAACCACAGCTCCTCTTACATAAATGCTCTTTAGTTAATAGTGAGAATCGCATTTGGTTTTTTAATTCTGTAAAATCATTTGAGCCCAAAATTCACTTGGTTTACCAGAACTGAACTCTTGCTTCTATGAAGAAACAGATCCTGTGGTTTAACTCAGTTTCTGAAGGGAAATTGAGAACAGTATTCTATTCCATGAAATGCACTCTTATTTAACGCAAGAAGCAAACTCTTCTATCCAGCGTCTCCAATAAAGCAAGAACCATGAGCTTGCCCAGAAAAAAAGAACTGTGTTTCCCACTCATATGAACCAAATGCAGTTCCACTCTGCTTATGAAACTGATACAGACCACAGCTCCTCTTACATAAATGCTCTTTAGTTAATAGTGATAATCGCATTGGGTTCTAGAACTGTGTAAAATCATATGAGCCCAAAATACACTTGGTTTGTCAGAAATGAACTCTTGCTTGTAGGAAGACCCAGATTCTGGGGTTTAACTCCGTTTCTGAAGGGAAATTCAGACCAGAGTTCTCATCCTAAAAACACAATCTGTTTTAATGCAAGAAGCAAGCTCGTCATTATAATGTCTCCAATACAGCAAGAACCATGACCATGCCAACAAAAAAGAACTGTGGTTCCTACTGATACCAACCATATTTAGATCAACTCTGCTTATGAAACTGATACAGACCACAGCTCCTCTTACATAAATGCTCTTTAGTTAATAGTGAGATTCGCCTTAGGGTTCTTGAACTGTGAAAAATCTATGGGACCCAAAATTCACGTTGTTTACCAGAAATGAACTCTTGCTTGTAGAAAGACACAGATCCTGGGCTTTAACTCTGTTTCTGAAGGGAAATTCACACCAGAGTTCTCATGTATGAAACACACTTTTTAATGCAAGAAGCAAGCTCTTCTTTCCAGTGTCTCCAATACAGCAAGAACAATGAGTATGCCATCAAAAAAGAACTGTGTTTCCTACTCATACAGACCATATGTAGACCAATTCTGCTTATGAAACTGATACAAACCACAGTTCCTCTTACATAAATGGTCTTTAGTTAATTGTGATAATCGCTTTGGGTTCTTTAATTGTGTAAAATCATTTGAGTCCAAAATTCACTTGGTTTCCCGGAACTGAACTCTTGCATGTATGAAGACATAGATCCTGGGGTTTAACTCCGTTTCTGAAGGGAAATTCAGACCAGAGTTCTCATCGCTGAAAAACACTCTGTTTTAAGGCAAGAAGCATCCTCTTCTTTCCAGCGTCTCCAATACAACAAGAACCATGAGGATGCCCAGAAAAAAAGAACTGTGTTTCCTACTCATACAGACCATATGTAGTTCAACTCTGCTAATGAAACTGACACCAACCAAAGGTCCACTTTTCTAAATGCTCTTTAGTTAATAGTGAGAATCACGTTGGGTTCTTGAACTGAGTAAAAGCACTTGAGCCCAAAATTCACATGGTTTCCCAGAAATGAACACTGGCTTGTAGGAAGACTCAGATCCTCTGGTTTAACTCTGTTTCTGAAGGGAAATTCAGACCAGTGTTTTAATCCATGAATCACTCCCTGTTTTTACGCAAGAGGCAAGCTCCTCTTCCCAGCGTCTCCAATACAGCAAGAAATAGGAACATGCCCTGAAAAAAAGAGCTATATTTCCTACTCATACGGACCATATGTAGTTCACCTCTGCTTATGAAACTGATACAAACCACATCTACTCTTACATAAATACTCTTTAGTTGATAGTGAGAATCGCTTTGGGTTAGTGAACTACGAAAAATCATTTGAGCCCCAAATTCACTGGGTTTTCCACAAATGAACTCTTGCTTGTAGGAAGACACAGATCCTGGAGTTTAACTCCATTTCTGAAGGGAAATTCAGACCAGTGTTCTCATCCATGAAGCACACTCTGTTTTTACGCAAGAAGTAAGCTCTTCTTTCCAGCGTGTCCAATACAGCAACAACCATGCACATGCCCTGAAAAAATGATCTGTGTTTCCTACTCATATGGACCATATGTAGTTAAACTCTGCTTATGAAACTGATAGAAACCACAGCTCCTCTTACATAAATGCTCTTTTGTTAATAGTGGGAATCGCGAGGGTTCTTGAACTGAGTAAAAACATTTGAGCCCAAAATTCACTTTGTTTACCAGAAATGAACTGTTGCTTGTAGGAAGACACAGATCCTGGGGTTTAACTCCGTTTCTGAAGGGAAATTCAGACCAGAGTTCTCATCCTTAAAACACACTCTGTTTTAATGCAAGAAGCAAACTCTTCTTTCCAGCGTCTCCAATACAGCAAGAACCATGAGCATGCCCAGAAAAAATGATCTGTGTTTCCTACTCATACGGACCATATGTAGTTAAACTCTGCTTATGAAACTGTTACAAACCACAGCTCCTCTTACTTAAATGCTCTTCTTTTAATAGTGAGAATCGCGTGGGTTCTTGAACTGAGTATAAACATTTGAGCCCAAAAATCACTTGGTATCCCAGAAATGAACTCTGGCTTGTAGGAAGACACAGATCCTGTGGTTTAACTCTATTTCTGAAGGGAATTTCAGACCTCTGTTCTCTTCCATGAAACACACTCTGTTTTAATGCAAGAAGCAAGCTCTTCTTTGCAGCGTCTCCAATAAAGCAAGAACCATGAGTATGCCAAGAAAAAAAGAACTGTTTTTGTACTCATACGGACCAAATGTAGTTCAACTCTGCTTATGAAATGATACAGACCACAGCACTTCTTACATAATTGCTCTTTAGTTAATTGTGAGAATCGCGTTGGCTTCTAGAACTGTGTAAAATCCTTTGAGTCCAAAATTCACATTGTTTACCAGAAATGAACTCTTGCTTGTAGGAAGACACAGATCCTGGGGTTTAACTCCGTTTCTGAATGGAAATTCAGACCAGTGTTCACATCCATGAAACACACTCTGTTTTCACTAAAGAAGCAAGCACTTCTTTCCAACATCTCCAATACAGCAAGAAACATGAGCAGGCCCAGAAAACAAGAACTGTGATTGCTACTCATACGGACCATATGTAGTTCAAGACTGCATATGAAACTGATACAAATCACAGCTCCTCTTACATAAAGGCTCTTTAGTTAATAGCTAGATTCACGTTGGTTTTGTGCACTGTTTAAAATCATTTCAGCCCAAAATTCACTGGCTTTACCTAAAATGAACTCTTGCTTGTAGGAACACACAGATACTGTGGTTTAACTCTGATTCTGAATGGAAATTCAGACCAGAGTTCTCATCCATTAAACACACTCTGTATTCACGCAAGAAGCAAGCTCTTCTTTCCAGTGTCTCCAATACAGAAAGAACAATGAGCATGCCCTCAAAAAAGAACTGTGTTTCCTATTCATACAGACCATATGTAGATCAACCCTGCTTATGAAACTGATACAAACCACAGCTCCTCTTACATAAATGCTCTTTAGTTAATAGTGAGAATCGCCTTGGGTTCGTGAACTGTGTAAAATCATTTGATCCAAAAATTCACTGGGTTTACCAGAAATGAACTCTTGCTTGTAGGAAGACACAGATCCTGGGGTTTAACTCTGATACTTAAGGGAAATCCAGACCAGTGTTCTTATCCATGAAACACACTCTGTTTTCAGACAAGAAGCATCCTCTTCTTTCCAGCGTCTGCAAAACAGCAAGAACCATGAGCGTGCCTAGAAAAGAAGAACTGTGTTTCCTACTCATAAGGACCATATGTAGTTCAACTCTGCTTACGAAACAGATACAAACCACTGCTCCTCTTACATAAATGCTCTTTAGTTAATAGTGAGAATTACATTGGGTTTTTGAACTATGTAAGATATTTTGAGCCCAAAATTCGCTTGGTTTACCAGAAATGAACTCTTGCTAGTAGGAAGACACAGATCTGTGGTTTAACTATGTTTCTGACGGGAAATTCAGACCAGAGTCCTCATCCCTGAAAAATAATTTGTTTTAAGACTAGAAGCATCATCTTTTTTCCAGGGTCTCCAATAAAGCAAGAACCATGAGCAGCATGCCCAGAAAAAAAGAACTGATTTCCTACTCCTACGGACCGTAAGTAGTTCAACTCTGATAATGAAACTGATACAGACCACAGTTCCCCTTACATAAATGCTCTTTAGTTAATAGTGAGAATCGCGTTGGGTTCTAGAACTGTGTAAAATCATTTGAGCCCAAAATTCACATTGTTTACCAGAAATGAACTCTTGCTTGTAGGAAGACACAGTTCCTGGGGTTTAACTCAGTTCCTGTAGTGAAATTCAGACCAGCGTTCTCATTAATGAAACTCATTCTGTTTTAACACAAGAAGCAAGCTCTTCTTTCCATCGTCTCCAATACAGCAAGAAACATGAGCATGAAATCAAAAAAGAACTGTGTTTCCTAATCATACGGACCATATGTAGTTCAAATCTGCTTATGAAATGATACAAACCACTGCTCCTTTTACATATATGCTCTTTTGGCAATAGTGAGAAACGCGTTGAGGTTCGTGAACTGTGTAAAATGATTTTAGCCCTAAATTCACTGGGTATACCAGAAATGAACTCTTGCTTGTAGGAACACATGTTCCTGTGGTTTAACTCCATTTCTGAAGGGAAATTCAGACCAGTGTTCTCATCCATGGCACACACTCTGTCTTCCCACAAGAAGCAAGCTCTTCTTTCCAGCGTCTCCTATACAGCAACACCATGAGCATGCGCAGAAAAAAAGAGCTGTGTTTCCTACTCATATGGACCATATGTTGTTCAATTCTGCTTATGAAACTGATACAGACCACAGCTCCAGTAACATAAATGCTCTTTAGTTAATAGAGATAATCGCGTTGGGTTCTAGAACTGTGTAAAATCATTTGAGCCCAAAATACACTTGGTTTACCAGAAATGAACTCTTGCTTGTAGGAAGACACAGATCCTGGGGTTTAACTCCGTTTCTGAAGGGAAATTCAGAACAGAGTTCTCATTAATGAAACACACTCTGTTTTAATGTAAGAAGCAAGCTCTTCTTTCCAGCATCTCCAATACAGAAAGAACCATGAGAATGCCCTCAAAAAAGAACTGTGTTTCATACTCCTACAGACCCTATGTGGATCAACTCTGCTTATAAAACTGGTACAAACCACAGCTCCTCTTACATAAATGCTCTTTAGTTAATAGTGAGAATCGTATTGGGTTCTTGAACTGTGTAAAATCATTTGAGCCACAAATTCACTTGGTTTACCAGAAATGAACTCTTGACAGATGAAGACACAGATGCTGGGGTTTAACTACGTTTCTGAAGGGAAAATCAGACCTGAGTTCTCATCCCTGAAAAACACTCTGTTTTAAGACAAGAAGCATCCTCTTCTTTCCAGTGTCTATAATACAGCAAGAACCATGTGCATGCCCAGAAAAGAAAAACTGTGTTTCCTTCTCATACAGACCATATGTAGTTCAACTCTGCTTACAAAACAGATACAGACCACAGCTCTTCTTTTAAATGCTCTTTAGTTAATAGTGAGAATCGCGTTGGGTTCTAGAACTGTGTAAAATCACTTGAGAACAAAATTCAATTGGTTTACCAGAAATGAACTCTTGCTTTTAGGAAGACAAAGATCCTGTGGTTTAACTCTGTTTCTAAAGGGAAATTCAGACAAGAGTTCTCATCCATGAAGCACATCCTGTTTTAATGCAAGAAGCAAGCTCTTCATTACAGCGTCTCCAATACAGCAAGAACCATGAGCATGGCAACAAAAAAAGAACTGTGTTTCCTACTGATACAGACCATATGTAGAACAACTCTGCTTATGATACTGATAGAAACCACAGCTCCTCTTACATAAATGCTCTTTAGTTAATTGTGATAATCACTTTGGGTTCGTGAACTGTGTAAAATCATTTTCACCCAAAATTCCCTGGGTTTACCTGAAAAGAACTCTTGCTTGTAGGAAGACACAGATCCTGGGGTTTAACTCAGATTCTGAAGGGAAATTCAGGCCAGTGTTCTCATCCAAGAAACACACTCTGTTTTCATGTAAGATGCAAGCTCTTCTTTCCAGCCTCTCCAATACATCCAGAAACACGAGCATGCCCAGAAAAAAAGAACTGTGTTACCTAATAATACGGACCATATGTAGTTCAACTCAGATTATGACACTTATACAAATCACAGCTCCTCTTACATAAATGCTCTTTAGTTCATAGCTAGAATCGCGTTGGTTTTGTGCACTGTTTAAAATCATTTCAGCCGAAAATTCACCTGGTTTACATGAAATGAACTCTTGCTTGTAGGAAAACACAGATACTGTGGTTTAACCCCGATTCTCAAGGGAAATTCAGACCAGTGTTCTCATCCTTGAAACACACTCTGTTTTCATGTAAGAAGCAAGCTCTTCTTTCCAGCGTCTCCAATACAGCAACATCATGAGCATGCCCAGAAAAAAGAGCTGTGTTTCCTACTCATACGGACCATATGTTGTTCAACTATGCTTATGAAACTGATAGAAACCACTCCACCTCTTACATAAATGCTCTTTAGGCTATAGTGAGAATCGCGTTGGGTTCGTGAACTCTGTAAAATCATTTGAGCCCAAAAAAACACTGGGTTTACCAGGAATGAACACTGGCTTGGAGGAAGACAGAGATCCTGGGGTTTAACTCAGTTTCTGAAGGGAAATTCAGACCAGTGCTCTCATCCATGAAGCAATCTCTGTTTTAATGCACCTAGCAAGCTCTTCTTTCCAGCGTCTCTTATACAGCAAGAAACATGAGCATGCCCAGAAAAAAAGACCTGAGTTTCCTAGTCATACAGACTTTATGTAGTTCTACTCTGAATATGAAGCTGATACAATCCAAAGCTCCAATTACATAAATGCTCTTTACTTAATAATGAGAATCGCGATGGGTTTGTGAGCTGTGTAAAATCATTTGAGCCCAAAATTCACTGGGTTTACCAGAAATGAACTCTTGCTTGTAGGAAGACACAGATCCTGGTGTTTAACTTCATTTCTGAAGGGAAAATCTGACCAGAGTTCTCATCCCTGAAAAACACTCTGTTGTAATTCAAGAAGCATCCTCTTCTTTCCAGCCTCTCCAATACAGCAACAACCATGAGAATGCCCAGAAAAAAAGAACTGAGTTTCCTACTCATACAGACAATATGGAGTTCAACTTTGCTTATGAAACTGATACAGACCACAGCTCCAGTAACATAAATGCTCTTTAGTTAATAGTGATAATCGCATTGGGTTCTAGAACTGTATAAAATCATTTGAGCCCAAAATTCACTTTGTTTACCAGAAATGAACTCTTGCTTGTAGGAAGACACAGATCCTGGGGTTTAACTCCGTTTCTGAAGGGAAATTCAGATCAGTGTTCTCATTAATGAAACTCAGTCTGTTTTAACGCAAGAAGCAAGCTCTTCTTTCCAGCGTCTCCAATAGAGCAAGAACCATGAGAATGCCCTGTACAAAGAACTGTGTTTCATATTCATCCAGACCATATGTAGTTAAATTCTTTTTATGAAACTGATACAAACCACAGCCCCTCTTACATAAATGCTCTTTAGGTAATAGTGAGAATCGAGATGGGTTTGTGAACTGTGTAAAACTTTTGAGCCCAAAATTCACTTTGTTTACCAGAAATGAACTCTTGCTTGTAGGAAGACACACATCCTCAGGTTTAACTCCGGGTCTGAAGGGAAAATCAGACCAGAGTTCTCATCCCTGAAAAACACTCTGTTTTAAGGCAAGAAGCATCCTCTTCTTTCCAGCGTCTCCAATACAGCAACAACCATAAGAATTCCCAGAAATAAATAACTGTGTTTCCTACTATTATGGACCATATGTAGTTCAAATCTGCTTATGAAACTGATACAAACCACAGCTCCTCTTACATAAATGCTCTTTAGGTAATAGTGAGAATCTCATTGTTTTCGTGAACTGTGTAAAATCATTTAAGCCCAAAATTCACTGATTTTACCAGAAATGAACTCTTGCTTGTAGGAAGACACAGTTCCTGGGGTTTAACTCGGTTTCTGAAGGGAAATTCACCAGTGCCTCATCCACGAAACACACTCTTTTTTCCGGCAAGAAGCAAGCTCTTCTTTCCAGCGTCTCCAATACAGCAACACTATGAGCATGCCCAGAAAAAAAGAGCTGTGTTTCCTACTAATACGGACCATATGTAGGTCTAATCTGCTTATGAAACTGATAAAAACCACACCTCCTCTTACATAAATGCTCTTTCGGCAATAGTGAGAATTTCGTTGGCTTCGTGAACTGTGTAAAATCATTTGAGAGCAAAATTTACTGTGTTTACCAGAAATGAACTCTTGCTTGTAGGAAGACAGAAATCCTGGGGTTTAACTCCGTTTCTGAAGGGAAATTCAGACCAGAGTTATCATCAATGAAACACACTCTGATTTCACGCAAGAAGCAAGCTCTTCTTTCAAGCGTCTCCAAAACAGAAAGAACCATGAGAACCATGAGCATGCCCAGAAAAAAAAGAACTGCGTTTTCTACTCATAGGGACCATATGCAGTTCAATTCTGTTTATGAAACTGATACAAACCACTGCTCCTCTTACATAAATGCTCTTTAGTTAATAGTGCGAATAGCGTTGGGTTCTAGAACAGGGTAAAATCATTTGAGCCCAAAATTCACTTGGTTTAAAAGAAATGAACTCTTGCTTGTAGGAAGACATAGATCCTGGGGTTTAACTCCGTTTCCGAAGGGAAATTCAGACCAGAGTTATCATCCATGAAACACATTCTGTTTTAATGCAAGAAGCAAGCTCTTCTTTCCAGCGTCTCCAATACAGCAAGAACTATGAGCATGACCTCAAAAAAGGACTGTGTTTCCTACTCATACTGACCATATGTAATTCAAGTCTGCATATGCAACTGGTACAAACCATAGCTCCACTTATATAAATGCTCTTTAGTTAACAGTGAGAATAGTGTTAGGTCTTGAAGTGTATAAAATCATTTGATCCGAAAATTGACTTGGTTTACCAGAAATGAACTCTTGCTTGTAGGTAGACCCAGTTCCTGGGGTTTAACTCTGTTTCTGAAGGGAAATTCAGAACAGTGTTCTCATCCATGGAACCCACTCTGTTTTAACGCAAGAAGCAAGCTCTACTTTCCAGCATCTCCAATAGAACAAGAACCATGAACATGCCCAGAAAAAAAGAACTGTGTTTCCTACTCATACGGACCATATGTAAATCCACTCTGCTTATGAAACTGATACAAACCACAGCTCTACTTACATAAATGCTCTTTAGTTAATAGTGGGAATCGAGATGGGTTCTTGAACTGTGTAAAATCATTTGAGCCCAAAATTCACTTGGTTTACAAGAAATGAACTCTTGCTTGTAGGAAGACACAGATCCTGTGGTTCAAGTCCGATTCTGAAGGGCAATTCAGACCAGTGTTCTCATCCATGGAACATACTCTGATTTAACGCAAGAAGCAACCTCTTCTTTCCAGCGTCTCCAATACAGCAAGTACCACTAGCATGCCTGAAAAAAAGAACTGTTTTTCCTACTCATACGGACCATATGTAGTTCAAGTCTGCATATGCAACTGATACAAACTACAGCTCCACTTACATAAATGCTCTTTAGTTAATAGTGACAATTGCCTTGGGTTCTATAACTGTGTAAAATCATTTGAGCCTAAAATTGACTTGGTTTAACAGAAATGAACTCTTGCTTGTAGTAAGACACAAATCCTGTGGATTAACTCCGTTTCTGAAGGGAAATTCAGACCAGTGTTCACATCCATGGAAACCATTCTGTTTTAACGCAATTTCAAGCTCTTCTTTCAACCGTCTACAATACAGCAAGTTCCATGATCATGCCCTGAAAAAAAGAACTGTGTTTCCTACTCATACGGACCATATGTAATTCAAGACTGCATATGCAACTGATAAAAACGACAGCTCTACTTACATAAATGACCTTTAATAATAGTGAGAATAGCATTGTGTCTTGAACTGTGTAAAATCATTTGATCCCAAAACTGACTTGGTTTACCAGAAATGAACTCTTGCTTGTGGGAAGGAACAGATCCTGTGGTTTAACTCCGTTTCTGAAGGGAGATTCAGACCAGTGTTCTCATGCATGGAACACACTCTGTTTTAAAGCAAGAAGCAAGCTCTATTTTCCCGCGTCTCCAATACAGCAAGTACCATAAGCATGCCCTGAAAAAAAGAACTGTGCTTTCTACTCATAAGGACCATACGTACTTCAACTCTGATTATGAAACTGATACAAACAACAGCTCCTCTTACATAAATGCTCTTTAGTTAATAGTGAAAATCTCGATGGGTTTTTGAAATGTGTAAAATCACGTGAGACCAAAATTTACTTGGTTTTCCAGATATGAACACTTGCTTGTAGGAAGACACAGATCCTGTGGTTTAACTCCGTGTCTGAAGGGAAATTCAGACAAGTGTTCTCATCCATGGAACCCACTCTGTTTTAACGCAAGAAGCAAGCTCTACTTTCCAGCATCTCCAAAAGAGCATGAACCCTGAACATGCCCAGAAAAAAAGAACTGTGTTTCCTATGCAAACAGACCATATGTAAATCCACTCTGCTTATGAAACTGATATAAACCACAGCTCCACTTACATAAATGCTCTTTAGGTAATAGTGAGAATCTCATTGGGTTCGTGAACTGTGTAAAATCATTTAATCCCAAAATTCACTTGTTTTACCAGAAATGAACTCTTGCTTGTAGGAAGACACAGTTCCTGGTGTTTAACTCGGTTTCTGAAGGGAAATTCACCAGTGCCTCATCCATGAAACACACTCTTTTTTTCCGGCAAGAAGCAAGCTCTTCTTTCCAGCGTCTCCAATACAGCAACACTATGTGCATGCCCAGAAAAAAAGAGCTGTGTTTCCTACTAATACGGACAATATGTAGTTCAAATCTGCTTATGAGAATTATACAAACCACAGCTCCACTTACATAAATGCTCTTTAGTTAATAGTGGGAATCGAGATGGGTTCTTGAACTGTGTAAAATCATTTGAGCCCCAAATTCACTTGGTTTACCAGAAATGAACTCTTGCTTTTAGGAAGACACAGATCCTGTGGTTTAACTCCGTTTATGAAGGGAAATTCGGACCAGTGTTCTCATCCATGAAACACACTCTGTTTTAAAGCAAGAACCAAGCACTTCTTTCCAGTTTCTCCAACACAGCAAGAACCATGAGCATGCCGAGAAAAAATGAACTGTGCTTCCTATTCGTACGGACCATATGTAGTTCAACTCTGATTATAAAACTGATACAAAGCACAGCTCTTCTTATATAAATGCTCTTTAGTTAATTGTGAGAATCGCGATGGGTTTCTGAACTGTGTAAAATCATTGAGCCCAAAATTCTCTTTGTTTACCAGAAATGAACTCTAGCTTGTATGAAGACAGCGATCCTGGGGTTTAACTCCATTTCTGAAGGGAAATGCAGACCAGTGTTCTTATCCGTGGAAAACACTCTCTTTTAACGTAAGAAACAAGCTCTTCTTTCCAGCCTGTCCAATACAGCATGAACCATGAGAATGCCCAGAAAAAAAGAACTGTGTTTCCTTCTCATATGGACCATATGTAGTTCAAGTCTGCTTATGAAACCGATACAAAACACATCTTCTCTTATATACATGCTCTTTAGCTAACAGAGAGAATCGCGATGGGTTTCTGAACTGTGTAAAAGCACTTGAGCACAAAATTCTCTTTGTTTACCAGAAATGAGCTCTGGCTTTTAGGAAGACACAGGTCCTGGTGTTTAACTCCGTTTCTGACGGGAAATTCAGACCATTGTTCTCATCCATGAAACACACTCTGTTTTAACACAAGAAGCAAGTTCTTCTTTACAGGGTCTCCAACACAGCAAGTACCATGACCATGCCCTGAAAAAAAAAGAACTGTGTTTCCTAATCATACAGATAATATTTAGTTCAACTCTGCATATGTAACTGATACAAACCACGGCTCCAGTTACTTAAATGCTCTTTAGTTACTAGTGAGAATAGCGTTGGGTTCTTGAACTGTGTAAAATCATTTGAGCCCAAAATTACTGGGATTTTCCAAAAATGAATTCTTGCTTGTAGGAAGACACAGATCCTGGGGTTTAACTCCGATTCTGAAGGGAAATTCAGACCAGTGTTCTCGTCCATGGAACACCGTCTGTTTTAACACAAGAAGCAAGCAATTCTTTCAAGAATCTCCAATACAGCAAGAACCATGAGCATGCCCTGAAAAAAAGAACTGTGTTTCCTAGTTATACGGACCATGTGTAGTTCAACTCTGCTTATGAAACTGATACAAACCACAGCTCCTTTCACATAAAGGCTCTTTAGTTAATAGCGGGAATCGAATTGGGTTTTGAACTGTTTGAAATCATTTGAGCCCAAAATTCACTTGGTTTACCACAAATGAGCTCTTGCTTGTAGGAAGACACAGATCCTGTGGTTTAACTCCGTTTCTGAAGGGAAATTCAGACCAGGGTTCTCATCCATGGACACGCTCTGTTTTAACGCAAGAAGCAAGCTCTTCTTTCCAGCGTCTCCAATACAGCAAGAACCCTGAGCATGCCCAGAAAAAAGAACATGGCTTCCTACTCATATGGACCATATAAAGTTCAACTCAGCTTATGAAACTGATATAAACCACAGCTCCACTTACATAAATGACCTTTAGTTAATAGTGAGAATAGCGTTGGGTCTTGAACGGTGTAAAATCATTTGATCCCAAAATTGACTTGGTTTACCAGAAATAATCTCTTGCTTGTAGGAAGACACAGATTCTGGGGTTTAACTCCGTTTCTGAAGGGAAATTTAGACCAGTGTTCTCATCCATGGACCACACTCTTTTTTAACCTAGGAAGCGAGCTCTTTTTTACAGCGTTTCTAATACAGCAAGAACCATATTCATGCCCTGAAAAAAAGAACTGTGTTTCCTACTCATACTGACCATATGTGGTTCAACACTGCTTATGAAACTGATACATATCACAGCTCCTCTTACATAAATGATCTTTAGTTAATAGTGAGAATCGCCTTGGGTTCGTGAACTGGGAAAAATCATTTGAGCCCAAAATGAGTTGGGATAACCAGAAATGAACTCTTGTTTGTAGGAAGACACGGATCCTGGGGTATAACTCCATTTCTGAAGGGAAATTCAGACCAGTGATCTCATCCCTGAAACACACTCTGTTGTAGTGCAAGAAGCAAGCTCTTCTTTCCAGTGTGTCCAATACAGAAAGAATCATATTCATGCCCAGAAATTAAGAACTGTATTTCCTACTGATAGGAACCATATGAAGTGCAACTCTGCTTATGAAACTGATACAAACCACAGCTCCTATTACATAAATGCTCTTTAGTTAATAGTGAGAATAGCATTGGGTTCTTGAACTGTGTAAAATTATTTGAGCTCAAAATTGACGTAGTTTACCAGAAATGAACTCTTGCTTCTAGGAAGACACAGATCCTCTGGTTTAACTCCATTTCTGAAGGGAAATTCAGACAAGTGTTCTCATCCATGGAACACACTCTGTTTTAACGCAAGAAGCAAGTTCTTCTTTGCAGTGTGTCCAATACATCAAGAACAATGAGCATGCCCAGAATAAAAGAACTGTGTTTACTCCTCATACGGACCATATATAAATCACCTCAGCTTATGAAACTGATACAAACCAGAGCTCATATTACATAAATGCTCTTTAGTAAATAGTGAGAATCTAGTTGGTTCTCTGAACTGTGTAAAATCATTTGAGCCCAAAATTCTCTTTATTTACCAGAAATGAACTCTGGGTTGTAGGAAGACAGAGAACCTGGGGTTTAACTCCGTTTCTGAAGGGTAATTCAGACCCTTGTTCTCATCCATGTAACACACTGTGATTTTACGGAAGAAGAAAGCTCTTCTTTCTAGCGTCTCCAATATAGCAAGAACCACGAGAATGCCATGAAAAAAAGAACTGTTTTTCCTACTCATACTGACCATATGTAATTCAAATCTGCATTTGCAACTGATACAAACAACAGCTCCACTAACATAAATGCTCTTTAGTTAACAGTGTTAATAGCATTGGGACTTGAACTGTGTAAAATCACTTGAGCCCAAAATTAACTGGGTTTACCAGAAATGAACACTTGCTTGTAGGAAGACACATATCCTGGGGTTTAACTCCGTTTCTGAAGGTAAATTCAGACCAGGGTTCTCATCCATGGAACACAGTCTGTTTTAACACAAGAAGCAAGCTATTCTTTCCAGCATCTCCAATACAGCAAGGTCCATCAGCATGCCCTGAAAAAAAGAACTGTCTTTCCTACTCATACGGACCATATGTAAATGAATTTACTCATGAAACTGATACAAACCAGAGGTCCTCTTACATAAATGCTCTTTAGTAAATAGTGAGAATATAGTTGGGTTTCTGAACTGTGTAAAATCATTTGAGCCCAACATTCACTTTGTTTACCAGAAATGAACTCTTGCTTGTAGGAAGACACAGATCCTGTGGTTTAACTTCATTTCTGAAGGGAAAATCTGACCAGAGTTCTCATCCCTGAAAAACACTCTGTTGTAATTCAAGAAGCATCCTCTTCTTTCCAGCCTCTCCAATACAGCAACAACCATGAGAATGCCCAGAAAAAAAGAACTGAGTTTCCTACTCATACAGACAATATGGAGTTCAACTTTGCTTATGAAACTGATACAGACCACAGCTCCAGTAACATAAATGCTCTTTAGTTAATAGTGATAATCGCATTGGGTTCTAGAACTGTATAAAATCATTTGAGCCCAAAATTCACTTTGTTTACCAGAAATGAACTCTTGCTTGTAGGAAGACACAGATCCTGGGGTTTAACTCCGTTTCTGAAGGGAAATTCAGATCAGTGTTCTCATTAATGAAACTCAGTCTGTTTTAACGCAAGAAGCAAGCTCTTCTTTCCAGCGTCTCCAATAGAGCAAGAACCATGAGAATGCCCTGTACAAAGAACTGTGTTTCATATTCATCCAGACCATATGTAGTTAAATTCTTTTTATGAAACTGATACAAACCACAGCCCCTCTTACATAAATGCTCTTTAGGTAATAGTGAGAATCGAGATGGGTTTGTGAACTGTGTAAAACTTTTGAGCCCAAAATTCACTTTGTTTACCAGAAATGAACTCTTGCTTGTAGGAAGACACACATCCTCAGGTTTAACTCCGGGTCTGAAGGGAAAATCAGACCAGAGTTCTCATCCCTGAAAAACACTCTGTTTTAAGGCAAGAAGCATCCTCTTCTTTCCAGCGTCTCCAATACAGCAACAACCATAAGAATTCCCAGAAATAAATAACTGTGTTTCCTACTATTATGGACCATATGTAGTTCAAATCTGCTTATGAAACTGATACAAACCACAGCTCCTCTTACATAAATGCTCTTTAGGTAATAGTGAGAATCTCATTGTTTTCGTGAACTGTGTAAAATCATTTAAGCCCAAAATTCACTGATTTTACCAGAAATGAACTCTTGCTTGTAGGAAGACACAGTTCCTGGGGTTTAACTCGGTTTCTGAAGGGAAATTCACCAGTGCCTCATCCACGAAACACACTCTTTTTTCCGGCAAGAAGCAAGCTCTTCTTTCCAGCGTCTCCAATACAGCAACACTATGAGCATGCCCAGAAAAAAAGAGCTGTGTTTCCTACTAATACGGACCATATGTAGGTCTAATCTGCTTATGAAACTGATAAAAACCACACCTCCTCTTACATAAATGCTCTTTCGGCAATAGTGAGAATTTCGTTGGCTTCGTGAACTGTGTAAAATCATTTGAGAGCAAAATTTACTGTGTTTACCAGAAATGAACTCTTGCTTGTAGGAAGACAGAAATCCTGGGGTTTAACTCCGTTTCTGAAGGGAAATTCAGACCAGAGTTATCATCAATGAAACACACTCTGATTTCACGCAAGAAGCAAGCTCTTCTTTCAAGCGTCTCCAAAACAGAAAGAACCATGAGAACCATGAGCATGCCCAGAAAAAAAAGAACTGCGTTTTCTACTCATAGGGACCATATGCAGTTCAATTCTGTTTATGAAACTGATACAAACCACTGCTCCTCTTACATAAATGCTCTTTAGTTAATAGTGCGAATAGCGTTGGGTTCTAGAACAGGGTAAAATCATTTGAGCCCAAAATTCACTTGGTTTAAAAGAAATGAACTCTTGCTTGTAGGAAGACATAGATCCTGGGGTTTAACTCCGTTTCCGAAGGGAAATTCAGACCAGAGTTATCATCCATGAAACACATTCTGTTTTAATGCAAGAAGCAAGCTCTTCTTTCCAGCGTCTCCAATACAGCAAGAACTATGAGCATGACCTCAAAAAAGGACTGTGTTTCCTACTCATACTGACCATATGTAATTCAAGTCTGCATATGCAACTGGTACAAACCATAGCTCCACTTATATAAATGCTCTTTAGTTAACAGTGAGAATAGTGTTAGGTCTTGAAGTGTATAAAATCATTTGATCCGAAAATTGACTTGGTTTACCAGAAATGAACTCTTGCTTGTAGGTAGACCCAGTTCCTGGGGTTTAACTCTGTTTCTGAAGGGAAATTCAGAACAGTGTTCTCATCCATGGAACCCACTCTGTTTTAACGCAAGAAGCAAGCTCTACTTTCCAGCATCTCCAATAGAACAAGAACCATGAACATGCCCAGAAAAAAAGAACTGTGTTTCCTACTCATACGGACCATATGTAAATCCACTCTGCTTATGAAACTGATACAAACCACAGCTCTACTTACATAAATGCTCTTTAGTTAATAGTGGGAATCGAGATGGGTTCTTGAACTGTGTAAAATCATTTGAGCCCAAAATTCACTTGGTTTACAAGAAATGAACTCTTGCTTGTAGGAAGACACAGATCCTGTGGTTCAAGTCCGATTCTGAAGGGCAATTCAGACCAGTGTTCTCATCCATGGAACATACTCTGATTTAACGCAAGAAGCAACCTCTTCTTTCCAGCGTCTCCAATACAGCAAGTACCACTAGCATGCCTGAAAAAAAGAACTGTTTTTCCTACTCATACGGACCATATGTAGTTCAAGTCTGCATATGCAACTGATACAAACTACAGCTCCACTTACATAAATGCTCTTTAGTTAATAGTGACAATTGCCTTGGGTTCTATAACTGTGTAAAATCATTTGAGCCTAAAATTGACTTGGTTTAACAGAAATGAACTCTTGCTTGTAGTAAGACACAAATCCTGTGGATTAACTCCGTTTCTGAAGGGAAATTCAGACCAGTGTTCACATCCATGGAAACCATTCTGTTTTAACGCAATTTCAAGCTCTTCTTTCAACCGTCTACAATACAGCAAGTTCCATGATCATGCCCTGAAAAAAAGAACTGTGTTTCCTACTCATACGGACCATATGTAATTCAAGACTGCATATGCAACTGATAAAAACGACAGCTCTACTTACATAAATGACCTTTAATAATAGTGAGAATAGCATTGTGTCTTGAACTGTGTAAAATCATTTGATCCCAAAACTGACTTGGTTTACCAGAAATGAACTCTTGCTTGTGGGAAGGAACAGATCCTGTGGTTTAACTCCGTTTCTGAAGGGAGATTCAGACCAGTGTTCTCATGCATGGAACACACTCTGTTTTAAAGCAAGAAGCAAGCTCTATTTTCCCGCGTCTCCAATACAGCAAGTACCATAAGCATGCCCTGAAAAAAAGAACTGTGCTTTCTACTCATAAGGACCATACGTACTTCAACTCTGATTATGAAACTGATACAAACAACAGCTCCTCTTACATAAATGCTCTTTAGTTAATAGTGAAAATCTCGATGGGTTTTTGAAATGTGTAAAATCACGTGAGACCAAAATTTACTTGGTTTTCCAGATATGAACACTTGCTTGTAGGAAGACACAGATCCTGTGGTTTAACTCCGTGTCTGAAGGGAAATTCAGACAAGTGTTCTCATCCATGGAACCCACTCTGTTTTAACGCAAGAAGCAAGCTCTACTTTCCAGCATCTCCAAAAGAGCATGAACCCTGAACATGCCCAGAAAAAAAGAACTGTGTTTCCTATGCAAACAGACCATATGTAAATCCACTCTGCTTATGAAACTGATATAAACCACAGCTCCACTTACATAAATGCTCTTTAGGTAATAGTGAGAATCTCATTGGGTTCGTGAACTGTGTAAAATCATTTAATCCCAAAATTCACTTGTTTTACCAGAAATGAACTCTTGCTTGTAGGAAGACACAGTTCCTGGTGTTTAACTCGGTTTCTGAAGGGAAATTCACCAGTGCCTCATCCATGAAACACACTCTTTTTTTCCGGCAAGAAGCAAGCTCTTCTTTCCAGCGTCTCCAATACAGCAACACTATGTGCATGCCCAGAAAAAAAGAGCTGTGTTTCCTACTAATACGGACAATATGTAGTTCAAATCTGCTTATGAGAATTATACAAACCACAGCTCCACTTACATAAATGCTCTTTAGTTAATAGTGGGAATCGAGATGGGTTCTTGAACTGTGTAAAATCATTTGAGCCCCAAATTCACTTGGTTTACCAGAAATGAACTCTTGCTTTTAGGAAGACACAGATCCTGTGGTTTAACTCCGTTTATGAAGGGAAATTCGGACCAGTGTTCTCATCCATGAAACACACTCTGTTTTAAAGCAAGAACCAAGCACTTCTTTCCAGTTTCTCCAACACAGCAAGAACCATGAGCATGCCGAGAAAAAATGAACTGTGCTTCCTATTCGTACGGACCATATGTAGTTCAACTCTGATTATAAAACTGATACAAAGCACAGCTCTTCTTATATAAATGCTCTTTAGTTAATTGTGAGAATCGCGATGGGTTTCTGAACTGTGTAAAATCATTGAGCCCAAAATTCTCTTTGTTTACCAGAAATGAACTCTAGCTTGTATGAAGACAGCGATCCTGGGGTTTAACTCCATTTCTGAAGGGAAATGCAGACCAGTGTTCTTATCCGTGGAAAACACTCTCTTTTAACGTAAGAAACAAGCTCTTCTTTCCAGCCTGTCCAATACAGCATGAACCATGAGAATGCCCAGAAAAAAAGAACTGTGTTTCCTTCTCATATGGACCATATGTAGTTCAAGTCTGCTTATGAAACCGATACAAAACACATCTTCTCTTATATACATGCTCTTTAGCTAACAGAGAGAATCGCGATGGGTTTCTGAACTGTGTAAAAGCACTTGAGCACAAAATTCTCTTTGTTTACCAGAAATGAGCTCTGGCTTTTAGGAAGACACAGGTCCTGGTGTTTAACTCCGTTTCTGACGGGAAATTCAGACCATTGTTCTCATCCATGAAACACACTCTGTTTTAACACAAGAAGCAAGTTCTTCTTTACAGGGTCTCCAACACAGCAAGTACCATGACCATGCCCTGAAAAAAAAAGAACTGTGTTTCCTAATCATACAGATAATATTTAGTTCAACTCTGCATATGTAACTGATACAAACCACGGCTCCAGTTACTTAAATGCTCTTTAGTTACTAGTGAGAATAGCGTTGGGTTCTTGAACTGTGTAAAATCATTTGAGCCCAAAATTACTGGGATTTTCCAAAAATGAATTCTTGCTTGTAGGAAGACACAGATCCTGGGGTTTAACTCCGATTCTGAAGGGAAATTCAGACCAGTGTTCTCGTCCATGGAACACCGTCTGTTTTAACACAAGAAGCAAGCAATTCTTTCAAGAATCTCCAATACAGCAAGAACCATGAGCATGCCCTGAAAAAAAGAACTGTGTTTCCTAGTTATACGGACCATGTGTAGTTCAACTCTGCTTATGAAACTGATACAAACCACAGCTCCTTTCACATAAAGGCTCTTTAGTTAATAGCGGGAATCGAATTGGGTTTTGAACTGTTTGAAATCATTTGAGCCCAAAATTCACTTGGTTTACCACAAATGAGCTCTTGCTTGTAGGAAGACACAGATCCTGTGGTTTAACTCCGTTTCTGAAGGGAAATTCAGACCAGGGTTCTCATCCATGGACACGCTCTGTTTTAACGCAAGAAGCAAGCTCTTCTTTCCAGCGTCTCCAATACAGCAAGAACCCTGAGCATGCCCAGAAAAAAGAACATGGCTTCCTACTCATATGGACCATATAAAGTTCAACTCAGCTTATGAAACTGATATAAACCACAGCTCCACTTACATAAATGACCTTTAGTTAATAGTGAGAATAGCGTTGGGTCTTGAACGGTGTAAAATCATTTGATCCCAAAATTGACTTGGTTTACCAGAAATAATCTCTTGCTTGTAGGAAGACACAGATTCTGGGGTTTAACTCCGTTTCTGAAGGGAAATTTAGACCAGTGTTCTCATCCATGGACCACACTCTTTTTTAACCTAGGAAGCGAGCTCTTTTTTACAGCGTTTCTAATACAGCAAGAACCATATTCATGCCCTGAAAAAAAGAACTGTGTTTCCTACTCATACTGACCATATGTGGTTCAACACTGCTTATGAAACTGATACATATCACAGCTCCTCTTACATAAATGATCTTTAGTTAATAGTGAGAATCGCCTTGGGTTCGTGAACTGGGAAAAATCATTTGAGCCCAAAATGAGTTGGGATAACCAGAAATGAACTCTTGTTTGTAGGAAGACACGGATCCTGGGGTATAACTCCATTTCTGAAGGGAAATTCAGACCAGTGATCTCATCCCTGAAACACACTCTGTTGTAGTGCAAGAAGCAAGCTCTTCTTTCCAGTGTGTCCAATACAGAAAGAATCATATTCATGCCCAGAAATTAAGAACTGTATTTCCTACTGATAGGAACCATATGAAGTGCAACTCTGCTTATGAAACTGATACAAACCACAGCTCCTATTACATAAATGCTCTTTAGTTAATAGTGAGAATAGCATTGGGTTCTTGAACTGTGTAAAATTATTTGAGCTCAAAATTGACGTAGTTTACCAGAAATGAACTCTTGCTTCTAGGAAGACACAGATCCTCTGGTTTAACTCCATTTCTGAAGGGAAATTCAGACAAGTGTTCTCATCCATGGAACACACTCTGTTTTAACGCAAGAAGCAAGTTCTTCTTTGCAGTGTGTCCAATACATCAAGAACAATGAGCATGCCCAGAATAAAAGAACTGTGTTTACTCCTCATACGGACCATATATAAATCACCTCAGCTTATGAAACTGACACAAACCAGAGCTCATATTACATAAATGCTCTTTAGTAAATAGTGAGAATCTAGTTGGTTCTCTGAACTGTGTAAAATCATTTGAGCCCAAAATTCTCTTTATTTACCAGAAATGAACTCTGGGTTGTAGGAAGACAGAGAACCTGGGGTTTAACTCCGTTTCTGAAGGGTAATTCAGACCCTTGTTCTCATCCATGTAACACACTGTGATTTTACGGAAGAAGAAAGCTCTTCTTTCTAGCGTCTCCAATATAGCAAGAACCACGAGAATGCCATGAAAAAAAGAACTGTTTTTCCTACTCATACTGACCATATGTAATTCAAATCTGCATTTGCAACTGATACAAACAACAGCTCCACTAACATAAATGCTCTTTAGTTAACAGTGTTAATAGCATTGGGACTTGAACTGTGTAAAATCACTTGAGCCCAAAATTAACTGGGTTTACCAGAAATGAACACTTGCTTGTAGGAAGACACATATCCTGGGGTTTAACTCCGTTTCTGAAGGTAAATTCAGACCAGGGTTCTCATCCATGGAACACAGTCTGTTTTAACACAAGAAGCAAGCTATTCTTTCCAGCATCTCCAATACAGCAAGGTCCATCAGCATGCCCTGAAAAAAAGAACTGTCTTTCCTACTCATACGGACCATATGTAAATGAATTTACTCATGAAACTGATACAAACCAGAGGTCCTCTTACATAAATGCTCTTTAGTAAATAGTGAGAATATAGTTGGGTTTCTGAACTGTGTAAAATCATTTGAGCCCAACATTCACTTTGTTTACCAGAAATGAACTCTTGCTTGTAGGAAGACACAGATCCTGTGGTTTAACTCCATTTCTGTGGGAAATTCAGACCAGGGATCTCATCCATGCAACACACTCTGTTTTAAGGCAAGACCCAAGGTCTTCTTTCCAGGGTCTCCAATACAGCAAGAATCATGAGCATTCCCTCAAAAAAAGAACTGTGTTTACTACTCACACGGACCATACAAAGTTCAACTCTGCTTATGAAACTGATACAAACCTCAACTCCACTTACATAAATGTCTTTAGTAAATAGTGAGAATCGCGTTGGGTTCTTGAACTGTGTAAAATCATTTGAGCCCAAAATTCCCTTGGTTTACCAGAAATGAACTCTTGCTTGTAGGAAGACACAGATCCTGGTGTTTCACTCCGTTTCTGAAGGGAAATTCAGACCAGTGTTCTCATCCATGAAACACAGTCTGTTTTCACACAAGAAGCAAGCTCTTCTTTCAAGCGTCTCCAATACATCATGATAAATGATCATGCTCAGAAAAACAAACTGTGTTTCCTATTCATACGGACCATACGAAGTTCAACTCTGCTTATGAAACTGATACAAACCACAGCTCCTTTCACATAAATGCTCCTTTGTTAATAGTGAGAATCGCGATGGTTTTCTGAAATGTGTAAATCATTTGAGCCAAAAATTCTCTTTGTTTACCAGAAATGAACTCTTGCTTGTAGGAACACAAGGATCCTGGGGTTTAACTCTGTTTCTGAAGGTAAATTCAGACCAGTGTTCTCATCCATGAAACACACCCTGTTTTAATGGAAGAAGCAAGCTCTTTTTTCCAGCGTCTAAATACAGCAAGTACCATGAGCATGCCCTGAAAAAAAGAAGTGTGTTTCCTACTCATAAGGACCATATGTAATTCAAGTCGGCATATGCAACTGATACAAACCACAGCTCCACTTACATAAATGACCTTTAGTTAATAGTGAGAATAGCGTTAGGTCTTGAATGGTGTAAAATCATTTGATCCCAAAATTGACTAGGTTTACCAGAAATGATCTCTTGCTTGTAGGAAGACACAGATCCTTTGGTTTAACTCCGTTTCTGAAGGGAAATTCAGACCAGTGTTCTCATCCATGGACCACACTCTTTTTTAACCTAAGAATCAAGATCTTCTTTCCAGTGTGTCCAATACAGCAAGAACCATATTCATGCCCTGAAAACAAGAACTGGGTTTCCTACTCAAACGGACCATATGTATTTGAACTCTGCTTATGAAACTGATACATACCACAGCTCCTCTTACATAAATGTTCTTTAGTTAATATTGAGAATCGCGTTGGGTTCGTGAACTGGGAAAAATCATTTGAGCCCAAAAATAGTTGGGATTACCAGAAGTGAACTCTTTTTTGTAGAAAGACACAGATCCTGGGGTATAACTCCGTTTCTGAAGGGAAATTCAGACCAGAGTTCTCATCCCTGTAACACACTCTGTTTTAACGCAAGAAGCAAGTTCTTCTATGCAGTGTCCCCAATATAGCAAGAACCGTGATAATGCCAAGAAAAAAAGAACTGTGTGTCCTTCTCATATGAACCATATGTGAATCATCTCTGCTTATGAAACTGATAGAAACCAGAGCTCATCTTACATGAATGCTCTTTAGTAAATAGTGAGAATCTAGTTGGGTTTCTGAACTGTGTAAAATCATTTGAGCCCAAAATTCATTTGTTCAACAGAAATGAACTGTGGCTTGTAGGAAGACACAGAACCTGGGGTTTAACTCCGTTTCTGAAGGTAAATTCAGACCAGGATTCACATCCATGGAACACACTCTGTTTTAACGCAAGAAGCAAGCTCTTCTTTCCAGCATCTCCAATACAGCAAGTTCCATGAGCATGCCCTGAAAAAAAGAACTGTGTTTCCTACTCATAGGGACCATATGTAAATCAACTCTAATTATGAAACTGATACAGACCAGTGCTCATCTTACATAAATGCTCTTTAGTAAAGTGAGAATCTAGTTGGGTTTCTGAACTGTGTAAAATTATTTGAGCCCAAAATTCTCTTTGTTTACCAGAAATGAACTCTGGCTTGTAGGAAGACACAGAACCTGTGGTTTAACACCGTTTCTGAAGAGACATTCAGACCAGTGTTCTCATCTGTGTAACACACTTTGATTTCACGCAAGAAGCAACCTCTTCTTTCTAGCGTCTCCAATACAGCAAGTACCATGAGCATGCCCTGAAAAAAAGAACTGTTCTTCCTACTCATACGGACCATATGTAGTTCATCTCTGCTTATGAAACTGATACAAACCACAGCGCCTCTTACATAAATGCTCTTTAGTTAATAGTGAGAATCGCGATGGGTTTTTGAACTGTGTAAAATCACTTGAGCCCAAAATTCACTGGGTTTACCAGAAATGAACTCTTGCTTGTAGGAAGACACAGATCCAGTGGTTTAACTCCGTGTCTGAAGGGAAATTCAGACCAGTGTTTTCATCCATGGAACACACAGTGTTTTAAGGCAAGAACCAAGCTCTTCTTTCCAGCGTCTCCAATACAGCAAGACCATGATCATGCCCTCAAAAAAAGAACTGTATTTCCTTCTCATAGGGACCATATATAAATCCACTCTGCTTATGAAACTGATACAAACCACAGGTCCACTTACATAAATGCTCTTTAGTAAATAGTGAGAATCGCGATGGGTTCTTGAACTGTGTAAAATCATTTGAGCCCAAAATTAACTTGGTTTACCAGAAATGAACTCTTGCTTTTAGGAAGACACAAATCCTGTTGTTTGACTCCGTTTCTGAAGAAATTAACACCAGTTTTCTCATCCATGAAACACACTCTGTTTGCAGGCAAGAAGCAAGCTCTTCTTTTAAGTGTCTCCTATACAGCAAGAACCATGAGCATGCCCAGAAAAAAAGAACCGTGTTTCCTACTCATAGGGACCATACGTAAATCCACTCTGCTTATGAAACGGATACAAACCACAGCCCCTTTTACATAAATGCTCTTTAGTTAATAGTGAGAATCGCGATGGGTTTTTGAACTGTGTAAAATCACTTGAGCCCAAAATTCACTGGGTTTACCAGAAATGAACTCTTGCTATAGGAAGACCCAGATCATGGGGTTTAACTCTGTTTCTGAAGGGAAATTCAGACCAGTCTTCTAATCCATGAAACACACTCTGTTTTAACGCAAGAAGCAAGATCTTCTTTCCAGCGTCTCCAATACAGAAAGAACCATCAGAATGCCCAGAAAAAAAGAACTGTGTTTCCTACTCATACAGATCATATGCAGTTCAACTCTGATTATGAAAATAATGCAAACCAGAGCTCCTCTTACATAAATGCTCTTTAGTAAATAGTGAGAATGGTGTTGGGTTCTTGAACTGTTTAATATCATTTGAGCCCAAAATTCTCTTTGTTTACCAGAAATGAACTCTTGCTTGTAGGAAGACACTGAACCTGGGGTTTAACTCCATTTCTGAAGGTAAATTCAGACCTGTGTGCTCATCCATGGAGCACACTCTGTTTTAACGCAAGAAGCAAGCTCTTCTTTCCAGCATCTCCAATACAGCAAGTTCCATGAGCATGCCCTGAAAAAAAGAACTGTGTTTCCTACTCATACGGACCATATGTAAATTAACTCTACTTATGAAACTGATACAAACCAGAGCTCATCTTACATAAATGCTCTTTACTAATAAGTGAGAATCTACTTGGATTTCTGAACTGTGTAAAATCATTTGAGCCCAAAATTCTCTTTGTTTACCAAAAATGAACTCTGGCTTGTAGGAAGACACAGAACATGGGGTTAAACTCCGTTTCTTAAGGGAACTTCAGACCAGGGTTCTCATCCATGTAACATACTGTGATTTCACGCAAGAAGCAAGCTCTTCTTTCTAGCGTCTCCAATACAGCAAGTACCACGAGCATGCCCTGAAAAAAAGAACTGTGTTTCCTACTCATACTGACCATATGTAATTCAAGTCTGCATATTCAACTAATACAAACCACAGCTCAACTTACATCAATGCTCTTTAGTTAACAGTGAGAATAGCGTTGGGTCTTGAACTGTGTAAAATCATTTGAGACCAATATTCACTGGGTTTTCCAGAAATGAACTCTTGCTTGTAGGAAGACACAGATCCTGGGGTTTAACTCCGTTTCTGAAGGGATATTCAGACCAGTGTTCTCATCCATGAAACACACTCCGTTTTTACACAAGAAGCAAGCTCTTCTTTTCAGCATCTCCAATACAGAAAGAACCATGAGAATGCCCAGAAAAAAAGAACTGTGTTTCCTATTCATACAGATCATATGCAGTTTAACACTGCTTATGAGACTGATACAAACCACAGCTCCACTTACATAAATGCTCTTTAGTTAATAGTGGGAATCGAGATGGGTTCTTAAACTATGTAAAATCATTTGAGCCCCAAATTCACTTGGTCTACCAGAAATGAACTCTTGCTTGTAGGAAGACACAGACCCTGTGGATTAACTCCGTTTCTGAGGGGAAATTCAGACCAGGGTTCTCATCCATGGAACACACTCTGATTTAACGCAAGAAGCAACCTCTTCTTTCCAGCGTCTCCAATACAGCAAGTACCACTAGCATGCCTGAAAAAAAGAACTGTTTTTCCTAATCATAAGGACCATATGAAGTTCAAGTCTGCATACGCAACTGATACAAACCACAGCTCCACTTACATAAATGCTCTTTAGTTAATAGTGACAATTGCCTTGGGTTCTTTAACTGTGTAAAATCATTTGAGCCTAAAATTGACTTGGTTTAACAGAAATGAACTCTTGCTTGTAGGAAGACACAGATCCTGTGGTTAACTCCGTTTCTAAATGTAAATTCAGACCAGGGTTCTCATCCATGGAACACACTCTGTTTTAATGCAAGAAGCAAGCTCTTCTTTCCAGCATCTCCAATACAGCAAGAACCAGGAGATGCCCTCAACAAAAGAACTGTGTTTCCTCCACATACGGACAATATATAAATCAACTCAGCTCATGAATCTGTTGCAAACTAGAGCTCCTCTTACATAAATGCTCTTTAGTAAATAATTAGAATTGTGTTGGGTTCTTGAACTGTGTAAAATCATTTGAGCCCAAAATTCACTTGGTTTACCTGAAATGAACTGTTGTTTGTAGGAAGACACAGATCCTGTGGGTTAACTCCGTTTCTGAAGGTAAATTCAGACCAGGGTTCTCATCGATTGAACACTCTCTGTTTTAACGCAAGAAGCAAGCTCTTCTTTCCAGCGTCTCCAATACAGCAAGAACCATGAGCATGCCCTCATAACAAGAACTGTGTTTCCTCCTCATACGGACCATATATAAATCAACTCTGCTTATGAAACTGATACAAACCAGACCTCATCTTACATAAATGCTTTTTAGTAAATATTGAGAATCTAGTTTGGGTTTGTGAACTGTGTAAAATCATTTGAGTCCAAAATTCTCTTTGTTTACCAGAAATGCACCCTGGCTTGTAGGAAGACACGGATCCTGTGGTTTAACTGCTTGTCTGAAGGGAAATTCAGACCAGTGTTCTGATCCATGGAACCCACTCTGTTTTAGCGCAAGAATCAAGCTCATCTTTCCAGCGTCTCCAATACAGCAATAACCATGAGGATGAACAGAAAAAAAGAACTTTGTTTCCTACTCATACGTACCATACATAATTCAACTCTGGTTATGAACCTGATACAAAACACAGCTCCACTTACATAAATGCTCTTTAGTTGATAGTGAGAATTGCGATGGGTTTTTGAACTTTGTAAAATCATTTGAGCCCAAAATTCACTGGGTTTTCCAGAAATGAACTCTTGCTTGCAGGAAGACACAGATCCTGGGGTTTAACTCCGTTTCTGAAGGGAAATTCAGACCAGTGTTCTCATCCATGAAACACACTCTGTTTTACGCAAGAAGCAAGCTCTTCTTTCCAGCGTCTCCAATACAGCAAGAACCATGAGCATGCCCAGAAAAAAAGAACTGTGTTTCCTCCTCATACGGACCATATATAAATCAACTCAGCTTATGAAACTGATAAAACCAGAGCCCATCTTACATAAATGCTCTTTAGTAAATAGTTAGAATCTAGTTGGCTTTCTGAACTGTGTAAAATCATTTGAGCCCAAAATTCTCTTTGTTTACCAGAAAGGATCTCTGGCTTGTAGGAAGACACAGAACCTGGGGTTCAACTCTGTTTCTGATGGGAAATTTAGACCAGTGTTCTCATCCATGTAACTCATTGTGATTTAACGCAAGAAGCAAGCTCTTCTTTCTAGCATCTCCAATACAGCATGTACCACGAGCATGCCCTGAAAAAAAGAACTGTGTTTCCTACTCATACTTACCATATGTAATTCAAGTCTGCATATGCAACTGATACAAAGCACAGCTCCACTTACATAAATGCTCTTAACTTAGCAGTGAGAGTAGTGTTGGGTCTTGAACTGTATAAAATCATTTGAGCCCAAAATTGACTAGGTTTACCGGAAATGAAATCTTGCTTGTATGAAGACACAGATCTTGTGGTTTAACTCCGTGTCTGAAGGCAAATTCAGACCGGTGTTCTCATCCATGTAACTCACTGTGATTTAACGCAATAAGAAAGCTCTTCTTTCTTGCGTCTCGAATACAGCAAGTACCACGAGCATGCCCTGAAAAAAAGAACTGTGTTTCCTACTCATACTGACCATATGTAATTCAAGTCTGCATATGCAACTGATACAAACCACAGCTCCACTTACATAAATGCTCTTTAGTAAACAGTTAGAATAGCGTTGGGTCTTGAACTGTACAAAATCATTTGAGCCCAAAATTGACTTGGTTTACCAGTAATGAACTCTTGCTTTTAAGAAAACACAGATCCTGTGGTTTGTATCCGTTTCTGAAGGGATATTAAGACCAGTGTCCTCATCCAAGAAACACACTCTGTTTTAACGCAAGAAGCAAGCTCTTCTTTCCAGCGTCTCGAATAAAGCAATAACCATGAGCATGCCCAGAAAAATGAACTGTGTTTCCTACTCATACAGACCATACTTAATTCAACTCTGGTTATGAAACTGATACAAACCACAGCTCCTCTTACATAAATGCTCTTTAGTAAATAGAGAGAATATAGTTGTGTTACTGAACTGTGTAAAATCATTTGAGCCCAAAATTAACTGGGTTTACCAGAAATGAAGTCTTGCTTGTAGGAAGACACAGATCCTGTGGTTTAACTCCATTTCTGTGGGAAATTCAGACCAGGGATCTCCCCCATGGAACACACTCTGTTTTAAGGCAAGAACCAACTCTTCTTTCCAGCGTCTCCAATAAAGCAAGAACCATGAGCATGCCCTCAAAAAAAGAACTGTGTTTCCTACTCATACGGACCATATGTAAATCCACTCTGCTTATGAAACTGATACAAACCACAGCTCCATTTACATAAAAGCTCTTTAGTAAATAGTGAGAATCGCGTTGGGTTCTTGAACTGTGTAAAATCATTTGAGCCCAAAATTCACTTGGTTTACCCTAAATGAACTCTTCCTCGTAGGAAGACAAAGATCCTGTTGTTTAACTCTGTTTCTGAAGGGAAATTAAGACCAGTGTTCTCATCCAAGAAACACACTCTGTTTTAACGCAATGAGCAAGCTTGTCTTTCCAGCGTCTCCAATACAGCAATAACCATGAGCATGCCCAGAAAAAAAGAACTTTGTTTCCTACTCATACGGACCATACATAGTTCAACTCTGGTTATGAAACCGATACAAACTACAGCTCTTCTTACATAAATGCTCTTTAGTTAATAGTGATAATCGCAATGGGTTTTTGAACTGTGTAAAAATACTTGAGCCCAAAATTCACTGGGTTTTCCAGAAATGAACTCTTGCTTGTTGGAAGACACAGATCCTGGGGTTTAACTCCGTTTCTGAAGGGAAATTCAGACCAGTGTTCTCATCCATAAAACACACTCTGGTTTTAGAAAGAAGCAAGCTCTTCTATCCAGCGTCTCCAATACAGAAAGAACCATGAGCAAGTCCAGAAAAAAAGAACTGTGTTTCCTCCTCATAAGGACCACATTTAAATCAACTCAGCTTATGAAAGTGATACAAACAAGAGCTCCTCTTACATAAATGCTCTTTAGTAAATAGTGAGAAACTATTTTGGGTTTCTGAACTGTGTAAAATCACTTGAGCCCAAAATTCACTGGGTTTTCCAGAAATGAACTCTTGCTTGTAGTTAGACACAATTCTTGGGGTTTAACTCCGTTTCTGAAGGGAAATTCAGACCAGTGTTCTCATCCATGGAACCCACTCTGTTTTAACGCAAGAAGCAAGCTCTACTTTCCCGCATCTCCAATACAGCAAGTACCATGAGCATGCCCTGAAAAAAAGAACTGTGCTTCCTACTTATACAGACCATACGTAGTTCATCTCTACTTATGAAACTGATAGAAACCACAGCTCCACTTTCATAAAGGCTCTTTAGTTAATAGTGAGAATCGCATTGGGTTCTTGAACTGTGTAAAATCATTTGAGCCCAAAATTCACTGGGTTTAACAGAAATGAACTCTTGCTTGTAGGAATACACAGATCCTGTTGTTTAACTCCATTTCTGTAGGAAATTCAGACCTGGGATCTCAACCATGGAACACACACTGTTTTAAGGCAAGAACCAAGCTCTTCTTTCCAGCGCCTCCAATACAGCAAGAACCATGAGCATGCCCTCAAAAAAAGAACTGTGTTTCCTTCTCATAGGGACCATATGTAAATCCACTCTGCTTATGAAACTGATACAAACCACAGATCCACTTACATAAATGCTCTTTAGTAAATAGTGAGAATCACGCTGGGTTCTTGAACTGTATAAAATCATTTGAGAAAAAAAATTCACATGGTTTTCCAGAAATGAACTCTTGCTTTTAGGAAGACACAGATCCTGTGGTTTGACACCATTTCTGAAGGGATATTAAGACCAGTGTTCTCATCCATGAAACACACTCTGTTTTCAGGCAAGAAGCATGCTCTTCTTTCAAGCGTCTCCTATATAGCAAGAACCATGAGCATGCCCAGAAAAAAAGAACTGTCCTTCCTACTAATAGGGACCATATGTAAATCCACTCTGATTATGAAAGTGATACAACCCACAGCTCCAATTACATTAATTCTCTTTAGTAAGTAGTGAGAATCGCGTTGGGTTCTTGAACTGTGTAAAATCTTTTGAGCGCAAAATTCACTTGGTTTACCAGAAATCAAGTCTTGCTTTTAGGAAGACACAGATCCTGTGGTTTAACACCGTTTCTGAAGGGAAATTAAGACCAGTGTTCTCATCCATGAAACACACTCTGTTTTCAAGCAAGAGGCAAGCTCTTCTCTCAAGAGTCTCCTATACAACAAGAACCATGAGCATACGCTCAAAAGGAGAACTGTGTTTCCTTCTCTTAGGGGTCATATGTAAATACACTCTGCTTATGAAACTGATACAAACCACAGCTCCTCTTACATAAATGCTCTTTAGTTAACAGTGAGAATAGTGTTGGGTCTTGAACTTTGTAAAATCATTTGAACACAAAATTCTCTTGGTTTAGCAGAAGTGAACTCTTGCTTGTTTGAAGACACAGATCCTGTGGTTTAACTCCGTTTCTGTGGGAAATTCAGACCAGGGATCTCATCCATGTAACACACTGTGATTTAACGCAAGAAGCAAGCTCTTCTTTCTAGCTTCTCCAATACAGCAAGTACCACGAGCATGCCCTGAAAAAAGAACTGTATTTCCTACTCATACTGACCATATGTAATTCAAGTCTGCATATGCAACTGATACAAACCACAGCTCCAATTACATAAATGCTCTTTAGTAAGTAGTGAGAATCGCGTTGGGTTCTTGAACTGTGTAAAATCATTTGAGCGCAAAATTCACTTGGTTTACCAGAAATGAACTCTTGCTTTTAGGAAGACACAGATCCTGTGGTTTAACTCCGTTTCTGAAGGGAAATTAAGACCAGTGTTCTCATATTTGAAACACACTCTGTTTTCAAGCAAGAGTCAAGCTCTTCTTTCAAGCGTCTCCTATATAGCAAGAACCATGAGCATGCCCAGAAAAAAAGGACTGTGTTTCCTCCTCATATGGACCATATGAAAATCAACTCAGCTTATGAAACTGATACAAACCAGAGCTCATCTAACATAAATGCTTTTTAGTAAATAGTGAGAATCTAGTTGGGTTTCTGAACTGTGTAAAATCATTAGAGCCCAAAATTCACTGGGATTACCAGAAATGAACTCTTGCTTGTATGAAGACACAGATCCTGTGGTTTAACTCCGTTTCTGTGGGAAATTCAGACCAGGGATATCATCCATGGAACACACTCTGTTTTAAGGCAAGAACCAAGCTCTTCTTTCCAGAGCCTCCAATACAGCAAGTACCATGAGCATGCCCTGAAAAAAGAACTGTGCCTCCTACTCATAGGGACCATACGTAGCTCATCTCTGCTTATGAAACTGATAGAAACCACAGCTCCACTTTCAGAAAGGCTCTTTAGTTAATAGTGAGAATCGCGTTGGGTTCTTGAACTGTGTAAAATCATTTGAGTCAAAATTCACTTGGTTTACAAGAAATGAACTCTTGCTTTTAGGAAGACACAGATCCTGTGTATTGACTCCGTTTCTGAAGGGAAATTAAGACCAGTGTTCTCATCCATGAAACACACTCTGTTTTCAGGCAAGAAGCAAGCTCTTCTTTCCAGCGTCTCCAATATAGCAATAACCATGAGCATGCCCAGAAAAAAAGAACTGTATTTCCTACTCATACGGACCATACATAGTTTAACTCTGGTTATGAAACTGATACAAACCACAGCTCCTCTTACATAAATGCTCTTAAGTTAATAGTGTGAATCGCGATGGGTTTTTGAACTGTGTAAAGTCACTTGAGCCCAAAATTCACTGGGTTTTCTAGAAATGAACTCTTGCTTGTAGGAAGACACAGATCCTGGGGTTTAACTCCGTTTCTGAAGGGAAATTTAGACCAGTGTTCTCATCCATGAAACACACTCTGTTTTTACACAAGAAGCAAGCTCTTCTTTCCAGCATCTCCAATACAGAAAGAACCATGAGAATGCCCAGAAAAAAAAGAACTGTGTTTCCTATTCATACAGATCATATGCAGTTTAACTCTGCTTATGAGACTGATACAAACCACAGCTCCACTTACATAAATGCTCTTTAGTTAATAGTGGGAATCGAGATGGGTTCTTGAACTATGTAAAATCATTTTAGCCCAAAATTCACTTTGTTTAGCAGAAATGAACTCTTGCTTTTAGGAAGACAGAGATCCTGTGGATTGACTCCGTTTCTGAAGGGAAATTCAGACCAGTGTTCTCATCCATGGACCACACTCTTTTTTAACCTAAGAAGCAAGATCTTCTTTCCAGTGTGTCCAATACAGCAAGAACCATATTCATGCCTTGAAAAAAAGAACTGTGTTTCCTACTCCTACGGACCATATGTATTTCAACTCTGCTTATGAAACTGATACATACAACAGCTCCTCTTACATAAATGTTCTTTAGTTAATAGTGAGAATCACGTTGGGTTCCTGAACTGGGAAAAATCATTTGAGCCCATAATTAGTTGGGATTACCAGAAATGAACTCTTGTTTGTAGAAAGACACGGATCCTGGGGTATAACTCCGTTTCTGAAGGGAAATTCAGACCAGAGTTCTCATCCCTGTAACACACTCTGTTTTAACGCAAGAAGCAAGTTCTTCTATGCAGTGTCCCCAATACAGCAAGAACCATGATAATGCCCAGAAAAAAAGAACTGTGTGTCCTTCTCATATGAACCATATGTGAATCATCTCTGCTTATGAAACTGATACAAACCAGAGCTCATCTTACATAAATGCTCTTTAGTAAATAGTGAGAATCTAGTTGGGTTTCTGAACTGTGTAAAATCATTTGAGCCCAAAATTCATTTGTTTACCAGAAATGAACTCTGGCTTGTAGGAAGACACAGAACCTGGAGTTTAACTCCGTTTCTGAAGGTAAATTCAGACCAGGATTCTCATCCATGGAACACACTCTGTTTTAACGCAAGAAGCAAGCTCTTCTTTCCAGCATCTCCAATACAGCAAGTTCCATGATCATGCCCTGAAAAAAAGAACTGTGTTTCCTACTCATACGGTCCATATGTAAATCAACTCTACTTATGAAACTGATACAAACCAGAGCTCATCTTACATAAGTGCTCTTTAGTAAAAAGTGAGAATCTGGTTGTGTTTCTGAACTGTGAAAAATCATTTGAGCTCCAAATTCTCTTTGTTTACCAGAAATGAACTCTGGCTTGTAGGAAGACACAGAACCTGGGGTTTAACTCCGTGTCTGAAGGGAAATTCAGACCAGTGTTCTCATCCATGGAACCCACTCTGTTTTATTGCAAGAAGCAAGATCTTCTTTCCAGCGTGTCCAATATAGCAAGAACCATATTCATGCTCTGAAAAAAAGAACTGTGTTTCCTACTCCTACGGACCATGTGTGGTTCAACTCTGCTTATGAAACTATTAAATACCACAGCTCCTCTTACATAAATGATCTTTAGTTAATAGTGAGAATCAGGTTGGATTCGTGAACTGGGAAAAATCATTTGAGCCCATAATTAGTTGGGATTACCAGAAATGAACTCTTGTTTGTAGAAAGACACTGATACTGGGGTATAACTCCGTTTCTGAAGGGATATTCAGATCAGAGTTCTCAACCCTGAAACACACTCTGTTTTAACGCAAGAAGCAAGTTCTTCTATGCAGGGTCTCCAATACAGCAAGAACCATGATAATGCCCAGAAAAAAAGAACTGTGTGTCTTTCTCATATGAACCATATGTAAACCATCTCTGCTTATGAAACTGATACAAACAAGAGCTCATCTTATATAAATGCTCTTTAGTAAATAGTGAGAATCTGGTTGGGTTTCTGAACTGTGAAAAATCATTTGAGCCCAAAATTCAATTTGTTTACCAGAAATGAACTCTGGCTTGTAGGAAGACACAGAACCTGGGGTTTAACTCCGTTTCTGAAGGGAAATTCAGACCAGTGTTCTCATCCATTGAACACACTGTGATTTAACGCAGGAAGCAAGCTCTTCTTTCAAGCGTCTCCAATACAGCAAGAACCATGAGCATGCCCAGAAAAAAAGAACTCTGCTTCCGACTCATAAGGAACATATGTAAATCCACTCTGCTTATGAAACTCATACAAACCACAGATCCAATTACATAAATGCTCTTTAGTAAATAGTGAGTATCGCGTTGGGATCTTGAACTGAGTAAAATCATTTGAGCCCAAAATTCACTTGGTTTACCAGTAATGAACTTTTGCTTTTAGGAAGACACAGATCCTGTTGTTTGACTCCGTTTTTGAATGGAAATTCAGACCAGTGTTCTCATCCATGAAACACACTCTGTTTTCAGGCAAGAAGCAAGCTCTTCGTTCCAGTGTCTCCAATACAGCAATAACCATGAGCATGCCCAGAAAAAAAGAACTGTGTTTCCTACTCATATGGACCATATGTAAATCAACTCAGCTTATGAAACTGATACAAACCAGAGATCCTCTTACATAAATGCTCTTTAGTAAATAGTGAGAATCTACTTGGGTTTTTGAACTGTGTAAAATCATTTGAGCCCAAATTTCTCTTTGTTTACCAGAAATGAACTCTGGCTTGCAAGAAGACACAGAACCTGGGGTTTAACTAGGTTTCTGAAGGGAAATACAGACCAGTGTTCTCATCCATGGAACACACTCTGTTTTAACGCAAGAAGCAAGCTCTACTTTCAAGCGTCTCCAATACAGCAAGTACCATGAGCATGCGCTGAAAAAAAGAACTGGGCTTCCTACTCATACAGACCATACGTAGTGCATCTCTGCTTATGTAACTGATACAAACCACAGCTCCACTTTCATAAAGGCTCTTTAGTTAATAGTGAGAATCGCGATGGGTTTTTTAACGGTGTAAAATCACTTGAGCCCAAAATTCACTGGGTTTTCCAGAAATGAACTCTTGCTTGTAGATAGACACAGATCCTGGGGTTTAACTCCGTTTCTGAAGGGAAATTCAGACCAGTGTTCTCATCCATGAAACACAATCTGTTTTACGCAAGAAGCAAGCTCTTCTTTCCAGTGTCTCCAATACAGCAAGAACCATGAGCATGCCCAGAAAAAAAGAACTGTGTTTCCTCCTCATACGGACCATATATAAATCAAGTCAGCTTATGAAACTGATACAAACAGAGACCATCTTACATAAATGCTCTTTAGTAAATAGTTAGAATCTAGTTGGCTTTCTGAACTGTGTAAAATCATTTGAGCACAAAATTCTCTTTGTTTACCAGAAATGATCTCTGGCTTGTAGGAAGACACAAAACCTGGGGTTCAACTCTGTTTCTGAAGGGAAATTTAGACCAGTGTTCTCATCCATGTAACTCACTGTGATTTAACGCAAGAAGCAAGCTCTTCTTTCTAGCGTCTCCAATACAGCAAGTACCACGAACATGCCCTGAAAAAAAGAACTGTGTTTCCTACTCATACTGACCATATGTAATTCAAGTCTGCCTATGCAACTGATACAAAGCACAGCTCCACTTACATAAATGCTCTTAACTTAACAGTGAGAATAGCGTTGTGTCTTGAACTGTATAAAATCATTTGAGCCCAAAATTGACTTGGTTTACCAGAAATGAACTCTTGCTTGTATGAAGACACAGATCCAGTGGTTTAACTCCGTGTCTGAAGGGAAATTCAGACGAGTGTTCTCATCCATGGAACCCACTCTGTTTTAACGCAAGAAGCAAGCACTAATTTCCCGCGTCTCCAATACAGCAAGGTCCAGGAGCATCCCCTGAAAAAAGAACTGTGTTTCCTTCTCATAGGGACCATATGTAAATCCACTCTGCTTATGAAACTGATACAAACCACAACTCCACTTACATAAATGCTCTTTAGTTAATAGTGGGAATCGAGATGGGTTCTTGAACTATGTAAAATCATTTGAGCCCAAAATTCACTTGGTTTACCAGAAATGAACTCTTGCTTCTAGGAAGACACAGATCATGTGGTTTAACTCCGTTTCTGAAGGGAAATTAAGACCAGTGTTCTCATCCATGAAACACACTCTGATTTAAGGCAAGAAGCAAGCTCTTCTTTCCAACATCTACAATACAGCAAGTACCACTAGCATGTCTGAAAAAAAGAAGTGTGTTTCCTACACATACAGACCATATGTAGTTCAAGTCTGCACATGCAACTGATACAAACAACAGCTCCACTTACATAAATGCTCTTTAGGTAATAGTGAGAATCGAGATGGGTTCTTGAACAGTGTAAAATCATTTGAACGCAAATTTCACTTTGTTTACCAGAAATGAACTCCTGCTTGTAGGAAGACACAGATCCTGTGGTTTCACTCCGATTCTGAAGGTAAATTCAGACCAGGGTTCTCATCCATGAAACACACTCTGATTTAAGGCAAGAAGCAAGCTCTTCTTTCCAACATCTACAATACAGCAAGTACCAATAGCATGTCTGAAAAAAAGAAGTGTGTTTCGTACACATACAGACCATATGTAGTTCAAGTCTGCACATGCAACTGATACAAACAACAGCTCCACTTACATAAATGCTCTTTAGGTAATAGTGAGAATCGAGATGGGTTCTTGAACAGTGTAAAATCATTTGAACGCAAATTTCACTTTGTTTACCAGAAATGAACTCCTGCTTGTAAGAAGACACAGATCCTGTGGTTTCACTCCGATTCTGAAGGTAAATTCAGAACAGGGTTCTCATCCATGTAACACACTCTGATTTAACGCAAGAAGCAACCTCTTCTTTCCAGCGTCTCCAATACACCAAGTACCTCTAGCATGCCTGAAGAAATAACTATTTTTCCTAATCATACGGACCATATGAAGTTCAAGTCTGCATACGCAACTGATACAAACCACAGCTCCTCTTACATAAATGCTCTTTAGTTAATAGTGACGATTGCCTTGGGTTCTTTAACTGTGTAAAATCATTTGAGCCTAAAATTGACTTGGTTTAACAGAAATGAATCTTGGTGTAGGAAGACACAGATCCTGTGGTTTAACTCCGTTTCTGAAGGGAAATTCAGACCAGTGTTCACATCCATGGAAACCACTCTGTTTTAACGCAAGATCAAGCTCTTCTTTCAACCGTCTACAATACAGCAAGTTCCATGATCATGCCCTGAAAAAAAGAACTATGTTTCCTACTCATACGGACCATATGTAATTCAAGTCTGCATATGCAACTGATACAAACGATAGCTCCACTTACATAAATGATCTTTAGTTAATAGTGAGAATCGCGTTGGGTTCTTGAACTGTGTAAAATCATTAGAGCCCAAAATTCACTGGGTTTACCAGAAATGAACACTTGCTTGTAGGAAGACACAGATCTGTGGTTTAACTCCGATTCTGTGGGACATTCAGACCATGTATCTCATCCATGGAATACACAGTCTGTTTTTAGGCAAGAACCAATCTCTTCTTCCCTTTCTGAAGGGAAATTAAGACCAGTGTTCTCATCCATGAATCACACTCTGTTTTCAGGCAAGAAGCAAGCTCTTCTTTCAAGAGTCTCCTACACAGGCAGAACCATGAGCATGCACAGAAAAAAAGAACTGTGTTTCCTACTAAAAGGGACCATATGTAAATACACTCTGCTTTTGAAACTGATACAAACCACAGATCCACTTACATAAATGCTCTTTAGTAAATAGTGAGAATCACGTTGGGTTCTTGAACTGTGTAAAATCATTTGAGCCCAAAATTCACTTGGTATACCAGAAATGATCTCTTGCTTTTAGGAAGACACAGATCCTGTGGTTTGACTCTGTTTCTGAAGGGAAATTAAGACCAGTGTTCTCATCCATGAATCACACTCTGTATTCAGGCAAGAAGCAAGCTCTTCTTTCAAGAGTCTCCTACACAGGCAGAACCATGAGCATGCACAGAGAAAAAGAACTGTCTTTCCTACTAAAATGGACCGTATGTAAATCCACTCTGCTTATGAAACTGATACAAACCACAGCTCCAATTACATAAATGCTCTTTAGTAAGTAGTGAGAATTGCGTTTGTTTCTTGAACTGTGTAAAATCATTTGAGCACAAAATTCACTTGGTTTACGAGAAATAAACTCTTGCTTTTAGGAAGACACAGATCCTGTGGTTTAACTCCATTTCTGTGCGAAATTCAGAACAGGGATCTCATCCATGGAACACACTCTGTTTTAAGGCAAGAACCAAGCTCTTCTTTCCAGCGTCTCCAATAGAGTAAGAACCATGAGCATGCCATAAAAAAAGAACTGTGTTTCCTGCTCATACGGACCATATTTAAATCAACTCAGCTTATGAAACTGATACAAACCAGAGCTCCTCTTATATCAATCCTCTTTAGTAAATAGTGAGAATTGTGTTGGGTTCTTGAACTGTGTAAAATCATTTGAGCCCAAAATTCACTTGGTTTACCAGAAATGAACTCTTGCTTGTAGGAAGGCACAGATCCTGTGGTTTAAATCTTTTTCTGAAGGTAAATTCAGACCAGGGTTCTCATCCATGGAACACACTGTGTTTTAACGCAAGAAGCAAGCTCTTCTTTTAAGCATCTCCAATACAGCAAGTTCCATGAGCATGCCCTGAAAAAAAGAACAGTGTTTCCTACTCATAAGGACCATTGTAAAGCAACTCTAATTATGAATGATACAAACCAGAGCTCATCTTACATAAATGCTTTTTAGTAAATAGTGAGAATCTAGTTGGGTTTCTGAACTGTGTAAAATCATTAGATCCCAAAATTCACTGGGTTTACCAGAAATGAACTCTTGCTTGTATGAAGACACAGATCCTGTGGTTTAACTCCGTTTCTGTGGGAAATTCAGACCAGGGATATCATCCATGGAACACACTCTGTTTTAAGGCAAGAACCAAGCTCTTCTTTCCAGAGCCTCCAATACAGCAAGTACCATGAGCATGCCCTGAAAAAAGAACTGTGCCTCCTACTCATAGGGACCATACGTAGCTCATCTCTGCTTATGAAACTGATAGAAACCACAGCTCCACTTTCAGAAAGGCTCTTTAGTTAATAGTGAGAATCGCGTTGGGTTCTTGAACTGTGTAAAATCATTTGAGCCCAAAATTCACTTGGTTTACCAGAAATGAACTCTTGCTTTTAGGAAGACACAGATCCTGTGGAATGACTCCGTTTCTGAAGGGAAATTAAGACCAGCGTTCTCATCCATGAAACACACTCTGTTTTCAGGCAAGAAGCAAGCTCTTCTTTCCAGCGTCTCCAATATAGCAATAACCATGAGCATGCCCAGAAAAAAAGAACTGTATTTCCTACTCATACGGACCATACATAGTTTAACTCTGGTTATGAAACAGATAAAAACCACAGCTCCTCTTACATAAATGCTCTTTAGTTAATAGTGTGAATCACGATGGGTTTTTGAACTGTGTAAAATCACTTGAGCCCAAAATTCACTGGGTTTTCTTGAAATGAACTCTTGCTTGTAGAAAGACACAGATCCTGTGGTTTAAGTCCGTTTCTGTGGGAAATTCAGACCAGGGATCTCATCCATGGAACACACTCTCTTTTAAGGCAAGAACCAAGCTCTTATTTCCAGCTTCTTCAATATAGCAAGAACCATGAGCATGACCGGAAACAAAGAACTGTCTTTCCTACTAAAAGGGACCATATGTAAATCCACTCTGCTTATGAAACTGATACAAACCACAGCTCCCCTTACATAGATGCTCTTTAGTTAAAAGTGAGAAGAGCCTTGGGCTCTTGAACTGAGTAAAATCATTAGAGCCCAAAATTCTCTTTCTTTACCAGAAATGAACTCTGGCTTGTAGGAAGACACAGATCCTGGGGTTTAACTCCGTTTCTGAAGGGAAATTCAGACCAGGGTTCTCATCCATGTAACACACTGTGATTTAACGCAAGAAGCAAGCTCTTCTTTCTAGCATCTCCAATACAGCAAGTACCACGAGCATGCCCTGAAAAAAAGAACTGTGTTTCCTACTCATACTGACCATACGTAATTTAAGTCTGCATATGCAACTGATACAAACCACAGCTCCATTTACATAAATGCTCTTTAGTTAACAGTGAGAATAGCGTTGGCACTTGAACTGTTTAAATCATTTGAGCCCAAAATTGACTTGGTTTAACAGAAATGAACTCTTGCTTGTATGAAAACTCAGATCCTGTGGTTTAATTCCGTGTCTGAAGGGACATTCTGACCAGTGTTCAAATCCATGGAACCCACTCTGTTTTAACGCAAGAAGCAAGCTCTACTTTCCCGTGTATCCAATACAGCAAGTACCATGAGCATGCCCTGAAAAAAAGAACTGTGCTTCCTACTCATACAGACCATACATATTTCAACTCTGCTTATGAAACTGATACAAACCACAGCTCCACTTACATAAATGCTCTTTAGTTAACAGTAAGAATAGCGTTGGGTCTTGAACTGTGTAAAATCATTTGAGCCCAAAATTGACTTGGTTTACTAGAAATGAACTCTTGCTTGTATGAAGACACAGATCCTGTGGATTAACTCCGTGTCTGAAGGGAAATTCAGACCAGTGTTCTCATCCAAGGAACCCACTCTCTTTTTACGCAAGAAGCATGCTCTACTTTTTCGTGTCCCCAATACAGCAAGTACCATGAGCATGTCCTGAAAGAATGAATTGTGCTTCCTACTCATACGTACCATATGTAAATCCACTCTGCTTATGAAACTGATACAAACCACAGCTCCACTTACATATATGCTCTTTAGTAAATACTGAGAATCGCTTTGGGTTCCTGAACTGTGTAAAATCATTTGAGCCAAAATTCACTTGGTTTACCAGAAATGAACTCTTGCTTATAGGAAGACACACATCCTGTGGTTTAACTCCGTTTCTGAAGGGAAATTAAGACCAGTGTTCTCATCCATGAAACACACTCTGATTTAACCCAAGAAGCCAGCTCTGCTTTCCAGCGTCTCCAATACAGCAAGTCCCACTAGCATGCCTGAAAAAAAGAACTGTGTTTCCTACTCATACGGACCATATGTAAATCCACTCTGCTTATGAAACTGATACAAACCACAGCTCCCCTTACATAAATTCTCTTTAGTTAAAAGTGAGAATAGCCTTGGGTTCTTGAACATTGTAAAATCATTTGAGCCCAAAATTGACTTGGTTTAATATAAATGAACTCTTGCTTGTAGGAAGACAGGATCCTGTGTTTTAATGCCATTTCTGAAGGGAAATTCAGACCAGTGTTCTCATCCATGAAACACACTCTGTTTTAACGCAAGAAGCAAGCTCTTCTTTCCAGCATCTACAATACAGCAAGTTCCATGAGCATGCCCTGAAAAAAAGAACTGTGTTTCCTACACTTACGGACAATATGTAAAACAACTCTACTTATGAAACTGATACAAAGCAGAGGTCATCTTACCTAAATGCTCTTCAGTAAATAGTAAGAATCTAGTTGGGTTTCTGAACTGTGTAAAATCATTTGAGCCCAAAATTCTCCTTGTTTACCAGAAATGCACTCTGGCTTGTAGGAAAGCACAGAACCTGGGGTGTAACTCCGTTTTGGATGGGAAATTCAGACCAGGGTTCTCATCCATGTAACACACTGTGATTTAACGCAAGAAGCAAGCTCTTCTTTCTAGCATCTCCAATACAGCAAGTACCACGAGCATGCCCTGAAAAAAAGAACTGTGTTTCCTACTCATACTGACCATACGTAATTTAAGTCTGCATATGCAACTGATACAAACCACAGCTCCATTTACATAAATGCTCTTTAGTTAACAGTGAGAATAGCGTTGGCACTTGAACTGTTTAAATCATTTGAGCCCAAAATTGACTTGGTTTAACAGAAATGAACTCTTGCTTGTATGAAAACTCAGATCCTGTGGTTTAATTCCGTGTCTGAAGGGACATTCTGACCAGTGTTCAAATCCATGGAACCCACTCTGTTTTAACGCAAGAAGCAAGCTCTACTTTCCCGTGTATCCAATACAGCAAGTACCATGAGCATGCCCTGAAAAAAAGAACTGTGCTTCCTACTCATACAGACCATACATATTTCAACTCTGCTTATGAAACTGATACAAACCACAGCTCCACTTACATAAATGCTCTTTAGTTAACAGTAAGAATAGCGTTGGGTCTTGAACTGTGTAAAATCATTTGAGCCCAAAATTGACTTGGTTTACTAGAAATGAACTCTTGCTTGTATGAAGACACAGATCCTGTGGATTAACTCCGTGTCTGAAGGGAAATTCAGACCAGTGTTCTCATCCAAGGAACCCACTCTCTTTTTACACAAGAAGCATGCTCTACTTTTTCGTGTCCCCAATACAGCAAGTACCATGAGCATGTCCTGAAAGAATGAATTGTGCTTCCTACTCATACGTACCATATGTAAATCCACTCTGCTTATGAAACTGATACAAACCACAGCTCCACTTACATATATGCTCTTTAGTAAATACTGAGAATCGCTTTGGGTTCCTGAACTGTGTAAAATCATTTGAGCCAAAATTCACTTGGTTTACCAGAAATGAACTCTTGCTTGTATGAAGACACAGATCCTGTGGTTTAACTCCGTGTCAGATGGGAAATTAAGACCAGTGTTCTCATCCATGAAACACACTCTGTTTTAACGCAAGAAGCAAGCTCGTCTTTCCAGCATCTCCAATACAGCAATAACCATGAGCATGCCCAGAAAAAAAGAACTGTGTTTCCTAGTCATACGGACCATACATAGTTCAACTCTGCTTATGAAACTGATACAAACCACAGCTCCACTTACATAAATGCTCTTTAGTTAATAGTAAGAATAGAGATGGGTTTTTGAACTGTGTAAAATCATTTGAGCCCAAAATTCACTTCATTTACCAGAAATGATCTCTTGCTTGTAGGAAGAGACAAATCCTGGGGTTTAACTCTGTTTTTGAAGGTAAATTTAGACGAGGGTTCTCATCCATGGAAAACACTCTGTTTTAACGCAAGAAGCAAGCTCTTCATTCCAGCATCTCAAATACAGCAAGAACAATGAGCATGCCCTCAAAAAAAGAACTGTGTTTCCTATTCATATGGACCATATGTAAATCAGCTCTACTTATGAAACTGATACAAACCACAAGTCCTGTTACATAAATGCTCTTTAGTTAATAGTGAGAATCACGATGGGTTTCTGAATTGTGTAAAATCACTTGAGCCCAAATTCTCTTGGTTTACCAGAAATGAACTCTTGCTTATAGGAAGACACACATCCTGTGGTTTAACTCCGTTTCTGAAGGGAAATTAAGACCAGAGTTCTCATCCATGAAACACACTCTGATTTAACGCAAGAAGCAAGCTCTTCTTTCCAGCGTCTCCAATACAGCAAGTCCCACTAGCATGCCTGAAAAAAAGAACTGTGTTTCCTACTCATACGGACCATATGTAAATCCACTCTGCTTATGAAACTGATACAAACCACAGCTCCCCTTACATAAATGCTCTTTAGTTAAAAGTGAGAATAGCCTTGGGTTCTTGAACATTGTAAAATCATTTGAGCCCAAAATTGACTTGGTTTAATATAAATGAACTCTTGCTTGTAGGAAGACAGGATCCTGTGTTTTAATGCCATTTCTGAAGGGAAATTCAGACCAGTGTTCTCATCCATGAAACACACTCTGTTTTAACGCAAGAAGCAAGCTCTTCTTTCCAGCATCTACAATACAGCAAGTTCCATGAGCATGCCCTGAAAAAAAGAACTGTGTTTCCTACACTTACGGACCATATGTAAAACAACTCTACTTATGAAACTGATACAAAGCAGAGATCATCTTACCTAAATGCTCTTCAGTAAATCGTGAGAATCTAGTTGGGTCTGAACTGTGTAAAATCATTTGAGCCACAATTCCCTTGGTTTACCAGAAATGAACTCTTGCTTCTAGGAAGACACAGATCATGTGGTTTTACTCCGTTTCTGAAGGGAAATTAAGACCAGTGATCTCATCCATGAAACACACTCTGATTTAACGCAAGAAGCAAGCTCTTCTTTCCAGCGTCTACAATACAGCAAGTACCTCTAGCATGTCTGAAAAAAAGAAGTGTGTTTCCTACACATACAGACCATATGTAGTTCAAGTCTGCATATGCAACTGATACAAACAACAGCTCCACTTACATAAATGCTCTAACTTAATAGTGAGAATCGAGATGGGTTCTTGAACAGTGAAAAATCATTTGAAGGCAAATTTCACTTTGTTTACCAGAAATAAACTCCTGCTTGTAGGAAGACAAAGATCCTGTGGTTTAACTCTGATTCTGCAGGTAAATTCAGACCCGGGTTCTCATCCATGGAACACACTCTGTTTTAACGCAAGAAGCAAGCTCTTCTTTCCAGCATCTCCAATACAGCAAGTACCACTAGCATGCCTGAAAAAAAGAACTGTGCTTCCTACTCATAAGGACCATATGTAAATCCACTCTGCTTATGAAACTGATACAAACAACAGCTCCCCTTATATAAATTCTCTTTAGTTAAAAGTGAGAATAGCCTTGGTTTCTTTAAGTGTGTAAAATCATTTGAGCCCAAAATTCTCTTTGTTTACCAGAAATGAACTCTGGCTTTTAGGAAGACACAGAAATTGGGGTTTAACCTCCTTTCTGAAGGGTAATTCAGACCAGAGTTCTCATCCATGTAACACACCAGGGCTCTCATCCATGGAACACACTCTGTTTTAACGCAAGACGCAAGCTCTTCTTTCTAGCGTCTACAATACAGCAAGTACCACGAGCATGCCATGAAAAAAAGAACTGTGTTTCCTACTCCTACTGACCATATGTAATTCAAGTCTGCATATCCAACTGATAAAAACCTCAGCTCCACTTACATAAATGCTCTTTAGATAACAGTGAGAATAGCGTTGTGTCTTGAACTGTGTAAAATCATTTAGGTCCAAAATTGACTTGGGTTACCAGAAATGAACTCTTGCTTGTATGAAAACACAGATCCTGTGGATTAACTCCTTGTCTGCAGGGAAATTAAGACCAGTGTTCTCATGCATGGAACCCACTCCATTTTTACGCACGATGCATGCTCTACTTTTTCGCGTCTCCAATACAGCAAGTACCATGAGCATGTCCTGAAAAAAAAACTGTGCTTCCTACTCAAACAGACCATATGTAAATCCACTCTGCTTATAAAACTGATACAAACCACAGCTCCACTTACATAAATGCTCTTTAGTAAATAGTGAGAATCACGTTGGGTTCTTGAACTGTGTAAAATCATTTGAGCCCAAAATTGACTTGGTTTACCAGAAATGAACTCTTGCTTGTGGGAAGACACAGATCCTGTGGTTTAACTCCGTTTCTGAAGGGAAATTAAGACCAGTGTTCTCATCCATGAAACACACTCTGTTTTAACGCAAGAAGCAAGCTCGTCTTTCCAGCATCTCCAATACAGCAATAACAAGGAGCATGCCCAGAAAAAAAGAACTGTGTGTTTCCTAGTCATACGGACCATACATAGTTCGACTCTGGCTATGAAACTGGTAGAAACCGCAGCTCATCTTACATGAATGCTATTTAGTTAATAGTGAGAATCGCGGTGGGTTTTTGAAGTGTGTAAATTCACTTGAGCCCAAAAGTCACTTGGTTTACCAGAAATGAACTCTTGCTTGTAGGAAGACACAGATCCTGTGTTTTAACTCCGTTTCTGACAGTAAATTCAGACCAGGGTTCTCATCCATGGAACACACTCTGTTTTAACACAAGATACAAGCTCTTCTTTACAGCTTCTCCAATACAGCAAGAACAATGAGAATGCCCAGAATAAAAGAACTGTGTGTCCTTCTCATACGGACCATATGTGAATCAACTCTCCTTATGAAACTGATACAAATGACAGCTCCTCTCACATAAATGCTCTTTAGTAAATAGTGAGAATTGTGTTGGGTTCTTGAACTGTGTAAAATCATTTGAGCCCAAAATTCACTTGGTTTACCAGAAATGAACTCTTGCTTGTAGGAAGACACAGATCCTGTGGTTTAACTCCATTTCTGATGGGAAATTCAGACCAGTGTTCACATCTATGGAACCCACTCTGTTTAAACACATGAAATAATCTCTTCTTTCCAGCGTCTCCAATGCAGCAAGTTCCATGAGCATGCCCTGAAAAAAGAACTGTGTTTCCTACATACGAACCATACATAATTCAACTCTGCTTATGAAACTGATACAAACCATAACCTATATTACATAAATGCTCTTTAGTTAATAGTGAGAATCGCGATGGGTTTCTGAATTGTGTAAAATCACTTGAGCCCAAAATTCTCTTTGTTTACCAGAAATGAACTCTTCCTTGTAGGAAGACACAGGTCCTGGGGTTTAACTCCTTTTCTGAAGGTAAATTCAGGCCTGTGTTCTCATCCATGAAACACGCTCTGTACTAACACAAGAAGCAAGCTCTTCTTTCCAGCATCTCCAATACAGCAAGTTCCATGAGCATGCCCTGAAAAAAGAACTGTGTTTCCTACATACGAACCATACATAGTTCAACTCTGCTTATGTAACGGAAACAATCCACAGCTCCTCTTACATAAATGCTCTTTAGTTAATAGTGAGAATTGCGATAGGTTTCTCAACTGTGTAAAATCATTTCGGCCCAAAATTCTCTTTGTTTACAGAAATGAACTATTGCTTGTAGGAAGACACAGATCCTGGGGTTTAACTCCGTTTCTGAACGTAAATTCAGACCAGTGTTCTCATCCATGAAACACACTCTGTTTTAACACAAGAAGCAAGCTCTTCTTTCCAACGTCTCCAATACAGCAAGAACCATGACCATGTCCTCAAAAAAGAACTGTGTTTCCTACTCATACGGACTATATGTAGTTCAACTCTGCTCATGAAACTGATACAAACCACAGCTCCACTTACATAATGCTCTTTAGTTAATAGCTAGAATCGCGTTGGGTTCTTGAACTGTGTAAAATCTTTTGAGCCCAAAATACCCTGGGTTTACCTGAAATGAACTCTTGCTTGTAGGAAGACACAGATCCTGTGCTTTAACTCCGTTTCTGTGGGAAATTCAGACCAGGGATCTCATCCATGGAACACACTCTGTTTTAAGGCAAGAACCAAGCTCTTCTTTCCAGCGTCTCCAATACAGCAAGAACCATGAGCATGCCCTCAAAAAAAGAACTGTGTTTCCCACTCATAGGGACCATTTGTAAATCCACTCTGCTTATGAAACTGATACAAAGCACAGCTCCACTTACATAAAAGCTCCTTTGTAAATAGTGAGAATCGTGTTGGGTTCTTGAACTGTGTAAAATCATTTGAGCACTAAATTCTCTAGGTTTACCAGAAATGAACTCTTGCTTGTAGGAAGACACAGATCCTGGGGTTTAACTCCGTTTCTGAAGGGAAATTAAGACCAGGGTTTTCATCCATGAAACACACTCTGTTTTAACGCAAGAAGCAAGCTTTTCTCTCAAGCGTCTCCAATACAGCAAGAACCATGAGCATGTGCAGAAAAAAAGAACTGTGTTATCTACCCATACGGACCATATGTAGTTCAACTCTGCTTATGAAACAGATATGAACAACAATTCATCTAACATCCAATGCTTTTCAGTTAAGAGCAAGAAACGTGTGAGTCGTGAAAGATTTATATTCGTTTGAGCTAAAAGTGACTGCATTTACCTGAAATGATATATAGTTGTAGGAAGACACAGAGCCTGGGATTTAACTCCATTTCTGAAGGGAAACACACAGCACAGTTGTCATCCATGAAACACACTCAACTTTAGAGCAAGAAACACGCTCTTCCTTTCTAGAGTCTCTAATAAAGCAGGAGACATGAGTGTGCTCAGAACAAAAGAACGGTGTTTCCTACACATACAGACCATATCTAGTTCAAATCTGCTTCTGAAACTGATAGAAACCACAGGTCCTCTAACATCCAATGCGTTTCAGTTAAGAGCGAGAAACGTGTGAGCTTTGTGTATGATTTATTTTTGTTTGTGCTAAAAGTGAGTGCGATTGCCTGAAATGATGTCTTTTTGTAGGAAGACACAGAGGCTGGGATTTAACTCCATTTCTGAAGAGAAACCCACAGCACAGTTGTCATCCATGAAACACACTCTATTTTAGAGCAAGAAGCACGCTCTTGCTTTCTAGAGCCTCTAAAAAGCAGGAAACATGAGTGTGCTCATAACAAAAGAACGGTATTTCCTACACATACGTACCATATCTAGTTCAACTCTGCTTCTGAAACTGATACAAACCACAGGTCCTCTAACATCAAATGATTTTCAGTTAAGAGCGAGAAACTTGTGAGAGTCGGGAAAGATGTAGCTTTTTTCGAGCTGAAAGGTGACTGAGATTACCTGAAAAGATGTCTTGCTTGTAGGAAGACACAGAGCCTGGGATTTAACTCCATTTCTGAAGGGAAACACACAGCACAGTTCTCATCCATGAAACACACTCTGCTTTAGAGCAAGAATCACGCTCTTGATTACTAGAGTCTCTAATGCAGCATGTAAAGTGAGTGTGGTCAGAACAAAAGAACTATGTTTCCTACACATCCAGACCATATCGAGTTCAACTCTTCTTCTGAAACTGATACAAACCAAAATTCGTCTAACATGTAATGCTTTCCAGTTATGAATGAGAAAAGTGTGAGCTTCGTGAACGATGTCGCTACCTTAGAGCTGAAAAGTGAGTGAGTTTACCTGAAAAGATGTCTTGCTTGTAGGAAGACACAGAGCCTGGGATTCAACTCCATTTCTGAAGGGAAACACACAGCACAGTTGTCATCCATGAAACACACTCTGCTTATAGCAAGAAGCACGCTGTTGCCTTCTAGAGTCCCTAATAGAGCAAGAAACGTGTGTATGCTCAGAACAAAAGAACGGTGTTTACTACATATATGGACCATTGCTAGTTCAACTCTGCTTCTGAAACTAATACAAACCACAGGTCATCTAACATCCAATGCTTTAGAGTTAAGAGCGACAAACGTGTGAGCTTCGTGAAAGATTTATATTCGTTTGAGCTAAAAGTGACTGCTTTTACATGAAATGATATATAGTTGTAGGAAGACACACAGCCTGGGATTTAACTCCATTTTGGAAGAGAAACACAAAGCACAGTACTCATCCATGAAACACACTCTGCTTTATAGCAAGAAGCACGCTCTTGCTTTCTAGGGTCTCTAAAAGAGCCAGACACTTGAGTGTGCTCAGAACAAAAGAACGGTGTTTCCTACACATACAGACCATTGCTGGTTCAACTCTGCTTCTGAAACTGATAAAAAACACAGGTCCTCTAATATCCAATGCTTTTCCGTTAAGAGCCAGAAACGTGTGAGTTACGTGAATGATGTAGTTTTGTTTGAGCTGAAAAGTTACTGAGTTTACATGAAAAGAAGTCTTGCTTGTAGGAAGACACAGAGCCTGTGATTTAACTCCATTTCCGAAGGGAAACCCACAGCACAGTTGTCATCTATGAAACACACTCTGCTTTAGAGCAAAAAGCACGCTCTTGCTTTCTAGAGCCTCTAATAAAGCAGGAAACATGAGTGTGCTCAGAACAAAAGAACGGTGTTTCCTACACATACGGACCATATCTAGTTCAACTCTTCTTCTGAAACTGATAGAAACCACAGTTCCTCTAACATCAAATGCTTTCCAGTTACAAACAAGAAACGTGTGAGCTTCGTGAACCATGTAGCGAACTTTGAGCTGAAAAGTGACTGAGTTTACCTGAAAAGATGTCTTGCTTATGGAAGACACAGAGCCTGGGATTTAACTCTATTTCTGAAGGGAAACACACAGCACAGTTCTAATCCATGAAGCACAATCTGCTTTAGAGCAAGAAGCAAGTTCTTGCTTTCTAAAGTGTCTAATAGAGTAGGAAACGTGAGTTGGTTTGAACAAAAGAACGATCTTTCCTACACATACGGACCATTGCTAGTTTAACTCTGCTTCGGAAACTGATACAAACCACAGGTCATCTAACATCCAATGCTTTAGAGTTAAGAGCTAGAAACGTGTGAGCTTCGTGAGAGGTTTATATTCGTTTGAGCTAAAAGTGACTGCGTTTACCTGAAATGATATTCATTTGAGCTGAAAAGTAACTCTGTTTTCCTGAAATGATATCTTGCATGTAGGAAGACACAGAGCCTGGGATTTAACTCCATTTCTGAAGGGAAACACACAGCACAGTTGTCATTCGTGAAACACACTCTGCTTTAGAGCAAGAAGTACGCTCTTGCTTTCTAGAGTCTGTAATACAGCAGGAAACATGACTGTAGTCAGAACAAAAGAACGGTGTTTCCTACACGTACAGACCATATCTAGTTCAACTCTGCTTCTGTAACTGATACAAACCTGAGGTCATCTATCATCCAATGCTTTACAGTTAAGAGTGAGAAACGTGTGAGCGATGAGAAATATGTGTCTATGTTTGAGCTGAAAGGTGACTGAGTTTACCTTAAACGAAGTCTTGCTTTTAGCAAGACACAGAGCTTGAAATTTATCTCCATTTCTGAAGGGAAACACACATCACAGTTCTCATCCATGAAACACAGTCTGCTTTAGAGCAAGAAGCACGCTCTTGCTTTCTAGAGTCTATAATAGAGCAGGAAACATGAGTGTGCTCAGAACAAAAGAACAGAGTTTCCTACACATACAGACCATCTCTAGTCCTACTCTGCTTCGGAAACTGATACAAACCACAGTTCCTCTAATATCCAATGCTTTTCAGTTAGAGCAAGAAACATGTGAGCTACGTAAACGAAGTAGCCTTGTTTGAGCTGAATCATGAGTGAGTTTACCTGAAATGAAGTCTTGTTTGTAGGAAGACACGGAGCCTGGGATTTTACTCCATTTCTGAAGGGAAACACACTGCACAGTTGTCATCCATGAAACACACTCTGCTTTAGAGCAAGAAGCATGCTCTTGCTTTCTAGAGTCTCTAATAGAGCAATAGACTTGAGGGTACTCAGAACAAAAGAACGGTGTTTCCTACATATACGGACCATTGCTAGTTCAACTCTGCTTCTGAAGCTAATACAAAAAACAGTTCCTCTAAAATGCAATGCTTTTCAGTTAATAGCGAGAAACGTGGGAGCTTTGTGAATGATTTATATTCGTTTGAGTTAAAAGTGACTGCGTTTACCTGAAATTATGTGTATTTGTAGGAAGACACAGAGCCTGGTATTTAACTCCTTTTCTGAAGGGAAACACACATCACAGTTGTCATCCATGAAACACACTCTGCCTTAGAGCAAGAAGAATGCTCTTGCTTTCTAGAGCCTCTAATAAAGCAAGACATATGAGTGTGCTCAGAACAAAAGAACGGATTTTCCTACACAAACGGACCATATCTAGGTCAACTCTTCTTCTGAAACTGATACAAACCACAGTTACTCTAACTTGCAATGCTTTCCAGTTATGAACAAGAAACGTGTGAGCTTCGGGAACGATGTAGCTTCTTTTGAGCTGAAAAGTGACTGAGTTTACCTGAAAAGATGTCTTGCTTGTAGGAAGACACAGAGCCTGTTATTTAACTCCATTTCTGAAGGGAAACACATAGCACAGTTCTCATCCATGAAACACACTCTGCTTTAGAGCAAGAAGCCCGCTCTTGCTTTCTAGAGTCTCCAATAAAGCCAGAAACTTGAAAGTGTGCTCAGAACAAAAGAAAGGTGTTTCCTACACATACGGACCATTGCTAGATCAACTCTGCTTCTGAAACTGATACAAACCACAAGTCATCTATCATTCACTGCTTTTCAGTTATGAACGAGAAACGTGTGAGCTTCAGAAACGATTTATATTCCTTTGAGCTGAAAAGTAACTCCGTATACCTGAAATGATGTCTTGATTGTACGAAGACACAGAGCCTGTGATTTAACTCCATTTCTGAAGGGAAGCACACAGCACAGTTCTCATCCATGAAACACGCCCTGCGAATAGTTAGAAGCACGCACTTGCTTACTAGAGTCTCTAATAAAGCAGGAAAAGTTTGTGTTTCAGAACAAAAGAACGGTGTTTCCTACATATAAGGACCATTGCTAGTTCAACTCTGCTTCTGAAACTGATACAAACCACAAGTTATGCAACATCCAATGCTTTTCAGTTAAGAGCGAGAAACATGTGAGCTTCGTAAACGATTTATATTCATTTGAGCTGAAAAGTGACTCCAATAAGCTGAAATGATGTCTTGCATGTAGGAAGACACAGAGCCTGGAATTTTACTCCATTTTTGAAGGGAAACACACAGCACAGTTCTCATCCATGAAACACACTCTGCTTTAGAGCAAGAAGCACGCTCTTGCTTTCTAAGAGTCTCTAATTCAGCAGGAAACGTGACTGTGGTCAGAACAAAATAACGGTGTTTTCTACACATACGGACCATATCTAGGTCAACTCTTCTTCTGAAACTGATACAAACCACAGTTCCTCTAACATGCAATACATTCCAGTTAAGAGCAAGAAACGTGAGAGCTTCGTGAACGATGTAGCTTCCCTTGAGCTGAAAAGTGACTGAGTTTACCTGAAAAGATGTCTTGCTTATGGAAGACACAGAGCCTGGGATTTAACTCTATTTCTGAAGGGAAACATACAGCACAGTTCTAATCCATGAAGCACAATCTGCTTTAGAGCAAGAAGCATGCTCTTGCTTTCTAGACTGTCTAATAGAGTAGGAAACGTGAGTTGGTTAGAACAAAAGAACGGTGTTTCCTATACATACAGACCATTTGTAGTCTAACTCTTCTTCTGAAACTGATTCAAACCACAGTTCCTCTAACATGCAATGCTTTCCAGTTATGAACAAGTAACTTGTGAGCTTCGGGAACGATATAGCTTCCTTTGAGCTGAAAAGTGACTGAGTTTACCCGAAAAGATGTCTTGCTTGTAGGAAGACACAGAGCCTGGGATTTAACTCCATTTCTGAAGGGAAACACACTGCACAGTTGTCATCCGTGAAACAGTCTGGTTTAGTGCCAGAAGCACGCTCCTGCTTTCTAGAGTCACCAATAGAGCCTGAAACTTGACAGTGTGCTCAGAACAAAAGAACGGTGTTTCCTAAACATACAGACCATTGCCAGTTCAACTCTGCTTCTGAAACTGATACAAACCACAAGTCATCTAACATCCAATAATTTTCAGTTAAGAGCGAGAAACGTGTGAGCTTTGTAAATGATTTATATTCATTTGACTGAAAAGTGACTTCGTTTACCTGAAATGATGTCTAGGAGGACAAAGAACCTGGAATTTAACTCCATTTCTGAAGGGAAAGACATAGCACAGTTGTCATCCATGAAACACATTCTGCTTCAGAGCAAGAGGCACATTCTGGCTTTCTAAGAGTCTCTAATACAGCAGGAAACGTGACTATGGTAAGAACAAAATAACGGTGTTTCCTACACATATAGAACAACTCTACTTCTGAAACTGATACAAACCACAGTTCCTCTAACATGCAATGCTTTCCAGTTAAGAGCGAGAAACGTGTGAGCTTCGTGAACGATGTAGCTTCTTTTGAGCTGAAAAGTGACTGAGTTTACGTGAAACGAAATCTTGCTTGTAGGAAGACACAGAGCCTGGGATTTAACGCCATTTATGAAGGGAAACACAAAGCACATGTGTCATCCATGAAACACACTTTGCCTTAGAGCAAGAAGCACGCTCTTACTTTCTAGAGCCTCTAATAAAGTAAGAAACATGAGTGTGCTCAGAACAAAAGAACAGTGTTTCCTACACATACGGACCATATCTAGTTCAACTCTGCTTCTGAAACTCATACAAACCACAGTTCCTCTAACATGCAATGCTATCCAGTTATGAACAAGAAATGTGTGAGCTTAGAGAACGATATAGCTTCCTTTGAGCTGAAAAGTGACTGAGTTTACCTGAAAAGAAGTCTTGCTTGTAGGAAGACACAGAGCCTGGGATTTAACTCCATTTCTGAAGGGAAACACACAGCACAGTTCTCATCCATGAAACACACGCTGCTTTAGAGCAAGAAGCAGGCTCTTGCTTTCTAGAGTCTCCATTATAGCCAGAAACTTGAAAGTGTGCTGAGAATAAAAGAATGTTGTTTCCTTCACGTACGGACCATTGCTAGTTCAACTCTGCTTCTGAAACTGATACAAACCACCAGTCTTCTAACATCCAATGCTTTTCAGTTAAGAGCAAGAAACGTGCTAGCTTCGTGAACGATGTAGCTTTGTTTGAGCTGAAACGTGACTGAGTTTATGTGAAACGAAGTCTTGCTTGTAGGAAGATACAGAGCCTGTGAATGAACTCCATTTCTAAAGGGAAACACAAATCACAGTTCTCATGATGAAAGATCTCTGCGTATAAGACGAAGCACGCTCTTGCTTTCTCAAGTCTATAATAGAGCCAGAAACTTGAAAGTGTGCTCAGAACAAAAGAACGGTGTTTCCAACACATACGGACCATTGCTAGTTCAACTCTGCTTCTGAAACTGATACAGACCAAAAGTTATCTAACATCCAATGCTTTTCAGGTCAGAGCGAGAAACGTGTGAGCTTCGTAAATGATTTATATTCATTTGAGCTGAAAAGTGACTGCGTTTACCGGAAATGATGTCTTGCTTGCAGGAAGACACAGAGCCTGGAATTTAACTCCATTTCTGAAGGGAAACACACAGCACAGTTCTCATTCACGAAACACACTATGCTTTAGAGCAAGAAGCACGCTCTTGCTTTTTAAGAGTCTCTAATACAGCAGGAAACGTGACTGTGGTCAGAACAAAATAACGGTGTTTTCTACACATACTGACCATATCTAGGTCAACTCTTCTTCTGAAACTGATACAAACCAAAGTTCCTCTAACATGCAATCCTTTCCAGTTAAGAGCGAGAAACGTGTGAGCTTGGTGAACGATGTAGCTTCCTTTGAGCTGAAAAGTGACTGATTTTACCTGAAAATATGTCTTGCTTGTAGGAAGACACATAGCCTGGGATTTAACTCCATTTCTCAAGGGAAACAAACAGCACAGTTCTCATCCATGAAACACAATCTGCTTTAGAGCAAGAAGCATGCTCTTGCTTTCTGGAGTCTCTAATAGATCCAGAAACTTGAGGGTACTCAGAACAAAAGAACTGTGTTTCCTAACATACGGACCATATCTAGTTCAACTCTGCTTCTGAAACTGATATAAACCACAGGGCCTCTAACATCCAATGCTTTACAGTTAAGAGCAAGAAATATGTGAGCTAAGTGAACGATTTAGCTTTTTTTGAGCTGGAGGTTGACTGAGTTTACGTGAATTGAAGTCTTGCTTGTATGAAGATACAGAGCCTGGGATTTATCTCCATTTCTGAAGGGAAACACACAGCACAGTTATCACGATGAAACACATTCTGCGTATAGGAGGAAGCACGCTCTTGCTTTCTAGAGTCTCTAATAAAGCAGGAAACGTGAGTGTGCTCAGAACAAAAGAACGGAGTTTCCTACACATACAGACGATATCTAAGTCAACTCTTCTTCTGAAACTGATACAAACCACAGTTCCTCTAATATCCAATGCTTTTCAGATACAGCAAGATACGTGTGAGCTACGTAAAAGATGTAGATTTGTTTGAGCTGAAACGTGAGTGAGTTTACCTGAAACGAAGTCTTGCTTGTAGGAAGACACAGAGCCTGGGATTTAACTCCATTTCTGAAGGGAAACATACAGCACAGTTCTCATCCATGAAACACACTCCGCTTTAGAGCAAGAAGCATGCTCTTGCTTTCTAGAGTCTCTAATAGAGCCAGAAACTTGAAAGTGTGACCAGAAAAAAATAACGGTTTTTCCAACACATACGGACCTTTGCAAGTCCAACTATGCTTCTGAAACTGATACAAACCACAAGTCTTCTAACATCCAATGCTTTTCAGTTAAGAGCGAGAAACGTGTGAGCTTCGTAAACGATTTATATTCATTTGAGGTGAAAAGTGACTGCGTTTACCTGAAATGAAGTCTTGCTTGCAGGAAGACACAGAGCCTGGAATTTAACTCCATTTCTGAAGGGAAACACACAGCACAGTTCTCATCCTTAAAACACACTGTGCGTATAGGAAGAAGCACGCTATTGCTTTCTAGAGTCTCTAATAGAGCAGGAAACGTGAGTGTGCTCAGAACAAACGAACGGTGTTTCCTATACATACGGACCTTAGCTAGTTCAACTCTGCTTCTGAAACTGATACAAACCACATGTCCTCTATCATCCAATGCTTTTCAGTTAAGAGCGAGAAACGTGTGAGCTTCGTAAACGATTTATATTCATTTGAGCTGAAAAGTGACTGCGTTTACCTGAAATGATGTCTTGCTTGTAGGAAGACACAGAGCCTGGAATTTAACTCCATTTCTTAAGGGAAACACACAGCACAGTTCTCATCCATGAAATACACTCTGCTTTAGAGCAAGAAGCGTGCTCTTGCTTTCTAAGGGTCTCTAATACAGCAGGAAACGTGACTGTGGTCCGAAGAATATAATTGTGTTTCCTACACATACAGACCATATCTAGTCAAACTCTGCTTCTGAAAGTGATACAAACCACAAGTCCTCTAACATCCAATGCTTTTCAGTTAAGAGTGAGAAACGTGTGAGCTTTGTGAACGATGTAGCATTCTTTGAGCTGAAAGTTGACTGAGTTTACCTGAAATGAAGTCTTCCTTGTAGGTTGACACAGAGCCTGGGATTTATTCCATTTCTGAAGGTAAACACACAGCACAGTTCTCATCCATGAAACACACTCTACTTTAGAGCTAGAAGCACGCTCTTGATTTATAGAGTCTCTAATATAGCAGGTAAATTGAGTGAGGTCAGAACAAAAGAACGGTGTTTTCTACACATACTGACCATATCTAGGTCAACTCTTCTAATGAAACTGATACAAACCAAAGTTCCTCTAACATGCAATGCTTTCCAGTTAAGAGCGAGAAACGTGTGAGCTTCGTGAACGATGTAGCATTCTTTGAGCTGAAAGGTGACTGAGTTTACCTGAAACGAAGTCTTCCTTGTAGGAAGACACAGAGCATGGGATTTAACTACATTTCTGAAGGGACACACACAGCACAGATGTCATCCATGAAACATTCTCTGCATTAGAGCAAGAAGCACACTCTTGCCTTCTAGCATCTGTAAAAAAGCAGGAAACGTGAGTGTGCTCAGAACAAAAGAACGGTGTTTCCTACACATACGGACCATATTCAGTTCAACTCTGCTTCTGAAACTGATACAAACAACAGGTTCTCTAACATCCAATGCTTTTCAGTTAAGAGCCACAAACGTGTGAGCTACGTGAACGATGTAGTTATGTTTGAGCTGAAAAGTTACTCAGTTTACATGAAAAGAAGTCATGCTTGTAGGAAGACACAGAGCCTGTGATTTAACTCCATTTCTGAAGGGAAGCACACAGCACAGTTCTCATACATGAAACACACTCTGCTGTAGAGTAAGAAGCACGCTCTTGCTTTCTAGAGTCTCTAATAGTGCAGGAAACGTGAGTGTGCTCAGAACAAAACAACGGTGTTTCCTACATATATGGACCATTGCTAGTTCAACTTGCTTCTGAAACTGATACAAAGCACAGTTCCATTAACATGCAATGCTTTGAAGTTAAGAGCGCGAAACGTGTGAGCTTCGTGAATGTTGTAGCTTCCTTTGAGCTGAAAAGTGACTGAGTTTACCTGAAAATATGTCTTGGTTGTAGGAAGAACCAGAGACTGGGATTTAACTCCATTTCTGAACGGAAACACACAGCACAGTTCTCATCCATGAAACACAATCTGCTTTAGAGCAAGAAGTATACACTTGTTTTCTAGAGTCTATAATAGAGCCAGAAACTTGAAAGTGTGCTCAGAACAAAAGAACGGTGTTTCATACACATACGGACCATTGCTAGTCCAACTCTGCCTCTGAAACTGATACAAACCACAGGTCCTGTAACATCCAAAGTTTAACAGTTAAGAGCTAGAAACTTGTGAGGTAAGTGAACGATGTAGCTTTGTTTGAGCTGAAAGGTGAGTGAGTTTACTTAAACACAGTCTTGCTTGTAGGAAGATACAGAGCTTGTGATTTAACTCCATTTCTGAAGGGAAACACACAGCACAGTTCTCACGAATAAACACACTCTGCATATAGGAAGATGCACGCTCTTGCTTTATAGACTCTCTAACAGAGTAGGAAACGTGAGTGTGCTCAGAACAAAAGAACGGTGTTTCCTACACATACGGACCATTGCTAGTTCAATCTGCTTCTGAAACTGATCCAAACCACAAGTCATCTAATATCCAATGCTTTTCAGTTAAGAGCAAGAAACGTGTGAGCTACGTGAACGATGTAGCTTTGTTTGAGCTGAAAGGTGACTGAGTTAATGTGAAACGAAGTCTTGCTTGTAGGAAGATACATAGCCTGTGATTTAACTCCATTTCTGAAGGGAAACACACAGCACACTTCTCACGATGAAACACACTCTGCGTATAGGAGGAAGCACGCTCTTGCTTTCTAGAGTCTCTAATAGAGCAGGAAACATGAGTGTGCTCAGAACAAAATAACGGAGTTTCCTACACCTACAAACCATATCTAGTCCAACTCTGCTTCTGAAACTGATACAAACGACAGGTCCTCTAACATCCAATGCTTTTTAGTTAGAGTAAGAAACGTGTGATCTTCGTAAAAGATGTAGCTTCGTTAGAGCTGAAACGTGAGTTAGTTTACCTGAAACGAAGTCTTGCTTGTAGGAAGATACAGAGCTTGTGATTTAACTCCATTTCTGAAGGAAAACACACAGCACAGTTGTCCTCCGTGAAACACACTCTGCTTTAGAGCAAGAATCATGCTCTTGCTTTCTAGAGTCTATAACAGAGCCAGATACTTGAAAGTGTGCTCAGAACAAAATAACCGTGTTATCTACACATTCGGACCATTGCTAGTTCAACTGTGCTTCTGAAACTGATACAAAGCACAAGTCATCTAACATCCAATGCTTTTCAGTTAAGAGCGAGAAACGTGTGAGCTTTGTAAACGATTTATATTCATTTGAGCTGAAAAGTGACTGCATTTACCTGAAAAGATTTCTTGCTTGTAGGAAGACACAGAGCCTGGAATTTAACTCCATTTCGGAAGGGAAAGACACAGCACAGTTCTCATCCATGAAACACACACTGCTTTAGAGCAAGAAGCCCGCTCTTGCTTTCTAAGATTCTCTAATACAGCAGGAAACGTGATTGTGGATAGAACAAAGTAACGGTGTTTCCTACACATACAGACCATATCTAGGTCAACTCTTCTTCTGAAACTGATACAAGGCACAGTTCCATTACCATGCAATGCTTTCCAGTTAAGAGCGATAAACATGTGAGCTTCGTAAATGATATAGCTTCCTTTGAGCTAAAAAGTGACTGAGTTTGCCTGAAATGATATCTTGCTCGTAGGAAGATACAGAGCCTGGGATTTAACTCCATTTCTGAAGGGAAACACACAGCACAGTTCTCATCCATGAAACACACTCTGCTTTAGATCAAGAAGCATGCTATTGCTTTCTAGAGTCTATAACAGAGCCAGATACTTGAGGGTGCTCAGACCAAATAACGGTGTTTCCTCCACATACGGACCATTGCTAGTTCAACTCTGCTTCTGAAACTAATACAAACCACAGGTCCTCTAACATCCAATGCTTTACAGTTAAGAACAAGAAACTTGTGAGCTACTTGAACGATGTAGCTTTGTTTGAGCTGAAAGTTGACTGAGTTTACATGAAAAGATGTCTTGCTTGTAGGAAGATACAGAGCCTGGGATTTAACTCCATTTCTGAAGGGAAACACTCAGCACAGTTCTCATGCATGAAACACACTCTGCTTTAGAGCAAGAAGCATGCTCTTGCTTTCTAGAGTCTCTAATAGAGCCAGAAACTTGAGGGTACTCAGAACAAAAGAACGGTGTTTCCTACACATACGTTCCATATCTGGGTCAACTCTTCTTCTGAAACTGATACAAACCACAGTTCCTATAACATGCAATGCTTTCCACTTAAGAGCGAGAAACATGTGAGCTTCGTGAACGATGTAGCTTCCTTTGAGCTGAAAAGTGACTGTGTTTACCTGAAATGATGTCTTGCTTGTAGGAAGACACAGAGCCTGGCATTTAACTCCATTTTTGAAGGGAAACACGCAGCACAGTTCTTATCCATGAAGCACACACTGCTTTAGGACAAGAAGCCCGCTCTTGCTTTCTAAGAGTCTCTAATACAGCAGGAAACGTGACTGTGGATAGAACAAAATAACGGTGTTTCCTACATATATGGACCATTGCAGTCCAACTCTGCCTCTGAAACTAATACAAAGGACAGGTCCTCTAACATCCAATGCTTTATAGTTAAGAGCAAGAAACGTGTGAGCTACGTGAATGATGTAGCTTTGTTTTATCTGAAAGGTGACCGAGTTTACGTGAAACGAAGTCTTGCTTGTAGGAAGATACAGAGCCTGGGATTTAACTCCATTTCTAAAGGGAAACACACAGCACAGTTCTTATCCATGAAACACACACTGCTTTAGAACAAGAAGCCCGCTCTTGCTTTCTAAGAGTCTCTAATACAACAGGAAATGAGACTGTGGATAGAACAAAATAACGGTGTTTCCTACACATACATTCCATATCTGTGCCAACTCTTCTTCTGAAACTGATACAAACCACAGTTCCTCTAACATGCAATGCTTTCCACTTAAGAGCGAGAAACGTGTCAGCTTCGTGAATGATGTAGCTTCCTTTGAGCTGAAAAGTGACTGCGTTTACCTGAAATGATGTCTTGCTTGTAGGAAGACACAGAGCCTGGGATTTAACTCCATTTTTGAAGGGAAACACGCAGCACAGTTCTCATCCATGAAACACACTCTGCTTTAAAACACGAAGCATGCTCTTGTTTTCTAGAGTCTCTAATAGAGCCAGAAACTGAGGGTACTCTGAACAAAAGAAATGTATTTCCTACACATACGGACCATTGCTAGTTCAACTCTGCTTCTGAAACTGATACAAACCACAGGTCCTCTAACATCCAAAGCTTTACAGTTAAGAGCAAGAATCGTGTGAGCTCCGTGAACGATGTAGCTTTGATTGAGCTGAAAGGTGACTGAGTTTACATGAAACGAAGTCTTGCTTGTAGGAAGATACAGAGCCTGTGATTTAACTCCATTTCTGAAGGGAAACACACAGCACAGTTCTCACGATGAAACACACTCTGTGTATAGGAGGAAGCAAGCTCTTGCTTTCTAGAGTCACTAATAGAGCAGGAAACATGGGTGTGCTCAGAACAAAATAACTGAGTTTCCTACAGATACAGATCATATCTAGTCCTACTCTGCTTCTGAAACTGATACAAACCACTGTTCCTCTATTATCCAATACTTTCCAGTTAGAGCAAGAAACGTGTGAGCTCCGTAAAAGATGTAGCCTTGTTTGAGCTGTAACGTGAGTTAATTTACCTGATAGGAAGTCTTGCTTGTCGTAAGACACAGAGCCTGGGATTTAATTCCATTTCTGAAGGGAAACACACAGCACAGTTGTCCTCCGTGAAACACACTCTGGTTTAGAGCAAGAAGCAAGCTCTTTCTTTCTAGAGTCTCTAATAGAGCCAGAAACTTGAAACTGTGCTCAGAAAAAAAGAACAGTGTTTCCTACACATACAGACCATTGCTAGTTCAACTCTGCTTCTGAAATTGACACAAACCACAAGTCATCTAACATCCAATGCTTTTCAGTTAGAGCAAGAAACGGGTGAGCTTTTAAACTATTTATATTCATTTGAGCTGAAAAGTGACTGCATTTACCTGAAAAGATTTCTTGCTTGTAGAAAGACACAGAGCCTGGAATTTAACTCCATTTCTGAAGGGAAACACACAGCACAGTTCTCATCCATGAAACACGCACTGCTTTAGAGCAAGAAGCCAGCTCTGGCTTTCTAAGAGACTCTAATACAGAAGGAAACGTGACTGTGGATAGAACAAAGTAACGGTGATTCCTACACATACAGACCATATCTAGGTCAACTCTTCTTCTGAAACTGATGCAAAGCACAGTTCCATTAACATGCAATGCTTTCCAGTTAAGAGCGAGAAACGTGTGAACTTCGTGAATGATATAGCTTCCTTTGAGGTGAAAAGTGACTGAGTTTATCTTTAGTGATGTCTTGCTTGTAGGAAGACACAGAGCCTGGGATTTAACTCCATTTCTGAAGGGAAACACTCAGCACAGTTCTCATGCATGAAACACACTCTGCTTTTGAGCAAGAAGCATGCTCTTGCTTTCTAGAGTATCTAATAGAGCCAGAAACTTGAGGGTACTCAGAACAAAAGAAATGTATTTCCTACACATACGGACCATTGCTAGTTCAACTCTGCTTCTGAAACTGATACAAACCACAGGTCCTCTAACATCCAAAGCTTTACAGTTAAGAGCAAGAATCGTGTGAGCTCCGTGAACGATGTAGCTTTGATTGAGCTGAAAGGTGACTGAGTTTACATGAAACGAAGTCTTGCTTGTAGGAAGATACAGAGCCTGTGATTTAACTCCATTTCTGAAGGGAAACACACAGCACAGTTCTCACGATGAAACACACTCTGTGTATAGGAGGAAGCAAGCTCTTGCTTTCTAGAGTCACTAATAGAGCAGGAAACATGGGTGTGCTCAGAACAAAATAACTGAGTTTCCTACAGATACAGACCATATCTAGTCCTACTCTGCTTCTGAAACTGATACAAACCACTGTTCCTCTATTATCCAATACTTTCCAGTTAGAGCAAGAAACGTGTGAGCTCCGTAAAAGATGTAGCCTTGTTTGAGCTGTAACGTGAGTTAATTTACCTGATAGGAAGTCTTGCTTGTCGTAAGACACAGAGCCTGGGATTTAATTCCATTTCTGAAGGGAAACACACAGCACAGTTGTCCTCCGTGAAACACACTCTGGTTTAGAGCAAGAAGCAAGCTCTTTCTTTCTAGAGTCTATAATAGAGCCAGAAACTTGAAACTGTGCTCAGAAAAAAAGAACAGTGTTTCCTACACATACAGACCATTGCTAGTTCAACTCTGCTTCTGAAATTGACACAAACCACAAGTCATCTAACATCCAATGCTTTTCAGTTAGAGCAAGAAACGGGTGAGCTTTTAAACGATTTATATTCATTTGAGCTGAAAAGTGACTGCATTTACCTGAAAAGATTTCTTGCTTGTAGAAAGACACAGAGCCTGGAATTTAACTCCATTTCTGAAGGGAAACACACAGCACAGTTCTCATCCATGAAACACACACTGCTTTAGAGCAAGAAGCCAGCTCTGGCTTTCTAAGAGACTCTAATACAGTAGGAAACGTGACTGTGGATAGAACAAAGTAACGGTGATTCCTAAACATACAGACCATATCTAGGTCAACTCTTCTTCTGAAACTGATGCAAAGCACAGTTCCATTAACATGCAATGCTTTCCAGTTAAGAGCGAGAAACGTGTGAACTTCGTGAATGATATAGCTTCCTTTGAGGTGAAAAGTGACTGAGTTTATCTTTAGTGATGTCTTGCTTGTAGGAAGACACAGAGCCTGGGATTTAACTCCATTTCTGAAGGGAAACACTCAGCACAGTTCTCATGCATGAAACACACTCTGCTTTTGAGCAAGAAGCGTGCTCTTGCTTTCTAGAGTATCTAATAGAGCCAGAAACTTGAGGGTACTCAGAACAAAAGAACCATGTTTCCTAACATACGGACGATATCTGGGTCAACTCTTCTTCTGAAACTGATACAAACCACCATTCCTCTAACATGCAATGCTTTCCACTAAAGAGCGAGAAACGTGTGAGCATCATGAACGATGTAGCTTCCTTTGAACTGAAAAGTAAGTGCGTTTACCTGAAATGATGTCTTGCTTGTAGGAAGACACAGAGCCTGGGATTTAACTCCATTTCTGAAGGGAAACACACATCACAGTTCTCATCCATGAAACACACAATGCTTTAGAACAAGAAGCATGCTCTTGCTTTCTAGTGTCTCTAATAGATCCAGAAATTGAGTTTACTCTGAACAAAAGAACTGTGTTTCCTACACATACGGACCATTGCTAGTTCAACTCTGCTTCTGAAACTGATACAAACCACAGGTCCTCTAACATCCAATGCTTTGCAGTTAAGAACAAGAAAGTTGTGAGCTACTTGAACGATGTAGGATTCTTTGAGCTGAAAGGTGACTGAGTTTCCGTGAAACGAAGTCTTGCTTGTAGGAAGTTACAGAGCCTGTGATTAAACTCCATTTCTGAAGGGAAACACACAGCACAGATGTCCTCCGTGAAACACACTCTGCTTTAGAGCTAGAAGCATCCTCTTGCTTTCTAGAGTCTCTAATAGAGCCAGAAACTTGAAAGTGTGCTTAGAACAAAAGAACGGTGTTTCCTACACATACGGACCATAGCCAGTTCAACTCTGCTTCTGAAACTGAAACAAACCACAAGGCATCTAACATCCAATGCTCTTCTGTTAAGAGCGAGAAACGTGTGAGCTTCGTAAACGATTTATATTCATTTGAGCTGAAAAGTGTCTGCATTACCTGAAATGATGTCTTGCTTGTAGGAAGACACAGAGCCTGGAATTTAACTCCATTTCTGAAGGGAAACACACAGCACAATTCTCATCCATGAAACACACTCGGCCTTAGAACACGAAGCATGCTCTTGGTTTCTAGAGTCTCTAATAGAACCAGAAACTTGTGGGTACTCTGAACAAAAGAATGGTGTTTCCTACACATACGGACCAATGCTAGTTCAACTCTTCTTCTGAACCTGATACAAACTACAGGTCCTCTAACATCCAATGCTTTACAGTTAAGAGCAAGAAACGTGTGAGCTACGTGAACGATGTAGCTTTGTTTGAGCTGAAAGGTGACTGAGTTTATGTCAAACGGAGTCTTGCTTGTAGGAAGATACAGAGCCTGTGATTTAACTCCATTTCTGAAGGGAAACACACAGCACAGTTCTCATGAGGAAACACACTCTGCGTATAGGAGGAAGCATGCTCTTGCTTTCTAGAGTCTCTAATAGAGCAGGAAACATGAGTGTGCTGAGAACAAAATTACGGAGTTTCCTACACATACAGACCATATCTACTCCAACTCTGCTTCTGAAACTGATAGAAACGACCGGTCCTCTAACATCCAATGCTTTCCAGTTAAGAGCAAGAAACGTGTGAGCTTCGTGAACGATGTAGCTTCCTATGAGCTGAAAAGTGACTGAGTTTACCTGAAATGATGTCTTGCTTGTACGTAGACACAGAGCCTGGGATTTAACTCCATTTCTGAAGGTAAACACACAGCACAGTTCTCATCCATGAAACACACTCTGCTTTAGATCAAGAAGCATGCTATTGCTTTCTAGAGTCTATAACAGAGCCAGATACTTGAGGGTGCTCAGACCAAATAACGGTGTTTCCTCCACATACGGACCATTGCTAGTTCAACTCTGCTTCTGAAACTAATACAAACCACAGGTCCTCTAACATCCAATGCTTTACAGTTAAGAACAAGAAACTTGTGAGCTACGTGAACGATGTAGCTTTGTTGGAGCTGAAAGGTGACTGAGTTTACGTGGAAAGATGTCTTGCTTGTAGGAAGATACAGAGCCTGGGATTTAACTCCATTTCTGAAGGGAAACACTCAGCACAGTTCTCATGCATGAAACACACTCTGCTTTAGAGCAAGAAGCATGCTCTTGCTTTCTAGAGTCTCTAATAGAGCCAGAAACTTGAGGGTACTCTGAACAAAAGAACGGTGTTTCCTACACATACGTTCCATATCTGGGTCAACTCTTCTTCTGAAACTGATACAAACCACAGTTCCTATAACATGCAATGCTTTCCAGTTAAGAGCGAGAAACGTGTGAGCTTCGTGAACGATGTAGCATTCTTTGAGCTGAAAGGTGACTGAGTTTACCTGAAACGAAGTCTTCCTTGTAGGAAGACACAGAGCATGGGATTTAACTACATTTCTGAAGGGACACACACAGCACAGATGTCATCCATGAAACATTCTCTGCATTAGAGCAAGAAGCACACTCTTGCCTTCTAGCATCTGTAAAAAAGCAGGAAACATGAGTGTGCTCAGAACAAAAGAACAGTGTTTCCTACACATACGGACCATATTTAGTTCAACTCTGCTTCTGAAACTGATACAAACAACAGGTTCTCTAACATCCAATGCTTTTCAGTTAAGAGCCACAAACGTGTGAGCTACGTGAACGATGTAGTTATGTTTGAGCTGAAAAGTTACTCAGTTTACATGAAAAGAAGTCATGCTTGTAGGAAGACACAGAGCCTGTGATTTAACTCCATTTCTGAAGGGAAGCACACAGCACAGTTCTCATACATGAAACACACTCTGCTGTAGAGTAAGAAGCACGCTCTTGCTTTCTAGAGTCTCTAATAGTGCAGGAAACGTGAGTGTGCTCAGAACAAAAGAACGGTGTTTCCTACATATACGGACCATTGCTAGTTCAACTTGCTTCTGAAACTGATACAAAGCACAGTTCCATTAACATGCAATGCTTTGAAGTTAAGAGCGCGAAACGTGTGAGCTTCGTGAATGTTGTAGCTTCCTTTGAGCTGAAAAGTGACTGAGTTTACCTGAAAATATGTCTTGGTTGTAGGAAGAACCAGAGACTGGGATTTAACTCCATTTCTGAACGGAAACACACAGCACAGTTCTCATCCATGAAACACAATCTGCTTTAGAGCAAGAAGTATACACTTGTTTTCTAGAGTCTATAATAGAGCCAGAAACTTGAAAGTGTGCTCAGAACAAAAGAACGGTGTTTCATACACATACGGACCATTGCTAGTCCAACTCTGCCTCTGAAACTGATACAAACCACAGGTCCTGTAACATCCAAAGTTTAACAGTTAAGAGCTAGAAACTTGTGAGGTAAGTGAACGATGTAGCTTTGTTTGAGCTGAAAGGTGAGTGAGTTTACTTAAACACAGTCTTGCTTGTAGGAAGATACAGAGCTTGTGATTTAACTCCATTTCTGAAGGGAAACACACAGCACAGTTCTCACGAATAAACACACTCAGCATATAGGAAGATGCACGCTCTTGCTTTATAGACTCTCTAACAGAGTAGGAAACGTGAGTGTGCTCAGAACAAAAGAACGGTGTTTCCTACACATACGGACCATTGCTAGTTCAATCTGCTTCTGAAACTGATCCAAACCACAAGTCATCTAATATCCAATGCTTTTCAGTTAAGAGCGCGAAACGTGTGAGCTTCGTGAATGTTGTAGCTTCCTTTGAGCTGAAAAGTGACTGAGTTTACCTGAAAATATGTCTTGGTTGTAGGAAGAACCAGAGACTGGGATTTAACTCCATTTCTGAACGGAAACACACAGCACAGTTCTCATCCATGAAACACAATCTGCTTTAGAGCAAGAAGTATACACTTGTTTTCTAGAGTCTATAATAGAGCCAGAAACTTGAAAGTGTGCTCAGAACAAAAGAACGGTGTTTCATACACATACGGACCATTGCTAGTCCAACTCTGCCTCTGAAACTGATACAAACCACAGGTCCTGTAACATCCAAAGTTTAACAGTTAAGAGCTAGAAACTTGTGAGGTAAGTGAACGATGTAGCTTTGTTTGAGCTGAAAGGTGAGTGAGTTTACTTAAACACAGTCTTGCTTGTAGGAAGATACAGAGCTTGTGATTTAACTCCATTTCTGAAGGGAAACACACAGCACAGTTCTCACGAATAAACACACTCTGCATATAGGAAGATGCACGCTCTTGCTTTATAGACTCTCTAACAGAGTAGGAAACGTGAGTGTGCTCAGAACAAAAGAACGGTGTTTCCTACACATACGGACCATTGCTAGTTCAATCTGCTTCTGAAACTGATCCAAACCACAAGTCATCTAATATCCAATGCTTTTCAGTTAAGAGCGAGAAACGTGTGAGCTTCGTAAACGATTTATATTCATTTGTGCTGAAAATTTACAGTGTTTACCAGAAATATTTTCTTGCTTGTAGGAAGACACAGAGCCTGGGATTTAACTCCATTTCTGAAGGGAAACACACAGCACATTTCTCACGAAGAAACACACTCTGCATATAGGAAGAAGCACGCTCTTGCTTTCTAGACTCTCTAATAGAGCAGGAAACGTGAGTGTGCTCAGAACAAAAGAACGGTGTTTCCTACACATACAGACCATAGCTAGTTCAACTCTGCTTCTGAAACTGATACAAACCACAGGTCCTCTAACATCCAATGAGTGTACTCTGAACAAAAGCACGGTGTTTCTTACACATACAGACCATTGCTAGTTCAACTCTGCTTCTTATACTGATACAAACCACAAGTCACCTAACATCCAATGCTTTCCAGTTTAGAGTGAGAACCTTGTGAGCTTCATGAACGATGTAGCTTCCTTTGAGCTGAAAAGTGACTGAGTTTACCTGAAAATATGTCTTGCTTGTAGAAAGACACAGAGCCTGGGGTTTAACTCCATTTCGGAAGGGAAACACACAGCACAGTTCTCATAAATGAAACACAATCTGCTTTAGAGCAATAAGCATGCTCTTGCTTTCTAGAGTCTCTAATAGAGCCAGAAACTTGAGGTTACTCAGAACAAAAGAACGGTGTTTCCTACACGTAAGGACCATTGCTATTTCAACTCTGCTTCTGAAACTGATACAAACCACAGATCCTCTAACATCCATTGCTTTACAGTTAAGAGCAAGAAACGTGTGAGCTAAGTGAACGATGTCGCATTTTCTGAGCTGAAATTTGACTGAGTTTACCTGAAAATATGTCTTGCTTGGAGGAAGACACAGAGCCTGGAGTTTAACTCCATTTCTGAAGGGAAACACGCAGCACAGATCTCATGATGAAACACATTCTGCGTATAGGAAGAAGCATGCTCTTGCTTTCTAGATTCTCTAATACAGCAGGAAACGTGAGTGTGCACAGAACAAAAGAACAGAGTTTCCTACACATACAGACCATATCTAAGTCAACTCTTCTTCTGAAACTGATACAAACCACAGTTCCTCTAATATCCAATGTTTTTCAGTAACAGCAAGAAACTTGTGAGCTACGAAAAAGATGTAGCTGTGTTTGAGCTGAAAGGTGAGTGAGTTTACCTGAAACGAAGTCTTGCTTGTAGGAAGACACAGAGCCTGGAATTTAACTCCATATCTGAAGGGAAACATACAGCACAGTTCTCATCCTTGAAACACACTCTGTGTAGTAAAAGCACGCTATTGCTTTCTAGAGTCTCTAATTAACAGGAAACGAGAGTGTGCTCAGAACAAAATAACGGTGTTTCCTATACATACGGATCATAGCTAGTTCAACTCTGCTTCTGAAACTGATACAAACCACAGGTCCTCTATCATCCAATGCTTTTCAGTTAAGAGCCAGAAACGTGTGAGCTTCGGGAATGATGTAGCTTCCTTTGAGCTGAAAATTGACTGAGTTTACCTGAAAAGATGTCTTGCTTGTAGGAAGACACAGAGCCTGGGATTTAACTCCATTTCTGAAGGGAAACACACAGCACAGTTCTCATCCATGAAACACACTCTGCTTTAGAGCACCAAGCATGCTCTTGCTTTCTAGAGTCTATAATAGAGCCAGAAACTTGAGGGTACTCTGAACAAAAGGACGGTGTTTCCTACACATACGGACCATTGCTAGTTCAACTCTGCTTCTGAAACTGGTACAGACCACAGGGCCTCTAACATCCAATGCTTAACAGTTAAGAGCAAGAAAGTGTGAGCTATGTGAACGATGTAGTTTTGTTTGAGCTGAAATGTGACAGAGCTTACGTGAAACGAAGTCTTGCTTGTAGGAAGATACAGAACCTGTGATATAACTCCATTTCTGAAGGGAAACACACAGCACAGTTCTCACGATGAAACACACTGTGCGTATAGGAAGAAGCACGCTCTTGCTTTCTAGAGTCTCTAATAGAGCAGGAAACGTGAGTGTACTCAGAACAAAATAACAGAGTTTCCTACACATACAGACCATATCCAATCCAACTCTGCTTCTGAAACTGATAAAAACCACAGTTCCTCTAATATCCAATGCTTTTAAGTTAGAGCAAGAAACGTGTGAGCTATGTAAAAGATGTAGCTTTGTTTGAGCTGAAACCTGAGATAGTTTAACTGAAATGAAGTCTTGCTTGTAGGAAGACCCAGAGCCTGGGATTTAACTACATTTCTGAAGGGAAACACACAGCACAGTTGTCCTCCGTGAAACACACTCTGCTTTAGAGCAAAAAGCACGCTCTTGCTTTCTAGAGTCACTAATAGAGCCAGAAACTTGAAAGTGTGCTCAGAACAAAAGAACGGTGTTTCCAACACATGCGGACCATTGCAAGTCCAACTATGCTTCTGGAACTGATACAAAGAACAGGTTCTCTAACATCCAATGCTTTTCAGTTAAGAGCGAGAAAGGTGTGAGCTTTGTAAACTATTTATATTCATTTAAGCTGAATAGTGACTGCGTATACCTGAAATGATGTCTTGCTTGTAAGAAGACACAGAGCCTGGAATTTAACTCCATTTCTGAAGGGAAACACAAAGCACAGTACTCATCCATGAAACACACTCTGATTTAGAGCAAGAAGCATGCTCTTGCTTTCTTAGAGTCTCTAATACAGCAGGAAACTTGACTGTGGTCAGAACAAAATAACGTTGTTTCCTACACATACGGACTATATCTAGGTCAACTCTTCTTTTGAAACTGATACAAAGCACAGTTCCATTAACATGCAATGCTTTGAAGTTAAGAGCGCGAAACGTGTGAGCTTCGTGAATGTTGTAGCTTCCTTTGAGCTGAAAAGTGACTGAGTTTACCTGAAAATATGTCTTGGTTGTAGGAAGAACCAGAGACTGGGATTTAACTCCATTTCTGAACGGAAACACACAGCACAGTTCTCATCCATGAAACACACTAGCTTTAGAGCAAGAAGTATACACTTGTTTTCTAGAGTCTATAATAGAGCCAGAAACTTGAAAGTGTGCTCAGAACAAAAGAACGGTGTTTCATACATATACGGACCATTGCTAGTCCAACTCTGCCTCTGAAACTGATACAAACCACAGGTCCTCTAACATCCAATGCTTAACAGTTAAGAGCTAGAAACTTGTGAGGTAAGTGAACGATGTAGCTTTGTTTGAGCTGAAAGGTGAGTGAGTTTACTTAAACAAAGTCTTGCTTGTAGGAAGATACAGAGCCTGTGATTTAACTCCATTTCTGAAGGGAAACACACAGCACAGTTCTCACGAATAAACAAACTCTGCATATAGGAAGATGCACGCTCTTGCTTTATAGACTCTCTAACAGAGCAGGAAACGTGAGTGTGCTCAGAACAAAAGAACGGTGTTTCCTACACATAGGGACCATTGCTAGTTCAATCTGCTTCTGAAACTGATCCAAACCACAAGTCATCTAATATCCAATGCTTTTCAGTTAAGAGCGAGAAACTTGTGAGCTTCGTAAACGATTTATATTCATTTGTGCTGAAAATTTACAGCGTTTACCAGAAATATTTTCTTGCTTGTAGGAAGACACAGAGCCTGGGATTTAACTCCATTTCTGAAGGGAAACACACAGCACAGTTCTCACGAAGAAACACACTCTGCATATAGGAAGAAGCACGTTCTTGCTTTCTAGACTCTCTAATAGAGCAGGAAACGTGAGTGTGCTCAGAACAAAAGAACGGTGTTTCCTACACATACAGACCATAGCTAGTTCAACTCTGCTTCTGAAACTGATACAAACCACAAGATATCTAACATGCAATGCTTTTCAGTTAAGAGGGAGAAACGTGTGAGCTTCGTAAACGATTTATATTCATTTGAGCTGAAAAGTGACTGCATTTACCTGAAATGATGTCTTGCTTGTAGGAAGACACAGAGCCTGGAATTTAACTCCATTTCTGAAGGGAAACACACAGCACAGTTCTCATCCATGAAACACACTCTGCTTTAGAGCAAGAAGCACGCTCTTGATTTCTAAGTGTCTCTGAACAGCAGGAAAAGGGACTGTGGTCAGAACAAAATAATGGTGTTTCCTACACATTCTGAACATATCTAGGACAACTCTTCTTCTGAAACTGATACAAACCACAGGTCCTCTAACATCCAATGCTTAACGGATAAGAGCTAGAAATGTGTGAGGTAAGTGAACGATGTAGCTTTGTTTGAGCTGAAAGGTGAGTGAGTTTACTTAAAAAAAGTCTTGCTTGTAGGAAGATAAATAGATTGTGATTTAACTACATTTCTGAAGGGAAACACTCAGCACAGTTCTCATGTATGAAACACACTCTGCTTTAGAGCAAGAAGCATGCTATTGCTTTCTAGAGTCTCTAATAGAGCCAGAAACTTGAGGGTACTCATAAAAAAGAACGGTGTTTCCTACACATACGGACGATATCTGGGTCAACTCTTCTTCTGAAACTGATACAAACGACAGTTCCTCTAACATGCAATGCTTTCCACTTAAGAGCGAGAAACGTGTGAGCTTCATGAACGATGTAGCTACCTTTGAGGTGAAAAGTGACTGCGTTTACCTGAAATGATGTCTTGGTTGTAGGAAGACCCAGAGCCTGGGATTTAACTCCATTTCTGAAGGGAAACACACAGCACAGTTCTCATCCATGAAACACACTTTGCTTTAGAACAAGAAGCATGCTCTTGCTTTCTAGAGTCTCTAATAGAGCCAGAAATTGAGGTTACTCTGAACAAAAGAACTGTGTTTCCTACACATACGGACCATTGCTAGTTCAACTCTGCTTCTGAAACTGATACAAACCACAGGTCCTCTAACATCCAATGCTTTACAATTAAGAGCAAGAAACATGTGAGCTATGTGAACGATGTAGCTTTCTTTGAGCTGAAAGGTGACTGAGTTAATGTGAAACGAAGTCTTGCTTGTAGGAAGATACATAGCCTGTGATTTAACTCCATTTCTGAAGGGAAACACACAGCACTGTTCTCACAATGAAACACACTCTGCATATAGGAGGAAGCACGCTCTTGCTTTCTAGAGTCTCTAATAGAGCAGGAAACATGAGTGTGCTCAGAACAAAATAACGGAGTTTCCTACACCTACAAAACATATCTAGTCCAACTCTGCTTATGAAACTGATACAAACGACACGACCTCTAACATAAAATGCTTTTCAGTTAGAGCAAGAAACGTGTGAGCTTCGTAAAAGATGTAGCTTCGTTTGAGCTGAAATGTGAGTTAGTTTACCTGAAACGAAGTCTTGCTTGTAGGAAGACACAGAGCCTGGGATTTAACTCCATTTCTGAAGGGAAACACATAGCACAGTTGTACTCCGTGAAACACACTCTACTTTAGAGCAAGAAGCACGCACTTGCTTTCTAGAGTCTCTAATACAGCAGGTAACGTGACTGTGGATAGAACAAAATAACGGTGTTTCCTACACATACAGACGATATCTAGGTCAACTCTTCTTCTGAAACTGCTACAAAGCACAGTTCCATTAACATGGAATGTTTTCCAGTTAAGAGCGCGAAACGTGTGAGCTTCGTGAACGATGTAGCTTCCTTTGAGCTGAAAAGTGACTGAGTTTACCTGAAATGATATCTTGCTTTTAGGTAGACACAGAGCCTGGGATTTAACTCCATTTCTGAAGGGAAACACACAGCACAGTTCTCATGCATGAAACACACTCTGCTTTAGAGCAAGAATCATGCTCTTGCTTTCTAGAGTCTATAACAGAGCCAGATACTTGAAAGTGTGCTCAGAACAAAATAACCGTGTTATCTACACATTCGGACCATTGCTAGTTCAACTGTGCTTCTGAAACTGATACAAAGCACAAGTCATCTAACATCCAATGCTTTTCAGTTAAGAGCGAGAAACGTGTGAGCTTTGTAAACGATTTATATTCATTTGAGCTGAAAAGTGACTGCATTTACCTGAAAAGATTTCTTGCTTGTAGGAAGACACAGAGCCTGGAATTTAACTCCATTTCGGAAGGGAAAGACACAGCACAGTTCTCATCCATGAAACACACACTGCTTTAGAGCAAGAAGCCCGCTCTTGCTTTCTAAGATTCTCTAATACAGCAGGAAACGTGATTGTGGATAGAACAAAGTAACGGTGTTTCCTACACATACAGACCATATCTAGGTCAACTCTTCTTCTGAAACTGATACAAGGCACAGTTCCATTACCATGCAATGCTTTCCAGTTAAGAGCGATAAACATGTGAGCTTCGTAAATGATATAGCTTCCTTTGAGCTAAAAAGTGACTGAGTTTGCCTGAAATGATATCTTGCTCGTAGGAAGATACAGAGCCTGGGATTTAACTCCATTTCTGAAGGGAAACACACAGCACAGTTCTCATCCATGAAACACACTCTGCTTTAGATCAAGAAGCATGCTATTGCTTTCTAGAGTCTATAACAGAGCCAGATACTTGAGGGTGCTCAGACCAAATAACGGTGTTTCCTCCACATACGGACCATTGCTAGTTCAACTCTGCTTCTGAAACTAATACAAACCACAGGTCCTCTAACATCCAATGCTTTACAGTTAAGAACAAGAAACTTGTGAGCTACTTGAACGATGTAGCTTTGTTTGAGCTGAAAGTTGACTGAGTTTACATGAAAAGATGTCTTGCTTGTAGGAAGATACAGAGCCTGGGATTTAACTCCATTTCTGAAGGGAAACACTCAGCACAGTTCTCATGCATGAAACACACTCTGCTTTAGAGCAAGAAGCATGCTCTTGCTTTCTAGAGTCTCTAATAGAGCCAGAAACTTGAGGGTACTCAGAACAAAAGAACGGTGTTTCCTACACATACGTTCCATATCTGGGTCAACTCTTCTTCTGAAACTGATACAAACCACAGTTCCTATAACATGCAATGCTTTCCACTTAAGAGCGAGAAACATGTGAGCTTCGTGAACGATGTAGCTTCCTTTGAGCTGAAAAGTGACTGTGTTTACCTGAAATGATGTCTTGCTTGTAGGAAGACACAGAGCCTGGCATTTAACTCCATTTTTGAAGGGAAACACGCAGCACAGTTCTTATCCATGAAGCACACACTGCTTTAGGACAAGAAGCCCGCTCTTGCTTTCTAAGAGTCTCTAATACAGCAGGAAACGTGACTGTGGATAGAACAAAATAACGGTGTTTCCTACATATATGGACCATTGCAGTCCAACTCTGCCTCTGAAACTAATACAAAGGAGAGGTCCTCTAACATCCAATGCTTTATAATTAAGAGCAAGAAACGTGTGAGCTACGTGAACGATGTAGGTTTGTTTGAGCTGAAAGGTGACTGAGTTTACGTGAAACGAAGTCTTGCTTGTAGGATGACACAGAGCCTGTGATTTAACTCCATTTCTGAAGGGAAACACACTGCATAGTTCTCACGATGAAACTCACTCTGCGTATAGGAGGAAGCAAGCACTTGCTTTCTAGAGTCTCTAATAGGGCAGGAAACATGGGTGTGCTCAGAACAAAATAACGGAGTTTCCTTCACATACAGATCATATCTAGCCCTACTCTGCTTCTGAAACTGATACAACCCACTGTTCCTCTAATATCCAATACTTTTCAGTTAGAGCAAGTAACGTGTAAGCTACGTAAATGATGTAGCTTTCTTTGAGCTGAAACGTGAGTTAGTTTACCTGTAAAGATTTCTTGCTTGTAGGATGACACAGAGCCTGTAATTTAACTCCATTTCTGAAGGGAAACACACAGCACAGTTCTTATCCATGAAACACACACTGCTTTAGAACAAGAAGCCCGCTCTTGCTTTCTAAGTGTCTCTAATACAGCAGGAAACGTGACTGTGGATAGAACAAAATAACGGTGTTTCCTACACATACGGACTATTGCTAGTTCAACTCTGCCTCTGAAACTAATACAAAGGACAGGTCCTCTAACATCCAATGTTTTATAGTTAAGAGCAAGAAACGTGTGAGCTACGTGAACGATAAAGCTTTGTTTGAGCTGAAAGGTGACCGAGTTTACATGAAACGAAGTCTTGCTTGTAGGAAGATACAGAGCCTGGGATTTAACTCCATTTCTGAAGGGAAACACACAGCACAGTTCTCATGCATGAAACACACTCTGCTTTAGAGCAAGAAGCATGCCCTTGCTTTCTAGAGTCTATAGGAGAGCAAGATACGTGAGGGTACTCGGACCAAATAACGGTGTTTCCTACACAGAAGGACCATTGCTAGTTTAACTCTGCTTCTGAAACTGATACAAACCACAGGTCCTCTAACATCCAATGCTTTGCAGTTAAGAACAAGAAAGTTGTGAGCTACTTGAACGATGTAGCATTCTTTGAGCTGAAAGGTGACTGAGTTTCCGTGAAACGAAGTCTTGCTTGTAGGAAGTTACAGAGCCTGTGATTAAACTCCATTTCTGAAGGGAAACACACAGCACAGATGTCCTCCGTGAAACACACTATGCTTTAGAGCTAGAAGCATCCTCTTGCTTTCTAGAGTCTCTAATAGAGCCAGAAACTTGAAAGTGTGCTTAGAACAAAAGAACGGTGTTTCCTACACATACGGACCATAGCCAGTTCAACTCTGCTTCTGAAACTGAAACAAACCACAAGGCATCTAACATCCAATGCTCTTCTGTTAAGAGCGAGAAACGTGTGAGCTTCGTAAACGATTTATATTCATTTGAGCTGAAAAGTGACTGCATTACCTGAAATGATGTCTTGCTTGTAGGAAGACACAGAGCCTGGAATTTAACTCCATTTCTGAAGGGAAACACACAGCACAGTTCTTATCCATGAAACACACTTTGCTTTAGAGCAAGAAGCACGCTCTTGCTTTCTAAGTGTCTCTAAACAGCAGGAAAATTGACGGTGGTCAGAACAAAATAATGGTGTTTCCTACACATTCTGACCATATCTAGGACAACTCTTCTTCTGAAACTGATACAAACCACCATTCCTCTAACATGCAATGCCTTCCAGTTAAGAGCGAGAAACGTGTGAGCTTCGTGAACAATGTAGCTTCCTTTGAGCTTAAAAGTGACTGAGTTTACCTGAAAAGATGTCTTGCTTGTAGGAAGACACAGAGCCTGGGATTTAACCCCATTTCTGAAGGGAAACACACAGCACAATTCTCATCCATGAAACACACTCGGCCTTAGAACACGAAGCATGCTCTTGGTTTCTAGAGTCTCTAATAGAACCAGAAACTTGTGAGTACTCTGAACAAAAGAATGGTGTTTCCTACACATACGGACCAATGCTAGTTCAACTCTTCTTCTGAACCTGATACAAACTACAGGTCCTCTAACATCCAATGCTTTACAGTTAAGAGCAAGAAACGTGTGAGCTACGTGAACGATGTAGCTTTGTTTGAGCTGAAAGGTGACTGAGTTTATGTCAAACGGAGTCTTGCTTGTAGGAAGATACAGAGCCTGTGATTTAACTCCATTTCTGAAGGGAAACACACAGCACAGTTCTCATGATGAAACACACTCTGCGTATAGGAGGAAGCATGCTCTTGCTTTCTAGAGTCTCTAATAGAGCAGGAAACATGAGTGTGCTGAGAACAAAATTACGGAGTTTCCTACACATACAGACCATATCTACTCCAACTCTGCTTCTGAAACTGATAGAAACGACCGGTCCTCTAACATCCAATGCTTTCCAGTTAAGAGCAAGAAACGTGTGAGCATCGTGAACGATGTAGCTTCCTATGAGCTGAAAAGTGACTGAGTTTACCTGCAATGATGTCTTGCTTGTACGTAGACACAGAGCCTGGGATTTAACTCCATTTCTGAAGGGAAACACACAGCACAGTTCTCATCCATGAAACACACTCTGCTTTAGATCAAGAAGCATGCTATTGCTTTCTAGAGTGTATAACAGAGCCAGATACTTGAGGGTGCTCAGACCAAATAACGGTGTTTCCTCCACATACGGACCATTGCTAGTTCAACTCTGCTTCTGAAACTAATACAAACCACAGGTCCTCTAACATCCAATGCTTTACAGTTAAGAACAAGAAACTTGTGAGCTACGTGAACGATGTAGCTTTGTTTGAGCTGAAAGGTGACTGAGTTTACGTGAAAAGATGTCTTGCTTGTAGGAAGATACAGAGCCTGGGATTTAACTCCATTTCTGAAGGGAAACACTCAGCACAGTTCTCATGCATGAAACACACTCTGCTTTAGAGCAAGAAGCATGCTCTTGCTTTCTAGAGTCTCTAATAGAGCCAGAAACTTGAGGGTACTCAGAACAAAAGAACGGTGTTTCCTACACATACGTTCCATATCTGGGTCAACTCTTCTTCTGAAACTGATACAAACCACAGTTCCTATAACATGCAATGCTTTCCACTTAAGAGCGAGAAACATGTGAGCTTCGTGAACGATGTAGCTTCCTTTGAGCTGAAAAGTGACTGCGTTTACCTGAAATGATGTCTTGCTTGTAGGAAGACACAGAGCCTGGGATTTAACTCCATTTTTGAAGGGAAACACGCAGCACAGTTCTTATCCATGAAACACACACTGCTTTAGGACAAGAAGCCCGCTCTTGCTTTCTAAGAGTCTCTAATACAGCAGGAAACGTGACTGTGGATAGAACAAAATAACGGTGTTTCCTACATATATGGACCATTGCAGTCCAACTCTGCCTCTGAAACTAATACAAAGGACAGGTCCTCTAACATCCAATGCTTTATAGTTAAGAGCAAGAAACGTGTGAGCTACGTGAATGATGTAGTTTTGTTTTATCTGAAAGGTGACCGAGTTTACGTGAAACGAAGTCTTGCTTGTAGGAAGATACAGAGCCTGGGATTTAACTCCATTTCTAAAGGGAAACACACAGCACAGTTCTTATCCATGAAACACACACTGCTTTAGAACAAGAAGCCCGCTCTTGCTTTCTAAGAGTCTCTAATACAGCAGGAAACGAGACTGTGGATAGAACAAAATAACCGTGTTTCCTACACATACATTCCATATCTGTGCCAACTCTTCTTCTGAAACTGATACAAACCACAGTTCCTCTAACAAGCAATGCTTTCCACTTAAGAGCGAGAAACGTGTCAGCTTCGTGAATGATGTAGCTTCCTTTGAGCTGAAAAGTGACTGCGTTTACCTGAAATGATGTCTTGCTTGTAGGAAGACACAGAGCCTGGGATTTAACTCCATTTTTGAAGGGAAACACACAGCACAGTTCTCATCCATGAAACACACTCTGCTTTAAATCACGAAGCATGCTCTTGTTTTCTAGAGTCTCTAATAGAGCCAGAAACTGAGGGTACTCTGAACAAAAGAAATGTATTTCCTACACATACGGACCATTGCTAGTTCAACTCTGCTTCTGAAACTGATACAAACCACAGGTCCTCTAACGTCCAAAGCTTTACAGTTAAGAGCAAGTATCGTGTGAGCTCAGTGAACGATGTAGCTTTGATTGAGCTGAAAGGTGACTGAGTTTACGTGAAACGAAGTCTTGCTTGTAGGAAGATACAGAGCCTGTGATTTAACTCCATTTCTGAAGGGAAACACACAGCACAGTTCTCACGATGAAACACACTCTGTGTATAGGAGGAAGCAAGCTCTTGCTTTCTAGAGTCACTAATAGAGCAGGAAACATGGGTGTGCTAAGAACTAAAGAAAGGTGTTTCCTACACATACAGACCATTGCTAGTTCAACTCTGCTTTTGAAACTGATACAATCCACAGGTCCTCTAATATCCAATGCTTTTCAGTTAGAGCAAGAAACGTGTGAGCTACGTAAAAGATGTAGCCTTGTTTGAGCTGTAACGTGAGTTAATTTACCTGATATGAAGTCTTGCTTGTGGTAAGACACAGAGCCTGGGATTTAACTCCATTTCTGAAGGGAAACAAACAGCACAGTTGTCCTCCGTGATACACACTCTGCTTTAGAGCAAGAAGCACGCTCTTGCTTTCTAGAGTCTCTAATAGAGCCAGAAACTTGTAAGTGTGCTCAGGAAAAAAGAACGGGGTTTCCTACACATACGGACCATTGCTAGTTCAACTCTGCTTCTGAAAGTGACACAAACCACAAGTCATCTAACATCCAATGCTTTTCAGTTAGAGCAAGAAACGGGTGAGCTTTGTAAACGATTTATATTCATAGCTGAAAAGTGACTGCATTTACCAGAAAAGATTTCTTGCTTGTCGGAAGACACAGAGCCTGGGATTTAACTCCATTTCTGAAGGGAAACACACAGCACAGTTCTCAACCATGAAACACACACTGCTTTAGAGCAAGAAGCCTGCTCTTTCTTTCTAAGTGTCTCTAATACAGAAGGAAACGTGACTGTGGGTAGAACAAAATAACGGTGATTCCTACCCATACAGACCATATCTAGGTCAACTCTTCTTCTGAAACTGATACAAACCACAGTTACATTAACATGCAATGCTTTCCAGTTAAGAGCGAGAAACGTGTGAGCTTCGTGAACGATATAGCTTCCTTTGAGCTGAAAGGTGACTGAGTTTACCTGTAGTGATGTCTTGCTTGTAGGAAGACACAGAGCCTGGGATTTAACTCCATTTCTGAAGGGAAACACTCAGCACAGTTCTCATGCATGAAACACACTCTGCTTTAGAGCAAGAAGCATGCTCTTGCTTTCTAGAGTCTCTAATAGAGCCAGAAAATTGAGCGTACTCAGAACAAAAGAACGGTGTTTCCTAACATACGGACGATATCTGGGTCAACTCTTTTTCTGAAAATGATACAAACCACAGTTCCTCTAACATGCAATGCTTTCCACTTAAGAGCGAGAAACGTGTGAGCTTCGTGAACGATGTAGCTTCCTTTGAGCTGAAAAGTAAGTGCATTTACCTGAAATGATGTCTTGCTTGTAGGAAGATACCGAGCCTGGGATTTAACTCCATTTCTGAAGGTAAACACACAGCACAGTTCTCATCCATGAAACACACTCTGCTTTAGAACAAGAAGCATGCTCTTTCTTTCTAGACTATCTAATAAACAGAGAAATTGAGTTTTCTCTGAACAAAAGAACTGTGTTTCGTACACATACGGACCATTGCTAGTTCAACTCTGCTTCTGAAACTGATACCAACCACAGGTCCACTAACATCCAATGCTTTACAGTTAAGAGCAAGAAACGTGTGAGCTACGTGAACGATGTAGCTTTGTTTGAGCTGAAAGGTGACTGAGTTTACATGAAACGAAGTCTTGCTTGTAGGAAGATACATAGCCTGTGATTTAACTCCATTTCTGAAGGGAGACACAGAGCACAGTTCTCACGATGAAACACACTCTGCGTATAGGAGGAAGCACGCTCTTGCTTTCTAGAATCTCTAATAGATCAGGAAACATGAGTGTGCTCAGAACAAAAGAACTGTTTTTCCTACACATACGGACCATTGCTAGTTCCACTCTGCTTCTGAAACTGATACAAACCACAGCTCCTCTAACATCCAATGCTTTTCAGTTAGAGCACGAAACGGGGGAGCTTTTTAATCGATTTATATTCATTTGAGCTGAAAAGTGACTGCATTTACCTGAAAAGATTTCTTGCTTGTAGGAAGACACAGAGCCTGGAATTTAACTCCATTTCTGAAGGGAAACACACAGCACAGTTCTCATCCATGAAACACACACTGCTTTAGAGCAAGAAGCCCGCTCTTGCTTTCTAAGAGTCTCTAATACAGAAGGAAATGTGACTGTGGATAGAACAATATAACGGTGATTCCTACACATACAGAACATATCTAGGTCAACTCTTCTTCTGAAACTGACACAAAGCACAGTTCCATTAACATGCAATTCTTTCCAGTTAAGAGCGAGAAATGTGTGAGCTTCGTGAATGATATAGCTTCCTTTGAGCTGAGAAGTGACTGAGTTTACCTGTAGTGATGTCTTGCTTGTAGGAAGACACAGAGCCTGGGATTTAACTCCATTTCTGAAGGGAAACATTCAGCACAGTTCTCATGCATGAAACACACTCTGCTTTAGAGCAAGAAGCATGTTCTTGCTTTCTAGAGTCTCTAATAGAGCCAGAAACTTGAAAGTGTGCTCAGAACAAAAGAATGGTGTTTCCTACACATTACCATTGCTAGTTCAACTCTGCTTCTGAAACTGATACAAACCACAGGTCCTCTAACATCCAATGCTTTTCACTTAGAGCACGAAACGGGTGAGCTTTTTAATCGATTTATATTCATTTGAGCTGAAACGTGAGTTAGTTTTCCTGAAACGAAGTCTTGCTTGTAGTAGGACACAGAGCCTGGGATTTAACTCCGTTTCTGAAGGGAAACACACAGCACAGTTGTCCTCCGTGAAACACACTCTGCTTTAGAGCAAGAAGCACGCTCTTGCTTTCTAGAGTCTCTAATAGAGCCAGAAACTTGAAAGTGTGCTCAGAACAAAAGAACGGTGTTTCCTACACATACGGACCATTGCTAGTTCAACTCTGCTTCTGAAACTGACACAAACCACAAGTCATCTAACATCCAATGCTTTTCAGGTAAGAGCGAGAAACGTGTGAGCATCATAAACGATTTATATTCATGTAAGCTAAAAAGTGACTACATTTACCTGAAATGATTTCTTGCTTGTAGGAAGACACAGAGCCTGGAATTTAACTCCATTTCTGAAGGGAAACACACAGCACAGTTCTCATCCATGAAACACACTCTGCTTTAGAGTAAGAAGCACGCTCTTGCTTTCTAAGTGTCTCTAATACAGCAGGAAACGTGACTGTGGATAGAAAAAAATAACGGTGTTTCCTACACATATGGACAATATCTAGGTCAACTCTTCTTCTGAAACTGATACAAAGCACAGTTCCATTAACATGCAATGCTTCCCAGTTTAGAGCGAGAAACGTGTGAGTTTCGTGAACGATGTAGCTTCCTTTCAGCTGAAAAGTAAATGAGTTTACATGAAAAGATGTCTTGCTTGTAGGAAGAAACAGAGCCTGGGATTTGACTCCATTTCTGAAGGGAACACACAGCACAGTTCTCATCCATGAAACACACTCTGCTTTAGAACAAGAAGCATGCTCTTGCTTTCTAGAATCTATAATATAGTCAGAAACTTGAAAGTGTGCTCAGAACAAAAGAACTGTGTTTCCTACACATACGGACCATTTCTAGTTCAACTCTTCTTCTGAACCTGATACAAACGACAGGTCCTCTAACATCCAATGCTTTATTGTTAAGAGCAAGAAACGTGTGAGCTACATGAATGTTGCAGCTTTGTTTGAGCTGAAAGGTGACTGAGTTTACGTGAAACGAAGTCTTGCCTCTAGGAAGATACAGAGCCTGTTATTTAACTCCATTTCTGAAGGGAAACACACAGCACAGTTCTCAGGATGAAACACACTCTGCGTATAGGAAGAAGCACACTCTTGCTTTCTAGAGTCTCTTATAGAGCAGGAAACGTGAGTGTGCTCAGAACAAAATAACGGAGTTTCCTACACATACAGACCATATCTAGTCCAACTCTGCTTCCGAAACTGATACAAACCACAGTTCCTCTAATATCCAATGCTTGTCAGTTAGAGCAAGAAACGTATGAGCTTTGTAAAAGATGTACCTTTATTTGAGCTGAAACGTGAGTGAGTTTACCTGAAAAGAAGTCTTGCTTGTAGGAAGACACAGAGCCTGAAATTTAACTCCATTTCTGAAGGGAAACACACAGCACAGTTCTCAACCATGAAACACACACTGCTTTAGAACAAGAAGCCCGCTCTTGCTTTCTAAGAGTCTCTAATACAGAAGGAAATGTGACTGTGGATAGAACAAAATAACGGTGATTCCTACACATACAGACCATATCTAGGTCAACTCTTCTTCTGAAACTGATACAAACCACAGTTCCTCTAACATGCAATGCTTTCCACTTAAGAGCGAGAAACGTGTGAGCTTCGTGAACGATGTAGCTTCCTTTGAGCTGAAAAGTAAGTGCGTTTACCTGAAATGATGTCTTGCTTGTAGGAAGACACAGAGCCTGGGATTTAACTCCATTTCTAAATGGAAACACACAGCACAGTTCTCATCTATGAAACACACTCTGCTTTAGAACACGAAGCATTCTCTTGCTTTCTAGAGACACTAATAGAGCAAAAATTGAGGGTACTCTGAACAAAAGAACGGTGTTTCCTACACATAGGGACCATTGCAAGTTCAACTCTGTTTCTGAAACTGATACAAACCACAGGTCCTCTAACAACCAATGCTTTCCACTTAAGAGCGAGAAACGTGTGAGCTTCGTGAACGATGTAGCTTCCTTTGTGCTGAAAACTGTCTGTGTTTACCTGAAATGATGTCTTGCTTGTAGCAAGACACAGAGCCTGGGATTTAACTCCATTTTTGAAGGGAAACACGCAGCACAGTTCTCATCCATGAAACACACTCTGCTTTAGAACACGAAGCATGCTCTTGTTTTCTACAGTCTCTAATAGAGGCAGAAACTGAGGGTACTCTGAACAAAAGAACTGTGTTTCCTACACATACGGACCATTGCTAGTTCAACTCTGCTTCTGAAACTGATACAAACCACAGGTTCTCTAACATCCAATGTTTTACAGTTAAGAGCAAGAATCGTGTGAGCTCTGTGAATGATGTAGCTTTGTTTGAGCTGAAAGGTGACTGAGTTTACGTGAAACGAAGTCTTGCTTGTAGGAAGATACAGAACCTGTGATTTAACTCCATTTCTGAAGGGAAACACACAACACACTTCTCACGATGAAACACTCTCTGCGTATAGGAGGAAGCAAGCTCTTGCTTTCTAGAGTCTCTAATAGAGCAGGAAACATGGGTGTGCTCAGAACAAAATAACTGAGTTTCCTACACATACAGACCATATCTAGTCCTACTCTGCTTCTGAAACTGATACAAACCACTGTTCCTCTAATATCCAATGCTTTTCAGTTAGAGCAAGAAACGTGTGAGCTACGTAAAAGATGTAGCCTTGTTTGAGCTGTAACATGAGTTAATTTACCTGATACGTATTCTTGCTTGTAGGAAGACACAGAGCCTGGGATTTAACTCCATTTATGAAGGGAAACAAACAGCACAGTTGTCCTCCGTGAAACACACTCTGCTTTAGAGCAAGAAGTACGCTCTTGCTTTCTAGAGTCTCTAATAGAGCCAGAAACTTGAAAGTGTGCTCAGAAAAAAAGAACGGTGTTTCCTACACATACGGACCATTGCTAGTTCAACTCTGCTTCTGAAATTGACACAAACCACAAGTCATCTAACATCCAATGCTTTTCAGTTAGAGCAAGAAACGGGTGAGCTTTGTAAAAGATTTATATTCATAGCTGAAAAGTGACTGCATTTAACTGAAAAGATTTCTTGTTTGTAGGAAGACACAGAGCCTGGAATTTAACTCCATTTCTGAAGGGAAACACACAGCACAGTTCTCAACCATGAAACACACACTGCTTTAGAGCAAGAAGCCTGCTCTTGCTTTCAAAGTGTCTCTAATACAGAAGGAAACGTGACTGTGGATAGAACAAAATAACGGTGATTCCTACACATACAGACCATATCTAGGTCAACTCTTCTTCTGAAACTGATACAAACCACAGTTCCTCTAACATGCAATGCTTTCCACTTAAGAGCGATAAACGTGTGAGCTTCGTGCACGATGTAGCTTCCTTTGAGCTGAAAAGTAAGTGCGTTTACCTGAAATGATGTCTTGCTTGTAGGAAGACACAGAGCCTGGGATTTAACTCCATTTCTGAAAGGAAACACACAGCACAGTTCTCATCCATGAAACACACTCTGCTTTAGAACAAGAAGCATGCTCTTTCTTTCTAGACTATCTAATAGAGCCAGAAATTGAGTTTACTCTGAACAAAAGAACTGTGTTTTGTACACATATGGACCATTGCTAGTTCAACTCTGCTTCTGAAACTGATACAAACCACAGGTCCTCTAACATCCAATGCTTTACAGTTAAGAGCAAGAAACGTTTGAGCTACGTGAACGATGTAGCTTTGTTTGAGCTGAAAGGTGACTGAGTTTACATGAAACGAAGTCTTGCTTGTAGGAAGATATATAGCCTGTGATTTAACTCCATTTCTGAAGGGCGACACAGAGCACAGTTCTCACGATGAAACACACTCTGCGTATATGAGGAAGTACGCTCTTGCTTTCTAGAATCTCTAATAGAACAGGAAACATGAGTGTGCTCAGAACAAAATAACGGAGTTTAATACACCTACAAACCATATCTAGTCCAACTCTGCTTCTGAAACTGATACAAATGACAGGTCCTCTAATATCCAATGCTTTTCAGTTAGAGCAAGAAACATGTGAGCTACGTAAAAGATGTATGTTTGTTTGAGCTGAAACGTGAGTTAGTTTACCTGAAACGAAGTCTTGCTTGTAGGAAGACACAGAGCCTGGGATTAAACACCATATCTGAAGGGAAACACACAGCAGAGTTGTCCTCCGTGAGACACACTCTGCTTTAGAGCAAGAAGCACGCTCTTGCTTTCTAGAGTCTCTAATACAGCAGGTAACGTGACTGTGGATAGAACAAAATAACGGTGTTTCCTACACATACAGACGATATCTAGGTCAACTCTTCTTCTGAAACTGATACAAAGCACAGTTCCATTAACATTCAATGCTTTCCAGTAAAGAGCGCGAAACGTGTGAGCTTCGTGAACGATGTAGCTTCCTTTGAGCTGAAAAGTGACTGAGTTTACCTGTAGTGATGTCTTGCTTGTAGGAGGACACAGAGCCTGAGATTTACCTCCATTTCTGAAGGGAAACACTCAGCACAGTTCTCATCCATGAAACACACTCTGCTTTAGAGCAAGAAGCATGTTCTTTCTTTCTAGAGTCTCTAATAGAGCCATAAACTTGAGAGTGTGCACAGAACAAAACAATGGTGTTTCCTACACATACAGACCATTGCTAGTTCAACTCTGCTTCTGAAACTGATACAAACCACAGGTCCTCTAAAATCCAATGCTTTTCACTTAGAGCATGAAACGGGTGAGCTTTTTAATCGATTTATATTCATTTGAGCTGAAAAGTGACTGCATTTACCTGAGAAGATTTCTTGATTGTAGGAAGACACAGAACCTGGAATTTAACTCCATTTCTGAAGGGAAACACACAGCACCGTTCTCATCCATGAAACACACACTGCTTTAGAGCAATAAGCCCGCTCTTGCTTTCTAAGAGTCTCTAATACAGAAGGATATGTGACTGTGGATAGAACAAAATAACGGTGATTCCTACACATACAGACCATATCTAGGTCAACTCTTCTTCTGAAACTGATACAAACCACAGTTCCATTAACATGCAATGCTTTCCAGTTAAGAGCGAGAAACGTGTGAGCTTTGTGAACGATATAGCTTCCTTTGAGCTGAAAAGTGACTGAGTTTACCTGTAGTGATGTCTTGCTTGTAGGAAGACACAGAGCCTGGGATTTAACTCAATTTCTGAAGGGAAACACTCAGCACAGTTCTCATGCATGAAACACACTCTGCTTTAGAGCAAGAAGCATGCTCTTGCTTTCTAGAGCCTCTAATAGAGCCAGAAACTTGAGGGTACTCAGAAAAAAAGAAAGCTGTTTCCTAACATACGGACCATATCTGGGTCAACTTTTCTTCTGAAACTGATACAAATACAGTTCCTCTAAAAGGCAATGCTTTCCACTTACGAGCGAGAAACGTGTGAGCTTCGAGACAATGTAGCTTCCTTTGAGCTGAAAAGTAAGTGCGTTTACCTGAAATGATGTCTTGCCTGTAGGAAGACACAGAGCCTGGGATTTAACTCCATTTCTGAAGGGAAACACACAGCACAGTTCTCATCCATGAAACACACTCTGCTTTAGAACAAGAAGCATACTCTTGCTTTCTAGAGTCTATAATAGAGCCAGAAATTGAGGGTACTCTGAACAAAAGAACGGGGTTTCCTACACACACGGACCATTGCTAGTTCAACTCTGCTTCTGAAACTGATACAAACCACAGGTCCTCTAACATCCAATGCTTTACAGTTAAGAGCAAGAAACATGTGAGCTACGTGAACGATGTAGCTTTGTTTGAGCTGAAAGGTGACTGAGTTTACGTGAAACGAAGTCTTGCTTCTAGGAAGATACAGAGCCTGTGATTTAACTCCATTTTTGAAGGGAAACACACAGCACAGTTCTCACGATGAAACACAATCTGCGTATAGGAAGAAGAACACTCTTGCATTCTAGAGTCTCTAAAAGAGCAGGAAACGTGAGTGTGCTCACAACAAAATAACGGAGTTTCCTACACATACAGACCATATCTAGTCCAACTCTGCTTCTGAAACTGATACAAACCACAGCTCCTCTAACATCCAATGCTTTTCAGTTAGAGCACGAAACGGGGGAGCTTTTTAATCGATTTATATTCATTTGAGCTGAAAAGTGACTGCATTTACCTGAAAAGATTTCTTGCTTGTAGGAAGACACAGAGCCTGGAATTTAACTCCATTTCTGAAGGGAAACACACAGCACAGTTCTCATCCATGAAACACACACTGCTTTAGAGCAAGAAGCCCGCTCTTGCTTTCTAAGAGTCTCTAATACAGAAGGAAATGTGACTGTGGATAGAACAATATAACGGTGATTCCTACACATACAGAACATATCTAGGTCAACTCTTCTTCTGAAACTGACACAAAGCACAGTTCCATTAACATGCAATTCTTTCCAGTTAAGAGCGAGAAATGTGTGAGCTTCGTGAATGATATAGCTTCCTTTGAGCTGAGAAGTGACTGAGTTTACCTGTAGTGATGTCTTGCTTGTAGGAAGACACAGAGCCTGGGATTTAACTCCATTTCTGAAGGGAAACACTCAGCACAGTTCTCATGCATGAAACACACTCTGCTTTAGAGCAAGAAGCATGTTCTTGCTTTCTAGAGTCTCTAATAGAGCCAGAAACTTGAAAGTGTGCTCAGAACAAAAGAATGGTGTTTCCTACACATTACCATTGCTAGTTCAACTCTGCTTCTGAAACTGATACAAACCACAGGTCCTCTAACATCCAATGCTTTTCACTTAGAGCACGAAACGGGTGAGCTTTTTAATCGATTTATATTCATTTGAGCTGAAACGTGAGTTAGTTTTCCTGAAACGAAGTCTTGCTTGTAGTAGGACACAGAGCCTGGGATTTAACTCCGTTTCTGAAGGGAAACACACAGCACAGTTGTCCTCCGTGAAACACACTCTGCTTTAGAGCAAGAAGCACGCTCTTGCTTTCTAGAGTCTCTAATAGAGCCAGAAACTTGAAAGTGTGCTCAGAACAAAAGAACGGTGTTTCTTACACATACGGACCATTGCTAGTTCAACTCTGCTTCTGAAACTGACACAAACCACAAGTCATCTAACATCCAATGCTTTTCAGGTAAGAGCGAGAAACGTGTGAGCATCATAAACGATTTATATTCATGTAAGCTAAAAAGTGACTACATTTACCTGAAATGATTTCTTGCTTGTAGGAAGACACAGAGCCTGGAATTTAACTCCATTTCTGAAGGGAAACACACAGCACAGTTCTCATCCATGAAACACACTCTGCTTTAGAGTAAGAAGCACGCTCTTGCTTTCTAAGTGTCTCTAATACAGCAGGAAACGTGACTGTGGATAGAAAAAAATAACGGTGTTTCCTACACATATGGACAATATCTAGGTCAACTCTTCTTCTGAAACTGATACAAAGCACAGTTCCATTAACATGCAATGCTTCCCAGTTTAGAGCGAGAAACGTGTGAGTTTCGTGAACGATGTAGCTTCCTTTCAGCTGAAAAGTAAATGAGTTTACATGAAAAGATGTCTTGCTTGTAGGAAGAAACAGAGCCTGGGATTTGACTCCATTTCTGAAGGGAACACACAGCACAGTTCTCATCCATGAAACACACTCTGCTTTAGAACAAGAAGCATGCTCTTGCTTTCTAGAATCTATAATATAGTCAGAAACTTGAAAGTGTGCTCAGAACAAAAGAACGGTGTTTCCTACACATACGGACCATTTATAGTTCAACTCTTCTTCTGAACCTGATACAAACGACAGGTCCTCTAACATCCAATGCTTTATTGTTAAGAGCAAGAAACGTGTGAGCTACATGAATGTTGCAGCTTTGTTTGAGCTGAAAGGTGACTGAGTTTACGTGAAACGAAGTCTTGCCTCTAGGAAGATACAGAGCCTGTGATTTAACTCCATTTCTGAAGGGAAACACACAGCACAGTTCTCAGGATGAAACACACTCTGCGTATAGGAAGAAGCACACTCTTGCTTTCTAGAGTCTCTTATAGAGCAGGAAACGTGAGTGTGCTCAGAACAAAATAACGGAGTTTCCTACACATACAGACCATATCTAGTCCAACTCTGCTTCCGAAACTGATACAAACCACAGTTCCTCTAATATCCAATGCTTGTCAGTTAGAGCAAGAAACGTATGAGCTTTGTAAAAGATGTACCTTTATTTGAGCTGAAACGTGAGTGAGTTTACCTGAAAAGAAGTCTTGCTTGTAGGAAGACACAGAGCCTGAAATTTAACTCCATTTCTGAAGGGAAACACACAGCACAGTTCTCAACCATGAAACACACACTGCTTTAGAACAAGAAGCCCGCTCTTGCTTTCTAAGAGTCTCTAATACAGAAGGAAATGTGACTGTGGATAGAACAAAATAACGGTGATTCCTACACATACAGACCATATCTAGGTCAACTCTTCTTCTGAAACTGATACAAACCACAGTTCCTCTAACATGCAATGCTTTCCACTTAAGAGCGAGAAACGTGTGAGCTTCGTGAACGATGTAGCTTCCTTTGAGCTGAAAAGTAAGTGCGTTTACCTGAAATGATGTCTTGCTTGTAGGAAGACACAGAGCCTGGGATTTAACTCCATTTCTAAATGGAAACACACAGCACAGTTCTCATCTATGAAACACACTCTGCTTTAGAACACGAAGCATTCTCTTGCTTTCTAGAGACACTAATAGAGCAAAAATTGAGGGTACTCTGAACAAAAGAACGGTGTTTCCTACACATAGGGACCATTGCAAGTTCCACTCTGTTTCTGAAACTGATACAAACCACAGGTCCTCTAACAACCAATGCTTTCCACTTAAGAGCGAGAAACGTGTGAGCTTCGTGAACGATGTAGCTTCCTTTGTGCTGAAAACTGTCTGCGTTTACCTGAAATGATGTCTTGCTTGTAGCAAGACACAGAGCCTGGGATTTAACTCCATTTTTGAAGGGAAACACGCAGCACAGTTCTCATCCATGAAACACACTCTGCTTTAGAACACGAAGCATGCTCTTGTTTTCTACAGTCTCTAATAGAGGCAGAAACTGAGGGTACTCTGAACAAAAGAACTGTGTTTCCTACACATACGGACCATTGCTAGTTCAACTCTGCTTCTGAAACTGATACAAACCACAGGTTCTCTAACATCCAATGTTTTACAGTTAAGAGCAAGAATCGTGTGAGGTCTGTGAATGATGTAGCTTTGTTTGAGCTGAAAGGTGACTGAGTTTACGTGAAACGAAGTCTTGCTTGTAGGAAGATACAGAACCTGTGATTTAACTCCATTTCTGAAGGGAAACACACAACACACTTCTCACGATGAAACACTCTCTGCGTATAGGAGGAAGCAAGCTCTTGCTTTCTAGAGTCTCTAATAGAGCAGGAAACATGGGTGTGCTCAGAACAAAATAACTGAGTTTCCTACACATACAGACCATATCTAGTCCTACTCTGCTTCTGAAACTGATACAAACCACTGTTCCTCTAATATCCAATGCTTTTCAGTTAGAGCAAGAAACGTGTGAGCTACGTAAAAGATGTAGCCTTGTTTGAGCTGTAACGTGAGTTAATTTACCTGATACGCATTCTTGCTTGTAGGAAGACACAGAGCCTGGGATTTAACTTCATTTATGAAGGGAAACAAACAGCACAGTTGTCCTCCGTGAAACACACTCTGCTTTAGAGCAAGAAGTACGCTCTTGCTTTCTAGAGTCTCTAATAGAGCCAGAAACTTGAAAGTGTGCTCAGAAAAAAAGAACGGTGTTTCCTACACATACGGACCATTGCTAGTTCAACTCTGCTTCTGAAATTGACACAAACCACAAGTCATCTAACATCCAATGCTTTTCAGTTAGAGCAAGAAACGGGTGAGCTTTGTAAAAGATTTATATTCATAGCTGAAAAGTGACTGCATTTAACTGAAAAGATTTCTTGTTTGTAGGAAGACACAGAGCCTGGAATTTAACTCCATTTCTGAAGGGAAACACACAGCACAGTTCTCAACCATGAAACACACACTGCTTTAGAGCAAGAAGCCTGCTCTTGCTTTCAAAGTGTCTCTAATACAGAAGGAAACGTGACTGTGGATAGAACAAAATAACGGTGATTCCTACACATACAGACCATATCTAGGTCAACTCTTCTTCTGAAACTGATACAAACCACAGTTCCTCTAACATGCAATGCTTTCCACTTAAGAGCGATAAACGTGTGAGCTTCGTGCACGATGTAGCTTCCTTTGAGCTGAAAAGTAAGTGCGTTTACCTGAAATGATGTCTTGCTTGTAGGAAGACACAGAGCCTGGGATTTAACTCCATTTCTGAAAGGAAACACACAGCACAGTTCTCATCCATGAAACACACTCTGCTTTAGAACAAGAAGCATGCTCTTTCTTTCTAGACTATCTAATAGAGCCAGAAATTGAGTTTACTCTGAACAAAAGAACTGTGTTTTGTACACATATGGACCATTGCTAGTTCAACTCTGCTTCTGAAACTGATACAAACCACAGGTCCTCTAACATCCAATGCTTTACAGTTAAGAGCAAGAAACGTTTGAGCTACGTGAACGATGTAGCTTTGTTTGAGCTGAAAGGTGACTGAGTTTACATGAAACGAAGTCTTGCTTGTAGGAAGATATATAGCCTGTGATTTAACTCCATTTCTGAAGGGCGACACAGAGCACAGTTCTCACGATGAAACACACTCTGCGTATATGAGGAAGTACGCTCTTGCTTTCTAGAATCTCTAATAGAACAGGAAACATGAGTGTGCTCAGAACAAAATAACGGAGTTTAATACACCTACAAACCATATCTAGTCCAACTCTGCTTCTGAAACTGATACAAATGACAGGTCCTCTAATATCCAATGCTTTTCAGTTAGAGCAAGAAACATGTGAGCTACGTAAAAGATGTATGTTTGTTTGAGCTGAAACGTGAGTTAGTTTACCTGAAACGAAGTCTTGCTTGTAGGAAGACACAGAGCCTGGGATTAAACACCATATCTGAAGGGAAACACACAGCAGAGTTGTCCTCCGTGAGACACACTCTGCTTTAGAGCAAGAAGCACGCTCTTGCTTTCTAGAGTCTCTAATACAGCAGGTAACGTGACTGTGGATAGAACAAAATAACGGTGTTTCCTACACATACAGACGATATCTAGGTCAACTCTTCTTCTGAAACTGATACAAAGCACAGTTCCATTAACATTCAATGCTTTCCAGTAAAGAGCGCGAAACGTGTGAGCTTCGTGAACGATGTAGCTTCCTTTGAGCTGAAAAGTGACTGAGTTTACCTGTAGTGATGTCTTGCTTGTAGGAGGACACAGAGCCTGAGATTTACCTCCATTTCTGAAGGGAAACACTCAGCACAGTTCTCATCCATGAAACACACTCTGCTTTAGAGCAAGAAGCATGTTCTTTCTTTCTAGAGTCTCTAATAGAGCCATAAACTTGAGAGTGTGCACAGAACAAAACAATGGTGTTTCCTACACATACAGACCATTGCTAGTTCAACTCTGCTTCTGAAACTGATACAAACCACAGGTCCTCTAAAATCCAATGCTTTTCACTTAGAGCATGAAACGGGTGAGCTTTTTAATCGATTTATATTCATTTGAGCTGAAAAGTGACTGCATTTACCTGAGAAGATTTCTTGATTGTAGGAAGACACAGAGCCTGGAATTTAACTCCATTTCTGAAGGGAAACACACAGCACCGTTCTCATCCATGAAACACACACTGCTTTAGAGCAATAAGCCCGCTCTTGCTTTCTAAGAGTCTCTAATACAGAAGGATATGTGACTGTGGATAGAACAAAATAACGGTGATTCCTACACATACAGACCATATCTAGGTCAACTCTTCTTCTGAAACTGATACAAACCACAGTTCCATTAACATGCAATGCTTTCCAGTTAAGAGCGAGAAACGTGTGAGCTTTGTGAACGATATAGCTTCCTTTGAGCTGAAAAGTGACTGAGTTTACCTGTAGTGATGTCTTGCTTGTAGGAAGACACAGAGCCTGGGATTTAACTCAATTTCTGAAGGGAAACACTCAGCACAGTTCTCATGCATGAAACACACTCTGCTTTAGAGCAAGAAGCATGCTCTTGCTTTCTAGAGCCTCTAATAGAGCCAGAAACTTGAGGGTACTCAGAAAAAAAGAAAGCTGTTTCCTAACATACGGACCATATCTGGGTCAACTTTTCTTCTGAAACTGATACAAATACAGTTCCTCTAAAAGGCAATGCTTTCCACTTACGAGCGAGAAACGTGTGAGCTTCAAGACAATGTAGCTTCCTTTGAGCTGAAAAGTAAGTGCGTTTACCTGAAATGATGTCTTGCCTGTAGGAAGACACAGAGCCTGGGATTTAACTCCATTTCTGAAGGGAAACACACAGCACAGTTCTCATCCATGAAACACACTCTGCTTTAGAACAAGAAGCATACTCTTGCTTTCTAGAGTCTATAATAGAGCCAGAAATTGAGGGTACTCTGAACAAAAGAACGGGGTTTCCTACACACACGGACCATTGCTAGTTCAACTCTGCTTCTGAAACTGATACAAACCACAGGTCCTCTAACATCCAATGCTTTACAGTTAAGAGCAAGAAACATGTGAGCTACGTGAACGATGTAGCTTTGTTTGAGCTGAAAGGTGACTGAGTTTACGTGAAACGAAGTCTTGCTTCTAGGAAGATACAGAGCCTGTGATTTAACTCCATTTTTGAAGGGAAACACACAGCACAGTTCTCACGATGAAACACAATCTGCGTATAGGAAGAAGAACACTCTTGCATTCTAGAGTCTCTAAAAGAGCAGGAAACGTGAGTGTGCTCACAACAAAATAACGGAGTTTCCTACACATACAGACCATATCTAGTCCAACTCTGCTTCTGAAACTGATACAAACCACAGTTCCTCTAATATCCAATGCTTTTCAGTTAGAGCAAGAAACGTGTGAGCTTTGTAAAAGATGTAGATTTGTTTGAGTTGAAACGTGAGTGGGTTTACCTGAAAAGATGTCTTGCTTGTAGGAAGACACAGAGCCTGGAATTTAACTCCATTTCTGAAGGGAAACACAGAGCACAGTTCTCAACCATGAAGCACACACTGCTTTAGAACAAGAAGCACGCTCTTGCTTTCTAAGAGTCTTAATACAGCAGGATACATGACGGTGGATAGAACAAAATAACGGACTTTCCTACACATACAGACCATATCTAGGTCAACACTTCCTCTGAAACTGATACAAACCACAGTTCCTCTAACATGCAATGTTTTCCTCTTAAGAGCGAGAAACCTGTGAGCTTCGTGAATGATGTAGCTTCCTTTGAGCTGAAAAGTGACTGAGTTTACCTGAAATGATGTCTTGCTTGTAGGAAGACACAGAGCCTGTGATTTAACTCCATTTCTGAAGGGAAACACACAGCACAGTTCTAACGATGAAACACACTCTGCATATAGGAAGAAGCACGCTCTTGCTTTCTAGAGTCTCTAATAGAGCAGGAAACTTGAGTGTGCTCAGAACAAGAGAAAGGTGTTTCCTACACATACGGACCATAGCTAGTTCAACTCTTCTTCTGAAACTGATACAAAGCAAAGTTCCATTAACATGCTATTCTTTCCAGTTAAGAGGGAGAAACATGTGAGCTTCGTGAACGATGTAGCATCCTTTGAGCTGAAAAGTGACTGCGTTTACCTGAAATGATGTCTTGCTTGTAGGAAGACACAGAGACTGGGATTTAACTCCATTTCTGAAGGGAAACACAAAGCACAGTTCTGATCCATGAAATACACTCTGCTTTAGAACACGAAGCATGCTCTTGCTTTCTAGAGTCTCTAATAGAGCCAGAAATTGAGGGTACTCTGAACAAAAGAATGGTGTTTCCTACACATACGGACCATTGCTAGTTCAACTCTGCTTCTGAAACTAATACAAACCTCAGGTCCTCTAACATCCAATGCTTTACAGTTAAGAGCAAGAAACGTGTGAGCTTCGAAAACGATTTATATTCATTTGAGCTGAAAAGTGACTGGGTTAACTGAAATGATGTCTTGCTTGTAGGAAGACACAGAGCCTGGAATTTAACTCCATTTCAGAAGGGAAACACACAGCACAGTTCTCATCCATGAAACACACTCTGCTTTAGAGCAAGAAGCACGCTCTTGCTTTCTCGAGTCTCTAATAGAGCCAGAAACTTGAAAGTGTGCTCAAACAAAAGAACAGTGTTTCCTACACATAGGGACCATTGCTAGTTCAACTCTGCTTCTGAAACTGAGAGAAACCACAAGTCATCTAACATCCAATTCTTTTCAGATAAGAGCGAGAAACGTGTGAGCTTCATAAACGATTTATATTCATTTGAGCTGAAAAGTGACTGCATCTACCAGAAAAGATTTCTTGCTTGTAGAAAGACACAGAGCCTGGAATTTAACTCCATTTCTGAAGGGAAACACACAGCACAGTTCTCATCCATGAAACACACTCTGCTTTAGAGCAATAAGCCCGCTCTTGCTTTCTAAGTGTCTCTAATACAGCACGAAACGTGACTGTGGATAGAACAAAATAACGGTGTTTCCTAAACATACAGACCATATCTAGGTCAACTCTTCTTCTGAAACTGACACAAACCACAGTTCCATTAACATGCAATGCTTTCCAGTTAAGAGTGAGAAACGTGTGAGCTTCGTGAAGCATATAGCTTCCTTTGAGCTGAAATGTGACTGAGTTTACCTGAAAAGATGTCTTGCTTGTAGGAAGACACAGAGCCTGGGATTTAACTCCTTTTCTGAAGGGAAACACACAGCCCAGTTCTCATCCATGAAACACACTCTGCTTTAGACCAAGAAGCACGCTCTTGGCTTTCTAGAGTCTATAATAGAGTCAGAAACTTGAAAGTGTGCTCAGAACAAAAGAACGGAGTTTCCTACACATACGGACCATTGCTAGTTCAACTCTTCTTCTGAACCTGATACAAACGACAGGTCCTCTAACATCCAATGCATTGTATTTAAGAGCAAGAATCGTGTGAGCTACGTGAACGATGTAGCTTTGTTTAGCTGAACGGTGACTGAGTTTACGTGAAATGAAGTCTTGCTTGCAGGAAGATACAGAGCCTGTGATTTAACTCCATTTCTGAAGGGAAACACACAGCACAGTTCTGATCCATGAAATACACTCTGCTTTAGAACACGAAGCATGCTCTTGCTTTCTAGAGTCTCTAATAGAGCCAGAAATTGAGGGTACTCTGAACAAAAGAACGGTGTTTCCTACACATACGGACCATTGCTAGTTCAACTCTCCTTCTGAAACTAATACAAACCACAGGTCCTCTAACATCCAATGCTTTACAGTTAAGAGCAAGAAACGTGTGAGCTACGTGAACGATGTAGCTTTGTTTGAGCTGAAAGGTGACTGAGTTTATGTGAAGCGAAGTCTTGCTTGTAGGAAGATACAGAGCCTGTGATTTAACTCTATTTCTGAAGGGTAATACACAGCACAGTTCTCACGATGAAACTCACTCTGCGTATAGGAGGAAGCACGCTCTTGCTTTCTAGAATCTCTAATAGAGCAGAAAACATGAGTGTGCTCAGAACAAAATAACGGAGCTTCCTACACATACAGAGCATATCTAGTCCAACTCTGCTTCTGAAACTGATACCAACCACAGTACCTCTAATATCCAATGCTTTTCAGTTAGAGCAAGAAACGAGTGAGCTTTGTAAAAGATGTAGATTTGTTTGAGTTGAAACGTGAGTGGGTTTACCTGAAAAGATGTCTTGCTTGTAGGAAGACACAGAGCCTGGAATTTAACTCCATTTCAGAAGGGAAACACAGAGCACAGTTCTCAACCATGAAGCACACACTGCTTTAGAACAAGAAGCACGCTCTTGCTTTCTAAGAGTCTTAATACAGCAGGATACGTGACTATGGATAGAACAAAATAACGGTCTTTCCTACACATACAGACCATATCTAGGTCAACACTTCTTCTGAAACTGATACAAACCACAGTTCCTCTAACATGCAATGCTTTCCTCTTAAGAGCGAGAAACCTGTGAGCTTCGTGAATGATGTAGCTTCCTTTGAGCTGAAAAGTGACTGAGTTTACCTGAAATGATGTCTTGCTTGTAGGAAGACACAGAGCCTGTGATTTAACTCCATTTCTGAAGGGAAACACACAGCACAGTTCTAACGATGAAACACACTCTGCATATAGGAAGAAGCACGCTCTTGCTTTCTAGAGTCTCTAATAGAGCAGGAAACGTGAGTGTGCTCAGAACAAGAGAAAGGTGTTTCCTACACATACGGACCATAGCTAGTTCAACTCTTCTTCTGAAACTGATACAAAGCAAAGTTCCATTAACATGCTATTCTTTCCAGTTAAGAGGGAGAAACATGTGAGCTTCGTGAACGATGTAGCATCCTTTGAGCTGAAAAGTGACTGCGTTTACCTGAAATGATGTCTTGCTTGTAGGAAGACACAGAGACTGGGATTTAACTCCATTTCTGAAGGGAAACACACAGCACAGTTCTGATCCATGAAATACACTCTGCTTTAGAACACGAAGCATGCTCTTGCTTTCTAGAGTCTCTAATAGAGCCAGAAATTGAGGGTACTCTGAACAAAAGAACGGTGTTTCCTACACATACGGACCATTGCTAGTTCAACTCTGCTTCTGAAACTAATACAAACCACAGGTCCTCTAACATCCAATGCTTTACAGTTAAGAGCAAGAAACGTGTGAGCTACGTGAACGATGTAGCTTTGTTTGAGCTGAAAGGTGACTGAGTTTATGTGAAGCGAAGTCTTGCTTGTAGGAAGATACAGAGCCTGTGATTTAACTCCATTTCAGAAGGGTAATACACAGCACAGTTCTCACGATGAAACTCACTCTGCGTATAGGAGGAAGCACGCTCTTGCTTTCTAGAGTCTCTAATAGAGCAGAAAACATGGGTGTGCTCAGAACAAAATAACGGAGCTTCCTACACATACAGAGGATATCTAGTCCAAATCTGCTTCTGAAACTGATACAAACCACAGTTTCTCTAATATCCAATGCTTTTCAGTTAGAGCAAGAAACGTGTGAGCTACGTAAAAGATGTAGCTTTGTTTGAGCTGAAACGTGAGTTAGTTTACCTGAAACGAAGTCTTGCTTGTAGTAAGACACAGAGCCTGGAATTTAACTCCATTTCTGAAGGGAAACACAAAGCACAGTTGTACTCCGTGAAACACACTCTGCTTTACAGCAAGAAGCACGCTCTTGCTTTATAGAGTCTCTAATAGAGCCAGAAACTTGAAAGTGTGCTCAAACAAAAGAACAGTGTTTCCTACACATAGGGACCATTGCTAGTTCAACTTTGCTTCTGAAACTGAGAGAAACCACAAGTCATCTAACATCCAATTCTTTTCAGATAAGAGCGAGAAACGTGTGAGCTTCATAAACGATTTATATTCATTTGAGCTGAAAAGTGACTGCATTTACCTGAAAAGATTTCTTGCTTGTAGGAAGACACAGAGCCTGGAATTTAACTCCATTTCGGAAGGGAAAGACACAGCACAGTTCTCATCCATGAAACACACACTGCTTTAGACCAAGAAGCACGCTCTTGGCTTTCTAGAGTCTATAATAGAGTCAGAAACTTGAAAGTGTGCTCAGAACAAAAGAACGGTGTTTCCTACACATACGGACCATTGCTAGTTCAACTCTTCTTCTGAACCTGATACAAACGACAGGTCCTCTAACATCCAATGCATTGTAGTTAAGAGCAAGAAACGTGGGAGCTACGTGAACGATGTAGCTTTGTTTAGCTGAAAGGTGACTGAGTTTACGTGAAATGAAGTCTTGCTTGCAGGCAGATACAGAGCCTGTGATTTAACTCCATTTCTGAAGGGAAACACACAGCACCGTTCTCATCCATGAAACACACTCTGCATATAGGAAGAAGCACGCTCTTGCTTTCTAGAGTGTCTAATAGAGCTGGAAACGTGAGTGGGCTCAGAACAAGAGAAAGGTGTTTCCTACACATACGGACCTTAGCTAGTTCAACTCTTCTTCAGAAACTGATACAAAGGAAAGTTCCATTAGCATGCTATTCTTTCCAGTTAAGAGGGAGAAACGTGTGAGCTTTGTGAACGATGTAGCTTCCTTTCAGTTGAAAAGTGAATTAGTTTACCTGAAAAGTTGTCTTTCTTATAGGAAGACACAGAGCCTGGGATTTAACACCATTTCTGAAGGGAAACACACAGCACAGTTCTCATCCATGAAACACACTCTGCTTTAGAGCAAGAAGCATGCTCTTGCTTTCTAGAGTCTCTAATTGAGCCAGAAACTTATGGGTACTCTGAAGAAAAGAACCGTGTTTCATACACATACGGACCATTGGTAGTTCAACTCTTCTTCTGAAACTGATACAAACCACAGGTCCTCTAACATCCAATGCTTTACAGTTAAGAGCAAGAAACATGTGAGCTACGTGAACAATGTACCTTTTTTTGAGCTGAAAGGTGATTGAGTTCACGTGAAACGAAGTCTTGATTGTAGGAAGATACAGAGCCTGTGATTTAACTCCATTTCTGAAGGGAAACACACAGCACAGTTCTCACGATGAAACACACTCTGCGTATAGGGAGAAGCACGCTCTTGCTTTCTAGAGTCTCTAATAGAGCAGGAAATGTGAGTGTGCTCAGAACAACATAACGGAGTTTCCTACACATACAGACCATATCCAGTCCAACTCTTCTTCTGAAACTGATACAAACCACAGTTCCTCTAATATCCAATGCTTCTCAGTTAGAGCAAGAAATGGGTGAGTTACGTAAAAGATGTAGCTCTGTTTGAGCTGAAACTTGAGTGAGTTTACCTGAAAATAATTCTTGCTTGTAGGAAGACACTGAGCCTGGGATTTAACTCCATTTCTGAAGGGAAACACAAAGCACAGTTCTCATCCATGAAACACACTCTGCTTTAGAACAAGAAGCACGCTCTTGCTTTGTAGAGTCTATAATAGAGTCAGAAACTTGAAAGTGTGCTCAGAACAAAAGAACGGTGTTTCCCACACATACAGCCCATTGCTAGTTCAACTCTTCTTCTGAACCTGATACAAACGACAGGTCCTCTAACATCCAATGCTTTATAGTTAAGAGCAAGAAACGTGTGAGCTACGTGAACGATGTAGCTTTGTTTGAGCTGAAAGGTGACTGAGTTTACGTGAAACGAAGTCTTGCTTCTAGGAAGATACAGAGCCTGTGATTTAACTCCATTTCTGAAGGGAAACACACAGCACAGTTCTCACGATGAAACACAATTTGCGTATAGGAAGAAGAACACTCTTGCATTCTAGAGTCTCTAATAGAGCAGGAAACGTGAGTGTGCTCAGAACAAAATAACTGAGTTTCCTACACATACAGACCATATCTAGTCCAACTCTGCTTCTGAAACTGATACAAACCACAGTTCCTCTAATATCCAATGCTATTCAGTTAGAGCAAGAATCGTGTGAGCTTTGTAAAAGATGTAGATTTGTTTGAGTTGAAACGTGAGTGGGTTTACCTGAAAAGATGTCTTGCTTGTAGGAAGACACAGAGCCTGGAATTTAACTCCATTTCTGAAGGGAAACACAGAGCACAGTTCTCAACCATGAAACACACACTGCTTTAGAACAAGAAGCACGCTCTTGCTTTCTAAGAGTCTCTAATACAGCAGGATACGTGACTGTGGATAGAACAAAATAACGGTCTTTCCTACACATACAGACCATATCTAGGTCAACACTTCTTCTGAAACTGATACAAACCACAGTTCCTCTAACATGCAATGCTTTCCTCTTAAGAGCGAGAAACCTGTGAGCTTTGTGAATGATGTAGCTTCCTTTGAGCTGAAAAGTGACTGAGTTTACCTGAAATGATGTCTTGCTTGTAGGAAGACACAGAGCCTGGGATTTAACTCCATTTCTGAAGGGAAACACACAGCACAGTTCTCATCCATGAAACACACTCTGCTTTAGAACACGAAGCATGCTCTGCTTTCTAGAGTCTCTAATAGAGCCAGAAATTGAGGGTACTCTGAACAAAAGAACGGTGTTTCCTACACATATGGACCATTGCTAGTTCATCTCTTCTTCTGAACTTGATACAAACGACAGGTCCTCTAACATCCAACGCATTATATTTAAGAGCAAGAAACGTGTGAGCTACGTGAATGATGTAGCTTTGTTTAGCTGAAAGGTGACTGAGTTTACGTGAAACGAAGTCTTGCTTGTAGGAAGATACAGAGCCTGTGATTTAACTCCATTTCTGAAGGGAAACACACAGCACAGTTCTAAAGATGAAACACACTCTGCGTATAGGAAGAACATGCTCTTGCTTTCTAGAGTCTCTAATAGAGCAAGAAACGTGAGTGTGCTCAGAACAAGAGAAAGGTGTTTCCCACACATAGGAACCATAGCTAGTTCAACTCTTCTTCTGAAACTGATACAAAGCAAAGTTCCATTAACATGCTATTCTTTCCTGTTAAGAGGGAGAAACGTGTGAGCTTCGTGAACGATGTAGCATCCTTTGAGCTGAAAAGTGACTGCGTTTACCTGAAATGATGTCTTGCTTGTAGGAAGACACAGAGACTGGGATTTAACTCCATTTCTGAAGGGAAACACACAGCACAGTTCTGATCCATGAAATACACTCTGCTTTAGAACACGAAGCATGCTCTTGCTTTCTAGAGTCTCTAATAGAGCCAGAAATTGAGGGTACTCTGAACAAAAGAACGGTGTTTCCTACACATACGGACCATTGCTAGTTCAACTCTGCTTCTGAAACTAATACAAACCACAGGTCCTCTAACATCCAATGCTTTACAGTTAAGAGCAAGAAACGTGTGAGCTACGTGAACGATGTAGCTTTGTTTGAGCTGAAAGTTGACTGAGTTTATGTGAAGCGAAGTCTTGCTTGTAGGAAGATACAGAGCCTGTGATTTAACTCCATTTCTGAAGGGTAATACACAGCACAGTTCTCACGATGAAACTCACTCTGCGTATAGGAGGAAGCACGCTCTTGCTTTCTAGAGTCTCTAATAGAGCAGAAAACATGAGTGTGCTCAGAACAAAATAACGGAGCTTCCTACACATACAGAGCTTATCTAGTCCAACTCTGCTTCTGAAACTGATACAAACCACAGTTCCTCTAATATCCAATGCTTTTCAGTTAGAGCAAGAAACGTGTGAGCTACGTGAAAGATGTAGCTTTGTTTGAGCTGAAACGTGAGTTAGTTTACCTGAAATGAAGTCTTGCTTGTAGTAAGACACAGAGCCTGGAATTTAACTCCATTTCTGAAGGGAAACACACAGCACAGTTCTCATCCATGAAGCACTCTCTTCTTTGGAGCCAGAAGCACGCTCTTGCTTTCTAAGAGTCACTAAAAGAGCAGGAAACGTGATTGTGGTCAGAACAAAATAACGGTGTTTCCTACACATACGGACCATATCTAGGTCAAATCTTCTTCTAAAACTGATACAAACCCCAAGTCATCTAACATCCAATGCTTTTCAGTTACGAGCCATAAACGGGTGGGTTACGTAAAAGATGTAGCTTTGTTTGAGCTTAAACATAATTGAGTTTACCTGAAACGAAGTCTTGCTTATAGGAAGACACAGAGCTTGGGATTTAACTCCATTTCTGAAGGGAAACACACAGCACAGTTCTCATCCACGAAACACACTCTGCTTTAGAGAAAGAATCCAGCACTTGCTTTCTAAGAGTCTCTAATACAGCAGGAAACGTGACTGTGGTCAGAACAAAATAACGGTGTTTCCTACACATACGGACCATATCTAAGTCAACTCTTCTTCTGAAACTGATAAAAACCACAAGTCATCTAACATCCAATGGTTTCCATTTAAGAGCGAGAAACCTGTGAGCTTCGTGAACGATGTAGCTTCCTTTGAGCTGAAAAGTGACTGAGTTTACCTGAAAAGATGTCTTGCTTGTAGGAAGACACAGAGCATGGGATTTAACTGAAAAGCTGAAGGGAAACACACAGCACAGTTCTCATCCATGAAACACACTCTGCTTTAGAGCACGAAGCATGCTCTTGCTTTCTTGAGTCTCTAATAGAGGCAGAAACCTGAGGGTACTCAGAAAAAAGATCAGTGTTTCCTACACATAAGGACCATTGATAGTTCAACTCTGCTTCTGAAACTGATACAAACCACAAGTCATCTAACATCCAATGCTTTTCAGTTAAGAGCAAGAAACATGTGAGCTTCGTTAACGATTTATATTCATTTGAGCTGAAAAGTGACTGCGTTTACCTGAAATGATGTCTTGCTTGTAGGAAGACACAGAGCCTGGAATTTAACTCCATTTGTGAAGGGAAACACACAGCACAGTTCTCATCCATGAAACACACTCTGCTTTAGAGCAAGAAGCACACTCTTGCTTTCTACGCGTCTCTAATACAGCAAGAAACATGACTGTGGTCAGAACAAAATTACGGTGTTTCCTACACATACGTACCATATCTAGATCAACTCTTCTTCTGAAACTGATACAAAGCACAGTTCCATTAACATGCAATGCTTTCAAGTTAAGAGCGAGAAACGTGTGAGCTTCATGAACGATGTAGCTTCCTTTGAGCTGAAAAGTGACTGAGTTTACCTGAAATGTTATCTTGCTTGTAGGTAGACAACGAGCCTGGCATTTAACTACATTTCTGAAGGGAAAGTCACAGCACAGTTCTCATGCATGAAACACTCTCTGCTTTAGAGCAAGAAGCCTGCTCTTACTTTCTGAGAGTCTCTAATACAGCAGGAAACGTGACAGTGGATAGAAAAAAATAACGGTGTTTCCAACACATACAGACCATATCTAGGTCAACTCTTCTTCTGAAACTGATACAAACCACAGTTCCTCTGACATGCAATGCTTTCCACTTAAGAACGAGAAACGTGTGAGCTTCGTGAACTATGTAGCTTCCTTTAGCTGAAAAGTGACTGCGTTTACCTGAAATGATGTCTTGCTTGTAGGAAGATACAGAGCCTGGGATTTAACTCCATTTCTGAAGGGAAACACACAGCACAGTTCTCATCCATGAAACACACTCTGCTTTAGAACACGAAGCATGCTCTTGCTTTCTAGAGTCTCTAATAGAGCCAGAAATTGAGGGTACTCTGAACAAAAGAACGGTGTTTCCTACACATATGGACCATTGCTAGTTCAACTCTGCTTCTGAAACTAATACAAACCACAGGTCCTCTAACATCCAATGCTTTACAGTGATGAGCAAGAAACGTGTCAGCTACGTGAACGATGTAGCTTTGTTTGAGCTGAAAGGTGACTGTGTTTACCTGACACAAAGTCTTGCTTGTAGGAAGATACAGAACCTGTGATTTAACTCCATTTCTGAAGGGAAACACACAGCACAGTTCTCACGATGAAACACACTCTGCATATAGGAAGAAGCACGCTCTTGCTTTCTAGAGTCTCTAGTAGATCAGGAAACATGAGTGTGCTCAGAACAAAATAATTGAGTTTCCTACACATACAAACCATATCTAGTCCAACTCTGCTTCTGAAACTGATACCAACCACAGTACCTCTAATATCCAATGCTTTTCAGTTATAGCAAGAAACAGGTGAGCTACGGAAAAGATGTAGCTTTGTTTGAGCTGAAACGTGAGTGAGTTTACCTGAAACGATGTCTTGCTTGTAGGAAGACACATAGCCTGGGATTTAACTCCATTTCTGAAGGGAAACACACAGCACAGTTGTCCTCTGTGAAACACACTCTGCTTTAGAGCAAGAAGCACGCTCTTGCTTTCTAGAGTCTCTAATAGAGCCAGAAACTTGACAGTGTGCTCAGAACAAAAGAACGGTATTTCCTACACATACGGACCATTGCTATTTCAACGCTGCTTCTGAAACTGATACAAACTACAAGTCATCTAACATTCAATGATTTTCAGTTAAGAGCGAGAAAAGTGTGAGCTTTGTAAACGATTTATATTCATTTGAGCTGAAAAGTGACTGCGTTTGCCGGAAATGATTTGTGCTTGTAGGAAGGTACAGAGTCTGTGATTTAACTCCATTTCTGAAGGGAAACACACAGCACAGTTCTCACCATGAAACACACACTGCGTATAGGAAGAAGCACACTCTTGCTTTCTAAGAGTCTCTAATACAGCAGAAAACGTGACTGTGGTCAGAACAAAATAACGGTGTATCCTACACATACGGACCATATCTAGGTCAACTCTTCTTCTGAAACTGATACAAAGCACATTTCCATTAACATGCAATGCTTTCCAGTAAAGAGCAAGAAACGTGTGAGCTTTGTGAACGATGTAGCTTCCTTTGAGCTGAAAATTGACTGTGTTTACCTGAAAAGATGTGTTGCTTGTAGGAAGACACAGAGCCTGGGATTTAACTCCATTTCTGAAGGGAAACACACAGCACAATTCTCATCCATGAAACACACTCTGCTTTAGAGCAAGAAGCACGCTCTTGCTTTCTAGAGTCTCTAATAGATCCAGAAACTTGACAGTGTGCTCAGAACAAAAGAACAGTGTTTCCTACACATACGGACCATTGCTAGTACAACTATGCTTCTGAAACTGATACAAAGCACAGTTACATTAACATGCTATGCTTTCCAGTTAAGAGCGAGAAACTTGTGAGCTTTGTGAACGATATAGCCTCCTTTGAGCTGAAAAGTGACTGAGTTTACCTGAAATGTTGTCTTGCTTTTAGGTAGACACAGAGTATGGCATTTAACTACATTTCTGAAGGGAAAGACACAGCACAGTTCTCATGCATGAAAAACTCTCTGCTTTAGAGCAAGAAGCCCGCTCTTGCTTTCTAAGAGTCTCTTATACAGCAGGAAACGTGACAGTGGATAGAAAAAAATAACGATGTTTCCAACACATACAGACCATATCTAGGTCAACTCTTCTTCTGAAACTGATACAAACCACAGTTCCTCTGACATGCAATGCTTTCCACTTAAGAACGAGAAACGGGTGAGCTTCGTGAACTATATAGCTTCCTTTGAGCTGAAAAGTGACTGCGTTTACCTGAAATGATGTCTTGCTTGTAGGAAGACACAGAGCCTGGGATTTAACTCCATTTCTGAAGGGAAACACACAGCACAGTTCTCTTCCACGAAACACACTCTGCTTTAGAGAAAGAATCCAGCACTTGCTTTCTAAGAGTCTCTAATACAGCAGGAAACGTGACTGTGGTCAGAACAAAATGACGGTGTTTCCTACACATACGGACCATATCTAAGTCAACTCTTATTCTGAAACTGATAAAAACCACAAGTCATCTAACATCCAATGGTTTCCATTTAAGAGCGAGAAACCTGTGAGCTTCGTGAACGATGTAGCTTCCTTTGAGCTGAAAAGTGACTGAGTTTACCTGAAAAGATGTCTTGCTTGTAGGAAGACACAGAGCATGGGATTTTACTCCATTTCTGGAGGGAAACACACAGCACAGTTCCCATCCATGAAACACACTCTGCTTTAGAGCAAGAAGCACTCTCTTGCTTTCTAGAGTCTATAATATAGCCAGAAACTTGAAAGTGTGCTCAGAACAAAGAACGGTGTTTCATACACATAGGGACCATTGCTAGTTCAACTCTGCTTCTGAAACTGATACCAACCACAGGTCCTCTAATATCCAATGCTTTTCAGTTAGAGCAAGAAACGGGTGAGCTACGTAAAAGATGTAGCTTTGTTTGAGTGCAAGGTGACTGAGTTTACGTGAAATGAAGTATTGCTTGTAGGAAGACACAGAGCCTGGGATTTATTTCCTTTTCTGAAGGGAAACACACAGCACAGTTCTCACAATGAAACACCCTCTGCTTTAGAGCAAGAAGCATGCTCTTGCTTTCTAAGAGTCTCTAATACAGCACGAAACGTGACTGTGGTCAGAACAAAATAACGGTGTTTCCTAAAGATACGGACCATATCTAGGTCAACTCTTCTTCTGAAACTGATACAAAGCACAGTTCCATTAACATGCAATGATTTCCACTTAAGAGCGAGAAACGTGTGAGCGTCATGAACGATGTAGCTTCCTTTGAGCTGAAAAGTGACTGGGTTTACAGAAAAGATGTCTTGCTTTTAGGAAGACACAGAGGCTGGGATTTAACTCCATTTCTGAAGGGAAACACACAGCACAGTTCTCATCCATGAAACACACTCTGCTTTAGAACATGAAGCATGCTCTTGCTTTCTAGAGTCTCTCATATAGCAAGAAAATTGAGGGTACTCAGAAAAAAAGTTCGGTGTTTCCTACACATATGGACCATATCAAGTTCAACTCTGCTTTTGAAACTGATACAAACCACAAGTCCTCTAACATCCAATGCTTTACAGTGAAGAGCAAGAAACGTGTGAGCTACGGGAACGATGTAGCTTTGTTTGAGCTAAAATTTGACTGAGTTTACGTGAAACAAAGTCTTGCTTGTAGGAAGATACAGATCCTGTGATTTAACTCCATTTATGAAGAGAAACACACAGCACAGTTCTCATGACGAAACACACTCTGCGTATAGGAAGAAGGACGCTCTTGCTTTCTAGAGTCTCTAATTGAGCTGGAAACGTGAGTGTGCTCACAACAAAATAACGGAGTTTCCTACAAATACAGACCATATCTAGTCCAACTCTGCTTCTGACACTGATACAAACCACAGTTACTCTAATATCCAATGCTTTTCAGTTAGAGCAAGAAACGGGTGAAATACGAAAAATATGTAGCTTTGTTTGAGCTGAAACGTGAGTGAGTTTACCTGAAACGAAGTCTTGCTTGTAGGAAGACATAGAGCCTGGGATTTAACACCATTTCTGAAGGGAAACACACAGCACAGTTTTCCTCCGTGAAACACACTCTGCTTTAGAGCAAGAAGCACGCTCTTGCATTCTACAGTCTCTAATAGAGCCAGAAACTTGAAAGTGTGCTCAGAACAAAAGAACGGTGTTTCCTTCACATACGGGCCATTGCTAGTTCAACTCTGCTTCTGAAACTGAAACAAAGCACAGTACCATTAACATGCAATGCTTTCCAGTTAAGAGCGAGAAACGTGTGAGCTTAGTGAACGATGTAGCTACCTTTGAGCTGAAAAGTGCCTGAATTTACCTGAAATGATGTCTTGCTTGTAGGAAGACACAGAGCCTGGGATTTAACTCCATTTTTGAAGGGCAACACACAGCACAGTTCTAATGCATGAAACACACTCTGCTTTAGAGCAAGAAGCATGCTCTTGCTTTCTAGAGTCTCTAATAGAGCAGGAAACGTGAGTGTGCTAAGAACAAAAGAAAGGTGTTTCCTACACATACAGACCATAGCTAGTTAAACTCTGCTTCTGAAACTAATACAATCCACAAGTCATCTAACATCCAATGCTTTTCAGTTAAGAACAAGAAACCTGTGAGCTTCGAAAACGATTTATATTCATTTGAGCTGAAAAGTGACTGGGTTAACTGAAATGATGTCTTGCTTGTAGGAAGACACAGAGCCTGGAATTTAACTCCATTTCAGAAGGGAAACACACAGCACAGTTCTCATCCATGAAACAAACTCTGCTTTAGAGCAAGAAGCACGCTCTTGCTTTATAAGAATCTCTGATATAGCATGAAACGTGATTGTGGTCAGAACAAAATAACGGTGTTTCCTACACATACGGACCATATATAGGTCAACTTTTCTTCTGAAACTGATACAAACCACAAGTCATCTAACATCCAATGCTTTTCAGTTAAGAGCGAGAAATGTGTGAGCTTCGTAAACGATTTATATTCTTTTGAGGTGAAAAGTGACTGCGTTTACCTGAAAAGATGTCTGGCTTGTAGGAAGACACAGAGACCAGAATTTAACTCCATTTCTGAAGGGAAACACACAGCACAGTTCTCATCAATGAAACACACTCTGCTTTAAAGCAAGAAGCACGCTCTTGCTTTCTAAGAGTCTCTAATACAGCAGGAAACGTGACTGTGGTCAGAACAAAATAACAGTGTTTTCTTCACATACGGACCATATCTAGGTCAACTCTTCATCTGAAACTGATACAAAGCACAGTTCCATTAACATGCAATGCTTTCCACTTAAGAGCGAGAAACATGTGAGCTTTGTAAACGATGTACCTTCCTTTGAGCTGAAAATTGACTGAGTTTACCTGAAAAGATGTCTTGCTTGTAAGAAGACACAGAGCCTGGGATTTAACTCCATTTCTGAAGGGAAACACACAGCACAGTTCTCATGCATGAAACACACTCCGCTTGAGAGCAAGAAGCACGCTCTTGCTTTCTAGAGTCTATAATAGAGCCAGAAACTTGAAAGTGTACTCAGAGCGAAAGAACGGTGTTTCCTACACATTCGGACAATTGCTAGTCCAACTCTGGTTCTGAAACTGATAACAACCACAGGTTCTCTAATATCCAATGCTTTTCAGTTAGAGCAAGAAACGGGTGAGTTATGTAAAAGATGTAGCTTTGTTTGAGTGCAAGGTGACAGACTTTACGTGAAATGAAGTATTGCTTGTAGGAAGACACAGAGCCTGCGATTTAACTCCATTTCAGAAGGGAAACACACAGCAGAGTTCTCATGATGAAACACACTCTGCGTATAGGAAGCAGCACACTCTTGCTTTCTAGAGTCTATAATAGAGCCAGAAACTTGAAAGTGTGCTCAGAACAAAAGAACGGAGTTTCATACACATAGGGACCATTGCTAGTTCAACTCTGCTTCTGAAACTGATACAAACTACAAGTCATCTAACATCCAATGCTTTTCATTTAAGAGCGAGAAACGTGTGAGCTTCGTAAACGATTTATATTCATTTGAGCTGAAAAGTGTCTGCGTTTACCTGAAATGATGTCTTGCTTGTAGGAAGACACAGAGCTTGGAATTTAACTACATTTCTGAAGGGAAACCCACAGCACATTTCTCATCCATGAAACACACTCTGCTTTAGATCAAGAAGCACGCTCTTTCTTTCTAAGAGTCTCTAATACAGCAGGAAACGTGACTGTGGTCAGAACAAAATAACGGTGTTTCCTACAAATACCGACCAAATCTAGGTCAACTCTTCTTCTGAAACTGATACAAACCACATTTCCTCTAACATTCAATCCTTTCCACTTAAGAGAGAGAAACTTGTGAGTTTCGTGAACGATGTAGCTTCCTTTGACGTGAAAAGTGACCGAGTTTACCTAAAAGATGTCTTGCTTGTAGGAAGACACAGAGCCTGGGATTTAACTCCATTTCTGAAGGGAAACACACAGCACAGTTCTCACCATGAAACACACTCTGCATATAGGAAGAAGCGCGCTCATGCTTTCTAGAGTCTCTAGTAGAGCAGGAAACGTGAGTGTTCTCAGAACAAAATAACGGAGTTTCCTACTCATACAGACCATATATAGTCCAACTCTGCTTCTGAAACTGATACCAACCACAGGTCCTTTAATATCCAATGCTTTTCAGTTAGAGCAAGAAACGGGTGAGCTATGTAAAAGATGTAGCTTTGTTTGAGTGCAAGGTGACTGAGTTTACGTGAAATGAAGTATTACTTGTAGGAAGACACAGAGCCTGGGATTTAACTCCATTTCTGAAGGGAAACACACAGCACAGTTCTCACGACGAAACACACTCTGCATATAGGAAGAAGCATGCTCTTGCTTTCTGGAGTCTCTAATAGAGCCAGAAACCTGAGGGTACTCAGAAAAAAGATTGGTGTTTCCTACACATACGGACCATTGCTAGTTCTACTCTGCTTCTGAAACTGATACAAACCACAAGTCATCTAACATCCAATGCTTTTCAGTTAAGAGCAAGAAACGTGTGAGCTTCGTTAACGATTTATATTCATTTGAGCTGAAAAGTAACTGAGTTTACCTGAAATGATATCTTGCTTGTAGGAAGACACAGAGCCTGGAATTTAACTCCATTTCTGAAGGGAAACACACAGCACAGTTCTCATTCATGAAACACACTCTGCTTTAGAGCAAGAAGCACACTCTTGCTTTCTACGAGTCTCTAATACAGCACGAAACGTGACTGTAGTCAGAACAAAATAACGGTGTTTCCTACACATACGGAACATATCTAGGTCAACTCTTTTTCTGAAACTGATACAAAGCACAGTTCCGTTAACATGCAATGCTTTCAAGTTAAGAGCGAGAAACTTGTGAGCTTCATGAACGATGTAGCTTCTTTTGAGCTGAAAAGTGACTGGGTTTACAGAAAAGATGTCTTGCTTTTAGGAAGACACAGAGGCTGGGATTTAACTCCATTTCTGAAGGGAAACACACAGCACAGTTCTCATCCATGAAACACACTCTGCTTTAGAGCAAGAAGCACGCTCTTGCTTTCTAGAGTCTCTAATAGAGCCAGAAACTTGATTGTGTGCTCCGAACAAAAGAACGGTGTTCCCTACACATACGGACCATTGCTAGTTCAACTCTGCTTCTGAAACTGATACAAACCCAAGTCATCTAACATCCAATGCTTTTCAGTTAAGAACGAGATACGTGTGAGCTTCGTATACGATTTATATTCATTTGTGCTGAAAAGTGACTGCGTTTAACGGAAATGATTTCTTGCTTGTAGGAAGACACAGAGCCTGGGATTTAACTCCATTTCTGAAGGGAAATACACAGCACAGTTCTCATCCATGAAACACACTCTGCTTTAGAACACGAAGCATGCTCTTGCTTTCTAGAGTCTGTAATAGAGCCAGAATTTGAGGGTACTCTGAACAAAAGAATGGTGTTTCCTACACATACAGACCATTGCTAGTTCAACTCTGTGTCTGAAACTGATACAAACCACAGGTCCTCTAACATCCAATGCTTTAAAGTTAAGAGCAAGAAACATGTGAGCTACATGAACAATGTAGCTTTGTTTGAGTTGAAAGCTTACTGAATTTACGTGAAACAAAGTCTTGCTTGTAGGAAGATACAGAGCCTGAGATTTAATTCCATATCTGAAGGAAAACACACAGCACAGTTCTCACGACGAAACACACTCTGCATATAGGAAGAAGCACGCTCTTGCTTTCTGGAGTCTCTAATAGAGCCAGAAACCTGAGGGTACTCAGATAAAAGATTGGTGTTTCCTACACAAACGGACCATTGCCAGTTCAACTCTGCTTCTGAAACTAATACAAACCACAGTTCCTCTAATATGCAATGCTTTTCAGTTAGAGCAAGAAAAGGGTGAGCTACGTAAAAGATGTAGCTTTGTTTGAGCTGAAACGTGAGTCAGTTTACCTGAAACGAATTCTTGCTTGTAGGCAGACACAGAGCCTGGGATTTAACTCGATTTCTGAAGGGAAACACACAGCACAGTTGTCCTCCGTGAAACACACTCTGCTTTAGAGCAAGAAGCACGCTCTTGCTTTCTAGAGTCTCTAATAGACCCAGAAAGTTGAAAGTGTGCTCAGAACAAAAGAACGGTGTTTCCTACACATACGGACCATTCCTAGTTCAACTCTGCTTCTGAAACTGATACAAACCACAAGTCATCTAACCTCCAATGCTTTTCATTTAAGAGCGAGAATCGTGTGAGCTTAGTAAACGATTTATATTCATTTGAGCTGAAAAGTGACTGCGTTTACATGAAATGATTTCTTTTTTGTAGGAAGACACAGAGCCTGGGATTTAACTACATTTCTGAAGGGAAACCCACAGCACATTTCTCATCCATGAAACACACTCTGCTTTAGATCAGGAAACAAGCTCTTTCTTTCTAAGAGTCTCTAATACAGCTGGAAACGTGACTGTGGTCAGAACAAAATAACGGTGTTTCCTACACATAAGGACCAAATCTAGGTCAACTCTTCTTCTGAAACTGATACAAACCACATTTCCTGTAACATGCAATGCTTTCCACTTAAGAGAGAGAAACTTGTGAGTTTCGTGAACGATGTAGTGTCCTTTGACCTGAAAAGTGACTAAGTTTACCTGAAAAGATGTCTTGATTGTAGGAAGACACAGAGCCTGGGATTTAACGCCATTTCTGAAGGGAAACACACAGCACAGTTCTCACCATGAAACACACTCTGCGTATAGGAAGATGCGCGCTCATGCTTTCTGGAGTCTCTAGTAGAGCAGGAAACGTGAGTGTGCTCAGAACAAAAAAACGGAGTTTCCTACACATACAGACCATATCTAGTCCAACTCTGCTTCTGAAACTGATACCAACCACAGGTCCTCTAATATCAATGCTTTTCAGTTAGAGCAAGAAACGGGTAAGTTACGAAAAAGATGTAGCTTCGTTTGAGTGCAAGGTGACTGAGTTTACATGAAATGAAGTATTGCTTGTAGGAAGACACAGAGCCTGGGATTTATTTCCTTTTCTGAAGGGAAACACACAGCACAGTTCTCACAACGAAACACCCTCTGCTTTAGAGCAAGAAGCATGCTCTTGCTTTCTACGAGTCTCTAATACAGCACGAAACGTGACTGTGGTCAGAACAAAATAACGGTGTTTCCTACACATACGGACCATATCTAGGTCAACTCTTCTTCTGAAACTGATACAAAGCACAGTTCCATTAACATGCAATGCTTTCCACTTAAGAGCGAGAAACGTGTGAGCGTCATGAACGATGTAGCTTCCTTTGAGCTGAAAAGTGACTGGGTTTACAGAAAAGATGTCTTGCTTTTAGGAAGACACAGAGGCTGGGATTTAACTCCATTTCTGAAGGGAAACACACAGCACAGTTCTCATCCATGAAACACACTCTGCTTTAGAACATGAAGCATGCTCTTGCTTTCTAGAGTCTCTCATATAGCAAGAAAATTGAGGGTACTCAGAAAAAAAGTTCGGTGTTTCCTACACATATGGACCATATAAAGTTCAACTCTGCTTTTGAAACTGATACAAACCACAAGTCCTCTAACATCCAATGCTTTACAGTGAAGAGCATGAAACGTGTGAGCTACATGAACGATGTAGCTTTGTTTGAGCTAAAATTTGACTGAGTTTACGTGAAACAAAGTCTTGCTTGTAGGAAGATACAGAGCCTGTTATTTAAATCCATTTATGAAGGGAAACACACAGCACAGTTCTCATGACGAAACACACTCTGCGTATAGGAAGAAGGACGCTCTTGCTTTCTAGAGTCTCTAATTGAGCTTGAAACGTGAGTGTGCTCACAACAAAATAACGGAGTTTCCTACAAATACAGACCATATCTAGTCCAACTCTGCTTCTGACACTGATACAAACCACAGTTCCTCTAATATCCAATGCTTTTCAGTTAGAGCAAGAAACGGGTGAAATAAGAAAAATATGTAGGTTTGTTTGAGCTGAAACGTGTGTGAGTTTACCTGAAACGAAGTCTTGCTTGTAGGAAGACACAGAGCCTGGGATTTAACTCCATTTCTGAAGGGAAACACACAGCACAGTTTTCCTCCGTGAAACACACTCTGCTTTAGAGCAAGAAGCACGCTCTTGCTTTCTAGAGTCTATAATAGAGCCAGAAACTTGAAAGTGTACTCAGAGCAAAAGAACGGTGTTTCCTACACATTCGGACAATTGCTAGTCCAACTCTGGTTCTGAAACTGATACCAACCACAGGTTCTCTAATATCCAATGCTTTTCAGTTAGAGTAAGAAACGGGTGAGTTACGTAAAAGATGTAGCTTTGTTTGAGTGCAAGGTGACAGACTTTACGTGAAATGAAGTATTGCTTGTAGGAAGACACAGAGCCTGTGATTTAACTCCATTTCAGAAGGGAAACACACAGCACAGTTCTCACGATGAAACACACTCTGCATATAGGAAGCAGCACACTCTTGCTTTCTAGAGTCTATAATAGAACCAGAAACTTGAAAGTGTGCTCAGAACAAAAGAACGGTGTTTCATACACATAGGGACCATTGCTAGTTCAACTCTGCTTCTGAAACTGATACAAACTACAAGTCATCTAACATCCAATGCTTTTCATTTAAGAGCGAGAAACGTGTGAGCTTCGTAAACGATTTATATTCATTTGAGCTGAAAAGTGTCTGCGTTTACCTGAAATGATGTCTTGCTTGTAGGAAGACACAGAGCTTGGAATTTAACTACATTTCTGAAGGGAAACCCACAGCACATTTCTCATCCATGAAACACACTCTGCTTTAGATCAAGAAGCACGCTCTTTCTTTCTAAGAGTCTCTAATACAGCAGGAAACGTGACTGTGGTCAGAACAAAATAACGGTGTTTCCTACAAATACCGACCAAATCTAGGTCAACTCTTCTTCTGAAACTGATACAAACCACATTTCCTCTAACATGCAATCCTTTCCACTTAAGAGAGAGAAACTTGTGAGTTTCGTGAACGATGTAGCTTCCTTTGACCTGAAAAGTGACCGAGTTTACCTAAAAGATGTCTTGCTTGTAGGAAGACACAGAGCCTGGGATTTAACTCCATTTCTGAAGGGAAACACACAGCACAGTTCTCACCATGAAACACACTCTGCATATAGGAAGAAGCGCGCTCATGCTTTCTAGAGTCTCTAGTAGAGCAGGAAACGTGAGTGTTCTCAGAACAAAATAACGGAGTTTCCTACTCATACAGACCATATATAGTCCAACTCTGCTTCTGAAACTGATACCAACCACAGGTCCTTTAATATCCAATGCTTTTCAGTTAGAGCAAGAAACGGGTGAGCTATGTAAAAGATGTAGCTTTGTTTGAGTGCAAGGTGACTGAGTTTACGTGAAATGAAGTATTACTTGTAGGAAGACACAGAGCCTGGGATTTAACTCCATTTCTGAAGGGAAACACACAGCACAGTTCTCACGACGAAACACACTCTGCATATAGGAAGAAGCATGCTCATGCTTTCTGGAGTCTCTAATAGAGCCAGAAACCTGAGGGTACTCAGAAAAAAGATTGGTGTTTCCTACACATACGGACCATTGCTAGTTCTACTCTGCTTCTGAAACTGATACAAACCACAAGTCATCTAACATCCAATGCTTTTCAGTTAAGAGCAAGAAACGTGTGAGCTTCGTTAACGATTTATATTCATTTGAGCTGAAAAGTAACTGAGTTTACCTGAAATGATATCTTGCTTGTAGGAAGACACAGAGCCTGGAATTTAACTCCATTTCTGAAGGGAAACACACAGCACAGTTCTCATTCATGAAACACACTCTGCTTTAGAGCAAGAAGCACACTCTTGCTTTCTACGAGTCTCTAATACAGCACGAAACGTGACTGTAGTCAGAACAAAATAACGGTGTTTCCTACACATACGGAACATATCTAGGTCAACTCTTTTTCTGAAACTGATACAAAGCACAGTTCCGTTAACATGCAATGCTTTCAAGTTAAGAGCGAGAAACTTGTGAGCTTCATGAACGATGTAGCTTCTTTTGAGCTGAAAAGTGACTGGGTTTACAGAAAAGATGTCTTGCTTTTAGGAAGACACAGAGGCTGGGATTTAACTCCATTTCTGAAGGGAAACACACAGCACAGTTCTCATCCATGAAACACACTCTGCTTTAGAGCAAGAAGCACGCTCTTGCTTTCTAGAGTCTCTAATAGAGCCAGAAACTTGATTGTGTGCTCCGAACAAAAGAACGGTGTTCCCTACACATACGGACCATTGCTAGTTCAACTCTGCTTCTGAAACTGATACAAACCCAAGTCATCTAACATCCAATGCTTTTCAGTTAAGAACGAGATACATGTGAGCTTCGTATACGATTTATATTCATTTGTGCTGAAAAGTGACTGCGTTTAACGGAAATGATTTCTTGCTTGTAGGAAGACACAGAGCCTGGGATTTAACTCCATTTCTGAAGGGAAATACACAGCACAGTTCTCATCCATGAAACACACTCTGCTTTAGAACACGAAGCATGCTCTTGCTTTCTAGAGTCTGTAATAGAGCCAGAATTTGAGGGTACTCTGAACAAAAGAATGGTGTTTCCTACACATACAGACCATTGCTAGTTCAACTCTGTGTCTGAAACTGATACAAACCACAGGTCCTCTAACATCCAATGCTTTAAAGTTAAGAGCAAGAAACATGTGAGCTACATGAACAATGTAGCTTTGTTTGAGCTGAAAGCTTACTGAATTTACGTGAAACAAAGTCTTGCTTGTAGGAAGATACAGAGCCTGAGATTTAACTCCATTTCTGAAGGGAAACACACAGCACAGTTCTCACGACGAAACACACTCTGCGTATAGGAAGAAGCATGCTCTTGCTTTCTAGAGTCTCTAATAGAGCAGGAAACGTGAGTGTGCTCAGAACAAAATAACGGAATTTCCCACACATACAGAGCATATCTAGTCCAACTCTGCTTCTGAAACTGATACAAACCACAGTTCCTCTAATATCCAATGCTTTTCAGTTAGAGCCAGAAAAGGGTGAGGTACGTAAAAGATGTAGCTTTGTTTGAGCTGAAACGTGAGTGAGTTTACCTGAAACGAAGCCTTGCTTGTAGGAAGACACAGAGCCTGGGATTTAATTCCATATCTGAAGGAAAACACACAGCACAGTTCTCACGACGAAACACACTCTGCATATAGGAAGAAGCACGCTCTTGCTTTCTGGAGTCTCTAATAGAGCCAGAAACCTGAGGGTACTCAGATAAAAGATTGGTGTTTCCTACACAAACGGACCATTGCCAGTTCAACTCTGCTTCTGAAACTGATACAAACCACAGTTCCTCTAATATGCAATGCTTTTCAGTTAGAGCAAGAAAAGGGTGAGCTACGTAAAAGATGTAGCTTTGTTTGAGCTGAAACGTGAGTCAGTTTACCTGAAACGAATTCTTGCTTGTAGGCAGACACAGAGCCTGGGATTTAACTCGATTTCTGAAGGGAAACACACAGCACAGTTGTCCTCCGTGAAACACACTCTGCTTTAGAGCAAGAAGCACGCTCTTGCTTTCTAGAGTCTCTAATAGACCCAGAAAGTTGAAAGTGTGCTCAGAACAAAAGAACGGTGTTTCCTACACATACGGACCATTCCTAGTTCAACTCTGCTTCTGAAACTGATACAAACCACAAGTCATCTAACCTCCAATGCTTTTCATTTAAGAGCGAGAATCGTGTGAGCTTAGTAAACGATTTATATTCATTTGAGCTGAAAAGTGACTGCGTTTACATGAAATGATTTCTTTTTTGTAGGAAGACACAGAGCCTGGGATTTAACTACATTTCTGAAGGGAAACCCACAGCACATTTCTCATCCATGAAACACACTCTGCTTTAGATCAGGAAACAAGCTCTTTCTTTCTAAGAGTCTCTAATACAGCTGGAAACGTGACTGTGGTCAGAACAAAATAAAGGTGTTTCCTACACATAAGGACCAAATCTAGGTCAACTCTTCTTCTGAAACTGATACAAACCACATTTCCTGTAACATGCAATGCTTTCCACTTAAGAGAGAGAAACTTGTGAGTTTCGTGAACGATGTAGTGTCCTTTGACCTGAAAAGTGACAAAGTTTACCTGAAAAGATGTCTTGATTGTAGGAAGACACAGAGCCTGGGATTTAACGCCATTTCTGAAGGGAAACACACAGCACAGTTCTCACCATGAAACACACTCTGCGTATAGGAAGATGCGCGCTCATGCTTTCTGGAGTCTCTAGTAGAGCAGGAAACGTGAGTGTGCTCAGAACAAAAAAACGGAGTTTCCTACACATACAGACCATATCTAGTCCAACTCTGCTTCTGAAACTGATACCAACCACAGGTCCTCTAATATCAATGCTTTTCAGTTAGAGCAAGAAACAGGTAAGTTACGAAAAAGATGTAGCTTCGTTTGAGTGCAAGGTGACTGAGTTTACATGAAATGAAGTATTGCTTGTAGGAAGACACAGAGCCTGGGATTTATTTCCTTTTCTGAAGGGAAACACACAGCACAGTTCTCACAACGAAACACCCTCTGCTTTAGAGCAAGAAGCATGCTCTTGCTTTCTACGAGTCTCTAATACAGCACGAAACGTGACTGTGGTCAGAACAAAATAACGGTGTTTCCTACACATACGGACCATATCTAGGTCAACTCTTCTTCTGAAACTGATACAAAGCACAGTTCCATTAACATGTAATGCTTTCCACTTAAGAGCGAGAAACGTGTGAGCGTCATGAACGATGTAGCTTCCTTTGAGCTGAAAAGTGACTGGGTTTACAGAAAAGATGTCTTGCTTTTAGGAAGACACAGAGGCTGGGATTTAACTCCATTTCTGAAGGGAAACACACAGCACAGTTCTCATCCATGAAACACACTCTGCTTTAGAACATGAAGCATGCTCTTGCTTTCTAGAGTCTCTCATATAGCAAGAAAATTGAGGGTACTCAGAAAAAAAGTTCGGTGTTTCCTACACATATGGACCATATAAAGTTCAACTCTGCTTTTGAAACTGATACAAACCACAAGTCCTCTAACATCCAATGCTTTACAGTGAAGAGCATGAAACGTGTGAGCTACATGAACGATGTAGCTTTGTTTGAGCTAAAATTTGACTGAGTTTACGTGAAACAAAGTCTTGCTTGTAGGAAGATACAGAGCCTGTTATTTAAATCCATTTATGAAGGGAAACACACAGCACAGTTCTCATGACGAAACACACTCTGCGTATAGGAAGAAGGACGCTCTTGCTTTCTAGAGTCTCTAATTGAGCTTGAAACGTGAGTGTGCTCACAACAAAATAACGGAGTTTCCTACAAATACAGACCATACCTAGTCCAACTCTGCTTCTGACACTGATACAAACCACAGTTCCTCTAATATCCAATGCTTATCAGTTAGAGCAAGAAACGGGTGAAATAAGAAAAATATGTAGGTTTGTTTGAGCTGAAACGTGTGTGAGTTTACCTGAAACGAAGTCTTGCTTGTAGGAAGACACAGAGCCTGGGATTTAACTCCATTTCTGAAGGGAAACACACAGCACAGTTTTCCTCCGTGAAACACACTCTGCTTTAGAGCAAGAAGCACGCTCTTGCTTTCTAGAGTCTATAATAGAGCCAGAAACTTGAAAGTGTACTCAGAGCAAAAGAACGGTGTTTCCTACACATTCGGACAATTGCTAGTCCAACTCTGGTTCTGAAACTGATACCAACCACAGGTTCTCTAATATCCAATGCTTTTCAGTTAGAGTAAGAAACGGGTGAGTTACGTAAAAGATGTAGCTTTGTTTGAGTGCAAGGTGACAGACTTTACGTGAAATGAAGTATTGCTTGTAGGAAGACACAGAGCCTGTGATTTAACTCCATTTCAGAAGGGAAACACACAGCACAGTTCTCACGATGAAACACACTCTGCATATAGGAAGCAGCACACTCTTGCTTTCTAGAGTCTATAATAGAACCAGAAACTTGAAAGTGTGCTCAGAACAAAAGAACGGTGTTTCATACACATAGGGACCATTGCTAGTTCAACTCTGCTTCTGAAACTGATACAAACTACAAGTCATCTAACATCCAATGCTTTTCATTTAAGAGCGAGAAACGTGTGAGCTTCGTAAACGATTTATATTCATTTGAGCTGAAAAGTGTCTGCGTTTACCTGAAATGATGTCTTGCTTGTAGGAAGACACAGAGCTTGGAATTTAACTACATTTCTGAAGGGAAACCCACAGCACATTTCTCATCCATGAAACACACTCTGCTTTAGATCAAGAAGCACGCTCTTTCTTTCTAAGAGTCTCTAATACAGCAGGAAACGTGACTGTGGTCAGAACAAAATAACGGTGTTTCCTACAAATACCGACCAAATCTAGGTCAACTCTTCTTCTGAAACTGATACAAACCACATTTCCTCTAACATGCAATCCTTTCCACTTAAGAGAGAGAAACTTGTGAGTTTCGTGAACGATGTAGCTTCCTTTGACCTGAAAAGTGACCGAGTTTACCTAAAAGATGTCTTGCTTGTAGGAAGACACAGAGCCTGGGATTTAACTCCATTTCTGAAGGGAAACACACAGCACAGTTCTCACCATGAAACACACTCTGCATATAGGAAGAAGCGCGCTCATGCTTTCTAGAGTCTCTAGTAGAGCAGGAAACGTGAGTGTTCTCAGAACAAAATAACGGAGTTTCCTACTCATACAGACCATATATAGTCCAACTCTGCTTCTGAAACTGATACCAACCACAGGTCCTTTAATATCCAATGCTTTTCAGTTAGAGCAAGAAACGGGTGAGCTATGTAAAAGATGTAGCTTTGTTTGAGTGCAAGGTGACTGAGTTTACGTGAAATGAAGTATTACTTGTAGGAAGACACAGAGCCTGGGATTTAACTCCATTTCTGAAGGGAAACACACAGCACAGTTCTCACGACGAAACACACTCTGCATATAGGAAGAAGCATGCTCATGCTTTCTGGAGTCTCTAATAGAGCCAGAAACCTGAGGGTACTCAGAAAAAAGATTGGTGTTTCCTACACATACGGACCATTGCTAGTTCTACTCTGCTTCTGAAACTGATACAAACCACAAGTCATCTAACATCCAATGCTTTTCAGTTAAGAGCAAGAAACGTGTGAGCTTCGTTAACGATTTATATTCATTTGAGCTGAAAAGTAACTGAGTTTACCTGAAATGATATCTTGCTTGTAGGAAGACACAGAGCCTGGAATTTAACTCCATTTCTGAAGGGAAACACACAGCACAGTTCTCATTCATGAAACACACTCTGCTTTAGAGCAAGAAGCACACTCTTGCTTTCTACGAGTCTCTAATACAGCACGAAACGTGACTGTAGTCAGAACAAAATAACGGTGTTTCCTACACATACGGAACATATCTAGGTCAACTCTTTTTCTGAAACTGATACAAAGCACAGTTCCGTTAACATGCAATGCTTTCAAGTTAAGAGCGAGAAACTTGTGAGCTTCATGAACGATGTAGCTTCTTTTGAGCTGAAAAGTGACTGGGTTTACAGAAAAGATGTCTTGCTTTTAGGAAGACACAGAGGCTGGGATTTAACTCCATTTCTGAAGGGAAACACACAGCACAGTTCTCATCCATGAAACACACTCTGCTTTAGAGCAAGAAGCACGCTCTTGCTTTCTAGAGTCTCTAATAGAGCCAGAAACTTGATTGTGTGCTCCGAACAAAAGAAAGGTGTTCCCTACACATACGGACCATTGCTAGTTCAACTCTGCTTCTGAAACTGATACAAACCCAAGTCATCTAACATCCAATGCTTTTCAGTTAAGAACGAGATACGTGTGAGCTTCGTATACGATTTATATTCATTTGTGCTGAAAAGTGACTGCGTTTAACGGAAATGATTTCTTGCTTGTAGGAAGACACAGAGCCTGGGATTTAACTCCATTTCTGAAGGGAAATACACAGCACAGTTCTCATCCATGAAACACACTCTGCTTTAGAACACGAAGCATGCTCTTGCTTTCTAGAGTCTGTAATAGAGCCAGAATTTGAGGGTACTCTGAACAAAAGAATGGTGTTTCCTACACATACAGACCATTGCTAGTTCAACTCTGTGTCTGAAACTGATACAAACCACAGGTCCTCTAACATCCAATGCTTTAAAGTTAAGAGCAAGAAACATGTGAGCTACATGAACAATGTAGCTTTGTTTGAGCTGAAAGCTTACTGAATTTACGTGAAACAAAGTCTTGCTTGTAGGAAGATACAGAGCCTGAGATTTAACTCCATTTCTGAAGGGAAACACACAGCACAGTTCTCACGACGAAACACACTCTGCGTATAGGAAGAAGCATGCTCTTGCTTTCTAGAGTCTCTAATAGAGCAGGAAACGTGAGTGTGCTCAGAACAAAATAACGGAATTTCCCACACATACAGAGCATATCTAGTCCAACTCTGCTTCTGAAACTGATACAAACCACAGTTCCTCTAATATCCAATGCTTTTCAGTTAGAGCCAGAAAAGGGTGAGGTACGTAAAAGATGTAGCTTTGTTTGAGCTGAAACGTGAGTGAGTTTACCTGAATCGAAGCCTTGCTTGTAGGAAGACACAGAGCCTGGGATTTAATTCCATATCTGAAGGAAAACACACAGCACAGTTCTCACGACGAAACACACTCTGCATATAGGAAGAAGCACGCTCTTGCTTTCTGGAGTCTCTAATAGAGCCAGAAACCTGAGGGTACTCAGATAAAAGATTGGTGTTTCCTACACAAACGGACCATTGCCAGTTCAACTCTGCTTCTGAAACTGATACAAACCACAGTTCCTCTAATATGCAATGCTTTTCAGTTAGAGCAAGAAAAGGGTGAGCTACGTAAAAGATGTAGCTTTGTTTGAGCTGAAACGTGAGTCAGTTTACCTGAAACGAATTCTTGCTTGTAGGCAGACACAGAGCCTGGGATTTAACTCGATTTCTGAAGGGAAACACACAGCACAGTTGTCCTCCGTGAAACACACTCTGCTTTAGAGCAAGAAGCACGCTCTTGCTTTCTAGAGTCTCTAATAGACCCAGAAAGTTGAAAGTGTGCTCAGAACAAAAGAACGGTGTTTCCTACACATACGGACCATTCCTAGTTCAACTCTGCTTCTGAAACTGATACAAACCACAAGTCATCTAACCTCCAATGCTTTTCATTTAAGAGCGAGAATCGTGTGAGCTTAGTAAACGATTTATATTCATTTGAGCTGAAAAGTGACTGCGTTTACATGAAATGATTTCTTTTTTGTAGGAAGACACAGAGCCTGGGATTTAACTACATTTCTGAAGGGAAACCCACAGCACATTTCTCATCCATGAAACACACTCTGCTTTAGATCAGGAAACAAGCTCTTTCTTTCTAAGAGTCTCTAATACAGCTGGAAACGTGACTGTGGTCAGAACAAAATAACGGTGTTTCCTACACATAAGGACCAAATCTAGGTCAACTCTTCTTCTGAAACTGATACAAACCACATTTCCTGTAACATGCAATGCTTTCCACTTAAGAGAGAGAAACTTGTGAGTTTCGTGAACGATGTAGTGTCCTTTGAGCTGAAAAGTGACTAAGTTTACCTGAAAAGATGTCTTGATTGTAGGAAGACACAGAGCCTGGGATTTAACGCCATTTCTGAAGGGAAACACACAGCACAGTTCTCACCATGAAACACACTCTGCGTATAGGAAGATGCGCGCTCATGCTTTCTGGAGTCTCTAGTAGAGCAGGAAACGTGAGTGTGCTCAGAACAAAAAAAACGGAGTTTCCTACACATACAGACCATATCTAGTCCAACTCTGCTTCTGAAACTGATACCAACCACAGGTCCTCTAATATCAATGCTTTTCAGTTAGAGCAAGAAACAGGTAAGTTACGAAAAAGATGTAGCTTCGTTTGAGTGCAAGGTGACTGAGTTTACATGAAATGAAGTATTGCTTGTAGGAAGACACAGAGCCTGGGATTTATTTCCTTTTCTGAAGGGAAACACACAGCACAGTTCTCACAACGAAACACCCTCTGCTTTAGAGCAAGAAGCATGCTCTTGCTTTCTACGAGTCTCTAATACAGCACGAAACGTGACTGTGGTCAGAACAAAATAACGGTGTTTCCTACACATACGGACCATATCTAGGTCAACTCTTCTTCTGAAACTGATACAAAGCACAGTTCCATTAACATGCAATGCTTTCCACTTAAGAGCGAGAAACGTGTGAGCGTCATGAACAATGTAGCTTCCTTTGAGCTGAAAAGTGACTGGGTTTACAGAAAAGATGTCTTGCTTTTAGGAAGACACAGAGGCTGGGATTTAACTCCATTTCTGAAGGGAAACACACAGCACAGTTCTCATCCATGAAACACACTCTGCTTTAGAACATGAAGCATGCTCTTGCTTTCTAGAGTCTCTCATATAGCAAGAAAATTGAGGGTACTCAGAAAAAAAGTTCGGTGTTTCCTACACATATGGACCATATAAAGTTCAACTCTGCTTTTGAAACTGATACAAACCACAAGTCCTCTAACATCCAATGCTTTACAGTGAAGAGCATGAAACGTGTGAGCTACATGAACGATGTAGCTTTGTTTGAGCTAAAATTTGACTGAGTTTACGTGAAACAAAGTCTTGCTTGTAGGAAGATACAGAGCCTGTTATTTAAATCCATTTATGAAGGGAAACACACAGCACAGTTCTCATGACGAAACACACTCTGCGTATAGGAAGAAGGACGCTCTTGCTTTCTAGAGTCTCTAATTGAGCTTGAAACGTGAGTGTGCTCACAACAAAATAACGGAGTTTCCTACAAATACAGACCATATCTAGTCCAACTCTGCTTCTGACACTGATACAAACCACAGTTCCTCTAATATCCAATGCTTTTCAGTTAGAGCAAGAAACGGGTGAAATAAGAAAAATATGTAGGTTTGTTTGAGCTGAAACGTGTGTGAGTTTACCTGAAACGAAGTCTTGCTTGTAGGAAGACACAGAGCCTGGGATTTAACTCCATTTCTGAAGGGAAACACACAGCACAGTTTTCCTCCGTGAAACACACTCTGCTTTAGAGCAAGAAGCACGCTCTTGCTTTCTAGAGTCTATAATAGAGCCAGAAACTTGAAAGTGTACTCAGAGCAAAAGAACGGTGTTTACTACACATTCGGACAATTGCTAGTCCAACTCTGGTTCTGAAACTGATACCAACCACAGGTTCTCTAATATCCAATGCTTTTCAGTTAGAGCAAGAAACGGGTGAGTTACGTAAAAGATGTAGCTTTGTTTGAGTGCAAGGTGACAGACTTTACGTGAAATGAAGTATTGCTTGTAGGAAGACACAGAGCCTGTGATTTAACTCCATTTCAGAAGGGAAACACACAGCACAGTTCTCACGATGAAACACACTCTGCATATAGGAAGCAGCACACTCTTGCTTTCTAGAGTCTATAATAGAACCAGAAACTTGAAAGTGTGCTCAGAACAAAAGAACGGTGTTTCATACACATAGGGACCATTGCTAGTTCAACTCTGCTTCTGAAACTGATACAAACTACAAGTCATCTAACATCCAATGCTTTTCATTTAAGAGCGAGAAACGTGTGAGCTTCGTAAACGATTTATATTCATTTGAGCTGAAAAGTGTCTGCGTTTACCTGAAATGATGTCTTGCTTGTAGGAAGACACAGAGCTTGGAATTTAACTACATTTCTGAAGGGAAACCCACAGCACATTTCTCATCCATGAAACACACTCTGCATTAGATCAAGAAGCACGCTCTTTCTTTCTAAGAGTCTCTAATACAGCAGGAAACGTGACTGTGGTCAGAACAAAATAACGGTGTTTCCTACAAATACGGACCAAATCTAGGTCAACTCTTCTTCTGAAACTGATACAAACCACATTTCCTCTAACATGCAATCCTTTCCACTTAAGAGAGAGAAACGTGTGAGTTTCGTGAACGATGTAGCTTCCTTTGACCTGAAAAGTGACCGAGTTTACCTGAAAAGATGTCTTGCTTGTAGGAAGACACAGAGCCTGGGATTTAACTCCATTTCTGAAGGGAAACACACAGCACAGTTCTCACCATGAAACACACTCTGCATATAGGAAGAAGCGCACTCATGCTTTCTAGAGTCTCTAGTAGAGCAGGAAACGTGAGTGTGCTCAGAACAAAATAACGGAGTTTCCTACTCAGACAGACCATATATAGTCCAACTCTGCTTCTGAAACTGATACCAACCACAGGTCCTTTAATATCCAATGCTTTTCAGTTAGAGCAAGAAACGGGTGAGCTACGTAAAAGATGTAGCTTTGTTTGAGTGCAAGGTGACTGAGTTTACGGGAAATGAAGTATTGCTTGTAGGAAGACACAGAGCCTGGGATTTAACTCCATTTCTGAAGGTAAACACACAGCACAGTTCTATGACGAAACACACTCTGCATATAGGATGAAGCATGCTCTTGCTTTCTGGAGTCTCTAATAGAGCCAGAAACCTGAGGGTACTCAGAAAAAAGATTGGTGTTTCCTACACATACGGACCATTGCTAGTTCTACTCTTCTTCTGAAACTGATACAAACCACAAGTCATCTAACATCCAATGCTGTTCATTAAGAGCAAGAAACGTGTGAGCTTCGTTAACGATTTATATTCATTTGAGCTGAAAAGTAACTGAGTTTACCTGAAATGATATCTTGCTTGTAGGAAGACACAGAGCCTGGAATTTAACTCCATTTCTGAAGGGAAACACACAGCACAGTTCTCATCCATGAAACACACTCTGCTATAGAGCTAGAAGCACACTCTTGCTTTCTACGAGTCTCTAATACAGCACGAAACGTGACTGTAGACAGAACAAAATAACGGTGTTTCCTACACATACGGACCATATCTAGGTCAACTCTTTTTCTGAAACTGATACAAAGCACAGTTCCATTAACATGCAATGCTTTCAAGTTAAGAGCGAGAAACGTGTGAGCTTCATGAACAATGTAGCTTCTTTTGAGCTGAAAAGTAACTGGGTTTACAAAAAAGATGTCTTGCTTTTAGGAAGACACAGAGGCTGGGATTTAACTCCATTTCTGAAGGGAAACACACAGCACAGTTCTCATCCATGAAACACACTCTGCTTTAGAGCAAGAAGCACGCTCTTGCTTTCTAGAGTCTCTAATAGAGCCAGAAACTTGATTGTGTGCTCAGAAAAAAAAAACGGTGTTCCCTACACATACGGACCATTGCTAGTTCAACTCTGCTTCTGAAACTGATACAAACCCAAGTCATCTAACATCCAATGCTTTTCAGTTAAGGACGAGATACGTGTTAGCTTCGTATACGATTTATATTCATTTGTGCTGAAAAGTGACTGCGTTTAACGGAAATGATTTCTTGCTTGTAGGAAGACTCAGAGCCTGGGATTTAACTCCATTTCTGAAGGGAAATACACAGCACAGTTCTCATCCATGAAACACACTCTGCTTTAGAACACGAAGCATGCTCTTGCTTTCTAGAGTCTGTAATAGAGCCAGAATTTGAGGGTACTCTGAACAAAAGAATGGTGTTTCCTACACATACAGACCATTGCTAGTTCAACTCTTTGTCTGAAACTGATAAAAACTACAGGTCCTCTAACATCCAATGCTTTAAAGTTAAGAGCAAGAAACGTGTGAGCTACATGAACAATGTAGCTTTGTTTGAGCTGAAAGGTGACTGAATTTACGTGAAACAAAGTCTTGCTTGTAGGAAGATACAGAGCCTGAGATTTAACTCCATTTCTGAAGGGAAACACTCAGCACAGTTCTCACAACGAAACACACTCTGCGTATAGGAAGAAGCATGCTCTTGCTTTCTAGAGTCTCTAATAGAGCAGGAAACGTGAGTGTGCTCAGAACAAAATAACGGAATTTGCCACACATACAGAGCATATCTAGTCCAACTCTGCTTCTGAAACTGATACAAACCACAGTTCCTCTAATATCCAATGCTTTTCAGTTAGAGCCAGAAAAGGGTGAGGTACGTAAAAGATGTAGCTTTGTTTGAGCTGAAACGTGAGTGAGTTTACCTGAAACTAAGTCTTGCTTGTAGGAAGACACAGAGCCTGGAATTTAACTCCATTTCTGAAGGAAAACACACAGCACAGTTCTCACGACGAAACACACTCTGCATATAGGAAGAAGCATGCTCTTGCTTTCTGGAGTCTCTAATAGAACCAGAAACCTGAGGGTACTCAGAAAAAAGATTGGTGTTTCCTACACATACGGACCATTGCCAGTTCAACTCTGCTTCTGAAACTGATACAAACTACAGTTCCTCTAATATGCAATGCTTTTCAGTTAGAGCAAGAAAAGGGTGAGCTACGTAAAAGATGTAGCTTTGTTTGAGCTGAAACGTGAGTCAGTTTACCTGAAACGAATTCTTGCTTGTAGGCAGACACAGAGCCTGGGATTTAACACGATTTCTGAAGGGAAACACACAGCACAGTTGTCCTCCGTGAAACACACTCTGCTTTAGAGCAAGAAGCACGCTCTTGCTTTCTAGAGTCTCTAATAGAGCCAGAAAGTTGAAAGTGTGCTCAGAACAAAGGAACGGTGTTTCCTACACATACGGACCATTGCTAGTTCAACTCTGCTTCTGAAACTGATACAAACCACAAGTCATCTAACATGCAATGCTTTTCATTTAAGAGCGAGAATCGTGTGAGCTTTGTAAACGATTTATATTCATTTGAGCTAAAAGTGACTGCGTTTACCTGAAAAGATTTCTTGAATGTAGGAAGACACAGAGCCTAGAATTTAACTCCTTTTCTAAAGGGAAACACACAGCACAGTTCTCATTCATGAAGCACACTCTGCTTTAGAGCAAGAAGCACGCTCTTGCTTTCTAAGTGTCTCTAATACAGCAGGAAACGTGACTGTGGTCAGAACAAAATAACGGTGTTTCCTACACATACGGACCAAATCTAGGTCAACTCTTCTTCTGAAACTGATACAAACCACATTTCCTCTGACATGCAATGCTTTCCACTTAAGAGAGAGAAACGTGTGAGTTTCGTGAACGATGTAGCTTCCTTTGAGCTGAAAAGTGACTGAGTTTACCTGAAATGATTTCTTTTTATAGGAAGACACAGAGCCTGGGATTTAACTACATTTCTGAAGGGAAACACAGAGCACAGTTCTCATCCATGAAACACACTCTGCTTTAGGACAAGAAGCATGCTCTTGCTTTCTAGAGTCTCTAATAGAGCCAGAATTTGAGGGTACTCTGAACAAAAGAATGGTGTTTCCTACACATACGGACCTTTGCTAGTTCAACTCTGTTTCTGAAACTGATACAAACCACAGGTCCTCTAACATCCAATGCTTTAAAGTTAAGAGTAAGAAACGTGGAGCTACATAAAAGATGTAGCTTTGTTTGAGCTGAAAGGTCACTGAATTTACATGAAACGAAGTCTTGCTTGTAGGAAGATTCAGAGCCTGTGATTTAACTCCATTTCTGAAGGGAAACACAGAGCAAAGTTCTTACGACGAAACACACTCTGCATATAGGAAGAAGCACGCTCTTGCTTCCTAGAGTCTCTAATAGAGCAGGAAACGTGAGTGTGCTCAGAACAAAATAACGTTGTTTCCTACACATACAGACCATATCTAGTCCAATTCTGCTTCTGAAACTGATACAAACCACAGTTCCTCTAATCTCCAATGCTTTTCAGTTAGAGCAAGAAACGGGTGAGCTACGTAAAAGATGTAGATTTGTTTGAGCTGAAACGTGTGTGAGTTTACCTGAAACGAAGTCTTGCTTGTAGGAAGACACAGAGCCTGGGATTTAACTCCATTTCTGAAGGGAAACAAACAGCACAGTTGTCCTCCGTGAAACACACTCTGCTTTAGAGCAAGAAGCATGCTCTTGCTTTCTAGAGTCTCTAATAGAGCCAGAAACTTGAGGGTACTCAGAAGAAAAGAATGGTGTTTCCTACACATACGGACCATTGCTAGTTCAACTCTGATTCTGTAACTGATACAAACCACAGATCCTCTAACATGCATTGCATTACAGTTAAGAGCAAGAAACTTGTGAGCTACGTGAACGCTGTAGCTCTGTTTGAGCTGAAAGGTGACTGAATTTACGTGAAATGAGGTCTTGCTTGTAGGAAGATACAGAGCCTGTGATTTAACTCCATTTCTGAAGGGAAACACACAGCACAGTTCTCACCATGAAACACACTCTGCGTATAGGAAGAAGCACGCTCTTGCTTTCTAAGAGTCTCTAATACAGCAGGAAACGTGACTGTGGTCAGAACAAAATAACGGTGTTTCCTACACATACGGACCATATCTAGGTCAACTCTTCTTCTGAAACTGATACAAAGCACAGTTCCATTAACTTGCATTGCTTTCCATTTAAGAACAAGAAACGTGTGAGATTTGTGAACGATGTAGCTTCCTTTGAGTTGAAAAGTGACTGAGTTTACCTGAAAAGATGTGTTGCTTGTAGGAAGACACAGACCCTGGGATTTAACTCCATTTCTGAAGGGAAACACACAGCACAGTTCTCATCCATGAAACACACTCTGCTTTAGAGCAAGAAGCATGCTCTTGCTTTCTAGAGTGTCTAACAGAGCCAGAAAATTGAAAGTGTACTCAGAGCAAAAGAACGGTGTTTCCTACACATACGGACCATTGCTCGTTCAACTCTGCTTCTGAAACTGATACAAACCACAAGTCATCTAACATCCAATGCTTTTCAGTTAAGAGCGAGAAACGTGTGAGCTTCATAAACGATTTATATTCATTTGAATTGAAAAGTGTCTGCGTTTACCTGAAATGATGTCTTGCTTGTAGGAAGACACAGAGCCTGTAATTTAACTACATTTCTGAAGGGAAACAAACAGCACATTTCTCATCCATGAAACACACTCTGCTTTAGATCAAGAAGCACGCTCTTTCTTTCTAAGAGTCTCAGATACAGCAGGAAACGTGACTGTGGTCAGAACAAAATAATGGTGTTTCCTACACATAAGGACCAAATCTAGTTCAACTCTTGTTCTGAAACTGATACAAACCACATTTCGTCTAACATGCAATGCTTTCCAATTAAGAGAGAGAAACGTGTGAGTTTCGTGAACGATGTAGCTTCCTTTGAGCTGAAAAGTGACTGAGTTTACCTGAAAAGATGTCTTGCTTGTAGGAAGACACAGAGCCTGGGATTTAAGTCCACTTCTGAAGGGAAACACACAGCACAGTTCTCATCCATGAAACACACTCTGCTTTAGAGCAAGAAGCATGCTCTTGCTTTCTAGAGTCTCTAATAGAGCCAGAAACTTGAGGGAACTCAGAACAAAAGAACGGTGTTCCCTACACATACGGACTATTGCTAGTTCAACTCTGCTTCTGAAACTGATAGAAACCACAGTTCAGGTAACATGCAATGCTTTCCAGTTAAGAGCGAGAAACGTGTGAGCTTCGTGAATGATTTATATTCATTTGAGCTGAAAAGTGACTGCGTTTACCTGAAAAGATTTCTTGCTTGTAGGAAGACACAGAGCCTGGAATTTAACTCCATTTCAGAAGGGAAACACACAGCACAGTTCTCATCCATGAAATACAGTCTGCTTTAGAGCAAGAAGCACGCTCTTGCTTTCTAGAGTCTATAATAGAGCCAGAAACTTGAAAGTGTAGTCAGAGCAAAAGAACGGTGTTTCCTACAAATTTGGACCATTGCTAGTCCAACTGTGCTTCTGAAACTGATACAAACCACAGTTCCTGTAACATGCAATGCTTTGCAGTTAAGAGCACGAAACGTGTGAGCTTCGTGAATGTTTAGCTTCCTTTGAGCTGAAAAGTGACTGAGTTTACCTGAAAATATGTCTTGCTTGTAGGAAGAACCAGTGCCTGTGATTTAACTCTATTTCTGAAGGGAAACACACAGCACAGTTCTCACGATGAAACACATTCTGCATATAGGAAGAAGCACGCTCTTGCTTTCTAGAGTCTTAATAGTGCAGGAAACGTTTGTGTGCTCAGAACAAAAGAACGGAGTTTCCTACACATACAGGCCATATCTAGTCCAACTCTGCTTCTGAAACTGATACAAACCACAGTACCTCTAATATCCAATGCTTTTTAGTTAGAGCAAGAAACGTGTGAGCTAATTAAACGATGTAGCTTTGTTTGAGCTGAAAGTTGAGTGAGTTTACCTGAAAGGAAGTCTTGCTTGTAGGAAGACACAGAGCCTGGAATTTAACTCCATTTCTGAAGGGAAACACACAGCACAGTTCTCATCCTTGAAACACACTCTGTGTATAGGAAGAAGCAGGCTATTGCTTTCTAGAGTCTCTAATAGAGCAGGAAACGTGAGTGTGCTCAGAACAAAAGAACGGTGTTTCCTATACATAAGGACCATATTTTGTTCAACTCTGCTTCTGAAACTGATACAAACCACAGGTCCTCTAACATCCAATGCTTTGCAGTTAAGAGCAAGAAACGTGTGAGCTACGTAAACGATGTTGTTTTGTTTGAGATGAAAGGTGACTGAGCTTATGTGAAACGAAATCTTGCTTGTAGGAAGATACAGAGCCTGTGATATAACTCCATTTCTGAAGGGAAACACACAGCACAGTTCTCATCCATGAAACACACTCTGCTTTAGAGCAAGTAGCACGCTCTTGCTTTCTAGAGTCTATAATAGAGCGCGAAACTTGAAAGTGTACTCAGAGCAAAAGAACGGTGTTTCCTACACATTCGGACCATTGGTAGTCCAACTCTGCTCCTGAAACTGATAAAAACCACAGTTCCTGTAACATGAATTGCTTTCCAGTTAAGAGAGAGAACCTTGTGAGCTTCGTGAATGATATAGCTTCCTTTGAGCCTAAAAGTGAAGGAGTTTACATGAAAAGATGTTTGCTTGTAGGTAGACACAAAGCCTGGGATTTAACTCCATTTCTGAAAGGAAACACAAAGCACAGTTCTCATCCATGAAACACACTCTGCGTATAGGAAGAAGCACGCTATTGCTTTCTAAGTCTATAATAGAGCAGGAAACCTGAGTGTGCTCAGAAAAAACTACAGGTGTTTCCTACACATACAGACCATTGCTAGTTCAACTCTGCTTCTGAAACTGATACAAAGCACAAGTCATATAACATCCAATGGTTTTCAGTTAAGAGCGAGAAACGTGTGAGCTTCGTAAACGATTTATATTCATTTGAGCTGAAAAGTGACTGCGTTTACCTGAAATGATGTCTTGCTTGTAGGAAGACACAGAGCCTGGAATTTAACACCATTTCTGAAGTGAAACACACAGAACAGTTCTCATCCATGAAACACACTCTGCTTTAGAGCAAGAAGCACGCTCTTGCTTTCTAAGAGTCTCTAATACAGCAGGAAATGAGACTGTGGTCAGGACAAAATAACGGTGTTTCCTACACATACTGACCATATCTAGGTCAACTCTTCTTCTGAGACTGATACAAACCACAGTTCCTGTAACATGAAATGCTTTCCAGTTAAGAGAGAGAAACGTGTGAGCTTTGTGAACGATGTAGCTTCCTTTGAGCCTAAAAGTGAATGAGTTTACCTGAAAAGTTGTTTGCTTGTAGGAAGACACGCAGCCTGGGATTTAACTGCATTTCTGAAGGGAAACACACAGCACAGTTCTCATCCATGAAACACACTCTGCTTTAGAGCACAAAGCATGCTCTTGCTTTCTATAGTCTCTAATAGTTCCCGAAAGTTGAGGGTACTCTGAACAAAAGCACGGGGTTTCTTACACATACGGACCATTGCTAGCTCAACTATGCTTCTTATACTGATACAAACCACAAGTCACCTAACATCCAATGCTTTTCAGTTAAGAGCAAGAAACGTGTGAGCTACGTAAAAGATGTAGTTTTGTTTGAGCTGAAACGTGAGTTAGTTTAACTGAAACGAAGTCTTGCTCGTAGGAAGACACAGAGCCTGGGTTTTAACTACATTTCTGAAGGGAAACACACAGCAAAGTTGTCCTCCATGAAACACACTCTGCTTTAGAGCAAGAAGCACGCTCTTGCTTTCTAAGAGTCTCTAATACAGCAAGAAACGAGACTGTGGTCAGGACAAAATAACGGTGTTTCCTACACATACTGACCATATCTAGGTCAGCTCTTCTTCTGAGACTGATACAAACCACAGTTCCTGTAACATGAAATGCTTTCCAGTTAAGAGAGAGAAACGTGTGAGCTTTGTGAACGATGTAGCTTCCTTTGAGCCTAAAAGTGAATGAGTTTACCTGAAAAGTTGTTTGCTTGTAGGAAGACACGCAGCCTGGGATTTAACTGCATTTCTGAAGGGAAACACACAGCACAGTTCTCTTCCATGAAACACACTCTGCTTTAGAGCACAAAGCATGCTCTTGCTTTCTATAGTCTCTAATAGTTCCCGAAAGTTGAGGGTACTCTGAACAAAAGCACGGGGTTTCTTACACATACGGACCATTGCTAGTTCAACTCTGCTTCTTATACTGATACAAACCACAAGTCACCTAACATCCAATGCTTTTCAGTTAAGAGCAAGAAACGTGTGAGCTACGTAAAAGATGTAGTTTTGTTTGAGCTGAAACGTGATTTAGTTTAACTGAAACGAAGTCTTGCTTGTAGGAAGACACTGAGCCTGGGTTTTAACTACATTTCTGAAGGGAAACACACAGCAAAGTTGTCCTCCATGAAACACACTCTGCTTTAGAGCAAGAAGCACGCTCTTGCTTTCTAGAGTCTATAATAGAGCCAGAAACTTGAAAGTGTACTCAGAGCAAAAGAACGGTGTTTCCTACACATACGGACCATTGCTCTTTCAACTCTGCTTCTGAAACTGATACAAACCACAAGTCATCTAACATCCAATGCTTTTCAGTTAAGAGTGAGAAACGTGTGAGCTTCGTAAACGATTTATATTCATTTGAATTGAAAAGTGTCTGCGTTTACCTGAAATGATGTCTTGCTTCTAGGAAGACACAGAGCCTGTAATTTAACTACATTTCTGAAGGGAAACAAACAGCACATTTCTCATCCATGAAACAAACTGTGCTTTAGATCAAGAAGCACGCTCTTTCTTTCTAAGAGTCTCAGATACAGCAGGAAACTTGACTGTGGTCAGAACAAAATAATGGTGTTTCCTACACATACGGACCAAATCTAGTTCAACTCTTGTTCTGAAACTGATACAAACCACATTTCGTCTAACATGCAATGCTTTCCAATTAAGAGAGAGAAACGTGTGAGTTTCGTGAACGATGTAGCTTCCTTATGGGCTGAAAAGTGACTGAGTTTACCTGAAAAGATGTCTTGCTTGTGGGCAGACACAGAGCCTGGGATTTAAGTCCACTTCTGAAGGGAAACACACAGCACAGTTCTCATCCATGAAACACACTCTGCTTTAGAGCAAGAAGCATGCTCTTGCTTTCTAGAGTCTCTAATAGAGCCAGAAACTTGAGGGAACTCAGAACAAAAGAACGGTGTTCCCTACACATACGGACTATTGCTAGTTCAACTCTGCTTCTGAAACTGATAGAAACCACAGTTCAGGTAACATGCAATGCTTTCCAGTTAAGAGCGAGAAATGTGTGAGCTTCGGGAATGATTTATATTCATTTGAGCTGAAAAGTGACTGCGTTTACCTGAAAAGATTTCTTGCTTGTAGGAAGACACAGAGCCTGGAATTTAACTCCATTTCTGAAGGGAAACACACAGCACAGTTCTCATCCATGAAATACACTCTGCTTTAGAGCAAGAAGCACGCTCTTGCTTTCTAGAGTCTATAATAGAGCCAGAAACTTGAAAGTGTACTCAGAGCAAAAGAACGGTGTTTCGTACACATTTGGACCATTGCTAGTCCAACTGTGCTTCTGAAACTGATACAAACCACAGTTCCTGTAACATGCAATGCTTTCCAGTTAAGAGCGCGAAACGTGTGAGCTTCATGAATGTTTAGCTTCCTTTGAGCTGAAAAGTGACTGAGTTTACCTGAAAATATGTCTTGCTTGTAGGAAGAACCAGTGCCTGTGATTTAACTCTATTTCTGAAGGGAAACACACAGCACAGTTCTCACGATGAAACACATTCTGCATATAGGAAGAAGCACGCTCTTGCTTTCTAGAGTCTTAATAGTGCAGGAAACGTTTGTGTGCTCAGAACAAAAGAACGGAGTTTCCTACACATACAGGCCATATCTAGTCCAACTCTGCTTCTGAAACTGATACAAACCACAGTACCTCTAATATCCAATGCTTTTTAGTTAGAGCAAGAAACGTGTGAGCTAATTAAACGATGTAGCTTTGTTTGAGCTGAAAGTTGAGTGAGTTTACCTGAAAGGAAGTCTTGCTTGTAGGAAGACACAGAGCCTGGAATTTAACTCCATTTCTGAAGGGAAACACACAGCACAGTTCTCATCCTTGAAACACACTCTGTGTATAGGAAGAAGCAGGCTATTGCTTTCTAGAGTCTCTAATAGAGCAGGAAACGTGAGTGTGCTCAGAACAAAAGAACGGTGTTTCCTATACATAAGGACCATATTTTGTTCAACTCTGCTTCTGAAACTGATACAAACCACAGGTCCTCTAACATCCAATGCTTTGCAGTTAAGAGCAAGAAACGTGTGAGCTACGTAAACGATGTTGTTTTGTTTGAGATGAAAGGTGACTGAGCTTATGTGAAACGAAATCTTGCTTGTAGGAAGATACAGAGCCTGTGATATAACTCCATTTCTGAAGGGAAACACACAGCACAGTTCTCATCCATGAAACACACTCTGCTTTAGAGCAAGTAGCACGCTCATGCTTTCTAGAGTCTATAATAGAGCGCGAAACTTGAAAGTGTACTCAGAGCAAAAGAACGGTGTTTCCTACACATTCGGACCATTGGTAGTCCAACTCTGCTCCTGAAACTGATAAAAACCACAGTTCCTGTAACATGAATTGCTTTCCAGTTAAGAGAGAGAACCTTGTGAGCTTCGTGATTGATATAGCTTCCTTTGAGCCTAAAAGTGAAGGAGTTTACATGAAAAGATGTTTGCTTGTAGGTAGACCCAAAGCCTGGGATTTAACTCCATTTCTGAAAGGAAACACAAAGCACAGTTCCCATCCATGGAACACACTCTGCGTATAGGAAGAAGCACGCTATTGCTTTCTAAGTCTATAATAGAGCAGGAAACGTGAGTGTGCTCAGAAAAAACTACAGGTGTTTCCTACACATACAGACCATTGCTAGTTCAACTCTGCTTCTGAAACTGATACAAAGCACAAGTCATATAACATCCAATGGTTTTCAGTTAAGAGCGAGAAACGTGTGAGCTTCGTAAACGATTTATATTCATTTGAGCTGAAAAGTGACTGCGTTTACCTGAAATGATGTGTTGCTTGTAGGAAGACACAGAGCCTGGAATTTAACTCCATTTCTGAAGTGAAACACACAGAACAGTTCTCATCCATGAAACACACTCTGCTTTAGAGCAAGAAGCACGCTCTTGCTTTCTAGAGTCTATAATAGAGCCAGAAACTTGAAATTGTACTCAGAGCAAAAGAACGGTGTTTCCTACACATTCGGACCATTGCTAGTCCAACTCTGCTTCTGAAACTGATAAAAACCACAGTTCCTGTAACATGAATTGCTTTCCAGTTAAGAGAGAGAACCTTGTGAGCTTCGTGAATGATATAGCTTCCTTTGAGCCTAAAAGTGAAGGAGTTTACATGAAAAGATGTTTGCTTGTAGGTAGACACAAAGCCTGGGATTTAACTCCATTTCTGAAAGGAAACACAAAGCACAGTTCTCATCCATGGAACACACTCTGCGTATAGGAAGAAGCACGCTATTGCTTTCTAAGTCTATAATAGAGCAGGAAACGTGAGTGTGCTCAGAAAAAACTACAGGTGTTTCCTACACATACAGACCATTGCTAGTTCAACTCTGCTTCTGAAACTGATACAAAGCACAAGTCATATAACATCCAATGCTTTTCAGTTAAGAGCGAGAAACGTTTGAGCTTCGTAAACGATTTATATTCATTTGAGCTGAAAAGTGACTGCGTTTACCTGAAATGATGTCTTGCTTGTAGGAAGACACAGAGCCTGGAATTTAACTCCATTTCTGAAGTGAAACACACAGAACAGTTCTCATCCATGAAACACACTCTACTTTAGAGCAAGAAGCACGCTCTTGCTTTCTAAGAGTCTCTAATACAGCAGGAAACGAGACTGTGGTCAGGACAAAATAACGGTGTTTCCTACACATACTGACCATATCTAGGTCAACTCTTCTTCTGAGACTGATACAAACCACAGTTCCTGTAACATGAAATGCTTTCCAGTTAAGAGAGAGAAACGTGTGAGCTTTGTGAACGATGTAGTATCCTTTGAGCCTAAAAGTGAATGCGTTTACCTGAAAAGTTGTTTGCTTGTAGGAAGACACGCAGCCTGGGATTTAACTGCATTTCTGAAGGGAAACACACAGCACAGTTCTCTTCCATGAAACACACTCTGCTTTAGAGCACAAAGCATGCTCTTGCTTTCTATAGTCTCTAATAGTTCCCGAAAGTTGAGGGTACTCTGAACAAAAGCACGGGGTTTCTTACACATACGGACCATTGCTAGTTCAACTCTGCTTCTTATACTGATACAAACCACAAGTCACCTAACATCCAATGCTTTTCAGTTAAGAGCAAGAAACGTGTGAGCTACGTAAAAGATGTAGTTTTGTTTGAGCTGAAACGTGAGTTAGTTTAACTGAAACGAAGTCTTGCTTGTAGGAAGACACAGAGCCTGGGTTTTAACTACATTTCTGAAGGGAAACACACAGCAAAGTTGTCCTCCATGAAACACACTCTGCTTTAGAGCAAGAAGCATGCTCTTGCTTTCTAGAGTCTCTAATAGAGCCAGAAACTTGAAAGTGTGCTCAGAACAAAAGAACGGTGTTTCCAACACATACGGACCCTTGCAAGTCCAACTCTGCTTCTGGAACTGATACAAAGCACAAGTCATCAAACATCCAATGCTTTTCAGATAAGAGCCAGAAACGTGTGAGCTTCGTAAATGATTTATATTCATTTGAGCTGAATAGTGACTGCGTTTACCTCAAATGATGTCTTGCTTGTAGGAAGACACAGAGCCTGGAATTTAACTCCATTTCTGAAGCGAAACACACAGCACAGTACTCATCCATGGAACACACTCTGCTTTAGAGCAAGAAGCACGCTCTTGCTTTCTAAGAGTCTATAATACAGCAAGAAACGTGACTGTGGTCAGAACAAAATAACGATGTTTCCAACATATACGGACCATTGCAAGTCCAACTCTGCTTCTGAAACTGATACAAACCACAAGTCATCTAAAATCCAATGCTTTTCAGTTAAGAGGGAGAAACGCGTGAGCTTCGTAAACAATTTATATTCCTTTGAGCTGAAAAGAGACTGCGTTTACCTGAAATGATGTCTGGCTTGTAGAAAGACACAGAGCCTGGAATTTAACTCCATTTCTGATGGGAAACACACAGCACAGTTCTCACGATGAAACACATTCTGCATATAGGAAGAAGAACCCTCTTGCTTTATAGAGTCTCTAATAGTGCAGGAAACGTGAGTGTGCTCAGAACAAAGAACGGAGTTTCCTACACATACAGACCATATCTAGTCCAACTCTGCTTCTGAAACTGATACAAACCACAAGACATCTAACATCCAATGCTTTTCAGTTAAGAGCAAGAAACGTTTGAGCTTTGTAAACGATTTATATTCTTTTGAGCTGAATAGTGACTGTGTTTACCTGAAATGATGTCTTGCTTGTAGGACGACACAGAGCCTGCAATTTACCTCCATTTCTGAAGGGAAACACCCAGCACAGTTCTCATCCATGAAACAAAGTCTGCTTTAGAGCAAGAAGCACGCTCTTGCTTTCTAAGAGTCTGTAATACAGCAAGAAACGTGACTGAGGTCAGAACAAAATAACGGTGTTTCCTACACATACGGACCATATCTAGGTCAACTCTTCTTCTGAAACTGATACAAAGCACAGTTCCATTAACATGCAATGCTTTCCAGTTAAGAGCAAGAAACGTGTGAGAATCGTGAACGATGTAGCTTCCTTTGAGCTGAAAAGTGACTGAGTTTACCTGAAATGATGTCTTGCTTGTAGGAAGACACAGAGCCTGGGATTTAACTCCATTTCTGAAGGAAAACACACAGCACAGTTCTCATCCATGAAATACAATCTGCTTTAGAGCAAGAAGCATGCTCTTGCTTTCTAGAGTCTATAATAGAGCCAGAAACTTGAAAGTGTGCTCAGAACAAAAGAACGGTGTTTCCAACACATATGGACCATTGCAAGTCCAACTCTGCTTCTGAAACTGATACAAACCACAAGTCATCTAAAATCCAATGCTTTTCATTTAAGAGGGAGTAACGCGTGAGCTTCGTAAACGATTTATATTCCTTTGAGCTGAAAAGTGACTGCGTTTACATGAAATGATTTCTTTTTTGTAGGAAGACACAGAGCCTGGGATTTAACTACATTTCTGAAGGGAAACCCACAGCACATTTCTCATCCATGAAACACACTCTGCTTTAGATCAGGAAACAAGCTCTTTCTTTCTAAGAGTCTCTAATACAGCTGGAAACGTGACTGTGGTCAGAACAAAATAACGGTGTTTCCTACACATAAGGACCAAATCTAGGTCAACTCTTCTTCTGAAACTGATACAAACCACATTTCCTGTAACATGCAATGCTTTCCACTTAAGAGAGAGAAACTTGTGAGTTTCGTGAACGATGTAGTGTCCTTTGAGCTGAAAAGTGACTAAGTTTACCTGAAAAGATGTCTTGATTGTAGGAAGACACAGAGCCTGGGATTTAACGCCATTTCTGAAGGGAAACACACAGCACAGTTCTCACCATGAAACACACTCTGCATATAGGAAGATGCGCGCTCATGCTTTCTGGAGTCTCTAGTAGAGCAGGAAACGTGAGTGTGCTCAGAACAAAAAAACGGAGTTTCCTACACATACAGACCATATCTAGTCCAACTCTGCTTCTGAAACTGATACCAACCACAGGTCCTCTAATATCAATGCTTTTCAGTTAGAGCAAGAAACAGGTAAGTTACGAAAAAGATGTAGCTTCGTTTGAGTGCAAGGTGACTGAGTTTACATGAAATGAAGTATTGCTTGTAGGAAGACACAGAGCCTGGGATTTATTTCCTTTTCTGAAGGGAAACACACAGCACAGTTCTCACAACGAAACACCCTCTGCTTTAGAGCAAGAAGCATGCTCTTGCTTTCTACGAGTCTCTAATACAGCACGAAACGTGACTGTGGTCAGAACAAAATAACGGTGTTTCCTACACATACGGACCATATCTAGGTCAACTCTTCTTCTGAAACTGATACAAAGCACAGTTCCATTAACATGCAATGCTTTCCACTTAAGAGCGAGAAACGTGTGAGCGTCATGAACAATGTAGCTTCCTTTGAGCTGAAAAGTGACTGGGTTTACAGAAAAGATGTCTTGCTTTTAGGAAGACACAGAGGCTGGGATTTAACTCCATTTCTGAAGGGAAACACACAGCACAGTTCTCATCCATGAAACACACTCTGCTTTAGAACATGAAGCATGCTCTTGCTTTCTAGAGTCTCTCATATAGCAAGAAAATTGAGGGTACTCAGAAAAAAAGTTCGGTGTTTCCTACACATATGGACCATATAAAGTTCAACTCTGCTTTTGAAACTGATACAAACCACAAGTCCTCTAACATCCAATGCTTTACAGTGAAGAGCATGAAACGTGTGAGCTACATGAACGATGTAGCTTTGTTTGAGCTAAAATTTGACTGAGTTTACGTGAAACAAAGTCTTGCTTGTAGGAAGATACAGAGCCTGTTATTTAAATCCATTTATGAAGGGAAACACACAGCACAGTTCTCATGACGAAACACACTCTGCGTATAGGAAGAAGGACGCTCTTGCTTTCTAGAGTCTCTAATTGAGCTTGAAACGTGAGTGTGCTCACAACAAAATAACGGAGTTTCCTACAAATACAGACCATATCTAGTCCAACTCTGCTTCTGACACTGATACAAACCACAGTTCCTCTAATATCCAATGCTTTTCAGTTAGAGCAAGAAACGGGTGAAATAAGAAAAATATGTAGGTTTGTTTGAGCTGAAACGTGTGTGAGTTTACCTGAAACGAAGTCTTGCTTGTAGGAAGACACAGAGCCTGGGATTTAACTCCATTTCTGAAGGGAAACACACAGCACAGTTTTCCTCCGTGAAACACACTCTGCTTTAGAGCAAGAAGCACGCTCTTGCTTTCTAGAGTCTATAATAGAGCCAGAAACTTGAAAGTGTACTCAGAGCAAAAGAACGGTGTTTACTACACATTCGGACAATTGCTAGTCCAACTCTGGTTCTGAAACTGATACCAACCACAGGTTCTCTAATATCCAATGCTTTTCAGTTAGAGCAAGAAACGGGTGAGTTACGTAAAAGATGTAGCTTTGTTTGAGTGCAAGGTGACAGACTTTACGTGAAATGAAGTATTGCTTGTAGGAAGACACAGAGCCTGTGATTTAACTCCATTTCAGAAGGGAAACACACAGCACAGTTCTCACGATGAAACACACTCTGCATATAGGAAGCAGCACACTCTTGCTTTCTAGAGTCTATAATAGAACCAGAAACTTGAAAGTGTGCTCAGAACAAAAGAACGGTGTTTCATACACATAGGGACCATTGCTAGTTCAACTCTGCTTCTGAAACTGATACAAACTACAAGTCATCTAACATCCAATGCTTTTCATTTAAGAGCGAGAAACGTGTGAGCTTCGTAAACGATTTATATTCATTTGAGCTGAAAAGTGTCTGCGTTTACCTGAAATGATGTCTTGCTTGTAGGAAGACACAGAGCTTGGAATTTAACTACATTTCTGAAGGGAAACCCACAGCACATTTCTCATCCATGAAACACACTCTGCATTAGATCAAGAAGCACGCTCTTTCTTTCTAAGAGTCTCTAATACAGCAGGAAACGTGACTGTGGTCAGAACAAAATAACGGTGTTTCCTACAAATACGGACCAAATCTAGGTCAACTCTTCTTCTGAAACTGATACAAACCACATTTCCTCTAACATGCAATCCTTTCCACTTAAGAGAGAGAAACGTGTGAGTTTCGTGAACGATGTAGCTTCCTTTGACCTGAAAAGTGACCGAGTTTACCTGAAAAGATGTCTTGCTTGTAGGAAGACACAGAGCCTGGGATTTAACTCCATTTCTGAAGGGAAACACACAGCACAGTTCTCACCATGAAACACACTCTGCATATAGGAAGAAGCGCACTCATGCTTTCTAGAGTCTCTAGTAGAGCAGGAAACGTGAGTGTGCTCAGAACAAAATAACGGAGTTTCCTACTCAGACAGACCATATATAGTCCAACTCTGCTTCTGAAACTGATACCAACCACAGGTCCTTTAATATCCAATGCTTTTCAGTTAGAGCAAGAAACGGGTGAGCTACGTAAAAGATGTAGCTTTGTTTGAGTGCAAGGTGACTGAGTTTACGGGAAATGAAGTATTGCTTGTAGGAAGACACAGAGCCTGGGATTTAACTCCATTTCTGAAGGGAAACACACAGCACAGTTCTCATGACGAAACACACTCTGCATATAGGAAGAAGCATGCTCTTGCTTTCTGGAGTCTCTAATAGAGCCAGAAACCTGAGGGTACTCAGAAAAAAGATTGGTGTTTCCTACACATACGGACCATTGCTAGTTCTACTCTTCTTCTGAAACTGATACAAACCACAAGTCATCTAACATCCAATGCTGTTCATTAAGAGCAAGAAACGTGTGAGCTTCGTTAACGATTTATATTCATTTGAGCTGAAAAGTAACTGAGTTTACCTGAAATGATATCTTGCTTGTAGGAAGACACAGAGCCTGGAATTTAACTCCATTTCTGAAGGGAAACACACAGCACAGTTCTCATCCATGAAACACACTCTGCTATAGAGCTAGAAGCACACTCTTGCTTTCTACGAGTCTCTAATACAGCACGAAACGTGACTGTAGACAGAACAAAATAACGGTGTTTCCTACACATACGGACCATATCTAGGTCAACTCTTTTTCTGAAACTGATACAAAGCACAGTTCCATTAACATGCAATGCTTTCAAGTTAAGAGCGAGAAACGTGTGAGCTTCATGAACAATGTAGCTTCTTTTGAGCTGAAAAGTAACTGGGTTTACAAAAAAGATGTCTTGCTTTTAGGAAGACACAGAGGCTGGGATTTAACTCCATTTCTGAAGGGAAACACACAGCACAGTTCTCATCCATGAAACACACTCTGCTTTAGAGCAAGAAGCACGCTCTTGCTTTCTAGAGTCTCTAATAGAGCCAGAAACTTGATTGTGTGCTCAGAAAAAAAAAAACGGTGTTCCCTACACATACGGACCATTGCTAGTTCAACTCTGCTTCTGAAACTGATACAAACCCAAGTCATCTAACATCCAATGCTTTTCAGTTAAGGACGAGATACGTGTTAGCTTCGTATACGATTTATATTCATTTGTGCTGAAAAGTGACTGCGTTTAACGGAAATGATTTCTTGCTTGTAGGAAGACTCAGAGCCTGGGATTTAACTCCATTTCTGAAGGGAAATACACAGCACAGTTCTCATCCATGAAACACACTCTGCTTTAGAACACGAAGCATGCTCTTGCTTTCTAGAGTCTGTAATAGAGCCAGAATTTGAGGGTACTCTGAACAAAAGAATGGTGTTTCCTACACATACAGACCATTGCTAGTTCAACTCTTTGTCTGAAACTGATAAAAACTACAGGTCCTCTAACATCCAATGCTTTAAAGTTAAGAGCAAGAAACGTGTGAGCTACATGAACAATGTAGCTTTGTTTGAGCTGAAAGGTGACTGAATTTACGTGAAACAAAGTCTTGCTTGTAGGAAGATACAGAGCCTGAGATTTAACTCCATTTCTGAAGGGAAACACTCAGCACAGTTCTCACAACGAAACACACTCTGCGTATAGGAAGAAGCATGCTCTTGCTTTCTAGAGTCTCTAATAGAGCAGGAAACGTGAGTGTGCTCAGAACAAAATAACGGAATTTGCCACACATACAGAGCATATCTAGTCCAACTCTGCTTCTGAAACTGATACAAACCACAGTTCCTCTAATATCCAATGCTTTTCAGTTAGAGCCAGAAAAGGGTGAGGTACGTAAAAGATGTAGCTTTGTTTGAGCTGAAACGTGAGTGAGTTTACCTGAAACTAAGTCTTGCTTGTAGGAAGACACAGAGCCTGGAATTTAACTCCATTTCTGAAGGAAAACACACAGCACAGTTCTCACGACGAAACACACTCTGCATATAGGAAGAAGCATGCTCTTGCTTTCTGGAGTCTCTAATAGAACCAGAAACCTGAGGGTACTCAGAAAAAAGATTGGTGTTTCCTACACATACGGACCATTGCCAGTTCAACTCTGCTTCTGAAACTGATACAAACTACAGTTCCTCTAATATGCAATGCTTTTCAGTTAGAGCAAGAAAAGGGTGAGCTACGTAAAAGATGTAGCTTTGTTTGAGCTGAAACGTGAGTCAGTTTACCTGAAACGAATTCTTGCTTGTAGGCAGACACAGAGCCTGGGATTTAACACGATTTCTGAAGGGAAACACACAGCACAGTTGTCCTCCGTGAAACACACTCTGCTTTAGAGCAAGAAGCACGCTCTTGCTTTCTAGAGTCTCTAATAGAGCCAGAAAGTTGAAAGTGTGCTCAGAACAAAGGAACGGTGTTTCCTACACATACGGACCATTGCTAGTTCAACTCTGCTTCTGAAACTGATACAAACCACAAGTCATCTAACATGCAATGCTTTTCATTTAAGAGCGAGAATCGTGTGAGCTTTGTAAACGATTTATATTCATTTGAGCTAAAAGTGACTGCGTTTACCTGAAAAGATTTCTTGAATGTAGGAAGACACAGAGCCTAGAATTTAACTCCTTTTCTAAAGGGAAACACACAGCACAGTTCTCATTCATGAAGCACACTCTGCTTTAGAGCAAGAAGCACGCTCTTGCTTTCTAAGTGTCTCTAATACAGCAGGAAACGTGACTGTGGTCAGAACAAAATAACGGTGTTTCCTACACATACGGACCAAATCTAGGTCAACTCTTCTTCTGAAACTGATACAAACCACATTTCCTCTGACATGCAATGCTTTCCACTTAAGAGAGAGAAACGTGTGAGTTTCGTGAACGATGTAGCTTCCTTTGAGCTGAAAAGTGACTGAGTTTACCTGAAATGATTTCTTTTTATAGGAAGACACAGAGCCTGGGATTTAACTACATTTCTGAAGGGAAACACAGAGCACAGTTCTCATCCATGAAACACACTCTGCTTTAGGACAAGAAGCATGCTCTTGCTTTCTAGAGTCTCTAATAGAGCCAGAATTTGAGGGTACTCTGAACAAAAGAATGGTGTTTCCTACACATACGGACCTTTGCTAGTTCAACTCTGTTTCTGAAACTGATACAAACCACAGGTCCTCTAACATCCAATGCTTTAAAGTTAAGAGTAAGAAACGTGGAGCTACATAAAAGATGTAGCTTTGTTTGAGCTGAAAGGTCACTGAATTTACATGAAACGAAGTCTTGCTTGTAGGAAGATTCAGAGCCTGTGATTTAACTCCATTTCTGAAGGGAAACACAGAGCAAAGTTCTTACGACGAAACACACTCTGCATATAGGAAGAAGCACGCTCTTGCTTCCTAGAGTCTCTAATAGAGCAGGAAACGTGAGTGTGCTCAGAACAAAATAACGTTGTTTCCTACACATACAGACCATATCTAGTCCAATTCTGCTTCTGAAACTGATACAAACCACAGTTCCTCTAATCTCCAATGCTTTTCAGTTAGAGCAAGAAACGGGTGAGCTACGTAAAAGATGTAGATTTGTTTGAGCTGAAACGTGTGTGAGTTTACCTGAAACGAAGTCTTGCTTGTAGGAAGACACAGAGCCTGGGATTTAACTCCATTTCTGAAGGGAAACAAACAGCACAGTTGTCCTCCGTGAAACACACTCTGCTTTAGAGCAAGAAGCATGCTCTTGCTTTCTAGAGTCTCTAATAGAGCCAGAAACTTGAGGGTACTCAGAAGAAAAGAATGGTGTTTCCTACACATACGGACCATTGCTAGTTCAACTCTGATTCTGTAACTGATACAAACCACAGATCCTCTAACATGCATTGCATTACAGTTAAGAGCAAGAAACTTGTGAGCTACGTGAACGCTGTAGCTCTGTTTGAGCTGAAAGGTGACTGAATTTACGTGAAATGAGGTCTTGCTTGTAGGAAGATACAGAGCCTGTGATTTAACTCCATTTCTGAAGGGAAACACACAGCACAGTTCTCACCATGAAACACACTCTGCGTATAGGAAGAAGCACGCTCTTGCTTTCTAAGAGTCTCTAATACAGCAGGAAACGTGACTGTGGTCAGAACAAAATAACGGTGTTTCCTACACATACGGACCATATCTAGGTCAACTCTTCTTCTGAAACTGATACAAAGCACAGTTCCATTAACTTGCATTGCTTTCCATTTAAGAACAAGAAACGTGTGAGATTTGTGAACGATGTAGCTTCCTTTGAGTTGAAAAGTGACTGAGTTTACCTGAAAAGATGTGTTGCTTGTAGGAAGACACAGACCCTGGGATTTAACTCCATTTCTGAAGGGAAACACACAGCACAGTTCTCATCCATGAAACACACTCTGCTTTAGAGCAAGAAGCATGCTCTTGCTTTCTAGAGTGTCTAATAGAGCCAGAAACTTGAAAGTGTGCTCAGAACAAAAGAACGGTGTTCTCTACATATACGGACCATTGCTAGTTCAAGTCTGCTTCTGAAACTGATAGAAACCACAGTTCAGGTAACATGCAATGCTTTCCAGTTAAGAGCGAGAAACGTGTGAGCTTCATGAATGATTTATATTCATTTGAGCTGAAAAGTGACTGTGTTTACCTGAAAATATTTTTTGCTTGTAGGAAGACACAGAGCCTGGAATTTAACTCAATTTCTGAAGGGAAACACACAGCACAGTTCTCATCCATGAAACACACTCTGCTATAGAGCAAGAAGCACGCTCTTGCTTTCTAGAGTCTATAACAGAGCCAGAAAATTGAAAGTGTACTCAGAGCAAAAGAACGGTGTTTCCTACACATACGGACCATTGCTCGTTCAACTCTGCTTCTGAAACTGATACAAACCACAAGTCATCTAACATCCAATGCTTTTCAGTTAAGAGCGAGAAACGTGTGAGCTTCATAAACGATTTATATTCATTTGAATTGAAAAGTGTCTGCGTTTACCTGAAATGATGTCTTGCTTGTAGGAAGACACAGAGCCTGTAATTTAACTACATTTCCGAAGGGAAACAAACAGCACATTTCTCATCCATGAAACACACTCTGCTTTAGATCAAGAAGCACGCTCTTTCTTTCTAAGAGTCTCAGATACAGCAGGAAACGTGACTGTGGTCAGAACAAAATAATGGTGTTTCCTACACATACGGACCAAATCTAGTTCAACTCTTGTTCTGAAACTGATACAAACCACATTTCGTCTAACATGCAATGCTTTCCAATTAAGAGAGAGAAACGTGTGAGTTTCGTGAACGATGTAGCTTCCTTTGAGCTGAAAAGTGACTGAGTTTACCTGAAAAGATGTCTTGCTTGTAGGAAGACACAGAGCCTGGGATTTAAGTCCACTTCTGAAGGGAAACACACAGCACAGTTCTCATCCATGAAACACACTCTGCTTTAGAGCAAGAAGCATGCTCTTGCTTTCTAGAGTCTCTAATAGAGCCAGAAACTTGAGGGAACTCAGAACAAAAGAACGGTGTTCCCTACACATACGGACTATTGCTAGTTCAACTCTGCTTCTGAAACTGATAGAAACCACAGTTCAGGTAACATGCAATGCTTTCCAGTTAAGAGCGAGAAACGTGTGAGCTTCGTGAATGATTTATATTCATTTGAGCTGAAAAGTGACTGCGTTTACCTGAAAAGATTTCTTGCTTGTAGGAAGACACAGAGCCTGGAATTTAACTCCATTTCAGAAGGGAAACACACAGCACAGTTCTCATCCATGAAATACAGTCTGCTTTAGAGCAAGAAGCACGCTCTTGCTTTCTAGAGTCTATAATAGAGCCAGAAACTTGAAAGTGTAGTCAGAGCAAAAGAACGGTGTTTCCTACAAATTTGGACCATTGCTAGTCCAACTGTGCTTCTGAAACTGATACAAACCACAGTTCCTGTAACATGCAATGCTTTGCAGTTAAGAGCACGAAACGTGTGAGCTTCGTGAATGTTTAGCTTCCTTTGAGCTGAAAAGTGACTGAGTTTACCTGAAAATATGTCTTGCTTGTAGGAAGAACCAGTGCCTGTGATTTAACTCTATTTCTGAAGGGAAACACACAGCACAGTTCTCACGATGAAACACATTCTGCATATAGGAAGAAGCACGCTCTTGCTTTCTAGAGTCTTAATAGTGCAGGAAACGTTTGTGTGCTCAGAACAAAAGAACGGAGTTTCCTACACATACAGGCCATATCTAGTCCAACTCTGCTTCTGAAACTGATACAAACCACAGTACCTCTAACATCCAATGCTTTGCAGTTAAGAGCAAGAAACGTGTGAGCTACGTAAACGATGTTGTTTTGTTTGAGATGAAAGGTGACTGAGCTTATGTGAAACGAAATCTTGCTTGTAGGAAGATACAGAGCCTGTGATATAACTCCATTTCTGAAGGGAAACACACAGCACAGTTCTCATCCATGAAACACACTCTGCTTTAGAGCAAGTAGCACGCTCTTGCTTTCTAGAGTCTATAATAGAGCCCGAAACTTGAAAGTGTACTCAGAGCAAAAGAACGGTGTTTCCTACACATTCGGACCATTGGTAGTCCAACTCTGCTCCTGAAACTGATAAAAACCACAGTTCCTGTAACATGAATTGCTTTCCAGTTAAGAGAGAGAACCTTGTGAGCTTCGTGAATGATATAGCTTCCTTTGAGCCTAAAAGTGAAGGAGTTTACATGAAAAGATGTTTGCTTGTAGGTAGACACAAAGCCTGGGATTTAACTCCATTTCTGAAAGGAAACACAAAGCACAGTTCTCATCCATGAAACACACTCTGCGTATAGGAAGAAGCACGCTATTGCTTTCTAAGTCTATAATAGAGCAGGAAACCTGAGTGTGCTCAGAAAAAACTACAGGTGTTTCCTACACATACAGACCATTGCTAGTTCAACTCTGCTTCTGAAACTGATACAAAGCACAAGTCATATAACATCCAATGGTTTTCAGTTAAGAGCGAGAAACGTGTGAGCTTCGTAAACGATTTATATTCATTTGAGCTGAAAAGTGACTGCGTTTACCTGAAATGATGTCTTGCTTGTAGGAAGACACAGAGCCTGGAATTTAACACCATTTCTGAAGTGAAACACACAGAACAGTTCTCATCCATGAAACACACTCTGCTTTAGAGCAAGAAGCACGCTCTTGCTTTCTAAGAGTCTCTAATACAGCAGGAAATGAGACTGTGGTCAGGACAAAATAACGGTGTTTCCTACACATACTGACCATATCTAGGTCAACTCTTCTTCTGAGACTGATACAAACCACAGTTCCTGTAACATGAAATGCTTTCCAGTTAAGAGAGAGAAACGTGTGAGCTTTGTGAACGATGTAGCTTCCTTTGAGCCTAAAAGTGAATGAGTTTACCTGAAAAGTTGTTTGCTTGTAGGAAGACACGCAGCCTGGGATTTAACTGCATTTCTGAAGGGAAACACACAGCACAGTTCTCATCCATGAAACACACTCTGCTTTAGAGCACAAAGCATGCTCTTGCTTTCTATAGTCTCTAATAGTTCCCGAAAGTTGAGGGTACTCTGAACAAAAGCACGGGGTTTCTTACACATACGGACCATTGCTAGCTCAACTATGCTTCTTATACTGATACAAACCACAAGTCACCTAACATCCAATGCTTTTCAGTTAAGAGCAAGAAACGTGTGAGCTACGTAAAAGATGTAGTTTTGTTTGAGCTGAAACGTGAGTTAGTTTAACTGAAACGAAGTCTTGCTCGTAGGAAGACACAGAGCCTGGGTTTTAACTACATTTCTGAAGGGAAACACACAGCAAAGTTGTCCTCCATGAAACACACTCTGCTTTAGAGCAAGAAGCACGCTCTTGCTTTCTAAGAGTCTCTAATACAGCAGGAAACGAGACTGTGGTCAGGACAAAATAACGGTGTTTCCTACACATACTGACCATATCTAGGTCAGCTCTTCTTCTGAGACTGATACAAACCACAGTTCCTGTAACATGAAATGCTTTCCAGTTAAGAGAGAGAAACGTGTGAGCTTTGTGAACGATGTAGCTTCCTTTGAGCCTAAAAGTGAATGAGTTTACCTGAAAAGTTGTTTGCTTGTAGGAAGACACGCAGCCTGGGATTTAACTGCATTTCTGAAGGGAAACACACAGCACAGTTCTCTTCCATGAAACACACTCTGCTTTAGAGCACAAAGCATGCTCTTGCTTTCTATAGTCTCTAATAGTTCCCGAAAGTTGAGGGTACTCTGAACAAAAGCACGGGGTTTCTTACACATACGGACCATTGCTAGTTCAACTCTGCTTCTTATACTGATACAAACCACAAGTCACCTAACATCCAATGCTTTTCAGTTAAGAGCAAGAAACGTGTGAGCTACGTAAAAGATGTAGTTTTGTTTGAGCTGAAACGTGATTTAGTTTAACTGAAACGAAGTCTTGCTTGTAGGAAGACACTGAGCCTGGGTTTTAACTACATTTCTGAAGGGAAACACACAGCAAAGTTGTCCTCCATGAAACACACTCTGCTTTAGAGCAAGAAGCACGCTCTTGCTTTCTAGAGTCTATAATAGAGCCAGAAACTTGAAAGTGTACTCAGAGCAAAAGAACGGTGTTTCCTACACATACGGACCATTGCTCTTTCAACTCTGCTTCTGAAACTGATACAAACCACAAGTCATCTAACATCCAATGCTTTTCAGTTAAGAGTGAGAAACGTGTGAGCTTCGTAAACGATTTATATTCATTTGAATTGAAAAGTGTCTGCGTTTACCTGAAATGATGTCTTGCTTCTAGGAAGACACAGAGCCTGTAATTTAACTACATTTCTGAAGGGAAACAAACAGCACATTTCTCATCCATGAAACAAACTGTGCTTTAGATCAAGAAGCACGCTCTTTCTTTCTAAGAGTCTCAGATACAGCAGGAAACTTGACTGTGGTCAGAACAAAATAATGGTGTTTCCTACACATACGGACCAAATCTAGTTCAACTCTTGTTCTGAAACTGATACAAACCACATTTCGTCTAACATGCAATGCTTTCCAATTAAGAGAGAGAAACGTGTGAGTTTCGTGAACGATGTAGCTTCCTTATGGGCTGAAAAGTGACTGAGTTTACCTGAAAAGATGTCTTGCTTGTGGGAAGACACAGAGCCTGGGATTTAAGTCCACTTCTGAAGGGAAACACACAGCACAGTTCTCATCCATGAAACACACTCTGCTTTAGAGCAAGAAGCATGCTCTTGCTTTCTAGAGTCTCTAATAGAGCCAGAAACTTGAGGGAACTCAGAACAAAAGAACGGTGTTCCCTACACATACGGACTATTGCTAGTTCAACTCTGCTTCTGAAACTGATAGAAACCACAGTTCAGGTAACATGCAATGCTTTCCAGTTAAGAGCGAGAAATGTGTGAGCTTCGGGAATGATTTATATTCATTTGAGCTGAAAAGTGACTGCGTTTACCTGAAAAGATTTCTTGCTTGTAGGAAGACACAGAGCCTGGAATTTAACTCCATTTCTGAAGGGAAACACACAGCACAGTTCTCATCCATGAAATACACTCTGCTTTAGAGCAAGAAGCACGCTCTTGCTTTCTAGAGTCTATAATAGAGCCAGAAACTTGAAAGTGTACTCAGAGCAAAAGAACGGTGTTTCGTACACATTTGGACCATTGCTAGTCCAACTGTGCTTCTGAAACTGATACAAACCACAGTTCCTGTAACATGCAATGCTTTCCAGTTAAGAGCGCGAAACGTGTGAGCTTCATGAATGTTTAGCTTCCTTTGAGCTGAAAAGTGACTGAGTTTACCTGAAAATATGTCTTGCTTGTAGGAAGAACCAGTGCCTGTGATTTAACTCTATTTCTGAAGGGAAACACACAGCACAGTTCTCACGATGAAACACATTCTGCATATAGGAAGAAGCACGCTCTTGCTTTCTAGAGTCTTAATAGTGCAGGAAACGTTTGTGTGCTCAGAACAAAAGAACGGAGTTTCCTACACATACAGGCCATATCTAGTCCAACTCTGCTTCTGAAACTGATACAAACCACAGTACCTCTAATATCCAATGCTTTTTAGTTAGAGCAAGAAACGTGTGAGCTAATTAAACGATGTAGCTTTGTTTGAGCTGAAAGTTGAGTGAGTTTACCTGAAAGGAAGTCTTGCTTGTAGGAAGACACAGAGCCTGGAATTTAACTCCATTTCTGAAGGGAAACACACAGCACAGTTCTCATCCTTGAAACACACTCTGTGTATAGGAAGAAGCAGGCTATTGCTTTCTAGAGTCTCTAATAGAGCAGGAAACGTGAGTGTGCTCAGAACAAAAGAACGGTGTTTCCTATACATAAGGACCATATTTTGTTCAACTCTGCTTCTGAAACTGATACAAACCACAGGTCCTCTAACATCCAATGCTTTGCAGTTAAGAGCAAGAAACGTGTGAGCTACGTAAACGATGTTGTTTTGTTTGAGATGAAAGGTGACTGAGCTTATGTGAAACGAAATCTTGCTTGTAGGAAGATACAGAGCCTGTGATATAACTCCATTTCTGAAGGGAAACACACAGCACAGTTCTCATCCATGAAACACACTCTGCTTTAGAGCAAGTAGCACGCTCATGCTTTCTAGAGTCTATAATAGAGCCCGAAACTTGAAAGTGTACTCAGAGCAAAAGAACGGTGTTTCCTACACATTCGGACCATTGGTAGTCCAACTCTGCTCCTGAAACTGATAAAAACCACAGTTCCTGTAACATGAATTGCTTTCCAGTTAAGAGAGAGAACCTTGTGAGCTTCGTGATTGATATAGCTTCCTTTGAGCCTAAAAGTGAAGGAGTTTACATGAAAAGATGTTTGCTTGTAGGTAGACCCAAAGCCTGGGATTTAACTCCATTTCTGAAAGGAAACACAAAGCACAGTTCCCATCCATGGAACACACTCTGCGTATAGGAAGAAGCACGCTATTGCTTTCTAAGTCTATAATAGAGCAGGAAACGTGAGTGTGCTCAGAAAAAACTACAGGTGTTTCCTACACATACAGACCATTGGTAGTTCAACTCTGCTTCTGAAACTGATACAAAGCACAAGTCATATAACATCCAATGGTTTTCAGTTAAGAGCGAGAAACGTGTGAGCTTCGTAAACGATTTATATTCATTTGAGCTGAAAAGTGACTGCGTTTACCTGAAATGATGTGTTGCTTGTAGGAAGACACAGAGCCTGGAATTTAACTCCATTTCTGAAGTGAAACACACAGAACAGTTCTCATCCATGAAACACACTCTGCTTTAGAGCAAGAAGCACGCTCTTGCTTTCTAGAGTCTATAATAGAGCCAGAAACTTGAAATTGTACTCAGAGCAAAAGAACGGTGTTTCCTACACATTCGGACCATTGCTAGTCCAACTCTGCTTCTGAAACTGATAAAAACCACAGTTCCTGTAACATGAATTGCTTTCCAGTTAAGAGAGAGAACCTTGTGAGCTTCGTGAATGATATAGCTTCCTTTGAGCCTAAAAGTGAAGGAGTTTACATGAAAAGATGTTTGCTTGTAGGTAGACACAAAGCCTGGGATTTAACTCCATTTCTGAAAGGAAACACAAAGCACAGTTCTCATCCATGGAACACACTCTGCGTATAGGAAGAAGCACGCTATTGCTTTCTAAGTCTATAATAGAGCAGGAAACGTGAGTGTGCTCAGAAAAAACTACAGGTGTTTCCTACACATACAGACCATTGCTAGTTCAACTCTGCTTCTGAAACTGATACAAAGCACAAGTCATATAACATCCAATGCTTTTCAGTTAAGAGCGAGAAACGTTTGAGCTTCGTAAACGATTTATATTCATTTGAGCTGAAAAGTGACTGCGTTTACCTGAAATGATGTCTTGCTTGTAGGAAGACACAGAGCCTGGAATTTAACTCCATTTCTGAAGTGAAACACACAGAACAGTTCTCATCCATGAAACACACTCTACTTTAGAGCAAGAAGCACGCTCTTGCTTTCTAAGAGTCTCTAATACAGCAGGAAACGAGACTGTGGTCAGGACAAAATAACGGTGTTTCCTACACATACTGACCATATCTAGGTCAACTCTTCTTCTGAGACTGATACAAACCACAGTTCCTGTAACATGAAATGCTTTCCAGTTAAGAGAGAGAAACGTGTGAGCTTTGTGAACGATGTAGTATCCTTTGAGCCTAAAAGTGAATGCGTTTACCTGAAAAGTTGTTTGCTTGTAGGAAGACACGCAGCCTGGGATTTAACTGCATTTCTGAAGGGAAACACACAGCACAGTTCTCTTCCATGAAACACACTCTGCTTTAGAGCACAAAGCATGCTCTTGCTTTCTATAGTCTCTAATAGTTCCCGAAAGTTGAGGGTACTCTGAACAAAAGCACGGGGTTTCTTACACATACGGACCATTGCTAGTTCAACTCTGCTTCTTATACTGATACAAACCACAAGTCACCTAACATCCAATGCTTTTCAGTTAAGAGCAAGAAACGTGTGAGCTACGTAAAAGATGTAGTTTTGTTTGAGCTGAAACGTGAGTTAGTTTAACTGAAACGAAGTCTTGCTTGTAGGAAGACACAGAGCCTGGGTTTTAACTACATTTCTGAAGGGAAACACACAGCAAAGTTGTCCTCCATGAAACACACTCTGCTTTAGAGCAAGAAGCATGCTCTTGCTTTCTAGAGTCTCTAATAGAGCCAGAAACTTGAAAGTGTGCTCAGAACAAAAGAACGGTGTTTCCAACACATACGGACCCTTGCAAGTCCAACTCTGCTTCTGGAACTGATACAAAGCACAAGTCATCAAACATCCAATGCTTTTCAGATAAGAGCCAGAAACGTGTGAGCTTCGTAAATGATTTATATTCATTTGAGCTGAATAGTGACTGCGTTTACCTGAAATGATGTCTTGCTTGTAGGAAGACACAGAGCCTGGAATTTAACTCCATTTCTGAAGCGAAACACACAGCACAGTACTCATCCATGGAACACACTCTGCTTTAGAGCAAGAAGCACGCTCTTGCTTTCTAAGAGTCTATAATACAGCAAGAAACGTGACTGTGGTCAGAACAAAATAACGATGTTTCCAACATATACGGACCATTGCAAGTCCAACTCTGCTTCTGAAACTGATACAAACCACAAGTCATCTAAAATCCAATGCTTTTCAGTTAAGAGGGAGAAACGCGTGAGCTTCGTAAACAATTTATATTCCTTTGAGCTGAAAAGAGACTGCGTTTACCTGAAATGATGTCTGGCTTGTAGAAAGACACAGAGCCTGGAATTTAACTCCATTTCTGATGGGAAACACACAGCACAGTTCTCACGATGAAACACATTCTGCATATAGGAAGAAGAACCCTCTTGCTTTATAGAGTCTCTAATAGTGCAGGAAACGTGAGTGTGCTCAGAACAAAGAACGGAGTTTCCTACACATACAGACCATATCTAGTCCAACTCTGCTTCTGAAACTGATACAAACCACAAGACATCTAACATCCAATGCTTTTCAGTTAAGAGCAAGAAACGTTTGAGCTTTGTAAACGATTTATATTCTTTTGAGCTGAATAGTGACTGTGTTTACCTGAAATGATGTCTTGCTTGTAGGACGACACAGAGCCTGCAATTTACCTCCATTTCTGAAGGGAAACACCCAGCACAGTTCTCATCCATGAAACAAAGTCTGCTTTAGAGCAAGAAGCACGCTCTTGCTTTCTAAGAGTCTGTAATACAGCAAGAAACGTGACTGAGGTCAGAACAAAATAACGGTGTTTCCTACACATACGGACCATATCTAGGTCAACTCTTCTTCTGAAACTGATACAAAGCACAGTTCCATTAACATGCAATGCTTTCCAGTTAAGAGCAAGAAACGTGTGAGAATCGTGAACGATGTAGCTTCCTTTGAGCTGAAAAGTGACTGAGTTTACCTGAAATGATGTCTTGCTTGTAGGAAGACACAGAGCCTGGGATTTAACTCCATTTCTGAAGGAAAACACACAGCACAGTTCTCATCCATGAAATACAATCTGCTTTAGAGCAAGAAGCATGCTCTTGCTTTCTAGAGTCTATAATAGAGCCAGAAACTTGAAAGTGTGCTCAGAACAAAAGAACGGTGTTTCCAACACATATGGACCATTGCAAGTCCAACTCTGCTTCTGAAACTGATACAAACCACAAGTCATCTAAAATCCAATGCTTTTCATTTAAGAGGGAGTAACGCGTGAGCTTCGTAAACGATTTATATTCCTTTGAGCTGAAAAGAGAATGCGTTTACCTGAAATGATATCTTGCTTGTAGGAAGACACAGAGCCTGGGATTTAACTCCATTTCTGGAAGGAAACACACAGCACAGTTCTCATCCTTGAAACACACTCTGGTTTAGAGCAAGAAGCATGCTCTTGCTTTCTAGAGTATCTAATAGAGCCAGAAATTGAGGGTACTCTGAACAAAAGAACGGTTTTTCCTACACATACAGACCATTGCTAGTTCAACTCTACTTCTGAAACTGATACAAACCACAGGTCCTCTAACATCCAATGCTTTCCAGTTAAGATCAAGAAACATGTGAGCTACGTGAACAATGTAGTTTTGTTTGAGCTGAAAGGTGACTGAGTTTACGTGAAACGAATTCTTGCTTGTAGGAAGATACAGAGCCTGGGATTTAACTCCATTTCGGAAGGGAAACACACAGAACAGTTGTCCTCCGTGAAACACACTCTGCTTTAGAGCAAGAAGCATGCTCTTGCTTTCTAGAGTCTCTAATAGAGCAGGAAACGTGAGCGTGATCAGAACAAAGGAACAGAGTTTCCAACACATACAGACCATATCTAGGTCAAGTCTTCTTCCGAAACTGATACAAACCACAGTTCCTCTAATATCCAATGCTTTTCAGTTACAGCAAGAAACGTGTGAGCTACGTAAATGATGTAGCATTGTATGAGCTGAAACGTGAGTGAGTTTACCTGAAATGAAGTCTTGCTTGTAGGAAGACACAGAGCCTGGGATTTACCTCCATTTCTGAAGGGAAACACACAGCACAGTTCTCATCCATGAAACACACTCTGCTTTAGAGAGGCAGCACGCTCTTGATTTCTAAGTGGCTGTAATACAGCAAGAAACGTGACTGTGGTCAGAACAATATAACGGTGTTTCCTACACATACAGAACATATCTAGGTCAACTCTTCTTCTGAAACTGATACAAAGCACAGTTCCATTAACATGCAATGCTTTCCAGTTAAGAGCGAGAAACGTGTGAGCTTTGTGAACGATATTGCTTCCTTTGAGCTGAACAGTGACTGAGTTTACCTGAAATGATGTCTTGCTTGTAGGAAGACACAGAGCCTGGGATTTACCTCCATTTCTGAAGGGAAACACCCAGCACAGTACTCATCCATGAAACACACTCTGCTTTAGAGCAAGAAGCATGCTCTTGCTTTCTAGAGTCTCTAATAGAGCCAGAAATTGAGGGTACTCAGAACAAAAGAATGGTGTTTCCTACACATACGGACCATTGCTAGTTCAACTCAGCTTCTGAAACTGATACAAAAAACAGGTACTCTAATATCCAATGCTTTACAGTTAAGAGCAAGAAACGTGTGAGCTACGGGAACGATGTAGCTTTGTTTGAGCTGAATGGTGACTGAGTTTACGTGAAAGGAAGGCTTGCTTTAGGAAGATACAGAGCCTGTGATTTAACTCCATTTCTGAAGGGAAACACACAGCAAAGTTCTCACGATGAAACACATTCTGCTTATAGGAAGAAGAACGCTCTTGCTTTATAGAGTCTCTAATAGTGGAGGAAACGTGAGTGTGCTCAGAACAAAGAACGGAGTTTCCTATACATATGGACCATAGCTACTTCAACTCTGCTTCTGAAACTGATACAAACCACAAGTCATCTAACATTCAATGCTTTTCAGTTAAGAGCGAGAAACGTGTGAGCTTAGTAAACGATTTATATTCCTTTGAGCTGAAAAGTGACTGCGTTTACCTGAAATGATATCTTGCTTGTAGGAAGACACAGAGCCTGGGATTTAACTCCGTTTCTGAAGGGAAACACACAGCACAGTTCTCATCCTTGTAACACACTCTGCTTTAGAGCAAGAAGCATGCTCTTGCTTTCTAGAATCTCTAATAGAGCCAGAAAACTGAGGGTACACTGAACAAAAGAACGGTGTATCCTACACATACCGACCATTGCTACTTCAACTATGCTTCTGAAACTGATACAAAGCACAGGTCCTCTAACATCCAATGCTTTACAGTTAAGAGCAAGAAACGTGTGAGCTACGCGAACGATGTAGCTTTGTTTGAGCTAAAACGTGATTTAGTTTAAATGAAACGAAGTCTTGCTTGTAGGAAGATGCAAAGCCTGGGATTTAACTCCATTTCTGAAGGGAAACACACAGCACTGTTGTCTTCCGTAAAACACACTCTGCTTTAGAGCAAGAACCGCTCTTGCTTTCTAGAGTCTCTAATAGAGCCAGAAACTTGAAAGTGTGCTCAAAACAAAAGAACGGTGTTTCCTACACATACGGACCATTGCTAGTTCAACTCTGCTTCTGAAACTGATACAAACCACAAGTCTTCTAATATCCATTGCTTTTTGGTTAAGAGCGAGATACGTGTGAGCTTTGTAAACGATTTATATTCATTTGAGCTGAATAGTGACTGCGTTTACCTGAAATGATGTCTTGCTTGCAGGAAGACACAGAGCCTGGAATTTAACTCCATGTCTGACCGGAAACACCCAGCACAGGTCTCATCCATGAAACACACTCTGCTTTAGAGCAAGGAGCACGCTCTTGCTTTCTAATAGTCTCTAATACAGCAAGAAACGTGGCAGTGGTCAGAACAAAATAACGGTGTTTCCTACACATATGGACCATATCTAGGTCAACTCTTCTTCTGAAACTGATACAAACCTCAGCTCCTCTAACATGCAATGCTTTCCAGTAAAGAGCGAGAAACGTGTGAGCTTCGTGAACGATGTAGCTTCCTTTGAGCTGAAAAGTGACTGAGTTTACCTGAAAAGATGTCTTGCTTGTAGGAAAACACAGAGCATGGGATTGAACTCCATTTCTGAAAGAAACACACAGCACAGTTCTCATCCTTGAAACACACTCTGCTTTAGAGCAACAAGCATGCTCTTGCTTTCTGGAGTCTCTAATAGATCCAGAAAGTTGAGGGTACTCTGAACAAAAGAACGGTGTTTCCCACACATAGGGTCCATTGCTAGTTCAACTATGCTTCTGAAACTGATACAAACCACAGGTCCTCTAACATCCAATGCTTTACAGTTAAGATCAAGAAACGTGTGAGCTACGTGAATGATGTAGCTTCGTTTGAGCTGAAAGGTGACTGAGTTTACCTGAAACGAAGTCTTGCTTGTAGGAAGACACAGAGCCTGGGATTTAACTCCATTTCTGAAGGGAAACACACAGCACAGTTCTCATCCTTGAAAAACACTCTACGTATAGGGAGAAGCACGCTCTTGCTTTCTAGAGTCTCTAATAAAGCAGGAAATGTGAGTGTGATCAGAACAAAAGAACGGTGTTTCCTATACATACGGACCATAGCTAGTTCAACACTGCTTCTGAAACTGATACAAACCAAAAGTCATCTAACATCGAATGCTTTTCATTTAAGAGCGAGAAACATGTGAGCTTCGTAAACGATTTATATTCCTTTGAGCCGAAAAGTGACTGAGTTTACCTGAAATGATGTCTTGCTTGTAGGAAGACACAGAGCCTGGGATTTAACTCCATTTCTGAAGGAAAACACACAGCACAGTTCTCATCCATGAAACACACTCTGCTTTAGAGCAAGAAGCATGCTCTTGCTTTCTAGAGTCTATAATAGAGCCAGAAACTTGAAAGTGTGCTCAGAACAAAAGAACGGTGTTTCCAACACATATGGACCATTGCAAGTCCAACTCTGCTTCTGAAACTGATACAAACCACAAGTCATCTAAAATCCAATGCTTTTCATTTAAGAGGGAGTAACGCATGAGCTTCGTAAACGATTTATATTCCTTTGAGCTGAAAAGAGAATGCGTTTACCTGAAATGATATCTTGCTTGTAGGAAGACACAGAGCCTGGGATTTAACTCCATTTCTGAAAGGAAACACACAGCACAGTTCTCATCCTTGAAACACACTCTGGTTTAGAGCAAGAAGCATGCTCTTGCTTTCTAGAGTATCTAATAGAGCCAGAAATTGAGGGTACTCTGAACAAAAGAACGGTTTTTCCTACACATACAGACCATTGCTAGTTCAACTCTACTTCTGAAACTGATACAAACCACAGATCCTCTAACATGCATTGCATTACAGTTAAGAGCAAGAAACTTGTGAGCTACGTGAACGCTGTAGCTCTGTTTGAGCTGAAAGGTGACTGAATTTACGTGAAATGAAGTCTTGCTTGTAGGAAGATACAGAGCCTGTGATTTAACTCCATTTCTGAAGGGAAACACACAGCACAGTTCTCACCATGAAACACACTCTGCGTATAGGAAGAAGCACGCTCTTGCTTTCTAAGAGTCTCTAATACAGCAGGAAACGTGACTGTGGTCAGAACAAAATAACGGTGTTTCCTACACATACGGACCATATCTAGGTCAACTCTTCTTCTGAAACTGATACAAAGCACAGTTCCATTAACTTGCAATGCTTTCCATTTAAGAACAAGAAACGTGTGAGATTTGTGAACGATGTAGCTTCCTTTGAGTTGAAAAGTGACTGAGTTTACCTGAAAAGATGTGTTGCTTGTAGGAAGACACAGACCCTGGGATTTAACTCCATTTCTGAAGGGAAACACACAGCACAGTTCTCATCCATGAAACACACTCTGCTTTAGAGCAAGAAGCATGCTCTTGCTTTCTAGAGTCTCTAATAGAGCCAGAAACTTGAAAGTGTGCTCAGAACAAAAGAACGGTGTTCTCTACATATACGGACCATTGCTAGTTCAAGTCTGCTTCTGAAACTGATAGAAACCACAGTTCAGGTAACATGCAATGCTTTCCAGTTAAGAGCGAGAAACGTGTGAGCTTCATGAATGATTTATATTCATTTGAGCTGAAAAGTGACTGTGTTTACCTGAAAATATTTTTTGCTTGTAGGAAGACACAGAGCCTGGAATTTAACTCAATTTATGAAGGGAAAAACACAGCACAGTTCTCATCCATGAAACACACTCTGCTTTAGAGCAAGAAGCATGCTCTTGCTTTCTAGAGTCTATAATAGAGCCAGAAAATTGAAAGTGTACTCAGAGCAAAAGAACGGTGTTTCCTACACATACGGACCATTGCTTGTTCAACTCTGCTTCTGAAACTGATACAAACCACAAGTCATCTAACATCCAATGCTTTTCAGTTAAGAGGGAGAAACGTGTGAGCTTCGTAAACGATTTATATTCATTTGAATTGAAAAGTGTCTGGGTTTACCTGAAATGATGTCTTGCTTGTAGGAAGACACAGAGCCTGTAATTTAACTACATTTCTGAAGGGAAACACACAGCAAAGTTGTCCTCCATGAAACACACTCTGCTTTAGAGCAAGAAGCACGCTCTTGCTTTCTAAGAGTCTCTAATACAGCAGGAAACGAGACTGTGGTCAGGACAAAATAACGGTGTTTCCTACACATACTGACCATATCTAGGTCAGCTCTTCTTCTGAGACTGATACAAACCACAGTTCCTGTAACATGAAATGCTTTCCAGTTAAGAGAGAGAAACGTGTGAGCTTTGTGAACGATGTAGCTTCCTTTGAGCCTAAAAGTGAATGAGTTTACCTGAAAAGTTGTTTGCTTGTAGGAAGACACGCAGCCTGGGATTTAACTGCATTTCTGAAGGGAAACACACAGCACAGTTCTCTTCCATGAAACACACTCTGCTTTAGAGCACAAAGCATGCTCTTGCTTTCTATAGTCTCTAATAGTTCCCGAAAGTTGAGGGTACTCTGAACAAAAGCACGGGGTTTCTTACACATACAGACCATTGCTAGTTCAACTCTGCTTCTTATACTGATACAAACCACAAGTCACCTAACATCCAATGCTTTTCAGTTAAGAGCAAGAAACGTGTGAGCTACGTAAAAGATGTAGTTTTGTTTGAGCTGAAACGTGATTTAGTTTAACTGAAACGAAGTCTTGCTTGTAGGAAGACACAGAGCCTGGGTTTTAACTACATTTCTGAAGGGAAACACACAGCAAAGTTGTCCTCCATGAAACACACTCTGCTTTAGAGCAAGAAGCACGCTCTTGCTTTCTAGAGTCTATAATAGAGCCAGAAACTTGAAAGTGTACTCAGAGCAAAAGAACGGTGTTTCCTACACATTTGGACCATTGCTAGTCCAACTGTGCTTCTGAAACTGATACAAACCACAGTTCCTGTAACATGCAATGCTTTCCAGTTAAGAGCGCGAAACTTGTGAGCTTCGTGAATGTTTAGCTTCCTTTGAGCTGAAATGTGACTGAGTTTACCTGAAAATATGTCTTGCTTGTAGGAAGAACCAGTGCCTGTGATTTAACTCTATTTCTGAAGGGAAACACACAGCACAGTTCTCACGATGAAACACATTCTGCATATAGGAAGAAGCACGCTCTTGCTTTCTAGAGTCTTAATAGTGCAGGAAACGTTTGTGTGCTCAGAACAAAAGAACGGAGTTTCCTACACATACAGGCCATATCTAGTCCAACTCTGCTTCTGAAACTGATACAAACCACAGTACCTCTAATATCCAATGCTTTTTAGTTAGAGCAAGAAACGTGTGAGCTAATTAAACGATGTAGCTTTGTTTGAGCTGAAAGTTGAGTGAGTTTACCTGAAAGGAAGTCTTGCTTGTAGGAAGACACAGAGCCTGGAATTTAACTCCATTTCTGAAGGGAAACACACAGCACAGTTCTCATCCTTGAAACACACTCTGTGTATAGGAAGAAGCAGGCTATTGCTTTCTAGAGTCTCTAATAGAGCAGGAAACGTGAGTGTGCTCAGAACAAAAGAACGGTGTTTCCTATACATAAGGACCATATTTTGTTCAACTCTGCTTCTGAAACTGATACAAACCACAGGTCCTCTAACATCCAATGCTTTGCAGTTAAGAGCAAGAAACGTGTGAGCTACGTAAACGATGTTGTTTTGTTTGAGATGAAAGGTGACTGAGCTTATGTGAAACGAAATCTTGCTTGTAGGAAGATACAGAGCCTGTGATATAACTCCATTTCTGAAGGGAAACACACAGCACAGTTCTCATCCATGAAACACACTCTGCTTTAGAGCAAGTAGCACGCTCATGCTTTCTAGAGTCTATAATAGAGCCCGAAACTTGAAAGTGTACTCAGAGCAAAAGAACGGTGTTTCCTACACATTCGGACCATTGGTAGTCCAACTCTGCTCCTGAAACTGATAAAAACCACAGTTCCTGTAACATGAATTGCTTTCCAGTTAAGAGAGAGAACCTTGTGAGCTTCGTGAATGATATAGCTTCCTTTGAGCCTAAAAGTGAAGGAGTTTACATGAAAAGATGTTTGCTTGTAGGTAGACACAAAGCCTGGGATTTAACTCCATTTCTGAAAGGAAACACAAAGCACAGTTCTCATCCATGGAACACACTCTGCGTATAGGAAGAAGCACGCTATTGCTTTCTAAGTCTATAATAGAGCAGGAAACGTGAGTGTGCTCAGAAAAAACTACAGGTGTTTCCTACACATACAGACCATTGCTAGTTCAACTCTGCTTCTGAAACTGATACAAAGCACAAGTCATATAACATCCAATGCTTTTCAGTTAAGAGCGAGAAACATTTGAGCTTTGTAAACGATTTATATTCATTTGAGCTGAAAAGTGACTGCGTTTACCTGAAATGATGTGTTGCTTGTAGGAAGACACAGAGCCTGGAATTTAACTCCATTTCTGAAGTGAAACACACAGAACAGTTCTCATCCATGAAACACACTCTGCTTTAGAGCAAAAAGCACGCTCTTGCTTTCTAGAGTCTATAATATAGCCAGAAACTTGAAATTGTACTCAGAGCAAAAGAACGGTGTTTCCTACACATTCGGACCATTGCTAGTCCAACTCTGCTTCTGAAACTGATAAAAACCACAGTTCCTGTAACATGAATTGCTTTCCAGTTAAGAGAGAGAACCTTGTGAGCTTCGTGAATGATATAGCTTCCTTTGAGCCTAAAAGTGAAGGAGTTTACATGAAAAGATGTTTGCTTGTAGGTAGACACAAAGCCTGGGATTTAACTCCATTTCTGAAAGGAAACACAAAGCACAGTTCTCATCCATGGAACACACTCTGCGTATAGGAAGAAGCACGCTATTGCTTTCTAAGTCTATAATAGAGCAGGAAACGTGAGTGTGCTCAGAAAAAACTACAGGTGTTTCCTACACATACAGACCATTGCTAGTTCAACTCTGCTTCTGAAACTGATACAAAGCACAAGTCATATAACATCCAATGCTTTTCAGTTAAGAGCGAGAAACGTTTGAGCTTCGTAAACGATTTATATTCATTTGAGCTGAAAAGTGACTGCGTTTACCTGAAATGATGTCTTGCTTGTAGGAAGACACAGAGCCTGGAATTTAACTCCATTTCTGAAGTGAAACACACAGAACAGTTCTCATCCATGAAACACACTCTACTTTAGAGCAAGAAGCACGCTCTTGCTTTCTAAGAGTCTCTAATACAGCAGGAAACGAGACTGTGGTCAGGACAAAATAACGGTGTTTCCTACACATACTGACCATATCTAGGTCAACTCTTCTTCTGAGACTGATACAAACCACAGTTCCTGTAACATGAAATGCTTTCCAGTTAAGAGAGAGAAACGTGTGAGCTTTGTGAACGATGTAGTATCCTTTGAGCCTAAAAGTGAATGCGTTTACCTGAAAAGTTGTTTGCTTGTAGGAAGACACGCAGCCTGGGATTTAACTGCATTTCTGAAGGGAAACACACAGCACAGTTCTCTTCCATGAAACACACTCTGCTTTAGAGCACAAAGCATGCTCTTGCTTTCTATAGTCTCTAATAGTTCCCGAAAGTTGAGGGTACTCTGAACAAAAGCACGGGGTTTCTTACACATACGGACCATTGCTAGTTCAACTCTGCTTCTTATACTGATACAAACCACAAGTCACCTAACATCCAATGCTTTTCAGTTAAGAGCAAGAAACGTGTGAGCTACGTAAAAGATGTAGTTTTGTTTGAGCTGAAACGTGAGTTAGTTTAACTGAAACGAAGTCTTGCTTGTAGGAAGACACAGAGCCTGGGTTTTAACTACATTTCTGAAGGGAAACACACAGCAAAGTTGTCCTCCATGAAACACACTCTGCTTTAGAGCAAGAAGCATGCTCTTGCTTTCTAGAGTCTCTAATAGAGCCAGAAACTTGAAAGTGTGCTCAGAACAAAAGAACGGTGTTTCCAACACATACGGACCCTTGCAAGTCCAACTCTGCTTCTGGAACTGATACAAAGCACAAGTCATCAAACATCCAATGCTTTTCAGATAAGAGCCAGAAACGTGTGAGCTTCGTAAATGATTTATATTCATTTGAGCTGAATAGTGACTGCGTTTACCTGAAATGATGTCTTGCTTGTAGGAAGACACAGAGCCTGGAATTTAACTCCATTTCTGAAGCGAAACACACAGCACAGTTCTCATCCATGAAACACACTCTGCTTTAGAACAAGAAGCATGCTCTTGCTTTCTAGAGTCTCTAATAGAGCCAGAAATTGAGGGTACTCTGAAAAAAAGAACTGTGTTTCCTAGAAACATGTGACCTAAGTGAACGATGTAGCTTTGTTTGAGCTGAAAGGTGACTGAGTCAATGTAAAACGAAGTCTTGCTTGTACGAAGATACATAGCCTGTGATTTAACTCCATTTCTGAAGGGAAACACACAGCAAACTTCTCACGATGAAACACACTCTGCGTATAGGAGGAAGCACGCTCTTGCTTTCTAGAGTCTCTAATAGAGCAGGAAACATGAGTGTGCTCAGAACAAAATAACGGAGTTTCCTACACCTACAAACCATATCTAGTCCAACTCTGTTTATGAAACTGATACAAACGACAGGTCCTCTAACATCCAATGCTTTTCAGGTAGAGCAAGAAACGTGTGAGCTTCATAAAAGATGTAGCTTCGTTTGAGCTGAAATGTGAGTTAGTTTACATGAAATGAAGTCTTGCTTGTAGGAAGACACAGAGCCTGGGATTTAACTCCATTTCTGAAGGGAAACACACAGCACAGTTGTACTCCGTGAAACACACTCTACTTTAGAGCAAGAAGCATGCAATTGCTTTCTAGAGTCTCTAATACAGCAGGTAACGTGACTGTGGATAGAACAAAATAACGGTGTTTCCTACACATACAGACGATATCTAGGTCAGCTCTTCTTCTGAAACTGATACAAAGCACAGTTCCATTAACATGCAATGCTTTCCAGTTAAGAGCGCAAAACGTGTGAGCTTCGTGAAAGATATAGCTTCCTTTGAGCTGAAAAGTGACTGAGTTTACCTGAAATGATATCTTGCTTTTAGGTAGACACAGAGCCTGGGATTACACTCCATTTCTGATGGGAAACACACAGCACAGTTCTCATGCATGAAACACACTCTGCTTTAGAGCAAGAAGCATGCTCTTGCTTTCTAGAGTCTATAACAGACCCAGATACTTGAGGGTACTCAGACCAAATAAAGGTGTTTCCTCCACATACCGACCATTGCTAGTTCAACTCTGGTTCTGAAACTGATACAAACCACAGGTCCTCTAACATCCAATGCTTTACACTTAAGAGCAAGAAACATGTGAGCTACGTGAACGATGTAGCTTTGTTTGAGCTGAAAGGTGACTGAGTTAATGTGAAACGAAGTCTTGCTTGTAGGAAGATACAGAGCCTGTGATTTAACTCCATTTCTGAAGGGAACACACAGCACAGTTCTCACGATGAAACACACTCTGCGTATAGGAGGAAGCACGCTCTTGCTTTCTAGAGTCTCTAATAGAGCAGGAAACATGAGTGTGCTCAGAACAAAATAACGGAGTTTCCTACACATACAGACCATATCTAGTCCAACTCTGCTTCTGAAATTGACACAAACCACAGTTCCATTAACATGCAATGCTTTCCAGTTAAGAGCGAAAAACGTGTGAGCTTCGTGAAGGATATAGCTTCCTTTGAGCTGAAAAGTGACTGAGTTTACCTGAAAAGATGTCTTGCTTGTAGGAAGACACAGAGCCTGGTATTTAACTCCTTTTCTGAAGGGAAACACACAGCCCAGTTCTCATCCATGAAACACAGCACAGTTCTCACTATGAAACACACTCTGCGTATAGGAAGAAGCACGCTCTTGCCCTCTAGATTCTCTAATAGAGCAGGAAAATTGAGTGTGCTCAGAACAAAATAACGGAGTTTCCTACACATACAGATCATATCTAGTCCAACTCTGCTTCTGAAACTGATACAAACCACAGTTCCTCTAATATCCAATGCTTCGTAAAATATGTAGCTTTGTTTGAGCTGAAAAGTGAGTGAGTTTACCTGAAACGAAGTCTTGCATGTAGGAAGACACAGAGCCTGTGATTTAACTTCATTTCGGAAGGGAAACACAAAGCACAGTTCTCATGCATGAAACACACTCTGCTTTAGATCAAGAAGCATGCTCTTGCTTTCTAGAGTCTCAAATATAGCCAGAAACTTGAGGGTACTCAGAACAAACGAATGGTGTTTCCTACACATACGGACCATTGCTAGTTCAACTCTTCTTCTTTGTAAAATATGTAGCTTTGTTTGAGCTGAAAAGTGAGTTAGTTTACCTGAAACGAAGTCTTGCATGTAGGAAGACACAGAGCCTGGAATTTAACTCCATTTCTGAAGGGAAACACACAGCACAGTTCTCAACCATGAAACACACACTACCTTAGAACAAGAAGCCCGCTCTTGCTTTCTAAGAGTCTCTAATACAGCAGGATACGTGACTGTGGTTAGAACAAAATAACGGTGTTTCCTACACATACAGACGCTATCTAGGTCAACTCTTCTTCTGAAACTGATACAAAGCACAGTTCCATTAACATGAAATGCATTCCAGTTAAGAGCGAGAAACGTGTGAGCTTCGTGAACGATATAGCTTCCTTTGAGCTGAAAAGTGACTGAGTTTAACTGAAATGACTTCTTGCTTGTAGGAAGACACAGAGCCTGGGATTTAACTCCGTTTCTGAAGGGAAACACTCAGCACAGTTCTCATGCATGAAACACACTCTGCTTTAGAGCAAGAAGCATGCTCTTGCTTTCTAGATTCTCTAATAGAGCCAGAAACTTGAGGGTACTCAGAACAAAAGAATGGTGTCTCCTACACATACGGACCATATTTAGGTCAACTCTTCTTCTGAAACTGATAAAAACCACAGTTCCTCTAAAATGCAATGCTTTCCATTTAAGAGCGAGAAACGTGCCAGCTTTGTGAACGATGTAGCTTCCTTTGAACTGAAAAGTGACTGCGTTTACCTGAAATGATGTCTTGCTTGTAGGAAGACACAGAGCCTGTGATTTAACTCCATTTCTGAAGGGAAACACAAAGTACAGTTCTCATCCATGAAACACACTCTGCTTTAGAACAAGAAGCACACTCTTGCTTTCTAGAGTCTATAATAGAGTCAGAAACTTGAAAGTGTGCTCAGAACAAAAGAACGGTGTTTCCTACACATATGGACCATTGCTAGTTCAACTCTGCTTCTGAAACTGATCCAAACCACAGGTCCTCTAACATCCAGTGCTTTACAGTTTAGAGCAAGAAACGTGTGAGCTACGTGAACGATTTAGCTTTGTTTGAGCTGAAAGGTGACTGAGCTTACGTGAAATGAAGTCTTGCTTATAGGAAGATACAGAGCCTGTGATTTAACTCCATTTCTGAAAGGAAACACACAGCACAGTACTCACGATGAAACACACTCTGCGTATAGGAGGAAGCAAGCTATTGCTTTCTAGAGTCTCTAATAGAGCAGGACACGTGAGTGTGCTCATAACAAAATAACTCAGTTTCCTACCCATACAGACCATATGTAGTCCAACTCTGCTTCTGAAACTGATACAAACCACAGTTCCTCTAATATCCAATGGTTTTCACTTAGAGCAAGAAACGTGTGAGCTTTGTAAAAGATGTAGCTTTGTTTGAGCTGAAACGTGAGTGAGTTTACCTGAAAAGAAGTCTTGCTTGTAGGAAGACACAGAGCCTGGAATTTAACTCCTTTTCTGAAGGGAAACACACAGCACAGTTCTCATCCATGAAGCACTCTCTTCTTTAGAGCCAGAAGCACGCTCTTGCTATCTAAGAGTCACTAAAACAGCAGGAAACGTGATTGTGGTCAGAACAAAATAACGGTGTTTCCTACACATACGGACCATATCTAGGACAAATCTACTTCTAAAACTGATACAAACCCCAAGTCATCTAACATCCAATGCTTTAAAGTTACGAGCCAGAATCGGGTGGGTTACATAAAAGATGTATCTTTGTTTGAGCTGAAAAATAAGTGAGTTTACCTGAAACGAAGTCTTGCTTATAGGAAGACACAGAGCTAGGGATTTAACTCCATTTCTGAAGGGAAACACACAGCACAGTTCTCATCCACGAAACACACTCTGCTTTAGAGAAAGAATCCAGCACTAGCTTTCTAAGAGTCTCTAATACAGCAGGAAACGTGACTGTGGTCAGAACAAAATAACAGTGTTTCCTACACATACGGACCATATCTAAGTCAACTCTTCTTCTGAAACTGATAAAAACCACATTTCCGCTAACAGGCAATGCTTTCCACTTAAGAGCGAGAAACGTGTGAGCTTCGTGAACGATGGAGCTTCCCTTGAGCTGAAAAGTGACTGAGTTTACCTGAAAAGATGTCTTGCTTGTAGGAAGACACAGAGCCTGGAATTTAACTCCATTTCTGAAGGGAAACACACAAAACAGTTGTCCTCCATGAAACACACTCTGCTTTAGAGCAAGAAGAACGCTCTTGCTTTCTAGAGTCTCTAATAGAGCCAGAAACTTGAAAGTGTGCTCAGAACAAAAGAACGGTGTTTCCTTCACATACGGGCCATTGCTAGTTCAACTCTGCTTCTGAAACTGATACAAAGCACAGTTCCATTAACATGCAATGCTTTCCAGTTAAGGCAAGAAACATGTGAGCTTAGTGAACGATGTAGCTACCTTTGAGCTAAAAAGTGACTGAGTTTACCTGAAATTATGTGTTGCGTGTAGGAGGACACAGAGCCTGGGATTTAACTCCATTTTTGAAGGGCAACACACAGCACAGTTCTCATGCATGAAACACACTCTGCTTTAGAGCAAGAAGCATGCTCTTGCTTTCTAGAGTCTCTAATAGAGCAAGAAACGTGAGTGTGCTCAGAACAAAAGAAAGGTGTTTCCTTCACATACAGACCATAACTAGTTAAACTCTACTTCTGAAACTGATACAATCCACAAGTCATCTAACAGCCAATGCTTTTCAGTTAAGAGCGAGAATCGTGTGAGCTTCGTAAACGATTTATATTCATTTGAGCTGAAAAGTGACTGCGTTTACCTGAAAAGATTTCTTGCCTGTAGGAAGACACAGATCCTGTATTTTAACTCCTTTTCTGAAGGGAAACACACAGCACAGTTCTCATCCCTGAAGCACTCTCTGCTTTAGAGCAAGAAGCATGCTCTTGCTTTCTAAGTGTCTCTAATACAGCAGGAAACGTGACTGTGGTCAGAACAAAATAACGGTGTTTCCTACACATACGGACCAAATCTAGGTCAACTCTTCTTCTGAAACTGATACAAACCACATTTCCGCTAACAGGCAATGCTTTCCACTTAAGAGAGAGAAACGTGTGAGTTTCGTGAACGATGTAGCTTCCCTTGAGCTGAAAAGTGACTGAGTTTACCTGAAAAGTTGTCTTGCTTGTAGGAAGACACAGAGCCTGGAATTTAACTCCATTTCTGAAGGGAAACACACAGCACAGTTCTCACCATGAAACACACTCTGCATATAGGAAGAAGCGCGCTGATGCTTTCTAGAGTCTCTATTAGAGCAGGAAACGTGAGTGTGCTCAGAACAAAATAACGGAGTTTCCTACACATACACACCATATCTAGTCCAACTCTGCTTCTGAAACTGATACAAACCACAGGTTCTCTAATATCCAATGCTTTTCAGTAAGAGCAAGAAACGGGTGAGCTACCTAAAAGATGTAGCTTTTTTTGAGTGCAAGGTGACTGAGTTTACGTGAAATGAAGTATTGCTTGTAGGAAGACACAGAGCGTGGGATTTAACTCCATTTCTGAAGGGAAACACACAGCACAGTTCTCATGTATGAAACACCCTCTGCTCTAGAGCAAGAAGCATGCTCAGCTTTCTAGAGTCTCTAATAGAGCCAGAAACCTGAGAGTACTCAGAAAAATGATCGGTGTTTCCTACACATAAGGACCATTGCTACTTCAACTCTGCTTCTGAAACTGATACAAACCACAAGTCATGTAACATCCAATGCTTTTCAGTTAAGAGCGAAAAACGTGTGAGCTTCGTAAACGATTTATATTCATTTGAGCTGAAAAGTGACTGCGTTTACCGGAAATGATTTCTTGCTTGTAGGAAGGTACAGAGCCTGTGATTTAACTCCATTTCTGAAGGGAAACGCACAGCACAGTTCTCACCATGAAACACACACTGCGTATAGGAAGAAGCACGCTCTTGCTTTCTAAGAGTATCTAATACTGCAGAAAACGTGACTGTGGTCAGAACAAAATACCGGTGTTTCCTACACATACGGACCATATCTAGGTCAACTCTGCTTCTGAAACTGATACAAAGCACATTTCCATAAACATGCAATGCTTTCCAGTAAAGAGCAAGAAACGTGTGAGTTTTGTGAACGATGTAGCTTCCTTTGAGCTGAAAAGTGACTGAGTTTACCTGAAAAGATGTGTTGCTTGTAGGAAGACACAGAGCCTGGGATTTAACTCCATTTCTGAAGGGAAACACACAGCACAATTCTCATCCATTAAACACACTCTGCTTTAGAGCAAGAAGCACGCTCTTGCTTCCTAGAGTCTATAATATAGCCAGAAACTTGAAAGTGTGCTCAGACCAAAGAACGGTGTTTCATACACATAGGGACCATTGCTAGTTCAACTCTGCTTCTGAAACTGATACAAACCACAAGTCATCTAACATCCATTGCTTTTCAGTTAAGAGCGAGAAACGTGTGAGCTTTGTAAACGATTTATATTCATTTGAGCTGTAAAGTGACTGCGTTTACCTGAAATGATTTCTAATGCTTTTCAGTTAAGAGCGAGAAACGTGTGAGCTTCGTAAACGATTTATATTCATTTGAGCTGTAAAGTGACTTCGTTTACCTGAAATGATTTCTTTTTTGTAGGAAGACACAGAGCCTGGGATTTAACTACATTTCTGAAGGGAAACCCACAGCACATTTCTCATCCATGAAACACACTCTGCTTTAGAGCAAGAAGCACACTCTTGCTTTCTACGATTCTCTAATACAGCACGAAACGTGACTGTCGTCAGAACAAAATAACGGTGTTTCCTACACATAAGGACCATATCTAGGTCAACTCTTCTTCTGAAACTGATACAAAGCACAGTTCCATTAACATGCAATGCTTTCAAGTTAAGAGCGAGAAACGTGTGAGCTTCATGAACTATGTAGCTTCCTTTGATCTGAAAATTGACTGGGTTTACAGAAAAGATGTCTTGCTTTTAGTAAGACACAGATGCTGGGAATTAACTCCATTTCTGAAGGGAAACACACAGCACAGTTCTCATCCATGAAACACACTCTGCTTTAGAACATGAAACATGCTCTTGCTTTCTAGAGTCTCTCATATAGCAAGAAACTTGAGGGTACTCAGAAAAAAAATATGGTGTTTCCTACACATATGGACCATATCAAGTCAACTCTGCTTTTGAAACTGATACAAACCACAGGTCCTCTAACATCCAATGCTTTACAGTGAAGAGCAAGAAACGTATCAGCTACATGAACGATGTAGCTTTGTTTGAGCTGAAAGGTGACTGAGTTTACCTGAAACAAAGTCTTGCTTGTAGGAAGATACAGAGCCTGTGATTTAACTCCATTTCTGAAGGGAAACACACAGCACAGTTCTCACGATGAAACACACTCTGCGTGTAGGAAGAAGCACGCTCTTGCTTTCTAGAGTCTCTAATAGAGCAGGACACGTGAGTGTGCTCAGAACAAAATAATTGAGTTTCCTACACATACAGACCATATCTAGTCCAACTCTGCTTCTGAAACTTATACCAACCACAGTCCCTCTAATATCCAATGATTTTCAGTTAGAGCAAGAAACAGGTGAGCTACAGAAAAGATGTAGCTTTGTTTGAGCTGAAACGTGAGTGAGTTTACCTGAAACGAAATCTTGCTTGTTAGGAAGACACATAGCCTGGGATTTAACTCCATTTCTGAAGGGAAACACACAGCACAGTTGTCCTCCGTGAAACACATTCTGCTTTAGAGCAAGAAGCACGCTCATGCTTTCTAGAGTCTCTAATAGAGCCAGAAACCTGACAGTGTGCTCAGAACAAAAGAACGGTGTTTCCTACACATACGAACCATTGCTATTTCAACTCTGCTTCTGAAACTGATACAAACCACAAGTCATCTAACATCCAATGCTTTTCAGTTAAGAGCAAGAAACGTGTGAGCTTCGTAAACGATTTATATTCATTTGAGCTGTAAAGTGACTGCGTTTACCGGAAATGATTTCTTGCTTGTAGGAGAACAGAGCCTGGAATTTAACTCCTTTCCTGAAGGGATACACACAGCACAGTGCTCATCAATGAAACACTCTCTGCTTTAGAGCAAGAAGCACGCTCTTGCTTTCTAGAGTCTCTAATAGAGCCAGAAACTTGAAAGTGTGCTCAGAACAAAAGAACGGTGTTCCCTGCACATAAGGACCATTGCTAGTTCAACTCTGCTTCTGAAACTGAAAGAAACCACAGTTCCTGTAACATGCAATGCTTTCCAGTAAAGACCGAGAAACTTGTGACCTTCGTGAACGATGTAGCTTCATTTGAGCTGAAAAGTGACTGAGTTTACCTGAAAAGATATCTTGCTTGTAGGAAGACACAGAGCCTGGGATTTAACTCCATTTCTGAAGGGAAATACACAGCACAGTTCTCATCCATGAAACACACTCTGCTTTAGAGCAAGAAGCACGCTCTTGCTTTCTAGAGTATATAATAGAGCCAGAAACTTGAAAGTGTACTCAGAGCAAAAGAACGGTGTTTCCTACACATAGGGACCATTGCTAGTTCAACTCTTCTTCTGAAACTGATACAAACCACAGTTCTGTAACATGCAATGCTTTCCAGTAAAGACCAAGAAACTTGTGAGCTTGGTGAACGATGTAGCTTAATTTAAGCTGAAAAGTGACTGAGTTTACCTGAAAAGATATCTTGCTTGTAGGAAGACACAGAGCCTGGGATTTAACTCCATTTCTGAAGGGAAATACACAGCACAGTTCTCATCCATGAAACACACTCTGCATTAGAGCAAGAAGCATGCTCTTGCTTTCTAGATTCTCTAATAGAGCCAGAAACTTGAGGGTACTCAGAACAAAAGAACGGTGTTTCCTAACATAAGGACGATATCTGGGTCAACACTTCTTCTGAAACTGATACAAACCACATTTCCTCTAACATGCAATGCTTTCCACTTAAGAGCGAGAAACCTGTGAGCTTCGTGAACGATGTAGCTTCCTATGAGCTGAAAAGTGACTGCGTTTACCTGTAATGATGTCCTGCTTGTAGGAAGACACAGAGCCTGGGTTTTAACTCCATTTCTGAAGGGAAACACACAGCACAGTTCTCATCCATGAAACACACTCTGCTTTAGAACACGAAGCATGCTCTTGCTTTCTATAGTCTCTAATAGAGCAAGCAATTTAGGGTACTCTGAACAAAAGAATGGTGTTTCGTACACATACGGACCATTACTAGTTCAACTCTGCTTCTGAAAATGATACAAAGGACAGGTCCTCTAACATCCAATGCTTTACAGTTAAGAGCAAAAAACATGTGAGCTACGTGAACGATGTAGCGTTGTTTGAGCTGAAAGTGACTGAGTTTACGTGAAACGAAGGCTTGCTTGTAGGAAGACACAGAGCCTGGGATTTAACTCCATTTCTGAAGGGAAACACACAGCACAGTTGTCCTCCGTGAAACACACTCTGCATTAGAGCAAATAGCACGCTCTTGCTTTCTAGAGTCTCTAATAGACCCAGAAACTTGAAACTGTGCTCAGAACAAAAGAACGGTGTTTCCTACACATACGGGCCATTGCTATTTCAACTCTGCTTCTGAAACTGATACAAACCACAAGTCATCTAACATCCAATGCTTTTCAGTTAAGAGCAAGAAACGTGTGAGCTTCGTAAACGATTTATATTCATTTGAGCTGTAAAGTGACTGCGTTTACCGGAAATTATTTCTTGCTTGTAGGAGAACAGAGCCTGGAATTTAACTCCTTTCCTGAAGGGATACACACAGCACAGTGCTCATCAATGAAACACTCTCTGCTTTAGAGCAAGAAGCACGCTCTTGCTTTCTAGAGTCTCTAATAGAGCCAGAAACTTGAAAGTGTGCTCAGAACTAAAGAACGGTGTTCCCTGCACATAAGGACCATTGCTAGTTCAACTCTGCTTCTGAAACTGAAAGAAACCACAGTTCCTGTAACATGCAATGCTTTCTAGTAAAGACCAAGAAACTTGTGAGCTTGGTGAACGATGTAGCTTAATTTAAGCTGAAAAGTGACTGAGTTTACCTGAAAAGATATCTTGCTTGTAGGAAGACACAGAGCCTGGGATTTAACTCCATTTCTGAAGGGAAATACACAGCACAGTTCTCATCCATGAAACACACTCTGCATTAGAGCAAGAAGCATGCTCTTGCTTTCTAGAGTCTCTAATAGAGCCAGAAACTTGAGGGTACTCAGAACAAAAGAACAGTGTTTCCTAACATAAGGACGATATCTGGGTCAACACTTCTTCTGAAACTGATACAAACCACATTTCCTCTAACATGCAATGCTTTCCACTTAAGAGCAAGAAACCTGTGAGCTTCGTGAACGATGTAGCTTCCTATGAGCTGAAAAGTGACTGTGTTTACCTGTAATGATGTCCTGCTTGTAGGAAGACACAGAGCCTGGGATTTAACTCCATTTCTGAAGGGAAACACACAGCACAGTTCTCATCCATGAAACACACTCTGCTTTAGAACACGAAGCATGCTCTTGCTTTCTATAGTCTCTAATAGAGCAAGCAATTTAGGGTACTCTGAACAAAAGAATGGTGTTTCGTACACATACGGACCATTACTAGTTCAACTCTGCTTCTGAAAATGATACAAAGGACTGGTCCTCTAACATCCAATGCTTTACAGTTAAGAGCAAGAAACATGTGAGCTACGTGAACGATGTAGCGTTGTTTGAGCTGAAAGTGACTGAGTTTACGTGAAACGAAGGCTTGCTTGTAGGAAGACACAGAGCCTGGAATTTAACTCCATTTCTGAAGGGAAACACACAGCACAGTTGTCCTCCGTGAAACACACTCTGCTTTAGAGCAAATAGCACGCTCTTGCTTTCTAGAGTCTCTAATAGACCCAGAAACTTGAAACTGTGCTCAGAACAAAAGAACGGTATTTCCTACACATACGGGCCATTGCTAGTTCAGCTCTGCTTCTGAAACTGATACAAAGCCTATTTCTATTAACATGCAATGCTTTCCAGTTAATAGCGAGAATCGTGTGAGCTTCGTGAATGATGTAGCTTCCTTTGAGCTGAAAAGTGACTGAGTTACCTGAAATGATGTCTTCTTGTAGGAAGACACAGAGCCTAGAATTTAACTCCTTTTCTGAAGGGAAAGACACAGCACAGTTCTCATGCATGAAACACACTCTGCTTTAGAGCAAGAAGCATGCTCTTGCTTTCAAGAGTCTCTAATAGTGCAAGAGACGTGAGTGTGCTCAGAACAAAAGAACGGTGTTTTGTACACATACAGACCATAGCTAGTTCAACTCTGCTACTGAAACTGATACAAACCACAAGTCATCTAAAATCCAATGCTTTTCAGTTAAGAGCGAGAGACGTGTGAGCCTCGAAATCGATTTATATTCATTTGAGCTGAAACGTGACTGCGTTTACCAGAATTGATTTCTTGCTTGTAGGAAAACACAGAGCCTGGAATTTAACTCCATTTCAGAAGGGAAACATACAACACAGTTCTCATCCATGAAACACACTCTGCTTTAGAGCAAGAAGCAGGCTCTTGCTTTCTAAGAGTGTCTAATACAGCAGGAAACGTGACTGTGCTCAGGTCAAAATAACGGTGTTTCCTACACATACGGACCTTGTCTAGGTGAACTCTTCTTCTGAAACTGATACAAAGCACAGTTCCATTAACATGCAATGCTTTTCACTTAAGAGCGAGAAACGTGTGAGCTTTGTGATCGATGTAGCTTCCTTAGAGCTGAAAAGTGAATGAGTTTACCTGAAAAGATGTCTTGCTTGTAGGAAGACACAGAGCCTGGGTTTAACACCATTTCTGAAGGGAAACACACAGCTCAGTTCTCTTCCATGAAACACACTCTGCTTTAGAGCAAGAAGCACGCTCTTGCTTTCTAGAGTCTATAATAGAGCCAGAAAGTTGAAAGTGTACTCAGAGCAAAAGAACGGTGTTTCCTACACATTCAGACCGTTGCTAGTTCAACTCTGCTTCTGAAACGGATACAAACCACAAGTTATCTAACATCCAATGCTTTTCAGTTAAGAGCGAGTAACGTGTAAGCTTCGTAAATGATTTATATTCATTTGAGCTGAAAAGTGTCTGCGTTTACCCGAATTGATTTCTTGCTTGTAGGAAGACACAGAGCCTGGAATTTAACTCCTTTTCTGAAGGGAAACACACAGCACAGTTCTCATCCATGAAAAACACTCTGCTTTAGAGCAAGAAGCCCATTCTTGCTTTCTAGGAGTCTCTAATACAGCAAGAAACTTGACTGTGGATAGAACAAAATAATGGTGTTTCCTACACATACAGACCATATCTAGGTCAACTCTTCTTCTGAAACTGATACAAACCACCGTTCCTCTAACATGCAATGCTTTCCAGTTAAGAGCGAGAAACCTGTGAGCTTCGTGAACGATGTAGCTTCCTTTGAGCTGAAAAGTGACTGCGTTTACCTGAAATGATGTCCTGCTTGTAGGAAGACACAGAGTTTGGGTTTTAACTTCATTTCTGAAGGGAAACACACAGCACAGTTCTCATCCATGAAACACACTCTGCTTTAGAGCAAGAAGCATGCTCTTGCTTTCTAGAGTCTCTAATAGAGCCAGAAATTGAGGGTACTCTGAACAAAAGAACGGTGTTTCCTACACATATGGACCATTGCTAGTTCAACTCTGCTTCTGAAACTGATACAAACCACAGGTCCTCTAACATCCAATGCTTTACAGTTAAGAGCAAGAAAAGTGTGAGCTACGTGAACGATGTAGCTTTGTTTGAGCTGAAAGGTGACTGAGTTTACATGAAACGAATTCTTGCTTGTAGGAAGATACAGAGCCTGTGATTTAACTCAATTTCTGAGGGGAAACACACAGCACAGTTCTCAGGATGAAACACACCCGGCGTATAGGAAAAAGCACTCTCTTGCTTTCTAAGAGTCTCTAATACAGCAGGAAACATGACTGTGGTCAGAACAAAATAACGGTGTTTCCTACACATACGGATCAAATCTAGGTCAACTCTTCTTCTGAAACTGATACAAAGCACAGTTCCATTAACATGCAGTGCTTTCCAGTTAAGAGCAAGAAACGTGTGAGTTTTGTGAACGACGTAGCTTCCTTTGAGCTGAAAAGTGACTGAGCACACCTGAAAAGATGTGTTGCTTGTAGGAAGACACAGAGCATGGGATTTAACTCCATTTCTAGAGGGAAACACACAGCACAGTTCTCATCCATGAAACACACTCTGCTTTAGAGCAAGAAGCAGGCTCTTGCTTTCTAAGAGTCTCTAATACAGCAGGAAATGTGACAGTGGTCAGAACAAAATAAAGGTGTTTCCTACACTTACGGACCATATCTAGGTCAACTATTCTTCTGAAACTGATACAAAGCACAGTTCCATTAAAATGCAATGCTTTCCACTTAAGAGCGAGAAACGTGTGAGCTTCGTTATCGATGTAGCATCCTTAGAGCTGAAAACTGACTGAGTTTACCTGAAAAGATATCTTGCTTGTAGGAAGACACAGAGCCTGGGATTAAACTCCATTTCTGATGGGAAATACACAGCACAGTTCTCATCCATGAAACACACTCTGCTTTAGACCAAGAAGAATGCTCTTGCTTTCTAGAGTCTCAAATATAGCCAGAAACTTGAGGGTACTCAGAACAAAAGAATGGTGTTTCCTACACATACGGACCATTGCTAGTTCAACTCTGCTTCTGAAACTGATACAAACCACAGGTCTTCTAACATCCAATGCTTTACAGTTAAGAGCAAGAAACTTGTGAGCTACGTGAACGATGTAGCTTTCTTTGAGCTGAAAGGTGACTGAATTTACGTGAAACGAAATCTTGCTTGGAGGAAGATACAGAGCCTGTGATTTAACTCCATTTCTGAAGGGAAACTCACAGCACAGTTCTCACCATGAAACACACTCTGCGTATAGGAAGAAGCACGCTCTTGCTTTCTAGAGTCTATAATAGAGCCAGAAACTTGAAAGTGTGCTCAGAACAAAAGAACGGTGTTTCATACACATACAGACCATTGCTAGTTCAACTCCGTTTCTTAACCTGATACAAACCACAAGTCATCTAACATCCAATGCTTTTCAGTTAAGAGCGAGAAACATGTAAACTTCGTAAATGATTTATATTCATTTGAGCTGAAAAGTGTGTACGTTTACCTGAAATGATGTCTTGCTTGTAGGAAGACACAGAGCCTGGAATTTAACTACATTTCTGAAGGGAAACACACAGCACATTTTTCATCCTTGAAACACACTCTGCTTTAGTTCAAGAAGCATGCTCTTTCTTTCTAAGAGTCTCTAATACAGCAGGAAACGTGACTGTTGTCAGAACAAAATAACGGTGTTTCCTACACATACGGACCAAATCTAGGTCAACTCTTCTTCTGAAATTGATACAAACCACATTTTCTATAACATGCAATGCTTTCCACTTAAGACTGAGAAACCTGTGAGCTTCGTGAACGATGTAGCTTCCTTTGAGCTGAAAAGTGACTGCGTTTACCTGAAATGATGTCCTGCTTTTAGGAAGACACAGAGCCTGGGATTTAACTCCATTTCTGAAGGGAAACACACAGCACAGTTATCATCCATGAAACACACTCTGCTTTAGAACACGAAGCATTCTCTTGCTTTCTAGAGTCTCTAATAGAGCCAGAAATTTAGGGTACTCTGAACAAAAGAATGGTGTTTCCTACACATATGGACCATTGCTAGTTCAACTCAGCTTCTGAAACTGATACAAAAAACAGGTACTCTAATATCCAATGCTTTACAGTTAAGAGCAAGAAACGTGTGAGCTATGTGAACGATGTAGCTTTGTTTGAGCTGAATGGTGACTGAGTTTAGGTGAAAGGAAGGCTTGCTTTAGGAAGATACAGAGCCTGTGATTTAACTCCATTTCTGAAGGGAAACACACAGCAATGTTCTCACGATGAAACACATTCTGCCTATAGGAAGAAGAACGCTCTTGCTTTCTAGAGTCTCTAATAGTGGAGGAAACGTGAGTGTGCTCAGAACAAAGAATGGAGTTTCCTATACATACGGACCATAGCTACTTCAACTCTGCTTCTGAAACTGATACAAACCACAGTCATCTAACATTCAATGCTTTTCAGTTAAGAGCAAGAAACGTGTGAGCTTAGTAAACGATTTATATTCTTTTGAGCTGAAAAGTGACTGCGTTTACCTGAACTGATATCTTGCTTGTAGGAAGACACAGAGCCTGGAATTTAACTCCATTTCTGAAGGGAAACACACAGCACAGTTCTCATCCATGAAACACATTGCTTTAGAGCAAGCAGCATGCTCTTGCTTTCTAGAGTCTCTAATAGAGCCAGAAAATTGAGGGTACACTGAACAAAAGAACGGTGTATCCTACACATACCGACCATTGCTAGTTCAACTCTGCTTCTGAAACTGATACAAACCACAGGTCCTCTAACATCCAATGCTTTACAGTTAAGAGCAAGACACGTGTGAGCTGCGGGAAGGATGTAGCTTTGTTTGAGCTGAAACGTGAGTTAGTTTAACTGAAACGAAGTCTTCCTTGTAGGAAGATACAAAGCCTGGGATTTAACTCCATTTCTGAAGGGAAACACACAGCACTGTTGTCTTCCGTTAAACACACTCTGCTTTAGAGCAAGAACACGCTCTTGCATTCTAGAGTCTCTAATAGAGCCAGTAACTTGAAAGTGTACTCAAAACAAAAGAACGGTGTTTCCTACACATATGGACCATTGCTAGTTCAACTCTGCTTCTGAAACTGATACAAACCACAAGTCATCTAATATCCATTGCTTTTCAGTTAAGAGCGAGAAACGTGTGAGCTTCGTAAACGATTTATATTCATTTGAGCTGAATAGTGACTGCGTTTACCTGAAATGATGTCTTGCTTGTAGGAAGACACAGAGCCTGGGATTTAACTCCATTTCTGAAGGAAAACACACAGCACAGTTCTCATCCATGAAATACACTCTGCTTTAGAGCAAGAAGCATGCTCTTGCTTTCTAGAGTCTATAATAGAGCCAGAAACTTGAAAGTGTGCTCAGAACAAAAGAACGGTGTTTCCAACACATATGGACCATTGCAAGTCCAACTCTGCTTCTGAAACTGATACAAACCACAAGTCATCTAAAATCCAATGCTTTTCATTTAAGAGGGAGTAACGCGTGAGCTTCGTAAACGATTTATATTCCTTTGAGTTGAAAACTGAATGCGTTTACCTGAAATGATATCTTGCTTGTAGGAAGACACAGAGCCGGGAATTTAACTCCATTTCTGAAAGGAAACACACAGCACAGTTCTCATCCTTGAAACACACTCTGGTTTAGAGCAAGAAGCATGTTCTTGCTTTCTAGAGTATCTAATAGAGCCAGAAATTGAGGGTACTCTGAACAAAAGAACGGTTTTTCCTACACATACAGACCATTGCTAGTTCAACTCTACTTCTGAAACTGATACAAACCACAGGTCCTCTAACATCCAATGCTTTCCAGTTAAGAGCAAGACACGTGTGAGCTGCGGGAAGGATGTAGCTTTGTTTGAGCTGAAACGTGAGTTAGTTTAACTGAAACGAAGTCTTGCTTGTAGGAAGATACAAAGCCTGGGATTTAACTCCATTTCTGAAGGGAAACACACAGCACTGTTGTCTTCCGTAAAACACACTCTGCTTTAGAGCAAGAACACGCTCTTGCATTCTAGAGTCTCTAATAGAGCCAGTAACTTGAAAGTGTACTCAAAACAAAAGAACGGTGTTTCCTACACATATGGACCATTGCTAGTTCAACTCTGCTTCTGAAACTGATACAAACCACAAGTCATCTAATATCCATTGCTTTTCAGTTAAGAGCGAGAAACGTGTGAGCTTCGTAAACGATTTATATTCATTTGAGCTGATTAGTGACTGTGTTTACCTGAAATGATGTCTTGCTTGTAGGAAGACACAGAGCCTGGGATTTAACTCCATTTCTGAAGGAAAACGCACAGCACAGTTCTCATCCATGAAATACACTCTGCTTTAGAGCAAGAAGCATGCTCTTGCTTTCTAGAGTCTATAATAGAGCCAGAAACTTGAAAGTGTGCTCAGAACAAAAGAACGGTGTTTCCAACACATATGGACCATTGCAAGTCCAACTCTGCTTCTGAAACTGATACAAACCACAAGTCATCTAAAATCCAATGCTTTTCATTTAAGAGGGAGTAACGCGTGAGCTTCGTAAACGATTTATATTCCTTTGAGTTGAAAACTGAATGCGTTTACCTGAAATGATATCTTGCTTGTAGGAAGACACAGAGCCGGGAATTTAACTCCATTTCTGAAAAGAAACACACAGCACAGTTCTCATCCTTGAAACACACTCTGGTTTAGAGCAAGAAGCATGTTCTTGCTTTCTAGAGTATCTAATAGAGCCAGAAATTGAGGGTACTCTGAACAAAGAACGGTTTTTCCTACACATACAGACCATTGCTAGTTCAACTCTACTTCTGAAACTGATACAAACCACAGGTCCTCTAACATCCAATGCTTTCCAGTTAAGAGCAAGAAACGTGTGAGCTACGTGAACAATGTTGCTTTGTTTGAGCTGAACGGTGATTGAGTGTACGTGAAAAGAATTCTTGCTTGTAGGAAGATACAGAGCCTGGGATTTAACTCCATTTCTGAAGGGAAACACACAGAACAGTTTTACTCCGTGAAACACACTCTGCTTTAGAGCAAGAAGCATGCTCTTGCTTTCTAGAGTCTCTAATAGAGCAGGTAACGTGAGTGTGATCAGAACAAAGGAACGGTGTTTCCTACACATACAGACCATATCTAGGTCAACTCTTCTTCTGAAACTGATACAAACCACAGTTCCTCTAATATCCAATGCTTTTCAGTTACAGCAAGAAACGTGTGAGCTATGTAAAAGATGTAGCATTGTTTGAGCTGAAACGTGAGTGAGTTTACCTGAAACGAAGTCTTGCTTGTAGGAAGACACAGAGCCGGGAATTTAACTCCATTTCTGAAAGGAAACACCCAGCACTGTTCTCATCCATGAAAAACCCTCTGCTTTAGACAAAGCAGCAAGCTCTTGCTTTCTAAGTGTCTGTAATACAGCAAGAAACGTGACTGTGGTCAGAACAAAATAACGGTGTTTCCTACACATACGGAACATATGTAGGTCAACTCTTCTTCCGAAACTGATACAAAGCACAGTTCCATTAACATGCAATGCTTTCCACTTAAGAGCGAGAAACGTGTGAGCTTTGTGAACGATATTGCTTCCTTTGAGCTGAACAGTGACTGAGTTTACCTGAAATGATGTCTTGCTTGTAGGAAGACACAGAGCCTGGGATTTACCTCCATTTCTGAAGGGAAACACCCAGCACAGGTCTCATCCATGAAACACACTCTGCTTTAGAGCAAGAAGCACGCTCTTGCTTTCTAATAGTCTCTAATACAGCAAGAAACGTGACTGTGGTCAGAACAAAATAACGGTGTTTCCTACATGTACGGACCATATCTAGGTGAACTCTTCTTCTGAAACTGATACAAACCTCAGCTCCTCTAACATGCAATGCTTTCCAGTTAAGAGCGAGAAACGTGTGAGCTTCGTAAACGATATATATTCATTTGAGCTGAATAGTGACTGCGTTTACCTGAAATGATGTCTTGCTTGTAGGAAGACACAGAGCCTGGAATTTAACTCCATGTCTGGCGGGAAACACCCAGCACAGGTCTCATCCATGAAACACACTCTGCTTTAGAACACGAAGCATGCTCTTGCTTTCTAGAGTCTCTAATAAAGCCAGAAACTTGAGGGTACTCTGAACAAAAGAACGGTTTTTCCTGCACATACGGACCATTGCTAGTTCAACTCTGCTTCTGAAACTGATACAAACCACAGGTCCTCTAACATCCAATGCTTTACAGTTAAGAGCAAGAAACGTGTGAGCTACGGGAACGATGTAGCTTTGTTTGAGCTGAAACGTGAGTTAGTTTAACTGAAACGAAGTCTTGCTTGTAGGAAGATACAAAGCCTGGGATTTAACTCCATTTCTGAAGGGAAACACACAGCACTGTTGTCTTCCGTTAAACACGCTCTGCTTTAGAGCAAGAACACACTCTTGCTTTCTAGAGTCTCTAATAGAGCCAGTAACTTGAAAGTGTGCTCAAAACAAAAGAACGGTGTTTCCTACACATACGGACCATTGCTAGTTCAACTCTGCTTCTGAAACTGATACAAAGCACAAGTCATCTAATATCCATTGCTTTTCAGTTAAGAGTGAGAAACGTGTGAGCTTCGTAAACGATTTATATTCATTTGAGCTGAATAGTGACTGCGTTTACCTGAAATGATGTCTTGCTTGTAGGAAGACACAGAGCCTGGAATTTAACTCCATGTCTGACGGGAAACACCCAGCACAGGTCTCATCCATGAAACACACTCTGCTTTAGAGCAAGAAGCACGCTCTTGCTTACTAATAGTCTCTAATACAGCAAGAAACGTGACTGTGGTCAGAACAAAATAACGGTGTTTCCTACATGTACGGACCATATCTAGGTGAACTCATCTTCTGAAACTGATACAAACCTCAGCTCCTCTAACATGCAATGCTTTCCAGTTAAGAGCGAGAAACGTGTGAGCTTCGTAAACGATATATATTCATTTGAGCTGAATAGTGACTGCGTTTACCTGAAATGATGTCTTGCTTGTAGGAAGACACAGAGCCTGGAATTTAACTCCATGTCTGGCGGGAAACACCCAGCACAGGTCTCATCCATGAAACACACTCTGCTTTAGAGCAAGAAGCACGCTCTTGCTTTCTAATAGTCTCTAATACAGCAAGAAACTTGACAGTGGTCAGAACAAAATAACGGTGTTTCCTAAACATACGGACCATATCTAGGTGAACTCTTCTTCTGAAACTGATACAAACCTCAGCTCCTCTAACATGCAATGCTTTCCAGTTAAGAGCGTGAAACGTGTGAGCTTCGTGAACAATGTAGCTTCCTTTGAGCTGAAAAATGACTGAGTTTACCTGAAAAGATGTATTGCTTGTAGGAAAACACAGAGCATGGGATTGAACTCTATTTCTGAAGGAAACACACAGCTCAGTTCTCATCCTTGAAACACACTCTGCTTTAGAGCAAGAAGCATGCTCTTGCTTTCTAGAGTCTCTAATAGAGCCAGAAACTTGAGGGTACTCTGAACAAAAGAACGGTGTTTCCTGCACATACGGACCATTGCTAGTTCAACTCTGCTTCTGAAACTGATACAAACCACAGGTCCTCTAACATCCAATGCTTTACAGTTAAGAGCAAGAATCGTGTGAGCTACGGGAACGATGTAGCTTTGTTTGAGCTGAAACGTGAGTTAGTTTAACTGAAACGAAGTCTTGCTTGTAGGAAGATACAAAGCCTGGGATTTAACTCCATTTCTGAAGGGAAACACACAGCACTGTTGTCTTCCGTTAAACACGCTCTGCTTTAGAGCAAGAACACACTCTTGCTTTCTAGAGTCTCTAATAGAGCCAGTAACTTGAAAGTGTGCTCAAAACAAAAGAACGGTGTTTCCTACACATACGGACCATTGCTAGTTCAACTCTGCTTCTGAAACTGATACAAACCACAAGTCATCTAATATCCATTGCTTTTCAGTTAAGAGCGAGAAACGTGTGAGCTTCGTAAACGATTTATATTCATTTGAGCTGAATAGTGACTGCGTTTACCTGAAATGATGTCTTGCTTGTAGGAAGACACAGAGCCTGGAATTTAACTCCATGTCTGACGGGAAACACCCAGCACAGGTCTCATCCATGAAACACACTCTGCTTTAGAGCAAGAAGCACGCTCTTGCTTTCTAATAGTCTCTAATACAGCAAGAAACTTGACAGTGGTCAGAACAAAATAACGGTGTTTCCTACATGTACGGACCATATCTAGGTGAACTCTTCTTCTGAAACTGATACAAACCTCAGCTCCTCTAACATGCAATGCTTTCCAGTTAAGAGCGAGAAACTTGTGAGCTTCGTGAACGATGTAGCTTCCTTTGAGCAGAAAAGTGACTGAGTTTACCTGAAAAGATGTCTTGCTTGTAGGAAAACACAGAGCATGGGATTGAACTCCATTTCTGAAGGAAACAAACAGCACAGTTCTCATCCTTGAAACACACTCTGCTTTAGAACAAGAAGCATGCTCTTGCTTTCTAGAGTCTCTTATGGAGCCAGAAACTTGAGGATACTCTGAACAAAAGAACGGTGTTTCCTACACATACAGTCCATTGCTAGTTCAACTCTGCTTCTGAAACTGATACAAACCACAGGTCCTCTAATATCCAATGCTTTTCAGTTAGAGCAAGAAACGTGTGAGCTACGTAAAAGATGTAGCATTGTTTGAGCTGAAACGTGAGTTAGTTTACCTGAAACAAAGTCTTGCTTGTAGGTAGACACAGAGCCTGGGATTTAACTCCGTTTCTCTAGGCAAACACACAGCACAGATGTCCTCCCTGAAATACACTCTGCTTTAGAGCAATAAGCACGCTCTTGCTTTCTAGAGTCTCTAATAGAGCCAGAAACTTGAAAGTGTGCTCAGAACAAAAGAAAGGTGTTTCCAACACATACGGACCATTGCTAGTCCAACTCTGCTTCTGAAACTGATACAAACGACAGGTCCTCTAACATCCAAAGCTTAACAGTTAAGAGCTAGAAACTTGTGAGTTAAGTGAACGATGTAGCTTTGTTTGAGCTGAAAGGTGACTGAGTTTACTTAAACAAAGTCTTGCTTGTAGGAAGATACAGAGCCTGTGATTTAACTCCATTTCTAAAGGAAACACACAGCATAGTTCTCACGAGGAAACACATTCTGCATATAGGAGAAGCACGCTCTTGCTTTCTAGACTTTCTAATAGTTCAGGAAACATGAGTGTGGTCAGCACAAAAGAACGGTGTTTCCTACACATACACACCATATCTAGGTCAACTCTTCTTCTGATACTGATACAATGCACAGTTCCATTAACATGCAATGCTTTCCAGTTAAGAGCGTGAAACGTGTGAGCTTCGTGAACGATGTAGCTTCCTTTGAGCTGAAAAGTGACTGAGTTTACCAGAAAAGATGTCTTGCTTGTAGGAAGACACAGAGCCTGGATTTTAACTCCATTTCTGAAGGGAAACACACAGCACAGTTCTCATCCATGAAACACACTCTGCTTTAGAGCCTGAAGTACGCTCTTGCTTTCTAGAGTCTCTAATAGAGCCAGAAACTTGAGGGTACTCAGCCCAAATAACGGTGTTTCCTCCACATACGGACCATTGCTAGTTCAACTCTGCTTCTGAAACTAATACAAAGGACAGGTCCTCTAACATCCAATGCTTTATAGTTAAGAGCAAGAAACGTGTGAGCTACGTGAATGATGTAGCTTTGTTTGAGCTGAAAGGTGACCGAGTTTACGTGAAACAAAGTCTTGCTTGTAGGAAGATACAGAGCCTGGGATTTAACTCCATTTCTGAAGGGAAACACTCAGCTCAGTTCTCATGCATGAAACACACTCTGCTTTAGAGCAAGAAGCATGCTCTTGCTTTCTAGAGTCTCTAAGAGAGCCAGAAACTTGAGGGTTCTCAGAACAAAAGAACGGTGTTTCCTACACATACCTTCCATATCTGGATCAACTCTTCTTCTGAAACTTCTACAAACCACAGTTCCTCTAACATGCAATGCTTTCCACTTAAGAGCGAGAAACGTGTGAGCTTCTTGAACGATGTAGCTTCCTTTGAGCTGAAAAGTAACTGCGTTTACCTGAAATGATGTCTTGCTTGTAGGAAGACACAGAGCCTGTGATTTAACTCCATTTTTGAAGGGAAACTCGCAGCACAGTTCTCATCCATGAAACACACTCTGCTTTAGAACACGAAGCATGCTCTTGTTTTCTAGAGTCTCTAATAGAGACAGAAACTGAGGGTACTCTGAACAAAAGAACTGTGTTTCCTACACATACGGACCATTGCTAGTTCAACTCTGCTTCTGAAACTGATCCAAACCACAGGTCCTCTAACATCCAATGCTTTACAGATAAGAGCAAGAATCGTGTGAGCTCCGTGAACGATGTAGCTTTGTTTGAGCTGAAAGGTGACTGACTTTACGTGAAACAAAGTCTTGCTTGTAGGAAGATACAGAGCCTGTGATTTAACTCCATTTATGAAGGGAAGCACACAGCACAGTTATCACGATGAAACACACTCTGCGTATAGGAGGAAGCAAGCTCTTGCTTTCTAGAGTCTCTAATAGAGCAGGAAACATGGGTGTGCTCAGAACAAAATAACTGAGTTTCCTACACATACAGACCATATCTAGTCCTACTCTGCTTCTGAAACTGATACAAACCACTGTTCCTCTAATATCCAATGCATTTCAGTTAGAGCAAGAAACGTGTGTGCTCCGTAAAAGATGTAGCCTTGTTTGAGCTGAAACGTGAGTTAATTTACCTGATAGGAAGTCTTGCTTGTCGTAAGACACAGAGCCTGGGATTTAACTCCACTTAGGAAGGGAAACACAAAGCACAGTTGTCCTCCGTGAGACACACTCTGCTTTAGAGCAAGAAGCACGCTCTTGCTTTCTAGAGTCTCTAATAGAGCCAGAAACTTGAAAGTGTGCTCAGAACAAAAGAACGGTGTTTCATACACATACGGACCATTGCTAGTTCAACTCTGCTTCTGAAATTGACACAAACCACAAGTCATCTAACATCCAATGCTTTTCATTTAAGAGCGAGAAACGGGTGAGCTTTGTAAACAATTTATATTCATTTGAGCTGAAAAGTGACTGCATTTACCTGAAAAGTTTTCTTGCTTGTAGGAAGACACAGAGCCTGGAATTTAACTCCATTTCTGAAGGGAAACACACAGCACAGTTCTCATCGATGAAACACACACTGCTTTAGAGCAAGAAGCCTGCTCTTGCTTTCTAAGAGTCTCTAATACAGAAGGAAACGTGACTGTGGATAGAACAAAATAACGGTGATTACTACACTTACAGACCATATCTAGGTCAACTCTTCTTCTGAAACTGATACAAAGCATAGTTCCATTAACATGAAATGCTTTCCAGTTAAGAGCAAGAAACGTGTGAGCTTCGTGAACGGTATAGCTTCGTTTGAGCTGAAAAGTGACTGAGTTTACCTGTAGTGATGTCTTGCTTGTAGGAAGACACAGAGCCTGGGATTTACCTCCATTTCTGAAGGGAAACACTCAGCACAGTTCTCATACATGAAACACACTCTGCTTTAGAGCAAGAAGCATGCTCTTGCTTTCTAGAGTCTCTAATAGAGCCAGAAACTTGAGGGTACTCAGAACAAAAGAACGGTGTTTCCTAACATACGGACGATATCTGGGTCAACTCTTCTTCTGAAACTGATACAAACCACAGTTCCTCTAACAGGCAATGCTTTCCACTTAAGAACGAGAAACGTGTGAGCTTCGTGAACGATGTAGCTTCCTTTGAGCTGAAAAGTAAGTGCGTTTACCTGAAATGATGTCTTGATTGTAGGAAGACACAGAGCCTGGGATTTAACTCCATTTCTGAAGGGAAACACACAGCACTGTTCTCATCCATGAAACACACTCTGCTTTAGAACAAGAAGCATGCTCTTTCTTTCTAGACTATCTAATAGAGACAGAAATTGAGTTTACTCTGAACAAAAGAACTGTGTTTCGTACACATACGGACCATTGCTAGTTCAACTCTGCTTCTGAAACTGATACAAACCACACGTGCTCTAACATCCAATGCTTTACAGCTAAGAGCAAGAAACGTGTGAGCTACGTGAACGATGTAGCTTTGTTTGAGCTGAAAGGTGACTGAGTTTACCTGAAGTGATATCTTGCTTTTAGGTAGACACAGAGCCTGGGATTTAACTCTATTTCTGAAGGGAAACACACAGCACAGTTCTCATGCATGAAACACACTCTGCTTTAGAGCAAGAAGCATGCTCTTGCTTTCTAGAGTCTATAATAGAGTCAGAAACTTGAAAGTGTGCTCAGAACAAAAGAATTGTGTTTCCTACACATACGGACCATTGCTAGTTCCACTCTGCTTCTGAAACTGATACAAACCAATGTTCCTCTAATATCCAATGCTTTTCAGTTAGAGCAAGAAACGAGTGAGCTACGTAAATGATGTAGCTTTGTTTGAGCTGAAACGTGAGTTAATTTACCTGAAACGAAGTCTTGCTTGTAGGAGGACACAGAACCTGGGATTTAACTCCATTTCTGAAGGGAAACACACAGCACAGTTCTCAACCATGAAACACACTCTGCTATAGAGCAAGAAGCACGCTCTTGCTTTCTAAGTGTCTCTAATACAGCAGGAAACGTGACTGTGGATAGAACCAAATAACGGTGTTTCCTACACATATGGACAATATCTAGGTCAACTCTTCTTCTGAAACTGATACAAAGCACAGTTCCATTAACATGCTATGCTTTCCGGTTAAGAGCGAGAAACGTGTGAGTTTCGTGAACGATGTAGCTTCCTTTCAGCTGAAAAGTAAATGAGTTTACCTGAAAAGATATCTTGCTTGTAGGAAGAAACAGAGCCTGGGATTTAACTCCATTTCTGAAGGGAAACACACAGCACAGTTCTCACAAAGAAACACACTCTGCATATAGGAAGAAGCACGCTCTTGCTTTCTAGACTCTCTAATAGAGCAGGAAACGTGAGTGTGCTCAGAACAAAAGAACGGTGTTTCCTATACATACGGACCATAGCTAGTTCAACTCTGCTTCTGAAACAGATACAAACCACAAGTTATCTAACATGCAATGCTTTTCAGTTAAGAGCGAGAAACGTGTGAGCTTTGTAAACGATTTATATTCATTTGAGCTGAAAAGTGTCTGCATTTACCTGAAATGATGTCTTGCTTGAAGGAAGACACAGAGCCTGGAATTTAACTCCTTTTCTGAAGGGAAACACACAGCACAGTTCTCATCCATGAAACACACTCTGCTTTAGAGCAAGAAGCACGCTCTTGCTTTCTAAGTGTCTCTAAACAGCAGGAAAATTGACTGTGGTCAGAACAAAATAATGGTGTTTCCTACACATTCTGACCATATCTAGGACACCTCTTCTTCTGAACCTGATACAAACGACAGGTCCTCTAACATCCAATGCTTTACAGTTAAGAGCAAGAAACATGTGAGCTACGTGATCGATGTAGCTTTGTTTGACCTGAAAGGTGACTGAGTTAATGTGAAACGAAGTCTTTCTTTTAGGAAGATACAGAGCCTGTGATTTAACTCCATTTCTGAAGGGAAACACACAGCACAGTTCTCACGATGAAACACACTCTGCGTATAGGAGGAATCACGCTCTTGCTTTCTAGAGTCTCTAATAGAGCAGGAAACATGAGTGTGCTCAGAACAAAATAACGGAGTTTCCTACACCTACAAACCATATCCAGTCCAACTCTGCTTCTGAAACTGATACAAACGACAGGTCCTCTAACATCCAATGCTTTTCAGTTAGAGCAAGAAACGTGTGAGCTTCGTAAAAGATGTAGCTTCGTTTGAGCTGAAACGTGAGTTAGTTTACCTGAAACGAAGTCTTGCTTGTAGGAAGACACAGAGCCTGGGATTTAACTCCATTTCTGAAGGGAAACACACAGCACAGTTCTCATCCACGAAACACACTCTGCTTTAGAGAAAGTATCCAGTACTTGCTTTCTAAGAGTCTCTAATACAGCAGGAAACGTGACTGTGTATAGAACAAAATAACGGTGTTTCCTACACATACAGACCATATCTAGGTCAACTCTTCTTCTGAAACTGATACAAAGCACAGTTCCATTAACATGCAATGCTTTCCAGTTAAGAGAGAGGAACGTGTGAGCTTCGTGAACGATGTAGCTTCCTTTGAGCTGAAAAGTGACTGAGTTTACCTGAAAAGATGTCTTGCTTGTAGGAAGACACAGAGCATGGGATTTAACTCCATTTCTGAAGGGAAACACACAGCACAGTTCTCATCCATGAAACACACTCTGCTTTAGAGGACGAAGCATGCTCTTCCTTTATTGAGTCTCTAATAGAGCCAGAAAACTGAGGGTACTCAGAAAAATGATCAGTGTTTCCTACACATATGGACCATATCTAGTTCAACTCTGCTTTTGAAACTGATACAAACCACATTTCCTCTAACATGCAATGCTTTCCACTTAAGAGAGAGAAACGTGTGAATTTCGTGAACGATGTAGCTTCCTTTGAGCTGAAAGGTGACTGAGTTTACCTGAAAAGTTGTCTTGCTTGTAGGAAGACACAGAGCCTGGAATTTAACTCCATTTCTGAAGGGAAACACACAGCACAGTTCTCACCATGAAACACAATCTGCGTATAGGAAGAAGCGCACTCATGCTTTCTAGAGTCTCTAGTAGAGCAGGAAACGTGAGTGTGCTCAGAACAAAATAACGGAGTTTCCTACAAATACAGACCATATCTAGTCCAACTCTGCTTCTGAAACTGATACAAACCACTGTTCCTCTAATATCCAATGCATTTCAGTTAGAGCAAGAAACGTGTGTGCTCCGTAAAAGATGTAGCCTTGTTTGAGCTGAAACGTGAGTTAATTTACCTGATAGGAAGTCTTGCTTGTCGTAAGACACAGAGCCTGGGATTTAACTCCACTTAGGAAGGGAAACACAAAGCACAGTTGTCCTCCGTGAGACACACTCTGCTTTAGAGCAAGAAGCACGCTCTTGCTTTCTAGAGTCTCTAATAGAGCCAGAAACTTGAAAGTGTGCTCAGAACAAAAGAACGGTGTTTCATACACATACGGACCATTGCTAGTTCAACTCTGCTTCTGAAATTGACACAAACCACAAGTCATCTAACATCCAATGCTTTTCATTTAAGAGCGAGAAACGGGTGAGCTTTGTAAACAATTTATATTCATTTGAGCTGAAAAGTGACTGCATTTACCTGAAAAGTTTTCTTGCTTGTAGGAAGACACAGAGCCTGGAATTTAACTCCATTTCTGAAGGGAAACACACAGCACAGTTCTCATCGATGAAACACACACTGCTTTAGAGCAAGAAGCCTGCTCTTGCTTTCTAAGAGTCTCTAATACAGAAGGAAACGTGACTGTGGATAGAACAAAATAACGGTGATTACTACACTTACAGACCATATCTAGGTCAACTCTTCTTCTGAAACTGATACAAAGCATAGTTCCATTAACATGAAATGCTTTCCAGTTAAGAGCAAGAAACGTGTGAGCTTCGTGAACGGTATAGCTTCGTTTGAGCTGAAAAGTGACTGAGTTTACCTGTAGTGATGTCTTGCTTGTAGGAAGACACAGAGCCTGGGATTTACCTCCATTTCTGAAGGGAAACACTCAGCACAGTTCTCATACATGAAACACACTCTGCTTTAGAGCAAGAAGCATGCTCTTGCTTTCTAGAGTCTCTAATAGAGCCAGAAACTTGAGGGTACTCAGAACAAAAGAACGGTGTTTCCTAACATACGGACGATATCTGGGTCAACTCTTCTTCTGAAACTGATACAAACCACAGTTCCTCTAACAGGCAATGCTTTCCACTTAAGAACGAGAAACGTGTGAGCTTCGTGAACGATGTAGCTTCCTTTGAGCTGAAAAGTAAGTGCGTTTACCTGAAATGATGTCTTGATTGTAGGAAGACACAGAGCCTGGGATTTAACTCCATTTCTGAAGGGAAACACACAGCACTGTTCTCATCCATGAAACACACTCTGCTTTAGAACAAGAAGCATGCTCTTTCTTTCTAGACTATCTAATAGAGACAGAAATTGAGTTTACTCTGAACAAAAGAACTGTGTTTCGTACACATACGGACCATTGCTAGTTCAACTCTGCTTCTGAAACTGATACAAACCACACGTGCTCTAACATCCAATGCTTTACAGCTAAGAGCAAGAAACGTGTGAGCTACGTGAACGATGTAGCTTTGTTTGAGCTGAAAGGTGACTGAGTTTACCTGAAGTGATATCTTGCTTTTAGGTAGACACAGAGCCTGGGATTTAACTCTATTTCTGAAGGGAAACACACAGCACAGTTCTCATGCATGAAACACACTCTGCTTTAGAGCAAGAAGCATGCTCTTGCTTTCTAGAGTCTATAATAGAGTCAGAAACTTGAAAGTGTGCTCAGAACAAAAGAATTGTGTTTCCTACACATACGGACCATTGCTAGTTCCACTCTGCTTCTGAAACTGATACAAACCAATGTTCCTCTAATATCCAATGCTTTTCAGTTAGAGCAAGAAACGAGTGAGCTACGTAAATGATGTAGCTTTGTTTGAGCTGAAACGTGAGTTAATTTACCTGAAACGAAGTCTTGCTTGTAGGAGGACACAGAACCTGGGATTTAACTCCATTTCTGAAGGGAAACACACAGCACAGTTCTCAACCATGAAACACACTCTGCTATAGAGCAAGAAGCACGCTCTTGCTTTCTAAGTGTCTCTAATACAGCAGGAAACGTGACTGTGGATAGAACCAAATAACGGTGTTTCCTACACATATGGACAATATCTAGGTCAACTCTTCTTCTGAAACTGATACAAAGCACAGTTCCATTAACATGCTATGCTTTCCGGTTAAGAGCGAGAAACGTGTGAGTTTCGTGAACGATGTAGCTTCCTTTCAGCTGAAAAGTAAATGAGTTTACCTGAAAAGATATCTTGCTTGTAGGAAGAAACAGAGCCTGGGATTTAACTCCATTTCTGAAGGGAAACACACAGCACAGTTCTCACAAAGAAACACACTCTGCATATAGGAAGAAGCACGCTCTTGCTTTCTAGACTCTCTAATAGAGCAGGAAACGTGAGTGTGCTCAGAACAAAAGAACGGTGTTTCCTATACATACGGACCATAGCTAGTTCAACTCTGCTTCTGAAACAGATACAAACCACAAGTTATCTAACATGCAATGCTTTTCAGTTAAGAGCGAGAAACGTGTGAGCTTTGTAAACGATTTATATTCATTTGAGCTGAAAAGTGTCTGCATTTACCTGAAATGATGTCTTGCTTGAAGGAAGACACAGAGCCTGGAATTTAACTCCTTTTCTGAAGGGAAACACACAGCACAGTTCTCATCCATGAAACACACTCTGCTTTAGAGCAAGAAGCACGCTCTTGCTTTCTAAGTGTCTCTAAACAGCAGGAAAATTGACTGTGGTCAGAACAAAATAATGGTGTTTCCTACACATTCTGACCATATCTAGGACACCTCTTCTTCTGAACCTGATACAAACGACAGGTCCTCTAACATCCAATGCTTTACAGTTAAGAGCAAGAAACATGTGAGCTACGTGATCGATGTAGCTTTGTTTGACCTGAAAGGTGACTGAGTTAATGTGAAACGAAGTCTTTCTTTTAGGAAGATACAGAGCCTGTGATTTAACTCCATTTCTGAAGGGAAACACACAGCACAGTTCTCACGATGAAACACACTCTGCGTATAGGAGGAATCACGCTCTTGCTTTCTAGAGTCTCTAATAGAGCAGGAAACATGAGTGTGCTCAGAACAAAATAACGGAGTTTCCTACACCTACAAACCATATCCAGTCCAACTCTGCTTCTGAAACTGATACAAACGACAGGTCCTCTAACATCCAATGCTTTTCAGTTAGAGCAAGAAACGTGTGAGCTTCGTAAAAGATGTAGCTTCGTTTGAGCTGAAACGTGAGTTAGTTTACCTGAAACGAAGTCTTGCTTGTAGGAAGACACAGAGCCTGGGATTTAACTCCATTTCTGAAGGGAAACACACAGCACAGTTCTCATCCACGAAACACACTCTGCTTTAGAGAAAGTATCCAGTACTTGCTTTCTAAGAGTCTCTAATACAGCAGGAAACGTGACTGTGTATAGAACAAAATAACGGTGTTTCCTACACATACAGACCATATCTAGGTCAACTCTTCTTCTGAAACTGATACAAAGCACAGTTCCATTAACATGCAATGCTTTCCAGTTAAGAGAGAGGAACGTGTGAGCTTCGTGAACGATGTAGCTTCCTTTGAGCTGAAAAGTGACTGAGTTTACCTGAAAAGATGTCTTGCTTGTAGGAAGACACAGAGCATGGGATTTAACTCCATTTCTGAAGGGAAACACACAGCACAGTTCTCATCCATGAAACACACTCTGCTTTAGAGGACGAAGCATGCTCTTCCTTTATTGAGTCTCTAATAGAGCCAGAAAACTGAGGGTACTCAGAAAAATGATCAGTGTTTCCTACACATATGGACCATATCTAGTTCAACTCTGCTTTTGAAACTGATACAAACCACATTTCCTCTAACATGCAATGCTTTCCACTTAAGAGAGAGAAACGTGTGAATTTCGTGAACGATGTAGCTTCCTTTGAGCTGAAAGGTGACTGAGTTTACCTGAAAAGTTGTCTTGCTTGTAGGAAGACACAGAGCCTGGAATTTAACTCCATTTCTGAAGGGAAACACACAGCACAGTTCTCACCATGAAACACAATCTGCGTATAGGAAGAAGCGCACTCATGCTTTCTAGAGTATCTAGTAGAGCAGGAAACGTGAGTGTGCTCAGAACAAAATAACGGAGTTTCCTACAAATACAGACCATATCTAGTCCAACTCTGCTTCTGAAACTGATACCAACCACAGGTCCTCTAATATCCAATGCTTTTCAGTTAGAGCAAGAAACGGATGAGCTACGTTAAAGATGTAGCTTTGTTTGAGCTGAAACGTGAGTTTACCTGAAACGAAATCTTGCTTGTAGGAAGACACAGAGCCTGGGATTTAACTCCATTTCTGAAGGGAAACACACAGCACAATTCTCATGCATGAAACACCCTCTGCTTTAGAGCAAGAAGCATGCTCAGCTTTCTAGAGTCTCTAATAGAGCCAGAAACCTGAGGGTACTCAGAAAAAAGATCGGTGTTTCCTACACATACGGACCATTGCTAGTTCAACTCTGCTTCTGAAAGTGATACAAACCACAAGTCATCTAACATCCAATGCTTTTCAGTTAAGAGCGAGAAATGTGTGAGCTTTGTAAACGATTTATATTCATTTGAGCTGAAAAGTGACTGCGTTTACCGGAAATGATTTCTTGCTTGTAGGAAGAGACAGAGCCTGGAATTTAACTCCTTTTCTGAAAGGAAACACACAGCACAGGTCTCCCCATAAAGCACACTCTGCTTTAGAGCAAGAAGTACGCTCTTGCTTTCTAAGAGTCTCTAATAAAGCAGGACACGTGATTGTGGTCAGAACAAAATAACAGTGTTTCCTACACATAGGGACCATATCTAGGTCAAATCTTCTTCTGAAACTGATTCAAACCCCAAGTCATCTAACATCCAATGCTTTTCAGTTACGAGGGAGAAACATGTGAGCTTCGTAAACGGTTTATATTCATTTGAGCTGAAAAGTGACTGCGTTTACCTGAAATGAAGTCTTCCTTGTAGGAATAAACAGAGCCTGGAATTTAACTCCGTTTCTGACGGGAAACGCACAGCACAGTTCTCATCCATGAAACACACTCTGCTTTAGAATAAGAAGCATGCTCTTGCTTTCTAGAGTCTCTAATAGAGCCAGAAACTTGAGGGTACTCAGAACAAAAGAATGGTGTTTTCTACACATACGGACCATTGCTAGTTCAACTCTGCTTCTGAAACTGATACAAACTACAAGTCATCTAACATCCAATGCTTTACAGTTAAGAGCGAGAAAAGTGTGAGCTTTGTAAACGATTTATATTCATTTTAGCTGAAAAGTGACTGCGTTTACCGGAAATGATTTCTTACTTGTAGGAAGGTACAGAGCCTGTGATTTAACTCCATTTCTGAATGGAAACACACAGCACAGTTCTCACCATGAAACACACACTGCGTATAGGAAGAAGCACGCTCTTTCTTTCTAAGAGTCCCTAATACAGCAGAAAACGTTACTGTGGTCAGGACAAAATACCAGTGTTTCCTACACATATGGACCATATCTAGGTCAACTCTGCTTCTGAAACTGATACAAAGCACAGTTCCATTAACATGCAATGCTTTCCACTTAAGAGCGAGAAACGTGTGAGCTTTGTAAACGCTGTAACTTCCTTTGAGCTGAAAATTGACTGAGTTTACCTGAAAAGATTTCTTGCTTGTAAGAAGACACAGAGCCTGGGATTTAACTCCATTTATGAAGGGAAACACACAGCACAATTCTCTTCCATGAAACACACTCTGCTTTAGAGCAAGAAGCACGCTCTTGCTTTCTAGAGTCTACAATATAGCCAGAAACATGAAAGTGTGCTCAGAACAAACAACGGTGTTTCATACACATAGGGACCATTGCTAGTTCAACTCTGCTTCTGAAACTGATACAAACCACAAGTCTTCTAACATCCAATGCTTTTCAGTTAAGAGCGAGAAACGTGTGAGCTTCGTAAACGATTTATATTCATTTGAGCTGAAAAGTGACTGCATTTACCTGAAATGATTTCTTTTTTGTAGGAAGACACAGAGACTGGAATTTAACTACATTTCTGAAGGGAAATCGACAGCACATTTCTCATCCATGAAACACACTCTGCTTTAGATCAGGAAGCACTCTCTTTCTTTCTAAGAGTCTCTAATATAGCAGGAAACATGACTGTGGTCAGAACAAAATAACGGTGTTTCCTACACATAAGGACCAAATCTAGGTCAACTCTACATCTGAAACTGATACAAACCACATTTCCTCTAACATGCAATGCTTTCCACTTAAGAGAGAGAAACGTGTGAGTTTCGTGAACTATGTAGAGTCCTTTGAGCTGAAAAGTGACTAAGTTTACCTGAAAAGATGTCTTGCTTGTAGGAAGACACAGAGCCTGGGATTTAACTCCATTTCTGAAGGGAAACACACAGCACAGTTCTCACGACGAAACACACTCTGCATATAGGAAGAAGCACGCTCTTGCTTTCTAGAGTCTCTAATAGAGCAAGAAACGTGAGTGTGCTCAGAACAAAATAACGGAATTTCCTACACATACAGACCATATCTAGTCCAACTCTGCTTATGAAACTGATACAAAACACAGTTCCTCTGATATCCAATGCTTTTCAGTTAGAGTATGAAACGAGTGAGCTACGAAAAAGATGTAGCTTTGTGTGAGCTGAAACGTGAGAGAGTTTACCTGAAACGAAGTCTTGCTTGTAGGAAGACACAGAGCCTGGGATTTAACTCCATTTCTGAAGGGAAACACACAGCACAGTTTTCCTCCGTGAAACACACTCTGCTTTAGAGCAAGAAGCACGCTATTTCTTTCTAGAGTCTCTAATAGAGCCAGAAACTTGAAAGTGTGCTCAGAACAGAAGAACTGTGTTTCCTTGACATACGGGCCATTGCTAGTTAAACTCTGCTTCTGAAACTGATACAAAGAACAGTTCCATTAAAATGCTATGCTTTCCAGTTAAGAGCGAGAAACGTGTGAGCTTAGTGAACGATGTAGCTACCTTTGAGCTGAAAAGTGACTGAGTTTACCTGAAATGATGTCTTGCTTGTAGGAAGACACAGAGCCTGGGATTTAACTCCATTTTTGAAGGTCAACACACAGCACAGTTCTCATGCATGAAACACACTCTGCTTTAGAGCAAGAAGCATGCTCTTGCTTTCTAGAGTCTCTAATAGAGCAGGAAAGGTTAGTGTGCTAAGAACAAAAGAAAGGTGTTTCCTACACATACAGACCATAGCTAGTTAAACTCTGCTTCTGAAACTAATACAATCCACAAGTCATCTAACATCCAATGCTTTTCAGTGAAGAACGAGAAACCTGTGAGCTTCGAAAACGACTTATATTCATTTGAGCTGAAATGTGACTGGGTTAACTGAAATGATGACTTGCTTGTAGGAAGACACAGAGCCCAGAATTTAACTCCATTTCTGAAGGGAAACACAGAGCACAGTTCTCATCAATGAAACACACTCTGTTTTAAAGCAAGAAGAACGCTCTTGCTTTCTAAGAGTCTCTAATACAGCAGGAAACGTGACTGTGGTCAGAAGAAAATAACAGTATTTTCTACACATACGGACCATATCTAGGTCAACTCTTCATCTGAAACTGATACAAAGCACAGTTCCATTAACGTGCAATGCTTTCCACTTTAGAGCAAGAAACGTGTGAGCTTTGTAAACGCTGTACCTTCCTTTGAGCTGAAAAGTGACTGCGTTTAACGGAAATGATTTCTTGCTTGTAGGAAGACACAGAGCCTGGGATTTAACTCCATTTCTGAAGGGAAATACACAGCACAGTTCTCATACATGAAACACACTCTGCTTTAGAACACGAAGCATGCTCTTGCTTTCTAGAGTCTCTAATAGAGCCAGAATTTGAGGGTACTCTGAACAAAAGAATGGTGTTTCCTACACATACAGACCATTGCTAGTTCAACTCTGTTTCTGAAACTGATACAAACCACAGGTCCTCTAACATCCAATGCTTTAAAGTTAAGAGCAAGAAACGTGTGAGCTACATGAACGATGTAGCTTTGTTTGAGCTGAAAGCTTACTCAGTTTACCTGAAATGAAGTCTTGCTTGTAGGAAGAAACAGAGCCTGTGATTTAACTCCATTTCTGAAGGGAAACACACAGCACAGTTCTCACGACGAAACACATTCTGCATATAGGTAGAAGCATGCTCTTGCTTTCTAGAGACTCTAATAGAGCAAGAAACGTGAGTGTGCTCAGAACAAAATAACGGAATTTCCCACACATACAGAGCATATCTAGTCCAACTCTGCTTCTGAAACTGATACAAACCACAGTTCCTCTAATATCCAATGCTTTTCAGTTAGAGCAAGAAAAAGGTGAGCTACGTAAAAGATGTAGCTTTGTTTGAGCTGAAACGTGAGTGAGTTTACCTGAAACGAAGTCTTGCTTGTAGGAAGAAACAGAGCCTGGGATTTAACTCCATTTCTGAAGGGAAACACACAGCACAGTTCTCACGACGAAACGCACTCTGCATATAGGAAGAAGCACGCTCTTGCTTTCTGGAGTCTCTAATAGAGCCAGAAACCTGAGGAAACTCAGAAAAAAAGATTGGTGTTTCCTACACATATGGACCATTGCTATTTCAACTCTGCTTCTGAAACTGATACAAACCACAGTTTCTCTAATATCCAATGCTTTTCAGTTAGAGCAAGAAAAGGGTGAGCTACGTAAAAGATGTAGATTTGTTTGAGCTGAAACGTGAGTGAGTTTACCTGAAACGAATTCTTGCTTGTAGGAAGACACAGAGCCTGGGATTTAACTCCATTTCTGAAGGGAAACACACAGCACAGTTGTCCTCCGTGAAACACACTCTGCTTTAGAGCAAGAAGCACGCTCTTGCTTTCTAGAGTCTCTAATAGCGCCAGAAAAATGAAAGTGTGCTCTGAACAAAATAATGGTGTTTCCTACATATATGGACCATTGCTAGTTCAACTCTGCTTCTGAAACTGATACAAACCACAAGTCATCTAACATCCAATGCTTTTCAGTTAAGAGCGAGAATCGAGATAGCTTCGTAAACGATTTATATTCATTTGAGCTGAAAAGTGACTGCGTTTACCTGAAAAGGTTTCTTGCCTGTAGGAAGACACAGAGCCTGGAATTTAACTCCTTTTCTAAAGGGAAACACACAGCACAGTTCTCATTCATGAAGCACACTCTGCTTTAGAGCAAGAAGCACGCTCTTGCTTTCTAAGTGTCTCTAATACAGCAGGAAACGTGACTGTGGTCAAAACAAAATAACGGTGTTTCCTACACATACGGACCAAATCTAGGTCAACTCTTCTTCTGAAACAGATACAAACCACATTTCCTCTAACATGCAATGCTTTCCACTTAAGAGAGAGAAACATGTGAGTTTCGTGAACGATGTAGCTTCCTTTGAGCTGAAAAGTGACTGAGTTTACCTGAAAAGATGTCTTGCTTTTAGGAAGACACAGAGCCTGGAATTTAACTCCATTTCTGAAGGGAAATACACAGCACAGATCTCATCCATGAAACACACTCTGCCTTAGAGCAAGAAGCATGCTCTTGCTTTCTAGAGTCTCTAATAGAGCCAGAAACATGAAAGTGTGCTCAGAACAAAAGAACGGTGTTCCCTACACATACGTCCCATTGCTAGTTCAACTCTGCTTCTGAAACTGATACAAAGCACAGTTTCATTAACATGCAATGCTTTCAAGTTAAGAGCGAGAAACGTGTGACCTTTGTGAACGATGTAGCTTCCTTTGAGCTGAAAAGTGTCTGAGTTTACCTGAAAAGATGGGTTGCTCGTAGGAAAACACAGAGCCTTGGATTTAACTCCATTTCTGAAGGGAAACACACAGCACAGTTCTCATCCATGAAACACACTCTGCTTTAGAACAAGAAGCACACTCTTGCTTTCTAGAGTCTATAATAGAGGCAGAAACTTGAAAGTGTGCTCAGAAAAAAAGAATAGTGATTCATACACATACGGACCATTGCTAGTTCAACTCTGCTTCTGAAACTGATACAAACCACAAGTCATCTAACATCCAATGCTTTTCAGTTAAGAGCGAGAAACATGTCTAATACAGCAGGAAACGTGACTGTGGATAGAACAAAATAACGGTGTTTCCTACACATACAGACCATATCTAGGTCAAGTCTTCTTCTGAAACTGATCCAAACTACAGTTCCTCTAACATGCAATGCTTTCCACTTAAGAGCGAGAAACCTGTGAGCTTCGTGAACGATGTAGCTTCCTTTGAGCTGAAAAGTGACTGCGTTTACCTGAAATGATGTCCTGCTTGTAGGAAGACATAGAGCCTGGGATTTAACTCCATTACTGAAGGGAAACACACAGCACAGTTCTCATCCATGAAACACACTCTGCTTTAGAACACGAAGCATGCTCTTGCTTTCTGGATTCTCTAATAGAGCCAGAAACCTGAGGGTACTCAGAAAAAAGATCGGTGTTACCTACACATACGGACCATTGCTAGTTCAACTCTGCTTCTGAAACTGATACAAACCACAAGTCATCTAACATCCAATGCTTTCCAGCTAAGAGCGAGAAACCTGTGAGCTTCGTGAACGATGTAGCTTCCTTTGATCTGAAAAGAGACTGCGTTTACCTGAAATGATGTCCTGCTTGTAGGAAGACATAGAGCCTGGGATTTAACTCCATTTCTGAAGGGAAACACACAGCACAGGTCTCACCATAAAGCACACTCTGCTTTAGAGCAAGAAGTACGCTCTTGCTTTCTAAGAGTCTCTAATAAAGCAGGAAACGTGAATGTGGTCAGAACAAAATAACAGTGTTTCCTACACATAGGGACCATATCTAGGTCAAATCTTCTTCTGAAACTGATTCAAACCCCAAGTCATCTAACATCCAATGCTTTTCAGTTACGAGGGAGAAACATGTGAGCTTCGTAAACGGTTTATATTCATTTGAGCTGAAAAGTGACTGCGTTTACCTGAAATGAAGTCTTCCTTGTAGGAATAAACAGAGCCTGGAATTTAACTCCGTTTCTGACGGGAAACGCACAGCACAGTTCTCATCCATGAAACACACTCTGCTTTAGAGTAAGAAGCATGCTCTTGCTTTCTAGAGTCTCTAATAGAGCCAGAAACTTGAGGGTACTCAGAACAAAAGAATGGTGTTTTCTACACATACGGACCATTGCTAGTTCAACTCTGCTTCTGAAACTGATACAAACTACAAGTCATCTAACATCCAATGCTTTACAGTTAAGAGCGAGAAAAGTGTGAGCTTTGTAAACGATTTATATTCATTTTAGCTGAAAAGTGACTGCGTTTACCGGAAATGATTTCTTACTTGTAGGAAGGTACAGAGCCTGTGATTTAACTCCATTTCTGAATGGAAACACACAGCACAGTTCTCACCATGAAACACACACTGCGTATAGGAAGAAGCACGCTCTTTCTTTCTAAGAGTCCCTAATACAGCAGAAAACGTTACTGTGGTCAGTACAAAATACCAGTGTTTCCTACACATACGGACCATATCTAGGTCAACTCTGCTTCTGAAACTGATACAAAGCACAGTTCCATTAACATGCAATGCTTTCCACTTAAGAGCGAGAAACGTGTGAGCTTTGTAAACGCTGTAACTTCCTTTGAGCTGAAAATTGACTGAGTTTACCTGAAAAGATTTCTTGCTTGTAAGAAGACACAGAGCCTGGGATTTAACTCCATTTATGAAGGGAAACACACAGCACAATTCTCTTCCATGAAACACACTCTGCTTTAGAGCAAGAAGCACGCTCTTGCTTTCTAGAGTCTACAATATAGCCAGAAACATGAAAGTGTGCTCAGAACAAACAACGGTGTTTCATACACATAGGGACCATTGCTAGTTCAACTCTGCTTCTGAAACTGATACAAACCACAAGTCTTCTAACATCCAATGCTTTTCAGTTAAGAGCGAGAAACGTGTGAGCTTCGTAAACGATTTATATTCATTTGAGCTGAAAAGTGACTGCATTTACCTGAAATGATTTCTTTTTTGTAGGAAGACACAGAGACTGGAATTTAACTACATTTCTGAAGGGAAATCGACAGCACATTTCTCATCCATGAAACACACTCTGCTTTAGATCAGGAAGCACTCTCTTTCTTTCTAAGAGTCTCTAATATAGCAGGAAACATGACTGTGGTCAGAACAAAATAACGGTGTTTCCTACACATAAGGACCAAATCTAGGTCAACTCTACATCTGAAACTGATACAAACCACATTTCCTCTAACATGCAATGCTTTCCACTTAAGAGAGAGAAACGTGTGAGTTTCGTGAACTATGTAGAGTCCTTTGAGCTGAAAAGTGACTAAGTTTACCTGAAAAGATGTCTTGCTTGTAGGAAGACACAGAGCCTGGGATTTAACTCCATTTCTGAAGGGAAACACACAGCACAGTTCTCACGACGAAACACACTCTGCATATAGGAAGAAGCACGCTCTTGCTTTCTAGAGTCTCTAATAGAGCAAGAAACGTGAGTGTGCTCAGAACAAAATAACGGAATTTCCTACACATACAGACCATATCTAGTCCAACTCTGCTTATGAAACTGATACAAAACACAGTTCCTCTGATATCCAATGCTTTTCAGTTAGAGTATGAAACGAGTGAGCTACGAAAAAGATGTAGCTTTGTGTGAGCTGAAACGTGAGAGAGTTTACCTGAAACGAAGTCTTGCTTGTAGGAAGACACAGAGCCTGGGATTTAACTCCATTTCTGAAGGGAAACACACAGCACAGTTTTCCTCCGTGAAACACACTCTGCTTTAGAGCAAGAAGCACGCTATTTCTTTCTAGAGTCTCTAATAGAGCCAGAAACTTGAAAGTGTGCTCAGAACAGAAGAACTGTGTTTCCTTGACATACGGGCCATTGCTAGTTAAACTCTGCTTCTGAAACTGATACAAAGAACAGTTCCATTAAAATGCTATGCTTTCCAGTTAAGAGCGAGAAACGTGTGAGCTTAGTGAACGATGTAGCTACCTTTGAGCTGAAAAGTGACTGAGTTTACCTGAAATGATGTCTTGCTTGTAGGAAGACACAGAGCCTGGGATTTAACTCCATTTTTGAAGGTCAACACACAGCACAGTTCTCATGCATGAAACACACTCTGCTTTAGAGCAAGAAGCATGCTCTTGCTTTCTAGAGTCTCTAATAGAGCAGGAAAGGTTAGTGTGCTAAGAACAAAAGAAAGGTGTTTCCTACACATACAGACCATAGCTAGTTAAACTCTGCTTCTGAAACTAATACAATCCACAAGTCATCTAACATCCAATGCTTTTCAGTGAAGAACGAGAAACCTGTGAGCTTCGAAAACGACTTATATTCATTTGAGCTGAAATGTGACTGGGTTAACTGAAATGATGACTTGCTTGTAGGAAGACACAGAGCCCAGAATTTAACTCCATTTCTGAAGGGAAACACAGAGCACAGTTCTCATCAATGAAACACACTCTGTTTTAAAGCAAGAAGAACGCTCTTGCTTTCTAAGAGTCTCTAATACAGCAGGAAACGTGACTGTGGTCAGAAGAAAATAACAGTATTTTCTACACATACGGACCATATCTAGGTCAACTCTTCATCTGAAACTGATACAAAGCACAGTTCCATTAACGTGCAATGCTTTCCACTTTAGAGCAAGAAACGTGTGAGCTTTGTAAACGCTGTACCTTCCTTTGAGCTGAAAAGTGACTGCGTTTAACGGAAATGATTTCTTGCTTGTAGGAAGACACAGAGCCTGGGATTTAACTCCATTTCTGAAGGGAAATACACAGCACAGTTCTCATACATGAAACACACTCTGCTTTAGAACACGAAGCATGCTCTTGCTTTCTAGAGTCTCTAATAGAGCCAGAATTTGAGGGTACTCTGAACAAAAGAATGGTGTTTCCTACACATACAGACCATTGCTAGTTCAACTCTGTTTCTGAAACTGATACAAACCACAGGTCCTCTAACATCCAATGCTTTAAAGTTAAGAGCAAGAAACGTGTGAGCTACATGAACAATGTAGCTTTGTTTGAGCTGAAAGCTTACTCAGTTTACCTGAAATGAAGTCTTGCTTGTAGGAAGAAACAGAGCCTGTGATTTAACTCCATTTCTGAAGGGAAACACACAGCACAGTTCTCACGACGAAACACATTCTGCATATAGGTAGAAGCATGCTCTTGCTTTCTAGAGACTCTAATAGAGCAAGAAACGTGAGTGTGCTCAGAACAAAATAACGGAATTTCCCACACATACAGAGCATATCTAGTCCAACTCTGCTTCTGAAACTGATACAAACCACAGTTCCTCTAATATCCAATGCTTTTCAGTTAGAGCAAGAAAAAGGTGAGCTACGTAAAAGATGTAGCTTTGTTTGAGCTGAAACGTGAGTGAGTTTACCTGAAACGAAGTCTTGCTTGTAGGAAGAAACAGAGCCTGGGATTTAACTCCATTTCTGAAGGGAAACACACAGCACAGTTCTCACGACGAAACGCACTCTGCATATAGGAAGAAGCACGCTCTTGCTTTCTGGAGTCTCTAATAGAGCCAGAAACCTGAGGAAACTCAGAAAAAAAGATTGGTGTTTCCTACACATATGGACCATTGCTATTTCAACTCTGCTTCTGAAACTGATACAAACCACAGTTTCTCTAATATCCAATGCTTTTCAGTTAGAGCAAGAAAAGGGTGAGCTACGTAAAAGATGTAGATTTGTTTGAGCTGAAACGTGAGTGAGTTTACCTGAAACGAATTCTTGCTTGTAGGAAGACACAGAGCCTGGGATTTAACTCCATTTCTGAAGGGAAACACACAGCACAGTTGTCCTCCGTGAAACACACTCTGCTTTAGAGCAAGAAGCACGCTCTTGCTTTCTAGAGTCTCTAATAGCGCCAGAAAAATGAAAGTGTGCTCTGAACAAAATAATGGTGTTTCCTACATATATGGACCATTGCTAGTTCAACTCTGCTTCTGAAACTGATACAAACCACAAGTCATCTAACATCCAATGCTTTTCAGTTAAGAGCGAGAATCGAGATAGCTTCGTAAACGATTTATATTCATTTGAGCTGAAAAGTGACTGCGTTTACCTGAAAAGGTTTCTTGCCTGTAGGAAGACACAGAGCCTGGAATTTAACTCCTTTTCTAAAGGGAAACACACAGCACAGTTCTCATTCATGAAGCACACTCTGCTTTAGAGCAAGAAGCACGCTCTTGCTTTCTAAGTGTCTCTAATACAGCAGGAAACGTGACTGTGGTCAAAACAAAATAACGGTGTTTCCTACACATACGGACCAAATCTAGGTCAACTCTTCTTCTGAAACAGATACAAACCACATTTCCTCTAACATGCAATGCTTTCCACTTAAGAGAGAGAAACATGTGAGTTTCGTGAACGATGTAGCTTCCTTTGAGCTGAAAAGTGACTGAGTTTACCTGAAAAGATGTCTTGCTTTTAGGAAGACACAGAGCCTGGAATTTAACTCCATTTCTGAAGGGAAATACACAGCACAGATCTCATCCATGAAACACACTCTGCCTTAGAGCAAGAAGCATGCTCTTGCTTTCTAGAGTCTCTAATAGAGCCAGAAACATGAAAGTGTGCTCAGAACAAAAGAACGGTGTTCCCTACACATACGTCCCATTGCTAGTTCAACTCTGCTTCTGAAACTGATACAAAGCACAGTTTCATTAACATGCAATGCTTTCAAGTTAAGAGCGAGAAACGTGTGACCTTTGTGAACGATGTAGCTTCCTTTGAGCTGAAAAGTGTCTGAGTTTACCTGAAAAGATGGGTTGCTCGTAGGAAAACACAGAGCCTTGGATTTAACTCCATTTCTGAAGGGAAACACACAGCACAGTTCTCATCCATGAAACACACTCTGCTTTAGAACAAGAAGCACACTCTTGCTTTCTAGAGTCTATAATAGAGGCAGAAACTTGAAAGTGTGCTCAGAAAAAAAGAATAGTGATTCATACACATACGGACCATTGCTAGTTCAACTCTGCTTCTGAAACTGATACAAACCACAAGTCATCTAACATCCAATGCTTTTCAGTTAAGAGCGAGAAACATGTCTAATACAGCAGGAAACGTGACTGTGGATAGAACAAAATAACGGTGTTTCCTACACATACAGACCATATCTAGGTCAAGTCTTCTTCTGAAACTGATCCAAACTACAGTTCCTCTAACATGCAATGCTTTCCACTTAAGAGCGAGAAACCTGTGAGCTTCGTGAACGATGTAGCTTCCTTTGAGCTGAAAAGTGACTGCGTTTACCTGAAATGATGTCCTGCTTGTAGGAAGACATAGAGCCTGGGATTTAACTCCATTACTGAAGGGAAACACACAGCACAGTTCTCATCCATGAAACACACTCTGCTTTAGAACACGAAGCATGCTCTTGCTTTCTGGATTCTCTAATAGAGCCAGAAACCTGAGGGTACTCAGAAAAAAGATCGGTGTTACCTACACATACGGACCATTGCTAGTTCAACTCTGCTTCTGAAACTGATACAAACCACAAGTCATCTAACATCCAATGCTTTCCAGCTAAGAGCGAGAAACCTGTGAGCTTCGTGAACGATGTAGCTTCCTTTGATCTGAAAAGAGACTGCGTTTACCTGAAATGATGTCCTGCTTGTAGGAAGACATAGAGCCTGGGATTTAACTCCATTTCTGAAGGGAAACACACAGCACAGTTCTCATCCATGAAACACGCTCTGCTTTAGAACACGAAGCTTGCTCTTGCTTTCTAGAGTCTCTAATAGAGCCAGAAACTTGAAAGTGTGCTCAGAACAAGAGAACGGTGTTACCTACACATACGGACCATTGCTAGTTCAACTCTGCTTCTGTAACTGATACAAACCACAAGTCATCTAACATCCAATGCTTTTCAGTTAAGAGCGAGAAATGTGTGAGCCTCGAAATCGATTTTTATTCATTTGAGCTGAAAAGTGACTGCGTTTACCTGAAATGATGTCTTGATGTAGGAAGACATAGAGCCTGGAATTTAACTCCTTTTCTTAAGGGAAACACACAGCACAGTTCTCATCCTGAAGCACACTCTGCTTTAGAGCAAGAAGCACGCTCTTGCTTTCTAAGAGTCTCTAATACAGCAGGAAACGTGATTGTGGTCAGAACAAAATAACGGTGTTTCCAACACATACGGACCATATCTATGTCAACTCTTCTTCTGAAACAGATACAAAGCACAGTTTCATTAACAAGCAATGCTTTCCCTTTAAGAGCAAGAAACGTGTGAGCTACGTGAACGATGTAGCTTTGTTTGAGGTGAAAGGTGACTATGTTTACGTGAAACGAAATATTGCTTGTAGGAAGATACAGAGCCTGTGATTTAACTCCATTTCTGAAGGCAAACACACAGCACAGTTCTCACGATGAAACACACTCTGCATATTGGAAGAAGCACGCTCTTGCTTTCTAGAGTCTCTAATAGAGCAAGAAACGTGAGTGTGCTCAGAAAAAAATAACGGAGTTTCGTACACATACAGACCATATCTAGGCCAACTCTGCTTCTGACACTGATACAAAACACAGTTCCTCTAATATCCAATGTTTTTCACTTAGAGCAAGAAACGGGTGAGCTACGTAAAAGATGTAGCTTTGTTTGAGCTGAAACGTGAGTTATTTTACCTGAAAAGAAGTCTTGCTTGTAGGAAGACACAGAGCCTGGGATTTAACTCCATTTCTGAAGGGAAACACACAGCACAGTTGTCCTCCGTGAAACACAATCTGCTTTAGAGTAAGAAGCACGCTCTTGCTTTCGTGAGTCTATAATAGAGCCAGAAACTTGAAAGTGTACTCACAGCAAAAGAACGGTGTTTCCTACACATTCGGACCATTGCTAGTCCAACTCTAATTCTGAAACTGATACAAACCATAGTTCCTGTAACATGCAATGCTTTCCAGTTAAGAGTGAGAAACGTGTGCGCTTCGTAAACAATTTATATTCATTTGAGCTGAAAAGTGTCTGCGTTTACCTGAAATGATGTCTTGCTTGTAGGAAGACACAGAGCCTGGAATTTAACTACATTTCTGAAGGGAAACACACAGCACATTTCTCATCCATGATACACACTCTGCTTTAGATCAAGAAGCACGCTCTTTCTAAGAGTATCTAATACATCAGGAAACGTGACTGTGGTCAGAACAAAATAACGGTGTTTCCTACACATAAGGACCAAATCTAGGTCAACTCTTCTTCTGAAACTGATACAAACCACATTTCCTCGAACATGCAACGATTTCCATTAAAGAGAGAGAAACGTGTGAGTTTCGTGAACTATGTAGCTTCCTTTGAGCTGAAAAGTGACTGAGTTTATCTGAAAATATGTCTTGCTTGTAGGAAGACACAGAGCCTGTGATTTAACTCTATTTCTGAAGGGAAACACACAGCACAGTTCCCTTGCATGAAACACACTCTGCTTTAGAGCAAGAAGCACGCTCTTGCTTTCTAGAGTCTATAATAGAGCCAGAAACTTGAAAGTGTACTCAGAGCAAAAGAACGGTGTTTCCTACACATTCAGACCATTGCTATTCCAACTCTGCTTCTGAAACTGATAGAAACCACAGTTCAGGTAACATGCAATGCTTTCCAGTTAATTTCAAGAAACGTGTGAGCTTCGTGAATGATTTATATTCATTTGAGCTGAAAAGTGACTGCGTTTTCCTGAAAAGATTTCTTGTTTGTAGGAAGACACAGAGCCTGGAATTTAACTCCTTTTCTGAAGGGAAACACACAGCACAGTTCACATCCTGAAGCACACTCTGCTTTAGAGCAAGAAGCACGCTCTTGCTTTCTAAGAGTCTCTAATACAGCAGGAAACGTGATTGTGGTCAGAACAAAATAACGGTGTTTCCTACACATACAGACCATATCTATGTCAAAACTTCTTCTGAAACTGATTCAAACCCCAAGTCGTCTAACATCCAATGCTTTTCAGTTACGAGCGAGAAACATGTGAGCTTCGTAAACGATTTATATTCATTTGAGCTGAAAAGTGACTGCGTTTACCTGAAATGAGGTCTTGCTTGTAGGAAGACACAAAGTCTGGAATTTAACTCCATTTTTGAAGGGAAATACACAGCACAGTTCTCATCCATGAAACACACTCTGCTAGAGCAAGAAGCACGTTCTTGCTTTCTAAGAGTCTCTAATAGAGCAGGAAACGTGACTGTGGTCAGAACAAAATACTGGTGTTTCCTACACATACGGACCATATCTAGGTCAACTCTTCTTCTGAAACTGATACAAACCACAGTTTCATTAACGTGCAATGCTTTCCAGTTATAGCGAGAAACGTGTGAGCTTTGTGAACGATGTAGCTTCCTTTGAGCTGAAAAGTGTCTGAGTTTACCTGAAAAGATGGGTTGCTCGTAGGAAAACACAGAGCCTTGGATTTAACTCCATTTCTGAAGGGAAACACACAGCACAGTTCTCATCCATGAAACACACTCTGCTTTAGAACAAGAAGCACACTCTTGCTTTCTAGAGTCTATAATAGAGGCAGAAACTTGAAAGTGTGCTCAGAAAAAAAGAATAGTGATTCATACACATACGGACCATTGCTAGTTCAACTCTGCTTCTGAAACTGATGCAAACCACAAGTCATCTAACATCCAATGCTTTTCAGTTAAGAGCGAGAAACATGTCTAATACAGCAGGAAACGGGACTGTGGATAGAACAAAATAACGGTGTTTCCTACACATACAGACAATATCTAGGTCAACTCTTCTTCTGAAACTGATACAAACCACCGTTCCTCTAACATGCAATGCTTTGCACTTAAGAGCGAGAAATCTGTGAGCTTCGTGAACTATGTAGCTTCCTTTGAGCTGAAAAGTGACTGCGTTTACCTGAAATGATGTCCTGCTTGTAGGAAGACAAAGTGCCTGGGATTTAACTCCATTACTCTAGGGAAACACACAGCACAGTCCTCATCCATGAAACACACTCTGCTTTAGAACACGAAGCATGCTCTTGCTTTCTGGAATCTCTAATAGAGCCAGAAACCTGAGGGTACTCAGAAAAAAGATCGGTGTTTCCTACACATATGGACCATTGCTAGTTCAACTCTGCTTCTGAAACTGATACAAACCACAGTTCCTCTAATATCCAATGCTTTTCATTTAGAGCAAGAAAAGGTTGAGCTACGTAAAAGATATAGCTTTGTTTGAGCTGAAACGTGAGTGAGTTTACCTGAAACGAATTCTTGCTTGTAGGAAGACACAGAGCCTGGGATTTATCTCCATTTCTGAAGGGAAACACACAGCACAGTTGTCCTCCATGAAACACACTATGCTTTAGAGCAAGAAGCACGCTCTTGCTTTCTAGAGTCTCTAATAGAGCCAGAAACTTGAAAGTGTGCTCAGAACAAGGGAACGGTGTTCCCTACACATAGGGACCATTGCTAGTTCAACTCTGCTTCTGTAACTGATACAAACCACAAGTCATCTAACATCCAATGCTTTTCAGTTAAGAGCGAGAAACGTGTGCGCCTCGAAATCGATTTATATTCATTTGAGCTGAAAAGTGACTGCGTTTACCTGAAATGATGTCTTGATGTAGGAAGACATAGAGCCTGGAATTTAACTCCTTTTCTTAAGGGAAACACACAGCACAGTTCTCATCCTGAAGTACATTCTGCTTTAGAGCAAGAAGCATGCTCTTGCTTTCTAAGAGTCTCTAATACAGCAGGAAACGTGATTGTGGTCAGAACAAAATAACGGTGTTTCCAACACATACAGACCATATCTATGTCAACTCTTCTTCTGAAACAGGTACAAAGCACAGTTTCATTAACATGCAATGCTTTCCCTTTAAGAGCAAGAATCGTGTGAGCCACGTGAACGATGTAGCTTTGTTTGAGGTGAAAGGTGACTGTGTTTACGTGAAACGAAGTATTGCTTGTAGGAAGATTCAGAACCTGTGATTTAACTCCATTTCTGAAGGCAAACACACAGCACAGTTCTCACGATGAAACACACTCTGCATATTGGAAGAAGCACGCTCTTGCTTTCTAGAGTCTCTAATACAGCAAGAAACGTGAGTGTGCTCAGAACAAAATAACGGAGTTTCGTACACATACAGACCATATCTAGGCCAACTCTGCTACTGACACTGATACAAAACACAGTTCCTCTAATATCCAATGTTTTTCACTTAGAGCAAGAAACGGGTGAGCTACATAAAGGTGTAGCTTTGTTTGAGCTGAAACGTGAGTTAGTTTACCTGAAAAGAAGTCTTGCTTGTAGGAAGACACAGAGTCTGGAATTTAACTCCATTTCTGAAGGGAAACACACAGCACAGTTGTCCTCCGTGAAACACAATCTGCTTTAGAGCAAGAAGCACGCTCTTGCTTTCGTGAGTCTATAATAGAGCCAGAAACTTGAAAGTGTACTCAGAGCAAAAGAACGGTGTTTCCTACACATTCGGACCATTGCTAGTCCAACTCTAATTCTGAAACTGATACAAACCATAGTTCCTGTAACATGCAATGCTTTCCAGTTAAGAGTGAGAAACGTGTGAGCTTCGTGAATGATGTAGCTCTCTTTGAGCTGAAAGGTGACTGAATTTACGTGAAACGAAGTCTTGCTTGTAGGAAGATACAGAGCCTGGGATTTAACTCCATATCTGAAGGGAAACACACAGCACAGTTGTCCTCCATGAAACACACTCTGCTTTAGAACACGAAGCATGCTCTTGCTTTCTACAGACTCTAATAGAGCCAGAAACTTGTGGGTACTCAGAACAAAAGAATGGTGTTTCCTACACATACGGACCATTGCTAGTTCAACTCTGATTCTGAAACTGATACAAACCACAGTTCCTCTAACATGCATTCCATTACAGTTAATAGCAAGAAACTTGTGAGCTACGTGAATGCCGTAGCTCTGTTTGAGCTGAAAGGTGACTGAATTTACATGAAACGAATACTTGCATGTAGGAAGATACAGACCCTGTGATTTAACTCCATTTCTGAGGGTAAACACACAGCACAGTTCTCATCCATGAAACACTCTCTGCTTTAGAGCAAGAAGCACGCTCTTGCTTTCTAGAGTCTATAATAGAGCCAGAAATTTGAAAGTGTACTCAGAGCAAAAGAACGGTGTTTCCTACACATACGGACCACTGCTAGTTCAACTCTGCTTCTGAAACTGATACAAACCACAAGTCATCTAACATCCAATGCTTTTCAGTTAAGAGCGAGAAACGTGTGAGCTTCGTTACTGATTTATATTCATTTGAATTGTAAAGTGTCTGCGTTTACCTGAAATGATGTCTTGATTTTAGGAAGACACAGAGCCTGGAATTTAACTACATATCTGAAGGGAAACAAACAGCACATTTCTCATCCATGAAATACACTGTGCTTTAGATCAAGAAGCACGCTCTTTCTTTCTAAGAGTCTCTAATACAGCAGGAAACATGACTGTGGTCAGAACAAAATAACGGTGTTTCCTACACATACGGACCAAATCTAGTTCAACTCTTCTTCTGAAACTGATACAAACCACATTTCGTCTAACATGCAATGCTTTCCACTTAAGAGAGAGAGACGTGTGAGTTTCGTGAACGATGTAGCTTCCTTTGAGCTAAAAACTGACTGACTTTACCCTAAAAGATGTCTTGCTTGTAGGAAGACACAGAGCCTGGAATTTAACTCCATTTCTGAAGGGAAACACAGAGCACAGTTCTCATCCATTAAACACACTGTGCGTATAGGAAGAAGCACACTCTTGCTTTCTAAGAGTCTCTAATACAGCAGGAAACGTGACTGTGGTCAGAACAAAATAACGGTGTTTCCTACACATACGGATCATATCTAGGTCAACTCTTATTCTGATACGGATACAAAGCACAGTTCCATTAACATGCAGTGCTTTCCAGTTAAGAGCAAGAAACGTGTGAGCTTTGTGAACGATGTAGCTTCCTTTGAGCTGAAAAGTGACTGAGTTTACCTGAAAAGATGTGTTGCTTGAAGGAAAACACAGAGCCTGGGATTTAACACAATTACTGAAGGGAAACACATAGCACAGTTCTCATCCATGAAACACACTCTGCTTTAGAGCAAGAAGCCCGCTCTTGCTTTCTAAGAGTCTCTAATACAGCAGGAAACGTGACTGTGGTCAGAACAAAATAACGGTGTTTCCTACATATACAGACCATATCTAGGTCAACTCTTCTTATGAAACTGATACAAACCACCCTTCCTCTAACATGCAATGCTTTCCACTTAAGAGCAAGAAACCTGTGAGCTTCAGGAACGATGTAGCTTCCTTTGATCTGAAAAGTGACTGCGTTTACCTGAAATGATGTCCTGCTTGTAGGAAGACACAGAGCCTGGGTTTTAACTCCATTTCTGAAGGGAAACACACAGCACAGTTCTCATCCATGAAACACACTCTGCTTTAGAATACGAAGCATGCTCTTGCTTTCTAGAGTCTCTAATAGAGCCAGAAATTGAGGGTACTCTGAACAAAAGAACGGTGTTTCCTACACATACGGACCATTGCTTGCTACGCCCACAGCTGTGACACCTGTGTAGCTGTAGCAAGTATGCCGCTGCGCTGGGGCCCAGCAGCTGAAGGGTTGAGGTTGGAGCTTCTCGGAGCGTGGCCTCAGGCGGTTCCCCCACAATCAGCAATCGTCATGCAGCCTGAGGATCCCAGGAAGCCCTGGAGAACCAAATGGCCTTGACGACAGTCCTTGTTGGCACAAATCATGATCTTTCTCTGTATGTCTTATCTGTGTCTTCTCCAGTTAACAGCACAACCAGTACAGGTCGGCACCAACATGACTGACCCAGGTCACCTGTACCCGGAGCACGTCCATTTATCAGACCAGTGTATAAGGAAGCTCAAAAGACTTCCTCAAATACATCTCTGGGGTCGTTCCTGTTTAGAGTAGAGCAGCGCGAGCTCTTGTCAGAAACAGCCAGAAAGCCCAAAAATGAAAGTAAAAAATAAAAATGTTACGAGGGAATAAACATAGCATGCCAGACCCTTCTAGAGAGAAAGAGTTAGAGAAAATTCCCCAGCACACACTTCCCGGGGGGTATACACAGTACTTCTTAGGAGGGAGCTAATGGACAGCCCCTAGGTGGACCCCCGAAAGTGGAAGTTACCTAGAGCCGCTCCCATATACAGGAAGTTATGATGAAGTTGGGAATAGATGGGTAAATTATGAGGAAAAAGAACAGCTTTGAAAGCAAATGGGTATATGATAGTAAAATATATAACCCAGACTGGCAAGAGTTTGGCTCCCCACAGATGTGGTCACTGGCGCGAGACAGATTTCACAAAATTCTGAGATCATGCCCTCAGACAATAGCCACGGTGAACTCGCGCTGCGGAAGTGATACACAAAAATAGATACGGATGTCTCTTGTTATTGTTTCTTGCTGACTCTGAGTAATTGTAAATATAATGGCCTGATGTAACCCCCTGCCAAGTTCCTTGATTGTAAAAGTATAAAAGAATTGCCTATACAGAAGTAAAATTGCAGCAGCACATCAACACATGTGTCTGTCTGTCATTCTCCTCGCCGATTCCTGACTTCTCCTTTAGCCTTCTCCCTGGTTTTCCCGCAGTGGTGGTCTCCCTCTGGGTGGTGTGCGGCAATTGCTTGTTCAACTCTGCTTCTGAAACTGATACAAACCACAGTTCCTGTACCATGCAATGCTTTCCAGTTAAGAGTGAGAAACGTGTGAGCTTCGTGAACGATGTAGCTTCATTTGAGCTGAAAAGTGACTGAGTTTACCTGAAAAGATATCTTGCTTATAGGAAGACACAGAGCCTGGGATTTAACTCCATTTCTGAAGGGAAACACAAAGCACAGTTCTCATCCATGAAACACACTCTGCTTTAGAGCAAGAAGCATGCTCATGCTTTCTAGAGTCTCTAATAGAGCCAGAAACTTGAGGGCACTCAGAACAAAAGAATGGTGTTTCCTACACATACGGACCATTGCTAGTTCAACTCTGCTTCTGAAACTGATACAAACCACAGGTCTTCTAATATCCAATGCTTTACAATTAAGAGCAAGAAACTTGTGAGCTACGTGAACGATGTAGCTTTGTTTGAGCGGAAGGTGACTGAATTTACGTGAAACGATGTCTTGCTTGTAGGAAGATACAGAGCCTGTGATTTAACTCCATTTCTGAAGGGAAACACACAGCACAGTTCTCATCCATGAAACACACTCTGTGTATAGGAAGAAGCACGCTCTTGCTTTCTAAGAGTCTCTAATACAGCAGGAAACGTGACTGTGGTCAGAACAAAATAACGGTGTTTCCTACACATACGGATCATATCTAGGTCAACTCTTATTCTGAAACTGATACAAAGCACAGTTCCCTTAACATGCAGTGCTTTCCAGTTGAGAGCAAGAAATGTGTGAGCTTTGTGAACGATGTAGCTTCCTTTGAGCTGAAAAGTGACTGAGTACACCTGAAAAGATGTGTTGCTTGTAGGAAGACACAGAGCCTGGGATTTAACTCCTTTTCTGAAGGGAAACACACAGCACAGTTCTCATCCATGAAGCACACTCTGCTTTAGAGCAAGAAGCACGCTCTTGCTTTCTAAGAGTCTCTAATACAGCAAGAAACGTGATTGTGGTCAGAACAAAATAACGGTGTATCCTACACATACGGACCATATCTATGTCAAATCTTCTTCTGAAACGGATTCAAACCCCAAGTCATCTAAAATCCAATGCTTTTCAGTTACTAGCGAGAAACATGTGAGCTTCGTAAACGATTTATATTCATTTGAGCTGAAAAGTGTCTACGTTTACCTGAAATGATGTCTTGCTTGTAGGAAGTCACAGAGCCTGGAATTTAACTACATTTCTGAAGGGAAACACACAGCACATTTCTCATCCATGAAACATGCTCTTCTTTAGATCAAGAAGCACGCTCTTTCTTTCTAAGAGTCTCTAATACAGCAGGAAACGTGACTGTGATCAGAACAAAATAACGGAGTTTCCTACACATACGGACCAAATCTAGGTCAACTATTCTTCTGCAACTGATACAAACCACATTTCGTCTAACATGCAATGCTTTCCACTTAAGAGAGAGAAACGTGTGAGTTTCGTGAACGATGTAGCTTCCTTTGAGCTGAAAAGTGACTGAGTTTGCCTGAAACCTTGTCTTGTTGTAGTAATACACAGAGCCTGGGATTTAACTCCATTTCTGAAGGGAAACACACAGTACAGTTGTCCTCCATGAAACATACTCTGCTTTAGAGCAAGAAGCACGCTCTTGCTTTCAAGAGTATCTAATAGAACCAGAAACTTGACAGTGTGCTCAGAACAAAAGAACTGTGTTTCCTACACATACGGACCATAGTTTGTAGTTAGATTTTCCTGCCTGGCCCAGACAGGACAAATCTCTCTCACCCGCCAGTTCCACAGTCACTCAGACCCAACCAAGAAAGCACACAGAAACTTATATTGCTTACAAACTGTATGGCCGTGGCAGGCTGTTTGTTATCTACTTTTTCTATCTTAAATTAACCCATTTCTGTTAGTCTATACTTTGCCACATGGCTCGTGGCTTACCAGTGTCTTTACATGTTGCTTCTCATGGCGGCGGCTGGCGGTGTCTCCCCCGCCTTCTACTTCCCAGAATTCTCTTCTCTCTTGTCCCGCCTATACTTCCTGCCTAGCCACTGGCCAATCAGAATTTTATTTCCACAGAGCGATATCCACAGCACTTCCCCTTTTCTTTTTTTTTTTAAGGGAGGTTTTAACTTTTACATAGTAAAATTACATATAACAAAACAATTATCAATCAAGAATTATAGTTACATTATTAAAGAAGATATCCTATCTTATATTGGTGAGTCTAAGGTTTTATATCTAACTTATCTTGTATCATAACTGAGCAAAATTATAACTATCTAGTCTTCAACCACATCAAAGACCTCAGAAGGATATATTACCTGAGAACCAGGAGAAGGATGCAAGCATTTTTCAGGAGTCTTGCAAGAGTAGACAGAGACAGCTGGCAGCCTGGACAGTCACCTAATGTTCCTTTGTAAAGTTGGGCATTTGTCTTCAGCCCACAGGGCTAGAGTCTCTTGGTCACTTCTCTCAGTGTCCTGTAGAATGTCTGGCAGTTTCCTTTGCGAAGCAGGAACCTGAAGGACCGTTTTGTCAAGCAAAGTGTAGTGGTCACCTTTCTATGGGTCCTGCATGTCCAGTCGATCAAGCAGTCCAGGCAAGAACAGTTTCTTGTTCAAATGGCTATTTTTGTCAAGGTGAAGATAAACTCCATATGAAGTGTCTTCAATGCCCATCCTCCTCTCTGAAGTAAAACAGTGCTGCCAGGAGCAGACATGACTCACTGTCCCGAAAGTCTAAATTTTAAAAGTATTTTAAATGCCATATTCTGTAGGTCTTTGAAGTATTTCAAGATTACCTATCTATCTGAAATATCTCTTGTATACCTAGAAGACTTAACTAACATGGCTACAAGTATGATTATCCTAGATGACTAATTATTAATCTATTTTTAATTATCCATTACAATTTAAAATGAGCTATACAAACATAATACCTTAAACATGAGTAGAAATATGCACACAGTATAACATAATTAATTTTAAGTTTATATCAATAGACTAAAATCTAAACCAATGTAAAACATTTTAAACAAGTTGTTGCTCTTTAGAAGTAAGTTCCTTCCTTAATCTACCCTTTCATCCTATTATATCTATATCATATCCCCTTTTCTTCTTTAGAAAGAGATTGCATTTATAATCAATCTACTTTAAAGAAAAATATTGGTTTCTCTCTGTCCCACACCAGAGGGCTCTTCTGATTTGGGACACAAGAATCTCTTAACCTTTTCTTTTAGCAATGTGTCTGGGTTTAGAGAAGGAGTGAGCCAATTCCATCTCCAAAGCCACCTTGATAATTTTGGGAATGTGGGCGTAGTTTCTCTTACTACTTCCTGCTGGAGGGGGGCGCTGTATCTTATGGGGACACAAAGAAGATTTTAGGAGTATGGAGTAGTCCATTAGGGTGAACCTCTGAGCCAGTTGCCTTGAAAGCATTCTGGATGTTGGATCATCTGGGCCATGGTGTCATCGGAGACCTTTCAGGTGGTCTTGGCTGATCAAACCTGATGTATCTTAATCTGGAACAAATCCACAGCCTTTGGCTTTCTGTGGAAACAAAAGCAGAGACTCCTTTCCAAAGCAACATATCCTTATATCCAAATTTTGAAGTCAAGGTACCTTTAAAATTTACATATTTATTTAACTCAACAGCTTTTACAATCAAATCTTTTTCTGTAGTTAAAAATCCCAAAGACAACATAAACCAGATTCTCTGTGTAATATCCATCTTTGTAAGACTGAAACGCTGCTGTGGCTGCTAGCTCCACCCACCTCAGCTTCCCAACATGGCGGTGGTACAGTTTACTGCCAGCTCTGGGTCTGGAGCCATGTGTACCATCAACTATCAGAAGCAGTTCTATCAAAGCAGCGCATAGCCCAGAAACTTTTTTTTTTTTTTAAACTAGCAAAGGTTAAATCCACCATGCAGCAGAGTAAAGTGTCGCTTGTAGACTCCTCATTTCCGCCACACTGCAGGTCAGACGCACACACCAGGAACCCGCCGTAGTAGCTCAAACCGGCAGGCTGCCGCTAACTTGAGAGAGACAATTAGGAAGCTGTTTTTAGCTCTGTTTTAGAATCTTTTTGCTCAGGTGTTAGGTGGAAACTCTTGCCAACACGTTGGACGCCATTTGTAGTTAGAGTTTCCTGCCTGGCCCAGACAGGACAAATCTCTCTCACCCGCCAGTTCCACAGTCACTCAGACCCAACCAAGAAAGCACACAGAAACTTATATTGCTTACAAACTGTATGGCCGTGGCAGGCTGTTTGTTATCTACTTTTTCTATCTTAAATTAACCCATTTCTGTTAGTCTATACTTTGCCACATGGCTCGTGGCTTACCAGTGTCTTTACATGTTGCTTCTCATGGCGGCGGCTGGCGGTGTCTCCCCCGCCTTCTACTTCCCAGAATTCTCTTCTCTCTTGTCCCGCCTATACTTCCTGCCTAGCCACTGGCCAATCAGAATTTTATTTCCACAGAGCGATATCCACAGCAATAGTTAGTTCAACTCTGCTTCTGAAACTGATACAAACCACAAGTCATCTAACATCCAATGCTTTTCAGTTAAGAGCGAGAAAAGTGTGAGCTTTGTAAAAGATTTATATTCATTTGAGCTGAAAAGTGACTGCGTTTACCTGAAATGATTTCTTGCTTGTAGGAAGACACAGAGCCTGGGATTTAACTCCTTTTCTGAAGGGAAACACACAGCACAGTTCTCATCCATGAAGCACACTCTGCTTTAGAGCAAGAAGCACGCTCTTGCTTTCTAAGAGTCTCTAATACAGCAGGAAACGTGATTGTGGTCAGAACAAAATAACGGTGTGTCCTACACATACGGACCATATCTATGTCAAATCTTCTTCTGAAACGGATTCAAACCCCAAGTCATCTAAAATCCAATGCTTTTCAGTTACTAGCGAGAAACATGTGAGCTTCGTAAACGATTTATATTCATTTGAGCTGAAAAGTGTCTACGTTTACCTGAAATGATGTCTTGCTTGTAGGAAGTCACAGAGCCTGGAATTTAACTACATTTCTGAAGGGAAACACACAGCACATTTCTCATCCATGAAACATACTCTTCTTTAGATCAAGAAGCACGCTCTTTCTTTCTAAGAGTCTCTAATACAGCAGGAAACGTGACTGTGATCAGAACAAAATAACGGAGTTTCCTACACATATGGACCAAATCTAGGTCAACTATTCTTCTGAAACTGATACAAACCACATTTCGTCTAACATGCAATGCTTTCCACTTAAGAGAGAGAAACGTGTGAGTTTCGTGAACGATGTAGCTTCCTTTGAGCTGAAAAGTGACTGAGTTTGCCTGAAACCTTGTCTTGTTGTAGTAATACACAGAGCCTGGGATTTAACTCCATTTCTGAAGGGAAACACACAGTACAGTTGTCCTCCATGAAACATACTCTGCTTTAGAGCAAGAAGCACGCTCTTGCTTTCAAGAGTATCTAATAGAACCAGAAACTTGACAGTGTGCTCAGAACAAAAGAACTGTGTTTCCTACACATACGGACCATAGTTAGTTCAACTCTGCTTCTGAAACTGATACAAACCACAAGTCATCTAACATCCAATGCTTTTCAGTTAAGAGCGAGAAAAGTGTGAGCTTTGTAAACGATTTATATTCATTTGAGCTGAAAAGTGACTGCGTTTACCTGAAATGATTTCTTGCTTGTAGGAAGACACAGAGCCTGGGATTTAACTCCATTTCTGAAGGGAAACACACAGCACAGTGTCCTCCATGAAACACACTCTGCTTTAGAGCAAGAAGCACGCTCTTGCTTTCTAGAGTCTCTAATAGAGCCTGAAACTTGAAAGTGTGCTCAGAACAAAAGAATGGTGTTCCCTACACATACGGACCATTGCTAGTTCATCTCTGCTTCTGAAACTGATACAAACCACAGGTCCTCTAACATCCAATGCTTTACAGTTAAGAGCAAGAAACGTGTGAGCTACGTGAACGATGTAGCTTTGTTTGAGCTGAAAGCTGACTGAGTTTACGTGAAACGAAGTCTTGCTTGTAGTAAGATACAGAGCCTGTGATTTAACTCCATTTCTGAAGGGAAACACACAGCACAGTTCTCACAATGAAACACACTCTGCGTATAGGAAGAAGCACGCTCTTGCTTTCTAGAGTCTCTAATAAAGCAGGAAACGTGAGTGTGCTCAGAACAAAATAACGGAGTTTCCTACACATACAGACCATATCTAGGCCAACTCTGCTTCTGACACTGATACAAAACACAGTTCCTCTAATATCCAATGCTTTTCAGTTAGAGCAAGAAACGGGTGAGCTACGTAAAAGATGTACCATTGTTTGAGCTGAAACGTGAGTGAGTTTACCTGAAACTAAGTCTTGCTTGTAGGAACACACAGAGCCTGGGATTTAACTCCATTTCTGAAGAGAAACACACAGCACAGTTCTCCTCTGTGAAACACTCTCTGCTTTAGAGCAAGAAGCACGCTCTTGATATCTAGAGTCTATAATAGAGCCAGAAACTTGAAAGTGTACTCAGAGCAAAAGAACGTTGTTTGCTACACATTCGGACCATTGCTAGTCCAACTCTGCTTCTGAAACTGATACAAACCACTGTTCCTGTAACATGCAATGCTTTTCATTTGAGAGCAAGATACGTGTGAGCTTCTTAAACGATTTATATTCATTTGAGCTGAAAAGTGACTGCGTTTACCGGAAATGATTTCTTGCTTGTAGGAAGACACAGAGCCTGGAATTTAACTCCTTTTCTGACGGGAAACACAGAGCACAGTTCTCAGCCATGAAACACACTCTGCTTTAGAGCAAGAAGCCCGCTCTTGCTTTCTAAGAGTCTCTAATACAGCAGGAAACGTGACTGTGGATATAACAAAATAACTGTGTTTCTTACACATACAGACCACATCTAGGTCAACTCTTCTTCTGAAATTGATACAAACCACCGTTCCTCTAACATGCAATGCTTTCCACTTAAGAGCGAGAAATCTGTGAGCTTCGTGAACGATGTAGCTTCCTTTGATCTGAAAAGTGACTGCGTTTACCTGAAATGATGTCCTGCTTGTAGGAAGACACAGAGCCTGGGTTTTAACTCCATTTCTGAAGGGAAACACACAGCACAGTTCTCATCCATGAAACACACTCTGCTTTAGAATACGAAGCATGCTCTTGCTTTCTAGAGTCTCTAATAGAGCCAGAAATTGAGGGTACTCTGAACAAAAGAACGGTGTTTCCTACACATACGGACCATTGCTTGCTACACCCACAGTTGTGACACCTGTGTAGCTGTAGCAAGTATGCCGCTGCGCTGGGGCCCAGCAGCTGAAGGGTTGAGGTTGGAGCTTCTCGGAGCGTGGCCTCAGGCGGTTCCCCCACAATCAGCAATCGTCATGCAGCCTGAGGATCCCAGGAAGCCCTGGAGAACCAAATGGCCTTGACGACAGTCCTTGTTGGCACAAATCATGATCTTTCTCTGTATGTCTTATCTGTGTCTTCTCCAGTTAACAGCACAACCAGTACAGGTCGGCACCAACATGACTGACCCAGGTCACCTGTACCCGGAGCATGTCCATTTATCAGACCAGTGTATAAGGAAGCTCAAAAGACTTCCTCAAATACATCTCTGGGGTCGTTCCTGTTTAGAGTAGAGCAGCGCGAGCTCTTGTCAGAAACAGCCAGAAAGCCCAAAAATGAAAGTAAAAAATAAAAATGTTACGAGGGAATAAACATAGCATGCCAGAACCTTCTAGAGAAAAAGAGTTAGAGAAAATTCCCCAGCACACACTTCCCGGGGGGTATACACAGTACTTCTTAGGAGGGAGCTAATGGACAGCCCCTAGGTGGACCCCCGAAAGTGGAAGTTACCTAGAGCCGCTCCCATATACAGGAAGTTATGATGAAGTTGGGAATAGATGGGTAAATTATGAGGAAAAAGAACAGCTTTGAAAGCAAATGGGTATATGATAGTAAAATATATAACCCAGACTGGCAAGAGTTTGGCTCCCCACAGATTTGGTCACTGGCGCGAGACAGATTTCACAAAATTCTGAGATCATGCCCTCAGACAATAGCCACGGTGAACTCGCGCTGCGGAAGTGATACACAAAAATAGATATGGATGTCTCTTGTTATTGTTTCTTGCTGACTCTGAGTAATTGTAAATATAATGGCCTGATGTAACCCCCTGCCAAGTTCCTTGATTGTAAAAGTATATAAGAAATGCCTATACAGAAGTAAAATTGCAGCAGCACATCAACACATGTGTCTGTCTGTCATTCTCCTCGCCGATTCCTGACTTCTCCTTTAGCCTTCTCCCTGGTTTTCCCGCAGTGGTGGTCTCCCTCTGGGTGGTGTGCGGCAATTGCTTGTTCAACTCTGCTTCTGAAACTGATACAAACCACAGTTCCTGTACCATGCAATGCTTTCCAGTTAAGAGTGAGAAACGTGTGAGCTTCGTGAACGATGTAGCTTCATTTGAGCTGAAAAGTGACTGAGTTTACCTGAAAAGATATCTTGCTTATAGGAAGACACAGAGCCTGGGATTTAACTCCATTTCTGAAGGGAAACACAAAGCACAGTTCTCATCCATGAAACACACTCTGCTTTAGAGCAAGAAGCATGCTCATGCTTTCTAGAGTCTCTAATAGAGCCAGAAACTTGAGGGTACTCAGAACAAAAGAATGGTGTTTCCTACACATACGGACCATTGCTAGTTCAACTCTGCTTCTGAAACTGATACAAACCACAGGTCTTCTAATATCCAATGCTTTACAATTAAGAGCAAGAAACTTGTGAGCTACGTGAACGATGTAGCTTTGTTTGAGCGGAAAGGTGACTGAATTTACGTGAAACGAAGGCTTGCTTGTAGGAAGATACAGAGCCTGTGATTTAACTCCATTTCTGAAGGGAAACACACAGCACAGTTCTCATCCATGAAACACACTCTGCGTATAGGAAGAAGCACGCTCTTGCTTTCTAAGAGTCTCTAATACAGCAGGAAACGTGACTGTGGTCAGAACAAAATAACGGTGTTTCCTACACATACGGATCATATCTAGGTCAACTCTTATTCTGAAACTGATACAAAGCACAGTTCCCTTAACATGCAGTGCTTTCCAGTTGAGAGCAAGAAATGTGTGAGCTTTGTGAACGATGTAGCTTCCTTTGAGCTGAAAACTGACTGAGTACACCTGAAATGATGTCTTGCTTGTAGGAAGACACAGAGCCTGGGATTTAACTCCTTTTCTGAAGGGAAACACACAGCACAGTTCTCATCCATGAAGCACACTCTGCTTTAGAGCAAGATGCACGCTCTTGCTTTCTACAGTCTATAATAGAGCCAGAAACTTGAAAGTGTGCTCAGAACAAAAGAACGGTGTTTCATACACATACGGACCATTGCTAGTTCAACTCTGCTTCTGAAACTGATACAAACCACAAGTCATCTAACATCCAATGCTTTTCAGTTAAGAGCGAGAAACGTGTAAACTTCGTAAACGATTTATATTCATTTGAGTTCAAAAGTGTCTATGTTTACCTGAAATGATGTCTTGCTTGTAGGAAGACACAGAGCCTGGGATTTAACTCCTTTTCTGAAGGGAAACACACAGCACAGTTCTCATCCATGAAGCACACTCTGCTTTAGAGCAAGAAGCACGCTCTTGCTTTCTAAGAGTCTCTAATACAGCAGGAAACGTGATTGTGGTCAGAACAAAATAACGGTGTGTCCTACACATACGGACCATATCTATGTCAAATCTTCTTCTGAAACGGATTCAAACCCCAAGTCATCTAAAATCCAATGCTTTTCAGTTACTAGCGAGAAACATGTGAGCTTCATAAACGATTTATATTCATTTGAGCTGAAAAGTGTCTACGTTTACCTGAAATGATGTCTTGCTTGTAGGAAGACACAGAGCCTGGAATTTAACTACATTTCTGAAGGGAAACACACAGCACATTTCTCATCCATGAAACATACTCTTCTTTAGATCAAGAAGCACGCTCTTTCTTTCTAAGAGTCTCTAATACAGCAGGAAACGTGACTGTGATCACAACAAAATAACAGAGTTTCCTACACATATGGACCAAATCTAGGTCAACTATTCTTCTGAAACTGATACAAACCACATTTCGTCTAACATGCATTGCTTTCCACTTAAGAGAGAGAAACGTGTGAGTTTCGTGAACGATGTAGCTTCCTTTGAGCTGAAAAGTGACTGAGTTTGCCTGAAACCTTGTCTTGTTGTAGTAATACACAGAGCCTGGGATTTAACTCCATTTCTGAAGGGAAACACACAGTACAGTTGTCCTCCATGAAACATACTCTGCTTTAGAGCAAGAAGCACGCTCTTGCTTTCAAGAGTATCTAATAGAACCAGAAACTTGACAGTATGCTCAGAACAAAAGAACTGTGTTTCCTACACATACGGACCATAGTTAGTTCAACTCTGCTTCTGAAACTGATACAAACCACAAGTCATCTAACATCCAATGCTTTTCAGTTAAGAGCGAGAAAAGTGTGAGCTTTGTAAACGATTTATATTCATTTGAGCTGAAAAGTGACTGCGTTTACCTGAAATGATTTCTTGCTTGTAGGAAGACACAGAGCCTGGGATTTAACTCCATTTCTGAAGGGAAACACACAGCACAGTGTCCTCCATGAAACACACTCTGCTTTAGAGCAAGAAGCACGCTCTTGCTTTCTAGAGTCTCTAATAGAGCCTGAAACTTGAAAGTGTGCTCAGAACAAAAGAATGGTGTTCCCTACACATACGGACCATTGCTAGTTCATCTCTGCTTCTGAAACTGATACAAACCACAGGTCCTCTAACATCCAATGCTTTACAGTTAAGAGCAAGAAACGTGTGAGCTACGTGAACGATGTAGCTTTGTTTGAGCTGAAAGCTGACTGAGTTTACGTGAAACGAATTCTTGCTTGTAGTAAGATACAGAGCCTGTGATTTAACTCCATTTCTGAAGGGAAACACACAGCACAGTTCTCACAATGAAACACACTCTGCGTATAGGAAGAAGCACGCTCTTGCTTTCTAGAGTCTCTAATAAAGCAGGAAACGTGAGTGTGCTCAGAACAAAATAACGGAGTTTCCTACACATACAGACCATATCTATGCCAACTCTGCTTCTGACACTGATACAAAACACAGTTCCTCTAATATCCAATGCTTTTCAGTTAGAGCAAGAAACGGGTGAGCTACGTAAAAGATGTACCATTGTTTGAGCTGAAACGTGAGTGAGTTTACCTGAAACTAAGTCTTGCTTGTAGGAACACACAGAGCCTGGGATTTAACTCCATTTCTGAAGAGAAACACACAGCACAGTTCTCCTCCGTGAAACACTCTCTGCTTTAGAGCAAGAAGCACGCTCTTGATATCTAGAGTCTATAATAGAGCCAGAAACTTGAAAGTGTACTCAGAGCAAAAGAACGTTGTTTGCTACACATTCGGACCATTGCTAGTCCAACTCTGCTTCTGAAACTGATACAAACCACTGTTCCTGTAACATGCAATGCTTTTCATTTGAGAGCAAGATACGTGTGAGCTTCTTAAACGATTTATATTCATTTGAGCTGAAAAGTGACTGCGTTTACCGGAAATGATTTCTTGCTTGTAGGAAGACACAGAGCCTGGAATTTAACTCCTTTTCTGACGGGAAACACAGAGCACAGTTCTCAGCCATGAAACACACTCTGCTTTAGAGCAAGAAGCCCGGTCTTGCTTTCTAAGAGTCTCTAATACAGCAGGAAACGTGACTGTGGATATAACAAAATAACTGTGTTTCTTACACATACAGACCACATCTAGGTCAACTCTTCTTCTGAAATTGATACAAACCACCGTTCCTCTAACATGCAATGCTTTCCACTTAAGAGCGAGAAACCTGTGAGCTTCGTGAACGATGTAGCTTCCTTTGATCTGAAAAGTGACTACGTTTACCTGAAATGATGTCCTGCTTGTAGGAAGACACAGAGCCTGGGTTTTAACTCCATTTCTGAAGGGAAACACACAGCACAGTTCTCATCCATGAAACACACTCTGCTTTAGAATACGAAGCATGCTCTTGCTTTCTAGAGTCTCTAATAGAGCCAGAAATTGAGGGTACTCTGAACAAAAGAACGGTGTTTCCTACACATACGGACCATTGCTTGCTACACCCACAGTTGTGACACCTGTGTAGCTGTAGCAAGTATGCCGCTGCGCTGGGGCCCAGCAGCTGAAGGGTTGAGGTTGGAGCTTCTCGGAGCGTGGCCTCAGGCGGTTCCCCCACAATCAGCAATCGTCATGCAGCCTGAGGATCCCAGGAAGCCCTGGAGAACCAAATGGCCTTGACGACAGTCCTTGTTGGCACAAATCATGATCTTTCTCTGTATGTCTTATCTGTGTCTTCTCCAGTTAACAGCACAACCAGTACAGGTCGGCACCAACATGACTGACCCAGGTCACCTGTACCCGGAGCACGTCCATTTATCAGACCAGTGTATAAGGAAGCTCAAAAGACTTCCTCAAATACATCTCTGGGGTCGTTCCTGTTTAGAGTAGAGCAGCGCGAGCTCTTGTCAGAAACAGCCAGAAAGCCCAAAAATGAAAGTAAAAAATAAAAATGTTACGAGGGAATAAACATAGCATGCCAGACCCTTCTAGAGAGAAAGAGTTAGAGAAAATTCCCCAGCACACACTTCCCGGGGGGTATACACAGTACTTCTTAGGAGGGAGCTAATGGACAGCCCCTAGGTGGACCCCCGAAAGTGGAAGTTACCTAGAGCCGCTCCCATATACAGGAAGTTATGATGAAGTTGGGAATAGATGGGTAAATTATGAGGAAAAAGAACAGCTTTGAAAGCAAATGGGTATATGATAGTAAAATATATAACCCAGACTGGCAAGAGTTTGGCTCCCCACAGATGTGGTCACTGGCGCGAGACAGATTTCACAAAATTCTGAGATCATGCCCTCAGACAATAGCCACGGTGAACTCGCGCTGCGGAAGTGATACACAAAAATAGATATGGATGTCTCTTGTTATTGTTTCTTGCTGACTCTGAGTAATTGTAAATATAATGGCCTGATGTAACCCCCTGCCAAGTTCCTTGATTGTAAAAGTATATAAGAAATGCCCATACAGAAGTAAAATTGCAGCAGCACATCAACACATGTGTCTGTCTGTCATTCTCCCCGCCGAATCCTGACTTCTCCTTGAGCCTTCTCCCTGTTTTTCCCGCAGTGGTGGTCTCCCTCTGGGTGGTCTGCGGCAATTGCTAGTTCAACTCTGCTTCTGAAACTGATACAAACCACAGTTCCTGTACCATGCAATGCTTTCCAGTTAAGAGTGAGAAACGTGTGAGCTTCGTGAACGATGTAGCTTCATTTGAGCTGAAAAGTGACTGAGTTTACCTGAAAAGATATCTTGCTTATAGGAAGACACAGAGCCTGGGATTTAACTCCATTTCTGAAGGGAAACACAAAGCACAGTTCTCATCCATGAAACACACTCTGCTTTAGAGCAAGAAGCATGCTCATGCTTTCTAGAGTCTCTAATAGAGCCAGAAACTTGAGGGTACTCAGAACAAAAGAATGGTGTTTCCTACACATACGGACCATTGCTAGTTCAACTCTGCTTCTGAAACTGATACAAACCACAGGTCTTCTAATATCCAATGCTTTACAATTAAGAGCAAGAAACTTGTGAGCTACGTGAACGATGTAGCTTTGTTTGAGCGGAAAGGTGACTGAATTTACGTGAAACGAAGTCTTGCTTGTAGGAAGATACAGAGCCTGTGATTTAACTCCATTTCTGAAGGGAAACACACAGCACAGTTCTCATCCATGAAACACACTCTGCGTATAGGAAGAAGCACGCTCTTGCTTTCTAAGAGTCTCTAATACAGCAGGAAACGTGACTGTGGTCAGAACAAAATAACGGTGTTTCCTACACATAGGGATCATATCTAGGTCAACTCTTATTCTGAAACTGATACAAAGCACAGTTCCCTTAACATGCAGTGCTTTCCAGTTGAGAGCAAGAAACGTGTGAGCTTTGTGAACGATGTAGCTTCCTTTGAGCTGAAAAGTGACTGAGTACACCTGAAAAGATGTGTTGCTTGTAGGAAGACACAGAGCCTGGGATTTAACTCCATTTCTGAAGGGAAACACACAGCAGAGTTCTCATCCATGAAACACACTCTGCTTTAGAGCAAGATGCACGCTCTTGCTTTCTACAGTCTATAATAGAGCCAGAAACTTGAAAGTGTGCTCAGAAGAAAAGAACGGTGTTTCATACACATACGGACCATTGCTAGTTCAACTCTGCTTCTGAAACTGATACAAACCACAAGTCATCTAACATCCAATGCTTTTCAGTTAAGAGCGAGAAACGTGTAAACTTCGTAAACGATTTATATTCATTTGAGTTGAAAAGTGTCTACGTTTACCTGAAATGATGTCTTGCTTGTAGGAAGACACAGAGCCTGGGATTTAACTCCTTTTCTGAAGGGAAACACACAGCACAGTTCTCATCCATGAAGCACACTCTGCTTTAGAGCAAGATGCACGCTCTTGCTTTCTACAGTCTATAATAGAGCCAGAAACTTGAAAGTGTGCTCAGAACAAAAGAACGGTGTTTCATACACATACGGACCATTGCTAGTTCAACTCTGCTTCTGAAACTGATACAAACCACAAGTCATCTAACATCCAATGCTTTTCAGTTAAGAGCGAGAAACGTGTAAACTTCGTAAACGATTTATATTCATTTGAGTTCAAAAGTGTCTATGTTTACCTGAAATGATGTCTTGCTTGTAGGAAGACACAGAGCCTGGGATTTAACTCCTTTTCTGAAGGGAAACACACAGCACAGTTCTCATCCATGAAGCACACTCTGCTTTAGAGCAAGAAGCACGCTCTTGCTTTCTAAGAGTCTCTAATACAGCAGGAAACGTGATTGTGGTCAGAACAAAATAACGGTGTGTCCTACACATACGGACCATATCTATGTCAAATCTTCTTCTGAAACGGATTCAAACCCCAAGTCATCTAAAATCCAATGCTTTTCAGTTACTAGCGAGAAACATGTGAGCTTCATAAACGATTTATATTCATTTGAGCTGAAAATTGTCTACGTTTACCTGAAATGATGTCTTGCTTGTAGGAAGACACAGAGCCTGGAATTTAACTACATTTCTGAAGGGAAACACACAGCACATTTCTCATCCATGAAACATACTCTTCTTTAGATCAAGAAGCACGCTCTTTCTTTCTAAGAGTCTCTAATACAGCAGGAAACGTGACTGTGATCACAACAAAATAACGGAGTTTCCTACACATATGGACCAAATCTAGGTCAACTATTCTTCTGAAACTGATACAAACCACATTTCGTCTAACATGCAATGCTTTCCACTTAAGAGAGAGAAACGTGTGAGTTTCGTGAACGATGTAGCTTCCTTTGAGCTGAAAAGTGACTGAGTTTGCCTGAAACCTTGTCTTGTTGTAGTAATACACAGAGCCTGGGATTTAACTCCATTTCTGAAGGGAAACACACAGTACAGTTGTCCTCCATGAAACATACTCTGCTTTAGAGCAAGAAGCACGCTCTTGCTTTCAAGAGTATCTAATAGAACCAGAAACTTGACAGTATGCTCAGAACAAAAGAACTGTGTTTCCTACACATACGGACCATAGTTAGTTCAACTCTGCTTCTGAAACTGATACAAACCACAAGTCATCTAACATCCAATGCTTTTCATTTAAGAGCGAGAAAAGTGTGAGCTTTGTAAACGATTTATATTCATTTGAGCTGAAAAGTGACTGCGTTTACCTGAAATGATTTCTTGCTTGTAGGAAGACACAGAGCCTGGGATTTAACTCCATTTCTGAAGGGAAACACACAGCACAGTGTCCTCCATGAAACACACTCTGCTTTAGAGCAAGAAGCACGCTCTTGCTTTCTAGAGTCTCTAATAGAGCCTGAAACTTGATAGTGTGCTCAGAACAAAAGAATGGTGTTCCCTACACATACGGACCATTGCTAGTTCATCTCTGCTTCTGAAACTGATACAAACCACAGGTCCTCTAACATCCAATGCTTTACAGTTAAGAGCAAGAAACGTGTGAGCTACGTGAACGATGTAGCTTTGTTTGAGCTGAAAGCTGACTGAGTTTACGTGAAACGAAGTCTTGCTTGTAGTAAGATACAGAGCCTGTGATTTAACTCCATTTCTGAAGGGAAACACACAGCACAGTTCTCACAATGAAACACACTCTGCGTATAGGAAGAAGCACGCTCTTGCTTTCTAGAGTCTCTAATAGAGCAGGAAACGTGAGTGTGCTCAGAACAAAATAACGGAGTTTCCTACACATACAGACCATATCTAGGCCAACTCTGCTTCTGACACTGATACAAAACACAGTTCCTCTAATATCCAATGCTTTTCAGTTAGAGCAAGAAACGGGTGAGCTACGTAAAAGATGTACCATTGTTTGAGCTGAAACGTGAGTGAGTTTACCTGAAACTAAGTCTTGCTTGTAGGAACACACAGAGCCTGGGATTTAACTCCATTTCTGAAGAGAAACACACAGCACAGTTCTCCTCCGTGAAACACTCTCTGCTTTAGAGCAAGAAGCACGCTCTTGATATCTAGAGTCTATAATAGAGCCAGAAACTTGAAAGTGTACTCAGAGCAAAAGAACGTTGTTTGCTACACATTCGGACCATTGCTAGTCCAACTCTGCTTCTGAAACTGATACAAACCACTGTTCCTGTAACATGCAATGCTTTTCATTTGAGAGCAAGATACGTGTGAGCTTCTTAAACGATTTATATTCATTTGAGCTGAAAAGTGACTGCGTTTACCGGAAATGATTTCTTGCTTGTAGGAAGACACAGAGCCTGGAATTTAACTCCTTTTCTGACGGGAAACACAGAGCACAGTTCTCAGCCATGAAACACACTCTGCTTTAGAGCAAGAAGCCCGGTCTTGCTTTCTAAGAGTCTCTAATACAGCAGGAAACGTGACTGTGGATATAACAAAATAACTGTGTTTCTTACACATACAGACCACATCTAGGTCAACTCTTCTTCTGAAATTGATACAAACCACCGTTCCTCTAACATGCAATGCTTTCCACTTAAGAGCGAGAAACCTGTGAGCTTCGTGAACGATGTAGCTTCCTTTGATCTGAAAAGTGACTGCGTTTACCTGAAATGATGTCCTGCTTGTAGGAAGACACAGAGCCTGGGTTTTAACTCCATTTCTGAAGGGAAACACACAGCACAGTTCTCATCCATGAAACACACTCTGCTTTAGAATACGAAGCATGCTCTTGCTTTCTAGAGTCTCTAATAGAGCCAGAAATTGAGGGTACTCTGAACAAAAGAACGGTGTTTCCTACACATAGGGACCATTGCTTGCTACACCCACAGCTGTGACACCTGTGTAGCTGTAGCAAGTATGCCGCTGCGCTGGGGCCCAGCAGCTGAAGGGTTGAGGTTGGAGCTTCTCGGAGCGTGGCCTCAGGCGGTTCCCCCACAATCAGCAATCGTCATGCAGCCTGAGGATCCCAGGAAGCCCTGGAGAACCAAATGGCCTTGACGACAGTCCTTGTTGGCACAAATCATGATCTTTCTCTGTATGTCTTATCTGTGTCTTCTCCAGTTAACAGCACAACCAGTACAGGTCGGCACCAACATGACTGACCCAGGTCACCTGTACCCGGAGCACCTCCATTTATCAGACCAGTGTATAAGGAAGCTCAAAAGACTTCCTCAAATACATCTCTGGGGTCGTTCCTGTTTAGAGTAGAGCAGCGCGAGCTCTTGTCAGAAACAGCCAGAAAGCCCAAAAATGAAAGTAAAAAATAAAAATGTTACGAGGGAATAAACATAGCATGCCAGACCCTTCTAGAGAGAAAGAGTTAGAGAAAATTCCCCAGCACACACTTCCCGGGGGGTATACACAGTACTTCTTAGGAGGGAGCTAATGGACAGCCCCTATGTGGACCCCCGAAAGTGGAAGTTACCTAGAGCCGCTCCCATATACAGGAAGTTATGATGAAGTTGGGAATAGATGGGTAAATTATGAGGAAAAAGAACAGCTTTGAAAGCAAATGGGTATATGATAGTAAAATATATAACCCAGACTGGCAAGAGTTTGGCTCCCCACAGATGTGGACACTGGCGCGAGACAGATTTCACAAAATTCTGAGATCATGCCCTCAGACAATAGCCACGGTGAACTCGCGCTGCGGAAGTGATACACAAAAATAGATATGGATGTCTCTTGTTATTGTTTCTTGCTGACTCTGAGTAATTGTAAAAAATAATGGCCTGATGTAACCCCCTGCCAAGTTCCTTGATTGTAAAAGTATATAAGAATTGCCTATACAGAAGTAAAATTGCAGCAGCACATCAACACATGTGTCTGTCTGTCATTCTCCTCGCCGAATCCTGACTTCTCCTTGAGCCTTCTCCCTGTTTTTCCCGCAGTGGTGGTCTCCCTCTGGGTGGTCTGCGGCAATTGCTAGTTCAACTCTGCTTCTGAAACTGATACAAACCACAGTTCCTGTACCATGCAATGCTTTCCAGTTAAGAGTGAGAAACGTGTGAGCTTCGTGAACGATGTAGCTTCATTTGAGCTGAAAAGTGACTGAGTTTACCTGAAAAGATATCTTGCTTATAGGAAGACACAGAGCCTGGGATTTAACTCCATTTCTGAAGGGAAACACAAAGCACAGTTCTCATCCATGAAACACACTCTGCTTTAGAGCAAGAAGCATGCTCATGCTTTCTAGAGTCTCTAATAGAGCCAGAAACTTGAGGGTACTCAGAACAAAAGAATGGTGTTTCCTACACATACGGACCATTGCTAGTTCAACTCTGCTTCTGAAACTGATACAAACCACAGGTCTTCTAATATCCAATGCTTTACAATTAAGAGCAAGAAACTTGTGAGCTACGTGAACGATGTAGCTTTGTTTGAGCGGAAAGGTGACTGAATTTACGTGAAACGAAGTCTTGCTTGTAGGAAGATACAGAGCCTGTGATTTAACTCCATTTCTGAAGGGAAACACACAGCACAGTTCTCATCCATGAAACACACTCTGCGTATAGGAAGAAGCACGCTCTTGCTTTCTAAGAGTCTCTAATACAGCAGGAAACGTGACTGTGGTCAGAACAAAATAACGGTGTTTCCTACACATAGGGATCATATCTAGGTCAACTCTTATTCTGAAACTGATACAAAGCACAGTTCCCTTAACATGCAGTGCTTTCCAGTTGAGAGCAAGAAACGTGTGAGCTTTGTGAACGATGTAGCTTCCTTTGAGCTGAAAAGTGACTGAGTACACCTGAAAAGATGTGTTGCTTGTAGGAAGACACAGAGCCTGGGATTTAACTCCATTTCTGAAGGGAAACACACAGCAGAGTTCTCATCCATGAAACACACTCTGCTTTAGAGCAAGATGCACGCTCTTGCTTTCTACAGTCTATAATAGAGCCAGAAACTTGAAAGTGTGCTCAGAAGAAAAGAACGGTGTTTCATACACATACGGACCATTGCTAGTTCAACTCTGCTTCTGAAACTGATACAAACCACAAGTCATCTAACATCCAATGCTTTTCAGTTAAGAGCGAGAAACGTGTAAACTTCGTAAACGATTTATATTCATTTGAGTTGAAAAGTGTCTACGTTTACCTGAAATGATGTCTTGCTTGTAGGAAGACACAGAGCCTGGGATTTAACTCCTTTTCTGAAGGGAAACACACAGCACAGTTCTCATCCATGAAGCACACTCTGCTTTAGAGCAAGAAGCACGCTCTTGCTTTCTACAGTCTATAATAGAGCCAGAAACTTGAAAGTGTGCTCAGAACAAAAGAACGGTGTTTCATACACATACGGACCATTGCTAGTTCAACTCTGCTTCTGAAACTGATACAAACCACAAGTCATCTAACATCCAATGCTTTTCAGTTAAGAGCGAGAAACGTGTAAACTTCGTAAACGATTTATATTCATTTGAGTTCAAAAGTGTCTACGTTTACCTGAAATGATGTCTTGCTTGTAGGAAGACACAGAGCCTGGGATTTAACTCCTTTTCTGAGGGGAAACACACAGCACAGTTCTCATCCATGAAGCACACTCTGCTTTAGAGCAAGAAGCACGCTCTTGCTTTCTAAGAGTCTCTAATACAGCAGGAAACGTGATTGTGGTCAGAACAAAATAACAGTGTATCCTACACATACGGACCATATCTATGTCAAATCTTCTTCTGAAACGGATTCAAACCCCAAGTCATCTAAAATCCAATGCTTTTCAGTTACTAGCGAGAAACATGTGAGCTTCGTAAACGATTTATATTCATTTGAGCTGAAAAGTGTCTACGTTTACTTGAAATGATGTCTTGCTTGTAGGAAGTCACAGAGCCTGGAATTTAACTACATTTCTGAAGGGAAACACACAGCACATTTCTCATCCATGAAACATACTCTTCTTTAGATCAAGAAGCACGCTCTTTCTTTCTAAGAGTCTCTAATACAGCAGGAAACGTGACTGTGATCAGAACAAAATAACGGAGTTTCCTACACATACGGACCAAATCTAGGTCAACTATTCTTCTGAAACTGATACAAACCACATTTCGTCTAACATGCAATGCTTTCCACTTAAGAGAGAGAAACGTGTGAGTTTCGTGAACGATGTAGCTTCCTTTGAGCTGAAAAGTGACTGAGTTTGCCTGAAACCTTGTCTTGTTGTAGTAATACACAGAGCCTGGGATTTAACTCCATTTCTGAAGGGAAACACACAGTACAGTTGTCCTCCATGAAACATACTCTGCTTTAGAGCAAGAAGCACGCTCTTGCTTTCAAGAGTATCTAATAGAACCAGAAACTTGACAGTGTGCTCAGAACAAAAGAACTGTGTTTCCTACACATACGGACCATAGTTAGTTCAACTCTGCTTCTGAAACTGATACAAACCACAAGTCATCTAACATCCAATGCTTTTCAGTTAAGAGCGAGAAAAGTGTGAGCTTTGTAAACGATTTATATTCATTTGAGCTGAAAAGTGACTGCGTTTACCTGAAATGATTTCTTGCTTGTAGGAAGACACAGAGCCTGGGATTTAACTCCATTTCTGAAGGGAAACACACAGCACAGTGTCCTCCATGAAACACACTCTGCTTTAGAGCAAGAAGCACGCTCTTGCTTTCTAGAGTCTCTAATAGAGCCTGAAACTTGAAAGTGTGCTCAGAACAAAAGAATGGTGTTCCCTACACATACGGACCATTGCTAGTTCATCTCTGCTTCTGAAACTGATACAAACCACAGGTCCTCTAACATCCAATGCTTTACAGTTAAGAGCAAGAAACGTGTGAGCTACGTGAACGATGTAGCTTTGTTTGAGCTGAAAGCTGACTGAGTTTACGTGAAACGAAGTCTTGCTTGTAGTAAGATACAGAGCCTATGATTTAACTCCATTTCTGAAGGGAAACACACAGCACAGTTCTCACAATGAAACACACTCTGCGTATAGGAAGAAGCACGCTCTTGCTTTCTAGAGTCTCTAATAAAGCAGGAAACGTGAGTGTGCTCAGAACAAAATAACGGAGTTTCCTACACATACAGACCATATCTAGGCCAACTCTGCTTCTGACACTGATACAAAACACAGTTCCTCTAATATCCAATGCTTTTCAGTTAGAGCAAGAAACGGGTGAGCTACGTAAAAGATGTACCATTGTTTGAGCTGAAACGTGAGTGAGTTTACCTGAAACTAAGTCTTGCTTGTAGGAACACACAGAGCCTGGGATTTAACTCCATTTCTGAAGAGAAACACACAGCACAGTTCTCCTCCGTGAAACACTCTCTGCTTTAGAGCAAGAAGCACGCTCTTGATATCTAGAGTCTATAATAGAGCCAGAAACTTGAAAGTGTACTCAGAGCAAAAGAACGTTGTTTGCTACACATTCGGACCATTGCTAGTCCAACTCTGCTTCTGAAACTGATACAAACCACTGTTCCTGTAACATGCAATGCTTTTCATTTGAGAGCAAGATACGTGTGAGCTTCTTAAACGATTTATATTCATTTGAGCTGAAAAGTGACTGCGTTTACCGGAAATGATTTCTTGCTTGTAGGAAGACACAGAGCCTGGAATTTAACTCCTTTTCTGACGGGAAACACAGAGCACAGTTCTCAGCCATGAAACACACTCTGCTTTAGAGCAAGAAGCCCGGTCTTGCTTTCTAAGAGTCTCTAATACAGCAGGAAACGTGACTGTGGATATAACAAAATAACTGTGTTTCTTACACATACAGACCACATCTAGGTCAACTCTTCTTCTGAAATTGATACAAACCACCGTTCCTCTAACATGCAATGCTTTCCACTTAAGAGCGAGAAACCTGTGAGCTTCGTGAACGATGTAGCTTCCTTTGAGCTGAAAAGTGACTGAGTACACCTGAAAAGATGTGTTGCTTGTAGGAAGACACAGAGCCTGGGATTTAACTCCATTTCTGAAGGGAAACACACAGCACAGTTCTCATCCATGAAACACACTCTGCTTTAGAGCAAGATGCACGCTATTGCTTTCTACAGTCTATAATAGAGCCAGAAACTTGAAAGTGTGCTCAGAAGAAAAGAACGGTGTTTCATACACATACGGATCATTGCTAGTTCAACTCTGCTTCTGAAACTGATAAAAACCACAAGTCATCTAACATCCAATGCTTTTCAGTTAAGAGCGAGAAACGTGTAAACTTCGTAAACGATTTATATTCATTTGAGTTGAAAAGTGTCTACGTTTACCTGAAATGATGTCTTGCTTGTAGGAAGACACAGAGCCTGGGATTTAACTCCTTTTCTGAAGGGAAACACACAGCACAATTCTCATCCATGAAGCACACTCTGCTTTAGAGCAAGAAGCACGCTCTTGCTTTCTACAGTCTATAATAGAGCCAGAAACTTGAAAGTGTGCTCAGAACAAAAGAACAGTGTTTCATACACATACGGACCATTGCTAGTTCAACTCTGCTTCTGAAACTGATACAAACCACAAGTCATCTAACATCCAATGCTTTTCAGTTAAGAGCGAGAAACGTGTAAACTTCGTAAACGATTTATATTCATTTGAGTTCAAAAGTGTCTACGTTTACCTGAAATGATGTCTTGCTTGTAGGAAGACACAGAGCCTGGGATTTAACTCCTTTTCTGAGGGGAAACACACAGCACAGTTCTCATCCATGAAGCACACTCTGCTTTAGAGCAAGAAGCACGCTCTTGCTTTCTAAGAGTCTCTAATACAGCAGGAAACGTGATTGTGGTCAGAACAAAATAACAGTGTATCCTACACATACGGACCATATCTATGTCAAATCTTCTTCTGAAACGGATTCAAACCCCAAGTCATCTAAAATCCAATGCTTTTCAGTTACTAGCGAGAAACATGTGAGCTTCGTAAACGATTTATATTCATTTGAGCTGAAAAGTGTCTACGTTTACCTGAAATGATGTCTTGCTTGTAGGAAGTCACAGAGCCTGGAATTTAACTACATTTCTGAAGGGAAACACACAGCACATTTCTCATCCATGAAACATACTCTTCTTTAGATCAAGAAGCACGCTCTTTCTTTCTAAGAGTCTCTAATACAGCAGGAAACGTGACTGTGATCAGAACAAAATAACGGAGTTTCCTACACATACGGACCAAATCTAGGTCAACTATTCTTCTGAAACTGATACAAACCACATTTCGTCTAACATGCAATGCTTTCCACTTAAGAGAGAGAAACGTGTGAGTTTCGTGAACGATGTAGCTTCCTTTGAGCTGAAAAGTGACTGAGTTTGCCTGAAACCTTGTCTTGTTGTAGTAATACACAGAGCCTGGGATTTAACTCCATTTCTGAAGGGAAACACACAGTACAGTTGTCCTCCATGAAACATACTCTGCTTTAGAGCAAGAAGCACGCTCTTGCTTTCAAGAGTATCTAATAGAACCAGAAACTTGACAGTGTGCTCAGAACAAAAGAACTGTGTTTCCTACACATACGGACCATAGTTAGTTCAACTCTGCTTCTGAAACTGATACAAACCACAAGTCATCTAACATCCAATGCTTTTCAGTTAAGAGCGAGAAAAGTGTGAGCTTTGTAAACGATTTATATTCATTTGAGCTGAAAAGTGACTGCGTTTACCTGAAATGATTTCTTGCTTGTAGGAAGACACAGAGCCTGGGATTTAACTCCATTTCTGAAGGGAAACACACAGCACAGTGTCCTCCATGAAACACACTCTGCTTTAGAGCAAGAAGCACGCTCTTGCTTTCTAGAGTCTCTAATAGAGCCTGAAACTTGAAAGTGTGCTCAGAACAAAAGAATGGTGTTCCCTACACATACGGACCATTGCTAGTTCATCTCTGCTTCTGAAACTGATACAAACCACAGGTCCTCTAACATCCAATGCTTTACAGTTAAGAGCAAGAAACGTGTGAGCTACGTGAACGATGTAGCTTTGTTTGAGCTGAAAGCTGACTGAGTTTACGTGAAACGAAGTCTTGCTTGTAGTAAGATACAGAGCCTGTGATTTAACTCCATTTCTGAAGGGAAACACACAGCACAGTTCTCACAATGAAACACACTCTGCGTATAGGAAGAAGCACGCTCTTGCTTTCTAGAGTCTCTAATAAAGCAGGAAACGTGAGTGTGCTCAGAACAAAATAACGGAGTTTCCTACACATACAGACCATATCTAGGCCAACTCTGCTTCTGACACTGATACAAAACACAGTTCCTCTAATATCCAATGCTTTTCAGTTAGAGCAAGAAACGGGTGAGCTACGTAAAAGATGTACCATTGTTTGAGCTGAAACGTGAGTGAGTTTACCTGAAACTAAGTCTTGCTTGTAGGAACACACAGAGCCTGGGATTTAACTCCATTTCTGAAGAGAAACACACAGCACAGTTCTCCTCCGTGAAACACTCTCTGCTTTAGAGCAAGAAGCACGCTCTTGATATCTAGAGTCTATAATAGAGCCAGAAACTTGAAAGTGTACTCAGAGCAAAAGAACGTTGTTTGCTACACATTCGGACCATTGCTAGTCCAACTCTGCTTCTGAAACTGATACAAACCACTGTTCCTGTAACATGCAATGCTTTTCATTTGAGAGCAAGATACGTGTGAGCTTCTTAAACGATTTATATTCATTTGAGCTGAAAAGTGACTGCGTTTACCGGAAATGATTTCTTGCTTGTAGGAAGACACAGAGCCTGGAATTTAACTCCTTTTCTGACGGGAAACACAGAGCACAGTTCTCAGCCATGAAACACACTCTGCTTTAGAGCAAGAAGCCCGCTCTTGCTTTCTAAGAGTCTCTAATACAGCAGGAAACGTGACTGTGGATATAACAAAATAACTGTGTTTCTTACACATACAGACCACATCTAGGTCAACTCTTCTTCTGAAATTGATACAAACCACCGTTTTCTAACATGCAATGCTTTCCACTTAAGAGCGAGAAACTTGTGAGCTTCGTGAACGATGTAGCTTCCTTTGATCTGAAAAGTGACTGCGTTTACCTGAAATGATGTCCTGCTTGTAGGAAGACACAGAGCCTGGGTTTTAACTCCATTTCTGAAGGGAAACACACAGCACAGTTCTCATCCATGAAACACACTCTGCTTTAGAATACGAAGCATGCTCTTGCTTTCTAGTGTATCTAATAGAGCCAGAAATTGAGGGTACTCTGAACAAAAGAACGGTGTTTCCTACACATACGGACCATTGCTTGCTACGCCCACAGCTGTGACACCTGTGTAGCTGTAGCAAGTATGCCGCTGCGCTGGGGCCCAGCAGCTGAAGGGTTGAGGTTGGAGCTTCTCGGAGCGTGGCCTCAGGCGGTTCCCCCACAATCAGCAATCGTCATGCAGCCTGAGGATCCCAGGAAGCCCTGGAGAACCAAATGGCCTTGACGACAGTCCTTGTTGGCACTAATCATGATCTTTCTCTGTATGTCTTATCTGTGTCTTCTCCAGTTAACAGCACAACCAGTACAGGTCGGCACCAACATGACTGACCCAGGTCACCTGTACCCGGAGCACCTCCATTTATCAGACCAGTGTATAAGGAAGCTCAAAAGACTTCCTCAAATACATCTCTGGGGTCGTTTCTGTTTAGAGTAGAGCAGCGCGAGCTCTTGTCAGAAACAGCCAGAAAGCCCAAAAATGAAAGCAAAAAATTAAAATGTTACGAGGGAATAAACATAGCATGCCAGACCCTTCTAGAGAGAAAGAGTTAGAGAAAATTCCCCAGCACACACTTCCCGGGGGGTATACACAGTACTTCTTAGGAGGGAGCTAATGGACAGCCCATAGGTGGACCCCCGAAAGTGGAAGTTACCTAGAGCCGCTCCCATATACAGGAAGTTATGATGAAGTTGGGAATAGATGGGTAAATTATGAGGAAAAAGAACAGCTTTGAAAGCAAATGGGTATATGATAGTAAAATATATAACCCAGACTGGCAAGAGTTTGGCTCCCCACAGATGTGGTCACTGGCGCGAGACAGATTTCACAAAATTCTGAGATCATGCCCTCAGACAATAGCCACGGTGAACTCGCGCTGCGGAAGTGATACACAAAAATAGATATGGATGTCTCTTGTTATTGTTTCTTGCTGACTCTGAGTAATTGTAAAAAATAATGGCCTGATGTAACCCCCTGCCAAGTTCCTTGATTGTAAAAGTATATAAGAATTGCCTATACAGAAGTAAAATTGCAGCAGCACATCAACACATGTGTCTGTCTGTCATTCTCCTCGCCGAATCCTGACTTCTCCTTGAGCCTTCTCCCTGGTTTTCCCGCAGTGGTGGTCTCCCTCTGGGTGGTCTGCGGCAATTGCTAGTTCAACTCTGCTTCTGAAACTGATACAAACCACAGTTCCTGTACCATGCAATGCTTTCCAGTTAAGAGTGAGAAACGTGTGAGCTTCGTGAACGATGTAGCTTCATTTGAGCTGAAAAGTGACTGAGTTTACCTGAAAAGATATCTTGCTTATAAGAAGACACAGAGCCTGGGATTTAACTCCATTTCTGAAGGGAAACACAAAGCACAGTTCTCATCCATGAAACACACTCTGCTTTAGAGCAAGAAGCATGCTCATGCTTTCTAGAGTCTCTAATAGAGCCAGAAACTTGAGGGTACTCAGAACAAAAGAATGGTGTTTCCTACACATACGGACCATTGCTAGTTCAACTCTGCTTCTGAAACTGATACAAACCACAGGTCTTCTAATATCCAATGCTTTACAATTAAGAGCAAGAAACTTGTGAGCTACGTGAACGATGTAGCTTTGTTTGAGCGGAAAGGTGACTGAATTTACGTGAAACGAAGGCTTGCTTGTAGGAAGATACAGAGCCTGTGATTTAACTCCATTTCTGAAGGGAAACACACAGCACACTTCTCATCCATGAAACACACTCTGCGTATAGGAAGAAGCACGCTCTTGCTTTCTAAGAGTCTCTAATACAGCAGGAAACGTGACTGTGGTCAGAACAAAATAACGGTGTTTCCTACACATACGGATCATATCTAGGTCAACTCTTATTCTGAAACTGATACAAAGCACAGTTCCATTAACATGCAGTGCTTTCCAGTTGAGAGCAAGAAACGTGTGAGCTTTGTGAACAATGTAGCTTCCTTTGAGCTGAAAAGTGACTGAGTACACCTGAAAAGATGTGTTGCTTGTAGGAAGACACAGAGCCTGGGATTTAACTCCATTTCTAAAGGGAAACACACAGCACAGTTCTCATCCATGAAACACACTCTGCTTTAGAGCAAGATGCACGCTCTTGCTTTCTACAGTCTATAATAGAGCCAGAAACTTGAAAGTGTGCTCAGAACAAAAGAACGGTGTTTCATACACATACGGACCATTGCTAGTTCAACTCTGCTTCTGAAACTGATACAAACCACAAGTCATCTAACATCCAATGCTTTTCAGTTAAGAGCGAGAAACGTGTAAACTTCGTAAACGATTTATATTCATTTGAGTTGAAAAGTGTCTACGTTTACCTGAAATGATGTCTTGCTTGTAGGAAGACACAGAGCCTGGGATTTAACTCCTTTTCTGAAGGGAAACACACAGCACAGTTCTCATCCATGAAGCACACTCTGATTTAGAGCAAGATGCACGCTCTTGCTTTCTACAGTCTATAATAGAGCCAGAAACTTGAAAGTGTGCTCAGAACAAAAGAACGGTGTTTCATACACATACGGACCATTGCTAGTTCAACTCTGCTTCTGAAACTGATACAAACCACAAGTCATCTAACATCCAATGCTTTTCAGTTAAGAGCGAGAAACGTGTAAACTTCGTAAACAATTTATATTCATTTGAGTTCAAAAGTGTCTATGTTTACCTGAAATGATGTCTTGCTTGTAGGAAGACACAGAGCCTGGGATTTAACTCCTTTTCTGAAGGGAAACACACAGCACAGTTCTCATCCATGAAGCACACTCTGCTTTAGAGCAAGAAGCACGCTCTTGCTTTCTAAGAGTCTCTAATACAGCAGGAAACGTGATTGTGGTCAGAACAAAATAACGGTGTATCCTACACATACGGACCATATCTATGTCAAATCTTCTTCTGAAACGGATTCAAACCCCAAGTCATCTAAAATCCAATGCTTTTCAGTTACGAGCGAGAAACATGTGAGCTTCGTAAACGATTTTTATTCATTTGAGCTGAAAAGTGTCTACGTTTACCTGAAATGATGTCTTGCTTGTAGGAAGACACAGAGCCTGGAATTTAACTACATTTCTGAAGGGAAACACACAGCACATTTCTCATCCATGAAACATACTCTTCTTTAGATCAAGAAGCACGCTCTTTCTTTCTAAGAGTCTCTAATACAGCAGGAAACGTGACTGTGATCAGAACAAAATAACGGAGTTTCCTACACATCCGGACCAAATCTACGTCAACTATTCTTCTGAAACTGATACAAACCACATTTCGTCTAACATGCAATGCTTTCCACTTAAGAGAGAGAAAAGTGTGAGTTTCGTGAACGATGTAGCTTCCTTTGAGCTGAAAAGTGACTGAGTTTGCCTGAAACCTTGTCTTGTTGTAGTAATACACAGAGCCTGGGATTTAACTCCATTTCTGAAGGGAAACACACAGTACAGTTGTCCTCCATGAAACATACTCTGCTTTAGAGCAAGAAGCACGCTCTTGCTTTCAAGAGTATCTAATAGAACCAGAAACTTGACAGTGTGCTCAGAACAAAAGAACTGTGTTTCCTACACATACGGACCATAGTTAGTTCAACTCTGCTTCTGAAACTGATACAAACCACAAGTCATCTAACATCCAATGCTTTTCATTTAAGAGCGAGAAAAGTGTGAGCTTTGTAAACGATTTATATTCATTTGAGCTGAAAGGTGACTGCGTTTACCTGAAATGATTTCTTGCTTGTAGGAAGACACAGAGCCTGGGATTTAACTCCATTTCTGAAGGGAAACACACAGCACAGTGTCCTCCATGAAACACACTCTGCTTTAGAGCAAGAAGCCCGCTCTTGCTTTCTAGAGTCTCTAATAGAGCCTGAAACTTGAAAGTGTGCTCAGAACAAAAGAATGGTGTTCCCTACACATACGGACCATTGCTAGTTCATCTCTGCTTCTGAAACTGATACAAACCACAGGTCCTCTAACATCCAATGCTTTACAGTTAAGAGCAAGAAACGTGTGAGCTACGTGAACGATGTAGCTTTGTTTGAGCTGAAAGCTGACTGAGTTTACGTGAAACGAAGTCTTGCTTGTAGTAAGATACAGAGCCTGTGATTTAACTCCATTTCTGAAGGGAAACACACAGCACAGTTCTCACAATGAAACACACTCTGCGTATAGGAAGAAGCACGCTCTTGCTTTCTAGAGTCTCTAATACAGCAGGAAACGTGAGTGTGCTCAGAACAAAATAACGGAGTTTCCTACACATACAGACCATATCTAGGCCAACTCTGCTTCTGACACTGATACAAAACACAGTTCCTCTAATATCCAATGCTTTTCAGTTAGAGCAAGAAACGGGTGAGCGACGTAAAAGATGTACCATTGTTTGAGCTGAAACGTGAGTGACTTTACCTGAAACTAAGTCTTGCTTGTAGGAACACACAGAGCCTGGGATTTAACTCCATTTCTGAAGAGAAACACACAGCACAGTTCTCCTCCGTGAAACACTCTCTGCTTTAGAGCAAGAAGCACGCTCTTGATATCTAGAGTCTATATTAGAGCCAGAAACTTGAAAGTGTACTCAGAGCAAAAGAACGTTGTTTGCTACACATTCGGACCATTGCTAGTCCAACTCTGCTTCTGAAACTGATACAAACCACTGTTCCTGTAACATGCAATGCTTTTCATTTGAGAGCAAGATACGTGTGAGCTTCTTAAACGATTTATATTCATTTGAGCTGAAAAGTGACTGCGTTTACCGGAAATGATTTCTTGCTTGTAGGAAGACACAGAGCCTGGAATTTAACTCCTTTTCTGACGGGAAACACAGAGCACAGTTCTCAGCCATGAAACACACTCTGCTTTAGAGCAAGAAGCCCGGTCTTGCTTTCTAAGAGTCTCTAATACAGCAGGAAACGTGACTGTGGATATAACAAAATAACTGTGTTTCTTACACATACAGACCACATCTAGGTCAACTCTTCTTCTGAAATTGATACAAACCACCGTTCCTCTAACATGCAATGCTTTCCACTTAAGAGCGAGAAACCTGTGAGCTTCGTGAACGATGTAGCTTCCTTTGATCTGAAAAGTGACTGCGTTTACCTGAAATGATGTCCTGCTTGTAGGAAGACACAGAGCCTGGGTTTTAACTCCATTTCTGAAGGGAAACACACAGCACAGTTCTCATCCATGAAACACACTCTGCTTTAGAATACGAAGCATGCTCTTGCTTTCTAGTGTATCTAATAGAGCCAGAAATTGAGGGTACTCTGAACAAAAGAACGGTGTTTCCTACACATACGGACCATTGCTTGCTACGCCCACAGCTGTGACACCTGTGTAGCTGTAGCAAGTATGCCGCTGCGCTGGGGCCCAGCAGCTGAAGGGTTGAGGTTGGAGCTTCTCGGAGCGTGGCCTCAGGCGGTTCCCCCACAATCAGCAATCGTCATGCAGCCTGAGGATCCCAGGAAGCCCTGGAGAACCAAATGGCCTTGACGACAGTCCTTGTTGGCACTAATCATGATCTTTCTCTGTATGTCTTATCTGTGTCTTCTCCAGTTAACAGCACAACCAGTACAGGTCGGCACCAACATGACTGACCCAGGTCACCTGTACCCGGAGCACCTCCATTTATCAGACCAGTGTATAAGGAAGCTCAAAAGACTTCCTCAAATACATCTCTGGGGTCGTTTCTGTTTAGAGTAGAGCAGCGCGAGCTCTTGTCAGAAACAGCCAGAAAGCCCAAAAATGAAAGCAAAAAATTAAAATGTTACGAGGGAATAAACATAGCATGCCAGACCCTTCTAGAGAGAAAGAGTTAGAGAAAATTCCCCAGCACACACTTCCCGGGGGGTATACACAGTACTTCTTAGGAGGGAGCTAATGGACAGCCCATAGGTGGACCCCCGAAAGTGGAAGTTACCTAGAGCCGCTCCCATATACAGGAAGTTATGATGAAGTTGGGAATAGATGGGTAAATTATGAGGAAAAAGAACAGCTTTGAAAGCAAATGGGTATATGATAGTAAAATATATAACCCAGACTGGCAAGAGTTTGGCTCCCCACAGATGTGGTCACTGGCGCGAGACAGATTTCACAAAATTCTGAGATCATGCCCTCAGACAATAGCCACGGTGAACTCGCGCTGCGGAAGTGATACACAAAAATAGATATGGATGTCTCTTGTTATTGTTTCTTGCTGACTCTGAGTAATTGTAAAAAATAATGGCCTGATGTAACCCCCTGCCAAGTTCCTTGATTGTAAAAGTATATAAGAATTGCCTATACAGAAGTAAAATTGCAGCAGCACATCAACACATGTGTCTGTCTGTCATTCTCCTCGCCGAATCCTGACTTCTCCTTGAGCCTTCTCCCTGGTTTTCCCGCAGTGGTGGTCTCCCTCTGGGTGGTCTGCGGCAATTGCTAGTTCAACTCTGCTTCTGAAACTGATACAAACCACAGTTCCTGTACCATGCAATGCTTTCCAGTTAAGAGTGAGAAACGTGTGAGCTTCGTGAACGATGTAGCTTCATTTGAGCTGAAAAGTGACTGAGTTTACCTGAAAAGATATCTTGCTTATAAGAAGACACAGAGCCTGGGATTTAACTCCATTTCTGAAGGGAAACACAAAGCACAGTTCTCATCCATGAAACACACTCTGCTTTAGAGCAAGAAGCATGCTCATGCTTTCTAGAGTCTCTAATAGAGCCAGAAACTTGAGGGTACTCAGAACAAAAGAATGGTGTTTCCTACACATACGGACCATTGCTAGTTCAACTCTGCTTCTGAAACTGATACAAACCACAGGTCTTCTAATATCCAATGCTTTACAATTAAGAGCAAGAAACTTGTGAGCTACGTGAACGATGTAGCTTTGTTTGAGCGGAAAGGTGACTGAATTTACGTGAAACGAAGTCTTGCTTGTAGGAAGATACAGAGCCTGTGATTTAACTCCATTTCTGAAGGGAAACACACAGCACACTTCTCATCCATGAAACACACTCTGCGTATAGGAAGAAGCACGCTCTTGCTTTCTAAGAGTCTCTAATACAGCAGGAAACGTGACTGTGGTCAGAACAAAATAACGGTGTTTCCTACACATACGGATCATATCTAGGTCAACTCTTATTCTGAAACTGATACAAAGCACAGTTCCATTAACATGCAGTGCTTTCCAGTTGAGAGCAAGAAACGTGTGAGCTTTGTGAACAATGTAGCTTCCTTTGAGCTGAAAAGTGACTGAGTACACCTGAAAAGATGTGTTGCTTGTAGGAAGACACAGAGCCTGGGATTTAACTCCATTTCTAAAGGGAAACACACAGCACAGTTCTCATCCATGAAACACACTCTGCTTTAGAGCAAGATGCACGCTCTTGCTTTCTACAGTCTATAATAGAGCCAGAAACTTGAAAGTGTGCTCAGAACAAAAGAACGGTGTTTCATACACATACGGACCATTGCTAGTTCAACTCTGCTTCTGAAACTGATACAAACCACAAGTCATCTAACATCCAATGCTTTTCAGTTAAGAGCGAGAAACGTGTAAACTTCGTAAACGATTTATATTCATTTGAGTTGAAAAGTGTCTACGTTTACCTTAAATGATGTCTTGCTTGTAGGAAGACACAGAGCCTGGGATTTAACTCCTTTTCTGAAGGGAAACACACAGCACAGTTCTCATCCATGAAGCACACTCTGCTTTAGAGCAAGATGCACGCTCTTGCTTTCTACAGTCTATAATAGAGCCAGAAACTCGAAAGTGTGCTCAGAACAAAAGAACGGTGTTTCATACACATACGGACCATTGCTAGTTCAACTCTGCTTCTGAAACTGATACAAACCACAAGTCATCTAACATCCAATGCTTTTCAGTTAAGAGTGAGAAACGTGTAAACTTCGTAAACGATTTATATTCATTTGAGTTCAAAAGTGTCTATGTTTACCTGAAATGATGTCTTGCTTGTAGGAAGACACAGAGCCTGGGATTTAACTCCTTTTCTGAAGGGAAACACACAGCACAGTTCTCATCCATGAAGCACACTCTGCTTTAGAGCAAGAAGCACGCTCTTGCTTTCTAAGAATCTCTAATACAGCAGGAAACGTGATTGTGGTCAGAACAAAATAACGGTGTATCCTACACATACGGACCATATCTATGTCAAATCTTCTTCTGAAACGGATTCAAAACCCAAGTCATCTAAAATCCAATGCTTTTCAGTTACGAGCGAGAAACATGTGAGCTTCGTAAACGATTTATATTCATATGAGCTGAAAAGTGTCTACGTTTACCTGAAATGATGTCTTGCTTGTAGGAAGACACAGAGCCTGGAATTTAACTACATTTCTGAAGGGAAACACACAGCACATTTCTCATCCATGAAACATACTCTTCTTTAGATCAAGAAGCACGCTCTTTCTTTCTAAGAGTCTCTAATACAGCAGGAAACGTGACTGTGATCAGAACAAAATAACGGAGTTTCCTACACATACGGACCAAATCTAGGTCAACTATTCTTCTGAAACTGATACAAACCACATTTCGTCTAACATGCAATGCTTTCCACTTAAGAGAGAGAAAAGTGTGAGTTTCGTGAACGATGTAGCTTCCTTTGAGCTGAAAAGTGACTGAGTTTGCCTGAAACCTTGTCTTGTTGTAGTAATACACAGAGCCTGGGATTTAACTCCATTTCTGAAGGGAAACACACAGTACAGTTGTCCTCCATGAAACATACTCTGCTTTAGAGCAAGAAGCACGCTCTTGCTTTCAAGAGTATCTAATAGAACCAGAAACTTGACAGTGTGCTCAGAACAAAAGAACTGTGTTTCCTACACATACGGACCATAGTTAGTTCAACTCTGCTTCTGAAACTGATACAAACCACAAGTCATCTAACATCCAATGCTTTTCATTTAAGAGCGAGAAAAGTGTGAGCTTTGTAAACAATTTATATTCATTTGAGCTGAAAGGTGACTGCGTTTACCTGAAATGATTTCTTGCTTGTAGGAAGACACAGAGCCTGGGATTTAACTCCATTTCTGAAGGGAAACACACAGCACAGTGTCCTCCATGAAACACACTCTGCTTTAGAGCAAGAAGCACGCTCTTGCTTTCTAGAGTCTCTAATAGAGCCTGAAACTTGAAAGTGTGCTCAGAACAAAAGAATGGTGTTCCCTACACATACGGACCATTGCTAGTTCATCTCTGCTTCTGAAACTGATACAAACCACAGGTCCTCTAACATCCAATGCTTTACAGTTAAGAGCAAGAAACGTGTGAGCTACGTGAACGATGTAGCTTTGTTTGAGCTGAAAGCTGACTGAGTTTACGTGAAATGAAGTCTTGCTTGTAGTAAGATACAGAGCCTGTGATTTAACTCCATTTCTGAAGGGAAACACACAGCACAGTTCTCACAAAGAAACACACTCTGCGTATAGGAAGAAGCACGCTCTTGCTTTCTAGAGTCTCTAATAAAGCAGGAAATGTGAGTGTGCTCAGAACAAAATAACGGAGTTTCCTACACATACAGACCATATCTAGGCCAACTCTGCTTCTGACACTGATACAAAACACAGTTCCTCTAATATCCAATGCTTTTCAGTTAGAGCAAGAAACAGGTGAGCTACGTAAAAGATGTACCATTGTTTGAGCTGAAACGTGAGTGAGATTACCTGAAACTAAGTCTTGCTTGTAGGAACACACAGAGCCTGGGATTTAACTCCATTTCTGAAGGGAAACACACAGCACAGTTCTCATCCATGAAACACACTCTGCTTTAGAATACGAAGCATGCTCTTGCTTTCTAGAGTCTCTAATAGAGCCAGAAATTGAGGGTACTCTGAACAAAAGAACGGTGTTTCCTACACATACGGACCATTGCTTGCTACGCCCACAGCTGTGACACCTGTGTAGCTGTAGCAAGTATGCCGCTGCGCTGGGGCCCAGCAGCTGAAGGGTTGAGGTTGGAGCTTCTCGGAGCGTGGCCTCAGGCGGTTCCCCCACAATCAGCAATCGTCATGCAGCCTGAGGATCCCAGGAAGCCCTGGAGAACCAAATGGCCTTGACGACAGTCCTTGTTGGCACTAATCATGATCTTTCTCTGTATGTCTTATCTGTGTCTTCTCCAGTTAACAGCACAACCAGTACAGGTCGGCACCAACATGACTGACCCAGGTCACCTGTACCCGGAGCACCTCCATTTATCAGACCAGTGTATAAGGAAGCTCAAAAGACTTCCTCAAATACATCTCTGGGGTCGTTTCTGTTTAGAGTAGAGCAGCGCGAGCTCTTGTCAGAAACAGCCAGAAAGCCCAAAAATGAAAGTAAAAAATAAAAATGTTACGAGGGAATAAACATAGCATGCCAGACCCTTCTAGAGAGAAAGAGTTAGAGAAAATTCCCCAGCACACACTTCCCGGGGGGTATACACAGTACTTCTTAGGAGGGAGCTAATGGACAGCCCCTAGGTGGACCCCCGAAAGTGGAAGTTACCTAGAGCCGCTCCCATATACAGGAAGTTATGATGAAGTTGGGAATAGATGGGTAAATTATGAGGAAAAAGAACAGCTTTGAAAGCAAATGGGTATATGATAGTAAAATATATAACCCAGACTGGCAAGAGTTTGGCTCCCCACAGATGTGGTCACTGGCGCGAGACAGATTTCACAAAATTCTGAGATCATGCCCTCAGACAATAGCCACGGTGAACTCGCGCTGCGGAAGTGATACACAAAAATAGATATGGATGTCTCTTGTTATTGTTTCTTGCTGACTCTGAGTAATTGTAAAAAATAATGGCCTGATGTAACCCCCTGCCAAGTTCCTTGATTGTAAAAGTATATAAGAATTGCCTATACAGAAGTAAAATTGCAGCAGCACATCAACACATGTGTCTGTCTGTCATTCTCCTCGCCGAATCCTGACTTCTCCTTGAGCCTTCTCCCTGGTTTTCCCGCAGTGGTGGTCTCCCTCTGGGTGGTCTGCGGCAATTGCTAGTTCAACTCTGCTTCTGAAACTGATACAAACCACAGTTCCTGTACCATGCAATGCTTTCCAGTTAAGAGTGAGAAACGTGTGAGCTTCGTGAACGATGTAGCTTCATTTGAGCTGAAAAGTGACTGAGTTTACCTGAAAAGATATCTTGCTTATAGGAAGACACAGAGCCTGGGATTTAACTCCATTTCTGAAGGGAAACACAAAGCACAGTTCTCATCCATGAAACACACTCTGCTTTAGAGCAAGAAGCATGCTCATGCTTTCTAGAGTCTCTAATAGAGCCAGAAACTTGAGGGTACTCAGAACAAAAGAATGGTGTTTCCTACACATACGGACCATTGCTAGTTCAACTCTGCTTCTGAAACTGATACAAACCACAGGTCTTCTAATATCCAATGCTTTACAATTAAGAGCAAGAAACTTGTGAGCTACGTGAACGATGTAGCTTTGTTTGAGCGGAAAGGTGACTGAATTTACGTGAAACGAAGTCTTGCTTGTAGGAAGATACAGAGCCTGTGATTTAACTCCATTTCTGAAGGGAAACACACAGCACACTTCTCATCCATGAAACACACTCTGCGTATAGGAAGAAGCACGCTCTTGCTTTCTAAGAGTCTCTAATACAGCAGGAAACGTGACTGTGGTCAGAACAAAATAACGGTGTTTCCTACACATACGGATCATATCTAGGTCAACTCTTATTCTGAAACTGATACAAAGCACAGTTCCATTAACATGCAGTGCTTTCCAGTTGAGAGCAAGAAACGTGTGAGCTTTGTGAACCATGTAGCTTCCTTTGAGCTGAAAAGAGACTGAGTACACCTGAAAAGATGTGTTGCTTGTAGGAAGACACAGAGCCTGGGATTTAACTCCTTTTCTGAAGGGAAACACACAGCACAGTTCTCATCCATGAAGCACACTCTGCTTTAGAGCAAGATGCACGCTCTTGCTTTCTACAGTCTATAATAGAGCCAGAAACTTGAAAGTGTGCTCAGAACAAAAGAACAGTGTTTCATACACATACGGACCATTGCTAGTTCAACTCTGCTTCTGAAACTGATACAAACCACAAGTCATCTAACATCCAATGCTTTTCAGTTAAGAGTGAGAAACGTGTAAACTTCGTAAACGATTTATATTCATTTGAGTTGAAAAGTGTCTACGTTTACCTGAAATGATGTCTTGCTTGTAGGAAGACACAGAGCCTGGGATTTCACTCCTTTTCTGAAGGGAAACACACAGCACAGTTCTCATCCATGAAGCACACTCTGCTTTAGAGCAAGAAGCACGCTCTTGCTTTCTAAGAGTCTCTAATACAGCAGGAAACGTGATTGTGGTCAGAACAAAATAACGGTGTATCCTACACATACGGACCATATCTATGTCAAATCTTCTTCTGAAACGGATTCAAACCCCAAGTCATCTAAAATCCAATGCTTTTCAGTTACGAGCGAGAAACATGTGAGCTTCGTAAACGATTTATATTCATTTGAGCTGAAAAGTGTCTACGTTTACCTGAAATGATGTCTTGCTTGTAGGAAGACACAGAGCCTGGAATTTAACTACATTTCTGAAGGGAAACACACAGCACATTTCTCATCCATGAAACATACTCTTCTTTAGATCAAGAAGCACGCTCTTTCTTTCTAAGAGTCTCTAATACAGCAGGAAACGTGACTGTGATCAGAACAAAATAACGGAGTTTCCTACACATACGGACCAAATCTAGGTCAACTATTCTTCTGAAACTGATACAAACCACATTTCGTCTAACATGCAATGCTTTCCACTTAAGAGAGAGAAAAGTGTGAGTTTCGTGAACGATGTAGCTTCCTTTGAGCTGAAAAGTGACTGAGTTTGCCTGAAACCTTGTCTTGTTGTAGTAATACACAGAGCCTGGGATTTAACTCCATTTCTGAAGGGAAACACACAGCACAGTGTCCTCCATGAAACACACTCTGCTTTAGAGCAAGAAGCACGCTCTTGCTTTCTAGAGTCTCTAATAGAGCCTGAAACTTGAAAGTGTGCACAGAACAAAAGAATGGTGTTCCCTACACATACGGACCATTGCTAGTTCATCTCTGCTTCTGAAACTGATACAAACCACAGGTCCTCTAACATCCAATGCTTTACAGTTAAGAGCAAGAAACGTGTGAGCTACGTGAACGATGTAGCTTTGTTTGAGCTGAAAGCTGACTGAGTTTACGTGAAACGAAGTCTTGCTTGTAGTAAGATACAGAGCCTGTGATTTAACTCCATTTCTGAAGGGAAACACACAGCACAGTTCTCACAATGAAACACACTCTGCGTATAGGAAGAAGCACGCTCTTGCTTTCTAGAGTCTCTAATAAAGCAGGAAATGTGAGTGTGCTCAGAACAAAATAACGGAGTTTCCTACACATACAGACCATATCTAGGCCAACTCTGCTTCTGACACTGATACAAAACACAGTTCCTCTAATATCCAATGCTTTTCAGTTAGAGCAAGAAACGGGTGAGCTACGTAAAAGATGTACCATTGTTTGAGCTGAAACGTGAGTGAGTTTACCTGAAACTAAGTCTTGCTTGTAGGAACACACAGAGCCTGGGATTTAACTCCATTTCTGAAGAGAAACACACAGCACAGTTCTCCTCCGTGAAACACTCTCTGCTTTAGAGCAAGAAGCACGCTCTTGATATCTAGAGTCTATAATAGAGCCAGAAACTTGAAAGTGTACTCAGAGCAAAAGAACGTTGTTTGCTACACATTCGGACCATTGCTAGTCCAACTCTGCTTCTGAAACTGATACAAACCACTGTTCCTGTAACATGCAATGCTTTTCATTTGAGAGCAAGATACGTGTGAGCTTCTTAAACAATTTATATTCATTTGAGCTGAAAAGTGACTGTGTTTACCGGAAATGATTTCTTGCTTGTAGGAAGACACAGAGCCTGGAATTTAACTCCTTTTCTGAAGGGAAACACAGAGCACAGTTCTCATCCATGAAACACACTCTGCTTTAGAGCAAGAAGCCCGCTCTTGCTTTCTAAGAGTCTCTAATACAGCAGGAAACGTGACTGTGGATATAACAAAATAACTGTGTTTCTTACACATACAGACCACATCTAGGTCAACTCTTCTTCTGAAATTGATACAAACCACCGTTCCTCTAACATGCAATGCTTTCCACTTAAGAGCGAGAAACCTGTGAGCTTCGTGAACGATGTAGCTTCCTTTGATCTGAAAAGTGACTGCGTTTACCTGAAATGATGTCCTGCTTGTAGGAAGACACAGAGCCTGGGTTTTAACTCCATTTCTGAAGGGAAACACACAGCACAGTTCTCATCCATGAAACACACTCTGCTTTAGAATACGAAGCATGCTCTTGCTTTCTAGAGTCTCTAATAGAGCCAGAAATTGAGGGTACTCTGAACAAAAGAACGGTGTTTCCTACACATACGGACCATTGCTTGCTACGCCCACAGCTGTGACACCTGTGTAGCTGTAGCAAGTATGCCGCTGCGCTGGGGCCCAGCAGCTGAAGGGTTGAGGTTGGAGCTTCTCGGAGCGTGGCCTCAGGCGGTTCCCCCACAATCAGCAATCGTCATGCAGCCTGAGGATCCCAGGAAGCCCTGGAGAACCAAATGGCCTTGACGACAGTCCTTGTTGGCACTAATCATGATCTTTCTCTGTATGTCTTATCTGTGTCTTCTCCAGTTAACAGCACAACCAGTACAGGTCGGCACCAACATGACTGACCCAGGTCACCTGTACCCGGAGCACCTCCATTTATCAGACCAGTGTATAAGGAAGCTCAAAAGACTTCCTCAAATACATCTCTGGGGTCGTTTCTGTTTAGAGTAGAGCAGCGCGAGCTCTTGTCAGAAACAGCCAGAAAGCCCAAAAATGAAAGTAAAAAATAAAAATGTTACGAGGGAATAAACATAGCATGCCAGACCCTTCTAGAGAGAAAGAGTTAGAGAAAATTCCCCAGCACACACTTCCCGGGGGGTATACACAGTACTTCTTAGGAGGGAGCTAATGGACAGCCCCTAGGTGGACCCCCGAAAGTGGAAGTTACCTAGAGCCGCTCCCATATACAGGAAGTTATGATGAAGTTGGGAATAGATGGGTAAATTATGAGGAAAAAGAACAGCTTTGAAAGCAAATGGGTATATGATAGTAAAATATATAACCCAGACTGGCAAGAGTTTGGCTCCCCACAGATGTGGTCACTGGCGCGAGACAGATTTCACAAAATTCTGAGATCATGCCCTCAGACAATAGCCACGGTGAACTCGCGCTGCGGAAGTGATACACAAAAATAGATATGGATGTCTCTTGTTATTGTTTCTTGCTGACTCTGAGTAATTGTAAAAAATAATGGCCTGATGTAACCCCCTGCCAAGTTCCTTGATTGTAAAAGTATATAAGAATTGCCTATACAGAAGTAAAATTGCAGCAGCACATCAACACATGTGTCTGTCTGTCATTCTCCTCGCCGAATCCTGACTTCTCCTTGAGCCTTCTCCCTGGTTTTCCCGCAGTGGTGGTCTCCCTCTGGGTGGTCTGCGGCAATTGCTAGTTCAACTCTGCTTCTGAAACTGATACAAACCACAGTTCCTGTACCATGCAATGCTTTCCAGTTAAGAGTGAGAAACGTGTGAGCTTCGTGAACGATGTAGCTTCATTTGAGCTGAAAAGTGACTGAGTTTACCTGAAAAGATATCTTGCTTATAGGAAGACACAGAGCCTGGGATTTAACTCCATTTCTGAAGGGAAACACAAAGCACAGTTCTCATCCATGAAACACACTCTGCTTTAGAGCAAGAAGCATGCTCATGCTTTCTAGAGTCTCTAATAGAGCCAGAAACTTGAGGGTACTCAGAACAAAAGAATGGTGTTTCCTACACATACGGACCATTGCTAGTTCAACTCTGCTTCTGAAACTGATACAAACCACAGGTCTTCTAATATCCAATGCTTTACAATTAAGAGCAAGAAACTTGTGAGCTACGTGAACGATGTAGCTTTGTTTGAGCGGAAAGGTGACTGAATTTACGTGAAACGAAGTCTTGCTTGTAGGAAGATACAGAGCCTGTGATTTAACTCCATTTCTGAAGGGAAACACACAGCACACTTCTCATCCATGAAACACACTCTGCGTATAGGAAGAAGCACGCTCTTGCTTTCTAAGAGTCTCTAATACAGCAGGAAACGTGACTGTGGTCAGAACAAAATAACGGAGTTTCCTACACATACAGACCATATCTAGGCCAACTCTGCTTCTGACACTGATACAAAACACAGTTCCTCTAATATCCAATGCTTTTCAGTTAGAGCAAGAAACGGGTGAGCTACGTAAAAGATGTACCATTGTTTGAGCTGAAACGTGAGTGAGTTTACCTGAAACTAAGTCTTGCTTGTAGGAACACACAGAGCCTGGGATTTAACTCCATTTCTGAAGAGAAACACACAGCACAGTTCTCCTCCGTGAAACACTCTCTGCTTTAGAGCAAGAAGCACGCTCTTGATATCTAGAGTCTATAATAGAGCCAGAAACTTGAAAGTGTACTCAGAGCAAAAGAACGTTGTTTGCTACACATTCGGACCATTGCTAGTCCAACTCTGCTTCTGAAACTGATACAAACCACTGTTCCTGTAACATGCAATGCTTTTCATTTGAGAGCAAGATACGTGTGAGCTTCTTAAACAATTTATATTCATTTGAGCTGAAAAGTGACTGTGTTTACCGGAAATGATTTCTTGCTTGTAGGAAGACACAGAGCCTGGAATTTAACTCCTTTTCTGAAGGGAAACACAGAGCACAGTTCTCATCCATGAAACACACTCTGCTTTAGAGCAAGAAGCCCGCTCTTGCTTTCTAAGAGTCTCTAATACAGCAGGAAACGTGACTGTGGATATAACAAAATAACTGTGTTTCTTACACATACAGACCACATCTAGGTCAACTCTTCTTCTGAAATTGATACAAACCACCGTTCCTCTAACATGCAATGCTTTCCACTTAAGAGCGAGAAACCTGTGAGCTTCGTGAACGATGTAGCTTCCTTTGATCTGAAAAGTGACTGCGTTTACCTGAAATGATGTCCTGCTTGTAGGAAGACACAGAGCCTGGGTTTTAACTCCATTTCTGAAGGGAAACACACAGCACAGTTCTCATCCATGAAACACACTCTGCTTTAGAATACGAAGCATGCTCTTGCTTTCTAGAGTCTCTAATAGAGCCAGAAATTGAGGGTACTCTGAACAAAAGAACGGTGTTTCCTACACATACGGACCATTGCTTGCTACGCCCACAGCTGTGACACCTGTGTAGCTGTAGCAAGTATGCCGCTGCGCTGGGGCCCAGCAGCTGAAGGGTTGAGGTTGGAGCTTCTCGGAGCGTGGCCTCAGGCGGTTCCCCCACAATCAGCAATCGTCATGCAGCCTGAGGATCCCAGGAAGCCCTGGAGAACCAAATGGCCTTGACGACAGTCCTTGTTGGCACTAATCATGATCTTTCTCTGTATGTCTTATCTGTGTCTTCTCCAGTTAACAGCACAACCAGTACAGGTCGGCACCAACATGACTGACCCAGGTCACCTGTACCCGGAGCACCTCCATTTATCAGACCAGTGTATAAGGAAGCTCAAAAGACTTCCTCAAATACATCTCTGGGGTCGTTTCTGTTTAGAGTAGAGCAGCGCGAGCTCTTGTCAGAAACAGCCAGAAAGCCCAAAAATGAAAGTAAAAAATAAAAATGTTACGAGGGAATAAACATAGCATGCCAGACCCTTCTAGAGAGAAAGAGTTAGAGAAAATTCCCCAGCACACACTTCCCGGGGGGTATACACAGTACTTCTTAGGAGGGAGCTAATGGACAGCCCCTAGGTGGACCCCCGAAAGTGGAAGTTACCTAGAGCCGCTCCCATATACAGGAAGTTATGATGAAGTTGGGAATAGATGGGTAAATTATGAGGAAAAAGAACAGCTTTGAAAGCAAATGGGTATATGATAGTAAAATATATAACCCAGACTGGCAAGAGTTTGGCTCCCCACAGATGTGGTCACTGGCGCGAGACAGATTTCACAAAATTCTGAGATCATGCCCTCAGACAATAGCCACGGTGAACTCGCGCTGCGGAAGTGATACACAAAAATAGATATGGATGTCTCTTGTTATTGTTTCTTGCTGACTCTGAGTAATTGTAAAAAATAATGGCCTGATGTAACCCCCTGCCAAGTTCCTTGATTGTAAAAGTATATAAGAATTGCCTATACAGAAGTAAAATTGCAGCAGCACATCAACACATGTGTCTGTCTGTCATTCTCCTCGCCGAATCCTGACTTCTCCTTGAGCCTTCTCCCTGGTTTTCCCGCAGTGGTGGTCTCCCTCTGGGTGGTCTGCGGCAATTGCTAGTTCAACTCTGCTTCTGAAACTGATACAAACCACAGTTCCTGTACCATGCAATGCTTTCCAGTTAAGAGTGAGAAACGTGTGAGCTTCGTGAACGATGTAGCTTCATTTGAGCTGAAAAGTGACTGAGTTTACCTGAAAAGATATCTTGCTTATAGGAAGACACAGAGCCTGGGATTTAACTCCATTTCTGAAGGGAAACACAAAGCACAGTTCTCATCCATGAAACACACTCTGCTTTAGAGCAAGAAGCATGCTCATGCTTTCTAGAGTCTCTAATAGAGCCAGAAACTTGAGGGTACTCAGAACAAAAGAATGGTGTTTCCTACACATACGGACCATTGCTAGTTCAACTCTGCTTCTGAAACTGATACAAACCACAGGTCTTCTAATATCCAATGCTTTACAATTAAGAGCAAGAAACTTGTGAGCTACGTGAACGATGTAGCTTTGTTTGAGCGGAAAGGTGACTGAATTTACGTGAAACGAAGTCTTGCTTGTAGGAAGATACAGAGCCTGTGATTTAACTCCATTTCTGAAGGGAAACACACAGCACACTTCTCATCCATGAAACACACTCTGCGTATAGGAAGAAGCACGCTCTTGCTTTCTAAGAGTCTCTAATACAGCAGGAAACGTGACTGTGGTCAGAACAAAATAACGGTGTTTCCTACACATACGGATCATATCTAGGTCAACTCTTATTCTGAAACTGATACAAAGCACAGTTCCATTAACATGCAGTGCTTTCCAGTTGAGAGCAAGAAACGTGTGAGCTTTGTGAACCATGTAGCTTCCTTTGAGCTGAAAAGAGACTGAGTACACCTGAAAAGATGTGTTGCTTGTAGGAAGACACAGAGCCTGGGATTTAACTCCTTTTCTGAAGGGAAACACACAGCACAGTTCTCATCCATGAAGCACACTCTGCTTTAGAGCAAGATGCACGCTCTTGCTTTCTACAGTCTATAATAGAGCCAGAAACTTGAAAGTGTGCTCAGAACAAAAGAACAGTGTTTCATACACATACGGACCATTGCTAGTTCAACTCTGCTTCTGAAACTGATACAAACCACAAGTCATCTAACATCCAATGCTTTTCAGTTAAGAGTGAGAAACGTGTAAACTTCGTAAACGATTTATATTCATTTGAGTTGAAAAGTGTCTACGTTTACCTGAAATGATGTCTTGCTTGTAGGAAGACACAGAGCCTGGGATTTCACTCCTTTTCTGAAGGGAAACACACAGCACAGTTCTCATCCATGAAGCACACTCTGCTTTAGAGCAAGAAGCACGCTCTTGCTTTCTAAGAGTCTCTAATACAGCAGGAAACGTGATTGTGGTCAGAACAAAATAACGGTGTATCCTACACATACGGACCATATCTATGTCAAATCTTCTTCTGAAACGGATTCAAACCCCAAGTCATCTAAAATCCAATGCTTTTCAGTTACGAGCGAGAAACATGTGAGCTTCGTAAACGATTTATATTCATTTGAGCTGAAAAGTGTCTACGTTTACCTGAAATGATGTCTTGCTTGTAGGAAGACACAGAGCCTGGAATTTAACTACATTTCTGAAGGGAAACACACAGCACATTTCTCATCCATGAAACATACTCTTCTTTAGATCAAGAAGCACGCTCTTTCTTTCTAAGAGTCTCTAATACAGCAGGAAACGTGACTGTGATCAGAACAAAATAACGGAGTTTCCTACACATACGGACCAAATCTAGGTCAACTATTCTTCTGAAACTGATACAAACCACATTTCGTCTAACATGCAATGCTTTCCACTTAAGAGAGAGAAAAGTGTGAGTTTCGTGAACGATGTAGCTTCCTTTGAGCTGAAAAGTGACTGAGTTTGCCTGAAACCTTGTCTTGTTGTAGTAATACACAGAGCCTGGGATTTAACTCCATTTCTGAAGGGAAACACACAGCACAGTGTCCTCCATGAAACACACTCTGCTTTAGAGCAAGAAGCACGCTCTTGCTTTCTAGAGTCTCTAATAGAGCCTGAAACTTGAAAGTGTGCACAGAACAAAAGAATGGTGTTCCCTACACATACGGACCATTGCTAGTTCATCTCTGCTTCTGAAACTGATACAAACCACAGGTCCTCTAACATCCAATGCTTTACAGTTAAGAGCAAGAAACGTGTGAGCTACGTGAACGATGTAGCTTTGTTTGAGCTGAAAGCTGACTGAGTTTACGTGAAACGAAGTCTTGCTTGTAGTAAGATACAGAGCCTGTGATTTAACTCCATTTCTGAAGGGAAACACACAGCACAGTTCTCACAATGAAACACACTCTGCGTATAGGAAGAAGCACGCTCTTGCTTTCTAGAGTCTCTAATAAAGCAGGAAATGTGAGTGTGCTCAGAACAAAATAACGGAGTTTCCTACACATACAGACCATATCTAGGCCAACTCTGCTTCTGACACTGATACAAAACACAGTTCCTCTAATATCCAATGCTTTTCAGTTAGAGCAAGAAACGGGTGAGCTACGTAAAAGATGTACCATTGTTTGAGCTGAAACGTGAGTGAGTTTACCTGAAACTAAGTCTTGCTTGTAGGAACACACAGAGCCTGGGATTTAACTCCATTTCTGAAGAGAAACACACAGCACAGTTCTCCTCCGTGAAACACTCTCTGCTTTAGAGCAAGAAGCACGCTCTTGATATCTAGAGTCTATAATAGAGCCAGAAACTTGAAAGTGTACTCAGAGCAAAAGAACGTTGTTTGCTACACATTCGGACCATTGCTAGTCCAACTCTGCTTCTGAAACTGATACAAACCACTGTTCCTGTAACATGCAATGCTTTTCATTTGAGAGCAAGATACGTGTGAGCTTCTTAAACAATTTATATTCATTTGAGCTGAAAAGTGACTGTGTTTACCGGAAATGATTTCTTGCTTGTAGGAAGACACAGAGCCTGGAATTTAACTCCTTTTCTGAAGGGAAACACAGAGCACAGTTCTCATCCATGAAACACACTCTGCTTTAGAGCAAGAAGCCCGCTCTTGCTTTCTAAGAGTCTCTAATACAGCAGGAAACGTGACTGTGGATATAACAAAATAACTGTGTTTCTTACACATACAGACCACATCTAGGTCAACTCTTCTTCTGAAATTGATACAAACCACCGTTCCTCTAACATGCAATGCTTTCCACTTAAGAGCGAGAAACCTGTGAGCTTCGTGAACGATGTAGCTTCCTTTGATCTGAAAAGTGACTGCGTTTACCTGAAATGATGTCCTGCTTGTAGGAAGACACAGAGCCTGGGTTTTAACTCCATTTCTGAAGGGAAACACACAGCACAGTTCTCATCCATGAAACACACTCTGCTTTAGAATACGAAGCATGCTCTTGCTTTCTAGAGTCTCTAATAGAGCCAGAAATTGAGGGTACTCTGAACAAAAGAACGGTGTTTCCTACACATACGGACCATTGCTTGCTACGCCCACAGCTGTGACACCTGTGTAGCTGTAGCAAGTATGCCGCTGCGCTGGGGCCCAGCAGCTGAAGGGTTGAGGTTGGAGCTTCTCGGAGCGTGGCCTCAGGCGGTTCCCCCACAATCAGCAATCGTCATGCAGCCTGAGGATCCCAGGAAGCCCTGGAGAACCAAATGGCCTTGACGACAGTCCTTGTTGGCACTAATCATGATCTTTCTCTGTATGTCTTATCTGTGTCTTCTCCAGTTAACAGCACAACCAGTACAGGTCGGCACCAACATGACTGACCCAGGTCACCTGTACCCGGAGCACCTCCATTTATCAGACCAGTGTATAAGGAAGCTCAAAAGACTTCCTCAAATACATCTCTGGGGTCGTTTCTGTTTAGAGTAGAGCAGCGCGAGCTCTTGTCAGAAACAGCCAGAAAGCCCAAAAATGAAAGTAAAAAATAAAAATGTTACGAGGGAATAAACATAGCATGCCAGACCCTTCTAGAGAGAAAGAGTTAGAGAAAATTCCCCAGCACACACTTCCCGGGGGGTATACACAGTACTTCTTAGGAGGGAGCTAATGGACAGCCCCTAGGTGGACCCCCGAAAGTGGAAGTTACCTAGAGCCGCTCCCATATACAGGAAGTTATGATGAAGTTGGGAATAGATGGGTAAATTATGAGGAAAAAGAACAGCTTTGAAAGCAAATGGGTATATGATAGTAAAATATATAACCCAGACTGGCAAGAGTTTGGCTCCCCACAGATGTGGTCACTGGCGCGAGACAGATTTCACAAAATTCTGAGATCATGCCCTCAGACAATAGCCACGGTGAACTCGCGCTGCGGAAGTGATACACAAAAATAGATATGGATGTCTCTTGTTATTGTTTCTTGCTGACTCTGAGTAATTGTAAAAAATAATGGCCTGATGTAACCCCCTGCCAAGTTCCTTGATTGTAAAAGTATATAAGAATTGCCTATACAGAAGTAAAATTGCAGCAGCACATCAACACATGTGTCTGTCTGTCATTCTCCTCGCCGAATCCTGACTTCTCCTTGAGCCTTCTCCCTGGTTTTCCCGCAGTGGTGGTCTCCCTCTGGGTGGTCTGCGGCAATTGCTAGTTCAACTCTGCTTCTGAAACTGATACAAACCACAGTTCCTGTACCATGCAATGCTTTCCAGTTAAGAGTGAGAAACGTGTGAGCTTCGTGAACGATGTAGCTTCATTTGAGCTGAAAAGTGACTGAGTTTACCTGAAAAGATATCTTGCTTATAGGAAGACACAGAGCCTGGGATTTAACTCCATTTCTGAAGGGAAACACAAAGCACAGTTCTCATCCATGAAACACACTCTGCTTTAGAGCAAGAAGCATGCTCATGCTTTCTAGAGTCTCTAATAGAGCCAGAAACTTGAGGGTACTCAGAACAAAAGAATGGTGTTTCCTACACATACGGACCATTGCTAGTTCAACTCTGCTTCTGAAACTGATACAAACCACAGGTCTTCTAATATCCAATGCTTTACAATTAAGAGCAAGAAACTTGTGAGCTACGTGAACGATGTAGCTTTGTTTGAGCGGAAAGGTGACTGAATTTACGTGAAACGAAGTCTTGCTTGTAGGAAGATACAGAGCCTGTGATTTAACTCCATTTCTGAAGGGAAACACACAGCACACTTCTCATCCATGAAACACACTCTGCGTATAGGAAGAAGCACGCTCTTGCTTTCTAAGAGTCTCTAATACAGCAGGAAACGTGACTGTGGTCAGAACAAAATAACGGTGTTTCCTACACATACGGATCATATCTAGGTCAACTCTTATTCTGAAACTGATACAAAGCACAGTTCCATTAACATGCAGTGCTTTCCAGTTGAGAGCAAGAAACGTGTGAGCTTTGTGAACCATGTAGCTTCCTTTGAGCTGAAAAGAGACTGAGTACACCTGAAAAGATGTGTTGCTTGTAGGAAGACACAGAGCCTGGGATTTAACTCCTTTTCTGAAGGGAAACACACAGCACAGTTCTCATCCATGAAGCACACTCTGCTTTAGAGCAAGATGCACGCTCTTGCTTTCTACAGTCTATAATAGAGCCAGAAACTTGAAAGTGTGCTCAGAACAAAAGAACAGTGTTTCATACACATACGGACCATTGCTAGTTCAACTCTGCTTCTGAAACTGATACAAACCACAAGTCATCTAACATCCAATGCTTTTCAGTTAAGAGTGAGAAACGTGTAAACTTCGTAAACGATTTATATTCATTTGAGTTGAAAAGTGTCTACGTTTACCTGAAATGATGTCTTGCTTGTAGGAAGACACAGAGCCTGGGATTTCACTCCTTTTCTGAAGGGAAACACACAGCACAGTTCTCATCCATGAAGCACACTCTGCTTTAGAGCAAGAAGCACGCTCTTGCTTTCTAAGAGTCTCTAATACAGCAGGAAACGTGATTGTGGTCAGAACAAAATAACGGTGTATCCTACACATACGGACCATATCTATGTCAAATCTTCTTCTGAAACGGATTCAAACCCCAAGTCATCTAAAATCCAATGCTTTTCAGTTACGAGCGAGAAACATGTGAGCTTCGTAAACGATTTATATTCATTTGAGCTGAAAAGTGTCTACGTTTACCTGAAATGATGTCTTGCTTGTAGGAAGACACAGAGCCTGGAATTTAACTACATTTCTGAAGGGAAACACACAGCACATTTCTCATCCATGAAACATACTCTTCTTTAGATCAAGAAGCACGCTCTTTCTTTCTAAGAGTCTCTAATACAGCAGGAAACGTGACTGTGATCAGAACAAAATAACGGAGTTTCCTACACATACGGACCAAATCTAGGTCAACTATTCTTCTGAAACTGATACAAACCACATTTCGTCTAACATGCAATGCTTTCCACTTAAGAGAGAGAAAAGTGTGAGTTTCGTGAACGATGTAGCTTCCTTTGAGCTGAAAAGTGACTGAGTTTGCCTGAAACCTTGTCTTGTTGTAGTAATACACAGAGCCTGGGATTTAACTCCATTTCTGAAGGGAAACACACAGCACAGTGTCCTCCATGAAACACACTCTGCTTTAGAGCAAGAAGCACGCTCTTGCTTTCTAGAGTCTCTAATAGAGCCTGAAACTTGAAAGTGTGCACAGAACAAAAGAATGGTGTTCCCTACACATACGGACCATTGCTAGTTCATCTCTGCTTCTGAAACTGATACAAACCACAGGTCCTCTAACATCCAATGCTTTACAGTTAAGAGCAAGAAACGTGTGAGCTACGTGAACGATGTAGCTTTGTTTGAGCTGAAAGCTGACTGAGTTTACGTGAAACGAAGTCTTGCTTGTAGTAAGATACAGAGCCTGTGATTTAACTCCATTTCTGAAGGGAAACACACAGCACAGTTCTCACAATGAAACACACTCTGCGTATAGGAAGAAGCACGCTCTTGCTTTCTAGAGTCTCTAATAAAGCAGGAAATGTGAGTGTGCTCAGAACAAAATAACGGAGTTTCCTACACATACAGACCATATCTAGGCCAACTCTGCTTCTGACACTGATACAAAACACAGTTCCTCTAATATCCAATGCTTTTCAGTTAGAGCAAGAAACGGGTGAGCTACGTAAAAGATGTACCATTGTTTGAGCTGAAACGTGAGTGAGTTTACCTGAAACTAAGTCTTGCTTGTAGGAACACACAGAGCCTGGGATTTAACTCCATTTCTGAAGAGAAACACACAGCACAGTTCTCCTCCGTGAAACACTCTCTGCTTTAGAGCAAGAAGCACGCTCTTGATATCTAGAGTCTATAATAGAGCCAGAAACTTGAAAGTGTACTCAGAGCAAAAGAACGTTGTTTGCTACACATTCGGACCATTGCTAGTCCAACTCTGCTTCTGAAACTGATACAAACCACTGTTCCTGTAACATGCAATGCTTTTCATTTGAGAGCAAGATACGTGTGAGCTTCTTAAACAATTTATATTCATTTGAGCTGAAAAGTGACTGTGTTTACCGGAAATGATTTCTTGCTTGTAGGAAGACACAGAGCCTGGAATTTAACTCCTTTTCTGAAGGGAAACACAGAGCACAGTTCTCATCCATGAAACACACTCTGCTTTAGAGCAAGAAGCCCGCTCTTGCTTTCTAAGAGTCTCTAATACAGCAGGAAACGTGACTGTGGATATAACAAAATAACTGTGTTTCTTACACATACAGACCACATCTAGGTCAACTCTTCTTCTGAAATTGATACAAACCACCGTTCCTCTAACATGCAATGCTTTCCACTTAAGAGCGAGAAACCTGTGAGCTTCGTGAACGATGTAGCTTCCTTTGATCTGAAAAGTGACTGCGTTTACCTGAAATGATGTCCTGCTTGTAGGAAGACACAGAGCCTGGGTTTTAACTCCATTTCTGAAGGGAAACACACAGCACAGTTCTCATCCATGAAACACACTCTGCTTTAGAATACGAAGCATGCTCTTGCTTTCTAGAGTCTCTAATAGAGCCAGAAATTGAGGGTACTCTGAACAAAAGAACGGTGTTTCCTACACATACGGACCATTGCTTGCTACGCCCACAGCTGTGACACCTGTGTAGCTGTAGCAAGTATGCCGCTGCGCTGGGGCCCAGCAGCTGAAGGGTTGAGGTTGGAGCTTCTCGGAGCGTGGCCTCAGGCGGTTCCCCCACAATCAGCAATCGTCATGCAGCCTGAGGATCCCAGGAAGCCCTGGAGAACCAAATGGCCTTGACGACAGTCCTTGTTGGCACTAATCATGATCTTTCTCTGTATGTCTTATCTGTGTCTTCTCCAGTTAACAGCACAACCAGTACAGGTCGGCACCAACATGACTGACCCAGGTCACCTGTACCCGGAGCACCTCCATTTATCAGACCAGTGTATAAGGAAGCTCAAAAGACTTCCTCAAATACATCTCTGGGGTCGTTTCTGTTTAGAGTAGAGCAGCGCGAGCTCTTGTCAGAAACAGCCAGAAAGCCCAAAAATGAAAGTAAAAAATAAAAATGTTACGAGGGAATAAACATAGCATGCCAGACCCTTCTAGAGAGAAAGAGTTAGAGAAAATTCCCCAGCACACACTTCCCGGGGGGTATACACAGTACTTCTTAGGAGGGAGCTAATGGACAGCCCCTAGGTGGACCCCCGAAAGTGGAAGTTACCTAGAGCCGCTCCCATATACAGGAAGTTATGATGAAGTTGGGAATAGATGGGTAAATTATGAGGAAAAAGAACAGCTTTGAAAGCAAATGGGTATATGATAGTAAAATATATAACCCAGACTGGCAAGAGTTTGGCTCCCCACAGATGTGGTCACTGGCGCGAGACAGATTTCACAAAATTCTGAGATCATGCCCTCAGACAATAGCCACGGTGAACTCGCGCTGCGGAAGTGATACACAAAAATAGATATGGATGTCTCTTGTTATTGTTTCTTGCTGACTCTGAGTAATTGTAAAAAATAATGGCCTGATGTAACCCCCTGCCAAGTTCCTTGATTGTAAAAGTATATAAGAATTGCCTATACAGAAGTAAAATTGCAGCAGCACATCAACACATGTGTCTGTCTGTCATTCTCCTCGCCGAATCCTGACTTCTCCTTGAGCCTTCTCCCTGGTTTTCCCGCAGTGGTGGTCTCCCTCTGGGTGGTCTGCGGCAATTGCTAGTTCAACTCTGCTTCTGAAACTGATACAAACCACAGTTCCTGTACCATGCAATGCTTTCCAGTTAAGAGTGAGAAACGTGTGAGCTTCGTGAACGATGTAGCTTCATTTGAGCTGAAAAGTGACTGAGTTTACCTGAAAAGATATCTTGCTTATAGGAAGACACAGAGCCTGGGATTTAACTCCATTTCTGAAGGGAAACACAAAGCACAGTTCTCATCCATGAAACACACTCTGCTTTAGAGCAAGAAGCATGCTCATGCTTTCTAGAGTCTCTAATAGAGCCAGAAACTTGAGGGTACTCAGAACAAAAGAATGGTGTTTCCTACACATACGGACCATTGCTAGTTCAACTCTGCTTCTGAAACTGATACAAACCACAGGTCTTCTAATATCCAATGCTTTACAATTAAGAGCAAGAAACTTGTGAGCTACGTGAACGATGTAGCTTTGTTTGAGCGGAAAGGTGACTGAATTTACGTGAAACGAAGTCTTGCTTGTAGGAAGATACAGAGCCTGTGATTTAACTCCATTTCTGAAGGGAAACACACAGCACACTTCTCATCCATGAAACACACTCTGCGTATAGGAAGAAGCACGCTCTTGCTTTCTAAGAGTCTCTAATACAGCAGGAAACGTGACTGTGGTCAGAACAAAATAACGGTGTTTCCTACACATACGGATCATATCTAGGTCAACTCTTATTCTGAAACTGATACAAAGCACAGTTCCATTAACATGCAGTGCTTTCCAGTTGAGAGCAAGAAACGTGTGAGCTTTGTGAACCATGTAGCTTCCTTTGAGCTGAAAAGAGACTGAGTACACCTGAAAAGATGTGTTGCTTGTAGGAAGACACAGAGCCTGGGATTTAACTCCTTTTCTGAAGGGAAACACACAGCACAGTTCTCATCCATGAAGCACACTCTGCTTTAGAGCAAGATGCACGCTCTTGCTTTCTACAGTCTATAATAGAGCCAGAAACTTGAAAGTGTGCTCAGAACAAAAGAACAGTGTTTCATACACATACGGACCATTGCTAGTTCAACTCTGCTTCTGAAACTGATACAAACCACAAGTCATCTAACATCCAATGCTTTTCAGTTAAGAGTGAGAAACGTGTAAACTTCGTAAACGATTTATATTCATTTGAGTTGAAAAGTGTCTACGTTTACCTGAAATGATGTCTTGCTTGTAGGAAGACACAGAGCCTGGGATTTCACTCCTTTTCTGAAGGGAAACACACAGCACAGTTCTCATCCATGAAGCACACTCTGCTTTAGAGCAAGAAGCACGCTCTTGCTTTCTAAGAGTCTCTAATACAGCAGGAAACGTGATTGTGGTCAGAACAAAATAACGGTGTATCCTACACATACGGACCATATCTATGTCAAATCTTCTTCTGAAACGGATTCAAACCCCAAGTCATCTAAAATCCAATGCTTTTCAGTTACGAGCGAGAAACATGTGAGCTTCGTAAACGATTTATATTCATTTGAGCTGAAAAGTGTCTACGTTTACCTGAAATGATGTCTTGCTTGTAGGAAGACACAGAGCCTGGAATTTAACTACATTTCTGAAGGGAAACACACAGCACATTTCTCATCCATGAAACATACTCTTCTTTAGATCAAGAAGCACGCTCTTTCTTTCTAAGAGTCTCTAATACAGCAGGAAACGTGACTGTGATCAGAACAAAATAACGGAGTTTCCTACACATACGGACCAAATCTAGGTCAACTATTCTTCTGAAACTGATACAAACCACATTTCGTCTAACATGCAATGCTTTCCACTTAAGAGAGAGAAAAGTGTGAGTTTCGTGAACGATGTAGCTTCCTTTGAGCTGAAAAGTGACTGAGTTTGCCTGAAACCTTGTCTTGTTGTAGTAATACACAGAGCCTGGGATTTAACTCCATTTCTGAAGGGAAACACACAGCACAGTGTCCTCCATGAAACACACTCTGCTTTAGAGCAAGAAGCACGCTCTTGCTTTCTAGAGTCTCTAATAGAGCCTGAAACTTGAAAGTGTGCACAGAACAAAAGAATGGTGTTCCCTACACATACGGACCATTGCTAGTTCATCTCTGCTTCTGAAACTGATACAAACCACAGGTCCTCTAACATCCAATGCTTTACAGTTAAGAGCAAGAAACGTGTGAGCTACGTGAACGATGTAGCTTTGTTTGAGCTGAAAGCTGACTGAGTTTACGTGAAACGAAGTCTTGCTTGTAGTAAGATACAGAGCCTGTGATTTAACTCCATTTCTGAAGGGAAACACACAGCACAGTTCTCACAATGAAACACACTCTGCGTATAGGAAGAAGCACGCTCTTGCTTTCTAGAGTCTCTAATAAAGCAGGAAATGTGAGTGTGCTCAGAACAAAATAACGGAGTTTCCTACACATACAGACCATATCTAGGCCAACTCTGCTTCTGACACTGATACAAAACACAGTTCCTCTAATATCCAATGCTTTTCAGTTAGAGCAAGAAACGGGTGAGCTACGTAAAAGATGTACCATTGTTTGAGCTGAAACGTGAGTGAGTTTACCTGAAACTAAGTCTTGCTTGTAGGAACACACAGAGCCTGGGATTTAACTCCATTTCTGAAGAGAAACACACAGCACAGTTCTCCTCCGTGAAACACTCTCTGCTTTAGAGCAAGAAGCACGCTCTTGATATCTAGAGTCTATAATAGAGCCAGAAACTTGAAAGTGTACTCAGAGCAAAAGAACGTTGTTTGCTACACATTCGGACCATTGCTAGTCCAACTCTGCTTCTGAAACTGATACAAACCACTGTTCCTGTAACATGCAATGCTTTTCATTTGAGAGCAAGATACGTGTGAGCTTCTTAAACAATTTATATTCATTTGAGCTGAAAAGTGACTGTGTTTACCGGAAATGATTTCTTGCTTGTAGGAAGACACAGAGCCTGGAATTTAACTCCTTTTCTGAAGGGAAACACAGAGCACAGTTCTCATCCATGAAACACACTCTGCTTTAGAGCAAGAAGCCCGCTCTTGCTTTCTAAGAGTCTCTAATACAGCAGGAAACGTGACTGTGGATATAACAAAATAACTGTGTTTCTTACACATACAGACCACATCTAGGTCAACTCTTCTTCTGAAATTGATACAAACCACCGTTCCTCTAACATGCAATGCTTTCCACTTAAGAGCGAGAAACCTGTGAGCTTCGTGAACGATGTAGCTTCCTTTGATCTGAAAAGTGACTGCGTTTACCTGAAATGATGTCCTGCTTGTAGGAAGACACAGAGCCTGGGTTTTAACTCCATTTCTGAAGGGAAACACACAGCACAGTTCTCATCCATGAAACACACTCTGCTTTAGAATACGAAGCATGCTCTTGCTTTCTAGAGTCTCTAATAGAGCCAGAAATTGAGGGTACTCTGAACAAAAGAACGGTGTTTCCTACACATACGGACCATTGCTTGCTACGCCCACAGCTGTGACACCTGTGTAGCTGTAGCAAGTATGCCGCTGCGCTGGGGCCCAGCAGCTGAAGGGTTGAGGTTGGAGCTTCTCGGAGCGTGGCCTCAGGCGGTTCCCCCACAATCAGCAATCGTCATGCAGCCTGAGGATCCCAGGAAGCCCTGGAGAACCAAATGGCCTTGACGACAGTCCTTGTTGGCACTAATCATGATCTTTCTCTGTATGTCTTATCTGTGTCTTCTCCAGTTAACAGCACAACCAGTACAGGTCGGCACCAACATGACTGACCCAGGTCACCTGTACCCGGAGCACCTCCATTTATCAGACCAGTGTATAAGGAAGCTCAAAAGACTTCCTCAAATACATCTCTGGGGTCGTTTCTGTTTAGAGTAGAGCAGCGCGAGCTCTTGTCAGAAACAGCCAGAAAGCCCAAAAATGAAAGTAAAAAATAAAAATGTTACGAGGGAATAAACATAGCATGCCAGACCCTTCTAGAGAGAAAGAGTTAGAGAAAATTCCCCAGCACACACTTCCCGGGGGGTATACACAGTACTTCTTAGGAGGGAGCTAATGGACAGCCCCTAGGTGGACCCCCGAAAGTGGAAGTTACCTAGAGCCGCTCCCATATACAGGAAGTTATGATGAAGTTGGGAATAGATGGGTAAATTATGAGGAAAAAGAACAGCTTTGAAAGCAAATGGGTATATGATAGTAAAATATATAACCCAGACTGGCAAGAGTTTGGCTCCCCACAGATGTGGTCACTGGCGCGAGACAGATTTCACAAAATTCTGAGATCATGCCCTCAGACAATAGCCACGGTGAACTCGCGCTGCGGAAGTGATACACAAAAATAGATATGGATGTCTCTTGTTATTGTTTCTTGCTGACTCTGAGTAATTGTAAAAAATAATGGCCTGATGTAACCCCCTGCCAAGTTCCTTGATTGTAAAAGTATATAAGAATTGCCTATACAGAAGTAAAATTGCAGCAGCACATCAACACATGTGTCTGTCTGTCATTCTCCTCGCCGAATCCTGACTTCTCCTTGAGCCTTCTCCCTGGTTTTCCCGCAGTGGTGGTCTCCCTCTGGGTGGTCTGCGGCAATTGCTAGTTCAACTCTGCTTCTGAAACTGATACAAACCACAGTTCCTGTACCATGCAATGCTTTCCAGTTAAGAGTGAGAAACGTGTGAGCTTCGTGAACGATGTAGCTTCATTTGAGCTGAAAAGTGACTGAGTTTACCTGAAAAGATATCTTGCTTATAGGAAGACACAGAGCCTGGGATTTAACTCCATTTCTGAAGGGAAACACAAAGCACAGTTCTCATCCATGAAACACACTCTGCTTTAGAGCAAGAAGCATGCTCATGCTTTCTAGAGTCTCTAATAGAGCCAGAAACTTGAGGGTACTCAGAACAAAAGAATGGTGTTTCCTACACATACGGACCATTGCTAGTTCAACTCTGCTTCTGAAACTGATACAAACCACAGGTCTTCTAATATCCAATGCTTTACAATTAAGAGCAAGAAACTTGTGAGCTACGTGAACGATGTAGCTTTGTTTGAGCGGAAAGGTGACTGAATTTACGTGAAACGAAGGCTTGCTTGTAGGAAGATACAGAGCCTGTGATTTACCTCCATTTCTGAAGGGAAACACACAGCACACTTCTCATCCATGAAACACACTCTGCGTATAGGAAGAAGCACGCTCTTGCTTTCTAAGAGTCTCTAATACAGCAGGAAACGTGACTGTGGTCAGAACAAAATAACGGTGTTTCCTACACATACGGATCATATCTAGGTCAACTCTTATTCTGAAACTGATACAAAGCACAGTTCCATTAACATGCAGTGCTTTCCAGTTGAGAGCAAGAAACGTGTGAGCTTTGTGAACCATGTAGCTTCCTTTGAGCTGAAAAGAGACTGAGTACCCCTTTAAAGATGTGTTGCTTGTAGGAAGACACAGAGCCTGGGATTTAACTCCTTTTCTGAAGGGAAACACACAGCACAGTTCTCATCCATGAAGCACACTCTGCTTTAGAGCAAGATGCACGCTCTTGCTTTCTACAGTCTATAATAGAGCCAGAAACTTGAAAGTGTGCTCAGAACAAAAGAACGGTGTTTCATACACATACGGACCATTGCTAGTTCAACTCTGCTTCTGAAACTGATACAAACCACAAGTCATCTAACATCCAATGCTTTTCAGTTAAGAGCGAGAAACGTGTAAACTTCGTAAACGATTTATATTCATTTGAGTTCAAAAGTGTCTATGTTTACCTGAAATGATGTCTTGCTTGTAGGAAGACACAGAGCCTGGGATTTCACTCCTTTTCTGAAGGGAAACACACAGCACAGTTCTCATCCATGAAGCACACTCTGCTTTAGAGCAAGAAGCACGCTCTTGCTTCTAAGAGTCTCTAATACAGCAGGAAACGTGATTGTGGTCAGAACAAAATAAAGGTGTATCCTACACATACGGACCATATCTATGTCAAATCTTCTTCTGAAACGGATTCAAACCCCAAGTCATCTAAAATCCAATGCTTTTCAGTTACGAGCGAGAAACATGTGAGCTTCGTAAACGATTTATATTCATTTGAGCTGAAAAGTGTCTACGTTTACCTGAAATGATGTCTTGCTTGTAGGAAGACACAGAGCCTGGAATTTAACTACATTTCTGAAGGGAAACACACAGCACATTTCTCATCCATGAAACATACTCTTCTTTAGATCAAGAAGCACGCTCTTTCTTTCTAAGAGTCTCTAATACAGCAGGAAAAGTGACTGTGATCAGAACAAAATAACGGAGTTTCCTACACATACGGACCAAATCTAGGTCAACTATTCTTCTGAAACTGATACAAACCACATTTCGTCTAACATGCAATGCTTTCCACTTAAGAGAGAGAAAAGTGTGAGTTTCGTGAACGATGTAGCTTCCTTTGAGCTGAAAAGTGACTGAGTTTGCCTGAAACCTTGTCTTGTTGTAGTAATACACAGAGCCTGGGATTTAACTCCATTTCTGAAGGGACACACACAGTACAGTTGTCCTCCATGAAACATACTCTGCTTTAGAGCAAGAAGCACGCTCTTGCTTTCAAGAGTATCTAATAGAACCAGAAACTTGACAGTGTGCTCAGAACAAAAGAACTGTGTTTCCTACACATACGGACCATAGTTAGTTCAACTCTGCTTCTGAAACTGATACAAACCACAAGTCATCTAACATCCAATGCTTTTCATTTAAGAGCGAGAAAAGTGTGAGCTTTGTAAACGATTTATATTCATTTGAGCTGAAAGGTGACTGCGTTTACCTGAAATGATTTCTTGCTTGTAGGAAGACACAGAGCCTGGGATTTAACTCCATTTCTGAAGGGAAACACACAGCACAGTGTCCTCCATGAAACACACTCTGCTTTAGAGCAAGAAGCACGCTCTTGCTTTCTAGAGTCTCTAATAGAGCCTGAAACTTGAAAGTGTGCTCAGAACAAAAGAATGGTGTTCCCTACACATACGGACCATTGCTAGTTCATCTCTGCTTCTGAAACTGATACAAACCACAGGTCCTCTAACATCCAATGCTTTACAGTTAAGAGCAAGAAACGTGTGAGCTACGTGAACGATGTAGCTTTGTTTGAGCTGAAAGCTGACTGAGTTTACGTGAAACGAAGTCTTGCTTGTAGTAAGATACAGAGCCTGTGATTTAACTCCATTTCTGAAGGGAAACACACAGCACAGTTCTCACAATGAAACACACTCTGCGTATAGGAAGAAGCACGCTCTTGCTTTCTAGAGTCTCTAATAAAGCAGGAAATGTGAGTGTGCTCAGAACAAAATAACGGAGTTTCCTACACATACAGACCATATCTAGGCCAACTCTGCTTCTGACACTGATACAAAACACAGTTCCTCTAATATCCAATGCTTTTCAGTTAGAGCAAGAAACGGGTGAGCTACGTAAAAGATGTACCATTGTTTGAGCTGAAACGTGAGTGAGTTTACCTGAAACTAAGTCTTGCTTGTAGGAACACACAGAGCCTGGGATTTAACTCCATTTCTGAAGAGAAACACACAGCACAGTTCTCCTCCGTGAAACACTCTCTGCTTTAGAGCAAGAAGCACGCTCTTGATATCTAGAGTCTATAATAGAGCCAGAAACTTGAAAGTGTACTCAGAGCAAAAGAACGTTGTTTGCTACACATTCGGACCATTGCTAGTCCAACTCTGCTTCTGAAACTGATACAAACCACTGTTCCTGTTACATGCAATGCTTTTCATTTGAGAGCAAGATACGTGTGAGCTTCTTAAACAATTTATATTCATTTGAGCTGAAAAGTGACTGTGTTTACCGGAAATGATTTCTTGCTTGTAGGAAGACACAGAGCCTGGAATTTAACTCCTTTTCTGAAGGGAAACACAGAGCACAGTTCTCATCCATGAAACACACTCTGCTTTAGAGCAAGAAGCCCGCTCTTGCTTTCTAAGAGTCTCTAATACAGCAGGAAACGTGACTGTGGATATAACAAAATAACTGTGTTTCTTACACATACAGACCACATCTAGGTCAACTCTTCTTCTGAAATTGATACAAACCACCGTTCCTCTAACATGCAATGCTTTCCACTTAAGAGCGAGAAACCTGTGAGCTTCGTGAACGATGTAGCTTCCTTTGATCTGAAAAGTGACTGCGTTTACCTGAAATGATGTCCTGCTTGTAGGAAGACACAGAGCCTGGGTTTTAACTCCATTTCTGAAGGGAAACACACAGCACAGTTCTCATCCATGAAACACACTCTGCTTTAGAATACGAAGCATGCTCTTGCTTTCTAGAGTCTCTAATAGAGCCAGAAATTGAGGGTACTCTGAACAAAAGAACGGTGTTTCCTACACATACGGACCATTGCTTGCTACGCCCACAGCTGTGACACCTGTGTAGCTGTAGCAAGTATGCCGCTGCGCTGGGGCCCAGCAGCTGAAGGGTTGAGGTTGGAGCTTCTCGGAGCGTGGCCTCAGGCGGTTCCCCCACAATCAGCAATCGTCATGCAGCCTGAGGATCCCAGGAAGCCCTGGAGAACCAAATGGCCTTGACGACAGTCCTTGTTGGCACTAATCATGATCTTTCTCTGTATGTCTTATCTGTGTCTTCTCCAGTTAACAGCACAACCAGTACAGGTCGGCACCAACATGACTGACCCAGGTCACCTGTACCCGGAGCACCTCCATTTATCAGACCAGTGTATAAGGAAGCTCAAAAGACTTCCTCAAATACATCTCTGGGGTCGTTTCTGTTTAGAGTAGAGCAGCGCGAGCTCTTGTCAGAAACAGCCAGAAAGCCCAAAAATGAAAGTAAAAAATAAAAATGTTACGAGGGAATAAACATAGCATGCCAGACCCTTCTAGAGAGAAAGAGTTAGAGAAAATTCCCCAGCACACACTTCCCGGGGGGTATACACAGTACTTCTTAGGAGGGAGCTAATGGACAGCCCCTAGGTGGACCCCCGAAAGTGGAAGTTACCTAGAGCCGCTCCCATATACAGGAAGTTATGATGAAGTTGGGAATAGATGGGTAAATTATGAGGAAAAAGAACAGCTTTGAAAGCAAATGGGTATATGATAGTAAAATATATAACCCAGACTGGCAAGAGTTTGGCTCCCCACAGATGTGGTCACTGGCGCGAGACAGATTTCACAAAATTCTGAGATCATGCCCTCAGACAATAGCCACGGTGAACTCGCGCTGCGGAAGTGATACACAAAAATAGATATGGATGTCTCTTGTTATTGTTTCTTGCTGACTCTGAGTAATTGTAAAAAATAATGGCCTGATGTAACCCCCTGCCAAGTTCCTTGATTGTAAAAGTATATAAGAATTGCCTATACAGAAGTAAAATTGCAGCAGCACATCAACACATGTGTCTGTCTGTCATTCTCCTCGCTGAATCCTGACTTCTCCTTGAGCCTTCTCCCTGGTTTTCCCGCAGTGGTGGTCTCCCTCTGGGTGGTCTGCGGCAATTGCTAGTTCAACTCTGCTTCTGAAACTGATACAAACCACAGTTCCTGTACCATGCAATGCTTTCCAGTTAAGAGTGAGAAACGTGTGAGCTTCGTGAACGATGTAGCTTCATTTGAGCTGAAAAGTGACTGAGTTTACCTGAAAAGATATCTTGCTTATAGGAAGACACAGAGCCTGGGATTTAACTCCATTTCTGAAGGGAAACACAAAGCACAGTTCTCATCCATGAAACACACTCTGCTTTAGAGCAAGAAGCATGCTCATGCTTTCTAGAGTCTCTAATAGAGCCAGAAACTTGAGGGTACTCAGAACAAAAGAATGGTGTTTCCTACACATACGGACCATTGCTAGTTCAACTCTGCTTCTGAAACTGATACAAACCAAAGGTCTTCTAATATCCAATGCTTTACAATTAAGAGCAAGAAACTTGTGAGCTACGTGAACGATGTAGCTTTGTTTGAGCGGAAAGGTGACTGAATTTACGTGAAACGAAGTCTTGCTTGTAGGAAGATACAGAGCCTGTGATTTACCTCCATTTCTGAAGGGAAACACACAGCACACTTCTCATCCATGAAACACACTCTGCGTATAGGAAGAAGCACGCTCTTGCTTTCTAAGAGTCTCTAATACAGCAGGAAACGTGACTGTGGTCAGAACAAAATAACGGTGTTTCCTACACATACGGATCATATCTAGGTCAACTCTTATTCTGAAACTGATACAAAGCACAGTTCCATTAACATGCAGTGCTTTCCAGTTGAGAGCAAGAAACGTGTGAGCTTTGTGAACCATGTAGCTTCCTTTGAGCTGAAAAGAGACTGAGTACCCCTTTAAAGATGTGTTGCTTGTAGGAAGACACAGAGCCTGGGATTTAACTCCTTTTCTGAAGGGAAACACACAGCACAGTTCTCATCCATGAAGCACACTCTGCTTTAGAGCAAGATGCACGCTCTTGCTTTCTACAGTCTATAATAGAGCCAGAAACTTGAAAGTGTGCTCAGAACAAAAGAACGGTGTTTCATACACATACGGACCATTGCTAGTTCAACTCTGCTTCTGAAACTGATACAAACCACAAGTCATCTAACATCCAATGCTTTTCAGTTAAGAGCGAGAAACGTGTAAACTTCGTAAACGATTTATATTCATTTGAGTTCAAAAGTGTCTATGTTTACCTGAAATGATGTCTTGCTTGTAGGAAGACACAGAGCCTGGGATTTCACTCCTTTTCTGAAGGGAAACACACAGCACAGTTCTCATCCATGAAGCACACTCTGCTTTAGAGCAAGAAGCACGCTCTTGCTTCTAAGAGTCTCTAATACAGCAGGAAACGTGATTGTGGTCAGAACAAAATAACGGTGTATCCTACACATACGGACCATATCTATGTCAAATCTTCTTCTGAAACGGATTCAAACCCCAAGTCATCTAAAATCCAATGCTTTTCAGTTACTAGCGAGAAACATGTGAGCTTCGTAAACGATTTATATTCATTTGAGCTGAAAAGTGTCTACGTTTACCTGAAATGATGTCTTGCTTGTAGGAAGACACAGAGCCTGGAATTTAACTACATTTCTGAAGGGAAACACACAGCACATTTCTCATCCATGAAACATACTCTTCTTTAGATCAAGAAGCACGCTCTTTCTTTCTAAGAGTCTCTAATACAGCAGGAAACGTGACTGTGATCAGAACAAAATAACGGAGTTTCCTACACATCCGGACCAAATCTAGGTCAACTATTCTTCTGAAACTGATACAAACCACATTTCGTCTAACATGCAATGCTTTCCACTTAAGAGAGAGAAAAGTGTGAGTTTCGTGAACGATGTAGCTTCCTTTGAGCTGAAAAGTGACTGAGTTTGCCTGAAACCTTGTCTTGTTGTAGTAATACACAGAGCCTGGGATTTAACTCCATTTCTGAAGGGAAACACACAGTACAGTTGTCCTCCATGAAACATACTCTGCTTTAGAGCAAGAAGCACGCTCTTGCTTTCAAGAGTATCTAATAGAACCAGAAACTTGACAGTGTGCTCAGAACAAAAGAACTGTGTTTCCTACACATACGGACCATAGTTAGTTCAACTCTGCTTCTGAAACTGATACAAACCACAAGTCATCTAACATCCAATGCTTTTCATTTAAGAGCGAGAAAAGTGTGAGCTTTGTAAACGATTTATATTCATTTGAGCTGAAAGGTGACTGCGTTTACCTGAAATGATTTCTTGCTTGTAGGAAGACACAGAGCCTGGGATTTAACTCCATTTCTGAAGGGAAACACACAGCACAGTGTCCTCCATGAAACACACTCTGCTTTAGAGCAAGAAGCACGCTCTTGCTTTCTAGAGTCTCTAATAGAGCCTGAAACTTGAAAGTGTGCTCAGAACAAAAGAATGGTGTTCCCTACACATACGGACCATTGCTAGTTCATCTCTGCTTCTGAAACTGATACAAACCACAGGTCCTCTAACATCCAATGCTTTACAGTTAAGAGCAAGAAACGTGTGAGCTACGTGAACGATGTAGCTTTGTTTGAGCTGAAAGCTGACTGAGTTTACGTGAAACGAAGTCTTGCTTGTAGTAAGATACAGAGCCTGTGATTTAACTCCATTTCTGAAGGGAAACACACAGCACAGTTCTCACAATGAAACACACTCTGCGTATAGGAAGAAGCACGCTCTTGCTTTCTAGAGTCTCTAATAAAGCAGGAAACGTGAGTGTGCTCAGAACAAAATAACGGAGTTTCCTACACATACAGACCATATCTAGGCCAACTCTGCTTCTGACACTGATACAAAACACAGTTCCTCTAATATCCAATGCTTTTCAGTTAGAGCAAGAAACGGGTGAGCTACGTAAAAGATGTACCATTGTTTGAGCTGAAACGTGAGTGAGTTTACCTGAAACTAAGTCTTGCTTGTAGGAACACACAGAGCCTGGGATTTAACTCCATTTCTGAAGAGAAACACACAGCACAGTTCTCCTCCGTGAAACACTCTCTGCTTTAGAGCAAGAAGCACGCTCTTGATATCTAGAGTCAATAATAGAGCCAGAAACTTGAAAGTGTACTCAGAGCAAAAGAACGTTGTTTGCTACACATTCGGACCATTGCTAGTCCAACTCTGCTTCTGAAACTGATACAAACCACTGTTCCTGTTACATGCAATGCTTTTCATTTGAGAGCAAGATACGTGTGAGCTTCTTAAACAATTTATATTCATTTGAGCTGAAAAGTGACTGTGTTTACCGGAAATGATTTCTTGCTTGTAGGAAGACACAGAGCCTGGAATTTAACTCCTTTTCTGAAGGGAAACACAGAGCACAGTTCTCATCCATGAAACACACTCTGCTTTAGAGCAAGAAGCCCGCTCTTGCTTTCTAAGAGTCTCTAATACAGCAGGAAACGTGACTGTGGATATAACAAAATAACTGTGTTTCTTACACATACAGACCACATCTAGGTCAACTCTTCTTCTGAAATTGATACAAACCACCGTTCCTCTAACATGCAATGCTTTCCACTTAAGAGCGAGAAACCTGTGAGCTTCGTGAACGATGTAGCTTCCTTTGATCTGAAAAGTGACTGCGTTTACCTGAAATGATGTCCTGCTTGTAGGAAGACACAGAGCCTGGGTTTTAACTCCATTTCTGAAGGGAAACACACAGCACAGTTCTCATCCATGAAACACACTCTGCTTTAGAATACGAAGCATGCTCTTGCTTTCTAGAGTCTCTAATAGAGCCAGAAATTGAGGGTACTCTGAACAAAAGAACGGTGTTTCCTACACATACGGACCATTGCTTGCTACGCCCACAGCTGTGACACCTGTGTAGCTGTAGCAAGTATGCCGCTGCGCTGGGGCCCAGCAGCTGAAGGGTTGAGGTTGGAGCTTCTCGGAGCGTGGCCTCAGGCGGTTCCCCCACAATCAGCAATCGTCATGCAGCCTGAGGATCCCAGGAAGCCCTGGAGAACCAAATGGCCTTGACGACAGTCCTTGTTGGCACTAATCATGATCTTTCTCTGTATGTCTTATCTGTGTCTTCTCCAGTTAACAGCACAACCAGTACAGGTCGGCACCAACATGACTGACCCAGGTCACCTGTACCCGGAGCACCTCCATTTATCAGACCAGTGTATAAGGAAGCTCAAAAGACTTCCTCAAATACATCTCTGGGGTCGTTTCTGTTTAGAGTAGAGCAGCGCGAGCTCTTGTCAGAAACAGCCAGAAAGCCCAAAAATGAAAGTAAAAAATAAAAATGTTACGAGGGAATAAACATAGCATGCCAGACCCTTCTAGAGAGAAAGAGTTAGAGAAAATTCCCCAGCACACACTTCCCGGGGGGTATACACAGTACTTCTTAGGAGGGAGCTAATGGACAGCCCATAGGTGGACCCCCGAAAGTGGAAGTTACCTAGAGCCGCTCCCATATACAGGAAGTTATGATGAAGTTGGGAATAGATGGGTAAATTATGAGGAAAAAGAACAGCTTTGAAAGCAAATGGGTATATGATAGTAAAATATATAACCCAGACTGGCAAGAGTTTGGCTCCCCACAGATGTGGTCACTGGCGCGAGACAGATTTCACAAAATTCTGAGATCATGCCCTCAGACAATAGCCACGGTGAACTCGCGCTGCGGAAGTGATACACAAAAATAGATATGGATGTCTCTTGTTATTGTTTCTTGCTGACTCTGAGTAATTGTAAAAAATAATGGCCTGATGTAACCCCCTGCCAAGTTCCTTGATTGTAAAAGTATATAAGAATTGCCTATACAGAAGTAAAATTGCAGCAGCACATCAACACATGTGTCTGTCTGTCATTCTCCTCGCCGAATCCTGACTTCTCCTTGAGCCTTCTCCCTGGTTTTCCCGCAGTGGTGGTCTCCCTCTGGGTGGTCTGCGGCAATTGCTAGTTCAACTCTGCTTCTGAAACTGATACAAACCACAGTTCCTGTACCATGCAATGCTTTCCAGTTAAGAGTGAGAAACGTGTGAGCTTCGTGAACGATGTAGCTTCATTTGAGCTGAAAAGTGACTGAGTTTACCTGAAAAGATATCTTGCTTATAGGAAGACACAGAGCCTGGGATTTAACTCCATTTCTGAAGGGAAACACAAAGCACAGTTCTCATCCATGAAACACACTCTGCTTTAGAGCAAGAAGCATGCTCATGCTTTCTAGAGTCTCTAATAGAGCCAGAAACTTGAGGGTACTCAGAACAAAAGAATGGTGTTTCCTACACATACGGACCATTGCTAGTTCAACTCTGCTTCTGAAACTGATACAAACCACAGGTCTTCTAATATCCAATGCTTTACAATTAAGAGCAAGAAACTTGTGAGCTACGTGAACGATGTAGCTTTGTTTGAGCGGAAAGGTGACTGAATTTACGTGAAACGAAGTCTTGCTTGTAGGAAGATACAGAGCCTGTGATTTAACTCCATTTCTGAAGGGAAACACACAGCACAGTTCTCATCCATGAAACACACTCTGCGTATAGGAAGAAGCACGCTCTTGCTTTCTAAGAGTCTCTAATACAGCAGGAAACGTGACTGTGGTCAGAACAAAATAACGGTATTTCCTACACATACGGATCATATCTAGGTCAACTCTTATTCTGAAACTGATACAAAGCACAGTTCCATTAACATGCAGTGCTTTCCAGTTGAGAGCAAGAAACGTGTGAGCTTTGTGAACGATGTAGCTTCCTTTGAGCTGAAAAGTGACTGAGTACACCTGAAAAGATGTGTTGCTTGTAGGAAGACACAGAGCCTGGGATTTAACTCCATTTCTGAAGGGAAACACACAGCACAGTTCTCATCCATGAAACACAATCTGCCTTAGAGCAAGATGCACGCTCTTGCTTTCTACAGTCTATAATAGAGCCAGAAACTTGAAAGTGTGCTCAGAACAAAAGAACGGTGTTTCATACACATACGGACCATTGCTAGTTCAACTCTGCTTCAGAAACTGATACAAACCACAAGTCATCTAACATCCAATGCTTTTCACTTAAGAGCGAGAAACGTGTAAACTTCGTAAACGATTTATATTCATTTGAGTTGAAAAGTGTCTACGTTTACCTGAAATGATTTCTTGCTTGTAGGAAGACACAGAGCCTGGAATTTAACTACATTTCTGAAGGGAAACACACAGCACATTTCTCATCCATGACACACTCTGCTTTAGATCAAGAAGCACGATCTTTCTTTCTAAGAGTCTCTAATACAGCAGGAAACGTGACTGTGGTCAGAACAAAATAACGGTGTTTCCTACACATACAGACCAAATCTAGGTCAACTCTTCTTCTGAAACTGATACAAACCACATTTCCTCTAACATGCAATGCTTTCCACTTAAGAGCGAGAAACCTGTGAGCTTTGTGAACGATGTAGCTTCCTTTGATCTGAAAAGTGACTGCGTTTACCTGAAATGATGTCCTGCTTGTAGGAAGACACAGAGCCAGGGATTTCACTCCATTTCTGAAGGGAAACACACAGCACAGTTGTCCTCCGTGAAACATACTCTGCTTTAGAGCAAGAAGCACGCTCTTGCTTTCAAGATTATCTAATAGAGCCAGAAACTTGACAGTGGGCTCAGAACAAAAGAACGGTGTTTCCTACACATATGGACCATAGCTCGTTCAACTCTGCTTCTGAAACTGATACAAACCAAAAGTCATCTAAGATCCAATGCTTTTCAGTTAAGAGCGAGAAACGTGTGAGCTTTGTAAACGATTTATATTCATTTGAGCTGAAAATTGACTGCGTTTACCTGAAATGATGTCTTACTTGTAGGAAGACACAGAGCCTGGAATAAACTCCTTTTCTGAAGGGAAACACACAGCACAGTTCTCATCCAAGAAGCACACTCTGCTTTAGAGCAAGATGCACGCTCTTGCTTTCTACAGTCTATAATAGAGCCAGAAACTTGAAAGTGTGCTCAGAACAAAAAAACGGTGTTTCATACACATACGGTCCATTGCTAGTTCAACTCTGCTTCTGAAACTGATACAAACCACATTTCCTCTAACATGCAATGCTTTCCACTTAAGAGAGAGAAACGTGTGAGTTTCGTGAACTATGTAGCTTCCTTTGAGCTGAAAAGTGACTGAGTTTACCTGAAAAGATGTCTTGCTCGTAGGAAGACACAGAGCCTGGGATTTAACTCCATATCTGAAGGGAAACAAACAGCACAGTTCTCACCATGAAACACAATCCGCCTACAGGAAGAAGCGCGCTCATGCTTTCTAGTGTCTCTAGTAGAGCAGGAAACGTGAGTGTGCTCAGAACAAAATAATTGAGTTTCCTACACATAAAGACCATATCTAGTCCAACTCTACTTCTGAAACTGATACCAACCACAGGTCCTCTAATATCCAATGCCTTTCAGTTAGAGCAAGAAACGGGTGAGCTACATAAAAGATGTAGATTGTTTGAATGCAAGGTGACTGATTTTACGTGAAATGAAGTATTGCTTGTAGGAAGACACAGAGCATGGGAATTAACTCCATTTCTGAAGGGAAACACACAGCACAGTTGTCCTCCGTGAAACATACTCTCCTTTAGAGCAAGAAGCACGCTCTTGCTTTCAAGAGTATCTAATAGAGCCAGGAACTTGACAGTGTGCTCAGAACAAAAGAACGGTGTTTCCTACACATACGGACCATAGCTAGTTCAACTCTGCTTCTGAAACTGATACAAACCAAAAGTCATCTAACATCCAATGCTTTTCATTTTAGAGCGATAAACGTGTGAGCTTCAAAAACGATTTATATTCATTTGAGCTGAAAAGTGACTCCGTTTACCTGAAATGATGTCTTGCTTGTAGGAAGACACAGAGCCTGGAATAAACTCCTTTTCTGAAGGGAAACACACAGCACAGTTCTCATCCATGAAGCAAACTCTGCTTTAGAGCAACAAGCACGCTCTTGCTTTCTAAGAGTCTCTAATACAGCAGGAAACGTGATTGTGGTCAGAACAAAATAACGTTGTTTCCTACACATATGGACCATATCTCGGTCAAATCGTCTTCTGAAACTGATTCAAACCCCATGTCATCTAACATCCAATGCTTTTCAGTTACGAGTGAGAACCATGTGAGCTTCGTAAATGATTTATATTCATTTGAGCTGAAAAGTGACTGTGTTTACCTGAAATGAGGTCTTGCTTGTAGGAAGACACAGAGCCTGGAATGTAATTCCATTTCTGAAGGGAAACACACAGCACAGTTCTCATCCATGAAACACACTCTGCTTTAGAGCAAGAAGCAGGCTCTTGCTTTCTAAGAGTCTCTAATACAGCAAGAAACGTGACTGTGGTCAGAACAAAATAACGGTGTTTCCTACACATATGGACCATATCTAGGTCAACTCCTCTTCTGAAACTGATACAAAGCACAGTTCCATTAACATGCAATGCTTTCCACTTAAGAGCGAGAAACCTGTGAGCTTCGTGAACGATGTAGCTTCATTTGAGCTGAAAAGTGACTGAGTTTACCTGAAAAGATATCTTGCTTATAGGAAGACACAGAGCCTGGGATTTAACTCCATTTCTGAAGGGAAACACAAAGCACAGTTCTCATCCATGAAACACACTCTGCTTTAGAGCAAGAAGCATGCTCATGCTTTCTAGAGTCTCTAATAGAGCCAGAAACTTGAGGGTACTCAGAACAAAAGAATGGTGTTTCCTACATATACGGACCATTGCTAGTTCAACTCTGCTTCTGAAACTGATACAAACCACAGGTCTTCTAATATCCAATGCTTTACAATTAAGAGCAAGAAACTTGTGAGCTACGTGAACGATGTAGCTTTGTTTGAGCAGAAAGGTGACTGAATTTACGTGAAACGAAGTCTTGCTTGTAGGAAGATACAGAGCCTGTGATTTAACTCCATTTCTGAAGGGAAACACACAGCACAGTTCTCATCCATGAAACACACTCTGCTTTAGAGCAAGAAGCATGCTCATGCTTTCTAGATTCTCTAATAGAGCCAGAAACTTGAGGGTACTCAGAACAAAAGAATGGTGTTTCCTACACATACGGACCATTGCTAGTTCAACTCTGCTTCTGAAACTGATACAAACCACAGGTCTTCTAATATCCAATGCTTTACAATTAAGAGCAAGAAACTTGTGAGCTACGTGAACGATGTAGCTTTGTTTGAGCGGAAAGGTGACTGAATTTACGTGAAACGAAGTCTTGCTTGTAGGAAGATACAGAGCCTGTGATTTAACTCCATTTCTGAAGGGAAACACACAGCACAGTTCTCATCCATGAAACACACTCTGCGTATAGGAAGAAGCACGCTCTTGCTTTCTAAGAGTCTCTAATACAGCAGGAAACGTGACTGTGGTCAGAACAAAATAACGGTATTTCCTACACATACGGATCATATCTAGGTCAACTCTTATTCTGAAACTGATACAAAGCACAGTTCCATTAACATGCAGTGCTTTCCAGTTGAGAGCAAGAAACGTGTGAGCTTTGTGAACGATGTAGCTTCCTTTGAGCTGAAAAGTGACTGAGTACACCTGAAAAGATGTGTTGCTTGTAGGAAGACACAGAGCCTGGGATTTAACTCCATTTCTGAAGGGAAACACACAGCACAGTTCTCATCCATGAAACACAATCTGCCTTAGAGCAAGATGCACGCTCTTGCTTTCTACAGTCTATAATAGAGCCAGAAACTTGAAAGTGTGCTCAGAACAAAAGAACGGTGTTTCATACACATACGGACCATTGCTAGTTCAACTCTGCTTCAGAAACTGATACAAACCACAAGTCATCTAACATCCAATGCTTTTCACTTAAGAGCGAGAAACGTGTAAACTTCGTAAACGATTTATATTCATTTGAGTTGAAAAGTGTCTACGTTTACCTGAAATGATTTCTTGCTTGTAGGAAGACACAGAGCCTGGAATTTAACTACATTTCTGAAGGGAAACACACAGCACATTTCTCATCCATGACACACTCTGCTTTAGATCAAGAAGCACGATCTTTCTTTCTAAGAGTCTCTAATACAGCAGGAAACGTGACTGTGGTCAGAACAAAATAACGGTGTTTCCTACACATACAGACCAAATCTAGGTCAACTCTTCTTCTGAAACTGATACAAACCACATTTCCTCTAACATGCAATGCTTTCCACTTAAGAGCGAGAAACCTGTGAGCTTTGTGAACGATGTAGCTTCCTTTGATCTGAAAAGTGACTGCGTTTACCTGAAATGATGTCCTGCTTGTAGGAAGACACAGAGCCAGGGATTTCACTCCATTTCTGAAGGGAAACACACAGCACAGTTGTCCTCCGTGAAACATACTCTGCTTTAGAGCAAGAAGCACGCTCTTGCTTTCAAGATTATCTAATAGAGCCAGAAACTTGACAGTGGGCTCAGAACAAAAGAACGGTGTTTCCTACACATATGGACCATAGCTCGTTCAACTCTGCTTCTGAAACTGATACAAACCAAAAGTCATCTAAGATCCAATGCTTTTCAGTTAAGAGCGAGAAACGTGTGAGCTTTGTAAACGATTTATATTCATTTGAGCTGAAAATTGACTGCGTTTACCTGAAATGATGTCTTACTTGTAGGAAGACACAGAGCCTGGAATAAACTCCTTTTCTGAAGGGAAACACACAGCACAGTTCTCATCCAAGAAGCACACTCTGCTTTAGAGCAAGATGCACGCTCTTGCTTTCTACAGTCTATAATAGAGCCAGAAACTTGAAAGTGTGCTCAGAACAAAAAAACGGTGTTTCATACACATACGGTCCATTGCTAGTTCAACTCTGCTTCTGAAACTGATACAAACCACATTTCCTCTAACATGCAATGCTTTCCACTTAAGAGAGAGAAACGTGTGAGTTTCGTGAACTATGTAGCTTCCTTTGAGCTGAAAAGTGACTGAGTTTACCTGAAAAGATGTCTTGCTCGTAGGAAGACACAGAGCCTGGGATTTAACTCCATATCTGAAGGGAAACAAACAGCACAGTTCTCACCATGAAACACAATCCGCCTACAGGAAGAAGCGCGCTCATGCTTTCTAGTGTCTCTAGTAGAGCAGGAAACGTGAGTGTGCTCAGAACAAAATAATTGAGTTTCCTACACATAAAGACCATATCTAGTCCAACTCTACTTCTGAAACTGATACCAACCACAGGTCCTCTAATATCCAATGCCTTTCAGTTAGAGCAAGAAACGGGTGAGCTACATAAAAGATGTAGATTGTTTGAATGCAAGGTGACTGATTTTACGTGAAATGAAGTATTGCTTGTAGGAAGACACAGAGCATGGGAATTAACTCCATTTCTGAAGGGAAACACACAGCACAGTTGTCCTCCGTGAAACATACTCTCCTTTAGAGCAAGAAGCACGCTCTTGCTTTCAAGAGTATCTAATAGAGCCAGGAACTTGACAGTGTGCTCAGAACAAAAGAACGGTGTTTCCTACACATACGGACCATAGCTAGTTCAACTCTGCTTCTGAAACTGATACAAACCAAAAGTCATCTAACATCCAATGCTTTTCATTTTAGAGCGATAAACGTGTGAGCTTCAAAAACGATTTATATTCATTTGAGCTGAAAAGTGACTCCGTTTACCTGAAATGATGTCTTGCTTGTAGGAAGACACAGAGCCTGGAATAAACTCCTTTTCTGAAGGGAAACACACAGCACAGTTCTCAACCATGAAGCAAACTCTGCTTTAGAGCAACAAGCACGCTCTTGCTTTCTAAGAGTCTCTAATACAGCAGGAAACGTGATTGTGGTCAGAACAAAATAACGTTGTTTCCTACACATATGGACCATATCTCGGTCAAATCGTCTTCTGAAACTGATTCAAACCCCATGTCATCTAACATCCAATGCTTTTCAGTTACGAGTGAGAACCATGTGAGCTTCGTAAATGATTTATATTCATTTGAGCTGAAAAGTGACTGTGTTTACCTGAAATGAGGTCTTGCTTGTAGGAAGACACAGAGCCTGCAATGTAATTCCATTTCTGAAGGGAAACACACAGCACAGTTCTCATCCATGAAACACACTCTGCTTTAGAGCAAGAAGCAGGCTCTTGCTTTCTAAGAGTCTCTAATACAGCAAGAAACGTGACTGTGGTCAGAACAAAATAACGGTGTTTCCTACACATATGGACCATATCTAGGTCAACTCCTCTTCTGAAACTGATACAAAGCACAGTTCCATTAACATGCAATGCTTTCCACTTAAGAGCGAGAAACCTGTGAGCTTCGTGAACGATGTAGCTTCATTTGAGCTGAAAAGTGACTGAGTTTACCTGAAAAGATATCTTGCTTATAGGAAGACACAGAGCCTGGGATTTAACTCCATTTCTGAAGGGAAACACAAAGCACAGTTCTCATCCATGAAACACACTCTGCTTTAGAGCAAGAAGCATGCTCATGCTTTCTAGAGTCTCTAATAGAGCCAGAAACTTGAGGGTACTCAGAACAAAAGAATGGTGTTTCCTACATATACGGACCATTGCTAGTTCAACTCTGCTTCTGAAACTGATACAAACCACAGGTCTTCTAATATCCAATGCTTTACAATTAAGAGCAAGAAACTTGTGAGCTACGTGAACGATGTAGCTTTGTTTGAGCAGAAAGGTGACTGAATTTACGTGAAACGAAGTCTTGCTTGTAGGAAGATACAGAGCCTGTGATTTAACTCCATTTCTGAAGGGAAACACACAGCACAGTTCTCATCCATGAAACACACTCTGCTTTAGAGCAAGAAGCATGCTCATGCTTTCTAGATTCTCTAATAGAGCCAGAAACTTGAGGGTACTCAGAACAAAAGAATGGTGTTTCCTACACATACGGACCATTGCTAGTTCAACTCTGCTTCTGAAACTGATACAAACCACAGGTCTTCTAATATCCAATGCTTTACAATTAAGAGCAAGAAACTTGTGAGCTACGTGAACGATGTAGCTTTGTTTGAGCGGAAAGGTGACTGAATTTACGTGAAACGAAGTCTTGCTTGTAGGAAGATACAGAGCCTGTGATTTAACTCCATTTCTGAAGGGAAACACACAGCACAGTTCTCATCCATGAAACACACTCTGCGTATAGGAAGAAGCACGCTCTTGCTTTCTAAGAGTCTCTAATACAGCAGGAAACGTGACTGTGGTCAGAACAAAATAACGGTATTTCCTACACATACGGATCATATCTAGGTCAACTCTTATTCTGAAACTGATACAAAGCACAGTTCCATTAACATGCAGTGCTTTCCAGTTGAGAGCAAGAAACGTGTGAGCTTTGTGAACGATGTAGCTTCCTTTGAGCTGAAAAGTGACTGAGTACACCTGAAAAGATGTGTTGCTTGTAGGAAGACACAGAGCCTGGGATTTAACTCCATTTCTGAAGGGAAACACACAGCACAGTTCTCATCCATGAAACACAATCTGCCTTAGAGCAAGATGCACGCTCTTGCTTTCTACAGTCTATAATAGAGCCAGAAACTTGAAAGTGTGCTCAGAACAAAAGAACGGTGTTTCATACACATACGGACCATTGCTAGTTCAACTCTGCTTCAGAAACTGATACAAACCACAAGTCATCTAACATCCAATGCTTTTCACTTAAGAGCGAGAAACGTGTAAACTTCGTAAACGATTTATATTCATTTGAGTTGAAAAGTGTCTACGTTTACCTGAAATGATTTCTTGCTTGTAGGAAGACACAGAGCCTGGAATTTAACTACATTTCTGAAGGGAAACACACAGCACATTTCTCATCCATGACACACTCTGCTTTAGATCAAGAAGCACGATCTTTCTTTCTAAGAGTCTCTAATACAGCAGGAAACGTGACTGTGGTCAGAACAAAATAACGGTGTTTCCTACACATACAGACCAAATCTAGGTCAACTCTTCTTCTGAAACTGATACAAACCACATTTCCTCTAACATGCAATGCTTTCCACTTAAGAGCGAGAAACCTGTGAGCTTTGTGAACGATGTAGCTTCCTTTGATCTGAAAAGTGACTGCGTTTACCTGAAATGATGTCCTGCTTGTAGGAAGACACAGAGCCAGGGATTTCACTCCATTTCTGAAGGGAAACACACAGCACAGTTGTCCTCCGTGAAACATACTCTGCTTTAGAGCAAGAAGCACGCTCTTGCTTTCAAGATTATCTAATAGAGCCAGAAACTTGACAGTGGGCTCAGAACAAAAGAACGGTGTTTCCTACACATATGGACCATAGCTCGTTCAACTCTGCTTCTGAAACTGATACAAACCAAAAGTCATCTAAGATCCAATGCTTTTCAGTTAAGAGCGAGAAACGTGTGAGCTTTGTAAACGATTTATATTCATTTGAGCTGAAAATTGACTGCGTTTACCTGAAATGATGTCTTACTTGTAGGAAGACACAGAGCCTGGAATAAACTCCTTTTCTGAAGGGAAACACACAGCACAGTTCTCATCCAAGAAGCACACTCTGCTTTAGAGCAAGATGCACGCTCTTGCTTTCTACAGTCTATAATAGAGCCAGAAACTTGAAAGTGTGCTCAGAACAAAAAAACGGTGTTTCATACACATACGGTCCATTGCTAGTTCAACTCTGCTTCTGAAACTGATACAAACCACATTTCCTCTAACATGCAATGCTTTCCACTTAAGAGAGAGAAACGTGTGAGTTTCGTGAACTATGTAGCTTCCTTTGAGCTGAAAAGTGACTGAGTTTACCTGAAAAGATGTCTTGCTCGTAGGAAGACACAGAGCCTGGGATTTAACTCCATATCTGAAGGGAAACAAACAGCACAGTTCTCACCATGAAACACAATCCGCCTACAGGAAGAAGCGCGCTCATGCTTTCTAGTGTCTCTAGTAGAGCAGGAAACGTGAGTGTGCTCAGAACAAAATAATTGAGTTTCCTACACATAAAGACCATATCTAGTCCAACTCTACTTCTGAAACTGATACCAACCACAGGTCCTCTAATATCCAATGCCTTTCAGTTAGAGCAAGAAACGGGTGAGCTACATAAAAGATGTAGATTGTTTGAATGCAAGGTGACTGATTTTACGTGAAATGAAGTATTGCTTGTAGGAAGACACAGAGCATGGGAATTAACTCCATTTCTGAAGGGAAACACACAGCACAGTTGTCCTCCGTGAAACATACTCTCCTTTAGAGCAAGAAGCACGCTCTTGCTTTCAAGAGTATCTAATAGAGCCAGGAACTTGACAGTGTGCTCAGAACAAAAGAACGGTGTTTCCTACACATACGGACCATAGCTAGTTCAACTCTGCTTCTGAAACTGATACAAACCAAAAGTCATCTAACATCCAATGCTTTTCATTTTAGAGCGATAAACGTGTGAGCTTCAAAAACGATTTATATTCATTTGAGCTGAAAAGTGACTCCGTTTACCTGAAATGATGTCTTGCTTGTAGGAAGACACAGAGCCTGGAATAAACTCCTTTTCTGAAGGGAAACACACAGCACAGTTCTCATCCATGAAGCAAACTCTGCTTTAGAGCAACAAGCACGCTCTTGCTTTCTAAGAGTCTCTAATACAGCAGGAAACGTGATTGTGGTCAGAACAAAATAACGTTGTTTCCTACACATATGGACCATATCTCGGTCAAATCGTCTTCTGAAACTGATTCAAACCCCATGTCATCTAACATCCAATGCTTTTCAGTTACGAGTGAGAACCATGTGAGCTTCGTAAATGATTTATATTCATTTGAGCTGAAAAGTGACTGTGTTTACCTGAAATGAGGTCTTGCTTGTAGGAAGACACAGAGCCTGGAATGTAATTCCATTTCTGAAGGGAAACACACAGCACAGTTCTCATCCATGAAACACACTCTGCTTTAGAGCAAGAAGCAGGCTCTTGCTTTCTAAGAGTCTCTAATACAGCAAGAAACGTGACTGTGGTCAGAACAAAATAACGGTGTTTCCTACACATATGGACCATATCTAGGTCAACTCCTCTTCTGAAACTGATACAAAGCACAGTTCCATTAACATGCAATGCTTTCCACTTAAGAGCGAGAATCCTGTGAGCTTCGTGAACGATGTAGCTTCATTTGAGCTGAAAAGTGACTGAGTACACCTGAAAAGATGTGTTGCTTGTAGGAAGACACAGAGCCTGGGATTTAACTCCATTTCTGAAGGGAAACACACAGCACAGTTCTCATCCATGAAACACAATCTGCCTTAGAGCAAGATGCACGCTCTTGCTTTCTACAGTCTATAATAGAGCCAGAAACTTGAAAGTGTGCTCAGAACAAAAGAACGGTGTTTCATACACATACGGACCATTGCTAGTTCAACTCTGCTTCAGAAACTGATACAAACCACAAGTCATCTAACATCCAATGCTTTTCACTTAAGAGCGAGAAACGTGTAAACTTCGTAAACGATTTATATTCATTTGAGTTGAAAAGTGTCTACGTTTACCTGAAATGATTTCTTGCATGTAGCAAGACACAGAGCCTGGAATTTAACTACATTTCTGAAGGGAAACACACAGCACATTTCTCATCCATGACACACTCTGCTTTAGATCAAGAAGCACGATCTTTCTTTCTAAGAGTCTCTAATACAGCAGGAAACGTGACTGTGGTCAGAACAAAATAACGGTGTTTCCTACACATACGGACCAAATCTAGGTCAACTCTTCTTCTGAAACTGATACAAACCACATTTCCTCTAACATGCAATGCTTTCCACTTAAGAGCGAGAAACCTGTGAGCTTTGTGAACGATGTAGCTTCCTTTGATCTGAAAAGTGACTGCGTTTACCTGAAATGATGTCCTGCTTGTAGGAAGACACAGAGCCAGGGATTTCACTCCATTTCTGAAGGGAAACACACAGCACAGTTGTCCTCCGTGAAACATACTCTGCTTTAGAGCAAGAAGCACGCTCTTGCTTTCAAGATTATCTAATAGAGCCAGAAACTTGACAGTGGGCTCAGAACAAAAGAACGGTGTTTCCTACACATACGGACCATAGCTCGTTCAACTCTGCTTCTGAAACTGATACAAACCAAAAGTCATCTAAGATCCAATGCTTTTCAGTTAAGAGCGAGAAACGTGTGAGCTGTGTAAACGATTTATATTTATTTGAGCTGAAAATTGACTGCGTTTACCTGAAATGATGTCTTACTTGTAGGAAGACACAGAGCCTGGAATAAACTCCTTTTCTGAAGGGAAACACACAGCACAGTTCTCATCCAAGAAGCACACTCTGCTTTAGAGCAAGATGCATGCTCTTGCTTTCTACAGTCTATAATAGAGCCAGAAACTTGAAAGTGTGCTCAGAACAAAAAAACGGTGTTTCATACACATACGGTCCATTGCTAGTTCAACTCTGCTTCTGAAACTGATACAAACCACATTTCCTCTAACATGCAATGCTTTCCACTTAAGAGAGAGAAACGTGTGAGTTTCGTGAACTATGTAGCTTCCTTTGAGCTGAAAAGTGACTGAGTTTACCTGAAAAGATGTCTTGCTCGTAGGAAGACACAGAGCCTGGGATTTAACTCCATATCTGAAGGGAAACAAACAGCACAGTTCTCACCATGAAACACAATCCGCCTACAGGAAGAAGCGCGCTCATGCTTTCTAGTGTCTCTAGTAGAGCAGGAAACGTGAGTGTGCTCAGAACAAAATAATTGAGTTTCCTACACATAAAGACCATATCTAGTCCAACTCTACTTCTGAAACTGATACCAACCACAGGTCCTCTAATATCCAATGCCTTTCAGTTAGAGCAAGAAACGGGTGAGCTACATAAAAGATGTAGATTGTTTGAATGCAAGGTGACTGATTTTACGTGAAATGAAGTATTGCTTGTAGGAAGACACAGAGCATGGGAATTAACTCCATTTCTGAAGGGAAACACACAGCACAGTTGTCCTCCGTGAAACATACTCTCCTTTAGAGCAAGAAGCACGCTCTTGCTTTCAAGAGTATCTAATAGAGCCAGGAACTTGACAGTGTGCTCAGAACAAAAGAACGGTGTTTCCTACACATACGGACCATAGCTAGTTCAACTCTGCCTCTGAAACTGATACAAACCAAAAGTCATCTAACATCCAATGCTTTTCATTTTAGAGCGATAAACGTGTGAGCTTCAAAAACGATTTATATTCATTTGAGCTGAAAAGTGACTCCGTTTACCTGAAATGATGTCTTGCTTGTAGGAAGACACAGAGCCTGGAATAAACTCCTTTTCTGAAGGGAAACACACAGCACAGTTCTCAACCATGAAGCAAACTCTGCTTTAGAGCAACAAGCACACTCTTGCTTTCTAAGAGTCTCTAATACAGCAGGAAACGTGATTGTGGTCAGAACAAAATAACGTTGTTTCCTACACATATGGACCATATCTCGGTCAAATCGTCTTCTGAAACTGATTCAAACCCCATGTCATCTAACATCCAATGCTTTTCAGTTACGAGCGAGAACCATGTGAGCTTCGTAAATGATTTATATTCATTTGAGCTGAAAAGTGACTGTGTTTACCTGAAATGAGGTCTTGCTTGTAGGAAGACACAGAGCCTGGAATGTAATTCCATTTCTGAAGGGAAACACACAGCACAGTTCTCATCCATGAAACACACTCTGCTTTAGAGCAAGAAGCAGGCTCTTGCTTTCTAAGAGTCTCTAATACAGCAAGAAACGTGACTGTGGTCAGAACAAAATAACGGTGTTTCCTACACATATGGACCATATCTAGGTCAACTCTTCTTCTGAAACTGATACAAAGCACAGTTCCATTAACATGCAATGCTTTCCACTTAAGAGCGAGAAACCTGTGAGCTTCGTGAACGATGTAGCTTCATTTGAGCTGAAAAGTGACTGAGTTTACCTGAAAAGATATCTTGCTTATAGGAAGACACAGAGCCTGGGATTTAACTCCATTTCTGAAGGGAAACACAAAGCACAGTTCTCATCCATGAAACACACTCTGCTTTAGAGCAAGAAGCATGCTCATGCTTTCTAGAGTCTCTAATAGAGCCAGAAACTTGAGGGTACTCAGAACAAAAGAACGGTGTTTCCTACATATACGGACCATTGCTAGTTCAACTCTGCTTCTGAAACTGATACAAACCACAGGTCTTCTAATATCCAATGCTTTACAATTAAGAGCAAGAAACTTGTGAGCTACGTGAACGATGTAGCTTTGTTTGAGCGGAAAGGTGACTGAATTTACGTGAAACGAAGTCTTGCTTGTAGGAAGATACAGAGCCTGTGATTTAACTCCATTTCTGAAGGGAAACACACAGCACACTTCTCATCCATGAAACACCCTCTGCGTATAGGAAGAAGCACGCTCTTGCTTTCTAAGAGTCTCTAATACAGCAGGAAACGTGACTGTGGTCAGAACAAAATAACGGTGTTTCCTACACATACGGATCATATCTAGGTCAACTCTTATTCTGAAACTGATACAAAGCACAGTTCCATTAACATGCAGTGCTTTCCAGTTGAGAGCAAGAAACGTGTGAGCTTTGTGAACGATGTAGCTTCCTTTGAGCTGAAAAGCGACTGAGTACACCTGAAAAGATGTGTTGCTTGTAGGAAGACACAGAGCCTGGGATTTAACTCCTTTTCTGAAGGGAAACACACAGCACAGTTCTCATCCATGAAACACACTCTGCTTTAGAGCAAGATGCACGCTCTTGCTTTCTACAGTCTATAATAGAGCCAGAAACTTGAAAGTGTGCTCAGAACAAAAGAACGGTGTTTCATACACATACGGACCATTGCTAGTTCAACTCTGCTTCTGAAACTGATACAAACCACAAGTCATCTAACATCCAATGCTTTTCAGTTAAGAGCGAGAAACGTGTAAACTTTGTATACAATTTACATTCATTTGAGTTCAAAAGTGTCTACGTTTACCTGAAATGATGTCTTGCTTGTAGGAAGACACAGAGCCTGGGATTTAAAACCTTTTCTGAAGGGAAACACACAGCACAGTTCTCATCCATGAAGCACACTCTGCTTTAGAGCAAGAAGCACGCTCTTGCTTTCTAAGAGTCTCTAATACAGCAGGAAACGTGATTGTGGTCAGAACAAAATAACGGTGTATCCTACACATACGGACCATATCTATGTCAAATCTTCTTCTGAAACGGATTCAAACCCCAAGTCATCTAAAATCCAATGCTTTTCAGTTACGAGCGAGAAACATGTGAGCTTCGTAAACGATTTATATTCATTTGAGCAGAAAAGTGTCTACGTTTACCTGAAATGATGTCTTGCTTGTAGGAAGACACAGAGCCTGGAATTTAACTACATTTCTGAAGGGAAACACACAGCACATTTCTCATCCATGAAACATACTCTTCTTTAGATCAAGAAGCACACTCTTTCTTTCTAATTGTCTCTAATACAGCAGGAAACGTGACTGTGATCAGAACAAAATAACGGAGTTTCCTACACATATGGACCAAATCTAGGTCAACTATTCTTCTGAAACTGATACAAACCACATTTCGTCTAACATGCAATGCTTTCCACTTAAGAGAGAGAAACGTGTGAGTTTCGTGAACGATGTAGCTTCCTTTGAGCTGAAAAGTGACTGAGTTTGCCTGAAACCTTGTCTTGTTGTAGTAATACACAGAGCCTGGGATTTAACTCCATTTCTGAAGGGAAACACACAGTACAGTTGTCCTCCATGAAACATACTCTGCTTTAGAGCAAGAAGCATGCTCTTGCTTTCAAGAGTATCTAATAGAACCAGAAACTTGACAGTGTGCTCAGAACAAAAGAACTGTGTTTCCTACACATACGGACCATAGTTAGTTCAACTCTGCTTCTGAAACTGATACAAACCACAAGTCATCTAACATACAATGCTTTTCAGTTAAGAGCGAGAAAAGTGTGAGCTTTGTAAACGATTTATATTCATTTGAGCTGAAAAGTGAATGCGTTTACCTGAAATGATTTCTTGCTTGTAGGAAGACACAGAGCCTGGGATTTAACTTCATTTCAGAAGGGAAACACACAGCACAGTTGTCCTCCATGAAACACACTCTGCTTTAGAGCAAGAAGCACGCTCTTGCTTTCTAGAGTCTCTAATAGAGCCAGAAACTTGAAAGGGTGCCCAGAACAAAAGAACGGTGTTCCCTACACATATGGACCATTGCTAATTCAACTCTGCTTCTGAAACTGATACAAACCACAGTTCAGGTAACATGCAATGCTTTCCAGTTAAGAGCGAGAAACGTGTCAGCTTCGTGAACGATTTATATTCATTTGAGCTGAAAAGTGACTCCGTTTACCTGAAATGATGTCTTGCTTGTAGGAAGACACAGAGCCTGGAATAAACTCCTTTTCTGAAGGGAAACACACAGCACAGTTCTCATCCATGAAGCAAACTCTGCTTTAGAGCAAGAAGCACGCTCTTGCTTTCTAAGAGTCTCTAATACAGCAGGAAACGTGATTGTGGTCAGAACAAAATAACGTTGTTTCCTACACATATGGACCATATCTCGGTCAAATCGTCTTCTGAAACTGATTCAAACCCCATGTCATCTAACATCCAATGCTTTTCAGTTACGAGCGAGAACCATGTGAGCTTCGTAAATGATTTATATTCATTTGAGCTGAAAAGTGACTGTATTTACCTGAAATGAGGTCTTGCTTGTAGGAAGACACAGAGCCTGGAATGTAATTCCATTTCTGAAGGGAAACACACAGCACAGTTCTCATCCATGAAACACACTCTGCTTTAGAGCAAGAAGCAGGCTCTTGCTTTCTAAGAGTCTCTAATACAGCAAGAAACGTGACTGTGGTCAGAACAAAATAACGGTGTTTCCTACACATATGGACCATATCTAGGTCAACTCTTCTTCTGAAACTGATACAAAGCACAGTTCCATTAACATGCAATGCTTTCCACTTAAGAGCGAGAAACCTGTGAGCTTCGTGAACGATGTAGCTTCATTTGAGCTGAAAAGTGACTGAGTTTACCTGAAAAGATATCTTGCTTATAGGAAGACACAGAGCCTGGGATTTAACTCCATTTCTGAAGGGAAACACAAAGCACAGTTCTCATCCATGAAACACACTCTGCTTTAGAGCAAGAAGCATGCTCATGCTTTCTAGAGTCTCTAATAGAGCCAGAAACTTGAGGGTACTCAGAACAAAAGAATGGTGTTTCCTACATATACGGACCATTGCTAGTTCAACTCTGCTTCTGAAACTGATACAAACCACAGGTCTTCTAATATCCAATGCTTTACAATTAAGAGCAAGAAACTTGTGAGCTACGTGAACGATGTAGCTTTGTTTGAGCGGAAAGGTGACTGAATTTACGTGAAACGAAGTCTTGCTTGTAGGAAGATACAGAGCCTGTGATTTAACTCCATTTCTGAAGGGAAACACACAGCACACTTCTCATCCATGAAACACACTCTGCGTATAGGAAGAAGCACGCTCTTGCTTTCTAAGAGTCTCTAATACAGCAGGAAACGTGACTGTGGTCAGAACAAAATAACGGTGTTTCCTACACATACGGATCATATCTAGGTCAACTCTTATTCTGAAACTGATACAAAGCACAGTTCCATTAACATGCAGTGCTTTCCAGTTGAGAGCAAGAAACGTGTGAGCTTTGTGAATGATGTAGCTTCCTTTGAGCTGAAAAGCGACTGAGTACACCTGAAAAGATGTGTTGCTTGTAGGAAGACACAGAGCCTGGGATTTAACTCCTTTTCTGAAGGGAAACACACAGCACAGTTCTCATCCATGAAACACACTCTGCTTTAGAGCAAGATGCACGCTCTTGCTTTCTACAGTCTATAATAGAGCCAGAAACTTGAAAGTGTGCTCAGAACAAAAGAATGGTGTTTCATACACATACGGACCATTGCTAGTTCAACTCTGCTTCTGAAACTGATACAAACCACAAGTCATCTAACATCCAATGCTTTTCAGTTAAGAGCGAGAAACGTGTAAACTTCGTAAACGATATATATTCATTTGAGTTGAAAAGTGTCTACGTTTACCTGAAATGATGTCTTGCTTGTTTGAAGACACAGAGCCTGGGATTTAACTCCTTTTCTGAAGGGAAACACACAGCACAGTTCTCATCCATGAAGCACACTCTGCTTTAGAGCAAGATGCACGCTCTTGCTTTCTACAGTCTATAATAGAGCCAGAAACTCGAAAGTGTGCTCAGAACAAAAGATCGGTGTTTCATACACATAGGGACCATTGCTAGTTCAACTCTGCTTCTGAAACTGATACAAACCACAAGTCATCTAACATCCAATGCTTTTCAGTTAAGAGCGAGAAACGTGTAAACTTCGTATACAATTTACATTCATTTGAGTTCAAAAGTGTCTACGTTTACCTGAAATGATGTCTTGCTTGTAGGAAGACACAGAGCCTGGGATTTAACTCTTTTTCTGAAGGGAAACACACAGCACAGTTCTCATCCATGAAGCACACTCTGCTTTAGAGCAAGAAGCACGCTCTTGCTTTCTAAGAGTTTCTAATACAGCAGGAAACGTGATTGTGGTCAGAACAAAATAACGGTGTATCCTACACATACGGACCATATCTATGTCAAATCTTCTTCTGAAACGGATTCAAACCCCAAGTCATCTAAAATCCAATGCTTTTCAGTTACGAGCGAGAAACATGTGAGCTTCGTAAACGATTTATATTCATTTGAGCAGAAAAGTGTCTACGTTTACCTGAAATGATGTCTTGCTTGTAGGAAGACACAGAGCCTGGAATTTAACTACATTTCTGAAGGGAAACACACAGCACATTTCTCATCCATGAAACATACTCTTCTTTAGATCAAGAAGCACACTCTTTCTTTCTAATTGTCTCTAATACAGCAGGAAACGTGACTGTGATCAGAACAAAATAACGGAGTTTCCTACACATATGGACCAAATCTAGGTCAACTATTCTTCTGAAACTGATACAAACCACATTTCGTCTAACATGCAATGCTTTCCACTTAAGAGAGAGAAACGTGTGAGTTTCGTGAACGATGTAGCTTCCTTTGAGCTGAAAAGTGACTGAGTTTGCCTGAAACCTTGTCTTGTTGTAGTAATACACAGAGCCTGGGATTTAACTCCATTTCTGAAGGGAAACACACAGTACAGTTGTCCTCCATGAAACATACTCTGCTTTAGAGCAAGAAGCATGCTCTTGCTTTCAAGAGTATCTAATAGAACCAGAAACTTGACAGTGTGCTCAGAACAAAAGAACTGTGTTTCCTACACATACGGACCATAGTTAGTTCAACTCTGCTTCTGAAACTGATACAAACCACATGTCATCTAACATCCAATGCTTTTCAGTTAAGAGCGAGAAAAGTGTGAGCTTTGTAAACGATTTATATTCATTTGAGCTGAAAAGTGAATGCGTTTACCTGAAATGATTTCTTGCTTGTAGGAAGACACAGAGCCTGGGATTTAACTCCATTTCTGAAGGGAAACACACAGCACAGTGTCCTCCATGAAACACACTCTGCTTTAGAGCAAGAAGCACGCTCTTGCTTTCTAGAGTCTCTAATAGAGCCTGAAACTTGAAAGTGTGCTCAGAACAAAAGAACGGTGTTCCCTACACATACGGACCATTGCTAGTTCATCTCTGCTTCTGAAACTGATACAAACCACAGGTCCTCTAACATCCAATGCTTTACAGTTAAGAGCAAGAAACGTGTGATCTACGTGAACGATGTAGCTTTGTTTGAGCTGAAAGCTGACTGAGTTTACGTGAAACGAAGTCTTGCTTGTAGTAAGATACAGAGCCTGTGATTTAACTCCATTTCTGAAGGGAAACACACAGCACAGTTCTCACTATGAAACACACTCTGCGTATAGGAAGAAGCACGCTCTTGCTTTCTAGAGTCTCTAATAAAGCAGGAAACGTGAGTGTGCTCAGAACAAAAGAACGGAGTTTCCTACACATACAGACCATATCTAGGCCAACTCTGCTTCTGACACTGATACAAAACACAGTTCCTCTAATATCCAATGCTTTTCAGTTAGAGCAAGAAACGGGTGAGCGACGTAAAAGATGTACCATTGTTTGAGCTGAAACGTGAGTGAGTTTACCTGAAACTAAGTCTTGCTTGTAGGAACACACAGAGCCTGGGATTTAACTCCATTTCTGAAGAGAAACACACAGCACAGTTCTCCTCCGTGAAACACTCTCTGCTTTAGAGCAAGAAGCACGTTCTTGATATCTAGAGTCTATAATAGAGCCAGAAACTTGAAAGTGTACTCAGAGCAAAAGAACGTTGTTTGCTACACATTCGGACCATTGCTAGTCCAACTCTGCTTCTGAAACTGATACAAACCACTGTTCCTGTAACATGCAATGCTTTTCATTTGAGAGCAAGATACGTGTGAGCTTCTTAAACGATTTATATTCATTTGAGCTGAAAAGTGACTGCGATAACCGGAAATGATTTCTTGCTTGTAGGAAGACACAGAGCCTGGAATTTAACTCCTTTTCTGAAGGGAAACACAGAGCACAGTTCTCAGCCATGAAACATACTCTGCTTTAGAGCAAGAAGCCCGGTCTTGCTTTCTAACAGTCTCTAATACAGCAGGAAACGTGACTGTGGATATAACAAAATAACTGTGTTTCTTACACATACAGACCACATCTAGGTCAACTCTTCTTCTGAAATTGATACAAACCACCGTTCCTCTAACATGCAATGCTTTCCACTTAAGAGCGAGAAACCTGTGAGCTTCGTGAACGATGTAGCTTCCTTTGATCTGAAAAGTGACTGCGTTTACCTGAAATGATGTCCTGCTTGTAGGAAGACACAGAGCCTGGGTTTTAACTCCATTTCTGAAGGGAAACACACAGCACAGTTCTCATCCATGAAACACACTCTGCTTTAGAATAAGAAGCATGCTCTTGCTTTCTAGAGTCTCTAATAGAGCCAGAAATTGAGGGTACTCTGAACAAAAGAACGGTGTTTCCTACACATACGGACCATTGCTTGCTACGCCCACAGCTGTGACACCTGTGTAGCTGTAGCAAGTATGCCGCTGCGCTGGGGCCCAGCAGCTGAAGGGTTGAGGTTGGAGCTTCTCGGAGCATGGCCTCAGGCGGTTCCCCCACAATCAGCAATCGTCATGCAGCCTGAGGATCCCAGGAAGCCCTGGAGAACCAAATGGCCTTGACGACAGTCCTTGTTGGCACTAATCATGATCTTTCTCTGTATGTCTTATCTGTGTCTTCTCCAGTTAACAGCACAACCAGTACAGGTCGGCACCAACATGACTGACCCAGGTCACCTGTACCCGGAGCACCTCCATTTATCAGACCAGTGTATAAGGAAGCTCAAAAGACTTCCTCAAATACATCTCTGGGGTCGTTTCTGTTTAGAGTAGGGCAGCGCGAGCTCTTGTCAGAAACAGCCAAAAAGCCCAAAAATGAAAGTAAAAAATAAAAATGTTACGAGGGAATAAACATAGCATGCCAGACCCTTCTAGAGAGAAAGAGTTAGAGAAAATTCCCCAGCACACACTTCCCGGGGGGTATACACAGTACTTCTTAGGAGGGAGCTAATGGACAGCCCCTAGGTGGACCCCCGAAAGTGGAAGTTACCTAGAGCCGCTCCCATATACAGGAAGTTATGATGATGTTGGGAATAGATGGGTAAATTATGAGGAAAAAGAACAGCTTTGAAAGCAAATGGGTATATGATAGTAAAATATATAACCCAGACTGGCAAGAGTTTGGCTCCCCACAGATGTGGTCACTGGCGCGAGACAGATTTCACAAAATTCTGAGATCATGCCCTCAGACAATAGCCACGGTGAACTCGCGCTGCGGAAGTGATACACAAAAATAGATATGGATGTCTCTTGTTATTGTTTCTTGCTGACTCTGAGTAATTGTAAAAAATAATGGCCTGATGTAACCCCCTGCCAAGTTCCTTGATTGTAAAAGTATATAAGAATTGCCTATACAGAAGTAAAATTGCAGCAGCACATCAACACATGTGTCTGTCTGTCATTCTCCTTGCCGAATCCTGACTTCTCCTTGAGCCTTCTCCCTGGTTTTCCCGCAGTGGTGGTCTCCCTCTGGGTGGTCTGCGGCAATTGCTAGTTCAACTCTGCTTCTGAAACTGATACAAACCACAGTTCCTGTACCATGCAATGCTTTCCAGTTAAGAGTGAGAAACGTGTGAGCTTCGTGAACGATGTAGCTTCATTTGAGCTGAAAAGTGACTGAGTTTACCTGAAAAGATATCTTGCTTATAGGAAGACACAGAGCCTGGGATTTAACTCCATTTCTGAAGGGAAACACAAAGCACAGTTCTCATCCATGAAACACACTCTGCTTTAGAGCAAGAAGCATGCTCATGCTTTCTAGAGTCTCTAATAGAGCCAGAAACTTGAGGGTACTCAGAACAAAAGAATGGTGTTTCCTACACATACGGACCATTGCTAGTTCAACTCTGCTTCTGAAACTGATACAAACCACAGGTCTTCTAATATCCAATGCTTTACAATTAAGAGCAAGAAACTTGTGAGCTACGTGAACGATGTAGCTTTGTTTGAGCGGAAAGGTGACTGAGTTTACGTGAAACGAAGTCTTGCTTGTAGGAAGATACAGAGCCTGTGATTTAACTCCATTTCTGAAGGGAAACACACAGCACAGTTCTCATCCATGAAACACACTCTGCGTATAGGAAGAAGCACGCTCTTGCTTTCTAAGAGTCTCTAATACAGCAGGAAATGTGACTGTGGTCAGAACAAAATAACGGTGTTTCCTACACATACGGATCATATCTAGGTCAACTCTTATTCTGAAACTGATACAAAGCACAGTTCCATTAACATGCAGTGCTTTCCAGTTGAGAGCAAGAAACGTGTGAGCTTTGTTAAGGATGTAGCTTCCTTTGAGCTGAAAAGTGACTGAGTACACCTGAAAAGATGTGTTGCTTGTAGGAAGACACAGAGCCTGGGATTTAACTCCATTTCTGAAGGGAAACACACAGCACAGTTCTCATCCATGAAACACACTCTGCTTTAGAGCAAGATGCACGCTCTTGCTTTCTACAGTCTATAATAGAGCCAGAAACTTGAAAGTGTGCTCAGAACAAAAGAACGGTGTTTCATACACATACGGACCATTGCTAGTTCAACTCTGCTTCTGAAACTGATACAAACCACAAGTCATCTAATATCCAATGCTTTTCAGTTAAGAGCGAGAAACGTGTAAACTTCGTAAACGATTTATATTCATTTGAGTTGAAAAGTGTCTACATTTACCTGAAATGATGTCTTGCTTGTAGGAAGACACAGAGCCTGGGATTTAACTCCTTTTCTGAAGGGAAACACACAGCACAGTTCTCATCCATGAAGCACACTCTGCTTTAGAGCAAGATGCACGCTCTTGCTTTCTACAGTCTATAATAGAGCCAGAAACTTGAAAGTGTGCTCAGAACAAAAGAACGGTGTTTCATACACATACGGACCATTGCTAGTTCAACTCTGCTTCTGAAACTGATACAAACCACAAGTCATCTAACATCCAATGCTTTTCAGTTAAGAGCGAGAAACGTGTAAACTTCGTAAACGATTTATATTCATTTGAGTTCAAAAGTGTCTATGTTACCTGAAATGATGTCTTGCTTGTAGGAAGGCACAGAGCCTGGGATTTAACTCCTTTTCTGAAGGGAAACACACAGCACAGTTCTCATCCATGAAGCACACTCTGCTTTAGAGCAAGAAGCACGCTCTTGCTTTCTAAGAGTCTCTAATACAGCAGGAAACGTGATTGTGGTCAGAACAAAATAACGGTGTATCCTACACATACGGACCATATCTATGTCAAATCTTCTTCTGAAACGGATTCAAACCCCAAGTCATCTAAAATCCAATGCTTTTCAGTTACGAGCGAGAAACATGTGAGCTTCGTAAACGATTTATATTCATTTGAGCTGAAAAGTGTCTACGTTTACCTGAAATGATGTCTTGTTTGTAGGAAGACACAGAGCCTGGAATTTAACTACATTTCTGAAGGGAAACACACAGCACATTTCTCATCCATGAAACATACTCTTCTTTAGATCAAGAAGCACGCTCTTTCTTTCTAAGAGTCTCTAATACAGCAGGAAACGTGACTGTGATCAGAACAAAATAACGGAGTTTCCTACACATACGGACCAAATCTAGGTCAACTATTCTTCTGAAACTGATACAAACCACATTTCGTCTAACATGCAATGCTTTCCATTTAAGAGAGAGAAAAGTGTGAGTTTCGTGAACGATGTAGCTTCCTTTGAGCTGAAAAGTGACTGAGTTTGCCTGAAACCTTGTCTTGTTGTAGTAATACACAGAGCCTGGGATTTAACTCCATTTCTGAAGGGAAACACACAGTACAGTTGTCCTCCATGAAACATACTCTGCTTTAGAGCAAGAAGCATGCTCTTGCTTTCAAGAGTATCTAATAGAACCAGAAACTTGACAGTGTGCTCAGAACAAAAGAACTGTGTTTCCTACACATACGGACCATAGTTAGTTCAACTCTGCTTCTGAAACTCATACAAACCACAAGTCATCTAACATCCAATGCTTTTCAGTTAAGAGCGAGAAAAGTGTGAGCTTTGTAAACGATTTATATTCATTTGAGCTGAAAAGTGACTGAGTTTACCTGAAATGATTTCTTGCTTGTAGGAAGACACAGAGCCTGGGATTTAACTCCATTTCTGAAGGGAAACACACAGCACAGTGTCCTCCATGAAACACACTCTGTTTAGAGCAAGAAGCACGCTCTTGCTTTCTAGAGTCTCTAATAGAGCCTGAAACTTGAAAGTGTGCTCAGAACAAAAGAATGGTGTTCCCTACACATACGGACCATTGCTAGTTCATCTCTGCTTCTGAAATTGATACAAACCACAGGTCCTCTAACATCCAATGCTTTACAGTTAAGAGCAAGAAACGTGTGAGCTACGTTAACGATGTAGCTTTGTTTGAGCTGAAAGCTGACTGAGTTTACGTGAAACGAAGTCTTGCTTGTAGGAAGATACAGAGCCTGTGATTTAACTCCATTTCTGAAGGGAAACACACAGCACAGTTCTCACAATGAAACACACTCTGCGTATAGGAAGAAGCACGCTCTTGCTTTCTAGAGTCTCTAATAAAGCAGGAAACGTGAGTGTGCTCAGAACAAAAGAACGGAGTTTCCTACACATACAGACCATATCTAGGCCAACTCTGCTTCTGACACTGATACAAAACACAGTTCCTCTAATATCCAATGCTTTTCAGTTAGAGCAAGAAACGGGTGAGCGACGTAAAAGATGTACCATTGTTTGAGCTGAAACGTGAGTGAGTTTACCTGAAACTAAGTCTTGCTTGTAGGAACACACAGAGCCTGGGATTTAACTCCATTTCTGAAGAGAAACACACAGCACAGTTCTCCTCCGTGAAACACTCTCTGCTTTAGAGCAAGAAGCACGCTCTTGATATCTAGAGTCTATAATAGAGCCAGAAACTTGAAAGTGTACTCAGAGCAAAAGAACGTTGTTTGCTACACATTCGGACCATTGCTAGTCCAACTCTGCTTCTGAAACTGATACAAACCACTGTTCCTGTAACATGCAATGCTTTTCATTTGAGAGCAAGATACGTGTGAGCTTCTTAAACGATTTATATTCATTTGAGCTGAAAAGTGACTGCGTTTACCGGAAATGATTTCTTGCTTGTAGGAAGACACAGAGCCTGGAATTTAACTCCTTTTCTGAAGGGAAACACAGAGCACAGTTCTCAGCCATGAAACATACTCTGCTTTAGAGCAAGAAGCCCGGTCTTGCTTTCTAACAGTCTCTAATACAGCAGGAAACGTGACTGTGGATATAACAAAATAACTGTGTTTCTTACACATACAGACCACATCTAGGTCAACTCTTCTTCTGAAATTGATACAAACCACCGTTCCTCTAACATGCAATGCTTTCCACTTAAGAGCGAGAAACCTGTGAGCTTCGTGAACGATGTAGCTTCCTTTGATCTGAAAAGTGACTGCGTTTACCTGAAATGATGTCCTGCTTGTAGGAAGACACAGAGCCTGGGTTTTAACTCCATTTCTGAAGGGAAACACACAGCACAGTTCTCATCCATGAAACACACTCTGCTTTAGAATAAGAAGCATGCTCTTGCTTTCTAGAGTCTCTAATAGAGCCAGAAATTGAGGGTACTCTGAACAAAAGAACGGTGTTTCCTACACATACGGACCATTGCTTGCTACGCCCACAGCTGTGACACCTGTGTAGCTGTAGCAAGTATGCCGCTGCGCTGGGGCCCAGCAGCTGAAGGGTTGAGGTTGGAGCTTCTCGGAGCATGGCCTCAGGCGGTTCCCCCACAATCAGCAATCGTCATGCAGCCTGAGGATCCCAGGAAGCCCTGGAGAACCAAATGGCCTTGACGACAGTCCTTGTTGGCACTAATCATGATCTTTCTCTGTATGTCTTATCTGTGTCTTCTCCAGTTAACAGCACAACCAGTACAGGTCGGCACCAACATGACTGACCCAAGTCACCTGTACCCGGAGCACCTCCATTTATCAGACCAGTGTATAAGGAAGCTCAAAAGACTTCCTCAAATACATCTCTGGGGTCGTTTCTGTTTAGAGTAGAGCAGCGCGAGCTCTTGTCAGAAACAGCCAGAAAGCCCAAAAATGAAAGTAAAAAATAAAAATGTTACGAGGGAATAAACATAGCATGCCAGACCCTTCTAGAGAGAAAGAGTTAGAGAAAATTCCCCAGCACACACTTCCCGGGGGGTATACACAGTACTTCTTAGGAGGGAGCTAATGGACAGCCCCTAGGTGGACCCCCGAAAGTGGAAGTTACCTAGAGCCGCTCCCATATACAGGAAGTTATGATGAAGTTGGGAATAGATGGGTAAATTATGAGGAAAAAGAACAGCTTTGAAAGCAAATGGGTATATGATAGTAAAATATATAACCCAGACTGGCAAGAGTTTGGCTCCCCACAGATGTGGTCACTGGCGCGAGACAGATTTCACAAAATTCTGAGATCATGCCCTCAGACAATAGCCACGGTGAACTCGCGCTGCGGAAGTGATACACAAAAATAGATATGGATGTCTCTTGTTATTGTTTCTTGCTGACTCTGAGTAATTGTAAAAAATAATGGCCTGATGTAACCCCCTGCCAAGTTCCTTGATTGTAAAAGTATATAAGAATTGCCTATACAGAAGTAAAATTGCAGCAGCACATCAACACATGTGTCTGTCTGTCATTCTCCTCGCCGAATCCTGACTTCTCCTTGAGCCTTCTCCCTGGTTTTCCCGCAGTGGTGGTCTCCCTCTGGGTGGTCTGCGGCAATTGCTAGTTCAACTCTGCTTCTGAAACTGATACAAACCACAGTTCCTGTACCATGCAATGCTTTCCAGTTAAGAGTGAGAAACGTGTGAGCTTCGTGAACGATGTAGCTTCATTTGAGCTGAAAAGTGACTGAGTTTACCTGAAAAGATATCTTGCTTATAGGAAGACACAGAGCCTGGGATTTAACTCCATTTCTGAAGGGAAACACAAAGCACAGTTCTCATCCATGAAACACACTCTGCTTTAGAGCAAGAAGCATGCTCATGCTTTCTAGAGTCTCTAATAGAGCCAGAAACTTGAGGGTACTCAGAACAAAAAATGGTGTTTCCTACACATACGGACCATTGCTAGTTCAACTCTGCTTCTGAAACTGATACAAACCACAGGTCTTCTAATATCCAATGCTTTACAATTAAGAGCAAGAAACTTGTGAGCTACGTGAACGATGTAGCTTTGTTTGAGTGGAAAGGTGACTGAATTTACGTGAAACGAAGTCTTGCTTGTAGGAAGATACAGAGCCTGTGATTTAACTCCATTTCTGAAGGGAAACACACAGCACAGTTCTCATCCATGAAACACACTCTGCGTATAGGAAGAAGCACGCTCTTGCTTTCTAAGAGTCTCTAATACAGCAGGAAACGTGACTGTGGTCAGAACAAAATAACGGTGTTTCCTACACATACGGATCATATCTAGGTCAACTCTTATTCTGAAACTGATACAAAGCACAGTTCCATTAACATGCAGTGCTTTCCAGTTGAGAGCAAGAAACGTGTGAGCTTTGTTAAGGATGTAGCTTCCTTTGAGCTGAAAAGTGACTGAGTACACCTGAAAAGATGTGTTGCTTGTAGGAAGACACAGAGCCTGGGATTTAACTCCATTTCTGAAGGGAAACACACAGCACAGTTCTCATCCATGAAACACACTCTGCTTTAGAGCAAGATGCACGCTCTTGCTTTCTACAGTCTATAATAGAGCCAGAAACTTGAAAGTGTGCTCAGAACAAAAGAACGGTGTTTCATACACATACGGACCATTGCTAGTTCAACTCTGCTTCTGAAACTGATACAAACCACAAGTCATCTAATATCCAATGCTTTTCAGTTAAGAGCGAGAAACGTGTAAACTTCGTAAACGATTTATATTCATTTGAGTTGAAAAGTGTCTACATTTACCTGAAATGGTGTCTTGCTTGTAGGAAGACACAGAGCCTGGGATTTAACTCCTTTTCTGAAGGGAAACACACAGCACAGTTCTCATCCATGAAGCACACTCTGCTTTAGAGCAAGATGCACGCTCTTGCTTTCTACAGTCTATAATAGAGCCAGAAACTTGAAAGTGTGCTCAGAACAAAAGAACGGTGTTTCATACACATACGGACCATTGCTAGTTCAACTCTGCTTCTGAAACTGATACAAACCACAAGTCATCTAACATCCAATGCTTTTCAGTTAAGAGCGAGAAACGTGTAAACTTCGTAAACGATTTATATTCATTTGAGTTCAAAAGTGTCTATGTTTACCTGAAATGATGTCTTGCTTGTAGGAAGACACAGAGCCTGGGATTTAACTCCTTTTCTGAAGGGAAACACACAGCACAGTTCTCATCCATGAAGCACACTCTGCTTTAGAGCAAGAAGCACGCTCTTGCTTTCTAAGAGTCTCTAATACAGCAGGAAACGTGATTGTGGTCAGAACAAAATAACGGTGTATCCTACACATACGGACCATATCTATGTCAAATCTTCTTCTGAAACGGATTCAAACCCCAAGTCATCTAAAATCCAATGCTTTTCAGTTACGAGCGAGAAACATGTGAGCTTCGTAAACGATTTATATTCATTTGAGCTGAAAAGTGTCTACGTTTACCTGAAATGATGTCTTGTTTGTAGGAAGACACAGAGCCTGGAATTTAACTACATTTCTGAAGGGAAACACACAGCACATTTCTCATCCATGAAACATACTCTTCTTTAGATCAAGAAGCACGCTCTTTCTTTCTAAGAGTCTCTAATACAGCAGGAAACGTGACTGTGATCAGAACAAAATAACGGAGTTTCCTACACATACGGACCAAATCTAGGTCAACTATTCTTCTGAAACTGATACAAACCACATTTCGTCTAACATGCAATGCTTTCCACTTAAGAGAGAGAAAAGTGTGAGTTTCGTGAACGATGTAGCTTCCTTTGAGCTGAAAAGTGACTGAGTTTGCCTGAAACCTTGTCTTGTTGTAATAATACACAGAGCCTGGGATTTAACTCCATTTCTGAAGGGAAACACACAGTACAGTTGTCCTCCATGAAACATACTCTGCTTTAGAGCAAGAAGCACGCTCTTGCTTTCAAGAGTATCTAATAGAACCAGAAACTTGACAGTGTGCTCAGAACAAAAGAACTGTGTTTCCTACACATACGGACCATAGTTAGTTCAACTCTGCTTCTGAAACTCATACAAACCACAAGTCATCTAACATCCAATGCTTTTCAGTTAAGAGCGAGAAAAGTGTGAGCTTTGTAAACGATTTATATTCATTTGAGCTGAAAAGTGACTGCGTTTACCTGAAATGATTTCTTGCTTGTAGGAAGACACAGAGCCTGGGATTTAACTCCATTTCTGAAGGGAAACACACAGCACAGTGTCCTCCATGAAACACACTCTGTTTAGAGCAAGAAGCACGCTCTTGCTTTCTAGAGTCTCTAATAGAGCCTGAAACTTGAAAGTGTGCTCAGAACAAAAGAATGGTGTTCCCTACACATACGGACCATTGCTAGTTCATCTCTGCTTCTGAAATTGATACAAACCACAGGTCCTCTAACATCCAATGCTTTACAGTTAAGAGCAAGAAACGTGTGAGCTACGTTAACGATGTAGCTTTGTTTGAGCTGAAAGCTGACTGAGTTTACGTGAAACGAAGTCTTGCTTGTAGGAAGATACAGAGCCTGTGATTTAACTCCATTTCTGAAGGGAAACACACAGCACAGTTCTCACAATGAAACACACTCTGCGTATAGGAAGAAGCACGCTCTTGCTTTCTAGAGTCTCTAATAAAGCAGGAAACGTGAGTGTGCTCAGAACAAAAGAACGGAGTTTCCTACACATACAGACCATATCTAGGCCAACTCTGCTTCTGACACTGATACAAAACACAGTTCCTCTAATATCCAATGCTTTTCAGTTAGAGCAAGAAACGGGTGAGCGACGTAAAAGATGTACCATTGTTTGAGCTGAAACGTGAGTGAGTTTACCTGAAACTAAGTCTTGCTTGTAGGAACACACAGAGCCTGGGATTTAACTCCATTTCTGAAGAGAAACACACAGCACAGTTCTCCTCCGTGAAACACTCTCTGCTTTAGAGCAAGAAGCACGCTCTTGATATCTAGAGTCTATAATAGAGCCAGAAACTTGAAAGTGTACTCAGAGCAAAAGAACGTTGTTTGCTACACATTCGGACCATTGCTAGTCCAACTCTGCTTCTGAAACTGATACAAACCACTGTTCCTGTAACATGCAATGTTTTTCATTTGAGAGCAAGATACGTGTGAGCTTCTTAAACGATTTATATTCATTTGAGCTGAAAAGTGACTGCGTTTACCGGAAATGATTTCTTGCTTGTAGGAAGACACAGAGCCTGGAATTTAACTCCTTTTCTGAAGGGAAACACAGAGCACAGTTCTCAGCCATGAAACATACTCTGCTTTAGAGCAAGAAGCCCGCTCTTGCTTTCTAAGAGTCTCTAATACAGCAGGAAACGTGACTGTGGATATAACAAAATAACTGTGTTTCTTACACATACAGACCACATCTAGGTCAACTCTTCTTCTGAAATTGATACAAACCACCGTTCCTCTAACATGCAATGCTTTCCACTTAAGAGCGAGAAACCTGTGAGCTTCGTGAACGATGTAGCTTCCTTTGATCTGAAAAGTGACTGCGTTTACCTGAAATGATGTCCTGCTTGTAGGAAGACACAGAGCCTGGGTTTTAACTCCATTTCTGAAGGGAAACACACAGCACAGTTCTCATCCATGAAACAAACTCTGCTTTAGAATACGAAGCATGCTCTTGCTTTCTAGAGTCTCTAATAGAGCCAGAAATTGAGGGTACTCTGAACAAAAGAACAGTGTTTCCTACACATATGGACCATTGCTTGCTACGCCCACAGCTGTGACACCTGTGTAGCTGTAGCAAGTATGCCGCTGCGCTGGGGCCCAGCAGCTGAAGGGTTGAGGTTGGAGCTTCTCGGAGCGTGGCATCAGGCGGTTCCCCCACAATCAGCAATCGTCATGCAGCCTGAGGATCCCAGGAAGCCCTGGAGAACCAAATGGCCTTGACGACAGTCCTTGTTGGCACTAATCATGATCTTTCTCTGTATGTCTTATCTGTGTCTTCTCCAGTTAACAGCACAACCAGTACAGGTCGGCACCAACATGACTGACCCAGGTCACCTGTACCCGGAGCACCTCCATTTATCAGACCAGTGTATAAGGAAGCTCAAAAGACTTCCTCAAATACATCTCTGGGGTCGTTTCTGTTTAGAGTAGAGCAGCGCGAGCTCTTGTCAGAAACAGCCAGAAAGCCCAAAAATGAAAGTAAAAAATAAAAATGTTACGAGGGAATAAACATAGCATGCCAGACCCTTCTAGAGAGAAAGAGTTAGAGAAAATTCCCCAGCACACACTTCCCGGGGGGTATACACAGTACTTCTTAGGAGGGAGCTAATGGACAGCCCCTAGGTGGACCCCCGAAAGTGGAAGTTACCTAGAGCCGCTCCCATATACAGGAAGTTATGATGAAGTTGGGAATAGATGGGTAAATTATGGGGAAGAAGAACAGCTTTGAAAGCAAATGGGTATATGATAGTAAAATATATAACCCAGACTGGCAAGAGTTTGGCTCCCCACAGATGTGGTCACTGGCGCGAGACAGATTTCACAAAATTCTGAGATCATGCCCTCAGACAATAGCCACGGTGAACTCGTGCTGCGGAAGTGATACACAAAAATAGATATGGATGTCTCTTGTTATTGTTTCTTGCTGACTCTGAGTAATTGTAAAAATAATGGCCTGATGTAACCCCCTGCCAAGTTCCTTGATTGTAAAAGTATATAAGCATTGCCTATACAGAAGTAAAATTGCAGCAGCACATCAACACATGTGTCTGTCTGTCATTCTCCTCGCCAATTCCTGACTTCTCCTTGAGCCTTCTCCCTGGTTTTCCCGCAGTGGTGGTCTCCCTCTGGGTGGTCTGCGGCAATTGCTAGTTCAACTCTGCTTCTGAAACTGATACAAACCACAGTTCCTGTACCATGCAATGCTTTCCAGTTAAGAGTGAGAAACGTGTGAGCTTCGTGAACCATGTAGCTTCATTTGAGCTGAAAAGTGACTGAGTTTACCTGAAAAGATATCTTGCTTATAGGAAGACACAGAGCCTGGGATTTAACTCCATTTCTGAAGGGAAACACAAAGGACAGTTCTCATCCATGAAACACACTCTGCTTTAGAGCAAGATGCACGCTATTGCTTTCTACAGTCTATAATAGAGCCAGAAACTTGAAAGTGTGCTCAGAACAAAAGAACGGTGTTTCATACACATACGGACCATTGCTAGTTCAACTCTGCTTCTGAAACTGATACAAACCACAAGTCATCTAACATCCAATGCTTTTCAGTTAAGAGCGAGAAACGTGTAAACTTCGTAAACGATTTATATTCATTTGAGTTGAAAAGTGTCTACGTTTACCTGAAATGATGTCTTGCTTGTAGGAAGACACAGAGCCTGGAATTTAAGAACATTTCTGAAGGGAAACACACAGCACATTTCTCATCCATGAAACACACTCTGCTTTAGATCAAGAAGCACGATCGTTCTTTCTAAGACTCTCTAATACAGCAGGAAACGTGACTGTGGTCAGAACAAAATAACGGTGTTTCCTACACATACGGACCAAATCTAGGTCAACTCTTCTTCTGAAACTGATACAAACCACATTTCCTCTAACAATCAATGCTTTCCACTTAAGAGAGAGAAACGTGTGAATTTCGTGAACGATGTAGCTTCCTTTGATCTGAAAAGTGACTGCGTTTACCTGAAATGATGTCCTGCTTGTAGGAAGACACAGAGCCAGGGATTTCACTCCATTTCTGAAGGGAAACACACAGCACAGTTGTCCTCCGTGAAACATACTCTGCTTTAGAGCAAGAAGCACGCTCTTGCTTTCAAGATTATCTAATAGAGCCAGAAACTTGACAGTGGGCTCAGAACAAAAGAATGGTGTTTCCTACACATACGGACCATAGCTAGTTCAACTCTGCTTCTGAAACTGATACAAACCAAAAGTCATCTAACATCCAATGCTTTTCAGTTAAGAGCGAGAAACGTGTGAGCTTCGAAAACTATTTATATTCATTTGAGCTGAAAAGTGACTGCGTTTACCTGAAATGATGTCTTACTTGTAGGAAGACACAGCGCCTGGAATAAACTCCTTTTCTGAAGGGAAACACACAGCACAGTTCTCATCCAAGAAGCATACTCTGCTTTAGAGCAAGATGCACGCTCTTGCTTTCTACAGTCTATAATAGAGCCAGAAACTTGAAAGTGTGCTCAGAACAAAAGAACGGTGTTTCATACACATATGGTCCATTGCTAGTTCAACTCTGCTTCTGAAACTGATACAAACCACATTTCCTCTAACATGCAATGCTTTCCACTTAAGAGAGAGAAACGTGTGAGTTTCGTGAACGATGTAGCTTTCTTTGAGCTGAAAAGTGACTGAGTTTACCTGAAAAGATGTCTTGCTTGTAGGAAGACACAGAGCCTGGGATTTAACTCCATATCTGAAGGGAAACAAACAGCACAGTTCTCACCATGAAACACACTCCGCCTATAGGAAGAAGCGCGCTCCTGCTTTCTAGTGTCTCTAGTAGAGCAGGAAACGTGAGTGTGCTCAGAACAAAATAATTTTGTTTCCTACACATAAAGACCATATCTAGTCCAACTCTACTTCTGAAACTGATACCAACCACAGGTCCTCTAATATCCAATGCCTTTCAGTTAGAGCAAGAAACGGGTGAGCTACATAAAAGATGTAGATAGTTTGAATGCAAGGTGACTGATTTTACATGAAATGAAGTATTGCTTGTAGGAAGACACAGAGCATGGGATTTAACTCCATTTCTGAAGGGAAACACACAGCACAGTTGTCCTCCGTGAAACATACTCTGCTTTAGAGCAAGAAGCACGCTCTTGCTTTCAAGAGTATCTAATAGAGCCAGGAACTTGACAGTGGGCTCAGAACAAAAGAACGGTGTTTCCTAAACATACGGACCATAGCTAGTTCAACTCTGCTTCTGAAACTGATACAAACCACAAGTCATCTAACATCCAATGCTTTTCAGTTAAGAGCGAGAAACGTGTAAACTTCGTAAACGATTTATATTCATTTGAGTTGAAAAGTGTCTACGTTTACCTGAAATGATGTCTTGCTTGTAGGAAGACACAGAGCCTGGAATTTAAGAACATTTCTGAAGGGAAACACACAGCACATTTCTCATCCATGAAACACACTCTGCTTTAGATCAAGAAGCACGATCTTTCTTTCTAAGACTCTCTAATACAGCAGGAAACGTGACTGTGGTCAGAACAAAATAACGGTGTTTACTACACATACGGACCAAATCTAGGTCAACTCTTCTTCTGAAACTGATACAAACCACATTTCCTCTAACAATCAATGCTTTCCACTTAAGAGAGAGAAACGTGTGAATTTCGTGAACGATGTAGCTTCCTTTGAGCTGAAAAGTGACTGAGTTTACCTGAAAAGATGTCTTGCTTGTAGGAAGACACAGAGCCTGGGATTTAACTCCATTTCTGAAGGGAAACACACAGCACAGTTCTCAGCCATGAAACATACTCTGCTTTAGAGCAAGAAGCCCGCTCTTGCTTTCTAAGTGTCTCTAATACAGCAGGAAACGTGACTGTGGATATAACAAAATAACTGTGTTTCTTACACATACAGACCACATCTAGGTCAACTCTTCTTCTGAAATTGATACAAACCACCGTTCCTCTAACATGTAATGCTTTCCACTTAAGAGCGAGAAACCTGTGAGCTTCGTGAACGATGTAGCTTCCTTTGATCTGAAAAGTGACTGCGTTTACCTGAAATGATGTCCTGCTTGTAGGAAGACACAGAGCCTGGGATTTCACTCCATTTCTGAAGGGAAACACACAGCACAGTTGTCCTCCGTGAAACATACTCTGCTTTAGAGCAAGAAGCACGCTCTTGCTTTCAAGAGTATCTAATAGAACCAGAAACTTGACAGTGTGCTCAGAACAAAAGAACTGTGTTTCCTACACATACGGACCATAGCTCGTTCAACTCTGCTTCTGAAACTGATACAAACCAAAAGTCATCTAACATCCAATGCTTTTCAGTTAAGAGCGAGAAACGTGTGAGCTTCGAAAACTATTTATATTCATTTGAGCTGAAAAGTGACTGCGTTTACCTGAAATGATGTCTTACTTGTAGGAAGACACAGCGCCTGGAATAAACAACCTTTTCTGAAGGGAAACACACAGCACAGTTCTCATCCAAGAAGCATACTCTGCTTTAGAGCAAGATGCACGCTCTTGCTTTCTACAGTCTATAATAGAGCCAGAAACTTGAAAGTGTGCTCAGAACAAAAGAACGGTGTTTCATACACATACGGTCCATTGCTAGTTCAACTCTGCTTCTGAAACTGATACAAACCACATTTCCTCTAACATGCAATGCTTTCCACTTAAGAGAGAGAAACGTGTGAGTTTCGTGAACTATGTAGCTTCCTTTGAGCTGAAAAGTGACTGAGTTTACCTGCAAAGTTGTCTTGCTTGTAGGAAGACACAGAGCCTGGGATTTAACTCCATATCTGAAGGGAAACAAACAGCACAGTTCTCACCATGAAACACACTCCGCCTATAGGAAGAAGCGCGCTCATGCTTTCTAGTGTCTCTAGTAGAGCAGGAAACGTGAGTGTGCTCAGAACAAAATAATTGAGTTTCCTACACATAAAGACCATATCTAGTCCAACTCTACTTCTGAAACTGATACCAACCACAGGTCCTCTAATATCCAATGCCTTTCAGTTAGAGCAAGAAACGGGTGAGCTACATAAAAGATGTAGATAGTTTGAATGCAAGGTGACTGATTTTACGTGAAATGAAGTATTGCTTGTAGGAAGACACAGAGCATGGGATTTAACTCCATTTCTGAAGGGAAACACACAGCACAGTTGTCCTCCGTGAAACATACTCTGCTTTAGAGCAAGAAGCACGCTCTTGCTTTCAAGAGTATCTAATAGAGCCAGGAACTTGACAGTGTGCTCAGAACAAAAGAACGGTGTTTCCTACACATACGGACCATAGCTAGTTCAACTCTGCTTCTGAAACTGATACAAACCACAAGTCATCTAACATCCAATGCTTTTCAGTTAAGAGCGAGAAACGTGTAAACTTCGTAAACGATTTATATTCATTTGAGTTGAAAAGTGTCTATGTTTACCTGAAATGATGTCTTGCTTGTAGGAAGACACAGAGCCTGGAATTTAAGAACATTTCTGAAGGGAAACACACAGCACATTTCTCATCCATGAAACACACTCTGCTTTAGATCAAGAAGCACGATCTTTCTTTCTAAGACTCTCTAATACAGCAGGAAACGTGACTGTGGTCAGAACAAAATAACGGTGTTTACTACACATACGGACCAAATCTAGGTCAACTCTTCTTCTGAAACTGATACAAACCACATTTCCTCTAACAATCAATGCTTTCCACTTAAGAGAGAGAAACGTGTGAATTTCGTGAACGATGTAGCTTCCTTTGAGCTGAAAAGTGACTGAGTTTACCTGAAAAGATGTCTTGCTTGTAGGAAGACACAGAGCCTGGGATTTAACTCCATTTCTGAAGGGAAACACACAGCACAGTTCTCAGCCATGAAACATACTCTGCTTTAGAGCAAGAAGCCCGCTCTTGCTTTCTAAGAGTCTCTAATACAGCAGGAAACGTGACTGTGGATATAACAAAATAACTGTGTTTCTTACACATACAGACCACATCTAGGTCAACTCTTCTTCTGAAATTGATACAAACCACCGTTCCTCTAACATGTAATGCTTTCCACTTAAGAGCGAGAAACCTGTGAGCTTCATGAACGATGTAGCTTCCTTTGATCTGAAAAGTGACTGCGTTTACCTGAAATGATGTCCTGCTTGTAGGAAGACACAGAGCCTGGGATTTCACTCCATTTCTGAAGGGAAACACACAGCACAGTTGTCCTCCGTGAAACATACTCTGCTTTAGAGCAAGAAGCACGCTCTTGCTTTCAAGATTATCTAATAGAGCCAGAAACTTGACAGTGGGCTCAGAACAAAAGAACGGTGTTTCCTACACATACGGACCATAGCTCGTTGAACTCTGCTTCTGAAACTGATACAAACCAAAAGTCATCTAATATCCAATGCTTTTCAGTTAAGAGCGAGAAACGTGTGAGCTTCGAAAACTATTTATATTCATTTGAGCTGAAAAGTGACTGCGTTTACCTGAAATGATGTCTTACTTGTAGGAAGACACAGCGCCTGGAATAAACTCCTTTTCTGAAGGGAAACACACAGCACAGTTCTCATCCAAGAAGCATACTCTGCTTTAGAGCAAGATGCACGCTCTTGCTTTCTACAGTCTATAATAGAGCCAGAAACTTGAAAGTGTGCTCAGAACAAAAGAACGGTGTTTCACACACATACGGTCCATTGCTAGTTCAACTCTGCTTCTGAAACTGATACAAACCACATTTCCTCTAACATGCAATGCTTTCCACTTAAGAGAGAGAAACGTGTGAGTTTCGTGAACGATGTAGCTTCCTTTGAGCTGAAAAGTGACTGAGTTTACCTGAAAAGATGTCTTGCTTGTAGGAAGACACAGAGCCTGGGATTTAACTCCATATCTGAAGGGAAACAAACATCACAGTTCTCACCATGAAACACACTCTGCCTATAGGAAGAAGCGCGCTCATGCTTTCTAGAGTCTCTAGTAGAGCAGGAAACGTGAGTGTGCTCCGAACAAAACAATTGAGTTTCCTACACATAAAGACCATATCTAGTCCAACTCTACTTCTGAAACTGATACCAACCACAGGTCCTCTAATATCCAATGCCTTTCAGTTAGAGCAAGAAACGGGTGAGCTACATAAAAGATGTAGATAGTTTGAATGCAAGGTGACTGATTTTACGTGAAATGAAGTATTGCTTGTAGGAAGACACAGAGCATGGGATTTAACTCCATTTCTGAAGGGAAACACACAGCACAGTTGTCCTCCGTGAAACATACTCTGCTTTAGAGCAAGAAGCACGCTCTTGCTTTCAAGAGTATCTAATAGAGCTAGGAACTTGACAGTGGGCTCAGAACAAAAGAACGGTGTTTCCTACACATACGGACCATAGCTAGTTCAACTCTGCTTCTGAAACTGATACAAAACAAAAGTCATCTAACATCCCATGCTCTTCATTTTAGAGCGATAAACGTGTGAGCTTCAAAAACGATTTATATTCATTTGAGCGAAAAGTGACTCCGTTTACCTGAAATGATGTCTTGCTTGTAGGAAGACACAGAGCCTGGAATAAACTCCTTTTCTGAAGGGAAACACAGAGCACAGTTCTCATCCATGAAGCAAACTCTGCTTTAGAGCAAGAAGCACGCTCTTGCTTTCTAAGAGTCTCTAATACAGCAGGAAACGTGATTGTGGTCAGAACAAAATAACGTTGTTTCCTACACATACGGACCATATCTCGGTCAAATCGTCTTCTGTAACTGATTCAAACCCCATGCCATCTAACATCCAATGCTTTTCAGTTACGAGCGAGAACCATGTGAGCTTCATAAATGATTTATATTCATTTGAGCTGAAAAGTGACTGTGTTTACCTGAAATGAGGTCTTGCTTGTGGGAAGACACAGAGCCTGGAATGTAATTCCATTTCTGAAGGGAAACACACAGCACAGTTCTCATCCATGAAACACACTCTGCGTATAGGAAGAAGCACGTTCTTGCTTTCTAGAGTCTCTAATAGAGCAGGAAACGTGAGTGTGCTCAGAACAAAATAACGGAATTTCCTACACATACAGTCCATAGCTAGTCCAACTCTGCTTCTGAAACTAAGACAAACCACAGTTTCTCTAATATCCAATGCTTTTCAGTTAGAGCAAGAAACGGGTGAGCTACGTAAAAGATGTAGCTTTGTTTGAACTGAAACGTGAGTGAGTTTACCTGAAACGAAGTCTTGCTTGTAGGAAGACACAGAGCCTGGGATTTAACTTCATTTCAGAAGGGAAACACACAGCACAGTTGTCCTCCATGAAACACACTCTGCTTTAGAGCAAGAAGCACGCTCTTGCTTTCTAGAGTCTCTAATAGAGCCAGAAACTTGAAAGGGTGCCCAGAACAAAAGAACGGTGTTCCCTACACATATGGACCATTGCTAATTCAACTCTGCTTCTGAAACTGATACAAACCACAGTTCAGGTAACATGCAATGCTTTCCAGTTAAGAGCGAGAAATGTGTCAGCTTCGTGAACGATTTATATTCATTTGAGCTGAAAAGTGACTCCGTTTACCTGAAATGATGTCTTGCTTGTAGGAAGACACAGAGCCTGGAATAAACTCCTTTTCTGAAGGGAAACACACAGCACAGTTCTCATCCATGAAGCAAACTCTGCTTTAGAGCAAGAAGCACGCTCTTGCTTTCTAAGAGTCTCTAATACCGCAGGAAACGTGATTGTGGTCAGAACAAAATAACGTTGTTTCCTACACATACAGACCATATCGGTCAAATCGTCTTCTGTAACTGATTCAAACCCCATGCCATCTAACATGAATGCTTTTCAGTTACGAGCGAGAACCATGTGAGCATCGTAAATGATTTATATTCATTTGAGCTGAAAAGTGACTGTGTTTACCTGAAATGAGGTCTTGCTTGTGGGAAGACACAGAGCCTGGAATGTAATTCCATTTCTGAAGGGAAACACACAGCACAGTTCTCATCCATGAAACACACTCTGCTTTAGAGCAAGAAGCAGGCTCTTGCTTTCTAAGAGTCTCTAATACAGCAAGAAACGTGACTGTGGTCAGAACAAAATAACGGTGTTTCCTACACATACGGACCATATCTAGGTCAACTCTTCTTCTGAAACTGATACAAAGCACAGTTCCATTAACATGCAATGCTTTCCACTTAAGAGCGAGAAACCTGTGAGCTTCGTGAACGATGTAGCTTCCTTTGAGCTGAAAAGTGACTGCGTTTACCTGAAATGATGTCCTGCTTGTAGGAAGACAGAGAGCCTGGGATTTAACTCCACTTCTGAAGGGAAACACACAGCACAGTTCTCATCCATGAAACACACTCTGCTTAGAACACGAAGCATGCTCTTGCTTTCCAGAGTCTCTAATAGAGCCAGAAATTGAGGGTACTCTAAACAAAAGAACAGTGTTTCCTACACATACGGACCATTACTATTTCAACTCTGCTTCTGAAACTGATACAAACCACAGGTCTTCTAACATCCAATGCTTTACAGTTAAGAGCAAGTAACGTGTGAGCTACTTGAACAATGTAGCTTTGTTTGAGCTGAAAGTTGATTTGTTTACGTGAAAGGAAGTCTTGCTTGTAGGAAGACACAAAGCCTGGGATTTAACTCCATTTCTGAAGGGAAACACACAGCACAATTGTCCTCCGTGAAACACACTCTGCTTTAGAGCAAGAAGCACGCTCTTGCTTTCTATAGTCTCTAATAGACCCAGAAACTTGAAACTGTGCTCAGAACAAAAGAACGGTGTTTCCTACACATACGGGCCATTGCTAGTTCAACTCTTCTTCTGAAACTGATACAAACCACAGTTCCTCTAACATGCAATGCTTTCCACTTAAGAGAGAGAAACGTGTGAGTTTCGTGAACGATGTAGCTTCCTTTGAGCTGAAAAGTTACTGAGTTTACCTGAAAAGATGTCTTGCTTGTAGGAAGACACAGAGCCTGGGATTTAACTCCATATCTGAAGGGAAACAAACAGCACAGTTCTCAACATGAAACACACTCTGCCTATAGGAAGAAGCCCGCTCATGCTTTCTAGAGTCTCTAGTAGAGCAGGAAATGTGAGTGTGCTCAGAACAAAATAATTGAGTTTCCTACACATAAAGACCATATCTAGTCCAACTCTGCTTCTGAAACTGATACCAACCACAGGTCCTCTAATATCCAATGCTTTTCAGTTAGAGCAAGAAACGGGTGAGCTACATAAAATATGTAGATTGTTTGAGTGCAAGGTGACTGATTTTACGTGAAATGAAGTATTGCTTGTAGGAAGACACAGAGCATGGGATTTAACTCCATTTCTGAAGGGAAACACACAGCACAGTTGTCCTCCGTGAAACATACTCTGCTTTAGAGTGAGAAGCACGCAAACATACTCTGCTTTAGAGCAAGAAGCACGCTCTTGCTTTCAAGAGTATCTAATAGAGCCAGAAACTTGACAGTGGGCTCAGAACAAAAGACTGGTGTTTCCTACACATACGGACCATAGCTAGTTCAACTCTGCTTCTGAAACTGATACAGACCAAAAGTCATCTAACATCCAATGCTTTTCATTTTAGAGCTAGAAACGTGTGAGCTTAGAAAACGATTTATATTCATTTGAGCTGAAAAGTGACTGCGATAACCTGATAAGATTTCTTGCATGTAGGAAGACACAGAGCCTGGAATTTAACTCCTTTTCTGAAGGGAAACACACTGCACAGTTCTCATCCATGAAACACACTCTGCTTTAGAGCAAGAAGCACGCTCTTGCTTTCTAAGACTCTCTAATACAGCAGGAAACGTGATGGTGGTCAGAACAAAATAACGTTGTTTCCTACACATACAGACCATATCTAGGTCAAATCGTCTTCTGAAACTGATTCAAACCCCAAGTCATCTAACATCCAATGCTTTTCAGTTACGAGCGAGAACCATGTGAGCTTCGTAAACGATTTATATTCATTTGAGCTGAAAAGTGACTGTGTTTACCTGAAATGAGGTCTTGCTTGTAGGAAGACACAGAGCCTGGAATGTAACTCCATTTCTGAAGGGAAACACACAGCACAGTACTCATCCATGAACCACACTCTGCTTTAGAGCAAGAAGCAGGCTCTTGCTTTCTAAGAGTCTCTAATACAGCAAGAAACGTGACTGTGCTCAGAACAAAATAACAGTGTTTCCTACACATACGGACCATATCTAGGTCAACTCTTCTTCTGAAACTGATACAAAGCACAGTTCCATTAACATGCAATGCTTTCCACTTAAGAGCGAGAAACCTGTGAGCTTCGTGAACGATGTAGCTTCCTTTGAGCTGAAAAGTGACTGTGTTTACCTGAAATAATGTCCTGCTTGTAGGAAGACACAGAGCCTGGGATTTAACTCCATTTCTGAAGGGAAACACACAGCACAGTTCTCATCCATGAAACACACTCTGCTTTAGAACACGAAGCATGCTCTTGCTTTCCAGAGTCTCTAATAGAGCCAGAAATTTAGGGTACTCTGAACAAAAGAACGGTGTTTCCTACACATACTGACCATTACTAGTTCAACTCTGCTTCTGAAACTGATACAAACCACAGGTCTTCTAACGTCCAATGCTTTACATTTAAGAGCAAGAAACGTGTGAGCTACTTGAACGATGTATCTTTGTTTTAGCTGAAAGGTGACTTTGTTTACGTGAAACGAAGTCTTGCTTGTAGGAAGACACAAAGCGTGGGATTTAACTCCATTTCTGAAGGGAAACACACAGCACAATTGTCCTCTGTGAAACACACTCTGCTTTAGAGCAAGAAGCACGCTCTTGCTTTCTAGAGTCTCGAATAGACCCAGAAACCTGAAACTGTGCTCAGAACAAAAGAACGGTGTTTCCTACACATACGGGCCATTGGTAGTTCAACTCTGCTTTTGAAACTGATACAAAGCATAGTTCCATTAACATGCAATGCTTTCCAGTTAATAGCGGGAATTGTGTGAGCTTCGTGAACGATGTAGCTTCCTTTGAGCTGAAAAGTGACTGAGTTTACCTGAAATGATGTCTTGCTTGTAGGAAGACACAGAGCCTGGGATTAAACTCCATTTTTGAAGGGCAACACACAGCACAGTTCTCATGCATGAAACACACTCTGCTTTAGAGCAAGAAGCATGCTCTTGCTTTCTAGAGACTCTAATAGAGCAGGAAATGTGAGTGTGCTCAGAACAAAAGAATGGTGTTTCCTACACGTACAGACCATAGCTAGTTCAACTCTGCTTCTGAAACTGATACAAACCACAAGTCATCTAACATCCAATGCTTTTCAGTTACGAGCGAGAAACGTGTGAGCTTCGAAAACGATTTATATTAATTTGAGCTGAAAAGTGACTGCGTTTACCTGAAATGAGGTCTTGCTTGTAGGAAGCCACAGAGCCTGGAATTTAACTCCTTTTCTGAAGGGAAACACACAGCACAGTTCTCAACCATGAAACACACTCTGCTTTAGAATACGAAGCATGCTCTTGCTTTCTAGAGTCTCTAATAGAGCCAGAATTTGAGGGTACTCTGAACAAAAGAATGGTGTTTCTTACACATACGGACCATTGCTAGTACAACTCTGTTTCTGACACTGATACAAACCACAGGTCCTCTAACATCCCATGCTTTACAGTTAAGAGCAAGAAACGTGTGAGCTACGTGAACGATGTAGCTTTGTTTGAGCTGAAAGCTGACTGAGTTTACGTGAAACGAAGTCTTGCTTGTAGGAAGATATAGAGCCTGAGTTTTAACTCCATTTCTGAAGGGAAAGACACAGCACAGTTCTTACGACGAAACTCACTCTGCGTATAGGAAGAAGCACGCTCTTGCTTTCTAGAGTCTCTAATAGAGCAGGAAACGTGAGTGTGCTCAGAACAAAATAACGGAGTTTCCTACACATACAGTCCATAGCTAGTCCAACTCTGCTTCTGAAACTAATACAAACCACAGTTTCTCTAATATCCAATGCTTTTCAGTTAGAGCAAGAAACGGGTGAGCTACGTAAAAGATGTAGCTTTGTTTGAACTGAAACGTGAGTGAGTTTACCTGAAACGAAGTCTTGCTTGTAGGAAGACACAGAGCCTGGGATTTAACTTCATTTCGGAAGGGAAAACACAGCACAGTTGTCCTCCATGAAACACACTCTGCTTTAGAGCAAGAAGCACGCTCTTGCTTTCTAGAGTCTCTAATAGAGCCAGAAACTTGAAAGTGTGCCCAGAACAAAAGAACGGTGTTCCCTACACATATGGACCATTGCTAGTTCAACTCTGCTTCTGAAACTGATACAAACCAGAGTTCAGGTAACATGCAATGCTTTCCAGTTAAGAGCGAGAAACGTGTCAGCTTCGTGAACGATTTATATTCATTTGAGCTGAAAAGTGACTGCGATTACCTGAAAAGATTTCTTGCATGTAGGAAGACACAGAGCCTGGAATTTAACTCCTTTTCTGAAGGGAAGCACACAGCACAGTTCTCATCCATGAATCACACTCTGCTTTAGAGCAAGAAGCCCGCTCTTGCTTTCTAAGAGTCTCTAATACAGCAGGAAACGTGACTGTGGTCAGAACAAAATAACGGTGTTTCCTACACATACGGACCAAATCTAGGTTAACTCTACTTCTGAAACTGATACAAACCACAGTTCCTCTAACATGCAATGCTTTCCACTTAAGAGAGAGAAACGTGTGAGTTTCGTGAACGATGTAGCTTCCTTTGAGCTGAAAAGTTACTGAGTTTACCTGAAAAGATGTCTTGCTTGTAGGAAGACACAGAGCCTGGGATTTAACTCCATATCTGAAGGGAAACAAACAGCACAGTTCTCAACATGAAACACACTCTGCCTATAGGAAGAAGCCCGCTCATGCTTTCTAGAGTCTCTAATAGAGCAGGAAACGTGAGTGTGCTCAGAACAAAGAATGGTGTTTCCTACACATACAGACCATAGCTAGTTCAACTCTGCTTCTGAAACTCATACAAACCACAAGTCATCCAACATCCAATGCTTTTCAGTTAAGAGCGAGAAACGTGTGAGCTTCGAAAACGATTTATATTCATTTGAGCTGAAAAGTGACTGTGTTTACCTCAAATGATGTCTTGCTTGTAGGAAGCCACAGAGCCTGGAATTTAACTCCTTTTCTGAAGGGAAACAGACAGCACAGTTCTCATCCATGAATCACACTCTGCTTTAGAGCAAGAAGCACGCTCTTGCTTTCTAAGAGTCTCTAATACAGCAGGAAACGTGATTTTGGTCAGAAAAAAAGAACGTTGTTTCCTACACATACGGACCATATCTCGGTCAAATCGTCTTCTGAAACTGATTCAAACCCCAAGTCATCTAACATCCAATGCTTTTCAGTTACGAGCGAGAACCATGTGAGCTTCGTAAACGATTTATATTCATTTGAGCTGAAAAGTGACTGCGTTACCTAAAATGAGGTCTTGCTTGTAGGAAGACACAGAGCCTGGAATTTAACTCCACTTCTGAAGAGAAACACACAGCACAGTTCTCATCCATGAAACACACTCTGCTTTAGAACACAAAGCATGCTCTTGCTTTCCAGAGTCTCTAATAGAGCCAGAAATTGAGGGTACTCTGAACAAAAGAACGGTGTTTCCTACACATACGGACCATTATTAGTTCAACTCTGCTTCTGAAACTGATACAAACCACAGGTCCTCTAACATCCAATGCTTTACAGTTAAGAGCAAGAAACGTGTGAGCTACTTGAACGATGTAGCTTTGTTTGAGCTGAAAGGTGACTTTGTTTACGTGAAACCAAGTCTTGCTTGTAGGAAGACACAAACACTGGGATTTAACTCCATTTCTGAAGGGAAACACACAGCACAATTGTCCTCTGTGAAACACACTCTGCTTTAGAGCAAGAAGCACGCTCTTGCTTTCTAGAGTCTCTAATAGACCCAGAAACTTGAAACTGTGCTCAGAACAAAAGAACGGTGTTTCCTACACATACGGGCCATTGCTAGTTCAACTCTGCTTCTGAAACTGATACAAAGCATAGTTCCATTAACATGCAATGCTTTCCAGTTAATAGCGGGAATCGTGTGAGCTTCGTGAACGATGTAGCTTCCTTTGAGCTGAAAAGTGACTGAGTTTACCTGAAATGATGTCTTGCTTGTAGGAAGACACAGAGACTGGGATTTAACTCCATTTTTGAAGGGCAACACACAGCACAGTTCTCATGCATGAAACACACTCTGCTTTAGAGCAAGAAGCATGCTCTTGCTTTCTAGAGTCTCTAATAGAGCAGGAAACGTGAGTGTGCTCAGAACAAAGAATGGTGTTTCCTACACATACAGACCATAGCTAGTTCAACTCTGCTTCTGAAACTGATACAAACCACAGTTCAGGTAACATGCAATGCTTTCCAGTTAAGAGCGAGAAACGTGTGAGCTTCGTAAACGATTTATATTCATTTGAGCTGAAAAGTGACTGCGATTACCTGAAAAGATTTCTTGCTTGTAGGAAGACACAGAGCCTGGAATTTAACTCCTTTTCTGAAGGGAAACACCCAGCACAGTTCTCATCCATGAAACACACTCTGCTTTAGAGCAAGAAGCCCGCTCTTGCTTTCTAAGAGTCTCTAATACAGCAGGAAACGTGATTGTGGTCAAAACAAAATAACGTTGTTTCCTACACAAACCACCATATCTCGGTCAAATCGTCTTCTGAAACTGATTCAAACCCCAAGTCATCCAATATCCAATGCTTTTCAGTTACGAGCGAGAACCATGTGAGCTTCGTAAACGATTTATATTCATTTGAGCTGAAAAGTGACTGCGTTTACCTGAAATGAGGTCTTGCTTGTAGGAAGACACAGAGCCTGGAATGTAACTCCATTTCTGAAGGGAAACACACAGCACAGTTCTCATCCATGAAACACACTCTGCTTTAGAACATGAAGCATGCTCTTGCTTTCCAGAGTCTCTAATAGAGCCAGAAATTGAGGGTACTCTGAACAAAAGAACGGTGTTTCCTACACATATGGACCATTACTAGTTCAACTCTGCTTCTGAAACTGATACAAACCACAGGTCCTCTAACATCCAATGCTTTACAGTTAAGAGCAAGAAACGTGTGAGCTACTTGAACGATGTAGCTTTGTTTGAGCTGAAAGGTGACTTTGTTTACGTGAAACCAAGTCTTGCTTGTAGGAAGACACAAAGCCTGGGATTTAACTCCATTTCTGAAGAGAAACACACAGCACAATTGTCCTCTGTGAAACACACTCTGCTTTAGAGCAAGAAGCACGCTCTTGCTTTCTAGAGTCTCTAATAGACCCAGAAACTTGAAACTGTGCTCAGAACAAAAGAACGGTGTTTCCTACACATACGGGCCATTGCTAGTTCAACTCTGCTTCTGAAACTCATACAAACCACAAGTCATCCAACATCCAATGCTTTTCAGTTAAGAGCGAGAAACGTGTGAGCTTCGAAAACGATTTATATTCATTTGAGCTGAAAAGTGACTGTGTTTACCTCAAATGAAGTCTTGCTTGTAGGAAGCCACAGAGCCAGGAATTTAACTCCTTTTCTGAAGGGAAACAGACAGCACAGTTCTCATCCATGAATCACACTCTGCTTTAGAGCAAGAAGCACGCTCTTGCTTTCTAAGAGTCTCTAATACAGCAGGAAACGTGATTTTGGTCAGAAAAAAAGAACGTTGTTTCCTACACATACGGACCATATCTCGGTCAAATCGTCTTCTGAAACTGATTCAAACCCCAAGTCATCTAACATCCAATGCTTTTCAGTTACGAGCGAGAACCATGTGAGCTTCGTAAACGATTTATATTCATTTGAGCTGAAAAGTGACTGCGTTTACCTAAAATGAGGTCTTGCTTGTAGGAAGACACAGAGCCTGGAATTTAACTCCACTTCTGAAGGGAAACACACAGCACAGTTCTCATTCATGAAACACACTCTGCTATAGAACAGGAAGCATGCTCTTGCTTTCTAGAGTCTCTAATAGAGCCAGAATTTGAGGGTACTCTGAACAAAAGTATGGTGTTTCTTACACATACGGACCATTGCTAGTTCAACTCTGCTTCTGAAACTGATACAAACCACAGGTCCTCTAACATCCAATGCTTTACAGTTAAGAGCAAGAAACGTGTGAGCTACGTGAACGATGTAGCTTTGTTTGAGCTGAAAGCTGACTGAGTTTACGTGAAACGAAGTCTTGCTTGTGGGAAGATATAGAGCCTGTAATTTAACTCCATTTCTGAAGGGAAACACACAGCACAGTTCTTACGACGAAACACACTCTGCGTATAGGAAGAAGCACGCTCTTGCTTTCTAGAGTCTCTAATAGAGCAGAAAACGTGAGTATGCTCAGAACAAAATAATGGAGATTCCTACACATACAGTCCATAGCTAGTCCAACTCTGCTTCTGAAACTGATACAAACCACAGTTTCTCTAATATCCAATGCTTTTCAGTTAGAGCAAGAAACGGGTGAGCTACGTAAAAGATGTAGCTTTGTTTGAACTGAAACGTGAGTGAGTTTACCTGAAACGAAGTCTTGCTTGTAGGAAGACACAGAGCCTGGGATTTAACTTCATTTCAGAAGGGAAACCCACAGCACAGTTGTCCTCCATGAACCACACTCTGCTTTAGAGCAAGAAGCACGCTCTTGCTTTCTAGAGTCTCTAATAGAGCCAGAAACTTGAAAGTGTGCCCAGAACAAAAGAACGGTGTTCCCTACACATATGGACCATTGCTAGTTCAACTCTGCTTCTGAAACTGATACATACCACAGTTCAGGTAACATGCAATGCTTTCCAGTTAAGAGCGAGAAACGTGTGAGCTTCGTAAACGATTTATATTCATTTGAGCTGAAAAGTGACTGCGATTACCTGAAAAGATTTCTTGCTTGTAGGAAGACACAGAGCCTGGAATTTAACTCCTTTTCTGAAGGGAAACACCCAGCACAGTTCTCATCCATGAAACACACTCTGCTTTAGAGCAAGAAGCCCGCTCTTGCTTTCTAAGTGTCTCTAATACAGCAGGAAACGTGACTTAGATAGAACAAAATAACCGTGTTTCCTACACATACAGACCATATCTAGGTCAACTCTTCTTCTGAAACTGATACAAACCACCCTTCCTCTAACATGCAATGCTTTCCACTTAAGAGCGAGAAACCTGTGAGCTTCGTCAACGATGTAGCTTCCTTTGAGCTGAAAAGTGACTGTGTTTACCTGAAATGATGTCTTGCTTGTAGGAAGACACAGAGCCTGGAATTTAACTCCATTTCTGAAGGGAAACACACAGCACAGTTCTCATCCATGAAACAAACTCTGCTTTAGAACACGAAGCATGCTATTGCTTTCTAGAGTCCCTAATAGAGCCAGAAATTGAGGGTACTCTGAACAAAAGAACGGTGTTTCCTACACATACGGACCATTGCTAGTTCAACTCTGCTTCTGAAACTGATACAAACCACAGGTCCTCTAACATCCAATGCTTTACTGTTAAGAGCAAGAAACGTGTGAGCTACTTGAACGATGTAGCTTTGTTTGAGCTGAAAGGTGACTTTGTTTACGTGAAACCAAGTCTTGCTTGTAGGAAGACACAAAGCCTGGGATTTAACTCCATTTCTGAAGGGAAACACACAGCACAATTGTCCTCCGTGAAACACACTCTGCTTTAGAGCAAGAAGCACGCTCTTGCTTTCTAGAGTCTCTAAAAGACCCAGAAACTTGAAAATGTGCTCAGAACAAAAGAACGGTGTTTCCTACACATACGGGCCATTGCTAGTTCAACTCTGCTTCTGAAACTGATACAAAGCATAGTTCCATTAACATGCAATGCTTTCCAGTTAATAGCGGGAATCGTGTGAGCTTCGTGAACGATGTAGCTTCCTTTGAGCTGAAAAGTGACTGAGTTTACCTGAAATGATGTCTTGCTTGTAGGAAGACACAGAGACTGGGATTTAACTCCATTTTTGAAGGGCAACACAGAGCACAGTTCTCATGCATGAAACACACTCTGCTTTAGAGCAAGAAGCATGCTCTTGCTTTCTAGAGTCTCTAATAGAGCAGGAAACGTGAGTGTGCTCAGAACAAAGAATGGTGTTTCCTACACATACAGACCATAGCTAGTTCAACTCTGCTTCTGAAACTGATACAAACCACAAGTCATCCAACATCCAATGCTTTTCAGTTAAGAGCGAGAAACGTGTGAGCTTCGAAAACGATTTATATTCATTTGAGCTGAAAAGTGACTGTGTTTACCTCAAATGATGTCTTGCTTGTAGGAAGCCACAGAGCCTGGAATTTAACTCCTTTTCTGAAGGGAAACAGACAGCACAGTTCTCATCCATGAATCACACTCTGCTTTAGAGCAAGAAGCACGCTCTTGCTTTCTAAGAGTCTCTAATACAGCAGGAAACGTGATTTTGGTCAGAAAAAAAGAACGTTGTTTCCTACACATACGGACCATATCTCGGTCAAATCGTCTTCTGAAACTGATTCAAACCCCAAGTCATCTAACATCCAATGCTTTTCAGTTACGAGCGAGAACCATGTGAGCTTCGTAAACGATTTATATTCATTTGAGCTGAAAAGTGACTGCGTTTACCTAAAATGAGGTCTTGCTTGTAGGAAGACACAGAGCCTGGAATTTAACTCCACTTCTGAAGGGAAACACACAGCACAGTTCTCATTCATGAAACACACTCTGCTATAGAACAGGAAGCATGCTCTTGCTTTCTAGAGTCTCTAATAGAGCCAGAATTTGAGGGTACTCTGAACAAAAGTATGGTGTTTCTTACACATACGGACCATTGCTAGTTCAACTCTGTTTCTGAAACTGATACAAACCACAGGTCCTCTAACATCCAATGCTTTACAGTTAAGAGCAAGAAACGTGTGAGCTACGTGAACGATGTAGCTTTGTTTGAGCTGAAACCTGACTGAGTTTACGTGAAACGAAATCTTGCTTGTGGGAAGATATAGAGCCTGTGATTTAACTCCATTTCTGAAGGGAAACACACAGCACAGTTGTCCTCCATGAAACACACTCTGCTTTAGAGCAAGAAGCACGCTCTTGCTTTCTCGAGTCTCTAATAGAGCAGGAAACGTGAGTGTGCTCAGAACAAAATAATGGAGTTTCCTACACATACAGTCCATAGCTAGTCCAACTCTGCTTCTGAAACTGATACAAACCACAGTTTCTCTAATATCCAATGCTTTTCAGTTAGAGCAAGAAACGGGTGAGCTACGTAAAAGATGTAGCTTTGTTTGAACTGAAACGTGAGTGAGTTTACCTGAAACGAAGTCTTGCTTGTAGGAAGACACAGAGCCTGGGATTTAACTTCATTTCAGAAGGGAAACCCACAGCACAGTTGTCCTCCATGAAACACACTCTGCTTTAGAGCAAGAAGCACGCTCTTGCTTTCTAGAGTCTCTAATAAAGCCAGAAACTTGAAAGTGTGCCCAGAACAAAAGAACGGTGTTCCCTACACATACGGACCATTGCTAGTTCAACTCTGCTTCTGAAACTGATACAAACCACAGTTCAGGTAACATGCAATGCTTTCCAGTTAAGAGCGAGAAACGTGTGAGCTTCGTAAACGATTTATATTCATTTGAGCTGAAAAGTGACTGCGATTACCTGAAAAGATTTCTTGCTTGTAGGAAGACACAGAGCCTGGAATTTAACTCCTTTTCTGAAGGGAAACACCCAGCACAGTTCTCATCCATGAAACACACTCTGCTTTAGAGCAAGAAGCCCGCTCTTGCTTTCTAAGAGTCTCTAATACAGCAGGAAACGTGATTGTGGTCAAAACAAAATAACGTTGTTTCCTACACAAAGCACCATATCTCTGACAAATCGTCTTCTGAAACTGATTCAAACCCCAAGTCATGTAACATCCAATGCTTTTCAGTTACGAGCGAGAACCATGTGAGCTTCGTAAACGATTTATATTCATTTGAGCTGAAAAGTGACTGCGTTTACCTGAAATGAGGTCTTGCTTGTAGGAAGACACAGAGCCTGGAATGTAACTCCATTTCTGAAGGGAAACACACAGCACAGTTCTCATCCATGAAACACACTCTGCTTTAGAACATGAAGCATGCTCTTGCTTTCCAGAGTCTCTAATAGAGCCAGAAATTGAGGGTACTCTGAACAAAAGAACGGTGTTTCCTACACATATGGACCATTACTAGTTCAACTCTGCTTCTGAAACTGATACAAACCACAGGTCCTCTAACATCCAATGCTTTACAGTTAAGAGCAAGAAACGTGTGAGCTACTTGAACGATGTAGCTTTGTTTGAGCTGAAAGGTGACTTTGTTTACGTGAAACCAAGTCTTGCTTGTAGGAAGACACAAAGCCTGGGATTTAAATCCATTTCTGAAGGGAAACACACAGCACAATTGTCCTCTGTGAAACACACTCTGCTTTAGAGCAAGAAGCACGCTCTTGCTTTCTAGAGTCTCTAATAGACCCAGAAACTTGAAACTGTGCTCAGAACAAAAGAACGGTGTTTCCTACACATACGGGCCATTGCTAGTTCAACTCTGCTTCTGAAACTGATACAAAGCATAGTTCCATTAACATGCAATGCTTTCCAGTTAATAGCGGGAATCGTGTGAGCTTCGTGAACGATGTAGCTTCCTTTGAGCTGAAAAGTGACTGAGTTTACCTGAAATGATGTCTTGCTTGTAGGAAGACACAGAGACTGGGATTTAACTCCATTTTTGAAGGGCAACACACAGCACAGTTCTCATGCATGAAACACACTCTGCTTTAGAGCAAGAAGCATGCTCTTGCTTTCTAGAGTCTCTAATAGAGCAGGAAACGTGAGTGTGCTCAGAACAAAGAATGGTGTTTCCTACACATACAGACCATAGCTAGTTCAACTCTGCTTCTGAAACTCATACAAACCACAAGTCATCCAACATCCAATGCTTTTCAGTTAAGAGCGAGAAACGTGTGAGCTTCGTAAACGATTTATATTCATTTGAGCTGAAAAGTGACTGTGTTTACCTCAAATGATGTCTTGCTTGTAGGAAGCCACAGAGCCTGGAATTTAACTCCTTTTCTGAAGGGAAACAGACAGCACAGTTCTCATCCATGAATCACACTCTGCTTTAGAGCAAGAAGCACGCTCTTGCTTTCTAAGAGTCTCTAATACAGCAGGAAACGTGATTTTGGTCAGAAAAAAAGAACGTTGTTTCCTACACATACGGACCATATCTCGGTCAAATCGTCTTCTGAAACTGATTCAAACCCCAAGTCATCTAACATCCAATGCTTTTCAGTTACGAGCGAGAACCATGTGAGCTTTGTAAACGATTTATATTCATTTGAGCTGAAAAGTGACTGCGTTTACCTAAAATGAGTTCTTGCTTGTAGGAAGACACAGAGCCTGGAATTTAACTCCACTTCTGAAGGGGAACACACAGCACAGTTCTCATTCATGAAACACACTCTGCTATAGAACAGGAAGCATGCTCTTGCTTTCTAGAGTCTCGAATAGAGCCAGAATTTGAGGGTACTCTGAACAAAAGTATGGTGTTTCTTACACATACGGACCATTGCTAGTTCAACTCTGTTTCTGAAACTGATACAAACCACAGGTCCTCTAACATCCAATGCTTTACAGTTAAGAGCAAGAAACGTGTGAGCTACGTGAACGTTGTACCTTTGTTTGAGCTGAAAGCTGACTGAGTTTACGTGAAACGAAGTCTTGCTTGTGGGAAGATATAGAGCCTGTAATTTAACTCCATTTCTGAAGGGAAACACACAGCACAGTTCTTACGACGAAACACACTCTGCGTATAGGAAGAAGCACGCTCTTGCTTTCTAGAGTCTCTAATAGAGCAGGAAACGTGAGTGTGCTCAGAACAAAATAACGGAGTTTCCTACACATACAGTCCATAGCTAGTCCAACTCTGCTTCTGAAACTGATACAAACCACAGTTTCTCTAATATCCAATGCTTTTCAGTTAGAGCAAGAAACGGGTGAGCTACGTAAAAGATGTAGCTTTGTTTGAACTGAAACGTGAGTGAGTTTACCTGAAACGAAGTCTTGCTTGTAGGAAGACACAGAGCCTGGGATTTAACTTCATTTCAGAAGGGAAACCCACAGCACAGTTGTCCTCCATGAAACACACTCTGCTTTAGAGCAAGAAGCACGCTCTTGCTTTCTAGAGTCTCTAATAGAGCCAGAAACTTGAAAGTGTGCCCAGAACAAAAGAACGGTGTTCCCTACACATACGGACCATTGCTAGTTCAACTCTGCTTCTGAAACTGATACAAACCACAGTTCAGGTAACATGCAATGCTTTCCAGTTAAGAGCGAGAAACGCGTGAGCTTCGTAAACGATTTATATTCATTTGAGCTGAAAAGTGACTGCGATTACCTGAAAAGATTTCTTGCTTGTAGGAAGACACAGAGCCTGGAATTTAACTCCTTTTCTGAAGGGAAACACCCAGCACAGTTCTCATCCATGAAACACACTCTGCTTTAGAGCAAGAAGCCCGCTCTTGCTTTCTAAGTGTCTCTAATACAGCAGGAAACGTGACTGTAGATAGAACAAAATAACCGTGTTTCCTACACATACAGACCATATCTAGGTCAACTCTTCTTCTGAAACTGATACAAACCACCCTTCCTCTAACATGCAATGCTTTCCACTTAAGAGCGAGAAACCTGTGAGCTTCGTCAACGATGTAGCTTCCTTTGAGCTGAAAAGTGACTGCGTTTACCTGAAATGATGTCTTGCTTGTAGGAAGACACAGAGCCTGGAATTTAACTCCATTTCTGAAGGGAAACACACAGCACAGTTCTCATCCATGAAACACACTCTGCTTTAGAACACGAAGCATGCTATTGCTTTCTAGAGTCCCTAATAGAGCCAGAAATTGAGGGTACTCTGAACAAAAGAACGGTGTTTCCTACACATACGGACCATTGCTAGTTCAACTCTGCTTCTGAAACTGATACAAACCACAGGTCCTCTAACATCCAATGCTTTACTGTTAAGAGCAAGAAACGTGTGAGCTACTTGAACGATGTAGCTTTGTTTGAGCTGAAAGGTGACTTTGTTTACGTGAAACCAAGTCTTGCTTGTAGGAAGACACAAAGCCTGGGATTTAACTCCATTTCTGAAGGGAAACACACAGCACAGTTGTCCTCCGTGAAACACACTCTGCTTTAGAGCAAGAAGCACGCTCTTGCTTTCTAGAGTCTCTAATAGACCCAGAAACTTGAAACTGTGCTCAGAACAAAAGAACGGTGTTTCCTACACATACGGGCCATTGCTAGTTCAACTCTGCTTCTGAAACTGATACAAAGCATAGTTCCATTAACATGCAATGCTTTCCAGTTAATAGCGGGAATCGTGTGAGCTTCGTGAACGATGTAGCTTCCTTTGAGCTGAAAAGTGACTGAGTTTACCTGAAATGATGTCTTGCTTGTAGGAAGACACAGAGACTGGGATTTAACTCCATTTTTGAAGGGCAACACAGCGCACAGTTCTCATGCATGAAACACACTCTGCTTTAGAGCAAGAAGCATGCTCTTGCTTTCTAGAGTCTCTAATAGAGCAGAAAACGTGAGTGTGCTCAGAACAAAAAATGGTGTTTCCTACACATACAGACCATAGCTAGTTCAACTCTGCTTCTGAAACTGATACAAACCACAAGGCATCCAACATCCAATGCTTTTCAGTTAAGAGCGAGAAACGTGTGAGCTTCGAAAACGATTTATATTCATTTGAGCTGAAAAGTGACTGTGTTTACCTCAAATGATGTCTTGCTTGTAGGAAGCCACAGAGCCTGGAATTTAACTCCTTTTCTGAAGGGAAACAGACAGCACAGTTCTCATCCATGAATCACACTCTGCTTTAGAGCAAGAAGCACGCTCTTGCTTTCTAAGAGTCTCTAATACAGCAGGAAACGTGATTTTGGTCAGAAAAAAAGAACGTTGTTTCCTACAAATACGGACCATATCTCGGTCAAATCGTCTTCTGAAACTGATTCAAACCCCAAGTCATCTAACATCCAATGCTTTTCAGTTACGAGCGAGAACCATGTGAGCTTCGTAAACGATTTATATTCATTTGAGCTGAAAAGTGACTGCGTTTACCTAAATGAGGTCTTGCTTGTAGGAAGACACAGAGCCTGGAATTTAACTCCACTTCTGAAGGGAAACACACAGCACAGTTCTCATTCATGAAACACACTCTGCTATAGAACAGGAAGCATGCTCTTGCTTTCTAGAGTCTCTAATAGAGCCAGAATTTGAGGGTACTCAGAACAAAAGAATGGTGTTTCATACACATACGGACCATTGCTAGTTCAACTCTGTTTCTGAAACTGATACAAACCACAGGTCCTCTAACATCCAATGCTTTACAGTTAAGAGCAAGAAACGTGTGAGCTACGTGAACGATGTAGCTTTGTTTGAGCTGAAAGCTGACTGAGTTTACGTGAAACGAAGTCTTGCTTGTAGGAAGATATAGAGCCTGTGATTTAACTCCATTTCTGATGGGAAACACACAGCACAGTTCTTACGACGAAACACACTCTGCGTATAGGAAGAAGCACGCTCTTGCTTTCTAGAGTCTCTAATAGAGCAGGAAACGTGAGTGTGCTCAGAACAAAATAACGGAGTTTCCTACACATACAGTCCATAGCTAGTCCAACTCTGCTTCTGAAACTGATACAAACCACAGTTTCTCTAATATCCAATGCTTTTCAGTTAGAGCAAGAAACGGGTGAGCTACGTAAAAGATGTAGCTTTGTTTGAACTGAAACGTGAGTGAGTTTACCTGAAACGAAGTCTTGCTTGTAGGAAGACACAGAGCCTGGGATTTAACTTCATTTCAGAAGGGAAACCCACAGCACAGTTGTCCTCCATGAAACACACTCTGCTTTAGAGCAAGAAGCACGCTCTTGCTTTCTAGAGTCTCTAATAGAGCCAGAAACTTGAAAGTGTGCCCAGAACAAAAGAACGGTGTTCCCTACACATACGGACCATTGCTAGTTCAACTCTGCTTCTGAAACTGATACAAACCACAGTTCAGGTAACATGCAATGCTTTCCAGTTAAGAGCGAGAAACGTGTGAGCTTCGTAAACGATTTATATTCATTTGAGCTGAAAAGTGACTGCGATTACCTGAAAAGATTTCTTGCTTGTAGGAAGACACAGAGCCTGGAATTTAACTCCTTTTCTGAAGGGAAACACCCAGCACAGTTCTCATCCATGAAACACACTCTGCTTTAGAGCAAGAAGCCCGCTCTTGCTTTCTAAGTGTCTCTAATACAGCAGGAAACGTGACTGTAGATAGAACAAAATAACCGTGTTTCCTACACATACAGACCATATCTAGGTCAACTCTTCTTCTGAAACTGATACAAACCACCCTTCCTCTAACATGCAATGCTTTCCACTTAAGAGCGAGAAACCTGTGAGCTTCGTCAACGATGTAGCTTCCTTTGAGCTGAAAAGTGACTGCGTTTACCTGAAATGATGTCTTGCTTGTAGGAAGACACAGAGCCTGGAATTTAACTCCATTTCTGAAGGGAAACACACAGCACAGTTCTCATCCATGAAACACACTCTGCTTTAGAACACGAAGCATGCTATTGCTTTCTAGAGTCCCTAATAGAGCCAGAAATTGAGGGTACTCTGAACAAAAGAACGGTGTTTCCTACACATACGGACCATTGCTAGTTCAACTCTGCTTCTGAAACTGATACAAACCACAGTTCAGGTAACATCCAATGCTTTCCAGTTAAGAGCGAGAAACGTGTGAGCTTCGTGAACGATTTATATTCATTTGAGCTGAAAAGTGACTGCGATTACCTGCAAAGATTTCTTGCTTGTAGGAAGACACAGAGCCTGGAATTTAACTCCTTTTCTGAAGGGAAACACCCAGCACAGTTCTCATCCATGAAACACACTCTGCTTTAGAGCAAGAAGCCCGCTCTTGCTTTCTAAGTGTCTCTAATTCAGCAGGAAACCTGACTGTAGATAGAACAAAATAACCGTGTTTCCTACACATACAGACCATATCTAGGTCAACTCTTCTTCTGAAACTGATACAAACCACCCTTCCTCTAACATGCAATGCTTTCCACTTAAGAGCGAGAAACCTGTGAGCTTCGTCAACGATGTAGCTTCCTTTGAGCTGAAAAGTGACTGTGTTTACCTGAAATGATGTCTTGCATGTAGGAAGACACAGAGCCTGGAATTTAACTCCATTTCTGAAGGGAAACACACAGCACAGTTCTCATCCATGAAACACACTCTGCTTTAGAACACGAAGCATGCTATTGCTTTCTAGAGTCCCTAATAGAGCCAGAAATTGAGGGTACTCTGAACAAAAGAACGGTGTTTCCTACACATACGGACCATTGCTAGTTCAACTCTGCTTCTGAAACTGATACAAACCACTGGTCCTCTAACATCCAATGCTTTACTGTTAAGAGCAAGAAACGTGTGAGCTACTTGAACGATGTAGCTCTGTTTGAGCTGAAAGGTGACTTTGTTTACGTGAAACCAAGTCTGGCTTGTAGGAAGACACAAAGCCTGGGATTTAACTCCATTTCTGAAGGGAAACACACAGCACAATTGTCCTCCGTGAAACACACTCTGCTTTAGAGCAAGAAGCACGCTCTTGCTTTCTAGAGTCTCTAATAGACCCAGAAACTTGAAACTGTGCTCAGAACAAAAGAACGGTGTTTCCTACACATACGGGCCATTGCTAGTTCAACTCTGCTTCTGAAACTGATACAAAGCATAGTTCCATTAACATGCAAAGCTTTCCAGTTAATAGCGGGAATCGTGTGAGCTTCGTGAAAGATGTAGCTTCCTTTGAGCTGAAAAGTGACTGAGTTTACCTGAAATGATGTCTTGCTTGTAGGAAGACACAGAGACTGGGATTTAACTCCATTTTTGAAGGGCAACACAGAGCACAGTTCTCATGCATGAAACACACTCTGCTTTAGAGCAAGAAGCATGCTCTTGCTTTCTAGAGTCTCTAATAGAGCAGGAAACGTGAGTGTGCTCAGAACAAAGAATGGTGTTTCCTACACATACAGACCATAGCTAGTTCAACTCTGCTTCTGAAACTGATACAAACCACAAGTCATCCAACATCCAATGCTTTTCAGTTAAGAGCGAGAAACGTGTGAGCTTCGAAAACGATTTATATTCATTTGAGCTGAAAAGTGACTGTGTTTACCTCAAATGATGTCTTGCATGTAGGAAGCCACAGAGCCTGGAATTTAACTCCTTTTCTGAAGGGAAACAGACAGCACAGTTCTCATCCATGAATCACACTCTGCTTTAGAGCAAGAAGCACGCTCTTGCTTTCTAAGAGTCTCTAATACAGCAGGAAACGTGATTTTGGTCAGAAAAAAAGAACGTTGTTTCCTACACATACGGACCATATCTCGGTCAAATCGTCTTCTGAAACTGATTCAAACCCCAAGTCATCTAACATCCAATGCTTTTCAGTTACGAGCGAGAACCATGTGAGCTTCGTAAACGATTTATATTCATTTGAGCTGAAAAGTGACTGCGTTTACCTAAAATGAGGTCTTGCTTGTAGGAAGACACAGAGCCTGGAATTTAACTCCACTTCTGAAGGGAAACACACAGCACAGTTCTCATTCATGAAACACACTCTGCTATAGAACAGGAAGCATGCTCTTGCTTTCTAGAGTCTCTAATAGAGCCAGAATTTGAGGGTACTCTGAACAAAAGTATGGTGTTTCTTACACATACGGACCATTGCTAGTTCAACTCTGTTTCTGAAACTGATACAAACCACAGGTCCTCTAACATCCAATGCTTTACAGTTAAGAGCAAGAAACGTGTGAGCTACGTGAACGATGTAGCTTTGTTTGAGCTGAAAGCTGACTGAGTTTACGTGAAACGAAGTCTTGCTTGTGGGAAGATATAGAGCCTGTGATTTAACTCCATTTCTGAAGGGAAACACACAGCACAGTTGTCCTCCATGAAACACACTCTGCTTTAGAGCAAGAAGCACGCTCTTGCTTTCTAGAGCCTCTAATAGAGCAGGAAACGTGAGTGTGCTCAGAACAAAATAATGGAGTTTCCTACACATACAGTCCATAGCTAGTCCAACTCTGCTTCTGAAACTGATACAAACCACAGTTTCTCTAATATCCAATGCTTTTCAGTTAGAGCAAGAAACGGGTGAGCTACGTAAAAGATGTAGCTTTGTTTGAACTGAAACGTGAGTGAGTTTACCTGAAACGAAGTCTTGCTTGTAGGAAGACACAGAGCCTGGGATTTAACTTCATTTCAGAAGGGAAACCCACAGCACAGTTGTCCTCCATGAAACACACTCTGCTTTAGAGCAAGAAGCACGCTCTTGCTTTCTAGAGTCTCTAATAGAGCCAGAAACTTGAAAGTGTGCCCAGAACAAAAGAACGGTGTTCCCTACACATACGGACCATTGCTAGTTCAACTCTGCTTCTGAAACTGATACAAACCACAGTTCAGGTAACATGCAATGCTTTCCAGTTAAGAGCGAGAAACGTGTGAGCTTCGTAAACGATTTATATTCATTTGAGCTGAAAAGTGACTGCGATTACCTGAAAAGATTTCTTGCTTGTAGGAAGACACAGAGCCTGGAATTTAACTCCTTTTCTGAAGGGAAACACCCAGCACAGTTCTCATCCATGAAACACACTCTGCTTTAGAGCAAGAAGCCCGCTCTTGCTTTCTAAGAGTCTCTAATACAGCAGGAAACGTGATTGTGGTCAAAACAAAATAACGTTGTTTCCTACACAAACCACCATATCTCGGTCAAATCGTCTTCTGAAACTGATTCAAACCCCAAGTCATCTAACATCCAATGCTTTTCAGTTACGAGCGAGAACCATGTGAGCTTCGTAAACGATTTATATTCATTTGAGCTGAAAAGTGACTGTGTTTACCTCAAATGATGTCTTGCTTGTAGGAAGCCACAGAGCCTGGAATATAACTCCTTTTCTGAAGGGAAACAGACAGCACAGTTCTCATCCATGAATCACACTCTGCTTTAGAGCAAGAAGCACGCTCTTGCTTTCTAAGAGTCTCTAATACAGCAGGAAACGTGATTTTGGTCAGAAAAAAAGAACGTTGTTTCCTACACATACGGACCATATCTCGGTCAAATCGTCTTCTGAAACTGATTCAAACCCCAAGTCATCTAACATCCAATGCTTTTCAGTTACGAGCGAGAACCATGTGAGCTTCGTAAACGATTTATATTCATTTGAGCTGAAAAGTGACTGCGTTTACCTAAAATGAGGTCTTGCTTGTAGGAAGACACAGAGCCTGGAATTTAACTCCACTTCTGAAGGGAAACACACAGCACAGTTCTCATTCATGAAACACACTCTGCTATAGAACAGGAAGCATGCTCTTGCTTTCTAGAGTCTCTAATAGAGCCAGAATTTGAGGGTACTCTGAACAAAAGTATGGTGTTTCTTACACATACGGACCATTGCTAGTTCAACTCTGTTTCTGAAACTGATACAAACCACAGGTCCTCTAACATCCAATGCTTTACAGTTAAGAGCAAGAAACGTGTGAGCTACGTGAACGATGTAGCTTTGTTTGAGCTGAAAGCTGACTGAGTTTACGTGAAACGAAGTCTTGCTTGTGGGAAGATATAGAGCCTGTGATTTAACTCCATTTCTGAAGGGAAACACACAGCACAGTTGTCCTCCATGAAACACACTCTGCTTTAGAGCAAGAAGCACGCTCTTGCTTTCTAGAGTCTCTAATAGAGCAGGAAACGTGAGTGTGCTCAGAACAAAATAATGGAGTTTCCTACACATACAGTCCATAGCTAGTCCAACTCTGCTTCTGAAACTGATACAAACCACAGTTTCTCTAATATCCAATGCTTTTCAGTTAGAGCAAGAAACGGGTGAGCTACGTAAAAGATGTAGCTTTGTTTGAACTGAAACGTGAGTGAGTTTACCTGAAACGAAGTCTTGCTTGTAGGAAGACACAGAGCCTGGGATTTAACTTCATTTCAGAAGGGAAACCCACAGCACAGTTGTCCTCCATGAAACACACTCTGCTTTAGAGCAAGAAGCACGCTCTTGCTTTCTAGAGTCTCTAATAGAGCCAGAAACTTGAAAGTGTGCCCAGAACAAAAGAACGGTGTTCCCTACACATACGGACCATTGCTAGTTCAACTCTGCTTCTGAAACTGATACAAACCACAGTTCAGGTAACATGCAATGCTTTCCAGTTAAGAGCGAGAAACGTGTGAGCTTCGTAAACGATTTATATTCATTTGAGCTGAAAAGTGACTGCGATTACCTGAAAAGATTTCTTGCTTGTAGGAAGACACAGAGCCTGGAATTTAACTCCTTTTCTGAAGGGAAACACCCAGCACAGTTCTCATCCATGAAACACACTCTGCTTTAGAGCAAGAAGCCCGCTCTTGCTTTCTAAGAGTCTCTAATACAGCAGGAAACGTGATTGTGGTCAAAACAAAATAACGTTGTTTCCTACACAAACCACCATATCTCGGTCAAATCGTCTTCTGAAACTGATTCAAACCCCAAGTCATCTAACATCCAATGCTTTTCAGTTACGAGCGAGAACCATGTGAGCTTCGTAAACGATTTATATTCATTTGAGCTGAAAAGTGACTGCGTTTACCTGAAATGAGGTCTTGCTTGTAGGAAGACACAGAGCCTGGAATGTAACTCCATTTCTGAAGGGAAACACACAGCACAGTTCTCATCCATGAAACACACTCTGCTTTAGAACATGAAGCATGCTCTTGTTTTCCAGAGTCTCTAATAGAGCCAGAAATTGAGGGTACTCTGAACAAAAGAACGGTGTTTCCTACACATATGGACCATTACTAGTTCAACTCTGCTTCTGAAACTGATACAAACCACAGGTCCTCTAACATCCAATGCTTTACAGTTAAGAGCAAGAAACGTGTGAGCTACTTGAACGATGTAGCTTTGTTTGAGCTGAAAGGTGACTTTGTTTACGTGAAACCAAGTCTTGCTTGTAGGAAGACACAAAGCCTGGGATTTAACTCCATTTCTGAAGGGAAACACACAGCACAATTCTCCTCTGTGAAACACACTCTGCTTTAGAGCAAGAAGCACGCTCTTGCTTTCTAGAGTCTCTAATAGACCCAGAAACTTGAAACTGTGCTCAGAACAAAAGAACGGTGTTTCCTACACATACGGGCCATTGCTAGTTCAACTCTGCTTCTGAAACTGATACAAAGCATAGTTCCATTAACATGCAATGCTTTCCAGTTAATAGCGGGAATCGTGTGAGCTTCGTGAACGATGTAGCTTCCTTTGAGCTGAAAAGTGACTGAGTTTACCTGAAATGATGTCTTGCTTGTAGGAAGACACAGAGACTGGGATTTAACTCCATTTTTGAAGGGCAACACAGCGCACAGTTCTCATGCATGAAACACACTCTGCTTTAGAGCAAGAAGCATGCTCTTGCTTTCTAGAGTCTCTAATAGAGCAGGAAACGTGAGTGTGCTCAGAACAAAGAATGGTGTTTCCTACACATACAGACCATAGCTAGTTCAACTCTGCTTCTGAAACTCATACAAGCCACAAGTCATCCAACATCCAATGCTTTTCAGTTAAGAGCGAGAAACGTGTGAGCTTCGAAAACGATTTATATTCATTTGAGCTGAAAAGTGACTGTGTTTACCTCAAATGATGTCTTGCTTGTAGGAAGCCACAGAGCCTGGAATTTAACTCCTTTTCTGAAGGGAAACAGACAGCACAGTTCTCATCCATGAATCACACTCTGCTTTAGAGCAAGAAGCACGCTCTTGCTTTCTAAGAGTCTCTAATACAGCAGGAAACGTGATTTTGGTCAGAAAAAAAGAACGTTGTTTCCTACACATACGGACCATATCTCGGTCAAATCGTCTTCTGAAACTGATTCAAACCCCAAGTCATCTAACATCCAATGCTTTTCAGTTACGAGCGAGAACCATGTGAGCTTCGTAAACGATTTATATTCATTTGAGCTGAAAAGTGACTGCGTTTACCTAAAATGAGGTCTTGCTTGTAGGAAGACACAGAGCCTGGAATTTAACTCCACTTCTGAAGGGAAACACACAGCACAGTTCTCATTCATGAAACACACTCTGCTATAGAACAGGAAGCATGCTCTTGCTTTCTAGAGTCTCTAATAGAGCCAGAATTTGAGGGTACTCTGAACAAAAGTATGGTGTTTCTTACACATACGGACCATTGCTAGTTCAACTCTGTTTCTGAAACGGATACAAACCACAGGTCCTCTAACATCCAATGCTTTACAGTTAAGAGCAAGAAACGTGTGAGCTACGTGAACGATGTAGCTTTGTTTGAGCTGAAAGCTGACTGAGTTTACGTGAAACGAAGTCTTGCTTGTGGGAAGATATAGAGCCTGTGATTTAACTCCATTTCTGAAGGGAAACACACAGCACAGTTGTCCTCCATGAAACACACTCTGCTTTAGAGCAAGAAGCACGCTCTTGCTTTCTAGAGTCTCTAATAGAGCAGGAAACGTGAGTGTGCTCAGAACAAAATAATGGAGTTTCCTATACATACAGTCCATAGCTAGTCCAACTCTGCTTCTGAAACTGATACAAACCACAGTTTCTCTAATATCCAGTGCTTTTCAGTTAGAGCAAGAAACGGGTGAGCTACGTAAAAGATGTAGCTTTGTTTGAACTGAAACGTGAGTGAGTTTACCTGAAACGAAGTCTTGCTTGTAGGAAGACACAGAGCCTGGGATTTAACTTCATTTCAGAAGGGAAACCCACAGCACAGTTGTCCTCCATGAAACACACTCTGCTTTAGAGCAAGAAGCACGCTCTTGCTTTCTAGAGTCTCTAATAGAGCCAGAAACTTGAAAGTGTGCCCAGAACAAAAGAACGGTGTTCCCTACACATACGGACCATTGCTAGTTCAACTCTGCTTCTGAAACTGATACAAACCACAATTCAGGTAACATGCAATGCTTTCCAGTTAAGAGCGAGAAACGTGTGAGCTTCGTAAACGATTTATATTCATTTGAGCTGAAAAGTGACTGCGATTACCTGAAAAGATTTCTTGCTTGTAGGAAGACACAGAGCCTGGAATTTAACTCCTTTTCTGAAGGGAAACACCCAGCACAGTTCTCATCCATGAAACACACTCTGCTTTAGAGCAAGAAGCCCGCTCTTGCTTTCTAAGAGTCTCTAATACAGCAGGAAACGTGATTGTGGTCAAAACAAAATAACGTTGTTTCCTACACAAAGCACCATATCTCGGACAAATCGTCTTCTGAAACTGATTCAAACCCCAAGTCATCTAACATCCAATGCTTTTCAGTTACGAGCGAGAACCATGTGAGCTTCGTAAACGATTTATATTCATTTGAGCTGAAAAGTGACTGCGTTTACCTGAAATGAGGTCTTGCTTGTAGGAAGACACAGAGCCTGGAATGTAACTCCATTTCTGAAGGGAAACACACAGCACAGTTCTCATCCATGAAACACACTCTGCTTTATAACATGAAGCATGCTCTTGCTTTCCAGAGTCTCTAATAGAGCCAGAAATTGAGGGTACTCTGAACAAAAGAACGGTGTTTCCTACACATATGGACCATTACTAGTTCAACTCTGCTTCTGAAACTGATACAAACCACAGGTCCTCTAACATCCAATGCTTTACAGTTAAGAGCAAGAAACGTGTGAGCTACTTGAACGATGTAGCTTTGTTTGAGCTGAAAGGTGACTTTGTTTACGTGAAACCAAGTCTTGCTTGTAGGAAGACACAAAGCCTGGGATTTAACTCCATTTCTGAAGGGAAACACACAGCACAATTGTACTCTGTGAAACACACTCTGCTTTAGAGCAAGAAGCACGCTCTTGCTTTCTAGAGTCTCTAATAGACCCAGAAACTTGAAACTGTGCTCAGAACAAAAGAACGGTGTTTCCTACACATACGGGCCATTGCTAGTTCAACTCTGCTTCTGAAACTGATACAAAGCATAGTTCCATTAACATGCAATGCTTTCCAGTTAATAGCGGGAATCGTGTGAGCTTCGTGAACGATGTAGCTTCCTTTGAGCTAAAAGTGACTGAGTTTACCTGAAATGATGTCTTGCTTGTAGGAAGACACAGAGACTGGGATTTAACTCCATTTTTGAAGGGCAACACAGAGCACAGTTCTCATGCATGAAACACACTCTGCTTTAGAGCAAGAAGCATGCTCTTGCTTTCTAGAGTCTCTAATAGAGCAGGAAACGTGAGTGTGCTCAGAACAAAAGAATGGTGTTTCCTACACATACAGACCATAGCTAGTTCAACTCTGCTTCTGAAGCTGATACAAACCACAAGTCATCCAACATCCAATGCTTTTCAGTTAAGAGCGAGAAACGTGTGAGCTTCGAAAACGATTTATATTCATTTGAGCTGAAAAGTGACTGTGTTTACCTCAAATGATGTCTTTCTTGTAGGAAGCCACAGAGCCTGGAATTTAACTCCTTTTCTGAAGGGAAACAGACAGCACAGTTCTCATCCATGAATCACACTCTGCTTTAGAGCAAGAAGCACGCTCTTGCTTTCTAAGAGTCTCTAATACAGCAGGAAACGTGATTTTGGTCAGAAAAAAAGAACGTTGTTTCCTACACATACAGACCATATCTCTGTCAAATCGTCTTCTGAAACAGATTCAAACCCCAAGTCATCTAACATCCAATGCTTTTCAGTTACGAGCGAGAACCATGTGATCTTCGTAAACGATTTATATTCATTTGAGCTGAAAAGTGACTGCATTTACCTAAAATGAGGTCTTGCTTGTAGGAAGACACAGAGCCTGGAATTTAACTCCACTTCTGAAGGGAAACACACAGCACAGTACTCATCCATGAAACACACTCTGCTATAGAACAGGAAGCATGCTCTTGCTTTCGAGAGTCTCTAATAGAGCCAGAATTTGAGGGTACTCTGAACAAAAGAATGGTGTTTCTTACACATACGGACCATTGCTAGTTCAACTCTGTTTCTGAAACTGATACAAACCACAGGTCCTCTAACATCCAATGCTTTACAGTTAAGAGCAAGAAACGTGTGAGCTACGTGAACGATGTAGCTTTGTTTGAGCTGAAAGCTGACTGAGTTTACGTGAAACGAAGTCTTGCTTGTGGGAAGATATAGAGCCTGTGATTTAACTCCATTTCTGAAGGGAAACACACAGCACAGTTCTTATGACGAAACACACTCTGCGTATAGGAAGAAGCACGCTCTTGCTTTCTAGAGTCTCTTATAGAGCAGGAAACGTGAGTGTGCTCAGAACAAAATAACGGAGTTTCCTACACATACAGTCCATAGCTAGTCCAACTCTGCTTCTGAAACTGATACAAACCACAGTTTCTCTAATATCCAATGCTTTTCAGTTAGAGCAAGAAACGGGTGAGCTACGTAAAAGATGTAGCTTTGTTTGAACTGAAACGTGAGTGAGTTTACCTGAAACGAAGTCTTGCTTGTAGGAAGACACAGAGCCTGGGATTTAACTTCATTTCAGAAGGGAAACCCACAGCACAGTTGTCCTCCATAAAACACACTCTGCTTTAGAGCAAGAAGCACGCTCTTGCTTTCTAGAGTCTCTAATAGAGCCAGAAACTTGAAAGTGTGCCCAGAACAAAAGAACGGTGTTCCCTACACATACGGACCATTGCTAATTCAACTCTGCTTCTGAAACTGATACAAACCACAGTTCAGGTAACATGCAATGCTTTCCAGTTAAGAGCGAGAAACGTGTGAGCTTCGTGAACGATTTATATTCATTTGAGCTGAAAAGTGACTGCGATTACCTGAAAATATTTCTTGCTTGTAGGAAGACACAGAGCCTGGAATTTAACTCCTTTTCTGAAAGGAAACACCCAGCACAGTTCTCATCCATGAAACACACTCTGCTTTAGAGCAAGAAGCCCGCTCTTGCTTTCTAAGTGTCTCTAATACAGCAGGAAACGTGACTGTAGATAGAACAAAATAACCGTGTTTCCTACACATACAGACCATATCTAGGTCAACTCTTCTTCTGAAACTGATACAAACCACCCTTCCTCTAACATGCAATGCTTTCCACTTAAGAGCGAGAAACCTGTGAGCTTCGTCAACGATGTAGCTTCCTTTGAGCTGAAAAGTGACTGCGTTTACCTGAAATGATGTCTTGCTTGTAGGAAGACACAGAGCCTGGAATTTAACTCCATTTCTGAAGGGAAACACACAGCACAGTTCTCATCCATGAAACACACTCTGCTTTAGAACACGAAGCATGCTATTGCTTTCTAGAGTCCCTAATAGAGCCAGAAATTGAGGGTACTCTGAACAAAAGAACGGTGTTTCCTACACATACGGACCATTGCTAGTTCAACTCTGCTTCTGAAACTGATACAAACCACAGGTCCTCTAACATCCAATGCTTTACTGTTAAGAGCAAGAAACGTGTGAGCTACTTGAACGATGTAGCTTTGTTTGAGCTGAAAGGTGACTTTGTTTACGTGAAACCAAGTCTTGCTTGTAGGAAGACACAAAGCCTGGGATTTAACTCCATTTCTGAAGGGAAACACACAGCACAATTGTCCTCCGTGAAACACACTCTGCTTTAGAGCAAGAAGCACGCTCTTGCTTTCTAGAGTCTCTAATAGACCCAGAAACTTGAAACTGTGCTCAGAACAAAAGAACGGTGTTTCCTACACATACGGGCCATTGCTAGTTCAACTCTGCTTCTGAAACTGATACAAAGCATAGTTCCATTAACATGCAATGCTTTCCAGTTAATAGCGGGAATCGTGTGAGCTTCGTGAACGATGTAGCTTCCTTTGAGCTGAAAAGTGACTGAGTTTACCTGAAATGATGTCTTGCTTGTAGGAAGACACAGAGACTGGGATTTAACTCCATTTTTGAAGGGCAACACAGAGCACAGTTCTCATGCATGAAACACACTCTGCTTTAGAGCAAGAAGCATGCTCTTGCTTTCTAGAGTCTCTAATAGAGCAGGAAACGTGAGTGTGCTCAGAACAAAAGAATGGTGTTTCCTACACATACAGACCATAGCTAGTTCAACTCTGCTTCTGAAGCTGATACAAACCACAAGTCATCCAACATCCAATGCTTTTCAGTTATGAGCGAGAAAAGTGTGAGCTTCGAAAACGATTTATATTCATTTGAGCTGAAAAGTGACTGTGTTTACCTCAAATGATGTCTTGCTTGTAGGAAGCCACAGAGCCTGGAATTTAACTCCTTTTCTGAAGGGAAACAGACAGCACAGTTCTCATCCATGAATCACACTCTGCTTTAGAGCAAGAAGCACGCTCTTGCTTTCTAAGAGTCTCTAATACAGCAGGAAACGTGATTTTGGTCAGAAAAAAAGAACGTTGTTTCCTACACATACGGACCATATCTCTGTCAAATCGTCTTCTGAAACAGATTCAAACCCCAAGTCATCTAACATCCAATGCTTTTCAGTTACGAGCGAGAACCATGTGAGCTTCGTAAACGATTTATATTCATTTGAGCTGAAAAGTGACTTCGTTTACCTAAAATGAGGTCTTGCTTGTAGGAAGACACAGAGCCTGGAATTTAACTCCACTTCTGAAGGGAAACACACAGCACAGTACTCATCCATGAAACACACTCTGCTATAGAACAGGAAGCATGCTCTTGCTTTCTAGAGTCTCTAATAGAGCCAGAATTTGAGGGTACTCTGAACAAAAGAATGGTGTTTCTTACACATACGGACCATTGCTAGTTCAACTCTGTTTCTGAAACTGATACAAACCACAGGTCCTCTAACATCCAATGCTTTACAGTTAAGAGCAAGAAACGTGTGAGCTACGTGAACGATGTAGCTTTGTTTGAGCTGAAAGCTGACTGAGTTTACGTGAAACGAAGTCTTGCTTGTAGGAAGATATAGAGCCTGTGATTTAACTCCATTTCTGAAGGGAAACACACAGCACAGTTCTTATGACGAAACACACTCTGCGTATAGGAAGAAGCACGCTCTTGCTTTCTAGAGTCTCTTATAGAGCAGGAAACGTGAGTGTGCTCAGAACAAAATAACGGAGTTTCCTACACATACAGTCCATAGCTAGTCCAACTCTGCTTCTGAAACTGATACAAACCACAGTTTCTCTAATATCCAATGCTTTTCAGTTAGAGCAAAAAACGGGTGAGCTACGTAAAAGATGTAGCTTTGTTTGAACTGAAACGTGAGTGAGTTTACCTGAAACGAAGTCTTGCTTGTAGGAAGACACAGAGCCTGGGATTTAACTTCATTTCAGAAGGGAAACCCACAGCACAGTTGTCCTCCATGAAACACACTCTGCTTTAGAGCAAGAAGCACGCTCTTGCTTTCTAGAGTCTCTAATAGAGCCAGAAACTTGAAAGTGTGCCCAGAACAAAAGAACGGTGTTCCCTACACATACGGACCATTGCTAGTTCAACTCTGCTTCTGAAACTGATACAAACCACAGTTCAGGTAACATGCAATGCTTTCCAGTTAAGAGCGAGAAACGTGTGAGCTTCGTGAACGATTTATATTCATTTGAGCTGAAAAGTGACTGCGATTACCTGAAAAGATTTCTTGCTTGTAGGAAGACACAGAGCCTGGAATTTAACTCCTTTTCTGAAGGGAAACACCCAGCACAGTTCTCATCCATGAAACACACTCTGCTTTAGAGCAAGAAGCCCGCTCTTGCTTTCTAAGTGTCTCTAATACAGCAGGAAACGTGACTGTAGATAGAACAAAATAACCGTGTTTCCTACACATACAGACCATATCTAGGTCAACTCTTCTTCTGAAACTGATACAAACCACCCTTCCTCTAACATGCAATGCTTTCCACTTAAGAGCGAGAAACCTGTGAGCTTCGTCAACGATGTAGCTTCCTTTGAGCTGAAAAGTGACTGCGTTTACCTGAAATGATGTCTTGCTTGTAGGAAGACACAGAGCCTGGAATTTAACTCCATTTCTGAAGGGAAACACACAGCACAGTTCTCATCCATGAAACACACTCTGCTTTAGAACACGAAGCATGCTATTGCTTTCTAGAGTCCCTAATAGAGCCAGAAATTGAGGGTACTCTGAACAAAAGAACGGTGTTTCCTACACATACGGACCATTGCTAGTTCAACTCTGCTTCTGAAACTGATACAAACCACAGGTCCTCTAACATCCAATGCTTTACTGTTAAGAGCAAGAAACGTGTGAGCTACTTGAACGATGTAGCTTTGTATGAGCTGAAAGGTGACTTTGTTTACGTGAAACCAAGTCTTGCTTGTAGGAAGACACAAAGCCTGGGATTTAACTCCATTTCTGAAGGGAAACACACAGCACAATTGTCCTCCGTGAAACACACTCTGCTTTAGAGCAAGAAGCATGCTCTTGCTTTCTAGAGTCTCTAATAGACCCAGAAACTTGAAACTGTGCTCAGAACAAAAGAACGGTGTTTCCTACACATACGGGCCATTGCTAGTTCAACTCTGCTTCTGAAACTGATACAAAGCATAGTTCCATTAACATGCAATGCTTTCCAGTTAATAGCGGGAATCGTGTGAGCTTCGTGAACGATGTAGCTTCCTTTGAGCTGAAAAGTGACTGAGTTTACCTGAAATGATGTCTTGCTTGTAGGAAGACACAGAGACTGGGATTTAACTCCATTTTTGAAGGGCAACACAGAGCACAGTTCTCATGCATGAAACACACTCTGCTTTAGAGCAAGAAGCATGCTCTTGCTTTCTAGAGTCTCTAATAGAGCAGGAAACGTGAGTGTGCTCAGAACAAAAGAATGGTGTTTCCTACACATACAGACCATAGCTAGTTCAACTCTGCTTCTGAAGCTGATACAAACCACAAGTCATCCAACATCCAATGCTTTTCAGTTAAGAGCGAGAAACGTGTGAGCTTCGAAAACGATTTATATTCATTTGAGCTGAAAAGTGACTGTGTTTACCTCAAATGATGTCTTGCTTGTAGGAAGCCACAGAGCCTGGAATTTAACTCCTTTTCTGAAGGGAAACAGACAGCACAGTTCTCATCCATGAATCACACTCTGCTTTAGAGCAAGAAGCACGCTCTTGCTTTCTAAGAGTCTCTAATACAGCAGGAAACGTGATTTTGGTCAGAAAAAAAGAACGTTGTTTCCTACACATACGGACCATATCTCTGTCAAATCGTCTTCTGAAACAGATTCAAACCCCAAGTCATCTAACATCCAATGCTTTTCAGTTACGAGCGAGAACCATGTGAGCTTCGTAAACGATTTATATTCATTTGAGCTGAAAAGTGACTGCGTTTACCTAAAATGAGGTCTTGCTTGTAGGAAGACACAGAGCCTGGAATTTAACTCCACTTCTGAAGGGAAACACACAGCACAGTACTCATCCATGAAACACACTCTGCTATAGAACAGGAAGCATGCTCTTGCTTTCTAGAGTCTCTAATAGAGCCAGAATTTGAGGGTACTCTGAACAAAAGAATGGTGTTTCTTACACATACGGACCATTGCTAGTTCAACTCTGTTTCTGAAACTGATACAAACCACAGGTCCTCTAACATCCAATGCTTTACAGTTAAGAGCAAGAAACGTGTGAGCTACGTGAACGATGTAGCTTTGTTTGAGCTGAAAGCTGACTGAGTTTACGTGAAACGAAGTCTTGCTTGTAGGAAGATATAGAGCCTGTGATTTAACTCCATTTCTGAAGGGAAACACACAGCACAGTTCTTATGACGAAACACACTCTGCGTATAGGAAGAAGCACGCTCTTGCTTTCTAGAGTCTCTTATAGAGCAGGAAACGTGAGTGTGCTCAGAACAAAATAACGGAGTTTCCTACACATACAGTCCATAGCTAGTCCAACTCTGCTTCTGAAACTGATACAAACCACAGTTTCTCTAATATCCAATGCTTTTCAGTTAGAGCAAGAAACGGGTGAGCTACGTAAAAGATGTAGCTTTGTTTGAACTGAAACGTGAGTGAGTTTACCTGAAACGAAGTCTTGCTTGTAGGAAGACACAGAGCCTGGGATTTAACTTCATTTCAGAAGGGAAACCCACAGCACAGTTGTCCTCCATGAAACACACTCTGCTTTAGAGCAAGAAGCACGCTCTTGCTTTCTAGAGTCTCTAATAGAGCCAGAAACTTGAAAGTGTGCCCAGAACAAAAGAACGGTGTTCCCTACACATACGGACCATTGCTAGTTCAACTCTGCTTCTGAAACTGATACAAACCACAGTTCAGGTAACATGCAATGCTTTCCAGTTAAGAGCGAGAAACGTGTGAGCTTCGTGAACGATTTATATTCATTTGAGCTGAAAAGTGACTGCGATTACCTGAAAAGATTTCTTGCTTGTAGGAAGACACAGAGCCTGGAATTTAACTCCTTTTCTGAAGGGAAACACCCAGCACAGTTCTCATCCATGAAACACACTCTGCTTTAGAGCAAGAAGCCCGCTCTTGCTTTCTAAGTGTCTCTAATACAGCAGGAAACGTGACTGTAGATAGAACAAAATAACCGTGTTTCCTACACATACAGACCATATCTAGGTCAACTCTTCTTCTGAAACTGATACAAACCACCCTTCCTCTAACATGCAATGCTTTCCACTTAAGAGCGAGAAACCTGTGAGCTTCGTCAACGATGTAGCTTCCTTTGAGCTGAAAAGTGACTGCGTTTACCTGAAATGATGTCTTGCTTGTAGGAAGACACAGAGCCTGGAATTTAACTCCATTTCTGAAGGGAAACACACAGCACAGTTCTCATCCATGAAACACACTCTGCTTTAGAACACGAAGCATGCTATTGCTTTCTAGAGTCCCTAATAGAGCCAGAAATTGAGGGTACTCTGAACAAAAGAACGGTGTTTCCTACACATACGGACCATTGCTAGTTCAACTCTGCTTCTGAAACTGATACAAACCACAGGTCCTCTAACATCCAATGCTTTACTGTTAAGAGCAAGAAACGTGTGAGCTACTTGAACGATGTAGCTTTGTTTGAGCTGAAAGGTGACTTTGTTTACGTGAAACCAAGTCTTGCTTGTAGGAAGACACAAAGCCTGGGATTTAACTCCATTTCTGAAGGGAAACACACAGCACAATTGTCCTCCGTGAAACACACTCTGCTTTAGAGCAAGAAGCACGCTCTTGCTTTCTAGAGTCTCTAATAGACCCAGAAACTTGAAACTGTGCTCAGAACAAAAGAACGGTGTTTCCTACACATACGGGCCATTGCTAGTTCAACTCTGCTTCTGAAACTGATACAAAGCATAGTTCCATTAACATGCAATGCTTTCCAGTTAATAGCGGGAATCGTGTGAGCTTCGTGAACGATGTAGCTTCCTTTGAGCTGAAAAGTGACTGAGTTTACCTGAAATGATGTCTTGCTTGTAGGAAGACACAGAGACTGGGATTTAACTCCATTTTTGAAGGGCAACACAGAGCACAGTTCTCATGCATGAAACACACTCTGCTTTAGAGCAAGAAGCATGCTCTTGCTTTCTAGAGTCTCTAATAGAGCAGGAAACGTGAGTGTGCTCAGAACAAAAGAATGGTGTTTCCTACACATACAGACCATAGCTAGTTCAACTCTGCTTCTGAACTGATACAAACCACAAGTCATCCAACATCCAATGCTTTTCAGTTATGAGCGAGAAAAGTGTGAGCTTCGAAAACGATTTATATTCATTTGAGCTGAAAAGTGACTGTGTTTACCTCAAATGATGTCTTGCTTGTAGGAAGCCACAGAGCCTGGAATTTAACTCCTTTTCTGAAGGGAAACAGACAGCACAGTTCTCATCCATGAATCACACTCTGCTTTAGAGCAAGAAGCACGCTCTTGCTTTCTAAGAGTCTCTAATACAGCAGGAAACGTGATTTTGGTCAGAAAAAAAGAACGTTGTTTCCTACACATACGGACCATATCTCTGTCAAATCGTCTTCTGAAACAGATTCAAACCCCAAGTCATCTAACATCCAATGCTTTTCAGTTACGAGCGAGAACCATGTGAGCTTCGTAAACGATTTATATTCATTTGAGCTGAAAAGTGACTGCGTTTACCTAAAATGAGGTCTTGCTTGTAGGAAGACACAGAGCCTGGAATTTAACTCCACTTCTGAAGGGAAACACACAGCACAGTACTCATCCATGAAACACACTCTGCTATAGAACAGGAAGCATGCTCTTGCTTTCTAGAGTCTCTAATAGAGCCAGAATTTGAGGGTACTCTGAACAAAAGAATGGTGTTTCTTACACATACGGACCATTGCTAGTTCAACTCTGTTTCTGAAACTGATACAAAGCACAGGTCCTCTAACATCCAATGCTTTACAGTTAAGAGCAAGAAACGTGTGAGCTACGTGAACGATGTAGCTTTGTTTGAGCTGAAAGCTGACTGAGTTTACGTGAAACGAAGTCTTGCTTGTAGGAAGATATAGAGCCTGTGATTTAACTCCATTTCTGAAGGGAAACACACAGCACAGTTCTTATGACGAAACACACTCTGCGTATAGGAAGAAGCACGCTCTTGCTTTCTAGAGTCTCTTATAGAGCAGGAAACGTGAGTGTGCTCAGAACAAAATAACGGAGTTTCCTACACATACAGTCCATAGCTAGTCCAACTCTGCTTCTGAAACTGATACAAACCACAGTTTCTCTAATATCCAATGCTTTTCAGTTAGAGCAAAAAACGGGTGAGCTACGTAAAAGATGTAGCTTTGTTTGAACTGAAACGTGAGTGAGTTTACCTGAAACGAAGTCTTGCTTGTAGGAAGACACAGAGCCTGGGATTTAACTTCATTTCAGAAGGGAAACCCACAGCACAGTTGTCCTCCATGAAACACACTCTGCTTTAGAGCAAGAAGCACGCTCTTGCTTTCTAGAGTCTCTAATAGACCCAGAAACTTGAAAGTGTGCCCAGAACAAAAGAACGGTGTTCCCTACACATACGGACCATTGCTAGTTCAACTCTGCTTCTGAAACTGATACAAACCACAGTTCAGGTAACATGCAATGCTTTCCAGTTAAGAGCGAGAAACGTGTGAGCTTCGTGAACGATTTATATTCATTTGAGCTGAAAAGTGACTGCGATTACCTGAAAAGATTTCTTGCTTGTAGGAAGACACAGAGCCTGGAATTTAACTCCTTTTCTGAAGGGAAACACCCAGCACAGTTCTCATCCATGAAACACACTCTGCTTTAGAGCAAGAAGCCCGCTCTTGCTTTCTAAGTGTCTCTAATACAGCAGGAAACGTGACTGTAGATAGAACAAAATAACCGTGTTTCCTACACATACAGACCATATCTAGGTCAACTCTTCTTCTGAAACTGATACAAACCACCCTTCCTCTAACATGCAATGCTTTCCACTTAAGAGCGAGAAACCTGTGAGCTTCGTCAACGATGTAGCTTCCTTTGAGCTGAAAAGTGACTGCGTTTACCTGAAATGATGTCTTGCTTGTAGGAAGACACAGAGCCTGGAATTTAACTCCATTTCTGAAGGGAAACACACAGCACAGTTCTCATCCATGAAACACACTCTGCTTTAGAACACGAAGCATGCTATTGCTTTCTAGAGTCCCTAATAGAGCCAGAAATTGAGGGTACTCTGAACAAAAGAACGGTGTTTCCTACACATACGGACCATTGCTAGTTCAACTCTGCTTCTGAAACTGATACAAACCACAGGTCCTCTAACATCCAATGCTTTACTGTTAAGAGCAAGAAACGTGTGAGCTACTTGAACGATGTAGCTTTGTTTGAGCTAAAAGGTGACTTTGTTTACGTGAAACCAAGTCTTGCTTGTAGGAAGACACAAAGCCTGGGATTTAACTCCATTTCTGAAGGGAAACACACAGCACAATTGTCCTCCGTGAAACACACTCTGCTTTAGAGCAAGAAGCACGCTCTTGCTTTCTAGAGTCTCTAATAGACCCAGAAACTTGAAACTGTGCTCAGAACAAAAGAACGGTGTTTCCTACACATACGGGCCATTGCTAGTTCAACTCTGCTTCTGAAACTGATACAAAGCATAGTTCCATTAACATGCAATGCTTTCCAGTTAATAGCGGGAATCGTGTGAGCTTCGTGAACGATGTAGCTTCCTTTGAGCTGAAAAGTGACTGAGTTTACCTGAAATGATGTCTTGCTTGTAGGAAGACACAGAGACTGGGATTTAACTCCATTTTTGAAGGGCAACACAGAGCACAGTTCTCATGCATGAAACACACTCTGCTTTAGAGCAAGAAGCATGCTCTTGCTTTCTAGAGTCTCTAATAGAGCAGGAAACGTGAGTGTGCTCAGAACAAAAGAATGGTGTTTCCTACACATACAGACCATAGCTAGTTCAACTCTGCTTCTGAAGCTGATACAAACCACAAGTCATCCAACATCCAATGCTTTTCAGTTAAGAGCGAGAAACGTGTGAGCTTCGAAAACGATTTATATTCATTTGAGCTGAAAAGTGACTGTGTTTACCTCAAATGATGTCTTGCTTGTAGGAAGCCACAGAGCCTGGAATTTAACTCCTTTTCTGAAGGGAAACAGACAGCACAGTTCTCATCCATGAATCACACTCTGCTTTAGAGCAAGAAGCACGCTCTTGCTTTCTAAGAGTCTCTAATACAGCAGGAAACGTGATTTTGGTCAGAAAAAAAGAACGTTGTTTCCTACACATACGGACCATATCTCTGTCAAATCGTCTTCTGAAACAGATTCAAACCCCAAGTCATCTAACATCCAATGCTTTTCAGTTACGAGCGAGAACCATGTGAGCTTCGTAAACGATTTAAATTCATTTGAGCTGAAAAGTGACTGCGTTTACCTAAAATGAGGTCTTGCTTGTAGGAAGACACAGAGCCTGGAATTTAACTCCACTTCTGAAGGGAAACACACAGCACAGTTCTCATCCATGAAACACACTCTGCTATAGAACAGGAAGCATGCTCTTGCTTTCTAGAGTCTCTAATAGAGCCAGAATTTGAGGGTACTCTGAACAAAAGAATGGTGTTTCTTACACATACGGACCATTGCTAGTTCAACTCTGTTTCTGAAACTGATACAAACCACAGGTCCTCTAACATCCAATGCTTTACAGTTAAGAGCAAGAAACGTGTGAGCTACGTGAACGATGTAGCTTTGTTTGAGCTGAAAGCTGACTGAGTTTACGTGAAACGAAGTCTTGCTTGTAGGAAGATATAGAGCCTGTGATTTAACTCCATTTCTGAAGGGAAACACACAGCACAGTTCTTATGACGAAACACACTCTGCGTATAGGAAGAAGCACGCTCTTGCTTTCTAGAGTCTCTTATAGAGCAGGAAACGTGAGTGTGCTCAGAACAAAATAACGGAGTTTCCTACACATACAGTCCATAGCTAGTCCAACTCTGCTTCTGAAACTGATACAAACCACAGTTTCTCTAATATCCAATGCTTTTCAGTTAGAGCAAGAAACGGGTGAGCTACGTAAAAGATGTAGCTTTGTTTGAACTGAAACGTGAGTGAGTTTACCTGAAACGAAGTCTTGCTTGTAGGAAGACACAGAGCCTGGGATTTAACTTCATTTCAGAAGGGAAACCCACAGCACAGTTGTCCTCCATGAAACACACTCTGCTTTAGAGCAAGAAGCACGCTCTTGCTTTCTAGAGTCTCTAATAGAGCCAGAAACTTGAAAGTGTGCCCAGAACAAAAGAACGGTGTTCCCTACACATACGGACCATTGCTAGTTCAACTCTGCTTCTGAAACTGATACAAACCACAGTTCAGGTAACATGCAATGCTTTCCAGTTAAGAGCGAGAAACGTGTGAGCTTCGTGAACGATTTATATTCATTTGAGCTGAAAAGTGACTGCGATTACCTGAAAAGATTTCTTGCTTGTAGGAAGACACAGAGCCTGGAATTTAACTCCTTTTCTGAAGGGAAACACCCAGCACAGTTCTCATCCATGAAACACACTCTGCTTTAGAGCAAGAAGCCCGCTCTTGCTTTCTAAGTGTCTCTAATACAGCAGGAAACGTGACTGTAGATAGAACAAAATAACCGTGTTTCCTACACATACAGACCATATCTAGGTCAACTCTTCTTCTGAAACTGATACAAACCACCCTTCCTCTAACATGCAATGCTTTCCACTTAAGAGCGAGAAACCTGTGAGCTTCGTCAACGATGTAGCTTCCTTTGAGCTGAAAAGTGACTGCGTTTACCTGAAATGATGTCTTGCTTGTAGGAAGACACAGAGCCTGGAATTTAACTCCATTTCTGAAGGGAAACACACAGCACAGTTCTCATCCATGAAACACACTCTGCTTTAGAACACGAAGCATGCTATTGCTTTCTAGAGTCCCTAATAGAGCCAGAAATTGAGGGTACTCTGAACAAAAGAACGGTGTTTCCTACACATACGGACCATTGCTAGTTCAACTCTGCTTCTGAAACTGATACAAACCACAGGTCCTCTAACATCCAATGCTTTACTGTTAAGAGCAAGAAACGTGTGAGCTACTTGAACGATGTAGCTTTGTTTGAGCTGAAAGGTGACTTTGTTTACGTGAAACCAAGTCTTGCTTGTAGGAAGACACAAAGCCTGGGATTTAACTCCATTTCTGAAGGGAAACACACAGCACAATTGTCCTCCGTGAAACACACTCTGCTTTAGAGCAAGAAGCACGCTCTTGCTTTCTAGAGTCTCTAATAGACCCAGAAACTTGAAACTGTGCTCAGAACAAAAGAACGGTGTTTCCTACACATACGGGCCATTGCTAGTTCAACTCTGCTTCTGAAACTGATACAAAGCATAGTTCCATTAACATGCAATGCTTTCCAGTTAATAGCGGGAATCGTGTGAGCTTCGTGAACGATGTAGCTTCCTTTGAGCTGAAAAGTGACTGAGTTTACCTGAAATGATGTCTTGCTTGTAGGAAGACACAGAGACTGGGATTTAACTCCATTTTTGAAGGGCAACACAGAGCACAGTTCTCATGCATGAAACACACTCTGCTTTAGAGCAAGAAGCATGCTCTTGCTTTCTAGAGTCTCTAATAGAGCAGGAAACGTGAGTGTGCTCAGAACAAAAGAATGGTGTTTCCTACACATACAGACCATAGCTAGTTCAACTCTGCTTCTGAAGCTGATACAAACCACAAGTCATCCAACATCCAATGCTTTTCAGTTATGAGCGAGAAAAGTGTGAGCTTCGAAAACGATTTATATTCATTTGAGCTGAAAAGTGACTGTGTTTACCTCAAATGATGTCTTGCTTGTAGGAAGCCACAGAGCCTGGAATTTAACTCCTTTTCTGAAGGGAAACAGACAGCACAGTTCTCATCCATGAATCACACTCTGCTTTAGAGCAAGAAGCACGCTCTTGCTTTCTAAGAGTCTCTAATACAGCAGGAAACATGATTTTGGTCAGAAAAAAAGAACGTTGTTTCCTACACATACGGACCATATCTCTGTCAAATCGTCTTCTGAAACAGATTCAAACCCCAAGTCATCTAACATCCAATGCTTTTCAGTTACGAGCGAGAACCATGTGAGCTTCGTAAACGATTTATATTCATTTGAGCTGAAAAGTGACTGCGTTTACCTAAAATGAGGTCTTGCTTGTAGGAAGACACAGAGCCTGGAATTTAACTCCACTTCTGAAGGGAAACACACAGCACAGTACTCATCCATGAAACACACTCTGCTATAGAACAGGAAGCATGCTCTTGCTTTCTAGAGTCTCTAATAGAGCCAGAATTTGAGGGTACTCTGAACAAAAGAATGGTGTTTCTTACACATACGGACCATTGCTAGTTCAACTCTGTTTCTGAAACTGATACAAAGCACAGGTCCTCTAACATCCAATGCTTTACAGTTAAGAGCAAGAAACGTGTGAGCTAAGTGAACGATGTAGCTTTGTTTGAGCTGAAAGCTGACTGAGTTTACGTGAAACGAAGTCTTGCTTGTAGGAAGATATAGAGCCTGTGATTTAACTCCATTTCTGAAGGGAAACACACAGCACAGTTCTTATGACGAAACACACTCTGCGTATAGGAAGAAGCACGCTCTTGCTTTCTAGAGTCTCTTATAGAGCAGGAAACGTGAGTGTGCTCAGAACAAAATAACGGAGTTTCCTACACATACAGTCCATAGCTAGTCCAACTCTGCTTCTGAAACTGATACAAACCACAGTTTCTCTAATATCCAATGCTTTTCAGTTAGAGCAAAAAACGGGTGAGCTACGTAAAAGATGTAGCTTTGTTTGAACTGAAACGTGAGTGAGTTTACCTGAAACGAAGTCTTGCTTGTAGGAAGACACAGAGCCTGGGATTTAACTTCATTTCAGAAGGGAAACCCACAGCACAGTTGTCCTCCATGAAACACACTCTGCTTTAGAGCAAGAAGCACGCTCTTGCTTTCTAGAGTCTCTAATAGACCCAGAAACTTGAAAGTGTGCCCAGAACAAAAGAACGGTGTTCCCTACACATACGGACCATTGCTAGTTCAACTCTGCTTCTGAAACTGATACAAACCACAGTTCAGGTAACATGCAATGCTTTCCAGTTAAGAGCGAGAAACGTGTGAGCTTCGTGAACGATTTATATTCATTTGAGCTGAAAAGTGACTGCGATTACCTGAAAAGATTTCTTGCTTGTAGGAAGACACAGAGCCTGGAATTTAACTCCTTTTCTGAAGGGAAACACCCAGCACAGTTCTCATCCATGAAACACACTCTGCTTTAGAGCAAGAAGCCCGCTCTTGCTTTCTAAGTGTCTCTAATACAGCAGGAAACGTGACTGTAGATAGAACAAAATAACCGTGTTTCCTACACATACAGACCATATCTAGGTCAACTCTTCTTCTGAAACTGATACAAACCACCCTTCCTCTAACATGCAATGCTTTCCACTTAAGAGCGAGAAACCTGTGAGCTTCGTCAACGATGTAGCTTCCTTTGAGCTGAAAAGTGACTGCGTTTACCTGAAATGATGTCTTGCTTGTAGGAAGACACAGAGCCTGGAATTTAACTCCATTTCTGAAGGGAAACACACAGCACAGTTCTCATCCATGAAACACACTCTGCTTTAGAACACGAAGCATGCTATTGCTTTCTAGAGTCCCTAATAGAGCCAGAAATTGAGGGTACTCTGAACAAAAGAACGGTGTTTCCTACACATACGGACCATTGCTAGTTCAACTCTGCTTCTGAAACTGATACAAACCACAGGTCCTCTAACATCCAATGCTTTACTGTTAAGAGCAAGAAACGTGTGAGCTACTTGAACGATGTAGCTTTGTTTGAGCTGAAAGGTGACTTTGTTTACGTGAAACCAAGTCTTGCTTGTAGGAAGACACAAAGCCTGGGATTTAACTCCATTTCTGAAGGGAAACACACAGCACAATTGTCCTCCGTGAAACACACTCTGCTTTAGAGCAAGAAGCACGCTCTTGCTTTCTAGAGTCTCTAATAGACCCAGAAACTTGAAACTGTGCTCAGAACAAAAGAACGGTGTTTCCTACACATACGGGCCATTGCTAGTTCAACTCTGCTTCTGAAACTGATACAAAGCATAGTTCCATTAACATGCAATGCTTTCCAGTTAATAGCGGGAATCGTGTGAGCTTCGTGAACGATGTAGCTTCCTTTGAGCTGAAAAGTGACTGAGTTTACCTGAAATGATGTCTTGCTTGTAGGAAGACACAGAGACTGGGATTTAACTCCATTTTTGAAGGGCAACACAGAGCACAGTTCTCATGCATGAAACACACTCTGCTTTAGAGCAAGAAGCATGCTCTTGCTTTCTAGAGTCTCTAATAGAGCAGGAAAAGTGAGTGTGCTCAGAACAAAAGAATGGTGTTTCCTACACATACAGACCATAGCTAGTTCAACTCTGCTTCTGAAGCTGATACAAACCACAAGTCATCCAACATCCAATGCTTTTCAGTTATGAGCGAGAAAAGTGTGAGCTTCGAAAACGATTTATATTCATTTGAGCTGAAAAGTGACTGTGTTTACCTCAAATGATGTCTTGCTTGTAGGAAGCCACAGAGCCTGGAATTTAACTCCTTTTCTGAAGGGAAACAGACAGCACAGTTCTCATCCATGAATCACACTCTGCTTTAGAGCAAGAAGCACGCTCTTGCTTTCTAAGAGTCTCTAATACAGCAGGAAACGTGATTTTGGTCAGAAAAAAAGAACGTTGTTTCCTACACATACGGACCATATCTCTGTCAAATCGTCTTCTGAAACAGATTCAAACCCCAAGTCATCTAACATCCAATGCTTTTCAGTTACGAGCGAGAACCATGTGAGCTTCGTAAACGATTTATATTCATTTGAGCTGAAAAGTGACTGCGTTTACCTAAAATGAGGTCTTGCTTGTAGGAAGACACAGAGCCTGGAATTTAACTCCACTTCTGAAGTGAAACACACAGCACAGTTCTCATCCATGAAACACACTCTGCTATAGAACAGGAAGCATGCTCTTGCTTTCTAGAGTCTCTAATAGAGCCAGAATTTGAGGGTACTCTGAACAAAAGAATGGTGTTTCTTACACATACGGACCATTGCTAGTTCAACTCTGTTTCTGAAACTGATACAAACCACAGGTCCTCTAACATCCAATGCTTTACAGTTAAGAGCAAGAAACGTGTGAGCTACGTGAACGATGTAGCTTTGTTTGAGCTGAAAGCTGACTGAGTTTACGTGAAACGAAGTCTTGCTTGTAGGAAGATATAGAGCCTGTGATTTAACTCCATTTCTGAAGGGAAACACACAGCACAGTTCTTATGACGAAACACACTCTGCGTATAGGAAGAAGCACGCTCTTGCTTTCTAGAGTCTCTTATAGAGCAGGAAACGTGAGTGTGCTCAGAACAAAATAACGGAGTTTCCTACACATACAGTCCATAGCTAGTCCAACTCTGCTTCTGAAACTGATACAAACCACAGTTTCTCTAATATCCAATGCTTTTCAGTTAGAGCAAGAAACGGGTGAGCTACGTAAAAGATGTAGCTTTGTTTGAACTGAAACGTGAGTGAGTTTACCTGAAACGAAGTCTTGCTTGTAGGAAGACACAGAGCCTGGGATTTAACTTCATTTCAGAAGGGAAACCCACAGCACAGTTGTCCTCCATGAAACACACTCTGCTTTAGAGCAAGAAGCACGCTCTTGCTTTCTAGAGTCTCTAATAGAGCCAGAAACTTGAAAGTGTGCCCAGAACAAAAGAACGGTGTTCCCTACACATACGGACCATTGCTAGTTCAACTCTGCTTCTGAAACTGATACAAACCACAGTTCAGGTAACATGCAATGCTTTCCAGTTAAGAGCGAGAAACGTGTGAGCTTCGTGAACGATTTATATTCATTTGAGCTGAAAAGTGACTGCGATTACCTGAAAAGATTTCTTGCTTGTAGGAAGACACAGAGCCTGGAATTTAACTCCTTTTCTGAAGGGAAACACCCAGCACAGTTCTCATCCATGAAACACACTCTGCTTTAGAGCAAGAAGCCCGCTCTTGCTTTCTAAGTGTCTCTAATACAGCAGGAAACGTGACTGTAGATAGAACAAAATAACCGTGTTTCCTACACATACAGACCATATCTAGGTCAACTCTTCTTCTGAAACTGATACAAACCACCCTTCCTCTAACATGCAATGCTTTCCACTTAAGAGCGAGAAACCTGTGAGCTTCGTCAACGATGTAGCTTCCTTTGAGCTGAAAAGTGACTGCGTTTACCTGAAATGATGTCTTGCTTGTAGGAAGACACAGAGCCTGGAATTTAACTCCATTTCTGAAGGGAAACACACAGCACAGTTCTCATCCATGAAACACACTCTGCTTTAGAACACGAAGCATGCTATTGCTTTCTAGAGTCCCTAATAGAGCCAGAAATTGAGGGTACTCTGAACAAAAGAACGGTGTTTCCTACACATACGGACCATTGCTAGTTCAACTCTGCTTCTGAAACTGATACAAACCACAGGTCCTCTAACATCCAATGCTTTACTGTTAAGAGCAAGAAACGTGTGAGCTACTTGAACGATGTAGCTTTGTTTGAGCTGAAAGGTGACTTTGTTTACGTGAAACCAAGTCTTGCTTGTAGGAAGACACAAAGCCTGGGATTTAACTCCATTTCTGAAGGGAAACACACAGCACAATTGTCCTCCGTGAAACACACTCTGCTTTAGAGCAAGAAGCACGCTCTTGCTTTCTAGAGTCTCTAATAGACCCAGAAACTTGAAACTGTGCTCAGAACAAAAGAACGGTGTTTCCTACACATACGGGCCATTGCTAGTTCAACTCTGCTTCTGAAACTGATACAAAGCATAGTTCCATTAACATGCAATGCTTTCCAGTTAATAGCGGGAATCGTGTGAGCTTCGTGAACGATGTAGCTTCCTTTGAGCTGAAAAGTGACTGAGTTTACCTGAAATGATGTCTTGCTTGTAGGAAGACACAGAGACTGGGATTTAACTCCATTTTTGAAGGGCAACACAGAGCACAGTTCTCATGCATGAAACACACTCTGCTTTAGAGCAAGAAGCATGCTCTTGCTTTCTAGAGTCTCTAATAGAGCAGGAAACGTGAGTGTGCTCAGAACAAAAGAATGGTGTTTCCTACACATACAGACCATAGCTAGTTCAACTCTGCTTCTGAAGCTGATACAAACCACAAGTCATCCAACATCCAATGCTTTTCAGTTAAGAGCGAGAAACGTGTGAGCTTCGAAAACGATTTATATTCATTTGAGCTGAAAAGTGACTGTGTTTACCTCAAATGATGTCTTGCTTGTAGGAAGCCACAGAGCCTGGAATTTAACTCCTTTTCTGAAGGGAAACAGACAGCACAGTTCTCATCCATGAATCACACTCTGCTTTAGAGCAAGAAGCACGCTCTTGCTTTCTAAGAGTCTCTAATACAGCAGGAAACGTGATTTTGGTCAGAAAAAAAGAACGTTGTTTCCTACACATACGGACCATATCTCTGTCAAATCGTCTTCTGAAACAGATTCAAACCCCAAGTCATCTAACATCCAATGCTTTTCAGTTACGAGCGAGAACCATGTGAGCTTCGTAAACGATTTATATTCATTTGAGCTGAAAAGTGACTGCGTTTACCTAAAATGAGGTCTTGCTTGTAGGAAGACACAGAGCCTGGAATTTAACTCCACTTCTGAAGGGAAACACACAGCACAGTACTCATCCATGAAACACACTCTGCTATAGAACAGGAAGCATGCTCTTGCTTTCTAGAGTCTCTAATAGAGCCAGAATTTGAGGGTACTCTGAACAAAAGAATGGTGTTTCTTACACATGCGGACCATTGCTAGTTCAACTCTGTTTCTGAAACTGATACAAACCACAGGTCCTCTAACATCCAATGCTTTACAGTTAAGAGCAAGAAACGTGTGAGCTACGTGAACGATGTAGCTTTGTTTGAGCTGAAAGCTGACTGAGTTTACGTGAAACGAAGTCTTGCTTGTAGGAAGATATAGAGCCTGTGATTTAACTCCATTTCTGAAGGGAAACACACAGCACAGTTCTTATGACGAAACACACTCTGCGTATAGGAAGAAGCACGCTCTTGCTTTCTAGAGTCTCTTATAGAGCAGGAAACGTGAGTGTGCTCAGAACAAAATAACGGAGTTTCCTACACATACAGTCCATAGCTAGTCCAACTCTGCTTCTGAAACTGATACAAACCACAGTTTCTCTAATATCCAATGCTTTTCAGTTAGAGCAAGAAACGGGTGAGCTACGTAAAAGATGTAGCTTTGTTTGAACTGAAACGTGAGTGAGTTTACCTGAAACGAAGTCTTGCTTGTAGGAAGACACAGAGCCTGGGATTTAACTTCATTTCAGAAGGGAAACCCACAGCACAGTTGTCCTCCATGAAACACACTCTGCTTTAGAGCAAGAAGCACGCTCTTGCTTTCTAGAGTCTCTAATAGACCCAGAAACTTGAAAGTGTGCCCAGAACAAAAGAACGGTGTTCCCTACACATACGGACCATTGCTAGTTCAACTCTGCTTCTGAAACTGATACAAACCACAGTTCAGGTAACATGCAATGCTTTCCAGTTAAGAGCGAGAAACGTGTGAGCTTCGTGAACGATTTATATTCATTTGAGCTGAAAAGTGACTGCGATTACCTGAAAAGATTTCTTGCTTGTAGGAAGACACAGAGCCTGGAATTTAACTCCTTTTCTGAAGGGAAACACCCAGCACAGTTCTCATCCATGAAACACACTCTGCTTTAGAGCAAGAAGCCCGCTCTTGCTTTCTAAGTGTCTCTAATACAGCAGGAAACGTGACTGTAGATAGAACAAAATAACCGTGTTTCCTACACATACAGACCATATCTAGGTCAACTCTTCTTCTGAAACTGATACAAACCACCCTTCCTCTAACATGCAATGCTTTCCACTTAAGAGCGAGAAACCTGTGAGCTTCGTCAACGATGTAGCTTCCTTTGAGCTGAAAAGTGACTGCGTTTACCTGAAATGATGTCTTGCTTGTAGGAAGACACAGAGCCTGGAATTTAACTCCATTTCTGAAGGGAAACACACAGCACAGTTCTCATCCATGAAACACACTCTGCTTTAGAACACGAAGCATGCTATTGCTTTCTAGAGTCCCTAATAGAGCCAGAAATTGAGGGTACTCTGAACAAAAGAACGGTGTTTCCTACACATACGGACCATTGCTAGTTCAACTCTGCTTCTGAAACTGATACAAACCACAGGTCCTCTAACATCCAATGCTTTACTGTTAAGAGCAAGAAACGTGTGAGCTACTTGAACGATGTAGCTTTGTTTGAGCTGAAAGGTGACTTTGTTTACGTGAAACCAAGTCTTGCTTGTAGGAAGACACAAAGCCTGGGATTTAACTCCATTTCTGAAGGGAAACACACAGCACAATTGTCCTCCGTGAAACACACTCTGCTTTAGAGCAAGAAGCACGCTCTTGCTTTCTAGAGTCTCTAATAGACCCAGAAACTTGAAACTGTGCTCAGAACAAAAGAACGGTGTTTCCTACACATACGGGCCATTGCTAGTTCAACTCTGCTTCTGAAACTGATACAAAGCATAGTTCCATTAACATGCAATGCTTTCCAGTTAATAGCGGGAATCGTGTGAGCTTCGTGAACGATGTAGCTTCCTTTGAGCTGAAAAGTGACTGAGTTTACCTGAAATGATGTCTTGCTTGTAGGAAGACACAGAGACTGGGATTTAACTCCATTTTTGAAGGGCAACACAGAGCACAGTTCTCATGCATGAAACACACTCTGCTTTAGAGCAAGAAGCATGCTCTTGCTTTCTAGAGTCTCTAATAGAGCAGGAAACGTGAGTGTGCTCAGAACAAAAGAATGGTGTTTCCTACACATACAGACCATAGCTAGTTCAACTCTGCTTCTGAAGCTGATACAAACCACAAGTCATCCAACATCCAATGCTTTTCAGTTAAGAGCGAGAAACGTGTGAGCTTCGAAAACGATTTATATTCATTTGAGCTGAAAAGTGACTGTGTTTACCTCAAATGATGTCTTGCTTGTAGGAAGCCACAGAGCCTGGAATTTAACTCCTTTTCTGAAGGGAAACAGACAGCACAGTTCTCATCCATGAATCACACTCTGCTTTAGAGCAAGAAGCACGCTCTTGCTTTCTAAGAGTCTCTAATACAGCAGGAAACGTGATTTTGGTCAGAAAAAAAGAACGTTGTTTCCTACACATACGGACCATATCTCTGTCAAATCGTCTTCTGAAACAGATTCAAACCCCAAGTCATCTAACATCCAATGCTTTTCAGTTACGAGCGAGAACCATGTGAGCTTCGTAAACGATTTATATTCATTTGAGCTGAAAAGTGACTGCGTTTACCTAAAATGAGGTCTTGCTTGTAGGAAGACACAGAGCCTGGAATTTAACTCCACTTCTGAAGGGAAACACACAGCACAGTACTCATCCATGAAACACACTCTGCTATAGAACAGGAAGCATGCTCTTGCTTTCTAGAGTCTCTAATAGAGCCAGAATTTGAGGGTACTCTGAACAAAAGAATGGTGTTTCTTACACATGCGGACCATTGCTAGTTCAACTCTGTTTCTGAAACTGATACAAACCACAGGTCCTCTAACATCCAATGCTTTACAGTTAAGAGCAAGAAACGTGTGAGCTACGTGAACGATGTAGCTTTGTTTGAGCTGAAAGCTGACTGAGTTTACGTGAAACGAAGTCTTGCTTGTAGGAAGATATAGAGCCTGTGATTTAACTCCATTTCTGAAGGGAAACACACAGCACAGTTCTTATGACGAAACACACTCTGCGTATAGGAAGAAGCACGCTCTTGCTTTCTAGAGTCTCTTATAGAGCAGGAAACGTGAGTGTGCTCAGAACAAAATAACGGAGTTTCCTACACATACAGTCCATAGCTAGTCCAACTCTGCTTCTGAAACTGATACAAACCACAGTTTCTCTAATATCCAATGCTTTTCAGTTAGAGCAAGAAACGGGTGAGCTACGTAAAAGATGTAGCTTTGTTTGAACTGAAACGTGAGTGAGTTTACCTGAAACGAAGTCTTGCTTGTAGGAAGACACAGAGCCTGGGATTTAACTTCATTTCAGAAGGGAAACCCACAGCACAGTTGTCCTCCATGAAACACACTCTGCTTTAGAGCAAGAAGCACGCTCTTGCTTTCTAGAGTCTCTAATAGACCCAGAAACTTGAAAGTGTGCCCAGAACAAAAGAACGGTGTTCCCTACACATACGGACCATTGCTAGTTCAACTCTGCTTCTGAAACTGATACAAACCACAGTTCAGGTAACATGCAATGCTTTCCAGTTAAGAGCGAGAAACGTGTGAGCTTCGTGAACGATTTATATTCATTTGAGCTGAAAAGTGACTGCGATTACCTGAAAAGATTTCTTGCTTGTAGGAAGACACAGAGCCTGGAATTTAACTCCTTTTCTGAAGGGAAACACCCAGCACAGTTCTCATCCATGAAACACACTCTGCTTTAGAGCAAGAAGCCCGCTCTTGCTTTCTAAGTGTCTCTAATACAGCAGGAAACGTGACTGTAGATAGAACAAAATAACCGTGTTTCCTACACATACAGACCATATCTAGGTCAACTCTTCTTCTGAAACTGATACAAACCACCCTTCCTCTAACATGCAATGCTTTCCACTTAAGAGCGAGAAACCTGTGAGCTTCGTCAACGATGTAGCTTCCTTTGAGCTGAAAAGTGACTGCGTTTACCTGAAATGATGTCTTGCTTGTAGGAAGACACAGAGCCTGGAATTTAACTCCATTTCTGAAGGGAAACACACAGCACAGTTCTCATCCATGAAACACACTCTGCTTTAGAACACGAAGCATGCTATTGCTTTCTAGAGTCCCTAATAGAGCCAGAAATTGAGGGTACTCTGAACAAAAGAACGGTGTTTCCTACACATACGGACCATTGCTAGTTCAACTCTGCTTCTGAAACTGATACAAACCACAGGTCCTCTAACATCCAATGCTTTACTGTTAAGAGCAAGAAACGTGTGAGCTACTTGAACGATGTAGCTTTGTTTGAGCTGAAAGGTGACTTTGTTTACGTGAAACCAAGTCTTGCTTGTAGGAAGACACAAAGCCTGGGATTTAACTCCATTTCTGAAGGGAAACACACAGCACAATTGTCCTCCGTGAAACACACTCTGCTTTAGAGCAAGAAGCACGCTCTTGCTTTCTAGAGTCTCTAATAGACCCAGAAACTTGAAACTGTGCTCAGAACAAAAGAACGGTGTTTCCTACACATACGGGCCATTGCTAGTTCAACTCTGCTTCTGAAACTGATACAAAGCATAGTTCCATTAACATGCAATGCTTTCCAGTTAATAGCGGGAATCGTGTGAGCTTCGTGAACGATGTAGCTTCCTTTGAGCTGAAAAGTGACTGAGTTTACCTGAAATGATGTCTTGCTTGTAGGAAGACACAGAGACTGGGATTTAACTCCATTTTTGAAGGGCAACACAGAGCACAGTTCTCATGCATGAAACACACTCTGCTTTAGAGCAAGAAGCATGCTCTTGCTTTCTAGAGTCTCTAATAGAGCAGGAAACGTGAGTGTGCTCAGAACAAAAGAATGGTGTTTCCTACACATACAGACCATAGCTAGTTCAACTCTGCTTCTGAAGCTGATACAAACCACAAGTCATCCAACATCCAATGCTTTTCAGTTATGAGCGAGAAAAGTGTGAGCTTCGAAAACGATTTATATTCATTTGAGCTGAAAAGTGACTGTGTTTACCTCAAATGATGTCTTGCTTGTAGGAAGCCACAGAGCCTGGAATTTAACTCCTTTTCTGAAGGGAAACAGACAGCACAGTTCTCATCCATGAATCACACTCTGCTTTAGAGCAAGAAGCACGCTCTTGCTTTCTAAGAGTCTCTAATACAGCAGGAAACGTGATTTTGGTCAGAAAAAAAGAACGTTGTTTCCTACACATACGGACCATATCTCTGTCAAATCGTCTTCTGAAACAGATTCAAACCCCAAGTCATCTAACATCCAATGCTTTTCAGTTACGAGCGAGAACCATGTGAGCTTCGTAAACGATTTATATTCATTTGAGCTGAAAAGTGACTGCGTTTACCTAAAATGAGGTCTTGCTTGTAGGAAGACACAGAGCCTGGAATTTAACTCCACTTCTGAAGGGAAACACACAGCACAGTACTCATCCATGAAACACACTCTGCTATAGAACAGGAAGCATGCTCTTGCTTTCTAGAGTCTCTAATAGAGCCAGAATTTGAGGGTACTCTGAACAAAAGAATGGTGTTTCTTACACATACGGACCATTGCTAGTTCAACTCTGTTTCTGAAACTGATACAAAGCACAGGTCCTCTAACATCCAATGCTTTACAGTTAAGAGCAAGAAACGTGTGAGCTACGTGAACGATGTAGCTTTGTTTGAGCTGAAAGCTGACTGAGTTTACGTGAAACGAAGTCTTGCTTGTAGGAAGATATAGAGCCTGTGATTTAACTCCATTTCTGAAGGGAAACACACAGCACAGTTCTTATGACGAAACACACTCTGCGTATAGGAAGAAGCACGCTCTTGCTTTCTAGAGTCTCTTATAGAGCAGGAAACGTGAGTGTGCTCAGAACAAAATAACGGAGTTTCCTACACATACAGTCCATAGCTAGTCCAACTCTGCTTCTGAAACTGATACAAACCACAGTTTCTCTAATATCCAATGCTTTTCAGTTAGAGCAAAAAACGGGTGAGCTACGTAAAAGATGTAGCTTTGTTTGAACTGAAACGTGAGTGAGTTTACCTGAAACGAAGTCTTGCTTGTAGGAAGACACAGAGCCTGGGATTTAACTTCATTTCAGAAGGGAAACCCACAGCACAGTTGTCCTCCATGAAACACACTCTGCTTTAGAGCAAGAAGCACGCTCTTGCTTTCTAGAGTCTCTAATAGACCCAGAAACTTGAAAGTGTGCCCAGAACAAAAGAACGGTGTTCCCTACACATACGGACCATTGCTAGTTCAACTCTGCTTCTGAAACTGATACAAACCACAGTTCAGGTAACATGCAATGCTTTCCAGTTAAGAGCGAGAAACGTGTGAGCTTCGTGAACGATTTATATTCATTTGAGCTGAAAAGTGACTGCGATTACCTGAAAAGATTTCTTGCTTGTAGGAAGACACAGAGCCTGGAATTTAACTCCTTTTCTGAAGGGAAACACCCAGCACAGTTCTCATCCATGAAACACACTCTGCTTTAGAGCAAGAAGCCCGCTCTTGCTTTCTAAGTGTCTCTAATACAGCAGGAAACGTGACTGTAGATAGAACAAAATAACCGTGTTTCCTACACATACAGACCATATCTAGGTCAACTCTTCTTCTGAAACTGATACAAACCACCCTTCCTCTAACATGCAATGCTTTCCACTTAAGAGCGAGAAACCTGTGAGCTTCGTCAACGATGTAGCTTCCTTTGAGCTGAAAAGTGACTGCGTTTACCTGAAATGATGTCTTGCTTGTAGGAAGACACAGAGCCTGGAATTTAACTCCATTTCTGAAGGGAAACACACAGCACAGTTCTCATCCATGAAACACACTCTGCTTTAGAACACGAAGCATGCTATTGCTTTCTAGAGTCCCTAATAGAGCCAGAAATTGAGGGTACTCTGAACAAAAGAACGGTGTTTCCTACACATACGGACCATTGCTAGTTCAACTCTGCTTCTGAAACTGATACAAACCACAGGTCCTCTAACATCCAATGCTTTACTGTTAAGAGCAAGAAACGTGTGAGCTACTTGAACGATGTAGCTTTGTTTGAGCTGAAAGGTGACTTTGTTTACGTGAAACCAAGTCTTGCTTGTAGGAAGACACAAAGCCTGGGATTTAACTCCATTTCTGAAGGGAAACACACAGCACAATTGTCCTCCGTGAAACACACTCTGCTTTAGAGCAAGAAGCACGCTCTTGCTTTCTAGAGTCTCTAATAGACCCAGAAACTTGAAACTGTGCTCAGAACAAAAGAACGGTGTTTCCTACACATACGGGCCATTGCTAGTTCAACTCTGCTTCTGAAACTGATACAAAGCATAGTTCCATTAACATGCAATGCTTTCCAGTTAATAGCGGGAATCGTGTGAGCTTCGTGAACGATGTAGCTTCCTTTGAGCTGAAAAGTGACTGAGTTTACCTGAAATGATGTCTTGCTTGTAGGAAGACACAGAGACTGGGATTTAACTCCATTTTTGAAGGGCAACACAGAGCACAGTTCTCATGCATGAAACACACTCTGCTTTAGAGCAAGAAGCATGCTCTTGCTTTCTAGAGTCTCTAATAGAGCAGGAAACGTGAGTGTGCTCAGAACAAAAGAATGGTGTTTCCTACACATACAGACCATAGCTAGTTCAACTCTGCTTCTGAAGCTGATACAAACCACAAGTCATCCAACATCCAATGCTTTTCAGTTAAGAGCGAGAAACGTGTGAGCTTCGAAAACGATTTATATTCATTTGAGCTGAAAAGTGACTGTGTTTACCTCAAATGATGTCTTGCTTGTAGGAAGCCACAGAGCCTGGAATTTAACTCCTTTTCTGAAGGGAAACAGACAGCACAGTTCTCATCCATGAATCACACTCTGCTTTAGAGCAAGAAGCACGCTCTTGCTTTCTAAGAGTCTCTAATACAGCAGGAAACGTGATTTTGGTCAGAAAAAAAGAACGTTGTTTCCTACACATACGGACCATATCTCTGTCAAATCGTCTTCTGAAACAGATTCAAACCCCAAGTCATCTAACATCCAATGCTTTTCAGTTACGAGCGAGAACCATGTGAGCTTCGTAAACGATTTATATTCATTTGAGCTGAAAAGTGACTGCGTTTACCTAAAATGAGGTCTTGCTTGTAGGAAGACACAGAGCCTGGAATTTAACTCCACTTCTGAAGTGAAACACACAGCACAGTTCTCATCCATGAAACACACTCTGCTATAGAACAGGAAGCATGCTCTTGCTTTCTAGAGTCTGTAATAGAGCCAGAATTTGAGGGTACTCTGAACAAAAGAATGGTGTTTCTTACACATACGGACCATTGCTAGTTCAACTCTGTTTCTGAAACTGATACAAAGCACAGGTCCTCTAACATCCAATGCTTTACAGTTAAGAGCAAGAAACGTGTGAGCTACGTGAACGATGTAGCTTTGTTTGAGCTGAAAGCTGACTGAGTTTACGTGAAACGAAGTCTTGCTTGTAGGAAGATATAGAGCCTGTGATTTAACTCCATTTCTGAAGGGAAACACACAGCACAGTTCTTATGACGAAACACACTCTGCGTATAGGAAGAAGCACGCTCTTGCTTTCTAGAGTCTCTTATAGAGCAGGAAACGTGAGTGTGCTCAGAACAAAATAACGGAGTTTCCTACACATACAGTCCATAGCTAGTCCAACTCTGCTTCTGAAACTGATACAAACCACAGTTTCTCTAATATCCAATGCTTTTCAGTTAGAGCAAGAAACGGGTGAGCTACGTAAAAGATGTAGCTTTGTTTGAACTGAAACGTGAGTGAGTTTACCTGAAACGAAGTCTTGCTTGTAGGAAGACACAGAGCCTGGGATTTAACTTCATTTCAGAAGGGAAACCCACAGCACAGTTGTCCTCCATGAAACACACTCTGCTTTAGAGCAAGAAGCACGCTCTTGCTTTCTAGAGTCTCTAATAGAGCCAGAAACTTGAAAGTGTGCCCAGAACAAAAGAACGGTGTTCCCTACACATACGGACCATTGCTAGTTCAACTCTGCTTCTGAAACTGATACAAACCACAGTTCAGGTAACATGCAATGCTTTCCAGTTAAGAGCGAGAAACGTGTGAGCTTCGTGAACGATTTATATTCATTTGAGCTGAAAAGTGACTGCGATTACCTGAAAAGATTTCTTGCTTGTAGGAAGACACAGAGCCTGGAATTTAACTCCTTTTCTGAAGGGAAACACCCAGCACAGTTCTCATCCATGAAACACACTCTGCTTTAGAGCAAGAAGCCCGCTCTTGCTTTCTAAGTGTCTCTAATACAGCAGGAAACGTGACTGTAGATAGAACAAAATAACCGTGTTTCCTACACATACAGACCATATCTAGGTCAACTCTTCTTCTGAAACTGATACAAACCACCCTTCCTCTAACATGCAATGCTTTCCACTTAAGAGCGAGAAACCTGTGAGCTTCGTCAACGATGTAGCTTCCTTTGAGCTGAAAAGTGACTGTGTTTACCTGAAATGATGTCTTGCTTGTAGGAAGACACAGAGCCTGGAATTTAACTCCATTTCTGAAGGGAAACACACAGCACAGTTCTCATCCATGAAACACACTCTGCTTTAGAACACGAAGCATGCTATTGCTTTCTAGAGTCCCTAATAGAGCCAGAAATTGAGGGTACTCTGAACAAAAGAACGGTGTTTCCTACACATACGGACCATTGCTAGTTCAACTCTGCTTCTGAAACTGATACAAACCACAGGTCCTCTAACATCCAATGCTTTACTGTTAAGAGCAAGAAACGTGTGAGCTACTTGAACGATGTAGCTTTGTTTGAGCTGAAAGGTGACTTTGTTTACGTGAAACCAAGTCTTGCTTGTAGGAAGACACAAAGCCTGGGATTTAACTCCATTTCTGAAGGGAAACACACAGCACAATTGTCCTCCGTGAAACACACTCTGCTTTAGAGCAAGAAGCATGCTCTTGCTTTCTAGAGTCTCTAATAGACCCAGAAACTTGAAACTGTGCTCAGAACAAAAGAACGGTGTTTCCTACACATACGGGCCATTGCTAGTTCAACTCTGCTTCTGAAACTGATACAAAGCATAGTTCCATTAACATGCAATGCTTTCCAGTTAATAGCGGGAATCGTGTGAGCTTCGTGAACGATGTAGCTTCCTTTGAGCTGAAAAGTGACTGAGTTTACCTGAAATGATGTCTTGCTTGTAGGAAGACACAGAGACTGGGATTTAACTCCATTTTTGAAGGGCAACACAGAGCACAGTTCTCATGCATGAAACACACTCTGCTTTAGAGCAAGAAGCATGCTCTTGCTTTCTAGAGTCTCTAATAGAGCAGGAAACGTGAGTGTGCTCAGAACAAAAGAATGGTGTTTCCTACACATACAGACCATAGCTAGTTCAACTCTGCTTCTGAAGCTGATACAAACCACAAGTCATCCAACATCCAATGCTTTTCAGTTAAGAGCGAGAAACGTGTGAGCTTCGAAAATGATTTATATTCATTTGAGCTGAAAAGTGACTGTGTTTACCTCAAATGATGTCTTGCTTGTAGGAAGCCACAGAGCCTGGAATTTAACTCCTTTTCTGAAGGGAAACAGACAGCACAGTTCTCATCCATGAATCACACTCTGCTTTAGAGCAAGAAGCACGCTCTTGCTTTCTAAGAGTCTCTAATACAGCAGGAAACGTGATTTTGGTCAGAAAAAAAGAACGTTGTTTCCTACACATACGGACCATATCTCTGTCAAATCGTCTTCTGAAACAGATTCAAACCCCAAGTCATCTAACATCCAATGCTTTTCAGTTACGAGCGAGAACCATGTGAGCTTCGTAAACGATTTATATTCATTTGAGCTGAAAAGTGACTGCGTTTACCTAAAATGAGGTCTTGCTTGTAGGAAGACACAGAGCCTGGAATTTAACTCCACTTCTGAAGGGAAACACACAGCACAGTTCTCATCCATGAAACACACTCTGCTATAGAACAGGAAGCATGCTCTTGCTTTCTAGAGTCTGTAATAGAGCCAGAATTTGAGGGTACTCTGAACAAAAGAATGGTGTTTCTTACACATACGGACCATTGCTAGTTCAACTCTGTTTCTGAAACTGATACAAAGCACAGGTCCTCTAACATCCAATGCTTTACAGTTAAGAGCAAGAAACGTGTGAGCTACGTGAACGATGTAGCTTTGTTTGAGCTGAAAGCTGACTGAGTTTACGTGAAACGAAGTCTTGCTTGTAGGAAGATATAGAGCCTGTGATTTAACTCCATTTCTGAAGGGAAACACACAGCACAGTTCTTATGACGAAACACACTCTGCGTATAGGAAGAAGCACGCTCTTGCTTTCTAGAGTCTCTTATAGAGCAGGAAACGTGAGTGTGCTCAGAACAAAATAACGGAGTTTCCTACACATACAGTCCATAGCTAGTCCAACTCTGCTTCTGAAACTGATACAAACCACAGTTTCTCTAATATCCAATGCTTTTCAGTTAGAGCAAAAAACGGGTGAGCTACGTAAAAGATGTAGCTTTGTTTGAACTGAAACGTGAGTGAGTTTACCTGAAACGAAGTCTTGCTTGTAGGAAGACACAGAGCCTGGGATTTAACTTCATTTCAGAAGGGAAACCCACAGCACAGTTGTCCTCCATGAAACACACTCTGCTTTAGAGCAAGAAGCACGCTCTTGCTTTCTAGAGTCTCTAATAGACCCAGAAACTTGAAAGTGTGCCCAGAACAAAAGAACGGTGTTCCCTACACATACGGACCATTGCTAGTTCAACTCTGCTTCTGAAACTGATACAAACCACAGTTCAGGTAACATGCAATGCTTTCCAGTTAAGAGCGAGAAACGTGTGAGCTTCGTGAACGATTTATATTCATTTGAGCTGAAAAGTGACTGCGATTACCTGAAAAGATTTCTTGCTTGTAGGAAGACACAGAGCCTGGAATTTAACTCCTTTTCTGAAGGGAAACACCCAGCACAGTTCTCATCCATGAAACACACTCTGCTTTAGAGCAAGAAGCCCGCTCTTGCTTTCTAAGTGTCTCTAATACAGCAGGAAACGTGACTGTAGATAGAACAAAATAACCGTGTTTCCTACACATACAGACCATATCTAGGTCAACTCTTCTTCTGAAACTGATACAAACCACCCTTCCTCTAACATGCAATGCTTTCCACTTAAGAGCGAGAAACCTGTGAGCTTCGTCAACGATGTAGCTTCCTTTGAGCTGAAAAGTGACTGCGTTTACCTGAAATGATGTCTTGCTTGTAGGAAGACACAGAGCCTGGAATTTAACTCCATTTCTGAAGGGAAACACACAGCACAGTTCTCATCCATGAAACACACTCTGCTTTAGAACACGAAGCATGCTATTGCTTTCTAGAGTCCCTAATAGAGCCAGAAATTGAGGGTACTCTGAACAAAAGAACGGTGTTTCCTACACATACGGACCATTGCTAGTTCAACTCTGCTTCTGAAACTGATACAAACCACAGGTCCTCTAACATCCAATGCTTTACTGTTAAGAGCAAGAAACGTGTGAGCTACTTGAACGATGTAGCTTTGTTTGAGCTGAAAGGTGACTTTGTTTACGTGAAACCAAGTCTTGCTTGTAGGAAGACACAAAGCCTGGGATTTAACTCCATTTCTGAAGGGAAACACACAGCACAATTGTCCTCCGTGAAACACACTCTGCTTTAGAGCAAGAAGCACGCTCTTGCTTTCTAGAGTCTCTAATAGACCCAGAAACTTGAAACTGTGCTCAGAACAAAAGAACGGTGTTTCCTACACATACGGGCCATTGCTAGTTCAACTCTGCTTCTGAAACTGATACAAAGCATAGTTCCATTAACATGCAATGCTTTCCAGTTAATAGCGGGAATCGTGTGAGCTTCGTGAACGATGTAGCTTCCTTTGAGCTGAAAAGTGACTGAGTTTACCTGAAATGATGTCTTGCTTGTAGGAAGACACAGAGACTGGGATTTAACTCCATTTTTGAAGGGCAACACAGAGCACAGTTCTCATGCATGAAACACACTCTGCTTTAGAGCAAGAAGCATGCTCTTGCTTTCTAGAGTCTCTAATAGAGCAGGAAACGTGAGTGTGCTCAGAACAAAAGAATGGTGTTTCCTACACATACAGACCATAGCTAGTTCAACTCTGCTTCTGAAGCTGATACAAACCACAAGTCATCCAACATCCAATGCTTTTCAGTTATGAGCGAGAAAAGTGTGAGCTTCGAAAACGATTTATATTCATTTGAGCTGAAAAGTGACTGTGTTTACCTCAAATGATGTCTTGCTTGTAGGAAGCCACAGAGCCTGGAATTTAACTCCTTTTCTGAAGGGAAACAGACAGCACAGTTCTCATCCATGAATCACACTCTGCTTTAGAGCAAGAAGCACGCTCTTGCTTTCTAAGAGTCTCTAATACAGCAGGAAACGTGATTTTGGTCAGAAAAAAAGAACGTTGTTTCCTACACATACGGACCATATCTCTGTCAAATCGTCTTCTGAAACAGATTCAAACCCCAAGTCATCTAACATCCAATGCTTTTCAGTTACGAGCGAGAACCATGTGAGCTTCGTAAACGATTTATATTCATTTGAGCTGAAAAGTGACTGCGTTTACCTAAAATGAGGTCTTGCTTGTAGGAAGACACAGAGCCTGGAATTTAACTCCACTTCTGAAGGGAAACACACAGCACAGTACTCATCCATGAAACACACTCTGCTATAGAACAGGAAGCATGCTCTTGCTTTCTAGAGTCTCTAATAGAGCCAGAATTTGAGGGTACTCTGAACAAAAGAATGGTGTTTCTTACACATACGGACCATTGCTAGTTCAACTCTGTTTCTGAAACTGATACAAAGCACAGGTCCTCTAACATCCAATGCTTTACAGTTAAGAGCAAGAAACGTGTGAGCTACGTGAACGATGTAGCTTTGTTTGAGCTGAAAGCTGACTGAGTTTACGTGAAACGAAGTCTTGCTTGTAGGAAGATATAGAGCCTGTGATTTAACTCCATTTCTGAAGGGAAACACACAGCACAGTTCTTATGACGAAACACACTCTGCGTATAGGAAGAAGCACGCTCTTGCTTTCTAGAGTCTCTTATAGAGCAGGAAACGTGAGTGTGCTCAGAACAAAATAACGGAGTTTCCTACACATACAGTCCATAGCTAGTCCAACTCTGCTTCTGAAACTGATACAAACCACAGTTTCTCTAATATCCAATGCTTTTCAGTTAGAGCAAAAAACGGGTGAGCTACGTAAAAGATGTAGCTTTGTTTGAACTGAAACGTGAGTGAGTTTACCTGAAACGAAGTCTTGCTTGTAGGAAGACACAGAGCCTGGGATTTAACTTCATTTCAGAAGGGAAACCCACAGCACAGTTGTCCTCCATGAAACACACTCTGCTTTAGAGCAAGAAGCACGCTCTTGCTTTCTAGAGTCTCTAATAGACCCAGAAACTTGAAAGTGTGCCCAGAACAAAAGAACGGTGTTCCCTACACATACGGACCATTGCTAGTTCAACTCTGCTTCTGAAACTGATACAAACCACAGTTCAGGTAACATGCAATGCTTTCCAGTTAAGAGCGAGAAACGTGTGAGCTTCGTGAACGATTTATATTCATTTGAGCTGAAAAGTGACTGCGATTACCTGAAAAGATTTCTTGCTTGTAGGAAGACACAGAGCCTGGAATTTAACTCCTTTTCTGAAGGGAAACACCCAGCACAGTTCTCATCCATGAAACACACTCTGCTTTAGAGCAAGAAGCCCGCTCTTGCTTTCTAAGTGTCTCTAATACAGCAGGAAACGTGACTGTAGATAGAACAAAATAACCGTGTTTCCTACACATACAGACCATATCTAGGTCAACTCTTCTTCTGAAACTGATACAAACCACCCTTCCTCTAACATGCAATGCTTTCCACTTAAGAGCGAGAAACCTGTGAGCTTCGTCAACGATGTAGCTTCCTTTGAGCTGAAAAGTGACTGCGTTTACCTGAAATGATGTCTTGCTTGTAGGAAGACACAGAGCCTGGAATTTAACTCCATTTCTGAAGGGAAACACACAGCACAGTTCTCATCCATGAAACACACTCTGCTTTAGAACACGAAGCATGCTATTGCTTTCTAGAGTCCCTAATAGAGCCAGAAATTGAGGGTACTCTGAACAAAAGAACGGTGTTTCCTACACATACGGACCATTGCTAGTTCAACTCTGCTTCTGAAACTGATACAAACCACAGGTCCTCTAACATCCAATGCTTTACTGTTAAGAGCAAGAAACGTGTGAGCTACTTGAACGATGTAGCTTTGTTTGAGCTGAAAGGTGACTTTGTTTACGTGAAACCAAGTCTTGCTTGTAGGAAGACACAAAGCCTGGGATTTAACTCCATTTCTGAAGGGAAACACACAGCACAATTGTCCTCCGTGAAACACACTCTGCTTTAGAGCAAGAAGCACGCTCTTGCTTTCTAGAGTCTCTAATAGACCCAGAAACTTGAAACTGTGCTCAGAACAAAAGAACGGTGTTTCCTACACATACGGGCCATTGCTAGTTCAACTCTGCTTCTGAAACTGATACAAAGCATAGTTCCATTAACATGCAATGCTTTCCAGTTAATAGCGGGAATCGTGTGAGCTTCGTGAACGATGTAGCTTCCTTTGAGCTGAAAAGTGACTGAGTTTACCTGAAATGATGTCTTGCTTGTAGGAAGACACAGAGACTGGGATTTAACTCCATTTTTGAAGGGCAACACAGAGCACAGTTCTCATGCATGAAACACACTCTGCTTTAGAGCAAGAAGCATGCTCTTGCTTTCTAGAGTCTCTAATAGAGCAGGAAACGTGAGTGTGCTCAGAACAAAAGAATGGTGTTTCCTACACATACAGACCATAGCTAGTTCAACTCTGCTTCTGAAGCTGATACAAACCACAAGTCATCCAACATCCAATGCTTTTCAGTTAAGAGCGAGAAACGTGTGAGCTTCGAAAACGATTTATATTCATTTGAGCTGAAAAGTGACTGTGTTTACCTCAAATGATGTCTTGCTTGTAGGAAGCCACAGAGCCTGGAATTTAACTCCTTTTCTGAAGGGAAACAGACAGCACAGTTCTCATCCATGAATCACACTCTGCTTTAGAGCAAGAAGCACGCTCTTGCTTTCTAAGAGTCTCTAATACAGCAGGAAACGTGATTTTGGTCAGAAAAAAAGAACGTTGTTTCCTACACATACGGACCATATCTCTGTCAAATCGTCTTCTGAAACAGATTCAAACCCCAAGTCATCTAACATCCAATGCTTTTCAGTTACGAGCGAGAACCATGTGAGCTTCGTAAACGATTTATATTCATTTGAGCTGAAAAGTGACTGCGTTTACCTAAAATGAGGTCTTGCTTGTAGGAAGACACAGAGCCTGGAATTTAACTCCACTTCTGAAGTGAAACAAACAGCACAGTTCTCATCCATGAAACACACTCTGCTATAGAACAGGAAGCATGCTCTTGCTTTCTAGAGTCTCTAATAGAGCCAGAATTTGAGGGTACTCTGAACAAAAGAATGGTGTTTCTTACACATACGGACCATTGCTAGTTCAACTCTGTTTCTGAAACTGATACAAACCACAGGTCCTCTAACATCCAATGCTTTACAGTTAAGAGCAAGAAACGTGTGAGCTACGTGAACGATGTAGCTTTGTTTGAGCTGAAAGCTGACTGAGTTTACGTGAAACGAAGTCTTGCTTGTAGGAAGATATAGAGCCTGTGATTTAACTCCATTTCTGAAGGGAAACACACAGCACAGTTCTTATGACGAAACACACTCTGCGTATAGGAAGAAGCACGCTCTTGCTTTCTAGAGTCTCTTATAGAGCAGGAAACGTGAGTGTGCTCAGAACAAAATAACGGAGTTTCCTACACATACAGTCCATAGCTAGTCCAACTCTGCTTCTGAAACTGATACAAACCACAGTTTCTCTAATATCCAATGCTTTTCAGTTAGAGCAAGAAACGGGTGAGCTACGTAAAAGATGTAGCTTTGTTTGAACTGAAACGTGAGTGAGTTTACCTGAAACGAAGTCTTGCTTGTAGGAAGACACAGAGCCTGGGATTTAACTTCATTTCAGAAGGGAAACCCACAGCACAGTTGTCCTCCATGAAACACACTCTGCTTTAGAGCAAGAAGCACGCTCTTGCTTTCTAGAGTCTCTAATAGAGCCAGAAACTTGAAAGTGTGCCCAGAACAAAAGAACGGTGTTCCCTACACATACGGACCATTGCTAGTTCAACTCTGCTTCTGAAACTGATACAAACCACAGTTCAGGTAACATGCAATGCTTTCCAGTTAAGAGCGAGAAACGTGTGAGCTTCGTGAACGATTTATATTCATTTGAGCTGAAAAGTGACTGCGATTACCTGAAAAGATTTCTTGCTTGTAGGAAGACACAGAGCCTGGAATTTAACTCCTTTTCTGAAGGGAAACACCCAGCACAGTTCTCATCCATGAAACACACTCTGCTTTAGAGCAAGAAGCCCGCTCTTGCTTTCTAAGTGTCTCTAATACAGCAGGAAACGTGACTGTAGATAGAACAAAATAACCGTGTTTCCTACACATACAGACCATATCTAGGTCAACTCTTCTTCTGAAACTGATACAAACCACCCTTCCTCTAACATGCAATGCTTTCCACTTAAGAGCGAGAAACCTGTGAGCTTCGTCAACGATGTAGCTTCCTTTGAGCTGAAAAGTGACTGCGTTTACCTGAAATGATGTCTTGCTTGTAGGAAGACACAGAGCCTGGAATTTAACTCCATTTCTGAAGGGAAACACACAGCACAGTTCTCATCCATGAAACACACTCTGCTTTAGAACACGAAGCATGCTATTGCTTTCTAGAGTCCCTAATAGAGCCAGAAATTGAGGGTACTCTGAACAAAAGAACGGTGTTTCCTACACATACGGACCATTGCTAGTTCAACTCTGCTTCTGAAACTGATACAAACCACAGGTCCTCTAACATCCAATGCTTTACTGTTAAGAGCAAGAAACGTGTGAGCTACTTGAACGATGTAGCTTTGTTTGAGCTGAAAGGTGACTTTGTTTACGTGAAACCAAGTCTTGCTTGTAGGAAGACACAAAGCCTGGGATTTAACTCCATTTCTGAAGGGAAACACACAGCACAATTGTCCTCCGTGAAACACACTCTGCTTTAGAGCAAGAAGCACGCTCTTGCTTTCTAGAGTCTCTAATAGACCCAGAAACTTGAAACTGTGCTCAGAACAAAAGAACGGTGTTTCCTACACATACGGGCCATTGCTAGTTCAACTCTGCTTCTGAAACTGATACAAAGCATAGTTCCATTAACATGCAATGCTTTCCAGTTAATAGCGGGAATCGTGTGAGCTTCGTGAACGATGTAGCTTCCTTTGAGCTGAAAAGTGACTGAGTTTACCTGAAATGATGTCTTGCTTGTAGGAAGACACAGAGACTGGGATTTAACTCCATTTTTGAAGGGCAACACACAGCACAGTTCTCATGCATGAAACACACTCTGCTTTAGAGCAAGAAGCATGCTCTTGCTTTCTAGAGTCTCTAATAGAGCAGGAAACATGAGTGTGCTCAGAACAAAAGAATGGTGTTTCCTACACATACAGACCATAGCTAGTTCAACTCTGCTTCTGAAGCTGATACAAACCACAAGTCATCCAACATCCAATGCTTTTCAGTTAAGAGCGAGAAACGTGTGAGCTTCGAAAACGATTTATATTCATTTGAGCTGAAAAGTGACTGTGTTTACCTCAAATGATGTCTTGCTTGTAGGAAGCCACAGAACCTGGAATTTAACTCCTTTTCTGAAGGGAAACAGACAGCACAGTTCTCATCCATGAATCACACTCTGCTTTAGAGCAAGAAGCACGCTCTTGCTTTCTAAGAGTCTCTAATACAGCAGGAAACGTGATTTTGGTCAGAAAAAAAGAACGTTGTTTCCTACACATACAGACCATATCTCTGTCAAATCGTCTTCTGAAACAGATTCAAACCCCAAGTCATCTAACATCCAATGCTTTTCAGTTACGAGCGAGAACCATGTGAGCTTCGTAAACGATTTATATTCATTTGAGCTGAAAAGTGACTGCGTTTACCTAAAATGAGGTCTTGCTTGTAGGAAGACACAGAGCCTGGAATTTAACTCCACTTCTGAAGGGAAACACACAGCACAGTTCTCATCCATGAAACACACTCTGCTATAGAACAGGAAGCATGCTCTTGCTTTCTAGAGTCTCTAATAGAGCCAGAATTTGAGGGTACTCTGAACAAATGAATGGTGTTTCTTACACATGCGGACCATTGCTAGTTCAACTCTGTTTCTGAAACTGATACAAACCACAGGTCCTCTAACATCCAATGCTTTACAGTTAAGAGCAAGAAACGTGTGAGCTACGTGAACGATGTAGCTTTGTGTGAGCTGAAAGCTGACTGAGTTTACGTGAAACGAAGTCTTGCTTGTGGGAAGATATAGAGCCTGTGATTTAACTCCATTTCTGAAGGGAAACACACAGCACAGTTCTTACGACGAAACACACTCTGCGTATAGGAAGAAGCACGCTCTTGCTTTCTAGAGTCTCTAATAGAGCAGGAAACGTGAGTGTGCTCAGAACAAAATAATGGAGTTTCCTACACATACAGTCCATAGCTAGTCCAACTCTGCTTATGAAACTGATACAAACCACAGTTTCTCTAATATCCAATGCTTTTCAGTTAGAGCAAGAAACGGGTGAGCTACGTAAAAGATGTAGCTTTGTTTGAACTGAAACGTGAGTGAGTTTACCTGAAACGAAGTCTTGCTTGTAGGAAGACACAGAGCCTGGGATTTAACTTCATTTCAGAAGGGAAACCCACAGCACAGTTGTCCTCCATGAAACACACTCTGCTTTAGAGCAAGAAGCACGCTCTTGCTTTCTAGAGTCTCTAATAGAGCCAGAAACTTGAAAGTGTGCCCAGAACAAAAGAACGGTGTTCCCTACACATACGGACCATTGCTAGTTCAACTCTGCTTCTGAAACTGATACAAACCACAGTTCAGGTAACATGCAATGCTTTCCAGTTAAGAGCGAGAAACGTGTGAGCTTCGTAAACGATTTATATTCATTTGAGCTGAAAAGTGACTGCGATTACCTGAAAAGATTTCTTGCTTGTAGGAAGACACAGAGCCTGGAATTTAACTCCTTTTCTGAAGGGAAACACCCAGCACAGTTCTCATCCATGAAACACACTCTGCTTTAGAGCAAGAAGCCCGCTCTTGCTTTCTAAGTGTCTCTAATACAGCAGGAAACGTGACTGTAGATAGAACAAAATAACCGTGTTTCCTACACATACAGACCATATCTAGGTCAACTCTTCTTCTGAAACTGATACAAACCACCCTTCCTCTAACATGCAATGCTTTCCACTTAAGAGCGAGAAACCTGTGAGCTTCGTCAACGATGTAGCTTCCTTTGAGCTGAAAAGTGACTGCGTTTACCTGAAATGATGTCTTGCTTGTAGGAAGACACAGAACCTGGAATTTAACTCCATTTCTGAAGGGAAACACACAGCACAGTTCTCATCCATGAAACACACTCTGCTTTAGAACACGAAGCATGCTATTGCTTTCTAGAGTCCCTAATAGAGCCAGAAATTGAGGGTACTCTGAACAAAAGAACGGTGTTTCCTACACATATGGACCATTGCTAGTTCAACTCTGCTTCTGAAACTGATACAAACCACAGGTCCCCTAACATCCAATGCTTTACTGTTAAGAGCAAGAAACGTGTGAGCTACTTGAACGATGTAGCTTTGTTTGAGCTGAAAGGTGACTTTGTTTACGTGAAACCAAGTCTTGCTTGTAGGAAGACACAAAGCCTGGGATTTAACTCCATTTCTGAAGGGAAACACACAGCACAATTGTCCTCCGTGAAACACACTCTGCTTTAGAGCAAGAAGCATGCTCTTGCTTTCTAGAGTCTCTAATAGACCCAGAAACTTGAAACTGTGCTCAGAACAAAAGAACGGTGTTTCCTACACATACGGGCCATTGCTAGTTCAACTCTGCTTCTGAAACTGATACAAAGCATAGTTCCATTAACATGCAATGCTTTCCAGTTAATAGCGGGAATCGTGTGAGCTTCGTGAACGATGTAGCTTCCTTTGAGCTGAAAAGTGACTGAGTTTACCTGAAATGATGTCTTGCTTGTAGGAAGACACAGAGACTGGGATTTAACTCCATTTTTGAAGGGCAACACACAGCACAGTTCTCATGCATGAAACACACTCTGCTTTAGAGCAAGAAGCATGCTCTTGCTTTCTAGAGTCTCTAATAGAGCAGGAAACGTGAGTGTGCTCAGAACAAAAGAATGGTGTTTCCTACACATACAGACCATAGCTAGTTCAACTCTGCTTCTGAAGCTGATACAAACCACAAGTCATCCAACATCCAATGCTTTTCAGTTAAGAGCGAGAAACGTGTGAGCTTCGAAAACGATTTATATTCATTTGAGCTGAAAAGTGACTGTGTTTACCTCAAATGATGTCTTGCTTGTAGGAAGCCACAGAGCCTGGAATTTAACTCCTTTTCTGAAGGGAAACAGACAGCACAGTTCTCATCCATGAATCACACTCTGCTTTAGAGCAAGAAGCACGCTCTTGCTTTCTAAGAGTCTCTAATACAGCAGGAAACGTGATTTTGGTCAGAAAAAAAGAACGTTGTTTCCTACACATACGGACCATATCTCTGTCAAATCGTCTTCTGAAACAGATTCAAACCCCAAGTCATCTAACATCCAATGCTTTTCAGTTACGAGCGAGAACCATGTGAGCTTCGTAAACGATTTATATTCATTTGAGCTGAAAAGTGACTGCGTTTACCTAAAATGAGGTCTTGCTTGTAGGAAGACACAGAGCCTGGAATTTAACTCCACTTCTGAAGGGAAACACACAGCACAGTTCTCATCCATGAAACACACTCTGCTATAGAACAGGAAGCATGCTCTTGCTTTCTAGAGTCTGTAATAGAGCCAGAATTTGAGGGTACTCTGAACAAAAGAATGGTGTTTCTTACACATACGGACCATTGCTAGTTCAACTCTGTTTCTGAAACTGATACAAACCACAGGTCCTCTAACATCCAATGCTTTACAGTTAAGAGCAAGAAACGTGTGAGCTACGTGAACGATGTAGCTTTGTTTGAGCTGAAAGCTGACTGAGTTTACGTCAAACGAAGTCTTGCTTGTAGGAAGATATAGAGCCTGTGATTTAACTCCGTTTCTGAAGGGAAACACACAGCACAGTTCTTATGACGAAACACACTCTGCGTATAGGAAGAAGCACGCTCTTGCTTTCTAGAGTCTCTTATAGAGCAGGAAACGTGAGTGTGCTCAGAACAAAATAACGGAGTTTCCTACACATACAGTCCATAGCTAGTCCAACTCTGCTTCTGAAACTGATACAAACCACAGTTTCTCTAATATCCAATGCTTTTTAGTTAGAGCAAGAAACGGGTGAGCTACGTAAAAGATGTAGCTTTGTTTGAACTGAAACGTGAGTGAGTTTACCTGAAACGAAGTCTTGCTTGTAGGAAGACACAGAGCCTGGGATTTAACTTCATTTCAGAAGGGAAACCCACAGCACAGTTGTCCTCCATGAAACACACTCTGCTTTAGAGCAAGAAGCACGCTCTTGCTTTCTAGAGTCTCTAATAGAGCCAGAAAGTTGAAAGTGTGCCCAGAACAAAAGAACGGTGTTCCCTACACATACGGACCATTGCTAGTTCAACTCTGCTTCTGAAACTGATACAAACCACAGTTCAGGTAACATGCAATGCTTTCCAGTTAAGAGCGAGAAACGTGTGAGCTTCGTAAACGATTTATATTCATTTGAGCTGAAAAGTGACTGCGATTACCTGAAAAGATTTCTTGCTTGTAGGAAGACACAGAGCCTGGAATTTAACTCCTTTTCTGAAGGGAAACACCCAGCACAGTTCTCATCCATGAAACACACTCTGCTTTAGAGCAAGAAGCCCGCTCTTGCTTTCTAAGTGTCTCTAATACAGCAGGAAACGTGACTGTAGATAGAACAAAATAACCGTGTTTCCTACACATACAGACCATATCTAGGTCAACTCTTCTTCTGAAACTGATACAAACCACCCTTCCTCTAACATGCAATGCTTTCCACTTAAGAGCGAGAAACCTGTGAGCTTCGTCAACGATGTAGCTTCCTTTGAGCTGAAAAGTGACTGCGTTTACCTGAAATGATGTCTTGCTTGTAGGAAGACACAGAGCCTGGAATTTAACTCCATTTCTGAAGGGAAACACACAGCACAGTTCTCATCCATGAAACACACTCTGCTTTAGAACACGAAGCATGCTATTGCTTTCTAGAGTCCCTAATAGAGCCAGAAATTGAGGGTACTCTGAACAAAAGAACGGTGTTTCCTACACATACGGACCATTGCTAGTTCAACTCTGCTTCTGAAACTGATACAAACCACAGGTCCTCTAACATCCAATGCTTTACTGTTAAGAGCAAGAAACGTGTGAGCTACTTGAACGATGTAGCTTTGTTTGAGCTGAAAGGTGACTTTGTTTACGTGAAACCAAGTCTTGCTTGTAGGAAGACACAAAGCCTGGGATTTAACTCCATTTCTGAAGGGAAACACACAGCACAATTGTCCTCCGTGAAACACACTCTGCTTTAGAGCAAGAAGCACGCTCTTGCTTTCTAGAGTCTCTAATAGACCCAGAAACTTGAAACTGTGCTCAGAACAAAAGAACGGTGTTTCCTACACATACGGGCCATTGCTAGTTCAACTCTGCTTCTGAAACTGATACAAAGCATAGTTCCATTAACATGCAATGCTTTCCAGTTAATAGCGGGAATCGTGTGAGCTTCGTGAACGATGTAGCTTCCTTTGAGCTGAAAAGTGACTGAGTTTACCTGAAATGATGTCTTGCTTGTAGGAAGACACAGAGACTGGGATTTAACTCCATTTTTGAAGGGCAACACACAGCACAGTTCTCATGCATGAAACACACTCTGCTTTAGAGCAAGAAGCATGCTCTTGCTTTCTAGAGTCTCTAATAGAGCAGGAAACGTGAGTGTGCTCAGAACAAAAGAATGGTGTTTCCTACACATACAGACCATAGCTAGTTCAACTCTGCTTCTGAAGCTGATACAAACCACAAGTCATCCAACATCCAATGCTTTTCAGTTAAGAGCGAGAAACGTGTGAGCTTCGAAAACGATTTATATTCATTTGAGCTGAAAAGTGACTGTGTTTACCTCAAATGATGTCTTGCTTGTAGGAAGCCACAGAACCTGGAATTTAACTCCTTTTCTGAAGGGAAACAGACAGCACAGTTCTCATCCATGAATCACACTCTGCTTTAGAGCAAGAAGCACGCTCTTGCTTTCTAAGAGTCTCTAATACAGCAGGAAACGTGATTTTGGTCAGAAAAAAAGAACGTTGTTTCCTACACATACGGACCATATCTCTGTCAAATCGTCTTCTGAAACAGATTCAAACCCCAAGTCATCTAACATCCAATGCTTTTCAGTTACGAGCGAGAACCATGTGAGCTTCGTAAACGATTTATATTCATTTGAGCTGAAAAGTGACTGCGTTTACCTAAAATGAGGTCTTGCTTGTAGGAAGACACAGAGCCTGGAATTTAACTCCACTTCTGAAGGGAAACACACAGCACAGTTCTCATCCATGAAACACACTCTGCTATAGAACAGGAAGCATGCTCTTGCTTTCTAGAGTCTCTAATAGAGCCAGAATTTGAGGGTACTCTGAACAAATGAATGGTGTTTCTTACACATGCGGACCATTGCTAGTTCAACTCTGTTTCTGAAACTGATACAAACCACAGGTCCTCTAACATCCAATGCTTTACAGTTAAGAGCAAGAAACGTGTGAGCTACGTGAACGATGTAGCTTTGTGTGAGCTGAAAGCTGACTGAGTTTACGTGAAACGAAGTCTTGCTTGTGGGAAGATATAGAGCCTGTGATTTAACTCCATTTCTGAAGGGAAACACACAGCACAGTTCTTACGACGAAACACACTCTGCGTATAGGAAGAAGCACGCTCTTGCTTTCTAGAGTCTCTAATAGAGCAGGAAACGTGAGTGTGCTCAGAACAAAATAATGGAGTTTCCTACACATACAGTCCATAGCTAGTCCAACTCTGCTTCTGAAACTGATACAAACCACAGTTTCTCTAATATCCAATGCTTTTCAGTTAGAGCAAGAAACGGGTGAGCTACGTAAAAGATGTAGCTTTGTTTGAACTGAAACGTGAGTGAGTTTACCTGAAACGAAGTCTTGCTTGTAGGAAGACACAGAGCCTGGGATTTAACTTCATTTCAGAAGGGAAACTCACAGCACAGTTGTCCTCCATGAAACACACTCTGCTTTAGAGCAAGAAGCACGCTCTTGCTTTCTAGAGTCTCTAATAGAGCCAGAAACTTGAAAGTGTGCCCAGAACAAAAGAACGGTGTTCCCTACACATATGGACCATTGCTAGTTCAACTCTGCTTCTGAAACTGATACAAACCACAGTTCAGGTAACATGCAATGCTTTCCAGTTAAGAGCGAGAAACGTGTGAGCTTCGTAAACGATTTATATTCATTTGAGCTGAAAAGTGACTGCGATTACCTGAAAAGATTTCTTGCTTGTAGGAAGACACAGAGCCTGGAATTTAACTCCTTTTCTGAAGGGAAACACCCAGCACAGTTCTCATCCATGAAACACACTCTGCTTTAGAGCAAGAAGCCCGCTCTTGCTTTCTAAGTGTCTCTAATACAGCAGGAAACGTGACTGTAGATAGAACAAAATAACCGTGTTTCCTACACATACAGACCATATCTAGGTCAACTCTTCTTCTGAAACTGATACAAACCACCCTTCCTCTAACATGCAATGCTTTCCACTTAAGAGCGAGAAACCTGTGAGCTTCGTCAACGATGTAGCTTCCTTTGAGCTGAAAAGTGACTGCGTTTACCTGAAATGATGTCTTGCTTGTAGGAAGACACAGAGCCTGGAATTTAACTCCATTTCTGAAGGGAAACACACAGCACAGTTCTCATCCATGAAACACACTCTGCTTTAGAACACGAAGCATGCTATTGCTTTCTAGAGTCCCTAATAGAGCCAGAAATTGAGGGTACTCTGAACAAAAGAACGGTGTTTCCTACACATATGGACCATTGCTAGTTCAACTCTGCTTCTGAAACTGATACAAACCACAGGTCCCCTAACATCCAATGCTTTACTGTTAAGAGCAAGAAACGTGTGAGCTACTTGAACGATGTAGCTTTGTTTGAGCTGAAAGGTGACTTTGTTTATGTGAAACCAAGTCTTGCTTGTAGGAAGACACAAAGCCTGGGATTTAACTCCATTTGAAGGGAAACACACAGCACAATTGTCCTCCGTGAAACACACTCTGCTTTAGAGCAAGAAGCCCGCTCTTGCTTTCTAGAGTCTCTAATAGACCCAGAAACTTGAAACTGTGCTCAGAACAAAAGAACGGTGTTTCCTACACATACGGGCCATTGCTAGTTCAACTCTGCTTCTGAAACTGATACAAAGCATAGTTCCATTAACATGCAATGCTTTCCAGTTAATAGCGGGAATCGTGTGAGCTTCGTGAACGATGTAGCTTCCTTTGAGCTGAAAAGTGACTGAGTTTACTTGAAATGATGTCTTGCTTGTAGGAAGACACAGAGACTGGGATTTAACTCCATTTTTGAAGGGCAACACACAGCACAGTTCTCATGCATGAAACACACTCTGCTTTAGAGCAAGAAGCATGCTCTTGCTTTCTAGAGTCTCTAATAGAGCAGGAAACGTGAGTGTGCTCAGAACAAAAGAATGGTGTTTCCTACACATACAGACCATAGCTAGTTCAACTCTGCTTCTGAAACTGATACAAACCACAAGTCATCCAACATCCAATGCTTTTCAGTTAAGAGCAAGAAACGTGTGAGCTTCGAAAACGATTTATATTCATTTGAGCTGAAAAGTGACTGTGTTTACCTCAAATGATGTCTTGCTTGTAGGAAGCCACAGAGCCTGGAATTTAACTCCACTTCTGAAGGGAAACACACAGCACAGTTCTCATCCATGAAACACACTCTGCTATAGAACAGGAAGCATGCTCTTGCTTTCTAGAGTCTCTAATAGAGCCAGAAACTTGAGTGTACTCAGAACAAAAGAACGGTGTTTCCTACACATAAGGACGATTGCTAGTTCAACTCTGCTTCTGAAACAGATACAAACCACAGGTCATCTAACATCAAATGCTTTACAGTTTAGAGCAAGAAACTTGTGAGCTACGTGAACGATGTAGCTTTGTTTGAAATGAAAGGTGACTGAATTTACGTGAAACGAAGTCTTGCTTGTAGGAAGATACAGAGCCTGTGATTTAACTCCTTTTCTGAAGGGAAACACACAGCACAGTTCTCACCATGAAACACACTCTGCGTATAGGAAGAAGCACGCTCTTTCCTTCTAAGAGTCTCTAATACATCAGGAAACGTGTGTGTGTTCAGAACAAAAGAACTGTGTTTCCTACACATACGGACCATAGCTAGTTCAACTCTGCTTCTGAAACTGATACAAACCACAAGTCATCTAACATCCAATGCTTTTCAGTTAAGACCGAGAAACGTGTGAGCTTCGTAAACGATTTATATTCATTTGGCTGAAAAGTGACTGCGTTTTCATGAAATGATGTCTTGCTTGTAGGAAGACACAGATGTTGTGATTTAACTCCCTTTCTGAAGGGAAACACACAGCACAGTTCTCATCCATGAAACACACTCTGCTTTAGAGCAAGAAGCACACTCTTGCTTTCTACGAGTATCTAATACAGCAGGAAACGTGACTGTGGTCAGAACAAAATAACGGTGTTTCCTACATATACGAACCATATCTAGGTCAACTCTTCTTCTGAAACTGATACAAAGCACAATTCCATTAACATGCAATGCTTTCAAGTTAAGAGCGAGAAACGTGTGAGCTTCATGAAAGATGTAGCTTCCTTTGAGCTGAAAAGTGACTGAGTTTACCTGAAAAGATGTCTTGCTTGTAGGAAGACACAGAGCCTGGGATTTAACTCCATTTCTGAAGGGAAACAGAGAGCACAGTTCTCATCCATGAAACACACTCTGCTTTAGAGCATGAAGCATGCTGTTGCTTTCTAGAGTCTCTAATACAGCCAGAAACTTGAGGATACTGAGAACAAAATAACGGTGTTTCCTACACATACGGACAATTGCTAGTTAAACTCTGCTTCTGAAACTGATACAAACCACAGGTCCTCCAACATCCAATGCTTTACAGTTAAAAACAAGAAACTTGTGAGGTACGTGAACAATGTAGCTTTGTTTGAGATGAACGGTGACTGAGTTTACGTGAAACGAATTCTTGCTTCTAGGAAGATACAGAGCTTGTGATTTAACCTCATTTCTGAAGGGAAACACACAGCACAGTTCTCACTATGAAACACACTTTTCTTATAGGAAGAAGCATGCTCTTGCTTTCTAGAGGCTCTGATATAGCAGGAAACGTGAGTGTGTTCAGAACAAAAGAACTGTGTTTCCTACACATACGGACCATAGCTAGTTCAACTCTGCTACTGAAACTGATACAAATCACAAGTCATCTAACATCCAATGCTTTTCAGTTAAGAGCGAGAAACGTGTGAGCTTCGTAAACGATTTATATTCATTTGGCTGAAAAGTGACTGCGTTTACATGAAATGATGTCTTGCATGTAGGAAGACACAGAGCCTGTGATTTAACTCCCTTTCTGAAGGGAAACACACAGCACAGTTCTCATCCATGAAACACACTCTGCTTTAGAGCACGAAGCATGCTCTTGCTTTCTAGAGTGTATAATAGAGCCAGAAACTGGAAAGTGTGCTCAGAACAAAAGAACGGTGTTTCATACACATATGGACCATTGCTAGGTCAACTCTGCTTCGGAAACTGATACAAACCACAAGTCATCTAACATCCAATGCTTTTCAGTTAAGAGCGAGAAACCTGTGAGCTTCGTAAACGATTTATATTCATTTGAGATGAAAAGTGTCTGTGTATACCTGAAATGATGTCTTGCCTGTAGGAAGACACAGAGCCTGGAATTTAACTACATTTCTGAAGGGAAACACACAGCACATTTCTCATCCATGAAACACACTCTGCTTTAGATGAAGAAGCACGCTTTTTCTTTCTAAGAGTCTCTAATACAGCAGGAAACGTGACTGTGGTCAGAACAAAATAACGGTGTTTCCTACACATACGGACCATATCTAGGTCAACTCTCCTTCTGAAACTGATACAAATTACAGTTCCTCTAACATGCAATGCTTTCCATTTAAGAGCGAGAAACCTGTGAGCTTCGTGAATGATGTACCTTCCTTAGAGCTGAAAAGTGACTGAGTTTACCTGAAAATATGTATTGCTTGTAGGAATACACAGAGCATGGGATTTAACTCCATTTCTGAAGGGAAACACACAGCACAGTTCTCATCCATGAACCACACTCTGCTTTATTGCACGAAGCATGCTCTTGCTTTCCAGAGTCTCTAATAGAGCCAGAAACTTGAAGGAACTCATAACAAAAGAACATGTTTCCTACACATACAGACAATTGCCAGTTCAACTCTGCTTCTGAAACTGATACAAACCACAGGTCCTCTAACATCCAATGCTTTACAGTTAAGAACAAGAAACTTGTGAGCTACGTAAACGATGTAGCTTTGTTTGCGCTGAAAGGTGACTGAGTTTACGTGAAACGAATTCTTGCTTCTAGGAAGATACAGAGCTTGTGATTTAACTCCATTTCTGAAGGGAAACATACAGCACAGTTCTCATGATGAAACACACTCTGTGTATAGGAAGAAGCACGCTCTTGCTTTCTAGAGGCTCTAATATAGCAGGAAACGTGAGTGGGCTCAGAACAAAGAACGGTATTTTCTACACATACGGACCATAGCTAGTTCATCTCTGCTTCTGAAACTGATACAAACCACAAGTCATCTAACATCCAATGCTTTTCAGTTAAGAGCGAGAAACGTTTGAGCTTTGTAATTGATTTTTATTCATTTGAACTGAAAAGTGACTGCGTTTACCTGAAAAGATATCTTGCTTGTAGGAAGACACAGAGCCTGGAATTTAACTCCATTTCTGAAGGGAAACACACAGCACAGTTCTCAAGATGAAACACACTCTGCTTTAGAGCAAGAAGCACGCTCTTGATTTCTAAGTATCTCCAATAGAGCAGGAAAACTTGACTGTGGTCAGAACAAAAGAACGGTGTTTCCTACACATACGGTCCATATCTAGGTCAACTGTTCTTCTGCTACTTGTACAAAGCACAGTTCCATTAACATGCAATGCTTTCAATTTAAGAGCAAGAAACGTGTGAGCTTCATGAACGATGTTGCTTCCTTTGAGCTGAAAAGTGACTGAGTTTACTTGAAAAGTTGTCTTGCTTGTAGGAATACACAGAGACTGGGATTTAACTCCATTTCTGAAGGGAAACAGACAGCGCAGTTCTCATCCATGAAACACACTCTGCTTTAGAGCAAGAAGCACACTCATTCTTTTTAAAATTCTCTAATACAGCAGGAAACGTGACTGTGGTCGGAACAAAATAACATTGTTTCCTACACATACGGTCCATATCTCAGTCAACTCTTCTTCTGAAACTGATTAAACCACAGTTCCTCTAACATGCAATGCTTTCCAGTTAAGAGCGAGAAACGTGTGAGCTTCGTGAACAATGTAGCTTCCTTTGAGCTGAAAAGTGACTGAGTTTACCTGAAAAGATATCTTGATTGTAGGAAGACACAGAGCCTGGGATTTAACTCCATTTCTGAAGGGAAACACACAGCACAGTTCTCATCCATGAAACACACTCTGCTTTAGAGCAAGAAGCCTGCTCTTGCTTTCCAGAGTATCTGATAGTGCCAGAAACTTGAGGGTACTCAAAACAAAAGAATGGTGTTTCCTACACATACGGACCATTGCTAGTTCAACTCTGCTTCTGAAACTGATACAAACCACAGGTACATTAACATCCAATGCTTTACAGTTAAGAGCAAGAAACAAGTGAGCTACGTGAACGATATAGCTTTGTTGGAGCTGCAAGGTGGCTGAGTTTACGTTAAACGAACCCTTGCTTTTAGGAAGATACAGAGCCAGCGATTTAACTCCATTTCTGAAGGGAAACAAACAGCACAGTTCTCACGATGAAACACACTCTGCGCTACAGCACAAAGCATGCTCTTCCTTTCTAGAGTCTCTAATAGAGCAGGAAACATGAGTGTGCTCAGAACAAAAGAACGGTGTTTCCTACACATACAGACCATTGCTAGTTCAACTCTGCTTGTGAAACTGATACGAACCACAAGTCATCTAACATCCAATCCTTTCAGTTAAGAGCAAGAAACCTGTGAGCTTTGTAAACGATTTATATTCATTTGAACTGAAAAGAGACAGCGTTTACCTGAAATGATGTCTTGCTTGTAGGAAGATACAGAGCCTGTGATTTAACTCCATTTCTGAAGGGAAACACACAGCACAGTTCTCATGATGAAACACACTCTGCGTATAGGAAGAAGCACGCTCTTGCTTTCTAGATTCTATAATAGAGCAGGAAATGTGAGTGTGCTCAGAACAAAAGAACAGTGTTTCCTACACATACAGACCATTGATAGTTCAACTCTGCTTCTGAAACTGATACAAACCACAAGTCATCTAACATCCAATGCTTTTCAGTTAAGAGCGAGAAACCTGTGAGCTTCGTAAACGATTTATATTCATTTGAGGTTAAAAGTGACTGCGTTTACCTGAAATGTTTTCTTGCTTGTAGGAAGACAGAGAGCCTGGAATTTATCTCCATTTCTGAAGGGAAACACAGAGCACAGTTCTCATCCATGAAACAAACTCTGCTTTAGAGCAAGAAGCACGCTCTTGCCTCAAAGTGTCTCTAATGCAGCAGGAAACCTGACTGTGGTCAGAACAAAAAAACGGTGTTTCCTACACATACGGACCAATCTAGGACAACTCTTCTTCTGAAACTGATACAAACCACAGTTCCTCTAACATGCAATGCTTTCCAGTAAAGAGCGAGAAACTTGTGAGCTTCGTGAACGATGTAGCTTCCTTTGAGCTGAAAAGTGATTGAGTTTTCCTGAAATGATATCTTGCTTGTAGGAAGACACAGAGCCTGGGATGTAACTCCATTTCTGAAGGGAAACACACAGCACAGTTCTCATCCATGAAACACACTCTGCTTTAGAGCATGAAGTATGCTCTTGCTTTCTAGAGTCTCTAATAGAGCCAGAAACCTGAGGGTACTCAGAACAAATGAACGGTGTTTCCTATACATACAGACCATTGCTAGTTCCACTCTGCTTCTGAAACTGATACAAACCACAAGTCATCTAACATCCAATGCTTTTCAGTTAAGAGCAAGAAACGTGTGAGCTTCGTTTTCAATTTATATACATTTGAGCTGAAAAGTGACTGCATTTACCTGAAATGATGTCTTGCTTGTAAGAAGTCATGGGGCTTGGAATTTAACTCCATTTCTGAAGGGAAACACGCAGCACAGTTCACATCCATGAAACACACTCTGCTTTAGAGCAAGAAGCATGCTCTTGCTTTCTAGAGTCTCTAATAGAGCCAGAAACTTGAGGGAACTCCGAACAAAAGAACGGTGTTTCCTGCACATACCGACCTTTGCTAGATCAACACTGTTTCTGAAACTGATAGAAACATCACGTCCTCTGACATCCAATGCTTTACATTTAAGAGCAAGAATCGTGTGAGCTACGTGTATGATGTAGCTTTGTTTGAGCTGAAAGGTGACTGAGTTTATTTGAAATGAAGTCTTGCTTGTAGGAAGATACAGAGCCTGTAATTTAACTCCATTTCTGAAGGGAAACACACAGCACAATTCTCACGATGAAACACACTCTGTGTATAGGAAGAAGCACGCTCTTGCTTTCTAGAGTCTCTAATAGAGCAGGAAACGTGATTGTGCTCAGAACAACAGAACGGTGTTTCCTATATATACGGACCATTGCTAGTTTAACTCTGCTCCTGATACTGAAACAAACCACAAGTCATCTAACATCCAATGCTTTTCAGTTAAGAGCGAGAAACGTGTGATCTTCGTAAAGGATTTACATTCATTTGAGCTGAAAAGTGACTGAGTTTTCCTGAAAAGATGTCTTGCTTGTAGGAAGACACAGAGCCTGGAATTTAACTCCATTACTGAAGGGAAACACACAGCACAGTACTCATCCATGAAACGCACTCTGCTGTAGAGCAAGAAGCATGCTCTTGCTTTACAGAGTCTCTAATAGAGCCAGAAACTTGAGGGTACTCAGAACAAAAGAACGGTGTTTCCTACACGTACGGAACATTGCTAGTTCAACTCTGCTTCTGAAACTGATACAAACCACAAATCATCTAACATCCAATGCTTTTCAGTTAAGAGCAAGAAACGTGTGAGCTACGTGAACGATGTAGCTTTGTTTGAGCTGAAAGGTGACTGAGTTTACATGAAACGAAGTCTTGCTTGTAGGAAGATACAGAGCCTGTGATTTAACTCCATTTCTGAAAGGAAACACAATGCACAGGTCTCACGATGAAACACACTCTGCGTATAGGAAGAAGCACGCTCTTGCTTTCTAGAGTCTCTAATAGAGCAGGAAACGTGAGTGTGCTCTTAACAAAAGAACGGTGTTTCCTACACATACGGACCACTGCTAGTTCAACTGTGCTTCTGAATCTGATACAAACCACAAGTCATCTAACATCCAATGCTTTTCAGTTAAGAGCAAGAAACTTGTGAGCTTCCTAAACGATTTATATTCATTTGAGCTGAAAAGTGACTGCGTTTTCCTGAAAAGATGTCTTGCTTGTAGGAAGACACGGGGCCTGGAATTTAACTCCATTTCTGAAGGAAAACACACAGCCCAGTTCTCTTCCATGAAACACACTCTGCTTTAGAGCAAGAAGCACGCTCTTGCTTTCTAAGTGTCTCAAATACAGCAGGAAACGTGACTGTGGTCAGAACAAAATAACGGTGTTTCCTACATGTACGGACCATATCTAGGTCAACTCTTCTTCTGAAACTGATACAAACCACAGTTCCTCTAACATGCAATGCTTTCCAGTTAAGAGCGAGAAACGTGTGAGCTTGGTGAACGATGTAGCTTCCTTTGAGCTGAAAAGTGACTGAGTTTACCTGAAAAGATGTCTTGCTTGTAGGAAGATACAGAGCCTGGGATTTAACTCCAAGTCTGAAGGGAAACACACAGCACATTTCTCATCCATAAAACACACTCTGCACGAAGCATGCTCTTGCATTCTAGATTCTCTAATAGAGCCAGAAACATGAGGGTGCTCTGAACAAAATAACTGTGTTTCCTACATATACGGACCATTGCAAGTTCAACTCTGCTTCTGAAACTGATACAAACCACAAGTAATCTAACATCCAATGCTTTTCAGTTAAGAGCAAGAAACGTGTGAGCTTCGTAAAGGATTTATATTCATTTGAGCTGAAAATTGACTGCGTTTACCTGAAATGATGTCTTGCTTGTAGGAAGACAGAGAGCCTGGAATTTAACTCCATTTCTTTAGGGAAAAACACAGCACAGTACTTATCCATGAAACACACTCTGCTTTAGAGCAAGAAGCATGTTCTTGCTTTCCAGAGTCTCTAATAGAGCCAGAAACATGAGGGTACTCAGAACAAAAGAACGGTGTTTCCTACACATACGGATCATTGCTAGATCAACTCTGCTTCTGAAACTGATACAAACCCCACGTCCTCTAACATCCAATGCTTTCCAGTTAAGAGCGAGAAACGTGTGAGCTTTGTGAACAATGTAGCTTCCTTTGAGCTGAAAAGTGACTGAGTTTACGTGAAACGAAGTCTTGCTTGTAGGAAGATACAGAGCCTGTGATTTACCTCCATTTCTGAAAGGAAACACACAGCACAGTTCTCACGAGGAAACACACTCTGCGTATAGGAAGAAGCACTCTCTTGCTTTCTCGAGTCTCTAATAGTGCAGGAAACGTGAGTGTGCTCAGAACAAAAGAACGGTGTTTCTTACACATACGGTCGACTGCTAGTTCAACTCTGCTCCTGAAACTGATACAAACCACAAGTCATCTAACATCCAATGCTTTTCAGTTTAGAGCAAGAAACGTGTGAGCTTTGTAAACGATTTATATTCATTTGAGCTGAAAAGTGACTGCGTTTACCTGAAATGATGTCTTGCTTGTAGGAAGACAAAGGGCCTGGAATTTAACTCCATAACTGAAGGGAAACACACAGCACAGTTCTCATCCATGAAACACACTCTGCTTTAGAGCAAGAAGCACGCTCTTGCTTTCTAGAGTCTATAATAGAGTCAGAAACTTGAAAGTGTGCTCAGAACAAAGGAACGGTGTTTCCTCCATATACGGACTATTGCTAGTTCAACTCTGCTTCTGAAACTGATACTAATCCCAAGTCATCTAACATCCAATGCTTTTCAGTTAAGAGCGAGAAACGTGTGAGCTTTGTAAACGATTTATATTCCTTTGAGTTGAAAAGTGACTGAGTTTACCTGAAATGATGTCTTGCTTGTAGGAAGACACAGAGCCTGGAATTTAACTCCATTTCTGAAGGGAAACACACAGCACAGTTCGCATCCATGAAACACACTCTGCTTTAGATCAAGAAGCATGCTCTTTCTAAGAGTCTCTAATACAGCAGGAAACGTGACTGTGGATAGAACAAAATAACGGTGTTTCCTACACAGATGGACCATATCTAGGTCAACTCTTCTTCTGAAACCGATACAAACCACAGTGCCTCTAACATGTAATGCTTTCAAGTTAAGAGCGAGAAACATGTGAGCTTCATGAACGATGTAGCTTCCTTTGAGCTGAATAGTGACTGAGTTTGCGTGAAAAGATGTCTTGCTTGTAGGTAGACACAGAGCCTGGGATTTAACTCCATTTCTGAAGGGAAACACATAGTACAGATCTCATCCATGAAACACAGTCTGCTTTAGAGCACGAAGAATGCTCTTGCTTTGTAGTTTCTCTAATAGAGCCAGAAACATGAGGGGATTGTCAACAAAAGAACGGTGCTTCCTAAACATAAGGACCATTGCTAGTTCAACTCTGCTTCTGAAACTGATACAAACCATAGGTCCTCTAACATCCAATGCTTTACAGTTAAGAGCAAGAAACGTGTGAGCTCTGTGAACGATGTAGCTTTGTTTGAGGTGAAAGGTGACTGAGTTTACGTGAAACAAATTCTTCCTTGTAGGAAGATGCAGAGCCTGTGATTTAAATATATTTCTGAAGGGAAACACACAGCATTGTTCTCACAATGAATCACACTCTGCATAAAAGAAGAAGCACGCTCTTGCTTTCTAGATTCTCTAATAGAGCAGGAAACGTGAGTGTACTCAGAATAAAAGAACGGTGTTTCCTACACATACAGACCATTGCTAGTTCAACTCTTCCTCTGAAACTGTTACAAACCACAAGACATCTAACATCCAATGCTTTTAAGTGAAGAGCGAGAAACGTGTGAGCTTCCTAAACGATTTATATTCATTTTAGCTGAAAAGTGACTGCGTTTACCTGAAATGATGTCTTGCTTGTAGGAAGACACAAAGCCTGGAATTTAACTCCATTTCTGAAGGGAAACACACAGCACAGTTCGCATCCATGAAACACAATCTGCTTTAGATCAAGAAGCACGCTCTTTCTAAGAGTCTCTAATACAGCAGGAAACGTGACTGTGGATAGAACAAAATAACGGTGTTTCCTACACAGATGGACCATATCTAGGTCAACTCTTCTTCTGAAACCGATACAAACCACAGTGCCTCTAACATGTAATGCTTTCAAGTTAAGAGCGAGAAACATGTGAGCTTCATGAACGATGTAGCTTCCTTTGAGCTGAATAGTGACTGAGTTTACGTGAAAAGATGTCTTGCTTGTAGGTAGACACAGAGCCTGGGATTTAACTCCATTTCTGAAGGGAAACACACAGTACAGATCTCATCCATGAAACACAGTCTGCTTTAGAGCACGAAGAATGCTCTTGCTTTGTAATTTCTCTAATAGAGCCAGAAACATGAGGGGATTGTCAACAAAAGAACGGTGCTTCCTAAACATAAGGACCATTGCTAGTTCAACTCTGCTTCTGAAACTGATACAAACCATAGGTCCTCTAACATCCAATGCTTTACAGTTAAGAGCAAGAAACGTGTGAGCTCTGTGAACGATGTAGCTTTGTTTGAGGTGAAAGGTGACTGAGTTTACGTGAAACAAATTCTTCCTTGTAGGAAGATGCAGAGCCTGTGATTTAAATATATTTCTGAAGGGAAACACACAGCATTGTTCTCACAATCAATCACACTCTGCATAAAAGAAGAAGCACGCTCTTGCTTTCTAGATTCTCTAATAGAGCAGGAAACGTGAGTGTGCTCAGAATAAAAGAACGGAGTTTCCTACACATATGGACCATTGCTAGTTCAACTCTTCCTCTGAAACTGTTACAAACCACAAGACATCTAACATCCAATGCTTTTAAGTGAAGAGCGAGAAACCTGTGATCTTCGTAAACGATTTATATTCATTTGAGCTGAAAAGTGATTGCGTTTACCTGAAATGATGTCGTGCTTGTAGGAAGACAGAGAGCCAGGAATTTAACTCCATTTCTGAAGGGAAACACACAGCACAGTTCTCATCCATAAAACACACACTGCATATAAAAAGAAGCACGCTCTTGCTTTCCAGAGTCTCTAATAGAGCCAGAAAGTGAATGTGCTCAGAACAAAAGAAAGGGGTTACCTACACATACGGACTTTTGCTAGTTCAACACTTCTTCTGAAACTGATACAAACCAAAAGTCATCTAACATCCAATGCTTTTCAATGAAGAGCGACAAACCTGTGATCTTCATAAACAATTTATATTCATTTGAGCTGAAATGTGACTACGTTTACCTGAAATGATGTCTTGCTTGTAGGAAGACACAGAGCCTGGAATTTAACTCCATTTCTGAAGGGAAACACACAGCACAGTTCTCATACATGAAACACACTCTGCTTTAGAGCAAGAAGCATGCTCTTGCTTTCTAAGAATCTCTAATACAGCAGGAAACGTGACTGTGGTCAGAACAAAATAACGGTGTTTCCTACACATACTGACCATATCTAGGTCAACTCTTCTTCTGAAACTGATACAAACCACAGTTCCATTAACATGCAATGCTTTCCAGTTAAGAGCGAGAAACGTGTGACCTTCATGAACGATGTAGCTTCCTTTGAGCTGAAAAGTGCCTGAGTTTATCTGAAAAGATGTCTTGCTTGTAGGAAGACACAGAGCCTGGGATTTAAATCCATTTCTGAAGGAAAACACACAGCACAGATCTCATCCATGAAAAACACTCTACTTTAGAGTACGAAGCATGCTCTTGCTTTCTAGATTCTCTAACACAGCCAGAAACATGAGGGTACTCTGAACAAAAGTACGGTGTTTCCTACACATACGGACCATTGCTAGTTCAACTCTGCTTCTGAAGCTGATACAAACCACAGGTACTCTAACATCCAATGCTTTACAGTTAAGAGCAAGAAACGTGTGAGCTACGTGAACAATGTAGCTTTGTTTGAGCTGAAAGGTGACTGAGTTTACGTGAAACGAATTCTTGATTTCAGGAATATACAGAGCTTGTGATTTAACTCCATTTATGAAGTGAAACACACAGCACTGTTCTCATGATGAAACACACTCTGCATATAGGAAGAAGCACGCTATTGCTTTCTACGAGTCTCTAATAAAACAGGAAACTTGACATTGGTCAGAACAAAATAACGGTGTTTCCTACACATACTGACCATATGTAGGTCAACTATCCTTCTGAAACTGATACAAACCACTGTTCCTCTAACATGCAATGCTTTCCATTTCAGAACGAGAAACCTGTGAGCTTTGTGAACGATGTAGCTACCTTTGAGCTGAAAAGTGACTGAGTTTACCTGAAAAGTTGTCTTGCTTGTAGGAAGACACAAAGCCTGGGATTTAACTCCATTTCTGAAGGGAAACACCCAGCGCAGTTCTCATCCATGAAACACACTCTGCTTTAGAGCACGAAGCATGCTTGCTTTTGCTTTCGAGAGTCTCTAATAGAGCCAGAAACCTGAGGGTACTCAAAACAAAAGAACGGTGTTTCCTACACATACGGACCATTGCTAGTTCAACTCTGCTTCTGAAACTGATACAAACCACAGGTCCTCTAACATCCAATTCTTTGAACAAGTCACTTGTGAGCTACGTGAACGATGTAGCTTTGTTTGAGCTGAAAGGTGACTGAGTTTATGTGAAACGAATACTTGCTTGTAGAAAGATACAGAGCTTGTGATTTAACTCCATTTCTGAAGGGAAACACACAGCACAGTTCTCACGATGAAACACACTCTGCATTTAGGAAGAAGCACGCTCTTGCTTTCTAGAGGCTCTAATATAGCAGGAAACGTGAGTGTGCTCAGAACAAAATAACGGTGTTTCCTACACATACGGACCATGTCTAGGTCAACTCTTCTTTTGAAACTGATCCAAACCACACGTCATCTAACATCCAAAGCTTTTCAGTTAAGAGCGAGAAACATGTGAGCTTCATAAACGATTTATATTCATTTGAGCTGAAAAGTGACTGCGTTTTCTTGAAATGATGTCTTGATTGTAGGAAGACACAGAGCCTGGAATATAACTCCACTTCTGAAGGGAAACACACAGCACAGTTCTCATCCATGAAACACACTCTGCTTTAGAGCAAGAAGCACGCTCTTGCTTTGTAGAGTCTCTAATAGAGCCAGAAACTTGAAAGTGTGCTCAGAACAAAAGAAGGGTGTTTACTACACATACGGACCATTGCTAGTCCAACTCTGCTTCTGAAACTGATACAAACCAGCGTTCCTGTAACATGCAATGCTTTCCAGCTAAGAGCTAGAAACGTGTTAGCTTCGTAAACGATTTATATTCATTTGAGCTGAAAATTGACTGCAATTACCTGGAACGATGTCTTGCTTGTAGGAAGACACAGAGCCTGGAATTTAATTCCATTTCTGAAGGCAAACACACAGCACATTTCTCATCCATGAAACACACTCTGCTTTAGATGAAGAAGCACACTCTTGCTTTCTAAGAGTCTCTAATACAGCAGGAAACGTGACTTTGGTCAGAACAAAATAAAGGTGTTTCCTACACATATGGAGCATATATAGGTCATCTCTTCTTCTGAGACTGATACAAAGCACAGTTCCATTAACATGCAGTGCTTTCCAGTTAAGAGCGAGAAACGTGTGAGCTGTGTGAACGATGTAGCTTCCTTTCAGCTGAAAAGTGACTGAGTTTACCTGAAAACATGTCTTGCTTGTAGGAAGACAGAGAACCTGGGATTTAACTCCATTTCTGAAGGGAAACACACAGTACAGATCACATCCATGAAACACACTCTGCTTTAGAGCAAGAAGCATGCTCTTGCTTTCTAGAGTCTCTGATAGAGCCAGAAACTTTAGGGTACTTTGAAAAAAAAATCGGTGTTTCCTACACATAGGGATCATTGCTAGTTCAACTCTGCTTCTGAAACTGATACAATCCACAAGTCATCTAACATCCAATGCTTTTTAGTTAAGAGCAAGAAACGTGTGAGCTTCGTAAATGATTTATATTCATTTGAGCTGAAAAGTGACTGCGTTTACCTGAAATGATGTCTTGCTTGTAGGAAGACACGGAGCCTGCAATTTAACTCCATTTCTGAAGGAAACACACACCACAGTTCTCATACATGAAGCACACTCTGCTTTAGAGCAAGAAGCACGCTCTTGCTTTCTAAGAATCTCTAATACAGCAGGAAACGGGACTCTGGTCAGAACAAAATGACGGTGTTTCCTACACATATGAACCATATCTAAGTCAACTCTTCTTCTGAAATTGATACAAAGCAGAATTCCATTAACCTGAAATGCTTTCAAGTTAAGAGCGAGAAATGTGTGAGCTCGTGAAGGATGTCGCTTCCTTTGAGCTGAAAAGTGACTGAGTTTACCTGAAAAGATGTCTTGCTTGTAGGAAGACACAGAGCCTGGGATTTAACTCCATTTCTGAAGGAAAACACACAGCAGAGTTCTCATCCATGAAACACACTCTGATTTAGAGCAAGAAGCATGCTCTTGCTTTCCTGAGTCTCTAATAGAGCCAGAAACTTGCGGGTACTCAGAACAAAAGAACGGTGTTTCCTACACATATGGACCATAGCTAGTTCAACTCTGCTTCTGAAACTGATACAAACCACAGGTCCTCTAACATCCAATTCTTTGAACAAGAAACTTGTGAGCTACGTGAACAATGTAGCTTTGTTTGATCTGAAAGGTGACTGAGTTTACGTGAAACGAAGTCTTGCTTGTAGGAAGATACAGAGCTTGTGATTTAACTCCATTTCTGAAGGGAAACACACAGCACAGTTCTCACGATGAAACACATTCTGCATATAGGAAGAAGCATGCTCTTGCTTTCTAGAGGCTCTAATATAGCAGGAAACGTGAGTGTGCTCAGAACAAAAGACCGGTGTTTCCTACACATACAGACCATTGCTAGTCCAACTGTGCTTCTGAAACTGATACAAACCAGAGATCCTGTAACATGCAATGCTTTCCTGTTAAGAGCAAGAAAAATGTGAGCTTCGTGAACAATGTAGCTTCCTTTGAGCTGAAAAGTGACTGAGTTTACCTGAAAAGATGTCTTGCTTGTAGGAAGACACAGAGCCTGGGATTTAACTCCATTTCAGCAGGGAAACACACAGCACAGTTCTCATCCATGAAATACACTCTGCTTTAGAGCAAGAAGCACGCTCTGGCTTTCTAGAGTCTATAATAGAGTCAGAAACTTGAAAGTGTGCTCAGAACAAAGAATGGTGTTTCCTACACATACGGACCATTTCTAGTTCAACTCTGCTTCTGAAACTGATACAAACCACAAGTCATCTAACATCCAGTACTTTTCAGTTAAGAGCGAGAATCTTTTGAGCTTCGTAAACGATTTTTATTCATTTGAGCTGAGAAGTAACTGCGTTTACCTTAAATGATGTCTTGCTTGTAGGAAGACACAGAGCCTGGAATTTAACTCCATTTCTGAAGGGAAACACACCGCACAGTTCTCATACTTGAAACACACTCTGCTTTAGAGCAAGAAGCACGCTCTTGCTTTCTAAGAGTCTCTAATAGAGCAGGAAACGTGTCTGTGGTCAGAACAAAATAACGGTGTTTCCTACACATCCGGACCATATCTAGATCAACTCTTCTTCTGAAACTGATACAAACCACAAGTCATCTAATGTCCAATGCTTTTCAGTTAAGAGCGAGAAACATGTGAGCTTCGTAAATGATTTATATTCATTTGAGCTGAAAAGTGACTGCCTTTTCCTGAAATGATGTCTTGCTTGTAGGAACACACAGAGCCTGGGATTTAACTACATTTCTGAAGGGAAACACACAGCACAGTTCTCATCGATGAAACACACTCTGCTTTAGAGCAAGAAGCACGCTCTTGCTTTCTAGAGTCTATAATAGAGCCAGAAACTTGAAAGTGTGCTCAGAACAAAAGAAGGGTGTTTCCTACACATACGGGCCATTGCTAGTTCAACTCTGCTTCTGAACCTGATAAAAACCACATGTCATCTAACATCAAATGCTCTTCAGTTAAGAACGAGAAACGTGTGAGCTTAGTGAACGATGTAGATTCATTTGAGCTGAAAAGTGACCTAGAGTACCTGAAAAGATGTCTTGCTTGTAGAAAGACACAGACCCTGGGATTTAATTCCATTTCTGAAGGGAAACACACAGCACAGTTCTCATCCATGAAACACACTCTGCTTTAGAGCACGAAGCATGCTCTTGCTTTCTATAGTCTCTAAGAGAATCAGAATCTTGAGGGTACACTGAACAAAAGAACGGTGTTTCCTACACATACGGACCATTGCTAGTTCAACTCTGCTTCTGAAACTGATACAAACCACAAGTCATCTTACATGCAATGGTTTTCATTTAAGAGCGAGAAACGTGTGATCTTCGTAAACGATTTATATTCATTTGAGCTGAAAAGTGACTGCGTTTACCTGAAATGATGTCTTGCTTGTAGGAAGCCACAGAGCCTGGAATTTAACCCCATTTCTGAAGGGAAACACACAGCACAGTTCTCATCCATGAAACACACTCTGCTTTAGAGCACGAAGCATGCTCTCGCTTTCTATAGTCTCTAAAAGAGCCAGAAACTTGAGGGTACTCTGAACAAAAGAACGGTGTTTCCTACACATACGGACCATTGCTAGTTCAACTCTGCTTCTGAAACTGATACAAACCACAGGTAACCTAACATCCAATGCTTTACAGTTAAGAGCGAGACAGGTGAGCTTTGTGTACGATGTAGCATCGTTTGAGCTGAAAAGTGTCTGCGTCTTCCTGAAACAAATTCTTGTTTTTAGGAAGACACAGAGCCTGGGATTTTATTCCATTTCTGCAGGAAACACACAGCACAGTTTTCATCCATGAAGCACACTCTGCGTTAGAGCAAGAAGCACGCTCTTGCTTTGTAGAGTCTCTAATACAGCAGGAAACGTGAGTGTGCTCAGAACAAATGAACAGTGTTTGCTATACATTTGGACCATATCTAGTTCAACTCTGCTTCTGAAACGGATGCAAACTACAATTTCTCTAACATCCAATGCTTTTCAGTTAAGAGCGAGAAACATTAGAGCTTCATTAATGATGTAGATCGTTTGAGCTTAAAAGTGACTGCTCTTCCCTGAAAGGAAGACTTGCTTGTAGGTAGACACAGAACCTGGGCTTTAACTCAATTTCTGAAGGTAAAAACACAGCACAGTTCTCATCCATGGTACACACTCTGCTTTAGAGCAATTAGCACGCTCTTGCTTTCTAGAGTCTCTAATACAGCAGGAAACGTGAGTGTGCTCAGAACATTAGAACTATGTTTCCGACACATTTGGACCATATCTAGTTCAACTCTGCTTCGGAAACTGATGCAAACTACAGGTTCTCTAACATCCAATGCTTGCCAGTTAAGATGAGAAACTTTTGAGGTTCATGAACAATGTAGATCGTTTGAGCTGAAAAGTGACTGCCCTTACCTGAAAGGAAGACTTGCTTGTAGGAAAACACAGACCCTGGGATTTAACTCCATTTCTGAAGGAAACTCACAGCCCAGTTTTCATCCATGAAGCACACTCTGCTTTAGAACAAGAAGCATGCTCTTGCTTTGTAGAGTCTCTAATACAGCAGGAAACTTGAGTGTGCTCAGAACTAATGAACAGTGTTTCCTACACATTTAGACCATATCTCGTTAAAATCCCCTTCTGATACTGATGCGAACCACAGGTCCTCTAAAATCCAATGCTTTGCAGATAAAAGCGAGAAACGTTAGAGCTTCATGTACAATATAGATCTTTTGACCTGAAAAGTGACTGCACTTACTGGGAAGTAAGAGTTGCTTGTAGGAAGACACAGAACCTGGGATTCAACTCCGTTTCTGAAGGAAAAACACAGCACAGTTCACATCCATGGTACACACTCTGCTTTAGAGCAACAAGCATGCTCTTGTTTTCTAGAGTCTATAATACATCAGGAAACGTGAGTGTGCTCAGAACAAAAGAATGGTGTTTCCTACACATTTGGACCATATATAGTTAAACTCTGCTTCTGAAACTGATGCAAACCACAGGTCCTCTAAAATCCAGTCCTTTTCAGTTAAGAGCGAGAAACATGTGAGCTTCGTGTATGATGTAGCTTCCTTTGAGAGGAAAAATGACTGTGTTTACGAGAAACGAAGTCTCTCTTGTAAGAAGACACAGAGCCTGGGATTTAACTCCATCTCTGAAGGGAAACAGACAGTACAGTTCTCATCCATGAAAAACACTCTGATTTAGAGCAAGAAGCACGCACTTGCTTTCTACATTCGCTAATACAGCAGGAAATGTGAGTGTGCTCCGAAAAAAAAACCCTGTTTCCTTCACATTTGGACCATATGTAGTTCAACTCTGCTTCTGAAACTGATACAAACCATAGATCCTCTAACATCCAAAGCTTTTCAGTTAAAAGCAAGAAATGTGTCAGTTTCGTGGACGGTGTAGCTTCGTTTGAGCTGAAAGATGACTGCGTTTACCTGAAACAAATTCTTGCTTGTAGGAAGACACAGAACCTGGGATTTAATTCCATTTCTGAAGGAAACACACAACACAGTTTTCATCCATGAAAGACACTCTGCTTTACAACAAGAAGCACGCTCTTGCTTTCTAGAATCTCTAATACAGCAGGAAACGTGAGTGTGCTCAGAACAAAAGAATGGTGCTTCCTACACATACGGACCATATCTAGTTCAACTCTGCTTATGAAACTGATGCAAACTACAGGTTCTCTAACTTCCAATGCTTGCCAATTAAGAAGAGAATCGTTTGAGCTTCATGAATGATGTAGATCGTTTGTGCTGAAAAGTGACTGCTCTTACCTGAATGGAAGACTTGCTTCTAGGAAGACACAGAGTCTGGGATTTAACTCCATTTCTGAAGGAAACACACAGCACAGTATTCATCCATGAAACACACTCTGCTTTAGAGCAAGAAGAATGCTCTTGTTTGTAGAGTCCCTAATATAGCAGGAAACGTGAGTGTGCTCAGAAATATTGAGCAGTGTTTCCTACAAATTTAGACCATATCTAGCTAACTCTCCTTCTGATACTGATGCAAACCACAGGTCCTCTAACATCCAATGCTTTTCAGATAAAAGCGAGAAACATGTGAGCTTCGTGGCCAAAGTAGATCGTTTGAGCTGAAAAGTGACTGTCCTTACCTAAAAGGAAGACTTGCTTTTAGGAAGACACAGAACCTGGGATTGAACTCCATTTCTGAAGGTAAAAACACAGCACAGTTCACATCCATGGTACAAACTCTGCTTTAGAGCAAGAAGCACGCTCTTGCTTTCTAGAGTCTCTAATACATCAAGAAACGTGAGTGTGCTCACAACAAAAGACCTGTGTGTCCTACACATACTGTACGTATCTACTTCAACTCTGCTTCTGAAACTGATACAAATCACAGGTCCTCTAATATTCCATGCTTTTCAGTTAAGAGTGAGAAACATGTGAGCTTCGTGTACGATGTTGCTTCCTTTGAGTGGAAAAATGACTGCGTTTACGAGAAATAAAGTCTTGCTTGTAAGAACACACAAAACCTGGGATTTAACTCCATTTCTGAAGGGAAACACACAGCACAGTTCTCATCCATGAAACACCCTCTGCTCTAGAGCATGAAGCACAGTCTTACTTTCTAGAGTCTCTCATACAGCAGGAAACGAGAGTGAGCTCAGAATAAATGAACGGTGTTTCCTACATATTTGGACAATATCTATTTCAACTCTGCTTCTGAAACTGATGCAAACTACAAATCCTCTAACATCCAATGCTTTTCAGTTAAGAACGAGAAACATTAGAGCTTGATGAACAATGTAGATCGTTTGAGCTGAAAAGTGACTGCCCTTACCTGAAAGGAAGACTTGCTTGTAGGAAGACACAGAGCCTGGGATTGAACTCCATTTCTGAAGGTAAAAACACAGCACAGTTCTCATCCATGATACACACTCTGCTTTAGAGCAAGAAGCATGCTCTTGCTTTCTAGAGTCTCTAATACAGCAGGAAACGTGAGTGTGCTCAGAAAAAAAGAACTATGTTTTCTACACATATGGACCATATCTAGTTCAACTATGCTTCTGAAACTGATGAAAACTACAGGTTCTCTATCATCCAATGCTTGCCAGTTAAGATGAGAAACGTTTGAGGTTCATGTACAATGTAGATCATTTGAGCTGAAAAGTGACTGCCCTTACCTGAAAGGATGACTTGCTTGTAGGAAGACACAGAACCTGGGATTCAATTCCATTTCTGAAGAAAACGCACAGCACAGTTTTCATCCATGACACACTCTGCTTTATAGAAGAAGCAAGCTCTTGCTTCCTAGAGTCTCTAAGGCAGCACGAAACATGAGTGTGCTCACAAAAAAATACCTGTGTGTCCTACACATACTGTACATATCTACTTCAACTCTGCTTCTGAAACTGATACAAATCACAGGTCCTCTAATATTCTATACTTTTCAATTAAGAGTGAGAAACATGTGAGATTCGTGTATGATGTTGCTTCCTTTGAGTGGAAAAATGACTGTGTTTACGAGAAATGAAGTCTTGCTTGTAAGAAGACACAGAGCCTGGGATTTAAATCCATTTCTGAAGGGAAACACACAGCACAGTTCTCATCCATGAAACACACTCTGATTTAGAGCACGAAGCACGCTCTTGCTTTCTATGAGTCTCTAATACAGCAGGAAAAGTGACTGTGGTCAGAACAAAATAACTGTTTTTCCTACACATACGGACCATAGCTAGTTCAACTCTGCTTCTGAACCTGATACAAACCACAATTCATTTATCATCTAATGCTTTTCAGTTAAGAGCAAGAAACGTGTGAGGTTCGTGAACGATGTAGCTTCCTTTGAGCTGAAAAGTGACTGAGATTACCTGAAAAGATGTCTTGGTTGTAGGAAGACACAGAGCCTGGGATTTAACTCCATCTCTGAAGGGAAACACACAGCACAGTTCTCATCCATGAAACACACTCTGTTTTAGAGCAAGAAGCATGCTCTTGCTTTCTACAATCTCTAATACAGCAGGAAACGTGAGTGTGCTCAGAACAAAAAAAAAAAAACGTGTTTCCTACACATTTGGACCATATCTAGTTTAACTCTGCTTCTGAAACTGATACAAATGACAGGTCCTCTAACATCCAATGCTTTTCAGTTAAAAGCAAGAAATGTGTCAGTTTCGTGGACGGTGTAGCTTCGTTTGAGCTGAAAGATGACTGCGTTTACCTGAAACAAATTCTTGCTTGTAGGAAGACACAGAGCCTGGGATTTAATTCCATTTCTGAAGGAAACACACAACACAGTTTTCATCCATGTAAGACACTCTGCTTTACAGCAAGAAGAATGCTCTTGCTTTCTAGAATCTCTAATACAGTAGGAAACATGAGTGTGCTCAGAACAAAAGAATGGTGTTTCCTACACATACGGAACATATCTAGTTCAACTCTGCTTCTGAAACTGATACAAACCACAGGTCCTCTAACACCCAATTCTTTTCAGTTAAGAGCGAGAAACATGTGAGCTTTGTGGACGATGTACCTTCGTTTGAGCTGAAAATTGACTTCCCTTAACTGAAAGGAAGTCTGGTTTGTAGGAAGACACAGAAGCCCAGATTTAACTCCATTTCTGAAGGTAGAAACTCAGCACAGTTCTCATACATGGTACACACTCTGCTTTAGACCAAGAAGCACGTTTTTGATTTCTAGAGTCTCTAATACAGCAGGAAACGTGAGTGTGCTCAGGTCAAAAGAATGGTGATTTCTACACATACAGACCATATCTAGTTCAACTCTGCTTCTGAAACTGATACAAACCACAGGTCCTCTAACATCCAATGCTTTTCAGTTAAGATGAGAAACGTTTGAGCTTCATGAACGATGTAGAACGTTTGAGCTGAAAAGTGACTGCCCTTACCTGAAAGGAAGACTTGCTTGTAGGGAGACACAGAACCTGGGATTTAACTCCATTTCTGAAGGTAAAAACAAAGCACAGTTCACATCCATGGTACACTCTCTGCTTAAGAGCAAGAAGCACGTTCTTGCTTTCTAGATAATCTAAGACAGCAGGAAAAGTGAGTGTGCTCAGAAATAAAGAATGGGGTTTCCTACACATCCGGACCATATCTAGATCATCTTTGTTAATGAAACTGATACAAACCACAGGTCCTCTAACATCCTATCCTTTTCAGTCAAGAGCAAGAAACGTGTGAGCTTCGTGGACGATGTAGCTTAGTTTTAGCTGAAAAGTGACTGCGTTTACCTGAAACAAATTCTTGCCTGTAGGAAGACACAGAGCCTGGGATTGAACTCCATTTCTGAAGAAAACACAGAGCACAGTACTCATCCATGGTACACACTCTACTTTAGAGCAAGAAGCACGCTCTTGCTTTCTAGAGTCTCTTAGACAGCAGGAAACGTGAGTGTGCTCACAACAAAGGACCTGTGTGTCCTACACATACTGTACATATCTACTTCAACTCTGCTTCTTAAACTGATACAAACCACAGGTCCTGTAACATCAAATGCTTTTCAGTTAAAAGCAAGAAATGTGTCAGTTTCGTGGACGATGTAGCTTCGTTTGAGCTGAAAGATGACTGCTTTTACCTGAAACAAATTCTTGCTTGTAGGAAGACAAAGAGCCTGGGATTTCATTCCATTTCTGAAGTAAACACACAACACAATTTTCATCCATTAAAGACACTCTGCTTTACAGCAAGAAGCACGCTCTTGCTTTGTAGAGTCTCTAATACAGCAGGAAACGTGAGTGTGCTCAGAACAAATGAACGGTGTTTGCTACACATTTGGACCATATCTAGTTCAACTCTGCTTCTCAAAAGGGATGCAAACTACAATTTCTCTAACATCCAATGCTTGCCAGTTAACATGAGAAAAGTTTGAGCTCATGAAAGATGTAGATTGTTGGAGGTGAAAAGTGACTGCCCTTATCTGATAGGAAGTCTTGTTTGTAGGAAGATACAGAACCTCGGATTTAACTCCATTTATGAAGGTAAAAACACAGCACAGTTCTCATCCATGGTACACACTCTGCTTTAGAGCAAGAAGCACGCTCTTGCTTTCTAGAATCTCTAATACAGCAGGAAACGTGAGTGTGCTCAGGACCAAACAATGGATTTTTCCTACCTATAAGGACCATATCTAGTTCAACTCTGCTTCTGAAACTGATACAAACCACAGGTCCTCTAACATACAATCCTTTTCTGTTAAGAGTGAGAAATGTGTGAGCTTCGTGGACAATGTAGCTTCGTTTGAGCTGAAAAATGACTGCGTTTACCTGAAACAAATTCTTGCTCGCAGGAAAACACAGAACCTGGGATTTAATTACATTTCTGAAGGAAACTCACAGCACAGTTTTCATCCCTGAAACACACTCTGCTTTAGAGCAAGAAGCACGCTCTTGCTTTCTAGATGCTCTAAGACAGCAGGAAAAGTGAGTGTGCTCAGAAATAAAGAATGGGGTTTCCTACACATCCGGACCATATCTAGTTCATGTTTGTTACTGATACTGATACAAACCACAGGTCCTCTAACATCCAATCCTTTTCAGTCAAGAGCAAGAAACGTGTGAGCTTCGTGGACGATGTACCTTCGTTTTAGCAGAAAAGTGACTGCGTTTACCTGAAACAAATTCTTGCCTGTAGGAAGACACAGAGCCTGGGATTGAACTCCATTTCTGAAGAAAACACAGAGCACAGTTCTCATCCATGGTACACACTCTACTTTAGAGCAAGAAGCACGCTCTTGCTTTCTAGAGTCTCTTAGACAGCAGGAAACGTGAGTGTGCTCACAACAAAAGACCTGTGTGTCCTACACATACTGTACATATCTACTTCAACTCTGCTTCTGAAACTGATACAAATCACAGGTCCTCTAACATTCCACACTTTTCATTTAAGAGCGAGAAACGTGTGAGCTTCGTGTATGATGTTGCTTCCTTTGAGTGGAAAAATGACTGTGTTTATGAGAAACGATGTCTTGCTTGTAAGAAGACACAGAGCCTTGAATTTAACTCCATTTCTGAAGGGAAACACACAGCACAGTTCGCATCCATGAAACACACTCTGTTTTAGAGCAAGAAGCACGCTCTTGCTTTCTACATTCTATAAAACAGCAGAAAACGTGAGTGTGCTCAGAACAAAAAAACCGTGTTTCCTACACATTTGGACCATATCTAGTTCAACTCTGCTTCTTAAACTGATACAAACCACAGGTCCTGTAACATCAAATGCTTTTCAGTTAAAAGCAAGAAATGTGTCAGTTTCGTGGACGATGTAGCTTCGTTTGAGCTGAAAGATGACTGCGTTTACCTGAAACAAATTCTTGCTTGTAGGAAGACACAGAGCCTGGGATTTAATTCCATCTCTGAAGTAAACACACAACACAGTTTTCATTCATGAAAGACACTCTGCTTTACAGCAAGAATCACGCTCTTGCTTTCTAGAATCTCTAATACAGCAGGAAACGTGAGTGTGCTCAGAATAAAAGAATGGTGTTTCCTACACATACGGACCATATCTAGTTCAACTCTTCTTCTGAAACTGATACAAACCACAGGTCCTCTAACATCCAATTGTTTTCAGTTAAGATTGAGAAACATGTGAGCTTTGTGGACGATGTAGCTTCGTTTGAGCTAAAAAGTGACTGCCCTTAACTGAAAGGAAGTCTTGTTTGTAGGAAGACACAGAACCCCGGATTTAACTCCATTTCTGAAGAAAGGAACACAGCACAGTTCTCATCCATGGTACACGCTCTGCTTTAGACCAAGAAGCACGTTCTTGCTTTCTAGATTCTCTAAGACAGCAGGTAACGTGAGTGTGCTCAGAACAAAAGAATGGTGTTTCCTACACATATGGACCATATCTAGTTCAACTCTGCTTCTGAAACTGATACAAACCACAGGTCCTCTAACATCTAATCCTTTTCAGTTAATAGCAGGAAACGTGTGAGCTTCGTGGACGATGTAGCTTCGTTTTTGCTGAAAAGTGACTGCGTTTACCTGAAAGAAATTCTTGCTTTTAGGAAGACACAGAACCTGGGATTGAACTCCATTGCTGAAGGAAACACACAGCACAGTTTTCATCCATGAAACACACTCTGCTTTAGAGCAAGAAGCATGCTCTTGCTGTCTAGAGTATCTAAGAGAGCAGGAAACGTGAGTGTGCTCACAACAAAAGACCTGAGTGTCCTACACATAAGGTACATATCTACTTCAACTCTGCTTCTGAAACTGATACAAATCACAGGTCCTCTAATATTCCATGCTTTTCAATTAAGAGCGAGAAACATCTGAGCTTCGTGTACAGTGTTGCTTCCTTTGAGTGGAAAAATGACTGCGTTACGAGAAATGAAGTCTTGCTTGTAAGAAGACTCAGAGCTTGGGATTTAACTCTATTTCTGAAGCGAAACACACAGCACTGTTCTCATCCATGAAATACACTCTGCTTTAGAGCAAGAAGCACGCTCTTGCTTTCTAGGGTCTCTAATACAGCAGGAAACGTGAGTGTGCTCTGAACAAAAGAACCGTGTTTCCTTCACATACAGACCATATCTAGTTCAACTCTGCATCTAAAACTGATACAAACCCCAGGTCCTCTAACATGCAATGCTTGCCAGTTAAGATGAGAAACGTGTTAGCTTCATGACGATGTAGTTCTTTTCAGCTGAAAAGTGACTGCCCTTACCTGAAACAATGTCTTGCTTGTATGAAGACACAGAGCCTGGGTTTTAACTCCATTTCTGAAGGAAACACACAGCACAGTTTTCATCCATGGTACACACTCTGCTTTAGAGGAAGAAGCACGATCTTGCTTTCTAGAGTCTCTAATACAGCAGGAAAGGTGAGGTTGCTCAGAAAAAAGGAATGGGGTTTCCTACACATGCGGACCATATCTAGTTCAACTCTGCTTCTGAAACTGATACAAACCACAGGTCCTCTAACATCCAATGCTGTTCAGTTAAGAGCGAGAAACATGAGAGCTTCATGAACGATGTAGATCCTTTGAGCTGAAAAGTGACTGCCCTTACCTGAAAGGAAGACTTGCTTGTAGGAAGACACAGACCCTGGGAATAACTCCATTTCTGAAGGTAAAAACAGAGCACAGTACTCATCAATGGCACACACTCTGCTTTAGAGCAAGAAGCACAATCTTGCTTTCTAGAGTCTCTGATACATCAGGAAATGTGAGTGTGCTCAGAACAAAAGAATGGTGTTTCCTACAAATACCGACCATATCTAGTTCAACTCTGCTTCTGAATCTGATACAAAGGACAGGTCCTCTAACATCCATCCTTTTCAGTTAAGAGCAAGAAACGTGTGAGCTTCGTGGACGATGTAGCTTAGTTTTAGCTGAAAAGTGACTGCGTTTACCTGAAACAATTTCTTGCTTTTGGGAAGACACAGAACCTGGGATTGAACTCCATTGCTGAAGGAAACACACAGCACAGTTTTCATCCATGAAACACAATCTGCTTTAGAGCAAGAAGCATGCTCTTGCTTTGTAGAGTCTCTAATACAGCAGGAAACATGAGTGTGCTCAGAACAAATGAACGGTGTTTGCTACACATTTGGACCATATCTAGTTCAACTCTGCTTCTGAAACGGATGCAAACTACAATTTCTCTAACATCCAATGCTTGCCAATTAAGATGAGAAACTTTTGAGCTCATGAAAGATGTAGATTGTTTGAGGTGAAAAGTGACTGCCCTTACCTGATAGGAAGTCTTGTTTGTAGGAAGATACAGAACCTCGGATTTAACTCCATTTATGAAGGTAAAAACACAGCACAGTTCTCATCCATGGTACACACTCTGCTTTAGAGCAAGAAGCACGCTCTTGCTTTCTAGAATCTCTAATACAGCAGGAAACGTGAGTGTGCTCAGGACCAAAGAATGGATTTTTCCTACCTATAAGGACCATATCTAGTTCAACTCTGCTTCTGAAACTGATACAAACCACAGGTCCTCTAACATCCAATCCTCTTCTGTTAAGAGTGAGAAATGTGTGAGCTTCGTGGACAATGTAGCTTTGTTTGAGCTGAAAAGTGACTGCGTTTACCTGAAACAAATTCTTGCTTGTAGGAAAACACAGAACCTGGGATTTAAGTACATTTCTGAAGGAAACTCACAGCACAGTTCTCATCCATGGTACACACTCTGCTTTAGAGCAAGAAGCACGCTCTTGCTTTCTAGAGGCTCTAGGACAGCATGAAACGTGACTGTGCTCACAATAATAGACCTGTGTGTCCTACACGTATGGTACCTGTCTACTTCAACTCTGCTTCTGAAACTGATACAAATCACAGGTCCTATAATATTCCATGCTTTTCAGTTAATTGCAAGAAACGTGAGAGCTTCATGTATGATGTAGCTTCCTTTGAGTGGAAAAATGACTGTGTTTACGAGTAACGAAGTCTTGCTTGTAAGAAGACACAGAACCTGGGATTTAACTCCATTTCTGAAGGAAACACACGGCACAGTTTTCATCCATGGTACACACTCTGCTTTAGAGCAAGAAGCACGCTCTTGCTTTCTAGAGGCTCTAGGACAGCATGAAACGTGACTGTGCTCACAATAATAGACCTGTATGTCCTACACATATGGTACCTGTCTACTTCAACTCTGCTTCTGAAACTGATACAAATCACAGGTCCTCTAATATTCCATGCTTTTCAGTTAATTGCAAGAAACGTGAGAGCTTCATGTATGATGTAGCTTCCTTTGAGTGGAAAAATGACTGTGTTTACGAGTAACGAAGTCTTGCTTGTAAGAAGACATAGAACCTGGGATTTAACTCCATTTCTGAAGGAAACACACGGCACAGTTTTCATCCATGAAACACACTCTGCTTTAGAGAAAGAAGCACGCTCTTGCTTTCTAGAGTCTCTTAGACAGCAGGAAACGTGAGTGTGCTCACAACAAAAGACCTGTGTGTCCTACACATACTGTACATATCTACTTCAACTCTGCTTCTGAAACTGATACAAATCACAGGTCCTCTAACATTCCACACTTTTCATTTAAGAGCGAGAAACGTGTGAGCTTCGTGTATGATGTTGCTTCCTTTGAGTGGAAAAATGACTGTGTTTATGAGAAACGATGTCTTGCTTGTAAGAAGACACAGAGCCTGGAATTTAACTCCATTTCTGAAGGGAAACACACAGCACAGTTCGCATCCATGAAACACACTCTGTTTTAGAGCAAGAAGCACGCTCTTGCTTTCTACAGTCTCTAAAACAGCAGAAAACGTGAGTGTGCTCAGAACAAAAAAACCGTGTTTCCTACACATTTGGACCATATCTAGTTCAACTCTGCTTCTTAAACTGATACAAACCACAGGTCCTGTAACATCAAATGCTTTTCAGTTAAAAGCAAGAAATGTGTCAGTTTCGTGGACGATGTAGCTTCGTTTGAGCTGAAAGATGACTGCGTTTACCTGAAACAAATTCTTGCTTGTAGGAAGACACAGAGCCTGGGATTTAATTCCATCTCTGAAGTAAACACACAACACAGTTTTCATTCATGAAAGACACGCTGCTTTACAGCAAGAATCACGCTCTTGCTTTCTAGAATCTCTAATACAGCAGGAAACGTGAGTGTGCTCAGAAAAAAAGAATGGTGTTTCCTACACATGCGGACCATATCAAGTTCAACTATTCTTCTGAAACTGATACAAACCACAGGTCCTCTAACATCCAATTGTTTTCAGTTAATATTGAGAAACATGTGAGCTTTGTGGACGATGTAGCTTCGTTTGAGCTAAAAAGTGACTGCCCTTAACTGAAAGGAAGTCTTGTTTGTAGGAAGACACAGAACCCCGGATTTAACTCCATTTCTGAAGGAAGGAACACTGCACAGTTCTCATCCATGGTACACGCTCTGCTTTAGACCAAGAAGCACGTTCTTGCTTTCTAGATTCTCTAAGACAGCAGGTAACGTGAGTGTGCTCAGAACAAAAGAATGGTGTTTCCTACACATATGGACCATATCTAGTTCAACTCTGCTTCTGAAACTGATACAAACCACAGGTCCTCTAACATCTAATCCTTTTCAGTTAATAGCAGGAAACGTGTGAGCTTCGTGGACGATGTAGCTTCGTTTTTGCTGAAAAGTGACTGCGTTTACCTGAAAGAAATTCTTGCTTTTAGGAAGACACAGAACCTGGGATTGAACTCCATTGCTGAAGGAAACACACAGCACAGTTTTCATCCATGAAACACACTCTGCTTTAGAGCAAGAAGCATGCTCTTGCTGTCTAGAGTATCTAAGAGAGCAGGAAACGTGAGTGTGCTCACAACAAAAGACCTGAGTGTCCTACACATAAGGTACATATCTACTTCAACTCTGCTTCTGAAACTGATACAAATCACAGGTCCTCTAATATTCCATGCTTTTCAATTAAGAGCGAGAAACATCTGAGCTTCGTGTACAGTGTTGCTTCCTTTGAGTGGAAAAATGACTGCGTAACGAGAAATGAAGTCTTGCTTGTAAGAAGACTCAGAGCTTGGGATTTAACTCTATTTCTGAAGCGAAACACACAGCACTGTTCTCATCCATGAAATACACTCTGCTTTAGAGCAAGAAGCACGCTCTTGCTTTCTAGGGTCTCTAATACAGCAGGAAACGTGAGTGTGCTCTGAACAAAAGAACCGTGTTTCCTACACACACGGACCATATCTAGTTCAACTCTGCATCTAAAACTGATACAAACCCCAGGTCCTCTAACATGCAATGCTTGCCAGTTAAGATGAGAAACGTGTTAGCTTCATGACGATGTAGTTCTTTTCAGCTGAAAAGTGACTGCCCTTACCTGAAACAATGTCTTGCTTGTATGAAGACACAGAGCCTGGGTTTTAACTCCATTTCTGAAGGAAACACACAGCACAGTTTTCATCCATGGTACACACTCAGCTTTAGAGGAAGAAGCACGATCTTGCTTTCTAGAGTCTCTAATACAGCAGGAAAGGTGAGTGTGCTCAGAAGAAAGGAATGGGGTTTCCTACACATGCGGACCATATCTAGTTCAACTCTGCTTCTGAAACTGATACAAACCACAGGTCCTCTAACATCCAATGCTGTTCAGTTAAGAGCGAGAAACATGAGAGCTTCATGAACGATGTAGATCCTTTGAGCTGAAAAGTGACTGCCCTTACCTGAAAGGAAGACTTGCTTGTAGGAAGACACAGACCCTGGGAATAACTCCATTTCTGAAGGTAAAAACAGAGCACAGTACTCATCCATGGCACACACTCTGCTTTAGAGCAAGAAGCACAATCTTGCTTTCTAGAGTCTCTGATACATCAGGAAATGTGAGTGTGCTCAGAACAAAAGAATGGTGTTTCCTACAAATACCGACCATATCTAGTTCAACTCTGCTTCTGAATCTGATACAAAGGACAGGTCCTCTAACATCCATCCTTTTCAGTTAAGAGCAAGAAACGTATGAGCTTCGTGGATGATGTAGCTTAGTTTTAGCTGAAAAGTGACTGCGTTTACCTGAAACAATTTCTTGCTTTTGGGAAGACACAGAACCTGGGATTGAACTCCATTGCTGAAGGAAACACACAGCACAGTTTTCATCCATGAAAAACAATCTGCTTTAGAGCAAGAAGCATGCTCTTGCCTTGTAGAGTCTCTAATACAGCAGGAAACATGAGTGTGCTCAGAACAAATGAACAGTGTTTGCTACACATTTGGACAATATATAGTTCAACTCTGCTTCTGAAACGGATGCAAACTACAATTTCTCTAACATCCAATGCTTGCCAGTTAAGATGAGAAACGTTTGAGCTCATGAAAGATGTAGATTGTTTGAGGTGAAAAGTGACTGCCCTTACCTGATAGGAAGTCTTGTTTGTAGGAAGATACAGAACCTCGGATTTAACTCCATTTATGAAGGTAAAAACACAGCACAGTTCTCATCCATGGTACACACTCTGATTTAGAGCAAGAAGCACGCTCTTGCTTTCTAGAATCTCTAATACAGCAGGAAACGTGAGTGTGCTCAGGACCAAAGAATGGATTTTTCCTACCTATAAGGACCATATCTAGTTCAACTCTGCTTCTGAAACTGATACAAACCACAGGTCCTCTAACATCCAATCCTTTTCTGTTAAGAGTGAGAAATGTGTGAGCTTCGTGGACAATGTAGCTTTGTTTGAGCTGAAAAGTGACTGCGTTTACCTGAAACAAATTCTTGCTTGTAGGAAAACACAGAACCTAGGATTTAAGTACATTTCTGAAGGAAACTCACAGCACAGTTCTCATCCATGGTACACACTCTGCTTTAGAGCAAGAAGCACTCTCTTGCTTTCTAGAGGCTCTAGGACAGCATGAAACGTGACTGTGCTCACAATAATAGACCTGTGTGTCCTACACATATGGTACCTGTCTACTTCAACTCTGCTTCTGAAACTGATACAAATCACAGGTCCTCTAATATTCCATGCTTTTCAGTTAATTGCAAGAAACGTGAGAGCTTCATGTATGATGTAGCTTCCTTTGAGTGGAAAAATGACTGTGTTTACGAGTAACGAAGTCTTGCTTGTAAGAAGACACAGAACCTGGGATTTAACTCCATTTCTGAAGGAAACACACGGCACAGTTTTCATCCATGGTACACACTCTGCTTTAGAGAAAGAAGCACGCTCTTGCTTTCTAGAGTCTCTTAGACAGCAGGAAACGTGAGTGTGCTCACAACAAAAGACCTGTGTGTCCTACACATACTGTACATATCTACTTCAACTCTGCTTCTGAAACTGATACAAATCACAGGTCCTCTAACATTCCACACTTTTCATTTAAGAGCGAGAAACGTGTGAGCTTCGTGTATGATGTTGCTTCCTTTGAGTGGAAAAATGACTGTGTTTATGAGAAACGATGTCTTGCTTGTAAGAAGACACAGAGCCTGGAATTTAACTCCATTTCTGAAGGGAAACACACAGCACAGTTCGCATCCATGAAACACACTCTGTTTTAGAGCAAGAAGCACGCTCTTGCTTTCTACAGTCTCTAAAACAGCAGAAAACGTGAGTGTGCTCAGAACAAAAAAACCGTGTTTCCTACACATTTGGACCATATCTAGTTCAACTCTGCTTCTTAAACTGATACAAACCACAGGTCCTGTAACATCAAATGCTTTTCAGTTAAAAGCAAGAAATGTGTCAGTTTCGTGGACGATGTAGCTTCGTTTGAGCTGAAAGATGACTGCGTTTACCTGAAACAAATTCTTGCTTGTAGGAAGACACAGAGCCTGGGATTTAATTCCATCTCTGAAGTAAACACACAACACAGTTTTCATTCATGAAAGACACGCTGCTTTACAGCAAGAATCACGCTCTTGCTTTCTAGAATCTCTAATACAGCAGGAAACGTGAGTGTGCTCAGAAAAAAAGAATGGTGTTTCCTACACATGCGGACCATATCAAGTTCAACTATTCTTCTGAAACTGATACAAACCACAGGTCCTCTAACATCCAATTGTTTTCAGTTAATATTGAGAAACATGTGAGCTTTGTGGACGATGTAGCTTCGTTTGAGCTAAAAAGTGACTGCCCTTAACTGAAAGGAAGTCTTGTTTGTAGGAAGACACAGAACCCCGGATTTAACTCCATTTCTGAAGGAAGGAACACTGCACAGTTCTCATCCATGGTACACGCTCTGCTTTAGACCAAGAAGCACGTTCTTGCTTTCTAGATTCTCTAAGACAGCAGGTAACGTGAGTGTGCTCAGAACAAAAGAATGGTGTTTCCTACACATATGGACCATATCTAGTTCAACTCTGCTTCTGAAACTGATACAAACCACAGGTCCTCTAACATCTAATCCTTTTCAGTTAATAGCAGGAAACGTGTGAGCTTCGTGGACGATGTAGCTTCGTTTTTGCTGAAAAGTGACTGCGTTTACCTGAAAGAAATTCTTGCTTTTAGGAAGACACAGAACCTGGGATTGAACTCCATTGCTGAAGGAAACACACAGCACAGTTTTCATCCATGAAACACACTCTGCTTTAGAGCAAGAAGCATGCTCTTGCTGTCTAGAGTATCTAAGAGAGCAGGAAACGTGAGTGTGCTCACAACAAAAGACCTGAGTGTCCTACACATAAGGTACATATCTACTTCAACTCTGCTTCTGAAACTGATACAAATCACAGGTCCTCTAATATTCCATGCTTTTCAATTAAGAGCGAGAAACATCTGAGCTTCGTGTACAGTGTTGCTTCCTTTGAGTGGAAAAATGACTGCGTAACGAGAAATGAAGTCTTGCTTGTAAGAAGACTCAGAGCTTGGGATTTAACTCTATTTCTGAAGCGAAACACACAGCACTGTTCTCATCCATGAAATACACTCTGCTTTAGAGCAAGAAGCACGCTCTTGCTTTCTAGGGTCTCTAATACAGCAGGAAACGTGAGTGTGCTCTGAACAAAAGAACCGTGTTTCCTACACACACGGACCATATCTAGTTCAACTCTGCATCTAAAACTGATACAAACCCCAGGTCCTCTAACATGCAATGCTTGCCAGTTAAGATGAGAAACGTGTTAGCTTCATGACGATGAAGTTCTTTTCAGCTGAAAAGTGACTGCCCTTACCTGAAACAATGTCTTGCTTGTATGAAGACACAGAGCCTGGGTTTTAACTCCATTTCTGAAGGAAACACACAGCACAGTTTTCATCCATGGTACACACTCAGCTTTAGAGGAAGAAGCACGATCTTGCTTTCTAGAGTCTCTAATACAGCAGGAAAGGTGAGTGTGCTCAGAAGAAAGGAATGGGGTTTCCTACACATGCGGACCATATCTAGTTCAACTCTGCTTCTGAAACTGATACAAACCACAGGTCCTCTAACATCCAATGCTGTTCAGTTAAGAGCGAGAAACATGAGAGCTTCATGAACGATGTAGATCCTTTGAGCTGAAAAGTGACTGCCCTTACCTGAAAGGAAGACTTGCTTGTAGGAAGACACAGACCCTGGGAATAACTCCATTTCTGAAGGTAAAAACAGAGCACAGTACTCATCCATGGCACACACTCTGCTTTAGAGCAAGAAGCACAATCTTGCTTTCTAGAGTCTCTGATACATCAGGAAATGTGAGTGTGCTCAGAACAAAAGAATGGTGTTTCCTACAAATACCGACCATATCTAGTTCAACTCTGCTTCTGAATCTGATACAAAGGACAGGTCCTCTAACATCCATCCTTTTCAGTTAAGAGCAAGAAACGTATGAGCTTCGTGGATGATGTAGCTTAGTTTTAGCTGAAAAGTGACTGCGTTTACCTGAAACAATTTCTTGCTTTTGGGAAGACACAGAACCTGGGATTGAACTCCATTGCTGAAGGAAACACACAGCACAGTTTTCATCCATGAAAAACAATCTGCTTTAGAGCAAGAAGCATGCTCTTGCCTTGTAGAGTCTCTAATACAGCAGGAAACATGAGTGTGCTCAGAACAAATGAACAGTGTTTGCTACACATTTGGACAATATATAGTTCAACTCTGCTTCTGAAACGGATGCAAACTACAATTTCTCTAACATCCAATGCTTGCCAGTTAAGATGAGAAACGTTTGAGCTCATGAAAGATGTAGATTGTTTGAGGTGAAAAGTGACTGCCCTTACCTGATAGGAAGTCTTGTTTGTAGGAAGATACAGAACCTCGGATTTAACTCCATTTATGAAGGTAAAAACACAGCACAGTTCTCATCCATGGTACACACTCTGATTTAGAGCAAGAAGCACGCTCTTGCTTTCTAGAATCTCTAATACAGCAGGAAACGTGAGTGTGCTCAGGACCAAAGAATGGATTTTTCCTACCTATAAGGACCATATCTAGTTCAACTCTGCTTCTGAAACTGATACAAACCACAGGTCCTCTAACATCCAATCCTTTTCTGTTAAGAGTGAGAAATGTGTGAGCTTCGTGGACAATGTAGCTTTGTTTGAGCTGAAAAGTGACTGCGTTTACCTGAAACAAATTCTTGCTTGTAGGAAAACACAGAACCTAGGATTTAAGTACATTTCTGAAGGAAACTCACAGCACAGTTCTCATCCATGGTACACACTCTGCTTTAGAGCAAGAAGCACTCTCTTGCTTTCTAGAGGCTCTAGGACAGCATGAAACGTGACTGTGCTCACAATAATAGACCTGTGTGTCCTACACATATGGTACCTGTCTACTTCAACTCTGCTTCTGAAACTGATACAAATCACAGGTCCTCTAATATTCCATGCTTTTCAGTTAATTGCAAGAAACGTGAGAGCTTCATGTATGATGTAGCTTCCTTTGATTGGAAAAATGACTGTGTTTACGAGTAACGAAGTCTTGCTTGTAAGAAGACACAGAACCTGGGATTTAACTCCATTTCTGAAGGAAACACACGGCACAGTTTTCATCCATGGTACACACTCTGCTTTAGAGAAAGAAGCACGCTCTTGCTTTCTAGAGTCTCTTAGACAGCAGGAAACGTGAGTGTGCTCACAACAAAAGACCTGTGTGTCCTACACATACTGTACATATCTACTTCAACTCTGCTTCTGAAACTGATACAAATCACAGGTCCTCTAACATTCCACACTTTTCATTTAAGAGCGAGAAACGTGAGAGCTTCCTGTACGATGTAGCTTCCTTTGAGTGGAAAAATGACTGTGTTTATGAGAAACGAAGTCTTGCTTGTAAGAAGACACAGAGCCTGGGATTTAACTCCATTTCTGAAGGGAAACACACAGCACAGTTCTCATCCATGAATCACACTCTGCTTTAGAGCAATAAGCATGCTCTTACTTTCTATAGTCTCTAATACAGCAGGAAACGTGAGTGTGCTCAGAAGAAAAGAAAGGTGTTTCCCCCACATACAGACCATATCCAGTTCAACTCTGCATCTGAAACTGATACACACCACATGTCCTCTATGATCCAATGCTTGCCAATTAAGATGAGAAACGTTTGAGCTTCATGAACGATGTAGATCATTTGAGCTGAAAAGTGACTGCCCTTACCTGAAAGGATGTCTTGTTTGTAGGAAGACACAGAGTCTCGGATTTAACTCCATTTCAGAAGTTAGAAACACAGCACAGTTCTCATCCATGGTACACACTCTGCTTTAGAGCAAGAAGCACGCTCTTGCTTTCTAGAGTCTCAAATAAAGCAGGAAACGTGAGTGTGCTCAGAACAAAAGAATGGTGTTTCCTACACATACGGACCATATCTAGTTCAACACTGCTTCTGAAACTGATACAAACCACAGATCCTCTATCATCCAATGCTTTTGAGATAAGAGCGATAAACATGTGAGCTTCATGGACAATGTAGCTTAGTTTGAGCTGAAAAGTTACTGCGTCTACCTGAAACAAATTCTTGCTTGTAGGAAGACACAGAGACTGGGATTTAACTCCGTTTCTGAAGGAAATACACAGCACAGTTTTCATCCATGAAACACACTCTGCTTTAGAGCAAATAGCATGCTCTTGCTTTCTAGAGTCTCTAAGACAGCAGGAAACGAGAGTGTGCTCCGAACAAAAGAACCGTGTTTACTACACATACAGACCATATCAAGTTAAACTCTGCTTCTGAAACTGATACAAATCACAGGTCCTCTAACATCCAATGCTTTTCAGTTAAGAGCAAGAAACGTGTCAGTTTTGTTGACGATGTAGCTTCGTTTGAGCTGAAATGTGACTGCGTTTACCTGAAACAAATTCTTGCTTGTAGGAAGACACAGAGCCTGGGATTTAATTCCATTTCTGAAGGAAACACACAGCACAGTTTTCATCCATGAAACACACTCTGCTTTAGAGCAAGAAGCACGCTATTGCTTTCTAGTGTCCCTAAGACAGCAGGAAACGTGAGTGTGTTCAGAACAAAAGAATGGGGTTTCCTACACATACGGACCATATCTAGTTCAACTCTCCTTCTGAAACTGATACAAAACACAGGTCCTCTAACATCCAATGCTATTCAGTTAAGAGCGAGAAACATTAGAGCTTCATGAACGATGTAGATCGTTTGAGCTGAAAAGTGACTGCCCTTACCTGAAAGGATGACTTGCTTGTAGGAAGACACAGACCCTGGGATTTATCTCCATTTCTGAAGGTAAAAACAGAGCACAGTTCTCATCGATGGTGCATACTCTGCTTTAGAGCAAGAAGAATGCTCTTTCTTTCTAGAGTCTCTAATACAGCAGGAAACTTGAGTGTGCTCAGAAAAAAAGAACTATGTTTTCTACACATATGGACCATATCTAGTTCAACTCTGCTTCTGAAACTGATGAAAACTACAGGTTGTCTATCATCCAATGCTTGCCAGTTAATATGAGAAACGTTTGAGTTTCATGTACAATGTAGATCATTTGAGCTGAAAAGTGACTGCCCTTACCTGAAAGGATGACTTGCTTGTAGAAAGACACAGAGCATGGGATTGAACTCCATTTCTGAAGGAAACACACAGCACAGTTTTCATCCATGAAACACACTCTGCTGTAGAGCAAGAAGCATGCTCTTGCTTTGTAGAGTCTCTAATACACCAGGAAACGTGAGTGTGCTCAGAACTAATGAACGGTGTTTCCTACACATTTAGACCATATCTAGTTAAACTCCCATTCTGATACTGATGCGAACCACAGGTCCTCTAAAATCCAATGCTTTTCCGATAAAAGCGAGAAACGTTAGAGCTTCATGAACAATGTAGATCATTTCAGCTGAAAAGTGACTGCCCTTACCTGAAAGGAAGAGTTGCTTGTAGGAAGTCACAGAACCTGGGATTCAACTCCATTTCTGAAGAAAACGCACAGCACAGTTTTCATCCATGACACACTCTGCTTTATAGAAGAAGCAAGCTCTTGCTTTCTAGAGTCTCTAAGACAGCAGGAAACATGAGTGTGCTCACAAAAAAATACCTGTGTGTCCTACACATACTGTACATATCTACTTCAACTCTGCTTCTGAAACTGATACAAATCACAGGTCCTCTAATATTCTATACTTTTCAATGAAGAGTGAGAAAAATGTGAGATTCGTGTATGATGTTGCTTCCTTTGAGTGGAAAAATGACTGCGTTTACGAGAAATGAAGTCTTGCTTGTAAGAAGACACAGAGCCTGGGATTTAAATCCATTTCTGAAGGGAAACACACAGCACAGTTCTCATCCATGAAACACACTCTGATTTAGAGCAAGAAGCACGCTCTTGCTTTCTATGAGTCTCTAATACAGCAGGAAACGTGACTGTGGTCAGAACAAAATAACGGTTTTTCCTACACATATGGACCATAGCTAGTTCAACTCTGCTTCTGAACCTGATACAAACCACAATTCATTTATCATCTAATGCTTTTCAGTTAAGAGCAAGAAACGTGTGAGAATCGTGAACGATGTAGCTTCCTTTGAGCTGAAAAGTGACTGAGATTACCTGAAAAGATGTCTTGGTTGTAGGAAGACACAGAGCCTGGGATTTAACTCCATCTCTGAAGGGAAATACACAGCACAGTTCTCATCCATGAAACACACTCTGTTTTAGAGCAAGAAGCACGCTCTTGCTTTCTACAGTCTCTAATACAGCAGGAAACGTGAGTGTGCTCAGAACAAAAAAAACCGTGTTTCCTACACATTTGGACCATATCTAGTTTAACTCTGCTTCTGAAACTGATACAAATGACAGGTCCTCTAACATCCAATGCTTTTCAGTTAAAAGCAAGAAATGTGTCAGTTTTGTGGACGGTGTAGCTTCGTTTGAGCTGAAAGATGACTTCGTTTACCTGAAACAAATTCTTGCTTGTAGGAAGACACAGAGCCTGGGATTTAATTCCATTTCTGAAGGAAACACACAACACAGTTTTCATCCATGAAAGACACTCTGCTTTACAGCAAGAAGAATGCTCTTGCTTTCTAGAATCTCTAATACAGTAGGAAACATGAGTTTGCTCAGAACAAAAGAATGGTGTTTCCTACACATACGGAACATATCTAGTTCAACTCTGCTTCTGAAACTGATATAAACCATGGGTCCTCTAACATACAATTCTTTTCATTTAAGAGCGAGAAACATGTGAGCTTTGTGGACGATGTACCTTCGTTTGAGCTGAAAATTGACTTCCCTTAACTGAAAGGAAGTCTGGTTTGTAGGAAGACACAGAAGCCCGGATTTAACTCCATTTCTGAAGGTAAAAACTCAGCCCAGTTCTCATACATGGTACACACTCTGCTTTAGACCAAGAAGCACGTACTTGCTTTCTAGAGTCTCTAATACAGCAGGAAACGTGAGTGTTCTCAGGTCAAATGAATGGTGATTTCTACACATACAGACCATATCTAGTTCAACTCTGCTTCTGAAACGGATACAAACCACAGGTCCTCTCACGTCCAATGCTTTTCAGTTAAGATGAGAAACGTTTGAGCTTCATGAACGATGTAGATCGTTTGAGCTGAAAAGTGTCTGCCCTTACATGAAAGGAAGACTTGCTTGTAGGGAGACACAGAACCTGGGATTTAACTCCATTTCTGAAAGTAAAAACCAGCACAGTTCACATCCATGGTACACTCTCTGCTTAAGAGCAAGAAGCACGCTCTTGCTTTCTAGAATCTCTAATACAGCAGGAAACGTGAGTGTGCTCAGAACCAAAGAATGGATTTTTCCTACCTATAAGGACCATATCTAGTTCAACTCTGCTTCTGAAACTGATACAAACCACAGGTCCTCTAACATCCAATCCTTTTCTGTTAAGAGTGAGAAATGTGTGAGCTTCGTGGACAATGTAGCTTCGTTTGAGCTGAAAAGTGACTGCGTTTACCTGAAACAAATTCTTGCTTGTAGGAAAACACAGAACCTGGGATTTAAGTACATTTCTGAAGGAAACTCACAGCACAGTTTTCATCCATGAAACACACTCTGCTTTAGAGCAAGAAGCACGCTCTTGCTTTCTAGATGCTCTAAGACAGCAGGAAAGGTGAGTGTGCTCATAAAAAAAGACCTGTGTGTCCTACACATACGGTACCTATCTACTTCAACTCTGCTTCTGAAACTGATACAAACCACAGGTCCTCTAACATCCAATGTTGTTCAGTTTAGAGCGAGTAACATGAGAGCTTCATGAACGATGTAGATCCTTTGAGCTGAAAAGTGACTTCTCTTACCTGAAAGGAAGTCTTGCTTGTAGGAAGACACAGACCCTGGGAATAACTCCATTTCTGAAGGTAAAAACAGAGCACAGTACTCATCCATGGCAAACACTCTGCTTTAGAGCAAGAAGCACAATCTTGCTTTCTAGAGTCTCTGATACATCAGAAATGTGAGTGTGCTCAGAACAAAAGAATGGGGTTTCCTACAAATAACGACCATATCTAGTTCAACTCTACTTCTGAATCTGATACAAAAGACAGGTCCTCTAATATCCAATGCTTTTCAGTTAAGAGCAAGAAACGTGTGAGCTTCGTGGACGATGTAGCTTAGTTTGAGCTGAAAAGTGACTGCGTTTACCTGAAACAATTTCTTGCTTTTGGGAAGACACAGAACCTGGGATTGAACTCCATTGCTGAAGGAAACACACAGCACAGTTTTCATCCATGAAACACAATCTGCTTTAGAGCAAGAAGCATGCTCTTGCTTTGTAGAGTCTCTAATACAACAGGAAACGTGAGTGTGCTCAGAAAAAAGAATGGTGTTTCCTACAAATACTGACCATATCTAGTTCAACTCTGCTTCTGAAACTGATGCAAACCACAGGTCCTCTAACATCTAATCCTTTTCAGTTAAGAGCAAGAAACGTGTGAGCTTCGTGCACGATGTAGCTTCGTTTGTGCTGAAAAGTGACTGCGTTTACCTGAAACAAATTCTTGCTTTTAGGAAGACACAGAACCTGGGATTGAACTCCACTGCTGAAGGAAACACACAGCACAGTTTTCATCCATGAAACACACTCTGCTTTAGAGCAAGAAGCATGCTCTTGCTTTGTAGAGTCTCTAATACAGCAGGAAACGTGAGTTTGCTCAGAACAAATGAACGGTGTTTGCTACATATTTGGACCATATCTAGTTCAACTCTGCTTCTGAAACGGATGCAAACTACAATTTCTCTAACATCCAATGCTTGCCAATTAAGATGAGAAACTTTTGAGCTCATGAAAGATGTAGATTGTTTGAGGTGAAAAGTGACTGCCCTTACCTGATAGGAAGTCTTGTTTGTAGGAAGATACAGAACCTCGGATTTAACTCCATTTATGAAGGTAAAAACACAGCACAGTTCTCATCCATGGTACACACTCTGCTTTAGAGCAAGAAGCACGCTCTTGCTTTTTAGAATCTCTAATACAGCAGGAAACGTGAGTGTGCTCAGAACCAAAGAATGGATTTTTCCTACCTATAAGGACCATATCTAGTTCAACTCTGCTTCTGAAACTGATACAAACCACAGGTCCTATAACATCCAATCCTTTTCTGTTAAGAGTGAGAAATGTGTGAGCTTCGTGGACAATGTAGCTTTCTTTGAGCTGAAAAGTGACTGCGTTTACCTGAAACAAATTCTTGCTTGTAGGAAAACACAGAACCTGGGATTTAAGTACATTTCTGAAGGAAACTCACAGCACAGTTTTCATCCATGAAACACACTCTGCTTTAGAGCAAGAAGCACGCTCTTGCTTTCTAGAGGCTCTAAGACAGCAGGAAACGTGAGTGTGCTCACAACAAAAGACCTGTGTGTCCTACACATACGGTACCTATCTACTTCAACTCTGCTTCTGAAACTGATATAAATCACAGGTCCTCTAATATTCCATGCTTTTCAGTTAAGAGCAAGAAACGTGAGAGCTTCATGTACGATGTAGCTTCCTTTGAGTGGAAAAATGACTGTGTTTACTAGAAACGAAGTCTTGCTTGTAAGAAGACACAGAGCCTGGGATTTAACTCCATTTCTGAAGGGAAACACACAGCACAGTTCTCATCCATGAATCACACTCTGCTTTAGAGCAATAAGCATGCTCTTACTTTCTATAGTCTCTAATACAGCAGGAAACGTGAGTGTGCTCAGAACAAAAAACTGTGTTTCCTACACATTTGGACCGTATCTAGTTCAACTCTGCTTCATAAACTGATGCAAACCAAAGGTCCTCTAACATCCAATGCTTGCCAGCTAAGATGAGAAACGTTTGAGCTTCATGAACGATGTAGATCGTTTGAGCTGAAAAGTTACTGCCCTTACCTGAAAGGAAGACTTACTTGTAGGAAGTCACAGAACCTGGGATTTAACTCCATTTCAGAAGGTAAAACACTGCACAGTTCTTATCCATGGTACACACTCTGCTTTAGAGCAAGAAGCACACTCTTGCTTTCTAGAGGCTCTAAGACAGCAGGAAACGTGACTGTGCTCACAACAATAGACCTGTGTGTCCTACACACACGGTACCTATCTACTTCAACTCTGCTTCTGAAACTGATACAAATCACAGGTCCTCTAATATTCCATGCTTTTCAGTTAATTGCAAGAAACGTGAGAGCTTCATGTATGATGTAGCTTCCTTTGAGTGGAAAAATGACTGTGTTTACGAGAAACGTAGTCTTGCTTGTAAGAAGACACAGAACCTGGGATTTAACTCCATTTCTGAAGGAAACACATGGCACAGTTTTCATCCATGAAACACACTCTGCTTTAGAGAAAGAAGCACGCTCTTGCTTTCTAGAGTCTCAAATACAGCAGGAAACGTGAGTGTGCTCAGAAGAAAAGAAACGTGTTTCCCCCACATACAGACCATATCCAGTTCAACTCTGCATCTGAAACTGATACACACCACAGGTCCTATAACATGCAATGCTTGCCAGTTAAGATGAGAAACGTTTGAGCTTCATGAACGATGTAGATCATTTGAGCTGAAAAGTGACTGCCCTTACCTGAAAGGATGTCTTGTTTGTAGGAAGACACAGAGCCTCGGATTTAACTCCATTTCAGAAGTTAGAAACACAGCACAGTTCTCATCCATGGTACACACTCTGCTTTAGAGCAAGAAGCACACTCTTGCTTTCTAGAGTCTCAAATACAGCAGGAAACGTGAGTGTGCTCAGAACAAAAGAATGGTGTTTCCTACACATACGGACCATATCTAGTTCATCACTGCTTCTGAAACTGATACAAACCACAGATCCTCTTTCATCCAATGCTTTTGAGATAAGAGCGATAAACATGTGAGCTTCATGGACAATGTAGCTTAGTTTGAGCTGAAAAGTTACTGCGACTACCTGAAACAAATTCTTGCTTGTAGGAAGAAAAAGAGACTGGGATTTAACTCCATTTCTGAAGGAAATACACAGCACAGTTTTCATCCATGAAACACACTCTGCTTTAGAGCAAATAGCACGCTCTTGCTTTCTAGAGTCTCTAAGACAGCAGGAAACGAGAGTGTGCTCCGAACAAAAGAACCGTGTTTACTACACATACAGACCATATCAAGTTAAACTCTGCTTCTGAAACTGATACAAATCACAGGTCCTCTAACATCCAATGCTTTTCAGTTAAGAGCAAGAAACGTGTCAGTTTCGTTGACGATGTAGCATCGTTTTAGCTGAAATGTGACTGCGTTTACCTGAAACAAATTCTTGCTTGTAGGAAGTCACAGAGCCTGGGATTTAATTCCATTTCTGAAGGAAACACACAGCACAGTTTTCATCCATGAAACACACTCTGCTTTAGAGCAAGAAGCACGCTATTGCTTTCTAGTGTCCCTAAGACAGCAGGAAACGTGATTGTGTTCATAACAAAAGAATGGGGTTTCCTACACATATGGACCATATCTAGTTCAACTCTGCTTCTGAAACTGATACAAAACACAGGTCCTCTAACATCCAATGCTTTTCAGTTAAGAGCGAGAAACATTAGAGTTTCATGAATGATGTAGATCGTTTGAGCTGAAAAGTGACTGCCCTTACCTGAAAGGAAGACTTGCTTGTAGGACGACACAGACCCTGGGATTTATCTCCATTTCTGAAGGTAAAAACAGAGCACAGTTCTCATCCATGGTGCATACTCTGCTTTAGAGCAAGAATCACGCTCTTGCTTTCTAGAGTCTCAAATACAGCAGGAAACGTGAGTGTGCTCAGAACAAAAGAATGGTGTTTCCTGCACATACGGACCATATCTAGTTCATCACTGCTTCTGAAACTGATACAAACCACAGATCCTCTTTCATCCAATGCTTTTGAGATAAGAGTGATAAACATGTGAGCTTCATGGACAATGTAGCTTAGTTTGAGCTGAAAAGTTACTGCGTCTGCCTGAAACAAATTCTTGCTTGTAGGAAGACACAGAGCCTGGGATTTCATTCCTTTTCTGAAGGAAACACACAGCACAGTTTTCATCCAGGAAACACACTCTGCTTTAGAGCAAGAAGCACGCTATTGCTTTCTAGTGTCCCTAAGACAGCAGGAAACATGAGTGTGTTCAGAACAAAAGAATGGGGTTTCCTACACATACGGACCATATCTAGTTCAACTCTGCTTCTGAAACTGATACAAATCACAGGTCCTCTAACATCCAATGCTTTTCAGTTAAGAGCAAGAAACATGTCAGTTTTGTTTACGATGTAGCCTTGTTTGATCTGAAATGTGACTGCGTTTACCTGAAACAAATTCTTGCTTGTAGGAAGACACAGAGCCTGGGATTTAATTCCATTTCTGAAGGAAACATACAGCACAGTTTTCATCCATGAAACACACTCTGCTTTAGAGCAAGAAGCACGCTATTGCTTTCTAGTGTCCCTAAGACAGCAGGAAACATGAGTGTGTTCAGAACAAAAGAATGGGGTTTCCTACACATACGGACCATATCTAGTTCAACTCTGCTTCTGAAACTGATACAAAACACAGGTCCTCTAACATCCAATGCTTTTCAGTTAAGAGCGAGAAGTGTGTGAGCTTCGTGGACTATGTAGCGTCTTTGGGCTGAAAAGTGACCGCTTTTACCTGAAACAATTTCTTGATTGTAGGAACACACAGAGCCTGGGAATTAACTCCGTTTCTGAAGGAAACACACAGCAGATTTCTCTTCCATGAAACACACTCTGCTTTAGAGCAAGAAGCATGCTCTTGCTTTCCAGAGTCTCTAATACAGCAGGAAACGTGAGTTTGCTCAGAACAAAAGAAGTGTGTTTCCTAAGCATTTGGACCATATCTAGTTCAACTCTGCTTCTTATACTGATGCAAACCACAGCTCCTCTTACATAACTGATCTTTAGTTAATAGTGAGAATCACCTTGGGTTCATGAACTGCGAAAAATCATTAGAGCCAAAATAAACTGGGTTAATCAGAAATGAACACTTGCTTGTAGGAAGACACAGATCCGGGGGTTTACTCTGTTTCTGAAGGGAAATTCAGACCAGAGTTCTCATCCCTGAAACACACTCTGTTTTAACGCAAGAAGGAAGGTCTTCTTTCCTGAGTCTAAAATACAGGAAGAACCATGAGCATGCCCTGAAAAAAAAAAACTGTTTCATACTCATACGGACTATATGTAGTTCAACTCTGCTTATGAAACTGATACAGACCACAGCTCCTCTTACATAAATGCTCTTTAGTTAATAGTGAGAATCGCGATGCGTTTCTGAACTGTGAAAAATCATTTGAGCCCAAAATACACTTGGTTTACCAGAAATGAACTCTTGCTTGTAGGAAGACACAGATCCTGTGGTTTAACTCTGTTTCTGAAGGTAAAATCAGACCAGTGTTCTCATCCATGAAACACACTCTGTTTTCACGCAAGAAGCAAGCTCTTCTTTCCAGCGTCTCCAATACAGCAAGTACCATGAGCATGCCCAGAAAAAAAAGATCTGTGTTTCCTACTCATACGGACCATATGTAGTTCAACTCTGCTTATCAAACTGATACAAACCACATCTCCTATAACATAAATGCTCCTTAGTTAATAGTGAGAATCACGTTGGGTTCATGACCTGCTGGGAAAACCAACAAGGAACACTTGCTTGTAGGAAGATACAGATCCTGGGGTTTAACTCTGTTTTTGAAGGGAAATTCAGACCAGAGTTCTCATCCCTGAAACACACTCTGTTTTAACGCAAGAAGCAAGGTCTTCTTTCCTGAGTCTAAAACACAGCAAGAACCATGAGCATGCCCAGGAAAAAACGAACTGTGTTTCCTCCTCATACAGAGCATATGCAGTTCAACTCTACTTAGGAAACTGACACAAACTGCAGCTCCACTTACATAAATTAACTTTAGTTAATAGTGAGAATCGCTATGGGTTTCTGAACTGTGAAAAATCATTTGAGCCAAAATTCACTTGGTTTACCTGAAATGATCTCTTGCTTGTAGGAAGACACAGATCCTGGGGTTTAACTCCGTTTCTGAAGGGAAATTCAGACGAGAATTCTCAGCCCTGAAACACACACTGTTTTAACACAAGAAGCAAGCTCTTCTTTCCAGATTCTAAAATACAGCAAGAACTATGAGCATGTCCTGAAAAAAAGAACTGTGTTTCCTACTCATACCGGCAATATGTATTCATCTCTGCTTATGAACCTGATACAAACCACAGCTCCTCTTACATAAATGCTCTTTAGTTAATAGTGAGAATCACGATGCGTTTCTGAACTGTGAAAAATCATTTGAGCCCAAAATACACTTGGTTTACCAGAAATGAACTCTTGCTTGTAGGAAGACACAGATCATGTGGTTTAACTCTGTTTCTGAAGGTAAAATCAGACCAGTGTTCTCATCCATGAAACACACTCTGTTTTCACGCAAGAAGCAAGCTCTTCTTTCCAGCGTCTCCAATACAGCAAGTACCATGAGCATGCCGAGAAAAAAAAAGATCTATGTTTCCTACTCATACAGAACATATGTAGTTCAACTCTGCTTATCAAACTGATACAAACCACATCTCCTATAACATAAATGCTCCTTAGTTAATAGTGAGAATCATGTTGGGTTCATGAACTGCTGGGAAAACCAGCAAGGAACACTTGCTTGTAGGAAGATACAGATCCTGGGGTTTAACTCTGTTTCTGAAGGGAAATTCAGACCAGAGTTCTCATCCCTGAAACACACTCTGTTTTAACGCAAGAAGCAAGGTCTTTCCTGAGTCTAAAACACAGCAAGAACCATGAGCATGACCAGGAAAAAAAGAACTGTGTTTCCTCCTCCTACAGAGCATATGCAGTTCAACTCTACTTATGAAACTGACACAAACTGCAGCTCCACTTACATAAATTAACTTTAGTTAATAGTGAGAATCGCTATGGGTTTCTGAACTGTGAAAAATCATTTGAGCCAAAATTCACTTGGTTTACCTGAAATGATCTCTTGCTTGTAGGAAGACACAGATCCTGGGGTTCAACTCCGTTTCTGAAGCGAAATTCAGACCAGAATTCTCAGCCCTGAAACACACACTGTTTTAACACAAGAAGCAAGCTCTTCTTTCCAGAATCTGAAATACAGCAAGAACTATGAGCATGTCCTGAAAAAAAGAACTGTGTTTCCTACTCATACCAGCAATATGTATTCATCTCTGCTTATGAACCTGATACAAACCACAACTCCTCTTACATAAATGCTCTTTAGTTAATAGTGAGAATCGTGTTGGGTTCGTGAACTGCGAAAAATCATTTGAGCCCAAAAGTCACTGGGTTTAACAGAAATGAACTCTGGCTTGTAGGAAGACAAAGATCCTGTGGTTTAACTCCGTTTCTGAAGGAAAATTCAGACCAGTGTTCTCATCCATGAAACACACTCTGTTTTCACACAAGAAGCAAGCTCTTCTTTCCGGCGTCTCCAATACAGCAAGAACGATGAGCATGCACAGAAAAAAAGAACTGTGTTTCCTACTCATACGGACCATATGTAGTTGAACTCTGCTTATGAAACTGATACAAACCACAGCCCCTCTTACATAAATGCTCTTTAGTTAATAGTGAGAATCGCGTTGGGTTCATGAACTGCGAAAAATCATTAGAGCCCAAAATTAACTGGGTTAAACAGAAATGAACACTTGCTTGTAGGAAGTTACAGATCCTGGGGTTTAACTCCGTTTCTGAAGGGAAATTCAGACCAGAGTAGTCCACCCTGAAACACACTCTGTTGTAACCCAAGAAGCAAGGTCTTCTTTCCTGAGTCTAAAATACAGCAAGAACCATGAGCATGCCCCCCAAAAAAGAACTGTGTTTCCTTCTCATACAGACCATATGCAGTTCAACTCTGCTTATGCAACTGACACAAACCGCAGCTCATGTTACATAAATTCTCTTTAGTTAATAGTGAGAATAGCGATGGGTTTCTGAACTTTGAAAAATCATTTGAGCCAAAATTCACTTGGTTTACCAGAAATGATCTCTTGCATGTAGGAAGACACAGATCCTGTGGTTTAACTCTGTTTCTGAAGGTAAATTCATACCAGTGTTCTCATCCATGGAACACACTCTGTTTGCATGCAAGAAGCATGCTCTACTTTTCAGATTTTCAAAACAGCAAGAACCATGAGCATACCCAGAAAAAAAGAAATGTGTTTCCTAGTCATATGGACCATATGTAGATCAACTCTGCTTATGAAACTGATACAAACAATAGGTCCTCTTACATAAACGCTCTTTAGTTAATAGTGATAATCGCATTGGGTTGGTGAACTGCGAAAAAACATTTGAGCTCAAATTTCACTGGGTTTACCAGAAATAAACACTTGCTTGTAGGAACACACAGATCCTGTAGTTTAACTCTGTTTCTGAAGGGAAATTCAGACCAGAGATCTCATCCGTGAATCACACTCTGTTTTAAAGCAAGAAGCAAGCTCTTCATTCCAGAGTCTCCAATATAACTAGAACAATGAGCACGCCCTGAAAAAAAGAACTGTGTTTCCTACTCATATGGACCATATGTAGTTCAACTCTGCTTATGAAACTGATACAAACCACAGCTCTTCTTACATAAATGCTCTTTAGTTAATAGTGATAATAGTGTTGGGTTCTATAACTGTGTAAAATCATTTGAGCCAAAAATTCACTTGGTTTACCAGAAATGAACGCTAGCTTGTAGGAAGATGCAGATCCTGGGGTTTACTCCGTTTCTGAAGGGAAATTCAGACCAGAGTTCTCATTCATGAAACACACTCTGTTTTAATGCAAGAAGCAAGCTCTTCTTTCCAGCGTCTCCAATACAGCAAGAACCATGAGCATGCCTTCAAAACTGAACTGTTTTTCCTACTCATACAGACCATATGTAGTTCATCTCTGCTTAGGAAACTGGCACAAACCACAGCTCCTCTTACATAAATGCTCTTTCGTTAATAGTGATAATCGCCTTAGGTTGGTGAACTGTGAAAAATCATTTGAGCCCAAAATTCACTGGGTTTACCAGAAATGAACTCTTGCTTGTAGGAAGACACAGATCCTGGGGTTTAACTCCGATTCTGAAGGTGTATTCAGACCAGTGTTCTCATCCATGAAACACATGCTGTTTTAACGCAAGAAGCATCCTCTTCTTTCCAGCGTCTCCAATACAGGAAGAATCATGAGAATGCCCAGAAAAAAATAACTGTGTTTCCTCCTCATACAGACCATATGCAGTTCAACTGTGCTTATGAAACTGATACAAACCACAGCTCCACTTATATAAATGCTATTTAGTTAATAGTGAGAATCGCGATGGGTTTCTGAACTGTGAAAAATCATTTGAGCCCAAAATTCACTTGGTTTACCAGAAATGAACTCTTGCTTGTAGGAAGACACAGATCCTGTGGTTTACCTCTGTTTCTGAATGTAAATTCAGACCAGTGTTCTCATCCATGAAACACATTCTGTTTTCACGCAAGAAGCAAGCTCTTCTTTCCAGCATCTCTAATACAGCAAGAACCATGAGCATGCACAGAAAAAAAGAACTGTGTTTCATACTCATACGTACCATATGTAGTTGAACTCTGCTTATGAAACTGATACAAACCACAGCTCCTCTTACATAAATGCTCTTTGGTTCATAGTGAGAATCGCATTGGGTTGGTGAACTGCGAAAAAACATTTGAGCTCAAATTTCACTGGGTTTACCAGAAATAAACACTTGCTTGTAGGAACACACAGATACTGTAGTTTAACTCTGTTTCTGAAGGGAAATTCAGACCAGAGTTCTCATCCATGAATCACACTCTGTTTTAAAGCAAGAAGCATGCTCTTCATTCCAGAGTCTCCAATATAACTAGAACCATGAGCATGCCTTCAAAAAAGAACTGTTTTTCCTACTCATACAGACCATATGTAGTTCAACTCTGCTTAGGAAACTGGTACAAACCACAGCTCCTCTTACATAAATGCTCTTTTGTTAATAGTGATAATCGCCTTAGGTTGGTGAACTGCGAAAAATCATTTGAGCCCAAAATTCACTAGGTTTACCACAAATGAACTCTTTTTTTGTAGGAAGACACAGATCCTGGTGTTTAACTCCGATTCTGAATGTAAACTCAGACCAGTGTTCTCATCCATGAAACACATGCTGTTTTAACGCAAGAAGCATCCTTTTCTTTCCAGCGTCTCCAATACAGGAAGAATCATGAGAATGCCCAATAAAAAATAACTGTGTTTCCTCCTCATACAGACCATATGCAGTTCAACTCTGCTTATGAAACTGATACAAACCACAGCTCCTCTTATATAAATGCTCTTTAGTTAATAGTGAGAATCGCGATGGGTTTCTGAACTGTGAAAAATCATTTGAGCCCCAAATTCACTTGGTTTACCAAAATGAACTCTTGCTTGTAGGAAGACACAAATCCTGTGGTTCACCTCTGTTTCTGATGGTAAATTCAGACCAGTGTTCTCATCCATGAAACAAAGTTTTTTTTCTCGCAAGAAGCAAGCTCTTCTTTCCAGCATCTACAATACAGCAAGAACCATGAGCATTCCCAGAAAAAAAAACTGTGTTTCCTACTCATATGGAACATATGTAGTTCAACTCTGCTTATGAAACTGAAACAAACCACTGCTCCTCTTACATAAATGCTCTTTATTTAATAGTTAGATCGCTTTGTATTCGTGCACTGTGTAAAATCATTTGAGCCCAAAATTCACTAGGTTTACCAGGAATGTACTCTGGCTTGTAGGAAGACACAGATCCTGGGGTTTAACTCCGATTCTGAAGGTGTATTCAGACCAGTGTTCTCATCCATGAAACACATGCTGTTTTAACGCAAGAAGCATCCTCTTCTTTCCAGCATCTTCAATACAGGAAGAATCATGAGATTGCCCATAAAAAAAAACTGTGTCTCCTCCTCATACAGACCATATGCAGTTCAACTCTGCTTATGAAACTGACACAAACCACAGTTCCTCCTACATAAATGCTCTTTAGTTAAAAGTAGGAATCACAATGGGTTTCTGAACTGTGAAAAATCATTTGAGCCCAAAATTCACTTGGTTTACCAGAACTGAACTCTTGCTTGTAGGAAGACAGAGATCCGGGGGTTAAACTCTGTGTGTGAAGGAAATTCAGAGCAGTGTTCTCATCCATGAAACACACTCTGTTTTCACGCAAGAAGCAAGCTCTTCATTCCAGCATCTCTAATACAGCAAGAACCATGAGCATGCACAGAAAAAAAGAACTGTGTTTCATACTCATACAGACCATATGTAGTTGAACTCTGCTTATGAAACTGATACAAACCACAGCTCCTCTTACATAAATGCTCTTTGGTTAATAGTGAGAATTGTGTTGGGTTCGTGAACAGCGAAAAATTATTTGAGCCAAAAATTCACTGGGTTTACAAGAAAGGAACTCTTGCCTGTAGGAAGAAACAGATCCTGGGGTTTAACTCATTTCTGAAGAGAAATTCAGACCGGAGTTCTCATCCCTGAAACACACACTGTTTTCACGCAAGAAGCAACCTCTTCTTTCCAGAGTCTAAAATACAGCAAGAACCATGAGCATGCCTTCAAAAAAGAACTGTGTTTCCTCCTCATACAGACCATATGCAGTTCAACTTTGCTTATGAAACTGATACAAACAACAGCTCCTCTTACATAAATGCTCTTTAGTTAATAGTGAGAATCGCGATGGGTTTCTGAACTGTGAAAGATCATTTGAGCCCAAAATTCACTTGGTTTACCAGAAATGAACTCTTGCTTGTAGGAAGACACAGATCCTGTGGTTTACCTCTGTTTCTGAATGTAAATTCAGAGCAGTGTTCTCTTCCATGAAACAAAGTTTTTTTTTCTCGCAAGAAGCAAGCTCTTCTTTCCAGCATCTCCAATACAGCTAGAACCATGGGCATGCCAAGAAAAAAAGAACTGTGTTTCCTACTCATATGGACCATATGTAGTTCAACTCTGCTTATGAAACTGAAACAAACCACTGCTCCTCTGACATAAATGCTCTTTATTTAATAGTTAGAATCGCTTTGTATTCGTGCACAGTGTAAAATCATTTGAGCCCAAAATTCAGTAGGTTTACCAGAAATGAACTCTTGCTTGTAGGAAGACACAGATCCGGGTGTTTAAATCTGTGTCTGAAGGAAATTAAGAGCAGTGTTCTCATCCATGAAACACACTGTGATTTCACGCAAGAAGCAAGCTCTTCTTTCCAGCATCTCTAATACTGCAAGAACCATGAGCATGCCCAGAAAAAAAGAACTGTGTCTCCTACTCATATGGTCCACATGTAGTTCAACTCTGCTTATGAAACTGATACAAACCACAGTTCCTCTGACATAAATGCTCTTTAGTTTATAGTGAGAATCGGTTTGGGTTGGTGAACTGCGAAAAATCATTTGAGCCAAAAATTCACTTTGTTTACCAGAAATGAACTCTTGCTTGTAGGAAGACAAAGGTCCAGGTGTTTACCTCCGTTTCTGAAGGTCAATTCAGGCCAGAGTTCTCATCCCTGAAACACACTCTGTTTTCACGCAAGAAGCAAGCTCTTCTTTCCAGCATCTCCAATACAGCAAGAACCATGAGCATGTCCAGAAATAAAAGAACTGTGTTTCCTACTCATACGGACCATATGTAGTTCAACTCTGCTTATGAAACTGAAACAAAACACTGCTCCTCTTACATAAATGCTCTTTAGTTAATAGTTAGAATCACTTTGTATTCGTGCACTGTGTAAAATCAATTGAGCCCAAAATTCACTAGGTTTACCAGAATTGTACTCTTGCTTGTAGGAAGACACAGATCCTGAGGTTTAACTCTGATTCTGAAGGTATATTCAGACCAGTGTTCTCATCCATGAAACACATGCTGTTTTAATGCAAGAAGCATCCTCTTCTTTCCAGAGTCTCCAATACAGGAAGAATCATGAGAATGCCCAGAAAAAAAAAACTGTGTCTCCTCCTCATACAGACCATATGCAGTTCAACTCTGCTTATGAAACTGACACAAACCACAGTTCCTCCTACATAAATCCTCTTTAGTTAAAAGTGAGAGTCGCAATGGGTTTCTGAAGTGTGAAAAATTATTTGAGCCCAAAATTCACTTGGTTTACCAGAACTGAACTCTTGCTTGTAGGAAGACACAGATCATGTGGTTTAACTCTGTGTCTGAAGGAAATTCAGACCAGTGTTCTCATCCATGAAACACACTCTGTTTTCCCGCAAGAAGCAAGCTCTTTTTTCAACGTCTCCAATACAGCAAGAACCATGAGCATGCACAGAAAAAAATAACTGTGTTTCCAACTCAAACGGACCATATGTAGATGAACTATGCTTATGAAACTGATACAAATTACAGCTTCTCTTACATAAATGCTCTTTCGTTAATAGTGATAATCACGTTGGGTTCTAGAACTGTGTAAAATCAATTGAGACAAAAATTCACTTGTTTGACCAGAAATGAACTCTAGCTTGTAGGAAGATACAGTTCCTGGGGTTTAACTCCATTTCTGAAGAGAAATTCAGACCAGAGTTCTCATTCATGAAACACACTCTTTTTTAATGCAAGAAGCAAGCTCTTCTTTCCAGCGTCTCCAACACAGCAAGAAACATGAGCATGCCTTCAAAAAAGAACTGTTTTTCCTACTCATACAGACCATATGTAGTTCAACTCTGCTTGGGAAACTGGTACAAACCACAGCTCCTCTTACATAAGTGCTCTTTTGTTAATAGTGATAATCGCCTTAGGTTGGTGAACTGCGAAAAATCATTTGAGCCCAAAATTCACTAGGTTTACCAGGAATGTACTCTGGCTTGTAGGAAGACACAGATCCTGGGGTTTAACTCCGATTCTGAAGGTGTATTCAGACCAGTGTTCTCATCCATGAAACACATGCTGTTTTAACGCAAGAAGCATCCTCTTCTTTCCAGCGTCTCCAATACAGGAAGAATCATGAGAATGCCCAATAAAAAATAACTGTGTTTCCTCCTCATACAGACCATATGCAGTTCAACTCTGCTTATGAAACTGATACAAACCACAGCTCCTCTTATATAAATGCTATTTAGTTAATAGTGAGAATCGCGATGGGTTTCTGAACTGTGAAAAATCATTTGAGCCCAAAATTCACTTGGTTTACCAGAAATGAACTCTTGCTTGTAGGAAGCCACAGATCCTGTGGTTTACCTCTGTTTCTGAATGTAAATTCAGACCAGTGTTCTCATCCATGAAACACATTCTGTTTTCACGCAAGAAGCAAGCTCTTCTTTCCAGCATCTCTAATACAGCAAGAACCATGAGCATGCACAGAAAAAAAGAACTGTGTTTCATACTCATACGGACCATATGTAGTTGAACTCTGCTTATGAAACTGATACAAACCACAGCTCCTCTTACATAAATGCTCTTTGGTTCATAGTGAGAATCGCATTGGGTTGGTGAACTGTGAAAAAACATTTGAGCTCAAATTTCACTGGGTTTACCAGAAATAAACACTTGCTTGTAGGAACACACAGATACTGTAGTTTAACTCTGTTTCTGAAGGGAAATTCAGACCAGAGTTCTCATCCATGAATCACACTCTGTTTTAAAGCAAGAAGCATGCTCTTCATTCCAGAGTCTCCAATATAACTAGAACCATGAGCATGCCTTCAAAAAAGAACTGTTTTTCCTACTCATACAGACCATATGTAGTTCAACTCTGCTTAGGAAACTGGTACAAACCACAGCTCCTCTTACATAAATGCTCTTTTGTTAATAGTGATAATCGCCTTAGGTTGGTGAACTGCGAAAAATCATTTGAGCCCAAAATTCACTAGGTTTACCACAAATGAACTCTTTTTTTGTAGGAAGACACAGATCCTGGTGTTTAACTCCGATTCTGAATGTAAACTCAGACCAGTGTTCTCATCCATGAAACACATGCTGTTTTAACGCAAGAAGCATCCTTTTCTTTCCAGCGTCTCCAATACAGGAAGAATCATGAGAATGCCCAATAAAAAATAACTGTGTTTCCTCCTCATACAGACCATATGCAGTTCAACTCTGCTTATGAAACTGATACAAACCACAGCTCCTCTTATATAAATGCTCTTTAGTTAATAGTGAGAATCGCGATGGGTTTCTGAACTGTGAAAAATCATTTGAGCCCCAAATTCACTTGGTTTACCAAAATGAACTCTTGCTTGTAGGAAGACACAAATCCTGTGGTTCACCTCTGTTTCTGATGGTAAATTCAGACCAGTGTTCTCATCCATGAAACAAAGTTTTTTTTTCTCGCAAGAAGCAAGCTCTTCTTTCCAGCATCTACAATACAGCAAGAACCATGAGCATTCCCAGAAAAAAAAAACTGTGTTTCCTACTCATATGGAACATATGTAGTTCAACTCTGCTTATGAAACTGAAACAAACCACTGCTCCTCTTACATAAATGCTCTTTATTTAATAGTTAGATCGCTTTGTATTCGTGCACTGTGTAAAATCATTTGAGCCCAAAATTCACTAGGTTTACCAGGAATGTACTCTGGCTTGTAGGAAGACACAGATCCTGGGGTTTAACTCCGATTCTGAAGGTGTATTCAGACCAGTGTTCTCATCCATGAAACACATGCTGTTTTAACGCAAGAAGCATCCTCTTCTTTCCAGCATCTTCAATACAGGAAGAATCATGAGATTGCCCATAAAAAAAAACTGTGTCTCCTCCTCATACAAACCATATGCAGTTCAACTCTGCTTATGAAACTGACACAAACCACAGTTCCTCCTACATAAATGCTCTTTAGTTAAAAGTAGGAATCACAATGGGTTTCTGAACTGTGAAAAATCATTTGAGCCCAAAATTCACTTGGTTTACCAGAACTGAACTCTTGCTTGTAGGAAGACAGAGATCCGGGGGTTAAACTCTGTGTGTGAAGGAAATTCAGAGCAGTGTTCTCATCCATGAAACACACTCTGTTTTCACGCAAGAAGCAAGCTCTTCATTCCAGCATCTCTAATACAGCAAGAACCATGAGCATGCACAGAAAAAAAGAACTGTGTTTCATACTCATACAGACCATATGTAGTTGAACTCTGCTTATGAAACTGATACAAACCACAGCTCCTCTTACATAAATGCTCTTTGGTTAATAGTGAGAATTGTGTTGGGTTCGTGAACAGCGAAAAATTATTTGAGCCAAAAATTCACTGGGTTTACAAGAAAGGAACTCTTGCCTGTAGGAAGAAACAGATCCTGGGGTTTAACTCATTTCTGAAGAGAAATTCAGACCGGAGTTCTCATCCCTGAAACACACACTGTTTTCACGCAAGAAGCAACCTCTTCTTTCCAGAGTCTAAAATACAGCAAGAACCATGAGCATGCCTTCAAAAAAGAACTGTGTTTCCTCCTCATACAGACCATATGCAGTTCAACTTTGCTTATGAAACTGATACAAACAACAGCTCCTCTTACATAAATGCTCTTTAGTTAATAGTGAGAATCGCGATGGGTTTCTGAACTGTGAAAGATCATTTGAGCCCAAAATTCACTTGGTTTACCAGAAATGAACTCTTGCTTGTAGGAAGACACAGATCCTGTGGTTTACCTCTGTTTCTGAATGTAAATTCAGAGCAGTGTTCTCTTCCATGAAACAAAGTTTTTTTTTCTCGCAAGAAGCAAGCTCTTCTTTCCAGCATCTCCAATACAGCTAGAACCATGGGCATGCCAAGAAAAAAAGAACTGTGTTTCCTACTCATATGGACCATATGTAGTTCAACTCTGCTTATGAAACTGAAACAAACCACTGCTCCTCTGACATAAATGCTCTTTATTTAATAGTTAGAATCGCTTTGTATTCGTGCACAGTGTAAAATCATTTGAGCCCAAAATTCAGTAGGTTTACCAGAAATGAACTCTTGCTTGTAGGAAGACACAGATCCGGGTGTTTAAATCTGTGTCTGAAGGAAATTAAGAGCAGTGTTCTCATCCATGAAACACACTGTGATTTCACGCAAGAAGCAAGCTCTTCTTTCCAGCATCTCTAATACTGCAAGAACCATGAGCATGCCCAGAAAAAAAGAACTGTGTCTCCTACTCATATGGTCCATATGTAGTTCAACTCTGCTTATGAAACTGATACAAACCACAGTTCCTCTGACATAAATGCTCTTTAGTTTATAGTGAGAATCGGTTTGGGTTGGTGAACTGCGAAAAATCATTTGAGCCAAAAATTCACTTTGTTTACCAGAAATGAACTCTTGCTTGTAGGAAGACAAAGGTCCAGGTGTTTACCTCCGTTTCTGAAGGTCAATTCAGGCCAGAGTTCTCATCCCTGAAACACACTCTGTTTTCACGCAAGAAGCAAGCTCTTCTTTCCAGCATCTCCAATACAGCAAGAACCATGAGCATGTCCAGAAAAAAAAGAACTGTGTTTCCTACTCATACGGACCATATGTAGTTCAACTCTGCTTATGAAACTGAAACAAAACACTGCTCCTCTTACATAAATGCTCTTTAGTTAATAGTTAGAATCACTTTGTATTCGTGCACTGTGTAAAATCATTTGAGCCCAAAATTCACTAGGTTTACCAGAATTGTACTCTTGCTTGTAGGAAGACACAGATCCTGAGGTTTAACTCTGATTCTGAAGGTATATTCAGACCAGTGTTCTCATCCATGAAACACATGCTGTTTTAATGCAAGAAGCATCCTCTTCTTTCCAGAGTCTCCAATACAGGAAGAATCATGAGAATGCCAAGAAAAAAAAAACTGTGTCTCCTCCTCATACAGACCATATGCAGTTCAACTCTGCTTATGAAACTGACACAAACCACAGTTCCTCCTACATAAATCCTCTTTAGTTAAAAGTGAGAGTCGCAATGGGTTTCTGAAGTGTGAAAAATTATTTGAGCCCAAAATTCACTTGGTTTACCAGAACTGAACTCTTGCTTGTAGGAAGACACAGATCATGTGGTTTAACTCTGTGTCTGAAGGAAATTCAGACCAGTGTTCTCATCCATGAAACACACTCTGTTTTCCCGCAAGAATCAAGCTCTTTTTTCAACGTCTCCAATACAGCAAGAACCATGAGCATGCACAGAAAAAAATAACTGTGTTTCCAACTCAAACGGACCATATGTAGATGAACTATGCTTATGAAACTGATACAAATTACAGCTTCTCTTACATAAATGCTCTTTCGTTAATAGTGATAATCACGTTGGGTTCTAGAACTGTGTAAAATCAATTGAGACAAAAATTCACTTGTTTGACCAGAAATGAACTCTAGCTTGTAGGAAGATACAGTTCCTGGGGTTTAACTCCATTTCTGAAGAGAAATTCAGACCAGAGTTCTCATTCATGAAACACATTCTTTTTTAATGCAAGAAGCAAGCTCTTCTTTCCAGCGTCTCCAACACAGCAAGAAACATGAGCATGCCTTCAAAAAAGAACTGTTTTTCCTACTCATACAGACCATATGTAGTTCAACTCTGCTTAGGAAACTGGTACAAACCACAGCTCCTCTTACATAAATGCTCTTTTGTTAATAGTGATAATCGCCTTAGGTTGGTGAACTGCGAAAAATCATTTGAGCCCAAAATTCACTAGGTTTACCACAAATGAACTCTTTTTTTGTAGGAAGACACAGATCCTGGTGTTTAACTCCGATTCTGAATGTAAACTCAGACCAGTGTTCTCATCCATGAAACACATGCTGTTTTAACGCAAGAAGCATCCTCTTCTTTCCAGCGTCTCCAATACAGGAAGAATCATGAGAATGCCCAATAAAAAATAACTGTGTTTCCTCCTCGTACAGACCATATGCAGTTCAACTCTGCTTATGAAACTGATACAAACCACAGCTCCTCTTATATAAATGCTCTTTAGTTAATAGTGAGAATCGCGATGGGTTCCTGAACTGTGAAAAATCATTTGAGCCCCAAATTCACTTGGTTTACCAAAATGAACTCTTGCTTGTAGGAAGACACAAATCCTGTGGTTCACCTCTGTTTCTGATGGTAAATTCAGACCAGTGTTCTCATCCATGAAACAAAGTTTTTTTTTTCTCGCAAGAAGCAAGCTCTTCTTTCCAGCATCTACAATACAGCAAGAACCATGAGCATTCCCAGAAAAAAAACTGTGTTTCCTACTCATATGGAACATATGTAGTTCAACTCTGCTTATGAAACTGAAACAAACCACTGCTCCTCTTACATAAATGCTCTTTATTTAATAGTTAGATCGCTTTGTATTCGTGCACTGTGTAAAATCATTTGAGCCCAAAATTCAGTAGGTTTACCAGAAATGAACTCTTGCTTGCAGGAAGACACAGATCCGGGTGTTTAAATCTGTGTCTGAAGGAAATTAAGAGCAGTGTTCTCATCCATGAAACACACTGTGTTTTCACGCAAGAAGCAAGCTCTTCTTTCCAGCATCTCTAATACTGCAAGAACCATGAGCATGCCCAGAAAAAAAGAACTGTGTCTCCTACTCATATGGTCCATATGTAGTTCAACTCTGCTTATGAAACTGATACAAACCACAGTTCCTCTGACATAAATGCTCTTTAGTTTATAGTGAGAATCGGTTTGGGTTGGTGAACTGCGAAAAATCATTTGAGCCGAAAATTCACTTTGTTTACCAGAAATGAACTCTTGCTTGTAGGAAGACAAAGGTCCTGGGGTTTAACTCCATTTCTGAAGGTCAATTCAGGCCAGAGTTCTCATCCCTGAAACACACTCTGTTTTAAGACAAGAAGCATCCTCTTATTTCCAGCGTCACCAATACAGCAAGAACCATGATTATGCCAAGAAAAAAAGAACTGTGTTTCCTACTCATACGGACCATATGTAGTTCAACTCTGCTTATGAAACTGATACAAACCACAGCTCCTCTTACATAAATCCGCTTTAGTTAATAGTGAGAATCACGTTGGGTTCGTGAACTGCGAAAAATCATTTGAGCCGAAAATTCACTAGGTTTAAAGAAATGAACTCTTGCTTGTAGGAAGACGAGGATCATTGAGTTTAACTCCATTTCTGAAGGGAAATGCGGACCACTGTTCTCATCCATGAAATACACTCTGTTTTAATGCAAGAAGTAAGGTCTTCTTTCCAGAGTCTCCATTACAACAAGAACCATGAGCATGCCCAGAAAATAGAACTGTGTTTCCTACACATACGGACCATATGTAGTTCAACTCTGCTTATGAAACTGATACAAACCACAGCTCCTCTAACATAAATCCTCTTTAGTTAATAGTGAGAATCGATTTGGCTTGATGAACTGCGAAAAATCATTTGAACCGAAAATTCACTTTGTTTACCAGAAATGTAATCTTGCTTTTAGGAAGACACATATCTTGGGGTTTAACTCCGTTTCTGAAGGGAAATTCAGACCAGCGTTCTCATCCCTAAACACCATCTGCTTCAATGCAAGAAGCAAGCTCTTCTTTCCAGAGTCTAAAATACAGCAAGAACATTGAGCATGCCCTGAAAAAAAGAAATGTGTTTCCTACTCATACGGACCATATGTAGTTCAACTCTGCTTATGAAACTGATACAGACCACAGCTAATCTTACATAAATGCTCTTTAGTTAATAGTCAGAATCGCGTTGGCTTCGTGAACTGTGAAAAATCATTTGAGCCCCAAATTCACTGGGTTTACCAAAAATGAACTCTTGCTTGTAGGAAGACACAGATCCTGGGGTTTTACTCCGTTTCTGAAGAGAAATTCAGACCAGAGTTCTCATACCTGAAACAATCTCTGTTTTAACGAAGAAGCAAGCTCTTCTTTCCAGAGTCTAAATTACAGAAAGAACCATGAGCATGCCCAGAAAAAAAGAACTGTGTTTCCTACTCATACAGACCATATGTAGTTCAACTCTGCTTCTGAAACTGATACAAACCACAGCTCCTCTTATATAAAGGATCTTTAGTTAATAGGGAGAATCGTGTTCTGTTTTTGTACTGTGTAAAAACATTTGAGCCCAAAATTCACTTTGCTTACCAGAAATGAACTCCTGCTTGTAGGAAGACACAGATCCTGGGGTTTAACTCCAATTCTGAATTGAAATTCAGACCAGAGTTCTCATCCCTGAAACACACTCTGTTTTAGGAAAAGAAGCATCCTCTTCTTTCCAGCGTATTCAATACAGCAAGAACCATGAGCATGCCCAGAAAAAAAGAACTGTGTTTCCTACTCATACGGACCATATGTAGTTCAACTCTGCTTATGAAACTGATACAGACCACAGCTCCTCTTTCATAAATGCTCTTTAGTTAATAGTGATAATCGCATTGTTTTCTAAAACTGTGGAAAATCTTTTGAGCCGAAAATTCACTTGGTATACCAGAAATGAACTCCTGCTGGTATGAAGACACAGATCATGGGATTTAACTCCGTTTGTTAAGGGAAATTCAGACCAGAGTTCTCATCCATGAAACACACCCTGTTTTAATGCAAGAAGCAAGCTCTTCTTTCCAGCGTCTCCAATACAGCAAGAACCATCAGCATTCCCTGAAAAAAAGAACAGTGTTTCCTACTCATACAGACCATATGTAGTTCAACTCTGCTTATGAAACTGATACAAACCACAGCTCCGCTAACATAAATGCTCTTTAGTTAATAGTGAGAATCGCGTTGGGTTCTTGAACTGTGAAAAATCATTTGAGCCCAAATTTCACTGGGTTTACCAGAAATGAACTCTTGCTTGTAGGAAGACGAGGATCATTGAGTTTAACTCCGTTTCTGAAGGGAAATGCGGACCACTGTTCTCATCCATGAAATACACTCTGTTTTAATGCAAGAAGTAAGGTCTTCTTTCCAGAGTCTCCAATACAACAAGAACCATGAGCATGCCCAGAAAATAGAACTGTGTTTCCTACACATACGGACCATATGTAGTTCAACTCTGCTTATGAAACTGATACAAACCACAGCTCCTCTAACATAAATCCTCTTTAGTTAATAGTGAGAATCGATTTGGCTTGATGAACTGCGAAAAATCATTTGAACCGAAAATTCACTTTGTTTACCAGAAATGTAATCTTGCTTTTAGGAAGACACATATCTTGGGGTTTAACTCCGTTTCTGAAGGGAAATTCAGACCAGCGTTCTCATCCCTAAACACCATCTGCTTCAATGCAAGAAGCAAGCTCTTCTTTCCAGAGTCTAAAATACAGCAAGAACATTGAGCATGCCCTGAAAAAAAGAAATGTGTTTCCTACTCATACGGACCATATGTAGTTCAACTCTGCTTATGAAACTGATACAGACCACAGCTAATCTTACATAAATGCTCTTTAGTTAATAGTCAGAATCGCGTTGGCTTCGTGAACTGTGAAAAATCATTTGAGCCCCAAATTCACTGGGTTTACCAAAAATGAACTCTTGCTTGCAGGAAGACACAGATCCTGGGGTTTTACTCCGTTTCTGAAGAGAAATTCAGACCAGAGTTCTCATACCTGAAACAATCTCTGTTTTAACGAAGAAGCAAGCTCTTCTTTCCAGAGTCTAAATTACAGAAAGAACCATGAGCATGCCCAGAAAAAAAGAACTGTGTTTCCTACTCATACAGACCATATGTAGTTCAACTCTGCTTCTGAAACTGATACAAACCACAGTTCCTCTTATATAAAGGATCTTTAGTTAATAGGGAGAATCGTGTTCTGTTTTTGTACTGTGTAAAAACATTTGAGCCCAAAATTCACTTTGCTTACCAGAAATGAACTCCTGCTTGTAGGAAGACACAGATCCTGGGGTTTAACTCCAATTCTGAATTGAAATTCAGACCAGAGTTCTCATCCCTGAAACACACTCTGTTTTAGGAAAAGAAGCATCCTCTTCTTTCCAGCGTATTCAATACAGCAAGAACCATGAGCATGCCCAGAAAAAAAGAACTGTGTTTCCTACTCATACGGACCATATGTAGTTCAACTCTGCTTATGAAACTGATACAGACCACAGCTCCTCTTTCATAAATGCTCTTTAGTTAATAGTGATAATCGCATTGTTTTCTAAAACTGTGGAAAATCTTTTGAGCCGAAAATTCACTTGGTATACCAGAAATGAACTCCTGCTGGTATGAAGACACAGATCATGGGATTTAACTCCGTTTGTTAAGGGAAATTCAGACCAGAGTTCTCATCCATGAAACACACCCTGTTTTAATGCAAGAAGCAAGCTCTTCTTTCCAGCGTCTCCAATACAGCAAGAACCATCAGCATTCCCTGAAAAAAAGAACAGTGTTTCCTACTCATACAGACCATATGTAGTTCAACTCTGCTTATGAAACTGATACAAACCACAGCTCCGCTAACATAAATGCTCTTTAGTTAATAGTGAGAATCGCGTTGGGTTCTTGAACTGCGAAAAATCATTTGAGCCCAAATTTCACTGGGTTTACCAGAAATGAACTCTTGCTTGTAGGAAGACGAGGATCATTGAGTTTAACTCCGTTTCTGAAGGGAAATGCGGACCACTGTTCTCATCCATGAAATACACTCTGTTTTAATGCAAGAAGTAAGGTCTTCTTTCCAGAGTCTCCAATACAACAAGAACCATGAGCATGCCCAGAAAATAGAACTGTGTTTCCTACACATACGGACCATATGTAGTTCAACTCTGCTTATGAAACTGATACAAACCACAGCTCCTCTAACATAAATCCTCTTTAGTTAATAGTGAGAATCGATTTGGCTTGATGAACTGCGAAAAATCATTTGAACCGAAAATTCACTTTGTTTACCAGAAATGTAATCTTGCTTTTAGGAAGACACATATCTTGGGGTTTAACTCCGTTTCTGAAGGGAAATTCAGACCAGCGTTCTCATCCCTAAACACCATCTGCTTCAATGCAAGAAGCAAGCTCTTCTTTCCAGAGTCTAAAATACAGCAAGAACATTGAGCATGCCCTGAAAAAAAGAAATGTGTTTCCTACTCATACGGACCATATGTAGTTCAACTCTGCTTATGAAACTGATACAGACCACAGCTAATCTTACATAAATGCTCTTTAGTTAATAGTCAGAATCGCGTTGGCTTCGTGAACTGTGAAAAATCATTTGAGCCCCAAATTCACTGGGTTTACCAAAAATGAACTCTTGCTTGCAGGAAGACACAGATCCTGGGGTTTTACTCCGTTTCTGAAGAGAAATTCAGACCAGAGTTCTCATACCTGAAACAATCTCTGTTTTAACGAAGAAGCAAGCTCTTCTTTCCAGAGTCTAAATTACAGAAAGAACCATGAGCATGCCCAGAAAAAAAGAACTGTGTTTCCTACTCATACAGACCATATGTAGTTCAACTCTGCTTCTGAAACTGATACAAACCACAGCTCCTCTTATATAAAGGATCTTTAGTTAATAGGGAGAATCGTGTTCTGTTTTTGTACTGTGTAAAAACATTTGAGCCCAAAATTCACTTTGCTTACCAGAAATGAACTCCTGCTTGTAGGAAGACACAGATCCTGGGGTTTAACTCCAATTCTGAATTGAAATTCAGACCAGAGTTCTCATCCCTGAAACACACTCTGTTTTAGGAAAAGAAGCATCCTCTTCTTTCCAGCGTATTCAATACAGCAAGAACCATGAGCATGCCCAGAAAAAAAGAACTGTGTTTCCTACTCATACGGACCATATGTAGTTCAACTCTGCTTATGAAACTGATACAGACCACAGCTCCTCTTTCATAAATGCTCTTTAGTTAATAGTGATAATCGCATTGTTTTCTAAAACTGTGGAAAATCTTTTGAGCCGAAAATTCACTTGGTATACCAGAAATGAACTCCTGCTGGTATGAAGACACAGATCATGGGATTTAACTCCGTTTGTTAAGGGAAATTCAGACCAGAGTTCTCATCCATGAAACACACCCTGTTTTAATGCAAGAAGCAAGCTCTTCTTTCCAGCGTCTCCAATACAGCAAGAACCATCAGCATTCCCTGAAAAAAAGAACAGTGTTTCCTACTCATACAGACCATATGTAGTTCAACTCTGCTTATGAAACTGATACAAACCACAGCTCCGCTAACATAAATGCTCTTTAGTTAATAGTGAGAATCGCGTTGGGTTCTTGAACTGCGAAAAATCATTTGAGCCCAAATTTCACTGGGTTTACCAGAAATGAACTCTTGCTTGTAGGAAGACGAGGATCATTGAGTTTAACTCCGTTTCTGAAGGGAAATGCGGACCACTGTTCTCATCCATGAAATACACTCTGTTTTAATGCAAGAAGTAAGGTCTTCTTTCCAGAGTCTCCAATACAACAAGAACCATGAGCATGCCCAGAAAATAGAACTGTGTTTCCTACACATACGGACCATATGTAGTTCAACTCTGCTTATGAAACTGATACAAACCACAGCTCCTCTAACATAAATCCTCTTTAGTTAATAGTGAGAATCGATTTGGCTTGATGAACTGCGAAAAATCATTTGAACCGAAAATTCACTTTGTTTACCAGAAATGTAATCTTGCTTTTAGGAAGACACATATCTTGGGGTTTAACTCCGTTTCTGAAGGGAAATTCAGACCAGCGTTCTCATCCCTAAACACCATCTGCTTCAATGCAAGAAGCAAGCTCTTCTTTCCAGAGTCTAAAATACAGCAAGAACATTGAGCATGCCCTGAAAAAAAGAAATGTGTTTCCTACTCATACGGACCATATGTAGTTCAACTCTGCTTATGAAACTGATACAGACCACAGCTAATCTTACATAAATGCTCTTTAGTTAATAGTCAGAATCGCGTTGGCTTCGTGAACTGTGAAAAATCATTTGAGCCCCAAATTCACTGGGTTTACCAAAAATGAACTCTTGCTTGCAGGAAGACACAGATCCTGGGGTTTTACTCCGTTTCTGAAGAGAAATTCAGACCAGAGTTCTCATACCTGAAACAATCTCTGTTTTAACGAAGAAGCAAGCTCTTCTTTCCAGAGTCTAAATTACAGAAAGAACCATGAGCATGCCCAGAAAAAAAGAACTGTGTTTCCTACTCATACAGACCATATGTAGTTCAACTCTGCTTCTGAAACTGATACAAACCACAGCTCCTCTTATATAAAGGATCTTTAGTTAATAGGGAGAATCGTGTTCTGTTTTTGTACTGTGTAAAAACATTTGAGCCCAAAATTCACTTTGCTTACCAGAAATGAACTCCTGCTTGTAGGAAGACACAGATCCTGGGGTTTAACTCCAATTCTGAATTGAAATTCAGACCAGAGTTCTCATCCCTGAAACACACTCTGTTTTAGGAAAAGAAGCATCCTCTTCTTTCCAGCGTATTCAATACAGCAAGAACCATGAGCATGCCCAGAAAAAAAGAACTGTGTTTCCTACTCATACGGACCATATGTAGTTCAACTCTGCTTATGAAACTGATACAGACCACAGCTCCTCTTTCATAAATGCTCTTTAGTTAATAGTGATAATCGCATTGTTTTCTAAAACTGTGGAAAATCTTTTGAGCCGAAAATTCACTTGGTATACCAGAAATGAACTCCTGCTGGTATGAAGACACAGATCATGGGATTTAACTCCGTTTGTTAAGGGAAATTCAGACCAGAGTTCTCATCCATGAAACACACCCTGTTTTAATGCAAGAAGCAAGCTCTTCTTTCCAGCGTCTCCAATACAGCAAGAACCATCAGCATTCCCTGAAAAAAAGAACAGTGTTTCCTACTCATACAGACCATATGTAGTTCAACTCTGCTTATGAAACTGATACAAACCACAGCTCCGCTAACATAAATGCTCTTTAGTTAATAGTGAGAATCGCGTTGGGTTCTTGAACTGCGAAAAATCATTTGAGCCCAAATTTCACTGGGTTTACCAGAAATGAACTCTTGCTTGTAGGAAGACGAGGATCATTGAGTTTAACTCCGTTTCTGAAGGGAAATGCGGACCACTGTTCTCATCCATGAAATACACTCTGTTTTAATGCAAGAAGTAAGGTCTTCTTTCCAGAGTCTCCAATACAACAAGAACCATGAGCATGCCCAGAAAATAGAACTGTGTTTCCTACACATACGGACCATATGTAGTTCAACTCTGCTTATGAAACTGATACAAACCACAGCTCCTCTAACATAAATCCTCTTTAGTTAATAGTGAGAATCGATTTGGCTTGATGAACTGCGAAAAATCATTTGAACCGAAAATTCACTTTGTTTACCAGAAATGTAATCTTGCTTTTAGGAAGACACATATCTTGGGGTTTAACTCCGTTTCTGAAGGGAAATTCAGACCAGCGTTCTCATCCCTAAACACCATCTGCTTCAATGCAAGAAGCAAGCTCTTCTTTCCAGAGTCTAAAATACAGCAAGAACATTGAGCATGCCCTGAAAAAAAGAAATGTGTTTCCTACTCATACGGACCATATGTAGTTCAACTCTGCTTATGAAACTGATACAGACCACAGCTAATCTTACATAAATGCTCTTTAGTTAATAGTCAGAATCGCGTTGGCTTCGTGAACTGTGAAAAATCATTTGAGCCCCAAATTCACTGGGTTTACCAAAAATGAACTCTTGCTTGCAGGAAGACACAGATCCTGGGGTTTTACTCCGTTTCTGAAGAGAAATTCAGACCAGAGTTCTCATACCTGAAACAATCTCTGTTTTAACGAAGAAGCAAGCTCTTCTTTCCAGAGTCTAAATTACAGAAAGAACCATGAGCATGCCCAGAAAAAAAGAACTGTGTTTCCTACTCATACAGACCATATGTAGTTCAACTCTGCTTCTGAAACTGATACAAACCACAGCTCCTCTTATATAAAGGATCTTTAGTTAATAGGGAGAATCGTGTTCTGTTTTTGTACTGTGTAAAAACATTTGAGCCCAAAATTCACTTTGCTTACCAGAAATGAACTCCTGCTTGTAGGAAGACACAGATCCTGGGGTTTAACTCCAATTCTGAATTGAAATTCAGACCAGAGTTCTCATCCCTGAAACCCACTCTGTTTTAGGAAAAGAAGCATCCTCTTCTTTCCAGCGTATTCAATACAGCAAGAACCATGAGCATGCCCAGAAAAAAAGAACTGTGTTTCCTACTCATACGGACCATATGTAGTTCAACTCTGCTTATGAAACTGATACAGACCACAGCTCCTCTTTCATAAATGCTCTTTAGTTAATAGTGATAATCGCATTGTTTTCTAAAACTGTGGAAAATCTTTTGAGCCGAAAATTCACTTGGTATACCAGAAATGAACTCCTGCTGGTATGAAGACACAGATCATGGGATTTAACTCCGTTTGTTAAGGGAAATTCAGACCAGAGTTCTCATCCATGAAACACACCCTGTTTTAATGCAAGAAGCAAGCTCTTCTTTCCAGCGTCTCCAATACAGCAAGAACCATCAGCATTCCCTGAAAAAAAAGAACAGTGTTTCCTACTCATACAGACCATATGTAGTTCAACTCTGCTTATGAAACTGATACAAACCACAGCTCCGCTAACATAAATGCTCTTTAGTTAATAGTGAGAATCGCGTTGGGTTCTTGAACTGCGAAAAATCATTTGAGCCCAAATTTCACTGGGTTTACCAGAAATGAACTCTTGCTTGTAGGAAGACACAGATCCTGGGGTTTAACTCAGTTTCTGAAGGGAAATTCAGACCAGAGTTCCCATCCCTGAAAAAAACTCTGTTTTAAGGCAAGAATCATCCTCTTCTATCCAGCGTCTCCAATACAGTAAGAAACATGAGAACTTCCAGAAAAAAATGAACTGTGTTTCCTACTCATACGGTCCATATATAGTTCATCTCTGCTTATTAAATGATACAGACCTCAGCTCCTCTTACATAATTGGTCTTTAGTTAATAGTCATAATCGTGTTTGGATCTAGAACTGTGTAAAGTCTTTGAGCCGAAAATTCTCTTGGTTTACCAGAAATGAACTCTTGCTGGTAGGAAGACACAGATCATGGGGTTTAACTCCGATTGTGAAGGGAAATTCAGACCAGAGTTCACATCCATGAAACACACCCTGTTTTAATGCAAGAAGCAAGCTCCTCTTTCCAGCATCTCCAATACAGCAAGAATAATGAGCATTCCCTGAAAAAAAGAACTGTGTTTCCTGCTCATACAGACCATATGGAGTTCAACTCTGTTTATGAAACTGATTCAAACCACAGCTCCTCTTACATAAATGCTCTTTAGTTAATAGTGAGAATCGCGTTGGTTTCGTGAACTGTAAAAAATCATTTGATCCCAAAATTCACTGGGTTTACCTGAAATGAACTCTTGCTTGCAGGAAGACACAGATCTTGGGGTTTAACTCCATTTCTGAAGGCAAATTCAGACCAGAATTCTCAACCCTGAAAAACACTCTGTTTTAAGGCAATTATCATCCTCTTCTTTCCAGTGTCTCCAGTACAGTAAAAACCATGAGCATGACCAGAAAAAAAGAACTGTGTTTCCTACTCATACGGACAATATGTAGTTCAACTCTGCTGATGAAATGATACAGACCACAGCTCTTCTGACATAAATGCTCTTTAGTTAATAGTGATAATCGCGTTGGATTCTAGAACTGTGTAAATTCATTTGAGCCGAAAATTCACTTGGTTTACCAGAAATGAACTCTTGCTGGTAGGAAGACACACATCGTGGGGTTTAACTCCGTTTGTGAAGGGAAATTCAGACCAGAGTTCTCATCCATGAAACACACCCTGTTTTAATGCAGGAAGCAAGTTCTTCTATCCAGCGTCTCCAATACAGCAAGAACCATGAGCATGCCCTGAAAAAAAGAACTGTTTTTCCTACTCACACGAACCATATGTAGTTCAACTCTGCTTATGAAACTGATACAAACCACAACTCATCTTACATAAATCCTCTTTCGTTAGTAGTGAGAATAGGGTAGGGTGGTGAACTGTGAAAAATCATTTGAGCTCAAAAATCACTGGGTTTACCAGAAATGAACTCTTGCTTGTAGGAAGACACAGATAATGGTGTTTAACTCCGTTTCTGCAGGGAAATTCAGAGCAGAGGTCTCATCCCTGAAACATACTCTGTTTTAACGAAGATGCAAACTATTCTTTCCAGATTCTAAAATATTGCAAGAACCATGAGCATGGCCAGAAAAAAAGAACTGTGTTTCCTATTCATGTGGACCATATGAAGTTCAACTCTGCTTATGAAACTGATACAAACCTCAGCTCCTCTTACATAAATCCTCTTTAGTTAATAGGGAGAATCGCATAGGGTTCGTGAACTGAGAAAAATCATTTGAGCCCAAAACTCACTGGGATTACAAGAAGTGAACTCTTGCTTGTAGGAAGACACAGATCCAGGGGTTTAACTCCACTTCTGCAGGGAAATTCAGCCCAGAGTTCTCATCCCTAAAAACACACTCTGTTTAAACGAAGAAGCAAGCTCTTCTTTCCAGAGTCTAAAATACAGCAAGAACCATGAGCATGGTCTGAAATAAAGAACTGTGTTTCCTACTCATACAGACCATATGTAGTTCAACTCTGCTTATGAAACTGATTCAAAACACAGCTCCTACATAAATCCTCTTTAGTTAATAGTGAGAATAGCGTAGGGCTCGTGAACTGCGAAAAAACATTTGAGCCCAAAATTCACTGGGTTTACCAGCCTTGAACTCTTGCTTGTAGGAAGACACAGATCCTGGAATTTAACTCCGTTTCTGAAGGGAAATGCAGAACAGCGTTCTCATCCCTGAAAAACACTCTGATTTAAGGCAAAAATCATCCTCTTCTTTCTAGCGTCTCCAATAGAGTAAGAAACATGAGCATGCCCAGAAAAAAAGAACTGTGTTTCCTACTCATACAAACCATATGTAGTTGAACTCTGCTTATGAAACTGATACAACCACAGCTCCTCTTACATAAATCCTCTTTAGTTAATAGTGAGAATAGCGTAGGGTTCGTGAACTGCGAAAAAATCATTTGAGCCCAAAATAAACTGGGTTTACCAGAACTGAACTCTTGCTTGTGGGAAGACACTGATCCTGGGGTTTAACTCCGTTTCTGAAGACTAATTCAGACCAGAATTCTCAACCCTGAAAAACACTCTGTTTTATGGCAAGAAGTAAGCTCTTCTTTCCAGCGTCTCCAATACAGCAAGAACCATGAGAATGCCTTGAAAAAAAGAACTGTGTTTCCTACTCATAAGGACCATATGTAGTTCAACTCTGCTTATGAAACTGATACAAACCACAGCTCCTCTTACATAAATGCTCTTTAGTAAATAGTGAGAATCACATTGGGTTCGTGAACTGTGAAAAATCATTTGAGCCCAAAATTCACTGGGTTAACCAGAAATGAACTCTTGCTTGTAGGAAGACACAGATCCTGGGATTTAACCCCGTTTCTGAAGGGAAAGTCAGACCAGAGTTCTCATCCCTGAAACACACTCTGTTTTAACGCAAGAAGCAAGCTCCTCTTTCCAGAGTCTAAAATACAGCAAGAAGCATAAGCATGGCCTGAAAAAAAAAAACTGGGTTTCCTATTCATACGGAACATATGTACTTCAACTCTGCTTATGAAACTGATACAGACCACGCCTCCTCTTACATAAACTCTCTTTAGTTAATAGAGAGAATCATGTTTGGTTCGTGAACTGCGAAAAATCATTTGAGCTCAAAAATCACTGGGTTTACCAGAAATGAACTTTTGCTTGTAGGAAGACACTGATCCTGGGGTTTAACTCCGTATCTGAAGGCAAATTCAAACAAGAGTTCTCATCCCCGAAAAACACTGTTTTAATGCAAGAATAATCCTCTTCTTTCCAGCGTCTCCAATATAGTAAGAAACATGAGTAGGCCCAGAAAAAATGAACTGTGCTTCCGACTAATACAGACCATATATAGTTCAAATCTGCTTATGAAACTGATACAAACCACAGCTCCTCTTACGTAAATCCTCTTTAGTTAATAGTGAGAATCGCATAGGGTTCGTGAACTGCAAAAAATCATTTGAGCCCAAAATTCACTGGGTTTACCAGAAATGAACTCTTGCTTGTAGGAAGACACAGATCCTGGGGTTTAACTCCATTTCTGCAGGGAAATTCAGACCAGAGTTCTCATCCCTGAAACACACTCTGTTTAAACGAAGAAGCAAGCTCTTCTTTCCAGACTCTAAAATACAACAAGGACCATGAGCATGGCCTGAAAAAAAGAACTATATTTCCTATTCATATGGACCATATGTAGTTCAACTCTGCTTATGAAACTGATACAGACCACACCTCCTCTTACATAATTGCTCTTTATTTAATAGTGAGAATTGCGTTGGGTTTCTGAACTGTGAAAAATTATTTGAGCCCAAAATTCACTGGGTTTACCAGAACTGAACTCTTGCTTGTGGGAAGACACTGATGCTGGGGTTTAACTCCGTTTCTGAAGACAAATTCAGACCAGAATTCTCAACCCTGAAAAAAACTCTGATTTAAGGCAAGAAGCAAGCTCTTCTTTCCAGCATCTCCAATACAGCAAGAACTATGAGAATGACCTGAAAAAAAGAACTGTGTTTCCTACTTATAAGGACCATATGTAGTTCAATTCTGCTTATGAATCTCATACAAACCACAGCTCTTCTTACAGAAATGCTCTTTAGTTAATAGTGAGAATCGCGTTGGATTCGTGAACTGTGAAAAATCATTTGAGCCCAAAATTCACTGGGTTCACCAGAAATGAACTCTGGCTTGTAGGAAGACACAGATGCTGGGATTTAACCCCGTTTCTGAAGGGAAATTCAGACCAGAGTTCTCATCCCTGAAACACAATCTGTTTTAACGCAGGAAGCAAGCTCTTCTTTCCAGAGTCTAAAATACAGCAGAACCATGAGCATGGACTGAAAAAATGAACTGTGTTTCCTATTCATACGGACCATATGTAGTTCAACTCTGCTTATGAAACTGAACAGACCACGCCTCCTCTTACATAAATGCTCTTTAGTTAATAGTGAGAATCATGTTGGGTTCATGAACTACGAAAAATCATTAGAGCCCAAAATACACTGGATTAACGAGAAATGAACTCTTGCTTGTTGTAGGAAGACACAGATCCTGGGGTTTAACTACGTTTGTGAAGGCAAATTCAGACCCGAATTCTCATCCCTGAAAAACACTGTGTTTTAAGGCAAGAATCATCCTCTTCTTTCCAGCGTCTCCAATATAGTAAGAAACATGAGCATGGCCAGAAAAAAAGAACTGTGTTTCCTACTCATACAGACCATATGTAGTTCAACTCTGCTTATGAAACTGATACAAACAACAGCTCCTACATAAATCCTCTTTAGTTAATAGTGAGAATAGCGTAGGGCTCGTGAACTGCGAAAACACATTTGAGCCCAAAATTCACTGGGTTTACCATCCTTGAACTCTTGCTTGTAGGAAGACACAGATACTGGGGTTTAACTCCGTTTCTGAAGGGAAATTCAGAACAGAGTTCTCATCCCTGAAAAACACTCTGATTTAAGGCAATAATCATCCTCTTCTTTCTAGCCTCTCCAATAGAGTAAGAAACATGATCATGCCCAGAAAAAAAGAACTGTGTTTCCTACTCATACAGACCATATGTAGTTCAACTCTGCTTATGAAACTGATACAACCACAGCTCCTCTTACATAAATCCTCTTTAGTTAATAGTGAGAATAGCGTAGGGTTCGTGAACTGCGAAAAATCATTTGAGCCCAAAATTCACTGGGTTTACCAGAATTGAACTCTTGCTTGTGGGAAGAAACTGATCCTGGGGTTTAAATCCGTTTCTGAAGACAAATTCAGACCAGAATTCTCAACCCTGAAAAACACTCTGTTTTATGGCAAGAAGCAAGCTCTTCTTTCCAGGGTCTCCAATACAGCAAGAACCATGAGAATGCCGTGAAAAAAAGAATTGTGTTTCCTACTCATAAGGACCATATGTAGTTCAACTCTGCTTATGAAACTGATACAAACCACGCCTCCTCTTACATAAATGCTCTTTAGTTAATAGTGAGAATCATGTTGGGTTCATGAACTGCGGAAAATCTTTAGAGCCCAAAATACACTGGGTTTACCAGAAATGAACTCTTGCATGTTGTAGGAAGACACTGATCCTGGAGTTTAACTCCGTTTCTGAAGGCAAATTCAGACCTGAGTTCTCATCCCTGAAAAACACTGTGTTTTAAGGCAAGAATCATCCTCTTCTTTCCAGCGTCTCCAATATAGTAAGAAACATGAGCATGCCCAGAAAAAAAGAACTGTGTTTCCTACTCATACAGACCATATGTAGTTCAACTCTGCTTATGAAACTGATACAAACCCAGCTCCACTTACATAAATCTTCTTTAGTTAATAGTGAGAATAGAGTAGGGTTCGTGAACTGCAAAAAATCATTTGAGCCCAAAATTCACTGGGTTTACCAGAACTGAACTCTTGCTTGTAGGAAGACACAGAACCTGGTATTTAACTCCGTTTCTGAAGGGAAATTGAGAACAGAGTTCTCATCCCAGAAAAACACTCTGTTTTAAGGCAAGAAGCAAGCTCTTCTTTCCAGCATCTCCAATAGAGCAAGAACCATGAGAATGCCCTCAAAAAAAGAACTGTATTTCCTACTCATAAGTACCATATGAAGTTCAACTCTGCTTATGAAACTGATACAAAGCACAGCTCCTCTTACATAAATGCTCTTTAGTTAATAGTGAGATTCGAGTTGGGTTCGTGAACTGTGAAAAATCATTTGAGCCCAAAATTCACTGGGTTAACCAGAAATGAACTCTTGCTTGTAGGAAGACACAGATCCTGGGATTTAACCCCATTTGTGAACGGAAATTCAGCCCAGAGTTCTCCTCCCTGAAACACACTCTGTTTTAACGCAAGAAGCTAGCACTTCTTTCCAGAGTCTAAAATACAGCAAGAAGCATGGGCATGGCCTGAAAAAAAGAACTGTGTTTCCTACTCATACAGACCATATGTAGTACAACTCTGCTTATGAAACTGATACAAACCGCAGCTCATCTTACAGTTATGCTCTTTAGTTATTAGTGAGAATCATGTTTAGTTCGTGAACTGCGAAAAATCATTTGAGCCAAAAATTACCTGGGTTTACCAGAAATGAACTCTTGCTTGTTGTAGGAAGAGACAGATTCTGGGTATTAACTCCGTTTCTGAAGGCAAATTCAGACCAGAGTTCTCATCCTTGAAAAACACTCTGTTTTAAGGCAAGAATCATCCTCTTCTTTCCAGCGTCTCCAATATAGTAAGAAATATGAGCATGCCCAGAAAAAAAAAGAAATGTGTTTCCTACTCATAGAGACCATATGTAGTTCAACTCTGCTTATGAAACTGATACAAACCACACATCCTCTTACATAAATCCTCTTTAGTTAATAGTGAGAATAGAGTAGGGTTCGTGAACAGCGAAAAATGATTTGAGCCCAAAATTCACTGGGTTTACCAGAACTGAACTCTTGCTTGTAGGAAGACACAGAACCTGGTATTTCACTCCGTTTCTGAAGGGAAATTCAGAACAGAGTTCTCATCCCTGAAACACACTCTGTTTTAAAGCAAGAATCATCCTCTTCTTTGCAGTGTCTAAAATACAGCAAGAACCATGAGCATGGCCTGAAATAAAGAACTGTGTTTCCTACTCATACAGACCATATGTAGTTCAACTCTGCATATGAAATTGATACAAACCACAGCTCCTACATAAATCCTCTTTAGTTAATAGTGAGAATACTGTAGGGCTCGTGAACTGCTAAAAACTTTTTAGCCCAAAATTCACTGGGTTTACCAGCCTTTAACTCTTGCTTGTAGGAAGACATAGATCCTGGGGTTTAATTCCGTTTCAGAAGTGAAATTCAGAACAGAGTTCTCATCCCTGAAAAACACTCTGATTTAAGGCAATAATCATCCTCTTCTTTCTAGCGTCTTCAATAGAGTAAGAAACATGAGCATGCCCAGAAAAAAAGAACTGTGTTTCCTATTCATAAGGACCATATGTACTTCAACTCTGCTTACGAAACTGATACAGACCACGCCTCCTCTTACATAAACTCTCTTTAGTTAATAGAGAGAATCATGTTTGGTTCGTGAACTGCGAAAAATAATTTGAGCCCAAAAATCACTGGGTTTACCAGAAATGATCTCTTGCTTGTAGGAAGACACTGATCCTGGGGATTAACTCCGTATCTGAAGGCAAATTCCAACCAGAGTTCTCATGCCCGAAAAACACTGTGTTTTAATGCAAGAATAATCCTCTTCTTTCCAGTGTCTCCAATATAGTAAGAAACATGAGCATGCCCAGAAAAAAAGACCTGTGTTTCCTACTCATACAGATCATATGTAGTTCAACTCTGCTTATGAAACTGATAAAAACCGCACCTCAAGTACATAAATGCTCTTTAGTTAATAGTGAGAATCATGTTTGGTTCGTGAACTGCAAAAATCATTTGAGCCCAAAATTCACTGGGTTTACCAGAAATGAACTCTTGCTTGTAGGAAGACACAGATCCTGGGGTTTAACTCCATTTCTGCAGGGAAATTCAGACCAGAGTTCTCATCCCTGAAACACACTCTGTTTAAACGAAGAAGCAAGCTCTTCTTTCCAGACTCTAAAATACAGCAAGGACCATGAGCATGGCCTGAAAAAAAGAACTATATTTCCTATTCATATGGACCATATGTAGTTCAACTCTGCTTATGAAACTGATACAGACCACACCTCCTCTTACATAATTGCTCTTTATTTAATAGTGAGAATTGCGTTGGGTTTCTGAACTGTGAAAAATTATTTGAGCCCAAAATTCACTGGGTTTACCAGAACTGAACTCTTGCTTGTGGGAAGACACTGATGCTGGGGTTTAACGCCGTTTCTGAAGACAAATTCAGACCAGAATTCTCAACCCTGAAAAAAACTCTGATTTAAGGCAAGATGCAAGCTCTTCTTTCCAGCATCTCCAATACAGCAAGAACTATGAGAATGACCTGAAAAAAAGAACTGTGTTTCCTACTTATAAGGACCATATGTAGTTCAATTCTGCTTATGAATCTCATACAAACCACAGCTCTTCTTACAGAAATGCTCTTTAGTTAATAGTGAGAATCGCGTTGGATTCGTGAACTGTGAAAAATCATTTGAGCCCAAAATTCACTGGGTTCACCAGAAATGAACTCTGGCTTGTAGGAAGACACAGATGCTGGGATTTAACCCCGTTTCTGAAGGGAAATTCAGACCAGAGTTCTCATCCCTGAAACACAATCTGTTTTAACGCAGGAAGCAAGCTCTTCTTTCCAGAGTCTAAAATACAGCAGAACCATGAGCATGGACTGAAAAAATGAACTGTGTTTCCTATTCATACGGACCATATGTAGTTCAACTCTGCTTATGAAACTGAACAGACCACGCCTCCTCTTACATAAATGCTCTTTAGTTAATAGTGAGAATCATGTTGGGTTCATGAACTACGAAAAATCATTAGAGCCCAAAATACACTGGATTAACGAGAAATGAACTCTTGCTTGTTGTAGGAAGACACAGATCCTGGGGTTTAACTACGTTTGTGAAGGCAAATTCAGACCCGAATTCTCATCCCTGAAAAACACTGTGTTTTAAGGCAAGAATCATCCTCTTCTTTCCAGCGTCTCCAATATAGTAAGAAACATGAGCATGGCCAGAAAAAAAGAACTGTGTTTCCTACTCATACAGACCATATGTAGTTCAACTCTGCTTATGAAACTGATACAAACAACAGCTCCTACATAAATCCTCTTTAGTTAATAGTGAGAATAGCGTAGGGCTCGTGAACTGCGAAAACACATTTGAGCCCAAAATTCACTGGGTTTACCATCCTTGAACTCTTGCTTGTAGGAAGACACAGATACTGGGGTTTAACTCCGTTTCTGAAGGGAAATTCAGAACTGAGTTCTCATCCCTGAAAAACACTCTGATTTAAGGCAATAATCATCCTCTTCTTTCTAGCCTCTCCAATAGAGTAAGAAACATGATCATGCCCAGAAAAAAAGAACTGTGTTTCCTACTCATACAGACCATATGTAGTTCAACTCTGCTTATGAAACTGATACAACCACAGCTCCTCTTACATAAATCCTCTTTAGTTAATAGTGAGAATAGCGTAGGGTTCGTGAACTGCGAAAAATCATTTGAGCCCAAAATTCACTGGGTTTACCAGAATTGAACTCTTGCTTGTGGGAAGAAACTGATCCTGGGGTTTAAATCCGTTTCTGAAGACAAATTCAGACCAGAATTCTCAACCCTGAAAAACACTCTGTTTTATGGCAAGAAGCAAGCTCTTCTTTCCAGGGTCTCCAATACAGCAAGAACCATGAGAATGCCGTGAAAAAAAGAACTGTGTTTCCTACTCATAAGGACCATATGTAGTTCAACTCTGCTTATAAAATGATACAGACCACAGCTCCACTTACATAATTGCTTTTTAGTTAATAGTGAGAATAGCGTTGGGTTCGTGAACTGCAAAAAATCATTTCAGCCCAAAATACACTGGGTTTACCTGAAATGAACTCCTGCTTGTAGGAAGACACATATCCTGGGGTTTAACTCCATTTCTGAAGGCAAATTCAGACCAGAGTTCTCATCAGTGAAAAACACTCTGTTTTAAGGCAAGAATCATCCTCTTCTTTCCATCATCTCCAATACAGTAAGAACCATGAGCGTGCCCAGAAAAAAAGAACTGTGTTTCCTACTCATGCGGACCATAGGTAGTTAAACTCTGCTTACGAAATGTTACGGACCACAGCTCCTCTTATATAATTCCTCTTTAGTTAATAGTGAGAATAGAGTAGGGTTTTTGAACTGAGAAAAATTATTTGAACCCAAATTTACTGGGTTTACCAGAAATAAACTTTTGTTGTAGCAAGACTCAATTCCTGGGGTTTAACTCCGTTTCGAAGGGGAAATTCAGACCCGACTTCTCATCCCTGAAACACACTCTGTTTTAACGAAGAATCAAGCTCTTCTTTCCAGAGTCTAAAATACAGCAAGAACCATGAGCATGGCCTGAAAAATAGAACTGTGTTTCCTTTTCATACGGACCATTTGTAGTTCAACTCTGCTTATGAAACTGATACAGACCACACCTCCTCTTACATAAATGCTCTTTAGTTAATAGTGAGAATATCGTTGGGTTCATGAACTGCGAAAAATTATTTGAGCCTTAAATTCACTGGGTTTACCAGAAGTGAACTCTTGCTTATAGGAGACACAGATACTGGGGTTTAACTCCTTTTCTGAAGACAAATTCAGACAAGAATTCTCATCCCTGAAAAACACTCTGTTTTAAGACAAGAATCATCCTCTTCTTTCCAGGGTCTCCAATACAGTAAGAATCATGAGCATGCCCTGAAAAAAAGAACTGTGTTTCCTTCTCATGCACACCATATGTAGTTAAACTCTGCTTATGAAATGATACAGACCACAGCACTTCTTACATAAATCCTCTTTAGTTAATAGTGAGAATCGCGCTGGGTTTCTAAACTGCGAAAAATCATTTGAGCCTAAAATTCACTGGGTTTACCAGAAATGAACTCTTCTTGTAGGAAGACACAGATCCTGGGGTTTAACTCCGTTTCTGAAGGGAAATTCTGACCATAGTTCTCATCCCTGAAACACTCTCTGCTTTAACGCAAGGAGCAAGCTCTTCTTTCCAGAGTCTAAAATACAGCAAGAACCATGAGCATGCCCTGAAAAAAAAACTGTGTTTCCTACTCATACGGACCATATGTAGTTCAACTCTGCTTATGAAACTGATACAAACCACAGCTCCACTTACATAATTGCTCTTTAGTTAATAGTGAGAATCGCGTTGGGTTCGTGAACTGCAAAAAATCATTTCAGCCCAAAATACACTGGGTTTACCTGAAATGAACTCCTGCTTGTAGGAAGACACATATCCTGGGGTTTAACTCCAATTCTGAAGGCAAATTCAGACCAGAATTCTCATCCCTGAAAAACACTCTGTTTTAAGGCAAGAATCATCCTCTTCTTTCCATCATCTCCAATACAGTAAGAACCAAGAGCATGCCAAGAAAAAAAGAACTGTGTTTCCTACTCATATGGACCATATGTAGATCAACTCTGCTTATGAAACTGATACAAACCACAGCTCCTCTTACATAAATGCTCTTTAGTTAACAGTGAGAATTGGTTTGGGTTGCTGAAGTTCGAAAAATCATTTGAGCCCAAAATACACTTGGATTACCAGAAATGAACTCTTGCTGGTAGGAAGACACAGATGCTGGGGTTTAACTCTGTTTCTGAAGGTAAACTCAGACCAGTGTTCTCATCCGTGAAAAACACTCTGTTTTAAGACAAGAATCATCCTCTTCTTACCAGCTTCTCCAATACAGTATGAAACATGAGCATGCCCAGAAAAAAAGAACTGTGTTTCCTACTCTACAGACCATATGTAGTCCAACTCTGCTTAGGAAACTGATACAGACCACAGCTCCTCTTACATAAATGCTCTTTAGTTAATTGTGATAATAGCGTTGGATTCTAGAACTGTGTAAAATCATTTGAGCTGAAAATTCACTAGGTATACCAGAAATGAACTCTTGCTTATAGGAAGAAACAGATCCTGGGGTTTAACTCCGTATCTGAAGGGAAATTCAGACCAGTGTTCTCATCCATGAAACACACTCTCTTGTAACGAAAGCGAGCTCTTCTTTCCAGAGTCTAAAGTACAGCAAGAATTATGAGAATGGCCTGAAAAAAAAGAACTGTGTTTCCTATTCATACGGACCGTACGTATTTCAACTCTGCTTATAAAATTGATACAGACCACACCTCCTCTTACATAAATGCTCTTTAGTTAATAGTGAGAATAGCGTTGGTTTCTTGAACTGCGAAAAATCATTTGAGCCCAAAATTCACTGGGTTTACCAGAACTGAACTCTTCCTTGTAGGAAGACACAGATCCTGGGGTTTAACTCGAATCTTTAGGGAAATTCAAACCAGAATTCTCATCCCTGAAATACACTCTGTTTTAAGGCATGAATCATCCTCTTCTTTCCAGGACTTCCAATACGGTAAGAATCATGAGCATGCCAAGAAAAAAAGAACTGTGTTTCCTACTCTACAGACCATATATAACCCAACTCTGCTCATGAAACTGATACAGACCGCAGCCCCTCTTACATAAATGATCTTTAGTTAATAGTGATAATAGCGTTGGATTCTAGAACTCTGTAAAATCATTTGAGCCGAAAATTCACTTGGTATACCAGAAATGAACTCTTGCTGATAGGATGACACAGATCCTGGGGTTTAACTCCGTTTCTGAAGGGAAATTCTGACCATAGTTCTCATCCCTGAAACACTCTCTGCTTTAACGCAAGAAGCAAGCTCTTCTTTCCAGAGTCTAAAATACAGCAAGAACCATGAGCATGCCCTGAAAAAAAAACTGTGTTTCCTACTCATACAGACCATATATAGTTCAACTCTGCTTAAGAAACTGATACAAACCACAGCTCCTCTTACATAAATGCTCTTTAGTTAACAGTGAGAATTGGTTTGGGTTGCTGAGGTGCGAAAAATCATTTGAGCCCAAAATACACTTGGTTTACCAGAAATGAACTCTTGCAGGTAGGTAGACACAGATCCTGGGATTTAACTCTGTTTCTGAAGGCAAATTCAGACCAGAGTTCTTATCCGTGAAAAACACTCTGTTTTAAGGCAAGAATCATGCTCTTCTTATCAGCTTCTCCAATACATTATGAAACATGAGCATGCCCAGAAAAAAAGAACTGTGTTTCCTACTCTACAGACTACATGTAGTCCAACCCTGCTTAGGAAACTGATACAGACCACAGCTCCTCTTACATAAATCCGCTTTAGTTAATAGTGATAATAGCGTTGGATTCTAGAACTGTGTAAAATAATTTGAGCTGAAAATTAACTTGGTGTACCAGAAATGAACTCTTGCAGATAGGAAGACACAGATCCTGGGGTTAAACTCCATTTCTGAAGTGAAATTCTGACCATAGTTCTCATCCCAGAAACACACTCTGCTTTAACGTAAGAAGCAAGCTCTTCTTTCCAGAGTCTAAAATACATCGAGAACCATCAGCAAGGCCTGAAACAAATTACTGTGTTTCCTATTCATAGGGACAATGTGTAGTTCAACTCTGCTTATGAAACTGATACACACCACACCTCCTCTTACATAAATGCTCTTTAGTTAATATTGAGAATAGCGTAGGTTTCGTGAACTGCAAAAAATCTTTTGAGCCCAAAATTCACTGGTTTTACCAGAAATGAACTCTTGCTTGTAGGAAGAGACAGATCCTGGGGTTTAACTCCGTTTCTGAAGGGAAATTCAGACCAGAATTCTCATCCCTGAAAAATATTCTGTTTTAATGCAAGAAGCAAGCGCTTTTTTCCAGCATCCACAAAACAGCAAGAACCATGAGCATGCCAAGAAAAAAAGAACTGTGTTTCCTACTCATACCGACCATATGTAGTTCAACTTTGCTTATGAAACTGAAACAAACCACAGCTCCTCTTACATAAATCCGCTTCAGTTAATAGTGAGAATAGCGTTGGATTCGTGAACTGTGTAAAATCATTTGAGCCCAAAATTCACTGGGTTTACCAGAAATGAACTCTTGCTTGTAGGAAGACACATATCCTGGGGTTTAACTCCGTATCTGAAGGGAAATTCAGACCAGTGTTCTCATCCATGAAACACACTCTGTTTTCACGCACGAAGAAAGCTCTTCTTTCCAGCGTCTCCAATACATCAAGAACAATGAGCATGCCCAGAAAAAAAGAACTGTGATTCCTACTCATACGGACAATATGTAGTTCAACTCTTTTTATGAAACTGATACAAACCACAGCTCCTCTTACATAAATGCTCATTGGTTAACAGTGAGAATCAGTTTGGTTGGTGAACTGCGAAAAATCATTTGAGTCCAAAATTCTCTTGGTTTACCAGAAATGAACTCTTGCTTGTAGGAAGACACAGATCCTGGGGTTTAACTCCGTTTCTTAAGGCAAATTCTGACTAGAGTTCTCATCCCTGAAAAACACTCTGTTTTAAGGCAAGAATCATCCTCTTCTTTCCAGCATCTTCAATATAGTAAGAAACATGAGCATGCCCAGAAAAAAAGAACTGTGATTCCTACTCATATGGACCATATGTAGATCAACTCTGCTTATGAAACTGATACAAACCACAGCTCCTCTTACATAAATGCTCTTTAGTTAACAGTGAGAATTGGTTTGGGTTGCTGAAGTTCGAAAAATCATTTGAGCCCAAAATACACTTGGATTACCAGAAATGAACTCTTGCTGGTAGGAAGACACAGATGCTGGGGTTTAACTCTGTTTCTGAAGGTAAACTCAGACCAGTGTTCTCATCCGTGAAAAACACTCTGTTTTAAGACAAGAATCATCCTCTTCTTACCAGCTTCTCCAATACAGTATGAAACATGAGCATGCCCAGAAAAAAAGAACTGTGTTTCCTACTCTACAGACCATATGTAGTCCAACTCTGCTTAGGAAACTGATACAGACCACAGCTCCTCTTACATAAATGCTCTTTAGTTAATTGTGATAATAGCGTTGGATTCTAGAACTGTGTAAAATCATTTGAGCTGAAAATTCACTAGGTATACCAGAAATGAACTCTTGCTTATAGGAAGAAACAGATCCTGGGGTTTAACTCCGTATCTGAAGGGAAATTCAGACCAGTGTTCTCATCCATGAAACACACTCTCTTGTAACGAAAGCGAGCTCTTCTTTCCAGAGTCTAAAGTACAGCAAGAATTATGAGAATGGCCTGAAAAAAAAGAACTGTGTTTCCTATTCATACGGACCGTACGTATTTCAACTCTGCTTATAAAATTGATACAGACCACACCTCCTCTTACATAAATGCTCTTTAGTTAATAGTGAGAATAGCGTTGGTTTCTTGAACTGCGAAAAATCATTTGAGCCCAAAATTCACTGGGTTTACCAGAACTGAACTCTTCCTTGTAGGAAGACACAGATCCTGGGGTTTAACTCGAATCTTTAGGGAAATTCAAACCAGAATTCTCATCCCTGAAATACACTCTGTTTTAAGGCATGAATCATCCTCTTCTTTCCAGGACTTCCAATACGGTAAGAATCATGAGCATGCCAAGAAAAAAAGAACTGTGTTTCCTACTCTACAGACCATATATAACCCAACTCTGCTCATGAAACTGATACAGACCGCAGCCCCTCTTACATAAATGATCTTTAGTTAATAGTGATAATAGCGTTGGATTCTAGAACTCTGTAAAATCATTTGAGCCGAAAATTCACTTGGTATACCAGAAATGAACTCTTGCTGATAGGATGACACAGATCCTGGGGTTTAACTCCGTTTCTGAAGGGAAATTCTGACCATAGTTCTCATCCCTGAAACACTCTCTGCTTTAACGCAAGAAGCAAGCTCTTCTTTCCAGAGTCTAAAATACAGCAAGAACCATGAGCATGCCCTGAAAAAAAAACTGTGTTTCCTACTCATACAGACCATATATAGTTCAACTCTGCTTAAGAAACTGATACAAACCACAGCTCCTCTTACATAAATGCTCTTTAGTTAACAGTGAGAATTGGTTTGGGTTGCTGAGGTGCGAAAAATCATTTGAGCCCAAAATACACTTGGTTTACCAGAAATGAACTCTTGCAGGTAGGTAGACACAGATCCTGGGATTTAACTCTGTTTCTGAAGGCAAATTCAGACCAGAGTTCTTATCCGTGAAAAACACTCTGTTTTAAGGCAAGAATCATGCTCTTCTTATCAGCTTCTCCAATACATTATGAAACATGAGCATGCCCAGAAAAAAAGAACTGTGTTTCCTACTCTACAGACTACATGTAGTCCAACCCTGCTTAGGAAACTGATACAGACCACAGCTCCTCTTACATAAATCCGCTTTAGTTAATAGTGATAATAGCGTTGGATTCTAGAACTGTGTAAAATAATTTGAGCTGAAAATTAACTTGGTGTACCAGAAATGAACTCTTGCAGATAGGAAGACACAGATCCTGGGGTTAAACTCCATTTCTGAAGTGAAATTCTGACCATAGTTCTCATCCCAGAAACACACTCTGCTTTAACGTAAGAAGCAAGCTCTTCTTTCCAGAGTCTAAAATACATCGAGAACCATCAGCAAGGCCTGAAACAAATTACTGTGTTTCCTATTCATAGGGACAATGTGTAGTTCAACTCTGCTTATGAAACTGATACACACCACACCTCCTCTTACATAAATGCTCTTTAGTTAATATTGAGAATAGCGTAGGTTTCGTGAACTGCAAAAAATCTTTTGAGCCCAAAATTCACTGGTTTTACCAGAAATGAACTCTTGCTTGTAGGAAGAGACAGATCCTGGGGTTTAACTCCGTTTCTGAAGGGAAATTCAGACCAGAATTCTCATCCCTGAAAAATATTCTGTTTTAATGCAAGAAGCAAGCGCTTTTTTCCAGCATCCACAAAACAGCAAGAACCATGAGCATGCCAAGAAAAAAAGAACTGTGTTTCCTACTCATACCGACCATATGTAGTTCAACTTTGCTTATGAAACTGAAACAAACCACAGCTCCTCTTACATAAATCCGCTTCAGTTAATAGTGAGAATAGCGTTGGATTCGTGAACTGTGTAAAATCATTTGAGCCCAAAATTCACTGGGTTTACCAGAAATGAACTCTTGCTTGTAGGAAGACACATATCCTGGGGTTTAACTCCGTATCTGAAGGGAAATTCAGACCAGTGTTCTCATCCATGAAACACACTCTGTTTTCACGCACGAAGAAAGCTCTTCTTTCCAGCGTCTCCAATACATCAAGAACAATGAGCATGCCCAGAAAAAAAGAACTGTGATTCCTACTCATACGGACAATATGTAGTTCAACTCTTTTTATGAAACTGATACAAACCACAGCTCCTCTTACATAAATGCTCATTGGTTAACAGTGAGAATCAGTTTGGTTGGTGAACTGCGAAAAATCATTTGAGTCCAAAATTCTCTTGGTTTACCAGAAATGAACTCTTGCTTGTAGGAAGACACAGATCCTGGGGTTTAACTCCGTTTCTTAAGGCAAATTCTGACTAGAGTTCTCATCCCTGAAAAACACTCTGTTTTAAGGCAAGAATCATCCTCTTCTTTCCAGCATCTTCAATATAGTAAGAAACATGAGCATGCCCAGAAAAAAAGAACTGTGATTCCTACTCATACGGACCATATGTAGTTCAACTCAGTTTATGAAACTGATACAAATCACAGCTCCTCTTACATAAATGCTCTTTAGTTAATCGTGAGAATCGCGTTGGGTTAGTGAACTGCAAAAAATCATTTGAGCCCAAAATTCCCTGGGTTTACCTGAAATGAACTCCTGCTTGTAGGAAGACACAGATCATGGGGTTTAACTCCATTTGTGTAGGAACATTCAGACCAGAGTTCTCATCCCTGAAACACACTCTGTTTTAAAGCAAGAAGCAAGCTCTTCTATCGAGAGTCTAAAATACAGCAAGAACCATGAGCATGCCCAGAAAAAAAAGAACTGCGTTTCCTACTCATACAGACCATATGTAGTTCAACTCTGCTTATGAAACTGATACAGACCACACCTCCTCTTACATAAATGCTCTTTAGTTAATAGTGAGAATATCGTTGGGTTCGTGAACTGCGAAAAATTATTTGAGCCTAAAATTCACTGGGTTTACCAGAAGTGAACTCTTGCTTGTAGGAGACACAGATACTGGGGTTTACCTCCTTTTCTGAAGGCAAATTCAGACAAGAATTCTCATCCCTGAAAAACACTCTGTTTTAAGACAAGAATCATCCTCTTCTTTCCAGGGTCTCCAATACAGTAAGAACCATGAGCATGCCCTGAAAAAAAGAACTGTGTTTCCTTCTCATGCAGACCATATGTAGTTAAAATCTGCTTATGAAATGATACAGACCACAGCACTTCTTACATAAATGCTCTTTAGTTAATAGTGAGAATCGCGTTGGGTTTCTGAACTGCGAAAAATCATTTGAGCCTAAAATTCACTGGGTTTACCAGAAATGAACTCTTCTTGTAGGAAGACACAGATCCTGGGGTTTAACTCCGTTTCTGAAGGGAAATTCAGACCAGAGTTCTAATCCATGAATCAACTCTGTTGTAACGGAGAAGCAAGCTCTTCTTTCCAGAGTCTAAAGTACAGCAAGTACTATGAGAATGGCCTGAAAAAAAAGAACTGTGTTTCCTATTCATATGGACGCTATGTAGTTCAACTCGGCTTATAAAAGTGATACAGACCACACCTCCTCTTACATAAATGCTCTTTAGTTAATAGTGAGAATAGCGTTGGGTTCTTGAACTGCGAATAATTGTTTGAGTCCAAAATTCACTGGGTTTACCAGAACTGAACTCTTCCTTGTAGGAAGACACAGATCCTGGGGTTTAACTCGAATCTGTAGGGAAATTCAAACCAGAATTCTCATCCCTGAAATACACTCTGTTTTAAGGCATGAATCATCCTCTTCTTTCCAGGGCCTCCAATACAGTAAGAAACATGAGCATGCCAAGAAAAAAAGAAGTGTGTTTCCTACTCTACCGACCATATGTAGTCCAACTCTGCTTATGAAACTGATACAAACCACAGCCTCTCTTACATAATTGCTCTTTAGTTAATAGTGAGAATCGCGTTGGGTTCGTGAACTGCAAAAAATCATTTCAGCCCAAAATACACTGGGTTTACCTGAAATGAACTCCTGCTTGTAGGAAGACACATATCCTGGGGTTTAACTCCATTTCTGAAGGCAAATTCAGACCAGAATTCTCATCCCTGAAAAACACTCTGTTTTAAGGCAAGAATCATCCTCTTCTTTCCATCATCTCCAATACAGTAAGAACCAAGAGCATGCCAAGAAAAAAAGAACTGTGTTTCTTACTCATATGGACCATATGTAGATCAACTCTGCTTATGAAACTGATACAAACCACAGCTCCTCTTACATAAATGCTCTTTAGTTAACAGTGAGAATTGGTTTGGGTTGCTGAGGTTCGAAAAATCATTTGAGCCCAAAATACACTTGGTTTACCAGAAATGAACTCTTGCTGGTAGGAAGACACAGATGCTGGGGTTTAACTCTATTTCTGAAGGTAAACTCAGACCAGAGTTCTCATCCGTGAAAAACACTCTGTTTTAAGACAAGAATCATCCTCTTCTTACCAGCTTCTCCAATACAGTATGAAACATGAGCATGCCCAGAAAAAAAGAACTGTGTTTCCTACTCTACAGACCATATGTAGTCCAACTCTGCTTAGGAATCTGATACAGACCACAGCTCCTCTTACATAAATGCTCTTTAGTTAATTGTGATAATAGCGTTGGATTCTAGAACTGTGTAAAATCATTTGAGCTGAAAATTCACTTGGTATACCAGAAATGAACTCTTGCTTATAGGAAGAAACAGATCCTGGGGTTTAACTCCGTTTCTGAAGTCAAATTCTGACCATAGTTCTCATCCCTGAAACACACTCTGCTTTAACGCAAGAAGCAAGCTCTTCTTTCCAGAGTCTAAAATACAGCAAGAACCATGAGCATACCCTGAAAAACTGAACTGTGCTTCCTTCTCATGCGGACCATATGTAGTTAAATTCTGCTTATGAAATGATACAGACCACAGCTCTGCTTACATAAATGCTCTTTAGTTAATAGTGAGAATCGCATTGGGTTTCTGAACTGCAAAAAATCATTTGAGCCTAAAATTCACTGGGTTTGCCAGAAATGAACTCTTCTTGTAGGCAGACACAGATCCTGGGTTTTAACTCCGTTTCTGAAGGGAAATTCAGACCAGAGTTCTAATCTATGAATCACACTGTCTTGTAACGAAGAAGCAAGCTCTTCTTTCCAGAGTCTAAAGTACAGCAAGAATTATGAGAATGGCCTGAAAAAAAAGAACTGTGTTTCCTATTCATACGGACCGTATGAATTTCAACTCTGCTTATAAAATTGATACAGACCACACCTCCTCTTACATAAATGCTCTTTAGTTAATAGTGAGAATAGCGTTGGTTTCTTGAACTGCGAAAAATCATTTGAGCCCAAAATTCACTGGGTTTACCAGAACTGAACTCTTCCTTGTAGGAAGACACAGATCCTGGGGTTTAACTCGAATCTGTAGGGAAATTCAAACCAGAATTCTCATCCCTGAAATACACTCTGTTTTAAGGCATGAATCATCCTCTTCTTTCCAGGACTTCCAATACAGTAAGAATCATGAGCATGCCAAGAAAAAAAGATCTGTGTTTCCTACTCTACAGACCATATATAACCCAACTCTGCTTATGAAACTGATACAGACCGCAGCTCCTCTTACATAAATGCTCTTTAGTTAATAGTGATAATAGCGTTGGATTCTAGAACTCTGTAAAATCATTTGAGCCGAAAATTCACTTGGTATACCAGAAATGAACTCTTGCTGATAGGATGACACAGATCCTGGGGTTTAACTCCGTTTCTGAAGGGAAATTCTGACCATAGTTCTCATCCCTGAAACACTCTCTGCTTTAACGCAAGAAGCAAGCTCTTCTTTCCAGAGTCTAAAATACAGCAAGTACCATGAGCATGCCCTGAAAAAATAAACTGTGTTTCCTACTCATACAGACCATATGTAGTTCAACTCTGCTTATGAAACTGATACAAACCACAGCTCCTCTTACATAAATGCTCTTTAGTTAACAGTGAGAATTGGTTTGGGTTGCTGAGGTGCGAAAAATCATTCGAGCGCAAAATACACTTGGTTTACCAGAAATGAACTCTTGCAGGTAGGAAGACACAGATCCTGGGATTTAACTCTGTTTCTGAAGGCAAATTCAGACCAGAGTTCTTATCCGTGAAAAACACTCTCTTTTAAGGCAAGAATCATCCTCTTCTTATCAGCTTCTCCAATACATTATGAAACATGAGCATGCCCAGAAAAAAAGAACTGTGTTTCCTACTCTACAGACTACATGTAGTCCAACTCTGCTTAGGAAACTGATACAGACCACAGCTCATCTTACATAAATACTCTTTAGTTAATAGTGAGAATAGCGTAGGGTTCGTGAACTTGGAAAAATCTTTTGAGCCCAAAATTCACTGGGTTTACCAGAACTGAACTCTTGCTTGTAGAAAAACAAAGATCCTGGGTTTTAATTCCGTTTCTGAAGGGAAATTCAGACCAGAATTCTCATCCCTGAAAAATATTCTGTTTTAATGCAAGAAGCAAGCGCTTTTTTCCAGCATCCACAAAACAGCAAGAACCATGAGCATGCCAAGAGAAAAAGAACTGTGTTTCCTACTCATACCGACCATATGTAGTTCAACTTTGCTTATGAAACTGAAACAAACCACAGTTCCTCTTACATAAATCCGCTTCAGTTAATAGTGAGAATAGCGTTGGATTCGTGAACGGTGTAAAATCATTTGAGCCCAAAATTCACTGGGTTTACCAAAAATGAACTCTTGCTTGTAGGAAGACACATATCCTGGGGTTTAACTCCGTATCTGAAGGGAAATTCAGACCTGTGTTCTCATCCATGAAACACACTCTGTTTTTACGCACGAAGAAAGCTCTTCTTTCCAGCGTCTCCAATACATCAAGAACAATGAGCATGCCCAGAAAAAAAGAACTGTGATTCCTACTCATACAGACAATATGTAGTTCAACTCTTTTTATGAAACTGATACAAACCACAGCTCCTCTTACATAAATGCTCATTGGTTAACAGTGAGAATCAGTTTGGTTGGTGAACTGTGAAAAATCATTTGAGCCCAAAATTCTCTTGGTTTACCAGAAATGAACTCTTGCTTGTAGGAAGACACAGATCCTGGGGTTTATCTCCGTTTCTGAAGGCAAATTCTGACTAGAGTTCTCATCCCTGAAAAACACTCTGTTTTAAGGCAAGAATCATCCTCTTCTTTCCAGCATCTTCAATATAGTAAGAAACATGAGCATGCCCAGAAAAAAAGAACTGTGATTCCTACTCATACGGACCATATGTAGTTCAACTCAGTTTATGAAACTGATACAAATCACAGCTCCTCTTACATAAATGCTCTTTAGTTAATAGTGAGAATCGCGTTGGGTTAGTGAACTGCGAAAAATCATTTGAGCCCAAAATTCCCTGGGTTTACCTGAAATGAACTCCTGCTTGTAGGAAGACACAGATCATGGGGTTTAACTCCATTTGTGTAGGAACATTCAGACCAGAGTTCTCATCCCTGAAACACACTCTGTTTTAAAGCAAGAAGCAAGCTCTTCTTTCGAGAGTCTAAAATACAGCAAGAACCATGAGCATGCCCAGAAAAAAAAGAACTGCGTTTCCTACTCATACAGACCATATGTAGTTCAACTCTCCTTATGAAATGATAGAGTCTACAGCTCCTCTTACATAAATCCTCTTAAGATAATAGTGAAAATAGCGTTGGGTTCCTGAACTGCGATAAAACCTTTGAGCCCACAATTCAATGGGATTACCAGAAATGAATTCTTGCTTGTAGCAAGACACAGATCCTGGGGTTTAGCTCTGTTTCGAAGGGGAAATTCAGACCCGACTTCTCATCCCTGAATCACACTCTGTTTTAACGAAGAATCAAGCTCTTCTTTCCAGAGTCTAAAATACAGCAAGAACCATGAGCATGGCCTGAACAAAAGAACTGTGTTTCCTTTTCATACGGACCATATGTAGTTCAACTCTGCTTATGAAACTGATACAGACCACATCTCCTTTACATAAATGCTCTTAGTTAATAGTGAGAATAGCGTTGGGTTCTTTAACTGCGAAAAATCATTTGAGCCCAAAATTCACTGGGTTTACCAGAACTGAACTCTTCCTTGTAGGAAGACACAAATTCTGGGGTTTAACTACGTTTCTGTAGGGAAATTCAAACCAGAATTCTCATCCCTGAAAAACACTCTGTTTTAAGGCATGAATCATCCTCTTCTTTCCAGGGCCTCCAATACATTAAGAACCATGAGCATGCCAAGAAAAAAAGAAGTGTGTTTCCTACTCTACGGACCATATGTAGTCCAACTCTGCTTATGAAACTGATACAGACCACAGCTCCTCTTACATAAATGCTCTTTAGTTAATAGTGATAAAAGCGTTGGATTCTAGAACTGTGTAAAATCATTTGAGCTGAAAATTTACTTGGTATACCAGAAATGAACTCTTGCTGATAGGAAGACACAGATCCTGGGGTTTAAGTCCGTTTCTGAAGGGAAATTCTGACCATAGTTCTCATGCCTGAAACACTCTCTGCTTTAATGCAAGAAGTAAGCTCTTCTTTCCAGAGTTTAAAATACAGCAAGAACCATGAGCATGCCCTGAAAAAAAAACTGTGTTTCCTACTCATACGGACCATATGTAGTTCAACTCTGCTTATGAAACTAATACAAACCACAGCTACACTTACATAATTGCTCTTTAGTTAATAGTGAGAATCGCGTTGGGTTCGTGAACTGCAAAAAACCATTTCAGCCCAAAATACACTTGGTTTACAAGAAATGAACTCTTCCTGGTAGGAAGACACAGATCCTGGTGTTTAACTCTGTTTCTGAAGGCAAATTCAGACCAGAGTTCTCATCCGTGAAAAACACTCTGTTTTAAGGCAAGAATCATCCTCTTCTTTCCATCATCTTCAATACAGTAAGAACCATGAACATGCCCAGAAAAAAAGAACTGTGTTTCCTACTCATGCGGACCTTATGTAGTTAAATTCTTCTTACGAAATGTTACTGACCACAGCTCCTCTTACATAAATCCTCTTTAGTTAATAGTGAGAATAGCGTAGGGTTTTTGAACTGAGAAAAATTATTTGAACCCAAATTTACTGGGTTTACCAGAAATGAACTTTTGCTTGAAGGAAGACACAATTCCTGGGGTTTAACTCCGTTTCGAAGGGGAAATTCAGACCCGACTTCTCATCCCTGAAACACACTCTGTTTTAACGAAGAATCAAGCTCTTCTTTCCAGAGTCTAAAATACAGCAAGAACCATGAGCATGGCCTGAAAAGAAGAACTGTGTTTCCTTTTCATACGGACCATATGTAGTTCAACTCTGCTTATGAAATGATACAGACCACAGCTCCTTTTACATAAATGCTCTTTAGTTAATAGTGATAATTGCTTTGGGGTCTAGAACTGTGTAAAGTCATTTGAGCCAAAAATTCACTTTGTTTACCAGAAATGAACTCTTGCTGGTAGGAAGACACAGATCATGGGGTTTAACCCCGTTTTTGATGGGAAATTCAGACCAGAGTTCTCATCCATGAAACACACCATGTTTTAATGCAAGAAGCAAGCTCTTCTTTCCAGCGTCTCCAATACAACAAGAACCATGAGCATGCCCTGAAAAAAAGAACTGTGTTTCCTACTCATATGGGCCATATGTAGTTCAACTCTGCTTATGAAACTGATACAAACCACAGTTCCTCTTACATAAATGCTCTTTAGTTAATATTGAGAATCGCGTTGGGTTCGTGAACTGCGAAAAATCATTTGAGCCCAAAATTCACTGGGTTACCCAGATATGAATTCTTGCTTGTAGGAAGACACAGATCCTGGGGTTTAACTCCGTTTCAGAAGGGAAATTGAGACCAGAGTTCTCATCCCTGAAACACACTGTGTTTTAAGGCAAGAATCATCCTCTTCTTTCCTGTGACTCCAATATAGTAAGAAACATGAGCATGCCCAGAATAAAAGAACTGTGTTTCCTACTCAGACAGACCATATGTAGTTCAACTCTGCATATGAAACTGATACAAACCACAAATCCACTTACATAATTGCTCTTTAGTTAATAGTGAGAATCGCGTTGGGTTCGTGAACTGCAAAAAATAATTTCAGCCCAAAATACACTGGGTTTACCTGAAATGAACTCCTGCTTGTAGGAAGACACATATCCTGGGGTTTAACTCCATTTCTGAAGGCAAATTCACACCAGAATTCTCATCCCTGAAAAACACTCTGTTTTAAGGCAAGAATCATCCTCTTCTTTCCTGGGTCTCCAATACAGTAAGAACCATGAGCATGCCAAGAAAAAAAGAACTGTGTTTCTTACTCATACAGACCATATGTAGTTCACTCTGCTTATGAAACTGATACAAACCAAAGCTCCTCTTACATAAATGCTCTTTAGTTAACAGTGAGAATTGGTTTGGATTGCTGAAGTTCGAAAAATCATTTGAGCCCAAAATACACTTGGTTTACCAGAAATGAACTCTTGCTGATAGGAAGACACAGATGCTGGGGTTTAACTCTGTTTCTGAAGGTAAACTCAGACCAGAGTTCTCATCCGTGAAAAACACTCTGTTTTAAGACAAGAATCATCCTCTTCTTACCAGCTTCTCCAATACAGTATGAAACATGAGCATGCCCAGAAAAAAAGAACTGTGTTTCCTACTCTACAGACCATATGTAGTCCAACTCTGCTTAGGAAACTGATACAGACCACAGCTCCTCTTACATAAATGCTCTTTAGTTAATTGTGATAATAGCGTTGGATTCTAGAACTGTGTAAAATCATTTGAGCTGAAAATTCACTTGGTATACCAGAAAAGAACTCTTGCTTATAGGAAGACACAGATCCTGGGGTTTAACTCCGTTTCTGAAGTCAAATTCTGACCATAGTTCTCATCCCTGAAACACACTCTGCTTTAACCCAAGAAGCAAGCTCTACTTTCCAGAGTCTAAAATACAGCAAGATCCATGAGCATGCCCTTAAAAACTGAACTGTGTTTCCTTCTCATGCGGACCATATGTAGTTAAATTCTGCTTATGAAATGATACAGACCCCAGCTCTGCTTACATAAATGCTCTTTAGTTAATAGTGAGAATCGCATTGGGTTTCTGAACTGCAAAAAATCATTTGAGCCTAAAATTCACTGGGTTTGCCAGAAATGAACTCTTCTTGTAGGAAGACACAGATCCTGGGTTTTAACTCCGTTTCTGAAGGGAAATTCAGACCAGAGTTCTAATCTATGAATCACACTCTCTTGTAACGAAGAAGCAAGCTCTTCTTTCCAGAGTCTAAAGTACAGCAAGAATTATGAGAATGGCCTGAAAAAAAAGAACCGTGTTTCCTATTCATACGGACCGTATGTATTTCAACTCTGCTTATAAAATTGATACAGACCACACCTCCTCTTACATAAATGCTCTTTAGTTAATAGTGAGAATAGCGTTGGTTTATTGAACTGCGAAAAATCATTTGAGCCCAAAATTCACTGGGTTTACCAGAACTGAACTCTTCCTTGTAGGAAGACACAGATACTGGGGTTTAACTCGAATCTGTAGGGAAATTCAAACCAGAATTCTCATCCCTGAAATACACTCTGTTTTAAGGCATGAATCATCCTCTTCTTTCCAGGGCCTCCAATACAGTAAGAACCATGAGCATGCACAGAAAAAAAGAACTGTGTTTCCTACTCTACACACCATATGTAGTCCAACTCTGCTTAGGAAACTGATACAGACCACAGCTCCTCTTACATAAATGCTCTTTAGTTAATAGTGATAATAGCGTTGGATTATAGAACTGTGTAAAATCATTGGAGCTGAAAATTCACTTGGTATACCAGAAATGAACTCTTGCTGATAGGAAGACACAGATCCTGGGGTTTAACTTCTTTTCTGAAGTGAAATTCTGACCATAGTTCTCATCCGAGAAACACACTCTGCTTTAACGCAAGAAGCAAGCTCTTCTTTCCAGAGTCTAAAATACATCGAGAACCATCAGCAAGGCCTGAAACAAATTACTGTGTTTCCTATTCATACGGATCATGTGTAGTTCAACTCTGCTTATGAAACTGATACACACCACACCTCCCCTTACATAAATGCTCTTTAGTTAATATTGAGAATAGCATAGGTTTCGTGAACTGCAAAAAATCTTTTGAGCCCAAAATTCACTGGTTTTACCAGAAATGAATTCTTGCTTGTAGGAAGAGACAGATCCTGGGGTTTAACTCCGTTTCTGAAGGGAAATTCAGACCAGTGTTCTCTTCCATGATACACACTCTGTTTTCACGCAAGAAGCAAGCTCTTCTTTCCAGTGGCTACAATAGAGCAAGAACCATGAGCATGTCAAGAAAAAAAGAACTGTGTTTCCTACTCATACGGACCATATGTAGTTCAAATCATCTTATGAAACTGAAACAAACCACAGCTCCTCTTACATAAATGTTCTTTAGTTAATACTGAGAATAGCTTTGGGTTCGTGAACTGTGTAAAATCATTTGAGCCCAAAATTCAATGGGTTTACCAGAAATGAACTCTTGCTTGTGGGAAGACACAGATCCTGGGGTTGACTCCGTTTCTGAAGGGAAATTCAGACCAGTGTTCTCATCCATGAAACACACTCTGTTTTCACCCAAGAAGCAAGCTCTTCTTTACAGCGGCTCTAATACATCAAGAACCATGAGCATACCCAGAAAAAAAGAAATGTGTTTCCTACTCATTCGGACCATATGTAGTTCAACTCTGCTTTTGAAACTGATCCAAACGACAGCTCCTCTTACATAAATCCTCTTTAGTTAATAGTGAGAATAGCTTAGCGTTCGTGAACTGCGAACAAACATTTGAGCCCAAAATTCACTGGGTTTACCAGAACTGAACTCTTGCTTGTAGGAAGACACAGATCCTGGGTTTTAACTCCGTTACTAAAGGGAAATTCAGACCAGAATTCTCATCCCTGAAAAATACTCTGTTTTAATGCAAGAAGCAAGCTCTTCTTTCCACCGTCTACAATAGAGCAAGAACCATGAGCATGCCAAGAAAAAAATAACTGTGTTTCCTACTCATACGGACCATATGTAGTTCAAATCTTCTTATGAAACTGAAACAAACCACAGCTCCTCTTACATAAATGTTCTTTAGTTAATACTGAGGATAGCTTTGCGTTCGTGAACTGTGTAAAATCATTTGAGCCCAAAATTCAATGGGTTTACCAGAAATGAACTCTTGCTTGTGGGAAGACACAGATCCTGGGGTTCACTCCGTTTCTGAAGGGAAATTCAGACCAGTGTTCTCATCCATGAAACACACTCTGTTTTCACCCAAGAAGCAAGCTCTTCTTTCCAGCGGCTCTAATACATCAAGAACCATGAGCATGCCCAGAAAAAAAGATATGTGTTTCCTACTCATACGGACCATATGTAGTTCAACTCTGCTTTTGAAACTGATCCAAACGACAGCTCCTCTTACATAAATCCTCTTTAGTTAATAGTGAGAATAGCTTAGCGTTCGTGAACTGCGAACAAACATTTGAGCCCAAAATTCACTGGGTCTACCAGAACTGAACTCTTGCTTGTAGGAAGACACAGATCCTGGGTTTTAACTCCGTTACTAAAGGGAAATTCAGACCAGAATTCTCATCCCTGAAAAATACTCTGTTTTAATGCAAGAAGCAAGCTCTTCTTTCCACCGTCTACAATAGAGCAAGAACCATGAGCATGCCAAGAAAAAAATAACTGTGTTTCCTACTCATACGGACCATATGTAGTTCTAATCTTCTTATGAAACTGAAACAAACCACAGCTCCTCTTACATAAATGTTCTTTAGTTAATACTGAGGATAGCTTTGCGTTCGTGAACTGTGTAAAATCATTTGAGCCCAAAATTCACTTGGTTTACCAGAAATGAACTCTTGCTTGTGGGAATACACAGATCCTGGGGTTCACTCCGTTTCTGAAGGGAAATTCAGACCAGTGTTCTCATCCATGAAACACACTCTGTTTTCACCCAAGAAGCAAGCTCTTCTTTCCAGCGGCTCTAATACATCAAGAACCATGAGCATGCCCAGAAAAAAAGAAATGTGTTTCCTACTCATACGGACCATATGTAGTTCAACTCTGCTTTTGAAACTGATCCAAACGACAGCTCCTCTTACATAAATCCTCTTTAGTTAATAGTGAGAATAGCTTAGCATTCGTGAACTGCGAAAAAACATTTGAGCCCAAAATTCACTGGGTTTACCAGAACTGAACTCTTGCTTGTAGAAAAACACAGATCCTGGGTTTTAATCCCGTTTCTGAAGGGAAATTCAGATCAGAATTCTCATCCCTGAAAAATACTCTGTTTTAAGGCATGAATCATCCTCTTATTTCCAGGGTCTCAAATATAGTAAGAACCATGAGCATGCCAAGAAAAAAAGAACTTTGTTTCCTACTCATACGGACCATATGTAGTTCAACTCTGCTTATGAAACTGTAACAAACCACAGCTCGTCACATAAATGCTCTTTAGTTTACAGTGAGAATCGGTTTGAGTTGGTGAACTGCGAAAAATCATTTGAGCCCAAAATTCACTGGGTTTACCAAAAATGAACTCTTGCTTGTAGGAAGACACAGGTCCTGTGGTTTAACTCCGGTTCTGAAGGGAAATTCAGACCAGTGTTCTCATCCATGAAACACACTCTGTTTTCACACAAGAAGCAAGCTCTTCTTTCCAGCAGCTCTAACACATCAAGAACCATGAGCCTAACCAGAAAAAAAGAATTGTGTTTCCTACTCATACGGACCATATGTAGTTCAACTCTGCTTATGAAACTGAAACAAACCACAGCTCCTCTTACATAAATGCTCTTTAGTTTACAGTGAGAATCAGTTTGAGTTGGTGAACTGCGAAAAATCATTTGAGCCCAAAATTCACTGGGTTTACCAAAAATGAACTCTTGCTTGTGGGAAGACACAGATCCTGGGGTTGACTCCGTTTCTGAAGGGAAATTCAGACCAGTGTTCTCATCAATGAAACACACTCTGCTTTCACCCAAGAAGCAAGCTCTTCTTTCCAGCGGCTCTAACACATCAAGAACCATGAGCCTAACCAGAAAAAAAGAAATGTGTTTCCTACTCATACGGACCATATGTAGTTCAACTCTGCTTTTGAAACTGATCCAAACGACAGCTCCTTTTACATAAATCCTCTTTAGTTAATAGTGAGAATAGCTTAGCGTTCGTGAACTGGGAAAAAACATTTGAGCCCAAAATTCACTGGGTTTACCAGAACTGAACTCTTGCTTGTAGAAAAACACAGATCCTGGGTTTTAATCCCGTTTCTGAAGGGAAATTCAGACCAGAATTCTCATCCCTGAAAAATACTCTGTTTTAATGCCAGAAGCAAGCTCTTCTTTCCACCGTCTACAATAGAGCAAGAACCATGAGCATGCCAAGAAAAAAATAACTGTGTTTCCTACTCATATGGACCATATGTAGTTCAAATCTTCTTATGAAACTGAAACAAACCACAGCTCCTCTTACATAAATGTTCTTTAGTTAATACTGAGAATAGCTTTGGGTTCGTGAACTGTGTAAAATCATTTGAGCCCAAAATTCACTGGGTTTACCAGAAATGAACTCTTGCTTGTGGGAAGACACAGATCCTGGTGTTCACTCCGTTTCTGAAGGGAAATTCAGACCAGTGTTCTCATCCATGAAACACACTCTGTTTTCACACAAGAAGCAAGCTCTTCTTTCCAGCAGCTCTAATACATCAAGAACCATGAGCATACCCAGGAAAAAAGAATTGTGTTTCCTAATCATACGGACAATATGTAGTTCATCTCTGCTTATGAAACTGATATAAACCACAGCTCCTCTTATATAAAGGCTCTTTAGTTAATAGTGAGAATCATGTTGGGTTGGTGAACTGCGAAAAATCATTTGAGCCCAAAATTCACACGGTTTACCAAAAATGAACTCTTGCTTGTAGGAATAGACTGGTCCTGGGGTTTAACTCCGTTTCTGAAGGGAAATTCAGACCAGAATTCTCATCCCTGAAAAACACTCTGTTTTAAGGCACGAATCATCCCCTTCGTTCCAGCGTCTCCAATACAGTAAGAACCATGAGCATGCCCAGAAAAAAAGAACCGTGTTTCCTACTCATACAGACCATATGTACTTCAACTCTGCTCATGAATTGATACAGACCACAGCTCCTCTTACATAAATGCTCTTTAGTTAACAGTGAGAATCAGTTTGGGTTGGTGAACTGCGAAAAATCATTTGAGCCCAAAATTCACTTGGTTTACCAGAAATGAACTCTTGCTTGTAGGAAGACACAGATCCTGTGGTTTAACTCCGTTTCTGAAGGCAAATTCTGACCAGAGTTCTCATCCCTGAAAAACACTCTGTTTTAAGGCAAGAATCATCCTCTTCTTTCCAGTGTCTTCAATATAGTAAGAAACATGAGCATGCCCAGAAAAAAATAACTGTGATTCCTACTCATACGGACCATATGTAGTTCAACTCAGTTTATGAAACTGATACAAACCACAGCTCCTTTTACATAAATGCTCCTTAGTTAATAGTGTTAATAGCGTAGGGTTCCTGAACTGCAAAAAATCATTTGAGCCCAAAATTCACTGGGTTTACCAGAACTGAACTCTTGCTTGTAGAAAAACACAGATCCTGGGTTTTAATCCCGTTTCTGAAGGGAAATTCAGACCAGAATTCTCATCCCTGAAAAATACTCTGTTTTAATGCAAGAAGCAAGCTCTTCTTTCCACCGTCTACAATAGAGCAAGAACCATGAGCATGCCAAGAAAAAAAGAACTGTGTTTCCTACTCATACGGTCCATATGTAGTTCAAATCTTCTTATGAAACTGAAACAAACCACAGCTCCTCTTACATAAATGTTCTTTAGTTAATACTGAGAATAGCTTTGGGTTCGTGAACTGTGTAAAATCATTTGAGCCCAAAATTCACTGGGTTTACCAGAAATGAACTCTTGCTTGTGAGAAGACACAGATCCTGGGGTTCACTCCGTTTCTGAAGGGAAATTCAGACCAGTGTTCTCATCCATGAAACACACTCTGTTTTCACCCAAGAAGCAAGCTCTTCTTTACAGCAGCTCTAATACATGAAGAACCATGAGCATACCCAGAAAAAAAGAAATGTGTTTCCTACTCGTACGGACCATATGTAGTTCAACTCTGCTTTTGAAACTGATCCAAACGACAGCTCCTCTTACATAAATCCTCTTTAGTTAATAGTGAGAATAGCTTAGCGTTCGTGAACTGCAAACAAACATTTGAGCCCAAAATTCACTGGGTTTACCAGAACTGAACTCTTGCTTGTAGGAAGACACAGATCCTGGGTTTTAACTCCGTAACTAAAGGGAAATTCAGACCAGAAATCTCATCCCTGAAAAATACTCTGTTTTAAGGCATGAATCATCCTCTTATTTCCAGGGTTTCCAATAAAGTAAGAACCATGAGCATGCCAAGAAAAAAAGAACAGTGTTTCCTACTCATACGGACCATATGTAGTTCAACTCTGCTTATGAAACTGAAACAAACCACAGCTGCTCACATAAATGCTCTTTAGTTTACAGTGAGAATCGGTTTGAGTTGGTGAACTGCGAAAAATCATTTGAGCCCAAAATTCACTGGGTCTACCAGAACTGAACTCTTGCTTGTAGGAAGACACAGATCCTGGGTTTTAACTCCGTTACTAAAGGGAAATTCAGACCAGAATTCTCATCCCTGAAAAATACTCTGTTTTAATGCAAGAAGCAAGCTCTTCTTTCCACCGTCTACAATAGAGCAAGAACCATGAGCATGCCAAGAAAAAAATAACTGTGTTTCCTACTCATACGGACCATATGTAGTTCTAATCTTCTTATGAAACTGAAACAAACCACAGCTCCTCTTACATAAATGTTCTTTAGTTAATACTGAGGATAGCTTTGCGTTCGTGAACTGTGTAAAATCATTTGAGCCCAAAATTCACTTGGTTTACCAGAAATGAACTCTTGCTTGTGGGAAGACACAGATCCTGGGGTTCACTCCGTTTCTGAAGGGAAATTCAGACCAGTGTTCTCATCCATGAAACACACTCTGTTTTCACCCAAGAAGCAAGCTCTTCTTTCCAGCGGCTCTAATACATCAAGAACCATGAGCATGCCCAGAAAAAAAGAAATGTGTTTCCTACTCATACGGACCATATGTAGTTCAACTCTGCTTTTGAAACTGATCCAAACGACAGCTCCTCTTACATAAATCCTCTTTAGTTAATAGTGAGAATAGCTTAGCATTCGTGAACTGCGAAAAAACATTTGAGCCCAAAATTCACTGGGTTTACCAGAACTGAACTCTTGCTTGTAGAAAAACACAGATCCTGGGTTTTAATCCCGTTTCTGAAGGGAAATTCAGATCAGAATTCTCATCCCTGAAAAATACTCTGTTTTAAGGCATGAATCATCCTCTTATTTCCAGGGTCTCAAATATAGTAAGAACCATGAGCATGCCAAGAAAAAAGGACTTTGTTTCCTACTCATACGGACCATATGTAGTTCAACTCTGCTTATGAAACTGTAACAAACCACAGCTCGTCACATAAATGCTCTTTAGTTTACAGTGAGAATCGGTTTGAGTTGGTGAACTGCGAAAAATCATTTGAGCCCAAAATTCACTGGGTTTACCAAAAATGAACTCTTGCTTGTAGGAAGACACAGGTCCTGTGGTTTAACTCCGGTTCTGAAGGGAAATTCAGACCAGTGTTCTCATCCATGAAACACACTCTGTTTTCACACAAGAAGCAAGCTCTTCTTTCCAGCAGCTCTAACACATCAAGAACCATGAGCCTAACCAGAAAAAAAGAATTGTGTTTCCTACTCATACGGACCATATGTAGTTCAACTCTGCTTATGAAACTGAAACAAACCACAGCTCCTCTTACATAAATGCTCTTTAGTTTACAGTGAGAATCAGTTTGAGTTGGTGAACTGCGAAAAATCATTTGAGCCCAAAATTCACTGGGTTTACCAAAAATGAACTCTTGCTTGTGGGAAGACACAGATCCTGGGGTTGACTCCGTTTCTGAAGGGAAATTCAGACCAGTGTTCTCATCAATGAAACACACTCTGCTTTCACCCAAGAAGCAAGCTCTTCTTTCCAGCGGCTCTAACACATCAAGAACCATGAGCCTAACCAGAAAAAAAGAAATGTGTTTCCTACTCATACGGACCATATGTAGTTCAACTCTGCTTTTGAAACTGATCCAAACGACAGCTCCTTTTACATAAATCCTCTTTAGTTAATAGTGAGAATAGCTTAGCGTTCGTGAACTGGGAAAAAACATTTGAGCCCAAAATTCACTGGGTTTACCAGAACTGAACTCTTGCTTGTAGAAAAACACAGATCCTGGGTTTTAATCCCGTTTCTGAAGGGAAATTCAGACCAGAATTCTCATCCCTGAAAAATACTCTGTTTTAATGCCAGAAGCAAGCTCTTCTTTCCACCGTCTACAATAGAGCAAGAACCATGAGCATGCCAAGAAAAAAATAACTGTGTTTCCTACTCATATGGACCATATGTAGTTCAAATCTTCTTATGAAACTGAAACAAACCACAGCTCCTCTTACATAAATGTTCTTTAGTTAATACTGAGAATAGCTTTGGGTTCGTGAACTGTGTAAAATCATTTGAGCCCAAAATTCACTGGGTTTACCAGAAATGAACTCTTGCTTGTGGGAAGACACAGATCCTGGTGTTCACTCCGTTTCTGAAGGGAAATTCAGACCAGTGTTCTCATCCATGAAACACACTCTGTTTTCACACAAGAAGCAAGCTCTTCTTTCCAGCAGCTCTAATACATCAAGAACCATGAGCATACCCAGGAAAAAAGAATTGTGTTTCCTAATCATACGGACAATATGTAGTTCATCTCTGCTTATGAAACTGATATAAACCACAGCTCCTCTTATATAAAGGCTCTTTAGTTAATAGTGAGAATCATGTTGGGTTGGTGAACTGCGAAAAATCATTTGAGCCCAAAATTCACACGGTTTACCAAAAATGAACTCTTGCTTGTAGGAATAGACTGGTCCTGGGGTTTAACTCCGTTTCTGAAGGGAAATTCAGACCAGAATTCTCATCCCTGAAAAACACTCTGTTTTAAGGCACGAATCATCCCCTTCGTTCCAGCGTCTCCAATACAGTAAGAACCATGAGCATGCCCAGAAAAAAAGAACCGTGTTTCCTACTCATACAGACCATATGTACTTCAACTCTGCTCATGAATTGATACAGACCACAGCTCCTCTTACATAAATGCTCTTTAGTTAACAGTGAGAATCAGTTTGGGTTGGTGAACTGCGAAAAATCATTTGAGCCCAAAATTCACTTGGTTTACCAGAAATGAACTCTTGCTTGTAGGAAGACACAGATCCTGTGGTTTAACTCCGTTTCTGAAGGCAAATTCTGACCAGAGTTCTCATCCCTGAAAAACACTCTGTTTTAAGGCAAGAATCATCCTCTTCTTTCCAGTGTCTTCAATATAGTAAGAAACATGAGCATGCCCAGAAAAAAAGAACTGTGATTCCTACTCATACGGACCATATGTAGTTCAACTCAGTTTATGAAACTGATACAAACCACAGCTCCTTTTACATAAATGCTCCTTAGTTAATAGTGTTAATAGCGTAGGGTTCCTGAACTGCAAAAAATCATTTGAGCCCAAAATTCACTGGGTTTACCAGAACTGAACTCTTGCTTGTAGAAAAACACAGATCCTGGGTTTTAATCCCGTTTCTGAAGGGAAATTCAGACCAGAATTCTCATCCCTGAAAAATACTCTGTTTTAATGCAAGAAGCAAGCTCTTCTTTCCACCGTCTACAATAGAGCAAGAACCATGAGCATGCCAAGAAAAAAAGAACTGTGTTTCCTACTCATACGGTCCATATGTAGTTCAAATCTTCTTATGAAACTGAAACAAACCACAGCTCCTCTTACATAAATGTTCTTTAGTTAATACTGAGAATAGCTTTGGGTTCGTGAACTGTGTAAAATCATTTGAGCCCAAAATTCACTGGGTTTACCAGAAATGAACTCTTGCTTGTGAGAAGACACAGATCCTGGGGTTCACTCCGTTTCTGAAGGGAAATTCAGACCAGTGTTCTCATCCATGAAACACACTCTGTTTTCACCCAAGAAGCAAGCTCTTCTTTACAGCAGCTCTAATACATGAAGAACCATGAGCATACCCAGAAAAAAAGAAATGTGTTTCCTACTCGTACGGACCATATGTAGTTCAACTCTGCTTTTGAAACTGATCCAAACGACAGCTCCTCTTACATAAATCCTCTTTAGTTAATAGTGAGAATAGCTTAGCGTTCGTGAACTGCAAACAAACATTTGAGCCCAAAATTCACTGGGTTTACCAGAACTGAACTCTTGCTTGTAGGAAGACACAGATCCTGGGTTTTAACTCCGTAACTAAAGGGAAATTCAGACCAGAAATCTCATCCCTGAAAAATACTCTGTTTTAAGGCATGAATCATCCTCTTATTTCCAGGGTTTCCAATAAAGTAAGAACCATGAGCATGCCAAGAAAAAAAGAACAGTGTTTCCTACTCATACGGACCATATGTAGTTCAACTCTGCTTATGAAACTGAAACAAACCACAGCTGCTCACATAAATGCTCTTTAGTTTACAGTGAGAATCGGTTTGAGTTGGTGAACTGCGAAAAATCATTTGAGCCCAAAATTCACACGGTTTACCAAAAATGAACTCTTGCTTGTAGGAAGACATAGGTCCTGGGGTTCACTCCGTTTCTGAAGGGAAATTCAGACCAGTGTTCTCATCCATGAAACACAATCTGTTTTCACACAGGAAGCAAGCTCTTCTTTCCAGAGCTCTAATACATTAAGAACCTTGAGCATACCCAGGAAAAAAGAATTGTGTTTCCTACTCAAACGGACCATATGTAGTTCAACTCTGCTTATGAAACTGAAACAAACCACAGCTCCTCTTACATAAATGCTCTTTAGTTTACAGTGAGAATCGGTTTGAGTTGGTGAAGTGCGAAAAATCATTTGAGCCCAAAATTCACTGGGTTTACCAAAAATGAACTCTTGCTTGAAGGAAGACACAGGTCCTGTGGTTTAACTCCGTTTCTGAAGGGAAATTCAGACCAGTGTTCTCATCCATGAAACACACGCTGTTTTCACACAAGAGGCAAGCTCTTTTTTCGAGAGCTCTAATACATTAAGAACCATGAGCATACCCAGGAAAAAAGAATTGTGTTTCCTACTCATACGGACCATATGTAGTTCAACTCTGCTTATGAAACTGAAACAAACCACAGCTCCTCTTACATAAATGCTCTTTAGTTTACAGTGAGAATCAATTTGAGTTGGTGAACTGCGAAAAATCATTTGAGCCCAAAATTCACTGGGTTTACCAAAAATGAACTCTTGCTTGTGGGAAGACACAGATCCTGGGATTCACTCCGTTTCTGAAGGGAAATTCAGACCAGTGTTCTCATCAATGAAACACACTCTGCTTTCACCCAAGAAGCAAGCTCTTCTTTCCAGCGGCTTTAATACATCAAGAACCATGAGCATAACCAGAAAAAAATAAATGTGTTTCCTACTCATACGGACCATATGTAGTTCAACTCTGCTTTTAAAACTGATCCAAACGACAGGTCCTCTTACATAAATCCTCTTTAGTTAATAGTGAGAATAGCTTAGCGTTCGTGAACTGCGAAAAAACATTTGAGCCCAAAATTCCCTGGGTTTACCAGAACTGAACTCTTGCTTGTAGAAAAACACAGATCCTGGGTTTTAATCCCGTTTCTGAAGGGAAATTCAGACCAGAATTCTCATCCCTGAAAAATACTCTGTTTTAATGCCAGAAGCAAGCTCTTCTTTCCACCGTCTACAATAGAGCAAGAACCATGAGCATGACAAAAAAAAAGAACTGTGTTTCCTACTCATATGGACCATATGTAGTTCAAATCTTCCTATGAAACTGAAACAAACCACAGCTCCTCTTACATAAATGTTCTTTAGTTAATACTGAGAATAGCTTTGGGTTCGTGAACTGTGTAAAATCATTTGAGCCCAAAATTCACTGGGTTTACCAGAAATGAACTCTTGCTTGTGGGAAGACACAGATCCTGGTGTTCACTCCGTTTCTGAAGGGAAATTCAGACCAGTGTTCTCATCCATGAAACACACTCTGTTTTCACACAAGAAGCAAGCTCTTCTTTCCAGCAGCTCTAATACATCAAGAACCATGAGCATACCCAGGAAAAAAGAATTGTGTTTCCTAATCATACGGACAATATGTAGTTCATCTCTGCTTATGAAACTGATATAAACCACAGCTCCTCTTATATAAAGGCTCTTTAGTTAATAGTGAGAATCATGTTGGGTTGGTGAACTGCGAAAAATCATTTGAGCCCAAAATTCACACGGTTTACCAAAAATGAACTCTTGCTTGTAGGAATAGACTGGTCCTGGGGTTTAACTCCGTTTCTGAAGGGAAATTCAGACCAGAATTCTCATCCCTGAAAAACACTCTGTTTTAAGGCACGAATCATCCCCTTCGTTCCAGCGTCTCCAATACAGTAAGAACCATGAGCATGCCCAGAAAAAAAGAACCGTGTTTCCTACTCATACAGACCATATGTACTTCAACTCTGCTCATGAATTGATACAGACCACAGCTCCTCTTACATAAATGCTCTTTAGTTAACAGTGAGAATCAGTTTGGGTTGGTGAACTGCGAAAAATCATTTGAGCCCAAAATTCACTTGGTTTACCAGAAATGAACTCTTGCTTGTAGGAAGACACAGATCCTGTGGTTTAACTCCGTTTCTGAAGGCAAATTCTGACCAGAGTTCTCATCCCTGAAAAACACTCTGTTTTAAGGCAAGAATCATCCTCTTCTTTCCAGTGTCTTCAATATAGTAAGAAACATGAGCATGCCCAGAAAAAAATAACTGTGATTCCTACTCATACGGACCATATGTAGTTCAACTCAGTTTATGAAACTGATACAAACCACAGCTCCTTTTACATAAATGCTCCTTAGTTAATAGTGTTAATAGCGTAGGGTTCCTGAACTGCAAAAAATCATTTGAGCCCAAAATTCACTGGGTTTACCAGAACTGAACTCTTGCTTGTAGAAAAACACAGATCCTGGGTTTTAATCCCGTTTCTGAAGGGAAATTCAGACCAGAATTCTCATCCCTGAAAAATACTCTGTTTTAATGCAAGAAGCAAGCTCTTCTTTCCACCGTCTACAATAGAGCAAGAACCATGAGCATGCCAAGAAAAAAAGAACTGTGTTTCCTACTCATACGGTCCATATGTAGTTCAAATCTTCTTATGAAACTGAAACAAACCACAGCTCCTCTTACATAAATGTTCTTTAGTTAATACTGAGAATAGCTTTGGGTTCGTGAACTGTGTAAAATCATTTGAGCCCAAAATTCACTGGGTTTACCAGAAATGAACTCTTGCTTGTGAGAAGACACAGATCCTGGGGTTCACTCCGTTTCTGAAGGGAAATTCAGACCAGTGTTCTCATCCATGAAACACACTCTGTTTTCACCCAAGAAGCAAGCTCTTCTTTACAGCAGCTCTAATACATGAAGAACCATGAGCATACCCAGAAAAAAAGAAATGTGTTTCCTACTCGTACGGACCATATGTAGTTCAACTCTGCTTTTGAAACTGATCCAAACGACAGCTCCTCTTACATAAATCCTCTTTAGTTAATAGTGAGAATAGCTTAGCGTTCGTGAACTGCAAACAAACATTTGAGCCCAAAATTCACTGGGTTTACCAGAACTGAACTCTTGCTTGTAGGAAGACACAGATCCTGGGTTTTAACTCCGTAACTAAAGGGAAATTCAGACCAGAAATCTCATCCCTGAAAAATACTCTGTTTTAAGGCATGAATCATCCTCTTATTTCCAGGGTTTCCAATAAAGTAAGAACCATGAGCATGCCAAGAAAAAAAGAACAGTGTTTCCTACTCATACGGACCATATGTAGTTCAACTCTGCTTATGAAACTGAAACAAACCACAGCTGCTCACATAAATGCTCTTTAGTTTACAGTGAGAATCGGTTTGAGTTGGTGAACTGCGAAAAATCATTTGAGCCCAAAATTCACACGGTTTACCAAAAATGAACTCTTGCTTGTAGGAAGACATAGGTCCTGGGGTTCACTCCGTTTCTGAAGGGAAATTCAGACCAGTGTTCTCATCCATGAAACACAATCTGTTTTCACACAGGAAGCAAGCTCTTCTTTCCAGAGCTCTAATACATTAAGAACCTTGAGCATACCCAGGAAAAAAGAATTGTGTTTCCTACTCATACGGACCATATGTAGTTCAACTCTGCTTATGAAACTGAAACAAACCACAGCTCCTCTTACATAAATGCTCTTTAGTTTACAGTGAGAATCGGTTTGAGTTGGTGAAGTGCGAAAAATCATTTGAGCCCAAAATTCACTGGGTTTACCAAAAATGAACTCTTGCTTGAAGGAAGACACAGGTCCTGTGGTTTAACTCCGTTTCTGAAGGGAAATTCAGACCAGTGTTCTCATCCATGAAACACACGCTGTTTTCACACAAGAGGCAAGCTCTTTTTTCGAGAGCTCTAATACATTAAGAACCATGAGCATACCCAGGAAAAAAGAATTGTGTTTCCTACTCATACGGACCATATGTAGTTCAACTCTGCTTATGAAACTGAAACAAACCACAGCTCCTCTTACATAAATGCTCTTTAGTTTACAGTGAGAATCAATTTGAGTTGGTGAACTGCGAAAAATCATTTGAGCCCAAAATTCACTGGGTTTACCAAAAATGAACTCTTGCTTGTGGGAAGACACAGATCCTGGGATTCACTCCGTTTCTGAAGGGAAATTCAGACCAGTGTTCTCATCAATGAAACACACTCTGCTTTCACCCAAGAAGCAAGCTCTTCTTTCCAGCGGCTTTAATACATCAAGAACCATGAGCATAACCAGAAAAAAATAAATGTGTTTCCTACTCATACGGACCATATGTAGTTCAACTCTGCTTTTAAAACTGATCCAAACGACAGGTCCTCTTACATAAATCCTCTTTAGTTAATAGTGAGAATAGCTTAGCGTTCGTGAACTGCGAAAAAACATTTGAGCCCAAAATTCCCTGGGTTTACCAGAACTGAACTCTTGCTTGTAGAAAAACACAGATCCTGGGTTTTAATCCCGTTTCTGAAGGGAAATTCAGACCAGAATTCTCATCCCTGAAAAATACTCTGTTTTAATGCCAGAAGCAAGCTCTTCTTTCCACCGTCTACAATAGAGCAAGAACCATGAGCATGACAAAAAAAAAGAACTGTGTTTCCTACTCATATGGACCATATGTAGTTCAAATCTTCCTATGAAACTGAAACAAACCACAGCTCCTCTTACATAAATGTTCTTTAGTTAATCCTGAGAATAGCTTTGGGTTCGTGAACTGTGTAAAATCATTTGAGCCCAAAATTCACTGGGTTTACCAAAAATGAAATCTTGCTTGTGGGAAGACACAGATCCTGGGGTTCACTCCGTTTCTGAAGGGAAATTCAGACCAGTGGTCTCATCCATGAAACACATTCTGTTTTCACACAAGAAGCAAGCTCTTCTTTCCAGCGGCTCTAATACATCAAGAACCATGAGCATACCCAGGAAAAAAGAATTGTGTTTCCTACTCATACGGACAATATGTAGTTCATCTCGGCTTATGTAACTGATATAAACCACAGCTCCTCTTACATAAATGCTCTTTAGTTAATAGTGAGAATCATGTTGGGTTGGTGAACTGCGAAAAATCATTTGAGCCCAAAATTCACTGGGTTTCCCAGAAATGAACTCTTGCTTTTAGGAATAGACTGGTCCTGTGGTTTAACTCCATTTCTGAAGGGAAATTCAGAAAAGAATTCTCATCCCTGAAAAACACTCTGCTTTAAGGCACGAATCATCCCCTTCTTTCCAGCGTCTCCAATACAGTAAGAATCATGAGCATGCCCAGAAAAAAAGAACCGTGTTTCCTACTCTTACAGACCATATGTACTTCAACTCTGCTCATGAATTGATACAGACCACAGCTCCTCTTACATAAATGCTCTTTAGTTAACAGTGAGAATCAGTTTGGGTTGGTGAACTGCGAAAAATCATTTGTGCCCAAAATTCACTTGGTTTACCAGAAATGAACTCTTGCTTGTAGGAAGACACAGATCCTGTGGTTTAACTCCGTTTCTGAAGGCAAATTTTGACCAGAGTTCTCATCCCTGAAAAACACTCTGTTTTAAGGCAAGAATCATCCTCTTCTTTCCAGCGTCTTCAATACAGTAAGAAATATGAGCATGCCCAGAAAAAAAGAACTGTGATTCCTGCTCATACGGACCATATGTAGTTCAACTCAGTTTATGAAACTGATACAAACCACAGCTCCTTTTACATAAATGCTCTTTAGTTAATAGTGTTAATAGCGTAGGGGTCCTGAACTGCGAAAAATCATTTGAGCCCAAAATTCACTGGGTTTACCAGAACTGAACTCTTGCTTGTAGAAAAACACAGATCCTAGGTTTTAATCCCGTTTCTGAAGGGAAATTCAGACCAGAATTCTCATCCCTGAAAAATACTGTGTTTTAATGCAAGAAGCAAGCTCTTCTTTCCACCGTCTACAATAGAGCAAGAACCATGAGCATGCCAAGAAAAAAAGAACTGTGTTTCCTACTCATACGGACCATATGTAGTTCAAATCTTCTTATGAAACTGAAACAAACCACAGCTCCTCTTACATAAATGTTCTTTAGTTAATACTGAGAATAGCTTTGGGTTCGTGAACTGTGTAAAATCATTTAAGCCCAAAATTCACTGGGTTTACCAAAAATGAACTCTTGCTTGTGGGAAGACACAGATCCTGGGGTTCACTCCGTTTCTGAAGGGAAATTCAGACCAGTGGTCTCATCCATGAAACACATTCTGTTTTCACACAAGAAGCAAGCTCTTCTTTCCAGCGGCTCTAATACATCAAGAACCATGAGCATACCCAGGAAAAAAGAATTGTGTTTCCTACTAATACGGACAATATGTAGTTCATCTCGGCTTATGTAACTGATATAAACCACAGCTCCTCTTACATAAATGCTCTTTAGTTAATAGTGAGAATCATGTTGGGTTGGTGAACTGCGAAAAATCATTTGAGCCCAAAATTCACTGGGTTTCCCAGAAATGAACTCTTGCTTGTAGGAATAGACTGGTCCTGTGGTTTAACTCCATTTCTGAAGGGAAATTCAGAAAAGAATTCTCATCCCTGAAAAACACTCTGCTTTAAGGCACGAATCATCCCCTTCTTTCCAGCGTCTCCAATACAGTAAGAACCATGAGCATGCCCAGAAAAAAAGAACCGTGTTTCCTACTCATACAGACCATATGTACTTCAACTCTGCTCATGAATTGATACAGACCACAGCTCCTCTTACATAAATGCTCTTTAGTTAACAGTGAGAATCAGTTTGGGTTGGTGAACTGCGAAAAATCATTTGCGGCCAAAATTCACTTGGTTTACCAGAAATGAACTCTTGCTTGTACGAAGACACAGATCCTGTGGTTTAACTCCGTTTCTGAAGGCAAATTCTGACCAGAGTTCTCATCCCTGAAAAACACTCTGTTTTAAGGCAAGAATCATCCTCTTCTTTCCAGCGTCTTCAATATAGTAAGAAACATGAGCATGCCCAGAAAAAAAGAACTGTGATTCCTGCTCATACGGACCATATGTAGTTCAACTCAGTTTATGAAACTGATACAAACCACAGCTCCTTTTACATAAATGCTCTTTAGTTAATAGTGTTAATAGCGTAGGGTTCCTGAAGTGCAAAAAATCATTTGAGCCCAAAATTCACTGGGTTTACCAGAACTGAACTCTTGCTTGTAGAAAAACACAGATCCTAGGTTTTAATCCCGTTTCTGAAGGGAAATTCAGACCAGAATTCTCATCCCTGAAAAATACTCTGTTTTAATGCAAGAAGCAAGCTCTTCTTTCAACCGTCTACAATAGAGCAAGAACCATGAGCATGCCAAGAAAAAAAGAACTGTGTTTCCTACTCATACGGACCATATGTAGTACAAATCTTCTTATGAATCTGAAACAAACCACAGCTCCTCTTACATAAATGTTCTTTAGTTAATACTGAGAATAGCTTTGGGTTCGTGAACTGTGTAAAATCATTTGAGCCCAAAATTCACTGGGTATACCAGAAATGACTCTTTCTTGTGGGAAGACACAGATCCTGGGATTCACTCCGTTTCTGAAGGGAAATTCAGACCAGTGTTCTCATCCATGAAACACACTCTGTTTTCACCCAAGAAGCAAGCTCTTCTTACAGGGGCTCTAATACATCAAGAACCATAAGCATGCCCAGAAAAAAAGAAATGTGTTTCCTACTCATACGGACCATATGTAGTTCAACTCTGCTTTTGAAACTGATCCAAACGACAGCTCCTCTTACATAAATCCTCTTTAGTTAATAGTGAGAATAGCTTAGCGTTCGTGAACTGCGAACAAACATTTGAGCCCAAAATTCACTGTGTTTACCAGAACTGAACTCTTGCTTGTAGGAAGACACAGATCCTGGATTTTAACTCCGTTACTAAAGAGAAATTCAGACCAGAATTCTCATCCCTGAAAAATACTCTGTTTTAATGCAAGAAGCAAGCTCTTCTTTCCACCGTCTACAATAGAGCAAGAACCATGAGCATGCCAAGAAAAAAAGAACAGTGTTTCCTACTCATACGGACCATATGTAGTTCAAATCTTCTTATGAAACTGAAACAAACCACAGCTCCTCTTACATAAATGTTCTTTAGTTAATACTGAGGATAGCTTTGGGTTCGTGAACTGTGTAAAATCATTTGAGCCCAAAATTGAATGGGTTTACCAGAAATGAACTCTTGCTTGTGGGAAGACACAGATCCTGGGGTTCACTCCGTTTATGAAGGGAAATTCAGACCAGTGTTCTCATCCATGAAACACACTCTGTTTTCACCCAAGAAGCAAGCTCTTCTTTCCAGTGGCTCTAATACATCAAGAACCATGAGCATGCCCAGAAAAAAAGAAATGTGTTTCCTACTCATACGGACCATATGTAGTTCAACTCTGCTTTTGAAATTGATCCAAACGACAGCTCTTCTTACATAAATCCTCTTTAGTTAATAGTGAGAATAGCGTAGCGTTCGTGAACTGCGAAAAAACATTTGAGCCCAAAATTCACTGGGTCTACCAGAACTGAACTCTTGCTTGTAGAAAAACACAGATCCTGGGTTTCAATCCCGTTTCTGAAGGGAAATTCAGACCAGAATTCTCATCCCTGAAAAATACTCTGTTTTAAGGCATGAATCATCCTCTTATTTCCAGGGTCTCAAATAAAGTAAGAACCATGAGCATGCCAAGAAAAAAAGAACTTTGTTTCCTACTCATACGGACCATATGTAGTTCAACTCTGCTTATGAAACTGAAACAAACCACAGCTCCTCTTACATAAATGCTCTTTAGTTTACAGTGAGAATCGGTTTGAGTTGGTGAACTGCGAAAAATCATTTGAGCCCAAAATTCACTGAGTTTACCAAAAATGAACTCTTGCTTGTAGGAAGACACAGGTCCTGTGGTTTAACTCCGTTTCTGAAGGGAAATTCAGACCAGTGTTCTCATCCATGAAACACACTCTGTTTTCACACAAGAAGCAAGCTCTTCTTTCCAGAGCTCTAATACATTAAGAACCATGAGCATACCCAGGAAAAAAGAATTGTGTTTCCTACTCATACGGACCATATGTAGTTCAACTCTGCTTATGAAACTGAAACAAACCACAGCTCCTCTTACATAAATGCTCTTTAGTTTACAGTGAGAATCAGTTTGAGTTGGTGAACTGTGAAAAATCATTTGAGCCCAAAATTCAATGGGTTTACCAGAAATGAACTCTTGCTTGTGGGAAGACACAGATCCTGGGGTTCACTCCGTTTCTGAAGGGAAATTCAGACCAGTGTTCTCATTCATGAAACACACTCTGTTTTCACCCAAGAAGCAAGCTCTTCTTTCCAGCAGCTCTAATACATCAAGAACCATGAGCATGCCCAGAAAAAAAGAAATGTGTTTCCTACTCATACGGACCATATTTAGTTCAACTCTGCTTTTGAAACTGATCCAAACGACAGCTCCTCTTACATAAATCCTCTTTAGTTAATAGTGAGAATAGCTTAGCGTTCGTGAAGTGCGAAAAAACATTTGAGCCCAAAATTCACTGGGTTTACCAGAACTGAACTCTTGCTTGTAGAAAAACACAGAATCTGGGTTTTAATCCCGTTTCTGAAGGGAAATTCAGACCAGAATTCTCATCCCTGAAAAATACTCTGTTTTAAGTCATGAATCATCCTCTTATTTCCAGGGTCTCAAATAAAGTAAGAACCATGAGCATGCCAAGAAAAAAAGAACTTTGTTTCCTACTCATACGGACCATATGTAGTTCAACTCTGCTTATGAAACTGAAACAAACCACAGCTCCTCTTACATAAATGCTCTTTAGTTTACAGTGAGAATCTGTTTGAGTTGGTGAACTGCGAAAAATCATTTGAGCCCAAAATTCACTGGGTTTACCAAAAATGAACTCTTGCTTGAAGGAAGACACAGGTCCTGTGGTTTAACTCCGTTTCTGAAGGGAAATTCAGACCAGTGTTCTCATCCATGAAACACACGCTGTTTTCACACAAGAGGCAAGCTCTTTTTTCGAGAGCTCTAATACATTAAGAACCATGAGCATACCCAGGAAAAAAGAATTGTGTTTCCTACTCATACGGACCATATGTAGTTCAACTCTGCTTATGAAACTGAAACAAACCACAGCTCCTCTTACATAAATGCTCTTTAGTTTACAGTGAGAATCAATTTGAGTTGGTGAACTGCGAAAAATCATTTGAGCCCAAAATTCACTGGGTTTACCAAAAATGAACTCTTGCTTGTGGGAAGACACAGATCCTGGGATTCACTCCGTTTCTGAAGGGAAATTCAGACCAGTGTTCTCATCAATGAAACACACTCTGCTTTCACCCAAGAAGCAAGCTCTTCTTTCCAGCGGCTTTAATACATCAAGAACCATGAGCATAACCAGAAAAAAAGAAATGTGTTTCCTACTATTACGGACCATATGTAGTTCAACTCTGCTTTTAAAACTGATCCAAACGACAGGTCCTCTTACATAAATCCTCTTTAGTTAATAGTGAGAATAGCTTAGCGTTCGTGAACTGCGAAAAAACATTTGAGCCCAAAATTCCCTGGGTTTACCAGAACTGAACTCTTGCTTGTAGAAAAACACAGATCCTGGGTTTTAATCCCGTTTCTGAAGGGAAATTCAGACCAGAATTCTCATCCCTGAAAAATACTCTGTTTTAATGCCAGAAGCAAGCTCTTCTTTCCACCGTCTACAATAGAGCAAGAACCATGAGCATGACAAAAAAAAAGAACTGTGTTTCCTACTCATATGGACCATATGTAGTTCAAATCTTCCTATGAAACTGAAACAAACCACAGCTCCTCTTACATAAATGTTCTTTAGTTAATCCTGAGAATAGCTTTGGGTTCGTGAACTGTGTAAAATCATTTGAGCCCAAAATTCACTGGGTTTACCAAAAATGAAATCTTGCTTGTGGGAAGACACAGATCCTGGGGTTCACTCCGTTTCTGAAGGGAAATTCAGACCAGTGGTCTCATCCATGAAACACATTCTGTTTTCACACAAGAAGCAAGCTCTTCTTTCCAGCGGCTCTAATACATCAAGAACCATGAGCATACCCAGGAAAAAAGAATTGTGTTTCCTACTCATACGGACAATATGTAGTTCATCTCGGCTTATGTAACTGATATAAACCACAGCTCCTCTTACATAAATGCTCTTTAGTTAATAGTGAGAATCATGTTGGGTTGGTGAACTGCGAAAAATCATTTGAGCCCAAAATTCACTGGGTTTCCCAGAAATGAACTCTTGCTTTTAGGAATAGACTGGTCCTGTGGTTTAACTCCATTTCTGAAGGGAAATTCAGAAAAGAATTCTCATCCCTGAAAAACACTCTGCTTTAAGGCACGAATCATCCCCTTCTTTCCAGCGTCTCCAATACAGTAAGAACCATGAGCATGCCCAGAAAAAAAGAACCGTGTTTCCTACTCTTACAGACCATATGTACTTCAACTCTGCTCATGAATTGATACAGACCACAGCTCCTCTTACATAAATGCTCTTTAGTTAACAGTGAGAATCAGTTTGGGTTGGTGAACTGCGAAAAATCATTTGCGCCCAAAATTCACTTGGTTTACCAGAAATGAACTCTTGCTTGTAGGAAGACACAGATCCTGTGGTTTAACTCCGTTTCTGAAGGCAAATTTTGACCAGAGTTCTCATCCCTGAAAAACACTCTGTTTTAAGGCAAGAATCATCCTCTTCTTTCCAGCGTCTTCAATACAGTAAGAAATATGAGCATGCCCAGAAAAAAAGAACTGTGATTCCTGCTCATACGGACCATATGTAGTTCAACTCAGTTTATGAAACTGATACAAACCATAGCTCCTTTTACATAAATGCTCTTTAGTTAATAGTGTTAATAGCATAGGGTTCCTGAACTGCGAAAAATCATTTGAGCCCAAAATTCACTGGGTTTACCAGAACTGAACTCTTGCTTGTAGAAAAACACAGATCCTAGGTTTTAATCCCGTTTCTGAAGGGAAATTCAGACCAGAATTCTCATCCCTGAAAAATACTGTGTTTTAATGCAAGAAGCAAGCTCTTCTTTCCACCGTCTACAATAGAGCAAGAACCATGAGCATGCCAAGAAAAAAAGAACTGTGTTTCCTACTCATACGGACCATATGTAGTTCAAATCTTCTTATGAAACTGAAACAAACCACAGCTCCTCTTACATAAATGTTCTTTAGTTAATACTGAGAATAGCTTTGGGTTCGTGAACTGTGTAAAATCATTTAAGCCCAAAATTCACTGGGTTTACCAAAAATGAACTCTTGCTTGTGGGAAGACACAGATCCTGGGGTTCACTCCGTTTCTGAAGGGAAATTCAGACCAGTGGTCTCATCCATGAAACACATTCTGTTTTCACACAAGAAGCAAGCTCTTCTTTCCAGCGGCTCTAATACATCAAGAACCATGAGCATACCCAGGAAAAAAGAATTGTGTTTCCTACTCATACGGACAATATGTAGTTCATCTCGGCTTATGTAACTGATATAAACCACAGCTCCTCTTACATAAATGCTCTTTAGTTAATAGTGAGAATCATGTTGGGTTGGTGAACTGCGAAAAATCATTTGAGCCCAAAATTCACTAGGTTTCCCAGAAATGAACTCTTGCTTGTAGGAATAGACTGGTCCTGTGGTTTAACTCCATTTCTGAAGGGAAATTCAGAAAAGAATTCTCATCCCTGAAAAACACTCTGCTTTAAGGCACGAATCATCCCCTTCTTTCCAGCGTCTCCAATACAGTAAGAACCATGAGCATGCCCAGAAAAAAAGAACCGTGTTTCCTACTCATACAGACCATATGTACTTCAACTCTGCTCATGAATTGATACAGACCACAGCTCCTCTTACATAAATGCTCTTTAGTTAACAGTGAGAATCAGTTTGGGTTGGTGAACTGCGAAAAATCATTTGCACCCAAAATTCACTTGGTTTACCAGAAATGAACTCTTGCTTGTAGGAAGACACAGATCCTGTGGTTTAACTCCGTTTCTGAAGGCAAATTCTGACCAGAGTTCTCATCCCTGAAAAACACTCTGTTTTAAGGCAAGAATCATCCTCTTCTTTCCAGCGTCTTCAATATAGTAAGAAACATGAGCATGCCCAGAAAAAAAGAACTGTGATTCCTGCTCATACGGACCATATGTAGTTCAACTCAGTTTATGAAACTGATACAAACCACAGCTCCTTTTACATGAATGCTCTTTAGTTAATAGTGTTAATAGCGTAGGGTTCCTGAACTGCAAAAAATCATTTGAGCCCAAAATTCACTGGGTTTACCAGAACTGAACTCTTGCTTGTAGAAAAACACAGATCCTAGGTTTTAATCCCGTTTCTGAAGGGAAATTCAGACCAGAATTCTCATCCCTGAAAAATACTCTGTTTTAATGCAAGAAGCAAGCTCTTCTTTCAACCGTCTACAATAGAGCAAGAACCATGAGCATGCCAAGAAAAAAAGAACTGTGTTTCCTACTCATACGGACCATATGTAGTTCAAATCTTCTTATGAAACTGAAACAAACCACAGCTCCTCTTACATAAATGTTCTTTAGTTAATACTGAGAATAGCTTTGGGTTCGTGAACTGTGTAAAATCATTTGAGCCCAAAATTCACTGGGTTTACCAAAAATGAAATCTTGCTTGTGGGAAGACACAGATCCTGGGGTTCACTCCGTTTCTGAAGGGAAATTCAGACCAGTGGTCTCATCCATGAAACACATTCTGTTTTCACACAAGAAGCAAGCTCTTCTTTCCAGCGGCTCTAATACATCAAGAACCATGAGCATACCCAGGAAAAAAGAATTGTGTTTCCTACTCATACGGACAATATGTAGTTCATCTCGGCTTATGTAACTGATATAAACCACAGCTCCTCTTACATAAATGCTCTTTAGTTAATAGTGAGAATCATGTTGGGTTGGTGAACTGCGAAAAATCATTTGAGCCCAAAATTCACTGGGTTTCCCAGAAATGAACTCTTGCTTGTAGGAATAGACTGGTCCTGTGGTTTAACTCCATTTCTGAAGGGAAATTCAGAAAAGAATTCTCATCCCTGAAAAACACTCTGCTTTAAGGCACGAATCATCCCCTTCTTTCCAGCGTCTCCAATACAGTAAGAACCATGAGCATGCCCAGAAAAAAAGAACCGTGTTTCCTACTCTTACAGACCATATGTACTTCAACTCTGCTCATGAATTGATACAGACCACAGCTCCTCTTACATAAATGCTCTTTAGTTAACAGTGAGAATCAGTTTGGGTTGGTGAACTGCGAAAAATCATTTGCGCCCAAAATTCACTTGGTTTACCAGAAATGAACTCTTGCTTGTAGGAAGACACAGATCCTGTGGTTTAACTCCGTTTCTGAAGGCAAATTTTGACCAGAGTTCTCATCCCTGAAAAACACTCTGTTTTAAGGCAAGAATCATCCTCTTCTTTCCAGCGTCTTCAATACAGTAAGAAATATGAGCATGCCCAGAAAAAAAGAACTGTGATTCCTGCTCATACGGACCATATGTAGTTCAACTCAGTTTATGAAACTGATACAAACCACAGCTCCTTTTACATAAATGCTCTTTAGTTAATAGTGTTAATAGCGTAGGGTTCCTGAACTGCGAAAAATCATTTGAGCCCAAAATTCACTGGGTTTACCAGAACTGAACTCTTGCTTGTAGAAAAACACAGATCCTAGGTTTTAATCCCGTTTCTGAAGGGAAATTCAGACCAGAATTCTCATCCCTGAAAAATACTGTGTTTTAATGCAAGAAGCAAGCTCTTCTTTCCACCGTCTACAATAGAGCAAGAACCATGAGCATGCCAAGAAAAAAAGAACTGTGTTTCCTACTCATACGGACCATATGTAGTTCAAATCTTCTTATGAAACTGAAACAAACCACAGCTCCTCTTACATAAATGTTCTTTAGTTAATACTGAGAATAGCTTTGGGTTCGTGAACTGTGTAAAATCATTTAAGCCCAAAATTCACTGGGTTTACCAAAAATGAACTCTTGCTTGTGGGAAGACACAGATCCTGGGGTTCACTCCGTTTCTGAAGGGAAATTCAGACCAGTGGTCTCATCCATGAAACACATTCTGTTTTCACACAAGAAGCAAGCTCTTCTTTCCAGCGGCTCTAATACATCAAGAACATTGAGCATACCCAGGAAAAAAGAATTGTGTTTCCTACTCATACGGACAATATGTAGTTCATCTCGGCTTATGTAACTGATATAAACCACAGCTCCTCTTACATAAATGCTCTTGAGTTAATAGTGAGAATCATGTTGGGTTGGTGAACTGCGAAAAATCATTTGAGCCCAAAATTCACTAGGTTTCCCAGAAATGAACTCTTGCTTGTAGGAATAGACTGGTCCTGTGGTTTAACTCCATTTCTGAAGGGAAATTCAGAAAAGAATTCTCATCCCTGAAAAACACTCTGCTTTAAGGCACGAATCATCCCCTTCTTTCCAGCGTCTCCAATACAGTAAGAACCATGAGCATGCCCAGAAAAAAAGAACCGTGTTTCCTACTCATACAGACCATATGTACTTCAACTCTGCTCATGAATTGATACAGACCACAGCTCCTCTTACATAAATGCTCTTTAGTTAACAGTGAGAATCAGTTTGGGTTGGTGAACTGCGAAAAATCATTTGCGCCCAAAATTCACTTGGTTTACCAGAAATGAACTCTTGCTTGTAGGAAGACACAGATCCTGTGGTTTAACTCCGTTTCTGAAGGCAAATTCTGACCAGAGTTCTCATCCCTGAAAAACACTCTGTTTTAAGGCAAGAATCATCCTCTTCTTTCCAGCGTCTTCAATATAGTAAGAAACATGAGCATGCCCAGAAAAAAAGAACTGTGATTCCTGCTCATACGGACCATATGTAGTTCAACTCAGTTTATGAAACTGATACAAACCACAGCTCCTTTTACATGAATGCTCTTTAGTTAATAGTGTTAATAGCGTAGGGTTCCTGAACTGCAAAAAATCATTTGAGCCCAAAATTCACTGGGTTTACCAGAACTGAACTCTTGCTTGTAGAAAAACACAGATCCTAGGTTTTAATCCCGTTTCTGAAGGGAAATTCAGACCAGAATTCTCATCCCTGAAAAATACTCTGTTTTAATGCAAGAAGCAAGCTCTTCTTTCAACCGTCTACAATAGAGCAAGAACCATGAGCATGCCAAGAAAAAAAGAACTGTGTTTCCTACTCATACGGACCATATGTAGTTCAAATCTTCTTATGAAACTGAAACAAACCACAGCTCCTCTTACATAAATGTTCTTTAGTTAATACTGAGAATAGCTTTGGGTTCGTGAACTGTGTAAAATCATTTGAGCCCAAAATTCACTGGGTTTACCAAAAATGAAATCTTGCTTGTGGTAAGACACAGATCCTGGGGTTCACTCCGTTTCTGAAGGGAAATTCAGACCAGTGGTCTCATCCATGAAACACATTCTGTTTTCACACAAGAAGCAAGCTCTTCTTTCCAGCGGCTCTAATACATCAAGAACCATGAGCATACCCAGGAAAAAAGAATTGTGTTTCCTACTCATACGGACAATATGTAGTTCATCTCGGCTTATGTAACTGATATAAACCACAGCTCCTCTTACATAAATGCTCTTTAGTTAATAGTGAGAATCATGTTGGGTTGGTGAACTGCGAAAAATCATTTGAGCCCAAAATTCACTGGGTTTCCCAGAAATGAACTCTTGCTTTTAGGAATAGACTGGTCCTGTGGTTTAACTCCATTTCTGAAGGGAAATTCAGAAAAGAATTCTCATCCCTGAAAAACACTCTGCTTTAAGGCACGAATCATCCCCTTCTTTCCAGCGTCTCCAATACAGTAAGAACCATGAGCATGCCCAGAAAAAAAGAACCGTGTTTCCTACTCTTACAGACCATATGTACTTCAACTCTGCTCATGAATTGATACAGACCACAGCTCCTCTTACATAAATGCTCTTTAGTTAACAGTGAGAATCAGTTTGGGTTGGTACTGCGAAAAATCATTTGCGCCCAAAATTCACTTGGTTTACCAGAAATGAACTCTTGCTTGTAGGAAGACACAGATCCTGTGGTTTAACTCCGTTTCTGAAGGCAAATTTTGACCAGAGTTCTCATCCCTGAAAAACACTCTGTTTTAAGGCAAGAATCATCCTCTTCTTTCCAGCTTCTTCAATACAGTAAGAAATATGAGCATGCCCAGAAAAAAAGAACTGTGATTCCTGCTCATACGGACCATATGTAGTTCAACTCAGTTTATGAAACTGATACAAACCACAGCTCCTTTTACATAAATGCTCTTTAGTTAATAGTGTTAATAGCGTAGGGTTCCTGAACTGCGAAAAATCATTTGAGCCCAAAATTCACTGGGTTTACCAGAACTGAACTCTTGCTTGTAGAAAAACACAGATCCTAGGTTTTAATCCCGTTTCTGAAGGGAAATTCAGACCAGAATTCTCATCCCTGAAAAATACTGTGTTTTAATGCAAGAAGCAAGCTCTTCTTTCCACCGTCTACAATAGAGCAAGAACCATGAGCATGCCAAGAAAAAAAGAACTGTGTTTCCTACTCATACGGACCATATGTAGTTCAAATCTTCTTATGAAACTGAAACAAACCACAGCTCCTCTTACATAAATGTTCTTTAGTTAATACTGAGAATAGCTTTGGGTTCGTGAACTGTGTAAAATCATTTAAGCCCAAAATTCACTGGGTTTACCAAAAATGAACTCTTGCTTGTGGGAAGACACAGATCCTGGGGTTCACTCCGTTTCTGAAGGGAAATTCAGACCAGTGGTCTCATCCATGAAACACATTCTGTTTTCACACAAGAAGCAAGCTCTTCTTTCCAGCGGCTCTAATACATCAAGAACATTGAGCATACCCAGGAAAAAAGAATTGTGTTTCCTACTCATACGGACAATATGTAGTTCATCTCGGCTTATGTAACTGATATAAACCACAGCTCCTCTTACATAAATGCTCTTGAGTTAATAGTGAGAATCATGTTGGGTTGGTGAACTGCGAAAAATCATTTGAGCCCAAAATTCACTAGGTTTCCCAGAAATGAACTCTTGCTTGTAGGAATAGACTGGTCCTGTGGTTTAACTCCATTTCTGAAGGGAAATTCAGAAAAGAATTCTCATCCCTGAAAAACACTCTGCTTTAAGGCACGAATCATCCCCTTCTTTCCAGCGTCTCCAATACAGTAAGAACCATGAGCATGCCCAGAAAAAAAGAACCGTGTTTCCTACTCATACAGACCATATGTACTTCAACTCTGCTCATGAATTGATACAGACCACAGCTCCTCTTACATAAATGCTCTTTAGTTAACAGTGAGAATCAGTTTGGGTTGGTGAACTGCGAAAAATCATTTGCGCCCAAAATTCACTTGGTTTACCAGAAATGAACTCTTGCTTGTAGGAAGACACAGATCCTGTGGTTTAACTCCGTTTCTGAAGGCAAATTCTGACCAGAGTTCTCATCCCTGAAAAACACTCTGTTTTAAGGCAAGAATCATCCTCTTCTTTCCAGCGTCTTCAATATAGTAAGAAACATGAGCATGCCCAGAAAAAAAGAACTGTGATTCCTGCTCATACGGACCATATGTAGTTCAACTCAGTTTATGAAACTGATACAAACCACAGCTCCTTTTACATGAATGCTCTTTAGTTAATAGTGTTAATAGCGTAGGGTTCCTGAACTGCAAAAAATCATTTGAGCCCAAAATTCACTGGGTTTACCAGAACTGAACTCTTGCTTGTAGAAAAACACAGATCCTAGGTTTTAATCCCGTTTCTGAAGGGAAATTCAGACCAGAATTCTCATCCCTGAAAAATACTCTGTTTTAATGCAAGAAGCAAGCTCTTCTTTCAACCGTCTACAATAGAGCAAGAACCATGAGCATGCCAAGAAAAAAAGAACTGTGTTTCCTACTCATACGGACCATATGTAGTTCAAATCTTCTTATGAAACTGAAACAAACCACAGCTCCTCTTACATAAATGTTCTTTAGTTAATACTGAGAATAGCTTTGGGTTCGTGAACTGTGTAAAATCATTTGAGCCCAAAATTCACTGGGTTTACCAAAAATGAAATCTTGCTTGTGGTAAGACACAGATCCTGGGGTTCACTCCGTTTCTGAAGGGAAATTCAGACCAGTGGTCTCATCCATGAAACACATTCTGTTTTCACACAAGAAGCAAGCTCTTCTTTCCAGCGGCTCTAATACATCAAGAACCATGAGCATACCCAGGAAAAAAGAATTGTGTTTCCTACTCATACGGACAATATGTAGTTCATCTCGGCTTATGTAACTGATATAAACCACAGCTCCTCTTACATAAATGCTCTTTAGTTAATAGTGAGAATCATGTTGGGTTGGTGAACTGCGAAAAATCATTTGAGCCCAAAATTCACTGGGTTTCCCAGAAATGAACTCTTGCTTTTAGGAATAGACTGGTCCTGTGGTTTAACTCCATTTCTGAAGGGAAATTCAGAAAAGAATTCTCATCCCTGAAAAACACTCTGCTTTAAGGCACGAATCATCCCCTTCTTTCCAGCGTCTCCAATACAGTAAGAACCATGAGCATGCCCAGAAAAAAAGAACCGTGTTTCCTACTCTTACAGACCATATGTACTTCAACTCTGCTCATGAATTGATACAGACCACAGCTCCTCTTACATAAATGCTCTTTAGTTAACAGTGAGAATCAGTTTGGGTTGGTACTGCGAAAAATCATTTGCGCCCAAAATTCACTTGGTTTACCAGAAATGAACTCTTGCTTGTAGGAAGACACAGATCCTGTGGTTTAACTCCGTTTCTGAAGGCAAATTTTGACCAGAGTTCTCATCCCTGAAAAACACTCTGTTTTAAGGCAAGAATCATCCTCTTCTTTCCAGCGTCTTCAATACAGTAAGAAATATGAGCATGCCCAGAAAAAAAGAACTGTGATTCCTGCTCATACGGACCATATGTAGTTCAACTCAGTTTATGAAACTGATACAAACCACAGCTCCTTTTACATAAATGCTCTTTAGTTAATAGTGTTAATAGCGTAGGGTTCCTGAACTGCGAAAAATCATTTGAGCCCAAAATTCACTGGGTTTACCAGAACTGAACTCTTGCTTGTAGAAAAACACAGATCCTAGGTTTTAATCCCGTTTCTGAAGGGAAATTCAGACCAGAATTCTCATCCCTGAAAAATACTGTGTTTTAATGCAAGAAGCAAGCTCTTCTTTCCACCATCTACAATAGAGCAAGAACCATGAGCATGCCAAGAAAAAAAGAACTGTGTTTCCTACTCATACGGACCATATGTAGTTCAAATCTTCTTATGAAACTGAAACAAACCACAGCTCCTCTTACATAAATGTTCTTTAGTTAATACTGAGAATAGCTTTGGGTTCGTGAACTGTGTAAAATCATTTAAGCCCAAAATTCACTGGGTTTACCAAAAATGAACTCTTGCTTGTGGGAAGACACAGATCCTGGGGTTCACTCCGTTTCTGAAGGGAAATTCAGACCAGTGGTCTCATCCATGAAACACATTCTGTTTTCACACAAGAAGCAAGCTCTTCTTTCCAGCGGCTCTAATACATCAAGAACCATGAGCATACCCAGGAAAAAAGAATTGTGTTTCCTACTCATACGGACAATATGTAGTTCATCTCGGCTTATGTAACTGATATAAACCACAGCTCCTCTTACATAAATGCTCTTTAGTTAATAGTGAGAATCATGTTGGGTTGGTGAACTGCGAAAAATCATTTGAGCCCAAAATTCACTAGGTTTCCCAGAAATGAACTCTTGCTTGTAGGAATAGACTGGTCCTGTGGTTTAACTCCATTTCTGAAGGGAAATTCAGAAAAGAATTCTCATCCCTGAAAAACACTCTGCTTTAAGGCACGAATCATCCCCTTCTTTCCAGCGTCTCCAATACAGTAAGAACCATGAGCATGCCCAGAAAAAAAGAACCGTGTTTCCTACTCATACAGACCATATGTACTTCAACTCTGCTCATGAATTGATACAGACCACAGCTCCTCTTACATAAATGCTCTTTAGTTAACAGTGAGAATCAGTTTGGGTTGGTGAACTGCGAAAAATCATTTGCGGCCAAAATTCACTTGGTTTACCAGAAATGAACTCTTGCTTGTAGGAAGACACAGATCCTGTGGTTTAACTCCGTTTCTGAAGGCAAATTCTGACCAGAGTTCTCATCCCTGAAAAACACTCTGTTTTAAGGCAAGAATCATCCTCTTCTTTCCAGCGTCTTCAATATAGTAAGAAACATGAGCATGCCCAGAAAAAAAGAACTGTGTTTCCTACTCATACGGACCATATGTAGTTCAAATCTTCTTATGAAACTGAAACAAACCACAGCTCCTCTTACATAAATGTTCTTTAGTTAATACTGAGAATAGCTTTGGGTTCGTGAACTGTGTAAAATCATTTAAGCCCAAAATTCACTGGGTTTACCAAAAATGAACTCTTGCTTGTGGGAAGACACAGATCCTGGGGTTCACTCCGTTTCTGAAGGGAAATTCAGACCAGTGGTCTCATCCATGAAACACATTCTGTTTTCACACAAGAAGCAAGCTCTTCTTTCCAGCGGCTCTAATACATCAAGAACCATGAGCATACCCAGGAAAAAAGAATTGTGTTTCCTACTCATACGGACAATATGTAGTTCATCTCGGCTTATGTAACTGATATAAACCACAGCTCCTCTTACATAAATGCTCTTTAGTTAATAGTGAGAATCATGTTGGGTTGGTGAACTGCGAAAAATCATTTGAGCCCAAAATTCACTAGGTTTCCCAGAAATGAACTCTTGCTTGTAGGAATAGACTGGTCCTGTGGTTTAACTCCATTTCTGAAGGGAAATTCAGAAAAGAATTCTCATCCCTGAAAAACACTCTGCTTTAAGGCACGAATCATCCCCTTCTTTCCAGCGTCTCCAATACAGTAAGAACCATGAGCATGCCCAGAAAAAAAGAACCGTGTTTCCTACTCATACAGACCATATGTACTTCAACTCTGCTCATGAATTGATACAGACCACAGCTCCTCTTACATAAATGCTCTTTAGTTAACAGTGAGAATCAGTTTGGGTTGGTGAACTGCGAAAAATCATTTGCGGCCAAAATTCACTTGGTTTACCAGAAATGAACTCTTGCTTGTAGGAAGACACAGATCCTGTGGTTTAACTCCGTTTCTGAAGGCAAATTCTGACCAGAGTTCTCATCCCTGAAAAACACTCTGTTTTAAGGCAAGAATCATCCTCTTCTTTCCAGCGTCTTCAATATAGTAAGAAACATGAGCATGCCCAGAAAAAAAGAACTGTGATTCCTGCTCATACGGACCATATGTAGTTCAACTCAGTTTATGAAACTGATACAAACCACAGCTCCTTTTACATGAATGCTCTTTAGTTAATAGTGTTAATAGCGTAGGGTTCCTGAACTGCAAAAAATCATTTGAGCCCAAAATTCACTGGGTTTACCAGAACTGAACTCTTGCTTGTAGAAAAACACAGATCCTAGGTTTTAATCCCGTTTCTGAAGGGAAATTCAGACCAGAATTCTCATCCCTGAAAAATACTCTGTTTTAATGCAAGAAGCAAGCTCTTCTTTCAACCGTCTACAATAGAGCAAGAACCATGAGCATGCCAAGAAAAAAAGAACTGTGTTTCCTACTCATACGGACCATATGTAGTTCAAATCTTCTTATGAAACTGAAACAAACCACAGCTCCTCTTACATAAATGTTCTTTAGTTAATACTGAGAATAGCTTTGGGTTCGTGAACTGTGTAAAATCATTTGAGCCCAAAATTCACTGGGTTTACCAGAAATGACTCTTTCTTGTGGGAAGACACAGATCCTGGGATTCACTCCGTTTCTGAAGGGAAATTCAGACCAGTGTTCTCATCCATGAAACACACTCTGTTTTCACCCAAGAAGCAAGCTCTTCTTACAGGGGCTCTAATACATCAAGAACCATAAGCATGCCCAGAAAAAAAGAAATGTGTTTCCTACTCATACGGACCATATGTAGTTCAACTCTGCTTTTGAAACTGATCCAAACGACAGCTCCTCTTACATAAATCCTCTTTAGTTAATAGTGAGAATAGCTTAGCGTTCGTGAACTGCGAACAAACATTTGAGCCCAAAATTCACTGTGTTTACCAGAACTGAACTCTTGCTTGTAGGAAGACACAGATCCTGGATTTTAACTCCGTTACTAAAGGGAAATTCAGACCAGAATTCTCATCCCTGAAAAATACTCTGTTTTAATGCAAGAAGCAAGCTCTTCTTTCCACCGTCTACAATAGAGCAAGAACCATGAGCATGCCAAGAAAAAAAGAACAGTGTTTCCTACTCATACGGACCATATGTAGTTCAAATCTTCTTATGAAACTGAAACAAACCACAGCTCCTCTTACATAAATGTTCTTTAGTTAATACTGAGGATAGCTTTGGGTTCGTGAACTGTGTAAAATCATTTGAGCCCAAAATTGAATGGGTTTACCAGAAATGAACTCTTGCTTGTGGGAAGACACAGATCCTGGGGTTCACTCCGTTTATGAAGGGAAATTCAGACCAGTGTTCTCATCCATGAAACACACTCTGTTTTCACCCAAGAAGCAAGCTCTTCTTTCCAGTGGCTCTAATACATCAAGAACCATGAGCATGCCCAGAAAAAAAGAAATGTGTTTCCTACTCATACGGACCATATGTAGTTCAACTCTGCTTTTGAAATTGATCCAAACGACAGCTCTTCTTACATAAATCCTCTTTAGTTAATAGTGAGAATAGCGTAGCGTTCGTGAACTGCGAAAAAACATTTGAGCCCAAAATTCACTGGGTCTACCAGAACTGAACTCTTGCTTGTAGAAAAACACAGATCCTGGGTTTCAATCCCGTTTCTGAAGGGAAATTCAGACCAGAATTCTCATCCCTGAAAAATACTCTGTTTTAAGGCATGAATCATCCTCTTATTTCCAGGGTCTCAAATAAAGTAAGAACCATGAGCATGCCAAGAAAAAAAGAACTTTGTTTCCTACTCATACGGACCATATGTAGTTCAACTCTGCTTATGAAACTGAAACAAACCACAGCTCCTCTTACATAAATGCTCTTTAGTTTACAGTGAGAATCGGTTTGAGTTGGTGAACTGCAAAAAATCATTTGAGCCCAAAATTCACTGAGTTTACCAAAAATGAACTCTTGCTTGTAGGAAGACACAGGTCCTGTGGTTTAACTCCGTTTCTGAAGGGAAATTCAGACCAGTGTTCTCATCCATGAAACACACTCTGTTTTCACACAAGAAGCAAGCTCTTCTTTCCAGAGCTCTAATACATTAAGAACCATGAGCATACACAGGAAAAAAGAATTGTGTTTCCTACTCATACGGACCATATGTAGTTCAACTCTGCTTATGAAACTGAAACAAACCACAGCTCCTCTTACATAAATGCTCTTTAGTTTACAGTGAGAATCAGTTTGAGTTGGTGAACTGTGAAAAATCATTTGAGCCCAAAATTCAATGGGTTTACCAGAAATGAACTCTTGCTTGTGGGAAGACACAGATCCTGGGGTTCACTCCGTTTCTGAAGGGAAATTCAGACCAGTGTTCTCATTCATGAAACACACTCTGTTTTCACCCAAGAAGCAAGCTCTTCTTTCCAGCAGCTCTAATACATCAAGAACCATGAGCATGCCCAGAAAAAAAGAAATGTGTTTCCTACTCATAGGGACCATATTTAGTTCAACTCTGCTTTTGAAACTGATCCAAACGACAGCTCCTCTTACATAAATCCTCTTTAGTTAATAGTGAGAATAGCTTAGCGTTCGTGAAGTGCGAAAAAACATTTGAGCCCAAAATTCACTGGGTTTACCAGAACTGAACTCTTGCTTGTAGAAAAACACAGAATCTGGGTTTTAATCCCGTTTCTGAAGGGAAATTCAGACCAGAATTCTCATCCCTGAAAAATACTCTGTTTTAAGTCATGAATCATCCTCTTATTTCCAGGGTCTCAAATAAAGTAAGAACCATGAGCATGCCAAGAAAAAAAGAACTTTGTTTCCTACTCATACGGACCATATGTAGTTCAACTCTGCTTATGAAACTGAAACAAACCACAGCTCCTCTTACATAAATGCTCTTTAGTTTACAGTGAGAATCGGTTTGAGTTGGTGAAGTGCGAAAAATCATTTGAGCCCAAAATTCACTGGGTTTACCAAAAATGAACTCTTGCTTGAAGGAAGACACAGGTCCTGTGGTTTAACTCCGTTTCTGAAGGGAAATTCAGACCAGTGTTCTCATCCATGAAACACACGCTGTTTTCACACAAGAAGCAAGCTCTTTTTTCCAGAGCTCTAATACATTAAGAACCATGAGCATACCCAGGAAAAAAGAATTGTGTTTCCTACTCATACGGACCATATGTAGTTCAACTCTGCTTATGAAACTGAAACAAACCACAGCTCCTCTTACATAAATGCTCTTTAGTTTACAGTGAGAATCAGTTTGAGTTGGTGAACTGCGAAAAATCATTTGAGCCCAAAATTCACTGGGTTACCAAAAATGAACTCTTGCTTGTGGGAAGACACAGATCCTGGGATTCACTCCGTTTCTGAAGGGAAATTCAGACCAGTGTTCTCATCAATGAAACACACTCTGCTTTCACCCAAGAAGCAAGCTCTTCTTTCCAGCGGCTTTAATACATCAAGAACCATGAGCATAACCAGAAAAAAATAAATGTGTTTCCTACTCATACGGACCATATGTAGTTCAACTCTGCTTTTAAAACTGATCCAAACGACAGGTCCTCTTACATAAATCCTCTTTAGTTAATAGTGAGAATAGCTTAGCGTTCGTGAAGTGCGAAAAATCATTTGAGCCCAAAATTCCCTGGGTTTACCAGAACTGAACTCTTGCTTGTAGAAAAACACAGATCCTGGGTTTTAATCCCGTTTCTGAAGGGAAATTCAGACCAGAATTCTCATCCCTGAAAAATACTCTGTTTTAATGCCAGAAGCAAGCTCTTCTTTCCACCGTCTACAATAGAGCAAGAACCATGAGCATGACAAAAAAAAAGAACTGTGTTTCCTACTCATATGGACCATATGTAGTTCAAATCTTCCTATGAAACTGAAACAAACCACAGCTCCTCTTACATAAATGTTCTTTAGTTAATCCTGAGAATAGCTTTGGGTTCGTGAACTGTGTAAAATCATTTGAGCCCAAAATTCACTGGGTTTACCAAAAATGAACTCTTGCTTGTAGGAAGACACAGGTCCTGTGGTTTAACTCCGTTTCTGAAGGGAAATTCAGACCAGTGTTCTCATCCATGAAACACACTCTGTTTTCACCCAAGAAGCAAGCTCTTCTTTACAGCGGCTCTAATACATCAAGAACCATGAGCATACCCAGGAAAAAAGAATTGTGTTTCCTACTCATACGGACAATATGTAGTTCATCTCGGCTTATGTAACTGATATAAACCACAGCTCCTCTTACATAAATGCTCTTTAGTTAATAGTGAGAATCATGTTGGGTTGGTGAACTGCGAAAAATTATTTGAGCCCAAAATTCACTGGGTTTCCCAGAAATGAACTCTTGCTTGTAGGAATAGACTGGTCCTGTGGTTTAACTCCATTTCTGAAGGGAAATTCAGAAAAGAATTCTCATCCCTGAAAAACACTCTGCTTTAAGGCACGAATCATCCCCTTCTTTCCAGCGTCTCCAATACAGTAAGAACCATGAGCATGCCCAGAAAAAAAGAACCGTGTTTCCTACTCATACAGACCATATGTACTTCAACTCTGCTCATGAATTGATACAGACCACAGCTCCTCTTACAGAAATGCTCTTTAGTTAACAGTGAGAATCAGTTTGGGTTGGTGAACTGCGAAAAATCATTTGCGGCCAAAATTCACTTGGTTTACCAGAAATGAACTCTTGCTTGTAGGAAGACACAGATCCTGTGGTTTAACTCCGTTTCTGAAGGCAAATTCTGACCAGAGTTCTCATCCCTGAAAAACACTCTGTTTTAAGGCAAGAATCATCCTCTTCTTTCCAGCGTCTTCAATATAGTAAGAAACATGAGCATGCCCAGAAAAAAAGAACTGTGATTCCTGCTCATACGGACCATATGTAGTTCAACTCAGTTTATGAAACTGATACAAACCACAGCTCCTTTTACATAAATGCTCTTTAGTTAACAGTGTTAATAGCGTAGGGTTCCTGAACTGCAAAAAATCATTTGAGCCCAAAATTCACTGGGTTTACCAGAACTGAACTCTTGCTTGTAGAAAAACACAGATCCTAGGTTTTAATCCCGTTTCTGAAGGGAAATTCAGACCAGAATTCTCATCCCTGAAAAATACTCTGTTTTAATGCAAGAAGCAAGCTCTTCTTTCAACCGTCTACAATAGAGCAAGAACCATGAGCATGCCAAGAAAAAAAGAACTTTGTTTCCTACTCATACGGACCATATGTAGTTCAACTCTGCTTATGAAACTGAAACAAACCACAACTCCTCTTACATAAATGCTATTTAGTTTACAGTGAGAATCGGTTTGAGTTGGTGAACTGCGAAAAATCATTTGAGCCCAAAATTCACTGAGTTTACCAAAAATGAACTCTTGCTTGTAGGAAGACACAGGTCCTGTGGTTTAACTCCGTTTCTGAAGGGAAATTCAGACCAGTGTTCTCATCCATGAAACACACTCTGTTTTCACACAAGAAGCAAGCTCTTCTTTCCAGAGCTCTAATACATTAAGAACCATGAGCATACACAGGAAAAAAGAATTGTGTTTCCTACTCATACGGACCATATGTAGTTCAACTCTGCTTATGAAACTGAAACAAACCACAGCTCCTCTTACATAAATGCTCTTTAGTTTACAGTGAGAATCAGTTTGAGTTGGTGAACTGTGAAAAATCATTTGAGCCCAAAATTCAATGGGTTTACCAGAAATGAACTCTTGCTTGTGGGAAGACACAGATCCTGGGGTTCACTCCGTTTCTGAAGGGAAATTCAGACCAGTGTTCTCATTCATGAAACACACTCTGTTTTCACCCAAGAAGCAAGCTCTTCTTTCCAGCAGCTCTAATACATCAAGAACCATGAGCATGCCCAGAAAAAAAGAAATGTGTTTCCTACTCATACGGACCATATTTAGTTCAACTCTGCTTTTGAAACTGATCCAAACGACAGCTCCTCTTACATAAATCCTCTTTAGTTAATAGTGAGAATAGCTTAGCGTTCGTGAAGTGCGAAAAAACATTTGAGCCCAAAATTCACTGGGTTTACCAGAACTGAACTCTTGCTTGTAGAAAAACACAGAATCTGGGTTTTAATCCCGTTTCTGAAGGGAAATTCAGACCAGAATTCTCATCCCTGAAAAATACTCTGTTTTAAGTCATGAATCATCCTCTTATTTCCAGGGTCTCAAATAAAGTAAGAACCATGAGCATGCCAAGAAAAAAAGAACTTTGTTTCCTACTCATACGGACCATATGTAGTTCAACTCTGCTTATGAAACTGAAACAAACCACAGCTCCTCTTACATAAATGTTCTTTAGTTAATACTGAGAATAGCTTTGGGTTCGTGAACTGTGTAAAATCATTTGAGCCCAAAATTCACTGGGTTTACCAGAAATGACTCTTTCTTGTGGGAAGACACAGATCCTGGGATTCACTCCGTTTCTGAAGGGAAATTCAGACCACTGTTCTCATCCATGAAACACACTCTGTTTTCACCCAAGAAGCAAGCTCTTCTTACAGGGGCTCTAATACATCAAAACCATAAGCATGCCCAGAAAAAAAGAAATGTGTTTCCTACTCATACGGACCATATGTAGTTCAACTCTGCTTTTGAAACTGATCCAAACGACAGCTCCTCTTACATAAATCCTCTTTAGTTAATAGTGAGAATAGCTTAGCGTTCGTGAACTGAGAACAAACATTTGAGCCCAAAATTCACTGTGTTTACCAGAACTGAACTCTTGCTTGTAGGAAGACACAGATCCTGGATTTTAACTCCGTTACTAAAGGGAAATTCAGACCAGAATTCTCATCCCTGAAAAATACTCTGTTTTAATGCAAGAAGCAAGCTCTTCTTTCCACCGTCTACAATAGAGCAAGAACCATGAGCATGCCAAGAAAAAAAGAACAGTGTTTCCTACTCATACGGACCATATGTAGTTCAAATCTTCTTATGAAACTGAAACAAACCACAGCTCCTCTTACATAAATGTTCTTTAGTTAATACTGAGGATAGCTTTGGGTTCGTGAACTGTGTAAAATCATTTGAGCCCAAAATTGAATGGGTTTACCAGAAATGAACTCTTGCTTGTGGGAAGACACAGATCCTGGGGTTCACTCCGTTTATGAAGGGAAATTCAGACCAGTGTTCTCATCCATGAAACACACTCTGTTTTCACCCAAGAAGCAAGCTCTTCTTTCCAGTGGCTCTAATACATCAAGAACCATGAGCATGCCCAGAAAAAAAGAAATGTGTTTCCTACTCATACGGACCATATGTAGTTCAACTCTGCTTTTGAAATTGATCCAAACGACAGCTCTTCTTACATAAATCCTCTTTAGTTAATAGTGAGAATAGCGTAGCGTTCGTGAACTGCGAAAAAACATTTGAGCCCAAAATTCACTGGGTCTACCAGAACTGAACTCTTGCTTGTAGAAAAACACAGATCCTGGGTTTCAATCCCGTTTCTGAAGGGAAATTCAGACCAGAATTCTCAACCCTGAAAAATACTCTGTTTTAAGGCATGAATCATCCTCTTATTTCCAGGGTCTCAAATAAAGTAAGAACCATGAGCATGCCAAGAAAAAAAGAACTTTGTTTCCTACTCATACGGACCATATGTAGTTCAACTCTGCTTATGAAACTGAAACAAACCACAGCTCCTCTTACATAAATGCTCTTTAGTTTACAGTGAGAATCGGTTTGAGTTGGTGAACTGCGAAAAATCATTTGAGCCCAAAATTCACTGAGTTTACCAAAAATGAACTCTTGCTTGTAGGAAGACACAGGTCCTGTGGTTTAACTCCGTTTCTGAAGGGAAATTCAGACCAGTGTTCTCATCCATGAAACACACTCTGTTTTCACACAAGAAGCAAGCTCTTCTTTCCAGAGCTCTAATACATTAAGAACCATGAGCATACACAGGAAAAAAGAATTGTGTTTCCTACTCATACGGACCATATGTAGTTCAACTCTGCTTATGAAACTGAAACAAACCACAGCTCCTCTTACATAAATGCTCTTTAGTTTACAGTGAGAATCAGTTTGAGTTGGTGAACTGTGAAAAATCATTTGAGCCCAAAATTCAATGGGTTTACCAGAAATGAACTCTTGCTTGTGGGAAGACACAGATCCTGGGGTTCACTCCGTTTCTGAAGGGAAATTCAGACCAGTGTTCTCATCAATGAAACACACTCTGCTTTCACCCAAGAAGCAAGCTCTTCTTTCCAGCGGCTTTAATACATCAAGAACCATGAGCATAACCAGAAAAAAATAAATGTGTTTCCTACTCATACGGACCATATGTAGTTCAACTCTGCTTTTAAAACTGATCCAAACGACAGATCCTCTTACATAAATCCTCTTTAGTTAATAGTGAGAATAGCTTAGCGTTCGTGAAGTGCGAAAAAACATTTGAGCCCAAAATTCCCTGGGTTTACCAGAACTGAACTCTTGCTTGTAGAAAAACACAGATCCTGGGTTTTAATCCCGTTTCTGAAGGGAAATTCAGACCAGAATTCTCATCCCTGAAAAATACTCTGTTTTAATGCCAGAAGCAAGCTCTTCTTTCCACCGTCTACAATAGAGCAAGAACCATGAGCATGACAAAAAAAAAGAACTGTGTTTCCTACTCATATGGACCATATGTAGTTCAAATCTTCCTATGAAACTGAAACAAACCACAGCTCCTCTTACATAAATGTTCTTTAGTTAATCCTGAGAATAGCTTTGGGTTCGTGAACTGTGTAAAATCATTTGAGCCCAAAATTCACTGGGTTTACCAAAAATGAACTCTTGCTTGTGGGAAGACACAGATCCTGGGGTTCACTCCGTTTCTGAAGGGAAATTCAGACCAGTGGTCTCATCCATGAAACACATTCTGTTTTCACACAAGAAGCAAGCTCTTCTTTCCAGCGGCTCTAATACATCAAGAACCATGAGCATACCCAGGAAAAAAGAATTGTGTTTCCTACTCATACGGACATTATGTAGTTCATCTCGGCTTATGTAACTGATATAAACCACAGCTCCTCTTACATAAATGCTCTTTAGTTAATAGTGAGAATCATGTTGGGTTGGTGAACTGCGAAAAATTATTTGAGCCCAAAATTCACTGGGTTTCCCAGAAATGAACTCTTGCTTGTAGGAATAGACTGGTCCTGTGGTTTAACTCCATTTCTGAAGGGAAATTCAGAAAAGAATTCTCATCCCTGAAAAACACTCTGCTTTAAGGCACGAATCATCCCCTTCTTTCCAGCGTCTCCAATACAGTAAGAACCATGAGCATGCCCAGAAAAAAAGAACCGTGTTTCCTACTCATACAGACCATATGTACTTCAACTCTGCTCATGAATTGATACAGACCACAGCTCCTCTTACAGAAATGCTCTTTAGTTAACAGTGAGAATCAGTTTGGGTTGGTGAACTGCGAAAAATCATTTGCGCCCAAAATTCACTTGGTTTACCAGAAATGAACTCTTGCTTGTAGGAAGACACAGATCCTGTGGTTTAACTCCGTTTCTGAAGGCAAATTCTGACCAGAGTTCTCATCCCTGAAAAACACTCTGTTTTAAGGCAAGAATCATCCTCTTCTTTCCAGCGTCTTCAATATAGTAAGAAACATGAGCATGCCCAGAAAAAAAGAACTGTGATTCCTGCTCATACGGACCATATGTAGTTCAACTCAGTTTATGAAACTGATACAAACCACAGCTGCTTTTACATAAATGCTCTTTAGTTAATAGTGTTAATAGCGTAGGGTTCCTGAACTGCGAAAAATCATTTGAGCCCAAAATTCACTGGGTTTACCAGAACTGAACTCTTGCTTGTAGAAAAACACAGATCCTAGGTTTTAATCCCGTTTCTGAAGGGAAATTCAGACCAGAATTCTCATCCCTGAAAAATACTCTGTTTTAATGCAAGAAGCAAGCTCTTCTTTCCAGCGGCTCTAATACATCAAGAACCATGAGCATACCCAGGAAAAAAGAATTGTGTTTCCTACTCATACGGACAATACGTAGTTCATCTCTGCTTATGTAACTGATATAAACCACAGCTCCTCTTACATAAATCCTCTTTAGTTAATAGTGAGAATAGCTTAGCGTTCGTGAACTGCGAACAAACATTTGAGCCCAAAATTCACTGGGTTTACCAGAACTGAACTCTTGCTTGTAGGAAGACACAGATCCTGGGTTTTAACTCCGTTACTAAAGGGAAATTCAGACCAGAATTCTCATCCCTGAAAAATACTCTGTTTTAATGCAAGAAGCAAGCTCTTCTTTCCACCGTCTACAATAGAGCAAGAACCATGAGCATGCCAAGAAAAAAAGAACAGTGTTTCCTACTCATACGGACCATATGTAGTTCAAATCTTCTTATGAAACTGAAACAAACCACAGCTCCTCTTACATAAATGTTCTTTAGTTAATACTGAGGATAGCTTTGGGTTCGTGAACTGTGTAAAATCATTTGAGCCCAAAATTGAATGGGTTTACCAGAAATGAACTCTTGCTTGTGGGAAGACACAGATCCTGGGGTTCACTCCGTTTCTGAAGGGAAATTCAGACCAGTGTGCTCATCCATGAAACACACTCTGTTTTCACCCAAGAAGCAAGCTCTTCTTTCCAGTGGCTCTAATACATCAAGAACCATGAGCATGCCCAGAAAAAAAGAAATGTGTTTCCTACTCATACGGACCATATGTAGTTCAACTCTGCTTTTGAAATTGATCCAAACGACAGCTCTTCTTACATAAATCCTCTTTAGTTAATAGTGAGAATAGCGTAGCGTTCGTGAACTGCGAAAAAACATTTGAGCCCAAAATTCACTGGGTCTACCAGAACTGAACTCTTGCTTGTAGAAAAACACAGATCCTGGGTTTCAATCCCGTTTCTGAAGGGAAATTCAGACCAGAATTCTCATCCCTGAAAAATACTCTGTTTTAAGGCATGAATCATCCTCTTATTTCCAGGGTCTCAAATAAAGTAAGAACCATGAGCATGCCAAGAAAAAAAGAACTTTGTTTCCTACTCATACGGACCATATGTAGTTCAACTCTGCTTATGAAACTGAAACAAACCACAGCTCCTCTTACATAAATGCTCTTTAGTTTACAGTGAGAATCGGTTTGAGTTGGTGAACTGCGAAAAATCATTTGAGCCCAAAATTCACTGAGTTTACCAAAAATGAACTCTTGCTTGTAGGAAGACACAGGTCCTGTGGTTTAACTCCGTTTCTGAAGGGAAATTCAGACCAGTGTTCTCATCCATGAAACACACTCTGTTTTCACACAAGAAGCAAGCTCTTCTTTCCAGAGCTCTAATACATTAAGAACCATGAGCATACCCAGGAAAAAAGAATTGTGTTTCCTACTCATACGGACCATATGTAGTTCAACTCTGCTTATGAAACTGAAACAAACCACAGCTCCTCTTACATAAATGCTCTTTAGTTTACAGTGAGAATCAGTTTGAGTTGGTGAACTGCGAAAAATCATTTGAGCCCAAAATTCACTGGGTTACCAAAAATGAACTCTTGCTTGTGGGAAGACACAGATCCTGGGATTCACTCCGTTTCTGAAGGGAAATTCAGACCAGTGTTCTCATCAATGAAACACACTCTGCTTTCACCCAAGAAGCAAGCTCTTCTTTCCAGCGGCTTTAATACATCAAGAACCATGAGCATAACCAGAAAAAAAGAAATGTGTTTCCTCCTCATACGGACCATATGTAGTTCAACTCTGCTTTTAAAACTGATCCAAACGACAGCTCCTCTTACATAAATCCTCTTTAGTTAATAGTGAGAATATCTTAGCGTTCGTGAACTGCGAAAAAACATTTGAGCCCAAAATTCACTGGGTTTACCAGAACTGAAGTCTTGCTTGTAGAAAAACACAGATCCTGGGTTTTAATCCCGTTTCTAAAGGGAAATTCAGACCAGAATTCTCATCCCTGAAAAATACTCTGTTTTAATGCAAGAAGCAAGCTCTTCTTTCCACCGTCTACAATAGAGCAAGAACCATGAGCATGCCAAGAAAAAAAGAACTGTGTTTCCTACTCATACGGACCATATGTAGTTCAAATCTTCTTATGAAACTGAAACAAACCACAGCTCCTCTTACATAAATGTTCTTTAGTTAATCCTGAGAATAGCTTTGGGTTCGTGAACTGTGCAAAATCATTTGAGCCCAAAATTCAATGGGTTTAACAGAAATGAACTCTTGCTTGTGGGAAGACACAGATCCTGGGGTTCACTCCGTTTCTGAAGGGAAATTCAGAACAGTGTTCTCATCCATGAAACACACTCTGTTTTCACCCAAGAAGCAAGCTCTTCTTACAGGGGCTCTAATACATCAAGAACCATAAGCATGCCCAGAAAAAAAGAAATGTGTTTCCTACTCATACGGACCATATGTAGTTCAACTCTGCTTTTGAAACTGATCCAAACGACAGCTCCTCTTACATAAATCCTCTTTAGTTAATAGTGAGAATAGCTTAGCGTTCGTGAACTGCGAACAAACATTTGAGCCCAAAATTCACTGTGTTTACCAGAACTGAACTCCTGCTTGTAGGAAGACACAGATCCTGGGTTTTAACTCCGTTACTAAAGGGAAATTCAGACCAGAATTCTCATCCCTGAAAAATACTCTGTTTTAATGCAAGAAGCAAGCTCTTCTTTCCACCGTCTACAATAGAGCAAGAACCATGAGCATGCCAAGAAAAAAAGAACAGTGTTTCCTACTCATACGGAATATATGTAGTTCAACTCTGCTTTTGAAACTGATCCAAACGACAGCTCCTCTTACATAAATCCTCTTTAGTTAATAGTGAGAATAGCTTAGCGTTCGTGAACTGCGAACAAACATTTGAGCCCAAAATTCACTGTGTTTACCAGAACTGAACTCTTGCTTGTAGGAAGACACAGATCCTGGATTTTAACTCCGTTACTAAAGGGAAATTCAGACCAGAATTCTCATCCCTGAAAAATACTCTGTTTTAATGCAAGAAGCAAGCTCTTCTTTCCACCGTCTACAATAGAGCAAGAACCATGAGCATGCCAAGAAAAAAAGAACAGTGTTTCCTACTCATACGGACCATATGTAGTTCAAATCTTCTTATGAAACTGAAACAAACCACAGCTCCTCTTACATAAATGTTCTTTAGTTAATACTGAGGATAGCTTTGGGTTCGTGAACTGTGTAAAATCATTTGAGCCCAAAATTGAATGGGTTTACCAGAAATGAACTCTTGCTTGTGGGAAGACACAGATCCTGGGGTTCACTCCGTTTATGAAGGGAAATTCAGACCAGTGTTCTCATCCATGAAACACACTCTGATTTCACCAAAGAAGCAAGCTCTTCTTTCCAGTGGCTCTAATACATCAAGAACCATGAGCATGCCCAGAAAAAAAGAAATGTGTTTCCTACTCATACGGACCATATGTAGTTCAACTCTGCTTTTGAAATTGATCCAAACGACAGCTCTTCTTACATAAATCCTCTTTAGTTAATAGTGAGAATAGCGTAGCGTTCGTGAACTGCGAAAAAACATTTGAGCCCAAAATTCACTGGGTCTACCAGAACTGAAGTCTTGCTTGTAGAAAAACACAGATCCTGGGTTTCAATCTTGTTTCTGAAGGGAAATTCAGACCAGAATTCTCATCCCTGAAAAATACTCTGTTTTAAGGCATGAATCATCCTCTTATTTCCAGGGTCTCAAATAAAGTAAGAACCATGAGCATGCCAAGAAAAAAAGAACTTTGTTTCTTACTCATACGGACCATATGTAGTTCAACTCTGCTTATGAAACTGAAACAAACCACAGCTCCTCTTACATAAATGCTCTTTAGTTTACAGTGAGAATCGGTTTGAGTTGGTGAACTGCGAAAAATCATTTGAGCCCAAAATTCACTGAGTTTACCAAAAATGAACTCTTGCTTGTAGGAAGACACAGGTCCTGTGGTTTAACTCCGTTTCTGAAGGGAAATTCAGACCAGTGTTCTCATCCATGAAACACACTCTGTTTTCACACAAGAAGCAAGCTCTTCTTTCCAGAGCTCTAATACATTAAGAACCATGAGCATACACAGGAAAAAAGAATTGTGTTTCCTACTCATACGGACCATATGTAGTTCAACTCTGCTTATGAAACTGAAACAAACCACAGCTCCTCTTACATAAATGCTCTTTAGTTTACAGTGAGAATCAGTTTGAGTTGGTGAACTGTGAAAAATCATTTGAGCCCAAAATTCAATGGGTTTACCAGAAATGAACTCTTGCTTGTGGGAAGACACAGATCCTGGGGTTCACTCCGTTTCTGAAGGGAAATTCAGACCAGTGTTCTCATCCATGAAACACACTCTGTTTTCACCCAAGAAGCAAGCTCTTCTTTCCAGCAGCTCTAATACATCAAGAACCATGAGCATGCCCAGAAAAAAAGAAATGTGTTTCCTACTCATACGGACCATATGTAGTTCAACTCTGCTTTTGAAACTGATCCAAACGACAGCTCCTCTTACATAAATCCTCTTTAGTTAATAGTGAGAATAGCTTAGCGTTCGTGAAGTGCGAAAAAACATTTGAGCCAAAAATTCACTGGGTTTACCAGAACTGAACTCTTGCTTGTAGAAAAACACAGAATCTGGGTTTTAATCCCGTTTCTGAAGGGAAATTCAGACCAGAATTCTCATCCCTGAAAAATACCCTGTTTTAAGTCATGAATCATCCTCTTATTTCCAGGGTCTCAAATAAAGTAAGAACCATGAGCATGCCAAGAAAAAAAGAACTTTGTTTCCTACTCATACGGACCATATGTAGTTCAACTCTGCTTATAAAACTGAAACAAACCACAGCTCCTCTTACATAAATGCTCTTTAGTTAATCCTGAGAATAGCTTTGGGTTCGTGAACTGTGTAAAATCATTTGAGCCCAAAATTCACTGGGTTTACCAAAAATGAACTCTTGCTTGTGGGAAGACACAGATCCTGGGGTTCACTCCGTTTCTGAAGGGAAATTCAGACCAGTGGTCTCATCCATGAAACACATTCTGTTTTCACACAAGAAGCAAGCTCTTCTTTCCAGCGGCTCTAATACATCAAGAACCATGAGCATACCCAGGAAAAAAGAATTGTGTTTCCTACTCATCCGGACAATATGTAGTTCATCTCGGCTTATGTAACTGATATAAACCACAGCTCCTCTTACATAAATGCTCTTTAGTTAATAGTGAGAATCATGTTTGGTTGGTGAACTGCGAAAAATTATTTGAGCCCAAAATTCACTGGGTTTCCCAGAAATGAACTCTTGCTTGTAGGAATAGACTGGTCCTGTGGTTTAACTCCATTTCTGAAGGGAAATTCAGAAAAGAATTCTCATCCCTGAAAAACACTCTGCTTTAAGGCACGAATCATCCCCTTCTTTCCAGCGTCTCCAATACAGTAAGAACCATGAGCATGCCCAGAAAAAAAGAACCGTGTTTCCTACTCATACAGACCATATGTACTTCAACTCTGCTCATGAATTGATACAGACCACAGCTCCTCTTACATAAATGCTCTTTAGTTAACAGTGAGAATCAGTTTGGGTTGGTGAACTGCGAAAAATCATTTGCGCCCAAAATTCACTTGGTTTACCAGAAATGAACTCTTGCTTGTAGGAAGACACAGATCCTGTGGTTTAACTCCGTTTCTGAAGGCAAATTCTGACCAGAGTTCTCATCCCTGAAAAACACTCTGTTTTAAGGCAAGAATCATCCTCTTCTTTCCAGCGTCTTCAATATAGTAAGAAACATGAGCATGCCCAGAAAAAAAGAAATGTGTTTCCTACTCATACGGACCATATTTAGTTCAACTCTGCTTTTGAAACTGATCCAAACGACCGCTCTGCTTACATAAATCCTCTTTAGTTAATAGTGAGAATAGCTTAGCGTTCGTGAAGTGAGAAAAAACATTTGAGCCCAAAATTCACTGGGTTTACCAGAACTGAACTCTTGCTTGTAGAAAAACACAGAATCTGGGTTTTAATCCCGTTTCTGAAGGGAAATTCAGACCAGAATTCTCATCCCTGAAAAATACTCTGTTTTAAGGCATGAATCATCCTCTTATTTCCAGGGTCTCAAATAAAGTAAGAACCATGAGCATGCCAAGAAAAAAAGAACTTTGTTTCCTAGTCATATGGACCATATGTAGTTCAACTCTGCTTATGAAACTGAAACAAACCACAGCTCCTCTTACATAAATGCTCTTTAGTTTACAGTGAGAATCGGTTTGAGTTGGTGAAGTGCGAAAAATCATTTGAGCCCAAAATTCACTGGGTTTACCAAAAATGAACTCTTGCTTGAAGGAAGACACAGGTCCTGTGGTTTAACTCCGTTTCTGAAGGGAAATTCAGACCAGTGTTCTCATCCATGAAACACACGCTGTTTTCACACAAGAAGCAAGCTCTTTTTTTCCAGAGCTCTAATACATTAAGAACCATGAGCATACCCAGGAAAAAAGAATTGTGTTTCCTACTCATACGGACCATATGTAGTTCAACTCTGCTTATGAAACTGAAACAAACCACAGCTCCTCTTACATAAATGCTCTTTAGTTTACAGTGAGAATCAATTTGAGTTGGTGAACTGCGAAAAATCATTTGAGCCCAAAATTCACTGGGTTTACCAGAACTGAACTCTTGCTTGTAGAAAAACACAGATCCTAGGTTTTAATCCCGTTTCTGAAGGGAAATTCAGACCAGAATTCTCATCCCTGAAAAATACTCTGTTTTAATGCAAGAAGCAAGCTCTTCTTTCCACCGTCTACAATAGAGCAAGAACCATGAGCATGCCAAGAAAAAAAGAACTGTGTTTCCTACTCATACGGACCATATGTAGTTCAAATCTTCTTATGAAACTGAAACAAACCACAGCTCCTCTTACATAAATGATCTTTAGTTAATACTGAGAATAGCTTTGGGTTCGTGAACTGTGCAAAATCATTTGAGCCCAAAATTCAATGGGTTTACCAGAAATGAACTCTTTCTTGTGGGAAGACACAGATCCTGGGATTCACTCCGTTTCTGAAGGGAAATTCAGACCAGTGTTCTCATCCATGAAACACACTCTGTTTTCACCCAAGAAGCAAGCTCTTCTTTCCAGCAGCTCTAATACATCAAGAACCATGAGCATGCCCAGAAAAAAAGAAATGTGTTTCCTACTCATACGGACCATATTTAGTTCAACTCTGCTTTTGAAACTGATCCAAACGACCGCTCTGCTTACATAAATCCTCTTTAGTTAATAGTGAGAATAGCTTAGCGTTCGTGAAGTGAGAAAAAACATTTGAGCCCAAAATTCACTGGGTTTACCAGACCTGAACTCTTGCTTGTAGAAAAACACAGAATCTGGGTTTTAATCCCGTTACTGAAGGGAAATTCAGACCAGAATTCTCATCCCTGAAAAATACTCTGTTTTAAGGCATGAATCATCCTCTTATTTCCAGGGTCTCAAATAAAGTAAGAACCATGAGCATGCCAAGAAAAAAAGAACTTTGTTTCCTAGTCATACGGACCATATGTAGTTCAACTCTGCTTATGAAACTGAAACAAACCACAGCTCCTCTTACATAAATGCTCTTTAGTTTACAGTGAGAATAGCTTTGGGTTCCTGAACTGTGCAAAATCATTTGAGCCCAAAATTCACTGGGTTTACCAAAAATGAACTCTTGCTTGAAGGAAGACACAGGTCCTGTGGTTTAACTCCGTTTCTGAAGGGAAATTCAGACCAGTGTTCTCATCCATGAAACACACGCTGTTTTCACACAAGAAGCAAGCTCTTCTTTCCAGCTGCTCTAATACATCAAGAACCATGAGCATACCCAGGAAAAAAGAATTGTGTTTCCTACTCATACGGACCATATTTAGTTCAACTCTGCTTTTGAAACTGATCCAAACGACCGCTCTGCTTACATAAATCCTCTTTAGTTAATAGTGAGAATAGCTTAGCGTTCGTGAAGTGAGAAAAAACATTTGAGCCCAAAATTCACTGGGTTTACCAGACCTGAACTCTTGCTTGTAGAAAAACACAGAATCTGGGTTTTAATCCCGTTACTGAAGGGAAATTCAGACCAGAATTCTCATCCCTGAAAAATACTCTGTTTTAAGGCATGAATCATCCTCTTATTTCCAGGGTCTCAAATAAAGTAAGAACCATGAGCATGCCAAGAAAAAAAGAACTTTGTTTCCTAGTCATACGGACCATATGTAGTTCAACTCTGCTTATGAAACTGAAACAAACCACAGCTCCTCTTACATAAATGCTCTTTAGTTTACAGTGAGAATCGGTTTGAGTTGGTGAAGTGCGAAAAATCATTTGAGCCCAAAATTCACTGGGTTTACCAAAAATGAACTCTTGCTTGAAGGAAGACACAGGTCCTGTGGTTTAACTCCGTTTCTGAAGGGAAATTCAGACCAGTGTTCTCATCCATGAAACACACGCTGTTTTCACACAAGAAGCAAGCTCTTTTTTTCCAGAGCTCTAATACATTAAGAACCATGAGCATACCCAGGAAAAAAGAATTGTGTTTCCTACTCATACGGACCATATGTAGTTCAACTCTGCTTATGAAACTGAAACAAACCACAGCTCCTCTTACATAAATGCTCTTTAGTTTACAGTGAGAATCAATTTGAGTTGGTGAACTGCGAAAAATCATTTGAGCCCAAAATTCACTGGGTTTACCAAAAATGAACTCTTGCTTGTGGGAAGACACAGATCCTGGGATTCACTCCGTTTCTGAAGGGAAATTCAGACCAGTGTTCTCATCAATGAAACACACTCTGCTTTCACCCAAGAAGCAAGCTCTTCTTTCCAGCGGCTTTAATACATCAAGAACCATGAGCATAACCAGAAAAAAATAAATGTGTTTCCTACTCATACGGACCATATGTAGTTCAACTCTGCTTTTAAAACTGATCCAAATGACAGGTCCTCTTACATAAATCCTCTTTAGTTAATAGTGAGAATAGCTTAGCGTTCGTGAACTGCGAAAAAACATTTGAGCCCAAAATTCACTGGGTTTACCAGAACTGAACTCTTGCTTGTAGAAAAACACAGATCCTGGGTTTTAATCCCGTTTCTGAAGGGAAATTCAGACCAGAATTCTCATCCCTGAAAAATACTCTGTTTTAATGCCAGAAGCAAGCTCTTCTTTCCACCGTCTACAATAGAGCAAGAACCATGAGCATGACAAAAAAAACAGAACTGTGTTTCCTACTCATATGGACCATATGTAGTTCAAATCTTCCTATGAAACTGAAACAAACCACAGCTCCTCTTACATAAATATTCTTTAGTTAATCCTGAGAATAGCTTTGGATTCGTGAACTGTGTAAAATCATTTAAGCCCAAAATTCACTGGGTTTACCAAAAATGAACACTTGCTTGTGGGAAGACACAGATCCTGGGGTTCACTCCGTTTCTGAAGGGAAGTTCAGACCAGTGGTCTCATCCATGAAACACATTCTGTTTTCACACAAGAAGCAAGCTCTTCTTTCCAGCTGCTCTAATACATCAAGAACCATGAGCATACCCAGGAAAAAAGAATTGTGTTTCCTACTCATACGGACAATATGTAGTTCATCTCTGCTTATGTAACTGATATAAACCACAGCTCCTCTTACATAAATCCTCTTTAGTTAATAGTGAGAATAGCTTAGCGTTCGTGAACTGCGAACAAACATTTGAGCCCAAAATTCACTGGGTTTACCAGAACTGAACTCTTGCTTGTAGGAAGACACAGATCCTGGGTTTTAACTCTGTTACTAAAGGGAAATTCAGACCAGAATTCTCATCCCTGAAAAATACTCTGTTTTAATGCAAGAAGCAAGCTCTTCTTTCCACCGTCTACAATAGAGCAAGAACCATGAGCATGCCAAGAAAAAAAGAACAGTGTTTCCTACTCATACGGACCATATGTAGTTCAAATCTTCTTATGAAACTGAAACAAACCACAGCTCCTCTTACATAAATGTTCTTTAGTTAATACTGAGGATAGCTTTGGGTTCGTGAACTGTGTAAAATCATTTGAGCCCAAAATTCAATGGGTTTACCAGAAATGAACTCTTGCTTGTGGGAAGACACAGATCCTGGGGTTCACTCCGTTTCTGAAGGGAAATTCAGACCAGTGTTCTCATCAATGAAACACACTCTGTTTTCACCCAAGAAGCAAGCTCTTCTTTCCAGTGGCTCTAATACATCAAGAACCATGAGCATGCCCAGAAAAAAAGAAATGTGTTTCCTACTCATACGGACCATATGTAGTTCAACTCTGCTTTTGAAATTGATCCAAACGACAGCTCTTCTTACATAAATCCTCTTTAGTTAATAGTGAGAATAGCGTAGCGTTCGTGAACTGCGAAAAAACATTTGAGCCCAAAATTCACTGGGTCTACCAGAACTGAACTCTTGCTTGTAGAAAAACACAGATCCTGGGTTTCAATCCCGTTTCTGAAGGGAAATTCAGACCAGAATTCTCATCCCTGAAAAATACTCTGTTTTAAGGCATGAATCATCCTCTTATTTCCAGGGTCTCAAATAAAGTAAGAACCATGAGCATGCCAAGAAAAAAAGAACTTTGTTTCCTACTCATACGGACCATATGTAGTTCAACTCTGCTTATGAAACTGAAACAAACCACAGCTCCTCTTACATAAATGCTCTTTAGTTTACAGTGAGAATCGGTTTGAGTTGGTGAACTGCGAAAAATCATTTGAGCCCAAAATTCACTGAGTTTACCAAAAATGAACTCTTGCTTGTAGGAAGACACAGGTCCTGTGGTTTAACTCCGTTTCTGAAGGGAAATTCAGACCAGTGTTCTCATCCATGAAACACACTCTGTTTTCACACAAGAAGCAAGCTCTTCTTTCCAGAGCTCTAATACATTAAGAACCATGAGCATACCCAGGAAAAAAGAATTGTGTTTCCTACTCATACGGACCATATGTAGTTCAACTCTGCTTATGAAACTGAAACAAACCACAGCTCCTCTTACATAAATGCTCTTTAGTTTACAGTGAGAATCAGTTTGAGTTGGTGAACTGTGAAAAATCATTTGAGCCCAAAATTCACTGGGTTACCAAAAATGAACTCTTGCTTGTGGGAAGACACAGATCCTGGGATTCACTCCGTTTCTGAAGGGAAATTCAGACCAGTGTTCTCATCAATGAAACACACTCTGCTTTCACCCAAGAAGCAAGCTCTTCTTTCCAGCGGCTTTAATACATCAAGAACCATGAGCATAACCAGAAAAAAAGAAATGTGTTTCCTACTCATACGGACCATATGTAGTTCAACTCTGCTTTTAAAACTGATCCAAACGACAGCTCCTCTTACATAAATCCTCTTTAGTTAATAGTGAGAATATCTTAGCGTTCGTGAACTGCGAAAAAACATTTGAGCCCAAAATTCACTGGGTTTACCAGAACTGAACTCTTGCTTGTAGAAAAACACAGGTCCTGGGTTTTAATCCCGTTTCTAAAGGGAAATTCAGACCAGAATTCTCATCCCTGAAAATTACTCTGTTTTAATGCAAGAAGCAAGCTCTTCTTTCCACCGTCTACAATAGAGCAAGAACCATGAGCATGCCAAGAAAAAAAGAACTGTGTTTCCTACTCATACGGACCATATGTAGTTCAAATCTTCTTATGAAACTGAAACAAACCACAGCTCCTCTTACATAAATGTTCTTTAGTTAATCCTGAGAATAGCTTTGGGTTCGTGAACTGTGCAAAATCATTTGAGCCCAAAATTCAATGGGTTTACCAGAAATGAACTCTTGCTTGTGGGAAGACACAGATCCTGGGGTTCACTCCGTTTCTGAAGGGAAATTCAGACCAGTGTGCTCATCCATGAAATACACTCTGTTTTCACCCAAGAAGCAGGCTCTTCTTTCCAGTGGCTCTAATACATCAAGAACCATGAGCATGCCCAGAAAAAAAGAAATGTGTTTCCTACTCATACGGACCATATGTAGTTCAACTCTGCTTTTGAAATTGATCCAAACGACAGCTCCTCTTACATAAATCCTCTTTAGTTAATAGTGAGAATAGCGTAGCGTTCGTGAACTGCGAAAAAACATTTGAGCCCAAAATTCACTGGGTCTACCAGAACTGAACTCTTGCTTGTAGAAAAACACAGATCCTGGGTTTCAATCCCGTTTCTGAAGGGAAATTCAGACCAGAATTCTCATCCCTGAAAAATACTCTGTTTTAAGGCATGAATCATCCTCTTATTTCCAGGGTCTCAAATAAAGTAAGAACCATGAGCATGCCAAGAAAAAAAGAACTTTGTTTCCTACTCATACGGACCATATGTAGTTCAACTCTGCTTATGAAACTGAAACAAACAACAGCTCCTCTTACATAAATGCTCTTTAGTTTACAGTGAGAATCGGTTTGAGTTGGTGAACTGCGAAAAATCATTTGAGCCCAAAATTCACTGAGTTTACCAAAAATGAACTCTTGCTTGTAGGAAGACACAGGTCCTGTGGTTTAACTCCGTTTCTGAAGGGAAATTCAGACCAGTGTTCTCATCCATGAAACACACTCTGTTTTCACACAAGAAGCAAGCTCTTCTTTCCAGAGCTCTAATACATTAAGAACCATGAGCATACCCAGGAAAAAAGAATTGTGTTTCCTACTCATACGGACCATATGTAGTTCAACTCTGCTTATGAAACTGAAACAAACCACAGCTCCTCTTACATAAATGCTCTTTAGTTTTCAGTGAGAATCAGTTTGAGTTGGTGAACTGCGAAAAATCATTTGAGCCCAAAATTCACTGGGTTACCAAAAATGAACTCTTGCTTGTGGGAAGACACAGATCCTGGGATTCACTCCGTTTCTGAAGGGAAATTCAGACCAGTGTTCTCATCAATGAAACACACTCTGCTTTCACCCAAGAAGCAAGCTCTTCTTTCCAGCGGCTTTAATACATCAAGAACCATGAGCATAACCAGAAAAAAAGAAATGTGTTTCCTACTCATACGGACCATATGTAGTTCAACTCTGCTTTTAAAACTGATCCAAACGACAGCTCCTCTTACATAAATCCTCTTTAGTTAATAGTGAGAATATCTTAGCGTTCGTGAACTGCGAAAAAACATTTGAGCCCAAAATTCACTGGGTTTACCAGAACTGAACTCTTGCTTGTAGAAAAACACAGATCCTGGGTTTTAATCCCGTTTCTAAAGGGAAATTCAGACCAGAATTCTCATCCCTGAAAAATACTCTGTTTTAATGCAAGAAGCAAGCTCTTCTTTCCACCGTCTACAATAGAGCAAGAACCATGAGCATGCCAAGAAAAAAAGAACTGTGTTTCCTACTCATACGGACCATATGTAGTTCAAATCTTCTTATGAAACTGAAACAAACCACAGCTCCTCTTACATAAATGTTCTTTAGTTAATCCTGAGAATAGCTTTGGGTTCGTGAACTGTGCAAAATCATTTGAGCCCAAAATTCAATGGGTTTAACAGAAATGAACTCTTGCTTGTGGGAAGACACAGATACTGGGGTTCACTCCGTTTCTGAAGGGAAATTCAGACCAGTGTGCTCATCCATGAAACACACTCTGTTTTCACCCAAGAAGCAGGCTCTTCTTTCCAGTGGCTCTAATACATCAAGAACCATGAGCATGCCCAGAAAAAAAGAAATGTGTTTCCTACTCATACGGACCATATGTAGTTCAACTCTGCTTTTGAAATTGATCCAAACGACAGCTCTTCTTACATAAATCCTCTTTAGTTAATAGTGAGAATAGCGTAGCGTTCGTGAACTGCGAAAAAACATTTGAGCCCAAAATTCACTGGGTCTACCAGAACTGAACTCTTGCTTGTAGAAAAACACAGATCCTGGGTTTCAATCCCGTTTCTGAAGGGAAATTCAGACCAGAATTCTCATCCCTGAAAAATACTCTGTTTTAAGGCATGAATCATCCTCTTATTTCCAGGGTCTCAAATAAAGTAAGAACCATGAGCATGCCAAGAAAAAAAGAACTTTGTTTCCTACTCATACGGACCATATGTAGTTCAACTCTGCTTATGAAACTGAAACAAACCACAGCTCCTCTTACATAAATGCTCTTTAGTTTACAGTGAGAATCGGTTTGAGTTGGTGAACTGCGAAAAATCATTTGAGCCCAAAATTCACTGAGTTTACCAAAAATGAACTCTTGCTTGTAGGAAGACACAGGTCCTGTGGTTTAACTCCGTTTCTCAAGGGAAATTCAGACCAGTGTTCTCATCCATGAAACACACTCTGTTTTCACACAAGAAGCAAGCTCTTCTTTCCAGAGCTCTAATACATTAAGAACCATGAGCATACCCAGGAAAAAAGAATTGTGTTTCCTACTCATACGGACCATATGTAGTTCAACTCTGCTTATGAAACTGAAACAAACCACAGCTCCTCTTACATAAATGCTCTTTAGTTTACAGTGAGAATCAGTTTGAGTTGGTGAACTGCGAAAAATCATTTGAGCCCAAAATTCACTGGGTTACCAAAAATGAACTCTTGCTTGTGGGAAGACACAGATCCTGGGATTCACTCCGTTTCTGAAGGGAAATTCAGACCAGTGTTCTCATCAATGAAACACACTCTGCTTTCACCCAAGAAGCAAGCTCTTCTTTCCAGCGGCTTTAATACATCAAGAACCATGAGCATAACCAGAAAAAAAGAAATGTGTTTCCTACTCATACGGACCATATGTAGTTCAACTCTGCTTTTAAAACTGATCCAAACGACAGCTCCTCTTACATAAATCCTCTTTAGTTAATAGTGAGAATATCTTAGCGTTCGTGAACTGCGAAAAAACATTTGAGCCCAAAATTCACTGGGTTTACCAGAACTGAACTCTTGCTTGTAGAAAAACACAGATCCTGGGTTTTAATCCCGTTTCTAAAGGGAAATTCAGACCAGAATTCTCATCCCTGAAAAATACTCTGTTTTAATGCAAGAAGCAAGCTCTTCTTTCCACCGTCTACAATAGAGCAAGAACCATGAGCATGCCAAGAAAAAAAGAACTGTGTTTCCTACTCATACGGACCATATGTAGTTCAAATCTTCTTATGAAACTGAAACAAACCACAGCTCCTCTTACATAAATGTTATTTAGTTAATCCTGAGAATAGCTTTGGGTTCGTGAACTGTGCAAAATCATTTGAGCCCAAAATTCAATGGGTTTACCAGAAATGAACTCTTGCTTGTGGGAAGACACAGATCCTGGGGTTCACTCCGTTTCTGAAGGGAAATTCAGACCAGTGTTCTCATCCATGAAACACACTCTGTTTTCACCCAAGAAGCAAGCTCTTCTTTCCAGAAGCTCTAATACATCAAGAACCATGAGCATGCTCAGAAAAAAAGAAATGTGTTTCCTACTCATACGGACCATATTTAGTTCAACTCTGCTTTTGAAACTGATCCAAACGACAGCTCCTCTTACATAAATCCTCTTTAGTTAATAGTGAGAATAGCTTAGCGTTCGTGAACTGCGAAAAAACATTTGAGCCCAAAATTCACTGGGTTTACCAGAACTGAACTCTTGCTTGTAGAAAAACACAGAATCTGGGTTTTAACTCCGTTACTAAAGGGAAATTCAGACCAGAATTCTCATCCCTGAAAAATACTCTGTTTTAATGCAAGAAGCAAGCTCTTCTTTCCACCGTCTACAATAGAGCAAGAACCATGAGCATGCCAAGAAAAAAAGAACTGTGTTTCCTACTCATACGGACCATATGTAGTTCAAATCTTCTTATGAAACTGAAACAAACCACAGCTCCTCTTACATAAATGTTATTTAGTTAATCCTGAGAATAGCTTTGGGTTCGTGAACTGTGCAAAATCATTTGAGCCCAAAATTCAATGGGTTTACCAGAAATGAACTCTTGCTTGTGGGAAGACACAGATCCTGGGGTTCACTCCGTTTCTGAAGGGAAATTCAGACCAGTGTTCTCATCCATGAAACACACTCTGTTTTCACCCAAGAAGCAAGCTCTTCTTTCCAGAAGCTCTAATACATCAAGAACCATGAGCATGCTCAGAAAAAAAGAAATGTGTTTCCTACTCATACGGACCATATTTAGTTCAACTCTGCTTTTGAAACTGATCCAAACGACAGCTCCTCTTACATAAATCCTCTTTAGTTAATAGTGAGAATAGCTTAGCGTTCGTGAACTGCGAAAAAACATTTGAGCCCAAAATTCACTGGGTTTACCAGAACTGAACTCTTGCTTGTAGAAAAACACAGAATCTGGGTTTTAACTCCGTTACTAAAGAGAAATTCAGACCAGAATTCTCATCCCTGAAAAATACTCTGTTTTAATGCAAGAAGCAAGCTCTTCTTTCCACCGTCTACAATAGAGCAAGAACCATGAGCATGCCAAGAAAAAAAGAACAGTGTTTCCTACTCATATGGACCATATGTAGTTCAAATCTTCTTATGAAACTGAAACAAACCACACATCCTCTTACATAAATGTTATTTAGTTAATCCTGAGAATAGCTTTGGGTTCGTGAACTGTGCAAAATCATTTGAGCCCAAAATTCAATGGGTTTACCAGAAATGAACTCTTGCTTGTGGGAAGACACAGATCCTGGGGTTCACTCCGTTTCTGAAGGGAAATTCAGACCAGTGTTCTCATCCATGAAACACACTCTGTTTTCACCCAAGAAGCAAGCTCTTCTTTCCAGAAGCTCTAATACATCAAGAACCATGAGCATGCTCAGAAAAAAAGAAATGTGTTTCCTACTCATACGGACCATATTTAGTTCAACTCTGCTTTTGAAACTGATCCAAACGACAGCTCCTCTTACATAAATCCTCTTTAGTTAATAGTGAGAATAGCTTAGCGTTCGTGAACTGCGAAAAAACATTTGAGCCCAAAATTCACTGGGTTTACCAGAACTGAACTCTTGCTTGTAGAAAAACACAGAATCTGGGTTTTAACTCCGTTACTAAAGGGAAATTCAGACCAGAATTCTCATCCCTGAAAAATACTCTGTTTTAATGCAAGAAGCAAGCTCTTCTTTCCACCGTCTACAATAGAGCAAGAACCATGAGCATGCCAAGAAAAAAAGAACAGTGTTTCCTACTCATATGGACCATATGTAGTTCAAATCTTCTTATGAAACTGAAACAAACCACACATCCTCTTACATAAATGTTCTTTAGTTAATACTGAGGATAGCTTTGGGTTCGTGAACTGTGTAAAATCATTTGAGCCCAAAATTCAATGGGTTTACCAGAAATGAACTCTTGCTTGTGGGAAGACACAGATCCTGGGGTTCACTCCGTTTATGAAGGGAAATTCAGACCAGTGTTCTCATCCATGAAACACACTCTGTTTTCACCCAAGAAGCAAGCTCTTCTTTCCAGTGGCTCTAATACATCAAGAACCATGAGCATGCCCAGAAAAAAAGAAATGTGTTTCCTACTCATACGGACCATATGTAGTTCAACTCTGCTTTTGAAACTGATCCAAACGACAGCTCCTCTTACATAAATCCTCTTTAGTTAATAGTGAGAATAGCTTAGCGTTCGAGAACTGCGAAAAAACATTTGAGTCCAAAATTCACTGGGTTTACCAGAACTGAACTCTTGCTTGTAGGAAGACACAGATCCTGGGTTTAAACTCCGTTACTAAAGGGAAATTCAGACCAGAATTCTCATCCCTGAAAAATACTCTGTTTTAAGGCATGAATCATCCTCTTATTTTCAGGGTTTCCAATAAAGTAAGAACCATGAGCATGCCAAGAAAAAAAGAACTGTGTTTCCTACTCATACGGACCATATGTAGTTCAACTCTGCTTATGAAACTGAAACAAACCACAGCTCCTCACATAAATGCTCTTTAGTTTACAGTGAGGATCGGTTTGAGTTGGTGAACTGCGAAAAATCATTTGAGCCCAAAATTCACTGGGTTTACCAAAAATGAACTCTTGCTTGAAGGAAGACACAGGTCCTGTGGTTTAACTCCGTTTCTGAAGGGAAATTCAGACCAGTGTTCTCATCCATGAAACACACGCTGTTTTCACACAAGAAGCAAGCTCTTCTTTCCAGAGCTCTAATACATTAAGAACCATGAGCATACCCAGGAAAAAAGAATTGTGTTTCCTACTCATACGGACCATATGTAGTTCAACTCTGCTTATGAAACTGAAACAAACCACAGCTCCTCTTACATAAATGCTCTTTAGTTTACAGTGAGAATCAGTTTGAGTTGGTGAACTGCGAAAAATCATTTGAGCCCAAAATTCACTGGGATTACGAAAAATGAACTCTTGCTTGTGGGAAGACACAGATCCAGGAATTCACTCCGTTTCTGAAAGGAAATTCAGACCAGTGTTCTCATCAGTCAAACACACTCTGCTTTCACCCAAGAAGCAAGCTCTTCTTTCCAGCGGCTTTAATACATCAAGAACCATGAGCATAACCAGAAAAAAAGAAATGTGTTTCCTACTCATACGGACCATATGTAGTTCAACTCTGCTTTTAAAACTGATCCAAACGACAGCTCCTCTTACATAAATCCTCTATAGTTAATAGTGAGAATAGCTTAGCGTTCGTGAACTGCGAAAAAACATTTGAGCCCAAAATTCACTGGGTTTACCAGAACTGAACTCTTGCTTGTAGAAAAACACAGATCCTGGGTTTTAATCCCGTTTCTAAAGCGAAATTCAGCCCAGAATTCTCATCGCTGAAAAATACTCTGTTTTAATGCAAGAAGCAAGCTCTTCTTTCCACTGTCTAAAATAGAGCAAGAACCATGAGCATGCCAAGAAAAAAAGAACTGTGTTTCCTACTCATACGGACCATATGTAGTTCAAATCTTCTTATGAAACTGAAACAAACCTCAGCTCCTCTTACATAAATGTTCTTTAGTTAATACTGAGAATAGCTTTGGGTTCGTGAACTGTGTAAAATCATTTGAGCCCAAAATTCAATGGGTTTACCAGAAATGAACTCTTGCTTGTGGGAAGACACAATCCTGGATTCACTCCGTTTCTGAAGAGAAATTCAGACCAGTGTTCTCATCCATGAAACACACTCTGTTTTCACCCAAGAAGCAAGCTCTTCTTTCCAGCTGCTCTAATACATCAAGAACCATGAGCATGCCCAGAAAAGAAGAAATGTGTTTCCTACTCATACGGACCATATTTAGTTCAACTCTGCTTTTGAAACTGATTCAAACGACAGCTCCTCTTACATAAATCCTCTTTAGTTAATAGTGAGAATAGCTTAGCGTTCGTGAACTGCGAAAAATCATTTGAGCCCAAAATTCACTGGGTTTACCAGAACTGAACTCTTGCTTGTAGAAAAACACAGATCCTGGGTTTCAATCCCGTTTCTGAAGGGAAATTCAGACAAGAATTCTCATCCCTGAAAAATACTCTGTTTTAAGGCATGAATCATCCTCTTATTTCCAGGGTCTCAAATAAAGTAAGAACCATGAGCATGCCAAGAAAAAAAGAACTGTGTTTCCTACTCATACAGACCATATGTAGTTCAACTCTGCTTATGAAACTGAAACAAACCACAGCTCCTCTTACATAAATGCTCTTTAGTTAACAGTGAGAATCAGTTTGGGTTGGTGAACTGCGAAAAATCATTTGAGCCCAAAATTCACTTTGTTTACCAGAAATGAACTCTTGCTTGTAGGAAGACACAGATCCTGGAGTTTAACTCTGTTTCTGAAGGCAAATTCTGACCAGAGTTCTCATCCCTGAAAAACACTCTGATTTAAGGCAAGAATCATCCTCTTCTTTCCAGCGTCTTCAATATAGTAAGAAACATGAGCATGCCCAGAAAAAAAGAACTGTGATTCCTACTCATACGGACCATATGTAGTTCAACTCAGTTTATGAAACTGATACAAACCACAGCTCCTCTTACATAAATCCTCTTTAGTTAATAGTGAGAATAGCTTCTCGTTCTTGAACTGCGAAAAAACATTTGAGCCCAAAATTCACTGGGTTTACCAGAACTGAACTCTTGCTTGTAGGAAGACACAGATCCTGGGTTTAAACTCCGTTACTAAAGGGAAATTCTGACCAGAATTCTCATCCCTGAAAAATACTCTGTTTTAAGGCATGAATCATCCTCTTATTTCCAGGGTTTCCAATAAAGTAAGAACCATGAGCATGCCAAGAAAAAAAGAACTGTGTTTCCTACTCATACGGACCATATGTAGTTCAACTCTGCTTATGAAACTGAAACAAACCACAGCTCCTCTTACATAAATGCTCTTTAGTTTACAGTGAGAATCGGTTTGAGTTGGTGAACTGCGAAAAATCATTTGAGCCCAAAATTCACTGGGTTTACCAAAAATGAACTCTTGCTTGTAGGAAGACATAGGTCCTGTGGTTTAACTCCGTTTCTGAAGGGAAATTCAGACCAGTGTTCTCATCCATGAAACACACTCTGTTTTCACACAAGAAGCAAGCTCTTCTTTCCAGCGGCTCTAATACATCAAGAACCATGAGCATACCCAGGAAAAAAGAAATGTGTTTCCTACTCATACTGACCATATGTAGTTCAAATCTTCTTATGAAACTGAAACAAACCACAGCTCCTCTTACATAAATGCTCTTTAGTTAACAGTGAGAATCAGTTTGGGTTGGTGAACTGCGAAAAATCATTTGAGCCCAAAATTCACTTTGTTTACCAGAAATGAACTCTTGCTTGTAGGAAGACACAGATCCTGGAGTTTAACTCTGTTTCTGAAGGCAAATTCTGACCAGAGTTCTCATCCCTGAAAAACACTCTGTTTTAAGGCAAGAATCATCCTCTTCTTTCCAGCGTCTTCAATATAGTAAGAAACATGAGCATGCCCATAAAAAAAGAACTGTGATTCCTACTCATACGGACCATATGTAGTTCAACTCAGTTTATGAAACTGATACAAACCACAGCTCCTTTTACGTAAATGCTCTTTAGTTAATAGTGTTAATAGCATAGGGTTCCTGAACTGCGAAAAATCATTTGAGCCCAAAATTCACTGGGTTTACCAGAACTGAACTCTTGCTTGTAGAAAAACACAGATCCTGGGTTTTAATCCCGTTTCTGAAGGGAAATTCAGACCAGAATTCTCATCCCTGAAAAATACTCTGTTTTAATGCAAGAAGCAAGCTCTTCTTTCCACCGTCTACAATAGAGCAAGAACCATGAGCATGCCAAGAAAAAAAGAACTGTGTTTCCTACTCATACGGACCATATGTAGTTCAAATCTTCTTATGAAACTGAAACAAACCACAGCTCCTCTTACATAAATGTTCTTTAGTTAATACTGAGAATAGCTTTGAGTTCGTGAACTGTGTAAAATCATTTGAGCCCAAAATTCATTGGGTTTACCAGAAATGAACTCTTGCTTGTGGGAAGACACAGATCCTGGGGTTCACTCTGTTTATGAAGGGAAATTCAGACCAGTGTTCTCATCCATGAAACACACTCAGTTTTCACCCAAGAAGCAAGCTCTTCTTTCCAGCTGCTCTAATACATCAAGAACCATGAGCATGCCCAGAAAAGAAGAAATGTGTTTCCTACTCATACGGACCATATGTAGTTCAACTCTGCTTTTGAAACTGATTCAAACGACAGCTCCTCTTACATAAATCCTCTTTAGTTAATAGTGAGAATAGCTTAGCGTTCGTGAACTGCGAAAAATCATTTGAGCCCAAAATTCACTGGGTTTACCAGAACTGAACTCTTGCTTGTAGAAAAACACAGATCCTGGGTTTCAATCCCGTTTCTGAAGGGAAATTCAGACAAGAATTCTCATCCCTGAAAAATACTCTGTTTTAAGGCATGAATCATCCTCTTATTTCCAGGGTCTCAAATAAAGTAAGAACCATGAGCATGCCAAGAAAAAAAGAACTGTGTTTCCTACTCATACAGACCATATGTAGTTCAACTCTGCTTATGAAACTGAAACAAACCACAGCTCCTCTTACATAAATGCTCTTCAGTTAACAGTGAGAATCAGTTTGGGTTGGTGAACTGCGAAAAATCATTTGAGCCCAAAATTCACTTTGTTTACCAGAAATGAACTCTTGCTTGTAGGAAGACACAGATCCTGGAGTTTAACTCTGTTTCTGAAGGCAAATTCTGACCAGAGTTCTCATCCCTGAAAAACACTCTGATTTAAGGCAAGAATCATCCTCTTCTTTCCAGCGTCTTCAATATAGTAAGAAACATGAGCATGCCCAGAAAAAAAGAACTGTGATTCCTACTCATACGGACCATATGTAGTTCAACTCAGTTTATGAAACTGATACAAACCACAGCTCCTCTTACATAAATCCTCTTTAGTTAATAGTGAGAATAGCTTAGCGTTCTTGAACTGCGAAAAAACATTTGAGCCCAAAATTCACTGGGTTTACCAGAACTGAACTCTTGCTTGTAGGAAGACACAGATCCTGGGTTTAAACTCCGTTACTAAAGGGAAATTCTGACCAGAATTCTCATCCCTGAAAAATACTCTGTTTTAAGGCATGAATCATCCTCTTATTTCCAGGGTTTCCAATAAAGTAAGAACCATGAGCATGCCAAGAAAAAAAGAACTGTGTTTCCTACTCATACGGACCATATGTAGTTCAACTCTGCTTATGAAACTGAAACAAACCACAGCTCCTCTTACATAAATGCTCTTTAGTTTACAGTGAGAATCGGTTTGAGTTGGTGAAGTGCGAAAAATCATTTGAGCCCACAATTCACTGGGTTTACCAAAAATGAACTCTTGCTTGTAGGAAGACATAGGTCCTGTGGTTTAACTCCGTTTCTGAAGGGAAATTCAGACCAGTGTTCTCATCCATGAAACACACTCTGTTTTCACACAAGAAGCAAGCTCTTCTTTCCAGCGGCTCTAATACATCAAGAACCATGAGCATACCCAGGAAAAAAGAAATGTGTTTCCTACTCATACTGACCATATGTAGTTCAAATCTTCTTATGAAACTGAAACAAACCACAGCTCCTCTTACATAAATGCTCTTTAGTTAACAGTGAGAATCAGTTTGGGTTGGTGAACTGCGAAAAATCATTTGAGCCCAAAATTCACTTTGTTTACCAGAAATGAACTCTTGCTTGTAGGAAGACACAGATCCTGGAGTTTAACTCTGTTTCTGAAGGCAAATTCTGACCAGAGTTCTCATCCCTGAAAAACACTCTGTTTTAAGGCAAGAATCATCCTCTTCTTTCCAGCGTCTTCAATATAGTAAGAAACATGAGCATGCCCAGAAAAAAAGAACTGTGATTCCTACTCATACGGACCATATGTAGTTCAACTCAGTTTATGAAACTGATACAAACCACAGCTCCTTTTACGTAAATGCTCTTTAGTTAATAGTGTTAATAGTATAGGGTTCCTGAACTGCGAAAAATCATTTGAGCCCAAAATTCACTGGGTTTACCAGAACTGAACTCTTGCTTGTAGAAAAACACAGATCCTGGGTTTTAATCCCGTTTCTGAAGGGAAATTCAGACCAGAATTCTCATCCCTGAAAAATACTCTGTTTTAATGCAAGAAGCAAGCTCTTCTTTCCACCGTCTACAATAGAGCAAGAACCATGAGCATGCCAAGAAAAAAAGAACTGTGTTTCCTACTCATACGGACCATATGTAGTTCAAATCTTCTTATGAAACTGAAACAAACCACAGCTCCTCTTACATAAATGTTCTTTAGTTAATACTGAGAATAGCTTTGGGTTCGTGAACTGTGTAAAATCATTTGAGCCCAAAATTCATTGGGTTTACCAGAAATGAACTCTTGCTTGTGGGAAGACACAGATCCTGGGGTTCACTCTGTTTATGAAGGGAAATTCAGACCAGTGTTCTCATCCATGAAACACACTCAGTTTTCACCCAAGAAGCAAGCTCTTCTTTCAGGCGGCTCTATTACATCAAGAACCATGAGCATGCCCAGAAAAAAAGAAATGTGTTTCCTACTCATACGGACCATATGTAGTTCAACTCTGCTTTTGAAATTGATCCAAACGACAGCTCCTCTTACATAAATCTTCTTTAGTTAACAGTGAGAATAGCTTAGCGTTCGTGAACTGTGAAAAAACATTTGAGCCCAAAATTCACTGGGTTTACCAGAACTGAACTCTTGCTTGTAGAAAAACACAGATCCTGGGTTTCAATCCCGTTTCTGAAGGGAAATTCAGACCAGAATTCTCATCCCTGAAAAATACTCTGTTTTAAGGCATGAATCATCCTCTTATTTCCAGGTTCTCAAATTAAGTAAGAACCATGAGCATGCCAAGAAAAAAAGAACTTTGTTTCCTACTCATACGGACCATATGTAGTTCAACTCTGCTTATGAAACTGAAACAAACCACAGCTCCTCTTACATAAATGTTCTTTAGTTTACAGTGAGAATCGGTTTGAGTTGGTTTACTGTGAAAAATCATTTGAGCACAAAATTCACTGGGTTTACCAACAATGAACTCTTGCTTGTAGGAAGACACAGGTCCTGTGGTTTAACTCCGTTTCTGAAGGGAAATTCAGACCAGTGTTCTCATCCATGAAACACACTCTGTTTTCACACAAGAAGCAAGCTCTTCTTTCCAGAGCTCTAATACATTAAGAACCATGAGCATACCCAGGAAAAAAGAATTGTGTTTCCTACTCATACGGACCATATGTAGTTCAACACTGCTTATGAAACTGAAACAAACCACAGCTCCTCTTACATAAATGCTCTTTAGTTTACAGTGAGAATCAGTTTGAGTTGGTGAACTGCGAAAAATCATTTGAGCCCAAAATTCACTGGGTTTACGAAAAATGAACTCTTGCTTGTGGGAAGACACAGATCCAGGGATTCACTCCGTTTCTGAAGGGAAATTAAGACCCGTGTTCTCATCAATGTAACACACTCTGCTTTCACCCAAGAAGCAAGCTCTTCTTTCCAGCGGCTTTAATACATCAAGAACCATGAGCATAACCAGAAAAAAAGAAATGTGTTTCCTACTCATACGGACCATATGTAGTTCAACTCTGCTTTTAAAACTGATCCAAACGACAGCTCCTCTTACATAAATCCTCTATAGTTAATAGTGAGAATAGCTTAGCGTTCGTGAACTGCGAAAAAACATTTGAGCCCAAAATTCACTGGGTTTACCAGAACTGAACTCTTGCTTATAGAAAAACACAGATGCTGGGTTTTAATCCCGTTTCTAAAGGGAAATTCAGACCAGAATTCTCATCCCTGAAAAATACTCTGTTTTAATGCAAGAAGCAAGCTCTTCTTTCCACTGTCTAAAATAGAGCAAGAACCATGAGCATGCCAAGAAAAAAAGAACTGTGTTTCCTACTCATACGGACCATATGTAGTTCAAATCTTCTTATGAAACTGAAACAAACCTCAGCTCCTCTTACATAAATGTTCTTTAGTTAATACTGAGAATAGCTTTGGGTTCGTGAACTGTGTAAAATCATTTGAGCCCAAAATTCAATGGGTTTACCAGAAATGAACTCTTGCTTGTGGGAAGACACAGATCCTGGGGTTCACTCCGTTTATGAAGGGAAATTCAGACCAGTGTTCTCATCCATGAAACACACTCTGTTTTCACCCAAGAAGCAAGCTCTTCTTTCCAGCTGCTCTAATACATCAAGAACCATGAGCATGCCCAGAAAAAAAGAAATGTGTTTCCTACTCATACGGACCATATGTAGTTCAACTCTCCTTTTGAAATTGATCCAAACGACAGCTCCTCTTACATAAATCCTCTTTAGTTAATAGTAAGAATAGCTTAGAGTTCGTGAACTGCGAAAAATCATTTGAGCCCAAAATTCACTGGGTTTACCAGAACTGAACTCTTGCTTGTAGAAAAACACAGATCCTGGGTTTCAATCCCGTTTCTGAAGGGAAATTCAGACAAGAATTCTCATCCCTGAAAAATACTCTGTTTTAAGGCATGAATCATCCTCTTATTTCCAGGGTCTCAAATAAGGTAAGAACAATGAGCATGCCAAGAAAAAAAGAACTGTGTTTCCTACTCATACAGACCATATGTAGTTCAACTCTGCTTATGAAACTGAAACAAACCACAGCTCCTCTTACATAAATGCTCTTTAGTTAACAGTGAGAATCAGTTTGGGTTGGTGAACTGCGAAAAATCATTTGAGCCCAAAATTCACTTTGTTTACCAGAAATGAACTCTTGCTTGTAGGAAGACACAGATCCTGGAGTTTAACTCTGTTTCTGAAGGCAAATTCTGACCAGAGTTCTCATCCCTGAAAAACACTCTGTTTTAAGGCAAGAATCATCCTCTTCTTTCCAGCGTCTTCAATATAGTAAGAAACATGAGCATGCCCAGAAAAAAAGAACTGTGATTCCTACTCATACGGACCATATGTAGTTCAACTCAGTTTATGAAACTGATACAAACCACAGCTCCTCTTACATAAATCCTCTTTAGTTAATAGTGAGAATAGCTTAGCGTTCTTGAACTGCGAAAAAACATTTGAGCCCAAAATTCACTGGGTTTACCAGAACTGAACTCTTGCTTGTAGGAAGACACAGATCCTGGGTTTAAACTCCGTTAGTAAAGGGAAATTCTGACCAGAATTCTCATCCCTGAAAAATACTCTTTTTTAAGGCATGAATCATCCTCTTATTTCCAGGGTTTCCAATAAAGTAAGAACCATGAGCATGCCAAGAAAAAAAGAACTGTGTTTCCTACTCATACGGACCATATGTAGTTCAACTCTGCTTATGAAACTGAAACAAACCACAGCTCCTCTTACATAAATGCTCTTTAGTTTACAGTGAGAATCGGTTTGAGTTGGTGAACTGCGAAAAATCATTTGAGCCCAAAATTCACTGGGTTTACCAAAAATGAACTCTTGCTTGTAGGAAGACATAGGTCCTGTGGTTTAACTCCGTTTCTGAAGGGAAATTCAGACCAGTGTTCTCATCCATGAAACACACTCTGTTTTCACACAAGAAGCAAGCTCTTCTTTCCAGCGGCTCTAATACATCAAGAACCATGAGCATACCCAGGAAAAAAGAAATGTGTTTCCTACTCATACTGACCATATGTAGTTCAAATCTTCTTATGAAACTGAAACAAACCACAGCTCCTCTTACATAAATGCTCTTTAGTTAACAGTGAGAATCAGTTTGGGTTGGTGAACTGCGAAAAATCATTTGAGTCCAAAATTCACTTTGTTTACCAGAAATGAACTCTTGCTTGTAGGAAGACACAGATCCTGGAGTTTAACTCTGTTTCTGAAGGCAAATTCTGAACAGAGTTCTCATCCCTGAAAAACACTCTGTTTTAAGGCAAGAATCATCCTCTTCTTTCCAGCGTCTTCAATATAGTAAGAAACATGAGCATGCCCAGAAAAAAAGAACTGTGATTCCTACTCATACGGACCATATGTAGTTCAACTCAGTTTATGAAACTGATACAAACCACAGCTCCTTTTACGTAAATGCTCTTTAGTTAATAGTGTTAATAGCGTAGGGTTCCTGAACTGCGAAAAATCATTTGAGCCCAAAATTCACTGGGTTTACCAGAACTGAACTCTTGCTTGTAGAAAAACACAGATCCTGGGTTTTAATCCCGTTTCTGAAGGGAAATTCAGACCAGAATTCTCATCCCTGAAAAATACTCTGTTTTAATGCAAGAAGCAAGCTCTTCTTTCCACCGTCTACAATAGAGCAAGAACCATGAGCATGCCAAGAAAAAAAGAACTGTGTTTCCTACTCATACGGACCATATGTAGTTCAAATCTTCTTATGAAACTGAAACAAACCACAGCTCCTCTTACATAAATGTTCTTTAGTTAATACTGAGAATAGCTTTGGGTTCGTGAACTGTGTAAAATCATTTGAGCCCAAAATTCACTGGGTTTACCAGAAATGAACTCTTTCTTGAGGGAAGACACAGATCCTGGGGTTCACTCCGTTTCTGAAGGGAAATTCAGACCAGTGTTCTCATCCATGAAACACACTCTGTTTTCACCCAAGAAGCAAGCTCTTCTTTACAGCGGCTCTAATACATCAAGAACCATGAGCATACCCAGAAAAAAAGAAATGTGTTTCCTACTCATACGGACCATATGTAGTTCAACTCTGCTTTTGAAACTGATCCAAACGACAGCTCCTCTTACATAAATCCTCTTTAGTTAATAGTGAGAATAGCTTCGCGTTGTGAACTGCGAACAAACATTTGAGCCCAAAATTCATTGGGTTTACCAAAAATGAACTCTTGCTTGTAGGAAGATATAGGTCCTGTGGTTTAACTCCGTTTCTGAAGGGAAATTCAGACCAGTGTTCTCATCCATGAAACAGACTCTGTTTTCACACAAGAAGCAAGCTCTTCTTTCCAGCGGCTCTAACACATCAAGAACCATGAGCATACCCAGGAAAAAAGAAATGTGTTTCCTACTCATACTGACCATATGTAATTCAAATCTTCTTATGAAACTGAAACAAACCACAGCTCCTCTTACATAAATGCTCTTTAGTTAACAGTGAGAATCAGTTTGGGTTGGTGAACTGCGAAAAATCATTTGAGCCCAAAATTCACTTTGTTTACCAGAAATGAACTCTTGCTTGTAGGAAGACACAGATCCTGGAGTTTAACTCTGTTTCTGAAGGCAAATTCTGTACAGAGTTCTCATCCCTGAAAAACACTCTGTTTTAAGGCAATAATCATCCTCTTCTTTCCAGCGTCTTCAATATAGTAAGAAACATGAGCATGCCCAGAAAAAAAGAACTGTGATTCCTACTCATACGGACCATATGTAGTTCAACTCAATTTATGAAACTGATACAAACCACAGCTCCTTTTACATAAATGCTCTTTAGTTAACAGTGAGAATCATTTTGGGTTGTTGAACTGCGAAAAATGATTTGAGCCCAAAATCACTTTGTTTACCAGAAATGAACTCTTGCTTGTAGGAAGACACAGATCCTGGAGTTTAACTCTGTTTCTGAAGGCAAATTCTGAACAGAGTTCTCATCCCTGAAAAACACTCTGTTTTAAGGCAAGAATCATCCTCTTCTTTCCAGCGTCTTCAATATAGTAAGAAACATGAGCATGCCCAGAAAAAAAGAACTGTGATTCCTACTCATACGGACCATATGTAGTTCAACTCAGTTTATGAAACTGATACAAACCACAGCTCCTTTTACATAAATGCTCTTTAGTTAATAGTGTTAATAGCGTAGGGTTCCTGAACTGCGAAAAATCATTTGAGCCCAAAATTCACTGGGTTTACCAGAACTGAACTCTTGCTTGTAGAAAAACAGAGATCCTGGGTTTTAATACCGTTTCTGAAGGGAAATTCATAACAGAATTCTCATCCCTGAAAAATACTCTGTTTTAATGCAAGAAGCAAGCTCTTCTTTCCACCGTCTACAATAGAGCAAGAACCATGAGCATGCCAAGAAAAAAAGAACTGTGTTTCCTACTCATACGGACCATATGTAGTTCAAATCTTCTTATGAAGCTGAAACAAACCACAGCTCCTCTTAGTTAAATGTTCTGTAGTTAATACTGAGAATAGCTTTGGGTTCGTGAACTGTGTAAAATCATTTGAGCCCAAAATTCACTGGGTTTACCAGAAATGAACTCTTGCTTGTGGGAAGACACAGATCCTGGGGTTCACTCCGTTTCTGAAGGGAAATTCAGACCAGTGTTCTCATCCATGAAACACACTCTGTTTTCACCCAAGAAGCAAGCTCTTCTTTACAGCGGCTCTAATACATCAAGAACCATGAGCATACCCAGAAAAAAAGAAATGTGTTTCCTACTCATACGGACCATATGTAGTTCAACTCTGCTTTTGAAACTGATCCAAACGACAGCTCCTCTTACATAAATCCTCTTTAGTTAATAGTGAGAATAGCTTAGCGTTCGTGAACTGCGAAAAAACATTTGAGCCCAAAATTCACTGGGTTTACCAGAACTGAACTCTTGCTTGTAGGAAGACACAGATCCTGGGTTTTAACTCCGTTACTAAAGGAAAATTCAGACCAGAATTCTCATCCCTGAAAAATACTCTGTTTTAAAGCATGAATCATCCTCTTATTTCCAGGATTTCCAATAAAGTAGGAACCATGAGCATGCCAAGAAAAAAACAACTGTGTTTCCTACTCATACGGACCATATGTAGTTCAACTCTGCTTATGAAACTGAAACAAACCACAGCTCCTCTTACATAAATGCGCTTTAGTTTACAGTGAGAATCGGTTTGAGTTGGTGAACTGCGAAAAATCATTTGAGCCCAAAATTCACTGAGTTTACCAAAAATGAACTCTTGCTTGTAGGAAGACACAGGTCCTGTGGTTTAACTCCGTTTCTGAAGGGAAATTCAGACCAGTGTTCTCATCCATGAAACACACGCTGTTTTCACACAAGAAGCAAGCTCTTCTTTCCAGCGGCGCTAATACATCAAGAACCATGAGCATACCCAGGAAAAAAGAATTGTGTTTCCTACTCATACTGACCATAAGTAGTTCAAATCTTCTTATGAAACTGAAACAAACCACAGCTCCTCTTACATAAATGCTCTTTAGTTAACAGTGAGAATCATGTTGGGTTGGTGAACTGCGAAAAATCATTTGAGCCCAAAATTCACTGGGTTTCCCAGAAATTAACTCTTGCTTGTAGGAATAGACTGGTCCTGGGGTTTAACTCCGTTTCTGAAGGGAAATTCAGACCAGAATTCTCATCCCTGAAAAACACTCTGTTTTAAGGCACGAATCATCCCCTTCTTTCCAGGGTCTCCAATACAGTAAGAACCATGAGCATGCCCAGAAAAAAAGAACCGTGTTTCCTACTCATACGGACCATATGTAGTTCAACTCTGCTTATGAAACTGAAACAAACCACAGCTCCTCTTACATAAATACTCTTTAGTTAATAGTGAGAATAGCATAGGGTTCGTGAACTTGGAAAAATCATTTGAGCCCAAAATTCACTGGGTTTACCAGAACTGAACTCTGGCTTGTTGAAAAACAAAGATCCTGGGTTTTAATTCCGTTTCTGAAGGGAAATTCAGACCAGAATTCTCATCCCTGAAAAATACTCTGTTTTAAGGCATGAATCATCCTCTTATTTCCAGGGTCTCAAATAAAGTAAGAACCATGAGCATGCCAAGAAAAAAAGAACTTTGTTTCCTACTCATACGGACCATATGTAGTTCAACTCTGCTTATGAAACTGAAACAAACCACAGCTCCTCTTACATAAATGCTCTTTAGTTTACAGTGAGAATCGGTTTGAGTTGGTGAACTGCGAAAAATCATTTGAGCCCAAAATTCACTGGGTTTACCAAAAATGAACTCTTGCTTGTAGGAAGACACAGATCATGGGGTTTAACTCCGTTTATGAAGGGACATTCAGACCAGAGTTCTCATCCATGAAACACACTCTGTTTTCACACAAGAAGCAAGCTCTTCTTTCCAGCGGCTCTAATACCTCAAGAACCATTAGCATACCCAGGAAAAAAGAATTGTGTTTCCTACTCATACCGACAATATGTATTTCATCTCTGCTTATGAAACTGATATAAACCACAGCTCCTCTTACATAAATGCTCTTTAGATAATAGTGAGAGTCATGTTGGGTTGGTGAACTGTGAAAAATCATTTGAGCTCAAAATTCACTGGGTTTCCCAGAAATGAACTCTTGCTTGTAGGAAGACACAATTCCAGGGGTATAACTCCGTTTCTGAAGGGAAATTCAGACCAGAGTTCTCATCCCTGAAACACACTCTGTTTTAATGAAGAAGCAAGCTCTTCTTTCCAGAGTCTAAAATTCATCAAGAACCATCAGCATGGCCTCAAACAAATTACTGTGTTTCCTATTCATACGGACCATATGTAGTTCAACTCTGCTTATGAAAGTGATACACACCACACCTCCTCTTACATAAATGCTCTTTAGTTAATATTGAGAATAGCTTAGGTTTCGTGAACTGCAAAAAATCTTTTGAGCCCAAAATTCACTGGTTTTACCAGAAATGAACTCTTGCTTGTAGGAAGAGACACATCCTGGGGTTTAACTCCGTTTCTGAAGGGAAATTCAGACCAGTGTTCTCATCCATGATACACACTCTGTTTTCACGCAAGAAGCAAGCTCTTCTTTCCAGTGGCTCCAATACATGAAGAACCATGTGCATGCCGAGAAAAAAAGAACTGTGTTTCCTACTCATACAGATCATATGTAGTTCAACTCTGCTTCTGAAATGATACAGACCACAGCTCTTCTTACATAAATACTCTTTAGTTAATAGTGAGAATAGCATAGGGTTCGAGAACTTGGAAAAATCATTTGAGCCCAAAATTCTCTGCGTTTACCAGAACTGCACTCTTGCTTGTAGAAAAACAAAGATCCTGGGTTTTAACTCCGTGTCTGAAGGGAAATTCAGACCAGAATTCTCATCCTTGAAAAATACTCTGTTTTAATGCAAGAAGCAAGTGCTTTTTTCCAGCATCCACAATACAGCAAGAACCATGAGCATGTCAAGAAAAAAAGAACTATGTTTCCTACTCATACCGACCATATGTAGTTCAACTCTGCTTATGAAACTGAAACAAACCACAGGTCGCCTTACATAAATCCCCTTCAGTTAATAGTGAGAATAGCATTGGATTCGTGAACTGTGTTAAACCATTTGAGCCCAAAATTCACTGGGTTTACCAGAAAATAATTCTTGCCTGTAGGAAGACACATATCCTGGGGTTTAACTCCGTTTCTGAAGGGAAATTCAGACCAGTGTTCTCATCCATGAAAAGCACTCTGTTTTCACGCAAGAAGCAAGCTCTTCTTTCCAGCATCTCCAATACATCAAGAACCATGAGAATGCCCAGAAAAAAAGAACTGTGATTCCTACTCATATGGACAATATGTAGTTCAACTCTCCTTATGAAACTGATACAAACCAAAACTCCTCTTACATAAATGCTCGTTAGTTAACAGTGAGAATCAGTTTGGGTTGGTGAACTGCGAAAAACCATTTGAGCCCAAAATTCACGTGGTTTACCAGTAATGAACTCTGGCTTGTAGGAAGACACAGATCCTGGGGTTTAACTCCGTTTCTGAAGGGAAATTCTGGCCATAGTTCTTATCCCTGAAACACTCTCTGTTTTCACGCAAGAAGCAAGCTCTTCTTTCCAGTGGCTCCAATACATGAAGAAGCATGTGCATGCCCAGAAAAAAAGAACTGTGTTTCGTACTCATACGGATCATATATAGTTCAACTCTGCTTCTGAAATGATACAGACCACAGCTCCTCTTACATAAATACTCTTTAGTTAATAGTGAGAATAGCGTAGGGTTCGTGAACTTGGAAAAATCATTTGTGCCCAAAATTCACTGGGTTTACCAGAACGGAACTCTTGCTTGTAGAAAAACAAAGATCCTGGGTTTTAATTCCGTTTCTGAAGGGAAATTCAGACCAGAATTCTCATCCCTGAAAAATACTCTGCTTTAAAGCAAGAAGCAAGCTCTTCTTTCCACCGTCCACAATACAGCAAGAACCATGAGCATGCCCAGAAAAAAAAACTGTGATTCCTACTCATACGGACAATATGTAGTTCAACTCTTCTTATGAAACTGATACAAACCACCGCTCCTCTTACATAAATGCTCATTAGTTAACAGAGAGAATCAGTTTGGGTTGGTGAACTGCGAAAAATCATTTGAGCCCAAAATTCAGTTGGTTTACCAGAAATGAATTCTTGCTTGTAGGAAGACACAGATCCTGGGGTTTAACTCCGTTTCTGAAGGCAAATTTGGACCAGAGTTCTCATCCCTGAAAAACACTCTGTTTTAAGGCAAGAATCATCCTCTTCTTTCCAGCGTCTTCAATATAGTAAGAAACATGAGCATGCCCAGAAAAAAAAAACTGTGATTCCTACTCATACGGACCATATGTAGTTCAACTGAGTTTATGAAACTGATACAAACCACAGCTCCTCTTACATAAATGCTCTTTAGTTAATAGTGAGAATAGCGTATGGTTCCTGTACTGCGAAAAAATCTTTTGAGCCCAAAATTCACTGGATTTACCAGAACTGAACACTTGCTTGTAGAAAAACAGAGATCCTGGGTATTAATCCCGTTTCTGAAGGGAAATTCAGGCCAGAATTCTCATCCCTGAAAAATACTCTGTTTTAATGCAGGAAGCAAGCTCTTTTTCCACCGTCCACAATACAGAAAGAACCATGAGCATGCCAAGAAAAAAAGAACTGTGTTTCCTACTCATACGGACCATATGTAGTTCATCTCTGCTTATGAAACTGATACAAACCACAGGTCCTTTAAATAAATGCTCTTCAGTTAATAGTGAGAATCATGTTTGGTTGGTGAACTGCGAAAAATCATTTTAGCCCAAAATTAACTGGGTTTTCCATAAATGAACTCTAGCTTGTAGGAAGACACTAATCCTGGGGTTTAACTCCGTGTCTGAAGGAAAATTCAGACCAGTGTTCTCACTCATGATACACACTCTGTTTTCACGCAAGAAGCAAGCTCTTCTTTCCAGTGGCTCCAATACATGAAGAACCAGGAGCATGCCCAGAAAAAAAGAACTGTCTTTCCTACTCTTACGGACCATATGTAGTTCAACTCTGCTTCTGAAATGATACAGACCACAGCTCCTCTTACATAAATACTCTTTAGTTAATAGTGAGAATAGCATAGGGTTCGTGAACTTGGAAAAATCATTTGAGCCCAAAATTCACTGGGTTTACCAGAACTGAACTCTGGCTTGTTGAAAAACAAAGATCCTGGGTTTTAATTCCGTTTCTGAAGGGAAATTCAGACCAGAATTCTCATCTCTGAAAAATACTCTGTTTTAATGCAAGAAGCAAGCTCTTCTTTCCAGAGTCTAAAATACAGCAAGAACAATGATCATGCACTGAAAAAAATAAATGTGTTTCCTACTCATACGGACCATATGTAGTTCAACTCTGCTTTTGAAATTGATCCAAACGACAGCTCCTCTTACATAAATCCTCTTTAGTTAATAGTGAGAATAGCTTAGCGTTCGTGAACTGCGAAAAAACATTTGAGCCCAAAATTCACTGGATTTACCAGAACTGAACTCTTGCTTGTAGAAAAACACAGATCATGGGTTTCAATCCAGTTTCTGAAGGGAAATTCAGACCAGAATTCTCATCCCTGAAAAATACTCTGTTTTAAGGCTTGAATCATCCTCTTATTTCCAGGGTCTCAAATAAAGTAAGAACCATGAGCATGCCAAGAAAAAAAGAACTTTGTTTCCTACTCATACGGACCATATGTAGTTCAACTCTGCTTATGAAACTGAAACAAACCACAGCTCCTCTTACATAAATGCTCTTTAGTTTACAGTGAGAATCGGTTTCAGTTGGTGAACTGCGAAAAATCATTTGAGCCCAAAATTCACTGGGTTTACCAAAAATGAACTCTTGCTTGTAGGAAGACACAGGTCCTGTGGTTTAACTCCGTTTCTGAAGGGAAATTCAGACCAGTGTTCTCATCCATGAAACACACTCTGTTTTCACACAAGAAGCAAGCTCTTCTTTCCAGAGCTCTAATACATTAAGAACCATGAGCATACCCAGGAAAAAAGAATTGTGTTTCCTACTCATACGGACCATATGTAGTTCAACTCTGCTTATGAAACTGAAACAAACCACAGCTCCTCTTCCATAAATGCTCTTTAGTTTACAGTGAGAATCAGTTTGAGTTGGTGAACTGCGAAAAATCATTTGAGCCCAAAATTCACTGGGTTTACCAAAAATGAACTCTTGCTTGTGGGAAGACACAGATCCTGGGATTCACTCCGTTTCTGAAGGGAAATTCAGACCAGTGTTCTCATCAATGAAACACACTCTGCTTTCACCCAAGAAGCAAGCTCTTCTTTCCAGCGGCTTTAATACATCAAGAACCATGAGCATAACCAGAAAAAAAGAAATGTGTTTCCTACTCATACGGACCATATGTAGTTCAACTCTGCTTTTAAAACTGATCCAAACGACAGCTCCTCTTACATAAATCCTCTTTAGTTAATAGTGAGAATAGCTTAGCGTTCGTGAACTGCGAAAAAACATTTGAGCCCAAAATTCACTGGGTTTACCAGAACTGAACTCTTGCTTGTAGAAAAACACAGATCCTGGGTTTCAATCCCGTTTCTGAAGGGAAATTCAGACCAGAATTCTCATCCCTGAAAAATACTCTCTTTTAAGGCATGAATCATCCTCTTATTTCCAGGGTCTCAAATAAAGTAAGAACCATGAGCATGCCAAGAAAAAAAGAACTGTGTTTCCTACTCATACAGACCATATGTAGTTCAACTCTGCTTATGAAACTGAAACAAACCACAGATCCTCTTACTTAAATGCTCTTTAGTTTACAGTGGGAATCGGTTTGAGTTGGTGAACTGCGAAAAATCATTTGAGCCCAAAATTCACTGGGTTTACCAAAAATGAACTCTTACTTGTAGGAAGACATAGGTACTGTGGTTTAACTCCGTTTCTGAAGGGAAATTCAGACCAGTGTTCTCATCCATGAAACACACTCTGTTTTCACACAAGAAGCAAGCTCTTCTTTCCAGCGGCTCTAATACATCAAGAACCATGAGCATACCCAGGAAAAAAGAATTGTGTTTCCTACTCATACTGACCATATGTAGTTCAAATCTTCTTATGAAACTGAAACAAACCACAGCTCCTCTTACATAAATGCTCATTAGTTAACAGTGAGAATCAGTTTGGGTTGGTGAACTGCGAAAAATCATTTGAGCCCAAAATTCACTTTGTTTACCAGAAATGAACTCTTGCTTGTAGGAAGACACAGATCCTGGAGTTTAACTCTGTTTCTGAAGGCAAATTCTGACCAGAGTTCTCATCCCTGAAAAACACTCTGTATTAAGGCAAGAATCATCCTCTTCTTTCCAGCGTCTTCAATATAGTAAGAAACATGAGCATGCCCAGAAAAAAAGAACTGTGATTCCTACTCATACGGACCATATGTAGTTCAACTCAGTTTATGAAACTGATACAAACCACAGCTCCTCTTACATAATTCCTCTTTAGTTAATAGTGAGAATAGCTTAGCGTTCGTGAACTGCAAAAAACATTTGAGCCCAAAATTCACTGGGTTTACCAGAACTGAACTCTTGCTTGTAGGAAGACACAGATCCTGGGTTTAAACTCCGTTACTAAAGGGAAATTCAGACCAGAATTCTCATCCCTGAAAAATACTCTGTTTTAATGCAAGAAGCAAGCTCTTCTTTCCACCGTCTACAATAGAGCAAGAACCATGAGCATGCCAAGAAAAAAAGAACTGTGTTTCCTACTCATACGGACCATATGTAGGTCACATCTTCTTATGAAACTGAAACACACCACAGCTCCTCTTACATAAATGTTCTTTAGTTAATACTGAGAATAGCTTTGGGTTCGTGAACTGTGTAAAATCATTTGAGCCCAAAATTCAATGGGTTTACCAGAAATGAACTCTTGCTTGTGGGAAGACACAGATCCTGGGGTTAACTCCGTTTATGAAGGGAAATTCAGACCAGTGTTCTCATCCATGAAACACACTCTGTTTTCACCCAAGAAGCAAGCTCTTCTTTCCAGCGGCTCTAATACATCAAGAACCATGAGCATGCCCAGAAAAAAAGAAATGTGTTTCCTACTCATACGGACCATATGTAGTTCAACTCTGCTTTTGAAACTGATCCAAACGACAGCTCCTCTTACAAAAATCCTCTTTAGTTAATAGTGAGAATAGCTTAGCGTTCGTGAACTGCGAAAAAACATTTGAGCCCAAAATTCACTGGGTTTACCAGAACTGAACTCTTGCTTGTAGAAAAACAGAGATCCTGGGTTTTAATCCCGTTTCTGAAGGGAAATTCAGACCAGAATTCTCATCCCTGAAAAATACTCTGTTTTAAGGCATGAATCATCCTCTTATTTCCAGGGTCTCAAATAAAGTAAGAACCATGAGCATGCCAAGAAAAAAAGAACTGTGTTTTCTACTCATACGGACCATATGTAGTTCAACTCTGCTTATGAAACTGAAACAAACCACCGCTCTTCTTACATAAATTCTCTTTAGTTTACAGTGAGAATCGGTTTCAGTTGGTGAACTGCGAAAAATCATTTGAGCCCAAAATTCACTGGGTTACCAAAAATGAACTCTTGCTTGTAGGAAGACACAGATCATGGGGTTTAACTCCGTTTATGAAGGGACATTCAGACCAGAGTTCTCATCCATGAAACACACTCTGTTTTCACACAAGAAGCAAGCTCTTCTTTCCAGCGGCTCTGATACCTCAAGAACCATTAGCATACCCAGGAAAAAAGAATTGTGTTTCCTACTCATACCGACAATATGTATTTCATCTCTGCTTATGAAACTGATATAAACCACAGCTCCTCTTACATAAATGCTCTTTAGTTAATAGTGAGAGTCATGTTGGGTTGGTGAACTGTGAAAAATCATTTGAGCCCAAAATTCACTGGGTTTCCCAGAAATGAACTCTTGCTTGTAGGAAGACACAATTCCAGGGGTATAACTCCGTTTCTGAAGGGAAATTCAGACCAGAGTTCTCATCCCTGAAACACACTCTGTTTTAATGAAGAAGCAAGCTCTTCTTTCCAGAGTCTAAAATTCATCAAGAACCATCAGCATGGCCTCAAACAAATTACTGTGTTTCCTATTCATACGGACCATATGTAGTTCAACTCTGCTTATGAAAGTGATACACACCACACCTCCTCTTACATAAATGCTCTTTAGTTAATATTGAGAATAGCATAGGTTTCGTGAACTGCAAAAAAATCTTTTGAGCCCAAAATTCACTGGTTTTACCAGAAATGAACTCTTGCTTGTAGGAAGAGACACATCCTGGGGTTTAACTCCGTTTCTGAAGGGAAATTCAGACCAGTGTTCTCATCCATGATACACACTCTGTTTTCACGCAAGAAGCAAGCTTTTCTTTCCAGTGGCTCCAATACATGAAGAACCATGTGCATGCCGAGAAAAAAAGAACTGTGTTTCCTACTCATACAGATCATATGTAGTTCAACTCTGCTTCTGAAATGATACAGACCACAGCTCTTCTTACATAAATACTCTTTAGTTAATAGTGAGAATAGCATAGGGTTCGAGAACTTGGAAAAATCATTTGAGCCCAAAATTCTCTGCGTTTACCAGAACTGCACTCTTGCTTGTAGAAAAACAAAGATCCTAGGTTTTAACTCCGTTTCTGAAGGGAAATTCAGACCAGAATTCTCATCCTTGAAAAATACTCTGTTTTAATGCAAGAAGCAAGTGCTTTTTTCCAGCATCCACAATACAGCAAGAACCATGAGCATGTCAAGAAAAAAAGAACTATGTTTCCTACTCATACCGACCATATGTAGTTCAACTCTGCTTATGAAACTGAAACAAACCACAGGTCGCCTTACATAAATCCCCTTCAGTTAATAGTGAGAATAGCATTGGATTCGTGAACTGTGTTAAATCATTTGAGCCCAAAATTCACTGGGTTTACCAGAAAATAATTCTTGCCTGTAGGAAGACACATATCCTGGGGTTTAACTCCGTTTCTGAAGGGAAATTCAGACCAGTGTTCTCATCCATGAAAAGCACTCTGTTTTCACGCAAGAAGCAAGCTCTTCTTTCCAGCATCTCCAATACATCAAGAACCATGAGAATGCCCAGAAAAAAAGAACTGTGATTCCTACTCATATGGACAATATGTAGTTCAACTCTCCTTATGAAACTGATACAAACCAAAGCTCCTCTTACATAAATGCTCGTTAGTTAACAGTGAGAATCAGTTTGGGTTGGTGAACTGCGAAAAAACATTTGAGCCCAAAATTCACGTGGTTTACCAGTAATGAACTCTGGCTTGTAGGAAGACACAGATCCTGGGGTTTAACTCCGTTTCTGAAGGGAAATTCTGGCCATAGTTCTTATCCCTGAAACACTCTCTGTTTTCACGCAAGAAGCAAGCTCTTCTTTCCAGTGGCTCCAATACATGAAGAACCATGTGCATGCCCAGAAAAAAAGAACTGTGTTTCGTACTCATATGGATCATATATAGTTCAACTCTGCTTCTGAAATGATACAGACCACAGCTCCTCTTACATAAATACTCTTTAGTTAATAGTGAGAATAGCGTAGGGTTCGTGAACTTGGAAAAATCATTTGAGCCCAAAATTCACTGGGTTTACCAGAACTGAACTCTTGCTTGTAGAAAAACAAAGATCCTGGGTTTTAATTCCGTTTCTGAAGGGAAATTCAGACCAGAATTCTCATCCCTGAAAAATACTCTGCTTTAACGCAAGAAGCAAGCTCTTCTTTCCACCTTCCACAACACAGCAAGAACCATGAGCATGCCCAGAAAAAAAAAACTGTGATTCCTACTCATACGGACAATATGTAGTTCAACTCTTCTTATGAAACTGATACAAACCACAGCTCCTCTTACATAAATGCTCATTAGTTAACAGAGAGAATCAGTTTGGGTTGGTGAACTGCGAAAAATCATTTGAGCCCAAAATTCAGTTGGTTTACCAGAAATGAATTCTTGCTTGTAGGAAGACACAGATCCTGGGGTTTAACTCCGTTTCTGAAGGCAAATTTGGACCAGAGTTCTCATCCCTGAAAAACACTCTGTTTTAAGGCAAGAATCATCCTCTTCTTTCCAGCGTCTTCAATATAGTAAGAAACATGAGCATGCCCAGAAAAAAAGAACTGTGATTCCTACTCATACGGACCATATTTAGTTCAACTGAGTTTATGAAACTGATACAAACCACAGCTCCTCTTACATAAATGCTCTTTAGTTAATAGTGAGAATAGCGTATGGTTCCTGTACTGCGAAAAAATCTTTTGAGCCCAAAATTCACTGGATTTACCAGAACTGAACACTTGCTTGTAGAAAAACAGAGATCCTGGGTATTAATCCCGTTTCTGAAGGGAAATTCAGGCCAGAATTCTCATCCCTGAAAAATACTCTGTTTTAATGCAGGAAGCAAGCGCTTTTTCCACCGTCCACAATACAGAAAGAACCATGAGCATGCCAAGAAAAAAAGAACTGTGTTTCCTACTCATACGGACCATATGTAGTTCATCTCTGCTTATGAAACTGATACAAACCACAGGTCCTTTAAATAAATGCTCTTCAGTTAATAGTGAGAATCATGTTTGGTTGGTGAACTGCGAAAAATCATTTTAGCCCAAAATTAACTGGGTTTTCCATAAATGAACTCTAGCGTGTAGGAAGACACTAATCCTGGGGTTTAACTCCGTGTCTGAAGGAAAATTCAGACCAGTGTTCTCACTCATGATACACACTCTGTTTTCACGCAAGAAGCAAGCTCTTCTTTCCAGTGGCTCCAATACATGAAGAACCAGGAGCATGCCCAGAAAAAAAGAACTGTCTTTCCTACTCTTACGGACCATATGTAGTTCAACTCTGCTTCTGAAATGATACAGACCACAGCTCCTCTTACATAAATACTCTTTAGTTAATAGTGAGAATAGCATTTGGTTCGTGAACTTGGAAAAATCATTTGAGCCCAAAATTCACTGGGTTTACCAGAACTGAACTCTTGCTTGTTGAAAAACAAAGATCCTGGGTTTTAATTCCGTTTCTGAAGGGAAATTCAGACCAGAATTCTCATCTCTGAAAAATACTCTGTTTTAATGCAAGAAGCAAGCTCTTCTTTCCAGAGTCTAAAATACAGCAAGAACAATGATCATGCACTGAAAAAAATAAATGTGTTTCCTACTCATAGGGACCATATGTAGTTCAACTCTGCTTATGAAACTGATACAAACAACAGGGCCTCTTACATAAATGCTCTTTAGTTAATTGTGAAAATCATGTTGGGTTGGTGAACTGCGAAAAACCATTTGAGACCAAAATTCACTGGGTTTACGTGAAATGAACTCCTGCTTGTAGGAAGACACAGATCCTGGGGTTTAACTCCGTTTCTGAAGGCAAATTCAGACCAGAATTCTCATCCCTGAAAAACACTCTGTTTTAAGGCAAGAATCATCTGCTTCTTTCCAGCGTCTCCAATACACTACGAACCATTAGCATGCCAAGAAAAAAAGAACCGTGTTTCCTACTCATACAGACCATATGTACATCAACTCTGCTTATGAAATGATACAGACCACAGCTCCTCTTACATAAATGCTCTTTAGTTAATACTGAGAATAGCTTTGGGTTCGTGAACTGTGTAAAATCATTTGAGCCCAAAATTCACTGGGTTTACCAGAAATGAACTCTTGCTTGTGGGAAGACACAGATCCTGGGGTTCACTCCGTTTCTGAAGGGAAATTCAGACCAGTGTTCTCATCCATGAAACACACTCTGTTTTCACCCAAGAAGCAAGCTCTTCTTTCCAGCGGCTATAATATATCAAGAACCATGAGCATACCCAGAAAAAAAGAACTGTGTTTCCTACTCATACGGACCATATATAGTTCATCTCTGCTTATGAAACTGATACTAACCACAGCTCCTGTTAAATAAATGCTCTTTAGTTAATAGTGAGAATCATGTTGGGTTCGTTAACTGCGAAAAATCTTTTGAGCCAAAAAATAACTGGGTTTACCAGAAATGAACTCTTGCTTGTAGGAAGACACTAATCCTGGGGTTTAACTCTGTTTCTGAAGGGAAATTCAGAACTGAGTTCTCATCCCTGAAAAACACTCTGTTTTATGGCAGGAATCTTCCTCTTATTTCCAGGGTCTCCAATACAGTAAGAACCATGAGCATGCCAAGAAAAAAAGGACTGTGTTTCCTACGCATACGGACTATATGTAGTTCAACTCTGCTTATGAAACTGAAACAAACCACAGCTCCTCTTACATAAATCCGCTTTAGTTAATAGTGAGAATAGCGTTAGATTCGTGAACTGTGTAAAATCATTTGAGCCCAAAATTCACTGGGTTTACCAGAAATGAACTCTTGCTTGTAGGAAGACACAGATCCTGGGGTTTAACTCCGATTCTGAATGGAAATTCAGACCAGATTTCTCATCCCAGAAAAACACTCTGTTTTCCCGCAAGAAGCAAGCTCTTCTTTCCAGCGTCTCCAATACATCAAGAACCATGAGCATGTCCAGAAAAAAAGAACTGTGATTCCTACTCCTACGGACTATATGTAGTTCAACTCTCCTTATGAAACTGATACAAACCACACCTCCTCTTACATAAATGCTCTTTAGTTAACAGTGAGAATCAGTTTAGGTTGGTGAACTGTGTAAAATCTTTTGAGCCCAAAATTCACTGGTTTTAACAGGAATGAACTCTTGCTTGTAGGAAGACACAGATCCTTGTGTTAAACTCAGTTTCTGAAGGGAAATTCAGACCAGAGTTCTCATCCATGAAACACACTCTGTTTTAATGCAAGAAGCAAGATCTTCTTTAAGAGTCTAAAATACAGCAAGAACCATGTGTATGCCCAGAAAAAAAAAACTGTGTTTCCTGCTCATAAAGACCATAGGTAGTTCAACCCGGCTTATGAAACTGACACAAAACACAGCTCCTCTTACATAAATGCTCTTTAGTTAATAGTGAAAATCATGTTGGGCTGCTGATCTGTGTAATGTCATTTGAGCCGAAAATTCAATTGGTTTACCAGAAATGAAATCTTGCTTGTAGGAAGACACAGATCATGGGGTTTAACTCCGTTTATGAAGGGACATTCAGACCAGAGTTCTCATCACTGAAACACACTCTGTTTTAACGCAAGAAGCAAGCTCTTCTTTCCAGAGAATAAAATACAGCAAGAAACATGAGCATGGCCTGAAAAAAAGAACTGTTTCCTATTCATACGGAACATATGTAGTTCAACTCTGCTTATGAAACTGATATAGACCACACCTCCTGTTACATAAATGCTCTTTAGTTAATACTGAGAATAGCTTTGGTTTCGTGAACTGTGTAAAATCTTTTGAGCCTAAAATTCACTTGCTTTACCAGAAATGAACTCTTGCTTGTAGGAAGACACAGATCCTGGGGTTTAACTCCGTTTCTGGAGGCAAATCTGACCAGAGTTCTCATCCCTGAAAAACACTCTGTTTTAAGGCAAGAATCATCCTCTTCTTTCCAGCGTCTTCAATATAGTAAGAAACATGAGCATGCCCAGAAAAAAAGAACTGTGATTCCTACTCATACGGACCATATGAAGTTCAACTCAGTTTATGAAATTGATACAAACCACAACTCCTCTTACATAAATGCTCTTTAGTTAATAGTGAGAATAGCGTAGGGTTCCTGTACTGCGAAAAATCTTTTGAGCCCAAAATTCACTGGTTTTACCAGAACTGAACTCTTGCTTGTAGAAAAACACATATCCTGGGTATTAATCCCGTTTCTGAAGGGAAATTCAGACCAGAATTCTCATCCCTGAAAAATACTCTGTTTTAATGCTAGAAGCAAGCTCTTCTTTCCACCGTCCACAATACAGCAAGAACCATGAGCATGCCAAGAAAAAAAGAACTGTGTTTCCTACTCATACGGACCATATGTAGTTCATCTCTGCTTATGAAACTGATACTAACCACAGCTCCTCTTAAATAAATGCTCTTTAGTTAATAGTGAGAATCATGTTGGGTTGGTGAACTGCGAAAAATCATTTGAGCCCAAAAATATCTGGGTTTACCAGAAATGAACTCTAGCTTGTAGGAAGACACTAATCCTGTGGGTTAACTACGTTTCTGAAGGAAAATTCAGACCAGTGTTCTCACTCATGATACACACTCTGTTTTCACGCAAGAAGCAAGCTCTTCTTTCCAGTGGCTCCAATACATGAAGAACCATGAGCATGCCCAGAAAAAAAGAACTGTGTTTCCTACTCATACGGATCATATGTAGTTCAACTCTGCTTCTGAAATGATACAGACCACAGCTCCTCTTACATAAATACTCTTTAGTTAATAGTGAGAATAGCATAGGGTTCGTGAACTAGGAAAAATCATTTGAGCCCAAAATTCACTGGGTTTACCAGAACTGAACTCTTGCTTGTTGAAAAACAAAGATCCTGGGTTTTAATTCCGTTTCTGAAGGGAAATTCAGACCAGAATTCTCATCCCTGAAAAATACTCTGTTTTAATGCAAGAAGCAAGCTCTTCTTTCCAGAGTCTAAAATACAGCAAGAACAATGATCACTCACTGAAAAAAATAACTGTGTTTCCTACTCATAGGGACCATATGTAGTTCAACTCTGCTTATGAAACTGATACAAACAACAGGGCCTCTTACATAAATGCTCTTTAGTTAATTGTGAAAATCATGTTGGGTTGGTGAACTGCGAAAAATCATTTGAGACCAAAATTCACTGGGTTTACGTGAAACGAACTCCTGCTTGTAGGAAGACACAGATCCTGGGGTTTAACTCAGTTTCTGAAGGCAAATTCAGACCAGAATTCTCATCCCTGAAAAACACTCTGTTTTAAGGCAAGAATCATCTGCTTCTTTCCAGCGTCTCCAATACACTACTAACCATTAGCATGCCAAGAAAAAAAGAACCGTGTTTCCTACTCATACAGACCATATGTACTTCAACTCTGCTTATGAAATGATACAGACCACAGCTCCTCCTACATAAATGCTCTTTAGTTAATACTGAGAATAGCTTTGGGTTCGTGAACTGTGTAAAATCATTTGAGCCCAAAATTCACTAGGTTTACGAGAAATGAACTCTTGCTTGTGGGAAGACACAGATCCGGGGGTTCACTCCGTTTCTGAAGGGAAATTCAGACCAGTGTTCTGATCCATGAAACACACTCTGTTTTCACCCAAGAAGCAAGCTCTTCTTTCCAGCGGCTATAATATATTAAGAACCATGAGATAACCCAGAAAAAAAGAACTGTGTTTCCTACTCATACGGACCATATGTAGTTCATCTCTGCTTATGAAACTGATACTAACCACAGCTCCTCTTACATAAATGCTAATTAGTTAATAGTGAGAATAGCGTAGGGTTCGTGAACTGTGAAAAATCATTTGTGACCAAAATTCACTGGGTTTACCAAAACTGAACTCTTGCTTGTGGAAGACACAGATCCTTGTGTTAAACTCCGTTTCTGAAGGGAAATTCAGACCAGAGTTCTCATCCATGAAACACACTCTGTTTTAATGCAAGAAGCAAGCTCTTCTTTCCAGAGTCTAAAATAAAGCAAGAAACATGAGTATGCCCAGCAAAAAAGAACAGTGTTTCCTACTCATAAAGACCATAGGTAGTTCAACTCTGCTTATGACACTGACACAAAACACAGCTCCTCTTACATAAATGCTCTTTAGTTAATAGTGAAAATCATGTTGGGTTGCTGATCTGTGTAAAGTCATTTGAGCCGAAAATTCACTTGGTTTACCAGAAATGAACTCTTGCTTGTAGGAAGACACAGATCATGGGGTTTAACTCCGTTTATGAAGGGACATTCAGAACAGAGTTCTCATTGCTGAAACACACTCTGTTTTAACGCAAGAAGCAAGCTCTTCTTTCCAGAGAATAAAATACAGCAAGAACCATGAGCATGGCCTGAAAAAAAGAACTGTTTCCTATTCATACGGAACATATGTAGTTCAACTCTGCTTATGAAAGTGATATAGACCACACCTCCTGTTACATAAATGCTCTTAAGTTAATACTGAGAATAGCTTTGGTTTCGTGAACTGTGTAAAATCTTTTGAGCCCAAAATTCACTGGTTTTACCATGAATGAACTCTTGCTTGTAGTAAGACACAGATCCTGGGGTTTAACTCCATTTCTGAAGGCAAATTCTGACCAGAGTTCTCATCCCTGAAAAACACTCTCTTTTCAGGCAAGAATCATCCTCTTCTTTCCAGCATCTTCAATATAGTAAGAAACATGAGCATGCCCAGAAAAAAAGAACTGTGTTTCCTACTCATATGGACCATATGTAGTTCAACTCTGCTTATGAAACTGAAACAAACCACAGCTCCTCTTACATAAATCCGCTTTAGTTAATGGTGAGAGTAGCGTTGGATTCGTGTACTGTGTAAAATCATTTGAGCCCAAAATTCACTGGGTTTACCAGAAATGAACTCTTGCTTGTAGGAAGACACAGATCCTTGTGTTAAACTCCGTTTATGAAGGGAAATTCAGACCAGAGTTCTCATCCATGAAACACACTCTGTTTTAATGCAAGAAGCAAGCTCTTCTTTCCAGAGTCTAAAATACAGCAAGAACCATGAGTATGCCCAGAAAAAAAGAATTGTGTTTCCTACTCATAAAGACCATATGTAGTTCAACTCTGCTTATGAAACTGACACAAAACACAGCTCCTCTTACATAAGTGCTCTTTAGTTAATAGTGAAAATCATGTTGGGTTGGTGAACTGCGAAAAATCATTTGATCCGAAAAATCACTGGGTTTCCCAGAAATGAACTCTTGCAGGTAGGAAGAAACAGATTATGGTGTTTAACTCCGTTTCTGAAGGGAAATTCAGACCAGTGTTCTCATCCATGAAACACACACTGTTTTCATTCAAGAATCAAGCTCTTCTTTCCAGCAGCTCCAATATATCATGAACCATGAGCACGCCCAGAAAAAAAGAACTGTGTTTCCTACTCATACGGACCATATGTAGTTCAACTCTCCTTATGAAACTGATACAAACCACAGCTCCACTGACATAAATGCTCTTTAGTTAATAGTGAGAATCGTGTTGGGTTCGTGAACTGTGAAAAATCATTTGAGCCCAAAATTCACTGGTTTTGCCTGAAATGAACACCTGCTTGTAGGAAGACACAGATCCTGGGGTTTAACTCCATTTCTGAAGGCAAATTCAGTCCAGAATTCTTATGCCTGAAAAACACTCTGTTTTAAGGCAAGAATTATCCTCTTCTTTCCAGTGTCTCCAATACAGTGCAAACCATGAGCATGCCCAGAAAAATAGAACTGTATTTCCTACTCATACGGACCATATGTACTTCAACTCTCCTTATGAAATGATACAGACCAGAGCTCCTCTTACATAAATGCTCTTTAGTTAATAGTGATTATCGCGATGGGTTTTAGAACTGTGTAAAGTCATTTGAGCCAATAATTCACTTGGTTTACCAGAAATGAACTCTTGCTTGTAGGAAGACACAGATCATGGGGTTTAACTCTGTTTCTGAAGGGACATTCAGACTAGAGTTCTAATGCCTGAAACACACTCTGTTTTAATGCAAGAAGGAAGCTCTTCTTTCCTGAGTCTAAAATACAGCAAGAACCATGAGCATGCTCAGAAAAAAACTGTGTTTCCTACTGATATGGAACCTATGTAGTTCAACTCTGCTTATGAAACTGATACAAACCACAGGTCCTCTTACATAAATGCTCTATAGTTAATAGTAAGAATCATGTTGGGTTCGTGACCTGCGAAAAATCATTTGAGCCCAAAATTCACTGGGTTTCCCAGAAATGAACTCTTGCTTGTAGGAAGACACTGGACCTTGGGGTTTAACTCCATTTCTGAAGGGAAATTCAGACCAGAATTCTCATCCCTGAAAAACACTCTGTTTTAAGGCAAGAATCATCCTCTTCTTTCAAGAGTCTCCAATCCAGTATGAACCATGTCCATGCCCAGAAAAAAAGAACTGTGTTTCCTACTCATACGGACCATATGTAGTTCAACTCAGTTCATGAAACTGATACAAACCACAGCTCCTCTTACATAAATCCTCTTTAGTTAATAGTGAGAATAGCATAGGGTTCCTGAACTCGAAAATTCATTTGATCCCAAAATTCACTGGTTTTACCCTAAATGAACTCTTGCTTGTAAGCAGACACAGAACCTGCGGTTTACTCGGTTTCTGAAGGGTCATTCATACCAGTGTTCTCATCCATGAAACTCACTCTGTTTTAACACAAGAAGCATGCTCTTGTGTCCAGTGTCTCCAATAAAGCAAGATCCCATGAGCATGCCCAGAAAAAAAGAACTCTGTTTCCTACTCATGGGGATCATATGGAATTCAACTCTGCATATGAAACTGATACAAACCAAGCTCTTCTTACATAAATGCTCTTTAGTTAATAGTGAGAAACACGTTGGGTTCGTGAACCGTGTAAAATCATTTGAGCCCAAAATTCACTGGGTTTACCTGAAATGAATTCTTACTTGTAGGAAGACACAGATCCTAGGATTTAACTCCGTTTCTGAAGGGAAATTCAGACCAGAGTTCTCATCCCTGAAACACACTCTGTTTTAAGGCAAGAGGCAAGCTCTTCTTTCCAGCGTCTCCAATATAGCAAGAACCATGAGCACGCCCAGAAAAAAAGAACTGAGTTTCCTACTCATATGGACCATATGCAGTTCAACTCTGATAATGAAACTGACACAAAACACAGCTCCTCTTACATAAATACTCTTTAGTTAATAGTGAGAATCACGTTGGGTTCGTGAACTGTGTAAAATTATTTGAGCACAAAATGCACTTGATTTACCATAAATTATCTCTTGCTTGTAAGAAGACACAGATCCTGGCGTTTAACTCCGTTTCTGAATGGTAATTCAGTCAAGAGTTCTCATCCCTGAAACACACTCTGTTTTAAGGCAAGAAGCAAGCTCTTCTTTCCAGCATCTCCAATACAACAAGAAATATGAGCATGCCCAAGAAAAAATGAACTGTGTTTCCTACTGATACGGACCACATGTAGTTGAAATCTGCTTATGAAACTGATACAATCAACAGCTCCTCTTACATAAATGGTCTTTAGTTAATAGTGAGAAGACACAGATCCTGGCGTTTAACACCGTTTCTGAATGGAAATTAAGACCAGAGTTCTCGTCACTGAAAGACCCTCTGTTTTAAGGCAAGAAGCAAGCTCTTCTTTCCAGTGTCTCCAATAGAGCAAAAACGATGAGCATGCCCAGAAAAACAACTGTGTTTTCTACTCATATGGACCATATGTAGTTTAACTCTGCTTATGAATCTGACCCAAATCACAGCTCCTTTTACATAAATGATCGTTAGTTAATAGTGAGAAACACGTTGGGTTCGAGAACTGTGTAAAATCTTTTGAGCCCAGAATTCACTGAGTTTACCAAAAATGAACTCTTGCTTGTAGGAAGACACAAATCCTGGGGTTTAACTCCGTTTCTGAAGCGAAATTAGGACCAGAGTTCTCATCACTGAAACACACTCTGTTTTAAGGCAAGAAGCAAGCTCTTCTTTCCAGAGTCTCCAATAGAGCAAGAATCATGAGCATGCCCAGAAAAAAAGAACTGTGTTTCCTATTCATACGGACAATATGAGGTTCAAATCTGCTTATGAAACTGATACAAACCCCAGCTCCTGTTACATAAATGCTCTTTAGTTAATAGTGAGAAACACGTTGGGTTCGTGAACTGTGTAAAATCATTTGAGCCCAAAATTCACTGGGTTTACCTGAAATGAACTCTTGCTTGTAGGAAGACACAGATCCTAGGATTTAGCTCCTTTCTGAAGGGAAATTCAGACCAGAGTTCTCATCCCTGAAACACACTCTGTTTTAAGGCAAGAGGCAAGCTCTTCTTTCCAGCGTCTCCATTATAGCAAGAACGATGATCATGCCCAGAAAAAAAGAACTGAGTTTCCTACTGATACGGACCATATGCAGTTCAACTCTGATAATGAAACTGATACAAACAACAGCTCCTCTTAAAATAATGCTCTTTAGTTAATAGTGAGAAACTCGTTGTGTTCGTGAACTGTGTAAAATCATTTGTGCCCAAAATTCACTGGGTTTACCAGAAATGAACTTTGCTTGTAGGAAGACACATATCCTGGGTTTTAACTCCGTTTCTGAAGGGAAATTCAGACCAGTGATCGCATCCATGAAACACGCGCTGTTTTAAGGCAAGAAGCATGCTCTTCTTTCCAGATTCTCTAATACAGCAAGAATGATGTGCTTGCCCAGAAAAAAGAACTGTGTTTTCTACTTTCGGGACCATATGTAACTCAACTCTGCTTATGAAACTGATACAAACGACAGCTCCTCTTACATAAATGCTCTTTAGTTAATAGTGAGAAACGCGTTGCATTTGTGAACTGTGTAAAATCATTTGACACCAAAAACACTGGGTTTACCTGAAATGTACTCTTGCTTGTAGGAACACACAGATCCTGGGGTTTATCTCCGTATCTGAGGGGAAATTCAGACCAGAGTTCTCATCACTGAAACACCCTCTGTTATAAGGGAAGAAGCAAGCTCTTCTGTCTAGCCTCTCCAATAGAGCAAGAACAATGAGCATGACCAGAAAAAAAGAAATGTGTTTCCTAATCTTATGGACCATATGTAGTTCAACTCTGCTTATGAAACTGATACAAACCACAGCTCCTCTTACAAAAATGCTCTTTAGTTAATAGTGAGAAACGCGTTGTGTTAGTGAACTCTGTAAAAGCATTTGAGCCCAAAATTAAATTGGTATACCAGAAATGAACTCTTGCTTGTAGAAAGACACAGACCCTGGGGTTTAACTCCGTTACTGAAAAGTAATTCAGTCAAGTGTTCTCATCCCTGAAACACACTCTGTTTTAAGGCAAGAAGCAGGCTCTTCCCTCCTGCGTCTCCAATAGAGCAAGAAATATGAGCTAGCCCAGAATAAAAGAACTGTGTTTCCTATTCATACGGACCGAATGAAATTCAAATATGCCTATGAGACTGATACAAACGACAGCTCCTCTTACATAAATGCTCTTTAGTTAATAGTGACAAAGTTTTGGGTTGGTGAGCTGTGTAAAATCATTTGAGCCCAAAATTCACTGGGTTTATGAGAAATGAACTCTTGCTTGTAGGAAGACACAGACCCTTGGGTTTAACTCTGTTTGTGAAGGGAAGTTAAGACCAGAGTTCTCATAACTTAAACACCCTCTGTTTTAAGGCAAGAAGCAAGCTCTTCTTTCAAGTGTCTCCAATAGAGTAAGAACCATCAGAATGCGCAGAAATAAAGAACTGTGTTTCCTACTAATACGGACCATATGTAGTTCAACTCTACTTATGAAACTGATACAAACCACAGCTCCTCTTACATAAATGCTCTTTAGTTAATAGTGAGAAACTCGTTGGGTTCTTGAACTCTGTAAAATCTTTGAGCCCAAAATTCAATTGGTTTACCAGAAATGTACACTTGCTTGTAGGAAGACACAGATCCTGGGGTTTAACCTAATTTCTGAAGGGAAATTCAGACCAGTGATCTCATCCATGAAACACGTGCTGTTTTCAGGCAAGAAGCATCCTCTTCTTTCAGCGTCTCCAATACAGCAAGAACCATGTGCTTGCCCTGAAAAAAGAACTGTGTTTCCTACTCATACGGACCATATGTAGTTCAACTCTGCTTAAGAACATGATACAAACCACAGCTCCTCTTATATAAATGCTCTTTAGTTAATAGTGAGAAACGCGTTGGGGTCGTGAACTGTGTAAAATTTTTTGAGCCCAACGTACACTGGGTTTACCAGAAATGAACTCTTGCTTGTAAGAAGACACAGATCCTGGGGTTTAACTCCGTTTCTGAAGGGAAATTCAGACCAGAGTTCTCATCACTGAAACGCCCTCTGTTTTAAGGCAAGAAGGAAGCTCTTCTTTCCAGAGTCTCCAATACAGCAAGAACCAGGAGCATGCCCAGAAAAAAAGAACTGGGATTCCTACTCACAGGGACAAATTTAGTTCAACTCTGCTTATGAAACTGATCCAAGCCACAGCTCCACTTAATTAAATGCTATTTTGTCAATAGTGAGAAACTCGTTGGTTTCGTGAATTGTGTAAATTCATTTGATCCCAAAATTCACTGGGTTTACACTAAATGAACTCTTGCTTGTAAGAAGACTCAGATCCTGTGGTTTACTCCATTTCAGAAGGGTAATTCAGACCAGTGTTCTCATCCATGGAACTCACTCTGTTTTAACACAAGAAGCATGCTCTTTATTCCAGCGTCTCCAATACAGCAAGTCCCATGAGCATGCCCAGAAAAAAAGAACTGTATTTCCTACTCATACGGACCATATGGAATTCAACTCTGCTTATGAAACTGATACAAACAGAGCTCCTCTTACATAAATGCTCTTTAGTTAATAGTGAGAAACACGTTGGGTTCGTGAACCGTGTAAAATCATTTGAGCCCAAAATTCACTGGGTTTACCAGAAATGTACTCTTGCTTGTAGGAAGACACAGATCCTGGGGTTTACCTCTGTTTCTGAATGGCAATTCAGACCAGAGTTCCCATCACTGAAACACCCTCTGTTTTAAGGCAAGAAGCAAGCTCTTCTTTCCAGGGTCTCCAATAGAGCAAGAACCATTAGCATGACCAGAAAAAAAGCACTGTGTTTCCTACTCATACGTACCATATGTAGTTTAACTCTGCTTATGAAACTGAAACAAACGACAGCTCCTCTTACATAAATGCTCTTTAGTTAATAGTGAGAAACAGGTTGGGTTCGAGAATTCTGTAAAATATTTGAGCCCAAAATTCAATTGGTTTACCAGAAATGAACTCTTGCTTGTAGGAATATACATATCCTGGGGTTCACTCCGTTTCTGAAGGGAAATTCAGACCAGTGTTCTCATCCATGAAATACACTCTGTTTTAACGCAAGAAGCAAGCTCTTATTTCCAGCGTCTCCAATACAGCAAGAACCAAGAGCATGCCCTGAAAAAAAGAATTGTGTTTCCTACTCATACAGACCATATGTAGTTCAACTCTGATTAGGAAACTGAAACAAACCCCATCGAATATTACATAAATGCTCTTTAGTTTATAGTGAGAAATTCGTTGGGTTCGTGAACTGTGTAAAATCATTTTGCCCAAAATTCACTTGGTATACCAGAAATGAAATCTTGCTTGTAAGAAGACACAGATCCTGGGGTTTACTCCGTTTCTGAAGGGAAATTCAGACCAGAGTTCTCATCACTGAAACGCCCTCTGTTTTAAGGCAAGAAGGAAGCTCTTCTTTCCAGAGTCTCCAATACAGCAAGAACCAGGAGCATGCCCAGAATAAAAGAACTGGGATTCCTACTCACAGGGACAAATTTAGTTCAACTCTGCTTATGAAACTGATCCAAGCCACAGCTCCACTTAATTAAATGCTATTTCGTCAATAGTGAGAAATTCGTTGGTTTCGTGAACTGTGTAAATTCATTTGATCCCAAAATTCACTGGGTTTACACTAAATGAACTCTTGCTTGTAAGAAGACACAGATCCTGTGGTTTACTCCATTTCAGAAGGGTAATTCAGACCAGTGTTCTCATCCATGGAACTCACTCTGTTTTAACACAAGAAGCATGCTCTTTATTCCAGTGTCTCCAATACAGCAAGTCCCATGAGCATGCCCTGATAAAAAGAACTGTGTTTCCTTCTCATACGGACCATATGTAGTTCAACTCTGCTTATGAAACTGAAACAAACCACAGCTCCTCTTACAGAAATGTTCTTTAGTTAATACTGAGAATAGCTTAGGGTTCGGGAACTGTGGAAAATCATTTAAGCCCCAAATTCACTGGCTTTACCAGAAGTGAACTCTTGCTTGCAGGAAGACACAGATGCTGGGATTGAACTCTGTTTCTGAAGTGAAATTCAGACCAGAATTCTCATCCCTGAAAAACACTCTGTTTTAAGGCAAGAATCATCCTCTTCTTTCCAGCGTCTCCAATACAGTACGAACCATGAGCATGCCCAGAAAAAAAGAACTGTGTTTCCCACTCATACAGACAATATATAGTTCAACTCTGCTTATGAAATGATACAGAACAGAGCTCCTCTTACATAAATGCTCTTTAGTTAATAGTGAGAATCGCGTTGGGTTCATGAACTTGGAAAAATCATTTGAGCCCAAAACTCCCTGGGTTTACCAGAAAAGAATTCTTGCTTGTAGGAAGACACAGATCATGGGGTTTATCTCCATTTCTGAAGGTAAATTAAGACCAGTGTTATCATTCCTGAAACACATTCAGATTAAACACAAGAAGCAAGCTCTTCTTTCCAGAGTCTAAAATACAGCAAGAACCGTGAGCATGCCTAGAAAAAATGAACTGTGTTTCCTACTCATACAGACCATATGTAGCTCAACTCTGCTTATGAAATGATACAGACCAAAGCTCTTCTTACATAAATGCTATTTAGTTAATAGTGATTATCGCGTTGGGTTCTAGAACGGTGTAAAGTCATTTGAGCCAAAATTCACTTGGTTTACCAAAAATGAACTCTTGCTTGTAGGAAGACACAGATCATGGGGTCTAACTCCGTTTGTGAAGGGACATTCAGACCAGAGATCTCAACGCTGAAACACACTATGTTTTAACGCACGAAGTAAGCTCTAATTTCCAGAGTCTAAAATACAGCAAGAACCATGAGCATGCCCTGAAAAAAAGAACTGTGTTTCCTACTCATACGGACCATATGTAGTTCAACTCTGCTTATGAAACTTAAACAAACCACAGCTCCTCTTACAGAAATGTTCTTTATTTAATACTGAGAATAGCTTATGGTTTGGGAACTGTGTAAAATAATTTGAGCCGAAAATTCACTGGGTTTACTAGAAATGAACTCTTGATTGTAGGAAGACACAGATCCTGGGGTTTAACTCCATTTCTCAAGGGAAATTCAGACCAGTGTTCTCATCCATGGTACACACTCTGTTTTCACGCAAGAAGTAAGCTCTTCTATCCAGCGGCTGCAACACATCAAGAAACATGACCATGCCCAGTAAAAAAGAACTGTGTTTCCTTCTCATACGGACCATATGTAGTTCAACTCTGCTTATGAAGCTGAAACAAACCACAGCTCCTCTTACAGAAATGTTCTTTAGTTAATACTGAGAATAGCTTAGGGTTCGGGAACTGTGGAAAATCATTTAAGCCCAAAATTCACTGGCTTTACCAGAAGTGAACTCTTGCTTGCAGGAAGACACAGATGCTGGGATTGAACTCTGTTTCTGAAGTGAAATTCAGACCAGAATTCTCATCCCTGAAAAACACTCTGTTTTTAGGCAAGAATCATCCTCTTCTTTCCAGCGTCTCCAATACAGTACGAACCATGAGCATGCCCAGAAAAAAAGAACTGTGTTTCCCACTCATACAGACAATATATAGTTCAACTCTGCTTATGAAATGATACAGAACAGAGCTCCTCTTACATAAATGCTCTTTAGTTAATAGTGAGAATCGCGTTGGGTTCATGAACTTGGAAAAATCATTTGAGCCCAAAACTCCCTGGGTTTACCAGAAAAGAATTCTTGCTTGTAGGAAGACACAGATCATGGGGTTTATCTCCATTTCTGAAGGTAAATTAAGACCAGTGTTATCATTCCTGAAACACATTCAGATTAAACACAAGAAGCAAGCTCTTCTTTCCAGAGTCTAAAATACAGCAAGAACCGTGAGCATGCCTAGAAAAAATGAACTGTGTTTCCTACTCATACAGACCATATGTAGCTCAACTCTGCTTATGAAATGATACAGACCAAAGCTCTTCTTACATAAATGCTCTTTAGTTAATAGTGATTATCGCGTTGGGTTCTAGAATGGTGTAAAGTCATTTGAGCCAAAATTCACTTGGTTTACCAAAAATGAACTCTTGCTTGTAGGAAGACACAGATCATGGGGTCTAACTCCGTTTGTGAAGGGACATTCAGACCAGAGATCTCAACGCTGAAACACACTATGTTTTAACGCACGAAGTAAGCTCTAATTTCCAGAGTCTAAAATACAGCAAGAACCATGAGCATGCCCTGAAAAAAAGAACTGTGTTTCCTACTCATACGGACCATATGTAGTTCAACTCTGCTTATGAAACTTAAACAAACCACAGCTCCTCTTACAGAAATGTTCTTTATTTAATACTGAGAATAGCTTATGGTTTGGGAACTGTGTAAAATAATTTGAGCCGAAAATTCACTGGGTTTACTAGAAATGAACTCTTGATTGTAGGAAGACACAGATCCTGGGGTTTAACTCCATTTCTCAAGGGAAATTCAGACCAGTGTTCTCATCCATGGTACACACTCTGTTTTCACGCAAGAAGTAAGCTCTTCTATCCAGCGGCTGCAACACATCAAGAAACATGACCATGCCCAGTAAAAAAGAACTGTGTTTCCTTCTCATACGGACCATATGTAGTTCAACTCTGCTTATGAAGCTGAAACAAACCACAGCTCCTCTTACAGAAATGTTCTTTAGTTAATACTGAGAATAGCTTAGGGTTCGGGAACTGTGGAAAATCATTTAAGCCCAAAATTCACTGGCTTTACCAGAAGTGAACTCTTGCTTGCAGGAAGACACAGATGCTGGGATTGAACTCTGTTTCTGAAGTGAAATTCAGACCAGAATTCTAATCCCTGAAAAACACTCTGTTTTAAGGCAAGAATCATCCTCTTCTTTCCAGCGTCTCCAATACAGTAGGAACGATGAGCATGCCCAGAAAAAAAGAACTGTGTTTCCTACTCATACAGACAATATATAGTTCAACTCTGCTTATGAAAAGATAGAGACCACAGCTCCTCTTACATAAATGTTCTTTAGTTAATAGTGAGAATCGCGTTGGGTCGGGAACTTGGAAAAATCATTTGAGCCCAAAATTCCCTGGGTTTACCAGAAAAGAACTCTTGCTTGCAGGAAGACACAGATCATGGGGTTTATCTCCGTTTCTGAAGGTAAATTAAGACCAGTGTTCTCATTCCTGAAACACATTCAGATTTAACGCAAGAAGCAAGGTCTTCTTTCAGGAGTCTAAAATACAGCAAGAACCGTGAGCATGCCTAGAAAAAAAGAACTGTGTTTCCTACTCATACAGACCATATGTAGTTCAACATTGCTTATGAAATGATACAGAACAAAGCTCTTCTTACATAAATGCTCTTTAGTTAATAGTGATTATCGTGTTGGGTTCTAGAACTGTGTAATGTCATTTGAGCCAAAATTAACTTGGTTTACCAGAAATGAAAACTTGCTTGTTGGAAGACACAGATCATGGGGTTTATCTCCGTTTGTGAAGGGACATTCAGACCAGAGAGCTTATCCCTGAAACAAACTCTGTTTTAACGCAAGAAGCAAGCCCTTCTTTCCAGCGGCTACAACATATCAAGAAACATGAGCATGCCCAGAAAAAAAGAACTGTGTTTCCCACTCATACAGACCATATGATGTTCAAATCTGTTTATGAAACTGATACAAACCACAACTCCTCTTACTTAAATCGTCTTCAGTTAATAGTGAGAATAAAGTAGAGTACGTGAACTGTGAAAAATCATTTGAGCTCACAAGTTACTGGGTTTATCAGAAATGAACTCTTGCTTATAGGAAGACACAGATCCTGGGGTTTAACTATGTTTCTGAAGCGAAATTCCGACCACAGTTCTCCTCCCAGAAACACACTCTGTTTTAACGAAGAAGCAAGCTCTTCTTTCCAGAGTCTGAAATACAGCAAGAACCATGAGCATGGCCTGAAATAAAGAACTGTGTTTCCTATTCATACGGACCTTATGTAGTTCAACTCTACTTATGAAACTGATACAGACCACACCTCCTGTTACATAAATGCTCTTTAGTTAATAGTGAGAATAGCGTTGGGTTCTAGATCTGTGTAAATTCATTTGAGCCAAAATTCACTTGGTTTATCAGAAATGAACTCTTGCTTGTAGGAATACACAGATCATTGGGTTTAACTCCGTTTGTGAAGGGACATTCAGACCAGAGTTCTCAACACTTAAACAGACTCTGTTTTAACGCAAGAAGCAAGTTCTTCTTTCCAGAATCTAAAATACAGCAAGAACCATGAGCATGCCGTGAAAAAAAATAACTGTGTTTCCTACTCATACAGAACAAATGTAGTTCAACTCTGCTGATTAAACTGATATAAACCACAGCTCCTCTTACATAAATGCTCTTTAGTTAATACTGAGAATAGCTTTGGGTTCGTGAATTGTGTAAAATCATTTGAGCCCAAAATTCACTGGGTTTACCCGAAATGAACTCTTGCTTGTAGGAAGACACAGATGCTTGGGTTTAACTCCGTTTCTGAAGGCAAATTCAGACCAGAGTTCTCATCCCTGAAAAACACTTTGTTTTAAGGCAAGAATCATCCTCTTCTTTCCAGCGTCTCCAATACAGTACGAACCATGAGCATGCCCAGAAAAAAAGAACTGTGTTTCCTACTCATACAGACCATATGTAGTTCAACTCTGCTTATTAAATGATACAGACCACAGCTCCTCTTACATAAATGCTCTTTAGTTAATAGTGAGAATCGTGTTGTGTTCGTGAACTTGGAAAAATCATTTGAGCCCAAAATTCCTGGGTTTACCAGAAAAGAACTCTTGCTTGCAGGAAGACACAGATCATGGGGTTTAACTCCGTTTGTGAAGGGACATTCAGACCAGAGATCTCATCCCTGAAACAAACTCTGTTTTAACGCAAGAAGTAAGCTCTTATTTCCAGAGTCTAAAATACAGCAAGAACCATGAGCATGCCCTAATAAAAAGAACTGTGTTTCCTTCTCATACGGACCATACGTAGTTCAACTCTGCTTATGAAACTGAAACAAACCACAGCTCCTCTTACAGAAATGTTCTTTAGTTGATACATTAGAATAGCTTAGGTTTCGGGAACTGTGTAAAATCATTTGAGCCCAAAATTCACTGGCTTTACCAGAAGGGTACTCTTGCTTGCAGGAAGACACAGATCCTGGGATTTAACTCCGTTTCTGAAGGGAAATTCAGACCAGAATTCTCATCCCTGAAAAACACTCTGTTTTAAGTCAAGAATCATCCTCTTCCTTCCAGCGTCTCCAATACAGTACGAACCCTGAGCATGCCCAGAAAAAAAGAACTGTGTTTCCTACTCATACAGACCATATGTAGTTCAACTCTGCTTATGAAATGATAGAGACCACAGCTCCTCTTACATAAATGCTCTTTAGTTAATAGTGAGAATCGCTTTGGGTCGGGAACTTGGAAAAATCATTTGAGCCCAAAATTCCCTGGGTTTACCAGAAAAGAACTCTTGCTTGCAGGAAGACACAGATCATGGGGTTTATCTCCGTTTCTGAAGGTAAATTAAGACCAGTGTTCTCATTCCTGAAACACATTCAGATTTAACGCAAGAAGCAAGCTCTTCTTTCAGGAGTCTAAAATACAGCAAGAACCGTGAGCATGCCTAGAAAAAAAGAACTGTGTTTCCTACTCATACAGACCATATGTAGTTCAACTTTGCTTATGAAATGATACAGACCAAAGCTCTTCTTACATAAATGCTCTTTAGTTAATAGTGATTATCGTGTTGGGTTCTAGAACTGTGTAAAGTCATTTGAGCCAAAATTAACTTGGTTTACCAGAAATGAACACTTGCTTGTTGGAAGACACAGATCATGGGGTTTATCTCCGTTTGTGAAGGGACATTCAGACCAGAGATCTTATCCCTGAAACAAACTCTGTTTTAACGCAAGAAGCAAGCCCTTCTTTCCAGCGGCTACAACATATCAAGAAACATGAGCATGCCCAGAAAAAAAGAACTGTGTTTCCCACTCATACAGACCATATGATGTTCAACTCTGTTTATGAAACTGATACAAACCACAACTCCTCTTACTTAAATCGTCTTCAGTTAATAGTGAGAATAAAGTAGAGTACGTGAACTGTGAAAAATCATTTGAGCTCACAAGTTACTGGGTTTATCAGAAATGAACTCTTGCTTGTAGGAAGACACAGATCCTGGGGTTTAACTCCGTTTCTGAAGCGAAATTCCGACCACAGTTCTCCTCCCTGAAACACACTCTGTTTTAACGAAGAAGCAAGCTCTTCTTTCCAGAGTCTAAAATACAGCAAGAACCATGAGCATGGCCTGAAAAAAAGAACTGTGTTTCCTATTCATACGGACCTTATGTAGTTCAACTCTACTTATGAAACTGATACAGACCACACCTCCTGTTACATAAATGCTCTTTAGTTAATAGTGAGAATAGCGTTGGGTTCTAGAACTGTGTAAATTCATTTGAGCCAAAATTCACTTGGTTTATCAGAAATGAACTCTTGCTTGTAGGAAGACACAGATCATTGGGTTTAACTCCGTTTCTGAAGGCAAATTCAGACCAGAGTTCTCATTCCTGAAACACACTCTGTTTTAACGAAGAAGCAAGCTCTTCTTTCCAGAGTCTAAAATACAGCAAAAATCCATGAGCATGGCCTGAAAAAAAGAACTGTGTTTCCTATTGATACGGAACATATGTAGTTCAACTCTGCTTATGAAACTGATATGGACCACACCTCCTGTTACATAAATGCTCTTTAGTTAATACTGAGAATAGCTTTGGGTTCGTGAATTGTGTAAAATCATTTGAGCCCAAAATTCACTGGGTTTACCCGAAATGAACTCTTGCTTGTAGGAAGACACAGATGCTTGGGTTTAACTCCGTTTCTGAAGGCAAATTCAGACCAGAGTTCTCATCCCTGAAAAACACTTTGTTTTAAGGCAAGAATCATCCTCTTCTTTCCAGCGTCTCCAATACAGTACGAACCATGAGCATGCCCAGAAAAAAAGAACTGTGTTTCCTACTCATACAGACCATATGTAGTTCAACTCTGCTTATTAAATGATACAGACCACAGCTCCTCTTACATAAATGCTCTTTAGTTAATAGTGAGAATCGTGTTGGGTTCGTGAACTTGGAAAAATCATTTGAGCCCAAAATTCCTGGGTTTACCAGAAAAGAACTCTTGCTTGCAGGAAGACACAGATCATGGGGTTTAACTCCGTTTGTGAAGGGACATTCAGACCAGAGATCTCATCCCTGAAACAAACTCTGTTTTAACGCAAGAAGTAAGCTCTTATTTCCAGAGTCTAAAATACAGCAAGAACCATGAGCATGCCCTAATAAAAAGAACTGTGTTTCCTTCTCATACGGACCATACGTAGTTCAACTCTGCTTATGAAACTGAAACAAACCACAGCTCCTCTTACAGAAATGTTCTTTAGTTGATACATTAGAATAGCTTAGGTTTCGGGAACTGTGTAAAATCATTTGAGCCCAAAATTCACTGGCTTTACCAGAAGGGCACTCTTGCTTGCAGGAAGACACAGATCCTGGGATTTAACTCCGTTTCTGAAGGGAAATTCAGACCAGAATTCTCATCCCTGAAAAACACTCTGTTTTAAGTCAAGAATCATCCTCTTCCTTCCAGCGTCTCCAATACAGTACGAACCATGAGCATGCCCAGAAAAAAAGAACTGTGTTTCCTACTCATACAGACCATATGTAGTTCAACTCTGCTTATGAAATGATAGAGACCACAGCTCCTCTTACATAAATGCTCTTTAGTTAATAGTGAGAATCGCTTTGGGTCGGGAACTTGGAAAAATCATTTGAGCCCAAAATTCCCTGGGTTTACCAGAAAAGAACTCTTGCTTGCAGGAAGACACAGATCATGGGGTTTATCTCCGTTTCTGAAGGTAAATTAAGACCAGTGTTCTCATTCCTGAAACACATTCAGATTTAACGCAAGAAGCAAGCTCTTCTTTCAGGAGTCTAAAATACAGCAAGAACCGTGAGCATGCCTAGAAAAAAAGAACTGTGTTTCCTACTCATACAGACCATATGTAGTTCAACTTTGCTTATGAAATGATACAGACCAAAGCTCTTCTTACATAAATGCTCTTTAGTTAATAGTGATTATCGTGTTGGGTTCTAGAACTGTGTAAAGTCATTTGAGCCAAAATTAACTTGGTTTACCAGAAATGAACACTTGCTTGTTGGAAGACACAGATCATGGGGTTTATCTCCGTTTGTGAAGGGACATTCAGACCAGAGAGCTTATCCCTGAAACAAACTCTGTTTTAACGCAAGAAGCAAGCCCTTCTTTCCAGCGGCTACAACATATCAAGAAACATGAGCATGCCCAGAAAAAAAGAACTGTGTTTCCCACTCATACAGACCATATGATGTTCAACTCTGTTTATGAAACTGATACAAACCACAACTCCTCTTACTTAAATCGTCTTCAGTTAATAGTGAGAATAAAGTAGAGTACGTGAACTGTGAAAAATCATTTGAGCTCACAAGTTACTGGGTTTATCAGAAATGAACTCTTGCTTGTAGGAAGACACAGATCCTGGGGTTTAACTCCGTTTCTGAAGCGAAATTCCGACCACAGTTCTCCTCCCTGAAACACACTCTGTTTTAACGAAGAAGCAAGCTCTTCTTTCCAGAGTCTAAAATACAGCAAGAACCATGAGCATGGCCTGAAAAAAAGAACTGTGTTTCCTATTCATACGGACCTTATGTAGTTCAACTCTACTTATGAAACTGATACAGACCACACCTCCTGTTACATAAATGCTCTTTAGTTAATAGTGAGAATAGCGTTGGGTTCTAGAACTGTGTAAATTCATTTGAGCCAAAATTCACTTGGTTTATCAGAAATGAACTCTTGCTTGTAGGAAGACACAGATCATTGGGTTTAACTCCGTTTCTGAAGGCAAATTCAGACCAGAGTTCTCATTCCTGAAACACACTCTGTTTTAACGAAGAAGCAAGCTCTTCTTTCCAGAGTCTAAAATACAGCAAAAATCCATGAGCATGGCCTGAAAAAAAGAACTGTGTTTCCTATTGATACGGAACATATGTAGTTCAACTCTGCTTATGAAACTGATATGGACCACACCTCCTGTTACATAAATGCTCTTTAGTTAATACTGAGAATAGCTTTGGGTTCGTGAATTGTGTAAAATCATTTGAGCCCAAAATTCACTGGGTTTACCCGAAATGAACTCTTGCTTGTAGGAAGACACAGATGCTTGGGTTTAACTCCGTTTCTGAAGGCAAATTCAGACCAGAGTTCTCATCCCTGAAAAACACTTTGTTTTAAGGCAAGAATCATCCTCTTCTTTCCAGCGTCTCCAATACAGTACGAACCATGAGCATGCCCAGAAAAAAAGAACTGTGTTTCCTACTCATACAGACCATATGTAGTTCAACTCTGCTTATTAAATGATACAGACCACAGCTCCTCTTACATAAATGCTCTTTAGTTAATAGTGAGAATCGTGTTGGGTTCGTGAACTTGGAAAAATCATTTGAGCCCCAAATTCCTGGGTTTACCAGAAAAGAACTCTTGCTTGCAGGAAGACACAGATCATGGGATTTATCTCCGTTTCTGAAGGTAAATTAAGACCAGTGTTCTCCTTCCTGAAACACATTCGGATTTCACGCAAGAAGCAAGCCCTTCTTTCCGGAGTCTAAAATACAGCAAGAACCGTGAGCATGCCTAGAAAAAAAGAACTGTGTTTCCTACTCATACAGACCATATGTAGTTCAACTTTGCTTATGAAATGATACATACCAAAGCTCTTCTTACATAAATGCTCTTTAGTTAATAGTGATTATCGTGTTGGGTTCTAGAACTGTGTAAAGTCATTTGAGCCAAAATTAACTTGGTTTACCAGAAATGAACACTTGCTTGTTGGAAGACACAGATCATGGGGTTTATCTCCGTTTGTGAAGGGACATTCAGACCAGAGATCTTATCCCTGAAACAAACTCTGTTTTAACGCAAGAAGCAAGCCCTTCTTTCCAGCGGCTACAACATATCAAGAAACATGAGCATGCCCAGAAAAAAAGAACTCTGTTTCCCACTCATACAGACCATATGATGTTCAACTCTGTTTATGAAACTGATACAAACCACAACTCCTCTTACTTAAATCGTCTTCAGTTAATAGTGAGAATAAAGTAGAGTACGTGAACTGTGAAAAATCATTTGAGCTCACAAGTTACTGGGTTTATCAGAAATGAACTCTTGCTTGTAGGAAGACACAGATCCTGGGGTTTAACTCCGTTTCTGAAGCGAAATCCGACCACAGTTCTCCTCCCTGAAACACACTCTGTTTTAACGAAGAAGCAAGCTCTTCTTTCCAGAGTCTAAAATACAGCAAGAACCATGAGCATGGCCTGAAAAAAAGAACTGTGTTTCCTATTCATACGGACCTTATGTAGTTCAACTCTACTTATGAAACTGATACAGACCACACCTCCTGTTACATAAATGCTCTTTAGTTAATAGTGAGAATAGCGTTGGGTTCTAGAACTGTGTAAATTCATTTGAGCCAAAATTCACTTGGTTTATCAGAAATGAACTCTTGCTTGTAGGAAGACACAGATCATTGGGTTTAACTCCGTTTCTGAAGGCAAATTCAGACCAGAGTTCTCATTCCTGAAACACACTCTGTTTTAACGAAGAAGCAAGCTCTTCTTTCCAGAGTCTAAAATACAGCAAAAATCCATGAGCATGGCCTGAAAAAAAGAACTGTGTTTCCTATTGATACGGAACATATGTAGTTCAACTCTGCTTATGAAACTGATATGGACCACACCTCCTGTTACATAAATGCTCTTTAGTTAATACTGAGAATAGCTTTGGGTTCGTGAATTGTGTAAAATCATTTGAGCCCAAAATTCACTGGGTTTACCCGAAATGAACTCTTGCTTGTAGGAAGACACAGATGCTTGGGTTTAACTCCGTTTCTGAAGGCAAATTCAGACCAGAGTTCTCATCCCTGAAAAACACTTTGTTTTAAGGCAAGAATCATCCTCTTCTTTCCAGCGTCTCCAATACAGTACGAACCATGAGCATGCCCAGAAAAAAAGAACTGTGTTTCCTACTCATACAGACCATATGTAGTTCAACTCTGCTTATTAAATGATACAGACCACAGCTCCTCTTACATAAATGCTCTTTAGTTAATAGTGAGAATCGTGTTGGGTTCGTGAACTTGGAAAAATCATTTGAGCCCCAAATTCCTGGGTTTACCAGAAAAGAACTCTTGCTTGCAGGAAGACACAGATCATGGGATTTATCTCCGTTTCTGAAGGTAAATTAAGACCAGTGTTCTCCTTCCTGAAACACATTCGGATTTCACGCAAGAAGCAAGCCCTTCTTTCCGGAGTCTAAAATACAGCAAGAACCGTGAGCATGCCTAGAAAAAAAGAACTGTGTTTCCTACTCATACAGACCATATGTAGTTCAACTTTGCTTATGAAATGATACATACCAAAGCTCTTCTTACATAAATGCTCTTTAGTTAATAGTGATTATCGTGTTGGGTTCTAGAACTGTGTAAATTCATTTGAGCCAAAATTAACTTGGTTTACCAGAAATGAACACTTGCTTGTTGGAAGAAACAGATCATGGGGTTTATCTCCGTTTGTGAAGGGACATTCAGACCAGAGATCTCATCCCTGAAACAAACTCTGTTTTAACGCAAGAAGTAAGCTCTTATTTCCAGAGTCTAAAATACAGTAAGAACCATGAGCATGCCCTAATAAAAAGAACTGTGTTTCCTTCTCATACGGACCATACGTAGTTCAACTCTGCTTATGAAACTGAAACAAACCACAGCTCCTCTTACAGAAATGTTCTTTAGTTGATACATTAGAATAGCTTAGGTTTCGGGAACTGTGTAAAATCATTTGAGCCCAAAATTCACTGGCTTTACCAGAAGGGTACTCTTGCTTGCAGGAAGACACAGATCCTGGGATTTAACTCCATATCTGAAGGGAAATTCAGACCAGAATTCTCATCCCCGAAAAACACTCTGTTTTAACTAAGAATCATCCTCTTCTTTCCAGGGTCTCCAATACAGTACGAAACATGAGCATGCCCAGGAAAAAAGAACTGTGTTTCCTACTCATACAGACCATATGTAGTTCAACTCTGCTTAAGAAATGATACAGTCCACAGCTCCTCTTACATAAATGCTCTTTAGTTAATAGTGAGAATCGCGTTGGGTTCAGAACTTGGAATAATCATTTGAGCCCAAAATTCCCTGGGTTTACCAGAAAAGAACTCTTGCTTGTAGGAAGACACAGATCATGGGGTTTATCTCCGTTTCTGAGGGTTAATTAAGACCAATGTTCTCATTCCTGAAACACATTCAGATTTAAAGAAAGAAGCAAGCTCTTCTATCCAGAGTCTAAAATACAGCAAGAACCGTGAGCATGCATAGAAAAAAAGAACTGTGTTTCCTACTCATACAGACCATATGTAGATCAACTCTGCATATGAAATGATACAGACCAAAGTTATTCTTACATAAATGCTCTTTAGTTAATAGTGATCATCGCGTTGGGTTCTAGAACTGTGTAAAGTCATTTGAGCCAAAATTCACTTGGTTTACCAGAAATGAACTCTTGCTTGTAGGAAGACACAGATCATGGGGTTTAACTCCGTTTGTGAAGGGACATTCAGACCAAAGATCTTATCCCTGAAACAAACTCGGTTTTAACGCAAGAAGCAAGCTCTTCTTTCCAGAATCTAAAATATAGCAAGAACCATGAGCATGCCCTGAAAAAAAGAACTGTGTTTCCTACTCATATGGACAATATGTAGTTCAACACTGCTTATGAAACTTATACAAACCACAGCTCTTCTTACATAAATCCTCTTCAGTTAATAGTGAGAATAGTGTAGAGTACGTGAACCGTGAAAAATCATTTGAGCTCAAAAGTTTCTGCGTTTACCAGAAATGAACTCTTGCTTGTAGGAAGACACAGATCCTGGGATTTAACTCCGTTTCTGAAGGGAAATTCAGACCAGAGTTCTCATCCCTGAAACATACACTGTTTTAAGGCAAGAATCATCCTCTTCATTCCAGCATCTCCAATACAGTATGAACCATGAGCATGCCCAGAATAAAAGAACTGTGTTTCCTACTCATACAGACCATATGTAGTTCAACTCTGCCTATGAAATGATACAGACCAAAGCTCTTCTTACATAAATGCTCTTTAGTTAATAGTGATTATCGCGTTGGGTTCTAGAACTGTGTAAATACATTTGAGCCAAAATTCACTTGGTTTACAAGAAATGAACTCTTGCTTGTAGGAAGACACAGATCATTGGGTTTAACTCCGTTTGTGAAGGGACATTCAGACCAGAGTTCTCAACCCTTAAACACACTCTGTTTTAACGCAAGAAGCAAATTCTTCTTTCCAGAGTCTAAAATACAGCAAGAACCATGAGCATGCCGTGAAAAAAATAACTTTTTTTCCTACTCATACAGAACATATGTAGTTCAACTCTGCTGATGAAATTGATATAAACCACAGCTCCTCTTACATAAATGCTCTTTAGTTAATAGTGAGAATCGCGTTGGGTTCGTGAACTTGGAAAAATCATTTGAGCCCAAAATTCCCTGGGTTTACCAGAAAAGAACTCTTGCTTGTAGGAAGTAACAGATCATGGGGTTTATCTCCGTTTCTGAAGGGAAATTAAGACCAGTGTTCTCATTCCTGAAACACATTCGGATTTAACACAAGAAGCAAGCTCTTCTTTCAGGAGTCTAAAATACAGCAAGAACCGTGAGCATGCCTAGAATAAAAGAACTGTGTTTCCTACTCATACAGACCATATGTAGTTCAACTCTGCTTATGAAATGATACAGACCAAAGTTCTTCTTACATAAATGCTCTTTAGTTAATAGTGATTATCGCATTGGGTTCTAGAACTGTGTAAAGTCATTTGAGCCAAAACTCACTGGGTTTACCAGAAATGAACTCTTTCTTGTAGGAAGACACAGAACATGGGGTTTAACTCCGTTTGTGAAGGGACATTCAGACCAGAGATCTCATCCCTGAAACAAACTCTATTTTAAAGCAAGAAGAAAGCTCTTATATCCAGAGTCTAAAATACAGCAAGAACCATGAGCATGCCCTGATAAAAAGAACTGTGTTTCCTTCTCATACGTACCATATGTAGTTCAACTCTGCTTATGAAACTGATATAAACCACAGCTCCTCTTACATAAATGTTCTTCAGTTAATACTGAGAATAGCGTTGGGTTCGTGAACTGGGAAAAATCATTAAAGCCCAAAATTCACTGTCTTTACCAGAACTGAACTCTTGCTTGCAGGAAGACACAGATCCTGGGATTTAACTCCGTTTCTGAAGGGCAATTCAGACCAGTATTCTCATCCCTGAAACACACTCTGTTTTAAGGCAAGAATCATCCTCTTCTTTCCAGCGTCTCCAATACAGTACAAACCATGAGCATGCCCAGAATAAAAGAACTGTGTTTCCTACTCATACAGACCATATGTAGTTCAAGTCTGCTTATGAAATGATACAGACCAAAGCTCTTCTTACATAAATGCTCTTTAGTTAATAGTGATTATCGCGTTGGGTTCTAGAACTGTGTAAATTCATTTGAGCCAAAATTCACTTGGTTTACCAGAAATGAACTCTTGCTTGTAGGAAGACACAGATCATTGGGTTTAACTCCGTTTGTGAAGGGATATTCAGACCAGAGTTCTCAACCCTTAAACACACTCTGTTTTAACGCAAGAAGCAAATACTTCTTTCCAGAGTCTAAAATACAGCAAGAAACATGAGCATGCCGTGAAAAAAATAACTGTGTTTCCTACTCATACAGAACATATGTAGTTCAACTCTGCTGATGAAACTGATATAAACCACAGCTCCTCTTACATAAATGTTCTTTAGTTAATACTGAGAATAGCTTTGGGTTCGTGAACTGTGTAAAATCATTTGAGCCCAAAATTCACTGGCTTTACCAGAAGGGAACTCTTGCTTGCAGGAAGACACAGATCCTGGGATTTAACTCCATTTCTGAAGGGAAATTCAGACCAGAATTCTCATCCCTGAAAAACACTCTGTTTTAAGGCAAGAATCATCCTCTTCTTTCCAGAGTCTCCAATACAGTATGAACCATGAGCATGCCCAGAAGAAAAGAACTGTGTTTCCTACTCATACAGACCATATGTGGTTCAACTCTGCTTATGAAATGATACAGACCACAGCTCCTCTTACATAAATGCTCTTTAGTTAATAGTGAGAATCGCGTTGGGTTCGTGAACTTGGAAAAATCATTTGAGCCCAAAATTCCCTGGGTTTACCAGAAAAGAACTCTTGCTTGTAGGAAGACACAGATCATGGGGTTTATCTCCATTTCTGAAGGGAAATTAAGACCAGTGTTCTCATTCCTGAAACACATTCGCATTTAATGCAAGAAGCAAGCTCTTCTTTCCAGAGTTTAAAATACAGCAAGAACCGTGTGCATGCCTAGAAAAAAAGAACTGTGTTTCCTACTCATACAGACCATATGTAGTTCAACTCTGCTTATGAAATGATACAGACCAAAGCTCTTCTTACATAAATGCTCTTTAGTTAATAGTGATTATCGCGTTGGGTTCTAGAACTGTGTAAAGTCATTTGAGCCAAAATTCACTTGGTTTACCAGAAAAGAACTCTTGCTTGTAGGAAGACACAGATCATGGGGTTTAACTCCGTTTGTGAAGGGACATTCAGACCAGAGATCTCATCCCTGAAACAAACTCTGTTTTAACGCAAGAAGCAAGCTCTTCTTTCCAAAGTCTAAAATACAACAAGAACCATGAGCATTCCCTGAAAAAAGAACTGTGTTTCCTACTCATAGGGACAATATATAGTTCAACTATGCTTATGAAACTTAAACAAACCAGAGCTCCTCTTACAGAAATGTTCTTTAGTTAATACTGAGAATAGCTTAGGGTTCAGGAACTGCGTAAAATCATTTGAGCCGAAAATTCACTGGGTTTACTAGAAATGAACACTTGATTGTAGGAAGACACAGATCCTGGGGTTTAACTCCATTTCTCAAGGGAAATTCAGACCAGTGTTCTCATCCATGGTACACACTCTGTTTTCACGCAAGAAGTAAGCTCTTCTATCCAGCGGCTGCAACACATCAAGAAACATGACCATGCCCAGTAAAAAAGAACTGTGTTTCCTTCTCATACGGACCATATGTAGTTCAACTCTGCTTATGAAGCTGAAACAAACCACAGCTCCTCTTACAGAAATGTTCTTTAGTTAATACTGAGAATAGCTTAGGGTTCGGGAACTGTGGAAAATCATTTAAGCCCAAAATTCACTGGCTTTACCAGAAGTGAACTCTTGCTTGCAGGAAGACACAGATGCTGGGATTGAACTCTGTTTCTGAAGTGAAATTCAGACCAGAATTCTAATCCCTGAAAAACACTCTGTTTTAAGGCAAGAATCATCCTCTTCTTTCCAGCGTCTCCAATACAGTAGGAACGATGAGCATGCCCAGAAAAAAAGAACTGTGTTTCCTACTCATACAGACAATATATAGTTCAACTCTGCTTATGAAATGATACAGACCAGAGCTCCTCTTACATAAATGCTCTTTAGTTAATAGTGAGAATCGCGTTGGGTTCATGAACTTGGAAAAAACATTTGAGCCCAAAATTCCCTGGGTTTACCAGAAAAGAACTCTTGCTTGTAGGAAGACACAGATCATGGGGTTTATCTCCGTTTCTGAAGGTAAATTAAGACCAGTATTCTCATTCCTGAAACACATTCAGATTAAACGCAAGAAGCAAGCTCTTCTTTCCGGAGTCTAAAATAGAGCAAGAACCGTGAGCATGCCTAGAAAAAATGAACTGTGTTTCCTACTCATACAGACCATATGTAGATCAACTCTGCTTATGAAATGATACAGACCAAAGTTATTCTTACATAAATGCTCTTTAGTTAATAGTGATTATCGCGTTGGGTTCTAGAACTGTGTAAAGTCATTTGAGCCAAAATTCACTTGGTTTACCAGAAATGAACTCTTGCTTGTAGGAAGACACAGATCATGGGGTTTAACTCCGTTTGTGAAGGGACATTCAGACCAAAGATCTTATCCCTGAAACAAACTCGGTTTTAACGCAAGAAGCAAGCTCTTCTTTCCAGAATCTAAAATACAGCAAGAACCATGAGCATGCCCTGAAAAAAAGAATTGTGTTTCCTACTCATATGGACAATATGTAGTTCAACACTGCTTATGAAACTTATACAAACCACAGCTCTTCTTACATAAATCCTCTTCATTTAATAGTGAGAATAGTGTAGAGTACGTGAACCGTGAAAAATCATTTGAGCTCAAAAGTTTCTGGGTTTACCAGAAATGAACTCTTGCTTGTAGGAAGACACAGATCCTGGGGTTTAACTCCGTTTCTGAAGGGAAATTCAGACCAGAGTTCTCATCCCTGAAACACACTCTGATTTAACGAAAAAACAAGCTCGTCTTTCCAGAGTCTAAAATACCGCAAGAACCATGAGCATGGCCTGAAAAAAAGAAGTGTGTTTCCTATTCATATTGACCTTATGTAGTTCAACTCTGCTTATGAAACTGATACAGACCACACCTCCTGTTACATAAATGCTCTTTAGTTAATAGTGAGAATAGAGTTGGGTTCGTGAACTGGGAAAAATCATTAAAGCCCAAAATTCACTGTCTTTACCAGAACTGAACTCTTGCTTGCAGGAAGAAACAGATCCTGGGATTTAACTCCGTTTCTGAAGGGAAATTCAGACCAGAATTCTCATCCCTGAAACACACTCTGTTTTAAGGCAAGAATCATCCTCTTCTTTCCAGCATCTCCAATACAGTACGAACCATGAGCATGCCCAGAATAAAAGAACTGTGTTTCCTACTCATACAGACCATATGTAGTTCAACTCTGCTTATGAAATGATACAGACCAAAGCTCTTCTTACATAAATGCTCTTTAGTTAATAGTGATTATCGCGTTGGGTTCTAGAACTGTGTAAATACATTTGAGCCAAAATTCACTTGGTTTACAAGAAATGAACTCTTGCTTGTAGGAAGACACAGATCATTGGGTTTAACTCCGTTTGTGAAGGGACATTCAGACCAGAGTTCTCAACCCTTAAACACACTCTGTTTTAACACAAGAAGCAAATTCTCCTTTCCAGAGTCTAAAATACAGCAAGAACCATGAGCATGCCGTGAAAAAAATAACTTTGTTTCCTACTCATACAGAACATATGTAGTTCAACTCTGCTGATGAAATTGATATAAACCACAGCTCCTCTTACATAAATGTTCTGTAGTTAATACTGAGAATAGCTTTGGGTTCATGAACTGTGTAAAATCATTTGAGCCCAAAATTCACTGGGTTTATCCGAAATGAACTTTTGTTTTTAGGAAGACACAGATGCTTGGGTTTAACTCCGTTTCTGAAGGCAAATTCAGACCAGAGTTCTCATCCATGAAAAACACTTTGTTTTAAGGCAAGAATCATCCTCTTCTTTCCAGCGTCTCCAATACAGTACGAACCATGAGCATGCCCAGAAAAAAAGAACTGTGTTTCCTACTCATACAGACCATATGTACTTCAACTCTGCTTATGAAATGATACAGACCACAGCTCCTCTTACATAAATTCTCTTTAGTTAATAGTGAGAATCGCGTTGGGTTCGTGAACTTGGAAAAATCATTTGAGCCCAAAATTCCCTGGGATTACCAGAAAAGAACTCTTGCTTGTAGGAAGTCACAGATCATGGGGTTTATCTCCGTTTCTGAAGGGAAATTAAGACCAGTGTTCTCATTCCTGAAACACATACGGATTTAACACAAGAAGCAAGCTCTTCTTTGAGGAGTCTAAAATACAGCAAGAACCGTGAGCATGCCTAGAAAAAAAAAGAACTGTGTTTCCTACTCATACAGACCATATGTAGTTCAACTCTGCTTATGAAATGATACAGACCAAAGTTCTTCTTACATAAATGCTCTTTAGTTAATAGTGATTATCGCATTGGGTTCTAGAACTGTGTAAAGTCATTTGAGCCAAAATTCACTGGGTTTACCAGAAATGAACTCTTTCTTGTAGGAAGACACAGAACATGGGGTTTAACTCCGTTTGTGAAGGGACATTCAGACCAGAGATCTCATCCCTGAAACAAACTCTGTTTTAAAGCAAGAAGAAAGGTCTTATATCCAGAGTCTAAAATACAGCAAGAACCATGAGCATGCCCTGATAAAAAGAACTGTGTTTCCTTCTCATACGTACCATATGTAGTTCAACTCTGCTTATGAAACTGATATAAACCACAGCTCCTCTTACATAAATGTTCTTCAGTTAATACTGAGAATAGCTTTGGGTTCATGAACTGTGTAAAATCATTTGAGCCCAAAATTCACTGGGTTTACCCGAAATGAACTCTTGCTTGTAGGAAGACACACATGCTTGGGTTTAACTCCGTTTCTGAAGGGAAATTCAGACCAGAGTTCTCATCCCTGAAAAACACTTTGTTTTAAGGCAAGAATCATCCTCTTCTTTCCAGCGTCTCCAATACAGTACGAACCATGAGCATGGCCTGAAAAAAAGAACTGTGTTTCCTATTCATACGGACCTTATGTAGTTCAACTCTGCTTATGAAACTGATACAGACCACACCTCCTGTTACATAAATGCTCTTTAGTTAATATTGAGAATAGCGTTGGGTTCGTGAACTGGGAAAAATCATTAAAGCCCAAAATTCACTGTCTTTACCAGAACTGAACTCTTGCTTGCAGGAAGACACAGATCCTGGGATTTAACTCCGTTTCTGAAGGGAAATTTAGACCAGAATTCTCATCCCTGAAACACACTCTGTTTTAAGGCAAGAATCATCCTCTTCTTTCCAGCGTCTCCAATACAGTACGAACCATGAGCATGCCCAGAATAAATTAACTGTGTTTCCTACTCATACAGACCATATGTAGTTCAACTCTGCTTATGAAATGATACAGACCAAAGCTCTTCTTACATAAATGCTCTTTAGTTAATAGTGATTATCGCGTTGGGTTCTAGAACTGTGTAAATTCATTTGAGCCAAAATTCACTTGGTTTACCAGAAATGAACTCTTGCTTGTAGGAAGACACAGATCATTGGGTTTAACTCCGTTTGTGAAGGGATATTCAGACCAGAGTTCTCAACCCTTAAACACACTCTGTTTTAATGCAAGAAGCAAATACTTCTTTCCAGAGTCTAAAATACAGCAAGAAACATGAGCATGCCGTGAAAAAAATAACTGTGTTTCCTACTCATACAGAACATATGTAGTTCAACTCTGCTGATGAAACTGATATAAACCACAGCTCCTCTTACATAAATGTTCTTTAGTTAATACTGAGAATAGCTTTGGGTTCGTGAACTGTGTAAAATCATTTGAGCCCAAAATTCACTGGCTTTACCAGAAGGGAACTCTTGCTTGCAGGAAGACACAGACCCTGGGATTTAACTCCATTTCTGAAGGGAAATTCAGACCAGAATTCTCATCCCTGAAAAACACTCTGTTTTAAGGCAAGAATCATCCTCTTCTTTCCAGAGTCTCCAATACAGTATGAACCATGAGCATGCCCAGAAGAAAAGAACTGTGTTTCCTACTCATACAGACCATATGTGGTTCAACTCTGCTTATGAAATGATACAGACCACAGCTCCTCTTACATAAATGCTCTTTAGTTAATAGTGAGAATCGCGTTGGGTTCGTGAACTTGGAAAAATCATTTGAGCCCAAAATTCCCTGGGTTTACCAGAAAAGAACTCTTGCTTGTAGGAAGACACAGATCATGGGGTTTATCTCCATTTCTGAAGGGAAATTAAGACCAGTGTTCTCATTCCTGAAACACATTCGCATTTAATGCAAGAATCAAGCTCTTCTTTCCAGAGTCTAAAATACAGCAAGAACCGTGAGCATGCCTAGAAAAAAAGAACTGTGTTTCCTACTCATACAGACCATATGTAGTTCAACTCTGCTTATGAAATGATACAGACCAAAGCTCTTCTTACATAAATGCTCTTTAGTTAATAGTGATTATCGCGTTGGGTTCTAGAACTGTGTAAAGTCATTTGAGCCAAAATTCACTTGGTTTACCAGAAATGAACTCTTGCTTGTAGGAAGACACAGATCATGGGGTTTATCTCCGTTTCTGAAGGTAAATTAAGACCAGTATTCTCATTCCTGAAACACATTCAGATTAAACGCAAGAAGCAAGCTCTTCTTTCCGGAGTCTAAAATAGAGCAAGAACCGTGAGCATGCCTAGAAAAAATGAACTGTGTTTCCTACTCATACAGACCATATGTAGATCAACTCTGCTTATGAAATGATACAGACCAAAGTTATTCTTACATAAATGCTCTTTAGTTAATAGTGATTATCGCGTTGGGTTCTAGAACTGTGTAAAGTCATTTGAGCCAAAATTCACTTGGTTTACCAGAAATGAACTCTTGCTTGTAGGAAGACACAGATCATGGGGTTTAACTCCGTTTGTGAAGGGACATTCAGACCAAAGATCTTATCCCTGAAACAAACTCGGTTTTAACGCAAGAAGCAAGCTCTTCTTTCCAGAATCTAAAATACAGCAAGAACCATGAGCATGCCCTGAAAAAAAGAATTGTGTTTCCTACTCATATGGACAATATGTAGTTCAACACTGCTTATGAAACTTATACAAACCACAGCTCTTCTTACATAAATCCTCTTCATTTAATAGTGAGAATAGTGTAGAGTACGTGAACCGTGAAAAATCATTTGAGCTCAAAAGTTTCTGGGTTTACCAGAAATGAACTCTTGCTTGTAGGAAGACACAGATCCTGGGGTTTAACTCCGTTTCTGAAGGGAAATTCAGACCAGAGTTCTCATCCCTGAAACACACTCTGATTTAACGAAAAAACAAGCTCGTCTTTCCAGAGTCTAAAATACCGCAAGAACCATGAGCATGGCCTGAAAAAAAGAAGTGTGTTTCCTATTCATATTGACCTTATGTAGTTCAACTCTGCTTATGAAACTGATACAGACCACACCTCCTGTTACATAAATGCTCTTTAGTTAATAGTGAGAATAGAGTTGGGTTCGTGAACTGGGAAAAATCATTAAAGCCCAAAATTCACTGTCTTTACCAGAACTGAACTCTTGCTTGCAGGAAGAAACAGATCCTGGGATTTAACTCCGTTTCTGAAGGGAAATTCAGACCAGAATTCTCATCCCTGAAACACACTCTGTTTTAAGGCAAGAATCATCCTCTTCTTTCCAGCATCTCCAATACAGTACGAACCATGAGCATGCCCAGAATAAAAGAACTGTGTTTCCTACTCATACAGACCATATGTAGTTCAACTCTGCTTATGAAATGATACAGACCAAAGCTCTTCTTACATAAATGCTCTTTAGTTAATAGTGATTATCGCGTTGGGTTCTAGAACTGTGTAAATACATTTGAGCCAAAATTCACTTGGTTTACAAGAAATGAACTCTTGCTTGTAGGAAGACACAGATCATTGGGTTTAACTCCGTTTGTGAAGGGACATTCAGACCAGAGTTCTCAACCCTTAAACACACTCTGTTTTAACACAAGAAGCAAATTCTCCTTTCCAGAGTCTAAAATACAGCAAGAACCATGAGCATGCCGTGAAAAAAATAACTTTGTTTCCTACTCATACAGAACATATGTAGTTCAACTCTGCTGATGAAATTGATATAAACCACAGCTCCTCTTACATAAATGTTCTGTAGTTAATACTGAGAATAGCTTTGGGTTCATGAACTGTGTAAAATCATTTGAGCCCAAAATTCACTGGGTTTATCCGAAATGAACTTTTGTTTTTAGGAAGACACAGATGCTTGGGTTTAACTCCGTTTCTGAAGGCAAATTCAGACCAGAGTTCTCATCCATGAAAAACACTTTGTTTTAAGGCAAGAATCATCCTCTTCTTTCCAGCGTCTCCAATACAGTACGAACCATGAGCATGCCCAGAAAAAAAGAACTGTGTTTCCTACTCATACAGACCATATGTACTTCAACTCTGCTTATGAAATGATACAGACCACAGCTCCTCTTACATAAATTCTCTTTAGTTAATAGTGAGAATCGCGTTGGGTTCGTGAACTTGGAAAAATCATTTGAGCCCAAAATTCCCTGGGATTACCAGAAAAGAACTCTTGCTTGTAGGAAGTCACAGATCATGGGGTTTATCTCCGTTTCTGAAGGGAAATTAAGACCAGTGTTCTCATTCCTGAAACACATACGGATTTAACACAAGAAGCAAGCTCTTCTTTGAGGAGTCTAAAATACAGCAAGAACCGTGAGCATGCCTAGAAAAAAAAAGAACTGTGTTTCCTACTCATACAGACCATATGTAGTTCAACTCTGCTTATGAAATGATACAGACCAAAGTTCTTCTTACATAAATGCTCTTTAGTTAATAGTGATTATCGCATTGGGTTCTAGAACTGTGTAAAGTCATTTGAGCCAAAATTCACTGGGTTTACCAGAAATGAACTCTTTCTTGTAGGAAGACACAGAACATGGGGTTTAACTCCGTTTGTGAAGGGACATTCAGACCAGAGATCTCATCCCTGAAACAAACTCTGTTTTAAAGCAAGAAGAAAGGTCTTATATCCAGAGTCTAAAATACAGCAAGAACCATGAGCATGCCCTGATAAAAAGAACTGTGTTTCCTTCTCATACGTACCATATGTAGTTCAACTCTGCTTATGAAACTGATATAAACCACAGCTCCTCTTACATAAATGTTCTTCAGTTAATACTGAGAATAGCTTTGGGTTCATGAACTGTGTAAAATCATTTGAGCCCAAAATTCACTGGGTTTACCCGAAATGAACTCTTGCTTGTAGGAAGACACACATGCTTGGGTTTAACTCCGTTTCTGAAGGGAAATTCAGACCAGAGTTCTCATCCCTGAAAAACACTTTGTTTTAAGGCAAGAATCATCCTCTTCTTTCCAGCGTCTCCAATACAGTACGAACCATGAGCATGGCCTGAAAAAAAGAACTGTGTTTCCTATTCATACGGACCTTATGTAGTTCAACTCTGCTTATGAAACTGATACAGACCACACCTCCTGTTACATAAATGCTCTTTAGTTAATATTGAGAATAGCGTTGGGTTCGTGAACTGGGAAAAATCATTAAAGCCCAAAATTCACTGTCTTTACCAGAACTGAACTCTTGCTTGCAGGAAGACACAGATCCTGGGATTTAACTCCGTTTCTGAAGGGAAATTTAGACCAGAATTCTCATCCCTGAAACACACTCTGTTTTAAGGCAAGAATCATCCTCTTCTTTCCAGCGTCTCCAATACAGTACGAACCATGAGCATGCCCAGAATAAATTAACTGTGTTTCCTACTCATACAGACCATATGTAGTTCAACTCTGCTTATGAAATGGTACAGACCAAAGCTCTTCTTACATAAATGCTCTTTAGTTAATAGTGATTATCGCGTTGGGTTCTAGAACTGTGTAAATTCATTTGAGCCAAAATTCACTTGGTTTACCAGAAATGAACTCTTGCTTGTAGGAAGACACAGATCATTGGGTTTAACTCCGTTTGTGAAGGGATATTCAGACCAGAGTTCTCAACCCTTAAACACACTCTGTTTTAATGCAAGAAGCAAATACTTCTTTCCAGAGTCTAAAATACAGCAAGAAACATGAGCATGCCGTGAAAAAAATAACTGTGTTTCCTACTCATACAGAACATATGTAGTTCAACTCTGCTGATGAAACTGATATAAACCACAGCTCCTCTTACATAAATGTTCTTTAGTTAATACTGAGAATAGCTTTGGGTTCGTGAACTGTGTAAAATCATTTGAGCCCAAAATTCACTGGCTTTACCAGAAGGGAACTCTTGCTTGCAGGAAGACACAGACCCTGGGATTTAACTCCATTTCTGAAGGGAAATTCAGACCAGAATTCTCATCCCTGAAAAACACTCTGTTTTAAGGCAAGAATCATCCTCTTCTTTCCAGAGTCTCCAATACAGTATGAACCATGAGCATGCCCAGAAGAAAAGAACTGTGTTTCCTACTCATACAGACCATATGTGGTTCAACTCTGCTTATGAAATGATACAGACCACAGCTCCTCTTACATAAATGCTCTTTAGTTAATAGTGAGAATCGCGTTGGGTTCGTGAACTTGGAAAAATCATTTGAGCCCAAAATTCCCTGGGTTTACCAGAAAAGAACTCTTGCTTGTAGGAAGACACAGATCATGGGGTTTATCTCCATTTCTGAAGGGAAATTAAGACCAGTGTTCTCATTCCTGAAACACATTCGCATTTAATGCAAGAATCAAGCTCTTCTTTCCAGAGTCTAAAATACAGCAAGAACCGTGAGCATGCCTAGAAAAAAAGAACTGTGTTTCCTACTCATACAGACCATATGTAGTTCAACTCTGCTTATGAAATGATACAGACCAAAGCTCTTCTTACATAAATGCTCTTTAGTTAATAGTGATTATCGCGTTGGGTTCTAGAACTGTGTAAAGTCATTTGAGCCAAAATTCACTTGGTTTACCAGAAATGAACTCTTGCTTGTTGGAAGACACAGATCATGGGGTTTAACTCCGTTTGTGAAGGGACATTCAGACCAGAGATCTCATCCCTGAAACAAACTCTGTTTTAACGCAAGAAGCAAGCTCTTCTTTCCAAAGTCTAAAATACAACAAGAACCATGAGCATGCCCTGAAAAAAGAACAGTGTTTCCTACTCATAGGGACAATATATAGTTCAACTGTGCTTATGAAACTTAAACAAACCAGAGCTACTCTTACAGAAATGTTCTTTAGTTAATACTGAGAATAGCTTAGGGTTCAGGAACTGCGTAAAATCATTTAAGCCGAAAATTCACTGGGTTTACTAGAAATGAACACTTGATTGTAGGAAGACACAGATCCTGGGGTTTAACTCCATTTCTCAAGGGAAATTCAGACCAGTGTTCTCATCCATGGTACACACTCTGTTTTCATGCAAGAAGTAAGCTCTTCTATCCAGCGGCTGCAACACATCAAGAAACATGACCATGCCCAGTAAAAAAGAACTGTGTTTCCTTCTCATACGGACCATATGTAGTTCAACTCTGCTTATGAAGCTGAAACAAACCACAGCTCCTCTTACAGAAATGTTCTTTAGTTAATACTGAGAATAGCTTAGGGTTCGGGAACTGTGGAAAATCATTTAAGCCCAAAATTCACTGGCTTTACCAGAAGTGAACTCTTGCTTGCAGGAAGACACAGATGCTGGGATTGAACTCTGTTTCTGAAGTGAAATTCAGACCAGAATTCTAATCCCTGAAAAACACTCTGTTTAAAGGCAAGAATCATCCTCTTCTTTCCAGCATCTCCAATACAGTAGGAACGATGAGCATGCCCAGAAAAAAAGAACTGTGTTTCCTACTCATACAGACAATATATAGTTCAACTCTGCTTATGAAATGATACAGACCAGAGCTCCTCTTACATAAATGCTCTTTAGTTAATAGTGAGAATCGCGTTGGGTTCATGAACTTGGAAAAAACATTTGAGCCCAAAATTCCCTGGGTTTACCAGAAAAGAACTCTTGCTTGTAGGAAGACACAGATCATGGGGTTTATCTCCGTTTCTGAAGGTAAATTAAGACCAGTGTTCTCATTCCTGAAACACATTCAGATTAAACGCAAGAAGCAAGCTCTTCTTTCCGGAGTCTAAAATAGAGCAAGAACCGTGAGCATGCATAGAAAAAATGAACTGTGTTTCCTACTCATACAGACCATATGTAGTTCAACTCTGCTTATGAAATGATACAGACCAAAGCTCTTCTTACATAAATGCTTTTTAGTTAATAGTGATTATCGCGTTGGGTTCTAGAACTGTGTAAGTCATTTGAGCCAAAATTCATTTGGTTTACCAGAAATGAACTCTTGCTTGTTGGAAGACACAGATCATGGGGTTTAACTCCGTTTGTGAAGGGACATTCAGACCAGAGATCTCATCCCTGAAACAAACTCTGTTTTAACGCAAGAAGCAAGCTCTTCTTTCCAGAGTCTAAAATACAGCAAGAACCATGATCATGCCCTGAAAAAAAAACTGTGTTTCCTACTCATACGGACCATATGTAGTTCAACTCTGCTTATGAAACTTAAACAAACCACAGCTCCTCTTACAGAAATGTTCTTTAGTTAATACTGAGAATAGCTTATGGTTTGGGAACTGTGTAAAATAATTTGAGCCGAAAATTCACTGGGTTTACTAGAAATGAACTCTTGCTTGTAGGAAGACACAGATCCTGGGGTTTAACTCCATTTCTCAAGGGAAATTCAGACCAGTGTTCTCATCCATGGTACACACTCTGTTTTCACGCAAGAAATAAGCTCTTCTTTCCAGCGGCTCCAACACATCAAGAAACATGAGCATGCCCAGAAAAAAAGAACTGTGTTTCCTACTCATAAAGACCATATGAGGTTCAACTCTGCTTATGAAACTGATACAAACCACAGCTCCTCTTACATAAATCCTCTTCAGTTAATAGTGAGAATAGTGTAGGGTACGTGAACTTGGAAAAATCATTTGAGCTCAAAAGTTACTGGGTTTACCAGAGATGAACTCTTACATGTAGGAAGACACAGATCCTGGGGTTTAACTCCGTTTCTGAAGGCAAATTCAGACCAGAGTTCTCATTCCTGAAACACACTCTGTTTTAACGAAGAAGCAAGCTCTTCTTTCCAGAGTCTAAAATACAGCAAAAACCATGAGCATGGCCTGAAAAAGAGAACTGTGTTTCCTATTGATACGGAACATATGTAGTTCAACTCTGCTTATGAAATGATACAGAACAAAGCTCTTCTTACATAAATGCTCTTTAGTTAATAGTGATTATCGTGTTGGGTTCTAGAACTGTGTAAAGTCCTTTGAGCCAAAATTAACTTGGTTTACCAGAAATGAAAACTTGCTTGTTGGAAGACACAGATCATGGGGTTTATCTCCGTTTGTGAAGGGACGTTCAGACCAGAGATCTTATCCCTGAAACAAACTCTGTTTTAACGCAAGAAGCAAGCCCTTCTTTCCAGCGGCTACAACATATCAAGAAACATGAGCATGCCCAGAAAAAAAGAACTGTGTTTCCCACTCATACAGACCATATGATGTTCAACTCTGTTTATGAAACTGATACAAACCACAACTCCTCTTACTTAAATCGTCTTCAGTTAATAGTGAGAATAAAGTAGAGTACATGAACTGTGAAAAATCATTTGAGCTCACAAGTTACTGGGTTTATCAGAAATGAACTCTTGCTTGTAGGAAGACACAGATCCTGGGGTTTAACTCCGTTTCTGAAGCGAAATTCCGACCACAGTTCTCCTCCCTGAAACACACTCTGTTTTAAAGAAGAAGCAAGCTCTTCTTTCCAGAGTCTAAAATACAGCAAGAACCATGAGCATGGCCTGAAAAAAAGAACTGTGTTTCCTATTCATACGGACCTTATGTAGTTCAACTCTACTTATGAAACTGATACACACCACACCTCCTTTTACATAAATGCTCTTTAGTTAATAGTGAGAATAGCGTTGGGTTCTAGAACTGTGTAAATTCATTTGAGCCAAAATTCACTTGGTTTATCAGAAATGAACTCTTGCTTGTAGGAAGACACAGATCATTGGGTTTAAGTCCGTTTCTGAAGGCAAATTCAGACCAGAGTTCTCATTCCTGAAACACACTCTGTTTTAACGTAGAAGCAAGCTCTTCTTTCCAGAGTCTAAAATACAGCAAAAATCCATGAGCATGGCCTGAAAAAAAGAACTGTGTTTCCTATTGATACGGAACATATGTAGTTCAACTCTGCTTATGAAACTGATATGGACCACACCTCCTGTTACATAAATGCTCTTTAGTTAATAGTGAGAATAGCGTTGGGTTTGTGAACTGGGAAAAATCATTAAAGCCCAAAATTCACTGTCTTTACCAGAACTGAACTCTTGCTTGCAGGAAGACACATATCCTGGGATATAACTCCGTTTCTGAAGGGAAATTCAGACCAGAATTCTCATCCCTGAAAAACACTCTGTTTTAAGTCAAGAATCATCCTCTTCTTTCCACCGTCTCCAATACAGTACGAACCATGAGCATGCCCAGAAAAAAAGAACTGTGTTTCCTACTCATACAGACCATATGTAGTTCAACTCTGCTTATGAAATGATAGAGACCACAGCTCCTCTTACATAAATGCTCTTTAGTTAATAGTGAGAATCGCGTTGGGTCGGGAACTTGGAAAAATCATTTGAGCCCAAAATTCCCTGGGTTTACCAGAAAAGAACTCTTGCTTGCAGGAAGACACAGATCATGGGGTTTATCTCCGTTTCTGAAGGTAAATTAAGACCAGTGTTCTCATTCCTGAAACACATTCAGATTTAACGCAAGAAGCAAGCTCTTCTTTCAGGAGTCTAAAATACAGCAAGAACCGTGAGCATGCCTAGAAAAAAAGAACTGTGTTTCCTACTCATACAGACCATATGTAGTTCAACATTGCTTATGAAATGATACAGAACAAAGCTCTTCTTACATAAATGCTCTTTAGTTAATAGTGATTATCGTGTTGGGTTCTAGAACTGTGTAAAGTCATTTGAGCCAAAATTAACTTGGTTTACCAGAAATGAACACTTGCTTGTTGGAAGACACAGATCATGGGGTTTATCTCCGTTTGTGAAGGGACATTCAGACCAGAGATCTTATCCCTGAAACAAACTCTGTTTTAACGCAAGAAGCAAGCCCTTCTTTCCAGCGGCTACAACATATCAAGAAACATGAGCATGCCCAGAAAAAAAGAACTGTGTTTCCCACTCATACAGACCATATGATGTTCAACTCTGTTTATGAAACTGATACAAACCACAACTCCTCTTACTTAAATCGTCTTCAGTTAATAGTGAGAATAAAGTAGAGTACGTGAACTGTGAAAATTCATTTGAGCTCACAAGTTACTGGGTTTATCAGAAATGAACTCTTGCTTGTAGGAAGACACAGATCCTGGGGTTTAACTCCGTTTCTGAAGCGAAATTCCGACCACAGTTCTCCTCCCTGAAACACACTCTGTTTTAACGAAGAAGCAAGCTCTTCTTTCCAGAGTCTAAAATACAGCAAGAACCATGAGCATGGCCTGAAAAAAAGAACTGTGTTTCCTATTCATACGGACCTTATGTCGTTCAACTCTACTTATGAAACTGATACAGACCACACCTCCTGTTACATAAATGCTCTTTAGTTAATAGTGAGAATAGCGTTGGGTTCTAGAACTGTGTAAATTCATTTGAGCCAAAATTCACTTGGTTTATCAGAAATGAACTCTTGCTTGTAGGAAGACACAGATCATTGGGTTTAACTCCGTTTGTGAAGGGACATTCAGACCAGAGTTCTCAACCCTTAAACAGACTCTGTTTTAACGCAAGAAGCAAGTTCTTCTTTCCAGAATCTAAAATACAGCAAGAACCATGAGCATGCCGTGAAAAAAAATAACTGTGTTTCCTACTCATACAGAACAAATGTAGTTCAACTCTGCTGATTAAACTGATATAAACCACAGCTCCTCTTACATAAATGTTCTTTAGTTAATACTGAGAATAGCTTTGGGTTCGTGAATTGTGTAAAATCATTTGAGCCCAAAATTCACTGGGTTTACCCGAAATGAACTCTTGCTTGTAGGAAGACACAGATGCTTGGGTTTAACTCCGTTTCTGAAGGCAAATTCAGACCACAGTTCTCATTCCTGAAAAACACTTTGTTTTAAGGCAAGAATCATCCTCTTCTTTCCAGCGTCTCCAATACAGTACGAACCATGAGCATGCCCAGAAAAAAAGAACTGTGTTTCCTACTCATACAGACCATATGTAGTTCAACTCTGCTTATGAAATGATACAGACCACAGCTCCTCTTACATAAATGCTCTTTAGTTAATAGTGAGAATCGTGTTGGGTTCGTGAACTTGGAAAAATCATTTGAGCCCCAAATTCCTGGGTTTACCAGAAAAGAACTCTTGCTTGCAGGAAGACACAGATCATGGGATTTATCTCCGTTTCTGAAGGTAAATTAAGACCAGTGTTCTCCTTCCTGAAACACATTCGGATTTCACGCAAGAAGCAAGCCCTTCTTTCCGGAGTCTAAAATACAGCAAGAACCGTGAGCATGCCTAGAAAAAAAGAACTGTGTTTCCTACTCATACAGACCATATGTAGTTCAACTTTGCTTATGAAATGATACAGACCAAAGCTCTTCTTACATAAATGCTCTTTAGTTAATAGTGATTATCGTGTTGGGTTCTAGAACTGTGTAAAGTCATTTGAGCCAAAATTAACTTGGTTTACCAGAAATGAACACTTGCTTTTTGGAAGACACAGATCATGGGGTTTATCTCCGTTTGTGAAGGGACATTCAGACCAGAGATCTTATCCCTGAAACAAACTCTGTTTTAACGCAAGAAGCAAGCCCTTCTTTCCAGCGGCTACAACATATCAAGAAACATGAGCATGCCCAGAAAAAAAGAACTGTGTTTCCCACTCATACAGACCATATGATGTTCAACTCTGTTTATGAAACTGATACAAACCACAACTCCTCTTATTTAAATCGTCTTCAGTTAATAGTGAGAATAAAGTAGAGTATGTGAACTGTGAAAAATCATTTGAGCTCACAAGTTACTGGGTTTATCAGAAATGAACTCTTGCTTGTAGGAAGACACAGATCCTGGGGTTTAACTATGTTTCTGAAGCGAAATTCCAAACACAGGTCTCCTCCCTGAAACACACTCTGTTTTAACGAAGAAGCAAGCTCTTCTTTCCAGAGTCTAAAATACAGCAAGAACCATGAGCATGGCCTGAAAAAAAGAACTGTGTTTCCTATTCATACGGACCTTATGTAGTTCAACTCGGCTTATGAAACTGATACAGACCACACCTCCTGTTACATAAATGCTCTTTAGTTAATATTGAGAATAGCGTTGGGTTCGTGAACTGGGAAAAATCATTAAAGCCCAAAATTCACTGTCTTTACCAGAACTGAACTCTTGCTTGCAGGAAGACACAGATCCTGGGATTTAACTCCGATTCTGAAGGGAAATTCAGACCAGAATTCTCATCCCTGAAACACACTCTGTTTTAAGGCAAGAATCATCCTCTTCTTTCCAGTGTCTCCAATACAGTACGAACCATGAGCATGCCCAGAATAAAAGAACTGTGTTTCCTACTCATACAGACCATATGTGGTTCAACTCTGCTTATGAAATGATACAGACCAAAGCTCTTCTTACATAAATGCTCTTTAGTTAATAGTGATTATCGCGTTGGGTTCTAGAACTGTGTAAATTCATTTGAGCCAAAATTCACTTGGTTTACCAGAAATGAACTCTTGCTTGTAGGAAGACACAGATCATTGGGTTTAACTCCGTTTGTGAAGGGATATTCAGACCAGAGTTCTCAACCCTTAAACACACTCTGTTTTAACGCAAGAAGCAAATATTTCTTTCCAGAGTCTAAAATACAGCAAGAAACATGAGCATGCCGTGAAAAAAATAACTGTGTTTCCTACTCATACAGAACATATGTAGTTCAACTATGCTGATGAAACTGATATAAACCACAGGTCCTCTTACATAAATGTTCTTTAGTTAATACTGAGAATAGCTTTGGGTTCTTGAACTGTGTAAAATCATTTGAGCCCAAAATTCACTGGCTTTACCAGAAGGGAACTCTTGCTTGCAGGAAGACACAGACCCTGGGATTTAACTCCATTTCTGAAGGGAAATTGAGACCAGAATTCTCATCCCTGAAAAACACTCTGTTTTAAGGCAAGAATCATCCTCTTCTTTCCAGAGTCTCCAATACAGTATGAACCATGAGCATGCCCAGAAGAAAAGAACTGTGTTTCCTACTCATACAGACCATATGTAGTTCAACTCTGCTTATGAAATGATACAGACCACAGCTCCTCTTACATAAATGCTCTTTAGTTAATAGTGAGAATCGCGTTGGGTTCGTGAACTTGGAAAAATCATTTGAGCCCAAAATTCCCTGGGTTTACCAGAAAAGAACTCTTGCTTGTAGGAAGACACAGATCATGGGATTTATCTCCGTTTCTGAAGGGAAATTAAGACCAGTGTTCTCATTCCTGAAACACATTCGCATTTAACGCAAGAAGCAAGCTCTTCTTTCCAGAGTCTAAAATACAGCAAGAACCGTGAGCATGCCTAGAAAAAAAGAACTGTGTTTCCTACTCATACAGACCATATGTAGTTCAACTCTGCTTATGAAATGATACAGACCAAAGCTCTTCTTACATAAATGCTCTTTAGTTAATAGTGATTATCGCGTTGGGTTCTAGAACTGTGTAAATTCCTTTGAGCCAAAATTCACTTGGTTTACCAGAAATGAACTCTTGCTTGTAGGAAGACACAGATCATGGGGTTTAACTCCGTTTATGAAGGGACATTCAGACCAGAGTTCTCATCCCTGAAACAAACTCTGTTTTAACGCAAGAAGCAAGCTCTTCTTTCCAAAGTCTAAAATACAACAAGAACCATGAGCATGCCCTGAAAAAAGAACTGTGTTTCCTACTCATAGGGACAATATATAGTTCAAATATGCTTATGAAACTTAAACAAACCAGAGCTCCTCTTACAGAAATGTTCTTTAGTTAATACTGAGAATAGCTTAGGGTTCAGGAACTGCGTAAAATCATTTGAGCCGAAAATTCACTGGGTTTACAAGAAATGAACACTTGATTGTAGGAAGACACAGATCCTGGGGTTTAACTCCATTTCTCAAGGGAAATTCAGACCAGTGATCTCATCCATGGTACACACTCTGTTTTCACGCAAGAAGTAAGCTCTTCTATCCAGTGGCTGCAACACATCAAGAAACATGAGCATGCCCAGTAAAAAAGAACTGTGTTTCTTACTCATACAGACCATATGAGGTTCAACTCTGCTTATGAAACTGATACAAACCACAGCTCCTCTTACATAAATCCTCTTCAGTTAAGAGTGAGAATAGTGTAGGGTACGTGAATTTGGAAAAATCATTTGAGCTCAAAAGTTACTGGGTTTATCAGAAATGAACTCTTGCTTGTAGGAAGACACAGATCCTGGGGTTTAACTCCGTTTCTGAAGCGAAATTCCGACCACAGTTCTCCTCCCTGAAACACACTCTGTTTTAAAGAAGAAGCAAGCTCTTCTTTCCAGAGTCTAAAATACAGCAAGAACCATGAGCATGGCCTGAAAAAAAGAACTGTGTTTCCTATTCATACGGACCTTATGTAGTTCAACTCTACTTATGAAACTGATACACACCACACCTCCTTTTACATAAATGCTCTTTAGTTAATAGTGAGAATAGCGTTGGGTTCTAGAACTGTGTAAATTCATTTGAGCCAAAATTCACTTGGTTTATCAGAAATGAACTCTTGCTTGTAGGAAGACACAGATCATTGGGTTTAAGTCCGTTTCTGAAGGCAAATTCAGACCAGAGTTCTCATTCCTGAAACACACTCTGTTTTAACGTAGAAGCAAGCTCTTCTTTCCAGAGTCTAAAATACAGCAAAAATCCATGAGCATGGCCTGAAAAAAAGAACTGTGTTTCCTATTGATACGGAACATATGTAGTTCAACTCTGCTTATGAAACTGATATGGACCACACCTCCTGTTACATAAATGCTCTTTAGTTAATAGTGAGAATAGCGTTGGGTTTGTGAACTGGGAAAAATCATTAAAGCCCAAAATTCACTGTCTTTACCAGAACTGAACTCTTGGTTGCAGGAAGACACATATCCTGGGATATAACTCCGTTTCTGAAGGGAAATTCAGACCAGAATTCTCATCCCTGAAAAACACTCTGTTTTAAGTCAAGAATCATCCTCTTCTTTCCACCGTCTCCAATACAGTACGAACCATGAGCATGCCCAGAAAAAAAGAACTGTGTTTCCTACTCATACAGACCATATGTAGTTCAACTCTGCTTATGAAATGATAGAGACCACAGCTCCTCTTACATAAATGCTCTTTAGTTAATAGTGAGAATCGCGTTGGGTCGGGAACTTGGAAAAATCATTTGAGCCCAAAATTCCCTGGGTTTACCAGAAAAGAACTCTTGCTTGCAGGAAGACACAGATCATGGGGTTTATCTCCGTTTCTGAAGGTAAATTAAGACCAGTGTTCTCATTCCTGAAACACATTCAGATTTAACGCAAGAAGCAAGCTCTTCTTTCAGGAGTCTAAAATACAGCAAGAACCGTGAGCATGCCTAGAAAAAAAGAACTGTGTTTCCTACTCATACAGACCATATGTAGTTCAACATTGCTTATGAAATGATACAGAACAAAGCTCTTCTTACATAAATGCTCTTTAGTTAATAGTGATTATCGTGTTGGGTTCTAGAACTGTGTAAAGTCATTTGAGCCAAAATTAACTTGGTTTACCAGAAATGAACACTTGCTTGTTGGAAGACACAGATCATGGGGTTTATCTCCGTTTGTGAAGGGACATTCAGACCAGAGATCTTATCCCTGAAACAAACTCTGTTTTAACGCAAGAAGCAAGCCCTTCTTTCCAGCGGCTACAACATATCAAGAAACATGAGCATGCCCAGAAAAAAAGAACTGTGTTTCCCACTCATACAGACCATATGATGTTCAACTCTGTTTATGAAACTGATACAAACCACAACTCCTCTTACTTAAATCGTCTTCAGTTAATAGTGAGAATAAAGTAGAGTACGTGAACTGTGAAAATTCATTTGAGCTCACAAGTTACTGGGTTTATCAGAAATGAACTCTTGCTTGTAGGAAGACACAGATCCTGGGGTTTAACTCCGTTTCTGAAGCGAAATTCCGACCACAGTTCTCCTCCCTGAAACACACTCTGTTTTAACGAAGAAGCAAGCTCTTCTTTCCAGAGTCTAAAATACAGCAAGAACCATGAGCATGGCCTGAAAAAAAGAACTGTGTTTCCTATTCATACGGACCTTATGTCGTTCAACTCTACTTATGAAACTGATACAGACCACACCTCCTGTTACATAAATGCTCTTTAGTTAATAGTGAGAATAGCGTTGGGTTCTAGAACTGTGTAAATTCATTTGAGCCAAAATTCACTTGGTTTATCAGAAATGAACTCTTGCTTGTAGGAAGACACAGATCATTGGGTTTAACTCCGTTTGTGAAGGGACATTCAGACCAGAGTTCTCAACCCTTAAACAGACTCTGTTTTAACGCAAGAAGCAAGTTCTTCTTTCCAGAATCTAAAATACAGCAAGAACCATGAGCATGCCGTGAAAAAAAATAACTGTGTTTCCTACTCATACAGAACAAATGTAGTTCAACTCTGCTGATTAAACTGATATAAACCACAGCTCCTCTTACATAAATGTTCTTTAGTTAATACTGAGAATAGCTTTGGGTTCGTGAATTGTGTAAAATCATTTGAGCCCAAAATTCACTGGGTTTACCCGAAATGAACTCTTGCTTGTAGGAAGACACAGATGCTTGGGTTTAACTCCGTTTCTGAAGGCAAATTCAGACCACAGTTCTCATTCCTGAAAAACACTTTGTTTTAAGGCAAGAATCATCCTCTTCTTTCCAGCGTCTCCAATACAGTACGAACCATGAGCATGCCCAGAAAAAAAGAACTGTGTTTCCTACTCATACAGACCATATGTAGTTCAACTCTGCTTATGAAATGATACAGACCACAGCTCCTCTTACATAAATGCTCTTTAGTTAATAGTGAGAATCGTGTTGGGTTCGTGAACTTGGAAAAATCATTTGAGCCCCAAATTCCTGGGTTTACCAGAAAAGAACTCTTGCTTGCAGGAAGACACAGATCATGGGATTTATCTCCGTTTCTGAAGGTAAATTAAGACCAGTGTTCTCCTTCCTGAAACACATTCGGATTTCACGCAAGAAGCAAGCCCTTCTTTCCGGAGTCTAAAATACAGCAAGAACCGTGAGCATGCCTAGAAAAAAAGAACTGTGTTTCCTACTCATACAGACCATATGTAGTTCAACTTTGCTTATGAAATGATACAGACCAAAGCTCTTCTTACATAAATGCTCTTTAGTTAATAGTGATTATCGTGTTGGGTTCTAGAACTGTGTAAAGTCATTTGAGCCAAAATTAACTTGGTTTACCAGAAATGAACACTTGCTTTTTGGAAGACACAGATCATGGGGTTTATCTCCGTTTGTGAAGGGACATTCAGACCAGAGATCTTATCCCTGAAACAAACTCTGTTTTAACGCAAGAAGCAAGCCCTTCTTTCCAGCGGCTACAACATATCAAGAAACATGAGCATGCCCAGAAAAAAAGAACTGTGTTTCCCACTCATACAGACCATATGATGTTCAACTCTGTTTATGAAACTGATACAAACCACAACTCCTCTTATTTAAATCGTCTTCAGTTAATAGTGAGAATAAAGTAGAGTATGTGAACTGTGAAAAATCATTTGAGCTCACAAGTTACTGGGTTTATCAGAAATGAACTCTTGCTTGTAGGAAGACACAGATCCTGGGGTTTAACTATGTTTCTGAAGCGAAATTCCAAACACAGGTCTCCTCCCTGAAACACACTCTGTTTTAACGAAGAAGCAAGCTCTTCTTTCCAGAGTCTAAAATACAGCAAGAACCATGAGCATGGCCTGAAAAAAAGAACTGTGTTTCCTATTCATACGGACCTTATGTAGTTCAACTCGGCTTATGAAACTGATACAGACCACACCTCCTGTTACATAAATGCTCTTTAGTTAATATTGAGAATAGCGTTGGGTTCGTGAACTGGGAAAAATCATTAAAGCCCAAAATTCACTGTCTTTACCAGAACTGAACTCTTGCTTGCAGGAAGACACAGATCCTGGGATTTAACTCCGATTCTGAAGGGAAATTCAGACCAGAATTCTCATCCCTGAAACACACTCTGTTTTAAGGCAAGAATCATCCTCTTCTTTCCAGTGTCTCCAATACAGTACGAACCATGAGCATGCCCAGAATAAAAGAACTGTGTTTCCTACTCATACAGACCATATGTGGTTCAACTCTGCTTATGAAATGATACAGACCAAAGCTCTTCTTACATAAATGCTCTTTAGTTAATAGTGATTATCGCGTTGGGTTCTAGAACTGTGTAAATTCATTTGAGCCAAAATTCACTTGGTTTACCAGAAATGAACTCTTGCTTGTAGGAAGACACAGATCATTGGGTTTAACTCCGTTTGTGAAGGGATATTCAGACCAGAGTTCTCAACCCTTAAACACACTCTGTTTTAACGCAAGAAGCAAATATTTCTTTCCAGAGTCTAAAATACAGCAAGAAACATGAGCATGCCGTGAAAAAAATAACTGTGTTTCCTACTCATACAGAACATATGTAGTTCAACTATGCTGATGAAACTGATATAAACCACAGGTCCTCTTACATAAATGTTCTTTAGTTAATACTGAGAATAGCTTTGGGTTCTTGAACTGTGTAAAATCATTTGAGCCCAAAATTCACTGGCTTTACCAGAAGGGAACTCTTGCTTGCAGGAAGACACAGACCCTGGGATTTAACTCCATTTCTGAAGGGAAATTGAGACCAGAATTCTCATCCCTGAAAAACACTCTGTTTTAAGGCAAGAATCATCCTCTTCTTTCCAGAGTCTCCAATACAGTATGAACCATGAGCATGCCCAGAAGAAAAGAACTGTGTTTCCTACTCATACAGACCATATGTAGTTCAACTCTGCTTATGAAATGATACAGACCACAGCTCCTCTTACATAAATGCTCTTTAGTTAATAGTGAGAATCGCGTTGGGTTCGTGAACTTGGAAAAATCATTTGAGCCCAAAATTCCCTGGGTTTACCAGAAAAGAACTCTTGCTTGTAGGAAGACACAGATCATGGGATTTATCTCCGTTTCTGAAGGGAAATTAAGACCAGTGTTCTCATTCCTGAAACACATTCGCATTTAACGCAAGAAGCAAGCTCTTCTTTCCAGAGTCTAAAATACAGCAAGAACCGTGAGCATGCCTAGAAAAAAAGAACTGTGTTTCCTACTCATACAGACCATATGTAGTTCAACTCTGCTTATGAAATGATACAGACCAAAGCTCTTCTTACATAAATGCTCTTTAGTTAATAGTGATTATCGCGTTGGGTTCTAGAACTGTGTAAATTCCTTTGAGCCAAAATTCACTTGGTTTACCAGAAATGAACTCTTGCTTGTAGGAAGACACAGATCATGGGGTTTAACTCCGTTTATGAAGGGACATTCAGACCAGAGTTCTCATCCCTGAAACAAACTCTGTTTTAACGCAAGAAGCAAGCTCTTCTTTCCAAAGTCTAAAATACAACAAGAACCATGAGCATGCCCTGAAAAAAGAACTGTGTTTCCTACTCATAGGGACAATATATAGTTCAAATATGCTTATGAAACTTAAACAAACCAGAGCTCCTCTTACAGAAATGTTCTTTAGTTAATACTGAGAATAGCTTAGGGTTCAGGAACTGCGTAAAATCATTTGAGCCGAAAATTCACTGGGTTTACAAGAAATGAACACTTGATTGTAGGAAGACACAGATCCTGGGGTTTAACTCCATTTCTCAAGGGAAATTCAGACCAGTGATCTCATCCATGGTACACACTCTGTTTTCACGCAAGAAGTAAGCTCTTCTATCCAGTGGCTGCAACACATCAAGAAACATGAGCATGCCCAGTAAAAAAGAACTGTGTTTCTTACTCATACAGACCATATGAGGTTCAACTCTGCTTATGAAACTGATACAAACCACAGCTCCTCTTACATAAATCCTCTTCAGTTAAGAGTGAGAATAGTGTAGGGTACGTGAATTTGGAAAAATCATTTGAGCTCAAAAGTTACTGGGTATACCAGAGATGAATTCTTGCTTGTAGGAAGACACAGATCCTGGGGTTTAACTCCGTTTCTGAAGGGAAATTCAGACCAGAGTTCTCCTCCTTGAAACACACTCTGTTTTAACGAAGAAGCAAGCTCTTCTTTCCAGAGTCTAAAATACAGCAAGAACCATCAGCATGGCCTGAAAAAAAGAACTGTGTTTCCTATTCATATGGACCTTATGTAGTTCAACTCTGCATATGAAACTGATACAAACCACAGCTCCTCTTACATAAATGTTCTTTAGTTAATACTGAGAATAGCTTTGGGTTCGTGAACTGTGTAAAATCATTTGAGCCCAAAATTCACTGGGTTTACCCGAAATGAACTCTTGCTTGTAGGAAGACACAGATGCTTGGGTTTAACTCCGTTTCTGAAGGCAAATTCAGACCAGAGTTCTCATTCCTGAAACACATTCAGATTTAACGAAAGAAGCAAGCTCTTCTTTCCGGAATATAAAATACAGCAAGAACCGTGAGCATGCCTAGAAAAAAAGAACTGTGTTTCCTACTCATACAGACCATAGGTAGTTCAACTGTGCTTATGAAATGATACAGACCAAAGCTCTTCTTACATAAATGCGCTTTAGTTAGTAGTGATTATCGCGTTGAATTCTAGAACTGTGTAAAGTCATGTGAGCCAAAATTCACTTGGTTTACCAGAAATGAACTCTTGCTTGTAGGAAGACACAGATCATGGGGTTTAACTCCGTTTGTGAAGGGACATTCAGACCAGAGATCTTATCCCTGAAACAAACTCTGTTTTAACGCAAGAAGCAAGCTCTTCTTTCCAGAGTCTAAAATACAGCAAGAACCATGAGCATGCCCTGAAAAAAAGAACTGTTTCCTACTCATACGGACAATATGTAGTTCAACACTGCTTATGAAACTTATACAAACCACAGCTCCTCCTACATAAATCCTCTTCAGTTAATAGTGAGAATAATGTAGGGTACGTGAACTGCGAAAAATCATTTGAGCTCAGAATTTTCTGTGTTTACCAGAAATGAACTCTTGGTTGTAGGAAGACACAGATCCTGGGGTTAAACTCCGTTTCTGAAGGGAAATTCAGACCAGAGTTCTAATCCTTGAAACACACTCTGTTTTAACGAAGAAGCAAGCTTTTCTTTCCAGAGTCTAAAATACAACAAGAACCATGAGCATGGCCTGAAAAAAAGACCTGTGTTTCCTATTCATACGGAACTTATGTAGTTCAACTCTGCTTATGAAACTGATACAGACCACACCTCCTGTTACATAAATGCTCTTTAGTTAATAGTGAGAATAGCGTTGGGTTCGTGAACTGGGAAAAATCATTAAAGCCCAAAATTCACTGTCTTTACCAGAACTGAACTCTTGCTTGCAGGAAGACACAGATCCTGGGATTTAACTCCGTTTCTGAAGGCAAATTCAGACCAGAGTTCTCATCCCTGAGAAACACTTTGTTTTAAGGCAAGAATCATCCTCTTCTTTCCAGCATCTCCAATACAGTAGGAACCATGAGCATGCCCAGAAAAAAGAAGTGTGTTTCCTACTCTTACAGACCATATGTAGTTCAACTCTGCTTATGAAATGATACAGACCACAGCTCCTCTTACATAAATGCTCTTTATTTAATAGTGATTATTGCCTTGGGTTCTAGAACTGTTTAAATTCCTTTGAGCCAAAATTCACTTGGTTTACCAGAAATGAACTCTTGCTTGTAGGAAGACACAGATCATGGGGTTTAACTCCGTTTGTGAAGGGACATTCAGACCAGAGTTCTCATCCCTGAAACAAACTCTGTTTTAACGCAAGAAGCAAGCTCTTCTTTCCAAAGTCTAAAATACAACAAGAACCATGAGCATGCCATGAAAAAAGAACTGTGTTTGCTACTCATAGGGACAATATATAGTTCAACTCTGCTTATGAAACTTAAACAAACCAGAGCTCCTCTTACAGAAATGTTCTTTAGTTAATACTGAGAATAGCTTAGGGTTCAGGAACTGCGTAAAATCATTTGAGCCGAAAATTCACTGAGTTTACAAGAAATGAACACTTGATTGTAGGAAGACACAGATCCTGGGGTTTAACTCCATTTCTCAAGGGAAATTCAGACCAGTGTTCTCATCCATGGTACACACTCTGTTTTCACGCAAGAAGTAAGCTCTTCTATCCAGCGGCTGCAACACATCAAGAAACATGAGCATGCCCAGTAAAAAAGAACTGTGTTTCCTACTCATACAGACCATATGAGGTTCAACTCTGCTTATGAAACTGATACAAACCCCAGCTCCTCTTACATAAATCCTCTTCAGTTAAGAGTGAGAATAGTGTAGGTTACGTGAATTTGGAAAAATCATTTGAGCTCAAAAGTTACTGGGTATACCAGAGATGAATTCTTGCTTGTAGGAAGACACAGATCCTGGGGTTTAACTCCGTTTCTGAAGGGAAATTCAGACCAGAGTTCTCCTCCTTGAAACACACTCTGTTTTAACGAAGAAGCAAGCTCTTCTTTCCAGAGTCTAAAATACAGCAAGAACCATGAGCATGGCCTGAAAAAAAGAACTGTGTTTCCTATTCATATGGACCTTATGTAGTTCAACTCTGCTTATGAAACTGATACAAACCACAGCTCCTCTTACATAAATGTTCTTTAGTTAATACTGAGAATAGCTTTGGGTTCGTGAACTGTGTAAAATCATTTGAGCCCAAAATTCACTGGGTTTACCCGAAATGAACTCTTGCTTGTAGAAAGACACAGATGCTTGGGTTTAACTCCGTTTCTGAAGGCAAATTCAGACCAGAGTTCTCATTCCTGAAACACATTCAGATTTAACGAAAGAAGCAAGCTCTTCTTTCCAGAGTCTAAAATACAGTAAAAACCGTGAGCATGCCTAGAAAAAAAGAACTGTGTTTCCTACTCATACAGACCATATGTAGTTCAACTGTGCTTATGAAATGATACAGACCAAAGCTCTTCTTACATAAATGCGCTTTAGTTAGTAGTGATTATCGCGTTGAATTCTAGAACTGTGTAAAGTCATGTGAGCCAAAATTCACTTGGTTTACCAGAAATGATCTCTTGCTTGTAGGAAGACACAGATCATGGGGTTTAACTCCGTTTGTGAAGGGACATTCAGACCAGAGATCTTATCCCTGAAACAAACTCTGTTTTAACGCAAGAAGCAAGCTCTTCTTTCCAGAGTCTAAAATACAGCAAGAACCATGAGCATGCCCTGAAAAAAAGAACTGTGTTTCCTACTCATACGGACAATATGTAGTTCAACACTGCTTATGAAACTTATACAAACCACAGCTCCTCCTACATAAATCCTCTTCAGTTAAAAGTGAGAATAATGTAGGGTACGTGAACTGCGAAAAATCATTTGAGCTCAGAATATTCTGTGTTTACCAGAAATGAACTCTTGGTTGTAGGAAGACACAGAACCTGGGGTTAAACTCCGTTTCTGAAGGGAAATTCAGACCAGAGTTCTAATCCCTGAAACACACTCTGTTTTAACGAAGAAGCAAGCTTTTCTTTCCAGAGTCTAAAATACAACAAGAACCATGAGCATGGCCTGAAAAAAAGACCTGTGTTTCCTATTCATACGGACCTTATGTAGTTCAACTCTGCTTATGAAACTGATACAGACCACACCTCCTGTTACATAAATGCTCTTTAGTTAATAGTGAGAATAGCGTTGGGTTCGTGAACTGGGAAAAATCATTAAAGCCCAAAATTCACTGTCTTTACCAGAACTGAACTCTTGCTTGCAGGAAGACACAGATCCTGGGATTTAACTCCGTTTCTGAAGGCAAATTCAGACCAGAGTTCTCATCCCTGAGAAACACTTTGTTTTAAGGCAAGAATCATCCTCTTCTTTCCAGCATCTCCAATACAGTAGGAACCATGAGCATGCCCAGAAAAAAGAAGTGTGTTTCCTACTCTTACAGACCATATGTAGTTCAACTCTGCTTATGAAATGATACAGACCACAGCTCCTCTTACATAAATGCTCTTTATTTAATAGTGATTATTGCCTTGGGTTCTAGAACTGTTTAAATTCATTTGAGCCAAAATTCACTTGGTTTACCAGAAATGAACTCTTGCTTGTAGGAAGACACAGATCATGGGGTTTATCTCCGTTTGTGAAGGGACATTCAGACCAGAGATCTCATCCCTGAAACAAACTCTGTTTTAACACAAGAAGCAAGCTCTTCTTTCAAGAGTCTAAAATACAACAAGAACCATGAGCATGGCCTGATAAAAAGAACTGTGTTTCCTTCTCATACGGACCATATGTAGTTCAACTCTGCTTATGAAACTGAAACAAACCACAGCTCCTCTTACAGAAATCTTCTTTAGTTAATACATTAGAATAGCTTAGGTTTCGGAAACTGTGTAAAATCATTTGAGCCCAAAATTCACTGGCTTTACCAGAAGGGAACTCTTGCTTGCAGGAAGACACAGATCCTGGGATTTAACTCCGTTTCTGAAGGGAAATTCAGACCAGAATTATCATCCCTGAAAAACACTCTGTTTTAAGGCAAGAATCATCCTCTTCTTTACAGGGTCTCCAATACAATACGAAACATGAGCATGCCCAGAAAAAAAGAACTTTGTCTCCTACTCATGCAGACCATATGTAGTTCAACTCTGCTTATGAAATGATACAGACCACAGCTCCTCTTACATAAATGCTCTTTAGTTAATAGTGAGAATCGCGTTGGGTTCGTGAACTTGGAAAAATCATTTGAGCCCAAAATTCCCTGGGTTTACCAGAAAAGAACTCTTGCTTGTAGGAAGACACAGATCATGGGGTTTATCTCCATTTCTGAAGGTAAATTAAGACCAATGTTCTCATTCCTGAAACACATTCAGATTTAAAGAAAGAAGCAAGCTCTTCTTTCCAGAGTCTAAAATACAGCAAGAACTGTGAGCATGCCTAGAAAAAAAGAACTGTGTTTCCTACTCATACAGACCATATGTACTTCAACTCTGCTTATGAAATGATACAGACCCAAGGTCTTCTTACATAAATGCTCTTTAGTTAATAGTGATTATCGCGTTGGGTTCTAGAACTGTGTAAAGTCATTTGAGCCAAAATTCACTTGGTTTAACAGAAATGAACTCTTGCTTGTAGGAAGACACAGATCATGGGGTTTATCTCCGTTTGTGAATGGACATTCAGACCAGAGATCTTATCCCTGAACCAAACTCTGTTTTAATGCAAGAAGCAAGCTCTTCTTTCAAGAGTCTAAAATACAACAAGAACCATGAGCATGGCCTGAAAAAACGACCTGTGTTTCCTATTCCTACGGACCTTATGTAGTTCAACTCTGCTTATGAAACTGATACAGACCGCACCTCCTGTTACATAAATGCTCTTTAGTTAATATTGAGAATAGCTTTGGGTTCGTGAACTGTGTAAAATCATTTGAGCCCAAAATTCACTGGGTTTACCCGAAATGAACTCTTGTTTTTAGGAAGACACAGATGCTTGGGTTTAACTCCGTTTCTTAAGGCAAATTCAGACCAGAGTTCTCATCCCTGAAAACACTTTGTTTTAAGGCAACTTTCCAGCGTCTCCAATACAGTATGAACCATGAGCATGCCCAGAAAAAATGAACTGTGTTTCCTACTCCTACAGACCATATGTAGTTCAACTCTGCTTTTGAAAAGATACACACCACAGCTCCTCTTACATAAATGCTCTTTAGTTAATAGTGAGAATCGCGTTGGGTTCGTGAACTTGGAAAAATCATTTGAGCCCAAAATTCCCTGGGTTTCCCAGAAAAGAACTCTGGCTTGTAGGAAGACACAGATCATGGGGTTTAACTCCGTTTGTGAAGGGACATTCAGACCAGAGATCTCATCCCTGAAACAAATTCTGTTTTAACGCAAGAAGCAAGCTCTTCTTTCCAGAGTCTAAAATACAACAAGAACCATGAGCATGCCCTGAAAAAAGAACTGTGTTTCCTACTCATAGGGACCATATGTAGTTCAACTCTGCTTATGAAACTTAAACAAACCAGAGATTCCTCTTACAGAAATGTTCTTAATTAATACTGAGAATAGCTTAGGGTTCTGGAACTGCGTAAAATCATTTGAGCCGAAAATTCACTGGGTTTACTAGAAATGAACACTTGATTGTAGGAAGACACAGATCCTTGGGTTTTACTCCGTTTCTGAAGGCAAATTCAGACCAGAATTCTCATCCCTGAAAAACACTCTGTTTTAATGCAAGTATAATCCTCTTCTTAACAGTGTCTCCAATACAGTACGAACCATGAGCATGCCCAGAAAAAAATATCTGTGTTTCCAAATAATACGGACTATGTGTAGTACAACTCTGCTTATGAAATGATACAGACCACAGCTCATCTTACAAAAATGCTCTTTAGTTAATAGTGATAATCACGTTGGGGTCGAGAACTGTGAAAAATCATTTGAGCCACAAATTCACTGGTTTAACCAGAAATGAACCCTTGCTTGTAGGAAGACACAGATCCTGGGGTTTAACTCCGTTTCTGAAGGGAAATAAAGACTAGAGTTCTCATCCCAGAAACACACTCTGTTTTAACACAAGAAACAAGCTCTTCTTTCCAGCGGCTCTAATACATCAAGTACCATGAGCATGCCCAGAATAAAAGAACTGTGTTTCCTACTCATAAAGACCATATGCAGTTCAAGTCTGCTTATGAAACTAATATAAACAACAACTCCTCTTACCTAACTGCTCTTTAGTTAATAGTGAGAATCCCGTTGGGTTCGTGAACTGCGAAAAATCATTTGAGCCCAAAATTCACTGTGTTTACCAGAAATGAACTCTTGCTTGTAGGAAGACACAGATCCTGAGGTTTAACTCCGTTTCTGAAGGGAAATTCAGATCAGAGTTCTCATCTATGAAACACACTCTGTTTTAATGCAAGAAGCAAGCTCTTCTTTCCAGCGTCTCCAATACAGCAAGAACCATGAGCATGCCCTGAAAACAGAACTGCGTTTCCTACTCATATGGACCATATAGAGTTCAACTCTGCTTATGAAATGATACAAACATCAGCACCTCTTAAATAGATGCTGTTTAGTTAATAGTGAGAATCACAATGGGTTTTTGAACTATGTAAAATCATTTGTGCCCAAATTCACTTGGTTTTCCAGAAATGAACTCTTCCATGTAGGAAGGCACAGATCCTGTATTTTAATTCCGATACTGAAGGTAAATTCAGACCAGTGTTCTCATCCATGAAACACACTCTGTTTTCCTGCAAGAAGCAAGCTCTTCTTTCCAGAATCTAAAATACAGCAAGAACCATAAGTATGGCCTGAAAAAAAGAACTGTGTTTCCTACTCATACAGAACAAATGTAGTTCAACTCTGCTTATGAAATGATACAGACAACAGCTCCTCTTACATAAATGCTCTGTCGTTAATCGTGATAATCGCAATGGGTACAAGAACTGTGTAAAGTCATTTCAGCCGGAAATTCACTTGGTTTACCAGAAATGAACTCTTGCTTGTAGGAAGACAGAGATCATGGGGTTTAACTCCGTTTGTGAAGGAAAATTCAAACCAGAGTTCTCATCCAAGAAATACACCCTGTTTTAATGCAAGAAGCAAGCTCTTCTTTCCCCAGTCTAAAATACAACATGAACCATGAGCATGCACTGAAAAAAAGAACTGTGTTTCCTACTCATACGGACCATATGTAGTTCAACTCTGCTTATGAAACTGATACAAACCACAGCTCCTCTTACATAAATCCTCTTTAGTTAATAGTGACAATTGCGTTTTGGTTCGTGAACTGCGAAAAAATCATTTGAGCCCAAAATTCCCTGGGTTTACCAGAAATGAACTCTTGCTTGTAGGACGACACAGATGCTGGGCTTTCACTCCGTTCATGAAGGTAAATTCAGACCAGAGTTCTCATCCCTGAAACACACTCTGATTTAACGTAATAAGCAAGCTCTTCTTTCCAGAGACTAAAATACAGCAAGAACCATGAGCATGCCCTGAAAAAAACTACTGTGTTTCCTACTCATACGGACCAAATGTAGCTCAACTATTCTTATGAAATGATACAGACAACAGCTCCTCTTACATAAATGCTCTTTAGTTAATAGTGATAATCACGTTGAGTTCTAGAACTGTGTAAAATCATTTGAGCCGAAAATTCACTTGGTTTACCAGAAATGAACTCTTGCTTGTAGGAAGACACAGATCATGGGGTTTAACTACATTTCTGAAGGGAAATTCAGACCAGAGTTCTCATACCTGAAAAACACTCTGTTTTAAGGCAAGAATCATCGTCTTCTTTCCAACTTCTCCAATACAGTAAGAAAAATGAACATGCCCAGAAAAATGAACTGTGTTTCCCAGTCACAAAGACTATATGTAGTTGAACTCTGCTTATGAAACTGATACAAGCCACAGCTCCTCTTACATAAATCCCCTTTAGTTAGTAGTGAGAATCGCGTTTTGTTTCGTGAACTGCGAAAAATCATTTGAGCCCAAAATTCCCTAGGTTTACCAGAAAAGAACTCTTGCTTGTAGGAAAACACAGATCCTGTGGTTTAACTCCGTTTCTGAAGGGAAATTCAGACCAGTGTTCTAGTCCCATAAACACAATCTGATTTAACACAAGAAGCAAGCTCTTCTTTCCAGCGGCTCCAATACATCAAGAACAATCATCATGCCCTGAAAAAAAGAAATGAGTTTCCTACTCATACGGACCAAATGTAGTTCAATTCTGCTAATGAAACTGACACAAACCACAGCTCCTCTTACATAAATGCTCTTTAGTTAATAGTGAGAATCGCGTTGGGTTCGTGAACTTGGAAAAAACCATTTGATCCCAAAATTCACTGGGTTAACCATAATTGAACTCTTGCTTGTAGAAAGACAAAGATCCTGGGGTTTAACTCCGATTCTAAAGGGAAATTCAGACCAGAGTTCTCATCCCTGATTCACACTCTGTTTTAACGCAAGAAGCAAGCTATTCTTTAGAGAGTCTAAAATACAGCAAGAACCATGAGCATTCCCTGCAAATAAGAACTGTGTTTCCTACTCATAAGGACCATGTGTAGTTCAACTCTGCTCATGAAACTGATACAAACCACAGCTACTCTTACATAAATCCTCTTTAGTTAATAGTGAGAATCGCGTTGTGGTTCGTGAACTGCGAAAAACCATTTGAGTCCAAAATTCCCTGGGTTTACCAGAAAAGAAGACTTGCTTGTAGGAAGACACAGATACTGGGGTTTAACTCCGTTTCTAAAGGAAAATTCATACCAGTGTTCTCATCCCTGAAACACACTCTGCTTTAACGCAAGAAGCAAGCTCTTCTTTCCAGAGTCTAAAATACAGCAAGAACCATGAGCATGCCATGAAAAAAAGAACTGTGTTTCCTACTCATATGGACCATGTGTAGTTCAACTCTGCTTATGAAACTGATACAAACCACAGCTACTCTTACATAAATCCTCTTTAGTTAATAGTGAGAATTGCGTTTAGATTCGTGAAATGCGAAAAATCATTTGAGCCCAAAATTCCCTGGTTTTACCAGAAAAGAACTCTTACATGTAAGAAGACACAGATCCTGAGGTTTAACTCCGTTTCTGAAGGGAAATTCAGACCAGTGTTCTCATCCATGAAACACACTCTGTTTTAATGCAAGAAGCAAGCTCTTCTTTCCAGAGGCTCCAATACATCAAGAACAATGAGCATGCCCTGGAAAAAAGAACTGTGTTTCCTACTCATACGGACCATATGTAGTTCAACTCTGGTTATGAAACTGATACAAACCACAGCTCCTCTTACATAAAAGCTCTTTAGTTAATATTGAGAATCGGTTTGGTTTGGTGAACTGTGAAAAATCATTTGAGCTGAATATTCACTTGGTTTACCAGAAATGAACTCTTGCTTGTAGGAAGACACAGATCCTGGGGTTTAACTCCGTTTCTGAAGGGTAATTCAGACCAGAGTTCTCATCCCTGAAACACACTCTGCATTAACGCAAGTAGCAAGCTCTTCTTTCCAGAGTCCAAAATATACCAAGAATCATGAGCATGACCTGAAAAAAAGAACTGTGTTTCCTACTCATATGGACCATATGTAGTTCAACTCTGGTTATGAAACTGATACAAACCACAACTCCACTTACATAAATGCTCTTTATTTAATAGTGAGAATCGTGTTGGCTTCCTGAACTGCGAAATATCTTTTCAGTCCAAAATTCACAGGGTTAACCAGAAAAGAACACTTGCTTGTAGGAAAACACAGATCATGAGGTTTAACTCCGTTTCTGAAAGGAAATTCAGACCAGTGTTCTTATCCATGAAACACACTCTGTTTTAATGCAAGAAGCAAGCTCTTCTGTCCAGTGGCTCCAATACATCAAGAACCATGAGCATGCCCTGAAAAAAAGAACTGTGTTTCCTACTCATACGGACCATATGTAGATCAACACTGCTTATGAAACTCATACAAAACACAGCTCCTCTTACATAAATCCTCTTTAGTTAATAGTGAGAATCGCGTTGGGTTCGTGAACTGTGGAGAATCATTTGAGTCCAAAATTCACTGGATTAACAGGAAATGATCTCTTGCTTGTAGGAAGACACAGATCCTGGGGTTTAACTCCATTTCTGAAGGGAAATTCAGACCACAGTTCTCATACCTGAAAAACACTCTGTTTCAAGGAAAGAATCTTCCTCTTCTTTCCAGCTTCTCCAATACAGTAAGAAACATGAGCATGCCCCCCACAAAAGAACTGTGTTTCCTACTCATACGGACCAAATGTAGCTCTACTCTGCTTATGAAATGATAAAGCCAACAGCTCTTCTTACATAAATGCTCTTTAGTTAATATTGAGAATCGGTTTGGGTTGGTGAACTGTGAAAAATCATTTTAGCTGAAAATTCACTTGGTTTACCAGAAATTAACTCTTGCTTGGAGGAAGACACAGATCCTGCGGTTTAACTCCGTTTCTGAAGTGAAATTCAGACCAGAGTTCTCATCCCTGAAACACACTCTGCTTTAAGGGAAGAAGCAAGCTCTTCTTTCCAGATTCTAAAATATACCATGAAACATGAGCATGCCCTGAAAAAAAGAACTGTGTTTCCTACTCATACGGACCATATGTAGTACAACTCTGCTTGTGAAACTGATACAAACCACAACTCCACTTACATAAATGCTCTTTATTTAATAGTGAGAATCGCGTTGGGTTCGTGAACTGCGAAATATCATTTGAGTCCAAAATTCACTGGGTTAACCAGAAATTAACTCTTGCTTGTAGGAAGACACAGATCCTGGGGTTTAACTCCATTTCTGAAGTGAAATTCAGACCAGAGTTCTCATCCCTGAAAAACACTCTCTTTTAAGGCAAGAATCATCCTCTTCTTTCCAGCTTCTCCAATACAATAAGAAACATGAACATGCCCAGAAAAATTAACTGTGTTTCCTACGCATACAGACCATATGTTGTTGAACTCTGCTTATGAAACTGATACAAACCACAGCTCCTCTTACATAAATGCTCTTTAGTTAATAGTGAGAATCGCGTTTTGGTTCATGAACTGCAAAAAGTCATTTGAGCCCCAAATTCCCGGGGTTTACCAGAAAAAAACTCTTGCTTGTAGGAAAACACAGATCCTGAGTTTTAACTCCATTTCTGAAGGGAAATTCAGACCAGTGTTCTCATCCCTGAAACACACTCTGATTTAACGCAAGAAGCAAACTCTTCTTTTCAGCGGCACCAATACATCAAGAACTATCATCATGCCCTGAAAAAAAGAACTGTGTTTCCTACTCATACAGACCATATATAGTTCAACTCTGCTTATGAATCTGATACAAACCACAGCTCCTCTTACATAAATCCTCTTTAGTTAATAGTGAGAATTACCTTTTGGTTCGTGAAATGCGAAAAATCATTTGAGTCCTAAATTCCTTGGGTTCACCAGAAAAGAACTCTTGCTGGTAGGAAGACACAGATCCTGGGGTTTAACTCCGTTTAAGAAGGTAACTTCAGACCAGTGTTCTCGTCCCTGAAACACACTCTGTTTTAACTCAATAAGCAAGCTCTTCTTTCGAGCGTCTCCAATACAGCAAGAACCATGAGCATGCCATGAATAAAAGAACTGTGTTTCCTCCTCCTACGGACCAAATGTAGTTCAATTCTGCTTATGAAACTGACACAAACCACAGCTCCTCTTACATAAATGCTCTTCAGTTAATAGTGAGAATCGCGTTGGGTTCGTGAACTGCGAAAAACCATTTGAGCCCAAAATTCACTGGGTTAACCATAAATGAACTCTTGCTTGTAGAAAGACACAGATCCTGGGGTTTAACTCCGATTCTGAAGTGAAATTCAGACCAGAGTTCTGATCCCTGACACACACTCTGATTTAACGCAATAAGCAAGCTCTTCTTTCCATCGACTCCAATACAGCAAGAACCATGAGCATGGCCTGAAAAAAAGAACTGTGTTTCCCACTCATATGGACCATATGTAGTTCAATTCTGCTTATGAAACTGATACAAACCACCGCTCCTCTTACATAAATGCTCTTTAGTTAATAGTGATTTTCGCGTTGGGTTCTATAACTGTGTAAAATCATTTCAGCAGAAAATTCACTAGGTTTAAAAGAAATTAACTCTTGCTTGTAGGAAGACACAGATGCTGGGATTAACTCCGTTTCTGAAGGGTAATTCAGACCAGAGTTCTCATCCCTGAAACACACTCTATTTTAAGGCAAGAATCAAGCTATTCTTTCCAGAGTCTAAAATACAGCAAGAACCATGAGCATGCCCTGAAAAAAAGAACTGTGTTTCCTACTCATACGGACAATATGTAGTTCAACACTGCTTATGAAACTGAAACAAACCACAGCTCCTCTTACATAAATGCTCTTTAGTTAATAGTGAGAATAGCGTTGGGTTCGTGAACTGCAGAAAACCCTTAGAGCCCAAAATTCACTGGGTTTACCAGAAATGAACTTTTGCTTGTTGGAAGACACAGATCCTGCGGTTTACTCCATTTCTGAAGGGATATTCAGACCAGAGTTCTTATCCCTGAAATACACTCTGTTTTAAGGCAAGAATCATCCTCTTCTTTCCAGCTTCTCCAATACAATAAGAAACATGAACATGCTCAGAAAAATGAACAGAGTTTCCTACGCAGACAGACCATATGTAGTTCAACTCAGCTTATGAAACTGATATAATTCACGGCTCCTCTTCCATAAATCCTCTTTAGTTAATAGTGAGAATCGCGTTTTGGTTCGTGTACTGCGAAAAATCATTTGAGCCCAAAATTACCTGGGTTTACCAGAAAAGAACTCTTGCTTGTAGGAAAACACAGATCCTGTGGTTTAACTCCATTTCTGAAGGGAAATTCAGACCAGTGTTCTCATCCATGAAACACACTCTGATTTACCGCAAGAAGCAAGCTCTTCTTTCCAGCGGCTCCAATACATCAAGAACTATCATCATGCCTTGAAAAAACGAACTCTGTTTCCTACTCATAAAGACTATATTTAGTTCAACTCTGCTTATGAAACTGATACCAACCACATCATCTTTTACATAGATGCTCTTTAGTTAATAGTGAAAATTGTGTTGGTTTCGTGAACTGTGTAAATTCATTTGGCCGAAAATTCCCTGCTTTTACCAAAAATGTTCTGTTGTTGTAGGAAGACACAGAGCATTTGGTTTAACCACATTTCTGAAGGGAAATTCAGAAGAGTGTTCTCATCCATGAAACACAGTCTGTTTTAACGCAAGAAGCATGCTCTTTTTCCAGCTTCTGCAATGCAACAAGACACATGAGCATGTCCAGATAAAAAGAACTGTGTTTCTGACTCGAACGAAGCATACCTAGTTCAACTCTACTTATGAAACTGATACAAACCACAGCATCTCTTACATAGACGCTCTTTAGTTATTAGTGATAAACGCGTTGGGTTTGTGAACTGTAAAATTCATTTGAGCCAAAAATTCACTGCTTTTACCAAAAATGATCTCTTGCTTTTAGGAAGACTAAGAGCATTTGGTTTAACTCCATTTCTGAAGGGAAATTCAGACCAGTGTTCTCATCCATGAAACATACTCTGTTTTAACGCAAATAGCATGGTCTTCTTTCCAGTGTCTGCAATACATCCAGGAAAATGAGCATGTCCAGAAAAAAAGAACTGTGTTTCCTTCTCGTCCGACCCATATCTAGTTCAACTCTGCTCATGAAACTGATACAAACCACATCATCTTTTACATAGATGCCCTTTAGTTAATAGTGAAAATCGTATTGGTTTCGTGAACTGTGTAAATTCATTTGAGCCAAAAAACAACTGGGTTTATCAGAAATGATCTCTTGCTTGTAGGACGACGTAGAGCATGGAGTTTAACTCCAATTCTAAATGGAAATTCAGAAGAGTGATCTCATCCATGAAACACAGTCTGTTTTAACGCAAGAAGCATGCTCTTCTTTCCAGCATCTGCAATACAGCAAGAAACATGAGCATGGCCAGAAAAAAAGAACTGTGTTTCCTACTCATACGGACCATATCTAGTTCAACTCTGGTTATGAAACTTATACAAACCACAGCATCTCTTACATAGATGCTCTTTAGTTAATAGTTAAAAGCGTGTTGTGTTTGTGAACTGTGTAAATTCATTTGAGCCGATAATTCACTGACTTTACCAGAAATGAACTCTTGCTTGTAGGAAGACACAGAGCCTTTGGTTTACTTCTGTTTCTGAAGGGAAATTCAGACCAGTGTTCTCATCCATGAAAGACACTCTGTTTTAATGCAAGAAGTAGGCTCTTCTTTCCAGCATTTGCAATACAGTAAGGAACATGAGCATGCGCAAAAAAAAAGAACTGTGTTTCCTATTCATAAGGACCAGATCTAGTTCAACTCTGCTTATGAAACTGATACAAACCACATCATCTTTTACGTAGATGCTCTTTAGTTAATAGTGAAAACGTGTTGGGTTCGTGAACTGTGTAAATTCATTTAGGCCGAAAATTCAATGCGTTTACCAGAAATGAACTCTTGCTTGAAGGAAGACACAGAGCCTTTGGTTTAACTCCGTTTCCGAATGGAAATTCAGACCAGTGTTCCCATCCATGAAACACACTCTGTTGTAAGGCTAATAGCATGCTCTTCTTTCCAGCGTCTGCATTACAGCAAGGAACATGAGCATGTCCAGAAAAAAAGAACTTTGTTTCCTACTATACGGACCATATCTAGTTCAACTCTGCTTATGTAACTGATACAAACCACATCATCTTTTACATAGATGCTCGTTATTTAATAGTGAAAAACGTGTTGGCGTCGTGAACTGTTTAAAATCATTTGAGCCGAAAAAACGGGGTTTACCAGAAATGAACTCTTGCTTGGAAGAAGACACAGAGCATGGAGTTTAACTCCGAATCTAAAGGGAAATTCAGAAAAGTGTTCTCATCCATGAAACACAGTCTGTTTGAATGCAAGAAGCATGCTCTTCTTTCAAGCATCTGCAATACAGCAAGAAACATGAGCATGGCCAGAAAAAAAGAACTGTGTTTCCTACTCATAAGGACCATATCTAGTTCAATTCTGCTTATTTAACTGATACAAACCACAGCATCAATTACATAGATGCTCTTTAGTTAATAGTGAAAAACGTGTTGGGTTTGTGAACAGTGTAAAATCACATGAGCTAAAAATTCACTGCCTTTACCAGAAATGAACTCTTGCTTGTAGGAAGACACAGAGCATTTGGTTTAACTCCATTTCTGAAGGGAAATTCAGAAGAGTGTTCTCATCCATGAAAAACAGTTTGTTTTACCACAAGAAGCATTCTCTTTTTTCCAGCATCTGCAATGCAGCAAGAAACGTGAGCATGGCCAGACAAAAAGAACTGTGTTTCTGACTCAAAACGTCCATACCTAGTTCAACTCCGCTTATGAAACTGATACAAACCACAGCATCTCTTACACAGACGCTGTTTTGTTAATAGTGATAAACGTGTTGGGTTTGTGAACTGTGTAAATTCATTTGAGCGGAAAATTCACTGCTTTTACCAAAAATGAACTATTTCTTGTAGGAAGACACAGAGCATTTGGTTTAACTCCATTTGTGGAGGGAAATGCAGACCAGTGTAATCATCCAGGAAACAAACTCTGTTTTAACGCAAATAGCATGCTCTTCTTTCCAGCATCAGCAATACAGCCAGGAACATGAGTATGGCCAGAAAAAAAGAACTGTGTTTCCTCCTCATACGGACCATATCTATTTCAACTCTGCTTATGAAACTGTTGCAAACCACATCATCTCATACATAGATGCTCTTTAGTCAATAGTGTAACGCGTTTTGGTTTTGTGAACTGTGTAAATTCATTTGAGCCGAAAAATAACTGGGTTTACGGGAAATGAACTCTTTTTGTAGGAAGACACAGAGCATGGAGTTTAACACATTTCTAAAGGGAAATTATGAAAAGTGTTATCATCAATGAAACACACTCAGTTTTAACGCAAATAGCATGCTCTTCTTTCCAGCTTCTGCAATTCAGCAAAGAACATGAGCATGCCCAGATAAAAAGAACTGTGTTTACTACTCATACGGACCATATCTCGTTCAACTCTGCTTATGAAAGTGATACAAACCACAGCACCTCCTACACAGACGCTCTTTATTTAATAGTGATAAACAAGTTCGGTTTGTGAACTGTGTAAATACATTTGAGCCGAAAATTCACTGCTTTTACCAAAAATGAACTCATTCTTGTAGGAAGACAAAGAGCATTTTGTTTAACTCCATTTCTGAAGGGAAATTCAGACCACTGTTCTCATCCATGAAACACTCTGTTTTAACGCAAATAGCATGCTCTTCTTTCCAGCATCTGCAATACAGCAAGGAACATGAGCATGTCCCCAAATAATGAACTGTGTTTCCTACTCATACGGACCATATCTAGTTAAACTCTGCTTATGAAACTGATACAAACCACATCATCTATTACATAGATGCTCTTTAGTTAATAGTGAAAATCGTATGGGTTTCGTGAACTGTGTAAATTCATTTGAGGCGAAAAACAACTGGGTTTACTAGAAATGAATTCTTGCTTGTAGGACGACATAGAGCATGGAGTTTAACTCTGATTCTAAATGGAAATTCAGAAGAGTGATCTCATCCATGAAACAAAGTCTGTTTTAATGCAAGAAGCATGCTCTTCTTTCAAGCTTCTGCAATACAGCAAGAAACATGAGCATGGCCAGAAAAAAAGAACTGTGTTTCCTACTCATACGGACCATATCTAGTTCAATTCTGCTTATGAAACTGATACAAACCACAGCATCAATTACATAGATGCTCTTTAGTTAATAGTGAAAAACGTGTTGCATTTGTGAACAGTGTAAAATCATATGAGTTGAAAATTCACTGCCTTTACCAGAAATGAACTCTTGCTTGTAGCAAGACACAGAGCATTTGGTTTAACTCCATTTCTGAAGGGAAATTCAGAAGAGTGATCTCATCCATGAAACACAGTCTGTTTTAACGCAAGAAGCATGCTCTTTTTTCCAGCATCTGCAATGCAGCAAGAAACATGAGCATGGCCAGAAAAAAAGAACTGTGTTTCTGACTCAAACGTACCATATCTAGTTCACCTCTGCTTATGAAACTGATACAAACCACAGCATCTCTTACATAGATGCACTTTAGTTAATAGAGATAAACGCGTTGGGTTTGTGAACTGTGTAAATTCATTTGAGCTGAAAATTCACTGCTTTTACCAAAATGAACTCTTGCTTGTAGGAAGACACAGAGCATTTGGTTTAACTCCATTTCTGAAGCGAAATTCAGACCACTGTTCTCATCCATGAAACACTCTGTTTTAATGCAAATAGCATGCTCTTCTTTCCAGCATCTGCAATACAGCAAGGAACATGAGCATGTCCCCAAATAATGAACTGTGTTTCCTACTCATACGGACCATATCTAGTTAAACTCTGCTTATGAAACTGATACAAACCACATCATCTATTACATAGATGCTCTTTAGTTAATAGTGAAAATCGTATGGGTTTCGTGAACTGTGTAAATTCATTTGAGGCGAAAAACAACTGGGTTTACTAGAAATGAATTCTTGCTTGTAGGACGACATAGAGCATGGAGTTTAACTCTGATTCTAAATGGAAATTCAGAAGAGTGATCTCATCCATGAAACAAAGTCTGTTTTAATGCAAGAAGCATGCTCTTCTTTCAAGCTTCTGCAATACAGCAAGAAACATGAGCATGGCCAGAAAAAAAGAACTGTGTTTCCTACTCATACGGACCATATCTAGTTCAATTCTGCTTATGAAACTGATACAAACCACAGCATCAATTACATAGATGCTCTTTAGTTAATAGTGAAAAACGTGTTGCATTTGTGAACAGTGTAAAATCATATGAGTTGAAAATTCACTGCCTTTACCAGAAATGAACTCTTGCTTGTAGCAAGACACAGAGCATTTGGTTTAACTCCATTTCGGAAGGGAAATTCAGAAGAGTGATCTCATCCATGAAACACAGTCTGTTTTAACGCAAGAAGCATGCTCTTTTTTCCAGCATCTGCAATGCAGCAAGAAACATGAGCATGGCCAGAAAAAAAGAACTGTGTTTCTGACTCAAACGTACCATATCTAGTTCAACTCTGCTTATGAAACTGATACAAACCACAGCATCTCTTACATAGATGCACTTTAGTTAATAGAGATAAACGCGTTGGGTTTGTGAACTGTGTAAATTCATTTGAGCTGAAAATTCACTGCTTTTACCAAAAATGAACTCTTGCTTGTAGGAAGACACAGAGCATTTGGTTTAACTCCATTTCTGAAGCGAAATTCAGACCAGTGTTCTCATCCATGAAACACACTCTATTTTAACACAAATAGCATGCTCTTCTTTCCAGCATCTAGAATAGAGCAAGAAACATGACCATGGCCAGAAAAAAAGAACTGTGTTTCCTACTCATACAGACCATATCTAGTTCAACTCTCGTCATGAAACTGATACAAACCACAGCATCTCTTACATAGATGCTCTTTAGTTAATAGTGAAAAGCGTGTTGTGTTTGTGAACTGTGTAAATTCATTTGAGCCGATAAATCACTGACTTTACCAGAAATGATCTCTTGCTTGTAGGAAGACACAGAGCCTTTGGTTTACTTCTGTTTCTGAAGGGAAATTCAGACCAGTGTTCTCATCCATGAAAGACACTCTGTTTTAATGCAAGAAGTAGGCTCTTCTTCCCAGCGTTTGCAATACAGTAAGGATCATGAGCATGCGCAAAAAAAAAAAGAACTGTGTTTCCTATTCATGTGGACCATATCTAGTTCAACTCTGCTTATGAAACTGATACAAACCACATCATCTTTTACATAGATTCTCTTTAGTTAATAGTGAAAACGTGTTGGGTTCGTGAACTGTTTAAATTCATTTAGGCTGAAAATTCAATGCGGTTACCAGAAATGAACTCTTGCTTGAAGGAAGACACAGAGCCTTTGGTTTAACTCCGTTTCTGAATGGAAATTCAGACCAGTGTTGTAATCCATGAAACACACTCTGTTTTAACGCAATTAGCATGCTCTTCTTTCCAGCGTCTGCAATACAGCAAGGAACAAGAGCAAGTCCAGAACAAAATATCTGTGTTTCCTACTCATACCGACCATATCTAGTTCAACTCTGCATATGAAACTGATACAAACCACATCATCTCTTACATAGATGCTCGTAAGTTAATAGTGAAAATAGTAATGGTTTCGTGAACTGTGTAAATTCATTTGAGCCAAAAAACAACTGGGTTTACCAGAAATGAACTCTTTCTAGTAGGACGACATAGAGCATGGAGTTTAACTCCGATTCTAAATGGAAATTCAGAAGAGTGATCTCATCCTTGAAACACAATCTGTTTTTACGCAAGAAGCATGCTCTTCTTTCAAGCATCTGCAATACAGCAAGAAACATGAGCATGGCCAGAAAAAAAGAACTGTGTTTCCTACTCATACAGACCATATCTAGTTCAATTCTGCTTATGAAACTGATACAAACCACAGCATCAATTACATAGATGCTCTTTAGTTAATAGTGAAAAACGTGTTGCGTTTGTGAACAGTGTAAAATCATATGAGCTGAAAATTCACTGCCTTTACCAGAAATGAACTCTTGGTTGTAGGAAGACACAGAGCATTTGGTTTAACTCCATTTCTGAAGGGAAATTCAGAAGAGTGTTCTCATCCATGAAAAACAGTTCGTTTTACCGCAAGAAGCATTCTCTTTTTTCCAGCATCTGCAATGCAGCAAGAAACATGAGCATGGCCAGACAAAAAGAACTGTGTTTCTGACTCAAAACGTCCATACCTAGTTCAACTCCGCTTATGAAACTGATACAAACCACAGCATCTCTTACACAGACGCTCTTTTGTTAATAGTGATAAACGCGTTGGGTTTGTGAACTCTGTAAATTCATTTGAGTGAAAAATTCACTGCTTTTACCAAAAATGATCTCTTTCTTGTAGGAAGACACAGAGCATTTGGTTTAACTCCATTTGTGGAGGGAAATGCAGACCAGTGTAATCATCCATGAAACACACTCTATTTTAACGCAAATAGCATGCTCTTCTTTCCAGGATCAGCAATACAACAAGGAACATGAGCATGGCCAGAAAAAAAGAACTGTGTTTCCTCCTCATACGGACCATATCTATTTCAACTCTGCTTATGAAACTGATACAAACCACATCATCTCTTACATAGATGCTCTTTAGTTAATAGTGTAACTCGTGTTGGTTTTGTGAGCTGTGTAAATTCATTTGAGCCGAAAAATACCTGGGTTTATGGGAAATGAACTCTTTTTGTAGGAAGACACAGAGCATGGAGTTTAACTCATTTCCAAAGGGAATTTAAGAAAAGTGTTATCATCAATGAAACACACTCAGTTTTAATGCAAATAGCATGCTCTTCTTTCCAGCTTCTGCAATTCAGCAAATAACATGAGCATGCCCAGAAAAAAAGAACTGTGTTTACTACTCATACGGAATATATCTCATTCAACTCTGCTTATGAAACTGATACAAACCACAGCACCTCCTACACAGACTCTCTTTAGTTAATAGTGATAAACGCGTTCGGTTTGTGAACTGTGTAAGTTCATTTGAGCCGAAAATTCACTGCTTTTACCAAAAATGAACTCTTGCTTGTAGGAAGACACAGAGCATTTGGTTTAACTCCATTTCTGAAGCGAAATTCAGACCAGTGTTCTCATCGATGAAACAAACTCTATTTTAATGCAAATAGCTTGCTCTTTTTTCCAGCATCTGCAATTCAGCAAGGAAATGAGCATGTCCAGAAAAAATTAACTGTGTTTCCTACTCATACGGACCATATCAAGTTCAACTCTGCTTATGAAACTGATACAAACCACAGCATCAATTACATAGATGCTCTTAAGTTAATAGGGAAACGTGTTGCATTTGTGAACAGTGTAAAATCATATGATCCGAAAATCCACTGACTTTACCAGAAATGAACTCTTGCTTGTAGGAAGACACAGAGCATTTGGTTTAACTCCATTTCTGAAGGGAAATTCAGAAGAGTGTTCTCATCCATGAAAAACAGTTCGTTTTACCGCAAGAAGCATTCTCTTTTTTCCAGCATCTGCAATGCAGCAAGAAACATGAGCATGGCCAGACAAAAAGAACTGTTTTTCTGACTCAAAACGTCCATACCTAGTTCAACTCCGCTTATGAAACTGATACAAACCACAGCATCACTTACACAGACGCTCTTTTGTTAATAGTGATAAACGCGTTGGGTTTGTGAACTCTGTAAATTCATTTGAGTGAAAAATTCACTGCTTTTACCAAAAATGATCTCTTTCTTGTAGGAAGACACAGAGCATTTGGTTTAACTCCATTTGTGGAGGGAAATGCAGACCAGTGTAATCATCCATGAAACACACTCTATTTTAACGCAAATAGCATGCTCTTCTTTCCAGGATCAGCAATACAACAAGGAACATGAGCATGGCCAGAAAAAAAGAACTGTGTTTCCTCCTCATACGGACCATATCTATTTCAACTCTGCTTATGAAACTGATACAAACCACATCATCTCTTACATAGATGCTCTTTAGTTAATACTGAAACTCGTGTTGGTTTTGTGAGCTGTGTAAATTCATTTGAGCCGAAAAATACCTGGGTTTACGGGAAATGAACTCTTTTTGTAGGAAGACACAGAGCATGGAGTTTAACTCATTTCCAAAGGGAATTTAAGAAAAGTGTTATCATCAATGAAACACACTCAGTTTTAATGCAAATAGCATGCTCTTCTTTCCAGCTTCTGCAATTCAGCAAATAACATGAGCATGCCCAGAAAAAAAGAACTGTGTTTACTACTCATACGGAATATATCTCATTCAACTCTGCTTATGAAACTGATACAAACCACAGCACCTCCTACACAGATTCTCTTTAGTTAATAGTGATAAACGCGTTCGGTTTGTGAACTGTGTAAATTCATTTGAGCCGAAAATTCACTGCTTTTACCAAAAATGAACTCATTCTTGTAGGAAGACAAAGAGCATTTTGTTTAACTCCATTTCTGAAGGGAAATTCAGACCAGTTTTCTCATCCATGAAAAACTCTGTTTTAACGCAAATAGCATGCTCTTCTTTCCAGCATCTGCAATACAGCAAGAAACATGAGCATGGCCAGAAAAAAAGAACTGTGTTTCCTACTCATACGGACCATATCTAGTTCAATTCTGCTTATGAAACTGATACAAACCACAGCATCAATTACATAGATGCTCTTTAGTTAATATTGAAAAACGTGTTGGGTTTGTGAACAGTGTAAAATCATATGAGCTGAAAATTCACTGCCTTTACCAAAAATGAACTCTTGCTTGTAGGAAGACACAGAGCATTTGGTTTAACTCCATTTCTGAAGCGAAATTCAGACCAGTGTTCTCATCCATGAAACAAACTCTATTTTAATGCAAATAGCATGCTCTTTTTTCCAGCATCTGCAATTCAGCAAGGAAATGAGCATGTCCAGAAAAAATTAACTGTGTTTCCTACTCATACGGACCATATCAAGTTCAACTCTGCTTATGAAACTGATACAAACCACAGCATCAATTACATAGATGCTCTTTAGTTAATAGGGAAACGTGTTGCATTTGTGAACAGTGTAAAATCATATGATCCGAAAATCCACTGCCTTTACCAGAAATGAACTCTTGCTTGTAGGAAGACACAGAGCATTTGGTTTAACTCCATTTCTGAAGGGAAATTCAGAAGAGTGTTCTCATCCATGAAAAACAGTTCGTTTTACCGCAAGAAGCATTCTCTTTTTTCCAGCATCTGCAATGCAGCAAGAAACATGAGCATGGCCAGACAAAAAGAACTGTGTTTCTGACTCAAAACGTCCATACCTAGTTCAACTCCGCTTATGAAACTGATACAAACCACAGCATCTCTTACACAGACGCTCTTTTGTTAATAGTGATAAACGCGTTGGGTTTGTGAACTCTGTAAATTCATTTGAGTGAAAAATTCACTGCTTTTACCAAAAATGATCTCTTTCTTGTAGGAAGACACAGAGCATTTGGTTTAACTCCATTTGTGGAGGGAAATGCAGACCAGTGTAATCATCCATGAAACACACTCTATTTTAACGCAAATAGCATGCTCTTCTTTCCAGGATCAGCAATACAACAAGGAACATGAGCATGGCCAGAAAAAAAGAACTGTGTTTCCTCCTCATACGGACCATATCTATTTCAACTCTGCTTATGAAACTGATACAAACCACATCATCTCTTACATAGATGCTCTTTAGTTAATACTGAAACTCGTGTTGGTTTTGTGAGCTGTGTAAATTCATTTGAGCCGAAAAATACCTGGGTTTACGGGAAATGAACTCTTTTTGTAGGAAGACACAGAGCATGGAGTTTAACTCATTTCCAAAGGGAATTTAAGAAAAGTGTTATCATCAATGAAACACACTCAGTTTTAATGCAAATAGCATGCTCTTCTTTCCAGCTTCTGCAATTCAGCAAATAACATGAGCATGCCCAGAAAAAAAGAACTGTGTTTACTACTCATACGGAATATATCTCATTCAACTCTGCTTATGAAACTGATACAAACCACAGCACCTCCTACATAGACTCTCTTTAGTTAATAGTGATAAACGCGTTCGGTTTGTGAACTGTGTAAATTCATTTGAGCCGAAAATTCACTGCTTTTACCAAAAATGAACTCATTCTTGTAGGAAGACAAAGAGCATTTTGTTTAACTCCATTTCTGAAGGGAAATTCAGACCAGTTTTCTCATCCATGAAAAACTCTGTTTTAACGCAAATAGCATGCTCTTCTTTCCAGCATCTGTAATACAGCAAGAAACATGAGCATGGCCAGAAAAAAAGAACTGTGTTTCCTACTCATACGGACCATATCTAGTTCAATTCTGCTTATGAAACTGATACAAACCACAGCATCAATTACATAGATGCTCTTTAGTTAATAGTGAAAAACGTGTTGGGTTTGTGAACAGTGTAAAATCATATGAGCTGAAAATTCACTGCCTTTACCAAAAATGAACTCTTGCTTGTAGGAAGACACAGAGCATTTGGTTTAACTCCATTTCTGAAGCGAAATTCAGACCAGTGTTCTCATCCATGAAACAAAGTCTATTTTAATGCAAATAGCATGCTCTTTTTTCCAGCATCTGCAATTCAGCAAGGAAATGAGAATGTCCAGAAAAAATTAACTGTGTTTCCTACTCATACGGACCATATCAAGTTCAACTCTGCTTATGAAACTGATACAAACCACAGCATCAATTACATAGATGCTCTTTAGTTAATAGGGAAACGTGTTGCATTTGTGAACAGTGTAAAATCATATGATCCGAAAATCCACTGCCTTTACAAGAAATGAACTCTTGCTTGTAGGAAGACACAGAGCATGGAGTTTAACTCCGATTCTATATGGAAATTCAGAAAAGTGTACTCATCCATGAAACACAGTCTGTTTTAACGCAAGAAGCATTCTCTTTTTTCCAGCATCTGCAATACAGAAAGAAACATGAGCATGGCCAGTAAAAAAGAACTGTGCTTCCTACTCATACGGACAATATCAACTTCAACTCTGCTTATGAAACAGATACAAACCACATCATGTCTTACATAGATGCTCTCTAGTTATCAGTGAAAATCGTATTGGTTTCGTGAACTGTGTAAATTCATTTGAGCCAAAAAACAACTGGGTTTACCAGAAATGAACTCTTTCTTGTAGGACGACATAGAGCATGGAGTTTAACTCCGATTCTAAATGGAAATTCAGAAGAGTGACCTCATCATTGAAACACAATCTGTTTTAACCCAAGAAGCATGCTCTTCTTTCAAGCATCTGCAATACAGCAAGAAACATGAGCATGGCCAGAAGAAAAGAACTGTGTTTCCTACTCATACGGACCATATCTAGTTCAATTCTGCTTATGAAACTGATACAAACCACAGCATCAATTACATAGATGCTCTTTAGTTAATAGTGAAAAAGGTGTTGCGTTTGTGAACAGTGTAAAATCATATGAGCTGAAAATTCACTGCCTTTACCAGAAATGAACTCTTGGTTGTAGGAAGACACAGAGCATTTGGTTTAACTCCATTTGTGGAGGGAAATGCAGACCAGTGTAATCATCCATGAAACACACTCTATTTTAACGCAAATACCATGCTCTTCTTTCCAGGATCAGCAATACAACCAGGAACATGAGCATGGCTAGAAAAAAAGAACTGTGTTTCCTCCTCATACGGACCATATCTATTTCAACTCTGCTTATGAAACTGATACAAACCACATCATCTCTTACATAGATGCTCTTTAGTTAATAGTGTAACTCGTGTTGGTTTTGTGAGCTGTGTAAATTCATTTGAGCCGAAAAATACCTGGGTTTACGGGAAATGAACTCTTTTTGTAGGAAGACACAGAGCATGGAGTTTAACTCATTTCTAAAGGGAATTTAAGAAAAGTGTTATCATCAATGAAACACACTCAGTTTTAATGCAAATAGCATGCTCTTCTTTCCAGCTTCTGCAATTCAGCAAATAACATGAGCATGCCCAGAAAAAAAGAACTGTGTTTACTACTCATACGGAATATATCTCATTCAACTCTGCTTATGAAACTGATACAAACCACAGCACCTCCTACACAGACTCTCTTTAGTTAATAGTGATAAATGCGTTCGGTTTGTGAACAGTGTAAGTTCATTTGATCCGAAAATTCACTGCTTTTACCAAAAATGAACTCATTCTTGTAGGAAGACAAAGAGCATTTTGTTTAACTCCATTTCTGAAGGGAAATTCAGACCAGTTTTCTCATCCATGAAAAACTCTGTTTTAACGCAAATAGCATGCTCTTCTTTCCAGCATCTGCAATACAGCAAGGAACATGAGCATGTCCCCAAATAAAGAACTGTGTTTCCTACTCATACGGACCATATCTAGTTAAACTCTGATATGAAACTGATACAAACCACATCATCTCTTACATAGATGCTCTTTAGTTAATAGTGAAAATCGTATGGGTTTCGTGAACTGTGTAAATTCATTTGAGGCGAAAAACAACTGGGTTTTCCAGAAATGAATTCTTGCTTGTAGGACGACATAGAGCATGGAGTTTAACTCCGATTCTAAATGGAAATTCAGAAGGGTGATCTCATCCATGAAAAAAAGTCTGTTTTTATGCAAGAAACATGCTCTTCTTTCAAGCTTCTGCAATACAGCAAGAAACATGAGCATGGCCAGAATAAAAGAACTGTGTTTCCTACTCATACGTATCATATCTAGTTCAATTCTGCTTATGAAACTGATACAAACCACAGCATCAATTACATAGATGCTCTTTAGTTAAGAGAGATAAACGCGTTGGGTTTGTGAACTGTGTAAATTCATTTGAGCTGAAAATTCACTGCTTTTACCAAAAATGAACTCTTGCTTGTAGGAAGACACAGAGCATTTCGTTTAACTCCATTTCTGAAGCGAAATTCAGACCAGTGTTCTCATCCATGAATCACACACTGTTTTAACTCAAATAGCATGCTCTTCTTTCCAGCGTCTGCAATTCATCAAGGGACATGAGCATGTCCAGAAAAAATTAACTGTGTTTCTACTCATACGGACCATATCAAGTTCAATTCTGCTTATGAAACTGAAACAAACCACAGCATCAATTACATGGATGCTCTTTAGTTAATAGTGAAAAACGTGTTGCATTTGTGAACAGTGTAAAATCATATGAGCTGAAAATTCACTGCCTTTACCAGAAATGAACTCTTGCTTGTAGGAAGACACAGAGCATTTGGTTTAACTCCATTTCTGAAGGGAAATTCAGAAGAGTGTTCTCGTCCATGAAACACAGTTTGTTTTAATGCAAGAAGCATGCTCTTTTTTCCAGCATCTGCAATGCAGCAAGAAACATGAGCATGGCCAGAAAAAAAGAACTGTGTTTCCTACTCATACGGACCATATCAAGTTCAACTCTGCTTATGAAACTGATACAAACCACAGCATCTCTTACATAGATGCACTTTAGTTAATAGAGATAAACGTGTTGGGTTTGTGAACTGTGTAAATTCATTTGAGCCGAAAATTCACTGCTTTTACCAAAAATGAACTTTGGTTGTAGGAAGACACAGAGCCTTTGGTTTAACTCCATTCATGAAGGGAAGTTCAGACCAGTGTTCTCATCCATGAAACACACTCTGTTTTAACGCAAATAGCATGCTCTTCTTTCCAGCGTCTACAATACAGCAAGGAACAAGAGCATATCCAGAACAAAATATCTGTGTTTCCTACTCATACCGACCATATCTAGTTCAACTCTGCTTATGAAACTGATACAAACCACATCATCTCTTACATAGATGCTCGTAAGTTAATAGTGAAAATAGTATTGGTTTCGTGAACTGTGTAAATTCATTTGAGCCAAAAAACAACAGGGTTTACCAGAAATGAACTCTTTCTTGTAGGACGACATAGAGCATGGAGTTTAACTCCGATTCTAAATGGAAATTCAGAAGAGTGATCTCATCATTGAAACACAATCTGTTTTAACGCAAGAAGCATGCTCTTTTTTCAAGCATCTGCAATACAGCAAGAAACATGAGCATGGCCAGAAAAAAGAACTGTGCTTCCTACTCATACAGACCATATCTAGTTCAATTCTGCTTATGAAACTGATACAAACCACAGCATCAATTACATAGATGCTCTTTAGTTAATAGTGAAAAACGTGTTGCGTTTGTGAACTGTGTAAAATCATATGAGCTGAAAATTCACTGCCTTTACCAGAAATGAACTCTTGGTTGTAGGAAGACACAGAGCATTTGGTTTAACTCCATTTCTGAAGGGAAATTCAGAAGAGTGTTCTCATCCATGAAACACAGTTTGTTTTAACGCAAGAAGCATGCTCTTTTTTCCAGCATCTGCAATAGAGCAAGAAACATGAGCATGGCCAGAAAAAAAGAACTGTGTTTCCTACTCATACAGACCATATCTAGTTCAACTCTGGTTATGAAACTGATACAAACCACAGCATCTCTTACATAGATGCTCTTTAGTTAATAGTGAAAAGCGTGTTGTGTTTGTGAACTGTTTAAATTCATTTGAGCCGATAATTCACTGACTTTACCAGAAATGAACTCTTGCTTGTAGGAAGACACAGAGCCTTTGGTTTACTTCTGTTTCTGAAGGGAAATTCAGACCAGTGTTCTCATCCATGAAAGACACTCTGTTTTAATGCAAGAATTAGGCTCTTCTTCCCAGCGTTTGCAATACAGTAAGGATCATGAGCATGCGCAAAAAAAAAGAACTGTGTTTCCTATTCATATGGACCATATCTAGTTCAACTCTGCTTATGAAACTGATACAAACCACATCATCTTTTACATAGATTCTCTTTAGTTAATAGTGAAAACGTGTTGGGTTCGTGAACTGTGTAAATTCATTTAGGCTGAAAATTCAATGCGTTTACCAGAAATGAACTCTTGCTTGAAGGAAGACACAGAGCATTTGGTTTAACTCCGTTTCTGAATGGAAATTCAGACCAGTGATCTCATCCATGAAACACACTCTGTTTTAACGCAAATAGCATGCTCTTCTGTCCAGCGTCTGCAGTACAGCAAGGAACAAGAGCAAGTCCAGAACAAAATATCTGTGTTTCCTACTCATACCGACCATATCTAGTTCAACTCTGCTTAAGAAAATGATACAAACCACATCATCTCTTACATAGATGCTCGTAAGTTAATAGTGAAAGTCGTATTGGTTTCGTGAACTGTGTAAATTCATTTGAGCCAAAAAAACAACTGGGTTTACCAGAAATGAACTCTTTCTTGTAGGACAACATAGAGCATGGAGTTTAACTCCGATTCCAAATGGAAATTCAGAAGAGTGATCTCATCCTTGAAACACAATCTGTTTTAAAGCAAGAAGCATGCTCTTCTTTCAAGCATCTGCAATACAGCAAGAAACATGAGCATGGCCAGATAAAAAGAACTGTGTTTCCTACTCATACGGACCATATCTAGTTCAATTCTGCTTATGAAACTGATACAAACCACAGCATCAATTACATAGATGCTCTTTAGTTAATAGTGAAAAACGTGTTGCGTTTGTGAACAGTGTAAAATCATATGAGCTGAAAATTCACTGCCTTTACCAGAAATGAACTCTTGCTTGTAGGAAGACACAGAGCATTTGGTTTAACTCCATTTCTGAAGGGAAATTCAGAAGAGTGTTCTCATCCATGAAACACAGTTTGTTTTAAGGCAAGAAGCATGCTCTTTTTTCCAGCATCTGCAATGCAGCAAGAAACATGAGCATGGCCAGAAAAAAAGAACTGTGTTTCTGACTCAAACGTACCATTTCTAGTTCAACTCTGCTTATGAAACTGATACAAACCACAGCATCTCTTACATAGATGCACTTTAGTTAATAGAGATAAACGCGTTGGGTTTGTGAACTCTGTAAATTCATTTGAGCTGAAAATTCACTGCTTTTACCAAAAATGAACTCTTGCTTCTAGGAAGACACAGAGCATTTGGTTTAACTCCATTTCTGAAGCGAAATTCAGACCAGTGTTCTCATCCATGAAACACACTCTGATTTAAAGCAAATAGCATGCTCTTCTTTCCAGTGTCTGCAATTCAGCAAGGAACATGAGCATGTCCAGAAATAATTAACTGTGTTTCCTACTCATGCGGACCATATCAAGTTCAACTCTGCTTATGAAACTGATACAAACCACAGCATCAATTACATAGATGCTCTTTAGTTAATAGGGAAAACGTGTTGGGTTTGCGAACAGTGTAAAATCATATGATCCGAAAATCCACTGCCTTTACCAGAAATGAACTCTTGCTTGTAGGAAGACACAGAGCATGGAGTTTAACTCCGATTCTATAGGGAAATTCAGAAAAGTGTTCTCATCCATGAAACACAGTCTGTTTTAACGCAAGAAGCATGCTCTTTTTTCCAGCTTCTGCAATACAGCAAGAAACATGAGCATGGCCAGAAAAAAAGAACTGTGTTTCCTACTCATACGTACCATATCTAGTTCAATTCTGTTTATGAAACTGATACAAACCACAGCATAACTTACATAGATGCTCTTTAGTTAATAGTGAAAAACGTGTTGCATTTTTTAACAGTGTAAAATCATATGAGCTGAAAATTCACTGCCTTTACCAGAAATAAACTCTTGGTTGCAGGAAGACACAGAGCATTTTGTTTAACTCCATTTCTGAAGGGATATTCAGAAGAGTGTTCTCACCCATGAAACACAGTCTGTTTTAACGCAAGAAGGATGCTCTTTTTTCCAGCTTCTGCAATACAGCAAGAAACATGAGCATGGCTAGAAAAAAAGAACTGTGTTTCTGACTCAATCGGAACATACCTAGTTTAACTCTGCTTATGAAACTGATACAAACCACAGCATCAATTACATAGACGCTCTTTAGTCAATAGTGAAAATCGTATTGGTTTCGTGAACTGTGTAAATTCATTTGAGCCGAAAAATAACTGGGTTTACGGGAAATGAACTCTTGCTTGTAGGAAGACACAGAGCATTATAGTTTAACTCCGATTCTATAGGGAAATTCAGAAAAGTGTTCTCATCCATGAAACACAGTCTGCTTTAACGCAAGAAGGATGCTCTTTTTTCCAGCTTCTGCAATACAGCAAGAAACATGAGCATGGCCAGAAAAAAAAGAACTGTGTTTCCTACTCATACGGACCATATGTAGTTCAATTCTGCTTATGAAACTGATACAAGCCACAGCATGAATAACATAGATGCTCTTTAGTTAATAGTGATAAACGCGTTGGGTTTGTGAACTGGGTAAATTCATTTGAGCCGAAAGTTCACTGCTTTTACCAAAAATGAACCCTTGCTTGTAGGAAGGCACAGAGCATTTGGTTTAACTCCATTTCTGAAGGGAAATTCAGACCAGTATTCTCATCCATGAAACACACTCTGTTTTAAAGCAAATAGCATGCTCTTATTTCCAGCGTCTGCAATACAGCAAGGAACAAGAGCATGTCCAGAAAAAAATAACTGTGTTTCCTACTCATACAGACCATATCTAGTTCAACTCTGCTTATGAAACTGATACAAACCACATCATCTCTTACATAGATGCTCTTTAGTTAATAGTGAAAATCGTATTGGTTTCATGAACTGTGTAAATTCATTTCAGCCGAAAAACAACTGGGTTTACCAGAAATGAACTCTTGCTTGTAGGAAGACACAGAGCATGGAGTTTAACCCCGATTCTATAGGAAAATTCAGAAAAGTGTTCTCATCCATGAAACATAGTCTGTTTTAACTCAAGAAGCATGCCCTTCTTTCAAGCATCTGAAATACAGAAAGAAACATGAGCATGGCCAGAAAAAAAGAACTGTGTTTCCTACTCATACGGACCATATCTAGTTCAATTCTGCTTAAGAAACTTATACAAACCACAGCATCAATTACATAGATGCTCTTTAGTTAATAGGGAAAACGTGTTGGGTTTGTGAACAGTGTAAAATCATATGAGCCAAAAATTCACTGCCTTTACCAGAAATTAACTCTTGCTTGTAGGAAGACACAGAGCATTTGGTTTAACTCCATTTCTCAAGGGAAATTCAGAAGAGTGTTCTCATCCATGAAACACAGTTTGTTTTAATGCAAGAAGCATGCTCTTTTTTCCAGCATCTGCAATACAGCAAAAACATGAGCATGGCCAGAAAAAAAGAACTGTGTTTCTGACTCAAACGGCCCAAACCTAGTTCAACTCTGTTTATGAAATTGATACAAAACACAGCATCTCTTACACAGACCCTCTTTACTTAATAGTGATAAACGCGTTGGGTTTGTGAACTGTGTAAATTCATTTGAGCCGATAATTCACTGCTTTTACCAAAAATGAACTCTTGCTTGTAGGAAGACACAGAGCATTTGGTTTAACTCCATTTGTGAAGGGAATTTCAGACCAGTGTTCTCATCCATGAAACACACTCTGTTTTGACGCAAATAGCATGCTCTTCTTTCCAGGGTCTGCAATACTGTAAGGAACATGAGCATGTCCAGAAAAAATTAACTGTGTTTCCTACTCATACGGACCATATCTAGTTCAACTCTGCCTATGAAACTGATACAAACCACATCATCTTTTACATAGTTGCTCTTTAGTTAATAGTGAAAATTGTATTGATTTCGTCAACTGTGTAAATTCATTTGAGCCAAAAAATAACTGGGTTTACCAGAAATGAACTCTTGCTTGTAGGACGACATAGAGCATGGAGTTTAACTCCGATTCTAAGTGGAAATTCAGAAGAGTGATCCCATCCATGAAACACACTCTGTTTCAATGCAAGAAGCATGCTCTACTTTCCAGCATCTACAATACAGCAAGAAACATGAGCATGGCCAGAAAAAAAGAACTGTGTTTCCTACTCATAGGGACCATATCTAGTTCAACTCTGCTTATGAAACTGATACAAACCACATCATCTGTTACATAGATGCTCTTTAGTTAATAGTGAAATATGTATTGGTTTCGTCAACTGTGTAAATTCATTTGAGCCGAAAAAAAAGTGGGTTTACGGGAAATGAATTCTTGCTTGTACAACGACATAGAGCATGGAGTTTAACTCCGATTCTAAATGGAAATTCAGGAGAGTGATCTCATCCATGAAACACAGTCGGTTTTAATGCAAGAAGCATGCTCTTCTTTCCAGCATCTACAATACATCAAGAAACATGAGCATGGCCAGAAGAAAAGAACTGTGTTTCCTACTCATACGGATCATATCTAGTTCAATTCTGATTATGAAACTGATACAAACCACAGCATCACTTACATAGATGCTCTTTAGTCAATAGTGAAAATCGTATTGGTTTCGTGACCTGTGTAAATTCATTTGAGCCAAAAAATAACTGGGTTTACGGGAAATGAACTCTTGCTTGTAGGAAGACACAGAGCATGGAGTTTAACTCCGATTCTATAGGGAAATTCAGAAAAGTGTTCTCATCCATGAAACACAGTTTGTTTTAACGCAAGAAGCATGCTCTTTTTTCCAGCATCTGCAATACAGCAAGAAACATGAGCATGGCCAGAATAAAAGAACTGTGTTTCTGACTCAAACGGAACATACCTAGTTCAACTCTGTTTATGAAACTGATACAAACCACAGCATCTCTTACACAGACTCTCTTTAGTTAATAGTGATAAACGCCTTGGTTTGTGAACTGTGTAAATTCATTTGAGCCGAAAACTCACTGCTTTTACCAAAAATGAACTCTTGCTTGTAGGAAGACACAGAGCATTTGGTTTAACTCCATTTGTGAAGGGAAATTCAGACCTGTGTTCTCATCCATGAAACACCCTCCATTTTAACGCAAATAGCATGCTCTTCTTTCCTGCGTCTGCAATACCGCAAGGAACATGAGCATGTCCAGAAAAAATTAACTGTGTTTCCTACTCATACGGACCATATCTAGTTCAACTCTGCTTATTAAACTGATACAAACCACGTCATCTGTTACATAGATGCTCTTTAGTTAATAGTGAAAATTGTATTGGTTTCGTCAACTGTGTAAATTCATTTGAGCCGAAAATAACTGGGTTTACCAGAAATGAACTCTTGCTAGTAGGACGACATAGAGCATGTAGTTTAACTTCGATTCTAAATGGGAATTCAGAAGAGTGATCTCATCCATGAAACACAGTCTGTTTTAACGCAAGAAGCATGCTCTTCTTTCCGGCATCTACAATACAGCAAGAAACATGACCATGGCCAGAAAAAAAGAACTCTGTTTCCTACTCATACGGATCATATCTAGTTCAATTCTGATTATGAAACTGATAAACCACAGCATGAATTACATAGATGCTCTTTAGTTAATAGTGAAAAACGTGTTGGGTTTGTGAACTGTGTAAATTCATATGAGCCGAAAATTCACTGCCTTTACCAGAAATGAACTCTTGCTTGTAGGAAGACACAGAGCATTTGGTTTAACTCCATTTCTGAAGAGAAATTCAGAAGAGTGTCCTCATCCATGAAACACAGTTTGTTGTAACGCAAATAGCATGCTCTTCTTTCCAGCGTCTGCAATACAGCAAGAAACATGAGCATGGCCAGAAAAAAAGAACTGTGTTTCTGACTCAAACGGACCATATCTAGTTCAACTCTGCTTATGAAACTGATACAAACGACAGCAACTCTTACATAGATGCACTTTAGTTAATAGTGAAAATCATATTGGTTTCATGAACTGTGTAAATTCATTTGAGCCGAAAAACAACTGGGTTTACCAGAAATGAACTCTTGCTTGTAGGACGACATAGAGCATGGAGTTTAACTCCGATTCTATAGAGAAATTTAGAAAAGTGTTCTCCTCCATGAAACACAGTCTGTTTTAACTCAAGAAGCATGCTCTTTTTTCCAGCTTCTGCAATACAGTAAGAAACATGAGCATGGCTAAAAAAAAGAACTGTGTTTCTGACTCAATCGGAACATACCTAGTTTAACTCTGCTTATGAAACTGACACAAACCACAGCAACTCTTACATAGATGCACTTTAGTTAATAGAGATAAACACATTGGGTTTGTGAACTGTGTAAATTCATTTGAGCTGAAAGTTCACTGCTTTTACCAAAAATGAACTCTTGCTTGTAGGAAGACACAGAGCATTTGCTTTAACTCCATTTGTGATGGGAAATCCAGACCAGTGTTCTCATCCATGAAACACACTCTGATTTAACGCAAATAGCATGCTCTTCATTCCAGCGTCTGCAATACAGCAAGGAACATGAGCATGTCCAGAAAAAAATAACTGTGTTTCCTATTCAATCGGACCATATCTAGTTCAACTCTGCTTATGAAACTGATACAAACCACATCCTCTCTTACATAGACGCTCTTTAGTTAATAGTGAAAATCGTATTGGTTTCGTGAACTGTGTAAATTCATTTGAGCCGAAAAATAACTGGGTTTACGGGAAATGAACTCTTGCTTGTTGGAAGACACAGAGCATGGAGTTTAACTCTGATTCTATAGGGAAATTCAGAAAAGTGTTCTAATCCAGGAAACACAGTTTGTTTTAACGCAAGAAGCATGCTCTTTTTTCCAGCATCTGCAATACAGCAAGAAACATGAGCATGGCCAGAAAAAAAGAACTGTGTTTCTGACTCAAACGGACCATATCTAGTTCAACTCTGCTTATGAAACTGATACAAACCACATCATCTCTTACATAGATGCTCTTTAGTTAATAGTGAAAATCGTATTGGTTTCGTGAACTGTATAAATTCATTTGAGCCAGAAAAACAACTGGGTTTACCAGAAATGAACTCTTGCTTGTAAGAAGACATAGAGCATGTAGTTTAACTTCGATTCTAAATGGAAATTCAGAAGAGTGATCTCATCCATGAATCACAGTCTGTTTTAACGCAAGAAGCATGCTCTTCTTTCAAGCTTCTGCAATACAGCAAGAAACATGAGCATGGCCAGAAAAAAAGAACTGTGTTTCCTACTCATACGGACCATATGTAGTTCAATTCTGCTTATGAAACTGATACAAGCCACAGCATGAATAACATAGATGCTCTTTAGTTAATAGTAAAAAACGTGTTGGGTTTGTAAACAGTGTAAAATCATATGAGCCGAAAATTCACTGCCTTTACCAGAAATGAACTCTTGCTTGTAGGAAGACACAGAGCATTTGATTTAACTCCTTTCCTGAAGGGAAATTCAGACCAGTGTTCTCATCCATGAAACACACTCTGTTTTAACGCAAATAGCATGCTCTTCTTTCCAGCGTCTGCAATACAGCACGGACAATGAGCATGTCCAGAAAAAAATAACTGTGTTTCCTACTCATACAGACAATATCTAGTTCAACTCTGCTTATGAAACTGATACAAACCACATCATCTCTTACATAGATGCTCTTTAGTTAATAGTGAAAATCGTATTGGTTTCGTGAAGTGTGTAAATTCATTTGAGCCAAAAAAAAACTGGGTTAACCAGAAATGAACTCTTGCTTGTAGGAAGACATAGAGCAGGGCGTTTAACTCTGATTCAAAATGGAAATTCAGAAGAGTGATCTCATCCATGAAACACAGTCTGTTTTAACGCAAGAAGCATGCTCTTATTTCAAGCATCTGCAATACAGCAAGAAACATGAGCATGGCCAGAAAAAAAGAACTGTGTTTCCTACTCATACGGACCATATCTAGTTCAATTCTGCTTATGAAACTGATACAAACCATAGCATCACTTACATAGATGCTCTTTAGTTAATAGTGAAAAACGTGTTGGGTTTGTGAACTGTGTAAATTCATATGAGCCGAAAATACACTGCCTTTACCAGAAATGAACACTTGCTTGTAGGAAGAAACAGAGCATTTTGTTTTACTAAATTTTAGAAGGGAAATTCAGAAGAGTGATGTCATCCATGAATCACAGTCTGTTTTAACGCAAGAAGCATGCTCTTCTTTCCAGCATCTGCAATACAGCAAGAAACATGAGCATGGCCAGAAAAAAAGAACTGTGTTTCCTACTCATACGGACCATATGTAGTTCAATTCTGCTTATGAAACTGATACAAGCCACAGCATGAATAACATAGATGCTCTTTAGTTAATAGTGAAAAACGTGTTGGCTTTGTAAACAGTGTAAAATCATATGAGCCGAAAATTCACTGCCTTTACCAGAAAAGAACTCTTGCTTGTAGGAAGACACAGAGCATTTGATTTAACTCCTTTTCTGAAGGGAAATTCAGACCAGTGTTCTCATCCATGAAACACACTCTGTTTTAACGTAAATAGCATGCTCTTCTTTCCAGCTTCTGCAATACAGCACGGACAATGAGCATGTCCAGAAAAAAATAACTGTGTTTCCTACTCATACAGACCATATCTAGTTCAACTCTTCTTATGAAACTGATACAAACCACATCATCTGTTACATAGATGCTCTTTAGTTAATAGTGAAAATCGTATTGGTTTCATGAACTGTGTAAATTCATTTGAGCCGAAAAACCACTGGGTTTACCAGAAATGAACTCTTGCTTGTAGGACGACATAGAGCATGGAGTTTAACTCCGATTCTATAGAGAAATTTAGAAAAGTGTTCTCCTCCATGAAACACAGTCTGTTTTAACTCAAGAAGCATGCTCTTTTTTCCAGCTTCTGCAATACAGTAAGAAACATGAGCATGGCTAAAAAAAAGAACTGTGTTTCTGACTCAATCGGACCATACCTAGTTTAACTCTGCTTATGAAACTGACACAAACCACAGCAACTCTTACATAGATGCACTTTAGTTAATAGAGATAAACGCATTGGGTTTGTGAACTGTGTAAATTCATTTGAGCTGAAAGTTCACTGCTTTTACCAAAAATGAACTCTTGCTTGTAGGAAGACACAGAGCATTTGCTTTATCTCCATTTGTGATGGGAAATCCAGACCAGTGTTCTCATCCATGAAACACACTCTGATTTAACGCAAATAGCATGCTCTTCTTTCCAGCGTCTGCAATACAGCAAGGAACATGAGCATGTCCAGAAAAAAATAACTGTGTTTCCTATTCAATCGGACCATATCTAGTTCAACTCTGCTTATGAAACTGATACAAACCACATCCTCTCTTACATAGACGCTCTTTAGTTAATAGTGAAAATCGTATTGGTTTCGTGAACTGTGTAAATTCATTTGAGCCGAAAAATAACTGGGTTTACGGGAAATGAACTCTTGCTTGTAGGAAGACACAGAGCATGGAGTTTAACTCCGATTCTATAGGGAAATTCAGAAAAGTGTTCTAATCCAGGAAACACAGTTTGTTTTAACGCAAGAAGCATGCTCTTTTTTCCAGCATCTGCAATACAGCAAGAAACATGAGCATGGCCAGAAAAAAAGAACTGTGTTTCTGACTCAAACGGACCATATCTAGTTCAACTCTGCTTATGAAACTGATACAAACCACATCATCTCTTACATAGATGCTCTTTAGTTAATAGTGAAAATCGTATTGGTTTCGTGAAGTGTGTAAATTCATTTGAGCCAAAAAACAACTGGGTTAACCAGAAATGAACTCTTGCTTGTAGGAAGACATAGAGCAGGGCGTTTAACTCTGATTCAAAATGGAAATTCAGAAGAGTGATCTCATCCATGAAACACAGTCTGTTTTAACGCAAGAAGCATGCTCTTATTTCAAGCATCTGCAATACAGCAAGAAACATGAGCATGGCCAGAAAAAAAGAACTGTGTTTCCTACTCATACGGACCATATCTAGTTCAATTCTGCTTATGAAACTGATACAAACCACAGCATCACTTACATAGATGCTCTTTAGTTAATAGTGAAAAACGTGTTGGGTTTGTGAACTGTGTAAATTCATATGAGCCGAAAAAAAACTGCCTTTACCAGAAATGAACACTTGCTTGTAGGAAGAAACAGAGCATTTCGTTTTACTAAATTTCAGAAGGGAAATTCAGAAGAGTGATGTCATCCATGAATCACAGTCTGTTTTAACGCAAGAAGCATGCTCTTCTTTCCAGCATCTGCAATACAGCAAGAAACATGAGCATGGCCAGAAAAAAAGAACTGTGTTTCCTACTCATACGGACCATATGTAGTTCAATTCTGCTTATGAAACTGATACAAGCCACAGCATGAATAACATAGATGCTCTTTAGTTAATAGTGAAAAACGTGTTGGCTTTGTAAACAGTGTAAAATCATATGAGCCGAAAATTCACTGCCTTTACCAGAAATGAACTCTTGCTTGTAGGAAGACACAGAGCATTTGATTTAACTCCTTTTCTGAAGGGAAATTCAGACCAGTGTTCTCATCCATGAAACACACTCTGTTTTAACGCAAATAGCATGCTCTTCTTTCCAGCGTCTGCAATACAGCCCGGACAATGAGCATGTCCAGAAAAAAATAACTGTGTTTCCTACTCATACAGACCATATCTAGTTCAACTCTGCTTATGAAACTGATACAAACCACATCATCTCTTACATAGATGCTCTTTAATTAATACTGAAAATCATATTGGTTTCGTGAACTGTGTAAATTCATTTGAGCCGAAAAATAACTGGGTTTACGGGAAATGAACTCTTGCTTGTAGGAAGACACAGAGCATGGAGTTTAACTCCGATTCTATAGGGAAATTCAGAAAAGTGTTCTCATCCATGAAACACAGTTTGTTTTAGCGCAAGAAGCATGCTCTTTTTTCCAGCATCTGCAATACAGCAAGAAACATGAGCATGGCCAGAAAAAAAGAACTGTGCTTCTGACTCAAACGGACCATACCTAGTTCAACTCTCTTTATGAAACTGATACAAACCACAGCATCTCTTACACAGACCCTCTTTAGTTAATAGTGATAAACGCGTTGGTTTGTGAACTGTGTAAATTCATTTGAGCCGAAAATTCACTGCTTTTACCAAAAATGAACTCTTGCTTGTAGGAAGACACAGAGCATTTGGTTTAACTCCATTTGTGAAGGGAAATTCAGACCTGTGTTCTCATCCATGAAACACCCTCCATTTTAACGCAAATAGCATGCTCTTCTTTCCTGCGTCTGCAATACAGCAAGGAACATAAGCATGTCCAGAAAAAATTAACTGTGTTTCCTACTCATACGGACCATATCTAGTTCAACTCTGCTTATTAAACTGATACAAACTACGTCATCTGTTACATAGATGCTCTTTAGTTAATAGTGAAAATTGTATTGGTTTCGTCAACTGTGTAAATTCATTTGAGCCGAAAATAACTGGGTTTCCCAGAAATGAACTCTTGCTAGTAGGACGACATAGAGCATGTAGTTTAACTTCGATTCTAAATGGAAATTCAGAAGAGTGATCTCATCCATGAAACACAGTCTGTTTTAACGCAAGAAGCATGCTCTTCTTTCCAGCATCTACAATACAGCAAGAAACATGACCATGGCCAGAAAAAAAGAACACTGTTTCCTACTCATACGGATCATATCTAGTTCAATTCTGATTATGAAACTGATAAACCACAGCATGAATTACATAGATGCTCTTTAGTTAATAGTGAAAAACGTGTTGGGTTTGTGAACTGTGTAAATTCATATGAGCCGAAAATTCACTGCCTTTACCAGAAATGAACTCTTGCTTGTAGGAAGACACAGAGCATTTGGTTTAACTCCATTTCTGAAGAGAAATTCAGAAGAGTGTCCTCATCCATGAAACACAGTTTGTTTTAACGCAAGAAGCATGCTCTTTTTTCAAGCATCTGCAATACAGCAAGAAACATGAGCATGGCCAGAAAAAAAGAACTGTGTTTCCTACTCATACGGACCATATCTAGTTCAATTCTGCTTAAGAAACTTATACAAACCACAGCATCAATTACATAGATGCTCTTTAGTTAATAGGGAAAAGGTGTTGGGTTTTTGAACAGTGTAGAATCATATGACCCGAAAATTCACTGCCTTTACCAGAAATTAACTCTTGCTTGTAGGAAGACACAGAGCATTTGGTTTAACTCCATTTCTCAAGGGAAATTCAGAAGAGTGTTCTCATCCATGAAACACAGCTTGTTTTAATGCAAGAAGCATGCTCTTTTTTCCAGCATCTGCAATACAGCAAAAACATGAGCATGGCCAAAAAAAAGAACTGTGTTTCTGACTCAAACGGCCCATTCCTAGTTCAACTCTGTTTATGAAATTGATACAAAACACAGCATCTCTTACACAGACCCTCTTTAGTTAATAGTGATAAACGCGTTGGATTTGTGAACTGTGTAAATTCATTTGAGCCGAAAATTCACTGCTTTTACCAAAAATGAACTCTTGCTTGTAGGAAGACACAGAGCATTTGGTTTAACTCCATTTGTGAAGGCAATTTCAGACCAGTGTTCTCATCCATGAAACACACTCTGTTTTAACGCAAATAGCATGCTCTTCTTTCCAGGGTCTGCAATACAGTAAGGAACATGAGCATGGCCAGAAGAAAAGAACTGTGTTTCCTACTCATACGGACCATATCTAGTTCAACTCTGCTTATCAAACTGATACAAACCACATCATCACTTACATAGATGCTCTTTAGTTAATAGTGAAAATCGTATTGGTTTCGTGAACTGTGTATATTCATTTGAGCCGAAAAAAAACTGGGTTTACCAGAAATGAACTCTTGCTTGTAAGAAGACATAGAGCATGGAGTTTAACTCTGATTCTAAATGGAAATTCAGAAGAGTGATCTCATCCATGAAACACAGTCTGTTTTAACGCAAGAAGCATGCTCTTTTTTCCAGCATCTGCAATACAGCAAGAAACATGAGCATGGCCAGAAAAAAAGAACTGTGCTTCTGACTCAAACGGACCATACCTAGTTCAACTCTGTTTATGAAACTGATACAAACCACAGCATCTCTTACACAGACCCTCTTTAGTTAATAGTGATAAACGCGTTGGTTTGTGAACTGTGTAAATTCATTTGAGCCGAAAATTCACTGCTTTTACCAAAAATGAACTCTTGCTTGTAGGAAGACACAGAGCATTTGGTTTAACTCCATTTGTGAAGGGAAATTCAGACCTGTGTTCTCATCCATGAAACACCCTCCATTTTAACGCAAATAGCATGCTCTTCTTTCCTGCGTCTGCAATACAGCAAGGAACATAAGCATGTCCAGAAAAAATTAACTGTGTTTCCTACTCATACAGACCATATCTAGTTCAACTCTGCTTATTAAACTGATACAAACCACGTCATCTGTTACATAGATGCTCTTTAGTTAATAGTGAAAATTGTATTGGTTTCGTCAACTGTGTAAATTCATTTGAGCCGAAAATAACTGGGTTTCCCAGAAATGAACTCTTGCTAGTAGGACGACATAGAGCATGTAGTTTAACTTCGATTCTAAATGGAAATTCAGAAGAGTGATCTCATCAATGAAACACAGTCTGTTTTAACGCAAGAAGCATGCTCTTCTTTCAAGCATCTGCAATACAGCAAGAAACATGAGCATGGCCAGAAAAAAAGAACTGTGTTTCCTACTCATACGGACCATATCTAGTTCAATTCTGCTTATGAAACTGATACAAACCACAGCATCACTTACATAGATGCTCTTTAGTTAATAGTGAAAAACGTGTTGGGTTTGTGAACTGTGTAAATTCATATGAGCCGAAAATACACTGCCTTTACCAGAAATGAACACTTGCTTGTAGGAAGAAACAGAGCATTTTGTTTTACTAAATTTCAGAAGGGAAATTCAGAAGAGTGATGTCATCCATGAATCACAGTCTGTTTTAACGCAAGAAGCATGCTCTTCTTTCCAGCATCTGCAATACAGCAAGAAACATGAGCATGGCCAAAAAAAAAAGAACTTTGTTTCCTACTCATACGGACCATATGTAGTTCAATTCTGCTTATGAAACTGATACAAGCCACAGCATGAATAACATAGATGCTCTTTAGTTAATTGTGAAAAACGTGTTGGCTTTGTAAACAGTGTAAAATCATATGAGCCGAAAATTCACTGCCTTTACCAGAAATGAACTCTTGCTTGTAGGAAGACACAGAGCATTTGATTTAACTCCTTTTCTGAAGGGAAATTCAGACCAGTGTTCTCATCCATGAAACACACTCTGTTTTAACGCAAATAGCATGCTCTTCTTTCCAGCGTCTGCAATACAGCACGGACAATGAGCATGTCCAGAAAAAAATAACTGTGTTTCCTACTCATACAGACCATATCTAGTTCAACTCTGCTTATGAAACTGATACAAACCACATCATCTCTTACATAGATGCTCTTTAATTAATACTGAAAATCATATTGGTTTCGTGAACTGTGTAAATTCATTTGAGCTGAAAAATAACTGTGTTTACGGGAAATGAACTCTTGCTTGTAGGAAGACACAGAGCATGGAGTTTAACTCCGATTCTATAGGGAAATTCAGAAAAGTGTTCTCATCCATGAAACACAGTTTGTTTTAACGCAAGAAGCATGCTCTTTTTTCCAGCATCTGCAATACAGCAAGAAACATGAGCATGGCCAGAAAAAAAGAACTGTGCTTCTGACTCAAACGGACCATACCTAGTTCAACTCTGTTTATGAAACTGATACAAACCACAGCATCTCTTACACAGACCCTCTTTAGTTAATAGTGATAAACGCGTTGGTTTGTGAACTGTGTAAATTCATTTGAGCCGAAAATTCACTGCTTTTACCAAAAATGAACTCTTGCTTGTAGGAAGACACACAGCATTTGGTTTAACTCCATTTGTGAAGGGAAATTCAGACCTGTGTTCTCATCCATGAAACACCCTCCATTTTAACGCAAATAGCATGCTCTTCTTTCCTGCGTCTGCAATACAGCAAGGAACATAAGCATGTCCAGAAAAAATTAACTGTGTTTCCTACTCATACGGACCATATCTAGTTCAACTCTGCTTATTAAACTGATACAAACTACGTCATCTCTTACATAGATGCTCTTTAGTTAATAGTGAAAATTGTATTGGTTTCGTCCACTGTGTAAATTCATTTGAGCCGAAAATAACTGGGTTTCCCAGAAATGAACTCTTGCTAGTAGGACGACATAGAGCATGTAGTTTAACTTCGATTCTAAATGGAAATTCAGAAGAGTGATCTCATCCATGAAACACAGTCTGTTTTAACGCAAGAAGCATGCTCTTCTTTCCAGCATCTACAATACAGCAAGAAACATGACCATGGCCAGAAAAAAAGAACACTGTTTCCTACTCATACGGATCATATCTAGTTCAATTCTGATTATGAAACTGATAAACCACAGCATGAATAACATAGATGCTCTTTAGTTAATAGTGAAAAACGTGTTGGGTTTGTGAACTGTGTAAATTCATATGAGCCGAAAATTCACTGCCTTTACCAGAAATGAACTCTTGCTTGTAGGAAGACACAGAGCATTTGGTTTAACTCCATTTCTGAAGAGAAATTCAGAAGAGTGTCCTCATCCATGAAACACAGTTTGTTTTAACGCAAGAAGCATGCTCTTTTTTCAAGCATCTGCAATACAGCAAGAAACATGAGCATGGCCAGAAAAAAAGAACTGTGTTTCCTACTCATACGGACCATATCTAGTTCAATTCTGCTTAAGAAACTTATACAAACCACAGCATCAATTACATAGATGCTCTTTAGTTAATAGGGAAAACGTGTTGGGTTTGTGAACAGTGTAAAATCATATGATCCGAAAATTCACTGCCTTTACCAGAAATTAACTCTTGCTTGTAGGAAGACACAGAGCATTTGGTTTAACTCCATTTCTCAAGGGAAATTCAGAAGAGTGTTCTCATCCATGAAACACAGCTTGTTTTAATGCAAGAAGCATGCTCTTTTTTCCAGCATCTGCAATACAGCAAAAACATGAGCATGGCCAGAAAAAAAGAACTGTGTTTCTGACTCAAACGGACCATACCTAGTTCAACTCTGTTTATGAAACTGATACAAACCACAGCATCTCTTACACAGACCCTCTTTAGTTAATAGTGATAAACGCGTTGGTTTGTGAACTGTGTAAATTCATTTGAGCCGAAAATTCACTGCTTTTACCAAAAATGAACTCTTGCTTGTAGGAAGACACAGAGCATTTGGTTTAACTCCATTTGTGAAGGGAAATTCATACCTGTGTTCTCATCCATGAAACACCCTCCATTTTAACGCAAATAGCATGCTCTTCTTTCCTGCGTCTGCAATACAGCAAGGAACATAAGCATGTCCAGAAAAAATTAACTGTGTTTCCTACTCATACAGACCATATCTAGTTCAACTCTGCTTATTAAACTGATACAAACCACGTCATCTGTTACATAGATGCTCTTTAGTTAATAGTGAAAATTGTATTGGTTTCGTCAACTGTGTAAATTCATTTGAGCCGAAAATAACTGGGTTTCCCAGAAATGAACTCTTGCTAGTAGGACGACATAGAGCATGTAGTTTAACTTCGATTCTAAATGGAAATTCAGAAGAGTGATCTCATCCATGAAACACAGTCTGTTTTAACGCAAGAAGCATGCTCTTCTTTCAAGCATCTGCAATACAGCAAGAAACATGAGCATGGCCAAAAAAAAAGAACTGTGTTTCCTACTCATACGGACCATATCTAGTTCAATTCTGCTTATGAAACTGATACAAACCACAGCATCACTTACATAGATGCTCTTTAGTTAATAGTGAAAAACGTGTTGGGTTTGTGAACTGTGTAAATTCATATGAGCCGAAAATACACTGCCTTTACCAGAAATGAACACTTGCTTGTAGGAAGAAACAGAGCATTTTGTTTTACTAAATTTCAGAAGGGAAATTCAGAAGAGTGATGTCATCCATGAATCACAGTCTGTTTTAACGCAAGAAGCATGCTCTTCTTTCCAGCATCTGCAATACAGCAAGAAACATGAGCATGGCCAGAAAAAAAGAACTGTGTTTCCTACTCATACGGACCATATGTAGTTCAATTCTGCTTATGAAACTGATACAAGCCACAGCATGAATAACATAGATGCTCTTTAGTTAATAGTGAAAAACGTGTTGGCTTTGTAAACAGTGTAAAATCATATGAGCCAAAAATTCACTGCCTTTACCAGAAATGAACTCTTGCTTGTAGGAAGACACAGAGCATTTGATTTAACTCCTTTTCTGAAGGGAAATTCAGACCAGTGTTCTCATCCATGAAACACACTCTGTTTTAACGCAAATAGCATGCTCTTCTTTCCAGCGTCTGCAATACAGCCCGGACAATGAGCATGTCCAGAAAAAAATAACTGTGTTTCCTACTCATACAGACCATATCTAGTTCAACTCTGCTTATGAAACTGATACAAACCACATCATCTCTTACATAGATGCTCTTTAATTAATACTGAAAATCATATTGGTTTCGTGAACTGTGTAAATTCATTTGAGCCGAAAAATAACTGGGTTTACGGGAAATGAACTCTTGCTTGTAGGAAGACACAGAGCATGGAGTTTAACTCCGATTCTATAGGGAAATTCAGAAAAGTGTTCTCATCCATGAAACACAGTTTGTTTTAACGCAAGAAGCATGCTCTTTTTTCCAGCATCTGCAATACAGCAAGAAACATGAGCATGGCCAGAAAAAAAGAACTGTGCTTCTGACTCAAACGGACCATACCTAGTTCAACTCTGTTTATGAAACTGATACAAACCACAGCATCTCTTACACAGACCCTCTTTAGTTAATAGTGATAAACGCGTTGGTTTGTGAACTGTGTAAATTCATTTGAGCCGAAAATTCACTGCTTTTACCAAAAATGAACTCTTGCTTGTAGGAAGACACAGAGCATTTGGTTTAACTCCATTTGTGAAGGGAAATTCAGACCTGTGTTCTCATCCATGAAACACCCTCCATTTTAACGCAAATAGCATGCTCTTCTTTCCTGCGTCTGCAATACAGCAAGGAACATAAGCATGTCCAGAAAAAATTAACTGTGTTTCCTACTCATACGGACCATATCTAGTTCAACTCTGCTTATTAAACTGATACAAACTACGTCATCTCTTACATAGATGCTCTTTAGTTAATAGTGAAAATTGTATTGGTTTCGTCCACTGTGTAAATTCATTTGAGCCGAAAATAACTGGGTTTCCCAGAAATGAACTCTTGCTAGTAGGACGACATAGAGCATGTAGTTTAACTTCGATTCTAAATGGAAATTCAGAAGAGTGATCTCATCCATGAAACACAGTCTGTTTTAACGCAAGAAGCATGCTCTTCTTTCCAGCATCTACAATACAGCAAGAAACATGACCATGGCCAGAAAAAAAGAACACTGTTTCCTACTCATACGGATCATATCTAGTTCAATTCTGATTATGAAACTGATAAACCACAGCATGAATTACATAGATGCTCTTTAGTTAATAGTGAAAAACGTGTTGGGTTTGTGAACTGTGTAAATTCATATGAGCCGAAAATTCACTGCCTTTACCAGAAATGAACTCTTGCTTGTAGGAAGACACAGAGCATTTGGTTTAACTCCATTTCTGAAGAGAAATTCAGAAGAGTGTCCTCATCCATGAAACACAGTTTGTTTTAACGCAAGAAGCATGCTCTTTTTTCAAGCATCTGCAATACAGCAAGAAACATAAGCATGGCCAGAAAAAAAGAACTGTGTTTCCTACTCATACGGACCATATCTAGTTCAATTCTGCTTAAGAAACTTATACAAACCACAGCATCAATTACATAGATGCTCTTTAGTTAATAGGGAAAACGTGTTGGGTTTGTGAACAGTGTAAAATCATATGATCCGAAAATTCACTGCCTTTACCAGAAATTAACTCTTGCTTGTAGGAAGACACAGAGCATTTGGTTTAACTCCATTTCTCAAGGGAAATTCAGAAGAGTGTTCTCATCCATGAAACACAGCTTGTTTTAATGCAAGAAGCATGCTCTTTTTTCCAGCATCTGCAATACAGCAAAAACATGAGCATGGCCAGAAAAAAAGAACTGTGTTTCTGACTCAAACGGACCATACCTAGTTCAACTCTGTTTATGAAACTGATACAAACCACAGCATCTCTTACACAGACCCTCTTTAGTTAATAGTGATAAACGCGTTGGTTTGTGAACTGTGTAAATTCATTTGAGCCGAAAATTCACTGCCTTTACCAGAAATGAACTCTTGCTTGTAGGTAGACACAGAGCATTTGGTTTAACTCCATTTGTGAAGGGAAATTCAGACCTGTGTTCTCATCCATGAAACACCCTCCATTTTAACGCAAATAGCATGCTCTTCTTTCCTGCGTCTGCAATACAGCAAGGAACATAAGCATGTCCAGAAAAAATTAACTGTATTTCCTACTCATACAGACCATATCTAGTTCAACTCTGCTTATTAAACTGATACAAACCACGTCATCTGTTACATAGATGCTCTTTAGTTAATAGTGAAAATTGTATTGGTTTCGTCAACTGTGTAAATTCATTTGAGCCGAAAATAACTGGGTTTCCCAGAAATGAACTCTTGCTAGTAGGACGACATAGAGCATGTAGTTTAACTTCGATTCTAAATGGAAATTCAGAAGAGTGATCTCATCCATGAAACACAGTCTGTTTTAACGCAAGAAGCATGCTCTTCTTTCAAGCATCTGCAATACAGCAAGAAACATGAGCATGGCCAAAAAAAAAGAACTGTGTTTCCTACTCATACGGACCATATCTAGTTCAATTCTGCTTATGAAACTGATACAAACCACAGCATCACTTACATAGATGCTCTTTAGTTAATAGTGAAAAACGTGTTGGGTTTGTGAACTGTGTAAATTCATATGAGCCGAAAATACACTGCCTTTACCAGAAATGAACACTTGCTTGTAGGAAGAAACAGAGCATTTTGTTTTACTAAATTTCAGAAGGGAAATTCAGAAGAGTGATGTCATCCATGAATCACAGTCTGTTTTAACGCAAGAAGCATGCTCTTCTTTCCAGCATCTGCAATACAGCAAGAAACATGAGCATGGCCAGAAAAAAAGAACTGTGTTTCCTACTCATACGGATCATATGTAGTTCAATTCTGCTTATGAAACTGATACAAGCCACAGCATGAATAACATAGATGCTCTTTAGTTAATAGTGAAAAACGTGTTGGCTTTGTAAACAGTGTAAAATCATATGAGCCAAAAATTCACTGCCTTTACCAGAAATGAACTCTTGCTTGTAGGAAGACACAGAGCATTTGATTTAACTCCTTTTCTGAAGGGAAATTCAGACCAGTGTTCTCATCCATGAAACACACTCTGTTTTAACGCAAATAGCATGCTCTTCTTTCCAGCGTCTGCAATACAGCCCGGACAATGAGCATGTCCAGAAAAAAATAACTGTGTTTCCTACTCATACAGACCATATCTAGTTCAACTCTGCTTATGAAACTGATACAAACCACATCATCTCTTACATAGATGCTCTTTAATTAATACTGAAAATCATATTGGTTTCGTGAACTGTGTAAATTCATTTGAGCCGAAAAATAACTGGGTTTACGGGAAATGAACTCTTGCTTGTAGGAAGACACAGAGCATGGAGTTTAACTCCGATTCTATAGGGAAATTCAGAAAAGTGTTCTCATCCATGAAACACAGTTTGTTTTAACGCAAGAAGCATGCTCTTTTTTCCAGCATCTGCAATACAGCAAGAAACATGAGCATGGCCAGAAAAAAAGAACTGTGCTTCTGACTCAAACGGACCATACCTAGTTCAACTCTGTTTATGAAACTGATACAAACCACAGCATCTCTTACACAGACCCTCTTTAGTTAATAGTGATAAACGCGTTGGTTTGTGAACTGTGTAAATTCATTTGAGCCGAAAATTCACTGCTTTTACCAAAAATGAACTCTTGCTTGTAGGAAGAGACAGAGCATTTGGTTTAACTCCATTTGTGAAGGGAAATTCAGACCTGTGTTCTCATCCATGAAACACCCTCCATTTTAACGCAAATAGCATGCTCTTCTTTCCTGCGTCTGCAATACAGCAAGGAACATAAGCATGTCCAGAAAAAATTAACTGTGTTTCCTACTCATACGGACCATATCTAGTTCAACTCTGCTTATTAAACTGATACAAACTACGTCATCTCTTACATAGATGCTCTTTAGTTAATAGTGAAAATTGTATTGGTTTCGTCCACTGTGTAAATTCATTTGAGCCGAAAATAACTGGGTTTCCCAGAAATGAACTCTTGCTAGTAGGACGACATAGAGCATGTAGTTTAACTTCGATTCTAAATGGAAATTCAGAAGAGTGATCTCATCCATGAAACACAGTCTGTTTTAACGCAAGAAGCATGCTCTTCTTTCCAGCATCTACAATACAGCAAGAAACATGACCATGGCCAGAAAAAAAGAACACTGTTTCCTACTCATACGGATCATATCTAGTTCAATTCTGATTATGAAACTGATAAACCACAGCATGAATTACATAGATGCTCTTTAGTTAATAGTGAAAAACGTGTTGGGTTTGTGAACTGTGTAAATTCATATGAGCCGAAAATTCACTGCCTTTACCAGAAATGAACTCTTGCTTGTAGGAAGACACAGAGCATTTGGTTTAACTCCATTTCTGAAGAGAAATTCAGAAGAGTGTCCTCATCCATGAAACACAGTTTGTTTTAACGCAAGAAGCATGCTCTTTTTTCAAGCATCTGCAATACAGCAAGAAACATGAGCATGGCCAGAAAAAAAGAACTGTGTTTCCTACTCATACGGACCATATCTAGTTCAATTCTGCTTAAGAAACTTATACAAACCACAGCATCAATTACATAGATGCTCTTTAGTTAATAGGGAAAACGTGTTGGGTTTGTGAACAGTGTAAAATCATATGATCCGAAAATTCACTGCCTTTACCAGAAATTAACTCTTGCTTGTAGGAAGACACAGAGCATTTGGTTTAACTCCATTTCTCAAGGGAAATTCAGAAGAGTGTTCTCATCCATGAAACACAGCTTGTTTTAATGCAAGAAGCATGCTCTTTTTTCCAGCATCTGCAATACAGCAAAAACATGAGCATGGCCAGAAAAAAAGAACTGTGTTTCTGACTCAAACGGACCATACCTAGTTCAACTCTGTTTATGAAACTGATACAAACCACAGCATCTCTTACACAGACCCTCTTTAGTTAATAGTGATAAACGCGTTGGTTTGTGAACTGTGTAAATTCATTTGAGCCGAAAATTCACTGCCTTTACCAGAAATGAACTCTTGCTTGTAGGAAGACACAGAGCATTTGGTTTAACTCCATTTGTGAAGGGAAATTCAGACCTGTGTTCTCATCCATGAAACACCCTCCATTTTAACGCAAATAGCATGCTCTTCTTTCCTGCGTCTGCAATACAGCAAGGAACATAAGCATGTCCAGAAAAAATTAACTGTATTTCCTACTCATACAGACCATATCTAGTTCAACTCTGCTTATTAAACTGATACAAACCACGTCATCTGTTACATAGATGCTCTTTAGTTAATAGTGAAAATTGTATTGGTTTCGTCAACTGTGTAAATTCATTTGAGCCGAAAATAACTGGGTTTCCCAGAAATGAACTCTTGCTAGTAGGACGACATAGAGCATGTAGTTTAACTTCGATTCTAAATGGAAATTCAGAAGAGTGATCTCATCCATGAAACACAGTCTGTTTTAACGCAAGAAGCATGCTCTTCTTTCAAGCATCTGCAATACAGCAAGAAACATGAGCATGGCCAAAAAAAAAGAACTGTGTTTCCTACTCATACGGACCATATCTAGTTCAATTCTGCTTATGAAACTGATACAAACCACAGCATCACTTACATAGATGCTCTTTAGTTAATAGTGAAAAACGTGTTGGGTTTGTGAACTGTGTAAATTCATATGAGCCGAAAATACACTGCCTTTACCAGAAATGAACACTTGCTTGTAGGAAGAAACAGAGCATTTTGTTTTACTAAATTTCAGAAGGGAAATTCAGAAGAGTGATGTCATCCATGAATCACAGTCTGTTTTAACGCAAGAAGCATGCTCTTCTTTCCAGCATCTGCAATACAGCAAGAAACATGAGCATGGCCAGAAAAAAAGAACTGTGTTTCCTACTCATACGGACCATATGTAGTTCAATTCTGCTTATGAAACTGATACAAGCCACAGCATGAATAACATAGATGCTCTTTAGTTAATAGTGAAAAACGTGTTGGCTTTGTAAACAGTGTAAAATCATATGAGCCAAAAATTCACTGCCTTTACCAGAAATGAACTCTTGCTTGTAGGAAGACACAGAACATTTGATTTAACTCCTTTTCTGAAGGGAAATTCAGACCAGTGTTCTCATCCATGAAACACACTCTGTTTTAACGCAAATAGCATGCTCTTCTTTCCAGCATCTGCAATACAGCACAGACAATGAGCATGTCCAGAAAAAAATAACTGTGTTTCCTACTCATACAGACCATATCTAGTTCAACTCTGCTTATGAAACTGATACAAACCACATCATCTCTTACATAGATGCTCTTTAATTAATACTGAAAATCATATTGGTTTCGTGAACTGTGTAAATTCATTTGAGCCGAAAAATAACTGGGTTTACGGGAAATGAACTCTTGCTTGTAGGAAGACACAGAGCATGGAGTTTAACTCCGATTCTATAGGGAAATTCAGAAAAGTGTTCTCATCCATGAAACACAGTTTGTTTTAACGCAAGAAGCATGCTCTTTTTTCCAGCATCTGCAATACAGCAAGAAACATGAGCATGGCCAGAAAAAAAGAACTGTGCTTCTGACTCAAACGGACCATACCTAGTTCAACTCTGTTTATGAAACTGATACAAACCACAGCATCTCTTACACAGACCCTCTTTAGTTAATAGTGATAAACGCGTTGGTTTGTGAACTGTGTAAATTCATTTGAGCCGAAAATTCACTGCTTTTACCAAAAATGAACTCTTGCTTGTAGGAAGAGACAGAGCATTTGGTTTAACTCCATTTGTGAAGGGAAATTCAGACCTGTGTTCTCATCCATGAAACACCCTCCATTTTAACGCAAATAGCATGCTCTTCTTTCCTGCGTCTGCAATACAGCAAGGAACATAAGCATGTCCAGAAAAAATTAACTGTGTTTCCTACTCATACGGACCATATCTAGTTCAACTCTGCTTATTAAACTGATACAAACTACGTCATCTCTTACATAGATGCTCTTTAGTTAATAGTGAAAATTGTATTGGTTTCGTCCACTGTGTAAATTCATTTGAGCCGATAATAACTGGGTTTCCCAGAAATGAACTCTTGCTAGTAGGACGACATAGAGCATGTAGTTTAACTTCGATTCTAAATGGAAATTCAGAAGAGTGATCTCATCCATGAAACACAGTCTGTTTTAACGCAAGAAGCATGCTCTTCTTTCCAGCATCTACAATACAGCAAGAAACATGACCATGGCCAGAAAAAAAGAACACTGTTTCCTACTCATACGGATCATATCTAGTTCAATTCTGATTATGAAACTGATAAACCACAGCATGAATTACATAGATGCTCTTTAGTTAATAGTGAAAAACGTGTTGGGTTTGTGAACTGTGTAAATTCATATGAGCCGAAAATTCACTGCCTTTACCAGAAATGAATTCTTGCTTGTAGGAAGACACAGAGCATTTGGTTTAACTCCATTTCTGAAGAGAAATTCAGAAGAGTGTCCTCATCCATGAAACACAGTTTGTTTTAACGCAAGAAGCATGCTCTTTTTTCAAGCATCTGCAATACAGCAAGAAACATGAGCATGGCCAGAAAAAAAGAACTGTGTTTCCTACTCATACGGACCATATCTAGTTCAATTCTGCTTAAGAAACTTATACAAACCACAGCATCAATTACATAGATGCTCTTTAGTTAATAGGGAAAACGTGTTGGGTTTGTGAACAGTGTAAAATCATATGATCCGAAAATTCACTGCCTTTACCAGAAATTAACTCTTGCTTGTAGGAAGACACAGAGCATTTGGTTTAACTCCATTTCTCAAGGGAAATTCAGAAGAGTGTTCTCATCCATGAAACACAGCTTGTTTTAATGCAAGAAGCATGCTCTTTTTTCCAGCATCTGCAATACAGCAAAAACATGAGCATGGCCAGAAAAAAAGAACTGTGTTTCTGACTCAAACGGACCATACCTAGTTCAACTCTGTTTATGAAACTGATACAAACCACAGCATCTCTTACACAGACCCTCTTTAGTTAATAGTGATAAACGCGTTGGTTTGTGAACTGTGTAAATTCATTTGAGCCGAAAATTCACTGCCTTTACCAGAAATGAACTCTTGCTTGTAGGAAGACACAGAGCATTTGGTTTAACTCCATTTGTGAAGGGAAATTCAGACCTGTGTTCTCATCCATGAAACACCCTCCATTTTAACGCAAATAGCATGCTCTTCTTTCCTGCGTCTGCAATACAGCAAGGAACATAAGCATGTCCAGAAAAAATTAACTGTATTTCCTACTCATACAGACCATATCTAGTTCAACTCTGCTTATTAAACTGATACAAACCACGTCATCTGTTACATAGATGCTCTTTAGTTAATAGTGAAAATTGTATTGGTTTCGTCAACTGTGTAAATTCATTTGAGCCGAAAATAACTGGGTTTCCCAGAAATGAACTCTTGCTAGTAGGACGACATAGAGCATGTAGTTTAACTTCGATTCTAAATGGAAATTCAGAAGAGTGATCTCATCCATGAAACACAGTCTGTTTTAACGCAAGAAGCATGCTCTTCTTTCAAGCATCTGCAATACAGCAAGAAACATGAGCATGGCCAAAAAAAAAGAACTGTGTTTCCTACTCATACGGACCATATCTAGTTCAATTCTGCTTATGAAACTGATACAAACCACAGCATCACTTACATAGATGCTCTTTAGTTAATAGTGAAAAACGTGTTGGGTTTGTGAACTGTGTAAATTCATATGAGCCGAAAATACACTGCCTTTACCAGAAATGAACACTTGCTTGTAGGAAGAAACAGAGCATTTTGTTTTACTAAATTTCAGAAGGGAAATTCAGAAGAGTGATGTCATCCATGAATCACAGTCTGTTTTAACGCAAGAAGCATGCTCTTCTTTCCAGCATCTGCAATACAGCAAGAAACATGAGCATGGCCAGAAAAAAAGAACTGTGTTTCCTACTCATACGGACCATATGTAGTTCAATTCTGCTTATGAAACTGATACAAGCCACAGCATGAATAACATAGATGCTCTTTAGTTAATAGTGAAAAACGTGTTGGCTTTGTAAACAGTGTAAAATCATATGAGCCAAAAATTCACTGCCTTTACCAGAAATGAACTCTTGCTTGTAGGAAGACACAGAGCATTTGATTTAACTCCTTTTCTGAAGGGAAATTCAGACCAGTGTTCTCATCCATGAAACACACTCTGTTTTAACGCAAATAGCATGCTCTTCTTTCCAGCGTCTGCAATACAGCACGGACAATGAGCATGTCCAGAAAAAAATAACTGTGTTTCCTACTCATACAGACCATATCTAGTTCAACTCTGCTTATGAAACTGATACAAACCACATCATCTCTTACATAGATGCTCTTTAATTAATACTGAAAATCATATTGGTTTCGTGAACTGTGTAAATTCATTTGAGCCGAAAAATAACTGGGTTTACGGGAAATGAACTCTTGCTTGTAGGAAGACACAGAGCATGGAGTTTAACTCCGATTCTATAGGGAAATTCAGAAAAGTGTTCTCATCCATGAAACACAGTTTGTTTTAACGCAAGAAGCATGCTCTTTTTTCCAGCATCTGCAATACAGCAAGAAACATGAGCATGGCCAGAAAAAAAGAACTGTGCTTCTGACTCAAACGGACCATACCTAGTTCAACTCTGTTTATGAAACTGATACAAACCACAGCATCTCTTACACAGACCCTCTTTAGTTAATAGTGATAAACGCGTTGGTTTGTGAACTGTGTAAATTCATTTGAGCCGAAAATTCACTGCTTTTACCAAAAATGAACTCTTGCTTGTAGGAAGACACAGAGCATTTGGTTTAACTCCATTTGTGAAGGGAAATTCAGACCTGTGTTCTCATCCATGAAACACCCTCCATTTTAACGCAAATAGCATGCTCTTCTTTCCTGCGTATGCAATACAGCAAGGAACATAAGCATGTCCAGAAAAAATTAACTGTGTTTCCTACTCATACGGACCATATCTAGTTCAACTCTGCTTATTAAACTGATACAAACTACGTCATCTGTTACATAGATGCTCTTTAGTTAATAGTGAAAATTGTATTGGTTTCGTCCACTGTGTAAATTCATTTGAGCCGAAAATAACTGGGTTTCCCAGAAATGAACTCTTGCTAGTAGGACGACATAGAGCATGTAGTTTAACTTCGATTCTAAATGGAAATTCAGAAGAGTGATCTCATCCATGAAACACAGTCTGTTTTAACGCAAGAAGCATGCTCTTCTTTCCAGCATCTACAATACAGCAAGAAACATGACCATGGCCAGAAAAAAAGAACACTGTTTCCTACTCATACGGATCATATCTAGTTCAATTCTGATTATGAAACTGGTAAACCACAGCATGAATTACATAGATGCTCTTTAGTTAATAGTGAAAAACGTGTTGGGTTTGTGAACTGTGTAAATTCATATGAGCCGAAAATTCACTGCCTTTACCAGAAATGAACTCTTGCTTGTAGGAAGACACAGAGCATTTGGTTTAACTCCATTTCTGAAGAGAAATTCAGAAGAGTGTCCTCATCCATGAAACACAGTTTGTTTTAACGCAAGAAGCATGCTCTTTTTTCCAGCATCTGCAATACAGCAAGAAACATGAGCATGGCCAGAAAAAAAGAACTGTGTTTCCTACTCATACGGACCATATCTAGTTAAATTCTGCTTAAGAAACTTATACAAACCACATCATCAATTACATAGATGCTCTTTAGTTAATAGGGAAAACGTGTTGGGTTTGTGGACAGTGTAAAATCATATGAGCCGAAAATTCACTGCCTTTACCAGAAATTAACTCTTGCTTGTAGGAAGACACAGAGCATTTGGTTTAACTCCATTTCTCAAGGGAAATTCAGAAGAGTGTTCTCATCCCTGAAACACAGTTTGTTTTAACGCAAGAAGCATGCTCTTCTTTCCAGCATCTGCAATACAGCAAGAAACATGAGCATGGCCAGAAAAAAAGAACTATGTTTCCTACTCATACGGACCATATCTAGTTCAATTCTGCTTAAGAAACTTATACAAACCACAGCATCAATTACATAGATGCTCTTTAGTTAAAAGGGAAAACGTGTTGGGTTTGTGAACAGTGCAAAATCATATGAGCCGAAAATTCACTGCTTTTACCAAAAATGAACTCTTGCTTGTAGGAAGACACAGAGCATTTGGTTTAACTCCATTTGTGAAGGGAATTTCAGACCAGTGTTCTCATCCATGAAACACACTCTGTTTTAACGCAAATAGGATGCTCTTCTTTCCAGGGTCTGCAATACAGTAAGGAACATGAGCATGGCCAGAAGAAAAGAACTGTGTTTCCTACTCATACGGACCATATCTAGTTCAACTCTGCTTATGAAACTGATACAAACCACATCATCTCTTACATAGATGCTCTTTAGTTAATAGTGAAAATCGTATTGGTTTCGTGAACTGTGTATATTCATTTGAGCCGAAAAACAACTGGGTTTACCAGAAATGAACTCTTGCTTGTAAGAAGACATAGAGCATGGAGTTTAACTCTGATTCTAAATGGAAATTCAGAAGAGTGATCTCATCCATGAAACACAGTCTGTTTTAACGCAAGAAGCATGCTCTTCTTTCAAGCATCTGCAATACAGCAAGAAACATGAGCATGGCCAGAAAAAATGAACTGTGTTTCCTACTCATACGGACCATATGTAGTTCAATTCTGCTTATGACACTGATACAAACCACAGCATGAATTACATAGATACTCTTTAGTTAATAGTGAAAAACGTGTTGGGTTTGTAAACAGTGTAAAATCATATGAGCCGAAAATTCACTGCCTTTACCAGAAATGAACTCTCGCTTGTAGGAAGACACAGAGCATTTGTTTTAACTCCATTTCTGAAGGGAAATTCAGACCAGTGTTCTCATCCATGTAACACACTCTGTTTTAACGCAAATAGCATGCTCTTCTTTCCAGCGTCTGCAATACAGCAAGGAACATGAGCATGTCCAGAAAAAAAGAACTGTGTTTCCTACTCATACGGACCATATCTAGTTCAACTCTGCTTATGAAACTGATACAAACCACATCATCTGTTACATAGATGCTCTTTAGTTAATAGTGAAAATCGTATTGTTTCCTGAACTGTGTAAATTCAATTAAGCCAAAACATAACTGGGTTTACGGGAAATGAACTCTTGCTTGTAGGAAGACATAGAGCAGGGAGTTTAACTCCGATTTTATAGGGTAATTCAGAAAAGTGCTCTCATCCATGAAACACAGTCAGTTTTAACGCAAGAAGCATGCTCTTTTCTGCAGCTTCTCCAATACAGCAAGAAACATAAGAATGGCTAGAAAAAAAGTTCTGTGTTTCTGACTCAATTGGACCATACCTAGTTTAACTCTGCTTATGAAACTGATACAAACCACAGCATCTCTTACATAGATGCTCTTTAGTTAATAGTGATAAACGCGTTGGGTTTGCGAACTGTGTAAATTCATTTGAGCCGAAAATTCACTGCTTTTACCAAAAATGAACTCTTGCTTGTAGGAAGACACAGAGCATTTGTTTTAACTCCATTTCTGAAGGGAAATTCAGACCAGTGTTCTCATCCATTAAACACACTCTGTTTTAACGCAAATAGCATGCTCTTCTTTCCAGTGTCTGCAATACAGCAAGGAAAATGAGCATGTCCAGAAAAAAAGAACTGTGTTTCCTACTCATACGGACCATATCTAGTTCAACTCTGCTTATGAAACTGATACAAACCACATCATCTATTACATAGATGCTCTTTAGTTAATATTGAAAATCATATTGGTTTCATGAACTGTGTAAATTCATTTGAGCCGAAAAACAACTGGGTTAACCAGAAATGAACTCTTGCTTGTAGGAAGACAGAGAGCCTGGAGTTTAACTCTGATTCTAAATGGAAATTCAGAAGAGTGATCTCATCCATGAAACACAGTCTGTTTTAACGCAAGATGCATGCTCTTCTTTCAAGCATCTGCAATACAGCAAGAAACATGAGCATGGCCAGAAAAAAAGAACTGTGTTTCCTACTCATACGGACCATATCTAGTTCAATTCTGCTTATGAAACTGAAACAAACCACAGCATGAATAACATAGATGCTCTTTAGTTAATAGTGAAAAACGTGTTGGGTGTGTGAACTGTGTAAATTCATATGAGCCGAAAATACACTGCCTTTACCAGAAATGAACACTTGCTTGTAGGAAGAAACAGAGCATTTGGTTTAACTAAATTTCAGAAGGGAAATTCAGAAGAGTGATCTCATCCATGAAACACAGTCTGTTTTAACGCAAGAAGCATGCTCTTCTTTCAAGCATCTGCAATACAGCAAGAAACATGAGCATGGCCAGAAAAAAAGAATTGTGTTTCCTACTCATACGGACCATATGTAGTTCAATTCTGCTTATGAAACTGATACAAACCACAGCATCAATTACACAGACCCTCTTTAGTTAATAGTGATAAACGCGTTGGATTTGTGAACTGTGTAAATTCATTTGAGCCGAAAATTCACTGCTTTTACCAAAAATGAACTCTTGCTTGTAGGAAGACACAGAGCATTTGGTTTAACTCCATTTGTGAAGGGAATTTCAGACCAGTGTTCTCATCCATGAAACACACTCTGTTTTAACGCAAATAGCATGCTCTTCTTTCCAGGTTCTGCAATACAGTAAGGAACATGAGCATGGCCAGAAGAAAAGAACTGTGTTTCCTACTCATACGGACCATATCTAGTTCAACTCTGCTTATCAAACTGATACAAACCACATCATCACTTACATAGATGCTCTTTAGTTAATAGTGAAAATCGTATTGGTTTCCTGAACTGTGTATATTCATTTGAGCCGAAAAAAAACTGGGTTTACCAGAAATGAACTCTTGCTTGTAAGAAGACATAGAGCATGGAGTTTAACTCTGATTCTAAATGGAAATTCAGAAGAGTGATCTCATCCATGAAACACAGTCTGTTTTAACGCAAGAAGCATGCTCTTTTTTCCAGCATCTGCAATACATCAAGAAACATGAGCATGGCCAGAAAAAAAGAACTGTGCTTCTGACTCAAACGGACCATACCTAGTTCAACTCTGTTTATGAAACTGATACAAACCACAGCATCTCTTACACAGACCCTCTTTAGTTAATAGTGATAAACGCGTTGGTTTGTGAACTGTGTAAATTCATTTGAGCCGAAAATTCACTGCTTTTACCAAAAATGAACTCTTGCTTGTAGGAAGACACAGAGCATTTGGTTTAACTCCATTTGTGAAGGGAAATTCAGACCTGTGTTCTCATCCATGAAACACCCTCCATTTTAACGCAAATAGCATGCTCTTCTTTCCTGCGTCTGCAATACAGCAAGGAACATAAGCATGTCCAGAAAAAATTAACTGTGTTTCCTACTCATACGGACCATATCTAGTTCAACTCTGCTTATTAAACTGATACAAACCACGTCATCTGTTACATAGATGCTCTTTAGTTAATAGTGAAAATTGTATTGGTTTCGTCAACTGTGTAAATTCATTTGAGCCGAAAATAACTGGGTTTCCCAGAAATGAACTCTTGCTAGTAGGACGACATAGAGCATGTAGTTTAACTTCGATTCTAAATGGAAATTCAGAAGAGTGATCTCATCCATGAAACACAGTCTGTTTTAACGCAAGAACCATGCCCTTCTTTCAAGCATCTACAATACAGCAAGAAACATGACCATGGCCAGAAAAAAAGAACACTGTTTCCTACTCATACGGATCATATCTAGTTCAATTCTGATTATGAAACTGATAAACCACAGCATGAATTACATAGATGCTCTTTAGTTAATAGTGAAAAACGTGTTGGGTTTGTGAACTGTGTAAATTCTTATGAGCCGAAAATTCTCTGCCTTTACCAGAAATGAACTCTTGCTTGTAGGAAGACACAGAGCATTTGGTTTAACTCCATTTCTGAAGAGAAATTCAGAAGAGTGTCCTCATCCATGAAACACAGTTTGTTTTAACGCAAGAAGCATGCTCTTTTTTCCAGCATCTCAATACAGCAAGAAACATGAGCATGGCCAGAAAAAAAGAACTGTGTGTCCTACTCATACGGACCATATCTAGTTAAATTCTGCTTAAGAAACTTATACAAACCACATCATCAATTACATAGATGCTCTTTAGTTAATAAGGAAAACGTGTTGGGTTTGTGAACAGTGTAAAATCATATGAGCCGAAAATTCACTGCCTTTACCAGAAATTAACTCTTGCTTGTAGGAAGACACAGAGCATTTGGTTTAACTCCATTTCTCAAGGGAAATTCAGAAGAGTGTTCTCATCCCTGAAACACAGTTTGTTTTAACGCAAGAAGCATGCTCTTCTTTCCAGCATCTGCAATACAGCAAGAAACATGAGCATGGCCAGAAAAAAAGAACTATGTTTCCTACTCATACGGACCATATCTAGTTCAATTCTGCTTAAGAAACTTATACAAACCACAGCATCAATTACATAGATGCTCTTTAGTTAAAAGGGAAAACGTGTTGGGTTTGTGAACAGTGCAAAATCATATGAGCCGAAAATTCACTGCCTTTACCAGAAATAAACTCTTGCTTGTAGGAAGACACAGAGCATTTGGTTTAACTCCATTTCTCAAGGGAAATTCAGAAGAGTGTTCTCATCCCTGAAACACAGTTTGTTTTAATGCAAGAAGCATGCTCTTTTTTCCAGCATCTGCAATACAGCAAAAACATGAGCATGGCCAGAAAAAAAGAACTGTGTTTCTGACTCAAACGGCCCATACCTAGTTCAACTCTGTTTATGAAATTGATACAAAACACAGCATCTCTTACACAGACCCTCTTTAGTTAATAGTGATAAACGCGTTGGATTTGTGAACTGTGTAAATTCATTTGAGCCGAAAATTCACTGCTTTTACCAAAAATGAACTCTTGCTTGTAGGAAGACACAGAGCATTTGGTTTAACTCCATTTGTGAAGGGAATTTCAGACCAGTGTTCTCATCCATGAAACACACTCTGTTTTAACGCAAATAGGATGCTCTTCTTTCCAGGGTCTACAATACAGTAAGGAACATGAGCATGGCCAGAAGAAAAGAACTGTGTTTCCTACTCATACGGACCATATCTAGTTCAACTCTGCTTATGAAACTGATACAAACCACATCATCTCTTACATAGATGCTCTTTAGTTAATAGTGAAAATCGTATTGGTTTCGTGAACTGTGTATATTCATTTGAGCCGAAAAAAAACTGAGTTTACCAGAAATGAACTCTTGCTTGTAAGAAGACATAGAGCATGGAGTTTAACTCTGATTCTAAATGGAAATTCAGAAGAGTGATCTCATCCATGAAACACAGTCTGTTTTAACGCAAGAAGCATGTTCTTCTTTCAAGTATCTGCAATACAGCAAGAAACATGAGCATGGCCAGAAAAAATGAACTTTGTTTCCTACTCATACGGACCATATGTAGTTCAATTCTGCTTATGAAACTGATACAAACCACAGCATGAATTACATAGATACTCTTTAGTTAATAGTGAAAACGTGTTGGGTTTGTAAACAGTGTAAAATCATATGAGCCGAAAATTCACTGCCTTTACCAGAAATGAACTCTTGCTTGTAGGAAGACACAGAGCATTTGTTTTAACTCCATTTCTGAAGGGAAATTCAGACCAGTGTTCTCATCCATTAAACTCACTCTGTTTTAACGCAAATAGCGTTCTCTTCTTTCCAGCGTCTGCAATACAGCAAGGAACATGAGCATGTCCAGAAAAAAATAACTGTGTTTCCTACTCATACGGACCATATCTAGTTCAACTCTGCTTATGAAACTGATACAAACCACATCATCTGTTACATAGATGCTCTTTAGTTAATAGTGAAAATCGTATTGGATTTCGTGAACTGTGTAATTTCATTTAGCCGAAAAATAACTGGGTTTACGGGAAATGAACTCTTACTTGTAGGAAGACACAGAGCATGGAGTTTAACTCCGATTCGATAGAGAAATTTAGAAAAGTGTTCTCATCCATGAAACACAGTCTGTTTTAACTCAAGAAGCATGCTCTTTTTTCCAGCTTCTGCAATACAGCAAGAAACAAGAGCATGGCTAGAAAAAAAGAACTGTGTTTCTGACTCAATCGGAACATACCTAGTTAAACTCTGCTTATGAAACTGATACAAACCACAGCATCTCTTACATAGACGCTCTTTAGTTAATAGTGATAAACGCGTTGGGTTTGTGAACTGTGTAAATTCATTTGAGCCGAAAATTCATTGCTTTTACCAAAAATGATCTCTTGCTTGTAGGAAGACACAGAGCATTTGGTTTAACTCCATTTCTGAAGGGAAATTCAGAAGAGTGATGTCATCCATGAATCACAGTCTGTTTTAACGCAAGAAGCATGCTCTTCTTTCCAGCGTCAGCAATACAGCAAGGAACATGAGCATGTCCAGAAAGAAATAACTGTGTTTCCTACTCATACAGACCATATCTAGTTAAACTCTGCTTATGAAACTGATACAAACCACATCATCTCTTACATAGATGCTCTTTAGTTAATAGTGAAAATCGTATTGGTTTCGTGAAGTGTATAAATTCATTTGAGCCAAAAAACAACTGGGTTAACCAGAAATGAACTCTTGCTTGTAGGAAGACATAGAGCAGGGCGTTTAACTCTGATTCTAAATGGAAATTCAGAAGAGTGATCTCATCCATGAAACACAGTCTGTTTTAACGCAAGAAGCATGCTCTTATTTCAAGCATCTGCAATACAGCAAGAAACATGAGCATGGCCAGAAAAAAAGAACTGTGTTTCCTACTCATACGGACCATATCTAGTTCAATTCTGCTTATGAAACTGATACAAACCACAGCATCACTTACATAGATGCTCTTTAGTTAATAGTGAAAAATGTGTTGGGTTTGTGAACTGTGTAAATTCATATGAGCCGAAAATACACTGCCTTTACAAGAAATGAACACTTGCTTGTAGGAAGAAACAGAGCATTTTGTTTTACTAAATTTCAGAAGGGAAATTCAGAAGAGTGATGTCATCCATGAATCACAGTCTGTTTTAACGCAAGAAGCATGCTCTTCTTTCCAGCATCTGCAATAGAGCAAGAAACATGAGCATGGCCAGAAAAAAAGAACTGTGTTTCCTACTCATACGGACCATATGTAGTTCAATTCTGCTTATGAAACTGATACAAGCCACAGCATGAATAACATAGATGCTCTTTAGTTAATAGTGAAAAACGTGTTGGGTTTGTAAACAGTGTAAAATCATATGAGCCGAAAATTCACTGCCTTTACCAGAAATGAACTCTTGCTTGTAGGAAGACACAGAGCATTTGATTTAACTCCTTTCCTGAAGGGAAATTCAGACCAGTGTTCTCATCCATGAAACACACTCTGTTTTAACGCAAATAGCATGCTCTTCTTTCCAGCGTCTGCAATACAGCACGGACAATGAGCATGTCCAGAAAAAAATAACTGTGTTTCCTACTCATACAGACCATATCTAGTTCAACTCTGCTTATGAAACTGATACAAACCACATTATCTCTTACATAGATGCTCTTTAATTAATACTGAAAATCATATTGGTTTCGTGAACTGTGTAAATTCATTTGAGCCGAAAAATAACTGGGTTTACGGGAAATGAACTCTTGCTTGTAGGAAGACACAGAGCATGGAGTTTAACTCCGATTCGATAGAGAAATTTAGAAAAGTGTTCTCATCCATGAAACACAGTCTGTTTTAACTCAAGAAGCATGCTCTTTTTTCCAGCTTCTGCAATACAGCAAGAAACAAGAGCATGGCTAGAAAAAAAGAACTGTGTTTCTGACTCAATCGGAACATACCTAGTTAAACTCTGCTTATGAAACTGATACAAACCACAGCATCTCTTACATAGACGCTCTTTAGTTAATAGTGATAAACGCGTTGGGTTTGTGAACTGTGTAAATTCATTTGAGCCGAAAATTCATTGCTTTTACCAAAAATGATCTCTTGCTTGTAGGAAGACACAGAGCATTTGGTTTAACTCCATTTCTGAAGGGAAATTCAGAAGAGTGATGTCATCCATGAATCACAGTCTGTTTTAACGCAAGAAGCATGCTCTTCTTTCCAGCGTCAGCAATACAGCAAGGAACATGAGCATGTCCAGAAAGAAATAACTGTGTTTCCTACTCATACAGACCATATCTAGTTAAACTCTGCTTATGAAACTGATACAAACCACATCATCTCTTACATAGATGCTCTTTAGTTAATAGTGAAAATCGTATTGGTTTCGTGAAGTGTGTAAATTCATTTGAGCCAAAAAACAACTGGGTTAACCAGAAATGAACTCTTGCTTGTAGGAAGACATAGAGCAGGGCGTTTAACTCTGATTCTAAATGGAAATTCAGAAGAGTGATCTCATCCATGAAACACAGTCTGTTTTAACGCAAGAAGCATGCTCTTATTTCAAGCATCTGCAATACAGCAAGAAACATGAGCATGGCCAGAAAAAAAGAACTGTGTTTCCTACTCATACGGACCATATCTAGTTCAATTCTGCTTATGAAACTGATACAAACCACAGCATCACTTACATAGATGCTCTTTAGTTAATAGTGAAAAACGTGTTGGGTTTCTGAACTGTGTAAATTCATATGAGCCGAAAATACACTGCCTTTACAAGAAATGAACACTTGCTTGTAGGAAGAAACAGAGCATTTTGTTTTACTAAATTTCAGAAGGGAAATTCAGAAGAGTGATGTCATCCATGAATCACAGTCTGTTTTAACGCAAGAAGCATGCTCTTCTTTCCAGCATCTGCAATAGAGCAAGAAACATGAGCATGGCCAGAAAAAAAGAACTGTGTTTCCTACTCATACGGACCATATGTAGTTCAATTCTGTTTATGAAACTGATACAAGCCACAGCATGAATAACATAGATGCTCTTTAGTTAATAGTGAAAAACGTGTTGGGTTTGTAAACAGTGTAAAATCATATGAGCCGAAAATTCACTGCCTTTACCAGAAATGAACTCTTGCTTGTAGGAAGACACACAGCATTTGATTTAACTCCTTTCCTGAAGGGAAATTCAGACCAGTGTTCTCATCCATGAAACACACTCTGTTTTAACGCAAATAGCATGCTCTTCTTTCCAGCGTCTGCAATACAGCACGGACAATGAGCATGTCCAGAAAAAAATAACTGTTTTTCCTACTCATACAGACCATATCTAGTTCAACTCTGCTTATGAAACTGATACAAACCACATTATCTCTTACATAGATGCTCTTTAATTAATACTGAAAATCATATTGGTTTCGTGAAGTGTGTAAATTCATTTGAGCCAAAAAACAACTGGGTTAACCAGAAATGAACTCTTGCTTGTAGGAAGACATAGAGCAGGGCGTTTAACTCTGATTCTAAATGGAAATTCAGAAATGTGTTCTCATCCATGAAACACAGTTTGTTTTAATGCAAGAAGCATGCTCTTTTTTCCAGCATCTGCAATACAGCAAAAACATGAGCATGGCCAGAAAAAAAGAACTGTGTTTCTGACTCAAACGGCCCATACCTAGTTCAACTCTGTTTATGAAATTGATACAAAACACAGCATCTCTTACACAGACCCTCTTTAGTTAATAGTGATAAACGCGTTGGATTTGTGAACTGTGTAAATTCATTTGAGCCGAAAATTCACTGCTTTTACCAAAAATGAACTCTTGCTTGTAGGAAGACACAGAGCATTTGGTTTAACTCCATTTGTGAAGGGAATTTCAGACCAGTGTTCTCATCCATGAAACACACTCTGTTTTAACGCAAATAGGATGCTCTTCTTTCCAGGGTCTGCAATACAGTAAGGAACATGAGCATGGCCAGAAGAAAAGAACTGTGTTTCCTACTCATACGGACCATATCTAGTTCAACTCTGCTTATGAAACTGATACAAACCACATCATCTCTTACATAGATGCTCTTTAGTTAATAGTGAAAATCGTATTGGTTTCGTGAACTGTGTATATTCATTTGAGCCGAAAAACAACTGGGTTTACCAGAAATGAACTCTTGCTTGTAAGAAGACATAGAGCATGGAGTTTAACTCTGATTCTAAATGGAAATTCAGAAGAGTGATCTCATCCATGAAACACAGTCTGTTTTAACGCAAGAAGCATGCTCTTCTTTCAAGCATCTGCAATACAGCAAGAAACATGAGCATGGCCAGAAAAAATGAACTGTGTTTCCTACTCATACGGACCATATGTAGTTCAATTCTGCTTATGAAACTGATACAAACCACAGCATGAATTACATAGATACTCTTTAGTTAATAGTGAAAAACGTGTTGGGTTTGTAAACAGTGTAAAATCATATGAGCCGAAAATTCACTGCCTTTACCAGAAATGAACTCTCGCTTGTAGGAAGACACAGAGCATTTGTTTTAACTCCATTTCTGAAGGGAAATTCAGACCAGTGTTCTCATCCATGAAACACACTCTGTTTTAACGCAAATAGCATGCTCTTCTTTCCAGCGTCTGCAATACAGCAAGGAACATGAGCATGTCCAGAAAAAAAGAACTGTGTTTCCTACTCATACGGACCATATCTAGTTCAACTCTGCTTATGAAACTGATACAAACCACATCATCTGTTACATAGATGCTCTTTAGTTAATAGTGAAAATCGTATTGTTTCATGAACTGTGTAAATTCAATTAAGCCAAAACATAACTGGGTTTACGGGAAATGAACTCTTGCTTGTAGGAAGACATAGAGCAGGGAGTTTAACTCCGATTTTATAGGGTAATTCAGAAAAGTGCTCTCATCCATGAAACACAGTCTGTTTTAACGCAAGAAGCATGCTCTTTTCTGCAGCTTCTCCAATACAGCAAGAAACATAAGAATGGCTAGAAAAAAAGTTCTGTTTTTCTGACTCAATTGGACCATACCTAGTTTAACTCTGCTTATGAAACTGATACAAACCACAGCATCTCTTACATAGATGCTCTTTAGTTAATAGTGATAAACGCGTTGGGTTTGTGAACTGTGTAAATTCATTTGAGCCAAAAATTCACTGCTTTTACCAAAAATGAACTCTTGCTTGTAGGAAGACACAGAGCATTTGGTTTAACTCCATTTCTGAAGAGAAATTCAGAAGAGTGTCCTCATCCATGAAACACAGTTTGTTTTAACGCAAGAAGCATGCTCTTTTTTCAAGCATCTGCAATACAGCAAGAAACATGAGCATGGCCAGAAAAAAAGAACTGTGTTTCCTACTCATACGGACCATATCTAGTTCAATTCTGCTTAAGAAACTTATACAAACCACAGCATCAATTACATAGATGCTCTTTAGTTAATAGGGAAAACGTGTTGGGTTTGTGAACAGTGTAAAATCATATGATCCGAAAATTCACTGCCTTTACCAGAAATTAACTCTTGCTTGTAGGAAGACACAGAGCATTTGGTTTAACTCCATTTCTCAAGGGAAATTCAGAAGAGTGTTCTCATCCATGAAACACAGCTTGTTTTAATGCAAGAAGCATGCTCTTTTTTCCAGCATCTGCAATACAGCAAAAACATGAGCATGGCCAGAAAAAAAGAACTGTGTTTCTGACTCAAACGGACCATACCTAGTTCAACTCTGTTTATGAAACTGATACAAACCACAGCATCTCTTACACAGACCCTCTTTAGTTAATAGTGATAAACGCGTTGGTTTGTGAACTGTGTAAATTCATTTGAGCCGAAAATTCACTGCCTTTACCAGAAATGAACTCTTGCTTGTAGGAAGACACAGAGCATTTGGTTTAACTCCATTTGTGAAGGGAAATTCAGACCTGTGTTCTCATCCATGAAACACCCTCCATTTTAACGCAAATAGCATGCTCTTCTTTCCTGCGTCTGCAATACAGCAAGGAACATAAGCATGTCCAGAAAAAATTAACTGTATTTCCTACTCATACAGACCATATCTAGTTCAACTCTGCTTATTAAACTGATACAAACCACGTCATCTGTTACATAGATGCTCTTTAGTTAATAGTGAAAATTGTATTGGTTTCGTCAACTGTGTAAATTCATTTGAGCCGAAAATAACTGGGTTTCCCAGAAATGAACTCTTGCTAGTAGGACGACATAGAGCATGTAGTTTAACTTCGATTCTAAATGGAAATTCAGAAGAGTGATCTCATCCATGAAACACAGTCTGTTTTAACGCAAGAAGCATGCTCTTCTTTCAAGCATCTGCAATACAGCAAGAAACATGAGCATGGCCAAAAAAAAAGAACTGTGTTTCCTACTCATACGGACCATATCTAGTTCAATTCTGCTTATGAAACTGATACAAACCACAGCATCACTTACATAGATGCTCTTTAGTTAATAGTGAAAAACGTGTTGGGTTTGTGAACTGTGTAAATTCATATGAGCCGAAAATACACTGCCTTTACCAGAAATGAACACTTGCTTGTAGGAAGAAACAGAGCATTTTGTTTTACTAAATTTCAGAAGGGAAATTCAGAAGAGTGATGTCATCCATGAATCACAGTCTGTTTTAACGCAAGAAGCATGCTCTTCTTTCCAGCATCTGCAATACAGCAAGAAACATGAGCATGGCCAGAAAAAAAGAACTGTGTTTCCTACTCATACGGACCATATGTAGTTCAATTCTGCTTATGAAACTGATACAAGCCACAGCATGAATAACATAGATGCTCTTTAGTTAATAGTGAAAAACGTGTTGGCTTTGTAAACAGTGTAAAATCATATGAGCCAAAAATTCACTGCCTTTACCAGAAATGAACTCTTGCTTGTAGGAAGACACAGAACATTTGATTTAACTCCTTTTCTGAAGGGAAATTCAGACCAGTGTTCTCATCCATGAAACACACTCTGTTTTAACGCAAATAGCATGCTCTTCTTTCCAGCGTCTGCAATACAGCACGGACAATGAGCATGTCCAGAAAAAAATAACTGTGTTTCCTACTCATACAGACCATATCTAGTTCAACTCTGCTTATGAAACTGATACAAACCACATCATCTCTTACATAGATGCTCTTTAATTAATACTGAAAATCATATTGGTTTCGTGAACTGTGTAAATTCATTTGAGCCGAAAAATAACTGGGTTTACGGGAAATGAACTCTTGCTTGTAGGAAGACACAGAGCATGGAGTTTAACTCCGATTCTATAGGGAAATTCAGAAAAGTGTTCTCATCCATGAAACACAGTTTGTTTTAACGCAAGAAGCATGCTCTTTTTTCCAGCATCTGCAATACAGCAAGAAACATGAGCATGGCCAGAAAAAAAGAACTGTGCTTCTGACTCAAACGGACCATACCTAGTTCAACTCTGTTTATGAAACTGATACAAACCACAGCATCTCTTACACAGACCCTCTTTAGTTAATAGTGATAAACGCGTTGGTTTGTGAACTGTGTAAATTCATTTGAGCCGAAAATTCACTGCTTTTACCAAAAATGAACTCTTGCTTGTAGGAAGAGACAGAGCATTTGGTTTAACTCCATTTGTGAAGGGAAATTCAGACCTGTGTTCTCATCCATGAAACACCCTCCATTTTAACGCAAATAGCATGCTCTTCTTTCCTGCGTCTGCAATACAGCAAGGAACATAAGCATGTCCAGAAAAAATTAACTGTGTTTCCTACTCATACGGACCATATCTAGTTCAACTCTGCTTATTAAACTGATACAAACTACGTCATCTCTTACATAGATGCTCTTTAGTTAATAGTGAAAATTGTATTGGTTTCGTCCACTGTGTAAATTCATTTGAGCCGATAATAACTGGGTTTCCCAGAAATGAACTCTTGCTAGTAGGACGACATAGAGCATGTAGTTTAACTTCGATTCTAAATGGAAATTCAGAAGAGTGATCTCATCCATGAAACACAGTCTGTTTTAACGCAAGAAGCATGCTCTTCTTTCCAGCATCTACAATACAGCAAGAAACATGACCATGGCCAGAAAAAAAGAACACTGTTTCCTACTCATACGGATCATATCTAGTTCAATTCTGATTATGAAACTGATAAACCACAGCATGAATTACATAGATGCTCTTTAGTTAATAGTGAAAAACGTGTTGGGTTTGTGAACTGTGTAAATTCATATGAGCCGAAAATTCACTGCCTTTACCAGAAATGAACTCTTGCTTGTAGGAAGACACAGAGCATTTGGTTTAACTCCATTTCTGAAGAGAAATTCAGAAGAGTGTCCTCATCCATGAAACACAGTTTGTTTTAACGCAAGAAGCATGCTCTTTTTTCAAGCATCTGCAATACAGCAAGAAACATGAGCATGGCCAGAAAAAAAGAACTGTGTTTCCTACTCATACGGACCATATCTAGTTCAATTCTGCTTAAGAAACTTATACAAACCACAGCATCAATTACATAGATGCTCTTTAGTTAATAGGGAAAACGTGTTGGGTTTGTGAACAGTGTAAAATCATATGATCCGAAAATTCACTGCCTTTACCAGAAATTAACTCTTGCTTGTAGGAAGACACAGAGCATTTGGTTTAACTCCATTTCTCAAGGGAAATTCAGAAGAGTGTTCTCATCCATGAAACACAGCTTGTTTTAATGCAAGAAGCATGCTCTTTTTTCCAGCATCTGCAATACAGCAAAAACATGAGCATGGCCAGAAAAAAAGAACTGTGTTTCTGACTCAAACGGACCATACCTAGTTCAACTCTGTTTATGAAACTGATACAAACCACAGCATCTCTTACACAGACCCTCTTTAGTTAATAGTGATAAACGCGTTGGTTTGTGAACTGTGTAAATTCATTTGAGCCGAAAATTCACTGCCTTTACCAGAAATGAACTCTTGCTTGTAGGAAGACACAGAGCATTTGGTTTAACTCCATTTGTGAAGGGAAATTCAGACCTGTGTTCTCATCCATGAAACACCCTCCATTTTAACGCAAATAGCATGCTCTTCTTTCCTGCGTCTGCAATACAGCAAGGAACATAAGCATGTCCAGAAAAAATTAACTGTATTTCCTACTCATACAGACCATATCTAGTTCAACTCTGCTTATTAAACTGATACAAACCACGTCATCTGTTACATAGATGCTCTTTAGTTAATAGTGAAAATTGTATTGGTTTCGTCAACTGTGTAAATTCATTTGAGCCGAAAATAACTGGGTTTCCCAGAAATGAACTCTTGCTAGTAGGACGACATAGAGCATGTAGTTTAACTTCGATTCTAAATGGAAATTCAGAAGAGTGATCTCATCCATGAAACACAGTCTGTTTTAACGCAAGAAGCATGCTCTTCTTTCAAGCATCTGCAATACAGCAAGAAACATGAGCATGGCCAAAAAAAAAGAACTGTGTTTCCTACTCATACGGACCATATCTAGTTCAATTCTGCTTATGAAACTGATACAAACCACAGCATCACTTACATAGATGCTCTTTAGTTAATAGTGAAAAACGTGTTGGGTTTGTGAACTGTGTAAATTCATATGAGCCGAAAATACACTGCCTTTACCAGAAATGAACACTTGCTTGTAGGAAGAAACAGAGCATTTTGTTTTACTAAATTTCAGAAGGGAAATTCAGAAGAGTGATGTCATCCATGAATCACAGTCTGTTTTAACGCAAGAAGCATGCTCTTCTTTCCAGCATCTGCAATACAGCAAGAAACATGAGCATGGCCAGAAAAAAAGAACTGTGTTTCCTACTCATACGGACCATATGTAGTTCAATTCTGCTTATGAAACTGATACAAGCCACAGCATGAATAACATAGATGCTCTTTAGTTAATAGTGAAAAACGTGTTGGCTTTGTAAACAGTGTAAAATCATATGAGCCAAAAATTCACTGCCTTTACCAGAAATGAACTCTCGCTTGTAGGAAGACACAGAGCATTTGATTTAACTCCTTTTCTGAAGGGAAATTCAGAACAGTGTTCTCATCCATGAAACACACTCTGTTTTAACGCAAATAGCATGCTCTTCTTTCCAGCGTCTGCAATACAGCACGGACAATGAGCATGTCCAGAAAAAAATAACTGTGTTTCCTACTCATACAGACCATATCTAGTTCAACTCTGCTTATGAAACTGATACAAACCACATCATCTCTTACATAGATGCTCTTTAATTAATACTGAAAATCATATTGGTTTCGTGAAGTGTATAAATTCATTTGAGCCAAAAAACAACTGGGTTAACCAGAAATGAACTCTTGCTTGTAGGAAGACATAGAGCAGGGCGTTTAACTCTGATTCTAAATGGAAATTCAGAAGAGTGATCTCATCCATGAAACACAGTCTGTTTTAACGCAAGAAGCATGCTCTTATTTCAAGCATCTGCAATACAGCAAGAAACATGAGCATGGCCAGAAAAAAAGAACTGTGTTTCCTACTCATACGGACCATATCTAGTTCAATTCTGCTTATGAAACTGATACAAACCACAGCATCACTTACATAGATGCTCTTTAGTTAATAGTGAAAAATGTGTTGGGTTTGTGAACTGTGTAAATTCATATGAGCCGAAAATACACTGCCTTTACAAGAAATGAACACTTGCTTGTAGGAAGAAACAGAGCATTTTGTTTTACTAAATTTCAGAAGGGAAATTCAGAAGAGTGATGTCATCCATGAATCACAGTCTGTTTTAACGCAAGAAGCATGCTCTTCTTTCCAGCATCTGCAATAGAGCAAGAAACATGAGCATGGCCAGAAAAAAAGAACTGTGTTTCCTACTCATACGGACCATATGTAGTTCAATTCTGCTTATGAAACTGATACAAGCCACAGCATGAATAACATAGATGCTCTTTAGTTAATAGTGAAAAACGTGTTGGGTTTGTAAACAGTGTAAAATCATATGAGCCGAAAATTCACTGCCTTTACCAGAAATGAACTCTTGCTTGTAGGAAGACACAGAGCATTTGATTTAACTCCTTTCCTGAAGGGAAATTCAGACCAGTGTTCTCATCCATGAAACACACTCTGTTTTAACGCAAATAGCATGCTCTTCTTTCCAGCGTCTGCAATACAGCACGGACAATGAGCATGTCCAGAAAAAAATAACTGTGTTTCCTACTCATACAGACCATATCTAGTTCAACTCTGCTTATGAAACTGATACAAACCACATTATCTCTTACATAGATGCTCTTTAATTAATACTGAAAATCATATTGGTTTCGTGAACTGTGTAAATTCATTTGAGCCGAAAAATAACTGGGTTTACGGGAAATGAACTCTTGCTTGTAGGAAGACACAGAGCATGGAGTTTAACTCCGATTCGATAGAGAAATTTAGAAAAGTGTTCTCATCCATGAAACACAGTCTGTTTTAACTCAAGAAGCATGCTCTTTTTTCCAGCTTCTGCAATACAGCAAGAAACAAGAGCATGGCTAGAAAAAAAGAACTGTGTTTCTGACTCAATCGGAACATACCTAGTTAAACTCTGCTTATGAAACTGATACAAACCACAGCATCTCTTACATAGACGCTCTTTAGTTAATAGTGATAAACGCGTTGGGTTTGTGAACTGTGTAAATTCATTTGAGCCGAAAATTCATTGCTTTTACCAAAAATGATCTCTTGCTTGTAGGAAGACACAGAGCATTTGGTTTAACTCCATTTCTGAAGGGAAATTCAGAAGAGTGATGTCATCCATGAATCACAGTCTGTTTTAACGCAAGAAGCATGCTCTTCTTTCCAGCGTCAGCAATACAGCAAGGAACATGAGCATGTCCAGAAAGAAATAACTGTGTTTCCTACTCATACAGACCATATCTAGTTAAACTCTGCTTATGAAACTGATACAAACCACATCATCTCTTACATAGATGCTCTTTAGTTAATAGTGAAAATCGTATTGGTTTCGTGAAGTGTGTAAATTCATTTGAGCCAAAAAACAACTGGGTTAACCAGAAATGAACTCTTGCTTGTAGGAAGACATAGAGCAGGGCGTTTAACTCTGATTCTAAATGGAAATTCAGAAGAGTGATCTCATCCATGAAACACAGTCTGTTTTAACGCAAGAAGCATGCTCTTATTTCAAGCATCTGCAATACAGCAAGAAACATGAGCATGGCCAGAAAAAAAGAACTGTGTTTCCTACTCATACGGACCATATCTAGTTCAATTCTGCTTATGAAACTGATACAAACCACAGCATCACTTACATAGATGCTCTTTAGTTAATAGTGAAAAACGTGTTGGGTTTCTGAACTGTGTAAATTCATATGAGCCGAAAATACACTGCCTTTACAAGAAATGAACACTTGCTTGTAGGAAGAAACAGAGCATTTTGTTTTACTAAATTTCAGAAGGGAAATTCAGAAGAGTGATGTCATCCATGAATCACAGTCTGTTTTAACGCAAGAAGCATGCTCTTCTTTCCAGCATCTGCAATAGAGCAAGAAACATGAGCATGGCCAGAAAAAAAGAACTGTGTTTCCTACTCATACGGACCATATGTAGTTCAATTCTGTTTATGAAACTGATACAAGCCACAGCATGAATAACATAGATGCTCTTTAGTTAATAGTGAAAAACGTGTTGGGTTTGTAAACAGTGTAAAATCATATGAGCCGAAAATTCACTGCCTTTACCAGAAATGAACTCTTGCTTGTAGGAAGACACACAGCATTTGATTTAACTCCTTTCCTGAAGGGAAATTCAGACCAGTGTTCTCATCCATGAAACACACTCTGTTTTAACGCAAATAGCATGCTCTTCTTTCCAGCGTCTGCAATACAGCACGGACAATGAGCATGTCCAGAAAAAAATAACTGTGTTTCCTACTCATACAGACCATATCTAGTTCAACTCTGCTTATGAAACTGATACAAACCACATTATCTCTTACATAGATGCTCTTTAATTAATACTGAAAATCATATTGGTTTCGTGAAGTGTGTAAATTCATTTGAGCCAAAAAACAACTGGGTTAACCAGAAATGAACTCTTGCTTGTAGGAAGACATAGAGCAGGGCGTTTAACTCTGATTCTAAATGGAAATTCAGAAATGTGTTCTCATCCATGAAACACAGTTTGTTTTAATGCAAGAAGCATGCTCTTTTTTCCAGCATCTGCAATACAGCAAAAACATGAGCATGGCCAGAAAAAAAGAACTGTGTTTCTGACTCAAACGGCCCATACCTAGTTCAACTCTGTTTATGAAATTGATACAAAACACAGCATCTCTTACACAGACCCTCTTTAGTTAATAGTGATAAACGCGTTGGATTTGTGAACTGTGTAAATTCATTTGAGCCGAAAATTCACTGCTTTTACCAAAAATGAACTCTTGCTTGTAGGAAGACACAGAGCATTTGGTTTAACTCCATTTGTGAAGGGAATTTCAGACCAGTGTTCTCATCCATGAAACACACTCTGTTTTAACGCAAATAGGATGCTCTTCTTTCCAGGGTCTGCAATACAGTAAGGAACATGAGCATGGCCAGAAGAAAAGAACTGTGTTTCCTACTCATACGGACCATATCTAGTTCAACTCTGCTTATGAAACTGATACAAACCACATCATCTCTTACATAGATGCTCTTTAGTTAATAGTGAAAATCGTATTGGTTTCGTGAACTGTGTATATTCATTTGAGCCGAAAAACAACTGGGTTTACCAGAAATGAACTCTTGCTTGTAAGAAGACATAGAGCATGGAGTTTAACTCTGATTCTAAATGGAAATTCAGAAGAGTGATCTCATCCATGAAACACAGTCTGTTTTAACGCAAGAAGCATGCTCTTCTTTCAAGCATCTGCAATACAGCAAGAAACATGAGCATGGCCAGAAAAAATGAACTGTGTTTCCTACTCATACGGACCATATGTAGTTCAATTCTGCTTATGAAACTGATACAAACCACAGCATGAATTACATAGATACTCTTTAGTTAATAGTGAAAAACGTGTTGGGTTTGTAAACAGTGTAAAATCATATGAGCCGAAAATTCACTGCCTTTACCAGAAATGAACTCTCGCTTGTAGGAAGACACAGAGCATTTGTTTTAACTCCATTTCTGAAGGGAAATTCAGACCAGTGTTCTCATCCATGAAACACACTCTGTTTTAACGCAAATAGCATGCTCTTCTTTCCAGCGTCTGCAATACAGCAAGGAACATGAGCATGTCCAGAAAAAAAGAACTGTGTTTCCTACTCATACGGACCATATCTAGTTCAACTCTGCTTATGAAACTGATACAAACCACATCATCTGTTACATAGATGCTCTTTAGTTAATAGTGAAAATCGTATTGTTTCATGAACTGTGTAAATTCAATTAAGCCAAAACATAACTGGGTTTACGGGAAATGAACTCTTGCTTGTAGGAAGACATAGAGCAGGGAGTTTAACTCCGATTTTATAGGGTAATTCAGAAAAGTGCTCTCATCCATGAAACACAGTCTGTTTTAACGCAAGAAGCATGCTCTTTTCTGCAGCTTCTCCAATACAGCAAGAAACATAAGAATGGCTAGAAAAAAAGTTCTGTTTTTCTGACTCAATTGGACCATACCTAGTTTAACTCTGCTTATGAAACTGATACAAACCACAGCATCTCTTACATAGATGCTCTTTAGTTAATAGTGATAAACGCGTTGGGTTTGTGAACTGTGTAAATTCATTTGAGCCAAAAATTCACTGCTTTTACCAAAAATGAACTCTTGCTTGTAGGAAGACACAGAGCATTTGGTTTAACTCCATTTCTGAAGAGAAATTCAGAAGAGTGTCCTCATCCATGAAACACAGTTTGTTTTAACGCAAGAAGCATGCTCTTTTTTCAAGCATCTGCAATACAGCAAGAAACATGAGCATGGCCAGAAAAAAAGAACTGTGTTTCCTACTCATACGGACCATATCTAGTTCAATTCTGCTTAAGAAACTTATACAAACCACAGCATCAATTACATAGATGCTCTTTAGTTAATAGGGAAAACGTGTTGGGTTTGTGAACAGTGTAAAATCATATGATCCGAAAATTCACTGCCTTTACCAGAAATTAACTCTTGCTTGTAGGAAGACACAGAGCATTTGGTTTAACTCCATTTCTCAAGGGAAATTCAGAAGAGTGTTCTCATCCATGAAACACAGCTTGTTTTAATGCAAGAAGCATGCTCTTTTTTCCAGCATCTGCAATACAGCAAAAACATGAGCATGGCCAGAAAAAAAGAACTGTGTTTCTGACTCAAACGGACCATACCTAGTTCAACTCTGTTTATGAAACTGATACAAACCACAGCATCTCTTACACAGACCCTCTTTAGTTAATAGTGATAAACGCGTTGGTTTGTGAACTGTGTAAATTCATTTGAGCCGAAAATTCACTGCCTTTACCAGAAATGAACTCTTGCTTGTAGGAAGACACAGAGCATTTGGTTTAACTCCATTTGTGAAGGGAAATTCAGACCTGTGTTCTCATCCATGAAACACCCTCCATTTTAACGCAAATAGCATGCTCTTCTTTCCTGCGTCTGCAATACAGCAAGGAACATAAGCATGTCCAGAAAAAATTAACTGTATTTCCTACTCATACAGACCATATCTAGTTCAACTCTGCTTATTAAACTGATACAAACCACGTCATCTGTTACATAGATGCTCTTTAGTTAATAGTGAAAATTGTATTGGTTTCGTCAACTGTGTAAATTCATTTGAGCCGAAAATAACTGGGTTTCCCAGAAATGAACTCTTGCTAGTAGGACGACATAGAGCATGTAGTTTAACTTCGATTCTAAATGGAAATTCAGAAGAGTGATCTCATCCATGAAACACAGTCTGTTTTAACGCAAGAAGCATGCTCTTCTTTCAAGCATCTGCAATACAGCAAGAAACATGAGCATGGCCAAAAAAAAAGAACTGTGTTTCCTACTCATACGGACCATATCTAGTTCAATTCTGCTTATGAAACTGATACAAACCACAGCATCACTTACATAGATGCTCTTTAGTTAATAGTGAAAAACGTGTTGGGTTTGTGAACTGTGTAAATTCATATGAGCCGAAAATACACTGCCTTTACCAGAAATGAACACTTGCTTGTAGGAAGAAACAGAGCATTTTGTTTTACTAAATTTCAGAAGGGAAATTCAGAAGAGTGATGTCATCCATGAATCACAGTCTGTTTTAACGCAAGAAGCATGCTCTTCTTTCCAGCATCTGCAATACAGCAAGAAACATGAGCATGGCCAGAAAAAAAGAACTGTGTTTCCTACTCATACGGACCATATGTAGTTCAATTCTGCTTATGAAACTGATACAAGCCACAGCATGAATAACATAGATGCTCTTTAGTTAATAGTGAAAAACGTGTTGGCTTTGTAAACAGTGTAAAATCATATGAGCCAAAAATTCACTGCCTTTACCAGAAATGAACTCTTGCTTGTAGGAAGACACAGAACATTTGATTTAACTCCTTTTCTGAAGGGAAATTCAGACCAGTGTTCTCATCCATGAAACACACTCTGTTTTAACGCAAATAGCATGCTCTTCTTTCCAGCGTCTGCAATACAGCACGGACAATGAGCATGTCCAGAAAAAAATAACTGTGTTTCCTACTCATACAGACCATATCTAGTTCAACTCTGCTTATGAAACTGATACAAACCACATCATCTCTTACATAGATGCTCTTTAATTAATACTGAAAATCATATTGGTTTCGTGAACTGTGTAAATTCATTTGAGCCGAAAAATAACTGGGTTTACGGGAAATGAACTCTTGCTTGTAGGAAGACACAGAGCATGGAGTTTAACTCCGATTCTATAGGGAAATTCAGAAAAGTGTTCTCATCCATGAAACACAGTTTGTTTTAACGCAAGAAGCATGCTCTTTTTTCCAGCATCTGCAATACAGCAAGAAACATGAGCATGGCCAGAAAAAAAGAACTGTGCTTCTGACTCAAACGGACCATACCTAGTTCAACTCTGTTTATGAAACTGATACAAACCACAGCATCTCTTACACAGACCCTCTTTAGTTAATAGTGATAAACGCGTTGGTTTGTGAACTGTGTAAATTCATTTGAGCCGAAAATTCACTGCTTTTACCAAAAATGAACTCTTGCTTGTAGGAAGAGACAGAGCATTTGGTTTAACTCCATTTGTGAAGGGAAATTCAGACCTGTGTTCTCATCCATGAAACACCCTCCATTTTAACGCAAATAGCATGCTCTTCTTTCCTGCGTCTGCAATACAGCAAGGAACATAAGCATGTCCAGAAAAAATTAACTGTGTTTCCTACTCATACGGACCATATCTAGTTCAACTCTGCTTATTAAACTGATACAAACTACGTCATCTCTTACATAGATGCTCTTTAGTTAATAGTGAAAATTGTATTGGTTTCGTCCACTGTGTAAATTCATTTGAGCCGATAATAACTGGGTTTCCCAGAAATGAACTCTTGCTAGTAGGACGACATAGAGCATGTAGTTTAACTTCGATTCTAAATGGAAATTCAGAAGAGTGATCTCATCCATGAAACACAGTCTGTTTTAACGCAAGAAGCATGCTCTTCTTTCCAGCATCTACAATACAGCAAGAAACATGACCATGGCCAGAAAAAAAGAACACTGTTTCCTACTCATACGGATCATATCTAGTTCAATTCTGATTATGAAACTGATAAACCACAGCATGAATTACATAGATGCTCTTTAGTTAATAGTGAAAAACGTGTTGGGTTTGTGAACTGTGTAAATTCATATGAGCCGAAAATTCACTGCCTTTACCAGAAATGAACTCTTGCTTGTAGGAAGACACAGAGCATTTGGTTTAACTCCATTTCTGAAGAGAAATTCAGAAGAGTGTCCTCATCCATGAAACACAGTTTGTTTTAACGCAAGAAGCATGCTCTTTTTTCAAGCATCTGCAATACAGCAAGAAACATGAGCATGGCCAGAAAAAAAGAACTGTGTTTCCTACTCATACGGACCATATCTAGTTCAATTCTGCTTAAGAAACTTATACAAACCACAGCATCAATTACATAGATGCTCTTTAGTTAATAGGGAAAACGTGTTGGGTTTGTGAACAGTGTAAAATCATATGATCCGAAAATTCACTGCCTTTACCAGAAATTAACTCTTGCTTGTAGGAAGACACAGAGCATTTGGTTTAACTCCATTTCTCAAGGGAAATTCAGAAGAGTGTTCTCATCCATGAAACACAGCTTGTTTTAATGCAAGAAGCATGCTCTTTTTTCCAGCATCTGCAATACAGCAAAAACATGAGCATGGCCAGAAAAAAAGAACTGTGTTTCTGACTCAAACGGACCATACCTAGTTCAACTCTGTTTATGAAACTGATACAAACCACAGCATCTCTTACACAGACCCTCTTTAGTTAATAGTGATAAACGCGTTGGTTTGTGAACTGTGTAAATTCATTTGAGCCGAAAATTCACTGCCTTTACCAGAAATGAACTCTTGCTTGTAGGAAGACACAGAGCATTTGGTTTAACTCCATTTGTGAAGGGAAATTCAGACCTGTGTTCTCATCCATGAAACACCCTCCATTTTAACGCAAATAGCATGCTCTTCTTTCCTGCGTCTGCAATACAGCAAGGAACATAAGCATGTCCAGAAAAAATTAACTGTATTTCCTACTCATACAGACCATATCTAGTTCAACTCTGCTTATTAAACTGATACAAACCACGTCATCTGTTACATAGATGCTCTTTAGTTAATAGTGAAAATTGTATTGGTTTCGTCAACTGTGTAAATTCATTTGAGCCGAAAATAACTGGGTTTCCCAGAAATGAACTCTTGCTAGTAGGACGACATAGAGCATGTAGTTTAACTTCGATTCTAAATGGAAATTCAGAAGAGTGATCTCATCCATGAAACACAGTCTGTTTTAACGCAAGAAGCATGCTCTTCTTTCAAGCATCTGCAATACAGCAAGAAACATGAGCATGGCCAAAAAAAAAGAACTGTGTTTCCTACTCATACGGACCATATCTAGTTCAATTCTGCTTATGAAACTGATACAAACCACAGCATCACTTACATAGATGCTCTTTAGTTAATAGTGAAAAACGTGTTGGGTTTGTGAACTGTGTAAATTCATATGAGCCGAAAATACACTGCCTTTACCAGAAATGAACACTTGCTTGTAGGAAGAAACAGAGCATTTTGTTTTACTAAATTTCAGAAGGGAAATTCAGAAGAGTGATGTCATCCATGAATCACAGTCTGTTTTAACGCAAGAAGCATGCTCTTCTTTCCAGCATCTGCAATACAGCAAGAAACATGAGCATGGCCAGAAAAAAAGAACTGTGTTTCCTACTCATACGGACCATATGTAGTTCAATTCTGCTTATGAAACTGATACAAGCCACAGCATGAATAACATAGATGCTCTTTAGTTAATAGTGAAAAACGTGTTGGCTTTGTAAACAGTGTAAAATCATATGAGCCAAAAATTCACTGCCTTTACCAGAAATGAACTCTCGCTTGTAGGAAGACACAGAGCATTTGATTTAACTCCTTTTCTGAAGGGAAATTCAGAACAGTGTTCTCATCCATGAAACACACTCTGTTTTAACGCAAATAGCATGCTCTTCTTTCCAGCGTCTGCAATACAGCACGGACAATGAGCATGTCCAGAAAAAAATAACTGTGTTTCCTACTCATACAGACCATATCTAGTTCAACTCTGCTTATGAAACTGATACAAACCACATCATCTCTTACATAGATGCTCTTTAATTAATACTGAAAATCATATTGGTTTCGTGAACTGTGTAAATTCATTTGAGCCGAAAAATAACTGGGTTTACGGGAAATGAACTCTTGCTTGTAGGAAGACACAGAGCATGGAGTTTAACTCCGATTCTATAGGGAAATTCAGAAAAGTGTTCTCATCCATGAAACACAGTTTGTTTTAACGCAAGAAGCATGCTCTTTTTTCCAGCATCTGCAATACAGCAAGAAACATGAGCATGGCCAGAAAAAAAGAACTGTGCTTCTGACTCAAACGGACCATACCTAGTTCAACTCTGTTTATGAAACTGATACAAACCACAGCATCTCTTACACAGACCCTCTTTAGTTAATAGTGATAAACGCGTTGGTTTGTGAACTGTGTAAATTCATTTGAGCCGAAAATTCACTGCTTTTACCAAAAATGAACTCTTGCTTGTAGGAAGACACAGAGCATTTGGTTTAACTCCATTTGTGAAGGGAAATTCAGACCTGTGTTCTCATCCATGAAACACCCTCCATTTTAACGCAAATAGCATGCTCTTCTTTCCTGCGTCTGCAATACAGCAAGGAACATAAGCATGTCCAGAAAAAATTAACTGTGTTTCCTACTCATACGGACCATATCTAGTTCAACTCTGCTTATTAAACTGATACAAACTACGTCATCTCTTACATAGATGCTCTTTAGTTAATAGTGAAAATTGTATTGGTTTCGTCCACTGTGTAAATTCATTTGAGCCGATAATAACTGGGTTTCCCAGAAATGAACTCTTGCTAGTAGGACGACATAGAGCATGTAGTTTAACTTCGATTCTAAATGGAAATTCAGAAGAGTGATCTCATCCATGAAACACAGTCTGTTTTAACGCAAGAAGCATGCTCTTCTTTCCAGCATCTACAATACAGCAAGAAACATGACCATGGCCAGAAAAAAAGAACACTGTTTCCTACTCATACGGATCATATCTAGTTCAATTCTGATTATGAAACTGATAAACCACAGCATGAATTACATAGATGCTCTTTAGTTAATAGTGAAAAACGTGTTGGGTTTGTGAACTGTGTAAATTCATATGAGCCGAAAATTCACTGCCTTTACCAGAAATGAACTCTTGCTTGTAGGAAGACACAGAGCATTTGGTTTAACTCCATTTCTGAAGAGAAATTCAGAAGAGTGTCCTCATCCATGAAACACAGTTTGTTTTAACGCAAGAAGCATGCTCTTTTTTCAAGCATCTGCAATACAGCAAGAAACATGAGCATGGCCAGAAAAAAAGAACTGTGTTTCCTACTCATACGGACCATATCTAGTTCAATTCTGCTTAAGAAACTTATACAAACCACAGCATCAATTACATAGATGCTCTTTAGTTAATAGGGAAAACGTGTTGGGTTTGTGAACAGTGTAAAATCATATGATCCGAAAATTCACTGCCTTTACCAGAAATTAACTCTTGCTTGTAGGAAGACACAGAGCATTTGGTTTAACTCCATTTCTCAAGGGAAATTCAGAAGAGTGTTCTCATCCATGAAACACAGCTTGTTTTAATGCAAGAAGCATGCTCTTTTTTCCAGCATCTGCAATACAGCAAAAACATGAGCATGGCCAGAAAAAAAGAACTGTGTTTCTGACTCAAACGGACCATACCTAGTTCAACTCTGTTTATGAAACTGATACAAACCACAGCATCTCTTACACAGACCCTCTTTAGTTAATAGTGATAAACGCGTTGGTTTGTGAACTGTGTAAATTCATTTGAGCCGAAAATTCACTGCCTTTACCAGAAATGAACTCTTGCTTGTAGGAAGACACAGAGCATTTGGTTTAACTCCATTTGTGAAGGGAAATTCAGACCTGTGTTCTCATCCATGAAACACCCTCCATTTTAACGCAAATAGCATGCTCTTCTTTCCTGCGTCTGCAATACAGCAAGGAACATAAGCATGTCCAGAAAAAATTAACTGTATTTCCTACTCATACAGACCATATCTAGTTCAACTCTGCTTATTAAACTGATACAAACCACGTCATCTGTTACATAGATGCTCTTTAGTTAATAGTGAAAATTGTATTGGTTTCGTCAACTGTGTAAATTCATTTGAGCCGAAAATAACTGGGTTTCCCAGAAATGAACTCTTGCTAGTAGGACGACATAGAGCATGTAGTTTAACTTCGATTCTAAATGGAAATTCAGAAGAGTGATCTCATCCATGAAACACAGTCTGTTTTAACGCAAGAAGCATGCTCTTCTTTCAAGCATCTGCAATACAGCAAGAAACATGAGCATGGCCAAAAAAAAAGAACTGTGTTTCCTACTCATACGGACCATATCTAGTTCAATTCTGCTTATGAAACTGATACAAACCACAGCATCACTTACATAGATGCTCTTTAGTTAATAGTGAAAAACGTGTTGGGTTTGTGAACTGTGTAAATTCATATGAGCCGAAAATACACTGCCTTTACCAGAAATGAACACTTGCTTGTAGGAAGAAACAGAGCATTTTGTTTTACTAAATTTCAGAAGGGAAATTCAGAAGAGTGATGTCATCCATGAATCACAGTCTGTTTTAACGCAAGAAGCATGCTCTTCTTTCCAGCATCTGCAATACAGCAAGAAACATGAGCATGGCCAGAAAAAAAGAACTGTGTTTCCTACTCATACGGACCATATGTAGTTCAATTCTGCTTATGAAACTGATACAAGCCACAGCATGAATAACATAGATGCTCTTTAGTTAATAGTGAAAAACGTGTTGGCTTTGTAAACAGTGTAAAATCATATGAGCCAAAAATTCACTGCCTTTACCAGAAATGAACTCTCGCTTGTAGGAAGACACAGAGCATTTGATTTAACTCCTTTTCTGAAGGGAAATTCAGAACAGTGTTCTCATCCATGAAACACACTCTGTTTTAACGCAAATAGCATGCTCTTCTTTCCAGCGTCTGCAATACAGCACGGACAATGAGCATGTCCAGAAAAAAATAACTGTGTTTCCTACTCATACAGACCATATCTAGTTCAACTCTGCTTATGAAACTGATACAAACCACATCATCTCTTACATAGATGCTCTTTAATTAATACTGAAAATCATATTGGTTTCGTGAACTGTGTAAATTCATTTGAGCCGAAAAATAACTGGGTTTACGGGAAATGAACTCTTGCTTGTAGGAAGACACAGAGCATGGAGTTTAACTCCGATTCTATAGGGAAATTCAGAAAAGTGTTCTCATCCATGAAACACAGTTTGTTTTAACGCAAGAAGCATGCTCTTTTTTCCAGCATCTGCAATACAGCAAGAAACATGAGCATGGCCAGAAAAAAAGAACTGTGCTTCTGACTCAAACGGACCATACCTAGTTCAACTCTGTTTATGAAACTGATACAAACCACAGCATCTCTTACACAGACCCTCTTTAGTTAATAGTGATAAACGCGTTGGTTTGTGAACTGTGTAAATTCATTTGAGCCGAAAATTCACTGCTTTTACCAAAAATGAACTCTTGCTTGTAGGAAGACACAGAGCATTTGGTTTAACTCCATTTGTGAAGGGAAATTCAGACCTGTGTTCTCATCCATGAAACACCCTCCATTTTAACGCAAATAGCATGCTCTTCTTTCCTGCGTATGCAATACAGCAAGGAACATAAGCATGTCCAGAAAAAATTAACTGTGTTTCCTACTCATACGGACCATATCTAGTTCAACTCTGCTTATTAAACTGATACAAACTACGTCATCTGTTACATAGATGCTCTTTAGTTAATAGTGAAAATTGTATTGGTTTCGTCCACTGTGTAAATTCATTTGAGCCGAAAATAACTGGGTTTCCCAGAAATGAACTCTTGCTAGTAGGATGACATAGAGCATGTAGTTTAACTTCGATTCTAAATGGAAATTCAGAAGAGTGATCTCATCCATGAAACACAGTCTGTTTTAACGCAAGAAGCATGCTCTTCTTTCCAGCATCTACAATACAGCAAGAAACATGACCATGGCCAGAAAAAAAGAACACTGTTTCCTACTCATACGGATCATATCTAGTTCAATTCTGATTATGAAACTGGTAAACCACAGCATGAATTACATAGATGCTCTTTAGTTAATAGTGAAAAACGTGTTGGGTTTGTGAACTGTGTAAATTCATATGAGCCGAAAATTCACTGCCTTTACCAGAAATGAACTCTTGCTTGTAGGAAGACACAGAGCATTTGGTTTAACTCCATTTCTGAAGAGAAATTCAGAAGAGTGTCCTCATCCATGAAACACAGTTTGTTTTAACGCAAGAAGCATGCTCTTTTTTCCAGCATCTGCAATACAGCAAGAAACATGAGCATGGCCAGAAAAAAAGAACTGTGTTTCCTACTCATACGGACCATATCTAGTTAAATTCTGCTTAAGAAACTTATACAAACCACATCATCAATTACATAGATGCTCTTTAGTTAATAGGGAAAACGTGTTGGGTTTGTGGACAGTGTAAAATCATATGAGCCGAAAATTCACTGCCTTTACCAGAAATTAACTCTTGCTTGTAGGAAGACACAGAGCATTTGGTTTAACTCCATTTCTCAAGGGAAATTCAGAAGAGTGTTCTCATCCCTGAAACACAGTTTGTTTTAACGCAAGAAGCATGCTCTTCTTTCCAGCATCTGCAATACAGCAAGAAACATGAGCATGGCCAGAAAAAAAGAACTATGTTTCCTACTCATACGGACCATATCTAGTTCAATTCTGCTTAAGAAACTTATACAAACCACAGCATCAATTACATAGATGCTCTTTAGTTAAAAGGGAAAACGTGTTGGGTTTGTGAACAGTGCAAAATCATATGAGCCGAAAATTAACTGCCTTTACCAGAAATTTACTCTTGCTTGTAGGAAGACACAGAGCATTTGGTTTAACTCCATTTCTCAAGGGAAATTCAGAAGAGTGTTCTCATCCATGAAACACAGCTTGTTTTAATGCAAGAAGCATGCTCTTTTTTCCAGCATCTGCAATACAGCAAAAACATGAGCATGGCCAGAAAAAAAGAACTGTGTTTCTGACTCAAACGGACCATACCTAGTTCAACTCTGTTTATGAAACTGATACAAACCACAGCATCTCTTACACAGACCCTCTTTAGTTAATAGTGATAAACGCGTTGGTTTGTGAACTGTGTAAATTCATTTGAGCCGAAAATTCACTGCCTTTACCAGAAATGAACTCTTGCTTGTAGGAAGACACAGAGCATTTGGTTTAACTCCATTTGTGAAGGGAAATTCAGACCTGTGTTCTCATCCATGAAACACCCTCCATTTTAACGCAAATAGCATGCTCTTCTTTCCTGCGTCTGCAATACAGCAAGGAACATAAGCATGTCCAGAAAAAATTAACTGTATTTCCTACTCATACAGACCATATCTAGTTCAACTCTGCTTATTAAACTGATACAAACCACGTCATCTGTTACATAGATGCTCTTTAGTTAATAGTGAAAATTGTATTGGTTTCGTCAACTGTGTAAATTCATTTGAGCCGAAAATAACTGGGTTTCCCAGAAATGAACTCTTGCTAGTAGGACGACATAGAGCATGTAGTTTAACTTCGATTCTAAATGGAAATTCAGAAGAGTGATCTCATCCATGAAACACAGTCTGTTTTAACGCAAGAAGCATGCTCTTCTTTCAAGCATCTGCAATACAGCAAGAAACATGAGCATGGCCAAAAAAAAAGAACTGTGTTTCCTACTCATACGGACCATATCTAGTTCAATTCTGCTTATGAAACTGATACAAACCACAGCATCACTTACATAGATGCTCTTTAGTTAATAGTGAAAAACGTGTTGGGTTTGTGAACTGTGTAAATTCATATGAGCCGAAAATACACTGCCTTTACCAGAAATGAACACTTGCTTGTAGGAAGAAACAGAGCATTTTGTTTTACTAAATTTCAGAAGGGAAATTCAGAAGAGTGATGTCATCCATGAATCACAGTCTGTTTTAACGCAAGAAGCATGCTCTTCTTTCCAGCATCTGCAATACAGCAAGAAACATGAGCATGGCCAGAAAAAAAGAACTGTGTTTCCTACTCATACGGACCATATGTAGTTCAATTCTGCTTATGAAACTGATACAAGCCACAGCATGAATAACATAGATGCTCTTTAGTTAATAGTGAAAAACGTGTTGGCTTTGTAAACAGTGTAAAATCATATGAGCCAAAAATTCACTGCCTTTACCAGAAATGAACTCTCGCTTGTAGGAAGACACAGAGCATTTGATTTAACTCCTTTTCTGAAGGGAAATTCAGAACAGTGTTCTCATCCATGAAACACACTCTGTTTTAACGCAAATAGCATGCTCTTCTTTCCAGCGTCTGCAATACAGCACGGACAATGAGCATGTCCAGAAAAAAATAACTGTGTTTCCTACTCATACAGACCATATCTAGTTCAACTCTGCTTATGAAACTGATACAAACCACATCATCTCTTACATAGATGCTCTTTAATTAATACTGAAAATCATATTGGTTTCGTGAACTGTGTAAATTCATTTGAGCCGAAAAATAACTGGGTTTACGGGAAATGAACTCTTGCTTGTAGGAAGACACAGAGCATGGAGTTTAACTCCGATTCTATAGGGAAATTCAGAAAAGTGTTCTCATCCATGAAACACAGTTTGTTTTAACGCAAGAAGCATGCTCTTTTTTCCAGCATCTGCAATACAGCAAGAAACATGAGCATGGCCAGAAAAAAAGAACTGTGCTTCTGACTCAAACGGACCATACCTAGTTCAACTCTGTTTATGAAACTGATACAAACCACAGCATCTCTTACACAGACCCTCTTTAGTTAATAGTGATAAACGCGTTGGTTTGTGAACTGTGTAAATTCATTTGAGCCGAAAATTCACTGCTTTTACCAAAAATGAACTCTTGCTTGTAGGAAGACACAGAGCATTTGGTTTAACTCCATTTGTGAAGGGAAATTCAGACCTGTGTTCTCATCCATGAAACACCCTCCATTTTAACGCAAATAGCATGCTCTTCTTTCCTGCGTATGCAATACAGCAAGGAACATAAGCATGTCCAGAAAAAATTAACTGTGTTTCCTACTCATACGGACCATATCTAGTTCAACTCTGCTTATTAAACTGATACAAACTACGTCATCTGTTACATAGATGCTCTTTAGTTAATAGTGAAAATTGTATTGGTTTCGTCCACTGTGTAAATTCATTTGAGCCGAAAATAACTGGGTTTCCCAGAAATGAACTCTTCCTAGTAGGATGACATAGAGCATGTAGTTTAACTTCGATTCTAAATGGAAATTCAGAAGAGTGATCTCATCCATGAAACACAGTCTGTTTTAACGCAAGAAGCATGCTCTTCTTTCCAGCATCTACAATACAGCAAGAAACATGACCATGGCCAGAAAAAAAGAACACTGTTTCCTACTCATACGGATCATATCTAGTTCAATTCTGATTATGAAACTGGTAAACCACAGCATGAATTACATAGATGCTCTTTAGTTAATAGTGAAAAACGTGTTGGGTTTGTGAACTGTGTAAATTCATATGAGCCGAAAATTCACTGCCTTTACCAGAAATGAACTCTTGCTTGTAGGAAGACACAGAGCATTTGGTTTAACTCCATTTCTGAAGAGAAATTCAGAAGAGTGTCCTCATCCATGAAACACAGTTTGTTTTAACGCAAGAAGCATGCTCTTTTTTCCAGCATCTGCAATACAGCAAGAAACATGAGCATGGCCAGAAAAAAAGAACTGTGTTTCCTACTCATACGGACCATATCTAGTTAAATTCTGCTTAAGAAACTTATACAAACCACATCATCAATTACATAGATGCTCTTTAGTTAATAGGGAAAACGTGTTGGGTTTGTGGACAGTGTAAAATCATATGAGCCGAAAATTCACTGCCTTTACCAGAAATTAACTCTTGCTTGTAGGAAGACACAGAGCATTTGGTTTAACTCCATTTCTCAAGGGAAATTCAGAAGAGTGTTCTCATCCCTGAAACACAGTTTGTTTTAACGCAAGAAGCATGCTCTTCTTTCCAGCATCTGCAATACAGCAAGAAACATGAGCATGGCCAGAAAAAAAGAACTATGTTTCCTACTCATACGGACCATATCTAGTTCAATTCTGCTTAAGAAACTTATACAAACCACAGCATCAATTACATAGATGCTCTTTAGTTAAAAGGGAAAACGTGTTGGGTTTGTGAACAGTGCAAAATCATATGAGCCGAAAATTAACTGCCTTTACCAGAAATTTACTCTTGCTTGTAGGAAGACACAGAGCATTTGGTTTAACTCCATTTCTCAAGGGAAATTCAGAAGAGTGTTCTCATCCCTGAAACACAGTTTGTTTTAACGCAAGAAGCATGCTCTTTTTTCCAGCATCTGCAATAAAGCAAAAACATGAGCATGGCCAGAAAAAAAGAACTGTGTTTCTGACTCAAACGGACCATACCTAGTTCAACTCTGTTTATGAAATTGATACAAAACACAGCATCTCTTACACAGACCCTCTTTAGTTAATAGTGATAAACGCGTTGGATTTGTGAACTGTGTAAATTCATTTGAGCCGAAAATTCACTGCTTTTACCAAAAATGAACTCTTGCTTGTAGGAAGACACAGAGCATTTGGTTTAACTCCATTTGTGAAGGGAATTTCAGACCAGTGTTCTCATCCATGAAACACACTCTGTTTTAACGCAAATAGGATGCTCTTCTTTCCAGGGTCTGCAATACAGTAAGGAACATGAGCATGGCCAGAAGAAAAGAACTGTGTTTCCTACTCATACGGACCATATCTAGTTCAACTCTGCTTATGAAACTGATACAAACCACATCATCTCTTACATAGATGCTCTTTAGTTAATAGTGAAAATCGTATTGGTTTCGTGAACTGTGTATATTCATTTGAGCCGAAAAACAACTGGGTTTACCAGAAATGAACTCTTGCTTGTAAGAAGACATAGAGCATGGAGTTTAACTCTGATTCTAAATGGAAATTCAGAAGAGTGATCTCATCCATGAAACACAGTCTGTTTTAACGCAAGAAGCATGCTCTTCTTTCAAGCATCTGCAATACAGCAAGAAACATGAGCATGGCCAGAAAAAATGAACTGTGTTTCCTACTCATACGGACCATATGTAGTTCAATTCTGCTTATGAAACTGATACAAACCACAGCATGAATTACATAGATACTCTTTAGTTAATAGTGAAAAACGTGTTGGGTTTGTAAACAGTGTAAAATCATATGAGCCGAAAATTCACTGCCTTTACCAGAAATGAACTCTCGCTTGTAGGAAGACACAGAGCATTTGTTTTAACTCCATTTCTGAAGGGAAATTCAGACCAGTGTTCTCATCCATGTAACACACTCTGTTTTAACGCAAATAGCATGCTCTTCTTTCCAGCGTCTGCAATACAGCAAGGAACATGAGCATGTCCAGGAAAAAAGAACTGTGTTTCCTACTCATACGGACCATATCTAGTTCAACTCTGCTTATGAAACTGATACAAACCACATCATCTGTTACATAGATGCTCTTTAGTTAATAGTGAAAATCGTATTGTTTCCTGAACTGTGTAAATTCAATTAAGCCAAAACATAACTGGGTTTACGGGAAATGAACTCTTGCTTGTAGGAAGACATAGAGCAGGGAGTTTAACTCCGATTTTATAGGGTAATTCAGAAAAGTGCTCTCATCCATGAAACACAGTCAGTTTTAACGCAAGAAGCATGCTCTTTTCTGCAGCTTCTCCAATACAGCAAGAAACATAAGAATGGCTAGAAAAAAAGTTCTGTGTTTCTGACTCAATTGGACCATACCTAGTTTAACTCTGCTTATGAAACTGATACAAACCACAGCATCTCTTACATAGATGCTCTTTAGTTAATAGTGATAAACGCGTTGGGTTTGCGAACTGTGTAAATTCATTTGAGCCGAAAATTCACTGCTTTTACCAAAAATGAACTCTTGCTTGTAGGAAGACACAGAGCATTTGTTTTAACTCCATTTCTGAAGGGAAATTCAGACCAGTGTTCTCATCCATTAAACACACTCTGTTTTAACGCAAATAGCATGCTCTTCTTTCCAGTGTCTGCAATACAGCAAGGAAAATGAGCATGTCCAGAAAAAAAGAACTGTGTTTCCTACTCATACGGACCATATCTAGTTCAACTCTGCTTATGAAACTGATACAAACCACATCATCTATTACATAGATGCTCTTTAGTTAATATTGAAAATCATATTGGTTTCATGAACTGTGTAAATTCATTTGAGCCGAAAAACAACTGGGTTAACCAGAAATGAACTCTTGCTTGTAGGAAGACAGAGAGCCTGGAGTTTAACTCTGATTCTAAATGGAAATTCAGAAGAGTGATCTCATCCATGAAACACAGTCTGTTTTAACGCAAGATGCATGCTCTTCTTTCAAGCATCTGCAATACAGCAAGAAACATGAGCATGGCCAGAAAAAAAGAACTGTGTTTCCTACTCATACGGACCATATCTAGTTCAATTCTGCTTATGAAACTGAAACAAACCACAGCATGAATAACATAGATGCTCTTTAGTTAATAGTGAAAAACGTGTTGGGTGTGTGAACTGTGTAAATTCATATGAGCCGAAAATACACTGCCTTTACCAGAAATGAACACTTGCTTGTAGGAAGAAACAGAGCATTTGGTTTAACTAAATTTCAGAAGGGAAATTCAGAAGAGTGATCTCATCCATGAAACACAGTCTGTTTTAACGCAAGAAGCATGCTCTTCTTTCAAGCATCTGCAATACAGCAAGAAACATGAGCATGGCCAGAAAAAAAGAATTGTGTTTCCTACTCATACGGACCATATGTAGTTCAATTCTGCTTATGAAACTGATACAAACCACAGCATCAATTACACAGACCCTCTTTAGTTAGTAGTGATAAACGCGTTGGATTTGTGAACTGTGTAAATTCATTTGAGCCGAAAATTCACTGCTTTTACCAAAAATGAACTCTTGCTTGTAGGAAGACACAGAGCATTTGGTTTAACTCCATTTGTGAAGGGAATTTCAGACCAGTGTTCTCATCCATGAAACACACTCTGTTTTAACGCAAATAGCATGCTCTTCTTTCCAGGTTCTGCAATACAGTAAGGAACATGAGCATGGCCAGAAGAAAAGAACTGTGTTTCCTACTCATACGGACCATATCTAGTTCAACTCTGCTTATCAAACTGATACAAACCACATCATCACTTACATAGATGCTCTTTAGTTAATAGTGAAAATCGTATTGGTTTCCTGAACTGTGTATATTCATTTGAGCCGAAAAAAAACTGGGTTTACCAGAAATGAACTCTTGCTTGTAAGAAGACATAGAGCATGGAGTTTAACTCTGATTCTAAATGGAAATTCAGAAGAGTGATCTCATCCATGAAACACAGTCTGTTTTAACGCAAGAAGCATGCTCTTTTTTCCAGCATCTGCAATACATCAAGAAACATGAGCATGGCCAGAAAAAAAGAACTGTGCTTCTGACTCAAACGGACCATACCTAGTTCAACTCTGTTTATGAAACTGATACAAACCACAGCATCTCTTACACAGACCCTCTTTAGTTAATAGTGATAAACGCGTTGGTTTGTGAACTGTGTAAATTCATTTGAGCCGAAAATTCACTGCTTTTACCAAAAATGAACTCTTGCTTGTAGGAAGACACAGAGCATTTGGTTTAACTCCATTTGTGAAGGGAAATTCAGACCTGTGTTCTCATCCATGAAACACCCTCCATTTTAACGCAAATAGCATGCTCTTCTTTCCTGCGTCTGCAATACAGCAAGGAACATATGCATGTCCAGAAAAAATTAACTGTGTTTCCTACTCATACGGACCATATCTAGTTCAACTCTGCTTATTAAACTGATACAAACCACGTCATCTGTTACATAGATGCTCTTTAGTTAATAGTGAAAATTGTATTGGTTTCGTCAACTGTGTAAATTCATTTGAGCCGAAAATAACTGGGTTTCCCAGAAATGAACTCTTGCTAGTAGGACGACATAGAGCATGTAGTTTAACTTCGATTCTAAATGGAAATTCAGAAGAGTGATCTCATCCATGAAACACAGTCTGTTTTAACGCAAGAACCATGCCCTTCTTTCAAGCATCTACAATACAGCAAGAAACATGACCATGGCCAGAAAAAAAGAACACTGTTTCCTACTCATACGGATCATATCTAGTTCAATTCTGATTATGATACTGATAAACCACAGCATGAATTACATAGATGCTCTTTAGTTAATAGTGAAAAACGTGTTGGGTTTGTGAACTGTGTAAATTCTTATGAGCCGAAAATTCACTGCCTTTACCAGAAATGAACTCTTGCTTGTAGGAAGACACAGAGCATTTGGTTTAACTCCATTTCTGAAGAGAAATTCAGAAGAGTGTCCTCATCCATGAAACACAGTTTGTTTTAACGCAAGAAGCATGCTCTTTTTTCCAGCATCTCAATACAGCAAGAAACATGAGCATGGCCAGAAAAAAAGAACTGTGTGTCCTACTCATACGGACCATATCTAGTTAAATTCTGCTTAAGAAACTTATACAAACCACATCATCAATTACATAGATGCTCTTTAGTTAATAAGGAAAACGTGTTGGGTTTGTGAACAGTGTAAAATCATATGAGCCGAAAATTCACTGCCTTTACCAGAAATTAACTCTTGCTTGTAGGAAGACACAGAGCATTTGGTTTAACTCCATTTCTCAAGGGAAATTCAGAAGAGTGTTCTCATCCCTGAAACACAGTTTGTTTTAACGCAAGAAGCATGCTCTTCTTTCCAGCATCTGCAATACAGCAAGAAACATGAGCATGGCCAGAAAAAAAGAACTATGTTTCCTACTCATACGGACCATATCTAGTTCAATTCTGCTTAAGAAACTTATACAAACCACAGCATCAATTACATAGATGCTCTTTAGTTAAAAGGGAAAACGTGTTGGGTTTGTGAACAGTGCAAAATCATATGAGCCGAAAATTCACTGCCTTTACCAGAAATTAACTCTTGCTTGTAGGAAGACACAGAGCATTTGGTTTAACTCCATTTCTCAAGGGAAATTCAGAAGAGTGTTCTCATCCCTGAAACACAGTTTGTTTTAATGCAAGAAGCATGCTCTTTTTTCCAGCATCTGCAATACAGCAAAAACATGAGCATGGCCAGAAAAAAAGAACTGTGTTTCTGACTCAAACGGCCCATACCTAGTTCAACTCTGTTTATGAAATTGATACAAAACACAGCATCTCTTACACAGACCCTCTTTAGTTAATAGTGATAAACGCGTTGGATTTGTGAACTGTGTAAATTCATTTGAGCCGAAAATTCACTGCTTTTACCAAAAATGAACTCTTGCTTGTAGGAAGACACAGAGCATTTGGTTTAACTCCATTTGTGAAGGGAATTTCAGACCAGTGTTCTCATCCATGAAACACACTCTGTTTTAACGCAAATAGGATGCTCTTCTTTCCAGGGTCTGCAATACAGTAAGGAACATGAGCATGGCCAGAAGAAAAGAACTGTGTTTCCTACTCATACGGACCATATCTAGTTCAACTCTGCTTATGAAACTGATACAAACCACATCATCTCTTACATAGATGCTCTTTAGTTAATAGTGAAAATCGTATTGGTTTCGTGAACTGTGTATATTCATTTGAGCCGAAAAAAAACTGAGTTTACCAGAAATGAACTCTTGCTTGTAAGAAGACATAGAGCATGGAGTTTAACTCTGATTCTAAATGGAAATTCAGAAGAGTGATCTCATCCATGAAACACAGTCTGTTTTAACGCAAGAAGCATGTTCTTCTTTCAAGTATCTGCAATACAGCAAGAAACATGAGCATGGCCAGAAAAAATGAACTTTGTTTCCTACTCATACGGACCATATGTAGTTCAATTCTGCTTATGAAACTGATACAAACCACAGCATGAATTACATAGATACTCTTTAGTTAATAGTGAAAACGTGTTGGGTTTGTAAACAGTGTAAAATCATATGAGCCGAAAATTCACTGCCTTTACCAGAAATGAACTCTTGCTTGTAGGAAGACACAGAGCATTTGTTTTAACTCCATTTCTGAAGGGAAATTCAGACCAGTGTTCTCATCCATTAAACTCACTCTGTTTTAACGCAAATAGCGTTCTCTTCTTTCCAGCGTCTGCAATACAGCAAGGAACATGAGCATGTCCAGAAAAAAATAACTGTGTTTCCTACTCATACGGACCATATCTAGTTCAACTCTGCTTATGAAACTGATACAAACCACATCATCTGTTACATAGATGCTCTTTAGTTAATAGTGAAAATCGTATTGGATTTCGTGAACTGTGTAATTTCATTTAGCCGAAAAATAACTGGGTTTACGGGAAATGAACTCTTACTTGTAGGAAGACACAGAGCATGGAGTTTAACTCCGATTCGATAGAGAAATTTAGAAAAGTGTTCTCATCCATGAAACACAGTCTGTTTTAACTCAAGAAGCATGCTCTTTTTTCCAGCTTCTGCAATACAGCAAGAAACAAGAGCATGGCTAGAAAAAAAGAACTGTGTTTCTGACTCAATCGGAACATACCTAGTTAAACTCTGCTTATGAAACTGATACAAACCACAGCATCTCTTACATAGACGCTCTTTAGTTAATAGTGATAAACGCGTTGGGTTTGTGAACTGTGTAAATTCATTTGAGCCGAAAATTCATTGCTTTTACCAAAAATGATCTCTTGCTTGTAGGAAGACACAGAGCATTTGGTTTAACTCCATTTCTGAAGGGAAATTCAGAAGAGTGATGTCATCCATGAATCACAGTCTGTTTTAACGCAAGAAGCATGCTCTTCTTTCCAGCGTCAGCAATACAGCAAGGAACATGAGCATGTCCAGAAAGAAATAACTGTGTTTCCTACTCATACAGACCATATCTAGTTAAACTCTGCTTATGAAACTGATACAAACCACATCATCTCTTACATAGATGCTCTTTAGTTAATAGTGAAAATCGTATTGGTTTCGTGAAGTGTATAAATTCATTTGAGCCAAAAAACAACTGGGTTAACCAGAAATGAACTCTTGCTTGTAGGAAGACATAGAGCAGGGCGTTTAACTCTGATTCTAAATGGAAATTCAGAAGAGTGATCTCATCCATGAAACACAGTCTGTTTTAACGCAAGAAGCATGCTCTTATTTCAAGCATCTGCAATACAGCAAGAAACATGAGCATGGCCAGAAAAAAAGAACTGTGTTTCCTACTCATACGGACCATATCTAGTTCAATTCTGCTTATGAAACTGATACAAACCACAGCATCACTTACATAGATGCTCTTTAGTTAATAGTGAAAAATGTGTTGGGTTTGTGAACTGTGTAAATTCATATGAGCCGAAAATACACTGCCTTTACAAGAAATGAACACTTGCTTGTAGGAAGAAACAGAGCATTTTGTTTTACTAAATTTCAGAAGGGAAATTCAGAAGAGTGATGTCATCCATGAATCACAGTCTGTTTTAACGCAAGAAGCATGCTCTTCTTTCCAGCATCTGCAATAGAGCAAGAAACATGAGCATGGCCAGAAAAAAAGAACTGTGTTTCCTACTCATACGGACCATATGTAGTTCAATTCTGCTTATGAAACTGATACAAGCCACAGCATGAATAACATAGATGCTCTTTAGTTAATAGTGAAAAACGTGTTGGGTTTGTAAACAGTGTAAAATCATATGAGCCGAAAATTCACTGCCTTTACCAGAAATGAACTCTTGCTTGTAGGAAGACACAGAGCATTTGATTTAACTCCTTTCCTGAAGGGAAATTCAGACCAGTGTTCTCATCCATGAAACACACTCTGTTTTAACGCAAATAGCATGCTCTTCTTTCCAGCGTCTGCAATACAGCACGGACAATGAGCATGTCCAGAAAAAAATAACTGTGTTTCCTACTCATACAGACCATATCTAGTTCAACTCTGCTTATGAAACTGATACAAACCACATTATCTCTTACATAGATGCTCTTTAATTAATACTGAAAATCATATTGGTTTCGTGAACTGTGTAAATTCATTTGAGCCGAAAAATAACTGGGTTTACGGGAAATGAACTCTTGCTTGTAGGAAGACACAGAGCATGGAGTTTAACTCCGATTCGATAGAGAAATTTAGAAAAGTGTTCTCATCCATGAAACACAGTCTGTTTTAACTCAAGAAGCATGCTCTTTTTTCCAGCTTCTGCAATACAGCAAGAAACAAGAGCATGGCTAGAAAAAAAGAACTGTGTTTCTGACTCAATCGGAACATACCTAGTTAAACTCTGCTTATGAAACTGATACAAACCACAGCATCTCTTACATAGACGCTCTTTAGTTAATAGTGATAAACGCGTTGGGTTTGTGAACTGTGTAAATTCATTTGAGCCGAAAATTCATTGCTTTTACCAAAAATGATCTCTTGCTTGTAGGAAGACACAGAGCATTTGGTTTAACTCCATTTCTGAAGGGAAATTCAGAAGAGTGATGTCATCCATGAATCACAGTCTGTTTTAACGCAAGAAGCATGCTCTTCTTTCCAGCGTCAGCAATACAGCAAGGAACATGAGCATGTCCAGAAAGAAATAACTGTGTTTCCTACTCATACAGACCATATCTAGTTAAACTCTGCTTATGAAACTGATACAAACCACATCATCTCTTACATAGATGCTCTTTAGTTAATAGTGAAAATCGTATTGGTTTCGTGAAGTGTGTAAATTCATTTGAGCCAAAAAACAACTGGGTTAACCAGAAATGAACTCTTGCTTGTAGGAAGACATAGAGCAGGGCGTTTAACTCTGATTCTAAATGGAAATTCAGAAGAGTGATCTCATCCATGAAACACAGTCTGTTTTAACGCAAGAAGCATGCTCTTATTTCAAGCATCTGCAATACAGCAAGAAACATGAGCATGGCCAGAAAAAAAGAACTGTGTTTCCTACTCATACGGACCATATCTAGTTCAATTCTGCTTATGAAACTGATACAAACCACAGCATCACTTACATAGATGCTCTTTAGTTAATAGTGAAAAACGTGTTGGGTTTCTGAACTGTGTAAATTCATATGAGCCGAAAATACACTGCCTTTACAAGAAATGAACACTTGCTTGTAGGAAGAAACAGAGCATTTTGTTTTACTAAATTTCAGAAGGGAAATTCAGAAGAGTGATGTCATCCATGAATCACAGTCTGTTTTAACGCAAGAAGCATGCTCTTCTTTCCAGCATCTGCAATAGAGCAAGAAACATGAGCATGGCCAGAAAAAAAGAACTGTGTTTCCTACTCATACGGACCATATGTAGTTCAATTCTGTTTATGAAACTGATACAAGCCACAGCATGAATAACATAGATGCTCTTTAGTTAATAGTGAAAAACGTGTTGGGTTTGTAAACAGTGTAAAATCATATGAGCCGAAAATTCACTGCCTTTACCAGAAATGAACTCTTGCTTGTAGGAAGACACACAGCATTTGATTTAACTCCTTTCCTGAAGGGAAATTCAGACCAGTGTTCTCATCCATGAAACACACTCTGTTTTAACGCAAATAGCATGCTCTTCTTTCCAGCGTCTGCAATACAGCACGGACAATGAGCATGTCCAGAAAAAAATAACTGTGTTTCCTACTCATACAGACCATATCTAGTTCAACTCTGCTTATGAAACTGATACAAACCACATTATCTCTTACATAGATGCTCTTTAATTAATACTGAAAATCATATTGGTTTCGTGAAGTGTGTAAATTCATTTGAGCCAAAAAACAACTGGGTTAACCAGAAATGAACTCTTGCTTGTAGGAAGACATAGAGCAGGGCGTTTAACTCTGATTCTAAATGGAAATTCAGAAATGTGTTCTCATCCATGAAACACAGTTTGTTTTAATGCAAGAAGCATGCTCTTTTTTCCAGCATCTGCAATACAGCAAAAACATGAGCATGGCCAGAAAAAAAGAACTGTGTTTCTGACTCAAACGGCCCATACCTAGTTCAACTCTGTTTATGAAATTGATACAAAACACAGCATCTCTTACACAGACCCTCTTTAGTTAATAGTGATAAACGCGTTGGATTTGTGAACTGTGTAAATTCATTTGAGCCGAAAATTCACTGCTTTTACCAAAAATGAACTCTTGCTTGTAGGAAGACACAGAGCATTTGGTTTAACTCCATTTGTGAAGGGAATTTCAGACCAGTGTTCTCATCCATGAAACACACTCTGTTTTAACGCAAATAGGATGCTCTTCTTTCCAGGGTCTGCAATACAGTAAGGAACATGAGCATGGCCAGAAGAAAAGAACTGTGTTTCCTACTCATACGGACCATATCTAGTTCAACTCTGCTTATGAAACTGATACAAACCACATCATCTCTTACATAGATGCTCTTTAGTTAATAGTGAAAATCGTATTGGTTTCGTGAACTGTGTATATTCATTTGAGCCGAAAAACAACTGGGTTTACCAGAAATGAACTCTTGCTTGTAAGAAGACATAGAGCATGGAGTTTAACTCTGATTCTAAATGGAAATTCAGAAGAGTGATCTCATCCATGAAACACAGTCTGTTTTAACGCAAGAAGCATGCTCTTCTTTCAAGCATCTGCAATACAGCAAGAAACATGAGCATGGCCAGAAAAAATGAACTGTGTTTCCTACTCATACGGACCATATGTAGTTCAATTCTGCTTATGAAACTGATACAAACCACAGCATGAATTACATAGATACTCTTTAGTTAATAGTGAAAAACGTGTTGGGTTTGTAAACAGTGTAAAATCATATGAGCCGAAAATTCACTGCCTTTACCAGAAATGAACTCTCGCTTGTAGGAAGACACAGAGCATTTGTTTTAACTCCATTTCTGAAGGGAAATTCAGACCAGTGTTCTCATCCATGAAACACACTCTGTTTTAACGCAAATAGCATGCTCTTCTTTCCAGCGTCTGCAATACAGCAAGGAACATGAGCATGTCCAGAAAAAAAGAACTGTGTTTCCTACTCATACGGACCATATCTAGTTCAACTCTGCTTATGAAACTGATACAAACCACATCATCTGTTACATAGATGCTCTTTAGTTAATAGTGAAAATCGTATTGTTTCATGAACTGTGTAAATTCAATTAAGCCAAAACATAACTGGGTTTACGGGAAATGAACTCTTGCTTGTAGGAAGACATAGAGCAGGGAGTTTAACTCCGATTTTATAGGGTAATTCAGAAAAGTGCTCTCATCCATGAAACACAGTCTGTTTTAACGCAAGAAGCATGCTCTTTTCTGCAGCTTCTCCAATACAGCAAGAAACATAAGAATGGCTAGAAAAAAAGTTCTGTTTTTCTGACTCAATTGGACCATACCTAGTTTAACTCTGCTTATGAAACTGATACAAACCACAGCATCTCTTACATAGATGCTCTTTAGTTAATAGTGATAAACGCGTTGGGTTTGTGAACTGTGTAAATTCATTTGAGCCAAAAATTCACTGCTTTTACCAAAAATGAACTCTTGCTTGTAGGAAGACACAGAGCATTTGTTTTAACTCCATTTCTGAAGGGAAATTCAGACCAGTGTTCTCATCCATTAAACACACTCTGTTTTAACGCAAATAGCATGCTCTTCTTTCCAGTGTCTGCAATACAGCAAGGAAAATGAGCATGTCCAGAAAAAAAGAACTGTGTTTCCTACTCATACGGACCATATCTAGTTCAACTCTGCTTATGAAACTGATACAAACCACATCATCTCTTACATAGATGCTCTTTAGTTAATATTGAAAATCATATTGGTTTCGTGAACTGTGTAAATTCATTTGAGCCGAAAAACAACTGGGTTAACCAGAAATGAACTCTTGCTTGTAGGAAGACAGAGAGCCTGGAGTTTAACTCTGATTCTAAATGGAAATTCAGAAGAGTGATCTCATCCATGAAACACAGTCTGTTTTAACGCAAGATGCATGCTCTTCTTTCAAGCATCTGCAATACAGCAAGAAACATGAGCATGGCCAGAAAAAAAGAACTGTGTTTCCTACTCATACGGACCATATCTAGTTCAATTCTGCTTATGAAACTGATACAAACCACAGCATCACTTACATAGATGCTCTTTAGTTAATAGTGAAAAACGTGTTGGGTGTGTGAACTGTGTAAATTCATATGAGCCAAAAATACACTGCCTTTACCAGAAATGAACACTTGCTTGTAGGAAGAAACAGAGCATTTGGTTTAACTAAATTTCAGAAGGGAAATTCAGAAGAGTGATCTCATCCATGAAACACAGTCTGTTTTAACGCAAGAAGCATGCTCTTCTTTCAAGCATCTGCAATACAGCAAGAAACATGAGCATGGCCAGAAAAAAAGAACTGTGTTTCCTACTCATACGGACCATATGTAGTTCAATTCTGCTTATGAAACTGATACAAACCACAGCATCAAGTACATAGATGCTCTTTACTTAATAGTTAAAAACGTGTTGGGTTTGGGAAAAGTGTAAAATCATATGAGCTGAAAATTCACTGCCTTTACCAGATGAACTCTTGCTTGTAGGAAGACACAGAGCATTTGATTTAACTCCATTTCTGAAGAGAAATTCAGAAAAGTGTTCTCATTCATGAAACACTGTTTGTTTTAACCCAAGAAGCATGCTCTTTATTCCAGCAACTGCAATACAGCAAGAAATATGAGCATGGCCAGAAAAAAAGAACTGTGTTTCTGACTCAAACGGACCGTATCTAGTTCAACTCTGCTTATGAAACTGATACAAACCACAGCAACTCTTACATAGATGCACTTTAGTTAATAGAGATAAACGCATTGGGTTTGTGAACTGTGTAAATTCTTTTGAGCTTAAAATTCACTGCTTTTACCAAAAATGAATTCTTGCTTGTAGGAAGACACAGAGCATTTGGTTTAACTTCATTTGTGAAGGGAATTTCAGACCAGTAGTCTCATCCATGAAACACACTCTGTTATAACGCAAATAGCATGCTCTTCTTTCCAGCGTCTGCAATACAGCAAGGAACATGAGCATGTCCAGAAAAAAATAACTGTGTTTCCTACTCAATCGGACCATATCTAGTTCAACTCTGCTCATGAAACTGATACAAACCACATCCTCTCTTACATAGATGCTCTTTAGTTAATAGTGAAAATCATATTTGTTTCGTGAACTCTGTAAATTCATTGAGCCGAAAAATAACTGGGTTTACGGGAAATGAACTCTTGCTTGTAGGAAGACACAGAGCATGGAGTTTAACTCTGATTCTATAGGAAAATTCAGAAAAGTGTTCTCATCCATGAAACACATTCTTTTTTAACGCAAGAAGCATGCTCTTTTTTCCAGCGTCTGCTATACAGCAAGGAACATGAGAATGTCCAAAAAAAAAAAAAAAAAAAAAAAAAAACTGTGTTTCCTACTCATACGGACCATATCTAGTTCAACTCTGCTTATGAAACTGATACAAACCACATCATCTCTTACATATATGCTCTTTAGTTAATAGTGAAAATCGTATTTGTTTCTCGAACTCTGTAAATTCATTTGAGCCGAAAAATACCTGGGTTTACGGGAAATGAACTCTTTCTTGTAGGAAGACACAGAGCATGGAGTTTAACTCCGATTCTATAGGGAAATTCAGAAAAGTGTTCTCATCCATGAAACACAGTCTGTTTTAACTCAAGATGCATGCTCTTTTTTCCAGCTTCTGCAATACAGCAAGAAACATGAGCATGGCTAGAAAAAAAGAACTGTGTTTCTGACTGAATCGGACCATACCTAGTTTTACTCTGCTTATGAAACTGATACAAACAACATCATCTCTTACATAGATGCTCTTTAGTTAATAGTGAAAATCGTATTGGATTCGTGAACTGTGTAAATTCATTTGAGCCAAAAATTCACTGCTTTTACTAAAAATGAACTCTTGCGTGTAGGAAGACACAGAGCATTTGGTTTAACTCCATTTCTGAAGGGAAATTCAGACCAGTATTCTCATTCATGAAACACACGCTGTTATAACGCAAATAGCATGCTCTTCTTTCCAGGATCTGCAATACAGCAAGGAACATGAGCATGTCCAGAAAAAAATAACTGTGTTTCCTACTCATACGGACCATATCTAGTTCAACTCTGCTTATGAAACTGATACAAACAACATCATCTGTTACATAGATGCTCTTTAGTTAATAGTGAAAAACGTATTCGTTTCCTGAACTGTGTAAATTCATTTGAGCCGAAAAACAGCTGGGTTTACCAGAAATGAACTCTTGCATGTAGGACGACATATAGCATGGAGTTTAACTCCGATTATAAATGGAAATTCAGAAGAGTTATCTCATACATGAAACACACTCTGTTATAACGCAAATAGCATGCTCTTCTTTCCAGCGTCTGCAATACAGCAAGGAACATGAGCATGTACAGAAAAAAATAACTGTTTTTCCTAATCATATGGACCATATCTAGTTCAAATCTGCTTATGAAACTGATACAAACCACAGCATCAGTTACATAGATGCTCTTTAGTTAATAGTGATAAACGCGTTGTGTTTGTGAACTGTGTAAATTCATTTGAGCCAAAAATTCACTGCTTTTACCAAAAATGAACTCTTGCTTGTAGCACGACATAGAGCATGGAGTTTAACTCTGATTCTAAATGGAAATTCAGAAGAGTGATCTCATCAACGAAACACAGTCTATTTTAACGCAAGAAGCATGCTCTTTTTTCCATCTTCTGCTATACAGCAAGGAACATGAGAATGTCCAGAAAAAAAGAACTGTGTTTCCTACTCATTCGGACCATATCTAGTTCAACACTGCTTATGAAACTGATACAAACCACATCATCTCTTACATAGATGCTCTTTAGTTAATAGTGAAAATCGTATTGGTTTCGTGAACTGTGCAAAATCATTTGAGCCGAAAATTCACTGCTTTTACCAAAATTGAACTCTTGCTTGTAGGAAGACACAGAGCATTTGGTTTAACTCCATTTCTGAAGGGAAATTCAGACCAGTTTTCTCATCCATGAAACACACTCTGTTTTAACGCAAATAGCATGCTCTTCTTTCCAGCGTCTGCAATACAGCAAGGAACATGAGCATGTCCAGAAAAAAAGAACTGTGTTTCCTACTCATACGGACCATATCTAGTTCAACTCTGCTTATGAAACTGATACAAACCATATCAACTCTTACATAGATGCTCTTTAGTAAATAGTGAAAATCGTATTGGTTTCGTGAACTGTGTAAATTCATTTGAGCCGAAAAACAACTGGGTTTACCAGAAATGAACTCTTGCTTGTAGCAGGACATAGAGCATGGTGTTTAACTCTGATTCTAAATGGAAATTCAGAAGAGTGATCTCATCCATGAAACACATTCTTTTTTAACGCAAGAAGCATGCTCTTTTTTCCAGCGTCTGCTATACAGCAAGGAATATGAGAATGTCCAAAAAAAAACCCTGTGTTTCCTACTCATATGGACCATATCTAGTTCAACTCTGCTTATGAAACTGATACAAACCACATCATCTGTTACATAGATGCTCTTTAGTTAATAGTGAAAATCGTATTGTTTCGTGAACTGTGTAAATTCATTTAAGCCAAAAAATAACTGGGTTTATGGGAAATGAACTCTTGCTTGTAGGAAGACATAGAGCAGGGAGTTTAACTCCGATTTTATAGGGTAATTCAGAAAAGTGCTCTCATCCATGAAACACAGTCTGTTTTAACGCAAGAAGCATGCTCTTTTCTGCAGCTTCTCCAATACAGCAAGAAACATAAGAATGGCTAGAAAAAAAGTTCTGTGTTTCTGACTCAATTGGACCATACCTAGTTTAACTCTGCTTATGAAACTGATACAAACCACAGCATCTCTTACATAGATGCTCTTTAGTTAATAGTGATAAACGCGTTGGGTTTGCGAACTGTGTAAATTCATTTGAGCCGAAAATTCATTGTTTTTACCAAAAATGAACTCTTGCTTGTAGGAAGACACAGAGCATTTGTTTTAACTCCATTTCTGAAGGGAAATTCAGACCAGTGTTCTCATCCATTAAACACACTCTGTTTTAACGCAAATAGCATGATCTTCTTTCAAGCATCTGCAATACAGCAAGAAACATGAGCATGTCCGGAAAAAAATAACTGTGTTTCCTACTCATGTGGACCATATCTAGTTCAACTCTGCTTATGAAACTGATACAAACCACATCCTCTCTTACATAGATGCTCTTTAATTAATAGTGAAAATCGTAATGGTTTCGTGAACTGTGTAAATTCAATTGAGCCGAAAAATAACTGGGTTTACGGGAAATGAACTCTTGCTTGTAGGAAGACACAGAGTATGGAGTTTAACTCCGATTCTATAGAGAAATTTAGAAAAGTGTTCTCATCCATGAAACACAGTCTGTTTTAACTCAAGAGGCATGCTCTTTTTTTCCAGCTTCTGCAATACAGCAAGAAACAAGAGCATGGCTAGAAAACAAGAACTTTGTTTCTGACTCAATCGGAACATACTTAGTTAAACTCTGCTTATGAAACTGATACAAACTACAGCATCTCTTACATAGATGCTCTTTAGTTAATAGTGATAAACGTGTTGGGTTTGTGAACTGTGTAAATTCATTTGAGCCGAAAATAAATTGTTTTTACCAAAAATGATCTCTTGCTTGTAGGAAGACACAGAGCATTTGGTTTAACTCCATTTCTGAAGGGAAATTCAGACCAGTGTTCTCATCCAAGAAACACACTCTGTTTTAAAGCAAATAGCATGCTCTTCTTTCCAGCCTCTGCAATACAGCAAGGAAAATGAGCATGTCCAGAAAAAAAGAACTGTGTTTCCTACTCATACGGACCATATCTAGTTCAACTCTGCTTATGAAACTGATACAAACCACATCATCTCTTACATAAATGCTCTTTAGTAAATAGTGAAAATCGTATTGGTTTCATGTACTGTGTAAATTCATTTGAGCCGAAAAACAACTGGGTTAACCAGAAATGAACTCTTGCTTGTAGGAAGACAGAGAGCATGGAGTTTAACTCTGATTCTAAATGGAAATTCAGAAGAGTGATCTCATCCATGAAACACAGTCTGTTTTAACGCAAGATGCATGCTCTTCTTTCAAGCATCTGCAATACAGCAAGAAACATGAGCATGGCCAGAAAAAAAGAACTGTGTTTCCTACTCATACGGACCATATCTAGTTCAATTCTGCTTATGAAACTGATACAAACCACAGCATCACTTACATAGATGCTCTTTAGTTAATAGTGAAAAACGTGTTGCGTTTGTGAACTGTGTAAACTCATATGAGCCGAAAATACACTGCCTTTACCAGAAAGGAACACTTGCTTGTAGGAAGAAACAGAGCATTTGGTTTAACTAAATTTCAGAAGGGCATTTCAGAAGAGTGATCTCATCCATGAAACACAGTCTGTTTTAACGCAAGAAGCATGCTCTTCTTTTAAGCATCTGCAATACAGCAAGAAACATGAGCATGGCCAGAAAAAAAGAACTGTGTTTCCTACTTATACGGACCATATCTAGTTCAATTCTGCTTATGAAACTGATACAAACCACAGCATCAATTACATAGATGCTCTTTAGTTAATAGTTAAAAACGTGTTGAGTTGTGAACTGTGTAAAATCATATGAGCTGAAAATTCACTGCCTTTACCAGAAGAACTCTTGCTTGTAGGAAGACACAGAGCATTTGATTTAACTCCATTCCTGAAGAGAAATTCAGAAGAGTGTTCTCATCCATGAAACACTGTTTGTTTTAACCCAAGAAGCATGCTCTTCTTTCCAGCAACTGCAATACAGCAAGAAACATGAGCATGGCCAGAAAAAAAGAACTGTGTTTCTGACTCAAAAGGACCGTATCTAGTTCAACTCTGCTTATGAAACTGATACAAACCACAGCAACTCTTACATAGATGCACTTTAGTTAATAGAGTTAAACGCGTTGGGTTTGTGAACTGTGTAAATTCTTTTGAGCTTAAAATTCACTGCTTTTACCAAAAATGAATTCTTGCTTGTAGGAAGACACAGAGCATTTGGTTTAACTCCATTTGTGAAGGGAAATTCAGACCAGTAGTCTCATCCATGAAACACACTCTGTTATAACGCAAATAGCATGCTCTTCTTTCCAGCGTCTGCAATACAGCAAGGAACATGAGCATGTCCAGAAAAAAATAACTGTGTTTCCTACTCATACAGACAATATCTAGTTTAACTCTGCTTATGAAACTGATACAAACAACATCATCTTTTACGTAGATGCTCTTTAGTTAATAGTGAAAAACGTATTCGTTTCCTGAACTGTGTAAATTCATTTGAGGCGAAAAACAACTGGGTTTACCAGAAATGATCTCTTGCTTGTAGGACGACATAGAGCATGGAGTTTAACTCTGATTCTAAATGGAAATTCAGAAGAGTTATCTCATCCATGAAACACAGTCTGTTTTAACGCAAGAAGCATGCTCTTCTTTCCAGCATCTGCAATACAGCAAGAAACATGAGCATGGCCAGAAAAAAAGAACTGTGTTTCCTACTCATACGGATCATATCTAGTTCAATTCTGCTTATGAAACTGATACAAAGCACAGCATCACTTACATAGATGCTCTTTAGTTAATAGTGATAAAGGTGTTGGGTTTGTGAACTGTGTAAATTCATTTGAGCCAAAAATTCTCTGCTTTTACCAAAAATGAACTCTTGCTTGTAGGAAGACACAGAGCATTTGGTTTAACTCCATTTCTGAAGGGAAATTCAGACCAGTGTTCTCATCCATGAAACACACTCTGTTATAACGCAAATAGCATGCTCTTCTTTCCAGCGTCTCCAATACAGCAAGGAACATGAGCATGTCCAGAAAAAAAGAACTGTGTTTCCTACTCATACGGACCATATCTAGTTCAACTCTGCTTATGAAACTGACACAAACCACATCATCTCTTACATAGATGCTCTTTAGTAAATAGTGAAAATCCTATTGGTTTCGTGAACTGTGTAAATTCTTTTGATCCGAAAAACAACTGGGTTTACCAGAAATGAACTCTTGCTTGTAGCACGACATAGAGCATGGAGTTTAACTCTGATTCTAAATGGAAATTCAGAAGAGTGATCTCATCCATGAAACACAGTCTATTTTAACGCAAGAAGCATGCTCTTTTTTCCAGCGTCTGTTATACAGCAAGGAACATGAGAATGTCCAAAAAAAAAAGAACTGTGTTTCCTACTCATACAGACCATATCTAGTTCAACACTGCTTATGAAACTGATACAAACCACATGATCTCTTACATAGATGCTCTTTAGTTAATAGTGAAAATCGTATTGGTTTCGTGAACTGTGTAAATTCATTTGAGCCGAAAATTCACTGCTTTTACAAAAAAATGAACTCTTGCTTGTAGGAAGACACAGAGCATTTGGTTTAACTTCATTTCTGAAGTGAAATTCAGACCAGTGTTCTCATCCATGAAACACACTCTGTTTTAACGCAAAGAGCATGCTCTTCTTTCAAGCGTCTGCAATACAGCAAGGAACTATAGCATGTCCAGAAAAAAATAACTGTGTTTCCTACTCATACGGACCATATCTAGTTCAACTCTGCTTATGAAACTGATACAAACCACATCATCTCTTACATAGATGCTCTTTAGTTAATAGTGAAAATCGTATTTGTTTCGTGAACTGTGTAAATTCATTTGAGCCGAAAAATAACTGGGATTATGGGAAAAGAACTCTTGCTAGTAGGAAGATACAGAGCATGGAGTTTAACTCCTATTCTATAGGGAAATTCAGAAAAGTGTTCTCATCAATGAAACACAGTCTGTTTTTACGCAAGAAGCATGCTCTTTTTTCCAGCTTCTCCAATACAGCAAGAAACATGAGCATGACTAGAAAAAAAGAACTGTGTTTCTGACTCAATCGGACCATACCTAGTTTAACTCTGCTTAGGAAACTGATACAAACCACAGCATCTCTTACTTATACACTCTATTGTTAATAGTGATGAACGTGTTGGGTTTGTGAACTGTGTAAATTCATTTGAGCCGAAAATTCACTGCTTTTACCAAAAATGAACTCTTGCTTTTAGGAAGACACAGAGCATTTGGTTTAACTCCATTTCTGAAGGGAAATTCAGACCAGTGTTCTCATCCATGAAACACACTCTGTTTTAACGCAAAGAGCATGCTCTTCTTTCCAGCGTCTGCAATACAGCAAGGAACATGAGCATGTCCAGAAAAAAAGAACTGTGTTTCCTACTCATACGGACCATATCTAGTTCAACTCTTCTTATGAAACTGATACAAACCACATAATCTCTTACATAGATGCTCTTTAGATAATAGTGAAAATCGTATTGGTTTCATGAACTGTGTAAATTCATTTGAGCCGAAAAAAAAACTGGGCTTACCAGAAATGAACTTTTGCTTGTAGCACGACATAGAGCATGGAGTTTAACTCTGATTATAAATGGAAATTCAGAAGAGTGATATTATCCATGAAACACAGTCTGTTTAAACGCAAGAAGCATGCTCTTTTTTCCAGCATCTTCTTATACAGCAAGGAACATGAGAATGTCCAGAAAAAAAGCACTGTGTTTCCTACTCATACGGACCATATCTAGTTCAACACTGCTTATGAAACTGATACAAACCACATCATCTCTTACATAGATGCTCTTTAGTTAATAGTGAAAATCATATTGGTTTCGTGAACTGTGTAAATTCATTTGAGCTGAAAATTCACTGCTTTTACATAAAATGAACTCTTGCTTGTAGGAAGACACAGAGCATTTGGTTTAATACCATTTCTGAAGGGAAATTCAGACCAGTGTTCTCATCCATGAAACACACTCTGTTTTAACGCAAATAGCATGCTCTTCTTTCCAGCGTCTGATTCTTGCCTTAAAACAGAGTCTTTTTCAGGGATGAGAACTCTGGCCTGAATGTCCCTTCAGAAACGGAGTTAAACCCCAGGTTCTGTGTCTTCCTACAAGCTAGAGTTCATTTCTTGTTAACCCAGTGAAATTTGGGCTCAAATGATTTTTCGCAGTTCACGAACCCAACGCGATTCTCACCATTAACTAAAGAGAATTTATGTAAGAGGAGCTGTGGTTTGTATCAGTTTCATAAGCAGAGTTGAACTACATATGGTCCATATGAGTAGGAAACACAGTGCGTTTTTTCTGGGCATGCTCATGGTTCTTCCTGTATTTTAGAATCTGGAAAAAAGAGGTTGCTTCTTGCGTGAAAACAGAATGTGTTTAATTGATGAGAACACTGGTCTGAATTTCCCTTCCAAAACGTAGTTAAACCCCAGGATCTGTGTCTTGCTACAACCAAGAGTTCATTTCTGGAAAACCCAGTGAATTTTGGGCTCAAAAGTTTTTACACAGTTCATGAACCCAACGCGATTCTCACTATTAACTAAATAGCATTTATTTAAGAGGAGCTGTTGTTTGTTTCAGTTTCAAAAGCAGAGTTGAATTACATATGGTCCTTATGAGTAGGAAACACAGTTCTTTTTTCCGGGCATGCTCATGGTTCTTACTGTATTTTAGATTCTGGAAAGAAGACCTTGCTTCTTGCGTTAATACAGATTGTGTTTCGGGCGTGAGAATTCTGGTCTGAATTTCCCTTCAGAAACGGAGTTAAACCCCAGGATCTGTGTCATCCTACAAGCAAGAGTTCCTTTCTGGAAAAACCAGTGAATTTTGGGCTCAAATGATTTTACACAGTTCATGAACCCAACGCGATTCTCACTATTAACAAAAGAGCATTTATGTAAGAGGAGCTGTGGTTTGGTTCAGTTTCATAATCAGAGTTGAATTACATATGGTCCGTCTGAGTAGTTAACACAACTCTTTTTTTCTTGGCATGCTCATGGTTCTTGCTGTATTGGAGAGGCTGGAAAGAAGAGCTTGCTTCTTGCGTGAAAACAGAGTGTGTTTCATGGCTGAGAACTCTGGTCTGAATTTCCCTTCAGAAACGGAGTTAAACCCCAGTATCTGTGTCTTCCTACAAGGAGTAGTCCATTTCAGGTAAACCCAGTGAATTTGGGGCTCAAATGATTTTTTCGCACTTCACGAACCCAACGCGATTCTCACTATTAAGTAAAGAGCATTTATATAAGAGGAGCAGTTGTTTGTATCAGTTTCTTAAGCAGAGTTGAACTACATAAGGCCCGTATGAGTAGGAAACACAGTTCTTTTTTTTCCGGGCAAGCTCATGGTTCTTGCTGTATTTTAGACTCTGGAAAGAAGAGCTTGCCTCTTCTTTAAAACAGAATGTGTTTCAGGGATGAGAATTCTGGTCTGAATTTGCCTTCAGAAACGGAGTAAAACCCAGGATCTCTGTCTTCCTACAAGGAGGAGTTCATTTCAGGTAAACCCAGTGAATTTTGGGCTCAAATGATTTTTTGCACTTAACGAACCCAATGAGATTCTCACTATTAACTAAAGAGCATTTATGTAAGAGGAGCTGTGGTCTGTATCATTTCATAAGAATAGTTGAACTACATATAGTCCCTATGAGTAGGAAACACAGTTCTTTTTTTCTGGGCATGCTCATGGTATGTACTGTATTGGAGACGCTGCAAAGAAGAGGATGATTTTGCCTTAAAAGAGAGTGTTTTTCAGGGATGAGAATTCTGGTCTGAATTTGTCTTCCCAAACGGCGTAAAACCCCAGGATCTGTGTCTTCCTACAATGAGGAGTTCATTTCAGGTATACCCAGTGAATTTTTGGCTCAAATGATTTTTCGCACTTCAGGAACCCAACGCGATTCTCACTATTAAGTAAAGAGCATTTATGTAAGAGGAGCTGTTGTTTGTATCAGTTTCATAAGAAGAGTTGAACTACATATGGTCCGTATGAGTAGGAAACACAGTTCTTTTTTTCTGTGCATGCTCATGGTTCTTACTGTATTGGATATGCTGGAAAGAAGAGGATGATTCTTGCCTAAAACAGAGTGTTTTTCAGGGATGAGAACTCTGGTCGGAATTTCCTTCAGAAACGGAGTTAAACCCCATGATCTGTGTCTTACTACAAGCAAGAGTTCATTTCTGGTAAACCAAGTGAATTTTCGGCTCAAATGAATATACACAGTTCTAGAACCCAATGTGATTATCACTATTAATTAAAGAGCATTTATGTAAGAGGAGCTGTGGTCTGTATCATTTTATAAGCAGAGTTGAACTACATTTGTTCCGTATGAGTAGGAAACACAGTTCTTTTTTCTGCGCAAGCTCATGGTTCTTATTGTATTGGAGAAGCTGTGAAGAAGAGGATGATTCTTGCCTTAAAACAGAGTGTTTTTCAGGGATGAGAATTCTGGTCTGAATGTGCCTTTAAAACGGAGTTAAACCCCAGGATCTGTGTCTTCCTACAAGGATGAGTTCATTTCAGGCAAACCCAGTGAATTTTGGGCTCCAATGATTTTTCGCAGTTCACGAACCAAAATGTGATTCTCACTATTAACTAAAGAGGATTTATGTAAGAGGAGCTGTGGTTTGTATCAGTTTCATAAGCAGAGTTGAACTACTGTGGTCTGTATGTGTAGGAAACGCAGTTATTTTTTCTGGGCATGTTCATGGCTCTTAATATATTGGAGAAGCTGGAAAGGAAAGGATGATTCTTGCCTTAAAACAGAGTGTGTTTCAGGGATGAGAACTCTGGTCTGAATTTCTCTTCAGAAATGGAGTCAAACCCCAGGATCTGTGTCTTCATACAAGCAAGAGTTCATTTCTGGTTAACCCAGTGAATTTTGGGCTCAAATGATTTTTCGCAGTTCACGAACCCAATGCTATTCTCACTATTAACTAAAGAGCATTTATGAAAGAGGAGCTGTGTTTTGTTTCAGTTTCATAAGCAGAGTTGAACTACATATGGTCCGTATGAGTAGGAAACACAGTTCTTTTTTTCTGGGCATGCTCATAGTTCTTGTTGTATTGGAGACGCTGGAAATTAGAGCTTGCTTCTAGCGTGAAAACAGAGTGTGTTTCATGGATGAGAACTCTGGTCTGAACTTCCCTTCAGAAACAGAGTTAAGCCCCAGGATCTGTGTCTTCCTACAAGCAAGAGTTCATTTCTGGTAAACCAAGGGAATTTTCGCATCACAAGACTATACCCAGTTCTAGAAAACTACGCGATTATCACTATTAACTAAAGAGCATTTATGTAAGAGGAGCGGTTGTCTGTATCATTTCATAAGCAGAGTTGAACTACACTTGTCCCGTATGAGTAGAAAACACAGTTCTTTTTAGTGGGCATTCTCTTGGTTCTTACTGTATTGGAGAAGCTGGGTAGAAGAGGATGATTCTTGCCTTAAAACAGAGTGTTTTTCAGGGATGAGAACTCTGGTCTGAATTTCCCTTCAGAAATGGTGTTAAACCCCAGGATCTGTGTCTTCCTACAAGCAAGAATTCATTTCTCGTTAACCAAGTGAATTTTGGGCTCAAATGACTTTTCGCACTTAATGAACCCAACGCGATTCTCACTATTAACTAAAGAGCAATTACGTAAGAGGAGCTCCTGTCTGTATCATTTCATAAGTAGGGTTGAACTACATTTGTTCCATATGAGTAGGAATCACAGTTCTTTTTTTCTGGGCATGCTCATTGTTCGTACTTTATTGGACACGATAAAAAGAAGACGATGATTCTTGCCTTACCACGAAGTGTTTTTCAGGGATGAGAATTCTGGTCCGAATTTGCCTTCAGAAACAGTGTTAAACCCCAAGATCTGTGTCTTCCTACAAGGATGAGTTCATTTCAGGTAAACCCAGTGAATATTTGCCCAAATGATTTTTCGCAGTTCACGAACCAAAACGTGATTCGCACTATTAACTAAAGAGGATTTATGAAAGAGGAGCTGTGGTTTGTATCAGTTTCATAAGCAGAGTTGAAGTACTGATGTCTGTGTGTGTAGGAAACATAGTTATTTTTTCTGGGCATGCTCATGGTTCTTACTATATTGGAGAAGCTGGAAAGAAAAGGATGATTCTTGCCTTAAAACAGAGAGTTTTTCAGGGATGAGAACTCTGGTCTGAATTTCCCTTCAGAAATGGAGTCAAACCCCAGGATCTGTGTCTTCCTACAAGCAAGAGTTCATTTCTGGTTAACCCAGTGAATTTGGGGCTCAAATGATTTTTCGCAGTTCACGAAGCCAACGAGATTCTCACTATTAACTAAAGAGCATTTATGTGAGCGGAGCTGTGTTTTGTATCAGTTTCATAAGCAGAGTTCAACTACATATGGTCCGTATGAGTAGGAAACACAGTTCTTTTTATCTGGGCATGCTCATGGTTCTTGTCGTATTTTAGAGTCTGGGAAGAAGAGCTTGCTTATTGCGTTAAAGCAGAGTGTGTTTCAGGTATGAGAACTCTGGTCTGAATTTCCCTTCAGAAACAGAGTTAAACCCCAGGATCTGTGTCTTCCTACAAGCAAGAGTTCATTTCTGGTAAACCAAGTGAATTTTCGCCTCAAATGACTATACCCAGTTCTAGAAACCAACACGATTTTCACTATTAACTAAAGCGCATTTATGTAAGCGCAGCTGTTGTCTGTATAACTTCATAAGCAGAGTTGAACTACATTCGGTCCGTATGAGTAGGAAACAGAGTTCTTTTTTTCTGGGCATGCTCATGGTTCTTACTGTATTGGAGAAGCTGGGAAGAAGAGGATGATTGGTGCCTTAAAACAGAGTGTTTTTCAGGGATGAGAACTCTGGTCTGAATTTCCCTTCAGAAATGGAGTTAAATCCGAGGATCTGTGTCTTCCTACAAGCAAGAGTTCATTTCTGGTTAACCAAGTGAATTTTGGGCTCAAATGATTTTTCGCAGTTCACGAACCAAAACGTGATTCTCACTATTAACTAAAGATGATTTATGTAAGAGGAGCTGTGGTTTATTTCGGTTTCCTAAGCAGAGTTGAACTACTTATGGTCCGTATGAGTAGGAAACACAGTTCTTTTATTCTGGGCATGCTCACGGTTCTTGCTGAACTGGAGACACTGGAAAGAAGAGCTTGCCTCTTACATTAAAACAGGGTGTGTTTCATGTATGCGAACTCTGGTCTGAATTTCCCTTCAGAAACGGAGTTAAACCCCATGGTCTGTGTCTTCCTACAAGCAAGAGTTCATTTCGGGTAAACCAAGTGAATTTTCGGATCAAATGACTATACACAGTTCTAGCACCCAATGCGATTATCACTATTAATTAAAGAGCATTTATGTAAGAGGAGCTGTGGTCTGTATCATTTTATAAGCAGAGTTGAACTACATTTGTTCCATATGAGTAGGAAACATAGTTCTTTCTTCAGCGCATGCTCATGTTTCTTACTATATTGGAGAAGCTGTGAAGAAGAGGATGATTCTTGCCTTAAAACAGAGTAATTTTCAGGGATGAGAACTCGGGTCTGAATTTCCCTTCAGAAATGGAGTTAAACCCCAGGATCTATGTCTTCCTACAAGCAATAGTTCATTTCTTGTTAACCAAGTGAATTATGGGCTCAAATGATTTTTCGCAGTTCACAAACCCAACGCGATTCTCACTATTAACTAAAGAGCATTTACGTAAGCGGAACTGTGTTTTTTATCAGTTTCATAAGCAGAGTTGAACTACATATGATCCGTATGAGTAGGAAACACAGTTCTTTTTTTCTGTGCATGCTCATTGTTCTTGCTGTATTGGAGAAGCTGGGAAGAAGAGGATGATTCTTGCCTTAAAACAGAGTGTTTTTCAGGGATGAGAACTCTGGTCTGAATTTCCGTTCAGAAATGGAGTTAAACCCCAGCATCTGTGTCTTCCTACAACCAAAAATTCATTTCTCCTTAACCAAGTGAATTTTGGGCTCAAATGATTTTTCGCACTTCATGAACCCAACGCGATTCTCACTATTAACTAAAGAGCAATTATGTAAGAGGAGCTCCTGTCTGTATCATTTCATAAGCAGAGTTGAACTACATTTGTTCCATATGAGTAGGAAACACAGTTCTTTTTTTCTGGGCATGCTCATTGTTCTTGCTGTATTGGAGAAGCTGGAAAGAAGAGCTTGATTCTTGCATTAAAACAGAGTGTGTTTCAGGGAAGAGAACTCTGGTCTGAATTTCCCTTCATAAATGGAGTTAAACCCGAGGATCTGTGTCTTCCTACAAGGATGAGTTCATTTCAGGTAAACCCAGTGAATCATGGGCCCAAATGATTTTTCGCAGTTCAGGAACCAAAACTTGATTCTCGCTATTAACTAAAGAGGATTTATGTAAGAGGAGCTGTGGTTTGTATCAGTTTCATAAGCAGAGTTGAACTACTGTGGTCTGTATGTGTAGGAAACATAGTTATTTTTACTGGGCATGCTCATGGTTCTTCCTGTATTGGAGATGCTGGAAAGAAGAGCTTGCTTCTTGCATTAAAACAGAGTGTGTTTCATGGATGAGAATTCTGGTCTGAATTTCCCTTCAGAAACGGAGTTAAACCCCATGATCTGTATCTTCCTACAAGCAAGAGTTCATATCTGGTTAAACCAGTGAATTTTGGGCTCATATGATTTTTCGCAGTTCACGAACCCAATGCTATTCTCACTATTAACTAAAGAGCATTTATGTAAGAGGAGCTGTGTTTTGTTTCAGTTTCATAAGCAGAGTTGAACTACATATGGTCCGTATGAGTAGGAAACACAGTTCTTTTTTTCTGGGCATGCTCATGGTTCTTGATGTATTGGAGACGCTGGAAAGAAGAGCTTGCTTCTAGCGTGAAAACAGAGTGTGTTTCATGGATGAGAACACTGGTCTGAATTTCCCTTCAGAAACAGAGTTAAACCCCTGGATCTCTGTCTTCCTACAAGCAAGAGTTCATTTCTGGTAAACCAAGGGAATTTTCGCATCACATGACTATACCCAGTTCTAGAAACCTAGGCGATTATCACTATTAACTAAAGAGCATTTATGTAAGAGGAGCGGTTGTCTGTATCACTTCATTAGCAGAGTTGAACTACACTTGTCCCTTATGAGTAGGAAACACAGTTCTTTTTTATGGGCATGCTCATGGTTCTTACTGTATTGGAGAAGCTGGAAAGAAAAGGAAGATTCTTGCCTTAAAACAGAGTGTTTTTCAGGGATGAGAACTCTGGTCTGAATTTCCCGTCAGAAATGGAGTCAAACCCCAGTATCTGTGTCTTCCTACAAGCAAGAGTTCATTTCTGGTTAACCCAGTGAATTTGGGCCTAAATGATTTTTTGCAGTTCAGGAACCCAACGAGATTCTCACTATTAACTAAAGAGGATTTATGTAAGAGGAGCTGTGGTTTGTATCAGTTTCATAAGTAGAGTTGAACTACTGTGGTCTGAATTTGTAGGAAACATAGTTATTTTTTCTGGAAATGCTCATGGTTCTTACTATATTGGAGAAGCTGGAAAGAAAAGGATGATTCTTGCCTTAAAACAGAGTGTTTTTCAGGGATGAAAACTCTGGTCTGAATTTCCCTTCAGAAATGGAGTCAAACACCAGGATCTGTGTCTTCCTACAAGCAAGAGTTCATTTCTGGTAAACCAAGTGAATTTTCGCCTCAAATGACTATACCCAGTTCTAGAAACCAACACGAATATCACTATTAACTAAAGCGCATTTATGTAAGAGTAGCTGTTGTCTGTATCACTTCATAAGCAGAGTTGAACTAAATTCCGTCCGTATGAGTTGGAAACACAGTCCTTTTTTCTGGGCATGCTCATGGTTCCTACTGTATTGCAGAAGCTGGGAAGAAGAGGATGATTGTTGCGTTAAAACAGAGTGTTTTTCAGGGATGAGAACTCTGGTCTGAATTTCCCTTCAGAAATGGAGTTAAACCCGAGGATCTGTGTCTTCTTACAAGCAAGAGTTCATTTCTGGTTAACCAAGTGAATTTTGGGCTCAAATGATTTTACAAAGTTCACGAACCAAAACGCGATTCTCACTATTAACTAAAGAGGATTTATGTAAGAGGAGCTGTGGTTTGTATCAGTTTCATAAGCAGTGTTGAACCACATATGGTCTGTATGACTAGGAAGCATAGTTCCTTTTTTCTGTGCATGCTCCCGGTTCTTGCTGTACTGGAGATGCTGGAAAGAAGAGCTTGCCTCTTGCATTAAAACAGGGTGTGTTTCATGGATGTGAACTCTGGTCTGAATTTCCCATCAGAAACGGAGTTAAACCCCATGATCTGTGTCTTCCTACAAGCAAGAGATCATTTCTGGTAAACCAAGTGAATTTTCGGCTCAAATGACTATACACAGTTCTAGAACCCAATGCGATTATCACTATTAATTAAAGAGCATTTATGTAAGAGGAGCTGTGGTCTGTATCATTTTATAAGCAGAGTTGTACTACATTTGTTCCGTATGAGTAGGAAACACAGTTCTTTTTTCAGCGCATGCTCATGGTTCTTACTGTATTGGAGAAGCTGTGAAGAAGAGGATGATACTTGCCTTAAAACAGAGTGAATTTCAGGGATGAGAACTCGGGTCTGAATTTCCCTTCAGAAATGGAGTTAAACCCAAGGATCTATGTCTTCCTACAAGGAAGAGTTCATTTCTGGTTAACCAAGTGAATTTTGGGCTCAAATGATTTTTCGCAGTTCACGAACCAAAACGCGATTCTCACTATTAACTAAAGAGGATTTATGTAAGAGGAGCTGTGGTTTGTATCAGTTTCATAAGCAGTGTTGAACTACATATGGTCTGTATGACTAGGAAACATAGTTCTTTTTTCATGTGCATGCTCATGGTTCTTACTGTATTGGAGAAGCTGGAAAGAAGAGGTTGATTCCTGCCTGAAACAGAGTGTTTTTCAGTGATGAGAACTCTGGTCTGAATTTCCCTTCAGAAATGGAATTAAACCCCATGATCTGTGTCTCCTACAAGCAAGAGTTCATTTCTGGTAAACGTAGTGAATTTGGGGCTCAAATGATTTTACATAGTTCACAAACCCAACGCTATTCTCACTATTAACTAAACAGTATTTATGTACGAGGAGCTGTGGTTTATTTCGGTTTCATAAGCAGAGTTGAACTACATATGGTCTGTATGAGTAGGAAACACAGTTATTTTTCTGCGCATGCTCATGGTTCTTACTATATTGTAGAAGCTGGAAAGAAAAGGATGATTCTTGCCTTAAAACAGAGTGTTTTTCAGGGATGAGAACTCTGGTCTGAATTTCCCTTCAGAAATGGAGTCAAACCCCAGGATCTGTGTCTTCCTACAAAGATGAGTTCATTTCAGCTAAACCCAGTGAATCTTGGGCGCAAATGATTTTTTCGCAGTTCACGAACCAAAACGTGATTCTCACTATAAACTAAAGAGGATTTATGTAAGAGGAGCTGTGGTTTGTATCAGTTTCATAAGCAGAGTTGAACTACTGTGGTCTGTATGTGTAGGAAACATAGTTATTTTTTCTAGGCATGCTCATGGTTCTTAATATATTGGAGAAGCTGGAAAGAAAAGGATGATTCTTGCCTTAAAACAGAGTGTTTTTCAGGGACGAGAACTCTGGTCTGAATTTCCCTTCAGAAATGGAGTCAAACCCCAGGATCTGTGTCTTCCTACAAGCAAGAGTTCATTTCTGGTAAACCAAGTGAATTTTCGCCTCAAATGACTATACCCAGTTCTAGAAACCAACACGAATATCACTATTAACTAAAGCGCATTTATGTAAGAGGAGCTGTTGTGTGTATCACTTCATAAGCAGAGTTGAACTACATTCAGTCCGTATGAGTAGGAAACACAGTTCTTTTTTCTGGGCATGCTCATGGTTCTTACTGTATTGGAGAAGCTGGGAAGAAGAGGATGATTCTTGCCTTAAAACAGAGGGTTTTTCAGGGATGAGAACTCTGGTCTGAATTTCCCTTCAGAAATGGAGTTAAACCTGAGGATCTGTGTCTTCCTACAAGCAAGAGTTCATTTCTGTTTAACCAAGTGAATTTTCGGCTCAAATGACTATACACAGTTCTAGAACCCAATGCGATTATCACTATTAATTAAAGAGCATTTATGTAAGAGGAGCTGTGGTCTGTATCATTTTATAAGCAGTGTTGAACTACATTTGTTCCGTATGAGTAGGAAACTCAGTTCTTTTTTCTGCGCATGCTCATGGTTCTTACTATATTGTAGAAGCTGGAAATAAAAGGATGATTCTTGCCTTAAAACAGAGTGTTTTTCAGGGATGAGAACTCTGGTCTGAATTTCTCTTCAGAAATGGAGTCAAACCCCAGGATCTGTGTCTTCATACAAGCAAGATTTCATATCTGGTTAAACCAGTGAATTTTGGGCTCATATGATTTTTCGCAGTTCACGAACCCAATGCTATTCTCACTATTAACTAAAGAGCATTTATGTAAGAGGAGCTGTGTTTTGTTTCAGTTTCATAAGCAGAGTTGAACTACACATGGTACGTATGAGTAGGAAACACAGTTCTTTTTTTCTGGGCATGCTCATGGTTCTTGATGTATTGGAGACGCTGGAAAGAAGAGCTTGCTTCTAGCGTGAAAACAGAGTGTGTTTCATGGATGAGAACACTGGTCTGAATTTCCCTTCAGAAACAGAGTTAAACCCCTGGATCTCTGTCTTCCTATAAGCAAGAGTTCATTTCTGGTAAACCAAGGGAATTTTCGCATCACATGACTATACCCAGTTCTAGAAACCTAGGCGATTATCACTATTAATTAAAGAGCATTTATGTAAGAGGAGCTGTGGTCTGTATCACTTCATTAGCAGAGTTGAACTGCACTTGTCCCTTATGAGTAGGAAACACAGTCCTTTTTTATGGGCATGCTCATGTTTCTTACTGTATTGGAGAAGCTGGAAAGAAAGGAAGATTCTTGCCTTAAAACAGAGTGTTTTTCAGAGATGAGAACTCTGGTCTGAATTTCCCGTCAGAAATGGAGTCAAACCCCAGGATCTGTGTCTTCCTACAAGCAAGAGTTCATTTCTGGTTAACCCAGTGAATTTGGGCCTAAATGATTTTTTGCAGTTCAGGAACCCAACGAGATTCTCACTATTAACTAAAGAGCAATTATGTAAGAGGACCTCCTGTCTGTATCATTTCATAAGCAGAGTTGAACTACATTTGTTCCATATGAGTAGGAAACACAGTTCTTTTTTTCTGGGCATGCTCATGGTTCGTACTTTATTGGACATGCTGAAAAGAAGAGGATGATTCTTGCCTTAAAAGGAAGAGTTTTTCAGGGATGAGAATTCAGGTCTGAATTTGCCTTCAGAAACGGAGTTAAACCCCAGGATCTGTGTCTTCATACAAGCAAGAGTTCATTTCTGGTTAACCCAGTGAATTTGGGCATAAATGATTTTTTGCCGTTCAGGAACCCAACAAGATTCTCACTATTAACTAAAGAGGATTTATGTAAGAGGAGCTGTGGTTTGTATCAGTTTCATAAGCAGAGTTGAACTACTGTGGTCTGAATTTGTAGGAAACAGAGTTATTTTTTCTGGAAATGCTCATGCTTCTTACTATATTGGAGACGCTAGAAAGAAAAGGATGATTCTTGCCTTAAAACAGAGTGTTTTTCAGGGATGAAAACTATGGTCTGAATTTCCCTTCAGAAATGGAGTCAAACACCAGGATCTGTGTCTTCCTACAAGCAAGAGTTCATTTCTGGTAAACCAAGTGAATTTTCGCCTCAAATGACTATACCCAGTTCTAGAAACCAACACGAATATCACTATTAACTAAAGCACATTTATGTAAGAGTAGCTGTTGTCTGTATCACTTCATAAGCAGAGTTGAACTAAATTCAGTCCGTATGAGTTGGAAACACAGTCCTTTTTTCTGGGCATGCTCATGGTTCCTACTGTATTGCAGAAGCTGGGAAGAAGAGGATGATTGTTGTGTTAAAACAGAGTGTTTTTCAGGGATGAGAACTCTGGTCTGAATTTCCCTTCAGAAATGGAGTTAAACCCGAGGATCTGTGTCTTCCTACAAGCAAGAGTTCATTTCTGGTTAACCAAGTGAATTTTGGGCTCAAATGATTTTACAAAGTTCACGAACCAAAACGCGATTCTCACTATTAACTAAAGAGGATTTATGTAAGAAGAGCTGTGGAATGTATCAGTTTCATAAGCAGTGTTGAACTACATATGGTCTGTATGACTAGGAAACATAGTTCTTTTTTTCTGTGCATGCTCACGGTTCTTACTGTACTGGAGATGCTGGAAAGAAGAGCTTGCCTCTTGCATTAAAACAGGGTGTGTTTCATGGATGCGAACTCTGGTCTGAATTTCCCTTCAGAAATGGAGTTAAACCTGAGGATCTGTGTCTTCCTACAAGCAAGAGATCATTTCTGGTAAACCAAGGGAATTTTCGGCTCAAATGACTATACACAGTTCTAGAACCCAATGCGATTATCACTATTAATTAAAGAGCATTTATGTAAGAGGAGCTGTGGTCTGTATCATTTTATAAGCAGAGTTGAACTACATTTGTTCCGTATGAGTAGGAAACACAGTTCTTTTTTCTGCGCATGCTCATGGTTCTTACTGTATTGGAGAAGCTGTGAAGAAGAGGATGATTCTTGCCTTAAAACAGAGTGTTTTTCAGGGATGAGAACTCTGGTCCGAATTTCCCTTCAGAAATGGAGTTAAACCCGAGGATCTGTGTCTTCTTACAAGCAAGAGTTCATTTCTGGTTAACCAAGTGAATTTTGGGCTCAAATGATTTTACGCAGTTCACGAATCAAAACGCGATTCTCACTTTTATCTAAAGAGGATTTATGTAAGAGGAGCTGTGGTTTGTATCAGTTTCATAAGCAGTGTTGAACCATATATGGTCTGTATGACTAGGAAGCATAGTTCTTTTTTTCTGTGCATGCTCCCGGTTCTTGCTGTACTGGAGATGCTGGAAAGAAGAGCTTGCCTCTTGCATTAAAACAGGGTGTGTTTCATGGATGCGAACTCTGGTCTGAATTTCCCTTCAGAAACGGAGTTAAACCCCATGATCTGTGTCTTCCTACAAGCAAGAGATCATTTCTGGTAAACCAAGTGAATTTTCGGCTCAAATGACTATACACAGTTCTAGAACCCAATGCGATTATCACTATTAATTAAAGAGCATTTATGTAAGAGGAGCTGTGGTCTGTATCATTTTATAAGCAGAGTTGAACTACATTTGTTCCGTATGAGTAGGAAACACAGTTCTTTTTTCAGCGCATGCTCATGGTTCTTACTGTATTGGAGAAGCTGTGAAGAAGAGGATGATACTTGCCTTAAAACAGAGTGATTTTCAGGGATGAGAACTCGGGTCTGAATTTCCCTTCAGAAATGGAGTTAAACCCCAGGATCTATGTCTTCCTACAAGCAAAAGTTCATTTCTGGTTAACCAAGTGAATTTTGGGCTCAAATGATCTTTCGCAGTTCACGAACCAAAACGCGATTCTCACTATTAACTAAAGAGGATTTATGTAAGAGGAGCTGTGGTTTGTATCAGTTTCATAAGCAGTGTTGAACTACATATGGTCTGTATGACTAGGAAACATAGTTCTTTTTTTATGTGCATGCTCATGGTTCTTACTGTATTGGAGAAGCTGAAAAGAAGAGGTTGATTCCTGCCTGAAACAGAGTGTTTTTCAGGGATGAGAACTCTGGTCTGAATTTCCCTTCAGAAATGGAATCAAACCCCATGATCTGTGTCTCTTACAAGCAAGAGTTCATTTCTGGTAAACGCAGTGAATTTGGGGCTCAAATGATTTTACATAGTTCACAAACCCAACGCTATTCTCACTATTAACTAAACAGTATTTATGTACGAGGAGCTGTGGTTTATTTTGGTTTTATAAACAGAGTTGAGCTACATATGGTCCGTATGAGTAGGAAACACAGTTCTTTTTTCTGCGCATGCTCATGGTTCTTACTATATTGTAGAAGCTGGAATGAAAAGGATGATTCTTGCCTTAAAACAGAGTATTTTTCAGGGATGAGAACTCTGGTCTGAATTTCCCTTCAGAAATGGAGTCAAACCCCAGGATCTGTGTCTTCCTACAAAGATGAGTTCATTTCAGCTAAACCCAGTGAATCTTGGGCCCAAATGATTTTTTCGCAGTTCACGAACCAAAACGTGATTCTCACTATAAACTAAAGAGGATTTATGTAAGAGGAGCTGTGGTTTGTTTCAGTTTCATAAGCAGAGTTGAACTACTGTGGTCTGTATGTGTAGGAAACATAGTTATTTTTTCTGGGCATGCTCATGGTTCTTAATATATTGAAGAAGCTGGAAAGAAAAGGATGATTCTGCCTTAAAACAGAGTGTTTTTCAGGGACGAGAACTCTGGTCTGAATTTCCCTTCAGAAATGGAGTCAAACCCCAGGATCTGTGTCTTCCTACAAGCAAGAGTTCATTTCTGGTAAACCAAGTGAATTTTCGCCTCAAATGACTATACCCAGTTCTAGAAACCAACACGAATATCACTATTAACTAAAGCGCATTTATGTAAGAGGAGCTGTTGTCTGTATCACTTCATAAGCAGAGTTGAACTAAATTCAGTCCGTATGAGTTGGAAACACAGTCCTTTTTTCTGGGCATGCTCATGGTTCCTACTGTATTGCAGAAACTGGGAAGAAGAGGATGATTGTTGCGTTAAAACAGAGTGTTTTTCAGGGATGAGAACTCTGGTCTGAATTTCCCTTCAGAAATGGAATTAAACCCCATGATCTGTGTCTCCTACAAGCAAGAGTTCATTTCTGGTAAACGCAGTGAATTTGGGGCTCAAATGATTTTACATAGTTCACAAACCCAACGCTATTCTCACTATTAACTAAACAGTATTTATGTACGAGGAGCTGTGGTTTATTTTGGTTTTATAAACAGAGTTGAACTACATATGGTCCATATGAGTAGGAAACACAGTTCTTTTTTCTGCGCATGCTCATGGTTCTTACTATATTGTAGAAGCTGGAATGAAAAGGATGATTCTTGCCTTAAAACAGAGTGTTTTTCAGGGATGAGAACTCTGGTCTGAATTTCCCTTCAGAAATGGAGTCAAACCCCAGGATCTGTGTCTTCCTACAAATATGAGTTCATTTCAGCTAAACCCAGTGAATCTTGGGCCCAAATGATTTTTTCGCAGTTCACGAACCAAAACGTGATTCTCACTATAAACTAAAGAGGATTTATGTAAGAGGAGCTGTGGTTTGTATCAGTTTCATAAGCAGAGTTGAACTGCTGTGGTCTGTATGTGTAGGAAACATAGTTATTTTTTCTGGGCATGCTCATGGTTCTTAATATATTGGAGAAGCTGGAAAGAAAAGGATGATTCTGCCTTAAAACAGAGTGTTTTTCAGGGACGAGAACTCTGGTCTGAATTTCCCTTCAGAAATGGAGTCAAACCCCAGGATCTGTGTCTTCCTACAAGCAAGAGTTCATTTCTGGTAAACCAAGTGAATTTTCGCCTCAAATGACTATACCCAGTTCTAGAAACCAACACGAATATCACTATTAACTAAAGCGCATTTATGTAAGAGGAGCTGTTGTCTGTATCACTTCATAAGCAGAGTTGAACTACATTCAGTCCGTATGAGTAGGAAACACAGTTCTTTTTTCTGGGCATGCTCATGGTTCTTACTGTATTGGAGAAGCTGGGAAGAAGAGGATGATTCTTGCCTTAAAACATAGTGTTTTTCAGGGATGAGAACTCTGGTCTGAATTTCCCTTCAGAAATGGAGTTAAACCTGAGGATCTGTGTCTTCCTACAAGCAAGAGTTCATTTCTGGTTAACCAAGTGAATTTTCGGCTCAAATGACTATACACAGTTCTAGAACCCAATGCGATTATCACTATTAATTAAAGAGCATTTATGTAAGAGGAGCTGTGGTCTGTATCATTTTATAAGCAGTGTTGAACTACATTTGTTCCGTATGAGTAGGAAACTCAGTTCTTTTTTCTGCGCATGCTCATGGTTCTTACTATATTGTAGAAGCTGGAAAGAAAAGGATGATTCTTGCCTTAAAACAGAGTGTTTTTCAGGGATGAGAACTCTGGTCTGAATTTCTCTTCAGAAATGGAGTCAAACCCCAGGATCTGTGTCTTCATACAAGCAAGATTTCATATCTGGTTAAACCAGTGAATTTTGGGCTCATATGATTTTTCGCAGTTCACGAACCCAATGCTATTCTCACTATTAACTAAAGAGCATTTATGTAAGAGGAGCTGTGTTTTGTTTCAGTTTCATAAGCAGAGTTGAACTACATATGGTCCGTATGAGTAGGAAACACAGTTCTTTTTTTCTGGGCATGCTCATGGTTCTTGATGTATTGGAGACGCTGGAAAGAAGAGCTTGCTTCTAGCGTGAAAACAGAGTGTGTTTCATGGATGAGAACACTGGTCTGAATTTCCCTTCAGAAACAGAGTTAAACCCCTGGATCTCTGTCTTCCTATAAGCAAGAGTTCATTTCTGGTAAACCAAGGGAATTTTCGCATCACATGACTATACCCAGTTCTAGAAACCTAGGCGATTATCACTATTAATTAAAGAGCATTTATGTAAGAGGAGCTGTGGTCTGTATCACTTCATTAGCAGCGTTGAACTACACTTGTCCCTTATGAGTAGGAAACACAGTCCTTTTTTATGGGCATGCTCATGGTTCTTATTGTATTGGAGAAGCTGGAAAGAAAGGAAGATTCTTGCCTTAAAACAGAGTGTTTTTCAGGGATGAGAACTCTGGTCTGAATTTCCCGTCAGAAATGGAGTCAAACCCCAGGATCTGTGTCTTCCTACAAGCAAGAGTTCATTTCTGGTTAACCCAGTGAATTTGGGCCTAAATGATTTTTTGCAGTTCAGGAACCCAACGAGATTCTCACTATTAACTAAAGAGGATTTATGTAAGAGGAGCTGTGGTTTGTATCAGTTTCATAAGCAGAGTTGAACTACTGTGGTCTGAATTTGTAGGAAACAGAGTTATTTTTTCTGGAAATTTTCATGTTTCTTACTATATTGGAGAAGCTGGAAAGAAAAGGATGATTCTTGCCTTAAAACAGAGTGTTTTTCAGGGATGAAAACTATGGTCTGAATTTCCCTTCAGAAATGGAGTCAAACACCAGGATCTGTGTCTTCCTACAAGCAAGAGTTCATTTCTGGTAAACCAAGTGAATTTTCGCCTCAAATGACTATACCCAGTTCTAGAAACCAACACGAATATCACTATTAACTAAAGCGCATTTATGTAAGAGTAGCTGTTGTCTGTATCACTTCATAAGCAGAGTTGAACTAAATTCAGTCCGTATGAGTTGGAAACACAGTCCTTTTTTCTGGGCATGCTCATGGTTCCTACTGTATTGCAGAAGCTGGGAAGAAGAGGATGATTGTTGCGTTAAAACAGAGTGTTTTTCAGGGATGAGAACTCTGGTCTGAATTTCCCTTCAGAAATGGAGTTAAACCCCAGGATCTATGTCTTCCTACAAGCAAAAGTTCATTTCTGGTTAACCAAGTGAATTTTGGGCTCAAATGATTTTTCGCAGTTCACGAACCAAAACGCGATTCTCACTATTAACTAAAGAGGATTTATGTAAGAGGAGCTGTGGTTTGTATCAGTTTCATAAGCAGTGTTGAACTACATATGGTCTGTATGACTAGGAAACATAGTTCTTTTTTTCTGTGCATGCTCATGGTTCTTACTGTATTGGAGAAGCTGCATAGAAGAGGTTGATTCCTGCCTGAAACAGAGTGTTTTTCAGGGATGAGAACTCTGGTCTGAATTTCCCTTCAGAAATGGAATTAAACCCCATGATCTGTGTCTCCTACAAGCAAGAGTTCATTTCTGGTAAACGCAGTGAATTTGGGGCTCAAATGATTTTACATAGTTCACAAACCCAACGCTATTCTCACTATTAACTAAACAGTATTTATGTACGAGGAGCTGTGGTTTATTTCGGTTTTATAAACAGAGTTGAACTACATATGGTCCGTATGAGTAGGAAACACAGTTCTTTTTTCTGCGCATGCTCATGGTTCTTACTATATTGTAGAAGCTGGAATGAAAAGGATGATTCTTGCCTTAAAACAGAGTGTTTTTCAGGGATGAGAACTCTGGTCTGAATTTCCCTTCAGAAATGGAGTCAAACCCCAGGATCTGTGTCTTCCTACAAGCAAGAGTTCATTTCTGGTAAACCAAGTGAATTTTCGCCTCAAATGACTATACCCAGTTCTAGAAACCAACACGAATATCACTATTAACTAAAGCGCATTTATGTAAGAGTAGCTGTTGTCTGTATCACTTCATAAGCAGAGTTGAACTAAATTCAGTCCGTATGAGTTGGAAACACAGTCCTTTTTTCTGGGCATGCTCATGGTTCCTACTGTATTGCAGAAGCTGGGAAGAAGAGGATGATTGTTGCGTTAAAACAGAGTGTTTTTCAGGGATGAGAACTCTGGTCTGAATTTCCCTTCAGAAATGGAGTTAAACCCCAGGATCTATGTCTTCCTACAAGCAAAAGTTCATTTCTGGTTAACCAAGTGAATTTTGGGCTCAAATGATTTTTCGCAGTTCACGAACCAAAACGCGATTCTCACTATTAACTAAAGAGGATTTATGTAAGAGGAGCTGTGGTTTGTATCAGTTTCATAAGCAGTGTTGAACTACATATGGTCTGTATGACTAGGAAACATAGTTCTTTTTTTCTGTGCATGCTCATGGTTCTTACTGTATTGGAGAAGCTGGAAAGAAGAGGTTGATTCCTGCCTGAAACAGAGTGTTTTTCAGGGATGAGAACTCTGGTCTGAATTTCCCTTCAGAAATGGAATTAAACCCCATGATCTGTGTCTCCTACAAGCAAGAGTTCATTTCTGGTAAACGCAGTGAATTTGGGGCTCAAATGATTTTACATAGTTCACAAACGCAACGCTATTCTCACTATTAACTAAACAGTATTTATGTACGAGGAGCTGTGGTTTATTTCGGTTTTATAAACAGAGTTGAACTACATATGGTCCGTATGAGTAGGAAACACAGTTCTTTTTTCTGGGCATGCTCATGGTTCTTAATATATTGGAGAAGCTGGAAAGAAAAGGATGATTCTGCCTTAAAACAGAGTGTTTTTCAGGGACGAGAACTCTGGTCTGAATTTCCCTTCAGAAATGGAGTCAAACCCCAGGATCTGTGTCTTCCTACAAGCAAGAGTTCATTTCTGGTAAACCAAGTGAATTTTCGCCTCAAATGACTATACCCAGTTCTAGAAACCAACACGAATATCACTATTAACTAAAGCGCATTTATGTAAGAGGAGCTGTTGTCTGTATCACTTCATAAGCAGAGTTGAACTACATTCAGTCCGTATGAGTAGGAAACACAGTTCTTTTTTCTGGGCATGCTCATGGTTCTTACTGTATTGGAGAAGCTGGGAAGAAGAGGATGATTCTTGCCTTAAAACAGAGTGTTTTTCAGGGATGAGAACTCTGGTCTGAATTTCCCTTCAGAAATGGAGTTAAACCTGAGGATCTGTGTCTTCCTACAAGCAAGAGTTCATTTCTGGTTAACCAAGTGAATTTTCGGCTCAAATGACTATACACAGTTCTAGAACCCAATGCGATTATCACTATTAATTAAAGAGCATTTATGTAAGAGGAGCTGTGGTCTGTATCATTTTATAAGCAGTGTTGAACTACATTTGTTCCGTATGAGTAGGAAACTCAGTTCTTTTTTCTGCGCATGCTCATGGTTCTTACTATATTGTAGAAGCTGGAAAGAAAAGGATGATTCTTGCCTTAAAACAGAGTGTTTTACAGGGATGAGAACTCTGGTCTGAATTTCTCTTCAGAAATGGAGTCAAACCCCAGGATCTGTGTCTTCATACAAGCAAGATTTCATATCTGGTTAAACCAGTGAATTTTGGGCTCATATGATTTTTCGCAGTTCACGAACCCAATGCTATTCTCACTATTAACTAAAGAGCATTTATGTAAGAGGAGCTGTGTTTTGTTTCAGTTTCATAAGCAGAGTTGAACTACACATGGTACGTATGAGTAGGAAACATAGTTCTTTTTTTCTGGGCATGCTCATGGTTCTTGATGTATTGGAGACGCTGGAAAGAAGAGCTTGCTTCTAGCGTGAAAACAGAGTGTGTTTCATGGATGAGAACACAGGTCTGAATTTCCCTTCAGAAACAGAGTTAAACCCCTGGATCTCTGTCTTCCTATAAGCAAGAGTTCATTTCTGGTAAACCAAGGGAATTTTCGCATCACATGACTATACCCAGTTCTAGAAACCTAGGCGATTATCACTATTAATTAAAGAGCATTTATGTAAGAGGAGCTGTGGTCTGTATCACTTCATTAGCAGAGTTGAACTACACTTGTCCCTTATGAGTAGGAAACACAGTCCTTTTTTATGGGCATGCTCATGGTTCTTACTGTATTGTAGAAGCTGGAAAGAAAGGAAGATTCTTGCCTTAAAACAGAGTGTTTTTCAGGGATGAGAACTCTGGTCTGAATTTCCCGTCAGAAATGGAGTCAAACCCCAGGATCTGTGTCTTCCTACAAGCAAGAGTTCATTTCTGGTTAACCCAGTGAATTTGGGCCTAAATGATTTTTTGCAGTTCAGGAACCCAACGAGATTCTCACTATTAACTAAATAGCAATTATGTAAGAGGACCTCCTGTCTGTATCATTTCATAAGCAGAGTTGAACTACATTTGTTCCATATGAGTAGGAAACACAGTTCTTTTTTTCTGGGCATGCTCATGGTTCGTACTTTATTGGACACGCTGAAAAGAAGAGGATGATTCTTGCCTTAAAAGGAAGAGTTTTTCAGGGATGAGAATTCTGGTCTGAATTTGCCTTCAGAAATGGAGTTAAACCCCAGGATCTGTGTCTTCATACAAGCAAGAGTTCATTTCTGGTTAACCCAGTGAATTTGGGCCTAAATGATTTTTTGCCGTTCAGGAACCCAACAAGATTCTCACTATTAACTAAAGAGGATTTATGTAAGAGGAGCTGTGGTTTGTATCAGTTTCATAAGCAGAGTTGAACTACTGTGGTCTGAATTTGTAGGAAACAGAGTTATTTTTTCTGGAAATGCTCATGGTTCTTACTGTATTGGAGAAGCTGGAAAGAAGAGGTTGATTCCTGCCTGAAACAGAGTGTTTTTCAGGGATGAGAACTCTGGTCTGAATTTCCCTTCAGAAATGGAATTAAACCCCATGATCTGTGTCTCCTACAAGCAAGAGTTCATTTCTGGTAAACGCAGTGAATTTGGGGCTCAAATGATTTTACATAGTTCACAAACCCAACGCTATTCTCACTATTAACTAAACAGTATTTATGTACGAGGAGCTGTGGTTTATTTCGGTTTTATAAACAGAGTTGTACTACATATGGTCCGTATGAGTAGGAAACACAGTTCTTTTTTCTGCGTATGCTCATGGTTCTTACTATATTGTAGAAGCTGGAATGAAAAGGATGATTCTTGCCTTAAAACAGAGTGTTTTTCAGGGATGAGAACTCTGGTCTGAATTTCCCTTCAGAAATGGAGTCAAACCCCAGGATCTGTGTCTTCCTACAAGCAAGAGTTCATTTCTGGTAAACCAAGTGAATTTTCGCCTCAAATGACTATACCCAGTTCTAGAAACCAACACGAATATCACTATTAACTAAAGCGCATTTATGTAAGAGTAGCTGTTGTCTGTATCACTTCATAAGCAGAGTTGAACTAAATTCAGTCCGTATGAGTTGGAAACACAGTCCTTTTTTCTGGGCATGCTCATGGTTCCTACTGTATTGCAGAAGCTGGGAAGAAGAGGATGATTGTTGCGTTAAAACAGAGTGTTTTTCAGGGATGAGAACTCTGGTCTGAATTTCCCTTCAGAAATGGAGTTAAACCCCAGGATCTATGTCTTCCTACAAGCAAAAGTTCATTTCTGGTTAACCAAGTGAATTTTGGGCTCAAATGATTTTTCGCAGTTCACGAACCAAAACGCGATTCTCACTATTAACTAAAGAGGATTTATGTAAGAGGAGCTGTGGTTTGTATCAGTTTCATAAGCAGTGTTGAACTACATATGGTCTGTATGACTAGGAAACATAGTTCTTTTTTTCTGTGCATGCTCATGGTTCTTACTGTATTGGAGAAGCTGGAAAGAAGAGGTTGATTCCTGCCTGAAACAGAGTGTTTTTCAGGGATGAGAACTCTGGTCTGAATTTCCCTTCAGAAATGGAATTAAACCCCATGATCTGTGTCTCCTACAAGCAAGAGTTCATTTCTGGTAAACGCAGTGAATTTGGGGCTCAAATGATTTTACATAGTTCACAAACCCAACGCTATTCTCACTATTAACTAAACAGTATTTATGTACGAGGAGCTGTGGTTTATTTCGGTTTTATAAACAGAGTTGAACTACATATGGTCCGTATGAGTAGGAAACACAGTTCTTTTTTCTGGGCATGCTCATGGTTCTTAATATATTGGAGAAGCTGGAAAGAAAAGGATGATTCTGCCTTAAAACAGAGTGTTTTTCAGGGACGAGAACTCTGGTCTGAATTTCCCTTCAGAAATGGAGTCAAACCCCAGGATCTGTGTCTTCCACAAGCAAGAGTTCATTTCTGGTAAACCAAGTGAATTTTCGCCTCAAATGACTATACCCAGTTCTAGAAACCAACACGAATATCACTATTAACTAAAGCGCATTTATGTAAGAGGAGCTGTTGTCTGTATCACTTCATAAGCAGAGTTGAACTACATTCAGTCCGTATGAGTAGGAAACACAGTTCTTTTTTCTGGGCATGCTCATGGTTCTTACTGTATTGGAGAAGCTGGGAAGAAGAGGATGATTCTTGCCTTAAAACAGAGTGTTTTTCAGGGATGAGAACTCTGGTCTGAATTTCCCTTCAGAAATGGAGTTAAACCTGAGGATCTGTGTCTTCCTACAAGCAAGAGTTCATTTCTGGTTAACCAAGTGAATTTTCGGCTCAAATGACTATACACAGTTCTAGAACCCAATGCGATTATCACTATTAATTAAAGAGCATTTATGTAAGAGGAGCTGTGGTCTGTATCATTTTATAAGCAGTGTTGAACTACATTTGTTCCGTATGAGTAGGAAACTCAGTTCTTTTTTCTGCGCATGCTCATGGTTCTTACTATATTGTAGAAGCTGGAAAGAAAAGGATGATTCTTGCCTTAAAACAGAGTGTTTTTCAGGGATGAGAACTCTGGTCTGAATTTCTCTTCAGAAATGGAGTCAAACCCCAGGATCTGTGTCTTCATACAAGCAAGATTTCATATCTGGTTAAACCAGTGAATTTTGGGCTCATATGATTTTTCGCAGTTCACGAACCCAATGCTATTCTCACTATTAACTAAAGAGCATTTATGTAAGAGGAGCTGTGTTTTGTTTCAGTTTCATAAGCAGAGTTGAACTACACATGGTACGTATGAGTAGGAAACATAGTTCTTTTTTTCTGGGCATGCTCATGGTTCTTGATGTATTGGAGACGCTGGAAAGAAGAGCTTGCTTCTAGCGTGAAAACAGAGTGTGTTTCATGGATGAGAACACAGGTCTGAATTTCCCTTCAGAAACAGAGTTAAACCCCTGGATCTCTGTCTTCCTATAAGCAAGAGTTCATTTCTGGTAAACCAAGGGAATTTTCGCATCACATGACTATACCCAGTTCTAGAAACCTAGGCGATTATCACTATTAATTAAAGAGCATTTATGTAAGAGGAGCTGTGGTCTGTATCACTTCATTAGCAGAGTTGAACTACACTTGTCCCTTATGAGTAGGAAACACAGTCCTTTTTTATGGGCATGCTCATGGTTCTTACTGTATTGTAGAAGCTGGAAAGAAAGGAAGATTCTTGCCTTAAAACAGAGTGTTTTTCAGGGATGAGAACTCTGGTCTGAATTTCCCGTCAGAAATGGAGTCAAACCCCAGGATCTGTGTCTTCCTACAAGCAAGAGTTCATTTCTGGTTAACCCAGTGAATTTGGGCCTAAATGATTTTTTGCAGTTCAGGAACCCAACGAGATTCTCACTATTAACTAAATAGCAATTATGTAAGAGGACCTCCTGTCTGTATCATTTCATAAGCAGAGTTGAACTACATTTGTTCCATATGAGTAGGAAACACAGTTCTTTTTTTCTGGGCATGCTCATGGTTCGTACTTTATTGGACACGCTGAAAAGAAGAGGATGATTCTTGCCTTAAAAGGAAGAGTTTTTCAGGGATGAGAATTCTGGTCTGAATTTGCCTTCAGAAACGGAGTTAAACCCCAGGATCTGTGTCTTCATACAAGCAAGAGTTCATTTCTGGTTAACCCAGTGAATTTGGGCCTAAATGATTTTTTGCCGTTCAGGAACCCAACAAGATTCTCACTATTAACTAAAGAGGATTTATGTAAGAGGAGCTGTGGTTTGTATCAGTTTCATAAGCAGAGTTGAACTACTGTGGTCTGAATTTGTAGGAAACAGAGTTATTTTTTCTGGAAATGCTCATGGTTCTTACTATATTGGAGAAGCTGGAAAGAAAAGGATGATTCTTGCCTTAAAACAGAGTGTTTTTCAGGGATGAAAACTCTGGTCTGAATTTCCCTTCAGAAATGGAGTCAAACACCAGGATCTGTGTCTTCCTACAAGCAAGAGTTCATTTCTGGTAAACCAAGTGAATTTTCGCCTCAAATGACTATACCCAGTTCTAGAAACCAACACGAATATCACTATTAACTAAAGCGCATTTATGTAAGAGTAGCTGTTGTCTGTATCACTTCATAAGCAGAGTTGAACTAAATTCAGTCCGTATGAGTTGGAAACACAGTCCTTTTTTCTGGGCATGCTCATGGTTCCTACTGTATTGCAGAAGCTGGGAAGAAGAGGATGATTGTTGCGTTAAAACAGAGTGTTTTTCAGGGATGAGAACTCTGGTCTGAATTTCCCTTCAGAAATGGAGTTAAACCCGAGGATCTGTGTCTTCCTACAAGCAAGAGTTCATTTCTGGTTAACCAAGTGAATTTTGGGCTCAAATGATTTTACAAAGTTCACGAACCAAAACGCGATTCTCACTATTAACTATAGAGGATTTATGTAAGAAGAGCTGTGGAATGTATCAGTTTCATAAGCAGTGTTGAACTACATATGGTCTGTATGACTAGGAAACATAGTTCTTTTTTTCTGTGCATGCTCACGGTTCTTACTGTACTGGAGATGCTGGAAAGAAGAGCTTGCCTCTTGCATTAAAACAGGGTGTGTTTCATGGATGCGAACTCTGGTCTGAATTTCCCTTCAGAAATGGAGTTAAACCCCATGATCTGTGTCTTCCTACAAGCAAGAGATCATTTCTGTTAAACCAAGTGAATTTTCGGCTCAAATGACTATACACAGTTCTAGAACCCAATGCGATTATCACTATTAATTAAAGAGCATTTATGTAAGAGGAGCTGTGGTCTGTATCATTTTATAAGCAGAGTTGAACTACATTTGTTCCGTATGAGTAGGAAACACAGTTCTTTTTTCTGCGCATGCTCATGGTTCTTACTGTATTGGAGAAGCTGTGAAGAAGAGGATGATACTTGCCTTAAAACAGAGTGATTTTCAGGGATGAGAACTCGGGTCTGAATTTCCCTTCAGAAATGGAGTTAAACCCCAGGATCCATGTCTTCCTACAAGCAAGAGTTCATTTCTGGTTAACCAAGTGAATTTTGGGCTCAAATGATTTTACGCAGTTCACGAACCAAAACGCGATTCTCACTATTAACTAAAGAGGATTTATGTAAGAGGAGCTGTGGTTTGTATCAGTTTCATAAGCAGTGTTGAACTACATATGGTCTGTATGACTAGGAAACATAGTTCTTTTTTTCTGTGCATGCTCATGGTTCTTACTGTATTGGAGAAGCTGGAAAGAAGAGGTTGATTCCTGCCTGAAACAGAGTGTTTTTCAGGGATGAGAACTCTGGTCTGAATTTCCCTTCAGAAATGGAATTAAACCCCATGATCTGTGTCTCCTACAAGCAAGAGTTCATTTCTGGTAAACGCAGTGAATTTGGGGCTCAAATGATTTTACATAGTTCACAAACCCAACGCTATTCTCACTATTAACTAAACAGTATTTATGTACGAGGAGCTGTGGTTTATTTCGGTTTTATAAACAGAGTTGAACTACATATGGTCCGTATGAGTAGGAAACACAGTTCTTTTTTCTGCGCATGCTCATGGTTCTTACTATATTGTAGAAGCTGGAAAGAAAAGGATGATTCTTGCCTTAAAACAGAGTGTTTTTCAGGGATGAGAACTCTGGTCTGAATTTCCCTTCAGAAATGGAGTCAAACCCCAGGATCTGTGTCTTCCTACAAAGATGAGTTCATTTCAGCTAAACCCAGTGAATCTTGGGCCCAAATGATTTTTTCGCAGTTCACGAACCAAAACGTGATTCTCACTATAAACTAAAGAGGATTTATGTAAGAGGAGCTGTGGTTTGTATCAGTTTCATAAGCAGAGTTGAACTACTGTGGTCTGTATGTGTAGGAAACATAGTTATTTTTTCTGGGCATGCTCATGGTTCTTAATATATTGGAGAAGCTGGAAAGAAAAGGATGATTCTGCCTTAAAACAGAGTGTTTTTCAGGGACGAGAACTCTGGTCTGAATTTCCCTTCAGAAATGGAGTCAAACCCCAGGATCTGTGTCTTCCTACAAGCAAGAGTTCATTTCTGGTAAACCAAGTGAATTTTTGCCTCAAATGACTATACCCAGTTCTAGAAACCAACACGAATATCACTATTAACTAAAGCGCATTTATGTAAGAGGAGCTGTTGTCTGTATCACTTCATAAGCAGAGTTGAACTACATTCAGTCCGTATGAGTAGGAAACACAGTTCTTTTTTCTGGGCATGCTCATGGTTCTTACTGTATTGGAGAAGCTGGGAAGAAGAGGATGATTCTTGCCTTAAAACAGAGTGTTTTTCAGGGATGAGAACTCTGGTCTGAATTTCCCTTCAGAAATGGAGTTAAACCTGAGGATCTGTGTCTTCCTACAAGCAAGAGTTCATTTCTGGTTAACCAAGTGAATTTTCGGCTCAAATGACTATACACAGTTCTAGAACCCAATGCGATTATCACTATTAATTAAAGAGCATTTATGTAAGAGGAGCTGTGGTCTGTATCATTTTATAAGCAGTGTTGAACTACATTTGTTCCGTATGAGTAGGAAACTCAGTTCTTTTTTCTGCGCATGCTCATGGTTCTTACTATATTGTAGAAGCTGGAAAGAAAAGGATGATTCTTGCCTTAAAACAGAGTGTTTTACAGGGATGAGAACTCTGGTCTGAATTTCTCTTCAGAAATGGAGTCAAACCCCAGGATCTGTGTCTTCATACAAGCAAGATTTCATATCTGGTTAAACCAGTGAATTTTGGGCTCATATGATTTTTCGCAGTTCACGAACCCAATGCTATTCTCACTATTAACTAAAGAGCATTTATGTAAGAGGAGCTGTGTTTTGTTTCAGTTTCATAAGCAGAGTTGAACTACACATGGTACGTATGAGTAGGAAACACAGTTGTTTTTTTCTGGGCATGCTCATGGTTCTTGATGTATTGGAGACGCTGGAAAGAAGAGCTTGCTTCTAGCGTGAAAACAGAGTGTGTTTCATGGATGAGAACACTGGTCTGAATTTCCCTTCAGAAACAGGGTTAAACCCCTGGATCTCTGTCTTCCTATAAGCAAGAGTTCATTTCTGGTAAACCAAGGGAATTTTCGCATCACATGACTATACCCAGTTCTAGAAACCTAGGCGATTATCACTATTAATTAAAGAGCATTTATGTAAGAGGAGCTGTGGTCTGTATCACTTCATTAGCAGAGTTGAACTGCACTTGTCCCTTATGAGTAGGAAACACAGTCCTTTTTTATGGGCATGCTCATGGTTCTTACTGTATTGGAGAAGCTGGAAAGAAAGGAAGATTCTTGCCTTAAAACAGAGTGTTTTTCAGGGATGAGAACTCTGGTCTGAATTTCCCGTCAGAAATGGAGTCAAACCCCAGGATCTGTGTCTTCCTACAAGCAAGAGTTCATTTCTGGTTAACCCAGTGAATTTGGGCCTAAATGATTTTTTGCAGTTCAGGAACCCAACGAGATTCTCACTATTAACTAAAGAGCAATTATGTAAGAGGACCTCCTGTCTGTATCATTTCATAAGCAGAGTTGAACTACATTTGTTCCATATGAGTAGGAAACACAGTTCTTTTTTTCTGGGCATGCTCATGGTTCGTACTTTATTGGACACGCTGAAAAGAAGAGGATGATTCTTGCCTTAAAAGGAAGAGTTTTTCAGGGATGAGAATTCTGGTCTGAATTTGCCTTCAGAAACGGAGTTAAACCCCAGGATCTGTGTCTTCATACAAGCAAGAGTTCATTTCTGGTTAACCAAGTGAATTTGGGCCTAAATGATTTTTTGCCGTTCAGGAACCCAACGAGATTCTCACTTTTAACTAAAGAGGATTTATGTAAGAGGAGCTGTGGTTTGTATCAGTTTCATAAGCAGAGTTGAACTACTGTGGTCTGAATTTGTAGGAAACATAGTTATTTTTTCTGGAAATGCTCAAGGTTCTTACTATATTGGAGAAGCTGGAAAGAAAAGGATGATTCTTGCCTTAAAAAAGAGTGTTTTTCAGGGATGAAAACTCTGGTCTGAATTTCCCTTCAGAAATGGAGTCAAACACCAGGATCTGTGTCTTCCTACAAGCAAGAGTTCATTTCTGGTAAACCAAGTGAATTTTCGCCTCAAATGACTATACCCAGTTCTAGAAACCAACACGAATATCACTATTAACTAAAGCGCATTTATGTAAGAGTAGCTGTTGTCTGTATCACTTCATAAGCAGAGTTGAACTAAATTCCGTCCGTATGAGTTGGAAACACAGTCCTTTTTTCTGGGCATGCTCATGGTTCCTACTGTATTGCAGAAGCTGGGAAGAAGAGGATGATTGTTGCGTTAAAACAGAGTGTTTTTCAGGGATGAGAACTCTGGTCTGAATTTCCCTTCAGAAATGGAGTTAAACCCGAGGATCTGTGTCTTCCTACAAGCAAGAGTTCATTTCTGGTTAACCAAGTGAATTTTGGGCTCAAATGATTTTACAAAGTTCACGAACCAAAACGCGATTCTCACTATTAACTAAAGAGGATTTATGTAAGAGGAGCTGTGGAATGTATCAGTTTCATAAGCAGTGTTGAACTACATATGGTCTGTATGACTAGGAAACATAGTTCTTTTTTTCTGTGCATGCTCACTGTTCTTACTGTACTGGAGATGCTGGAAAGAAGAGCTTGCCTCTTGCATTAAAACAGGGTGTGTTTCATGGATGCGAACTCTGGTCTGAATTTCCCTTCAGAAATGGAGTTAAACCTGAGGATCTGTGTCTTCCTACAAGCAAGAGATCATTTCTGGTAAACCAAGTGAATTTTCGGCTCAAATGACTATACACAGTTCTAGAACCCAATGCGATTATCACTATTAATTAAAGAGCATTTATGTAAGAGGAGCTGTGGTCTGTATCATTTTATAAGCAGTGTTGAACTACATTTGTTCCGTATGAGTAGGAAACACAGTTCTTTTTTCTGCGCATGCTCATGGTTCTTACTGTATTGGAGAAGCTGTGAAGAAGAGGATGATTCTTGCCTTAAAACAGAGTGTTTTTCAGGGATGAGAACTCTGGTCCGAATTTCCCTTCAGAAATGGAGTTAAACCCGAGGATCTGTGTCTTCTTACAAGCAAGAGTTCATTTCTGGTTAACCAAGTGAATTTTGGGCTCAAATGATTTTACGCAGTTCATGAACCAAAACGCGATTCTCACTTTTAACTAAAGAGGATTTATGTAAGAGGAGCTGTGGTTTGTATCAGTTTCATAAGCAGTGTTGAACCACATATGGTCTGTATGACTAGGAAGCATAGTTCTTTTTTTCTGTGCATGCTCCCGGTTCTTGCTGTACTGGAGATGCTGGAAAGAAGAGCTTGCCTCTTGCATTAAAACAGGGTGTGTTTCATGGATGCGAACTCTGGTCTGAATTTCCCTTCTGAAACGGAGTTAAACCCCATGATCTGTGTCTTCCTACAAGCAAGAGATCATTTCTGGTAAACCAAGTGAATTTTCGGCTCAAATGACTATACACAGTTCTAGAACCCAATGCGATTATCACTATTAATTAAAGAGCATTTATGTAAGAGGAGCTGTGGTCTGTATCATTTTATAAGCAGAGTTGAACTACATTTGTTCCGTATGAGTAGGAAACACAGTTCTTTTTTCAGCGCTTGCTCATGGTTCTTACTGTATTGGAGAAGCTGTGAAGAAGAGGATGATACTTGCCTTAAAACAGAGTGATTTTCAGGGATGAGAACTCGGGTCTGAATTTCCCTTCAGAAATGGAGTTAAACCCCAGGATCTATGTCTTCCTACAAGCAAGAGTTCATTTCTGGTTAACCAAGTGAATTTTGGGCTCAAATGATTTTACGCAGTTCACGAACCAAAACGCGATTCTCACTATTAACTAAAGAGGATTTATGTAAGAGGAGCTGTGGTTTGTATCAGTTTCATAAGCAGTGTTGAACTACATATGGTCTGTATGACTAGGAAACATAGTTCTTTTTTTCTGTGCATGCTCGTGGTTCTTACTATATTGTAGAAGCTGGAAAGAAAAGGATGATTCTTGCCTTAAAACAGAGTGTTTTTCAGGGATGAGAACTCTGGTCTGAATTTCCCTTCAGAAATGGAGTCAAACCCCAGGATCTGTGTCTTCCTACAAAGATGAGTTCATTTCAGCTAAACCCAGTGAATCTTGGGCCCAAATGATTTTTTCGCAGTTCACGAACCAAAACGTGATTCTCACTATAAACTAAAGAGGATTTATGTAAGAGGAGCTGTGGTTTGTTTCAGTTTAATAAGCAGAGTTGAACTACTGTGGTCTGTATGTGTAGGAAACATAGTTATTTTTTCTGGGCATGCTCATGGTTCTTAATATATTGGAGAAGCTGGAAAGAAAAGGATGATTCTGCCTTAAAACAGAGTGTTTTTCAGGGACGAGAACTCTGGTCTGAATTTCCCTTCAGAAATGGAGTCAAACCCCAGGATCTGTGTCTTCCTACAAGCAAGAGTTCATTTCTGGTAAACCAAGTGAATTTTCGCCTCAAATGACTATACCCAGTTCTAGAAACCAACACGAATATCACTATTAACTAAAGCGCATTTATGTAAGAGGAGCTGTTGTCTGTATCACTTCATAAGCAGAGTTGAACTAAATTCAGTCCGTATGAGTTGGAAACACAGTCCTTTTTTCTGGGCATGCTCATGGTTCCTACTGTATTGCAGAAACTGGGAAGAAGAGGATGATTGTTGCGTTAAAACAGAGTGTTTTTCAGGGATGAGAACTCGGGTCTGAATTTCCCTTCAGAAATGGAGTTAAACCCCAGGATCTATGTCTTCCTACAAGCAAAAGTTCATTTCTGGTTAACCAAGTGAATTTTGGGCTCAAATGATTTTTCGCAGTTCACGAACCAAAACGCGATTCTCACTATTAACTAAAGAGGATTTATGTAAGAGGAGCTGTGGTTTGTATCAGTTTCATAAGCAGTGTTGAACTACATATGGTCTGTATGATTAGGAAACATAGTTCTTTTTTTCTGTGCATGCTCATGGTTCTTACTGTATTGGAGAAGCTGGAAAGAAGAGGTTGATTCCTGCCTGAAACAGAGTGTTTTTCAGGGATGAGAACTCTGGTCTGAATTTCCCTTCAGAAATGGAATTAAACCCCATGATCTGTGTCTCCTACAAGCAAGAGTTCATTTCTGGTAAACGCAGTGAATTTGGGGCTCAAATGATTTTACATAGTTCACAAACCCAACGCTATTCTCACTATTAACTAAACAGTATTTATGTACGAGGAGCTGTGGTTTATTTTGGTTTTATAAACAGAGTTGAACTACATATGGTCCATATGAGTAGGAAACACAGTTCTTTTTTCTGCGCATGCTCATGGTTCTTACTATATTGTAGAAGCTGGAATGAAAAGGATGATTCTTGCCTTAAAACAGAGTGTTTTTCAGGGATGAGAACTCTGGTCTGAATTTCCCTTCAGAAATGGAGTCAAACCCCAGGATCTGTGTCTTCCTACAAATATGAGTTCATTTCAGCTAAACCCAGTGAATCTTGGGCCCAAATGATTTTTTCGCAGTTCACGAACCAAAACGTGATTCTCACTATAAACTAAAGAGGATTTATGTAAGAGGAGCTGTGGTTTGTATCAGTTTCATAAGCAGAGTTGAACTACTGTGGTCTGTATGTGTAGGAAACATAGTTATTTTTTCTGGGCATGCTCATGGTTCTTAATATATTGGAGAAGCTGGAAAGAAAAGGATGATTCTGCCTTAAAACAGAGTGTTTTTCAGGGACGAGAACTCTGGTCTGAATTTCCCTTCAGAAATGGAGTCAAACCCCAGGATCTGTGTCTTCCTACAAGCAAGAGTTCATTTCTGGTAAACCAAGTGAATTTTCGCCTCAAATGACTATACCCAGTTCTAGAAACCAACACGAATATCACTATTAACTAAAGCGCATTTATGTAAGAGGAGCTGTTGTCTGTATCACTTCATAAGCAGAGTTGAACTACATTCAGTCCGTATGAGTAGGAAACACAGTTCTTTTTTCTGGGCATGCTCATGGTTCTTACTGTATTGGAGAAGCTGGGAAGAAGAGGATGATTCTTGCCTTAAAACATAGTGTTTTTCAGGGATGAGAACTCTGGTCTGAATTTCCCTTCAGAAATGGAGTTAAACCTGAGGATCTGTGTCTTCCTACAAGCAAGAGTTCATTTCTGGTTAACCAAGTGAATTTTCGGCTCAAATGACTATACACAGTTCTAGAACCCAATGCGATTATCACTATTAATTAAAGAGCATTTATGTAAGAGGAGCTGTGGTCTGTATCATTTTATAAGCAGTGTTGAACTACATTTGTTCCGTATGAGTAGGAAACTCAGTTCTTTTTTCTGCGCATGCTCATGGTTCTTACTATATTGTAGAAGCTGGAAAGAAAAGGATGATTCTTGCCTTAAAACAGAGTGTTTTTCAGGGATGAGAACTCTGGTCTGAATTTCTCTTCAGAAATGGAGTCAAACCCCAGGATCTGTGTCTTCATACAAGCAAGATTTCATATCTGGTTAAACCAGTGAATTTTGGGCTCATATGATTTTTCGCAGTTCACGAACCCAATGCTATTCTCACTATTAACTAAAGAGCATTTATGTAAGAGGAGCTGTGTTTTGTTTCAGTTTCATAAGCAGAGTTGAACTACATATGGTCCGTATGAGTAGGAAACACAGTTCTTTTTTTCTGGGCATGCTCATGGTTCTTGATGTATTGGAGACGCTGGAAAGAAGAGCTTGCTTCTAGCGTGAAAACAGAGTGTGTTTCATGGATGAGAACACTGGTCTGAATTTCCCTTCAGAAACAGAGTTAAACCCCTGGATCTCTGTCTTCCTATAAGCAAGAGTTCATTTCTGGTAAACCAAGGGAATTTTCGCATCACATGACTATACCCAGTTCTAGAAACCTAGGCGATTATCACTATTAATTAAAGAGCATTTATGTAAGAGGAGCTGTGGTCTGTATCACTTCATTAGCAGAGTTGAACTACACTTGTCCCTTATGAGTAGGAAACACAGTCCTTTTTTATGGGCATGCTCATGGTTCTTATTGTATTGGAGAAGCTGGAAAGAAAGGAAGATTCTTGCCTTAAAACAGAGTGTTTTTCAGGGATGAGAACTCTGGTCTGAATTTCCCGTCAGAAATGGAGTCAAACCCCAGGATCTGTGTCTTCCTACAAGCAAGAGTTCATTTCTGGTTAACCCAGTGAATTTGGGCCTAAATGATTTTTTGCAGTTCAGGAACCCAACGAGATTCTCACTATTAACTAAAGAGCAATTATGTAAGAGGACCTCCTGTCTGTATCATTTCATAAGCAGAGTTGAACTACATTTGTTCCATATGAGTAGGAAACACAGTTCTTTTTTTCTGGGCATGCTCATGGTTCGTACTTTATTGGACACGCTGAAAAGAAGAGGATGATTCTTGCCTTAAAAGGAAGAGTTTTTCAGGGATGAGAATTCTGGTCTGAATTTGCCTTCAGAAACGGAGTTAAACCCCAGGATCTGTGTCTTCATACAAGCAAGAGTTCATTTCTGGTTAACCCAGTGAATTTGGGCCTAAATGATTTTTTGCCGTTCAGGAACCCAACAAGATTCTCACTATTAACTAAAGAGGATTTATGTAAGAGGAGCTGTGGTTTGTATCAGTTTCATAAGCAGAGTTGAACTACTGTGGTCTGAATTTGTAGGAAACAGAGTTATTTTTTCTGGAAATTTTCATGTTTCTTACTATATTGGAGAAGCTGGAAAGAAAAGGATGATTCTTGCCTTAAAACAGAGTGTTTTTCAGGGATGAAAACTATGGTCTGAATTTCCCTTCAGAAATGGAGTCAAACACCAGGATCTGTGTCTTCCTACAAGCAAGAGTTCATTTCTGGTAAACCAAGTGAATTTTCGCCTCAAATGACTATACCCAGTTCTAGAAACCAACACGAATATCACTATTAACTAAAGCGCATTTATGTAAGAGGAGCTGTTGTCTGTATCACTTCATAAGCAGAGTTGAACTAAATTCAGTCCGTATGAGTTGGAAACACAGTCCTTTTTTCTGGGCATGCTCATGGTTCCTACTGTATTGCAGAAACTGGGAAGAAGAGGATGATTGTTGCGTTAAAACAGAGTGTTTTTCAGGGATGAGAACTCGGGTCTGAATTTCCCTTCAGAAATGGAGTTAAACCCCAGGATCTATGTCTTCCTACAAGCAAAAGTTCATTTCTGGTTAACCAAGTGAATTTTGGGCTCAAATGATTTTTCGCAGTTCACGAACCAAAACGCGATTCTCACTATTAACTAAAGAGGATTTATGTAAGAGGAGCTGTGGTTTGTATCAGTTTCATAAGCAGTGTTGAACTACATATGGTCTGTATGATTAGGAAACATAGTTCTTTTTTTCTGTGCATGCTCATGGTTCTTACTGTATTGGAGAAGCTGGAAAGAAGAGGTTGATTCCTGCCTGAAACAGAGTGTTTTTCAGGGATGAGAACTCTGGTCTGAATTTCCCTTCAGAAATGGAATTAAACCCCATGATCTGTGTCTCCTACAAGCAAGAGTTCATTTCTGGTAAACGCAGTGAATTTGGGGCTCAAATGATTTTACATAGTTCACAAACCCAACGCTATTCTCACTATTAACTAAACAGTATTTATGTACGAGGAGCTGTGGTTTATTTTGGTTTTATAAACAGAGTTGAACTACATATGGTCCATATGAGTAGGAAACACAGTTCTTTTTTCTGCGCATGCTCATGGTTCTTACTATATTGTAGAAGCTGGAATGAAAAGGATGATTCTTGCCTTAAAACAGAGTGTTTTTCAGGGATGAGAACTCTGGTCTGAATTTCCCTTCAGAAATGGAGTCAAACCCCAGGATCTGTGTCTTCCTACAAATATGAGTTCATTTCAGCTAAACCCAGTGAATCTTGGGCCCAAATGATTTTTTCGCAGTTCACGAACCAAAACGTGATTCTCACTATAAACTAAAGAGGATTTATGTAAGAGGAGCTGTGGTTTGTATCAGTTTCATAAGCAGAGTTGAACTACTGTGGTCTGTATGTGTAGGAAACATAGTTATTTTTTCTGGGCATGCTCATGGTTCTTAATATATTGGAGAAGCTGGAAAGAAAAGGATGATTCTGCCTTAAAACAGAGTGTTTTTCAGGGACGAGAACTCTGGTCTGAATTTCCCTTCAGAAATGGAGTCAAACCCCAGGATCTGTGTCTTCCTACAAGCAAGAGTTCATTTCTGGTAAACCAAGTGAATTTTCGCCTCAAATGACTATACCCAGTTCTAGAAACCAACACGAATATCACTATTAACTAAAGCGCATTTATGTAAGAGGAGCTGTTGTCTGTATCACTTCATAAGCAGAGTTGAACTACATTCAGTCCGTATGAGTAGGAAACACAGTTCTTTTTTCTGGGCATGCTCATGGTTCTTACTGTATTGGAGAAGCTGGGAAGAAGAGGATGATTCTTGCCTTAAAACATAGTGTTTTTCAGGGATGAGAACTCTGGTCTGAATTTCCCTTCAGAAATGGAGTTAAACCTGAGGATCTGTGTCTTCCTACAAGCAAGAGTTCATTTCTGGTTAACCAAGTGAATTTTCGGCTCAAATGACTATACACAGTTCTAGAACCCAATGCGATTATCACTATTAATTAAAGAGCATTTATGTAAGAGGAGCTGTGGTCTGTATCATTTTATAAGCAGTGTTGAACTACATTTGTTCCGTATGAGTAGGAAACTCAGTTCTTTTTTCTGCGCATGCTCATGGTTCTTACTATATTGTAGAAGCTGGAAAGAAAAGGATGATTCTTGCCTTAAAACAGAGTGTTTTTCAGGGATGAGAACTCTGGTCTGAATTTCTCTTCAGAAATGGAGTCAAACCCCAGGATCTGTGTCTTCATACAAGCAAGATTTCATATCTGGTTAAACCAGTGAATTTTGGGCTCATATGATTTTTCGCAGTTCACGAACCCAATGCTATTCTCACTATTAACTAAAGAGCATTTATGTAAGAGGAGCTGTGTTTTGTTTCAGTTTCATAAGCAGAGTTGAACTACATATGGTCCGTATGAGTAGGAAACACAGTTCTTTTTTTCTGGGCATGCTCATGGTTCTTGATGTATTGGAGACGCTGGAAAGAAGAGCTTGCTTCTAGCGTGAAAACAGAGTGTGTTTCATGGATGAGAACACTGGTCTGAATTTCCCTTCAGAAACAGAGTTAAACCCCTGGATCTCTGTCTTCCTATAAGCAAGAGTTCATTTCTGGTAAACCAAGGGAATTTTCGCATCACATGACTATACCCAGTTCTAGAAACCTAGGCGATTATCACTATTAATTAAAGAGCATTTATGTAAGAGGAGCTGTGGTCTGTATCACTTCATTAGCAGAGTTGAACTACACTTGTCCCTTATGAGTAGGAAACACAGTCCTTTTTTATGGGCATGCTCATGGTTCTTATTGTATTGGAGAAGCTGGAAAGAAAGGAAGATTCTTGCCTTAAAACAGAGTGTTTTTCAGGGATGAGAACTCTGGTCTGAATTTCCCGTCAGAAATGGAGTCAAACCCCAGGATCTGTGTCTTCCTACAAGCAAGAGTTCATTTCTGGTTAACCCAGTGAATTTGGGCCTAAATGATTTTTTGCAGTTCAGGAACCCAACGAGATTCTCACTATTAACTAAAGAGCAATTATGTAAGAGGACCTCCTGTCTGTATCATTTCATAAGCAGAGTTGAACTACATTTGTTCCATATGAGTAGGAAACACAGTTCTTTTTTTCTGGGCATGCTCATGGTTCGTACTTTATTGGACACGCTGAAAAGAAGAGGATGATTCTTGCCTTAAAAGGAAGAGTTTTTCAGGGATGAGAATTCTGGTCTGAATTTGCCTTCAGAAACGGAGTTAAACCCCAGGATCTGTGTCTTCATACAAGCAAGAGTTCATTTCTGGTTAACCCAGTGAATTTGGGCCTAAATGATTTTTTGCCGTTCAGGAACCCAACAAGATTCTCACTATTAACTAAAGAGGATTTATGTAAGAGGAGCTGTGGTTTGTATCAGTTTCATAAGCAGAGTTGAACTACTGTGGTCTGAATTTGTAGGAAACAGAGTTATTTTTTCTGGAAATTTTCATGTTTCTTACTATATTGGAGAAGCTGGAAAGAAAAGGATGATTCTTGCCTTAAAACAGAGTGTTTTTCAGGGATGAAAACTATGGTCTGAATTTCCCTTCAGAAATGGAGTCAAACACCAGGATCTGTGTCTTCCTACAAGCAAGAGTTCATTTCTGGTAAACCAAGTGAATTTTCGCCTCAAATGACTATACCCAGTTCTAGAAACCAACACGAATATCACTATTAACTAAAGCGCATTTATGTAAGAGTAGCTGTTGTCTGTATCACTTCATAAGCAGAGTTGAACTAAATTCAGTCCGTATGAGTTGGAAACACAGTCCTTTTTTCTGGGCATGCTCATGGTTCCTACTGTATTGCAGAAGCTGGGAAGAAGAGGATGATTGTTGCGTTAAAACAGAGTGTTTTTCAGGGATGAGAACTCTGGTCTGAATTTCCCTTCAGAAATGGAGTTAAACCCCAGGATCTATGTCTTCCTACAAGCAAAAGTTCATTTCTGGTTAACCAAGTGAATTTTGGGCTCAAATGATTTTTCGCAGTTCACGAACCAAAACGCGATTCTCACTATTAACTAAAGAGGATTTATGTAAGAGGAGCTGTGGTTTGTATCAGTTTCATAAGCAGTGTTGAACTACATATGGTCTGTATGACTAGGAAACATAGTTCTTTTTTTCTGTGCATGCTCATGGTTCTTACTGTATTGGAGAAGCTGGAAAGAAGAGGTTGATTCCTGCCTGAAACAGAGTGTTTTTCAGGGATGAGAACTCTGGTCTGAATTTCCCTTCAGAAATGGAATTAAACCCCATGATCTGTGTCTCCTACAAGCAAGAGTTCATTTCTGGTAAACGCAGTGAATTTGGGGCTCAAATGATTTTACATAGTTCACAAACCCAACGCTATTCTCACTATTAACTAAACAGTATTTATGTACGAGGAGCTGTGGTTTATTTCGGTTTTATAAACAGAGTTGAACTACATATGGTCCGTATGAGTAGGAAACACAGTTCTTTTTTCTGGGCATGCTCATGGTTCTTAATATATTGGAGAAGCTGGAAAGAAAAGGATGATTCTGCCTTAAAACAGAGTGTTTTTCAGGGACGAGAACTCTGGTCTGAATTTCCCTTCAGAAATGGAGTCAAACCCCAGGATCTGTGTCTTCCTACAAGCAAGAGTTCATTTCTGGTAAACCAAGTGAATTTTCGCCTCAAATGACTATACCCAGTTCTAGAAACCAACACGAATATCACTATTAACTAAAGCGCATTTATGTAAGAGGAGCTGTTGTCTGTATCACTTCATAAGCAGAGTTGAACTACATTCAGTCCGTATGAGTAGGAAACACAGTTCTTTTTTCTGGGCATGCTCATGGTTCTTACTGTATTGGAGAAGCTGGGAAGAAGAGGATGATTCTTGCCTTAAAACAGAGTGTTTTTCAGGGATGAGAACTCTGGTCTGAATTTCCCTTCAGAAATGGAGTTAAACCTGAGGATCTGTGTCTTCCTACAAGCAAGAGTTCATTTCTGGTTAACCAAGTGAATTTTCGGCTCAAATGACTATACACAGTTCTAGAACCCAATGCGATTATCACTATTAATTAAAGAGCATTTATGTAAGAGGAGCTGTGGTCTGTATCATTTTATAAGCAGTGTTGAACTACATTTGTTCCGTATGAGTAGGAAACTCAGTTCTTTTTTCTGCGCATGCTCATGGTTCTTACTATATTGTAGAAGCTGGAAAGAAAAGGATGATTCTTGCCTTAAAACAGAGTGTTTTTCAGGGATGAGAACTCTGGTCTGAATTTCTCTTCAGAAATGGAGTCAAACCCCAGGATCTGTGTCTTCATACAAGCAAGATTTCATATCTGGTTAAACCAGTGAATTTTGGGCTCATATGATTTTTCGCAGTTCACGAACCCAATGCTATTCTCACTATTAACTAAAGAGCATTTATGTAAGAGGAGCTGTGTTTTGTTTCAGTTTCATAAGCAGAGTTGAACTACACATGGTACGTATGAGTAGGAAACATAGTTCTTTTTTTCTGGGCATGCTCATGGTTCTTGATGTATTGGAGACGCTGGAAAGAAGAGCTTGCTTCTAGCGTGAAAACAGAGTGTGTTTCATGGATGAGAACACAGGTCTGAATTTCCCTTCAGAAACAGAGTTAAACCCCTGGATCTCTGTCTTCCTATAAGCAAGAGTTCATTTCTGGTAAACCAAGGGAATTTTCGCATCACATGACTATACCCAGTTCTAGAAACCTAGGCGATTATCACTATTAATTAAAGAGCATTTATGTAAGAGGAGCTGTGGTCTGTATCACTTCATTAGCAGAGTTGAACTACACTTGTCCCTTATGAGTAGGAAACACAGTCCTTTTTTATGGGCATGCTCATGGTTCTTACTGTATTGTAGAAGCTGGAAAGAAAGGAAGATTCTTGCCTTAAAACAGAGTGTTTTTCAGGGATGAGAACTCTGGTCTGAATTTCCCGTCAGAAATGGAGTCAAACCCCAGGATCTGTGTCTTCCTACAAGCAAGAGTTCATTTCTGGTTAACCCAGTGAATTTGGGCCTAAATGATTTTTTGCAGTTCAGGAACCCAACGAGATTCTCACTATTAACTAAATAGCAATTATGTAAGAGGACCTCCTGTCTGTATCATTTCATAAGCAGAGTTGAACTACATTTGTTCCATATGAGTAGGAAACACAGTTCTTTTTTTCTGGGCATGCTCATGGTTCGTACTTTATTGGACACGCTGAAAAGAAGAGGATGATTCTTGCCTTAAAAGGAAGAGTTTTTCAGGGATGAGAATTCTGGTCTGAATTTGCCTTCAGAAACGGAGTTAAACCCCAGGATCTGTGTCTTCATACAAGCAAGAGTTCATTTCTGGTTAACCCAGTGAATTTGGGCCTAAATGATTTTTTGCCGTTCAGGAACCCAACAAGATTCTCACTATTAACTAAAGAGGATTTATGTAAGAGGAGCTGTGGTTTGTATCAGTTTCATAAGCAGAGTTGAACTACTGTGGTCTGAATTTGTAGGAAACAGAGTTATTTTTTCTGGAAATGCTCATGGTTCTTACTGTATTGGAGAAGCTGGAAAGAAGAGGTTGATTCCTGCCTGAAACAGAGTGTTTTTCAGGGATGAGAACTCTGGTCTGAATTTCCCTTCAGAAATGGAATTAAACCCCATGATCTGTGTCTCCTACAAGCAAGAGTTCATTTCTGGTAAACGCAGTGAATTTGGGGCTCAAATGATTTTACATAGTTCACAAACCCAACGCTATTCTCACTATTAACTAAACAGTATTTATGTACGAGGAGCTGTGGTTTATTTCGGTTTTATAAACAGAGTTGAACTACATATGGTCCGTATGAGTAGGAAACACAGTTCTTTTTTCTGCGCATGCTCATGGTTCTTACTATATTGTAGAAGCTGGAATGAAAAGGATGATTCTTGCCTTAAAACAGAGTGTTTTTCAGGGATGAGAACTCTGGTCTGAATTTCCCTTCAGAAATGGAGTCAAACCCCAGGATCTGTGTCTTCCTACAAGCAAGAGTTCATTTCTGGTAAACCAAGTGAATTTTCGCCTCAAATGACTATACCCAGTTCTAGAAACCAACACGAATATCACTATTAACTAAAGCGCATTTATGTAAGAGTAGCTGTTGTCTGTATCACTTCATAAGCAGAGTTGAACTAAATTCAGTCCGTATGAGTTGGAAACACAGTCCTTTTTTCTGGGCATGCTCATGGTTCCTACTGTATTGCAGAAGCTGGGAAGAAGAGGATGATTGTTGCGTTAAAACAGAGTGTTTTTCAGGGATGAGAACTCTGGTCTGAATTTCCCTTCAGAAATGGAGTTAAACCCCAGGATCTATGTCTTCCTACAAGCAAAAGTTCATTTCTGGTTAACCAAGTGAATTTTGGGCTCAAATGATTTTTCGCAGTTCACGAACCAAAACGCGATTCTCACTATTAACTAAAGAGGATTTATGTAAGAGGAGCTGTGGTTTGTATCAGTTTCATAAGCAGTGTTGAACTACATATGGTCTGTATGACTAGGAAACATAGTTCTTTTTTTCTGTGCATGCTCATGGTTCTTACTGTATTGGAGAAGCTGGAAAGAAGAGGTTGATTCCTGCCTGAAACAGAGTGTTTTTCAGGGATGAGAACTCTGGTCTGAATTTCCCTTCAGAAATGGAATTAAACCCCATGATCTGTGTCTCCTACAAGCAAGAGTTCATTTCTGGTAAACGCAGTGAATTTGGGGCTCAAATGATTTTACATAGTTCACAAACCCAACGCTATTCTCACTATTAACTAAACAGTATTTATGTACGAGGAGCTGTGGTTTATTTCGGTTTTATAAACAGAGTTGAACTACATATGGTCCGTATGAGTAGGAAACACAGTTCTTTTTTCTGGGCATGCTCATGGTTCTTAATATATTGGAGAAGCTGGAAAGAAAAGGATGATTCTGCCTTAAAACAGAGTGTTTTTCAGGGACGAGAACTCTGGTCTGAATTTCCCTTCAGAAATGGAGTCAAACCCCAGGATCTGTGTCTTCCTACAAGCAAGAGTTCATTTCTGGTAAACCAAGTGAATTTTCGCCTCAAATGACTATACCCAGTTCTAGAAACCAACACGAATATCACTATTAACTAAAGCGCATTTATGTAAGAGGAGCTGTTGTCTGTATCACTTCATAAGCAGAGTTGAACTACATTCAGTCCGTATGAGTAGGAAACACAGTTCTTTTTTCTGGGCATGCTCATGGTTCTTACTGTATTGGAGAAGCTGGGAAGAAGAGGATGATTCTTGCCTTAAAACAGAGTGTTTTTCAGGGATGAGAACTCTGGTCTGAATTTCCCTTCAGAAATGGAGTTAAACCTGAGGATCTGTGTCTTCCTACAAGCAAGAGTTCATTTCTGGTTAACCAAGTGAATTTTCGGCTCAAATGACTATACACAGTTCTAGAACCCAATGCGATTATCACTATTAATTAAAGAGCATTTATGTAAGAGGAGCTGTGGTCTGTATCATTTTATAAGCAGTGTTGAACTACATTTGTTCCGTATGAGTAGGAAACTCAGTTCTTTTTTCTGCGCATGCTCATGGTTCTTACTATATTGTAGAAGCTGGAAAGAAAAGGATGATTCTTGCCTTAAAACAGAGTGTTTTTCAGGGATGAGAACTCTGGTCTGAATTTCTCTTCAGAAATGGAGTCAAACCCCAGGATCTGTGTCTTCATACAAGCAAGATTTCATATCTGGTTAAACCAGTGAATTTTGGGCTCATATGATTTTTCGCAGTTCACGAACCCAATGCTATTCTCACTATTAACTAAAGAGCATTTATGTAAGAGGAGCTGTGTTTTGTTTCAGTTTCATAAGCAGAGTTGAACTACACATGGTACGTATGAGTAGGAAACATAGTTCTTTTTTTCTGGGCATGCTCATGGTTCTTGATGTATTGGAGACGCTGGAAAGAAGAGCTTGCTTCTAGCGTGAAAACAGAGTGTGTTTCATGGATGAGAACACAGGTCTGAATTTCCCTTCAGAAACAGAGTTAAACCCCTGGATCTCTGTCTTCCTATAAGCAAGAGTTCATTTCTGGTAAACCAAGGGAATTTTCGCATCACATGACTATACCCAGTTCTAGAAACCTAGGCGATTATCACTATTAATTAAAGAGCATTTATGTAAGAGGAGCTGTGGTCTGTATCACTTCATTAGCAGAGTTGAACTACACTTGTCCCTTATGAGTAGGAAACACAGTCCTTTTTTATGGGCATGCTCATGGTTCTTACTGTATTGTAGAAGCTGGAAAGAAAGGAAGATTCTTGCCTTAAAACAGAGTGTTTTTCAGGGATGAGAACTCTGGTCTGAATTTCCCGTCAGAAATGGAGTCAAACCCCAGGATCTGTGTCTTCCTACAAGCAAGAGTTCATTTCTGGTTAACCCAGTGAATTTGGGCCTAAATGATTTTTTGCAGTTCAGGAACCCAACGAGATTCTCACTATTAACTAAATAGCAATTATGTAAGAGGACCTCCTGTCTGTATCATTTCATAAGCAGAGTTGAACTACATTTGTTCCATATGAGTAGGAAACACAGTTCTTTTTTTCTGGGCATGCTCATGGTTCGTACTTTATTGGACACGCTGAAAAGAAGAGGATGATTCTTGCCTTAAAAGGAAGAGTTTTTCAGGGATGAGAATTCTGGTCTGAATTTGCCTTCAGAAACGGAGTTAAACCCCAGGATCTGTGTCTTCATACAAGCAAGAGTTCATTTCTGGTTAACCCAGTGAATTTGGGCCTAAATGATTTTTTGCCGTTCAGGAACCCAACAAGATTCTCACTATTAACTAAAGAGGATTTATGTAAGAGGAGCTGTGGTTTGTATCAGTTTCATAAGCAGAGTTGAACTACTGTGGTCTGAATTTGTAGGAAACAGAGTTATTTTTTCTGGAAATGCTCATGGTTCTTACTATATTGGAGAAGCTGGAAAGAAAAGGATGATTCTTGCCTTAAAACAGAGTGTTTTTCAGGGATGAAAACTCTGGTCTGAATTTCCCTTCAGAAATGGAGTCAAACACCAGGATCTGTGTCTTCCTACAAGCAAGAGTTCATTTCTGGTAAACCAAGTGAATTTTCGCCTCAAATGACTATACCCAGTTCTAGAAACCAACACGAATATCACTATTAACTAAAGCGCATTTATGTAAGAGTAGCTGTTGTCTGTATCACTTCATAAGCAGAGTTGAACTAAATTCAGTCCGTATGAGTTGGAAACACAGTCCTTTTTTCTGGGCATGCTCATGGTTCCTACTGTATTGCAGAAGCTGGGAAGAAGAGGATGATTGTTGCGTTAAAACAGAGTGTTTTTCAGGGATGAGAACTCTGGTCTGAATTTCCCTTCAGAAATGGAGTTAAACCCGAGGATCTGTGTCTTCCTACAAGCAAGAGTTCATTTCTGGTTAACCAAGTGAATTTTGGGCTCAAATGATTTTACAAAGTTCACGAACCAAAACGCGATTCTCACTATTAACTATAGAGGATTTATGTAAGAAGAGCTGTGGAATGTATCAGTTTCATAAGCAGTGTTGAACTACATATGGTCTGTATGACTAGGAAACATAGTTCTTTTTTTCTGTGCATGCTCACGGTTCTTACTGTACTGGAGATGCTGGAAAGAAGAGCTTGCCTCTTGCATTAAAACAGGGTGTGTTTCATGGATGCGAACTCTGGTCTGAATTTCCCTTCAGAAATGGAGTTAAACCCCATGATCTGTGTCTTCCTACAAGCAAGAGATCATTTCTGTTAAACCAAGTGAATTTTCGGCTCAAATGACTATACACAGTTCTAGAACCCAATGCGATTATCACTATTAATTAAAGAGCATTTATGTAAGAGGAGCTGTGGTCTGTATCATTTTATAAGCAGAGTTGAACTACATTTGTTCCGTATGAGTAGGAAACACAGTTCTTTTTTCTGCTCATGCTCATGGTTCTTACTGTATTGGAGAAGCTGTGAAGAAGAGGATGATACTTGCCTTAAAACAGAGTGATTTTCAGGGATGAGAACTCGGGTCTGAATTTCCCTTCAGAAATGGAGTTAAACCCCAGGATCCATGTCTTCCTACAAGCAAGAGTTCATTTCTGGTTAACCAAGTGAATTTTGGGCTCAAATGATTTTTCGCAGTTCACGAACCAAAACGCGATTCTCACTATTAACTAAAGAGGATTTATGTAAGAGGAGCTGTGGTTTGTATCAGTTTCATAAGCAGTGTTGAACTACATATGGTCTGTATGACTAGGAAACATAGTTCTTTTTTTCTGTGCATGCTCATGGTTCTTACTATATTGTAGAAGCTGGAAAGAAAAGGATGATTCTTGCCTTAAAACAGAGTGTTTTTCAGGGATGAGAACTCTGGTCTGAATTTCCCTTCAGAAATGGAGTCAAACCCCAGGATCTGTGTCTTCCTACAAAGATGAGTTCATTTCAGCTAAACCCAGTGAATCTTGGGCCCAAATGATTTTTTCGCAGTTCACGAACCAAAACGTGATTCTCACTATAAACTAAAGAGGATTTATGTAAGAGGAGCTGTGGTTTGTATCAGTTTCATAAGCAGAGTTGAACTACTGTGGTCTGTATGTGTAGGAAACATAGTTATTTTTTCTGGGCATGCTCATGGTTCTTAATATATTGGAGAAGCTGGAAAGAAAAGGATGATTCTGCCTTAAAACAGAGTGTTTTTCAGGGACGAGAACTCTGGTCTGAATTTCCCTTCAGAAATGGAGTCAAACCCCAGGATCTGTGTCTTCCTACAAGCAAGAGTTCATTTCTGGTAAACCAAGTGAATTTTCGCCTCAAATGACTATACCCAGTTCTAGAAACCAACACGAATATCACTATTAACTAAAGCGCATTTATGTAAGAGGAGCTGTTGTCTGTATCACTTCATAAGCAGAGTTGAACTACATTCAGTCCGTATGAGTAGGAAACACAGTTCTTTTTTCTGGGCATGCTCATGGTTCTTACTGTATTGGAGAAGCTGGGAAGAAGAGGATGATTCTTGCCTTAAAACAGAGTGTTTTTCAGGGATGAGAACTCTGGTCTGAATTTCCCTTCAGAAATGGAGTTAAACCTGAGGATCTGTGTCTTCCTACAAGCAAGAGTTCATTTCTGGTTAACCAAGTGAATTTTCGGCTCAAATGACTATACACAGTTCTAGAACCCAATGCGATTATCACTATTAATTAAAGAGCATTTATGTAAGAGGAGCTGTGGTCTGTATCATTTTATAAGCAGTGTTGAACTACATTTGTTCCGTATGAGTAGGAAACTCAGTTCTTTTTTCTGCGCATGCTCATGGTTCTTACTATATTGTAGAAGCTGGAAAGAAAAGGATGATTCTTGCCTTAAAACAGAGTGTTTTACAGGGATGAGAACTCTGGTCTGAATTTCTCTTCAGAAATGGAGTCAAACCCCAGGATCTGTGTCTTCATACAAGCAAGATTTCATATCTGGTTAAACCAGTGAATTTTGGGCTCATATGATTTTTCGCAGTTCACGAACCCAATGCTATTCTCACTATTAACTAAAGAGCATTTATGTAAGAGGAGCTGTGTTTTGTTTCAGTTTCATAAGCAGAGTTGAACTACACATGGTACGTATGAGTAGGAAACACAGTTGTTTTTTTCTGGGCATGCTCATGGTTCTTGATGTATTGGAGACGCTGGAAAGAAGAGCTTGCTTCTAGCGTGAAAACAGAGTGTGTTTCATGGATGAGAACACTGGTCTGAATTTCCCTTCAGAAACAGGGTTAAACCCCTGGATCTCTGTCTTCCTATAAGCAAGAGTTCATTTCTGGTAAACCAAGGGAATTTTCGCATCACATGACTATACCCAGTTCTAGAAACCTAGGCGATTATCACTATTAATTAAAGAGCATTTATGTAAGAGGAGCTGTGGTCTGTATCACTTCATTAGCAGAGTTGAACTGCACTTGTCCCTTATGAGTAGGAAACACAGTCCTTTTTTATGGGCATGCTCATGGTTCTTACTGTATTGGAGAAGCTGGAAAGAAAGGAAGATTCTTGCCTTAAAACAGAGTGTTTTTCAGGGATGAGAACTCTGGTCTGAATTTCCCGTCAGAAATGGAGTCAAACCCCAGGATCTGTGTCTTCCTACAAGCAAGAGTTCATTTCTGGTTAACCCAGTGAATTTGGGCCTAAATGATTTTTTGCAGTTCAGGAACCCAACGAGATTCTCACTATTAACTAAAGAGCAATTATGTAAGAGGACCTCCTGTCTGTATCATTTCATAAGCAGAGTTGAACTACATTTGTTCCATATGAGTAGGAAACACAGTTCTTTTTTTCTGGGCATGCTCATGGTTCGTACTTTATTGGACACGCTGAAAAGAAGAGGATGATTCTTGCCTTAAAAGGAAGAGTTTTTCAGGGATGAGAATTCTGGTCTGAATTTGCCTTCAGAAACGGAGTTAAACCCCAGGATCTGTGTCTTCATACAAGCAAGAGTTCATTTCTGGTTAACCAAGTGAATTTGGGCCTAAATGATTTTTTGCCGTTCAGGAACCCAACGAGATTCTCACTTTTAACTAAAGAGGATTTATGTAAGAGGAGCTGTGGTTTGTATCAGTTTCATAAGCAGAGTTGAACTACTGTGGTCTGAATTTGTAGGAAACATAGTTATTTTTTCTGGAAATGCTCAAGGTTCTTACTATATTGGAGAAGCTGGAAAGAAAAGGATGATTCTTGCCTTAAAAAAGAGTGTTTTTCAGGGATGAAAACTCTGGTCTGAATTTCCCTTCAGAAATGGAGTCAAACCCCAGGATCTGTGTCTTCCTACAAGCAAGAGTTCATTTCTGGTAAACCAAGTGAATTTTCGCCTCAAATGACTATACCCAGTTCTAGAAACCAACACGAATATCACTATTAACTAAAGCGCATTTATGTAAGAGTAGCTGTTGTCTGTATCACTTCATAAGCAGAGTTGAACTAAATTCAGTCCGTATGAGTTGGAAACACAGTCCTTTTTTCTGGGCATGCTCATGGTTCCTACTGTATTGCAGAAGCTGGGAAGAAGAGGATGATTGTTGCGTTAAAACAGAGTGTTTTTCAGGGATGAGAACTCTGGTCTGAATTTCCCTTCAGAAATGGAGTTAAACCCGAGGATCTGTGTCTTCCTACAAGCAAGAGTTCATTTCTGGTTAACCAAGTGAATTTTGGGCTCAAATGATTTTACAAAGTTCACGAACCAAAACGCGATTCTCACTATTAACTAAAGAGGATTTATGTAAGAGGAGCTGTGGAATGTATCAGTTTCATAAGCAGTGTTGAACTACATATGGTCTGTATGACTAGGAAACATAGTTCTTTTTTTCTGTGCATGCTCACTGTTCTTACTGTACTGGAGATGCTGGAAAGAAGAGCTTGCCTCTTGCATTAAAACAGGGTGTGTTTCATGGATGCGAACTCTGGTCTGAATTTCCCTTCAGAAATGGAGTTAAACCTGAGGATCTGTGTCTTCCTACAAGCAAGAGATCATTTCTGGTAAACCAAGTGAATTTTCGGCTCAAATGACTATACACAGTTCTAGAACCCAATGCGATTATCACTATTAATTAAAGAGCATTTATGTAAGAGGAGCTGTGGTCTGTATCATTTTATAAGCAGAGTTGAACTACATTTGTTCCGTATGAGTAGGAAACACAGTTCTTTTTTCTGCGCATGCTCATGGTTCTTACTGTATTGGAGAAGCTGTGAAGAAGAGGATGATTCTTGCCTTAAAACAGAGTGTTTTTCAGGGATGAGAACTCTGGTCCGAATTTCCCTTCAGAAATGGAGTTAAACCCGAGGATCTGTGTCTTCTTACAAGCAAGAGTTCATTTCTGGTTAACCAAGTGAATTTTGGGCTCAAATGATTTTACGCAGTTCATGAACCAAAACGCGATTCTCACTTTTAACTAAAGAGGATTTATGTAAGAGGAGCTGTGGTTTGTATCAGTTTCATAAGCAGTGTTGAACCACATATGGTCTGTATGACTAGGAAGCATAGTTCTTTTTTTCTGTGCATGCTCCCGGTTCTTGCTGTACTGGAGATGCTGGAAAGAAGAGCTTGCCTCTTGCATTAAAACAGGGTGTGTTTCATGGATGCGAACTCTGGTCTGAATTTCCCTTCTGAAACGGAGTTAAACCCCATGATCTGTGTCTTCCTACAAGCAAGAGATCATTTCTGGTAAACCAAGTGAATTTTCGGCTCAAATGACTATACACAGTTCTAGAACCCAATGCGATTATCACTATTAATTAAAGAGCATTTATGTAAGAGGAGCTGTGGTCTGTATCATTTTATAAGCAGAGTTGAACTACATTTGTTCCGTATGAGTAGGAAACACAGTTCTTTTTTCAGCGCTTGCTCATGGTTCTTACTGTATTGGAGAAGCTGTGAAGAAGAGGATGATACTTGCCTTAAAACAGAGTGATTTTCAGGGATGAGAACTCGGGTCTGAATTTCCCTTCAGAAATGGAGTTAAACCCCAGGATCTATGTCTTCCTACAAGCAAGAGTTCATTTCTGGTTAACCAAGTGAATTTTGGGCTCAAATGATTTTACGCAGTTCACGAACCAAAACGCGATTCTCACTATTAACTAAAGAGGATTTATGTAAGAGGAGCTGTGGTTTGTATCAGTTTCATAAGCAGTGTTGAACTACATATGGTCTGTATGACTAGGAAACATAGTTCTTTTTTTCTGTGCATGCTCGTGGTTCTTACTATATTGTAGAAGCTGGAAAGAAAAGGATGATTCTTGCCTTAAAACAGAGTGTTTTTCAGGGATGAGAACTCTGGTCTGAATTTCCCTTCAGAAATGGAGTCAAACCCCAGGATCTGTGTCTTCCTACAAAGATGAGTTCATTTCAGCTAAACCCAGTGAATCTTGGGCCCAAATGATTTTTTCGCAGTTCACGAACCAAAACGTGATTCTCACTATAAACTAAAGAGGATTTATGTAAGAGGAGCTGTGGTTTGTATCAGTTTCATAAGCAGAGTTGAACTACTGTGGTCTGTATGTGTAGGAAACATAGTTATTTTTTCTGGGCATGCTCATGGTTCTTAATATATTGGAGAAGCTGGAAAGAAAAGGATGATTCTGCCTTAAAACAGAGTGTTTTTCAGGGACGAGAACTCTGGTCTGAATTTCCCTTCAGAAATGGAGTCAAACCCCAGGATCTGTGTCTTCCTACAAGCAAGAGTTCATTTCTGGTTAACCCAGTGAATTTGGGGCTCAAATGATTTTTTGCAGTTCACGAACCCAAGGAGATAGTCACTATTAACTAAAGAGCATTTATGTAAGCGGAGCTGTGTTTTGTATCAGTTTCATAAGCAGAGTTCAACTACATATGGTCCATATGAGTAGGAAACACAGTTCTTTTTATCTGGGCATGCTCATGGTTCTTGCTGTATTTTAGAGGCTGGAAAGAAGAGCTTGCTTCTTGAGTTAAATCAGAGTGTGTTTCAGGTATGAGAACTCTGGTCTGAATTTCCCTTCAGAAACAGAGTTAAACCCCAGGATCTGTGTCTTCCTACAAGCAAGAGTTCATTTCTGGTAAACCAAGTGAATTTTCGGCTTAAATGACTATACCCAGTTCTAGAAACCAACACGAATATCACTATTAACTAAAGCGCATTTATGTAAGAAGAGCTGTTGTCTGTATCACTTCATAAGCAGAGTTGAACTACATTCAGTCCATATGAGTAGGAAACACAGTTCTTTTTCCTGGGCATGCTCATGGTTCTTACTGTATTGGAGAAGCTGGGAAGAAGAGGATGATTGTTGCCTTAAAACAGAGTGTTTTTCAGGGATGAGAACTCTGGTCTGAATTTCCCTTCAGAAATGGAGTTAAACCCGAGGATCTGTGTCTTCCTACAAGCAAGAGTTCATTTCTGGTTAACCAAGTGAATTTTGGGCTCAAATGATATTTCGCAGTTCACGAACCAAAACGTGATTCTCATTATTAACTAAAGAGGATTTATGTAAGAGGAGCTGTGGTTTGTATCAGTTTCATAAGCAGTGTTGAACCACATATGGTCTGTATGACTAGGAAACATAGTTATTTTTTTCTGTGCATGCTCATGGTTCTTACTGTATTGGAGAAGCTGGAAAGAAGAGTATGATTCTTGCCTAAAACAGAGTGTTTTTCAGGGATGAGAACTCTGGTCTGAATTTCCCTTCAGAAATGGAATTAAATTCCATGATCTGTGTCTCCTACAAGCAAGAGTTCATTTCTGGTAAACGCAGTGAATTTGGGGCGCAAATGATTTTACATAGTTCACAAACCCAACGCTATTCTCACTACTAACTAAACAGTATTTATGTAAGACGAGCTGTGGTTTATTTCGGTTTCATAAGCAGAGTTGAACTACATATGGTCCGTATGAGTAGGAAACACAGTTCTTTTTTTCTTGGCATGCTCATGGTTCTTGCTTTATTGGAGATGCTGGAAAGAAGAGCTTGCTTCTTGCATTAAAACAGAGTGTTTGTCATGGATGAGAACTCTGGTCTGAATTTACGTTCAGAAATGGAGTCAAACCCCAGGATCTGTGTCTTCATACAAGCAAGAGTTCATTTCTGGTTAACCCAGTGAATTTTGGGCTCAAATGATTTTTCGCAGTTCACGAACCCAATGCTATTCTCACTATTAACTAAAGAGCATTTATGTAAGAGGAGCTGTGTTTTGTTTCATTTTCATAAGGAGAGTTGAAATACATATGGTCCGTATGAGTAGGAAACACAGTTCTTTTTTTCTGGGCATGCTCATTGTTCTTGATGTATTGGAGACACTGGAAAGAAGAGCTTACTTCTAGCGTGAAAACAGAGTGTGTTTCATGGATGAGAACACTGGTCTGAATTTCCCTTCAGGAACAGAGTTAAACCCCAGGATCTGTGTCTTCCTACAAGCAAGAGTTCATTTCTGGTAAACCAAGGGAATTTTCGCATGACATGACTATACCCAGTTCTAGAAACCTAGACGATTATCACTACTAACTAAAGAGCCTTTATGTAAGAGGCACGGTTGTCTGTATCACTTCACATGCAGAGTTGAACTACACTTGTCCCGTATGAGTAGGAAACACAGTTCTTTTTTCTGGGCATTTTCATGGTTCTTACTGTATTGGAGAAGCTGGGAAGAAGTGGATGATTCTTGCCTTAAAACAGAGTGTTTTTCAGGGATGAGAACTCTGGTCTGCATTTCCCTTCAGAAATGGAGTTAAACCCCAGGATCTGTGTCTTCCTACAAGCAAGAATTCATTTCTCGTTAACCAAGTGAATTTTGGGCCCTAATGATTTTTCGCAGTTCACAACCAAAACGTGATTCTCACTATTAACTAAAGAGGATTCATGTAAGAGGAGCTGTGGTTTGTATCAGTTTCATAAGCAGAGTTGAACTACTGTGGTCTGTATGTGTAGGAAACATAGTTATTTTTTCTGGGCATGCTCATGGTTCTTAATATATTGGAGAAGCTGGAAAGAAAAGGATGATTCTTGCCTTAAAACAGAGTGTTTTTCAGGGATGAGAACTCTGGTCTGAATTTCCCTTCAGAAATGGAGTCAAACCCCATGATCTGTGTCTTCCTACAAGCAAGAGTTCATTTCTGGTTAACCCAGTGAATTTTGGGCTCAAATGATTTTTTGCAGTTCACGAACCCAAGGAGATAGTCACTATTAACTAAAGAGTATTTATGTAAGCGGAGCTGTGTTTTGTATCAGTTTCATAAGCAGAGTTCAACTACATATGGTCCGTATGAGTAGGAAACACAGTTCTTTTTATCTGGGCATGCTCATGGTTCTTGCTGTATTTTAGATTCTGGAAAGAAGAGCTTGCTTCTTGTGTTTAAGCAGAGTGTGTTTCAGGTATGAGAACTCTGGTCTGAATTTCCCTTCAGAAACAGAGTTAAACCCCAGGATCTGTGTCTTCCTACAAGCAAGAGTTCATTTCTGGTAAACCAAGGGAATTTTTTGCATCACATGACTATACCCAGTTCTAGAAACCTACGCGATTATCACAATTAACTAAAGAGCCTTTATGTAAGAGGAGCGGTTGTCTGTATCACTTCATAAGCAGAGTTGAACTACATTCAGTCCGTATGAGTAGGAAACACAGTTCTTTTTTCTGGGCATGCTCATGGTTCTTACTGTATTGGAGAAGCTGGGAAGAAGAGGATGATTGTTGCCTTAAAACAGAGTGTTTTTCAGGGATGAGAACTCTTGTCTGAATTTCCCTTCAGAAATGGAGTTAAACCCGAGGATCTGTGTCTTCCTACAAGCTAGAGTTCATTTCTGGTTAACCAAGTGAATTTTGGGCTCTAATGATTTTATGCAGTTCACGAACCAACACGCAATTCTCACTATTAACTAAAGAGGATTTATGTAAGAGGAGCTGTGGTTTGTATCAGTTTCATAAGCAGTGTTGAATTACATATAGTCTGTATGTCTAGGAAACATAGTTCTTTTTTTCTGTGCATGCTCACTGTTCTTGCTGTACTGGAGACGCTGGAAAGAATAGCATGCCTCTTGCATTAAAACAGGGTGTGTTTCATGGTTGAGAACTCTGGTCTGAATTTCCCTTCAGAAACGGAGTTAAACCCCATGATCTGTGTCTTCCTACAAGCAAGAGTTCATTTCTGGTAAACCAAGTGAATTTTTGGCTCAAATGACTATACACAGTTCTAGCACCCAATGAGATTATCACTATTAATTAAAGAGCATTTATGTAAGAGGAGCTGTGGTCTGTATCATTTTATAAGCAGAGTTGAACTACATTTGTTCCGTATGAGTAGGAAACACAGTTCATTTTTTCTGGTCATGCTCATGGTTCGTACTTTATTGGACACGCTGAAAAGAAGAGGATGATTCTTGCCTTAAAACGAAGAGTTTTTCAGGGATGAGAATTCTGGTCTGAATTTGTCTTCAGAAACGGAGTTAAACCCCAGGATCTGTGTCTTCCTACAAAGATGAGTTCATTTCAGGTAAACCCAGTGAATCTTGGGCCCAAATGATTTTTCGCAGTTCACGAACCAAAATGTGATTCTCACTATTAACTAAAGAGGATTTATGTAAGAGGAGCTGTGGTTTGTATCAGTTTCATAAGCATAGTTGAACTATATTCGTTCCATATGAGTAGGAAACACAGTTCTTTTTTCTGCGCATGCTCATTGTTCTTACTATATTGTAGAAGCTGGAAAGAAAAGGATGATTCTTGCCTTAAAACAGAGTGTTTTTCAAGGATGAGACCTCTGGTCTGAATTTCCCTTCAGAAATGGAGTCAAACCCCAGGATCTGTGTCTTCATACAAGCAACATTTCATTTCTGGTTAACCCAGTGAATTTTGGGCTCAAATGGTTTTTCGCAGTTCACGAACCCAATGCTATTCTCACTATTAACTAAAGAGCATTTATGTAAGAGGAGCTGTGTTCTGTTTCAGTTTCAAAAGCAGAGTTGAACTACACATGGTCCGTATGAGTAGGAAACACAGTTATTTTTCTGCGCATGCTCATGGTTCTTACTATATTGTAGAAGCTGGAAAGAAAAGGATGATTCTTGCCTTAAAACAGAGTGTTTTTCAGGGATGAGAACTCTGGTCTGAATTTCCCGTCAGAAATGGAGTCAAACCCCAGGATCTGTGTCTTCCTACAAGCAAGAGTTCATTTCTGGTTAACCCAGTGAATTTGGGCCTAAATGATTTTTTGCAGTTCAGGAACCCAACGAGATTCTCACTATTAACTAAAGAGCAATTATGTAAGAGGACCTCCTGTCTGTATCATTTCATAAGCAGAGTTGAACTACATTTGTTCCATATGAGTAGGAAACACAGTTCTTTTTTTCTGGGCATGCTCATGGTTCGTACTTTATTGGACACGCTGAAAAGAAGAGGATGATTCTTGCCTTAAAAGGAAGAGTTTTTCAGGGATGAGAATTCTGGTCTGAATTTGCCTTCAGAAACGGAGTTAAACCCCAGGATCTGTGTCTTCATACAAGCAAGAGTTCATTTCTGGTTAACCAAGTGAATTTGGGCCTAAATGATTTTTTGCCGTTCAGGAACCCAACGAGATTCTCACTTTTAACTAAAGAGGATTTATGTAAGAGGAGCTGTGGTTTGTATCAGTTTCATAAGCAGAGTTGAACTACTGTGGTCTGAATTTGTAGGAAACATAGTTATTTTTTCTGGAAATGCTCAAGGTTCTTACTATATTGGAGAAGCTGGAAAGAAAAGGATGATTCTTGCCTTAAAAAAGAGTGTTTTTCAGGGATGAAAACTCTGGTCTGAATTTCCCTTCAGAAATGGAGTCAAACACCAGGATCTGTGTCTTCCTACAAGCAAGAGTTCATTTCTGGTAAACCAAGTGAATTTTCGCCTCAAATGACTATACCCAGTTCTAGAAACCAACACGAATATCACTATTAACTAAAGCGCATTTATGTAAGAGTAGCTGTTGTCTGTATCACTTCATAAGCAGAGTTGAACTAAATTCAGTCCGTATGAGTTGGAAACACAGTCCTTTTTTCTGGGCATGCTCATGGTTCCTACTGTATTGCAGAAGCTGGAAAGAAGAGGATGATTGTTGCGTTAAAACAGAGTGTTTTTCAGGGATGAGAACTCTGGTCTGAATTTCCCTTCAGAAATGGAGTTAAACCCGAGGATCTGTGTCTTCCTACAAGCAAGAGTTCATTTCTGGTTAACCAAGTGAATTTTGGGCTCAAATGATTTTACAAAGTTCACGAACCAAAACGCGATTCTCACTATTAACTAAAGAGGATTTATGTAAGAGGAGCTGTGGAATGTATCAGTTTCATAAGCAGTGTTGAACTACATATGGTCTGTATGACTAGGAAACATAGTTCTTTTTTTCTGTGCATGCTCACTGTTCTTACTGTACTGGAGATGCTGGAAAGAAGAGCTTGCCTCTTGCATTAAAACAGGGTGTGTTTCATGGATGCGAACTCTGGTCTGAATTTCCCTTCAGAAATGGAGTTAAACCTGAGGATCTGTGTCTTCCTACAAGCAAGAGATCATTTCTGGTAAACCAAGTGAATTTTCGGCTCAAATGACTATACACAGTTCTAGAACCCAATGCGATTATCACTATTAATTAAAGAGCATTTATGTAAGAGGAGCTGTGGTCTGTATCATTTTATAAGCAGAGTTGAACTACATTTGTTCCGTATGAGTAGGAAACACAGTTCTTTTTTCTGCGCATGCTCATGGTTCTTACTGTATTGGAGAAGCTGTGAAGAAGAGGATGATTCTTGCCTTAAAACAGAGTGTTTTTCAGGGATGAGAACTCTGGTCCGAATTTCCCTTCAGAAATGGAGTTAAACCCGAGGATCTGTGTCTTCTTACAAGCAAGAGTTCATTTCTGGTTAACCAAGTGAATTTTGGGCTCAAATGATTTTACGCAGTTCATGAACCAAAACGCGATTCTCACTTTTAACTAAAGAGGATTTATGTAAGAGGAGCTGTGGTTTGTATCAGTTTCATAAGCAGTGTTGAACCACATATGGTCTGTATGACTAGGAAGCATAGTTCTTTTTTTCTGTGCATGCTCCCGGTTCTTGCTGTACTGGAGATGCTGGAAAGAAGAGCTTGCCTCTTGCATTAAAACAGGGTGTGTTTCATGGATGCGAACTCTGGTCTGAATTTCCCTTCTGAAACGGAGTTAAACCCCATGATCTGTGTCTTCCTACAAGCAAGAGATCATTTCTGGTAAACCAAGTGAATTTTCGGCTCAAATGACTATACACAGTTCTAGAACCCAATGCGATTATCACTATTAATTAAAGAGCATTTATGTAAGAGGAGCTGTGGTCTGTATCATTTTATAAGCAGAGTTGAACTACATTTGTTCCGTATGAGTAGGAAACACAGTTCTTTTTTCAGCGCTTGCTCATGGTTCTTACTGTATTGGAGAAGCTGTGAAGAAGAGGATGATACTTGCCTTAAAACAGAGTGATTTTCAGGGATGAGAACTCGGGTCTGAATTTCCCTTCAGAAATGGAGTTAAACCCCAGGATCTATGTCTTCCTACAAGCAAGAGTTCATTTCTGGTTAACCAAGTGAATTTTGGGCTCAAATGATTTTACGCAGTTCACGAACCAAAACGCGATTCTCACTATTAACTAAAGAGGATTTATGTAAGAGGAGCTGTGGTTTGTATCAGTTTCATAAGCAGTGTTGAACTACATATGGTCTGTATGACTAGGAAACATAGTTCTTTTTTTCTGTGCATGCTCGTGGTTCTTACTATATTGTAGAAGCTGGAAAGAAAAGGATGATTCTTGCCTTAAAACAGAGTGTTTTTCAGGGATGAGAACTCTGGTCTGAATTTCCCTTCAGAAATGGAGTCAAACCCCAGGATCTGTGTCTTCCTACAAAGATGAGTTCATTTCAGCTAAACCCAGTGAATCTTGGGCCCAAATGATTTTTTCGCAGTTCACGAACCAAAACGTGATTCTCACTATAAACTAAAGAGGATTTATGTAAGAGGAGCTGTGGTTTGTATCAGTTTCATAAGCAGAGTTGAACTACTGTGGTCTGTATGTGTAGGAAACATAGTTATTTTTTCTGGGCATGCTCATGGTTCTTAATATATTGGAGAAGCTGGAAAGAAAAGGATGATTCTGCCTTAAAACAGAGTGTTTTTCAGGGACGAGAACTCTGGTCTGAATTTCCCTTCAGAAATGGAGTCAAACCCCAGGATCTGTGTCTTCCTACAAGCAAGAGTTCATTTCTGGTTAACCCAGTGAATTTGGGGCTCAAATGATTTTTTGCAGTTCACGAACCCAAGGAGATAGTCACTATTAACTAAAGAGCATTTATGTAAGCGGAGCTGTGTTTTGTATCAGTTTCATAAGCAGAGTTCAACTACATATGGTCCATATGAGTAGGAAACACAGTTCTTTTTATCTGGGCATGCTCATGGTTCTTGCTGTATTTTAGAGGCTGGAAAGAAGAGCTTGCTTCTTGAGTTAAATCAGAGTGTGTTTCAGGTATGAGAACTCTGGTCTGAATTTCCCTTCAGAAACAGAGTTAAACCCCAGGATCTGTGTCTTCCTACAAGCAAGAGTTCATTTCTGGTAAACCAAGTGAATTTTCGGCTTAAATGACTATACCCAGTTCTAGAAACCAACACGAATATCACTATTAACTAAAGCGCATTTATGTAAGAAGAGCTGTTGTCTGTATCACTTCATAAGCAGAGTTGAACTACATTCAGTCCATATGAGTAGGAAACACAGTTCTTTTTCCTGGGCATGCTCATGGTTCTTACTGTATTGGAGAAGCTGGGAAGAAGAGGATGATTGTTGCCTTAAAACAGAGTGTTTTTCAGGGATGAGAACTCTGGTCTGAATTTCCCTTCAGAAATGGAGTTAAACCCGAGGATCTGTGTCTTCCTACAAGCAAGAGTTCATTTCTGGTTAACCAAGTGAATTTTGGGCTCAAATGATATTTCGCAGTTCACGAACCAAAACGTGATTCTCATTATTAACTAAAGAGGATTTATGTAAGAGGAGCTGTGGTTTGTATCAGTTTCATAAGCAGTGTTGAACCACATATGGTCTGTATGACTAGGAAACATAGTTATTTTTTTCTGTGCATGCTCATGGTTCTTACTGTATTGGAGAAGCTGGAAAGAAGAGTATGATTCTTGCCTAAAACAGAGTGTTTTTCAGGGATGAGAACTCTGGTCTGAATTTCCCTTCAGAAATGGAATTAAATTCCATGATCTGTGTCTCCTACAAGCAAGAGTTCATTTCTGGTAAACGCAGTGAATTTGGGGCGCAAATGATTTTACATAGTTCACAAACCCAACGCTATTCTCACTACTAACTAAACAGTATTTATGTAAGACGAGCTGTGGTTTATTTCGGTTTCATAAGCAGAGTTGAACTACATATGGTCCGTATGAGTAGGAAACACAGTTCTTTTTTTCTTGGCATGCTCATGGTTCTTGCTTTATTGGAGATGCTGGAAAGAAGAGCTTGCTTCTTGCATTAAAACAGAGTGTTTGTCATGGATGAGAACTCTGGTCTGAATTTACGTTCAGAAATGGAGTCAAACCCCAGGATCTGTGTCTTCATACAAGCAAGAGTTCATTTCTGGTTAACCCAGTGAATTTTGGGCTCAAATGATTTTTCGCAGTTCACGAACCCAATGCTATTCTCACTATTAACTAAAGAGCATTTATGTAAGAGGAGCTGTGTTTTGTTTCATTTTCATAAGGAGAGTTGAAATACATATGGTCCGTATGAGTAGGAAACACAGTTCTTTTTTTCTGGGCATGCTCATTGTTCTTGATGTATTGGAGACACTGGAAAGAAGAGCTTACTTCTAGCGTGAAAACAGAGTGTGTTTCATGGATGAGAACACTGGTCTGAATTTCCCTTCAGGAACAGAGTTAAACCCCAGGATCTGTGTCTTCCTACAAGCAAGAGTTCATTTCTGGTAAACCAAGGGAATTTTCGCATGACATGACTATACCCAGTTCTAGAAACCTAGACGATTATCACTACTAACTAAAGAGCCTTTATGTAAGAGGCACGGTTGTCTGTATCACTTCACATGCAGAGTTGAACTACACTTGTCCCGTATGAGTAGGAAACACAGTTCTTTTTTCTGGGCATTTTCATGGTTCTTACTGTATTGGAGAAGCTGGGAAGAAGTGGATGATTCTTGCCTTAAAACAGAGTGTTTTTCAGGGATGAGAACTCTGGTCTGCATTTCCCTTCAGAAATGGAGTTAAACCCCAGGATCTGTGTCTTCCTACAAGCAAGAATTCATTTCTCGTTAACCAAGTGAATTTTGGGCCCTAATGATTTTTCGCAGTTCACAACCAAAACGTGATTCTCACTATTAACTAAAGAGGATTCATGTAAGAGGAGCTGTGGTTTGTATCAGTTTCATAAGCAGAGTTGAACTACTGTGGTCTGTATGTGTAGGAAACATAGTTATTTTTTCTGGGCATGCTCATGGTTCTTAATATATTGGAGAAGCTGGAAAGAAAAGGATGATTCTTGCCTTAAAACAGAGTGTTTTTCAGGGATGAGAACTCTGGTCTGAATTTCCCTTCAGAAATGGAGTCAAACCCCATGATCTGTGTCTTCCTACAAGCAAGAGTTCATTTCTGGTTAACCCAGTGAATTTTGGGCTCAAATGATTTTTTGCAGTTCACGAACCCAAGGAGATAGTCACTATTAACTAAAGAGTATTTATGTAAGCGGAGCTGTGTTTTGTATCAGTTTCATAAGCAGAGTTCAACTACATATGGTCCGTATGAGTAGGAAACACAGTTCTTTTTATCTGGGCATGCTCATGGTTCTTGCTGTATTTTAGATTCTGGAAAGAAGAGCTTGCTTCTTGTGTTTAAGCAGAGTGTGTTTCAGGTATGAGAACTCTGGTCTGAATTTCCCTTCAGAAACAGAGTTAAACCCCAGGATCTGTGTCTTCCTACAAGCAAGAGTTCATTTCTGGTAAACCAAGGGAATTTTTTGCATCACATGACTATACCCAGTTCTAGAAACCTACGCGATTATCACAATTAACTAAAGAGCCTTTATGTAAGAGGAGCGGTTGTCTGTATCACTTCATAAGCAGAGTTGAACTACATTCAGTCCGTATGAGTAGGAAACACAGTTCTTTTTTCTGGGCATGCTCATGGTTCTTACTGTATTGGAGAAGCTGGGAAGAAGAGGATGATTGTTGCCTTAAAACAGAGTGCTTTTCAGGGATGAGAACTCTGGTCTGAATTTCCCTTCAGAAATGGAGTTAAACCCGAGGATCTGTGTCTTCCTACAAGCTAGAGTTCATTTCTGGTTAACCAAGTGAATTTTGGGCTCTAATGATTTTATGCAGTTCACGAACCAACACGCAATTCTCACTATTAACTAAAGAGGATTTATGTAAGAGGAGCTGTGGTTTGTATCAGTTTCATAAGCAGTGTTGAATTACATATAGTCTGTATGTCTAGGAAACATAGTTCTTTTTTTCTGTGCATGCTCACTGTTCTTGCTGTACTGGAGACGCTGGAAAGAATAGCATGCCTCTTGCATTAAAACAGGGTGTGTTTCATGGATGAGAACTCTGGTCTGAATTTCCCTTCAGAAACGGAGTTAAACCCCATGATCTGTGTCTTCCTACAAGCAAGAGTTCATTTCTGGTAAACCAAGTGAATTTTTGGCTCAAATGACTATACACAGTTCTAGCACCCAATGAGATTATCACTATTAATTAAAGAGCATTTATGTAAGAGGAGCTGTGGTCTGTATCATTTTATAAGCAGAGTTGAACTACATTTGTTCCGTATGAGTAGGAAACACAGTTCTTTTTTCTGCGCATGCTCATGGTTCTTACTGTATTGGAGAAGCTGTGAAGAAAAGGATGATTCTTGCCTTAAAACAGAGTGATTTTCAGGGATGGGAACTCGGGTACGAATTTCCATTCATAAATGGAGTTAAACCCGAGTATCTGTGTCTTCCTACAAGCAAGAGTTGATTTCTCGTTAACCAAGTGAATTTTGGGCTCAAATGATTTTTCGCAGTTCACGAACCCAACGCGATTCTCACTATTAACTAAAGAGCATTTACGTAAGCGGAACTGTGTTTTTTATCAGTTTCATAAGCAGAGTTGAACTACATATGATCTGTATGAGTAGGAAACACAGTTCTTTTTTTCTGGGCATGCTCATTGTTCTTGGTGTATTGGAGAAGCTGGGAAGCAGAGGATGATTCTTGCCTTAAAACAGAGTGTTTTTCACGGATGAGAACTCTGGTCTGAATTTTCCTTCAGAAATGGAGTTATACCCCAGGATCTTTGTCTTCCTACAAGCAAAAATTCATTTCTCGTTAACCAAGTGAATTTTGGGCTCAAATGATTTTTCGCACTTCATGAACCGAATGCGATTCTCACTATTAACTAAAGAGCAATTATGTAAGAGGAGCTCCTGTCTGTATCATTTCATAAGCAGAGTTGAACTACATTTGTTCCATATGAGTAGGAAACACAGTTCATTTTTTCTGGTCATGCTCATGGTTCGTACTTTATTGGACACGCTGAAAAGAAGAGGATGATTCTTGCCTTAAAACGAAGAGTTTTTCAGGGATGAGAATTCTGGTCTGAATTTGTCTTCAGAAACGGAGTTAAACCCCAGGATCTGTGTCTTCCTACAAAGATGAGTTCATTTCAGGTAAACCCAGTGAATCTTGGGCCCAAATGATTTTTCGCAGTTCACGAACCAAAATGTGATTCTCACTATTAACTAAAGAGGATTTATGTAAGAGGAGCTGTGGTTTGTATCAGTTTCATAAGCATAGTTGAACTATATTCGTTCCATATGAGTAGGAAACACAGTTCTTTTTTCTGCGCATGCTCATTGTTCTTACTATATTGTAGAAGCTGGAAAGAAAAGGATGATTCTTGCCTTAAAACAGAGTGTTTTTCAGGGATGAGACCTCTGGTCTGAATTTCCCTTCAGAAATGGAGTCAAACCCCAGGATCTGTGTCTTCATACAAGCAACATTTCATTTCTGGTTAACCCAGTGAATTTTGGGCTCAAATGGTTTTTCGCAGTTCACGAACCCAATGCTATTCTCACTATTAACTAAAGAGCATTTATGTAAGAGGAGCTGTGTTCTGTTTCAGTTTCAAAAGCAGAGTTGAACTACACATGGTCCGTATGAGTAGGAAACACAGTTCTTTTTTTCAGGGCATGCTCATGGTTCTTGAGGTATTGGAGACGCTGGAATGAAGAGTTTGCTTCTAGCGTGAAAGCAGAGTGTGTTTCGTGGATGAGAACACTGGTCTGAATTTCCCTTCAGAAACAGAGTTAAACCCCAGGATCTCTGTCTTCCTACAAGCAAGAGTTCATTTCTGGTAAACCAAGGGAATTTTCGCATCACATGACTATACCCAGTTCTAGAAACCTAGGCGATTATCACTATTAACTAAAGAGCATTTATGTAAGATGAGCGGTTGTCTGTATCACTTCATTAGCAGAGTTGAACTACACTTGTCCCTTATGAGTAGGAAACACAGTTCTTTTTTCTGGGCATGCTCATGGTTCTTACTGTATTGGAGAAGCTGGAAAGAAAAGGATGATTCTTGCCTTAAAACAGAGTGTTTTTCAGGGATGAGAACTCTGGTCTGAATTTCCCTTCAGAAATGGAGTCAAACCCCAGGATCTGTGTCTTCCTACAAGCAAGAGTTCATTTCTGGTTAACCCAGTGAATTTGGGCCTAAATAATTTTTTGCAGTTCAGGAACCCATCGGGATTCTCACTATTAACTAAAGAGCAATTATGTAAGAGGAGCTCCTGTCTGTATCATTTCATAAGCAGAGTTGAACTACATTTGTTCCATATGAGTAGGAAACACAGTACATTTTTTCTGGGCATGCTCATGGTTCGTACTTTATTTGACACGCTGAAAAGAAGAGGATGATTCTTGCCTTAAAACGAAGAGTTTTTCAGGGATGAGAATTCTGGTCTGAATTTGTCTTCAGAAACGGAGTTAAACCCCAGGATCTGTGTCTTCCTACAAAGAAGAGTTCATTTCAGGTAAACCCAGTGAATCTTGGGCCCAAATGATTTTTCGCAGTTCACGAACCAAAACGTGATTCTCCCTATTAACTAAAGAGGATTTATGTAAGAGGAGCTGTGGTTTGTATCAGTTTCATAAGCAGAGTTCAACTACATATGGTCCGTATGAGTAGGAAACACAGTTCTTTTTATTTGGGCATGCTCATGGTTCTTGCTGTATTTTAGAGTCTGGAAAGAAGAGCTTGCTTCTTGTGTTAAAGCAGCGTGTGTTTCAGGTATGAGAACTCTGGTCTGAATTTCCCTTCAGAAACAGAGTTAAACCCCAGGATCTGTGTCTTCCTACAAGCAAGAGTTCATTTCTGGTAAACCAAGTGAATTTTCGCCTCAAATGACTATACCCAGTTCTAGAAACCAACACGAATATCACTATTAACTAAAGCGCATTTATGTAAGAGGAGCTGTTGTCTCTATCACTTCATAAGCAGAGTTGAACTACATTCAGTCCATATGAGTAGGAAACACAGTTCTTTTTTCTGGGCATGCTCATGGTTCTTACTGTATTGGAGAAGCTGGGAAGAAGAGGATGATTGTTGCCTTAAAACAGAGTGTTTTTCAGGGATGAGAACTCTGGTCTGAATTTCCCTTCAGAAATGGAGTTAAACCCGAGGATCTGTGTCTTCCTACAAGCAAGAGTTCATTTCTGGTTAACCAAGTGAATTTTGGGCTCAAATGATATTTCGCAGTTCACGAACCAAAACGTGATTCTCATTATTAACTAAATAGGATTTATGTAAGAGGATATGTGGTTTGTATCAGTTTCATAAGCAGTGTTGAACCACATATGGTCTGTATGACTAGGAAACATAGTTATTTTTTTCTGTGCATGCTCATGGTTCTTACTGTATTGGAGAAGCTGGAAAGAAGAGGATGATTCTTGCCTAAAACAGAGTGTTTTTCAGGGATGAGAACTCCGGTCTGAATTTCCCTTCAGAAATGGAATTAAATCCCATGATCTGTGTCTCCTACAAGCAAGAGTTCATTTCTGGTAAACACAGTGAATTTGGGGCTCAAATGATTTTACATAGTTCACAAACCCAACGCTATTCTCACTACTAATTAAACAGTATTTATGTAAGAGGAGCTGTGGTTTATTTCGGTTTCATAAGCAGAGTTGAACTACATATGGTCCGTATGAGTAGGAAACACAGTTCTTTTTTTCTTGGCATGCTCATGGTTCTTGCTGTATTGGAGATGCTGGAAAGAAGAGCTTGCTTCTTGCATTAAAACAGAGTGTTTTTCAGGGATGAGAACTCTGGTCTGAATTTCCCTTCAGAAATGGAGTCAAACCCCAGGATCTGTGTCTTCATACAAGCAAGAGTTCATTTCTGGTTAACACAGTGAATTTTGGGCTCAAATGATTTTTCGCAGTTCACGAACCCAATGCTATTCTCACTATTAACTAAAGAGCATTTATGTAAGAGGAGCTATGTTTTGTTTCAGTTTCATAAGGAGAGTTGAATTACATATGGTCCTTATGAGTAGGAAACACAGTTCTTTTTTTCTGGGCATGCTCATGGTTCTTGATGTATTGGAGACGCTGGAAAGAAGAGCTTGCTTCTAGCGTGAAAACAGAGTGTGTTTCATGGATGAGAACACTGGTCTGAATTTCCTTTCAGGAACAGAGTTAAACCCCAGGATCTGTGTCTTCCTACACGCAAGAGTTCATTTCTGGTAAACCAAGGGAATTTTTCGCATCACATGACTATACCCAGTTCTAGAAACCTACGCGATTATCACAATTAACTAAAGAGCCTTTATGTAAGAGGAGCGGTTGTCTGTATCACTTCATAAGCAGAGTTGAACTACATTCAGTCCGTATGAGTAGGAAACACAGTTCTTTTTTCTGGGCATGCTCATGGTTCTTACTGTATTGGAGAAGCTGGGAAGAAGAGGATGATTGTTGCCTTAAAACGGAGTGTTTTTCAGGGATGAGAACTCTGGTCTGAATTTCCCTTCAGAAATGGAGTTAAACCCGAGGATCTGTGTCTTCCTACAAGCTAGAGTTCATTTCTGGTTAACCAAGTGAATTTTGGGCTCAAATGATTTTATGCAGTTCACGAACCAACACGCAATTCTCACTATTAACTAAAGAGGATGTATGTAAGAGGAGCTATGTTTTGTTTCAGTTTCATAAGGAGAGTTGAATTACATATGGTCCTTATGAGTAGGAAACACAGTTCTTTTTTTCTGGGCATGCTCATGGTTCTTGATGTATTGGAGACGCTGGAAAGAAGAGCTTGCTTCTAGCGTGAAAACAGAGTGTGTTTCATAGATGAGAACAATGGTCTGAATTTCCCTTCAGGAACAGAGTTAAACCCCAGGATCTGTGTCTTCCTACAAGCAAGAGTTCATTTCTGGTAAACCAAGGGAATTTTTCGCATCACATGACTATACCCAGTTCTAGAAACCTACGCGATTATCACAATTAACTAAAGAGCCTTTATGTAAGAGGAGCGGTTGTCTGTATTACTTCACATGCAGAGTTGAACTACACTTGTCCCGTATGAGTAGGAAACACAGTTCTTTTTTCTGGGCATGCTCATGGTTCTTACTGTATTGGAGAAGCTGGGAAGAAGAGGATGATTCTTGCCTTAAAACAGAGTGTTTTTCAGGGATGAGAACTCTGGTCTGAATTTCCCTTCAGAAATGGAGTTAAACCCCAGGATCTGTGTCTTCCTACAAGCAAGAATTCATTTCTCGTTAACCAAGTGAATTTTGGGCTCAAATGATTTTTCGCACTTCATGAACCCAACGCGATTCTCACTATTAACTAAAGAGCATTTACGTAAGCGGAACTGTGTTTTTTATCAATTTCATAAGCAGAGTTGAACTACATATGATCCGTATGAGTAGAAAACACAGTTCTTTTTTTCTGGGCATGCTCATTGTTCTTGCTGTATTGGAGACGCTGGAAAGAAGAGCTTGCTTCTTGCATTAAAACAGAGTGTGTTTCATGGATGAGAACTCTGGTCTGAAATTCGCTTTACAAACGGTGTTAAACCCCATGATCTGTGTCTTCCTACAAGCAAGAGTTCATTTGTGGTAAACGAAGTGAATTTTTGGCTCAAATGACTTTACACAGTTCTAGTACCCAACGCGATTATCTCTATTAACTATAGAACACTTATGTAAGAGGAGCTACTGTCGGTATCATTTCATAAGCAGAGTTGAACTATATTTGTTCCGTATGAGTAGGAAACACAGTTCTTTTTTTCTGGGCATGCTCATGGTTTGTACTTTATTGAACACGCTGGAAAGAAGAGGATGATTCTTGCCTTAAAAGAGAGTGTTTTTCAGGGATGAGAACTCTGGTCTGAATTTCCCTTCAGAAATGGAGTTAAACCCCAGGATCTGTGTCTTCCTACAAGCAAGAATTCATTTCTCGTTACCCAAGTGAATTTTGGGCTCAAATGATTTTTCGCACTTCATGAACCCAACGCGATTCTCACTATTAACTAAAGAGCATTTACGTAAGCGGAACTGTGTTTTTTATCAATTTCATAAGCAGAGTTGAACTACATATGATCCGTATGAGTAGAAAACACAGTTCTTTTTTTCTGGGCATGCTCATTGTTCTTGCTGTATTGGAGACGCTGGAAAGAAGAGCTTGCTTCTTGCATTAAAACAGAGTGTGTTTCATGGATGAGAACTCTGGTCTGAAATTCGCTTTACAAACGGTGTTAAACCCCATGATCTGTGTCTTCCTACAAGCAAGAGTTCATTTGTGGTAAACGAAGTGAATTTTTGGCTCAAATGACTTTACACAGTTCTAGTACCCAACGCGATTATCTCTATTAACTATAGAACACTTATGTAAGAGGAGCTACTGTCGGTATCATTTCATAAGCAGAGTTGAACTATATTTGTTCCGTATGAGTAGGAAACACAGTTCTTTTTTTCTGGGCATGCTCATGGTTTGTACTTTATTGAACACGCTGGAAAGAAGAGGATGATTCTTGCCTTAAAAGAGAGTGTTTTTCAGGGATGAGAATTCTGGTCTGAATTTGCCTTCAGAAACGGAGTTAAACCCCAGGATCTGTGTCTTCCTACAAGGATGAGTTCATTTTAGGTAAACCCAGTGAATTTTGGGCTCAAATGATTTTTCTCAGTTCACGAACCAAAACGTGATTCTCACTATTAACTGAAGAGGATTGATGTAAGAGGAGCGGTGGTTTGTATTAGTTTCATGAGAAGAGTTGAACTACATATGGTCTGTATGAGTAGGAAACACAGTTCTTTTTTTCTGTGCCTGCTCATGGTTCTTGATATATTGGAGCCGCTGGAAAGAAGAGCTTGCTTCTTGCGTGAAAACAGAGTGTGTTTCATGGATGAGAACACTGGTCTGAATTTCCCTTCAGAAACAGAGTTAAACCCCAGGATCTGTGTCTTCCTACAAGCCGGAGTTCATTTCAGGTAAACCCAGTGAATTTTGGGCTCAAATGATTTTACGCAGTTCACGAACCAAAACGCGTTTCTCATTATTAACTGAAGAGCATTTATGCAAGACGAACTGTTGTTTGTATCAGTTTCATACGCAGAGTTGAACTACATATGGTCTGTATGACTAGGAAACACAGTTCTTTTTTTCTGTGCATGCTCATGGTTCTTACTGTATTGGAGAAGCTGGAAAGAATATGATGATTCTTGCCTAAAACGGAGTGTTTTTCAGGGATGAGTACTCTGGTCTGAATTTCCCTTCAGAAATGGAGTTAAACCCCATGATCTGTGTTTTCCTACAAGCAAGATTTCATTTCTGGTAAACGCATTGAATTTGGGGCTCAAATGATTTTACACAGTTCACAAACCCAACGCTATTCTCACTATTAACTAAAGAGCATTTATGTTAGAGGAGGTGTGGTCTGTATCAGTTTCATAAGCAGAGTTGAACTACATATGTTCCCTATGAGTAGGAAACACAGTTCTTTTTGTCAGGGCATGCTCATGGGATTTGCTGTATTTTAGAGTCTGGAAAGAAGAGCTTGCTTCTTACGGTAAAACAGAGTTTGTTTCAGGGATGAGAACTCTGGTCTGAATGTCCCTTCACTAACGGAGTTAAAACCAAGGATCTGTGACCTCCTACAAGCAAGAGTTCATTTCTGGTAAACCCAGTGAATTTTGTTCTCAAATGATATTACACAGTTCACCAACCATAAGCTATTCTCAGTATTAACTAAAGAACATTTATGTAAGAGGAGCTGTGGTTTGTATCAGTTTCATATGCAGAGTTGAACTACATATGTTCTGTATGAGGAGGAAACACACTTCTTTTTTTCAGGGCATGCTCATGGTTCTTGCTGTATTGGAGATGCTGGAAAGAAGAGCTTGCATCTTGCATTAAAACAGTCTGTGTTTCATAGATGAGAACTCTGGTCTGAATTTCCATTCAGAAACGGAGTTAAACCCTAGGATCTCTGTCTTCCTACAAGCAAGAGTTCATTTCAGGTAAACCCAGTGAATTTTGGGCTCAAATGATTTTTCGCAGTTCACGAACCCAACGTGATTCTCACTATTAACTAAAGAGCATTTATGTAAGAGGAGCTGTGGTTTATTTCAGTTTCATACGCAGAGTTGATCTAAATATTGTCTGCATGAGTACGAAACACAGTTCTTTTTTTCTGTGCATATTCATGGTTCGTACCGTATTGGAGACGCTGGAAAGGAGAGGATGATTCTTACCTTAAAACAGAGTGTTTTTCAGGGATGAGAATTCCGGTCTGAATTTGCCTTCAGAAACGGAGTTAAACCCCAGGTTCTTTGTCTTCCTACAAGCAGGAGTTCATGTCAGTTAAACCCACTGTATTTTGTGCTCAAATGATATTTCACAGTTCACGAACCCAAAGCGATTCTGACTTTTAACTAAAGAGCATTTATGTAAGAGGATCTGTTGTTTGTATCAGTATCATAAGCAGAGTTGAACTACATATGGTCCCCATGAGTAGGAAACACAGTTCTTTTTTTCAGGGCATGCTCACGGTCCTTGCTGTCTTTTAGACTCTAGAAACAAGATCTTGCTTCTTGCGTTAGCAGAGGTGTTTCAGGGATGAGAACTCTGGTCTGATTTTCCCTTCAGAAACGGAGTTAAACCCCAGGATCTGTGTCTTCCTACAAGCAGGAGTTCATTTCTGGTAAACCAAGTGAATTTTCGGCTCAAATGACTTTACACAGTTCTATAACCCAACACGATAATCACTATTAACTAAAGAGCATTTATGTAAGAGGAGCTGTGGTCTGTATAATTTCATAAGCAGAGTTGAACTACATATGGTCTGTATGAGTAGGAAACACAGTTCTTTTTTTCTGGGCGTGCTCATGGTTCGTACTGTATTGAAGACGATCGAAAGAAGAGGATGATTCTTGCATTAAAACATAGTGTTTTTCAAGGATGAGAATTCTGGTCTGAATTTCCCATCAGAAACAGGGTTAAACCCAAGCATCTGTGACTTCCTACAAGCAGGAGTTCATTTCAGGTAAACACAGTGAATTTTGAGCCCAAATGATTTTTCGCAGTTCACGAACCAAATGCGATTCTCACTTTTAACTAAAGAGCATTTATGTAAGAGGAGCTGTGGTTTGTGTCAGTTTCATAAGCAGAGTTGAACTACATATGGTCTTTATGAGTAGGAAACACTGTTCTTTTTTTCTAGGCATGCTCATGTTTGTATCTATATTGGAGACGCTGGAAAGAAAGCTAGCTTCTTGCATTAAAACAGAGTGTGTTTCATGGATGAGAACACTGGTCTGAATTTCCCTTCAGAAACGGAGTTAAACCCAAGGATCTGTGTCTTCCTACAAGCAAGAGTTCATTTCTGGTAAATCCAGTGAATTTTGGGCTTAAATGATTTTTCGCAGTTCACGAACCCATCATGATTCTCCCTATTAACTAAAGAGCATTTATGTAATAGGAGGTGTGGTCTGTATCAGTTTCATAAGCAGAGTTGAACTACATATCTTCCATATGAGTAGGAAACACAGTTCTTTTTTTCAGGGCATGCTCATGGTTTTTGCTGTATTTTAGAATCTGGTCAGAAGAGCTTGCTTCTTACGGTAAAACAGAGTTTGTTTCAGGGATGAGAAATCTGGTCTGAATGTCCCTTCACAAACGAAGTTAAAACCCAGGATCTGTGTCTTCCTACAAGCAAGAGTTCATTTCTGGTAAACCCAGTGAATTTTGGGCTGAAATGATTTTACACAGTTCACAAACCCAAAGCTATTCTCAGTATTAACTAAGGAACATTTTCATAAGAGGAGCTGTGGTTTGTATCAGTTTTATATGCAGAGTTGAACTACATATGTTCTGAATGAATAGGAAACACACTACTTTTTTTCACGGCATGCTCACAGTTCTTGCTGTATTTTAGACTCTGGAAAGAAGAGCTTGCTTCTTCCGTTAAAACAGAGTTTGTTTCAGGGATGAGATCTCTGGTCTGAATGTCCCTTCACAAATGGAGTTAAACCCCAGGATCAGTGTCTTCCTACAAGCAAGAGTCATTTCTGGGAACCCAAGTGAATTTTGGGCTCAAATGATTTTTCGCAGTTCACGAATCCAACATGATTCTCACTATTGACTAAAGAGCATTTATGTAAGAGGAGCTGTGGTTTGTATTAGTTTCATAAGCAGAGTTGAACTACGTATGTTCCGTATAAGTAGGAAACAAACTTCTTTTTTTCAGGGCATACTCATGGTTCTTGATGTATTTTAGACTCTGGAAAGAAGAGCTTGCTTCTTGCGTTAAAACAGAGTGTGTTTCAGGGATGAGAACTCTGGTCCTAATGTCCCTTCACAAACGGAGTTAAACCCCATGATCTGTGTCTTCTACAAGTAAGAGTTCATTTCTGGAAAACCAAGTGAATTTTCGGCTCAAATGACTTTACATAGTTCTATAACCCAACGCGATAATCACTATTAACTAAAGAGCATTAATGTAAGAGGAGTTGTGGTCTGTATCATTTCATTAGCAGAGTTGAAGTACATATGGTCTGTATGAGTAGGAAACACAGTTCTTTTTTTCTGGGCATGCTCATGGTTCGTCCTGTATTGGAGACGCAGGAAAGAAGAGGATGATTCTTACCTTAAAACAGAGTGTTTTTCACGGATGAGAATTCTGGTCGGAATTTGCCTTCAGAAACGGAGTTAAACACCGGATCTGTGTCTTCCTACAAGCAGGAGTTCATTTCAGGTAAACACAGTGAATTTTGGGCTCAAATGAAATTTAGCAATTCACCAACCCAACGCAATTCTCACTTTTAACTAAAGAGCATTTATGTAAGAGGAGCTGTTGTTTGTATCATTTCATAAGCAGAGATGAACTACATATGGTCCGTATGAGTAGGAAACACAGTTCTTTTTTTCAGGGCATGCTCATGGTTCTTGCTGTATTGGAGAGCCTGGAAAGAAGAGCTTGCTTCTTGCATTAAAACATAGTGTGTTTCATGGATGAGAAATCTGGTCTGAATTTCCTTCACAAACGGTGTGAAATCCCAGGATCTGTGTCTTCCTGCAAGCAAGAGTTCAGTTCTGGTAAAGCTAGTGAATTTTGGGCTTAAATGATTTTTCACAGTTCACGAACCCAACGCTATTCTCACTATCAACTAATGTGCATTTATGTAAGAGGAGCTGTGGTTTGTGTCAGTTTCATAAGCAGAGTTGAACTATATATGTTCCGTATGAGTAGGAAACACAGTTCTTTTATTCATGTCATGCTCAAGGTTCTTGATATATTTAAGACTCTGGAAAGAAGAGCTTGCTTCCTTTGTTAAAACAGAGTGTGCTTCAGGGATGCAAACTCTGGACTGAATGTCCCTTCACAAACGGAGTTAAACCCCATGATCTGTGTCTTCCTGCAAGCAAGAGTTCATTTCTGGTAAACCAAGTGAATTTTTGGCTCAAATGACTTTACACAGTTTTATAACCCAACGCCATAATCACTATTAACTAAAGAGCATTTATGTAAGAGGAGCTGTGGTTTGTGTTAGTTTCATAAGCAGAGTTGAACTACATATGGTCTTTATGAGTAGGAAACACAGTTCTTTTTTTCACGACATGCTCATGGTTCTTGCTGGATTGGAGACGCTGGAAAGAAGAGCTTGCTTCTTGCTTTAAAACAGAGTGTGTTTCATGGATGAGAAATCCGGTCTGAAATTCCCTTCACAAACGGAGTTAAACCCCAGGATCAGTGTCTTCCTACAAGCAAGAGTTCATTTCTGGGAAACCCAGTGATTTTTGGGCTCAAATGATTTTTCGCAGTTCACAAACCCAACGTGATTCTCACTATTAACAAAAGAGCATTTATGTAAGAGGAGCTGTGGTTTGTGTCAGTTTCATAAGCAGAGTTGAACTACATATGGTCTTTATGAGTAGGAAACACTGTTCTTTTTTTCTGGGCATGCTCATGTTTGTTATTATATTGGAGACGCTGGAACGAAGAGCTTTCATCTTGTGTTAAAGCAGAGTGTGTTTCAGGGATGAGAACTCTGGTCTGAATTTCCCTTCAGAAATGGAGTGAAACCCCAGGATCTGTGTCTTCCTACAAGCAAGAGTTCATTTCTGGTAAACCAAGCGAATTTTGTGCTCAAATGATTTTTCCAGTTCACCAATCCAAACCGATTCTCACTGTTAACTAAAGAGCATTTATGTAAGAGGAGCTGTGGTTTGTTTCAGTTTCATAAGCAGAGTTGAACTACATATGGTCCATATGAGTAGGAAACACATTTCTTTTTTTCAGGGCATGCTCATGGTTCTTGCTCAATTTTAGACTCTGGAAAGAAGAGCTTGCTTCTTGCGTTAAAAGAGAGTTTGTTTCAGGGATGAGATCTCTGGTCTGAATGTCCCTTCACAAATGGAGTTAAAACCCAGGATCTGTGTCTTCCTTCAAGCAAGAGGTCATTTCTGGTAAACCTAGTGAATTTTCGGCTCAAATGACTTTACACAGTTCTATAACCCAACACGATAATCACTATTAACTAAAGAGCATTTATGTAAGAGGAGCTGTGGTCTGTATCATTTCATAAGCAGAGTTGAACTACATATGGTCTGTATGAGTAGGAAACACAGTTCTTTTTTTCTGGGCATGCTCTTGGTTCGTACTGTATTGAAAACGCTCAAAAGAAGAGGATGATTCTTGCATTAAAACATAGTGTTTTTCAGGGATGAGAATTCTGGTCTGAATTTGCCTTCAGAAACGGAGTTAAACCCAAGCATCTGTGTCTTCCCTCAAGCAGGAGTTCATTTCAGGTAAACCCAGTGAATTTTGTGCCCAAATGATTTGTCGCAGTTCACGAACCCAATGCGATTCTTACTTTTAACTAAAGAGCATTTATGTAAGAGGAGCTGTTGTTAGTATCATTTCATAAGCAGATTTGAACTACATATGGTCTGTATGAGTAGTAAAAACTGTTCTTTTTTTCAAGGCATGCTCACAGTTCTTGCTATATTTTACACTCTGGAAAGAAGAGCTTGCTTCTTCCGTTAAAACAGGGTTTGTTTCAGGGATGAGATCTCTGGTCTGAATGTCCCTTCACAAACGGAGTTAAACCCCATGATCTGTGTCTTCCTACAAGCAAGAATTCATTTCTGGTAAACCAAGTAACTTTTTGGCTCAAATGATTTTTCGCAGTTCACGAACACCACGCAATGCTCACTTTTAACTAAAGAGCTTTTATGTAAGAGGAGCTGTGGTTTGTTTCAGTTTCATAAGCAGAGATGAACTACATATGGTCCGTATGAGTAGGAAACACAGTTCTTTTTTTCAGGGCATGCTCATGGTTCTTGCTGTATTGGAGAGCCTGGAAAGAAGAGCTTGCTTCTTGCATTAAAACATAGTGTGTTTCATGGATGAGAAATCCGGTCTGAATTTCCTTCACAAACGGTGTGAAATCCCAGGATCTGTGTCTTCCTGCAAGCAAGAGGTCAGTTCTGGTAAAGCTATTGAATTTTGGGCTTAAATGATTTTTCACAGTTCACGAACCCAATGCTATTCTCACTATCAACTAAAGTGCATTTATGTAAGAGGAGCTGTGGTTTGTGTCAGTTTCATAAGCAGAGTTGAACTATATATGTTCCGTATGAGTAGGAAACACAGTTCTTTTGTTCACGTCATGCTCAAGGTTCTTGATATATTTTAGACTCTGGAAAGAAGAGCTTGCTTCTTGCGTTAAAACAGAACGTGTTTCAGGGATGCGAACTCTGGACTGAATGTCCCTTCACAAACGGAGTTAAACCACATGATCTGTGTCTTCCTGCAAGCAAGAGTTCATTTCTGGTAAACCAAGTGAATTTTCGGCTCAAATGACTTTACACAGTTCTATAACCAAACACCATAATCACTATTAACTAAAGAGCATTTATGTAAGAGGAGCAGTGGTTCGTGTCAGTTTCATAAGCAGAGTTGAACTACATATTGTCATTATGAGTAGGAAACACTGTTCTTTTTTTCTGGGCATGCTCATGTTTGTTATTATATTGGAGACGCTGGAACGAAGAGCTTTCCTCTTGTTTTAAAGCAGAGTGTGTTTCAGGGATGAGAACTCTGGTCTGAATTTCCCTTCAGAAATGGAGTGAAACCCCAGGATCTGTGTCTTCCTACAAGCAAGAGTTCATTTCTGGTAAACCAAGCGAATTTTGGGCTCAAATGATTTTTCCAGTTCACCAATCCAAACCGATTCTCACTGTTAACTAAAGAGCATTTATGTAAGAGGAGCTGTGGTTTGTTTCAGTTTCATAAGCAGAGTTGAACTACATATGGTCCGTATGAGTAGGAAACACATTTCTTTTTTTCAGGGCATGCTCATGGTTCTTGCTCTATTTTAGACTCTGGAAAGAAGAGCTTGCTTCTTGCGTTAAAAGAGAGTTTGTTTCAGGGATGAGATCTCTGGTCTGAATGTCCCTTCACAAACGTAGTTAAAACCCAGGATCTGTGTCTTCCTACAAGCAAGAGGTCATTTCTGGTAAACCAAGTGAATTTTCGGCTCAAATGACTTTACACAGTTCTATAACCCAACACGGTAATCACTATTAACTAAAGAGCATTTATGTAAGAGGAGCTGTGGTCTGTATCATTTCATAAGCAGAGTTGAGCTACATATGGTCTGTATGAGTAGGAAACACAGTTCTGTTTTTCTGGGCATGCTCATTGTTCCTACTGTATTGGAGACACAGGAAAGAAGAGGATGATTCTTACCTTAAAACAGAGTGTTTTTCAGGGATGAAAATTCTGGTCGGAATTTGCCTTCAGAAACGGAGTTAAACCCCAGATCTGTGTCTTCCTACAAGCAGGAGTTCATTTCGGGTAAACACAGTGAATTTTGGGCTCAAATAATATTTAGCAATTCACCAACCCAACGCGATTCTCACTTTTAACTAAAGAGCATTTATGTAAGAGGAGCTGTTGTTTGTATCATTTCATAAGCAGAGTTGAACAACATATGGTCTGTATGAGTAGTAAAAACTCTTCTTTTTTTCAGGGCATGCTCACAGTTCTTGCTATATTTTAGACTCTGGAAAGAAGAGCTTGCTTCTTCCGTTAAAACAGAGTTTGTTTCAGGGATGAGATCTCGGGTCTGAATGTCCCTTCACAAACGGAGTTAAACCCCATGATCTGTGTCTTCCTACAAGCAAGAGTTCATTTCTGGTAAACCAAGTAAATTTTTGGCTCAAATGATTTTTCGCAGTTCACGAACACAACGCGATCCTCACTTTTAACTAAAGAGCTTTTATGTAAGAGGAGCTGTGGTTTGTTTCAGTTTCATAAGCAGAGATGAACTACATATGGTCCGTATGAGTAGGAAACACAGTTCTTTTTTTCAGGGCATGCTCATGGTTCTTGCTGTATTGGAGACGCTGGAAAGAAGAGCTTGCTTCTTGCATTAAAACATGGTGTGTTTCATGGATGAGAACTCTGGTCTGAATTTCCCATCAAAAACGGGGTTAAACCCCATGATCTGTGTCTTCCTACCAGCAAGAGATCATTTCTGGTAAACAAAGTGAATTTTCAGCTCAAATGCCTTTACACAGTTCTATAACCCAACGCCATAATCACTATTAACTAAAGAGCATTTATGTAAGAGGAGCTGTGGTTTGTGTCAGTTTCATAAGCAGCATTGAACTACATATGGTCTTTATGAGTAGGAAACACAGTTCTTTTTTTCTGGGCCTGCTCATGTTTGTTATTACATTGGAGACTCTGGAACGAAGAGCTTTCATCTTGTGTTAAAGCAGAGTGTGTTTCAGGGATGAGAACTCTGGTCTGAATTTCCCTTCAGAAATGGAGTGAAACCCCAGGATCTGTGTCTTCCTACAAGCAAGAGTTCATTTCTGGTAAACCAAGCGAATTTTGGGCTCAAATGATTTTTCCAGTTCACCAATCCAAACCGATTCTCACTGTTAACTAAAGAGCATTTATGTAAGAGGAGCTGTGGTTTGTTTCAGTTTCATAAGCAGAGTTGAATTACATATGGTCCGTATGAGTAGGAAACACATTTCTTTTTTTCAGGGCATGCTCATGGTTCTTGCTATATTTTAGACTCTGGAAAGAAGAGCTTGCTTCTTGCGTTAAAAGAGAGTTTGTTTCAGGGATGAGATCTCTGGTCTGAATGTCCCTTCATAAGTGGAGTAAAACCCCATGATAGGTGTCTTCCTACAGGGACGAGATCATTTCTGTTAAACCAAGTGAATTTTCGGCTCAAATGATTTTACAAGTTCTAGAACCCAACGCGATTATCACTATTAACTAAAGAGCATTTATGTAAGAGGAGCTGTGGTCTGTATCAATTTCCTAAGCAGAGATGAACTACATATGGTCCGTATGAGTAGGAAACACAGTTCTTTTTTTCTGGGCATGCTCATGGTTCATACTTAATTGGAGACGCTGGGGAGAAGAGGATGATTCTTGCCTTAAACCAGAATGTTTTTCAGGGATGAGAATTCTGGTCTGATTTTCCCTTCAGAAATGGAGTTAAACTCCAGGATCTGTGTCTCCCTACAAGCAGGAGTTCAGTTCATGTAAACACTGTGAATTTTGGGCTCAAATGATTTTTCGCCGCTGGAAAGAAGACCTTGCTGTTTGTGTGAAAACAGCGTGTTTTTCAGGGATGAGAATTCTGGTCTGAATTTGCCTTCAGAAACGGAGTTAAACTGCAGGATCTGTGCCTTCCTACAAGCAAGAGTTACTCTCAGGTAAACCCTGTGAATTTTGGGCTCAAATGATTTTTCGCAGTTCACAAACCCAACACAATTCTCACTATTAACTAAAGAGCATTTATGTAAGAGGAGCTGTGGTCTGTATCATTTCATAAGCAGAGTTGAACTACATATGGTCTGTATGAGTAGTAAACACAGTTCATTTTTTCTGGGCATGCTCTTGGTTCATACTGTATTGAAGACGCTCGAAAGAAGAGGATGATTCTTGCATTAAAACATAGTGTTTTTCAGGGATGAGAATTCTGGTCTGAATTTGCCTTCAGAAATGGAGTTAAATCCTAGGATTTGTGTCTTCCTGCAAGCAAGATTTCAGTTTGGTAAAGCTAGTGAATTTAGGGCTTAAATGATTTTTCGCAGTTCACGAACCCAAGGCTATTCTCACTATTAACTAAAGAGCATTTATGTAACAGGAGTTGTGGTCTGTATCAGTTTCGTAAGCAGAGTGGAACTACATATGGTCCGTATGAATAGGAAAAAAAGTTCTTTTTTTCAGGCCATGCTCATGGTTCTTGCTGTATTTTAGACTTTGGAAAGAAGAGCTTCCTTCTTCGATAAAACAGAGTGTGTTTCAGGGATGAGAACTCTGGTCTGAATTTCCCTTCAGAAACAGAGTTAAACCCCAGGATCTGTGTCCTCCTACAAGCAAGATTTCATTTCTGGTAAACCCAGTGAATTTTGGGCTCTAATGATTTTACACAGTTCACGAACACAATGCTATTCTCAGTATTAACTAAAGAACATTTATGTAAGAGGAGCTGTTATTTGTTTCAGTTTCATAAGCAGAGTTGAACTGCATATGGTCTTCCTGAGTAAGAAACACAGTTCTTTTTTCACGGCATGCTCATGGTTCTTGCTGGATTGGAGACGCTGGAAAGAAGAGCTTGCTTCTTGCATTAAAACAGAGTGGGTATCATGGATGAGAAATCCAGTCTGAATTTCCCTTCAAAAACGGAGTTAAACAACAGGATCAGTGTCTTCCTACAAGCAAGAGTTCATTTCTGGGGAACCCAGTGATTTTTGGGCTCAAATGATTTTTTGGCTGTTCACCAACCCAACATGATTCTCACTATTAAAAAAAGGGCATTTATGTAAGAGGAGCTGTGGTTTGTGTCAGTTTCATAAGCAGAGTTGAACTACATATGGTCTTTATGAGTAGGAAACACTGTTCTTTTTTTCTAGGCATGCTCATGTTTGTATCTATATAGGAGACGCTGGAAAGAAAGCTAGCTTCTTGCATTAAAACAGAGTGTGTTTCATGGATGAGAACACTGGTCTGAATTTCCCTTCAGAAACGGAGTTAAACCCAAGGATCTGTGTCTTCCTACAACCAAGAGTTCATTTCTGGTAAATCCAGTGAATTTTGGGCTTAAATGATTTTTCGCAGTTCACGAACCCAACATGATTCTCCCTATTAACTAAAGAGCATTTATGTAATAGCAGGTGTGGTCTGTATCAGTTTCATAAGCAGAGTTGAACTACATATCTTCCATATGAGTAGGAAACACAGTTCTTTTTTTCAGGGCATGCTCATGGTTTTTGCTGTACTTTAGAATCTGGACAGAAGAGCTTGCTTCTTACGTTAAAACAGAGTTTGTTTCAGGGATGAGAACTGTGGTCTGAATGTCCCTTCACAAACGAAGTTAAAACCCAGGATCTGTGTCTTCCTACAAGCAAGAGTTCATTTCTGGGAAACCCAGTGAATTTTGGGCTCAAATGATTTTACACAGTTCACAAACCCAAAGCTATTCTCAGTATTAACTAAAGAACATTTATGTAAGAGGAGCTGTGGTTTGTTTCAGTTTCATAAGCAGAGTTGAACTACATATGGTCCATATGAGTAGGAAACACAGTTCTTTTATTCATGGCATGCTCATGGTTCTTGCTGGATTGGAGACCCTGGAAAGAAGAGCTTGCTTCTTGCATTAAATCAGTGTGTGTTTCATGGATGAGAAATCCGGTCTGAAATTCCCTTCAGAAACGGAGTTAAACCCCAGGATCAGAGTCTTCCTACAAGCAAGAGTTCAATTCTGGGAAACCCAGTGATTTTTGGGCTCAAATGATTTTTCGCAGTTTACAAACCCAACATGATTCTCACTATTAACAAAAGAGCATTTATGTAAGAGGAGCTGTGGTTTGTGTCAGTTTCATAAGCAGAGTTGAACTACATATGGTCTTTATGAGCAGGAAACACTGTTCTTTTTTTCTGGGCATGCTCATGTTTGTTATTATATTGTAGACGCTGGAACGAAGAGCTTTCATCTTGTGTTAAAGCAGAGTGTGTTTCAGGGATGAGAACTCTGGTCTGAATTTCCCTTCAGAAATGGAGTGAAACCACAGGATCTGTGTCTTCCTACAAGCAAGAGTTCATTTCAGGTAAACCAAGCGAATTTTGGGCTCAAATGATTTTTCCAGTTCACCAATCCAAACCGATTCTCACTGTTAACTAAAGAGCATTTATGTAAGAGGAGCTGTGGTTTGTTTCAGTTTCATAAGCAGAGTTGAACTACATATGGTCCATAAGAGTAGGAAACACATTTCTTTTTTTCAGGGCATGCTCATGGTTCTTGCTGTATTTTAGACTTTGGAAAGAGGAGCTTCATTCTTCGATAAAACAGAGTTTGTTTCAGGGATGAGATCTCTGGTCTGAATGTCCCTTCACAAACGGAGTTAAAACCCAGGATCTGTGTCTTCATACAAGCAAGAGGTCATTTCTGGTAAACCGGGTGAATTTTCGGCTCAAATGACTTTACACAGTTCTATAACCCAACACGATAATCACTATTAACTAAAGAGCATTTATGTAAGAGGAGCTGTGGTCTGTATCATATCTTAAGCAGAGTTGAACTACATATGGTCTGTATGAGTAGTAAACACAGTTCTTTTTTTCTGGGCATGCTCTTGGTTCATACTGTATTGAAGACGCTCGAAAGAAGAGGATGATTCTTGCATTAAAACATAGTGTTTTTCAGGGATGAGAATTCTGGTCAGAATTTGCCTTCAGAAACGGAGTTAATCCCAAGCATCTGTGTCTTCCTACATGCAGGAGTTCAGTTCAGGTAAACCCAGTGAATTTTGTGCCCAAATGATTTTTCGCAGTTCACGAACCCAATGCGATTCTCACTTTTAACTAAAGAGCATTTATGTAAGAGGAGCTGTGGTTTGTTTCACTTTCATAAGCAGAGTTGAACTACATATGGTCCATATGAGTAGGAAACACATTTCTTTTTTTCAGGGCATGCTCATGGTTCTTGCTGTATTGGAGACCCTGGAAAGAAGAGGATGATTCATGCCTTAAAACAGAGTGTTTTTCATGGATGGGAATTCTGGTCTCAATTTCCCTTCAGAAACGGAGTTAAATCCTAGGATTTGTATCTTCCTGCAAGCAAGAGTTCAGTTCTGGTAAAGCTAGTGAATTTTGGGCTTAAATGATTTTTCGCAGTTCACAAACCCAACGCTATTCTCACTATTAACTAAAGAGCATTTACGTAACAGGAGGTGTGGTCTGTATCAGTTTCATAAGCAGAGTTGAACTACATATGGTCCGTATGAATAGGAAAAAAAGTTCTTTTTTTCAGGCCATGCTCATGGTTCTTGCTGTATTTTAGACTTTGGAAAGAAGAGCTTCCTTCTTCGATAAAACAGAGTGTGTTTCAGGGATGAGAACTCTGGTCTGAATTACCCTTCAGAAACGGAGTTAAACCCCAGGATCTGTGTCCTCCTACAAGCAAGATTTCATTTCTGGTAAACCCAGTGAATTTTGTGCTCTAATGATTTTACACAGTTCACGAACACAACGCTATTCTCAGTATTAACTAAAGAACATTTATGTAAGAGGAGGTGTGGTTTGTTTCAGTTTCATAAGCAGAGTTGAACTACATATGGTCCGTATGAGTAGGAAACACAGTTCTTTTTTTCACGACATGCTCATGGTTCTTGCTGGATTGGAGACGCTGGAAAGAAGAGCTTGCTTCTTGCATTAAAACAGAGTGTGTTTCATGGATGAGAAATCCAGTCTGAAATTCCCTTCGCAAACGGAGTTAAACCCCAGGATCAGTGTCTTCCTACAAGCAAGAGTTCATTTCTGGGAAACCCATTGATTTTTGGGCTCAAATGATTTTTCGCAGTTCACAAACCCAACATGATTCTCACTATTAACAAAAGAGCATTTATGGAAGAGGAGCTGTGGTTTGTGTCAGTTTCATAAGCAGAGTTGAACTACATATGGTCTTTATGAGTAGGAAACACTGTTCTTTATTTCTGGGCATGCTCATGTTTTTATTATATTGGAGACGCTGGAACGAAGAGCTTTCATCTTGTGTTAAAGCAGAGTGTGTTTCAGGGATGAGAACTCTGGTCTGAATTTCCCTTCAGAAATGGAGTGAAACCACAGGATCTGTGTTTTCCTACAAGCAAGAGTTCATTTCTGGTAAACCAAGCGAATTTTGGGCTCAAATGATTTTTCCAGTTCACCAATCCAAACCGATTCTCACTGTTAATTAAAGAGCATTTATGTAAGAGGAGCTGTGGTTTGTTTCAGTTTCATAAGCAGAGTTGAACTACATATGGTCCATATGAGTAGGAAACACATTTCTTTTTTTCAGGGCATGCTCATGGTTCTTGCTGTATTGGAGACCCTGGAAAGAAGAGGATGATTCATGCCTTAAAACAGAGTGTTTTTCATGGATGGGAATTCTGGTCTCAATTTCCCTTCAGAAACGGAGTTAAATCCTAGGATTTGTATCTTCCTGCAAGCAAGAGTTCAGTTCTGGTAAAGCTAGTGAATTTTGGGCTTAAAAGATTTTTCGCAGTTCACGAACCCAACGCTATTCTCACTATTAACTAAAGAGCATTTATGTAACAGGAGGTGTGGTCTGTATCAGTTTCATAAGCAGAGTTGAACTACATATGGTCCGTATGAATAGGAAAAAAAGTTCTTTTTTTCAGGCCATGCTCATGGTTCTTGCTGTATTTTAGACTTTGGAAAGAGGAGCTTCATTCTTCGATAAAACAGAGTGTGTTTCAGGAATGAGAACACTGGTCTGAATTTCCCTTCAGAAACGCAGTTAAACCCCAGGATCTGTGTCCTGCTACAAGCAAGATTTCATTTCTGGTAAATCCAGTGAATTTTGGGCTCTAATGATTTTACACAGTTCACGAACACAACGCTATTCTCAGTATTAACTAAAGAACATTTATGTAAGAGGAGCTGTGGTTTGTTTCAGTTTCATAAGCAGAGTTGAACTACATATGGTCCGTATGAGTAGGAAACACAGTTCTTTTTTTCAGGGCATGCTCATGGTTCTTGCTGTATTGGAGAGCCTGGAAAGAAGAGCTTGCTTCTTGCATTAAAACAGATTGTGTTTCATGGAGGAGAAATCCGGTCTGAAATTCCCTTCAAAAACGGAGTTAAACCCCAGGATCAGTGTCTTCCTACAAGCAAGAGGTCATTTCTGGTGAACCAAGCGAATTTTGGGCTCAAATGATTTTTCCAGTTCACCAATCCAAACCGATTCTCACTGTTAACTAAAGAGCATTTATGTAAGAGGAGCTGTGGTTTGTTTCACTTTCATAAGCAGAGTTGAACTACATATGGTCCATTTGAGTAGGAAACACATTTCTTTTTTTCAGGGCATTCTCATGGTTCTTGCTGTATTGGAGACCCTGGAAAGAAGAGGATGATTCATGCCTTAAAACAGAGTGTTTTTCATGGATGGGAATTCTGGTCTCAATTTCCCTTCAGAAACGGAGTTAAATCCTAGGATTTGTATCTTCCTGCAAGCAAGAGTTCAGTTCTGATAAAGCTAGTGAATTTTGGGCTTAAATGATTTTTCGCAGTTCACGAACCCAACGCTATTATCACTATTAACTAAAGAGCATTTATGTAACAGGAGGTGTGGTCTGTATCAGTTTCATAAGCAGAGTTGAACTACATATGGTCCATATGAATAGGAAAAAAAGTTCTTTTTTTCAGGCCATGCTCATGGTTCTTGCTGTATTTTAGACTTTGGAAAGAAGAGCTTCCTTCTTCGATAAAACAGAGTGTGTTTCAGGGATGAGAACTCTGGTCTGAATTTCCCTTCAGAAACGGAGTTAAACCCCAGGATCTGTGTCCTCCTACAAGCAAGATTTCATTTCTGGTAAACCCAGTGAATTTTGGGCTCTAATGATTTTACACAGTTCACGAACACAACGCTATTCTCAGTATTAACTAAAGAACATTTATGTAAGAAGAGCTGTGGTTTGTTTCAGTTTCATAAGCAGATTTGAACTACATATGGTCCGTATGAGTAGGAAACACAGTTCTTTTTTTCACGACATGCTCATGGTTCTTGCTGGATTGGAGACGCTGGAAAGAAGAGCTTGCTTCTTGCTTTAAAACAGAGTGTGTTTCATGGATGAGAAATCCGGTCTGAAATTCCCTTCAAAAACGGAGTTAAACCCCAGGATCAGTGTCTTCCTACAAGCAAGAGTTCATTTCTGGGAAACCCGGTGATTTTTGGGCTCAATGATTTTTCGCAGTTCACAAAACCAACATGATTCTCACTATTAACAAAAGAGCATTTATGTAAGAGGAGCTGTGGTTTGTGTCAGTTTCATAAGCAGAGTTGAACTACATTTGGTCTTTATGAGTAGGAAACACTGTTCTTTTTTTCTGGGCATGCTCATGTTTGTTATTATATTGGAGACGCTGGAACGAAGAGATTTCATCTTGTGTTAAAGCAGAGTGTGTTTCAGGGATGAGAACTCTGGTCTGAATTTCCCTTCAGAAATGGAGTGAAACCACAGGATCTGTGTTTTCCTACAAGCAAGAGGTCATTTCTGGTGAACCAAGCGAATTTTGGGCTCAAATGATTTTTCCAGTTCACCAATCCAAACCGATTCTCACTGTTAACTAAAGAGCATTTATGTAAGAGGAGCTGTGGTTTGTTTCACTTTCATAAGCAGAGTTGAACTACATATGGTCCATATGAGTAGGAAACACATTTCTTTTTTTCAGGGCATTCTCATGGTTCTTGCTGTATTGGAGACCCTGGAAAGAAGAGGATGATTCATGCCTTAAAACAGAGTGTTTTTCATGGATGGGAATTCTGGTCTCAATTTCCCTTCAGAAACGGAGTTAAATCCTAGGATTTGTATCTTCCTGCAAGCAAGAGTTCAGTTCTGATAAAGCTAGTGAATTTTGGGCTTAAATGATTTTTCGCAGTTCACGAACCCAACGCTATTATCACTATTAACTAAAGAGCATTTATGTAACAGGAGGTGTGGTCTGTATCAGTTTCATAAGCAGAGTTGAACTACATATGGTCCATATGAATAGGAAAAAAAGTTCTTTTTTTCAGGCCATGCTCATGGTTCTTGCTGTATTTTAGACTTTGGAAAGAAGAGCTTCCTTCTTCGATAAAACAGAGTGTGTTTCAGGGATGAGAACTCTGGTCTGAATTTCCCTTCAGAAACGGAGTTAAACCCCAGGATCTGTGTCCTCCTACAAGCAAGATTTCATTTCTGGTAAACCCAGTGAATTTTGGGCTCTAATGATTTTACACAGTTCACGAACACAACGCTATTCTCAGTATTAACTAAAGAACATTTATGTAAGAAGAGCTGTGGTTTGTTTCAGTTTCATAAGCAGATTTGAACTACATATGGTCCGTATGAGTAGGAAACACAGTTCTTTTTTTCACGACATGCTCATGGTTCTTGCTGGATTGGAGACGCTGGAAAGAAGAGCTTGCTTCTTGCTTTAAAACAGAGTGTGTTTCATGGATGAGAAATCCGGTCTGAAATTCCCTTCAAAAACGGAGTTAAACCCCAGGATCAGTGTCTTCCTACAAGCAAGAGTTCATTTCTGGGAAACCCGGTGATTTTTGGGCTCAATGATTTTTCGCAGTTCACAAAACCAACATGATTCTCACTATTAACAAAAGAGCATTTATGTAAGAGGAGCTGTGGTTTGTGTCAGTTTCATAAGCAGAGTTGAACTACATTTGGTCTTTATGAGTAGGAAACACTGTTCTTTTTTTCTGGGCATGCTCATGTTTGTTATTATATTGGAGACGCTGGAACGAAGAGCTTTCATCTTGTGTTAAAGCAGAGTGTGTTTCAGGGATGAGAACTCTGGTCTGAATTTCCCTTCAGAAATGGAGTGAAACCACAGGATCTGTGTTTTCCTACAAGCAAGAGTTCATTTCTGGTAAACCAAGCGAATTTTGGGCTCAAATGATTTTTCCAGTTCACCAATCCAAACCGATTCTCACTGTTAATTAAAGAGCATTTATGTAAGAGGAGCTGTGGTTTGTTTCAGTTTCATAAGCAGAGTTGAACTACATATGGTCCATATGAGTAGGAAACACATTTCTTTTTTTCAGGGCATGCTCATGGTTCTTGCTGTATTGGAGACCCTGGAAAGAAGAGGATGATTCATGCCTTAAAACAGAGTGTTTTTCATGGATGGGAATTCTGGTCTCAATTTCCCTTCAGAAACGGAGTTAAATCCTAGGATTTGTATCTTCCTGCAAGCAAGAGTTCAGTTCTGATAAAGCTAGTGAATTTTGGGCTTAAATGATTTTTCGCAGTTCACGAACCCAACGCTATTATCACTATTAACTAAAGAGCATTTATGTAACAGGAGGTGTGGTCTGTATCAGTTTCATAAGCAGAGTTGAACTACATATGGTCCATATGAATAGGAAAAAAAGTTCTTTTTTTCAGGCCATGCTCATGGTTCTTGCTGTATTTTAGACTTTGGAAAGAAGAGCTTCCTTCTTCGATAAAACAGAGTGTGTTTCAGGGATGAGAACTCTGGTCTGAATTTCCCTTCAGAAACGGAGTTAAACCCCAGGATCTGTGTCCTCCTACAAGCAAGATTTCATTTCTGGTAAACCCAGTGAATTTTGGGCTCTAATGATTTTACACAGTTCACGAACACAACGCTATTCTCAGTATTAACTAAAGAACATTTATGTAAGAAGAGCTGTGGTTTGTTTCAGTTTCATAAGCAGATTTGAACTACATATGGTCCGTATGAGTAGGAAACACAGTTCTTTTTTTCACGACATGCTCATGGTTCTTGCTGGATTGGAGACGCTGGAAAGAAGAGCTTGCTTCTTGCTTTAAAACAGAGTGTGTTTCATGGATGAGAAATCCGGTCTGAAATTCCCTTCAAAAACGGAGTTAAACCCCAGGATCAGTGTCTTCCTACAAGCAAGAGTTCATTTCTGGGAAACCCGGTGATTTTTGGGCTCAATGATTTTTCGCAGTTCACAAAACCAACATGATTCTCACTATTAACAAAAGAGCATTTATGTAAGAGGAGCTGTGGTTTGTGTCAGTTTCATAAGCAGAGTTGAACTACATTTGGTCTTTATGAGTAGGAAACACTGTTCTTTTTTTCTGGGCATGCTCATGTTTGTTATTATATTGGAGACGCTGGAACGAAGAGCTTTCATCTTGTGTTAAAGCAGAGTGTGTTTCAGGGATGAGAACTCTGGTCTGAATTTCCCTTCAGAAATGGAGTGAAACCACAGGATCTGTGTTTTCCTACAAGCAAGAGTTCATTTCTGGTAAACCTAGCGAATTTTGGGCTCAAATGATTTTTCCAGTTCACCAATCCAAACCGATTCTCACTGTTAACTAAAGAGCATTTATGTAAGAGGAGCTGTGGTTTGTTTCAGTTTCATAAGCAGAGTTGAACTACATATGGTCCATATGAGTAGGAAACACATTTCTTTTTTTCAGGGCATGCTCATGATTCTTGCTGTATTGGAGACCCTGGAAAGAAGAGGATGATTCATGCCTTAAAACAGAGTGTTTTTCATGGAGGGGAATTCTGGTCTCAATTTCCCTTCAGAAACGGAGTTAAATCCTAGGATTTGTATCTTCCTGCAAGCAAGAGTTCAGTTCTGATAAAGCTAGTGAATTTTGGGCTTAAATGATTTTTCGCAGTTCACGAACCCAACACTATTCTCACTATTAACTAAAGAGCATTTATGTAACAGGAGGTGTGGTCTGTATCAGTTTCATAAGCAGAGTTGAACTACATATGGTCCATATGAATAGGAAAAAAAGTTCTTTTTTTCAGGCCATGCTCATGGTTCTTGCTGTATTTTAGACTTTGGAAAGAAGAGCTTCCTTCTTCGATAAAACAGAGTGTGTTTCAGGGATGAGAACTCTGGTCTGAATTTCCCTTCAGAAACGGAGTTAAACCCCAGGATCTGTGTCCTCCTACAAGCAAGATTTCATTTCTGGTAAACCCAGTGAATTTTGGGCTCTAATGATTTTACACAGTTCACGAACACAACGCTATTCTCAGTATTAACTAAAGAACATTTATGTAAGAAGAGCTGTGGTTTGTTTCAGTTTCATAAGCAGATTTGAACTACATATGGTCCGTATGAGTAGGAAACACAGTTCTTTTTTTCACGACATGCTCATGGTTCTTGCTGGATTGGAGACGCTGGAAAGAAGAGCTTGCTTCTTGCTTTAAAACAGAGTGTGTTTCATGGATGAGAAATCCGGTCTGAAATTCCCTTCAAAAACGGAGTTAAACCCCAGGATCAGTGTCTTCCTACAAGCAAGAGTTCATTTCTGGGAAACCCGGTGATTTTTGGGCTCAATGATTTTTCGCAGTTCACAAAACCAACATGATTCTCACTATTAACAAAAGAGCATTTATGTAAGAGGAGCTGTGGTTTGTGTCAGTTTCATAAGCAGAGTTGAACTACATTTGGTCTTTATGAGTAGGAAACACTGTTCTTTTTTTCTGGGCATGCTCATGTTTGTTATTATATTGGAGACGCTGGAACGAAGAGCTTTCATCTTGTGTTAAAGCAGAGTGTGTTTCAGGGATGAGAACTCTGGTCTGAATTTCCCTTCAGAAATGGAGTGAAACCACAGGATCTGTGTTTTCCTACAAGCAAGAGTTCATTTCTGGTAAACCTAGCGAATTTTGGGCTCAAATGATTTTTCCAGTTCACCAATCCAAACCGATTCTCACTGTTAACTAAAGAGCATTTATGTAAGAGGAGCTGTGGTTTGTTTCAGTTTCATAAGCAGAGTTGAACTACATATGGTCCATATGAGTAGGAAACACATTTCTTTTTTTCAGGGCATGCTCATGATTCTTGCTGTATTGGAGACCCTGGAAAGAAGAGGATGATTCATGCCTTAAAACAGAGTGTTTTTCATGGATGGGAATTCTGGTCTCAATTTCCCTTCAGAAACGGAGTTAAATCCTAGGATTTGTATCTTCCTGCAAGCAAGAGTTCAGTTCTGGTAAAGCTAGTGAATTTTGGGCTTAAAAGATTTTTCGCAGTTCACGAACCCAACGCTATTCTCACTATTAACTAAAGAGCATTTATGTAACAGGAGGTGTGGTCTGTATCAGTTTCATAAGCAGAGTTGAACTACATATGGTCCGTATGAATAGGAAAAAAAGTTCTTTTTTTCAGGCCATGCTCATGGTTCTTGCTGTATTTTAGACTTTGGAAAGAGGAGCTTCATTCTTCGATAAAACAGAGTGTGTTTCAGGGATGAGAACACTGGTCTGAATTTCCCTTCAGAAACGCAGTTAAACCCCAGGATCTGTGTCCTGCTACAAGCAAGATTTCATTTCTGGTAAATCCAGTGAATTTTGGGCTCTAATGATTTTACACAGTTCACGAACACAACGCTATTCTCAGTATTAACTAAAGAACATTTATGTAAGAGGAGCTGTGGTTTGTTTCAGTTTCATAAGCAGAGTTGAACTACATATGGTCCGTATGAGTAGGAAACACAGTTCTTTTTTTCAGGGCATGCTCATGGTTCTTGCTGTATTGGAGAGCCTGGAAAGAAGAGCTTGCTTCTTGCATTAAAACAGATTGTGTTTCATGGAGGAGAAATCCGGTCTGAAATTCCCTTCAAAAACGGAGTTAAACCCCAGGATCAGTGTCTTCCTACAAGCAAGAGTTCATTTCTGGGAAACCCGGTGATTTTTGGGCTCAAATGATTTTTCGCAGTTCACAAAACCAACATGATTCTCACTATTAACAAAAGAGCATTTATGTAAGAGGAGCTGTGGTTTGTGTCAGTTTCATAAGCAGAGTTGAACTACATTTGGTCTTTATGAGTAGGAAACACTGTTCTTTTTTTCTGGGCATGCTCATGTTTGTTATTATATTGGAGACGCTGGAACGAAGAGCTTTCATCTTGTGTTAAAGCAGAGTGTGTTTCAGGGATGAGAACTCTGGTCTGAATTTCCCTTCAGAAATGGAGTGAAACCACAGGATCTGTGTTTTCCTACAAGCAAGAGTTCATTTCTGGTGAACCAAGCGAATTTTGGGCTCAAATGATTTTTCCAGTTCACCAATCCAAACCGATTCTCACTGTTAACTAAAGAGCATTTATGTAAGAGGAGCTGTGGTTTGTTTCACTTTCATAAGCAGAGTTGAACTACATATGGTCCATATGAGTAGGAAACACATTTCTTTTTTTCAGGGCATTCTCATGGTTCTTGCTGTATTGGAGACCCTGGAAAGAAGAGGATGATTCATGCCTTAAAACAGAGTGTTTTTCATGGATGGGAATTCTGGTCTCAATTTCCCTTCAGAAACGGAGTTAAATCCTAGGATTTGTATCTTCCTGCAAGCAAGAGTTCAGTTCTGATAAAGCTAGTGAATTTTGGGCTTAAATGATTTTTCGCAGTTCACGAACCCAACGCTATTATCACTATTAACTAAAGAGCATTTATGTAACAGGAGGTGTGGTCTGTATCAGTTTCATAAGCAGAGTTGAACTACATATGGTCCATATGAATAGGAAAAAAAGTTCTTTTTTTCAGGCCATGCTCATGGTTCTTGCTGTATTTTAGACTTTGGAAAGAAGAGCTTCCTTCTTCGATAAAACAGAGTGTGTTTCAGGGATGAGAACTCTGGTCTGAATTTCCCTTCAGAAACGGAGTTAAACCCCAGGATCTGTGTCCTCCTACAAGCAAGATTTCATTTCTGGTAAACCCAGTGAATTTTGGGCTCTAATGATTTTACACAGTTCACGAACACAACGCTATTCTCAGTATTAACTAAAGAACATTTATGTAAGAAGAGCTGTGGTTTGTTTCAGTTTCATAAGCAGATTTGAACTACATATGGTCCGTATGAGTAGGAAACACAGTTCTTTTTTTCACGACATGCTCATGGTTCTTGCTGGATTGGAGACGCTGGAAAGAAGAGCTTGCTTCTTGCTTTAAAACAGAGTGTGTTTCATGGATGAGAAATCCGGTCTGAAATTCCCTTCAAAAACGGAGTTAAACCCCAGGATCAGTGTCTTCCTACAAGCAAGAGTTCATTTCTGGGAAACCCGGTGATTTTTGGGCTCAATGATTTTTCGCAGTTCACAAAACCAACATGATTCTCACTATTAACAAAAGAGCATTTATGTAAGAGGAGCTGTGGTTTGTGTCAGTTTCATAAGCAGAGTTGAACTACATTTGGTCTTTATGAGTAGGAAACACTGTTCTTTTTTTCTGGGCATGCTCATGTTTGTTATTATATTGGAGACGCTGGAACGAAGAGCTTTCATCTTGTGTTAAAGCAGAGTGTGTTTCAGGGATGAGAACTCTGGTCTGAATTTCCCTTCAGAAATGGAGTGAAACCACAGGATCTGTGTTTTCCTACAAGCAAGAGTTCATTTCTGGTAAACCTAGCGAATTTTGGGCTCAAATGATTTTTCCAGTTCACCAATCCAAACCGATTCTCACTGTTAACTAAAGAGCATTTATGTAAGAGGAGCTGTGGTTTGTTTCAGTTTCATAAGCAGAGTTGAACTACATATGGTCCATATGAGTAGGAAACACATTTCTTTTTTTCAGGGCATGCTCATGATTCTTGCTGTATTGGAGACCCTGGAAAGAAGAGGATGATTCATGCCTTAAAACAGAGTGTTTTTCATGGATGGGAATTCTGGTCTCAATTTCCCTTCAGAAACGGAGTTAAATCCTAGGATTTGTATCTTCCTGCAAGCAAGAGTTCAGTTCTGGTAAAGCTAGTGAATTTTGGGCTTAAAAGATTTTTCGCAGTTCACGAACCCAACGCTATTCTCACTATTAACTAAAGAGCATTTATGTAACAGGAGGTGTGGTCTGTATCAGTTTCATAAGCAGAGTTGAACTACATATGGTCCGTATGAATAGGAAAAAAAGTTCTTTTTTTCAGGCCATGCTCATGGTTCTTGCTGTATTTTAGACTTTGGAAAGAGGAGCTTCATTCTTCGATAAAACAGAGTGTGTTTCAGGGATGAGAACACTGGTCTGAATTTCCCTTCAGAAACGCAGTTAAACCCCAGGATCTGTGTCCTGCTACAAGCAAGATTTCATTTCTGGTAAATCCAGTGAATTTTGGGCTCTAATGATTTTACACAGTTCACGAACACAACGCTATTCTCAGTATTAACTAAAGAACATTTATGTAAGAGGAGCTGTGGTTTGTTTCAGTTTCATAAGCAGAGTTGAACTACATATGGTCCGTATGAGTAGGAAACACAGTTCTTTTTTTCAGGGCATGCTCATGGTTCTTGCTGTATTGGAGAGCCTGGAAAGAAGAGCTTGCTTCTTGCATTAAAACAGATTGTGTTTCATGGAGGAGAAATCCGGTCTGAAATTCCCTTCAAAAACGGAGTTAAACCCCAGGATCAGTGTCTTCCTACAAGCAAGAGTTCATTTCTGGGAAACCCGGTGATTTTTGGGCTCAAATGATTTTTCGCAGTTCACAAAACCAACATGATTCTCACTATTAACAAAAGAGCATTTATGTAAGAGGAGCTGTGGTTTGTGTCAGTTTCATAAGCAGAGTTGTACTACATTTGGTCTTTATGAGTAGGAAACACTGTTCTTTTTTTCTGGGCATGCTCATGTTTGTTATTATATTGGAGACGCTGGAACGAAGAGCTTTCATCTTGTGTTAAAGCAGAGTGTGTTTCAGGGATGAGAACTCTGGTCTGAATTTCCCTTCAGAAATGGAGTGAAACCACAGGATCTGTGTTTTCCTACAAGCAAGAGTTCATTTCTGGTGAACCAAGCGAATTTTGGGCTCAAATGATTTTTCCAGTTCACCAATCCAAACCGATTCTCACTGTTAACTAAAGAGCATTTATGTAAGAGGAGCTGTGGTTTGTTTCACTTTCATAAGCAGAGTTGAACTACATATGGTCCATATGAGTAGGAAACACATTTCTTTTTTTCAGGGCATTCTCATGGTTCTTGCTGTATTGGAGACCCTGGAAAGAAGAGGATGATTCATGCCTTAAAACAGAGTGTTTTTCATGGATGGGAATTCTGGTCTCAATTTCCCTTCAGAAACGGAGTTAAATCCTAGGATTTGTATCTTCCTGCAAGCAAGAGTTCAGTTCTGATAAAGCTAGTGAATTTTGGGCTTAAATGATTTTTCGCAGTTCACGAACCCAACGCTATTATCACTATTAACTAAAGAGCATTTATGTAACAGGAGGTGTGGTCTGTATCAGTTTCATAAGCAGAGTTGAACTACATATGGTCCATATGAATAGGAAAAAAAGTTCTTTTTTTCAGGCCATGCTCATGGTTCTTGCTGTATTTTAGACTTTGGAAAGAAGAGCTTCCTTCTTCGATAAAACAGAGTGTGTTTCAGGGATGAGAACTCTGGTCTGAATTTCCCTTCAGAAACGGAGTTAAACCCCAGGATCTGTGTCCTCCTACAAGCAAGATTTCATTTCTGGTAAACCCAGTGAATTTTGGGCTCTAATGATTTTACACAGTTCACGAACACAACGCTATTCTCAGTATTAACTAAAGAACATTTATGTAAGAAGAGCTGTGGTTTGTTTCAGTTTCATAAGCAGATTTGAACTACATATGGTCCGTATGAGTAGGAAACACAGTTCTTTTTTTCACGACATGCTCATGGTTCTTGCTGGATTGGAGACGCTGGAAAGAAGAGCTTGCTTCTTGCTTTAAAACAGAGTGTGTTTCATGGATGAGAAATCCGGTCTGAAATTCCCTTCAAAAACGGAGTTAAACCCCAGGATCAGTGTCTTCCTACAAGCAAGAGTTCATTTCTGGGAAACCCGGTGATTTTTGGGCTCAATGATTTTTCGCAGTTCACAAAACCAACATGATTCTCACTATTAACAAAAGAGCATTTATGTAAGAGGAGCTGTGGTTTGTGTCAGTTTCATAAGCAGAGTTGAACTACATTTGGTCTTTATGAGTAGGAAACACTGTTCTTTTTTTCTGGGCATGCTCATGTTTGTTATTATATTGGAGACGCTGGAACGAAGAGCTTTCATCTTGTGTTAAAGCAGAGTGTGTTTCAGGGATGAGAACTCTGGTCTGAATTTCCCTTCAGAAATGGAGTGAAACCACAGGATCTGTGTTTTCCTACAAGCAAGAGTTCATTTCTGGTAAACCTAGCGAATTTTGGGCTCAAATGATTTTTCCAGTTCACCAATCCAAACCGATTCTCACTGTTAACTAAAGAGCATTTATGTAAGAGGAGCTGTGGTTTGTTTCAGTTTCATAAGCAGAGTTGAACTACATATGGTCCATATGAGTAGGAAACACATTTCTTTTTTTCAGGGCATGCTCATGATTCTTGCTGTATTGGAGACCCTGGAAAGAAGAGGATGATTCATGCCTTAAAACAGAGTGTTTTTCATGGATGGGAATTCTGGTCTCAATTTCCCTTCAGAAACGGAGTTAAATCCTAGGATTTGTATCTTCCTGCAAGCAAGAGTTCAGTTCTGGTAAAGCTAGTGAATTTTGGGCTTAAAAGATTTTTCGCAGTTCACGAACCCAACGCTATTCTCACTATTAACTAAAGAGCATTTATGTAACAGGAGGTGTGGTCTGTATCAGTTTCATAAGCAGAGTTGAACTACATATGGTCCGTATGAATAGGAAAAAAAGTTCTTTTTTTCAGGCCATGCTCATGGTTCTTGCTGTATTTTAGACTTTGGAAAGAGGAGCTTCATTCTTCGATAAAACAGAGTGTGTTTCAGGGATGAGAACACTGGTCTGAATTTCCCTTCAGAAACGCAGTTAAACCCCAGGATCTGTGTCCTGCTACAAGCAAGATTTCATTTCTGGTAAATCCAGTGAATTTTGGGCTCTAATGATTTTACACAGTTCACGAACACAACGCTATTCTCAGTATTAACTAAAGAACATTTATGTAAGAGGAGCTGTGGTTTGTTTCAGTTTCATAAGCAGAGTTGAACTACATATGGTCCGTATGAGTAGGAAACACAGTTCTTTTTTTCAGGGCATGCTCATGGTTCTTGCTGTATTGGAGAGCCTGGAAAGAAGAGCTTGCTTCTTGCATTAAAACAGATTGTGTTTCATGGAGGAGAAATCCGGTCTGAAATTCCCTTCAAAAACGGAGTTAAACCCCAGGATCAGTGTCTTCCTACAAGCAAGAGTTCATTTCTGGGAAACCCGGTGATTTTTGGGCTCAAATGATTTTTCGCAGTTCACAAAACCAACATGATTCTCACTATTAACAAAAGAGCATTTATGTAAGAGGAGCTGTGGTTTGTGTCAGTTTCATAAGCAGAGTTGTACTACATTTGGTCTTTATGAGTAGGAAACACTGTTCTTTTTTTCTGGGCATGCTCATGTTTGTTATTATATTGGAGACGCTGGAACGAAGAGCTTTCATCTTGTGTTAAAGCAGAGTGTGTTTCAGGGATGAGAACTCTGGTCTGAATTTCCCTTCAGAAATGGAGTGAAACCACAGGATCTGTGTTTTCCTACAAGCAAGAGTTCATTTCTGGTGAACCAAGCGAATTTTGGGCTCAAATGATTTTTCCAGTTCACCAATCCAAACCGATTCTCACTGTTAACTAAAGAGCATTTATGTAAGAGGAGCTGTGGTTTGTTTCACTTTCATAAGCAGAGTTGAACTACATATGGTCCATATGAGTAGGAAACACATTTCTTTTTTTCAGGGCATTCTCATGGTTCTTGCTGTATTGGAGACCCTGGAAAGAAGAGGATGATTCATGCCTTAAAACAGAGTGTTTTTCATGGATGGGAATTCTGGTCTCAATTTCCCTTCAGAAACGGAGTTAAATCCTAGGATTTGTATCTTCCTGCAAGCAAGAGTTCAGTTCTGATAAAGCTAGTGAATTTTGGGCTTAAATGATTTTTCGCAGTTCACGAACCCAACGCTATTATCACTATTAACTAAAGAGCATTTATGTAACAGGAGGTGTGGTCTGTATCAGTTTCATAAGCAGAGTTGAACTACATATGGTCCATATGAATAGGAAAAAAAGTTCTTTTTTTCAGGCCATGCTCATGGTTCTTGCTGTATTTTAGACTTTGGAAAGAAGAGCTTCCTTCTTCGATAAAACAGAGTGTGTTTCAGGGATGAGAACTCTGGTCTGAATTTCCCTTCAGAAACGGAGTTAAACCCCAGGATCTGTGTCCTCCTACAAGCAAGATTTCATTTCTGGTAAACCCAGTGAATTTTGGGCTCTAATGATTTTACACAGTTCACGAACACAACGCTATTCTCAGTATTAACTAAAGAACATTTATGTAAGAAGAGCTGTGGTTTGTTTCAGTTTCATAAGCAGATTTGAACTACATATGGTCCGTATGAGTAGGAAACACAGTTCTTTTTTTCACGACATGCTCATGGTTCTTGCTGGATTGGAGACGCTGGAAAGAAGAGCTTGCTTCTTGCTTTAAAACAGAGTGTGTTTCATGGATGAGAAATCCGGTCTGAAATTCCCTTCAAAAACGGAGTTAAACCCCAGGATCAGTGTCTTCCTACAAGCAAGAGTTCATTTCTGGGAAACCCGGTGATTTTTGGGCTCAATGATTTTTCGCAGTTCACAAAACCAACATGATTCTCACTATTAACAAAAGAGCATTTATGTAAGAGGAGCTGTGGTTTGTGTCAGTTTCATAAGCAGAGTTGAACTACATTTGGTCTTTATGAGTAGGAAACACTGTTCTTTTTTTCTGGGCATGCTCATGTTTGTTATTATATTGGAGACGCTGGAACGAAGAGCTTTCATCTTGTGTTAAAGCAGAGTGTGTTTCAGGGATGAGAACTCTGGTCTGAATTTCCCTTCAGAAATGGAGTGAAACCACAGGATCTGTGTTTTCCTACAAGCAAGAGTTCATTTCTGGTAAACCTAGCGAATTTTGGGCTCAAATGATTTTTCCAGTTCACCAATCCAAACCGATTCTCACTGTTAACTAAAGAGCATTTATGTAAGAGGAGCTGTGGTTTGTTTCAGTTTCATAAGCAGAGTTGAACTACATATGGTCCATATGAGTAGGAAACACATTTCTTTTTTTCAGGGCATGCTCATGATTCTTGCTGTATTGGAGACCCTGGAAAGAAGAGGATGATTCATGCCTTAAAACAGAGTGTTTTTCATGGATGGGAATTCTGGTCTCAATTTCCCTTCAGAAACGGAGTTAAATCCTAGGATTTGTATCTTCCTGCAAGCAAGAGTTCAGTTCTGGTAAAGCTAGTGAATTTTGGGCTTAAAAGATTTTTCGCAGTTCACGAACCCAACGCTATTCTCACTATTAACTAAAGAGCATTTATGTAACAGGAGGTGTGGTCTGTATCAGTTTCATAAGCAGAGTTGAACTACATATGGTCCGTATGAATAGGAAAAAAAGTTCTTTTTTTCAGGCCATGCTCATGGTTCTTGCTGTATTTTAGACTTTGGAAAGAGGAGCTTCATTCTTCGATAAAACAGAGTGTGTTTCAGGGATGAGAACACTGGTCTGAATTTCCCTTCAGAAACGCAGTTAAACCCCAGGATCTGTGTCCTGCTACAAGCAAGATTTCATTTCTGGTAAATCCAGTGAATTTTGGGCTCTAATGATTTTACACAGTTCACGAACACAACGCTATTCTCAGTATTAACTAAAGAACATTTATGTAAGAGGAGCTGTGGTTTGTTTCAGTTTCATAAGCAGAGTTGAACTACATATGGTCCGTATGAGTAGGAAACACAGTTCTTTTTTTCAGGGCATGCTCATGGTTCTTGCTGTATTGGAGAGCCTGGAAAGAAGAGCTTGCTTCTTGCATTAAAACAGATTGTGTTTCATGGAGGAGAAATCCGGTCTGAAATTCCCTTCAAAAACGGAGTTAAACCCCAGGATCAGTGTCTTCCTACAAGCAAGAGTTCATTTCTGGGAAACCCGGTGATTTTTGGGCTCAAATGATTTTTCGCAGTTCACAAAACCAACATGATTCTCACTATTAACAAAAGAGCATTTATGTAAGAGGAGCTGTGGTTTGTGTCAGTTTCATAAGCAGAGTTGTACTACATTTGGTCTTTATGAGTAGGAAACACTGTTCTTTTTTTCTGGGCATGCTCATGTTTGTTATTATATTGGAGACGCTGGAACGAAGAGCTTTCATCTTGTGTTAAAGCAGAGTGTGTTTCAGGGATGAGAACTCTGGTCTGAATTTCCCTTCAGAAATGGAGTGAAACCACAGGATCTGTGTTTTCCTACAAGCAAGAGTTCATTTCTGGTGAACCAAGCGAATTTTGGGCTCAAATGATTTTTCCAGTTCACCAATCCAAACCGATTCTCACTGTTAACTAAAGAGCATTTATGTAAGAGGAGCTGTGGTTTGTTTCACTTTCATAAGCAGAGTTGAACTACATATGGTCCATATGAGTAGGAAACACATTTCTTTTTTTCAGGGCATTCTCATGGTTCTTGCTGTATTGGAGACCCTGGAAAGAAGAGGATGATTCATGCCTTAAAACAGAGTGTTTTTCATGGATGGGAATTCTGGTCTCAATTTCCCTTCAGAAACGGAGTTAAATCCTAGGATTTGTATCTTCCTGCAAGCAAGAGTTCAGTTCTGATAAAGCTAGTGAATTTTGGGCTTAAATGATTTTTCGCAGTTCACGAACCCAACGCTATTATCACTATTAACTAAAGAGCATTTATGTAACAGGAGGTGTGGTCTGTATCAGTTTCATAAGCAGAGTTGAACTACATATGGTCCATATGAATAGGAAAAAAAGTTCTTTTTTTCAGGCCATGCTCATGGTTCTTGCTGTATTTTAGACTTTGGAAAGAAGAGCTTCCTTCTTCGATAAAACAGAGTGTGTTTCAGGGATGAGAACTCTGGTCTGAATTTCCCTTCAGAAACGGAGTTAAACCCCAGGATCTGTGTCCTCCTACAAGCAAGATTTCATTTCTGGTAAACCCAGTGAATTTTGGGCTCTAATGATTTTACACAGTTCACGAACACAACGCTATTCTCAGTATTAACTAAAGAACATTTATGTAAGAAGAGCTGTGGTTTGTTTCAGTTTCATAAGCAGATTTGAACTACATATGGTCCGTATGAGTAGGAAACACAGTTCTTTTTTTCACGACATGCTCATGGTTCTTGCTGGATTGGAGACGCTGGAAAGAAGAGCTTGCTTCTTGCTTTAAAACAGAGTGTGTTTCATGGATGAGAAATCCGGTCTGAAATTCCCTTCAAAAACGGAGTTAAACCCCAGGATCAGTGTCTTCCTACAAGCAAGAGTTCATTTCTGGGAAACCCGGTGATTTTTGGGCTCAATGATTTTTCGCAGTTCACAAAACCAACATGATTCTCACTATTAACAAAAGAGCATTTATGTAAGAGGAGCTGTGGTTTGTGTCAGTTTCATAAGCAGAGTTGAACTACATTTGGTCTTTATGAGTAGGAAACACTGTTCTTTTTTTCTGGGCATGCTCATGTTTGTTATTATATTGGAGACGCTGGAACGAAGAGCTTTCATCTTGTGTTAAAGCAGAGTGTGTTTCAGGGATGAGAACTCTGGTCTGAATTTCCCTTCAGAAATGGAGTGAAACCACAGGATCTGTGTTTTCCTACAAGCAAGAGTTCATTTCTGGTAAACCTAGCGAATTTTGGGCTCAAATGATTTTTCCAGTTCACCAATCCAAACCGATTCTCACTGTTAACTAAAGAGCATTTATGTAAGAGGAGCTGTGGTTTGTTTCAGTTTCATAAGCAGAGTTGAACTACATATGGTCCATATGAGTAGGAAACACATTTCTTTTTTTCAGGGCATGCTCATGATTCTTGCTGTATTGGAGACCCTGGAAAGAAGAGGATGATTCATGCCTTAAAACAGAGTGTTTTTCATGGATGGGAATTCTGGTCTCAATTTCCCTTCAGAAACGGAGTTAAATCCTAGGATTTGTATCTTCCTGCAAGCAAGAGTTCAGTTCTGATAAAGCTAGTGAATTTTGGGCTTAAATGATTTTTCGCAGTTCACGAACCCAACACTATTCTCACTATTAACTAAAGAGCATTTATGTAACAGGAGGTGTGGTCTGTATCAGTTTCATAAGCAGAGTTGAACTACATATGGTCCATATGAATAGGAAAAAAAGTTCTTTTTTTCAGGCCATGCTCATGGTTCTTGCTGTATTTTAGACTTTGGAAAGAAGAGCTTCCTTCTTCGATAAAACAGAGTGTGTTTCAGGGATGAGAACTCTGGTCTGAATTTCCCTTCAGAAACGGAGTTAAACCCCAGGATCTGTGTCCTCCTACAAGCAAGATTTCATTTCTGGTAAACCCAGTGAATTTTGGGCTCTAATGATTTTACACAGTTCACGAACACAACGCTATTCTCAGTATTAACTAAAGAACATTTATGTAAGAAGAGCTGTGGTTTGTTTCAGTTTCATAAGCAGATTTGAACTACATATGGTCCGTATGAGTAGGAAACACAGTTCTTTTTTTCACGACATGCTCATGGTTCTTGCTGGATTGGAGACGCTGGAAAGAAGAGCTTGCTTCTTGCTTTAAAACAGAGTGTGTTTCATGGATGAGAAATCCGGTCTGAAATTCCCTTCAAAAACGGAGTTAAACCCCAGGATCAGTGTCTTCCTACAAGCAAGAGTTCATTTCTGGGAAACCCGGTGATTTTTGGGCTCAATGATTTTTCGCAGTTCACAAAACCAACATGATTCTCACTATTAACAAAAGAGCATTTATGGAAGAGGAGCTGTGGTTTGTGTCAGTTTCATAAGCAGAGTTGAACTACATTTGGTCTTTATGAGTAGGAAACACTGTTCTTTTTTTCTGGGCATGCTCATGTTTGTTATTATATTGGAGACGCTGGAACGAAGAGCTTTCATCTTGTGTTAAAGCAGAGTGTGTTTCAGGGATGAGAACTCTGGCCTGAATTTCCCTTCAGAAATGGAGTGAAACCACAGGATCTGTGTTTTCCTACAAGCAAGAGTTCATTTCTGGTAAACCTAGCGAATTTTGGGCTCAAATGATTTTTCCAGTTCACCAATCCAAACCGATTCTCACTGTTAACTAAAGAGCATTTATGTAAGAGGAGCTGTGGTTTGTTTCAGTTTCATAAGCAGAGTTGAACTACATATGGTCCATATGAGTAGGAAACACATTTCTTTTTTTCAGGGCATGCTCATGGTTCTTGCTGTATTGGAGACCCTGGAAAGAAGAGGATGATTCATGCCTTAAAACAGAGTGTTTTTCATGGAGGGGAATTCTGGTCTCAATTTCTCTTCAGAAACGGAGTTAAATCCTAGGATTTGTATCTTCCTGCAAGCAAGAGTTCAGTTCTGGTAAAGCTAGTGAATTTTGGGCTTAAATGATTTTTCGCAGTTCACGAACCCAACGCTATTATCACTATTAACTAAAGAGCATTTATGTAACAGGAGGTGTGGTCTGTATCAGTTTCATAAGCAGAGTTGAACTACATATGGTCCATATGAATAGGAAAAAAAGTTCTTTTTTTCAGGCCATGCTCATGGTTCTTGCTGTATTTTAGACTTTGGAAAGAAGACCTTCCTTCTTCGATAAAACAGAGTGTGTTTCAGGGATGAGAACTCTGGTCTGAATTTCCCTTCAGAAACAGAGTTAAACCCCAGGATCTGTGTCCTCCTACAAGCAAGATTTCATTTCTGGTAAACCTAGTGAATTTTGGGCTCTAATGATTTTACACAGTTCACGAACACAACGCTATTCTCAGTATTAACTAAAGAACATTTATGTAAGAGGAGGTGTGGTTTGTTTCAGTTTCATAAGCAGAGTTGACCTACATATTGTCCTTATGAGTAGGAAACACAGTTCTTTTTTTCACGACATGCTCATGGTTCTTGCTGGATTGGAGACGCTGGAAAGAAGAGCTTGCTTCTTGCGTTAAAACAGAGTGTGTTTCATGGATGAGAAATCCGGTCTGAAATTCCCTTCACAAACGGAGTTAAACCCCAGGATCAGTGTCTTCCTACAAGCAAGAGTTCATTTCTGGGAAACCCAGTGATTTTTGGGCTCAAATGATTTTTCGCTGTTCACCAACCCAACATGATTCTCACTATTAAAAAAAGAGCATTTATGTAAGAGGAGCTGTGGTTTGTGTCAGTTTCATAAGCAGAGTTGAACTACATATGGTCTTTATGAGTAGGAAACACTGTTCTTTTTTTCTAGGCATGCTCATGTTTGTATCTATATTGGAGATGCTGGAAAGAAAGCTAGCTTCTTGCATTAAAACAGAGTGTGTTTCATGGATGAGAACACTGGTCTGAATTTCCCTTCAGAAACGGAGTTAAACCCAAGGATCTGTGTCTTCCTACAAGCAAGAGTTCATTTCTGGCAAATACAGTGATTTTTGGGCTTAAATGATTTTTCGCAGTTCACGAACCCAACATGATTCTCCCTATTAACTAAAGAGCATTTATGTAATAGGAGGTGTGGTCTGTATCGGTTTCATAAGCAGAGTTGAACTACATATCTTCCATATGTGTAGGAAACACAGTTCTTTTTTTCAGGGCATGCTCATTGTTTTTGCTGTATTTTAGAATCTGGACAGAAGAGCTTGCTTCTTACGTTAAAACAGAGTTTGTTTCAGGGATGAGAACTCTGGTCTGAATGTCCCTTCACGAACGAAGTTAAAACCCAGGATCTGTGTCTTCCTACAAGCAAGAGTTCATTTCTGGTAAACCCAGTGAATTTTGGGCTCAAATGATTTTACACAGTTCACGAACACAACGCTATTCTCAGTATTAACTAAAGAACATTTATGTAAGAGGAGCTGCGGTTTGTTTCAGTTTCATAAGCAGAGTTGAACTACATATGGTCCGTATGAGTAGGAAACACAGTTCTTTTTTTCACGGCATGCTCATGGTTCTTGCTGGATTGGAGACGCTGGAAAGAAGAGCTTGCTTCTTGCATTAAAACAGAGTGTGTTTCACGGATGAGAAATCCGGTCTGAAATTCCCTTCACAAACGGAGTTAAAGCCCAGGATCATTGTCTTCCTACAAGCAAGAGTTCATTTCTGGGAAACCTGGTGATTTTTGGGCTCAAATGATTTTTCGCAGTTCACAAAATCAACATGATTCTCACTATTAACAAAAGAGCATTTATGTAAGAGGAGCTGTGGTTTGTGTCAGTTTCATAAGCAGAGTTGAACTACATATGGTCTTTATGAGTACGAAACACTGTTCTTTTTTTTTGGGCATGCTCATGTTTGTTATTATATTGGAGAAGCTGGAACGAAGAGCATTCGTCTTGTGTTAAAGCCGAGTGTGTTACAGGGATCAGAACTCTGGTCTGAATTTCCCTTCAGAAATGGAGTGAAACCCCAGGATCTGTGTCTTCCTACAAGCAAGAGTTTATTTCTGGTAAACCAAGCGAATTTTGGGCTCAAATGATTTTTCCAGTTCACCAATCCAAACCGATTCTCACTGTTAACTAAAGAGCATTTATGTAAGAGGAGCTGTGGTTTGTGTCAGTTTCATAAGCAGAGTTGAACTACATATGGTCTTTATGAGTAGGAAACAGTGTTCTTTTTTTCTAGGCATGCTCATGTTTGTATCTATATTGGAAACGCTGGAAAGAAGAGCTTGCTTCTTGCGTTAAAACAGAGTTTGTTTCAGTGATGAGAACTCTGGTATGAATGTCCCTTCACAAACATTGTTAAACCCCAGGTTCTGTGTCTTCCTACAAGTAAGAGTTCATTTCACGTAAACCAAGTGAATTTTCGGCTCAAATGACTTTACACAGTTCTATAACCCAACGCGATAATCACTATTAAATAAAGAGCATTTATTTAAGAGGAGCTGTCTTCTGTATCATTTCATAAGCTGAGTTGAACTACATATGTTCTGTATGAATAGGAAACACAGTTCTTTTTTTCTGGGAATGCTCATGGTTCGTTCTGTATTGGAGATGCTGGAAAGAAGAGTATGATTCTTTCCTTAAAATGGAGTATTTTGCAGGAATGAGAATTCTGGTCTGAATTTGCCTTCAGAAACGGAGTTAAACCCCAGGATCTGTGTCTTCCTACAAGCAGGAGTTCAATTCAGATACTCAATGTGAATTTTGGGCTCAAATGATTTTCACATTTCACGAACCCAACACGATCCTCACTTTGAACTAAAGGGCTTTTATGTAAGAGGAGCTGTTGTTTGTTTCAGTTTCATAAGCATAGTTGAACTACATATGGTCCGTATGAGTAGGAAACACAATTCTTTATTTCAGGGCATGCTTATGGTTCTGGCTGTATTGGATACCCTGGAAAGAAGAGCTTGCTTCTTGCATTAAAACAGAGTATGTTTCATGGATGAGAAATCCTGTCTGAATTTCCTTCACAAACGGAGTTAAACCCCAGGATCAGTGTCTTCCTACAAGCTGGAGATCATTTCTGGGAAACCCAGTGATTTTGGGGCTCAAATGATTTTTCACAGTTCACCATCCTAACATGATACCCACTATCAACTAAAGAGCATTTATGTAAGAGGAGCTGTGGTTTGTTTCAGTTTCATAAGCAGAGTTGAACTACATATGGTCCGTATGAGTAGGAAACACAGTTCTTTTTTTCTTGGCATGCTCATGGTTCGTACTGTATTGGAGATGCAAGAAAGAAGAGGATGATTCATGCCTTAAAACAGAGTGTTTTTCAGGGATGAGAATTCTGGTCTGAATTTCCCTTCACAAATGGAGTTAAACCTCATAATCTGTGTCTTCCTACAAGCAAGAGTTCATTTCTGGTAAACCAAGTGAATTTTAGGCTCAAATAATTTTACACAGTTCTAGAACCCAACGCTATTATCACTATTAACTAAAGAACATTTATGTAAGAGGAGCTGTGGTCTGTATCAGTTTCATAAGCTGCGTTGGACTACATATGGTCCGTATGAGTAGGAAACATAGTTCTTTTTTTCTTGCCATGCTCATGGTTCTTACTGTATTGGAGACCCTGTAAAGAAGAGGATGATTCATGCCTTAAAACAGAGTGTTTTTCAGGGATGAGAATTCTGGTATGAATTTCCCTTCAGAAACGGTGTTAAATCCCAGGATCTGTGTCTTCCTGCAAGCAAAAGTTCAGTTCTGGCAAAGCTAGTGAATTTTGGGCTTAAATGATTTTTCGCAGTTCACGAACCCAACGCTATTCTCACTATTAACTAAAGAGCATTTATGTAACAGGAGGTGTGGTCTGTATCAGTTTCATAAGCAGAGTTGAACTACATATGGTCCGTATGAATAGGAAACAAAGTTCTGTTTCAGGCCATGCTCATGGTTCTTGCTGTATTTTAGACTTTGGAAAGAAGGGCTTCTTTCTTCGATAAAACAGAGTGTGTTTCAGGGATGAGAACTCTGGTCTGAATTTCCCTTCAGAAACGGAGTTAAACCCCAGGATCTGTGTCTTCCTACAGCAAGATTTCAGTTCTGGTAAACCCAGTGAATTTTGGGCTCAAATGATTTTTCGCAGTTCACCAACCCAACATGATTCTCACTATTAACAAAAGAGCATTTATGTAAGAGGAGCTTTTATTTGTATCAGTTTCATAAGCAGAGTTGAACTACATATGGTCCGCATGAGTGGAAACACAGTTCTTTTTTTCACGGCATGCTCTTGGTTCTTGCTGTATTTTAGACTCCGGAAAGATGAGCTCTCTTCTTGCGTGAAAACAGATTGTGTTTCATGGATGAGAACACTGGTCTGAATATCACTTCAGAAACGGAGTTAAACTCCAGCATCTGTGTCTTCCTACAAGAAATAGTTCATTTCTGGTAAACCCAGTGAATTTTGGGCTCAAATGATTTTTCGCAGTTCACGAAAAACAACATGATTCTCCCTATTACTAAAGAGCATTTATGTAAGAGGAGCTCTGCTTTGTATCAGTTTCATAAGCAGAGTTGAACTATATATGTTCCATATGTGTAGGAAACACAATTCTTTTTTTCAGGGCATGATCATGGTTCTTGCTGTATTTTGGACTCTGGAAAGAAGAGCTTGCTTCTTGCGTTAAAACAGAGTTTGTTTCAGTGATGAGAACTCTGGTATGAATGTCCCATCAAAACGGTGTTAAACCCCGGGTTCTGTGTCTTCCTACAAGTAAGAGTTCATTTCACGTAAACCAAGTGAATTTTCGGCTCAAATGACTTTACACAGTTCTATAACCCAACGCGATAATCACTATTAACTAAAGAGCATTTATTTAAGAGGAGCTGTCTTCTGTATCATTTCATAAGCTGAGTTGAACTACATATGTTCTGTATGAATAGGAAACACAGTTCTTTTTTTCTGGGAATGCTCATGGTTCGTACTGTATTGGAGACGCTGGAAAGAAGAGTATGATTATTTCCTTAAAATAGAGTGTTTTGCAGGAATGAGAATTCTGGTCTGAATTTGCCTTCAGAAACGGAGTTAAACCCCAGGATCTGTGTCTTCCTACAAGCAGGAGTTCATTTCAGGTACTCAATGTGAATTTTGGGCTCAAATGATTTTCACATTTCACGAACCCAACATGATCCTCACTTTGAACTAAAGAGCTTTTATGTAAGAGGAGCTGTTGTTTGTTTCAGTTTCATAAGCATAGTTGAACTACATATGGTCCCTATGAGTAGGAAACACAATTCTTTATTTCAGGGCATGCTTATGGTTCTGGCTGTATTGGATACCCTGGAAAGAAGAGCTTGCTTCTTGCATTAAAACAGAGTGTGTTTCATGGATGAGAAATCCTGTCTGAATTTCCTTCACAAACGGAGTTAAACCCCAGGATCAGTGTCTTCCTACAAGCAGGAGTTCATTTCTGGGAAACCCAGTGATTTTGGGGCTCAAATGATTTTTCACAGTTCACCATCCTAACATGATACCCACTATCAACTAAAGAGCATTTATGTAAGCGGAGCTGTGGTTTGTTTCAGTTTCATAAGCAGAGTTGAACTACATATGGTCCGTATGAGTAGGAAACACAGTTCTTTTTTTCTTGGCATGCTCATGGTTTGTACTGTATTGGAGATGCAAGAAAGAAGAGGATGATTCATGCCTTAAAACAGAGTGTTTTTCAGGGAAGAGAATTCTGGTCTGAATTTCCCTTCACAAATGGAGTTAAACCTCATAATCTGTGTCTTCCTACAAGCAAGAGTTCATTTCTGGTAAACCAAGTGAATTTTAGGCTCAAATAATTTTACACAGTTCTAGAACCCAACGCTATTATCACTATTAACTAAAGAACATTTATGTAAGAGGAGCTGTGGTCTGTATCAGTTTCATAAGCTGCGTTGGACTACATATGGTCCGTATGAGTAGGAAACATAGTTCTTTTTTTCTTGCCATGCTCATGGTTCTTACTGTATTGGAGACCCTGTAAAGAAGAGGATGATTCATGCCTTAAAACAGAGTGTTTTTCAGGGATGAGAATTCTGGTATGAATTTCCCTTCAGAAACGGTGTTAAATCCCAGGATCTGTGTCTTCCTGCAAGCAAGAGTTCAGTTCTGGTAAAGCTAGTGAATTTTGGGCTTAAATGATTTATCGCAGTTCATGAACCCAACGCTATTCTCACTATTAACTAAAGAGCATTTATGTAACAGGAGGTGTGGTCTGTATCAGTTTCATAAGCAGAGTTGAACTACATATGGTCCGTATGAATAGGAAACAAAGTTCTGTTTCAGGCCATGCTCATGGTTCTTGCTGTATTTTAGACTTTGGAAAGAAGGGCTTCTTTCTTCGATAAAACAGAGTGTGTTTCAGGGATGAGAACTCTGGTCTGAATTTCCCTTCAGAAACGGAGTTAAACCCCAGGATCTGTGTCTTCCTACAGGCAAGATTTCAGTTTTGGTAAACCCAGTGAATTTTGGGCTCAAATGATTTTTCGCAGTTCACCAACCCAACATGATTCTCACTATTAACAAAAGAGCATTTATGTAAGAGGAGCTGTTATTTGTATCAGTTTCATAAGCAGAGTTTAACTACATATGGTCCGCATGAGTGGAAACACAGTTCTTTTTTTCAGGGCATGCTCTTGGTTCTTGCTGTATTTTAGACTCCGGAAAGATGATCTCTCTTCTTGCGTGAAAACAGAGTGTGTTTCATGGATGAGAACACTGGTCTGAATATCACTTCAGAAACGGAGTTAAACTACAGCATGTGTGTCTTCCTACAAGAAAGAGTTCATTTCTGGTAAACCCAGTGAATTTTGGGCTCAAATGATTTTTCGCAGTTCACGAATACAATATGATTCTCCCTATTAGTGAAGAGCATTTATGTAAGAGGAGCTGTGCTTTGTATCAGTTTCATAAGCAGAGTTGAACTATATATGTTCCGTATGTGTAGGAAACACAGTTCTTTTTTTCAGGGCATGATCATGGTTCTTGCTCTATTTTGGCTCTGGAAAGAAGAGCTTGCTTCTTGCATTAAAAAAGAGTTTGTTTCAGGGATGAGAACTCTGGTCTGAATGTCCCTTCAAAAACGGAGTTAAACTCCATGATCTGTATCTACCTATAAGTAAGAATTCATTTCTGGTAAACCAAGTGAATTTTCGGCTCAAATGAACTTACACAGTTCTATAACCCAACGCGATAATCACTATTAACTAAAGAGCATTTATGTAAGAGGAGCTGTGGTCTGTATCATTTCATAAGCAGAGTTGAAGTACATATTGTCCATATGAGTAGGAAACACAGTTCTTTTTTTCTTGGCATGCTCATGGTTCATACTGTATTGGAGACACTGGAAGGAAGAGGATGATTCTTACCTTAAAACAGAGTGTTTTTCAGGAATGAGAATTCTGGTCTGAATTTGCCTTCAGAAACGGAGTTGAACCACAGGATCTGTGTCTTCCTACAAGATGGATTTCATTTCAGGTAAACCCAGTGAATTTTGGGGTCAAATGATATTTCGCAATTCACGAAACCAACGCGATTCTCACTTTTAACTAAAGAGAATTTATGTAAGAGGAGCTGTTGTTTGTATCAGTTTCATAAGCATAGTTGAACTACATATGGTCCGCATGAGTAAGAAACAAACTTCTTTTTTTCAGGGCATGCTCACGGTTCTTGCTGTATTTTAGACACTGGAAAGAAAAGCTTGCTTCTTGCCTTAAAGCAAAGGTGTTTCAGGGATAAGAACTCTGGTCTGAATTTTCCTTCATAAATGGAGTTAAAACCCAGTATCTGTGTCTTCCTACAAGCAAGAGTTCATTTCTGGTAAACCAAGTGAATTTTGGGCTCAAATGATTTTTCCCAGTTCACAAACTCACACCGATTCTCACTGTTAACTAAAGAGCATTTATGTAAGAGGAGCTGTGGTTTGAATCAGTTTCATAATGAGAGTTGAAATACATATGGTCCGTATGAGTAGGAAACACAGTTCTTTTTTTCTGTGCATGCTCATACATATGGTCCGTATGAGTAGGAAACACAGTTCTTTTTTTCTGGGCGTGCTCATGGTTCTTGATGTTTTGGAGACGCTGGAAAGAAGAGCTTGCTTCTTGCATTAAAACAGAATGTTTCATGGATGAGAAATTGGTCTGCATTTCCCTTCAAAAATGGAGTTAAACCCCTGGATCAGTGTTTTCCTACAACCAAGAGTTCATTTCTGGGAAACCACTTGATTTGGGGGCTCAAATTATTTTTCGCAGTTCACCAACCCCAAATGATTCACACCATTACCTAAAGAGCATTTTTGTAAAAGGAGCTGTGGTATGTGTCAGTTTCATAAGCAGAGTTGAACTACATATGGTCTTTATGAGTAGGAAACACAGTTCTTTTTTTCTGGGCATTCTCATGGTTCTTGATATATTGGAGATGTTGGAAAGAAGAGCTTGCTTCTTGCATTAAAACAGAGTGTGTTTCATGGATGAGAAATGCGGTCTGAATTTCTCTTCACAAACGGAGTTAAACCCCAGGATCAGTGTCTCCCTACAAGCAAGAGTTCATTTCAGGAAAACCAAGTGAATTTACGGCTCAAATGATTTTACACAGTTCTAGAACCCAACGCGATTATCACTATTAACTAAAAAACATTTACGTAAGAGGAGCTGTGGTCTGTATCATTTTCTAAAGCAGAGTTGGACGACATATGGACCGTATGAGTAGGAAACACAGTTCTTTTTTCTTGCCATGCTCATGGTTCGAACTGTATTGGAGACCCTGGAAAGAAGGTGATGATTCTTGTCTTAAAACAGAGTGGTTTCAGGAATGAGAATTCTGGTCTGAATTTCCCTTCAGAAACTGAGTTAAAACCCGAGATCTGTGTCTTCCTGCAAGCAAGAGTTCAGTTCTGTTAAAGCCAGTGAATTTTGGGCTTAAATGATTTTTCGCAGTTCACGAACCCAACGCTATTCTCACTATTAACTAAAGAGCATTTATGTAACAGGAGGTGTGGTCTGTATCAGTTTCATAAGCAGAGTTGAACTACATATGGTCCATATGAATAGGAAACACATTTCTTTTTTTCAAACCATGCTCAGGGTTCTTGCTGTATTTTAGACTCTGGAAAGAAGAGCTTGCTTCTTGCTTGAAAACAGAGTGTGTTTCATGGATGAGAACACTGGTCTGAATTTCCCTTCAGAAACGGAATTAAACCCCAGGATCTGTGTCTTCCTACAAGCAAGAGTTCATTTCTGGTAAACCCAGAGAATTTTGGGCTCAAATGATTTTACACAGGTCACAAAGCCAACGCTATTCTCACTATTAATTAAAGAGTATTTATGTAAGAGGAGCTGTGGTTTGTTTCAGTGTCATAAGCTGAGTTGAACTACATATGTTCCGTATGAGTAGGAAACACAGTTCTTTAATTCACGTCATGCTCAAGATTCTTGATATATTTTAGACTCTGGAAAGAAGAGCTTGCTTCTTGCATTAAAACAGAGTGTGTTTCAGTGATGCGAACTCTGGTCTGAATGTCCTTTCACAAACGGAGTTAAACCCCATGATCTGTGTCTTCCTGCAGGTAAGTGTTCTTTTCTTGTAAACCAAGTGAATTTTCGGCTCAAATGAATTTACACAGTTCTATAACCCAACGCGATAATCACTATTAACTAAAGAGGATTTATGTAAGAGGATCTGTGGTCTGTATCATTTCATAAGCAGAGTTGAACTACATATGGTCCATATGAGTAGGAAACACAATCCTTTTTTTCAGGGCATGCTCATTGTTATTTCTGTGTTGGAGGCGCTGGAAAGAAGAGCTTGCTTCTTGCACTAAAACAGAGTGTGTTTCATGGATGAGAAATCCGGTCTGAATATCTCTGCACAAACGGAGTTAAATGCCAGGATCATTGTCTTCCTATAAGCAAGAGTTTATTTCTGGGAAACCCAGTGATTTTTGGGCTCAAATGATTTTTTGCAGTTCACCAACCCAACATGATTCTCACTATCAACTAAAGAGCATTCATGTAAGAGGAGCTGTGCTTTGTATCAGTTTTATAAGCAGAGTTGAACTACATATGGTCCGGAAGAGTAGGAAACACAGTTCTTTTTTTCACAGCATGCTCAGGGTTCTTGCTGTATTTTAGACTCTGGAAAGAAGAGTTTGCTTCTTGCGTTAAAACAGAGTTTGTTTCAGGGATGAGAACTCTGGTCTGAATTTCCCTTTAGAAACGGAGTTAAACCCCAGTATCTGTGTCTTCCTACAAGCAAGAGTTCATTTCTGGTAAACCCAGTGAATTTAGGGCTCAAATAATTTTTCACAGTTCACAAAGCAAACGCTATTCTCACTATTAATTAAAGAGTATTTATGTAAGAGGAGCTGTTGTTTGTATCAGTTTCATAAGCAGAGTTGAACTACATATGGTCCTCATGAGTAGGAAACACAGTTCTTTTTTTCAGGGCATGCTCACGGTTCTTGCCTTTATTTTAGACTCTGGAAAGAAGAGGATGCTACTTGCGTTAAAACAGAGTTTGTTTCAGGGATGAGAACTCTGGTCTGAATGTCCCTTCACAAAAGGAGTTAAACCCCATGATCTGTGTCTTCCTACAAGCAAGAGTTCATTTCTTGTAAACCAAGCGAATTTTCGGCTCAAATGACTTTACACAGTTCTATAACCCAACGCGATAATCACTATTAACTAAAGAGCATTTATGTAAGAGGAGCTGTCTTCTGTATCATTTCATAAGGAGAGTTGAACTACATATGTTCTGTATGAATATGCAACACAGTTCTTTTTTTCTGGGCATGCTCATGGTTCGTACTGTATTGGAGACGCTGGAAAGAAGAGGATGATTCTTGCCTTAAAACAGAGTGTTTATCAGGAATGAGAATTCTGGTCTGAATTTGCCTTCAGAAACGGAGTTGAACCCCAGGATCTGTGTCTTCCTACAAGCAGGAGTTCATTTCAGGTAAACCCAGTGAATTTTGGCCTCAAATGATATTTCGCAGTTCACGAACCCAACGCGATTCTCACTTTTAACTAAATAGCTTTTATGTAAGAGGAGCTGTTGTTTGTATCAGTTTCATAAGCAGAGTTGAACTACATATGGTCCGTATGAATAGGAAACAAAGTTCTGTTTCAGGCCATGCTCATGGTTCTTGCTGTATTTTAGACTTTGGAAAGAAGGGCTTCTTTCTTCGATAAAACAGAGTGTGTTTCAGGGATGAGAACTCTGGTCTGAATTTCCCTTCAGAAACGGAGTTAAACCCCAGGATCTGTGTCTTCCTACAGGCAAGATTTCAGTTTTGGTAAACCCAGTGAATTTTGGGCTCAAATGATTTTTCGCAGTTCACCAACCCAACATGATTCTCACTATTAACAAAAGAGCATTTATGTAAGAGGAGCTGTTATTTGTATCAGTTTCATAAGCAGAGTTTAACTACATATGGTCCGCATGAGTGGAAACACAGTTCTTTTTTTCAGGGCATGCTCTTGGTTCTTGCTGTATTTTAGACTCCGGAAAGATGATCTCTCTTCTTGCGTGAAAACAGAGTGTGTTTCATGGATGAGAACACTGGTCTGAATATCACTTCAGAAACGGAGTTAAACTACAGCATGTGTGTCTTCCTACAAGAAAGAGTTCATTTCTGGTAAACCCAGTGAATTTTGGGCTCAAATGATTTTTCGCAGTTCACGAATACAATATGATTCTCCCTATTAGTGAAGAGCATTTATGTAAGAGGAGCTGTGCTTTGTATCAGTTTCATAAGCAGAGTTGAACTATATATGTTCCGTATGTGTAGGAAACACAGTTCTTTTTTTCAGGGCATGATCATGGTTCTTGCTCTATTTTGGCTCTGGAAAGAAGAGCTTGCTTCTTGCATTAAAAAAGAGTTTGTTTCAGGGATGAGAACTCTGGTCTGAATGTCCCTTCAAAAACGGAGTTAAACTCCATGATCTGTATCTACCTATAAGTAAGAATTCATTTCTGGTAAACCAAGTGAATTTTCGGCTCAAATGAACTTACACAGTTCTATAACCCAACGCGATAATCACTATTAACTAAAGAGCATTTATGTAAGAGGAGCTGTGGTCTGTATCATTTCATAAGCAGAGTTGAAGTACATATTGTCCATATGAGTAGGAAACACAGTTCTTTTTTTCTTGGCATGCTCATGGTTCATACTGTATTGGAGACACTGGAAGGAAGAGGATGATTCTTACCTTAAAACAGAGTGTTTTTCAGGAATGAGAATTCTGGTCTGAATTTGCCTTCAGAAACGGAGTTGAACCACAGGATCTGTGTCTTCCTACAAGATGGATTTCATTTCAGGTAAACCCAGTGAATTTTGGGGTCAAATGATATTTCGCAATTCACGAAACCAACGCGATTCTCACTTTTAACTAAAGAGAATTTATGTAAGAGGAGCTGTTGTTTGTATCAGTTTCATAAGCATAGTTGAACTACATATGGTCCGCATGAGTAAGAAACAAACTTCTTTTTTTCAGGGCATGCTCACGGTTCTTGCTGTATTTTAGACACTGGAAAGAAAAGCTTGCTTCTTGCCTTAAAGCAAAGGTGTTTCAGGGATAAGAACTCTGGTCTGAATTTTCCTTCATAAATGGAGTTAAAACCCAGTATCTGTGTCTTCCTACAAGCAAGAGTTCATTTCTGGTAAACCAAGTGAATTTTGGGCTCAAATGATTTTTCCCAGTTCACAAACTCACACCGATTCTCACTGTTAACTAAAGAGCATTTATGTAAGAGGAGCTGTGGTTTGAATCAGTTTCATAATGAGAGTTGAAATACATATGGTCCGTATGAGTAGGAAACACAGTTCTTTTTTTCTGTGCATGCTCATACATATGGTCCGTATGAGTAGGAAACACAGTTCTTTTTTTCTGGGCGTGCTCATGGTTCTTGATGTTTTGGAGACGCTGGAAAGAAGAGCTTGCTTCTTGCATTAAAACAGAATGTTTCATGGATGAGAAATTGGTCTGCATTTCCCTTCAAAAATGGAGTTAAACCCCTGGATCAGTGTTTTCCTACAACCAAGAGTTCATTTCTGGGAAACCACTTGATTTGGGGGCTCAAATTATTTTTCGCAGTTCACCAACCCCAAATGATTCACACCATTACCTAAAGAGCATTTTTGTAAAAGGAGCTGTGGTATGTGTCAGTTTCATAAGCAGAGTTGAACTACATATGGTCTTTATGAGTAGGAAACACAGTTCTTTTTTTCTGGGCATTCTCATGGTTCTTGATATATTGGAGATGTTGGAAAGAAGAGCTTGCTTCTTGCATTAAAACAGAGTGTGTTTCATGGATGAGAAATGCGGTCTGAATTTCTCTTCACAAACGGAGTTAAACCCCAGGATCAGTGTCTCCCTACAAGCAAGAGTTCATTTCAGGAAAACCAAGTGAATTTACGGCTCAAATGATTTTACACAGTTCTAGAACCCAACGCGATTATCACTATTAACTAAAAAACATTTACGTAAGAGGAGCTGTGGTCTGTATCATTTTCTAAAGCAGAGTTGGACGACATATGGACCGTATGAGTAGGAAACACAGTTCTTTTTTCTTGCCATGCTCATGGTTCGAACTGTATTGGAGACCCTGGAAAGAAGGTGATGATTCTTGTCTTAAAACAGAGTGGTTTCAGGAATGAGAATTCTGGTCTGAATTTCCCTTCAGAAACTGAGTTAAAACCCGAGATCTGTGTCTTCCTGCAAGCAAGAGTTCAGTTCTGTTAAAGCCAGTGAATTTTGGGCTTAAATGATTTTTCGCAGTTCACGAACCCAACGCTATTCTCACTATTAACTAAAGAGCATTTATGTAACAGGAGGTGTGGTCTGTATCAGTTTCATAAGCAGAGTTGAACTACATATGGTCCATATGAATAGGAAACACATTTCTTTTTTTCAAACCATGCTCAGGGTTCTTGCTGTATTTTAGACTCTGGAAAGAAGAGCTTGCTTCTTGCTTGAAAACAGAGTGTGTTTCATGGATGAGAACACTGGTCTGAATTTCCCTTCAGAAACGGAATTAAACCCCAGGATCTGTGTCTTCCTACAAGCAAGAGTTCATTTCTGGTAAACCCAGAGAATTTTGGGCTCAAATGATTTTACACAGGTCACAAAGCCAACGCTATTCTCACTATTAATTAAAGAGTATTTATGTAAGAGGAGCTGTGGTTTGTTTCAGTGTCATAAGCTGAGTTGAACTACATATGTTCCGTATGAGTAGGAAACACAGTTCTTTAATTCACGTCATGCTCAAGATTCTTGATATATTTTAGACTCTGGAAAGAAGAGCTTGCTTCTTGCATTAAAACAGAGTGTGTTTCAGTGATGCGAACTCTGGTCTGAATGTCCTTTCACAAACGGAGTTAAACCCCATGATCTGTGTCTTCCTGCAGGTAAGTGTTCTTTTCTTGTAAACCAAGTGAATTTTCGGCTCAAATGAATTTACACAGTTCTATAACCCAACGCGATAATCACTATTAACTAAAGAGGATTTATGTAAGAGGATCTGTGGTCTGTATCATTTCATAAGCAGAGTTGAACTACATATGGTCCATATGAGTAGGAAACACAATCCTTTTTTTCAGGGCATGCTCATTGTTATTTCTGTGTTGGAGGCGCTGGAAAGAAGAGCTTGCTTCTTGCACTAAAACAGAGTGTGTTTCATGGATGAGAAATCCGGTCTGAATATCTCTGCACAAACGGAGTTAAATGCCAGGATCATTGTCTTCCTATAAGCAAGAGTTTATTTCTGGGAAACCCAGTGATTTTTGGGCTCAAATGATTTTTTGCAGTTCACCAACCCAACATGATTCTCACTATCAACTAAAGAGCATTCATGTAAGAGGAGCTGTGCTTTGTATCAGTTTTATAAGCAGAGTTGAACTACATATGGTCCGGAAGAGTAGGAAACACAGTTCTTTTTTTCACAGCATGCTCAGGGTTCTTGCTGTATTTTAGACTCTGGAAAGAAGAGTTTGCTTCTTGCGTTAAAACAGAGTTTGTTTCAGGGATGAGAACTCTGGTCTGAATTTCCCTTTAGAAACGGAGTTAAACCCCAGTATCTGTGTCTTCCTACAAGCAAGAGTTCATTTCTGGTAAACCCAGTGAATTTAGGGCTCAAATAATTTTTCACAGTTCACAAAGCAAACGCTATTCTCACTATTAATTAAAGAGTATTTATGTAAGAGGAGCTGTTGTTTGTATCAGTTTCATAAGCAGAGTTGAACTACATATGGTCCTCATGAGTAGGAAACACAGTTCTTTTTTTCAGGGCATGCTCACGGTTCTTGCCTTTATTTTAGACTCTGGAAAGAAGAGGATGCTACTTGCGTTAAAACAGAGTTTGTTTCAGGGATGAGAACTCTGGTCTGAATGTCCCTTCACAAAAGAGGTTAAACCCCATGATCTGTGTCTTCCTACAAGCAAGAGTTCATTTCTTGTAAACCAAGCGAATTTTCGGCTCAAATGACTTTACACAGTTCTATAACCCAACGCGATAATCACTATTAACTAAAGAGCATTTATGTAAGAGGAGCTGTCTTCTGTATCATTTCATAAGGAGAGTTGAACTACATATGTTCTGTATGAATATGCAACACAGTTCTTTTTTTCTGGGCATGCTCATGGTTCGTACTGTATTGGAGACGCTGGAAAGAAGAGGATGATTCTTGCCTTAAAACAGAGTGTTTATCAGGAATGAGAATTCTGGTCTGAATTTGCCTTCAGAAACGGAGTTGAACCCCAGGATCTGTGTCTTCCTACAAGCAGGAGTTCATTTCAGGTAAACCCAGTGAATTTTGGCCTCAAATGATATTTCGCAGTTCACGAACCCAACGCGATTCTCACTTTTAACTAAATAGCTTTTATGTAAGAGGAGCTGTTGTTTGTATCAGTTTCATAAGCAGAGTTGAACTACATATGGTCCGTATGAATAGGAAACAAAGTTCTGTTTCAGGCCATGCTCATGGTTCTTGCTGTATTTTAGACTTTGGAAAGAAGGGCTTCTTTCTTCGATAAAACAGAGTGTGTTTCAGGGATGAGAACTCTGGTCTGAATTTCCCTTCAGAAACGGAGTTAAACCCCAGGATCTGTGTCTTCCTACAGGCAAGATTTCAGTTTTGGTAAACCCAGTGAATTTTGGGCTCAAATGATTTTTCGCAGTTCACCAACCCAACATGATTCTCACTATTAACAAAAGAGCATTTATGTAAGAGGAGCTGTTATTTGTATCAGTTTCATAAGCAGAGTTTAACTACATATGGTCCGCATGAGTGGAAACACAGTTCTTTTTTTCAGGGCATGCTCTTGGTTCTTGCTGTATTTTAGACTCCGGAAAGATGATCTCTCTTCTTGCGTGAAAACAGAGTGTGTTTCATGGATGAGAACACTGGTCTGAATATCACTTCAGAAACGGAGTTAAACTACAGCATGTGTGTCTTCCTACAAGAAAGAGTTCATTTCTGGTAAACCCAGTGAATTTTGGGCTCAAATGATTTTTCGCAGTTCACGAATACAATATGATTCTCCCTATTAGTGAAGAGCATTTATGTAAGAGGAGCTGTGCTTTGTATCAGTTTCATAAGCAGAGTTGAACTATATATGTTCCGTATGTGTAGGAAACACAGTTCTTTTTTTCAGGGCATGATCATGGTTCTTGCTCTATTTTGGCTCTGGAAAGAAGAGCTTGCTTCTTGCATTAAAAAAGAGTTTGTTTCAGGGATGAGAACTCTGGTCTGAATGTCCCTTCAAAAACGGAGTTAAACTCCATGATCTGTATCTACCTATAAGTAAGAATTCATTTCTGGTAAACCAAGTGAATTTTCGGCTCAAATGAACTTACACAGTTCTATAACCCAACGCGATAATCACTATTAACTAAAGAGCATTTATGTAAGAGGAGCTGTGGTCTGTATCATTTCATAAGCAGAGTTGAAGTACATATTGTCCATATGAGTAGGAAACACAGTTCTTTTTTTCTTGGCATGCTCATGGTTCATACTGTATTGGAGACACTGGAAGGAAGAGGATGATTCTTACCTTAAAACAGAGTGTTTTTCAGGAATGAGAATTCTGGTCTGAATTTGCCTTCAGAAACGGAGTTGAACCACAGGATCTGTGTCTTCCTACAAGATGGATTTCATTTCAGGTAAACCCAGTGAATTTTGGGGTCAAATGATATTTCGCAATTCACGAAACCAACGCGATTCTCACTTTTAACTAAAGAGAATTTATGTAAGAGGAGCTGTTGTTTGTATCAGTTTCATAAGCATAGTTGAACTACATATGGTCCGCATGAGTAAGAAACAAACTTCTTTTTTTCAGGGCATGCTCACGGTTCTTGCTGTATTTTAGACACTGGAAAGAAAAGCTTGCTTCTTGCCTTAAAGCAAAGGTGTTTCAGGGATAAGAACTCTGGTCTGAATTTTCCTTCATAAATGGAGTTAAAACCCAGTATCTGTGTCTTCCTACAAGCAAGAGTTCATTTCTGGTAAACCAAGTGAATTTTGGGCTCAAATGATTTTTCCCAGTTCACAAACTCACACCGATTCTCACTGTTAACTAAAGAGCATTTATGTAAGAGGAGCTGTGGTTTGAATCAGTTTCATAATGAGAGTTGAAATACATATGGTCCGTATGAGTAGGAAACACAGTTCTTTTTTTCTGTGCATGCTCATACATATGGTCCGTATGAGTAGGAAACACAGTTCTTTTTTTCTGGGCGTGCTCATGGTTCTTGATGTTTTGGAGACGCTGGAAAGAAGAGCTTGCTTCTTGCATTAAAACAGAATGTTTCATGGATGAGAAATTGGTCTGCATTTCCCTTCAAAAATGGAGTTAAACCCCTGGATCAGTGTTTTCCTACAACCAAGAGTTCATTTCTGGGAAACCACTTGATTTGGGGGCTCAAATTATTTTTCGCAGTTCACCAACCCCAAATGATTCACACCATTACCTAAAGAGCATTTTTGTAAAAGGAGCTGTGGTATGTGTCAGTTTCATAAGCAGAGTTGAACTACATATGGTCTTTATGAGTAGGAAACACAGTTCTTTTTTTCTGGGCATTCTCATGGTTCTTGATATATTGGAGATGTTGGAAAGAAGAGCTTGCTTCTTGCATTAAAACAGAGTGTGTTTCATGGATGAGAAATGCGGTCTGAATTTCTCTTCACAAACGGAGTTAAACCCCAGGATCAGTGTCTCCCTACAAGCAAGAGTTCATTTCAGGAAAACCAAGTGAATTTACGGCTCAAATGATTTTACACAGTTCTAGAACCCAACGCGATTATCACTATTAACTAAAAAACATTTACGTAAGAGGAGCTGTGGTCTGTATCATTTTCTAAAGCAGAGTTGGACGACATATGGACCGTATGAGTAGGAAACACAGTTCTTTTTTCTTGCCATGCTCATGGTTCGAACTGTATTGGAGACCCTGGAAAGAAGGTGATGATTCTTGTCTTAAAACAGAGTGGTTTCAGGAATGAGAATTCTGGTCTGAATTTCCCTTCAGAAACTGAGTTAAAACCCGAGATCTGTGTCTTCCTGCAAGCAAGAGTTCAGTTCTGTTAAAGCCAGTGAATTTTGGGCTTAAATGATTTTTCGCAGTTCACGAACCCAACGCTATTCTCACTATTAACTAAAGAGCATTTATGTAACAGGAGGTGTGGTCTGTATCAGTTTCATAAGCAGAGTTGAACTACATATGGTCCATATGAATAGGAAACACATTTCTTTTTTTCAAACCATGCTCAGGGTTCTTGCTGTATTTTAGACTCTGGAAAGAAGAGCTTGCTTCTTGCTTGAAAACAGAGTGTGTTTCATGGATGAGAACACTGGTCTGAATTTCCCTTCAGAAACGGAATTAAACCCCAGGATCTGTGTCTTCCTACAAGCAAGAGTTCATTTCTGGTAAACCCAGAGAATTTTGGGCTCAAATGATTTTACACAGGTCACAAAGCCAACGCTATTCTCACTATTAATTAAAGAGTATTTATGTAAGAGGAGCTGTGGTTTGTTTCAGTGTCATAAGCTGAGTTGAACTACATATGTTCCGTATGAGTAGGAAACACAGTTCTTTAATTCACGTCATGCTCAAGATTCTTGATATATTTTAGACTCTGGAAAGAAGAGCTTGCTTCTTGCATTAAAACAGAGTGTGTTTCAGTGATGCGAACTCTGGTCTGAATGTCCTTTCACAAACGGAGTTAAACCCCATGATCTGTGTCTTCCTGCAGGTAAGTGTTCTTTTCTTGTAAACCAAGTGAATTTTCGGCTCAAATGAATTTACACAGTTCTATAACCCAACGCGATAATCACTATTAACTAAAGAGGATTTATGTAAGAGGATCTGTGGTCTGTATCATTTCATAAGCAGAGTTGAACTACATATGGTCCATATGAGTAGGAAACACAATCCTTTTTTTCAGGGCATGCTCATTGTTATTTCTGTGTTGGAGGCGCTGGAAAGAAGAGCTTGCTTCTTGCACTAAAACAGAGTGTGTTTCATGGATGAGAAATCCGGTCTGAATATCTCTGCACAAACGGAGTTAAATGCCAGGATCATTGTCTTCCTATAAGCAAGAGTTTATTTCTGGGAAACCCAGTGATTTTTGGGCTCAAATGATTTTTTGCAGTTCACCAACCCAACATGATTCTCACTATCAACTAAAGAGCATTCATGTAAGAGGAGCTGTGCTTTGTATCAGTTTTATAAGCAGAGTTGAACTACATATGGTCCGGAAGAGTAGGAAACACAGTTCTTTTTTTCACAGCATGCTCAGGGTTCTTGCTGTATTTTAGACTCTGGAAAGAAGAGTTTGCTTCTTGCGTTAAAACAGAGTTTGTTTCAGGGATGAGAACTCTGGTCTGAATTTCCCTTTAGAAACGGAGTTAAACCCCAGTATCTGTGTCTTCCTACAAGCAAGAGTTCATTTCTGGTAAACCCAGTGAATTTAGGGCTCAAATAATTTTTCACAGTTCACAAAGCAAACGCTATTCTCACTATTAATTAAAGAGTATTTATGTAAGAGGAGCTGTTGTTTGTATCAGTTTCATAAGCAGAGTTGAACTACATATGGTCCTCATGAGTAGGAAACACAGTTCTTTTTTTCAGGGCATGCTCACGGTTCTTGCCTTTATTTTAGACTCTGGAAAGAAGAGGATGCTACTTGCGTTAAAACAGAGTTTGTTTCAGGGATGAGAACTCTGGTCTGAATGTCCCTTCACAAAAGAGGTTAAACCCCATGATCTGTGTCTTCCTACAAGCAAGAGTTCATTTCTTGTAAACCAAGCGAATTTTCGGCTCAAATGACTTTACACAGTTCTATAACCCAACGCGATAATCACTATTAACTAAAGAGCATTTATGTAAGAGGAGCTGTCTTCTGTATCATTTCATAAGGAGAGTTGAACTACATATGTTCTGTATGAATATGCAACACAGTTCTTTTTTTCTGGGCATGCTCATGGTTCGTACTGTATTGGAGACGCTGGAAAGAAGAGGATGATTCTTGCCTTAAAACAGAGTGTTTATCAGGAATGAGAATTCTGGTCTGAATTTGCCTTCAGAAACGGAGTTGAACCCCAGGATCTGTGTCTTCCTACAAGCAGGAGTTCATTTCAGGTAAACCCAGTGAATTTTGGCCTCAAATGATATTTCGCAGTTCACGAACCCAACGCGATTCTCACTTTTAACTAAATAGCTTTTATGTAAGAGGAGCTGTTGTTTGTATCAGTTTCATAAGCAGAGTTGAACTACATATGGTCCGTATGAATAGGAAACAAAGTTCTGTTTCAGGCCATGCTCATGGTTCTTGCTGTATTTTAGACTTTGGAAAGAAGGGCTTCTTTCTTCGATAAAACAGAGTGTGTTTCAGGGATGAGAACTCTGGTCTGAATTTCCCTTCAGAAACGGAGTTAAACCCCAGGATCTGTGTCTTCCTACAGGCAAGATTTCAGTTTTGGTAAACCCAGTGAATTTTGGGCTCAAATGATTTTTCGCAGTTCACCAACCCAACATGATTCTCACTATTAACAAAAGAGCATTTATGTAAGAGGAGCTGTTATTTGTATCAGTTTCATAAGCAGAGTTTAACTACATATGGTCCGCATGAGTGGAAACACAGTTCTTTTTTTCAGGGCATGCTCTTGGTTCTTGCTGTATTTTAGACTCCGGAAAGATGATCTCTCTTCTTGCGTGAAAACAGAGTGTGTTTCATGGATGAGAACACTGGTCTGAATATCACTTCAGAAACGGAGTTAAACTACAGCATGTGTGTCTTCCTACAAGAAAGAGTTCATTTCTGGTAAACCCAGTGAATTTTGGGCTCAAATGATTTTTCGCAGTTCACGAATACAATATGATTCTCCCTATTAGTGAAGAGCATTTATGTAAGAGGAGCTGTGCTTTGTATCAGTTTCATAAGCAGAGTTGAACTATATATGTTCCGTATGTGTAGGAAACACAGTTCTTTTTTTCAGGGCATGATCATGGTTCTTGCTCTATTTTGGCTCTGGAAAGAAGAGCTTGCTTCTTGCATTAAAAAAGAGTTTGTTTCAGGGATGAGAACTCTGGTCTGAATGTCCCTTCAAAAACGGAGTTAAACTCCATGATCTGTATCTACCTATAAGTAAGAATTCATTTCTGGTAAACCAAGTGAATTTTCGGCTCAAATGAACTTACACAGTTCTATAACCCAACGCGATAATCACTATTAACTAAAGAGCATTTATGTAAGAGGAGCTGTGGTCTGTATCATTTCATAAGCAGAGTTGAAGTACATATTGTCCATATGAGTAGGAAACACAGTTCTTTTTTTCTTGGCATGCTCATGGTTCATACTGTATTGGAGACACTGGAAGGAAGAGGATGATTCTTACCTTAAAACAGAGTGTTTTTCAGGAATGAGAATTCTGGTCTGAATTTGCCTTCAGAAACGGAGTTGAACCACAGGATCTGTGTCTTCCTACAAGATGGATTTCATTTCAGGTAAACCCAGTGAATTTTGGGGTCAAATGATATTTCGCAATTCACGAAACCAACGCGATTCTCACTTTTAACTAAAGAGAATTTATGTAAGAGGAGCTGTTGTTTGTATCAGTTTCATAAGCATAGTTGAACTACATATGGTCCGCATGAGTAAGAAACAAACTTCTTTTTTTCAGGGCATGCTCACGGTTCTTGCTGTATTTTAGACACTGGAAAGAAAAGCTTGCTTCTTGCCTTAAAGCAAAGGTGTTTCAGGGATAAGAACTCTGGTCTGAATTTTCCTTCATAAATGGAGTTAAAACCCAGTATCTGTGTCTTCCTACAAGCAAGAGTTCATTTCTGGTAAACCAAGTGAATTTTGGGCTCAAATGATTTTTCCCAGTTCACAAACTCACACCGATTCTCACTGTTAACTAAAGAGCATTTATGTAAGAGGAGCTGTGGTTTGAATCAGTTTCATAATGAGAGTTGAAATACATATGGTCCGTATGAGTAGGAAACACAGTTCTTTTTTTCTGTGCATGCTCATACATATGGTCCGTATGAGTAGGAAACACAGTTCTTTTTTTCTGGGCGTGCTCATGGTTCTTGATGTTTTGGAGACGCTGGAAAGAAGAGCTTGCTTCTTGCATTAAAACAGAATGTTTCATGGATGAGAAATTGGTCTGCATTTCCCTTCAAAAATGGAGTTAAACCCCTGGATCAGTGTTTTCCTACAACCAAGAGTTCATTTCTGGGAAACCACTTGATTTGGGGGCTCAAATTATTTTTCGCAGTTCACCAACCCCAAATGATTCACACCATTACCTAAAGAGCATTTTTGTAAAAGGAGCTGTGGTATGTGTCAGTTTCATAAGCAGAGTTGAACTACATATGGTCTTTATGAGTAGGAAACACAGTTCTTTTTTTCTGGGCATTCTCATGGTTCTTGATATATTGGAGATGTTGGAAAGAAGAGCTTGCTTCTTGCATTAAAACAGAGTGTGTTTCATGGATGAGAAATGCGGTCTGAATTTCTCTTCACAAACGGAGTTAAACCCCAGGATCAGTGTCTCCCTACAAGCAAGAGTTCATTTCAGGAAAACCAAGTGAATTTACGGCTCAAATGATTTTACACAGTTCTAGAACCCAACGCGATTATCACTATTAACTAAAAAACATTTACGTAAGAGGAGCTGTGGTCTGTATCATTTTCTAAAGCAGAGTTGGACGACATATGGACCGTATGAGTAGGAAACACAGTTCTTTTTCTTGCCATGCTCATGGTTCGAACTGTATTGGAGACCCTGGAAAGAAGGTGATGATTCTTGTCTTAAAACAGAGTGGTTTCAGGAATGAGAATTCTGGTCTGAATTTCCCTTCAGAAACTGAGTTAAAACCCGAGATCTGTGTCTTCCTGCAAGCAAGAGTTCAGTTCTGTTAAAGCCAGTGAATTTTGGGCTTAAATGATTTTTCGCAGTTCACGAACCCAACGCTATTCTCACTATTAACTAAAGAGCATTTATGTAACAGGAGGTGTGGTCTGTATCAGTTTCATAAGCAGAGTTGAACTACATATGGTCCATATGAATAGGAAACACATTTCTTTTTTTCAAACCATGCTCAGGGTTCTTGCTGTATTTTAGACTCTGGAAAGAAGAGCTTGCTTCTTGCTTGAAAACAGAGTGTGTTTCATGGATGAGAACACTGGTCTGAATTTCCCTTCAGAAACGGAATTAAACCCCAGGATCTGTGTCTTCCTACAAGCAAGAGTTCATTTCTGGTAAACCCAGAGAATTTTGGGCTCAAATGATTTTACACAGGTCACAAAGCCAACGCTATTCTCACTATTAATTAAAGAGTATTTAT